>OY728148.1:601574518-606574518 GCA_963277665.1 Viscum album
TTGGTCGAATCTTTACCCATTGCATCACTCATTCCTCCCCTTAAATCCCAATGATTTGGTGCTAATATTCACCATGGTTTGAGGTGGTCTCATTACCCTTCCTTTCCCCATTTTTCCTTATCTCCTTTTTATTTGATTCCAGTGAGTCATATTTAAGTATTTGATGATGATTCCATATTATACTAGTAGAATTGTCCCATAATGATGAGTTTTTCATGTGTGTTTGATAGAGGAAGCTTTAAGAGGAAGAATTCATAGGGTTGCATGTGGTTTCGAGAGATTTAAGTCATTGCCCTATTTATTTTTGTTTTTCATATATTTTTGGGATGAAATCGGTAAATGGATGAGTGTAATATTTTAGGGATTTTTTAGGGCTTAGGTCTGAGATCATATTGAGAGTTGTTCATTGTCAGTTTCTTGAGGTTTTGGTTATGGAAGAGCACTCAGTGAGATATGATTACGCATAAAATAATTAATTATAGAATTGAATGGTTTAATTAATTATAATTGTTTTATTATTAATTAAAGTGATTTATAAATAGAGTTAGGGCCTCATGGCATGTTGATAGTGAATGTGAACTTGGATATTGAGGTCGGGCTTGGATAAAGTGAAGTTGGCATCACTTCCAAATTGGGTAACTCCATTGGTGAGGTAAGTGGTCCCTAATATTACCTTCATATGTGTGTGTACAATTTTTTTTACATGTGGGTAAGTAGCTATATGGGACTCGATCATTATCTAAGGGGGATAATGAGATGAATTGAGCACACCATACATATATATTACATATATATTACATATATATTACATCATTTTATATGAATATTGTCACGACCTAACCCACTGGATCCCCACCTAGGTTGGAAGTAAGTCAATATTGACACCACATGTAAGATACTATCTTTTTCCAGGTATGTACCTCTTTGAGTTTTTTCATTTGAGCCTTGGTGGATATGTCTTGTTTGGAGATGAAGAGTCTTATTGGGGAAAATGGATTAAAGTATAGGGATATATGTCTATTTTAATTAATGGAGTCCAGGTATAAATGTGTTAAATAGTTTTATGAGGGTTTTACATGCTTAGAAGGATTTAGAGGTGTTAAAAATCCTTATACAAGGAAAAGGGGGATGAAAGTTGTTTGTAAGAGAATTACGGTTGTGTAAAGGTATTACATGCCATGTAAACTCTTCCAGACACTTGCCGTGAAACAAATATATGGTGTGAACTGGTTACACGTTGTGTAATAAATACACATCGTGTAATGTTTAGGATAATTAAATAATAATATGAGGTGACAAGTTTTTTGGCATATCCCTCTAAAAATAAATCCATGGTGTGTAAAGGAGTTACACACCGTGTAATTTCCCAAGCATCAATTTTAAAGGTGTCATGCATATGATTTTTTCTCATTCCTTAATAAAAACACTTCCTCACAACCCTAGGGCACCTTCTAGGAGATTTTGGAGCATCTCTATTGAATTCAGACATCCCAATCACATATCTGATCCTTGGTAAGTGGTTTTGGTTAGGTTTTACCTTCTCTCCCTTTGTTCTCCAGCTGTTGCGGTGTAATATCTTAACCATGTGCATTTTTGGTTTTGATCTTGATTGGTTATGATCTAAGAACCTTCTTGTGATCATCTGCACCTTCATTCTTATTGGATAATCCTACTAGAAGCATTGGCTGACCATCAGTTAAAGGTAGGATATCTAAACCTTTACCCTATGGTTTGATAATTGTTAAGTATGTGAAATATTGAAATTGCGCCAACATATTATGTGTTGAATAAATTAAAAATAATGAATTGGATTATTATTTGAAGTCCCTTTGGATCCAATTGGTTATTGACCTAGATTGTTTCTACTATTTGAGTGAGTGAACCCTTGATTATAAATGAATTGTTTAATGGATTAAACTGTGTTTAACATGACATGGTATTTGAGTGTTTTCTTGATATAGATTCACCTTGGCTTGAATTTTTTATTGATATAACTGATATGTTATTAGTTATGACCAAATGATAAATTAAATGTGTAATTGAAAGATAAATGTTAATTGGAATAATTAACCATTGAGCCTTATGATGTGATATTGAGACATCCTTGTTTCTATAACATGTAATGTGATTTCTATGTTGTAATGCTTATATGGGGCATTTGCTCAGTTTACATGCTGAAATTCTTATATATCGGGCTTAGACCTTAGACTTTCTGAAATGATTATTGGTTGCGCCCAAATTTACCCTACGGGTAAAAGCGATCGATGTAGTACATGTAGGGGTCGAGTCCACAGGGACCGAAGAAGTAACCTTGAGACGCTATGATTTGGTGAAGGATGGGCTATGAAGTAGCCAACTTTGGTTTTGATTTTGGATGGTTTAAATAACACTAATAAACCTACGTGAATTCAATTTAATGAAAATGGGTTGATCTAGGATTATGCTCGGGGGTGGATTGAATGATTTTTACTTCTTTAAACAATTTTGGTTTTATTAATTCTTGATGAATCCATTCTTCAAAAATAACACTACCTTCATCATTTTCTGGTTTGGTGCTTACTAAACACAATTACTAATCCCTTATACACTTAGAGAACCAAATTCATGATCTCTCCGAGGTATATGGTCATTTAGTAATTGAATTTATTTTGCTCAAACACAGTAAAGATGAAGAGTAGAAATAACTGAAGAATGGATGTCTTAAATTAATTATCCAATTAACAACAATTCGTTCATAAAATAACATTCAATCCAGCCTTTGCATCCTCCTAAGATCAACCCATTAAGGGTTTAGCCCTCCATTGATGGTATACTCTCAATGGTGGGAGGAAGATGGCTAACAAGAATTGGATTGAAGAAATTAAAACCGCGGAAATAACGAGCACTCCTCCGTGTGTGTGAATGAAATTCACACCTATGTGTGAACTAATTCACAACAACACAGAGATATCATTGTGCTTTGTGATTATAAAGTTTTAATAAATGAAATGGAAAATATATAAGAGAAGAAGTTGATTAAGAACATAAAGATACAAAAAAAAACTTACATGGAAATGGAAAACATTACAAAGGAAATTTGGAAGCAAAACATTACAATGAAACAAAGCCTCCAAGATGATAAGAAAATTTTCCACCCCCATTCCCTTCACCAATAGCTCATTATATAGGCATATTAGGAGCCTTAGGTACATCCCCCAACAATTAATTCACCCCCCAACAATTAATAGAGTCAAATGGAGGGTGAATAATCAAAAGGAAATTGATGTTTCGAATTTGACCCGGAAAACTGTCCAGATTCGTCCACCACATTGACGTGTGAATTCGATATTGAAGAAGGCCGAATCCGGAGGGGATGTAGAAGAGAAATATCTTCATCCATCTGTCCTCTATGATCTTTAAAAATTTCAGGAACTTTAGCCCATTAGTTTGGAAGTTATAGTCGAAATGGTAGGACGGATTTTTGAGCATTAATGACGAGTCCACCATTTAAATCTTAACTTCATATCCCTTTATCATCATGAAAACATCAGAATTAGCTCCGGCCACAGTAGAATAAAATGATCCTCATATTTTTATCTTTCTACTTTATAAATTTTAGCTTCATTGGGCTTGGTGTCTGGGCCCCACATTTGTTTGATGGGCCTTAGGCCCATTATGCTTTTTCCAGCATGTTTCTGCCTTCAGGCGCAAAATTCTCCATCTTCCTTTGGGATTCATCCATCGGACCTAAAAGATAAAATGTTCCAAACAAAGTGATCAATAATATCCCAAAATGTCAAATTAAAATGATGAATATTGTAATTTCCACAAGCAAATTATTGAGTGGGCCCAAATTGACATTTTAAGCATGAATTGCACAATGATGGGAAATGAAGTTCAATTTCTGAATTGGACTAAAATTGATGTTTATGAACTTTTAAATACATTAATATTAAGATCTTAACAATGAATATTAGCCACTTTCAGTGACTAATCAATTATATAGTAGGCTATGCCCAGTGATACATGATAAAATGATTATATACTAGGCTTGGCCCCAAGACATTTTGAAATGCTTATATGGGTCATTATCCCAACTAACATACTAAAATGATTATATATCAGGCCTGACCCTGATTGATTTCTAAAATGATTATATAGTGGGTTTTGACCCAGATTTGTGTGAGTTATACCTTGGTTATATGGTTTTGGTTAACATAGTTGTGAGACATGCTCAAAGATATTCTGGCATGGAGCTGAAGCAGGTTTGATGTGGTATTAATTTGATTGTTTAATTAATTAATACACTTGTTTATTGCATTATTGCATGCAATTATTATCAGAGTGGTTATGTTTAGACATGTTGGTGTCGAGCTACTGAGTTATACTCATATCCTATTCAGGACACCATTTGGTACCCAAATAGATTACATGGATATAGGACTGGACAAGGGAAATAGACCTTACTATTGATTGTTTCTTGCTGGATGGGATGGAGTTTGGAGATGAGACTAACATGGGGTTTAGGATCATAGAATTTTATGTATTTATTTGAGTATGCTATTATTTTATTTATATTACTTATAGATTTACATTTATTAACATTCTAGCATGAAATTACATTATTACATTATTATTTATTGGATTGTTCAATTGGCTTCTATTGTTGGTTTTCCGTTGTATTGTATTATTTCCATTATTTCTGCACTCTGATATTTATTTATTATTATTATTATATATTTATTTTTGCTATGTTGTCACTGTGTAACCAGGGGGTATAGTCTCCCCACTATACTTATCACACCCCACTGCTAGTCGACAACCTCTAACATATAGGGAGGTATACTTGAGGTCTCATAACCAACCCTTTATAGACACATGAGAGAGTGCCGAATCTGGGGAAATTATAAAGTGGTATAAAAGGGTATGTGATTATTTTCTGTTTCTATAATATTTGGGAAAGGTAGAAAAGATACTAGGATGTGCCGAGACTTGGTAATGAGCTTGTGCATGGGAGTAACTAACCCATGTATAGGAGAAAATCTGAGTGCCCTGGGGTGGATTGCTGTTTATACCATTTTCTTGTTACAATTTATGTTATTTCACCCTGAGTGATTCACATGTTATGCGAGGTTATTATTTAATGATGTTATTGGTTCTTTAAATTTATACTCGTTACCCTATATGGAATGTGATAAGTATGAATGCATCATGATAGACATATAGGGATATATATTGGCCCAAATTATTCATGATAGGGACATATCTATTACATATGACATATAATTTTCTATTTGAATTGTGATATAAGATACTTGTTTTATATGAGAAATTAAATAAACGAACTATTAAGTCGTGATAAAACACTTGTAATCCATGTTTAGAGAGACCAGGAGTCAGTGGATCTCTGTTGTTGTCACCTGCTGAGGTTGAATTTGTTACAACTAGTGTTCGAAGGAGTGTGTTTGTGTTGCAGAGAAAATTCCTCCTCATCATATTCAAGTTGAGCATTAGGAGAGTGGAAATTAGCATGATCCTATTGCAGTTGAGCCAGATTTTCCTATAGCACTTGAGGACCAGATGAATGTTCAACTTTGAAACTGCTTCTTGAGGGTCATACGACCCATAGAGAGGGAGACTGTTCACACCGTACCTTCGATGTCTGATCTAACAAGAGAGTTTCAGTTGCAGCATCCACCTATGTTCACTAGGGTGGGAGGCCCCAAGGCAACCAAGTTCTGGATCGAGTCAGTCTAGATGATCTTTAAGAATCTTGATACACCCAAATATAAGAGGTTGGAGCTTGCTGCATATATGATTCGTGGACTATCTAAGTGTTGGTGGAACATGCTGGAGCAGGTAGGGAAGCAGGAGGAGTTATCTTGGATGGAATTTGAGTTGAAGTTACTAATCAAGTTCTATCTCGAGATGTTTAGGGATGAGAAGGATCGTGATATCATGAACCTGACATAGGAGGTCATGTCAGTGTTACACTACATTGAATGTTTCACCGACCTACAACACTTTTTGCCATCTTTGGAAGATAATGAGATCTTCAGGACGAGACATCATGAGGATGATATTCATTATCAGATTAGGTAGTAGGTGAATGTGTTCAATATTTGCATATGTAATGAATCAAGCACTCATTATAGAAGGTAATCCAAGAGAGGCCTTGATTAATGGTCAGGATATTTCAGCAAGGAAAACTGTGAACTCTTCTTATACTGGAAAGAAGCATTACTATGACAGTTTTTCTAAGGCAGCAGTGGTCAGATCAGTCAACACAATGGGAAACCATATTAGGATTATGTTTAATTATAGCACTATCAATGTGGTAAGATGGGCCACAAATGACCCTAGTTTCCATACCCCACTTTGGAGTTTCGTTCTTGTGGGATATTGGGCCACCTATAGAGGTCTTGTAGGGGAATTCATTAGTAGAGTAGTGGTAGGGGAACATGACAAGTACTATAGTCTGGGAATGACTTAGCTACTCCTTAGTAGGCAGGTAGCTGGAGTTCCACAAGATTTTATGGTCGACGTAGGGGATGTGGTACCCCCATGTAGGAATGAACATACTAGGTAGAGGTTATAGCTCATGAGTGTCAGGCTAAATCCTAGGGAAGAGGGTTTGGTCAGTTGCATGTTATACAGACTACTCCTACTAGTGTGGATGATTGAACGTCTAGTTTTAGAGGTATGATTATTGTATCAACTAAAATTTCTTGTGTTTTTTTTGATATAAGAGTATCACATTCCTTTTTATCTACTCTTTTTATAAATGGTTTGGGCTTTAATGTGGAGATCTTGGATGGTGTTTTGACCATAAATACACCGTTGTGAGTGCGGTCAGAGAATATCAAATGTTGTAAGGCATGTTCTCTAGAGATTGGTAGTTACCATTTCTTTTGAGAATTGTTTATGCTAGAAATGATAAGATTCAATTTTATTATTGGTATGGATTGGTTAGTTCTATACTAGGATCATATCAACTATTATCAGGGGAGAATTAACTTTCTATCTCTAGAAGGCGGCAAATATTCTCACCAAGGTGAGTGGGATCTTCAGGCTGGTTGTAAAAGACCAATTCAGTGCAGATTGGATTTTCTCACAGCTCAAATAACTAGTCTTTCTCTAGATGATTGTACAATTTTCATGACCTGTCCCAAAGGGGCCCTTTCATTAACTCCCCAATCCCACCTCTAATAGTCTAGGGGCTGATGAAGAGCACCGAGTATGCATATCATTAACATTGTAGGCCTTAGTCTAAGCACCTGTACACACACACACACATCCAAGTGCATATAATGCAGAAATGTAAAAACAATTGAATAACCATGCATGAATACATCTAAATCCCACAACCAGTGTATGCAAAGAATTACAACTAGAGTAAAAAAATAAGTAAAGTAAAAAGGTCCAAATAAAATCCCACCATGAAAATTTTGAAAACAAGTCCAACCTAAAAGTAGAATTAGGGATTTATGTTAAGATATCGTAGGAACACACCTCAGTCTATCCAGTATCACTAAGCATTGTCTGGTCCAAGTCTATCTAGGACTCTATCAAAAGGTCGATTATCTGTACAAGACATGACACATGCAGGAAAAGCCCATGCAGGGGTGAGTATAACAATACTTAGTAGGACACCCCAAAACCACAAAGCAAGTAACAAAATAATACAATCATATCTACATAGTTATATGGATACTACACATATAACAAGAATATCCAGATATACTCAATAAAGACACATAGTCTCGAAGGTAAAGTCACAACCGTAATGAAAACCCAGGATTCCATCTTGAAGGTTCCACATATCACTCGCTCGGAAGAACACACTTCTGAGTTTGATAACGCTGATGACGTATGTCTGAGAGGTAGTGCTCGTTGGGTCTATCCATTATAAGTACACACTGATAGTACGAAGAGATACAATACACATATGTGGATCACTCCCAAGGCCATGAGGTATACCAAAAACTCAATTTGGATTAACTCGCTAACTAGAGGATTTAATCCCACATAGTGTTAGTCATAACGATACCAAGAAATCCACCTAGGGAACAAATATGAATAGAGGATCTCACTCTGGGCCTCATGGAAGTATTCCAACAACTCTATCCAAGAATTCCTGCTGAAGGTATTATCATCCTATGTGTAGGAGGTGATTACCTACTAACCCTAAGGGAATGGATATGGGGAACACACCTTAATGAAACTTGTCCAAGATATATATTACAAGATCTCTAATCCATGTTTTTAGGAGTATATAGCATGTAATGGGGGTACGTGTTGTGTCCCTTTGACCCTGGGTCCTGCCAGTGTGAACAAATTGTGTCCCATGTCCATGTCCATGTGAAAGTACATGGCATATTGTTTCTTGTTCACTTCACCCCATGTCCCGGTACATGGCTTAGTCCGTGTATACCCAACCTAGCCATGTCCATGTAGGAGTAAATGGTGTGCCCGTGCCCGTGTACTCCAGCCTGTGTCTGTGTATCCTCCGAGGTACACGCCGATCTCACCGAAGGAGACCACATGCCGTGTGATACTTATATCCTTCCCAAAACCCTAGCCACTACTAGGAGGGACCCACACAATGTGTGGATCTACATTACACACTGTGTAGTGCATAATTTTCTAGATTCTAAGATCTGGATCCCACATATTCATACATTCCTCCAGCCTTCGATCCTACAACCGCCTTAATGTAAAATCGTGAACCATATCCTGATGAGTCATGCCATTACCAATTAACATGTTCTGAACATTTGATTCATTTAAAAAATTCCTTCAAACAACATTCTTCGTTACACACTGAAGAACAAAAAAACTGGGTACCCATGTTGTTTGATCCGCTACTACCTCCATCATCACACCCCCATTGTGTCGTGATGAGCCCTGATATATGGTTTCAAACTATTTCATCAAGAATTGGGTGCACAAAATTCAAATTTCCAGTATATGTCAAACTGAGGTCCAAATGAAGAATGACCACAATGAATGAAAAATCAGGGGATAAAAGCACAAAAACTATCATGAGGAACAAACCTTGGTAGATATTTGTGTCAACCTCGATTTGTTTCCATTAGAATGATGAACAAAAAGATAAAAAATTAATTGTAAAGAAATTATCCAAATAGAATCCCTAAAAATAACCCATCCCACAACACGTATGATCCATGAATCAATCAGTTAGTCGACTAATTCGCATTCATCGTAGAAATTAAGAACAAGTAAAAAATCCAATCAAAACAAACATCCTAAATCAATTTGGATCGATTGTTGATGAAGAATGGGGATACACCATGATCATTGGTGAGATCCTTCGATTCTGTCTCACATCGGTCATCGATACTTGATCCAGTCATTGTTCACCAACAGAATCTTGTTTGATACTCTCCAACAGTCCTCTGTATCTCTAGGTTTTATAGCCTAAACCTAAAAATTCCCCATAATCATTTATTTATAAAATTGGTTAGGTTGTTGCATCAACGAAATAAAATAAAATAAAATAAATAGTTATTTTATTCATTTCATGTCCGTGGTGACTTTTCTACAAACGCTCCACACTGATCAAGGTTATGTCATGCCTAAGGTAAAACCTACATTCTAAACTCATTGGTGCCCCCGATTTTTTGATTCGGGCCCCATTTAGAAGTTATTCTACTTTTTTCAAGAAAACTACATGCGCATGTTATGTAATATATTTAATATATTGTAAATATTTGTTCCGATCACACTGGGCCTTGGAATCACACACTGTCTCAGCACCAAGTCTCGTCAATAATCTATACAATATCAAAAAATAATACATGGAAAAAATATGAGTCATTACATTCTCCCCACCTTGGTTATTTACATCTTGAAAATTCAAACAAGGGATACACAAAGAGATGTGGATGCTGAGCATGAATCTGAGACTCCTGCTCTCATGTTCTCTCCTGAAGATTCTCATGATGCCACTAAACATGTACTAAAGGAATCGATCATCCATAAAGTATCATCTCATATAGATCCTCAATATATACTTGGTACTCAGAAAATATTGCTCCATCCTCGATGTCTATCTCACCCCAGTCGATAATGTGTGATGGGTTATTCACGTACCTCATCAGTTGTGACACATGAAAGTCATCATGTAACTAGATAACTATGGTGGTAGAGCTAAGTGGTATGCCACCTCACCAACTCTATGTAATATCT
This sequence comes from Viscum album, assembly GCA_963277665.1. Classification (NCBI taxonomy): domain Eukaryota; kingdom Viridiplantae; phylum Streptophyta; class Magnoliopsida; order Santalales; family Viscaceae; genus Viscum; species Viscum album. The sequence goes on from OY728148.1 coordinate 601,584,710, forward strand.
GTAAAGGGCCTATGAATCTCATAGATAACTTGACACTCTAACTAAAACTCTATAATCCATGTTGATATGAAACCCATATGAACACATGCCCCTCCTCCTCGAACTCCAAAGGCCTCTGTCATCTGTCTGCATAAGACTTCTGAATTTTGAAGGCTTTTTGTAGTCTTACTCTACTCCTGTATGATCTTTACCTTCTTGTTAGTTACTCTCACCAAATCTAGGATCATGATTATCGACTCTCCTGGTGACCTGAAGGTCCACCCATATAAAGCCTTGAATGGTTCCATATTGATGATGGAATGATAGTTGTTGTTGTATGAAAACTCCACCAGTGGTAAGTGGTCCTCTCAACTATGAACAAAGTCTAACATGCAAGCCAACAACATTTCCTCCAAGACCTGAATTGTTTGTTATGTATGGCCATCAGTTTGGGGGTGAAATGTTGTGCTAAAGCATAAATGAGTCCCAAACACCTCCAGAAACCCCTTCCACAACCGAGATGTGAAGCGAGCATCATGACCATAAATGATTTTTTATGGAACTCTATGGAGTGAGACTATATTCTACATGTATAGGCATCTCAAGCTCTCTATTGAAATCTACTATTGAATATCTAGGAAGTGGTTCAACTTGGTGATTCAGTCTACGATCACCCAGATGGCATCGTGTCCCCTGGAAAAACATGGTAAGCCCTTCATGAAGTCCATTGATATCCCATATCACTTCCACTCCAGCACTTCAAGGGGTTGAACTAAAAAAACTGGAACTTAGTGCTCATCCTTTACTTACTGATAAGTAAGGAATCTAGAGACAAAATATACAACTCCTTTCTTTATCCCTAACCACTAAAATAGATGTTGGAGGTCCTGGTACATATTTTTCACACCTAGATGTACTACTAAAGGAGATGTATGAAACTCTCTCACATACTCCGCCCATAAAATCACGGGTACCATCATGAAACCTTTAAAAAGAACAAAATCCCCCCACCTTCAGAAAATCTATCAAGAGTATGTCTAGTGGATATCTGAGTACATAGGGTCTCATAATTGGTATCCTCAAGCTATGCCTCCTTGACTTGCTATGGGAGTGGAAGGGTGACCACCATCGACCAAAGGAAAGTTGCTCCATCTCCATCCACAAAGGATAAATATAATGATTCCAACTACTTTGATGCCTCATTCAGCAATTGTGAACTAGATTTTTGGATGAGAGAATCTGCTACTACGTTCCCCTTATTAGAAGTATAGACAATTTCAAAGTCAAAATCCTAGAGGAACTTTAGCCATCACCTTTTTCTCAAGTTAAAATCCTTATGAGAGAATATATAATTGAGACTCTTGTGATCAAAATAGATTATATACTTCTTTCTCATCAGGTAGTGTCTTCATATTTTTAATTCAAAGACTACCATTGCTAACTCAAGATCATGGGTCATGTAGTTCTGCTCACATGGTCTCAACTGACGCGAACCATAGGAAATCACCATATGCCTCTACATCAAGAAAAAACCAAGCCCATTTCATGATGCATCATAGAACACTGTGTACTTGACACCTTCCTCTGGAAATCTCAAGATGGGAGATCTCATCAAATTCTGCCGCAACTTTTGAAAATCATGCTAGAACCTCTATGACCACATGAAATGCTACCCATTTCAGATCAAAGATATCATGGGTAATGATATCTTGGAGAAATCAATTATAAATCTCTGATAATATCCTACCAACCCAAGGAAGTTTCACACCTCCATCACACTCTTGAGTGGATCCCAAGATAACACTGCCTCAACCTTGGCTGAGTCCACTTCCACTCCATATACTGAGATAACATGTCCCAAAAAGTGGACTTCCTGAATCTAGAACTGACACTTTGAGAGATTCCCATAAAGATGATGCTCTTAGAGTATGTCCAAAACCATCATCAAGTGTCTCATGTGCTCCTCCTAAAACACCGAGTACACAATGATATTGTCAATGAAGACTAACATGAACCGGTCTAAGAAAGTCTAAAAGATTTGGTTCACGAGTCTCATGAAAACTGATGGGGAATTCATCATGATAAAGGGTATCACCAAGTACTCATAGTGACCATATAAATATTTGAATGCTCTCTTTGGTATATCCTCATCCTGTACTCAGAAATGGTGATAGCCTGACCTGAGGTCAACCTTCAAGAACCATCGATCCCCTACCAACTAATCAAAGAGTTCATCAATCATTGGTAGTGGATACTTATTCTTCATGGTCACCTAGTTCAAGAATCAGTAGTCCACACACAACCTCAACCCTCTATCCACCTTCTTGGTGAATAAAACTGGGTCTGATCAGGGTGAAACACTGGGTATAAAAAATACCTTCCTTTGCAAGTCCTCTAAATTCACCCTCAGCTTGTGAAGCTCTATGGGAGCCATTTGATATGCTGACATAGATATTAGTACCATTCCGAGGTATAGATCAATTGAGAAGTCTATCTCTCTACTGGGAGGTAAACTTATAACATCCTCAGGGAATACATCCTCATAATCTGTCACCACTGTAGGAAACTGGTAACTCATAACATCCACTACACCAAGGGTCGATATATCTAACTAATGAGTAATTGGATTAACCCTTCCATACATGAGTCCATCCTATGTTGCATGAGTTTCATTTTCACCAAAAAAGGAGAACCTAGTTCCATCACTGTGAATACACTACATCCTCCATCTGAAATAGTCAATCTAGGAATGAACTGTAGATAACCAATCCATACCTAAGATGATGTCGTAAGGCCTCATCGCTATTGAAAAAGATCCCAACAGAAACTCTCACCTCCAATAGTCATGTTTCACTATCGGAACAAGTGTGTGATCACTGATACATCTTCAATAAGAGTCTCTAATCATAAAGGTCAAGCTAAGAGTTCAACCAAAATTTCTAAGTCTTGAATAAGATATGTGGAAAGAAAGGAATGAACAATACCTATGTTTATCAGTACTGCTACTAAAGTATAAAATACATATATCACACCACCTATCATTCCTAGAGCCTCTGGGTTATAATCTTCGACAGCCTGAAACTATCCCCGCCCATGTCCTCTAACTCTCAAAACCTAGTGTGGACCACCTGGGGGTGGTGGTGGTAACAAGTAAAAATGTCTACCACCTTCTGATGCTGTCCCATATCCTTTTCCACATACACCACCCTATGAACCTACCTGTTACTACCATTTAATATACCTCAATGGTCTATCCACGGTCTCTCTATCATCTGTACGGTGGGTCAGAAAATCTCATGCAAGATTCCATTTTCCATCACATGAGTAGTACCACCTCTCTCTGGGCTAACTGGACCCAACCCATGATCCCTGAACCACATATACTCTATCTTAGGACCTCCTACTAAAACATCTCACACATTTAGGTATCTGAGATTGATGTAGGCTCCCTGATGCCAAGGTCTCCACTCCTACTTTCACACTACCAGTAACCACTGACTATGTATTCTCATCCAAGAAAATCTCAACCACCAAGGCTCACTAAAGTACCCCAACATAGGTAGGAATGAATAGAGGGATACAAATAACTCATATGTCTCTGCACATCCCTTGTTTGAAGGTTTTATCCCTAAAGAACTGATCCCAAACCATATCCATCAAGTACCCGGAGAGGTTGTTAAACCTTGATGAATACTCAACTACTGTCGTGCTTCCATACTGGACCTATAGAAGATCCTGGATATGTACATCCCTCAATGTATCTAGAGAGAACTCCTCTATGAAAATTCAATCAAACTCTAACCACACTAGAGTTTCCTCATCATAATACTGGGTCACCAAACCCTACCATCATCATGCTAATCCATAGAGAAGGATCGCCGCTAGGACTACCATTTGATCTATTGGTGTCCTAACCAGATGAAAAACTCAGTTCACTGCCTCAAGCCAGTCCTCAGACGACTATGGGTTAGGATCAAATTATAATCTAAGGGATCTCAGTCACTAAAACTTGTGAAGTGCGCTCATCCTTTGCACCTAATTCACTGGTACTGCGAGTACCATGTGCTTCTCAACAGGTGGTGATATAGATGGTGCACCACCTAGAGGTAATATCTTTAAAATTGGTCCCTATATTGATGATTCATCACTGAGGGTATTATCCTCATTATCTTGATACTATATCCTAGCTGGAATATGTCACGGAGAAATCTTGAAAGTAAACAAGATGCACCATGGTCAATGAGTGTATCTAGAGATATGACTCAAGAAGTACATAGACTCCAAAAATCATTCCTATACGATTCACGTACCGTTGTTTTCCCTACAACCAATGATCTCATGTACCTATTTGAATGGTAGGTGATTAGAGTTCTGGTGTATGGATACATCAGCCACTACACCAACACCAAAGTCCCTGGTCTAGAATCCAAACTCGAAACACTTAACACTGTTTCCCCAAACCAAACTCATTGACTCCGGTCCTAAGGTAGAACTGATTTCTCTAATACAACTCTTCCATGACCCATACCAAAGGGGCCCATACCATGAATCCTCAATCCCCTCCAATAGACCAGGGGTTGGAGACCAGTTCCAAGTAGGCATATCACTAACATGTGAGGCCTTATCCTAAGTACCTGTACTTACACACACATCTCCAAACACATAAAATTCTGAAATATAAAAAAACCCAAATAACCATGAATACATACATCTAAATTCCACAACTAGAGTGTGAAAGGAAGTAAAGGAAAGTAAATAGGGCCAAATACAATCCCACCATGAAGAGTTTGAAAACAGTCTAACCTAAAAGTAAAACTGGAGACTTCTATCAAGATATTGTAGAAACAAACCTCAGTCTATCTGGTCTCACTAAGCACCATATGGTCTTGGTTCGTCTAGGAATCTATCAAAAGGTCGATCGTCTACAAAAGACATGACACATGTGGGCAAAGCTTGTACATGGGTGAGTATAACAATACCCAATAGGACACCCCAAAACCACAAAGCATAGAAAAAAAATATAGTCAGCTCTACATAAGTATATGTCTACATCACATATAACAAGAATATCCAAATATAATAAAAAAAGATACATAGTCTCAATGGTAAAGTCACAACTATAATGCCGGTCTAGGATTCCAGCTCAAAGGTTCCACATAACACTTGTCTGGGAGAACATATTCCTGAGTCTAATAACACTGATGACGTCCTTCCGAAAGGTAATGCTCATCGGATATCGCCATTAGAAGTACACGCTGATAATATGAAGAGATATGATACACAGGAGATGATCACTATCAAGGCCATGGGGTATACCACTAACTCAATCTGGATTAACCAACTAATTAGAGGATCAAATCCCATGTAGCATTGGTCATGATGATACTAAGAACTCCACCTAGGGCCGAAGATGAATAAAGGATCTCACTATGGGCCTCACAGAAGGATTCCAAGAACTATATCCAAGAATCCCTACTGAAGGGATCATTACCATATGTGTAGGAGGAAATTCCATACTAACCCTCAGGCAATGGATATGGGGAACACACCATAAAAAAACTTTTCCAAGATACAGAGGAAAAGTGATCTAAGCCATGTTTTTAGGAGTACACAATGTGTAATAGGGGTACACACCATGTCCATTCGACCCTGGGTCCTACCCATGTGAACGACCTATGTCCCGTGTCTATGTCCATGTGAAAATACATGGCATGATGTTGCCTGTGTACTTCATCCAATGTCCCAGTATACAACTTATCCCATATATGCCTAACCTGGTTGTGTTTGTGTGGGATTACATGGCGTGCCCGTGTCTGTGTATCCTCCTAGGTACATGTTGATCTCACCAAAGGGGAAAACACTCAGTGTGAAAAGGTCACATGTTGTGTGATACTTATATCCTTCCCAAAAACCTAGCCTCCTCTAGGAGGGTCCCACACAATGTGTGGGTCCGTGTTACATTCCATGTAGTGTGGAATTTTCCAGATTCTCAAATCTGGATCTTGTGTATTTGGTCATTCCTCTGGCCTTCGATACAACAAATTCCTCACTAGAAAAATCATGAACCGTGTCCCAATGAGTCATGATATCATCGATTAACATGTTCTATCCATTCGATTCATTCTGAAAATGTCTTAAAATAGTGTTCTTTATTGCATAATGAAGAATATGAAAATCGGGTACCTACGTCATCTGATCCGCTACCACCTCCATCGTCACACCACCATCATGTCGTGCTGAGCCCAGATCTACGATTTAAAACTATTGCACCAAGAATCAGGTTCACAACATTTGAATTTGTGATATATGTTAAACTATGATCCAAATGAAGAATTCCCATGATGAATGAATAATCAGGGGAGAAAAGTATAAGAAAAATCATGAGGAATGGACCTTAGTTGATGTTTGTGTTGACCTCAATTCATTTCTATTAGAACAATGTTTCCTCTGGAATTGGGGATGACCTTGTTGATTTAAGGTTCAAACATTCCAAGTAGTTTCTAATGGTTTTGTTTGTAGAACTGGAAACATACAATGATTCCATATCCATTTGGACCTACTTTCCAAAGGTAGGTGCTCATTAGTTTTGAACTGATGAGGCTTAGGAATTTGCATTGGTTGAGAGGATGGGAGGTCGGACTCATCACACTATTTTGGGGGGAATTATTGTCTACTCTAGGACTCTCTTTATAGATTTAAGTTATGTTCATGAATCCTTATTACATTACCAAGTATAAAATGAACTTTCCTTTAGATCTTACAATCAATGATTAGATAAGTAGGAAATTTAGAGAATATTTTATATGTATTTGAGGTTCTTCATCGATAGAGAATCATCAGTATTTGTTAAAGATTCTTAGTCAATGGTATCCTTCAATACATAAAAGTATCTTGGTCATTATGATGACCATACAGGTTTTAAATCCACTCAGTGGGGCACTTGAAGTTTATTTTCATTCAGAAGGACATGGATTATTTCAGAGTTGGAATCGTACCCACAGATGGGATACCTACGTATCCTTTGTTTATAAAAGGAATCAAAACCCATGTAGTTCGAGTAAGGGAGTATGCTGTTTATGCATTATTGATGGATCAAAGAAAGATGTCATGATTACTTTTACACTCTAATCTCACGTGAGTCATGCTCGGTGTGAGAAACAAGAGGTATTGGTGAAACCATACAATTGTGCCACAAAATATGCAATTATGTGGGGCTTATGTATGTATGATCACCCAAATAGATGAGGATTGGGATTTACTTCAGAGAAGAAACCCGGAAATAAGGTCCAGAAAGGTATATGTAATTTATAGAGATTTGAATACTCTAACTTAGGGCTTACTCCTGAGGAAGATGCCCAAATTAGAAGAGGACTTATGATTAGGTTTTACTCCTGAGAAGGAAGCCCATATCAAAAAGTAGATTAAGACTAGTTAAGAGAAATTAATACTGGGGTTTACTCCTAAGGAGGAGGCCCAAGTTAAAGGGATTTGAAGACTGGGGCTTACTCCGGAAGAGGAGGCCCAATTTAAGGGAATTTTAGAATTAAGGGACTTGGGGATTACTCCTAAAGAGGATGCCCACATTTTTATATTTGAGACTAGGGATTATTCCTGAAAATGAAGCCCAGGTTAAGAGAAATTATGGCTGGGGCTTACTCCTGAGGAGGATGCCCACATTTTGGGAACTTTGAGACTGGGGATTACTCTTGAAAAAGGAAGCCCAGACTTGGGAAATTATGACTGGGGATTACTCCTAAGGAGGATGCCCAAATTTGGGGGACTTGGGGCTTACTCCTAAGGAGGATGCCCAAATTTATGAGAATTTGGATTGGTACTTACTCCTAAAAAGGAGGCCCAGGTTAAGGATTCTCTCATCTTAAAGGATGATGTTGAATGAATGAAATCTCTAACCTTAGTGACATAAAGATATGTAAATTACTAGGTTTTGAGAGATGTTCCACATAATTCCTTTAAGATAAAGAAGCCAACAAGGAAACCATGCCATGAATGGATTTGGAGAGAGTTCTGAAGGCTTAATATTGAAGAGGAGAGGTGGATAGGCATAGGAGGGGTGAAATGGTCAGGAAGGGTACCCAAAAAGAAGGTGGCACGCAAGTCCTGCGTGGGCGCACAAGTCATGGTCGTGCAAGTATACTTGCGCGACACATGGGTACTTGCGCGATGGTCAACCCTTAGGGTAATACTTGGGTGAGGCTTGGATCAAGCCTTTATTACTGCCCCTAGAGGCTTCCAAAAGAGAGGCGCGCAAGTTATGTTGAAGGGGTAAGGCGGCACGCAAGTGTATCCATTTCCCTTAAGGGATGGCCACCTAGGCGCGCAAGTGTTGATGAGTTTTAAACACTTAGGCCTTCCTCCCTCTCTTTAGATCTTCTGTTCTAGGTAAGAAATTACCTTAGAAGTGTTCAGAAGCTTTGAGAGGAGACTAGGGTGCCGGGAGCTCAAATCTGAATTTCTGGAAAATTTTCCTCTACAAATGGGGGGCCCACAGGGTGTATTTATAAGTTGGAGAAGACTTTAGGAGATTTTCAAAGAAGGCGTGCAAGTCACCTCTATGACCAATGGGCGGCGCGCAAGTATACTTGCGCGACCTTGGTGGAACTTGTGCGACCCAAGTGCATTTGAATATTGGTTCATGCCTTTGTCAATTTTTGATGTTTTTTCAAAGGATGAATCACTTTGGGTTCAAGGTATTTCCCTTTGAATTCCCTTAGACTCTGTGATGGAAAGGAGCGTCAACAAAATTCCCCCCTTAGAGTTGGATCCGAAAGAAATGAGGATTTGACTCTGAGGAAAAGAAGAAAACCAAGGAACATGCGGCGCGCCAGTTCTGTTGAGTGCACAGATTTGCGGCGCGCAAGTAGGAGCCGTGCATGCGTTTAGGCGCGCAGGGTTGCAGCCTGGCCTATATATATGGGGTTATTCCTCGCGCAAAGAACCAAATTTAAAAATTTCGAGCTCTCTTCGCGCAAGTTCCCTTCACCACGCAAGTTGCTCTGTTTTTCGCTGTCGTGCTGCTGTAGAGGTATTTGGACTTGCACGATGATACTTGCGCGCCAAAAACTTGCGCGACACATCCATACTTGTGCACCAAAATTAGACTTGCGCACCTTAATGTCTTAGCCATTTTTCCAATTTATTCACAAATTTTATGAGAAATCAACTCACTTAAGATTTAATTATTCGACCTTTGTGTAGATTCAATGACTCATAGAGGAATCGGAACGGCTGATGAACTGGCTAGTAAGCGGATTGATGACATGATGAACATTGTTGGCCATGATTACTATGATATCTGTTACAATACTCTCCCATATTTGGCCAAGTACTTGAAGAAATATCATGTTAATTTTCCACAGAGCATCTACTTGGCTCTGTATGGCCATGGTCATCTGCAAGGAGTCAATGTTCCAGATGCAAAGAACTATACTCTAGAGATGTAGTTGCACTACTACTCCTCTATTTTGGTTATGTTGTGCATTAAGAGCAACAAAAATGGTGTGAACTTTCAAATTTTTCCTTCATTCCATTTCCTTGCAGATATGAAAATGGAAAACCACATGCTGATATGTTTTCTGCTGCCGGTTGATGCAGAGAAGGCTATCATGACATTAGAAACAATCTCTGAAAATATTACTCTCTCCAAATGGCTATTTACTTCCAATGCTCCATTCTCAAATCCATGTATCCATCTTCCAAGTCTATTGGGTAGAAACAGAGTCACTGTTTGATCATCAGAATTTTTTTTCAAACTGCACTCAAGAACATTCTTTTACAATTGTTCCAAGAAGAGCTGGTATCACTGCATATCTTATTGTATCCAGTTGAATGAATGAATTCCAGGTGGTTTCTGATGAATCTCGGGATGCTGTAAATCAAATGAAGAGTTATGTTGAAATCCTTTTGTAATTCCTGAAAAAGAGAAAAGACTCCAGTCTGTGGATGTCCTTATAACTCTTGTGCATCAATGAAAAACACTTTCATCCTCAATCATTTTTTCATACCTTATTTTGCTATCTGCTTTAGATTTTTACCTAAGCCAATGGGCCTAGTAAGCATAGTTTGATTTTTACTAGGATTATTATAAATAACCCTACAAAATTTGAATCTTTTAATTGCTCAATATTACCTAAATCATACAAAATATATGTTTAGTGAGATGGAACTTGACTTTTATTCAGAGTTCCCTTGTCTTTTGTGGGTAGTTTAAAGTCATGCATGTCGGACATAAAAAGGCTAATGTTTAAGGTCGAAATAGATTTGACTAAATGGATTAAAATCAACTCAATTCCTTGACAATTTATCTGAAAACATATTACCATACTCAAGTATGAGGGAAAAAATGTAAACCATGACTTAAGAAATTTTGAATATGAGGAATGATACGAAAAAGGGCTAAAAGGCATTAGAAGAAGTAGTTCCCAAGAATGAAGTTACCATTATTTAATAAACTAGTTAGGGGGTTGAATTATGCAGGGCCACTTAAGGGCATTGGATGCATAGTCAAATAATAGAATCTTTTGGCTGACAGGTCTATTATGTAGACTGTTTATGCAAGGCCGCCTAAGGGCACGTGCTGCATAGTCAGACAAAAGAACTCTCAGAAATTTACTTTTCTACTACTAAAAAGCCAGTAGAAGTTTATGGGGATTAAAATTTTCCAAAGCATAGAGTTTGCTGTATGGAGATAGGTACTTGAATATGGAGAAGATATTTCCAAGTAAGATCGTCTAAGAACTGGATGAATGTCACTCCTATGAAGGTCTGACCCAAACGTAGGGAAGATAAATCTAAACCATAGACTTGAATATTTTCAGATCATGAAAAATAACATGGGACAAATATGTTAAGGATGAATATTTTTTTGCGGATACTTACATATTGTTGTTAAGACAACTAAGGAAAAAAGAGGTTTTCTTCCCAAGAATGAAGTTACCATCATTTAACAAACCCATTAAGGGGTTGAATTATGTAGGGCCACCTAAGGGCATTGTCTACATATTCAAATGATAGTATCTTTTGGCTGACAAGTCTGTTATGTAGACTATTTATGCAAGGCCGCCTAAGGGAACGTGCTGCATAGTCAGGCAAAAGAAATCTCAAAAAATTGGACATTTTGTGACCATAAGTCAAGAAAAAGGTTATGAATACCTAGAAGTATTTAAGGTTAGGAGTATGATATATAAAAATGGGCATTTTTTCAATGCATGTAGAGATACACAAACCAATGCTAACCATAATCATGTTATGGCTGGGTCCTGAATTGAGATATTGGACTTCACTATGTATCCCATAAGGATGAGAATCAATCCATACGTAGTTCTTGAAATACAGTTTAACGTCATGTGGGACTAAAGTATGGGAGATCTTAGTTTAGGGTCATAGAACTCGGACCATTATATGAAATACACAGTGTGTGTTTTCACAGGGACTTTTCAGCCAAGGGACTGAAAGTGGAATTTGGGGTTAGGCCCAAAAGACTTGGGGATAGATTCGAGGGACACTCAAATATTCCTACATATCCCATAAGGATGAGAATCAAGCCCACATAGTTCTAGAAATACCCTCTGTACAGATTTGGTTCGTACATGTGAAGGGTGAAAGGGGACTTTAGTGCAATGATGGTTTGACCCAAGATAAAAGGTTAGGGCATTGCCATGTATGCACGTAATCTTTGGAATGTAACATGATTGGAAATCAATGTAAAGAATAATTCCCTCTTAGGTAAGGGTATTTAAGAATGTTTTATTTTATTGTCATACAGGACAAAAGTGTTGTACAATTTAATGTCATATAGTAAGGACAAAGGTGAACCAATGTAAAGATATTGATTCTGGGGATGGATTCATGAATCAACATCGTATGAGATGGAGGTGAATCGATGTGAAGAGATTGGTTTTGGGATTGAACCTTGGGAGGTCTCCTAAGTACCCAGCCTAGAAGGCAAGGATCAAAGTTTGCGTAGTTTAATTAAAGAATGAGTTAGTTATCAAGTTGTTTTTTGGGGACAACGACCTAAAAAAGATGATGTTGGGACTTACAAATGGTTAGCGGACCAGAAAGGGTGTTATGGTTGAAGTTTTCTCTAAGATCACGTGATTCATACTCGGTTTGAGAAACAAGAGGTAGAAACAACCTTAACAATGCACAATTTAATGTCATGTAGGACATATGAAGGGACTATACAGTTTAAAGTCTTGCAGTTAGGAATATTGGTGCTGCACAGTTTAGTGTCATGTAGTAGGGACAAAATACATTTTAACATCATGTAGGACGTATTAAGGGATTTTTGTATAGTTTAGCGTCATGTAGTTATGACGATGGGGAAAATACAGTTTAATGTCATGTTGGACAAAAAAAGGGGACTGTTCAGTTTAATGTCATGCAGTAAGGACAAAAGAGGACACAGTTTAACGTCATGTTAGACGTATTAGGGACTTTTTCACAGTTTAACATCATTTTGGACAAAAAGGGATGATACAGTTTAGTGTCATGTTGGATGATGGTGCGAATAGTTTAAGGTCATATGCATGGACCGTAATGGTGAATTTTAACGTCTTGATAGACATGAGGCATGAAAATAGTTTAAGGTCATATGCATGGACCATTGCTGTATAGTTTAACATCATATAGCAAGGACGATGAAGGGGACACAGTTTAACGTCATGTTGGACGAAAGTGAGAATAGTTTAAGGTCATATGCATGGACCATTGATGGTGCAGTTTAACGTCTTGCTGGACGAGAGTGCAAATAGTTTAAGGTCATATGCATGGACCATAGGTGGTGCAATTTAACGTCATGATGGACGAGAAGGTATTCATGTTACACAAAATACTTCTTCATAAATCTAGCATTTGTTGGAGTAGTGATGAGTTCTCTATCCATTGAGATTAAAGAATAAGCTCCATTGGAGTAGAATTTATGTATTGAATAAGGTCCTTCCCATTTTGGCTCAAGATTGGGAGGTTTCTTTCCTGGTATCATTCGAATTCTGAGAACTAATACCAATTCTACCTGAATGAATGAACGAAGATGAACTTTTTTGTTGAAAGCTCATGCTATTCGATTCTGATAGACTTCCAAGTGGTGAAAGGTGCACAATATTTTCTCATCTAACCATTCCAATTCATCCAATCACTTTTGATATTGTTCATCTGTAGATGACTGGTCACAAATGGATATTATGAGTGAAGGTAATTGAACTTCAATGGGCAAGACTGCTTCCGTTCCATATACCAGTGAATATGGAGTTGACCGCGTTGTAGTGCGGGTGGTGGTCCGATAATCCCATAAAGCATGAAAGAGTTTATCAGGCCATGAACTCTTATCTTTATCCACCATATTTTTCAGTATGTTTGAAAGAGTCTTGTTGAAGGATTCTATCTGGCCATTGGCCGCTGCATGATACTAAGATGAATGGTTGGATTTGATGTTGTATTCTTGATACAACTTCTTCACCTCGAATGAACAGAAGTTTGTGCCATTGTCCGTCAATATGGTATGAGGGACACCAAATCTAGTAATGATGTTAGAATTTATGAAGCTAAAAATGCTTTTAGAAATAACTTCTTTGAGAGGTGTTGCCTCTGCCCATTTGGAAAAGAAGTCAGTAGCAGTAAGAATATACTTAAACTGTTTGGCTGTAGCTGAAGGATAAGGTCCCACCACATCCATTCCCCATGTGGAAAATGGCCACGAGTATTTTTCTATATAAAGAAACTCTGGGGGTTGATGAATGAAGTTGTCATGTACTTGGAATGGATGACACTTCTTTGTGAAATCAACACAATCTTGTATCATTGAAGGCCAAAAGTATCCAAGCCTTCAAATTTGATCAGATAGTCTATGTCCAGACTGATGGGCACCACAGACTCCTGCATGCACTTATTTTATGACAACCATTGTCTCTTCATCATCAATGAATCTAAAGAGAACTCCATAAAAACCAATCTTGTAGATAATTTTATCTAAGTAATCTGGGATATCATAAAGATTAAAATTGATCACACGTCGCCAGATTTGTTCTTTCCTAGCTCTATCAGGTGGAAGTGTTCCATTTTGAAGGTATTCCCTGATAGGTGTCATCCATCCTATAGTATGAACATATGGTTCAGAAATGAGACTAATTTCATTAATTTCCTCTGTTCTGATTTGAACATAAGGTGAAATTGTATGACGATGGGCAATACTGATGGTTGTCTTGTCCCGATTTGGATCTTCCAGAGCTGTGGCTATATTAGCTAGTGCATCAACTTGGGCATTTTGTGACCGTGGGACATAAGAAAATGTCGGTTCTGAAGGGAATTCTTCCATTAACTCTCTGACATAATCATACAAAGGGATTATTTATTCTTTTCTGATGGCATAATCCCCATTGACTTGTTTGATTACCAGGTCTGAATCACCTTTCACCTTTAAGTGATTCACTTGTGCTTGAAGCGCCAACTCCAAGCCTGCGATGAGAGCTTGGTATTCTGCTTCATTATTTGTACCGCCTCCCAAAAATGAGAAGGAATAAGGTAACACTGCCTTTTCTAGAGAAATGAGAACAATTCCTAAGCCAACTTTGTTGAATTTAGGATTTTCCATTTTCCTCCCTATTGGACTTCTAGAAGCACCATCAAAGTACATTTCCCATGTTTGAATACTATCTTGAATAAAGAAGACTTATTCATTAGGAAGTTCAATATCTGGAGATGTATCTTCCACTGAAGGGTGTTCAACAAGGAAATCAACCAGATCTTGGTCCTTTATTGCCTTTTGAGACACATATTGAATATCAAATTATTGCAAAATAACTGCCCACCTTGCCAGACGTCCTGTAAGCATTGGATGACTAAGGATGAATTTCAGCAGGTTATTGCGAGATACCAATTGGATCTCATGATGTTGCAGGTAGTGTCTCAACTTCTGAACTGCAAAGATTAATGCTAGTAAGCACTTCTCAATATTTGAATATCGGGTTTCTACTTCAAGCATAGTCCGACTGAGATAGTAGAGGCTGTTTTCATTCCCAAAATCATTCTTCTGAGCAAGAAAGGCACCCAATGATCGCTCTAAAGCCGTCACATAGAGGATAAGTGGTCTTTCTTCAACATGTGGCATTAACACTGGTGGACTCAAGATATATTTCTTAATAATATCGAATGCTTCTTGACATTCTTCAATCCACTTGTAAGTGACTCCCTTCTTCATCAATTTGGTGAAGGGTAAACATTTTCCTGCCAAATTGGTGATGAAACGCCGAATATAGGCTAAGTGTCCTTGAAGTCCTCTTAATTTTTTCAAATTTAGATGAGGTGACATACCAAGGATTGACTTTGTCTTATTAGGATCAACTTCGATACCACGATGGTGTACAACAAAACTGAGAAATTTTCCTAAGGTTACCCCAAAAGCACATTTTAAGGGGTTCATCTTCAAATTATGTTGCCGAAGTTTGTAGAATATGATTTCCAAATAATCCAAGTGATTAGAACGTTGCCTGAATTTGACCACCAAATAGTCCATGTAACATTCAATGAACTTTCCTAAAAAGGGTTTGAAGATACAATGCATGGCACGCTGATATGTTACGCCTACATTCTTTAGACCAAAAGGCATTACCTGATAGAAAAACACACCCTGAGGGGCTCTAAAGGCTGTAGATTCTTAATCTTCTAGAGCCATTCAGATTTGATTATATCCAGAATATCCATCCATGAAGGAAAGTGATTCATAGCCAGCTGTTTCATCAATTAAGAGTTCTGTAATTGGTACTGAAAAATCATCCTTAGAACAATGCCGATTAAGATCTCTGAAATCAATGCAAACTCCAATTTGCCCATTCTTCTTTTTCATTGGGAAAATATTAGCCAACCACTTGGGATATTGAACTTCTATGACGAAGTTAACTTTGATGATCTTATCCACTTCAGCTTCAATTTTGGAAGCATAGTTTGGGTGTGTTCTTCTAGCGGCTTGTTTGAATCCTCGATGTTCTTCTTGCAAACCCAAACAATGAGTGGAAACATCAGGATCAATCCCTGAGATCTCTGTATAGTTCCAAGAAAATATATCTCGATTTTTCTTTAAAAAATAAATATACATATCTTGCTCTTCAAGAGTCATGGCCGCACTAATTAAAGTGGGGCGTGGATCTTCTTTTGTACCCAGATTTATTTCTCCGAGTTCATCCACGATGGTAGAGATACCCTCTTCAAATGCTAGAGGAGCATCCCTGAGATCTTCCTCTTCTTCTTCAACATGTGTTATTTCTTCTGTTTCTACTTTCATAGTAGATGATGAATTAGAATTTCCATGATCAGAAGAGATGTTGAAATTTGAACATCTTGAAGAAGAAGCTTCCATTTCCGACCCTATTGATGATGAAAGGTCTTACTTAGGTAATAAAGAGGAGATGATGGATTGAGAATCGAAATCATCATTTACCTCTAACATTGCTATAACTTCTTCTGGCCTGGTTGGTGAAGTATAGACTTATTGGATTTCAGCAGATGAAATGAAGACATCTCTATTTGAGCTTTCATCATTGCTTGGTGGATCACCACTTTCTACCATGATGTCTGGCTTGATTGCCGTAATTGACATTATGGAGGTTTCCATAAGAGTATTTTGATTTGGGTCTATCCTGTCAATTTGATTGATAGGCAATACATAATCTGTACTCACATGTGCTAATGTGTTTACTGGAATCTTTTCCAAACCATATGGAGCATTAACTTTGGTAATATCCTTTGTTGTGGATTCCTCCTTTCCCTTCATGTGATAGAATTCCTCCTCAATGTATTGAGATTCACATGTCTTGAATGGGGCCTTATCAATATACAATGTCCCAACTTGACCATCAAAACAATATTTGAGACATTGATGGTATGATGAAGGGATAGCCGCATGTTGATGTAGTCAGGGTCTTCCAAGCAAGATGTTGAAGGATGAGTCTTGATCAACAACCATGAAATCTGAATTGGATACAAGATCTCCAAACTGAGTTCTGAGTGTAATCTCACCCAGTGGTTCTTGTTCATTTTTTTCATATCCTTGTAGCATCATAGTAGAAGGAGATAAATCAGATTCCGTGAGGCCCAATTGACGAAGTGTACGAATGGGCATGAGGTTGACTCCTGAACCATTATCAATGAAATCTCTTCAGATGTCTACACCATTGAACTTGCTAGATAAATACAAAGGTCTAATATGTCCATGCACGACATCATATTAATCTTCATCTATGAAAGATATCACTGCATGGCATTCTGTAAGATTATTCTCTACATGGTAGGCTTCAGCTACAAAAATTTCAGTTTCAAACTCCCAAGGACTTGACAAAGCCTCAATGAGTGCCTCCCGAAGATCCTTTGATAAATTCAAGGCATCCAAAATTGATAACTTGGCTGGTAATTGGGTCAGGTGTTTCAATACATCATACTTTTGATCCAAAGGTCTGCGTTTCCCAATAGGAACATGTGGTTTAGCAGGTTACTTGGAAGTTAATGCTTTGGAAATTGATGCATCTTGTATCGGGGTAGGAGTTGGTAATACCCCTGGCTTTGGAAGATTATACCGATTAGGTCTATTTACTTGCTGAGAAGAAGAAGGTGGAACCTCCAACCGATCTTCCAGAATAACTGTGCCAGGACTGAATATGCCTTGTGAGGAAGAACTTGCTTGTTCTTGTTGAGCTCGTTAAAGGGCTCTTCCATGAGTTTCTGCCGCATACACAGTTCTAGCAGGGGTAGAATTGGAATAGTGGCCTCTGGGAGATCCATGTCTTCCCCTAGACCCTGAGCCTCTAGAACTCCCTCTGATTCCTCTGTTTGATACAGGGAACCCAGGTTCATCAAGATCGAAACTGTGATTGGCATAAGGATATGTTAAGTGAATCATATTAATAGAACCGAAGATTAACTCTTCATCTGATGAAGAATCTGCTTGACTAGCCAATTTAGGCTGTGCCGTTTGATGGGGCAGTGCCCGTTTCTTCGAAGTAGATGGCATAAAATCTTCCAGATTCAAGGATAACTTGGGCTTTGAAACATACTCATCTTCTTCTGATTCTTCTTCTTTCTTTTAATTATGCCGTTTCTTTGAGGATTTTCCCTCTGATGAAGAGGGTTTTTCTGCGGCATTCATGGCAGAAGACACAATTGGTTTCTTCAATTGTGTTCGCAAAATAGCATGAGTTCGGTTGATCGTATTTTTAAACATCTAATCATCATATTTTTGCGCATTTTTGTTCTTGACTTCTTGCCACTCGCCCTCTTCCTCTGGATTTGTAGCAGTAACACATGCTACCTGAGCTGAAGAAACTTTCAGTTTGAATTGTCCAGATTCGACCATTTTTTGCAGGAGGTCCTTGAAAACAAAACACTCTTGAATGGGATTCCCCAAAATTTGATGAAACGGGCAATAGTTGGGATGGTCTTTATCTCCTTCCTTGTTTGGCCTCTTGGGCCTTGGCAATTGAACCAAATTATTTTCTAGAGTCGAAATGAAATAATCAGGAACTTGTTCATTTAGGAAAGAGTAAACTTTTCTCTTCAAATCCTCAAATTGTTTTCGTCTTTGATCTCTTTGATCATCTTGATGAAACAACCTCTTTTGTTGGCGCTCAGGAGGTGGAGCCCTTTGAGAAGATGAAGGTTTTGAAGTAGAAGCAGGTACATGTGCTTATTTAAGCATAACTGTATCAGTCTCTACTTTACCCATTCTTCTTCCTGGAGATGATGGAATTACATGAGCTTTATCCTTAGTCTTTATAAGAAAATCTTCAATCTATTGAGTGATTGAAGTAAGGTCTCGAAACCCTCCTGTGTATTTCATAGGGATCAGTGGTGTGCGCAACTCATCACGTAAATTTGCCACACAGATTAGAAACAATTCATCTTGAGGGAGTGCTAAGATTAGAGAATATGTTAATCCCTTCCAGTGAGCAATGATATCTGAGACCCTTTCATTCTTCCTTTTCTTACAATTTGTAAGATCAAAAACTGTTGTCTTTGGAAACGTTGAACTGAATTGCATAAGGAATCTTTGACAGAGATCCTCCCATCCGGTAATTGACCGGGATTGCAAGCTTGTGTACCAGACAAAGGTAGGCCCTTGTAATGACTGTACAAAACACCTGATCTTAACTGCTTCTTGTTGCTGAAGGGTTCCCATCATAGGATCACAATGAGAAACAAAATGTGTTAAGTGTTTCTATGGGTCTCCCGAACCATTAAAGATTGGGAATGTGGTACTTGAAAAATTTGATGGGGGAGGAATTGCATCAACCCATTCAGGGTAAGCTCTCTTTTATGGTTGAATTTTAGCATGCTTTCCCTCCATAGCCTCCAACCGAGCTGTTAATGACTCAATAGTAGTTATTAACTTTTGAGAAACATCCGGTTGAGCTTGGACCTGAATAGGTGCAATGATCGGAGCTTGGACAGATGTGGTGGATGGTACTGCAACTGATGATAACACCACCGGTTATTTTTACACTTGACCCATAGGATTAGACCTGTGAGGGTGTACTAATAAATAAGGATATTATTGATCCATCTTAGTAGCCGTAACAAATTCCCTTGGCTGACTGACTTCAGCACGCTTAGCAGGAAAACTACCCTGAAGTAGTTCTGCATTCAACCTCCTTAATTCCTTCATTTCTTCCTCCTATTGTGAAAATCTTTGCTCTAGTGAGAGCGATTGGCCTTCTCCATAGGAAGGGTATGTAACCTGATTCTTTCCTTTCCCCTTGTTGGACACCTTTCAGAGAGGGGGAAGTGGGTTACTTGAAGGAATACCCAGATTCTGGGTAAGCCTTTGATTTCATGTACGCACACCTTCTTCATTTGTGTCTGTACATACACCTTCTTGAGCAGGAACCTCTTCATCTGATCCCTCTGAATGAACCTCATCTAGTAGATCAGTAACAATGAAATTGATGACATTAATTGATGCATAATTCATTGCATCCCTTTTATCAGCATTTATGCGATATTGTCTTCTTCCATGTCCCTGATGAGACATTTCCTTTTGTTGATTTGATCCCTCAGGAACTTCTTAATGAACCTTAATTTGGATGGAATATCCTGATAATTTGGCTCTTCATTCCTCTTGAGGCTTCTTCCCTAATCGATAGAAGACTGAATTTCTCTGAGGAAGAGATTGAGGATTTGAAAAAGTCCCCAGTCCGGTGGACTGGGGCTGTTCCTACTCAACTCCTCGAATCCTATTTGTTGATTCTGAGGGTTGGGTTAAAAGAGTCCCCAGTCTGGCAAGATGGGGTGGTTCTTGACATGCTATGTCTGAGTATTTATTGAAATATCTCCAGATCTTATGGACTTTAGTCTGGAAATTTTCTGGATGCATCAACTTGCATCCACTTTTATCACTCGGCTCAAAAGACCGTTGGATGATTTTTGACACTTTTGTCACTTGGTGATGTGATTGCTCTAAACGAGAGGCCTATTCAATATTCTCGTTTGCTTGATGCTGGAGTAATTCAACAACTTGTTCCCTGTATGCTTGATTTTGAGAAGAACTAGTTGAGGCCTGTTCTTGGGAAATACTTTGATTACAAACAAAGCCAATTGACTATGGCCGACAATGGGCAATAACATTGCATGAGACCATTTTCGGTGGGCTTTACTGACTGGAGAGCATAGTGAAATGTAGTGCTCCATGAACACCCCATCCCCTAATATGAATACCAGATGGGGTATTGGAAATTAACTGGAACAATCTTCTTAGTGCGCCAAGGCATGAACGCTGAAGAGCTCTCTGCTGCTCTTCAGCCTTCGGATATCGAGAAACTAAGAGAGATGCCAAGTCAATTTGGAATTGTAACCCTTCTATTATCTTGATATGATTTTCATATTCATCATAAGATAATATTTTCTTTTTCAAATGACAAAGAGTTTTCCATATATTGAGACAAATATCATGAATTCCATCTTCCGTCAACATCTCTGGAATATCATAATGAGAGTTAGCCAAAGGCCAAAACATGACTGGCACTTTACCTTTTTCCAGTTGTTTTCTCATATTCAGTAATTCCTCTTTATCATTCAATGAAGATTCTTCTACCTGATTAGACTAGATCTGGTGCTTCCTTGTTGCTTCATCGGATTCAACAAGATCAGTAGAGAATTCACTGATCAAACTAGAAGATGAAAGACCCAGGCATGGTTTGAAGAATGACCTACAATCCGGGCTATCTTCTAATTGAGAAAGTGTTTCACTTGTTAGTGGTAAAGCATCAGACATGACTGGCTTCACATTTGCAAGTGCCTCAAGATAAGAGGGATTTCTCATCACTGAATTGTCTTCTGAATAGTTTTCCAGACAATGCAAATTACTACTGTAGAGAGGAATTTCACAGCTAAATTCATCATCATGGGGAGGACCACCATGGTGGGTTATAACAAAAGATGAAACATTTTGATCCTTGGTCTTCTAACCAAACAGAGGGTTCCTGTGGCTCTCATCTGAAGATGAAACTTCGAGATTGACCACATTGTCATGAAGCAAGCCTTCATGAGGAAGTATTTTATGCAGACCTTCGGAATTAATGTTCCAACTATTTGGAACTGAAAGAGCAGAATCTTGAGTTGAAATAGATAATTGTCTGAGTGCATCAAGAACTCCAGCATCGAGTAAGGCCTTGTTAGATATTGGCCACTAATTTCTTGACTGTGCTAGGCAGGTCTTCTTCTTAGACGCCTTATTACTCAATTTGGGAACCACTTGTTAGTGAAAGTGGTTATTATGAGCAGGTGTATGTGCCTGCTCAGGAGAAATGACTAGGTTAGGCTGATTATCTCTACTCAAATCAGGTGTATGTGCCTGACTTGGTTGTCCGTATGATATAAGGGAGTACGCCCCACAACCCTCTTAGACTGGAACATATGTGTGTATCTGTTCTGGAGTGAACTGTTGATGTGTCACTCCACTAGTAGGGATATATTTATGTGTCTTTCCCTGAGATGCTGCTGAAGCTATTATAATATCCTGGCAGGCATCTAGAATATGAGCAGGGATTTGCTTATGCTCTTTCACCATTGATAGAATATACTTAGCGACTTCAACTGCCAGAACATGGATATACGTCCATTCCATGCTTGGAGTAGGTGTGTGTTCCTTCTCCTGTCCTTCTTTTCCTGTCAGTGAATCCTAACAGTACTCAAGTGTGGGGGAAGAGAGTTGAGTCTGCCTCCTATTTGTCGCCGGAGCTTTCCGACTGACTTCTTCGAGTGCTACCAAATGAGACTGTTGGTAGGCTTGATCAATACTAGCAGGTGTACGTGCCTGCTGATTGTACTCCACCGAACATGGTTGATGAGCTTCCTTCAATACTGAAAGATGAGGCTCCTGGCAGGATTGATGAGTGTAAGCAGGTGTATGTGCCTGTTTACCAGTTGTCAACACATGGGGTTGGTGGGCTTAATCATATGTAGTCAGATGAGCCTGCTGACAAGCTGATGATTTATAAACAGGTTTATGTTCTTGTCTATAGTACTCCACCGGAATTTCCTGGTGGGATTGGCGTGCTGCTGCTAGACGAGTCTTCTGGACAGTGGAATTAAAACGGACGGGTGTGTGTGCCCGCTCGTTGCTTGCCACCAAGTTATGTTGGTGGACTTCTCCGGATATGACAGAGATGAGAACCTGCTCACCGTTAACCGGATTTCGCCTTTGGCTGTCCGTCTTGCCTTCTCAGGTTCGAGGAACCTGAGCCGAATGCCTGGAGTCGATACCCTCATCATGTTGAGGGCGCATTGCCGCATGAGTTCGACGACGATTGTTTATGGGAGTCCTCGAGAAGTACTCACGTCTCCTTGAATTAAGGCCCTGAGGGACTTGCTCATTCACCTCCCCAGAATATGGGAGTGAATGGTGATTGCATTCTGGGGATAACGACCCGAAACAGTTGGAGATGGTGGTTGTCACCACCCGCTTCTTAATCACTGGTCATCGCTGTCCGGACGACTAGGGTGAATTGTTCACTTGGAGGGCTTGTCGAGCAGCCTCTAGAGTTGGAATGGTACTGTGTTGATGATACTCCTTAACTAGTGCATTCGATACCCAGCGTTGAAGATGCTGAGTAGGTGATGTCATCCTCAGAGCGGATGACGATCCAACAGGAGTAGCAACATATGCATTCACAGCAGAGGTTTTCATAGCAGAGGCATTCACAGATGTGAACTTAAGAAAATCCATTCTCGTAATGCAGAAGATCTTGGAAAAGAGTGCCTGTTTGATATAATAGACGTAATCAAGATAAGTTCAACCACTACATATTTTGGATGAGAATAGATGTTATTGATTGTTTTTTGGCCCTCTCATTGAGTTTAAATAGGGGCCTAACAAATAAATAAAACATCATTTTAACTTGGTTAAGGATTCACATCAGGTTCACCATTTTTTTCCTCCTATGGAATTGGGGATAACCTTATTGATTTAAGGTTAAAACATTTCAAGCAGTTTCTAACGGGTTTTTTTGTAGAACCAGAAACATCCAATGATTCCATATCCATTTGGACCTACTTTCCAAAGGTAGGTGCTCATTAGTTGTGAAATGATGAGACTTAGAAATTTGCATTGGTCGAGAGGATGGGAGGTCGGACTCATCACACCCTTTTGGGGGGAATTATTGTCTACTCCGGGACTCTCTTTATAGATTTAAGTTATGTTCGTGAATCCTTATTACATTAACAAGTATAAAATGAACTTTCCTTTAGATCTGAAAATCAATGATTAGATAAGTAGAAAATTTAGAGAATATTTTATATGTATTCGAGGTTATTCATCGATAGAGAATCATCTGTATTTGTTAAAGATTATTAGTCAATGGTAACCTTCAATACATAAAATTCTCTTGGTCATTATGATGACCATACTGGTTTTAAAGCCACTCAGTGGGGCACTTGAAGTTTATTATCATTCAGAAGGACATGGATTATTTCAGAGTTGGGATCGTACCCGCAGATGGGATACCTAAATATCCTTTGTTTAGAAAAGGAATCAGAACCCATGTAGTTCGAGTAAGAGAGTATGATGGTTATGCATGATTGATGGCTCAAAGAAAGATTTCATGATTACTTTTACACTCTAAGCTCACGTGAGTCATGCTTGGTGTGAGAAATAAGAGGTATTAGTGAAAACGGAAAATTGTGACATGAAAGATGCAATGATGTGGGTATTATGTATGTATGATTTCCCAAATAGATGAGGATTGGGATTTACTCCAGAGAAGAAACCCGGGAACAAGTTCCATAAAAGTATATGTACTTTATAGAGATTTGAATACTCTAACTTGGGGCTTACTCCTGAGGAAGATTCCCAAATTAGGAGGGGACTTATGATTGGGTTTTACTCCTGAGAAGGAAGACCAGATCAAAAAGTATATTAAGACTGGTTAAGAGAAATTAAGACTGGGGATTACTCCTAAGGAGGAGGCCCAGGTTAAAGGGATTTGAAGACTGGGGCTTACTCCTGAAGAGGAGGCTCAGTTTAAGGGAATTTTAGAATTAAGGGACTTGGGGCTTACTCCTAAAGAGGATGCCCACATTTGTAGATTTGAGACTGGGGATTATTCCTGAAAAGGAAGCCCAGGTTAAGAGAAATTATGGATGGGGCTTACTCTTGAGGAGGATGCCCACATTTTGGGAACTTTGAGACTGGGGATTACTCCTGAAAAAGGAAGCCCAGACTTGGGAAATTATGACTAGGGCTTAATCCTAAAGAGGATGCCCAAATTTGGGGGACTTGGGGATTACTCCTAAGGAGGATTCCCAAATTTATGAGAATTTGGACTGGGAATTACTCCTTAAAAGGAGGCCTAGGTTAAGGATTCTCTCATCTTAAAGGATGAGGTTGAATGAATGAAATCTCTAACCTTAGTGACATAAAGATGTGTAAATCACTAGGTTTTGAGAGATGTTCCACAAAATTCCTTTTAGATAAGGAATCCAACAAGGAAATCATTTCATTAATGGCTTTGGAGAGAGTTATGAAGGCTTAATATTGAAGAGGAGAGGTGGATAGACATAGGAGGGGTGAAATGGGCAGGAAGGGTACCCAAAAAGAAGGTGGCGCGCAAGTCCTGTGTGGGCGCGCAAGTCATGGTCGCACAAGTATACTTGCGCGACACATGGGTAGTTGTGCGATGGTTAACCCTTAGGGTAATAATTGGGCTTGGCTTGGCTCAAGCCTTTATTAATACCCCTAGAGGCTTCCAGAAGAGAGGTGCGCAAGTTATGTTGAAGGGGTAAGGCGGCGCGCAAGTGTGGCTATTTCCCTTAAGGGCTGGCCACCTAGGCACGCAAGTGTTAATGAGTTTTCAACACTTAGGCCTTCCTCCCTCTCTTTAGATCTTCCGTTCTAGGTATGAAATTACCTTAGAAGTGTTAGGAAGCTTTGAGAGGAGACTTGGGCACCGGGAGCTCAAATCTGAATTTCTGGAAAATTTTCCTCTTCAAATGGGGGCCCACAGGGGGTATTTATAGGCTAGAGAAGACTCTGGGAGAATTTCAAAGAAGGCGCGCAAGTCACCTGCGCGACCAATGGGCGGCGCGCACGTATACTTGCGCAACCTTGGTGGAACTTGAACAAACCAAGTGCATTTTAATCTTGTTTCATGACTTTGTCAATTTTTGATGTTTTTTCAAAGGATGAATCACTTTGGGTTCAAGGTATTTCCCTTTGAATTCATTTAGACTCTGTGATGGAAATGAGAATCAACAAACAACAAATGAAAAGATAACAATTTAATCACAAAGAAATTATCCCAATAAAATCCCCATAAATAACCCATACTACAACCCGTATGATATGTGAATCAATCTGTTAGTCGATTGATTCACGTTCGTCATAAAAATTAAGAATGAAGAATTAATCCAATCAAAACAAACATACTACCTCAATTTGGATTGATCACTAACTAAGAATGGGGTTGCATCGTGATCATTGGCGAGATCCTTAGATTCTATCTTGCACTAGTCATTGATCCTTAATTTGATCTTCATCCACCAACAGAATCTCATTCGACACTTTCCAACAGTTCTCTGGATCTCTAGGTTTTAGAAACTATACCTAGGAATTATCCATATTCATTTATTTATAAAATAGGTTAGGTCTCTACATCAATGAAATAAAATAAAATAATTTCATTAATTATTTTATTCATTTCATGTTTTCAATGACTTTTCTACAAATCCCCCACACCGAACAAGGTTATATCACACCTAGGGTAAAATTTTCATTTTGAAATCAATGATTCCCCTAGATTTTTGATCTGGGCCCCTGTTTAGAAGTTATTCTACTTTTTTAGGAAAACTATGTGTATGTAATATGTAATATATTTAATATATTTTAAACATTTTTTACAGGCACATCGGGCCTCAGAATCACATGCCATCTTAGCACATGGTCTTGAAAATAATTTATAAAATATACAAAAATAATACATGGAAAAAATATGAGTCATCATAAGAATATAACAAAATTCTTATCCTCTAGTGGTTGAACATTTTTAGGATGCCTTTCCTAATGAGTTATATGATTTACCGCCCAAGTGAGAGGTCAAGTTTATGATTGATTTGGTGTCAAGAGTAGAGTCAGTTTCTATCCCACTTTATAGTATGATACCAATAGAGATTCAAGAGTTGAAATTTCAGTTGGAATATCTAGAAACTAAAGGTTTAATGTGGAAAATTACATCTCCTTGTGGTTCTCCAATTATTTTCACTAAGAAGGTTGATTATACTTTGTGCTTATGTGTGGATTATCAGAGATTGAACTAGATGATGATCAAGATCCAGTATCATCTTCCACACATCAATGATCTCTTTAATCAGTTGAGGGTTTCTAACATCTTCTCCAATATCAATTTGAGATTAGGATACCATTAGTTGAGGGTGATACCATTGGACATACCTTATAATGCTTTTGGGATTAGGTATGGCTTGTATGAGTTCGTATTTATTTCGTTTGGTTTGACTAATGAACCAACAGTATTCATGGCCATAATGAATAAGATCTTTTATCCTTTTTTGGACCAGTTGGGGTGGTTTTTGTTGATGAAATCTTAGTATACTTCTAGTCAGCAGAAAATCATGCAAAATATATTAACATCATCCTAAGTACATTAAGAGAGTACTGTATTTATACCAAGATAACCAAATGTAGTTTCTGTTTAGATAAAGTTTACTTCTTGGGTCATGTCATCTTGGAGTCATGAGTGTCAGCAAACCTAGAGAAAGTTACAGCTGTGGTATCTTGGGAGTAGCCTAGGAATGTCTTTGATATTTAGATATTTATAGGTTTAACAAGTTATTATTAGTGATTTATATAGGACTTTTCCCATTTTTCATCACTGATGTCGGGGATGACCAAGATAGGGGTGAAGTTTTTTTGGTATGATGCTTGTGAGAGATATTTTTAGGAGCTAAAAGTAAGACTGATCTCATCACCTATATTCACTTTACATGTGTCGGGTAAATCATATTCCATGTATTATGATACATACATAGTTGGAATCAGAGCAGTTCTAGTGTAATAGGATTGAGTGGTTGTGTATGGATCTAGACAGCTAAGACCGCATGAGAGGAATTACCCTACTCATGATTTAGAGATAGAAACAATGGTACATTCCCTAAGATGATTGAGGTATTATCTCATGGGTGAGAGGTTTTTGGTATACAACAACCACAAGAGCCTCAAGTACATCTTCTTTCAGTGAGAACTAAACCTTCGGAAAAGGAGTATGAAGAGGTATTCCTAGAAGTTTAATCCACATATTATGACAGGGGAGGAGTTATATTCACGGGATGCAATGATTTCCCCATTTTCCTTACTCACCGACATCTTCACTTCCATGATTTGTTGTGGTGTTGGGATTATTCTACTAAACTTTTGAGATATAAAAGAATGTGTAGAACCTGAATCAAAAAGTACGTTCGCTATTATTGAATGAATAACTGGTGTACCTTTCACCACTTCGTTGTTGAGGTTCACTTTGGCAGTAGTGATGGAAAAAGCTCACCCTTGCTGCCTTGGAGGTTGTTGGTTGCCTCCGAAAACCCTTGGCTTAGGGCATTGATTTGTAAGATGCCCTGGTTTTTTGTAGTTGTAGCAATGAAAAACGCATTGAGGTTTGAGCGGAGAATTCCTCTCCTTTATCATAGCCGCGAGTTTTTCTTTTCGGCAGTTAATAGCTAGGTGCCCTTCTCTTCCACACCTAAAGCATTTCCTCACCCCTTCAGGCAATTTTTGGGGTTCCGCACCTTTGGAAAGTGGGGTTCTGGATCTTCTTAGCACTGTTGGATTTATCCATCGGACCACCAACATTGAAGTCCACCTTATTATTCTTATCCCCATGATACCCCTAAGATTCTCCAATCTCCATTTCGACCTTAAGGGTACATCGGACAATTTCATCATAGTTGTTGAAGTCGTGGATAACCATTTCTTTCCATAGGCTAGGTTTCATCCCACCATAGAAGCGGTCAACCTTGAATTCGATGGTAACGACAAAGCCAGAAGTGTATCATGAAAGCCTTGTGAAGTTTTCCTCATACGCTCCAATAGATTCATCGTATTTTTGCTTGAGGGAAAGGAATTCCCTTTCCATTTTAAGCCGGAGGGTGTGTGGAAAATATTTATCAAAAAACATCTTCCAGAAATCCTTCCATTCCAATTCCTCGATCTCTTCCTCAGGCTTTGTATTTTTGATCAACGTCCACCATTGATCAGATTCACCCTCCATATGATAAGCAGCCAAGAGAACCTTCACTTGTTCAAAACATTAAAGGATGGAGAATATATTTTCAATGGATTTGATCCATTTTTTGGTGATTGAGGGATCATATTATCCATTAAAAGTAGGAGGCCTTTGTCACATGAAGATCTCAATAGCGACTTGTTATTTCTTAGGGGGGGTTGAGCGTTCCTCTTGACCCATGTTTCTATTCAAAGATTGAGTTAGATGAGAGAGAAGCATGACAAAGTTCGTGATTCCCGCTCCCATTGGATTGGGCATCTCATTAGTACAGTCATCACATTGATCTTCACATCAGTTGTTATCTCGAGTCCTCCTATTACCAGCCATTGGGTGGAATAAAAGGAAAGTTAGGGGTAACACATAAAGGGCAATCTAAGGAAAAAACTAACAACTTATAAATAACTCTTATTTCATTAACATATGAATCTATTGGCTTCAGTCTATGTTATCCATGATCTACTTTCTAACATATATTCTTAGGGAATTTTTTTAGTCCCTTAATAAGGGTTCATACTAAGCTTATGAATTTACTAAAGCATATCCCCCGGGAGTGTAGTAACCAAGAGTGCAGCAAGGCTCATTGTCGTGCACCAGTTCCCATTCAAGTCTAGCTCAAACCGGTGTTTTGGGGTTTTACCCCTAGGATACATCTGTGCCAGAGCCACCTCTACCTGCTCATATCCAGATAGGGATGTATTTTCTTGATAAACCACTTACTCTATACTCATCAAAACTTAGAGATGTTTTTATTATACTTAGTCTTGTCTCTAAGGCTTCACTAGGGTTTTCTAATCCTAATCCCAAAAATAACTAAACCTATCCTATGATACCAAATGTAACAACTGGGCCCCACCCACTAGTTGCCCCACAGACACGTGGTCCCCACCCTAGGGCCCACCCACATGACCGAACAGGTCATCTGACTAATGATTTCCCCCACAGGCCAACACATGTCCTTTCCAGTGTGCTTTTTCCTCACTCGTACACACCCTGGGAAACTTCCCAAAAGGTCACCCATCCTGATCACTACTCCAGGACAAGCCTTAACTGTGAAATTATAACTAGGTAGGCTTCTGAAAAGGAAGGTTCACCTTGTTTACATGAGTCATATAATTTAGTCATTTAACCTTTTATCATTTGGGGGTGTTACAATCACCCCCTTTAGATCACAACTTCCTCTTTGTGGGCCCTACATCTCAACCCAGGCAGTGCACTGCACTTAAGGCTGGGTACCACCTCTGATACCAAATGTGACAACCCTGATCTTTTTATTACACAATTAAACATAATTTATTACATAAAATTCATTTGATACAACATAGAAGATCGAGAGGTATAGTGTCATTGGGGTTTAGGATCATTACATAACAACTTAAAACATGAAAAAACAACATCTTTA
Organism: Viscum album; assembly: GCA_963277665.1. Classification (NCBI taxonomy): domain Eukaryota; kingdom Viridiplantae; phylum Streptophyta; class Magnoliopsida; order Santalales; family Viscaceae; genus Viscum; species Viscum album. The sequence continues at coordinate 601,614,875 of OY728148.1, forward strand.
TTGAAAAATTCCTTTACATGACCACTATATTCCCTCGTACTTAGCATTGCATGAGATAACCTGAGGACATGCATAAGAAAAGGGGGAGCTATAAAGCCCAGTAAGGGAATAATCATGGAATAACACGATAAATACAATACATGTTAGACAATAGGCATATCAATAGATAACAAGAGAAGCATAAATATAAAGGCATAATAAAACATAATAATCATAACATGGAAATGTGGCAACAACACTTAACATGGAATTATCATGAGCCAATGCTCATTGCACATGGAGCATGAGTAAACCCTCATTGCACATGAAGCATGAGTAAAACCTCATTGAACTTGAATTATCACGAGTCAAAACCCATTTCACATGACGTATCATGATACTATACTTTACCCAATGCATTGGAGCGCTATAAGGACGCACACTTCTTAAACATTTCATTTCATGCATAAGTGTGCCACATGGATCATAAAACATTGAATCATTTAAAATAATTATTTATTCCACGATAAAAGAATGTGGAATACATACATGAAAATATTTAAACAATAAGTAAATGTGCATAAAGGTGGATACCATTGATAGAGAAATGGGCATGGTATTCATTATACAATGACTTTGGCTTGGAAAAGCGCTGTGCAATTTCGGTATCATAACGACGTGACATAATAACTCATAAAAATGGTTGATGAGAGAGAAAGGGGTGTCTCATAATATTTACATTACATGGAAATTAAGGAGGGTCATATAGATACATGTCCCAAAAAATGTAATGGAATTTAGATTCATGATACAAAATAATTGCTTGAATGTAAATGAGGAGAGAGAAATTCCTTTCAGAATTTCAGCATAGTAATGGGTGTACATGGGAGGCATTTAATGAGAGATAAAGGGGTGTCTCATCATATTTACACGACATGGAAAGTAAGGGGGTCATATAGATACATTTACCAACAAATGTAATGGAATTTAGATTCACGATACAAAAGAATTGCTTGAATGTAAATAAGGAGAGAGAAATTCCTTTCGGAATTTTGGCATAGTAACAGGTGTACATGAGAGGCATTTAATGAGAGAGAAATGGGTATAAAATCATTAAAACATAAATAAGGCAGTATGGGGGAGGTGAAAAACCATACCCCAACATTTATAATTGAAATTAAAAGGGCATAACAACTTAAAGAATATTGGACAAAAATGAGAAAGGAAGAAAAACCCTTACTTGGAAGTTTGATTCCAAAGGCTTGAGAGAGGATTGAGAGAGGCTTCTTGGGAGATTGGGGCACCTTGAGAGGATTATAGAGAGATGAGGGTAGAGGTTGGAAAAAATCCAAAGGCTTTAAGTGAGGAGGAAGTGGGAGCTTGGGTGGGTTTATATAGGAAAGGTGAGGGAATTCTTTATTATTTAGGTTTGGGACACCTCACATTAAACTAATCCAAACCACAAACCAGACCATGGTTTTTGCCCATGGTTTTTGGAAAAGGGAAGTGGAAAAAAATATTTTATAAGGCCAAATTACGAACTTCTTAAAATAAAGGGGTTGCTTATGTGGAGGTGAGTCATTCTCCCAAGGAAAACAATTTAAAAAGACAAGATGTTTAATAAGTCTTGAAGGGTCCATTAATGCTTTGTAAAATAAGTAAAACAAACCAAAAATCACATTATTTTAATGATAAAAAATATTTTGGCCGAACATAAAGTTTATAGTATTTTATTACATCATTATTGGGTCATTATGATGTCATAAAACACATTATATATTTAAATGGTATTTAATTTTTACCCAAAAATTTGACTGTCTTAGAAAATTATGAAAAATTCACCATTGGATAATTTTGATATCCTAATTCCATAAATAATATTCATTTTATCTAAATAATTTTCTAAATATTTTAATTTCCACTTTTAAAATAAAAACCGACATTTATCGAAAATTCATGGGTTTTGAAAAAAATTGTAACAACCCTAGATTTTGTGAGAATTATTCTTTTTAATTTCTTTTATGTCTTCTGTTGTATGCTACACCAATATTATCTTGCGCTATAAGCAACACCGTATTAGCTTGCAGTATACGCAACACTAGTCTTGGATCGTGTTACACATAATTTCAAGTTTATTTGATAGTAGTTATTCTACGCAACATTAAGTGTGTGTATATATATATATATATTCAATGTGTAAATGAAATATGGTTGGATTTTTTTATACACAACAACAAATGAGTCTTGCACTACACGCAACCCTGACTTGGCTTGAATTACACGCAATCACAACCTTCCTCGATAGCGTGTGTTGTACGCAATACCGGGTTTCACTAAACAACGATATATGGTTATAATATTATTATAAACTATCCATTATGAATAGTAGTAAATAAATTTTGAATTTTATGACATTATAATTCATCATACACATTTTATAGAACATGGTATGAGAACAAAATTATTTTTTTGGGTAAAATAAGTATTTTTCAAAAAATGGAGTTTTGCCGCCTTTTGATGGCGCACCCAATTTAAATCTAGTTTTTGACATATTTATAAGTTCAATTTTACAAAATAAAATTATACTTTGGAATAAAGATATAAAATTTTACCTTGGATAAAATTTTCATTTTATTCTGATAACTTTCGTATTTTAATGAATAGTAAAAACACGCTATATTTTAATTAAGAACAACTTTTTTCATCGTAATAATTTATGTGGTTAAATTATAATATTGAATGGTTTTAAAGTATAAATAGAATATATTTTTACCATTTAATATAATTTATGTCATTAACATTGATTTTACATTGAATTCATAGGTTAAATCAATTCAATCTTTTGCAATGTTTTAAACTAAAACCCGTTTTCTTTTGACAACGGGATTAATTTTAATTTAATTTCTACAACTTCTGTGTATTGAATTTGGAAAAATGGATTCCATATTTGGAATCATTGGGTCCAAATTATATTAATAGACTACTTTTTATTTTTGGGCATTATGAATAGTAACTACGGTAAATTTTATTTACCATAGTAAAAGGTAAATCAGGTAATTAAGGGTAAATATAATATTATAAAATTACCCTAACACTTGTCTTAATACAACTGGATGATTATATTTCTTCATAAGTCATATTTTTGTCGAAATGGAATCCATTAGAACCCACTTGGAGGTGATTAAGACCTTTAGTTTATTTTATTTAAAGGAAAGTGAAATATGTCTCACTCAAACTTTAATAATTAAAATATTTTTAATATAAGGTTATACAGAATATAAATTCGGTTATAAATACTCATTTGAAATATAAAATGTTTTTCTTTATCATGGTAATTTATTTGTAATTTTTAAGAGTTATTTAATTACCTTATTAGTTTATACATTAATGATGCAGAAATTATTTATTTAGTAAAAAAATCAATAATATTGTTTTTATTGAAATAGTAATACATATTAAAGGGCTCAAAAACCTGACCAAAACTTATTGGTAGTGTATATATACACCATAAGCATTCAATGACTGAATATATGACCGTTTGGAGTCTTATAAAAGTGATTATGACACTTATATTATTTTATTTTATATGATGTCAAAGTTTTCACCTTCATAATTTAATAAATATAACATTTTAAAATTTGGGTGTTTTAGAAGATCGATCTGAATAAATGTATTATTATGAAATATATAAGATTTATCTTCATCATAGTATTTTATTTTTAATTTTTATGCAACAAATAAGTATATTTAATAATTATACAAAAATGTTGTAGTAATTATTTTATTAAGAGAAATATCAAATAAATGGTTTTACAAATAGTAAAATAAATATTTTATGAACTATTTAATGTGATCCACTAATTTTATAGATTAATATGACATGTTAGGAACCTATTAAATATTTTAGTTTGAATATATCCTCTGTGTGGATTTAATTTAAATTCAAATAAATGAATAGTGTCAAAATTGACACTATTGTTATTTTATAAAAATAAAATATTATTAAATTTTTTAAAAATCACAAAAATATTTAAAAATTATAAATTGAAATTTATATAGTATAAAATGTCATATATTATCTAATTATGAATAATTAACAGCGCATAAGTAATTAATTATAACAATTTGAAATTTATAATCTTATTACCACAAATAAAATTTAATAGATTAAATAAGGATAAATAAAGTTGATAATGTTTAAAATAAATTCCCTACATGTCTAAATTTTATTGGTTGATGATATTACAACCCTATATCATCTAATCTTCGAATATGAGTCAATTTTGGAGGTTTTTAAGTGGGGTTAGATTTATTATAAATTAATATTTTTAAGATTTCCAAAGGTGCCCCTCTCCTCCCTTATAAAAAGGGAAACCCTTCCCACTTCTCTTAACACCCTTTTGAGCCTTGAAGATCGAAAAACCCCTACCCATTTATCTTCTCCACTTCCCTAGAAACATTTTGGAGGTTCTGGTCTTCTCAAAAGACCAACTCTACTTCCTTAAGAGAAGGCTTAAAGGAGGTGCGTCGAAGAAGAGGTAATCTCTTCTTCTGATTCTCTCAAGTTTCTTCCTTCTTATTCTTCTTTAGTTGTATCATTATAAAGTAAGAACATAAGTATTAATTATATAATAATATGTTATTATAAATATGAAACAACCTTATTTCACCTTCTATCCATCCTACGGAAAATGAAATCACCGCGCGTGCGTACGTATGGAATCACTACTGGAAATAAAACATTTACCAACGGTTGAGAAGTGTTGGGAAAGGCTGGACAACCGTTGGTATAACATATACCAACGGTTCTTCCAGCCGTAGGGAAGTAAGCCGTTGGGAAAAACATTTCCCAACGGTTTACACTGAACCGTTGGCATAGGGTGGAGAAAGATTACTCTATGCCAACGGTTCTTCAAAACCGTTGGGAAAAAGATTTCCCAACGGTTTGCAAACCGTTGGAATAGGGTTAAATTTAGCATATTTTTCCCAACGGTTTTGTAAACCGTTGGGAAAAATCCAAACTCTACTCTTTCCCAACGGTTCTAAACCGTTGGGAAAGGTTTTTTACCAACGGTTTTATGAACCGTTGGTAAAACTAATCCTAGAGTTTCTATACCAACGGTTTTGAACCGTTGGCATAGACTCTGCTGGGAAATCAACCAGCAGCTCCCCAATTTTCCCAGCAGCTCCAGCTCTCCAATTTGACCACCACCAGGTCTGGTTTTGTGGGTTCCCTCTCATTTTTCAATCCAATTATTATACCTGCAATAAACTAACACATACATATATAATTATTGTACCTGCAATAACCAACTAACACTTACATATAGAGAACAAATTCAAACACGTTTAACATATAATGGTAGAACTATACACATCCATAATTAAATTAGAATTGATAACGTAATTATAAACATACATAATTCATTTAGAATTCAATTTAAAATTTAGATGATAATTATATGTGGAATCTGGAAGTCAATTCATAATTTGATCTGTTTTTTGTATACCATATATTTTTACCTAAAGTAATGTCCATTTTAAACATAATACATACATATGGAGTGCTACCGTCCACAACGCGCCTCAGATTGAGGCGGGGTTGACTCATACACGTCACATATGACCCCTGGATCATTGTGCTAATGTATCGACACAATCCGAATGCGTTTGTTCGGTTTTCCGTATGCCAGTTGATGTTTTTCAATTAAAATGACGTACTTTTGAAACAAAAGGCAGACACTTTGAGTGGTTCCGGCCACACCGCGCCTCAGATTGAGGCGGTGTTGACTCGTACATGTCACATATGACCTATGGATCGTTCTCTTAAAGTTTCAATGGAAACCGAATGCGTTTGGTCGGTTTTCCATATGTACTTAAATTGTTGTCCATTTTAAGAAAAAGAGAGCCACATAGAGTGATTCTGGCCACACCGTGCCTCATATTAAGGCGGGGTTGACTCGTACACATCACATATGACCCATGGATCATTTTTCTAATGTATCGACACAATCCGAATGCATTTGGTCGGTTTTTCGTATGTCAGTTGATGCTTTTCACTTAAAATGACGTCCTTTTGAAACAAAAGATAGACACTTTGAGTGGTGCCGGCCACACAGCGTCTCGGATTGAGGCGGGGTTGATTCTTACACGTCACATATGACCCATGGATCTTTCTCCTAAAGTTTCAATGGAAACCAAATCCGTTTGGTCGATTTTCCGTATGTACTTAACATGGTGTCCGTTTTAAACAAAAGAGAGCCACTTAGACTGATACCGGCCACACCGCGACTGGGATTCATCCCGGGTTGGCTCGTACACGTCACATATGACCCATGGATCGTTGGGATAAATTATCAACAGATTCGGAATGCGTTTGGTCGGTTTTCCGTATGTCAGTTGTTCTTTTCACTTATAATCTTGTCCATTTTAAACAAAAGAGACAAAGTTAGAGCGGTTTCGGCCACACCGCTCCTCGTATTGAGGTGGGATTGACTCGTACACGTCACATACGACCGATGGATCCTTGTGCTAAAGTATCAACATAGTCTGAATGCCTTTGGTCGGTTTTTCGTATGTCAGTTGATGCTTTTCACTTAAAATGACGTCTTTTTGAAACAAAAGGCAGAAACTTTGAGTGGTGTCGGCCACACCGCATCTCCGATTGAGGCGGGGTTGATTCGTACACGTCACATATGACCCATGGATCGTTCTCCTAAAGTTTCAATGGAAACCGAATCCGTTTGGTCATTTTTCCGTATGTACTTAAAATGTCTCTTTTAAACAAAAGAGAGCCACTTAGACTGATCCCGGTCACACCGCGACTCGGATTCATCCCGGGTTGGCTCGTACACGTCACATATGACCCCATGGACTGTAGGGATAAATTAACAATAGATTTGAAATGCGTTTGGTCGGTTTTTCGTATGTCAGTTGATGCTTTTCACTTAAAATGACGTCCTTTTGAAACAAAAGATGGACACTTTGAGTGGTGTCGGCCACACCGCATCTCCGATTGAGGCGGGGTTGATTCGTACACGTCACATATGACCCATGGATCGTTCTCCTAAAGTTTCAACGAAAACCGAATCCGTTTGGTCGGTTTTCCGTATGTACTTAAAATGGTGTCTGTTTTAAACAAAAGAGAGTCACTTAGCGGACGACATCAAATTGACCTGAAATCACAGGACAACAATCCCATTATTATTCGCGACGTGCACGCGCTGACGGCACGTCAATCGGATGTGCGGTCTGCGCGGTAGGGCTCATTATGTGTTCTTTAAGCGTTGCGCGCGCTTGATAAACGCGCGTGGGGGTGGGGGGGTCCAAACTGGCCGAACGATGTCCGAATGGCCTGAAATCGGACGACATAAAAGGGTGAGTTAATTTTGATGTGTTCGAGTAGACGGCACGTCAATCGGACGTGCCGTGTGCCCGCGGTGACCGGGAACGCCGTTCTGGTGTCAAAAACGTCCAAAACGGGCGTCTAACGGTCAAACTCATAGCGGACGACATCGGATTGACCTGAAATCACATGAAAACAATCTCATTATTATTTTCGACGTGCACGCGCAGACGGTACGTCAATCGGACGTGCGGTCTGCGCGGGAGGACTCATTATGCGTTCTTTTAGCGTTGCGCGCGCTTGATAAAAGCGCGTGGGGGGTCCAAACTGGCCGAACGAAGTCCGAATGGCCTGAAATCGGACGACATCAAAGGGTGAGTGAATTGTGATGTGGTCGAGCAAACGGCACGTCAATCGGACGTGTCATGTGCCCGCGGTGACCGGGAACGCCGTTCTGGTGTCATAAAGGGCCAAAACGGGCGTCTAACGGTCAAAATCATAGCGGACGACATCAGATTGACCTGAAATCATTGGACAACAATCCAATTATTATTCGCGACGTGCACGCGTAGACGGCACGTCAATCGGATGTGCGGTCTGCGCGGTAGGGCTCATTATGCGTTCTTTAAGCGTTGCGCGCGCTTGATAAACGCGCGTGGGGGGGTCCAAACTGGCCGAACGATGTCCGAATGGCTTGAAATCGGACGACATAAAATGGTGAGTTAATTGTGATATGGTCGAGCAGAGGTCACGTCAATCGGACGTGCCGTGTGCCCGCGGTGACCGGGAACGCCGTTCTGGTGTCATAAATGGCCAAAACGGGCGTCTAACGATCAAACTTATAGCGAACGACATCAGATTGACCTAAACTCATAGGAAAACAATTCCATTATTATTATCGACGTGCACGCGTAGACAGCACATCAATCGGACGTGCGTTCTGCATGGGAGGGCTCATTATGCGTTCTTTAAGCGTTGCGCGCGCTTGATAAACGCACGTGGGGGATCCAAACTCGCCGAACGAAGTCCGAATAGCCTGAAATCGGACGACATCAAAGGGTGAGTGAATTGTGATGTGGTCGAGCAGACGAAATGTCAATCAGACGTGCCGTGTGCCCGCGGTGACCGGGAACGCCGTTCTGGTGTCATAAAGGGCCAAAACGGGCGTCTAACGGTCAAAATCATAGCGAACGACATCGGATTGACCTGAAATCACAGGACAACAATCCAATTATTATTCGCGACGTGCACGCGCTGACGGCACGTCAATCGGATGTGCGGTCTGCCCGGTAGGGCTCATTATGTGTTCTTTAAGCGTTGCGCGCGCTTGATAAACGCGCGTGGGGGTGGGGGGGTCCAAACTGGCCGAACGATGTCCGAATGGCCTGAAATCGGACGACATAAAAGGGTGAGTTAATTTTGATGTGTTCGAGTAGACGGAACGTCAATCGGACGTGCCGTGTGCCCGTGGTGACCGGGAACGCCGTTCTGGTGTCAAAAACGGCCAAAACGGGCGTCTAATGGTCAAACTCATAGCGGACGACATCGGATTGACCTGAAATCACATGACAACAATCTCATTTTTATTTTCGACGTTCACGCGCAGACGGTACGTCAATCGGACGTGCAGTCTGTGCGGGAGGACTCATTATGCGTTCTTTTAGCGTTGCGCGCGCTTGATAAAAGCGCGTGGGGGGTCCAAACTGGCCGAACGAAGTCCGAATGGCCTGAAATCGGACGACATCAAAGGGTGAGTGAATTGTGATGTGGTCGAGCAGACGACACGTCAATCGGACGTGTCATGTGCCCGCGGTGACCGGGAACGCCGTTCTGGTGTCATAAAGGGCCAAAACGGGCGTCTAACGGTCAAAATCATAGCGGACGACATCAGATTGACCTGAAATCATTGTACAACAATCCAATTATTATTCGCGACGTGCACGCATAGACGGCACGTCAATCGGATGTGCGGTCTGCGCGGTAGGGCTCATTATGCGTTCTTTAAGCGTTGCGCGCGCTTGATAAACGCGCGTGGGGGGGTCCAAACTGGCCGAACGATGTCCGAATGGCTTGAAATCGGACGACATAAAATGGTGAGTTAATTGTGATATGGTCGAGCAGAGGTCACGTCAATCGGACGTGCCGTGTGCCCGCGGTGACCGGGAACGCCGTTCTGGTGTCATAAATGGCCAAAACGGGCGTCTAACGATCAAACTCATAGCGGACGACATCAGATTGACCTAAACTCATAGGAAAACAATTCCATTATTATTCGCGACGTGCACGCGTAGACAACACATCAATCGGACGTGCGGTCTGCATGGGAGGGCTCATTATGCGTTCTTTAAGCGTTGCGCGCGCTTGATAAACGCACGTGGGGGGTCCAAACTCGCCGAACGAAGTCCGAATAGCCTGAAATCGGACGACATCAAAGGGTGAGTGAATTGTGATGTGGTCGAGCAGACGGAACGTCAATCGGACGTGCCGTGTGCCCGCGGTGACCGGGAACGCCGTTCTGGTGTCATAAAGGGCCAAAACGGGCGTCTAACGGTTAAAATCATAGCGAACGACATCGGATTGACCTGAAATCACAGGACAACAATCCAATTATTATTCGCGACGTGAACGCGCTGACGGCACGTCAATCGGATGTGCGGTCTGCGCGATAGGGCTCATTATGTGTTCTTTAAGCGTTGCGCGCGCTTGATAAACGCGCGTGGGGGTGGGGGGGGGTCCAAACTGGCCGAACGATGTCCGAATGGCCTGAAATCGGACGACATAAAAGGGTGAGTTAATTTTGATGTGTTCAAGTAGACGGCACGTCAATCGGACGTTCCGTGTGCCCGCGGTGACCGGGAACGCCGTTCTGGTGTCAAAAACGGCCAAAACGGGCGTCTAACGGTCAAACTCATAGCGGACGACATCGGATTGACCTGAAATCACATGACAACAATCTCATTATTATTTTCGACGTTCACGCGCAGACGGTACGTCAATCGGACGTGCGGTCTGCGCGGGAGGACTCATTATGCGTTCTTTTAGCGTTGCGCGCGCTTGATAAACGCCCGTGGTGGTGGGGGGGGGGGGGGTCCAAACTGGCCGAACGATGTCCGAATGGCCTGAAATCGGATGAAATCAAAGGTTGAGTTAATTGTGATGTGTTCGAGTAGACGGCATGTCAATCGGACGTGCCGTGTGCCCGCGGTGACCGGGAACGCCGTTCTGGTGTCAAAAACGGCCAAAACGGGCGTCTAACGGTCAAACTCATAGCGGATGACATCGGATTGACCTGAAATCACAGGACAACAATCCCATTATTATTTGCGACGTGCACGCGTAGACGTCACGTCAATCAGACGTGCGGTCTGCGCGGGAGGACTCATTATACTTTCTTTTAGCGTTGCGCGCGCTTGATAAAAGCGCGTGGGGGGTCCAAACTGGCCGAACGAAGTCCGAATGGCCTGAAATCGGACGACATAAAAGGGTGAGTGAATTGTGATGTGGTAGAGCAGACGGCACATCAATCGGACGTGCCGTGTGCCCGCGGTGACCGGGAACACCATTCTGGTGTCATAAACGGCCAAAACGGGCGTCTACCGGTCAAACTCATAGCGGACGACATCGGATTGCCCTGAAATCACAGGACAACAATACCATTATTATTCGCGAAGTGCACGCTCAGAAGGCACATCAATCAGACGTGCGGTCTGCGCGGGAGGGCTCATTATGCGTTCTTTAAGCGTTGCGCGCGCTTGAGAAACGCACGTGGGGGGTCCAAACTGGCCGAACGAATTCCGAATGGTGTGAAATCGGACGACATCAAAGGTTGAGTGAATTGTGATGTGGTCGAGCAGAAGGCACGTCAATCGGACGTGCCGTGTGCCCGCGGTGACCGGGAACGCCATTCTGGTGTCATAAACGGCCAAAAGGGGCGTCTAACGTTCAAACTCATAGCGGACGATATCAGATTGACCTGAAATAACAGGACAACAATCCCATTATTATTCGCGATGTGCAGGCGCAGACGGCACATCAATCGGACGTGCGGTCTGCACGGGAGGGCTCATTATGCGTTCTTTAAGCGTTGCGCGCGCTTGATAAACGCGCGTGGGGGGTCCAAACTGGCCGAACGAAGTCCGAATGGCCTGAAATCGGACGACATCAAAGGGTGAGTGAATTGTGATGTGGTCGAGTAGACGGTACGTCAATCGGACGTGTCGTGTGCCCGCGGTGACCGGGAACGCCGTTCTGGTGTCATAAAGGGCCAAAACGGGCGTCTAAAGGTCAAAATCATAGCGGACGACATCGGATTGACCTGAAATCATAGTAAAACAATCCAATTATTATTCGCGACGTGCACGCGTAGACGGCACGTCAATCGGACGTGCGGTCTGCGCGGTAGGACTCATTATGCGTTCTTTAAGCGTTGTGCGCGCTTGATAAACGCATGTGGGGGGGGGGGGGGTCCAAACTGGCCGAACGATGTTCGGGGGGTTGTTCGGGGTCCAAGGAAGAGGGTAGGGGGGCTGTCTGGGGTCCATGGAGGAGGGTGGGGGGCTGTCCGTGGGGTGTTCGGGGCGTTGTCCAGGGTCCAAGGAGGAGGGTTGGGGGGGCTGTCTGGGGTCCAGGGAGGAGGGTGGGGGGGCTGCCTGGGGGCTGTTCGGGGGGCTGTCCGGGGCTGTCCGGGGCTATTCGGGGGGTTGTCCGAGGTCCAAGGAAGAGGGTGGGGGTGGGGGGGCTGTCTGGGGGGCTATCTGGGGGGCTGTCCGGGGTCCAAGGCGGAGGGTGGGGGGGGGGGGGCTATCCGGGGAGCTGTCTGGGGGGCTATTCGGCGGGGCTATCCAGGGTCCAGGGAGGAGGGTGGGGGGGGGGGGTTCCAGGGTCTAGGAAGGAGGGGGGTTCCCAAACACACAACCACTAAAAGACAACATCCATAAAAACAGATAATATATAAAAATAACTCAACTCCAATACTATACTACGAGTCTAGATAAAACCAAATAGGAACACACCCTCATGTTATCATATTAATAACTCTTCTTGAATCATTGAGAGTCACATCCCAATGATCATAGGATCACTAGCCTAATTGATCACTAACCATGAAACACATGTATGTTGGTCATGTCACCACATGCATCATCACTCATGCCACCATATCAATATATCACAAGGAATTCTCCAGGATAAGACAATATTTGATCACACATCATTCACATTTAGTTATCATAATACAAATTATATTTACATGCTTATGATATAGAATGAATCCACATTAGTAAGACCCACCCCTCTCATAAGTTACCATCACATCACTACAACCCATCCTATAAAGCACCCTACCGCATACAAATTCACCCAATCTAGGGTCTAATACCCAACAGGATCTTACATACTAGGATACACATCATGGATCACTATCAAAACCATAAAAACATTGACAGATCTCAAAAAATTAGTGCATGCCATCATTACCTCATAGAATTGAAAAAAGGTAAGTAACAAGCAATATATCTCACTACTCCATACTCACCCCACAACATAAGGGTCTCACATTACTAGGGAATAATTCTATCCAATACTAAATGATCTTGATCCATTTTTCATATACATATATGATTCACCTCACCAATTACTAAATATTAATAACATAAAAAATTATGATTCCATTTAACTAGAGTTAAACCATTAGGTTTTACAAGGAAATTCTATATAAGTATTTGTTTACACTTTAAATAAAGAACATGAATGTCATGTTAACACTCAACATTGATTCATTAATAAATTGTATTCGAATTTTATGGAAATACCAAAATAAATTAGTGAATCAATGTACCTATAGTGGTGCACATGACCGCATGAAACAATCATAAATTTTTACAAAAACCCTAATAATTGGGAATAACGAAATCAAGAATAGAAGTATATGATTTATAAGAGCTGGAACTATATCGTTGATAAAATATAAGAGTCTAACCTGGTAGGTGATGATCTGATGGAAGATGTGGGGATTGGGAGGTCCTTTTGCAAGGAATCGCTCCAGGAGGACACGACCTGAATGCTTCTGGAATCTGGGGAGGCCGCTGGCTCGATTTGGTATTTGGGGCTTTTTTTTCCCAACGGTTATTAAAAACCGTTGGGAATGACCAACATTTACCAACGGTTCTATGGAACCGTTGGGAAAACAACTTTCATCACCACTTTTCCCAACGGTTCTATGGAACCGTTGGGAAAAAAACTTTCATCACAACTTTTCCCAACGGTTCCAGAACCGTTGGGAAAACAAGCTTTCATCACCACTTTTCCCAACGGTTCTATGGAACCGTTTGGAAAACAAGCTTTCAAACCTATCTTTCCCAACGGTTGTATGAAACCGTTGGGAAAACTATGCATTGAGGGGTTTTCCCAACAGTTTATAGAAACCGTTGGGAAAAACAAGATATGCCAACGGTTCATTGAACCGTTGGTACACAACTGTTGGGAAAGATCCCTTTTCCAGTAGTGAATACCGTCTCCACGCCGTGGTGTAATCTGTTTTCGACCACCACCTTACTTGGATGGGTATAATGGTTTAAATAAATAACTATATATGATTATTGTAAAGTGATATTTATTATGAAATATTATACATACACTTCAATACAATTCCATGATCATGAGAATGATATCATCGCTCGTGCGTACGTACGGACTACCGTCTCCACGACGCGATGAGATTCATTCTCCATGTTAACCATTCATGAATGATTATAAAGTATATATAATGAATAATAATGAAATATATGACATAATAATGATACTGGATTTATGTATATATATATGTATGTCATCTACTTAATTCCATTCAATTCAATAAGGAAACGAAAACAACGTTCATGCGTACGTACGGCCTACCGTCTCCATGAACGATGTATTTCATTCCATTTATCGATCTATCATATATATATGTATATGGTGAATATATATTATATATAAGTCATGTTTTACATTATGGAATTATGTAAATCAGTATATAAGTAATAATATCAAGAACAACAAGTCGAAACACGTACGATAAATGAAACAATTTTACCCAAAATGCTGCTTTAACATGGTATTTACAAAAGAACGGGTAATATAAAGTCATAAGTGAACCATATATGATATCATAACAATGAATATGATTCTGTAATAAGTTAATGACATTATTTAAATCATTATACATGAGGTTCAGATACATACGAAGCACATCGGACGTAAGGTAAGGGATAACTTTTCCAATCTCATTTTTATCCGAGATTGTTTTTTTCATAAGTATTTACTGGGGTTATTGTTATCATCCATGTAAATGTTTTATAAAATTGTTTTCATGTATGTTTAAAGTCCTTTTAAACCTTTTTTAACTTTTACTACATGGTATGTAAATAATCTTTCTTTTACGAGGCACTTTTTGACTTTTTCGGCAAAAGTACGAGAATAATGTTTTTTTAACTTATACAGCATGAAATGATTTTTACGATTTTATAAAGCCTTATTTTCATGAAGCTTCCTCCAAAATATTTCATTATTATTTTCAACAAAATCCTTTTCTTTTAAAATTTCATGGAATTTTGTGAAAAGAAAATGATTTTGAAGAAGAAAGGATATTTTCCTCAAGATTTCATTTCAAGTGTTTTATCAAAAATATTTTCCATCTAAAATGACATTATTTAATATGTTTATTTTTCAAGTATAATGTCTCCATTATTTAAATGGTTTTATTCTTCTTATGATGAAATGATATCCATTTTTTATATATGGATTATGTTATGATGGCATGATGTTTAAGAATCCCATTCTATTATATGGGTTATGCTATGATGTATGATTTATGATTTTGTGGCATACAAAAGAATGATTTCATTATGAGATTGGTGAGACCTATATCTCCCTCCAATGCATTGGGTAAAGATTTATATCTCATGAGATATACATGGATAGAACGGTAAGTTAATCTAGTTTAGTGATACAGGACTGGAACGAGGAGTGAACTCGATTCAGAAAGGGACTTTGTCCACTAAGATAGTCTTGGCAGCAATGCCTTGGATACTATGGAAATCATAACAAGTGATGAATGGTTTCCACAATTACATGTTTTATTCACATGCTATTTTATCATGATTGATGTTCCATTATGATCTATGCCTTACGTACTTCCATGTTTTATGTCATTGCTCAATATTTAGATGTTTAAATATTATGTTCATGTTTTGAAGTTCAAATGTATATGGTTTGTTTTATTTTCTCCATGCTTACCCTTACTAAGCATTTGAGATCACCCTTTATATGTTTTCTTTTCCCCAGGATTAAAAAAAAAGGTTTTAGGTAATAAAACCAAAAGGGGAAGATCTTTATGGGAGATGTTGAAGATCTTTCACCATGATTAGAAGATTACGTTCCGAGTTTCCAAAGACACTAAACTATTACGGTCCTTGTGTGTCTATTTTTGTTATGTATTAAGTATTCCTAAAAAGTAATGTAATTTCCATGTACGTCAAGCTTTGGGTCTCTACAAAAATGTCTTTCAAACCTTAATAAAAATTACAATTGCATTCATAAAATTATACAATCATTTATATTTAATAAAAATTAATTTAATAATAATAATATTTTATTAAAATATTATTTAATTAAAAAATCCATTAATTCATAAAAATATATTTCTTAGTTGAACATTAACTAAAATAACTATTTGCGCTTAAAAAAACTATTTACAAGGTAACTATAAAAGTATATTAATTATTATATACAAAAATAATGTACATAAACATAGTGCTAAGGTCTTGTTACATAACCTCTTATAACACCCACTTAAGACTGAATAGTAAGGTGTGCGATGGTGATAGACTCTTGGGGTGGCTCGGATAACATTGCTTGGTTGATAATCTCTATCAACTTCCACTTCTCTCGTAGGCAGTCCCGCTCGAGCTTAACATATTCAAGCTCGGCTTGAGCTTGGTCAAGAGAGAAGCCCAAAGATACAACCTCCTTTTCAAGCTCTAACAAATGGGCTTCGTATGGGGAACACCTACTGGATGAGGCCATCGCTTCCTTTGTCTGAGTAAATTGGATTTGTTAAAACCCTATATTTATACTAATCATGTGATCACTGTTCAACATCTATATTAGCAATGGTCACAAATTCTTAATGGTATTTTAAAATCCAAAAACATAAAACAAAATAAGTGAATATTTTGTATAACCATTTCACACATTAAGATATTTAATTATATCAAGAGGGATTTTCATTAACAAAAGTTTGGGTTGTTACAATAAGTCTAATTGTTTATATATTGTGTCATTTTTCCACATGCTGTAATTTCCACATGTTGCCTCTAAAATTAACTTCTATTCAAATTGTTAACTAAAAATCTAACTATAAGTGCTATGAGACCTTTTTATATGGTTGGAGGCTAATGACATCAACCCGAACAACCCCTTTGTATGGGTTCGATTAATTTTATTTGACTACTGTTCTTACCTTTTATTTAAACCACCTTTTGAGGTGTGCTATTTTTCCTATTACTAATGAATTACTTAAATAGATTTAAATGAATTACAATAGGTGTGGATGAATTAATTAGCCATGATAATTTTGTTATATCATGCCTTGAGTGATACTTAAGTTCCGATATATAATTCCTTGGATGGGCTCATAGGACATATTGAAATGAATTCACCTAAACTTGTTCATTTATTACATCATGCATTGGGTGATACTTTCATTACAATACATAATGCCTTGGAAGTGATTAAAGAAAAAATGTAATTATATTATGCCTTTGGATATACTTATATTCTGATTCAAAATCCCTTGGATGAGCTCAAAGGAAAAATGGAATTCCATTATGCTTGACTATGTCCTTGAACCTGGATTACTTTATAGGTGTGGAATGCCTTGAGTGATGGATTTATGATATGAAAATCCTTTTATGGGATTATAAGTTACTAGTCGATTCATTGATGTGACTGTTAAGTGAAATACCACACTAGAGTTTGGTCAATGTCTTATATACATGAATGCCTCGGTGTGGAAACAATAATCTACTTCTTTCCAAAAAAGAATAGAATGACTTGTATTATCTCCTTAGATCTAAATTAATGATTAAAGACCACCTTGGATTAACTCCTTGGTCTATAATAAAGTTCATCATTGAGGTTACTTATGACTTGTTCCTAGGGCTCAAGTAGAACCCCTTAGAGTGAAATTCCAAGGGTACACCCCTTTTGATTACCCTCAATTACTAAGTCTCAAAATCCATGGAACTTGTGGAATCATATATGATTATCAATGTACATAGACACCTTGGTTATATAACTCAGGTCCTGACTTTATTTTTATAAAGTAAAATTCTCAAAGACATTACATCTTAGGATGAATTAGGTATGGTCGGCCAAGTATTCCATTAGGAGCATGATCCCGATATGGTTTATTTACATTGTTATTTTAAATTTATTATACATGAAAATTATTCATTTTATATTCATATACAGGATAGTAATATACATTGTTTGTGGTGGCCTAGTGATTTTTACTCACACTTGATTCAGGACACCGTTTGGTACCCTTACAGACTTCATGGATACACATAGGGATAAAGGGAAGCACCCAACTATATATGCTTAATTTTCTATACTAGATTGGAGTATGGGATCATAGGAATGAGATAGTTATTTGGATACTATTAGAGTTTAGATTTTGATATTTTGTACACTTTTTTATATCATGTATTGTTGTATGTCGGATCTCCATTTTTCTATACATATGAGAACATAATTTTTTATATGATAATATTCAGTGTTATTTCATTATTTATTATCTGGATGATTTACTTTCATTGTCTCCATTATACTGCTTCCATTGATTTATATATTATTCAATTTTTGATCCACTCTGATAAAAGGAGTTATATTCTTGTTACCATACTATCATAGACCCTCACTACTAGTCAAAAACCTTTGGTTTATGGTGAGACATACTTGAGGGCATGTGGACAACCAGGTTTAGTTGCATATGAGTGAACCAGGATTGGAATGTCACAAAGTGGTATTAGAGATATTTTGTTTTCCTTGAATTACTATTTTGAGTTAGTATGAAGGATATTAGAAAGTGTAAAAATTTAGTAATGAGCCTATTCCTGGGAGTAGCTAACCCACATACGGTAAAAAATACAAGTCTCTAGGGATGAGACTTATTGTTATAGTTTTCACCCACTACAGTTATATTTATTTTCACTGTTGGGTGACACACATGATTTTTAAAATCTATTGTGATTATGGATTTTTATCCTTGTCATGGTATAACAAGGAATCATCATTCATGCATCATTATAGGAACCTGGGGATTTATATATCATACATATGCCATGCCATAATTATTTTACCGCATGAATATCCTAGAGTATATTATAAGTGCATTTATTAATATATTGATAATTTTATGAAGTTTCTTTTAGGAAAAAAAGAGGAAATAATTGGTTACTTAAAGTGTAAGTATCAAACTAAACAATGTCTACCTATATAGATTTATTATTTCACCTTAACTAACCAATTATAAAAAAATTTAAGCTATATAAATGGGGTTATATGAGCTAAAATGTTAGTTGATTATGATTAAATGAATGTAAATTATAATTTATAAATTTGTGCCTATATAAATTGGGAATGGTGATCCATATAATTGAATCATCATATATGTACTTGTTACATCCTAAGATCGGGTGTAAGGGTCTAGTTACTATCACATGAATTTCAATTGTAACTTATAAAGATTAGGTATTTATAACTTGATAATGGTAATTCATATAACCAAACTATTGTATAAATATAAATTTTGTTAAATTTTGACTCATAAATGAATTTATTTCTATTAAATGGGGATGCCAATTATAACTTAAAGTTCATTTTATACTATAAATTGTAATTGAAACTTCATATAATAGAATCCTTGAGAATGGAACTTGAAATCTTACCAATACCTTGGCCTTAGTAGCAGGTAGTTGGGTTAGTGTTTTCTTAAGCAGTGAAGGATATATACCTATCACTTTTTCCTATTATTATCCTTATTCACTATCTTTTTTGAGGCAAATGTTTGTTATTATAAAGTTATACCTCCATGATGGCCTCAGGTTGTGCACCAGGAAGGTGGGCATGACCATAATCCTAAAGTGGTTGGACCTGACCCACCTATAGTGCCACTTATTGAACCTCCTATAGTACCACCTCTTATACCTATACTGGGCACTGATGATCAGTTTTGAGAGGGTTTCTTGTAATTAGTGTAGTTTATAGAGGGAGCTCCACAATCTATACCCACTATGTTAGAGATGACTAGAGAGTTCTAACACTAGTATCCACCTACTTTTTTGGTGGATGGTGGCCCCCAAGTTGCTGAGTAACAGATAGAGGAAATTATATCTATCTTTGAGAATCTAGAGATGCCTTTGGTGAGGAGGTTAAATCTCATAGTTTACATGATTTGTGGATCCACTAAGATTTAGTTGGATGTTCTAAATTAGTTAGATCAGAATCGAGACTTGGTTTGGAAGGACTTTTAGGCTGCCTTCTATGATTACTTCTTTCCAAAAATTCTAAGATACAATCAATCTAGGGAATTTATACACCTAGTTTAGGGTACTATATCTATTATGGACTATTAAGATCACTTCACCAAGCTTCAAAAAAATTTCACCATCTTTTACCGGTGATGATTGGTTCGGGGTGAGATGTTTTGAGGATGGGTTTAGGTATTCCCACTGATCACAGGTGAACATATTTCTATTGAATACCATTTCCGATATTATTAAATAGGAACTTATCTTTGAGCATAACTTGATAGAAGATAAAGGCATAGGGTATGGTGGTTCAACATCAAGATAGGGAAGTGGTACATCCAGTGGTAGGAAGCATCACTTTGAAAGTTTTTTCTTGGATATTGATAGTTAGAGTATATGCATGGGAAGTTATGTGTTATACCACCATTGTGGAAGGCCAAGTCACATGAATCCATAGTGTAACAAGGACCCAATTGAGTGTTGAGCCTATGATAGAGTGGGAAATATTTATATATTTTTTCAAACTTTATAAATTTCTAAAAGATAGAATAACAACTGGGGGGTTAATTAGTTGTTTTAATTTTTATAGGTTTCAATACTTTTCAAAACTTAACACCTGAAACCTATTAAGATTTATTTCTTTATCATATTTTGTAAAAACTTATACATTAAAAATTAGGAAATAAAGTAAAACACATAATATTTACAAGGTTTGACCTCAGTTTGAGAACCTACATCCTTGCCATAGCCACTCCCATGGGTCTATGGAAATTAACCATTAAGAAGAAATGAATACAACTTATGAAAAATCCTGTTAGACACATTCTATATCTCGATAAGAAAGATTATACTAACTCCCATCAGTTTAAAATTTTTTCTTATAAAACAATTGATCCAAAAAAATAAAGACTTTGTTTAAACTTATCCACAATTTCTTAGTCCGAATCCTCATTCTGATTTGGCTGCATCCGATTCTCTCAATCTGATGAAGTCAATATGATTCTTCCTTACTCAATCTGCACTTTTGAAACTTTACTCATAAACTCAATATGATCTTTCTCAGTCCGATCGACTCAATACGATATTCTCAATACGATGAACCCATTATAAATATGAAAAATTCAAACTCTACTTAAATGCTCAATATGATCTTCCTCAGTCCAATGGGAACTTTCACCTCCAATTCTTTACTACTCCACATTTTTTTCTTACATGAAAAGTTATAATGAATGAATTATCTGATAAAGTATTCATAAGAAACTCAAAAAAACAAGAGATGGAAGCACAAAAACTTTCCCCACTTTCTCAGATTTCAAAACACCAAAAATATCTCGCATTTAAATTTCAACTTCGACTTCTTCAATCATACTCATATTTCTCTAAGATTTATGAAAAATTCAATTTAAATTTTTACCTATTCAAATCTTCTTAAAAATTCTAGATTTTTCTTTTTGATTATTATTCATAATCATCTCATTATGATCTGTCTTTCTCAGCTCATTATGAATCTATTTCCTTCTCAGATCATTACATATCTATTTCCTTATCAGCTTATTATAAACATATTTCCTTATTAGCTTATTATGAATCTATTTCCTTATTTTCTCATTATGATTTCTGTTTCTTTCTCAGATCATTACAATTTTTGTTTCTTTCTCAACTCACTAATATTTCTGTTTCTTTCTTAGCTAATTACGATTTCTGTTTCTTTTATTAGATCATTATGATTTCTATTTCTTTCTCAGATCAGTATGATGGAATCCTCATAATGATGGAATTATTATTATGATAGAATTCCCATTACAACGGAATTACCATTATTATAGAATTCCCATTATGATGTAATCTTCATAATGTAACTATGAAATTCTTCAAACCTCTCTACCATTTCTTCAAAAGATTTTATCATGATATTTTTCATGGTTTGTGAGAACATTATGACTAATAAATCATCACATGGCTTGGTTTAGAAAGTATGAAAACTTTCTAATTCATGACTTCACTTTCTTCAACAAATCTCTTCAGCATCATTATGAATTTTTCATACAACAACTTATAACTTTCTAACTCAACAACTTCTTTATTTATATGATTATGGAAAAGGAAAAATTCATCAATCAACAATTTCAGACTCTAATTATTTTGGATATAATGATATTCAATGTCATGCTGATGGACCTAAGCCCAATTCTCTATGCCTGAAAAAAAAATCCTTCTTTAAAACAAAACTTTTCTCCCCCTTTATCTCTGGATTCAAACTTTCATCAAATTTCAACTTTCTTAAAAAACTCATTACAATGGACTGGGTCCGATTCCTGAATAAAAAAACATTCTTATACAAAAAGGTTAGTTGTTAAAAAATACAAAGAACTTTGTTAAAATAATTTATCACAAAGGTTCTTCAATCTCCCCCTTTGGATTTTTTGACAACCCTTGTTAACAAATTTTTTAACTCTTAGAAATTTTTCACAACTCAAATTTTGTAAACAACTCAAGTTTTTTGACTTTTATCAAAGCTTATACTTTATTAAAAGAGTGTCCTAACACAAAACTACAGAATAAAGTAATTTTTTTAAAGGAATTACATCCCTTGGTGGCAAGAAAATTTTGAATCCATATAAAGATAAACTCCCCCTCAATTTTACCTTGTCCTCTCACTATTATTTTTCTCACCCTTTTCTTTTTCTCTCCCCTATTTTATGATAACCATAACTTCAGATTCATAAAATAAAGATAAGTAAAAACTTCTTACAAAGTAAAATGTTGTTACTTACTCTCCCCCTTTGTCAATATAATCCAAATCATGGAGGGGGACTTCCTTATGAGATTTATGAATTCGTTAGAGGAGGCTGAATATGAAGTTGTAGCCTCAATTCCACAAAAACTTTATTTCGACATTATTTTTGTAAAGATACCATAAATTTGATACTTTGTTTCAATGTATTCTAGAAAAACATCTCAAGTAACAACTTTCTCTTTTATAAAGTGAAACTTTATATCAATGTGTTTTGATATTTAATGTTGGATAGGATTTTAAGAAAGATCAATTTCACTCTGATTATCACAAAGCATCTTCAATAGATTAAAAACTTTTACTTTCAAATATTCCAGCTGAACTTTTATCCACAACATTTTATTATAATCCCGATTAGCTGCAACATATTCAGATTCAACTGTGCCCAAATTTATTGAACTTTGTTTCTTACTATTCCAACTCACACAACATTCACCCAAGAAAAATGTTCCTCTTGAGATTGATTTTCTATCATTACAATCTCTATCCTAATCAGTATCAGTATAACCATAAAACTTCATCTCACTATTTATTTTGTATAACAACCCATGTGAAGTTGTTCCTTTAAAATATCTCAAAATTATTTTTTCTACCAACATATGTGATTCTTTTGAATTAATTTGATACCTGGGACACAAAGTCACACCATAAACAATATTAGGTCTTAAGGCTATAAGGTAAAGAATACTTCCTATCAGCTTCCGAAATTCTTTTTGATTCAAACTTATTTTAGATTCATCTTTACTCAATTTTTTTATCACTGAAATAGGAGTAGAAACTTCTTTGGATTCTTCTATCCCGAACTTCTTTAACAATTCTCTGGCATAATTTTCTTGAGACAATAAAATGTAATTTTATTTTTTTGAACATGTAAGCCAAGGAAGAAAGTTAATTCTCCCAATATTTACATTTCAAAATTTTTCTTCATTTCTTCATCAAAATTTTCACAAAATTTTTCTTCCTCTTCATCAAAAATTACATCATCCACATAAACAATTATGATAAGAGTTTTAGATTCAATATTTTTCACATATAAGTTGCTATCAAATTTTCTTTTAGAAAATTTCAACATTCTAAAAAAAATTTCAAGTTTATAATACCATGAACATGGAGATTGTTTTAGTCCATACAAATCTTTCTTCAATCTTCAATATTTTTTTTCATCCTCATCAAGTAGAAATCCACAAGGTTGTTCAACGTAAAATTCTTCCCCAATATCACCATTAAAGAAAGATGACTTTAAATCCATCTGATAAAATTCATAATTACGATTTAAGACCACTGAAAGAAACATTCTAATAGTTTCTAATATTGCAACTGGGAAGAAAGTTTCTTTAAAATAAACACCTTCCACCTATGCATAGCCTTTATAAACAAGCTTGAATTTGTTTCTTGAAACTCTTCCATGCTCGTTTAACTTGTTTCTGTAAACCCACTTGGTTCTGATAAAATTTTTATTTCCTAGATATAGAAAAAGTTACCATGTTTCATTTTTCTCAATTTGATCCAACTCTTTATTCATAGCATCCAACCATTATTTGTGTTGAATTGCTTCTAAAAGTGATTCCGATTCAACTTTTGAGATAAGTGAAGTCTGATTTCTTAATATTAACTTTCTTTTTGTTTGAACTGGATCCTTATAATTTACAATAATATTTTCAGACTCAACATGTTTTTGTAAAGTAGTAAATTTCATAGTTTCTTTCCCAAATTAACTTTACTCATCACATGAATTTTTTGGATCCTGATAAGGATGTTTTGACTTACTTTCACTATTTTTGGAAATCTCCAGTCTATCCTCACAATTCCCAAAAACTTTTTTTAATGATTTTTTATTTTCAATTACTTTCACATCATATGAGTCCACCAAATTTTTTAAGTGTTTGTTCCAACATTTGTAACATCTTCCATTTGGTGAATAACCCATTAAAGTTCCTTCCTTAGCTTTCTCATCAAACTTTCCCAAATTCAAATTTTTTATTTTGAGAAAACATAGACTTCCAAAAACTTTGAAGTATTTCAATGAAGGTTTTTTATACCATATTTCATAGGGATTCATGTTGGTTTCTGTTATAAAAAACATCTATTTTGAACATTTAATATAGTACTAATAGCCTCTCTCTAATAGAATTTTGAAAATTTGTATTCTACTAACATACTTATTCAAATTTATACAAAACTTATATTTTTTATTTCTACTACTCTATTTTTTTGTAGAGTATAGAGAGAACTATATTGATGTTTGATACCATGATTTCTCAGATAAGTTTCAAAATTACTATTTCTAAATTCAATACCATTATATGTTCTCAACTTCTTTATGGAAACCCCCTTTATTTCGCAACATATTTTGTAAGAATTTAAAAATTTCAATAGTCTTTGAATTGTGCTTCATAAACATGATGTTTTTTATCCGAGTGAAATAATCAATAAAAGTGATAAAGTATAAATCTCATTTTTTGGATTGATGTCTCATCTGTCCACAAAAATTAGAATGAATAATCTCAAGTAGTTTGGTAGATTGAATATCAACTCTTAATGACTTTTTAGACATCTTTCCTTTTTTACAAGTTACACAAACATATTATTATCTTCTTTTCAAATTCGGAAAGTTTCGAATGATATCGACTTTAGAAAGTTCATTTATACTTTTCTGTCCAAGGTTCCCAAGTCTTTGGTTCCATAATTTGTTTTTATATTCCATACTCAAGTAAGAGGAGTTTTTGAATTCTTCTATTTGGAAGATATTCCCATTGGTTCTTTCTACCTTTGTAATAACTTTTCCATCTTTCACACTTTTGATGATACAAAAATCTTTTCTGAAAAAATAATTCTCCATAATCACAAATTTGAATTAAACTAATTAAGTTATATTTTATCCCATCAACAAATAACACTTCCTTAGATTTAAAATTTTCTGTTTCAATCTTAGCTATTATGATTCCTCTGATTTTTAAGGAACTATCATTACCAAAGGTAATTTCTCCTCTATCATGACTTTCAACATATTTCAAGATTTTTATATCACCTGTCATATGTAAAGAATAACTACTATCAAGTATCCATGGTTTTTTCCTTTTAATTTCTTTCAAAGATGTCTCAATAGAAAAAGCTCTTTCCTCAACTTTCTTCTTTTCAACTTCTTTTTCTTTTATATCACAAGAAACTTGTTCTGGAAGGAGTGTCATACATATTTCAGCATGATGACCAGACTGATAAAATCTTCCACAAACTTCTTCCAAACATTCAAATTGATTTTTATTGTAAATTTTCTAACATCTTGAGAATTCACCTTTTAAACTTTCTGTAAGTTGGGAAAGTTACTCATTCTACTTTCAAAATTTCTTTGATCAAACCTTCTTATAGGTAGAGATAAGTTATGCCAACAATTATAATCTCTATAACCATAAATTCTACAACACCAGTAATAGAAATAAAATATTTATTTTCTATTCAAGAAAGATATTTCTCTATAGAAACTTTGTTGAGGTTGGTAATTTCTTTCAACTCTAACATACTCAGGACATGGACAATCTTTTCTTTTGAGTGAGCTTTATAATTTTGTAGATTTGATAGTTTTCTCACATCCTTTATCCCCCCAATCTTTCCTAACACCTTTTTTGGAACTTTAAATGTTAAAAGAATCATATGAAACATTAATTTTGGTGAGTGAATATTTCACTTGATTCTTTTATTAATCCTTCTCAACAACTTTAGAAGTATAAAATTTTACTTCTAAAGTTTTTTTTAAATTTTCATTCATCTTACTCAAGGTACTTTCAGAATCAATAAGTTTTGATTAAAACTTATTAAATTCTTCTTCCTTAGCCACTGGATTCTTACTAAGATCTTTAAATATCTTATGTTAAACAATTCTAATTTTGTAACTTAATATATCTTGAATATGTTATTCATCCTTCTTGATGACAACTTTTATTCCATCAAAAAATTATTTACAATATTTCTTTATTACTTTAATTTCTTTCATGAGAGTTTTGTTTTTCTCAATACATACAAAAAGTTCTGTTCTGATGTCTTCATCTCTCATTCTAATGTCTTCATACTTACTACACCATATTTTTAGATTTTCTTCCTTCACTTTAGTATTCCCTTAGAAAATACTTTCCAATTTGTCCCATATAATTTTTGAAGTATTGATACCCACCACCTTCTGATAAACATTCTCTAATAAGGACATAAGTATTTAATTTCTAGCCTTTCCATCAACTTCTATATTTATCTTATCAGAAAACATCATAGGAGAATATTTATTAATAGGTGGAAAATAAATAGTAGTAGTATAAAAAACTTCCAGGAAAAGAGATAGAAGATAAGGAATCATCTTATTTTTATATCCATAATAATTTTTTCCATCAAATATTGGAATTACTCTATTATTGATAGAATTTATATTATCCATGATAAGGATTCAATAAGTTAACCTTAACTCTAATACCAATTGAACTTCCAAAGGATTGAATAGAAACTGAGAAGGGGGGTTAAATCAGTTGTTTTACTTTTTATAAGTTTCAATACCTTTTAAAACTTAACCCTTGTAACCTTCTAAGATTTATTTACTTATCATATATTGTAAAAACTCATGAATGAAAAATTATTAAATCAAGTAAAGCACATAAGATTTATATGGTTCGAACTTAGTGTGAGAACCTACACCCTTTCCATCGCCACTCCCATGGTTCTATGGAAATTAAATATTAAGAAGAAGTGAATACAACGTGTAACAAATCCTGGTAAGCACCTTCTATCTCCCGATAGAAAATATTTTACTGACTCCCATCAGTTTACAATGTTTTCTTATAAAAAAATTGATCCAAACAAAATAATAAATATTTTGTTGAAACTGCTCCACAATTTCTCAGTTTGAATCCTCAGTCCAATTTGGATGGATCTAATTATCTCAATTCAATGAAGTCAATATAATTCTTCCTTACTCAATATGAACTTCTCAAACTCTTCTTAGAAACTCAATATGATATTTCTCAGTCTGATTGACTCAATGAGATCTTCTCAATATGATGAACCCATTCTCAATCTATAAAAATCAAACTCTGCTCAAATGGTCAATATGACCTTCCTCAGTCTGATGGTAACTTTCACTTCCAATTCTTAAGTGCTCCACCTTTTGTTCTTACATGAAAAGTTACAATGAATGAATGATCTCAACAAGTATTTATAGGAAAATTATAAAAACAAGATCAGGAAACTTGAAAACTTTCCCTACTTCCTCAGATTTCAAAACTCAAAAAATCTCCCATATTTAAATTTAAAATTTGAATTCTTCGATCCTCCTCAAATTTCTCTGAGATTTACAAAAAATTGAATTTCTAGTTTGACCTCTTCTACTCTTCATAAAAATTCTCAAATTTTCTTTTTGAGTCTTCTTCATAATCATTTCATTGCGATATCCATTTCTCAACTCATTACTAATATGTTTCCTTCTTAGCTCAATATGAATATATTTCCTTATCATCTCATTAATAATTCATTTCCTTCTCTTCTCATTAAGAATATATTTCCTTCTCAGCTCATTATGATTTTTGTTTCTTTCTCAGCTCATTATGATTCCTGTTTCTTTCTCAACTCATTACGATTTCTGTTTCTTTCTCAGCTCATTATGATTTCCATTTCTTTCTCAACTGATTACAATTTCTATTTATTTTATCATCTCATTACGATGTCCGTTTCTTTCTTAGCTCAGTCTGATAGAATCCTCATAATGATGGAATTATCATTACAATGAAATTACCATTATGATGGAATTTCCATTACGATGGAATTACTATTATGATTAATTCTCTATACAACTTTGAAATTCTTCAAACCTCTCTACCATTTCTTCAAAATATTTTATCATGAGAGTTTTTTTTATTTGTGAGAAGTTTACAGTATGGAATCACCTGACTTGGTTTAGAAAGTATGAAAACTTTCTAATTCTTGACTTCAATTTCTTCAGAAAACATCTTCATCATCATTATAACTTCTTCATACGACAACTTTTGAATTTCTAACTTAGAAACATGTTTCTTTATTTGATTATAGAAAAGGAAAACTTCCATCAATCAACAATTTCCGCCTTTAATTACTTTGGATCCGATGATATTAAATGTCATTATAATGGACCTAAGTCCAATTCTTTGAGTTCAGAAAAAAAATATTTCTTAAAAAAATTATCCTCCTTTTATATTTGGGTTCAAACTTTCAGTAACTTTCATCTTTATTATAAAACTCATTATGATGGACTGGGTTCAATTCCTAAATAAAAAAAAACATTATTATACAAAAAATTTAGTTGTCAAAAAATAAAAAAACTTTGTTAAAACAATTTATCACAAAGGTTCTTCACTTTCTCACCTGTTCCCAGTAGGAGAAATGGCTCCACACTAGGCCGGAAGATCGAGTACCACCACCAATATAGGCCAAGGTTGTGGATGATGTTAAGGAATCCATACATATGATATACAGTTCCAAAAAAGTGGACCTGATCAGGGAGGTCAGGTTGTAACTCAGGTTTGTGGATTAGTCTAGTTGCATTCAATATAGACTAGACTTGAGGAGTATAGTGTTAGAGCGTCCACAATATGAGGTACAATTTTGGTAGCCTCAACTTCAATGACTTATTTTTTTATACATATACATCATACTCGTTTATATATTTGGATATTATAGAAAGTCTTAGGATTAAAATTTAGTAATTTTGTGGAGTGATGAATCTTGATACTCTTTTGGGAGTACAATTAGTGAGTGCATTCCAATTCAAGGAGTGTGCCCTCAAGATTGGTTTTTATCATTTCTTATTGAACTTTTTTCCCTTGAGATTAAAGGATTAGATATTATTATTGGGATGGATTGGTTAGTTTTTTATCATGAACATATCAATTATTATCACCAGAGGGTATCTTTATCATCACCCAAGGGAAATAATTATATTTATAAGGGTGAATGAGATGTCCAGGCCAGACAAGAGAAACCTGATCATTGCGGGCTAGGCAGGGTGTCAACACAGATTGCTAGTCTTTTTCTAAATGATAAAGGAGTATGAAAATCCATCTTTACTTTAGGGTTGGAGTGATTTAGAGATGTTTTTACTAATGTTTTTTTATACCACCTCTATATAGAGAGGTATAATTTACTACAGATATTATTCCAGGAGTGAAGCTAGTGTCTATTCCTTTATACAGGATGGATCCTACCGAGCTTCAAGAACACAAGAGGGAGTAATAGGACCTAGAAGCCAAAGGATTTATATGATCCAATACTTCTCCTTGGGGGTTCTCCCATTATTTTCTCCAAGAAGGTAGATATGAACCTTAGTCTATGTGTGGATTATTAGAATTTTAATCAGCTTATAGTTAAGAACTAGTACCCACTTCCTTGTATAGATGATTTCTTTGACCATATCTAAGAAGATAGAGTATTATTAAATATTTATTTGAGATTGGGTTATCATCAGGTAAGTTTTAGACCCAAATATATACCACATATAAAATTCCAAATAAGGTATGGATTGTATGAGTATTTGGTAGTGCTGTTCAATCTCATGAATGCACCAACTATCTTTATGGATTTTTTTGAATCGAGTTTTCCACCCATACAAGGAATGCTTTTCGGTAGTTTTTGTGTATGAAATCTTAGTGTATTCTCAAACACGAAACAATCATGTAAAACACCTTAATATTACATTGATTATGATAGGATAGTATTTAATATATGATAATATTACAAAATGACACTTCTATATTGATAAATTTCACTTCCTAGGTCACATTATATCATAATTAGGGGTATCTGTGGATCTAGAGAAGGTGAGAGTCATGGTTTCCTGGGAGTATCTCAAGAATGTATTTTATATTTAGAGTTTATTTGGGATAGTCAGTTATTATATTAATTTTATCCAAGATTTATCATGACTTGAAACACCTCTTACAGGCTTGACCAAGAAAGGTGTTAATTTTACATGGTTTGAAGCTTGTGATAAATCCTTTCAGGAGTTGAAAGGAAGGTTAACCTCGATGCCAATCCTGATTTTTCCTAACCTAGGAAGAGTATATATAGTTTATTATGATGCATTAGGAATTAGTCTAGGATCCATTTTGATTCTAAGAGAATTAGTCATGGAATATGGGTCTTGATAGTTGTGGCCTCATGGGTGTAATTACTTTATGCATGATATCGTGTTAGCAACAGTTGTCCATGATTTACATTTATAGAGACATTATTTTTTGGGGGAGCATTTAATTATATACACAAATCATAAAAAACTCAAATACATATTCTCATAGTGTGATATTAACCTCATACAATGTATATGGGTTGAATACATTTAATCTTTTGACTTTGAGCTTGCTTATACACTCGAAAAGGGAAATATAGTTACTGATGCTCTAAGATGAAAAACTCATATGCAAGATATTCCGGAAGCTATTTATGAATTTAAGATAATGAATATTCTTTATAAGATAAATCTATAGGTTTAAGATTATCACAATAATCCTATACTTACATCTTTAACAATGAATCCATCACTTATGGACATGATAAAGAGGAGGAAACTTGTAGATCTCGAAGGCTTGGTCTTGAGGGAAAGTGTTTCTGGTGAGGACCCACTGCTTGGTTGGGTTATTGATGAGGATGAAATCATGTATATTCATGGACATGGTTGGGTTCCTACATACATGAAAGAGTCTCATTCCTTGAAATGGGCAGTGTATCCTAGACTTACCAAGATGTATCATGACTTACGTCGCCAGTATTGGTGGCAGGGTATGAAAAAGAATATCACATATTTTGTTACTTGGTGTTCCACCTATTAGTAGGTGAAGGTGAAAAAACAGTGGCCTGATGGTATTTTATAGTCTTTACCTATTCCATAGTGTAAGTGGAATGATATCACTATGAATTTCATGATGAGTTTACCGAAATAACCAATGACTATGTATGGGTAATCATGGGTAGAATGATGAAGGTATCCCATTTCTTAACTATTATAGAGACCTTCTTAATGGATGATATTGGGAGAGTTTATTTCCATAAGGATATATGCCTTTATGGAATTCTACATACTGTCATATCTGATAGGGATTCTCAGTTCACTTCTCGATTCTGGTAGGGGTTACATAAGTCTTTAGGTTCATCGATACTTCTGATTACAACATACCATCCTCAAACTAATGGTTAGTCCGAGCATACTATACTAGTGTTACATGATATTATTATTTCATTATTATTTTATTTTTGAGGTTCTTAGGAGTAACATTTACCTATTTCTAAGTTTTCTTATAATAATAGTTTCTAAGCGACTATATAGATGGATCTATAAGAGTCCCTATATGGTAGGTTGTTCCAATCACCTCTATGATAGTTAGAGGTAGGGGAGGTAGTTCTATTTGGACCATGTCTTGTTTAGGACACATTAGAGTAGGTAATAATGATCTATAAATGTATGGATACAACTTAGTCTAAGTAGAAGTCATATTCCAATCATCATCACTGACCTTTAGAGTTAGAGGTGGGAGATCAGGTATTTTTAAATGTTTTTCCTAAACTAGATCATAAATATATTTAGAGATAAGAGAAGCTAGAAACTATGTTTTATGGACCTGTAGAGATATTGGAGAGATTCAGGCCAATATCCTATCAGATAACTTTACCTCATAGGTACCGGGCCATGCATGATTTCTCCCATGTTTCTCAGTTTCACCATTATTATTTTAACTCGTCTCATGTATTTGTTTCTAAGAAAGTCTAGTTGGAGGCTGATTCTTATTTTGAGGAGTATCTATTTTGAATCATTTCTCAAAGAATGAAGGATTTTTGAGGCAAGTTAGTTCCTCTGGTATGGGTGTTATGGCCGCACAACCATATATTGGACAAGAACTGGGAGCATGAGTCCAATATACAATCTTAGTGTCTAAGGTTATTCTTGGATCAGAATCAACCAACCTCACAAGGGAAGCTCATAGAAGAGTTGTTTTAAGGAGGGGAGGATATAATATATTAGTTTTTATTAGAGGAACAAATCCTTTAAATTGTATTATAAACCTTTCATTTTATTTAAATGGAAATTCCCAATGAGGTTTTGGAGTTTTTTGGAGAGTTTGATCTTGGTTTGGGGCTTGGAGTTCTAATTTTTAAATAAGTAGACTAAGGAACATGGTTGGTGTATAGTTAGTAGCATCTGGGAAACTCAACCTCATGGATCTAAAAGGAAGGAGCATGATTTTTTTAACAGTGTGATAGTATCCACACAAATGTGTGAAAATTATAATTTATTACAAAGGCAATTCACATAGTTTGTTCATGATTTGTAGAAATGTGTTCTGAAACCATGTGAGAGGTGGATTTTTGGGTATCAGCTATGTATTATGTGCATACAGTTTGTTTAACCATGCACCTAGACCATGTGAGGCTTGGGTGCTTGGATAGTGGCTAATGCACAGTTGGAACACAACTTTTCTAACCATGTGACCCTTTAAAAAAGGGTGATTTTACCATTTTCACCTCAGGTGTTTAACCTTTAGCACCTCCTTCTACCTTAAATTCACAATATATCCCTCTATCAAAAGTTATCCTCCTTCCTCCTCCTAGTATTTGAGGTACCTCATTCATTTGAGCTATGATTATAATGTCTCCATTCAAGTTGGATCACCCTCAGTTAGTCTCTTAACCCTCTTTCTCTTTTCTAAGTTTCTCTTTTCATCTTCAATGTTATTCTCATAAGACCTGATATACCCTATTTTAAATGAATTTGTCTAGTTTCTCTAATTTTTCTCTTTCTATCCCAAATCAGAGGCTGATACTAGGTGAGGAGTCTTATACCCGTCTAAGGTATGTGGTCTCATACTTTCCCCTAAAATTTTAGTTGTTTATATCTTGTACCATTGTTATGTAAGCCTAACTTTCCATGTGTTTCCTCTAAAATTAATATTTATTTAATTTTTAACTATTCATAGTTCTATGAGACCTTTTTATATAGTTGGAGGATAATGAACTCAACCCAAACCACCCCTTTGGATGGGTTCAATTAATGCTATTCAACTACCATTATTGCCTTTTAATTAAACCACATTTTGAGTTTTGTTGTTTTTAATCTTGATAATGAAACGAAAATATGGATTTAAATGAATTATAAGTGGTGTGGATGACTCACTTATCCTTGATAATTTTTTATATCATTCCTTGAGCAATAATTGGGTTCCAGTACAGAATGCCTTAGATGGGATCATAGGAAATATTGAAATGAAATCAACCAACCCTGACAATTTATTATATTATACATTGGTAAATACTTGGATTCCAATATAGAATACCTTATAAAGGCTCAAAGGACAAATAGAATTATATTATACCATGGACAATTCTTGGACTTTGATTCAAAATTCATTGGATGATCTCAAAGGACAAATTGAATTACATTATTCTTGACTATGGTCATAGACTTGGATCACTTTAAAGGTGTGGCATTCCTTGGGAGATACTTGGATTTCAAATATGAAATTCCTTTTAAGGGCTCATAAGGTGACAATCAATTCATTAATGCAACCTCTAAGGGAAATACCACACTAGGGTTTGGTCAATGTCTCATATACGTGAATGTCGAGGTATAGCACTGGTGATTCACTTCTTTCTAGAAAACAATAGAATTCCTTGGATTATCTCCTTGTATTTGGATTGATGATTATATAACACCTTGGATTAAATCCTTGGGCTCTAATCAAGTATATCACTGAGGATACTTAGTAATTGTTCCTAGGACTTAGGTAAAACCCCTTGGAGAGAAATGCCAAGGGAACACCCCTTTAGATTTCCCTTAATTGATAAGTCTTGAATGTAATGGAACTATGGAATACTATATGATTATCAGTGTACATGGACACCTTGTTTATATACCTTGGGTCCTGGATTTATTATTATAAAGTAAAATGCTTAGAGACATTCCTGCTTAGGCTAAAGTAGGTATAGTCGGCTAGGTATCCCATGAGAAGCCCAAGACTGACATGATTTATTTAGATTTCTATTTTAGATTTATTATAAATGAACACTATTCATTTTATATTCATAGACTAGATAATATTAAACACCATTGGTGTATACCTATTTATTTTTACTCACACCTTGTTTGGTACACTATTTGGTAACCAAACAGAATTTATGGATGTATTTAGGGATAAAGGGAAGTGACTAACTATAGACACTTGATTTTCTATACTAGGTTGGATTATGAGATTATAAGACTGATCTAGTGCTTGATATTCTATTAGAGATTAGATTTTGGTCTTTTTGTACAATTTTTTATAAAATATATTGTTGTATTAGTACTCCCAATTTTTGTATAGACATGACATCATCATTTTTATATATGATATTGTTCAGTGTTATTTCAGTATTTATTATCTGGATGATTTACTTATGTTGTATCCATTATACTGCTTCAACTAATTTATATATTATTCACTATTGTGCTCCACTTTGATAAAGGGGGTATAATCTCCCCACCATACCATCTTATACCACCGTTTCTAGTTGAAAACCTCTGGCATATAGGGAGGCATTCTTGAGGCCATATGACCAACCGGTTTCAATTACTTATGAGTGATCCGGGATTGAAATGTCATATGGATGGTGAGGAGGATCCTGTAATGTGGCTATGATCATTTTTTGGGTGTTATAGCTTAAGGGACTAGTTATTGGGTATGACAAGGTTTAAGGCACTTGTGACCTAATAGATCTTAGATAAGGGAAAATAAGTGGGTAAGATGATGTCATGTATATTATATTATGAATTTTTCTGATGATTATTTATATATTTTGTCAAGCTATGGAGTGAGCATGCATATTGGTCTTTCTATTTAGGGTTTGACCCTAATATGGAGATGTGGTTTACTCAGACAATGATGATGGATGAGCCTTAGGACTGGATGTGTTTTAAGATAATAGTTGGCATGGTTTTCATGGGTTGAATTCATAACCAACTATTCATCTTATGGATATGTAGGTTAGGTGAAACACCAATCATGTTTTTTCATTAATGGGTTTGGGTGTACTTCTTCTATGACTTATATAGTATTCCAGGTGGGATGTAATACCTCCTGAGACTTATAAAGTATTCCAGGTGTGATGTGTTTCCCGCAAAGATCAGATGTATATACAAGGTGGGATGTATTTCCTCACGTGAATCAGAATGTTATGAGAGAAAAACTTCACTATGTGAAGAGCTAATCAAGTTGGTCATACTACCCTCTATAACTGAGATTTCTAGGTGGGATGTGTTACCCCCTGGGATCAGATGTGTATGCCAGGTGGGATGTATTACCCCTGATATTGACTGAGTATTCCATGTGGGATGTGCTACTCCTTTAGACTAATCTAATATTCTAGGTGGAATGTAATACCCTCTAATATTGAATTAGTATGATAGGTGAGATGCACCACCTCCTGAGACTAATAGACTATGTCAAGTGGGATGTACTTCCCCTTGATATTGTTGGAGTAGTCCATGTAGAATATACTATCCCCTGGGATCAAATGAGTATGCTAGGTGGGATGTGCTATGTAGTGACCTAGATTTGGATACTCGAATGGTGTCTGATTTATATAGATACCGCACTAAGGGAGGGTGTATTGACCCACTAATTCTCACTGGCTTGAGAGTACAACGAGTCATTACTAGGCCTTAAGCGACATCCCCAAGATGCCAAAGGCTAGAAATAAATTCCGAAGGGTTTCAAATACACATGGGGGATGATTTACCCTTTAAGAAATAAACTAATAAACCCAACAACCATAACAAAATATTCAATGTATGATGCATGAACAAATGGAAGACAACTCAACAACTTCATGTATCTCAAAATCACATCAAAGTAAGCAACAATAGAAGAATAACCAAGTATCAAAGTACATAGTGTATAGACTAAACAAGACTTTCCAAAGATCTCAAGACTCCATTCTCCACAAGATCCAAGAACCAAAATCTCCGAACAAACTAAACATTATGAGGTAGTGCTAAACATGTGTGAAACATTACCTTTGCCCTTGTCCTAGAAGATAACATCTGAAAAATCACCGAAGTGCCAAAGCAGGGGTGAGTATAAAACTTAGTAGGTTTTCCCCAATGACTTCCCTACTCACACCACTAGGATAGAAGAGTTAGAAACAATTATATAAATTTTTTTATATAAAACAATTTCTCAAAAATATTTTATAACTAAATATAAACAAGTTTACAAAACCATTCATTACCAAAAGCATACTAGTACAATTGAAACCAATTTTCCCAGCAAGATATTTTTCCAGAAAAATAACTAAACAATATTTACAACCATTTCATAATATCCCTTTATCAGCATACCCAACCATTCCTCAAACCCATGAAACAAACCATGCATGCTATGTTATGACAGTTCCATACCTGTGAGTGATTTCTCATAGATCTATCAAGTCGTCACAAGGTAATTGTTTCCCATGTTCCATTAACCCTTTGGCACCGAGCACAAGGTCATATTTCAACCAAGCCCTGTGTATGAAATTACCATGTGCCATTAAACCTTTGGAACCAAGCAGAAGGTCATATTTCAACCAAGCCCCATATATGAAACATGAACACACACCACATACTCCCAACGATCATTCCAAAACAACCCTTTCAATAAAAACACCTTTTTATTGAAAAACATTTCCGTCAAAACCATTTCAATGCCAAACCATTTCAATTCCAAACCATTTCAATAAAAATCCATTTTTATTGAAAAAAATTTCTATTGAAAATATCTTTTTCATCAACCATTTAACAATTCCAAAAATCCATAATTTAAAATCATCATTTTAAATTCATGAAACTAAACCCCCTTTTGCACAACTATTCACTAAGATCACGCAATTTCACAAAAAACCATAAATAATCAAAAATGAAGATTTTCCATGAATTTAAAAATCAATAAACCAATTTGAATCTAATCCAATCAATTCTATCAAGAGTATATGGGAGTGAATCCACCTACCTCTAATGTTTTGATGAAACTTTGATAGCACATGAAGAACGCACAAGAAAGCGGGTCGATTCTCCAAGAAAGGACTTACTTATCTTATCCTAGAAAGATCACGACTCAACATTGAATTATTTGGCATCCAAAAACGTATATAAACCCACTATAGGTTCATATATGATAAATAATAGAGATTGGAGAAGTAGATCTAAGAAAAATGACAAATCCGGAAAGAATGGTGACATACCTCAAGAATCAAACTCAAAATCACTAAGGGAAGGATCTGGGTTGGCTCCAACTCATGTGGGGAGGGTTATCCAGCCTTATAGGAAGAGTAATCTCGAAATAGGGTTGTTTTGAAGCCAAAACAAAATGTATAGAGAAAAAACGAGTAAGCTTCTAGAAAATAGGATCTAGATTTGACCTCTGCACGAGGTTTCACCACACGGTTTGGGACAACCGTGTATGGATCGTGTGACCTTACTTTTGGTCCCAACACTCCTTATAAAACCCCCAAACTCTCCCATACTTCACCTTTACCCTTTTTATGGAAACACATTTTTTTATGGAAACATCCCACTTTTTGGAAACACACCACTTTATGGAAACAACCCACTTTATGGAAACACCCCACTTTATAGAAACAACCCAATTTATGGAAACACCCCACTTCATAGAAACAAACCACTTTATGGAAACAAAAAACATTATGGAAACACCTAACTTTATGGAAACTCTCTATTTTATAGAAACTCTCTATTTTATGGAAACTCTCTATTTTATGGAAACTCCCTATTAAAGACACACCAATTAAAAAAACATGCGAAAAAAGGTTATGTACCCGAAACCGAGGGTACTAAATTCTCCCCACCATTGGTCTTTCCATACTCAGAAAGTAGAAAACCCTCGCTGGCCAAAAAGAGTTCTGACCACTGCTCTATTGTTTCCTTCTCATGTTCCCAAGTCTCTTCCTAAATCTAAACACGTTGCCATAAAACCCACACTAGGCCGATGCTTTTCCCATGCAAGAATTTCTCTTGTCTATCCATGATCCACACTAAGATATGTATCAATGATGCATCCAGTTCTAGCTCAACATGATCCCATCTGATCACATGGTTAGGATCAGGGTTATACTTTTTCAACTGGGATACATGGAACACATTATGCACCGAACTGAACCGTGTGGTAATGAAAACTGATATGCCACCTCTCCAACCCGTTCTAATATCTCAAAAGGGATAATGTATCTAGGATATAAATTCCCTACTTCCTAAAGTGATGATGTACAAGCCTTAGAGAGATCCTCAAGAAGACATGATCACCCACAGTGAATGACAACGGTCTTCGACGGTGATTTGCATAAGATTTATGACAACTCTGAGCCGTCTCCATCCTATTTCTAATCAACTGGATATTCTCCATTGTTTCTTGGACAAGGCTTGGCCTGACTAGTGAATTTTTTCCCGTTTCCACCCAGCATAGTGGAGAACGACAAGGACGCCCATACAATGCTTCAAATAGAGCCATGTGTATCAAGGCTTGATAGCTGTTATTGTATGAGAACTCCACTAAGGGTATATGATCCTCCCATGAGACACCAAAATCCATTAAAAAATACTGTAACATGTAATACAATGTTTGTATCATTCTCTTGGATTTCCTATCTGTCTGAGGATGATATGCCATGCTCATAGTCAACTGAGTCCCAAGGGCTTGCTATAAGGATTTCTAGAAATGAGACGTGAACCATAGATCTCTATTTGAGACTATTGACATTGGTACACCATGCCTCTTTACCACTTCTCAGATATAGATTTTTGAAAGATCCTCCACCATATGAGTTTCATGGATAGGTATGAAATGGGCTGACTTGGTTAGACAATCCACTATCATCCAAATAACATCGTGTTTCTGGACCGTTCTTGGAGGACCTGTAAAAAAATCCATTGCTATCTGATCCCATTTCTACACTAGGATGGGAAAAGATTGTAACATACTAGCTGGTCTCTGATGCTCTGCTTTAACTTGCTGAAAATTTAAGCACCACGAGATGAACTCGACCACCTTCCTTTTCATGCTGCTCCACCAAAACTGCGCCTTCAATGCCTTATACCTATTATGTGTACCTGGATGTACAACCTATCTCAAATAGTGGTAATAATGAAGGAGTTGTTCCCAAAAAACCATAGGTAAAACCATACGATCTCTGAAACACAAAACTGAACCCCCATCAAGTTTCCAGCACTCAATGGTCTCCCCACCATTGAGTTTTGAACTTACAACCAAACATTATGCATCAGATGTTTGTTCCTCTTTGATCATTTTTACTAAATTAGGAACAAGAATAGCTAAAAAGAAAACTGCAACATCACCTCGGTCTTCATATTCCACTTGCATGTCAGCTAAGACTGACATCAACTACCATTCATCTAAAGCTTCTTTCGCCAACTGAGCATATGAATTTATACTCAATGCATCCACCACTGAATTTATTTTCCCCGGTGTATACATCAAGTCAAATTCAAACATTTTTAGATACTCAATCCATCTCCTTTGTCTTAGATTCAAATCTAGTTGTGAGAAAATGTGTTTTAAGATTTTGTGATCTGTA
The DNA here is from genome assembly GCA_963277665.1 of Viscum album. Taxonomy (NCBI): domain Eukaryota; kingdom Viridiplantae; phylum Streptophyta; class Magnoliopsida; order Santalales; family Viscaceae; genus Viscum; species Viscum album. The sequence goes on from OY728148.1 coordinate 601,655,181, forward strand.
AACACAGTAAATTTATCACCAAAGAGATAATGTATCCATGTTTTCAAAGCATGGACAACTACAGCTAACTTTAAATCATGTGCTGGATAATTCTTCTCATGCACCCTCAACTGCCTTGAACCATAAGAAACCACATGATCTATTTGCATGAGAACATAACCCAACCCTGATCTTGAATCATCACAATACACGACATACCCCTGTCTTGATTCCAGAAAGATCAAGATAGGTGTTGATGTAAGATGAACTTTCAGTTCTTGGAAAGACTTATGACATTACTTCATCCATTGGAATGGATCATTCTTCTTTGTCAGAGCTATCATTGGTGAATCTAGTCATGAGAAATCACACACAAAGCATCGGTAGTAACTAGATAGACCAAGAAAACTTTGTATCTCGAAAACATTCTTCAGTGGTTTCTAAGAGATAAAGACTTCTATATTTTCAGGATCAACAGAAACACATTTCTTAGAAATGACATGTCCAAGAAAACGTACTTCTTGTATCCAAAAATAACACTTCGATAATTTGGCATACAAACGATGATCTCTCAGGATTTGTAACACTATTTTCAGGTGTACCTCATGATCAGCCCTTATCTTTGAATAGACAAAAATGTAATCCCCAAACACCAAAACAAAATAATCCAGATATTGTTGAAATATCTGATTCATCAATTCCATGAAGACCGATGGTGCATTCGTTAGACCAAAATGCATGAATATATATTCATAGTAGCCATATCTACTTCTGAAAGATATCTTTGGAATTCCTCTTTCCAAACTCTCAATTGGTGATATCTTGATCGCAAGTCAATCTTGGAGAACCAATAAGATACCCTTAATTGATCGAACAGATCATCAATGCATGGAAGTGGATATCTTTTCTTTATCATAACTTAGTTAAGCTTACGATAATAAACACACAGCTGAAGAGTTCCATCTACCTTTTTCACGAACAAAATCGGTGCTGCCCATGGAGATGTACTTGGTCGAATGAAACCCTTGCTTTCCAACTCCTCCACCTACAATTTTAATTCCTGTAACTATATTGGTTCCATCCTATAAGATGGAAGGGAAATAGGACTGGTCCCTAGAAGGATATCAATCGTAAACTCTACTTCCCTTAGAGGTGGTAACCTTGAGAATTTCTTGGGAAAGACATCTGGAAATTGATCCACAACAGCTGAAAAACTATTTTCCTCAATCTATTCCATTGATTCCAAAGTCAACACTGCCAATTGGTAAGAGATAGTTCCCACCATTGGTTCCAACAAGCTCTTTTCACCCTTCTTTACAATCCTCTCTCCTCTAAAGAGATTCTCTATGCCATCCTCAGTCATGAAACTAACTGTTCTACTATAACAGTCGATTTGAGCCTTGAACATTGTCAGCCAATCCATACCTAGGATTACATCGTAGACATCCATATCCAACATTGAGAAGTCCCATTTTAGATCACCTCCATCAACAGTTATAACACATGCTCTACACACAAAGGCTTGACATTCTCTTTCACCAAGAGGAGTTTGTAGTTTCAAAATAGAAGGCATCATTTCCAGTTTTAAACATAAAAAGTCAACAGTAAGGGAATCAATAAAGGAATGTGATGCACCAGTATCAAACAACACTTTCACAAAGGCAAAATTCAAAAGAATCATACCTCTCATTATAGATGGTCTATCCTGATAATCAAAAATCATCTGCTCAGCTCCATACAAATGTTTCTTCAGTACACTGTTCTCCTTGTTTCCTTGCTAAGGTTTCCTTGGTTGAGGTGTAATGGTATTTCTAGAATCACCATGGCTAGCTATTCTCTAATGATGAGACTGATTCTGCTATCCTTGTCCAGTCGAAGCATACAATTCTTACGACATCTGAGAAGTGTCTCGAGAACCTGAACTTGGAGAACTGCGAAAATAGCGCTGAAGATGTCCCATATTATTGAAATTATGAAATGCTCTAGGCTTTGACGTACAATATTGCTTTATGTGGTCAAGCGAACCACATTAAAAATAACCTACTTTGCTCTGGGGTCGTGGAGGAAGGTTTACTGATCCAGCTGTCTGGTTCTGATTTCCACTTGCACCTTGGAAATAGGTGTCCCTTTTCCGCTTATTCCAAATGGTTGAGTTCCCACCATTTCCTGTAGGTATCATCATGCCTCCACCCATAGATCCCAAGATATCACGTTCAACCACAGCCGCTCTGTTCAGTATCTCTGTATAATCTATAATACAAAGTACTGTAATATTTGATCGAATCTCCTGTCGTAGCTCTGATTCAAAGATGTGTGCCTTAAAATAGGAACTTGCTACAACTTCTGGTGCAAATCTTACTAAGTTCATGAACTTAGTAGCATACTTTTTTATAGAGAGACACTCTTCTTTTAGGCTGAATAAGTCCTCCATTTTCTGGATATTGAACGTGTGAGTATAGAATTGTTTTTTGAACAATTCCTCAAAATCCTCCCATGTAAGTCCTTCATCCAATTTAACCCGCACCACTAAATCCCACCACTGACGTGCAAGATCCTCAAGAATATACATCTCCAGTTTGACCTTTAGCTATACCGGTGTGTTGATGAAGTCGAATATAAGATTCATCCTACATAGCCACACCTCCGCCTTCTTGGGTTCAGAATCACACTGGAAATTATGTGGATTCTACTTCATGACCTGGATGGTTTGATCCAAATGTCATGGATCATTCCTCCAGTTCCCTATGTCCACAACTTGAAAAGCTTGGACAATTCTCTGAACCAGCTCTTGGTTCACACATGGTTCAGGTGTAACCACATTATCCACAACTTCTTCAGGTTGGTTTTGAAGACGCCTACCAGGTTCCATTTTCTAAACTAAAAAAAACTCCATTAATCTCACTCTCTAGAAACTATTGGCTTAACATTTCAAATTCTATCACATCAACTATCACAACATTGTTTTCCAAAACAACATTTTTCCCATGTTCAACTGTTTTTTAAAACAGGTCACACACTTTTGAAAATTAAACCATTTTCAAAACATGACAAGCATTTTCTTTTTCAAAATTTTTCATTTGAAAACAAATTCCATTCTTTTTCAAAAATTAACACTTATTTTTTTTATAACATGAATCATTCCCCAAAATGATGTATGCACTCATAGTCGGAAGTCATTCCTCTACAATGCATGTCATGATCATCTTATTGGCTAAACCCATGACAATAAGATTTCATAATTATAGAAGTGTCTCCAAACACTTATTTACCCAACTCCCTGGTAACTTGAAGTTCAACATAAAAGGGTTAGCTGCATCCTTTTATGTTACACATTTCAAGTTTCTACAATCCTACTACTTTCTAAGATTCCCACCCAAGGAATAGACAAGAAGAAATTTCATCTCCAAAACTAAGAACATAGATGACTACATGTTAGGCAAGGACCAAACAAGCTAATACCATTTGTAATGACCTGCCAATTCTCATTGTATTGAGAGTACAACGAGTCATTACTGGGCCTTAAGCGACATCCCCAAGATACAAAATGCTGGAAATAAATGCCGAAGGGTTTTAAATACACGTGGGGGATGGTTTACCCTTTAATAAATAAACAAATAAACCTACCAACCATAACCAAACATTCAATGTATGATGCATGAAAAAATGGAAGACAACTCAACAACTTCATGTATCTAAAAATCACATCAAAGTAAGCAACAACAGAAGAATAACCAAGTATCAAAGTACACAGTAGATAGACTACACAAGACTCTCCAAAGACCTCAATAATCCATGATCCACAAGCTCCAAGCTCCAAAATCTCCAAACAACCCAAACATTAAGAGGTAGTGCTAAACACGTGTGAAACATTACCTTTTCCCTTGTCCTGGAAGATAACAACAACAAAAGTACGAAAGTTCCAAAGTAGGGGTGAGTATAAAACTCAATAGTTTTTCCCTAATGACTTCCCTACTAATGACACTAGGATAGAAGAGTTAGAAATAATTATATAAAAAAGTTTATATAATTTTTTTCTCAAAAAAAATTTATAACTAAATATAAACAAGTTTACAAAACCATTCATTACCAAAAGCATACAAGTGCAATTGAAACTAATTTTCCCAGCAAGATATTTTTCTAGAAAAATAACTAAACAATATTTATAACCATTTCAAAATATCCCTTTATCAGTATACCCAACCATTCCTAAAACCTATGAAACCAACCATGCATGATATGTTATGACAGTTCCATACTCATGAGTATTTTCTCATCGATCTACCAAGTCTTCAGAAGGTAATTGTTTCCCATGTTCCATTAACCCTTTGGCACCGAGCACAAGGTTATATTTCAACCAAGCCCCGTGTATGAAATTACCATGTTCCATTAAACCTTTGGCACCGAGCACAAGGTAATATTTCAACCAAGACCCATATATTCAACATGAACACACACCACATATTCCCAATGATCACGCCAAAACAACCCTTTCAATAAAAACACCTTTTTATTAAAAGCCATTTCCATCTAAATCATTTCAATTCCAAACCATTTCAATTCCAAACCATTTCAATAAAAATACATTTTTATTGAAAACCATTTCCATTGGAAATATATTTTTCATCAACCATTTAGAAATTCTAGAAAATCCATAATTTAAAATCATCATTTTAAATTCATGAAACTAAACCCCCTTTTGCACAACTATTCACTAAGATCACACAATTTCACAAAAACCATAAATCATCACAAATGAAGATTTTTCCATGAATTTCACAATAAATAATTTTTTTTGAATATAACTCAATAAATTCTATCAATAGGAGATGAGATTAAAGCCACCTACCTTGAAGGTTTTGATGAAACTTTGACGACAGACAAAGAACGCACAAGAAAGCGGGTCGATTCTCCAAGAATGGCCTTAGTTATCTTATCCTAGAAAGATCCCGACTCAACATTGAATTATTTGGCATAAAAAAACGTAGATATACCCACTATAGGTTTAGATATGATAAATAATGGATATTGGAGAAGAAGATCTAAGCAGATCTAAGAAAATATGACAAATCCGGAAAGAATGGTGACATACCGCAAGAATCGAACTCGAAATCACCAAGGGAAGGCTCTAGGTTGGCTCCAACTCATGTGGGGAGGGTTATCCAGACTTATAGGGAGATTAATCTTGAAATAGGGGCGTTTTGAAGCCAAAAATAAATATATAGAACAAAAACGACTAAGCTCTTAGAAAATAGGATCTAGATTTGACCTCTGCGCAAGGTTTGACCACACAGTTTGGGCCAACCGTATATGGATCGTGTGACCTTAATATTGTTCCTAAAACTCCTTATAAAACCCCAAAACTCTCCCATTATTCACCTTTATCCTTTTTATGGAAACACATTTTTTTATGGAAACATCCCACTTTATGGAAACACCCCAATTTATGGAAACAACCCACTTTATGGAAACACCCCACTTTATGGAAACGACCCACTTTATGGAAACACTCCACTTTATAAAAACAACCCACTTTATGGAAACAACCAAAATTATGGAAACAACAAACTTTATGGAAACTCTCTATTTTATGGAAACACTATATTTTATGGAAAATATCTATTAAAGACACACCAATTAAAAAAACATGAGGAAAGGGGTTATGTACCCGAAACCGGGGGTACTACAGAGGGAAATACTCAATTACAAAGTTTTGGAGAGAAGCTTCATGGATATTAATATATAGTCAAATAATGATTTAACTGCTCTAGTTATAGAAATAATTCATGGTTGGATCACATAGAACATGCAACATGAATCGTCTCTGAGTCAGATTTTCTGAAGATAAATCGAAACACCAACTATCCCATAAAAGGATAATAAGAATATGAATATAAAATATATATATATATGAATTCAGTTAAGTACATTCCAAATGTATTCCACAATATAAAAATATTCCATAAATAGTGTCATGGCCAAATGGGTCCCAAGACATAAATATAAAGGGAAGAAAAAGTCATGTGCCAATCTGGTCATCAAACTCCAACACTAATGTGGGAATTAAACCTACTCAAATGACATGCACAACCAATGAAGGAATAAAAATAAATCACTATTATATTACATAGATGTACCTAAAATTCAAAATATGAAGATTAAAGTCCACCATAGTGTACATATGGGGTGAAAACATAAACAATTATTATGCAACTAAAAACGATGTCTTAACTAACATAATGATATAATAGGTGCATGCATTAACATGCTTTAACATTTAAATAAATATTAAAAATTACTTTTATTATAATTCATCAGAACATGGTAGTAATAAACAAGTATTTCACTCAAATAAAGAGCTAGATATAAAATTATACTTGCTTTTCTATCAATCAGGTAAACAAAAAACATGTTTTAGGAGTACACTAATAAAATTTTAGTAGCATCAACCAAAATTGCTTAGATCCATGATCAGAATCCATATAGTGTACCTATCCACCATAAGAGACCTATCTAATAATGATTTTTGTTAGAACTTATCCTCTATATGGTGAAACACACACACACACATGTAAGTATAATCATCTTCTCATAGGATGCCACTAATCTCCTCTTAAAAAGAAATTGTATATACATAAATATCATCCTCACATTAGAGGCCACTCATCTCTTCATAGGGATGAATTTTATATATCACCACCCCAAGAGGCCACTTATCATCTCATATAATGAAATGTGTGCGTGGGTAAATATATATTTATATTGATATATATATATATATATATGTACCCAAAATCATATACATATACATAACCCTCCTCTATATGAAGAATCTCTCCTTATAGGGAGGAACTAATTATATATACCTATATACATTTCCATGGGTATTATTACATGAGACTCAAGCTATAACCCACAAGAAATGGATCAAAAACATGCATATGAAATTCATAGAAAAACCAAGGCAAGTTATATGCAGTGCTAGACAATAAAACCTCTAAGTGAACTACTACAAAAACGACCTTTAAAAGTGATATAAATGACCTTTATCAGTGCTAGAAAAGTGTTGACTACATGTGCGAGGTTAAAATCCCTAGTCTTTTATCATCACTAAAAAAGCACCGATAAAGGGGTCCTTTATCGATGCTAAAAAAACGCTGATAAATGGGACCTTTATCAATGCTTTTGAAAGTGATAATAAAGGAACCATTTATCAACACTTTAATTTAGTGCTGCTCAAGGAACCATTTATCAGCACCTTTTGAGTGCTAGTAAAGTAGAACTTTATCAATTTTTTTAAAATCGCTAATAAAGGGCAAAATTATAGTGTGCTGTAACAGAACACTGCAGCACCACTAAAATGTGGTGTTACACCACACTATAACACCAGAAACACACTAGATATAAAAAAAGTCCCAATATAGGATTTAAATAAGATAAAATGTAAAACAAAAACAGAAGAAAAAAACACTATATTATAGACATTTCAAACATTGGTTCATACAATTATATAAATACAAATTACTACATACATTAAAAAACATCAATGTTCCTTTATCTTTTAATACCAACCCAAATCATGCTATTGCTGAACAAACCACCCCTGCTTGAGCAAAATAATACACCTGTATAAGAAAAAAATTCTTATGTTAGTAATAATATAAATAAATAAATTAAGATAAAGTGTTAATTTTACTAAAATTGATGTCAATTTTAAATAAAAAGATGCACTTGGAGTCATACCAACCAAAATACGCATCCGACTGAGGTGAGGCTGATTCCAAAACATCTCAAATGACCTATGAATCATTTTACTAAAGCATTAAAATAATTTTAATGTGTTTACTCAGTTTTGAGTATGACAGTTGTCTTTCTTACTAAAATGTCATTTTAAACTAGAAACACACACTTTTGACTTATTCCAATCACATTGTGTATCTATTTGACATGAAATAGATTCCTATACATTAAAAATGACTTATTAATTTTTCTCTTAAATTATCAAGAAAATATGAGTACGTTTGATCTATTTTTAGTGAGTGATACTTTTTGAACTAAAATGTCAATTTTAAACTGACAACAGACACTTTGAGTCATATCGGGCACATCGTGTATCTGATTGAGGTGAGACTGATTTATACATGTCACAAATGACTTATGTATTGTTTTCATAAAGTATTAAAACAATAAAAATTTGTTTTCTCAGTTTTGAGTAGGACAATTTTCCATTTTACTAAAATTAATGACAATTTTAAATAAAAAGATTCACTTTGAGTCATATCGGTCACACTGTGCATTAGATTGAGGTGTGAATGATTCCTACACATACCTATTGATATTTTCCCTAAATTATCAAAACAATATGAATGTTTTTTCTCGGTTTTGAGTACATCACTTGTCTTTTTTACTAAAACATCATTTTAAAATTGAAACATGCACTTTAACTCATACCAATAACATTGTGTATCAGATTGAGGTGCGGCTGATTAATACACATCAAAAATAAATTATGGATCATTTTACTAAAATATTTAAACAATTTTAATGGGTTTGATTGGTTTTGAGTAGGTCAGTTTTCCTTTTTACTAAAATTGATGTCAATTTTAAATAAAAACATGCACTTGGAGTCATATCGGTCATACCGTGCATCGGATTGAGGTACAACTGATTCATGCGCATCTCAAATAACTTATGGATTTCTATAATAAAGTATCAAAACAAATTTAATGTGTTTTTTCTGGATTTGAGTAGGTCAGTTTGTTTTTTACTAAAATTGATGTCAATTTTAAATAAAGACACACTTAGAGTCATATCAGTCACCCCATGCATTGGATTGAGGTGCGGTTAATTCCTTCATGTTCCAAATCACTTATGGATTTTTTTCCTAAAGTATCAAAAAAATATGAATGTGTTTTCTTTGTTTTGAGTATTCCACTTGTCTTTTTTACTAAAATGTCATTTTAAAGTTAAAACACACACTTTGACTCATACGGATCGCATTGTGTATTGGTTTGAAATGAGACCAATTCCTACATGTCACAAATTATTTATGAATAAATTCCCTAAATTATCAAGAAAATATGAGCAAATTTGCTCAATTTTTAGTGAGTTAAATTTTTTAAAGTCAAATGTCAATTTTAAATTGATAAAATACACATTGAGTCAGTTGTCTTTTTTACTAAAATTAATTTAAATTTAAAATATAAATAAGTACTTGGAGTCATACCGATCACATAATGTGTTGGATTAAGGTGAAATTGATTCCTACATGTCCCAAATTCTCAAAACACTACATGAGCAGCTTCGAACTGCCAACACTGCATGAGTAGCTTCAAAAAAACCACATCAAGTTGAAAAAAAGAATCCACCTATATAAGAAAACAATTATTATGAGTAATAATAAAAATAAATAAATTAAACATAAATATGAAATAATACATTAATTATATGGATAATTATTTTAATGTTCAAATATCAAGATTACCTCTGTGATTGAGCAGTGGAGGGAACTTGAAGGAAAGTGATAAATGTTAATACTACATGGGTAAAAGGTTTTGAGGGAGAAAAAGTCTGTGAAAGTTTTTGTGTAGAAAGAGATGAAATATGGATAGAGCACCCCAACTCAAAAAAAAGAATTTACCTATATAAGAAAATAATTATTATGTGAGTAATACTAAAAATAAATAAATTAAACATAAATAAGAAATAATACATTAATTATATGGACAATGATTTTACTGTGCAAACGTCAAGATTACCTCTGTAATTAAGTAGAGGCAGTGGCATTGCTTTTCCTGCAAAGGCAGTGGAGATAACTTAAAAGAAAGTGATAAATGAAACACTATAGGGGTGAAAAGGTTTTGAGGGAGAAGAATCATGAAAGTTGGAAAGAGCACACCAAATCGAACAAAATAATCCACCTATATAAGAAAACAATTATTATGTGAGTAATAATAAAAATAAATAAATAAAACATAAATATGAAATAATACATTAATTCTATGGACAATTATTTTACTGTGAAAACATAAATATTACCTCTATAATTGAACAGAGGCAGCGTTGTTGCTCTTCCTACAAAGTCAGTGGATAGAACTTGAAATAAAGTGATAAATGAAACATCGTAGGGGTGAAAAGGTTTTAAGAGAGAAGAATTCTGTGAAAGTTTTGGTGTAGAAAGGCATGAAAGATGGACAGAGAACCCCAAATCGAACAAAATAATCCACTTGTATAATAAAACAATTATTATGTGAGTAATACTAAAAAAAATTAAACATAAATATGAAAAAATACATTAATTCTATGGATAATGATTTTACTGTGCAAACATTAAGATTACCTCTGTGATTGAGAAGAGACAACATCGTTGCTCTTCCTGCAAAGGCATGAAACATGGAAAAAAATCTTCTAAAATAAAATAACTCTATAAGTAATAATGAAAATAAAATCAACATTTCATTATATAATTCTTCAGTAAAATAGAGAAAGTATATCATAAAATTACCTTTACATATTTCCAAAGGGTTTCTTTGTTCTAGATATAAGATACTAACAAAACTAAGGATTCTCTATGCACTTCATTATGGTTTAGAAGACTATATGGATGTCAGGAAACCAAATTTAAATTAATTATATTGATGTCTATTTGGATCCATTGATCAATGGATCCAAAACAAGTATTGGTTGTTCATTACTCACAAAGTTAATAAAAAAAATTAAGGATTCTCTATGCACTTCACTACTATTGGTTAACTACCGCTTAACATAGCATTTGACCTAAAATTTCAGCCCAGAGTCCCTATGATTCTCTCATCCCATACACACTTGCCATTATATCTATCATATCACCATTAAACATTCACTTTTCCTTATCTTCCTCACAATTTTATTCATTATTTAAACAAGTGGGAATATTTTTCTTTCATAGAATTTTTTGATTCTCATGTTGATTTTTTAATCATATGTGTTTTTTCAAAAATTTTTACCCAATTAATTAGATTATTTTAAATTTTTTTATCTTTATGTTAAAGAATCTAATTAGTTTATTTCTCTCTATGTGTGGGATAAGAGCATCCTGAGGATACATGGAAGAAAGTTTAAGTTAGATATTATGCTATATAGTAGTTAACCAATAGTAGTGATGTACATAAAGAATCCTTAATTTTGTTATTAGATTTGTGAGTGATGCACAACCAATCCTTGTTTTGGGTCCATTGATAAATGGATCCAAATAGATATCAATATTCTTCCAACTCTTCCAGACTAATTTGTCTTGAATAACAACAACATAAACACGAACAAAATATTTTAGAAGGGTCGTCTATATGATCTCTTACAAACTTGATGAACTCTTGAACTCCATCTTCATATTCATTTGTCAAACGATTAGCATGCATCCATTTTTTATTCATATTCATCCTATTGGTTTCATAAAATATTAATTTTATACAACATATAAATAAATACACATAAGATATTCATTACCAAAAGTGAAAGTTATAGACAATTCTAATAAGGGAAACTCAATATTTAATTATTTCAAAGAATTTCAGTATATTGAAGAAAATGGGTAATTGAATTTAATAAAATAACTTATCAACATAAAATCTTTCTTAAATTCCCTAATCAAATGAAAATATAATATATGAAATTAAGGAGTAATAAAAAACTCAAATATGATAAACAAGAATAATAAACTCTCATTCAATCAACTAGAATATATAAAAATGTATTGAAACAAGTGATGTAGCAACCTAAAAAAACATTACATTTAAAATTAATGGTATATAAATATTTTAAAATATCTCAAGACTATTGGTATTTCATATCACCACACCGATCCATCCTAAGGAAATTCATGGTACTCCAACTGGATGTAAAATTAGCATTTACTAATGGATTACACGAATAGGAATTATATCAAATAAATAGATATTTTTATCATTATTTAATATGAGAATAATTTTTGTAAATTGAAAAAGGTGATGTATGAATTGAAACAGAAACTAAGATATTGGTATTGAAGGTTATATGAATTATTAAAGAAACTTTAATTTAAAAAATGAGGAATTGATCATAATCATTACATAAAAATTAATTTTATGGATAGATTGAAAGTGTTTATCAATGTGGATGAAATAATATTTAGAGGTTTAAGAGATGAATGATGATAATAATTTTCTATATTAAGAATTACCAATGTTTAAATGTTGATGATTAGTGAGTTGACATTTTCCTTCATTTATAAAAGACTCATGGAATTCATGGGATATTTATTTCCCAATCAATGTATGTAAGGGAAGTGTTTTATAGATTTCAAAAGGAATATTGAAAACCCATGTTTACACCCATTTAAAATTGAATAAAATTTTCAAATGTTGTGGTTGGAATGTCAATCTATATCATAAGTCTGGGAGTTTCTTTATATTCTAACTTTTTAAATAGTAAAAATGTTTGAAATACTATTTTATACATGTCATATATCCAGGTATCAAAGTGATTCCATGGAAATAAAATTGTTATTAGTTAAATAAATACTCAAAGGGGTCAAAATTCTTGAAAATATAAATTTCCAAGTAAGAAATTATAATGTCTTATAGTGGTTTATAGGTCTCAAAAAGTGGTATAACTAGAAAGGGATAATCTCAAAAGGATATTTTTTTTGCAAATTATTGAGATATGGGGAGTAGGATAATGTTGAAAAATTATAATGTACTTGGAAAATAGTATATAGCATCAATGTATAATATTTCATATATTATTATTAAAAGGATTTATAAATAATGTTGGATTAATCTAAAGAGGGAGAAAAATAAAATAGATTTTTTTAAAAGTGTAGAGACATAGGAAGTTAGATTTTTGAGAAAAGGTACAACACATTTAACAATAGATATAGTTTCCAAAACAAACCCAAGGAAACCATATATCAAACACCCGAGTGGGCCCATGATAGTGTCCAAGGGACATTCTTGATCCCCCTTAGGCTAGAAAAAACACCAGGGCATGAAAAACAACACAGTGGAAATGATTTGGACCAAAAAATAAATAAAACTAGAAGAAAGAAAATTTAAATAAAAACGTCCATGATGCATCCATACATTGGATTACCACACCAACCCAGATAAGTAGAAAAAGGAAGATATGAAGCAGTATAATGTAAAATAAATATCTTAACCTACCTTCAACTCCCTCACACACAAAAGCCATAGTTTAAATTTCTAAAATTTCACATGTATAGAATACATTGATAAAATAAAGAATGAAAAATATGTATGATAACTTTGAGCAATCAATTTGGGAAATGTAAACAAAAATAAAACAACCAACTAAACTCCATGCGACTCCATGTGTCACCATCGAGTCCAAAAACAATAAAATCTCTATGAGAGATCAAGATTTGATTTAAAATTAGAAACTAAGAAAATTAGAAGGCCTACCTTGCTAGTATACAATCACCAGACCACAAATAATGACATCATCAAAAAAGAAATAAAAAAAAAACAAAAAATACACAAAGAAAATCAGAAGGACTACCTCAATAGGTTGAAGAAAATTTGAGAACCTCTTTGGAAACCCTAACTGCAATCTAACACCAGATGTCAAATGAGATGTTCGAGAAACTGGAGGCAATCAAGTGGTGTGATTCGAGCTTTGATTCACCGAGGAGGAGCACCAACAGAAGGTGGCTTCCACGGAAAGCTTTTGATATCACAACAGGATCACAAATGGTTATGGTTTTTAATTAGATCAGAACACTTTTACCAGTGCTTATAAAAAAGCACCGATAAAGGTAGGTCTTTATTAGCGCTAAACAATCACTGATAAAACCAATATTTATCAACACTAAACTTATAACACTGATAAATGTTTATTTTATCAGCATGAAAAAAGTGTTGATAAAGATGCTTTTATCAGCGCTTATTACTCAAGCGATGTTAAAGAATTTATAATTATAATTATAAATAAAAAAATTGTAAATATTTATATATACTTAATAATATATATAAATATAAATATATTAAATATATTTATTTTTAAATATATTTATTATAATTTTATAATTATTTATTTATAATTATAGAAATATTTTTAAAAAATAATATTTATATCATTATATATATTTATATAATTATACATATATATATATTTAATATATATATATAAATATAAATATAGTAAATATATTCATTATTTAAGTAAATTTATTATAAATTTAATAGTTATTTAAATATATATAATTATTTATTTATAATTATATAAACACTTTTAAAAAAATATTTATTTATTTATAATTATAAATACATAATTGTATAAATATAGTAAATGTAAATTTATAAATATATTTATTTGTAAATATTTTTTTATAAATATTTTTTTAACATTATTAATGAATATCTAATTTTAAGTGCATGCACATATGTTAAAAATGAGTGAAACTGAATAAATTAAGAATAATAACACTTTAACAATATTGAAAAATTGGATAAGTTTTATGTGTGTGTATTATATATAAAAATACATTGATTGTGTATATGTGAAATAAATATAACACATATTTGATCTATGTTAAATTGAAAAATCAAATGACATTCAATTATATGTTGAGTACTATGCAACTAGTCAATATTTTTATTTCATATTAATTTTTAATTATAAACCATTATTCAATAAATATATGACTATTTAATGTAAATCACATAAATATTTTGTAATATATAAATCATATTTATATACATTAATATATATATATATATATAATATATGATTTAATAAAATTAATTATCATAATTATCTAATTAATAAAATGTTTAATATTTAATAATGTATAATCAATTTATTCATTTTTATAAATAAATTTTTAATTTATAATATTTATAATATTTTTTTAATAATCTTAATTTTTGTTTTTAATTTATTTTATTATTTCATTTTATTTATTTCGACCATTATCAGCGCTAAAAAAGTACTGATGAAATACATATTTATCATCGCTAAAAATAAAGCGTTGATAAAGGGAACCCTTTATCAGTGATAAAAAATAAAGTGCTGATAAATGTTACCCATTATCAGTGCTAAAAATAAAGCACTGATAAAGGATACCCTTTATTAGCACTGAAAATAAAGTGCTGATAAAGGTTCCCTTTATCAGCGCTAAAAAAATACTGATAAAAGGTTACATTTATCAGCACTATCTTTAGCACTGATAAATATGCCATTTATCAGTGTTTTTTTCCAGCACTAATAAATACCAATGCTGTTAAAGGCAAGTTTTATAGTAGTGATGTGGTAATTATTCAATATCAAAGGATTATAGTATAACACATAGTTTCTATATCACAATAGTATAGATGATCTATATTATAGCACACAAAATTTTCTATATCAAAACATTAAACATGCTCTATATCAAAGAAATTGACATGATCTATATCAAATAAGTATATGTACTCTATGTCAAGGTAGTAAATCCAATATATGTTAAATAAAATAAACTTGTTCTAAAGGAAATAATATTATACATGATCGCTATACACTATCATAGCACTACACTAGCATGATAGAAATGATCATGGTATGTGGGCATGGAGAAACTAGTAATCGGTCCATAAATAAATTTAAATAATTACACAATCAAGAATGTCAATCCCAACCCAAATGAATCACAATGTACGAAATATTATGTTCTCGAGACATAAAAATAATAAACTAAATGAAGAAACAACCAAAGAAATTACAATACTTTTAAACATCCCATAGAGAAACCAATGGAGTACTAGCTAGATCCCACTAGTAATAATGCTCAAGGAACAAATAATAATCTAAAGTAAAAGTTTATTAAAGAAAATTCATCTCAACTAGGTTATTTGGAGGTACCTATTTAATGTCAAATCCTCATTAAAGTATTTTAAACCACTGATTAACTTAACTAAAGACTTAATTTTTAAGTAAACTCCCACTTAGTACCTATTTCACAAGTAAAACACTTACTACCTGGAAAAACTTATAACCAAAGGAAAATTTCAAAAACTAATTCTACATTCACCATTTTATCAATATTATTATAACACACATTTATAAAACCATGGTTTAATAGAGATAAGTAGGGAAATGTTAGTTCCTTTGAGAACATTATTTAATAAATCTTTGATTAGAGAAATTAGTTAACCAAGAAAGTTTTTTCAAAAGGATACATTTAGAAAACAAGGAATTTACAAAACTTAACTCACCTTATACCAATATTAAAACCACTAGTTATCATATAACAATGATTTAGGTTATAATTATAACCTTAAATATTTTCATATCAAATCACTTCTTTTTTATTAGTTAACCCAGCCACCACATCGCCATTGAATCACTCTCTTAACCATAGATTATGTGTGGTTCATTGACTTATTGTTTATTCAGGTTGAAGTGGGAATAATTGATTTTATTTATAGAACAATAATAGTACACAAGGAGATGCACTTTATCTATACTATAATAGACCTTTAAAATTCAGTCCAAGGGTCATTTCCTAGTTCAAATATAGTTCTCAAGGTGGGTTAACACAATAGGAACACATAAGGTTTCCATTTAGCCCAAGCCTAAATGTAACACCCCAGGTAAATAAAAAATATGACATTTTTATATTTATCCATATTTGTGAATAAAATATTAATATTACTTTAAAGGGGATGCTATGCTCGATGGCGTACCCAATACGCAACAATGAGTTTCTTGGGAATCTTACGTTGCACTCCAATAATAAAATAATATTATTTTAAATAGTAGTTAACGCCTAGACGTTGTAATGGAGGGAATGAACAGAACTAACTAAAAAATTATTATATATGTTTGTCAAATATTTTTACTTTTTACAATAAATGTTAGAGGATTAAAAATGCGAATGAATCCAATTTTAAGCATAAACATTCTAATATTCTTTAAAAGGTCGATTAACCGCCTTTTGATGGAGAACCTATTTTAAATCCACTTTTTGACAATTTTATGTGTTATATTTGACAAAATTAAATTCTTCTTTAGAATCGGGACATCAAATTTACTTTTTGTAAATTTTTGGTATTTTTCCGAAAAAGTTCAATTTTTAATGAATAGTGAAAAATGTTGTATTTTAATTCAAAACCTCTTTTTATTATAATTTATTTATATTATTAGATTATCTTTTGAATTGGTTTTAAAGTGAAATTAGAATATATTTTTACCATTTAATCCAATAGTGGTTGTTGGAATTAATTTCACTTTGAAATCGAACTTAAACTAGTGTCAATCTTTTGATACATTTTGTTTCATAAAAACACGCTATTTGTTTTGACAGTGGGAATTAATTATTAAATTAATTAATGCAACCTATATGTTTTTAATTTTGTAAAATAGACATCATTTTTGAATTCGGAATATCAAATATAGCTTAGGGTGAATTTTGGGTAATTTTCTGAAAAACTTCAATTTTTGATGAATAGTGAAACCACTAAGTCGTACTTATAAAAAACTGATTTTCCGTTTAAATGAAATTTTGCCATCTTTGTGTTTTTAATTTCAAAAATCCGACATAAATGGTTTTCATTAAGAAGTAAAATGTGGTTCAATGGGATTAGAATAATTTTTTGGTGAATAGTAACTTATTAAGTTTTTAATCGCGATTAGAGGTAATTAGTGTAGTTTAAGGTAAGAATAATGTTTTAATAAAATGAAATGACCTAGAAACATGTCCTACCCTCATTGGATGTGTCATGGACGACCAAGACAATCCATGGGTCAACTTGGGGACCCCATGGAGCCACTTTGGTTGAAAAAAGACATAAATACCTTTTTATTTAATGTTAAAGTAAAAATGACACAAACATGAGATGTTTTACTAAAACAATTTTTACATGGGGTTATAAAAGTCAGATTTTTGACTATAAATATTAATTGGAAATCTAAAAATATTTTCTACATCATAGTATTTTTTTTATAATTTTTATACATTAAATAAATTAAATTATTTATGACATCATGATGATGGAGCAATGACCTCATTATTTAACGATTTAAATAAAATGGAAAGATAATGTAAAATCTATGACCTAAACATGTCCAAAACCTATTGTATGTGTATATTTAGAACCCTTATCACCTTATAATAGAATTATATCAATGTGGGACCTTTTAAATCTGAAACTCATTTTAAAATAAAGGAACATTTCTTTACTTTCCAAGAGTGCCCCTCCTCTCCTCTTATAAAAGGCCCCCACCTCTACCTCCTTACCCACACTTCCAAAGCCATTGGCCCGGCCAAAACCTGACTATTTTGTATCTCCACATCCCTATATAACTCTTTGAAGCCTCAATTTGGGTATAAGTCTTCCCAAGGAAGCCTTTGAGCTCAAACCAAAGGGAGTTACCCGATTTTAAGGTAATGTCTTCACTTGAGTCCTTTTGTTTTATTTTGCTTCTCCAACCCCCTAAAATATTTTTATTCATTTATTTTGTAACAAATCCAGTATCGTAAATATACTAGGATATTTTTATAAGAAGGATTCGACCTACACTTACACACACCTGCATATAATGGTTAAAGAACATACTGTTTATGTGGATGGCAAATTTCTGCCTCACGAAACGATGATTGTTCAACATTCTTCTAACACCTTCAAAGGTGGACATTAAGATGATACTATATTTATATATGATATATAATATTTTTATGTTTTACTTAAGCTTCTGTATTTTTCATTTATGTTATACCTTTATGGTTTCCATTATGGGTAAACGTGATATCTTCATTTAAGGAAGTGCGGACTACCGCCCCCTCAAAGTGATTTGATTCATTAATACCATATGTGGTACGTATAAAGGATATATTTAATGATATTATATATGATAAAATAATGGATTTAAAATACTATTATGTATCATTATGTTTTAATTCCATTAAATATGAAATAGAAATGGAAGTAGCGTTCATGCGTACGTACGGCTTACCGTCTCCATGAACGGTACATTTCATTTCTTATCTCAAAATGTTATGTACTATTATAAGTACATATATATAATGGATATATATTTAATATATTACATCCAAATTATGGATATCATTCTGGAATTATAACATATATATATATCTCTCATTTTTTTTTAATTCCATTAATATGACAACAAATGAAAGTAGCGTTCATGCGTACGTACGGCCTACCGTCTCCATGAACGGTGCTTTTAATTTTTATCTCAAAATGCTATGGAATAGTATAAAATGAATATATAATGGATATATATGATATTTAAAACATCAATACTATTCTGGATATGATGTACCTATAACTATATGGAAAATTATTTTCCAACAAGTTCAATTTTTGACTGATGTACCAAACATCGACAAAAACGTATGATATGAACTCATATTATTACCCAATTATTATAACATTAAAATATGTGTTATTAAATGAATAATAATCTTTATAGGAGTTACTTAAGCAATTATAAATTGACCAAAGTTTATTATTCAGGAATATAAAGAAACGAACAAGACAAGTTGGACTTGAGGTAAGGGATCCGACTCCTCTCCTTCTTTTAAAGTACACTCTTTTATGTCATTCCTTTTAAAGCTCATATTTCTTGTTTTTGGGATATTATTTTATATTACTATTACTTTAATTTTTATGTTCATATGATCAGAGACCCTATTCTCTATCATCAATCCATTTTGGAAGTTTTAAGTGGTGCCGTTAGGCTGCCGAGTTTTTGTAAGGGATTTTTTCATCTCGCTTTTATTCCCGTGAGATTTATGCTACATTTTCCACAATTTCCTTTGAGTGGTGTATGTACTTCCCATTATTGTACACTTTGTGTAGTATAATTTCATTTATGGGTATTCATATCTTCATTTTATGACCCTTCTTCCATGGGGTGTACGTTTTGAAAGTTACCCAACTCGGTAAGGGGACCTTTCACCCTCCTCTTTTTAAAAGACTTCTTTTGTTATGTCTTTTAATTCACATAATATTATGTTGGGATATGTTCTTTTATATCCTTATTGATGTAAATTTTATTTACAAGTGATTATATTCCCTTTTTATCTCTCATCAACTCATTTTCTGAATTTTGATGTGATGCCGTTAGGCTGTCGAATTTTACCAAGGGAACTTTTTAACCCAATTTCGATTTCTTTGGGTTCAACATGTAGTTATTGAATATGCCATCCTTTGAATATGTGTGAATGACCTTTTATTGTTTTACACTTAATATCCACTTATATTGGGTGTATTTATATTTGTCACACATAATTTTGAGATTGATTTATCCTTAATTTAAGGATACCTTCTTTATAAGGGATTTCATCACATTTGACATTTCTATTGAGACTTCATTGTTGTTATGCAACAATTCACTCTTATATGGTGTATATACTGTACTTTGGAATATTATATCATTAATCCATTTATTCTCATGATATTATAAAGTTATGACTAAATGTTATTCCTCAATTATTGTATTCAAGTGTCTCTAATTTTGGTAAAACCCCTTTAACCAAAATATCGCTTTAAATGTTTTAGTTATTTGTTCTTATTAATATCCATGTTTTCAAAATGGTTTTAAGGATTTATTTATATGGATATTAATGGTTTAAAATTTTAAAAGCTTCAAGGTGGTATGGGACACTTTGATTCAAAAATCTCTTTATTAAATATTTTAAATGGTTTTGGAAATGGTTTCTTTTTGAATGGATTCATTATTTCAATATACTAAAATGTTATATTGTGATTGAAATGTAGAAATGTTATGTTTCATTTATGCATGTTTTATGTGATACGTTTATGTTATGGTTCTTGGGAATTGTTGTGAAAACGGGTGGTTCCGTGATAAACTAAGGGCGGGTGAGCCCGATATAGCTCTCCAATGCATTGGGTAACGCGAAGGGGTTAAACGTTAAGGTTTCTCCGAAGATATTTAGGGAATATACTATGATGGGTATTCTAAACATAACCAAGAGGGTTACTCCCTATGTAAGAATGTTATGAATTCCTCAAGTTACCTTTATGTCTTATGATTTCTATGATTTATTCATGATTTGATAAGGTATGTTAAAGTGCCTATGTTTTATGGGTAAAGTATGATTTCATTATTATGTATATATAAACTCATGTTTCCTTTCCATGTTTTTATAACCCTTACTGAGCTTTTTATGCTCATCCCAAGTTTTTGAAATGTTTTTCACATGTCAAGGGAAAAGTTCATGATATGATGATAGTGTCAAGGAAGTGTCAAGAAAGAATCCATGTTTTATTTTAAATATGTTTCCATTGATGGGATAAATGAATACTACCTTTATGTAACCACTTTGTTTAAATGTGGAATGTAATGCAAGTTTTATGATCTAATTCTCTAAAACTCTAAACCTGAAAAGATCCTCAATGTGTAATCTTGTAATAACTCAAGATTAAGTAAGGTTTAAGGCTGGGGCCTTATAGTTGGTATCAGAGGTCGGTTTAGATAACTTTAGAGGTTAGGGTATTCTTTAAGCATAAGTGACATTACCATAATGGTTAGGATTTCAAAAAGAGTCATAGTTTTTAGATAAAGTGAATGAGTAAGTATATATTCCTCATTAGTACATGATGGTTTTGTTGATATACTCACACTAAAATTTCTGTTTTTAGTGAATGGATGGATCTAGCAGGCACCAAAGTGATAATAGGTTTGAAGGAAACTGTGGTGGTTATCTGATTAAGAGACTGGATGAAATGGGGGATTCAATGAGGAAACTTATGGTTGTTCTAAACCAACTATCAAGGATTCATTATCAACCACTTGAACCTTGGTATGTTCTGTAATGCATCTTGTACGAGATTACCAATTGATGTGGAAGTTCAGGTAATAATTATAAAGGTAACCATTAGGGTTTATATGATCCTTACTTTTGAGGTAATTATGGGTTATTATATGTTATGATGGAAAATGAAAGGCATGAGATAAACTTGAGTTTAAAATATGTTATGATTATTTTTTGAAGATTTTATCTCATTTTGGGGAATGTTTTAAGAATTATATAGTTTTGGAAAAAGGACAACACACAGACCATGTGACAACCCTTCGCGTCGGACAAAGCTGCGAGAATTGAACCCACAACCAAAGTGTGACTGGTATTTATCGCCTACCACTGGACTACGTGAAGTCCCTGGTTATTTTGACTAATTATTTTTAGTTAGATGATTTTAGGAATCAAGAGTAAGTTTATTTTGGGTTATCTATGGAAATGATTAAACTATCATGGAGGATATGTGATTAGGTTAATTACTTTTCAATATGAGAATTTAAGAGCAACTGATGTTATTTGGAGATAAAAGTTAATTTGTACCTTGGAAGACTATGTGATTAAATCCTTCAAATATTTGGGTTTCAATATTAGTTTGGTTTACTTTTAAGAATTTTATGGAAAAATTGTTTATCGAATGGTCCTCGTTGAACTTTGGGTTTTGTTGGACAAATTTTGGAGATTAAGAATAGATTTTATTTTTATAAAGGGTTATCCTTTTCTGGATTATCTGATCTTGTACTAACCTTTTTGGTTTTGGTTTTGGTTAAAGTCTAAAGACATGGGAAGTATATAGTTCTCTTTTGTGGATTAGGTGATTCTCTAGAAGTTTATTATAGTACTCTTAATGTGAACAAGTCTTCCTAAATACTCGTCTTTTGGAGAAAATATGAGTTTGTGTAAGGAATCTAATAAAAGTTGAAAGTCAACATGATAAGTGATTATGTTTCCTTATTAATAAATTCCTCAATAAAAAGTAACTTAAAACAAAAATGTTGTCTATTAACTTTTCCTACTGGGGAATCGAATACCGTTTAACCCATCACAAGTTTGTGATTTTCTTGTGGTTAACTTTCTCCTAAACATGTTTTCTATCACTCTCCATCAGAACATGACCCTATGTTTTCTCCTCCATGTCCATGTTTTCCTACATGGAATCCTAGTATGGGTTAACTCGGGTGACCTCTGTACTTATCTTTCTTTATTTTAAAGTGACTGTTTTACCGACTCTTGTTCCGATGTGGGACTTTCAAGGATGTTTCCAAGCTCAATTTTAAAATTGAGAGGACGCAATTCCCAAAAGGGGGGAAGGATGTAACACCCCAGGTAAATAAAAAATATGAAATTTTTATATTTATCCATATTTGTGAATAAAATATTAATATTACTTTAAAGGGGATTCTGTGCTCGATGGCGTACCCAATACGCAACAATGAGTTTCTTGGGAATCTTACGTTGCACTCTAATAATAAAATAATATTATTTTAAATAGTAGTTAACGCCTAGCCGTTGTAATGGAGGGAATGAACAGAACTAACTAAAAAATTATTATATATGTTTGTCAAATATTTTTACTTTTTACAATAAATGTTAGTGGATTAAAAATGCGAATGAATCCAATTTTAAGCATAAACATTCTAATATTCTTTAAAAGGTTGATTAACCGCCTTTTGATGGCGAACCTCTTTTAAATATACTTTTTGACAATTTTATGTGTTATATTTGACAAAATTAAATTCTTCTTTAGAATCGGGACAACAAAATTTACTTTGTGTAAATTTTTGGTATTTTTCCGAAAAAGTTCAATTTTTAATGAATAGTGAAAAATGTTGTATTTTAATTCAAAACCTCTTTTTATTCTAATTTATTTATATGATTAGATTATCTTTTGAATTGGTTTTAAAGTGAAATTAGAATATATTTTTACCATTTAATCCAATATTGGTCATTGGAATTAATTTCACTTTGAAATCGGACTTAAACTAGTGTCAATCTTTTGATACATTTTGTTTCATAAAAACACGCTATTTGTTTTGACAACGGGAATTAATTATTAAATTAATTAATGAAACCTATATGTTTTGAATTTTTTAAAATAGACATCATTTTTGAATTCAGAATATCAAATATAACTTAGGGTGAATTTTTGTTAATTTTCTGAAAAACTTCAATTTTTGATGAATAGTGAAACCACTAAGTCGTACTTATAAAAAACCGATTTTCCGTTTAAATGAAATTTTTCCATCTTTGTGTTTTGAATTTCAAAAATACGAAATAAATGGTTGTCATTAAGAAGTAAAATGTGGTTCAATGGGATTAGAATAATTTTTTGGTGAATAGTAACTTATTAAGTTTTTAATCGCGATTAGAGGTAATTAGCGTAGTTTAAGGTAAGAATAATGTAATAATAAAATGAAATGACCTAGAAACATGTCATACCCTCATTGGATGTGTCATGGATGACCAATAAAATCCATGGGTCAACTTGAGGACCCCCTGGAGCCACTTTGGTTGGAAAAAGACATAAATACCTTTTTATTTAATGTTAAAGTAAAAATGACACAAACATGATATGTTTTACTAAAACAATTTTTACATGGGGTTATACAAGTCAGATTTTTGACTATAAATATTAATTGGAAAGATAAAAATATTTCCTACATCATATTATTTTTTTTATAATTTTTAGACATTAAATAAATTAAATTATTTATGACATCATGATGATGGAGCGATGACCTCATTATTTAACGATTTAAATAAAATGGAAAGATAATGTAAAATCTATGACCTAAACATGTCCAAAACCTATTGTATGGGTATATTTAGAACCCTTATCACCTTATACTTGAATTATATCAATGTGGGACCTTTTAAATCCGAAAATAATTTTAAAATAAAGGAACATTTCTTTACTTTCCAAGAGTGCCCCTCCTCTCCTCTTATAAAAGGCCCCCACCTCTACCTCCTTACCCACACTTCCAAAGCCTTTGGATCGGACAACCCCTAACCATTTTGTATCTCCACATCCCTCTATAAATCCTTGAAGCCTCAATTTGGGTAGAAGTCTTCCCAAGGAAGCCTTTGAGCTCAAACCAAAGAGAGTTGCCTAATTTTAAGGTAATGTCTTCACTTGAGTCCTTTTGTTTTATTTTGCTTCTACAACCCCCTAAACTCTTTTTATTCATTTATTTTGTAACAAATACAGTATATTCAATATACTAGGATGTTGTTATAATAATGATTCGAGCTACACTTACACACCTACATATAATTGTTAAAGAACATACTGTTTCTGTGGATGGCGAATTTCTGCCTCACGAAACGATGATTGTTCAACATTCTTCTAACACCTTCAAAGGTGGCCATTAAGATGATACTATATTTATATATGATATATAATATGTTTATGTTTTACTTCAGCTTCTGTATTTTTCATTTATGTCATACCTTTATGGTTTCATTATGGGTAAACGCGATATCTTCATTTAAGGAAGTGCGGACTACCGCCCGCTCAAAGTGATTTGATTCGTTAATACCATATGTGGTATGTATAAAGGATATATTTAATGATATTATATATGATACCATAATGGATTTAAAATACTATTATGTATCATTATTTTTTAATTCCATTAAATATTAAATAGAAATGGAAGTAGCGTTCATGCGTACGTACGGCTTACCGTCTCCATGAACGGTACATTTCATTTCTTATCTCAAAATGTTATGTACTATTATAAGTACATATATATAATGGATATATATGTAATATATTATATATAAATTATGGATATCATTCTGGAATTATAAAATATATATATATCTCTCATTTTGTTTTAATTCCATTAATATGACAAAAAATGAAAGTAGCGTTCATGCGTACGTACGACCTACCGTCTCCATGAACGGTGCTTTTAATTTTTATCTCCAAATGCTATGGAATAGTATAAAATTAATATATACTGGATATATATGATATTTAAAACATCAATACTATTCTGGATATGATTTACCTATAACTATATGGAAAATTATTTTCCAACAAGTTCAATTTTTGACTGATGTACCAAATATCGACAAAAACGTCTGATATGAACTCATATTATTAACCAATTATTATAACATTAAAATATGTGTTATGAAATGAATAATAATATTTATAGGAGTTACTTAAGCAATTATAAATTGACCAAAGTTTATTATTCAGGAATATAAAGAAACGAACAAGACAAGTTGGACTTGAGGTAAGGGATCCGACTCCTCTCCTTCTTTTAAAGTACACTCTTTTATGTCATTCCTTTTAAAGCTCATCTTTCTTTTTTTTGGGATATTATTTTATATTACTCTTACTGTAATTTTTATGTTCATATGATAAGAGACCCTATTCTCTATCATCAATCCATTTTGGAAGTTTTAAGTGGTGCCGTTAGGTTGCCGAGTTTTCGTAAGGGATTTTTTCATCTCACTTTTATTCCCGTGAGATTTATGCTACATTTGCCACAATTTCCTTTGAGTGGTGTATGTACTGCCCATTACTGTACACTTTGTGTACTATAATTTCATTTATGGGTATTCATATCTTCATTGTATGACCCTTCTTCCATGGGGTGTACGTTTCGAAAGTTACCCAACTCGGTAAGGGGACCTTTCACCCTCCTCTTTTTAAAAGACTTATTTTGTTATGTCTTTTAATTCACATACTATTATGTTGGGATATGTTCTTTTATATCCTTATTGATGTAAATTTTATTTCCAAGTGATGATATTCCCTTTTTATCTCTCATCAACTCATTTTCTGAATTTTGAAGTGATGCCGTTAGGCTGTCGAATTTTACCAAGGGAACTTTTTAACCCAATTTCGATTTCTTTGGGTTCAACATGTAATTATTGAATATGTCATACTTTGAATATGTGTGAATGAACTTTTATTGTTTTACACTTAATATCCACTTATATTGGGTGTATTTATATTTTTCACACATAATTTTGAGATTGATTTATCCTTAATTTAAGGATACCTTCTTTATAAGGAATTTCATCACATTTGACAAATCTATTGAGACTTCATTGTTGTTATGCACCAATTCACTCTTATATGGTGTATATACTGTAATTTGGAATATTATATCATGAATACATTTATTCTCATGATATTATAAAGTTATGACTAAATTTTATTCCTCAATTATTGTATTCAAGTGCCTCTAATTTTGGTAAAACCCCTTTAACCAAAATATTGCTTTAAATGTTTTAATTATTTGTTCTTATTAATATACATGTTTTCAAAATGTTTTTAAGGATTTATTTATATGGATATTAATGGTTTAAAATTTTAAAAGCTTCAAGTTGGTATGGGACACTTTGATTCAAAAATCTCTTTATTAAATGTTTTAAATGGTTTTGGAAATGGTTTCTTTTTGAATGGATTCATTATTTCAATATACTAAAATGTTATATTGTGATTGAAATGTGGAAATGTTATGTTTTCTTTATTCATGTTTTATGTGATACGTTTATGTTATGGTTCTTAGGAATTGTTATGAAAATGGGTGGTTCCGTGATAAACTAAGGGCGGGTGAGCCCGATATAGCTCTCCAATGCATTGGGTAACGTGAAGGGGTTAAACGTTAAGGTTTCTTCGAAGAGATTTAGGGAATATACTATGATGGGTATTCCAAACGTAACCAAGAGGGTTACTCCCTATGTAAGAATGTTATGAATGCCTGAAGTTACCTTTATGTCTTATGATTTCTATGATTTATTCATGATTTGATGAGGTATGTTAAAGTGCCTATGTTTTATGGGTAAAGTATGATTTAATTCTTATGTATATATGAACTCATGTTTCCTTTCCATATTTTTATAACCCTTACTGAGCTTTTTATACTCATCCCAAGTTTTTGAAATGTTTTTCACAGGTCAAGGGAAAGGTGCATGATATGATGATAGTGTCAAGGAAGTGTCAAGAAAGAATCCATGTTTTATTTTAAATATGTTTCCATTGATGGGATAAATGAATACTATCTTTATGTAACCACTTTTTTTTAAATGTGGAATTTAATGCAAGTTTTATGATCTAATTCTCTAAAACTCTAAACCTGAAAAGATCCTCAATGTGTAATCTTGTAATAACTCAAGATTAAGTAAGGTTTAAGGCTGGGGACTTATACTAACATAAAAAAAGTCTATGATGGTGTGGGATAATAGAATCATGTGACATGGATCAAATATTGTCCACTAACTCATTGTTCCATATAAACATTAAAAATAAGGACAAAGGCTTATAGTGATCAATTAAATACGAATCGACATAACAAAGTCCTCAAAATAAACCAGAGGGAATGAATGTACCTATTTATCACAATATAAACTCATTGAAAACATTTAAATTGTTATAATAAAATATCATTGAAAATAAATCCATTTATATTTCCAAAATATAACATAATCCTTATTAAGAATTTGAAAAACAAAAGGCATCCATGTTACATACATAACCCACGAATCGCTCAGAGGGTTGAGACAACCTACCATAATCATTGGTGAGATATAAAACACTAACAACATCCATGAAATACCTAAGAATAATCAAGATGATTTTTGTGACCAAGGGAACCTGTCATGACCCACTACTACTGGGAACCTCTCCTTAGCTAGTAGTGAAGACACTTGACCCCCAAAAACTACCTCCAATATTCTTTGAGTTGGTGGCTAGAATTGAGGGTATAAAACACAAAAATGAGAGGAATTATCCTCATAATCCCAGAAGTATATAAGGAAAACCACCAATCAAATCCATAATATAAAATTAAAACTAATATCACACTATTCATGTTATGTCATAAAGAATCAAACTCTCTAAAAATGAAATACTAAATAAAAAATCCTACAAAAGTGTCTCTGATAGTATCTCCAATACTCAAGCTAGTAATTTATAAATTTATCATCAAATCCATCCTAGAAATCTAAAAAATGGATTTATATATAGGGGTGATAATACATGTATACTCTGTAGGATCCTCTTCAAGAACCCTCCTGAAAATATTTAAGAAGCATACTAATGCCTTAGTGAATTGATAATAGAACCAACACACACTTATACCAAGTTAATTATCATCCAAACCCACTAAGGATCACTCACCCAATATCACATCCAAATATAATAACATAATATTGAAAGATTATATCAAGAAGGTACCCCAAAACCACTTCTTAGCTGATTTTTCACTCTCACACCCCAATGGAAAACATCCCATCACTCCCATACCTATTGTAATCATGCTATTGTACATTGTATCCCATATCAAAAGAATATACCATATATTATAGTTACATCATCATCATCATCACATATCCACCACCATATACCAAACTATGATAACACATAACAACCTCATATTACATCGTCATCATATTAGGGTATCGTGGACATGAAGGAAATCAACATTATTCCCTCCTCCAACCATGCATGACTCCCACCATGTATCATATAATCTATCACATTATCATCCCATTATAATCACATCATCATCAAATCACATCATTTTCACACTAACCTCTGGCTATCACAGATCATGCATCATAACCTCAAGACATTATAACTAATATTATGCCTAGAATAGAGAGAGGGGAATAGGAAGTAGTCAACTATCTATTCCTTTACCAATATGAATACTAGGTAAAATACACAAAACCCAAAAAATTTAGGCACTGTTAAAGTGACTCAACTTAGGTGGTGGTGCATCAGAAATCACATGAAAATATAACATATAATATATCCACATACAAGAACAAACTAAAGATTCATTCCAAGAAAACATTACCAAATACCTCAATCACCTCTATATCCTCACTATTTTCCACTAGAAACCGATACCATATCTACTACACAATAAGCCCAAATTTTTTAGACAAAACAACCATACAAACTTTCATGACTTCCCATTTATCATATAATTTATCCATTTCTAGATTTACCATTTTACCAACCATATTATATTCACTATTCCATTTATTTACCCATATTTAATTTCAAACCATTAATTAGTAATCAACTTAGTTTATCCCAATCATTACCCATTTATTTCAAAAATTAATAGTTTATTAATAGACCACTTCTCATAATATCCCAACCCACTTATTATTACAATATTAATTATTACCAATCACATTCTATACCATCAGGTAACTATGACACAACCCACATCCTCTTTATCTCTTGGCCACATTGATAGCCACAAAAACACAAGCCAAAAACTACCACAGACACCATAAAGCCACTTCTTTTCCATATAAAAAACCATGCTACCATTCCAAATCATATCTACCCATGACAATCAGGGAAAAGTAGCTATAATACATATTATAAAACTCATTCCAACACCCCAAAACTAGAAAAAAATCCCCAACCAATACCATTCTAATAAAAAAGGTTAAAAAAAACTAATAACAATAAAACACATCAAAACCAGTAGAAAATCACATCAAGTAATCACTTTTTAGTCATTATTTTCATTTATATTAGTTATGGTGAGAATATAAATCATTAAAAAATTACCTATTTCCAAGAAAATATTTTTTTACCATCCTTAAATTATTATGATTTTATGATAGGTGATTCCAATAGTTTAATCATACCAATAGTAAATATATCACAATATCAAATAAAAACTTTTAATAGAAACATAAAACAACCATCAATCATAAGAAATATCATTGAAACATATAAAGCACATTCAAATCAACCCTTTAATTTTCTCTATACCATTTTATTATATTTTTCAATTAAATCCTTAATATACATATAAAGAAAGAAAAAAAAACGATATTTAAAAAAAATAAAGGAGAAGTCTCTAATCCCCTACCTCAACCAGAGCTTTAATAATTCTTAAATAGAACAAAGAGAGAGAGATTATAATAATGCCAAGATCACATGATAAAAACTCAAAAATCTAGAGAATTACATCCTCCATTAAAATAATGACTACCCAAGGCTAAAAAAATTAATTCCAAACCATTATCCCAAACTCTAATAATAATGATAGAGAGAAGACCCAAAAGAAGGGAACATAAAATCACATTGGATTATAAAGTAGTTGTTCTCTTGAAACTGAGATCAAAAGAAAATCAAAGAGAATTCAAATATTTCTAAGGAAGCACCTATGTTTATGTGTGGTCCAGAAAAAAATGAAGCAATCAAAAAGAATTTGAGTGGGATTACAAACTTATAATGAAACTAAACATTTAAGGAATTATGATGTGATAGGTCATGATCATGCCATTGTAACACCCCCAACCCTAGCCACCTAAAGATAGTGGGTCATTTATTACATGGTAATATAATTATATTCCCAAGATCATGGTTCAATAGTCTTTAATA
Source organism: Viscum album (assembly GCA_963277665.1). NCBI lineage: Eukaryota > Viridiplantae > Streptophyta > Magnoliopsida > Santalales > Viscaceae > Viscum > Viscum album. The sequence continues at coordinate 601,686,335 of OY728148.1, forward strand.
TACTATATACATAAAAATTACATTACAACATGATATATTAAATTATTTGAGTATAAATCTATATTCCTTAATTATATATATAGAGTTGACCACACATAGTATTCTACTTCATTTCCTGGTGAAGAGGGAAAAAATTAAAGGGTTATCTCAAATTATTAGTAAAGGAAAGCATACAATCAAAGTTATCATGACATACTTCTAACATAACATGATTCGATAAAAAAATGATGAATACACAAGCATAACATAATCCATGGATTAAAAAGAATTAAATAATCATATGGATAGAAGTAAATTACCACATAATAATTAAAATGACAGGAATGAATAATTCTATACATCATAAATGTTGGAGTTGGTGCCCTAGAAGCAAATTATGTGTACTTTATGATAACTTTTATTCATTGTTTAGAATATTAATAAACTTCTCATCACATCATGATTGTTCTTCTACGTAACATAGTATATGATATTGTCCTAAGAGTAGTTGTCACACTGAAAGGTCATAAAAGTTCCCTACTACGATGAGAACCCATAAGTGCCATGATAGTATTCTTAAATATATGTTCTATAGACATATGAAATAATTTTAGGGAAAAAATGATACAGGCTATCATGAGAAAAGGCTCATAAGACTTTGAGGCACATTCTAATGGTGTACAGCCTTGGTAATATCCAGTGTAGGATATTATGAGAATGAGACCCTCCAGTAGGAAATCTGCATTTATATGAGTCATTGGATGTTCTTATCTGAAGATGTGTGTATTGATCCTTAGAATTTAAGATTATTATCAATGAGTATTATAAGTTGTGTAATTTGATGTATTGATGAAAATCATGATGACATATGTTCATGACGATGTAAGAAACATTGGGTGCATCACAAGTAATATTTCATTAATGAATAATGTGAGAAATGATTTGCACCTTCTATTATTCAATGAAAGGTGATATCTTAGACCCTTTTATGGAAATGATATAGCCTAAATAAATCCATGCCCATGTTTTTCTATAGGCAAGTTCGATTTACAAAAAGTCAAAGAAAGATACATCAGGTACATAGGTTGATGACACTAGTATGTGTCTTTCTTGATTAGAGATATCACGATAAAGGGATACATTACATAGTAAGCATCTGGATGTGGTATTATTTTGTTGTGACATTAATTTCTTTCTCAATGGGTGACTCGTCATGTTGTTATATGCTAACGTTGGAATTTAGGATACTTCGCCTAATTCCATTGAGAAAGAGGCTTAGTGGGTCATACACTACGTATATCCAGAATCTCTATTAAATAATATATTATTATTTGTTATTTAACAAGTTGAATAAATATTATTCTCTCACATGGTTTAATAATCATTCATGTCTGCTTGATCTCATGTATTTCATCACCAATTATTCGATAGAATATTATATGAGAAGAATATTTAATAAATACTCATTTTCTATTTAGTGAATATAATATTTATTTATTTATTAGAAAAAATACAGTGATGCTTATTTATTAAATAAATAGTCATTATTGAATTCCTGATAAATATTATAGAGGAATGACAGACTGAGTTTAATGGTCCAGTGATAAATAATATATATTAAATATTATTTGAATAAATAATATTTAATTTAATTCATGATTTTAATGGATGTTAATAAATAATAATAATAATAATATTATAGACATGGGGTTCCATAAGAATTATGGAAATAATAAGGGCATATTTTAAATTATTATTTTCTAACCCTAGTGGTATATAAACCCAATTATATTATTTTCTAAAGATCCAATTCATTTTGTGTTGTGTATAATGATATATAGAGAGAATCCTCTCAAATACCTAGAGTGATCCCTCTCCAAGAACATACTCAAGAACAGAGAGCGATCCTCCTCCACCACCACTCTCAAGTCTAGAGACATCAAAGAGAACCCTTCCTTGAAGCGGTTCTTGGGGCGATCCAAGGTGAATGATTCAAGCATTATGATATTCCATGCTAGTATCCATAGATTCTTATGATAGAGTTTGGAGGTTCATGGAACACATGTGGATCACCACTGGAGGGAATCTATTCTTGATTACTACAATGAAATGATTGTAAAACATAGAGAAGTTTTCATATCCAGCAACGAAGTAATAATTTCTTGCAATGTAATTATTTAATTACTTAAATAAATTGTAAATAATATGTGATGATCCTATGTTTTGGTTTTGGAATTTATCTATTATCTATATTCTTTTATTGAATTACTTTGATCTCGACATTCATCATCATGAAAATCTTAGATTAATCATTGAACATGACAAAAAGTTGAGTTGGGCATGTCCCATCCAATGCTTCCGCTGTGTCCAAAACCTTTAAGTGGTATTATAGGGGTCACATAATTATTTAAAATTATTTAAAGATCATTAATTGATTTATGAATTTATTATTAGTTCCAATTACTATTTAATTTTTCTTTAATCTAAATTGAGAGATTATATTTTTTCCTATTCATTTCTCAATAATATAATAAAATTAATTAATTTAATGAATGAAATAAACTCAAAGATCTCATCTGGAGGTGCCGAGGAGTCTAGCCTAACAACATAAGAGTACACGCCCTATAACCTAGAGGTAAATTCCCTGTAATACTATTTAATGGACCCTAAATTAATTCAAAATTAATTCAATACATGTGAATTTATTATACATGGTGAATTTAATTACACATCACATGTTGATCAGGCCATCCTAGCACACAGTCAGTCGAAGTATACACTGTGAAAATTCTATACATGACATATAGTCCTTTAGTCGTAGACGAGTCACGTATCCTCTTACATGGCCTATATAATTGGTGATCATGTAACTCAAAGACCACACACCTTATATCCCATGTACATGTCATGTACTCTAATATTTCCATGACGTCATTACACGTTGAGTCCTTAGGAGTGTTCCATGGATATATGGTGAGAATAATACATGTTGTGTAGCTCCAATGTACATGTTGTGTAGCTCCAATGTACATGTAGTGTACTTTTACCAAATTATGTAGAATTAAAAAATAATTTATTATAATATTCAAATGTCATCAACATGTGTTCTGTTTGGTCATTAAGTTGATAGTACATGCCTTGTAATAGGCTATATATATATAAATCTCCAATTAATTTCTATGTAATGTTCAGATCTTCATATCATGTATAAATTGTATTATAATTATTAATAAATGCACATTAAAGCATAAAACGCTGTGTAAATACCATGTGTTCCATGTGGTTATTATGTTGATAGTACAAACCATGAAATTATGTGATAAGTCGTGTATGTCACATGTTGTAAGAGTAAATTGTATATGGGTATAATACACGTTGGGTAGTTCAGAAGAGTAATGAACGTGTTACCTATAAGGCACATTTTTTTATACATAGTTATTTTTAAATAAATTTATTTAATTTGTTTAAAATTATGATAAATGAGAATCTCAATAAAATTCAGATAAGAATTAAGATAAAATAATTGATTAATTAAATAATATAGTTAATTGATTTGATCACTATTTATCTTAAATATAAATAATTAGAATCGAATGATAATTTTATTAAATGTGTAATTCATTGCATGCATGTGGTTGATCATGATCCTAGACCATAAATTTTTATGTGACTAGGTTATTTTAATTTATTATTAAATTAAATATTGGTCTATGTGTCGTCCCTCCTCTCATTATGTAAAGGACTTCATACTCATGATTTATTTTATGCAAACACCTTAACCAATACTTTGGTTCCCCTCACCTGTGTGTGAGTAAAAGCATATGTAATGAATATAGATTCTAAGACAGTGGAGGTAGTTCAATTTTGGAGTTGAGGAGAAACCAATATAAGAGAGATATATAAGTGGATAGGTGGAAATCTTCAACACGAACCATAAATGGTTCAAGGTGTTTTTCTCTAGGTCAACAGTTAGTTTATCATCATCTAGATAAAATAAACATTAGTAAAATATCACGATCATACCAATTTATTATTTAATTTCTGTCAAGTTGATTGGTTATTTCATTATGGATGCTTTTTTGTGATCACATGAATTAATGAATTAACGAGCATGCAAGATAGAACTAAAATAAATTGAATTATGCATAAAAATTATCTACGACATGGTTAATCAATTAAGTAAATACACTTAATATTGGCATACATGTAATAAGATAGTAATTGTAAATTTATTCATAAAATATAAAATCCCTCAATTATATATATGAATTTGTTATAGCCTTCCACTACTTTAGTTAAAATAAAACCATAATTCAAAGTGCTTAACCAACCAAATTTGGGGTTCTTTCAATTATTGGGGAATTCTAACTTGAATTTTTGGGTTGAATTAACTTAGTTCACATCAAGGGTTGACTGTAAAAGTAAGACTTGGTGTAACTAAGAGTAAAAGTTTGATGAAATCCAATTTAAGGATTTCAGAATTAGGGATTCCACTCAACAGATCAAGGAATCACGATTTAATGCAGTTGGAATTTGGAATGCCTGTCTAAAATCTTTTAAATTGATTGACCAGACAAATTTAGGGTGATGATAATGGGAATATTGATCCTTTCCACTAGAATGTGAAAGAAATAAGATATTTTGAAGCCAATAGTGAGGACTATTAGGTTTCGATAAAATAGTTGGAGATCAATAAATATAATATTTATTTATTTTTATAAATTGCATCAAATAAATTACTAAAACTATATTCATCATATTTGTAGAAACAATAATAAAAATTACTTCAAACTTATCATTGCGATCCATACTTGATAAGGATAACCTTCTCACTAGCACAAATTTCCAAGAGTATAAAAGGTGTTTACGCATTATCCTACACCATGAAATGAAATTATATGTTTTTGAAGAACCTATTCTTGATACGACTATTAAAGAGTCTAGTGATAAAGAATTATCTCTATATGAGAAACATTTGAAATATTATACATATTTTCAATATTTCATGCTATCATCCATGAACAATGATCCTTTGAAGCAATATGAGGACATGAATGCATATAAAATGATGTATTACCTTCATGATCTATATCAAGAGAAGGTGATACAAGAGAGATACAAGATCTCCAATGAATTTTTTACAACTAAGCTTAGAGATTCGATTCCAAATAGGCCTCATGTAGTCAAGATTATTGGATACATTGAATTATTAGACAACTTATGGACTAAATTCCCAGATAAGTTACGCATATATCTCATACTTTCCTCACCACGCAAGTCCTTCTACAGTTTTATTATTAATTATAACATGAGAAATAATGAGAAGAGTCTTTCAGAACTTCTTAATCTGATTCTCTAGGTAGATAAGGACATCAAACATGAAAAAATTGTAGTCTTTATGGTGAATAAGAAAAGGAAGAACAAAGATAAGGGTCCCAAGACTCTTAATAAGTCTAAATATCTTGATCATCGTACTTTCAAGAAGAATAATATCCATAGGCAAGGAAAGGAAAAGGAAGTAGTATGTTTTTCATGTGGCAAGCAAGGCCATTGGAAGATGAGTTGTTCTTAGAAGAAAGGGGAATCTAAAGGTGTGTTATTTATCAAGTGTAATCATTAAATATATACACATTATGTTTTGGATATAGTTTATGGTGATCAAATATATATAAAAATGAAGGAACAATGTATATTTCTAAATATTGCAAGAGAAGAGGAGGATTTGCAAGCTGCCAATGGTGTGAGGCTGGTTGTTCTATCCATTTATGACCACCACCTTTCATTTACAATAATAATGATATTGATTTTAAGGTACTATTATTATGTACCAAATATTACAAAGAACATTATTTTTGTATCATTCCTAGATGTATATTGTTTTATTTTCAAATTTGGAAATAAAATTTGTTTCTTTTATAAAGACAATATATGTTATGGTATGAGACATTTAAATAATGGTCTTTATATATATATGTATATATTAAATTATGACAACCAAGTATTGAAAATTGATAATGAATCATGTTCACACAACTCATATAACACCCAAATATGGAATCACCATCTTGGTCATATAAATGTGGAGTGTTTGATAAATCTCTATCAATATGGTTATTTAGAATCTTTTGAGCTAAAGCCACTTAAAAGATGTCATGCTTGTTTTTAAGGAAAAATGAACAAACTGTCATTCAATGGTCAGAGTGGAAGGGCCAAAAATATTTTAGGATTGGGAAATAATGATGTGTGTGGACCATTTACAGTAGAAGATAGAGGTGGTTATTCTTACTTCATAACTTTTATCGATGACTTGAGTAGATATGGATATATCTACTTGATGTGGTATAAGTCTTATTCCTTTTATAAATTCAAATAATTCAATAATAAATTAGAGAATCAATTTTAAAGAAAACAAAGAATATTCGATTGGATCAAGATGGTGAATATATTAACCATGAGTTTATCAAATTTTTATGGGAGGTTGGTATTCTATCTCAACTCACTCCACTTTACAAACCACTATGGAATGGTGTTAGTGAAAGTAGGAACTATACCTTGTTAGACATGGTAAGTTCAATGATGAGTCATATAGATATTCCATTATCCTTTTGGGGACATTCATTACAAAATGTGACATACATAATAAAATAAGTACCAACTAAAGTGTAAAACATAATTCCTTTTGCGTTATGGAGTAGAAAGATACCCTTTTTGTTGCATAAACACGTATGGGGTTGTGAGGAGTTTATTAAGGCCTTATCAGGAAAAAAACTAGCACCCCTGGGCATAAAGTGTATCTTTATAGGGTATCTCAAGGAAACAAAGGGATACTATCTATACAACCCATCAGACAAGAAAGTGACTATTACTAGACAATATGTCTTTCTTGAGAGGGAGCACATCCTCAAAAAGGATAGTTGGAGTAAGATTGACTTCGATGAATTTTATTCTCAATATACATAAGAGTTGGTGTAGGAACATATTCTAAAGGACCCCATGGAAAAATTAGTTCCTAAAACACAAGTATTGTGTAGGAGTACTAAAGAGGTCAGAGAACCATAGAGATATAGTTTTCTAGTCACCAAAGATGGTGACTCATTATTGGTTGATAACAATGAACCTATCTCCTACGAAGAGGTAGTAGAGAGATTAGAAGCTATAATATGGAAAGAATCCATGAATTATGAAATGAATTCTATGTATTAGATCCAAGTTTGGGTTATGTTCGATGTGTTAGTTTATGTAAACCCCATATGGTGCAAATGAGTATTCAAGAGAAAACTAGACATGGAACCCCTTATGGTGAAAATGTGTATTAAAGAAAAATGTAGACATGGAAGTTAAATTAAATACCTATAAAGTAAGACCAGTGGATAATGGGTTTAAAAAACATCAAGGAATTGAATATGATGAAACATTTTCACCAGTTTCTAAGTTTAAATCAGTCAAAAATTATACTTGATATAGAAGCTTACCATGACCATGGAATTTGGAATATTGATGTCAGAATAGATTTCCTTAATGGGAACCTTCAGGAAGATGTCTACATGACACTACTAGAAGGGTTTTTGAATCAAGGTGATTCCAAAAGGATATAAAAGTTATAGAGACCCATTTATGAATTGAAGCAAGAATCTTGGTCATGGAATATTCAATTTGATGAAGCTATAAAAGAATTTAGTTTCATTAGAAACAAATGTGATCCATGAATTTACAAGTGGTTTAGTGGGAATGCATTCATTATCATAGTAGTATATGTTGATGAAATATTACTTATTTTTAAAGAAATACCAGTCTTATAATCTGTTAAGGACTAGTTAAAAAAGTGTTTCTTCATGAAGGAATTAGGTGAAGAAGACTATATTCTAGGGATCAAGATCATTCATGATAAATCTAAGAGGATTAATAGACTAAGTCAAAGTACATACATTAACTAGATAATAAATAGATTTAGTATACAATAATCTAAGAGGGTATTGGTTTTAGTGTCACATGGTATACATATTTATAAGAAAATGTGTCCTCAGACACAATATGTGAAAGATGGAATGAGTAAGATCCCAAATGATTCAGTGATGGTATTAATCATGTATGCCATTTTCTATACTAGACTTGATATTTCCTACACATTGAACATGGTATGAAGATATCAAGATGATACAAGAGAACAAAATTGGTCTAATTTTAAGGATATCCTTAAGTATCTGAGAAGAAGTAAGGATATGTTTCTCAAGTATGAAGTAGATGAGGAGTTGGTCATTAGGGGTTATACTGATGCTAGTTTTAAAACAGATCAAAATGATCTGAGGTCATAGAAAGAATATATTTTCTGTCTCAATGGAGGAGCTATGAGCTGGAGGAATTCAGAGTAGCCAGTTGAAGCTGATTGTACAGTGAAGTATTAGTATATAGAGGCTTCTGATGAAATCAAAGAATCTGTTTGGATACAAAAAATTTTCTAGGAGCTTTATGTGGTACCTAGAATTAAAGACCCTATCACATTGTATTGTGATAATACTACAATGACCACTCTTTCAAAAGAGACAAGGTCACACCAAGAGACAACGAACATACTCTAAAAGTATCACCTCTTGAGGTATTTTTCTCAGAGGGGTGATGTTGTAGTAAGAAGATTTCCCATAGAAGAAAACATAGTGGATACCTTTATTAAAATCCCATCACAACAGAAGCATGAGTATCATGTGAGAGCTAGAAGACTGAAGGTTGTTAACAGATGGCTCTAGTGATATAGGGAGTCTGTTGGATTTGGTTCTATAGAACAAAATTTTGTATACTTTATGATAACCTATATTCATTTTTTTAAATATTAATAAACTCCTTATCACATCATGATTATTATTTCACATGACATAGTATGTGATAATATTCTAAGAGTAGTTGTCACATTGAAAGGTTGTAGAAGTTTCCCGCTACGATGAGAACCTAGAAGTTCCATGAAAATATTATTAAATATATGTTCAATATATTGATGAAATAATTTGAGGGACACAAATTATATAGACTATCATGTGTGTATACTCATAGAAATTTGATGCATCTTCTCATGGTTTACACCCTTAGTAATATCCAGTGTAGGATATTATGAGAACTAGACCCAAAAATAAGAAATATAAATTTATATGTGTCATTAGATGTTCTTATATGTGGATGTGTGTATTGATCCTTAGAATTTATGATTATTATTAATGAGTATTTTAAGTCGTGTACTTTGATGTATTAACAAAAACCATAACAACATTTGTTTGCAGTGAGGTAGGATATGTTGGGTGCATCATGAGTAATATTTCATTAAAGAATAATGTAAGGAAGGATTTGTCCCTTTTGTTATTTAATGGATCTTGATATCTCAGGACCTTTTATGGAAATGATATAGCCTAAAAAAATCCATAGCCATGGTTTTCCATAGGTAAGTTTGATTTATGAAAAGTAAAAGAAAGAGACATCGAGAATATAAGTTGATGACACCAATATACAACCTGCTTGATTAGAGATATCATGATAAATGGATTACATTACACAGTAAGCATCCATATGAGGTATTATGCAATTGATATATTAACTTATTTCTTTATTGTTGTCTTGGAATGTTTATAGATTCTATCATTATATTTTAGGATGCTTTTCCTAATTCCACCAAGAAAAAGGCCTAGATGGTCGCACATTAAGTATATCTAGAATCTTAGTTAAATAAAATATTATTATTTATTAATTAATATGTTGGATAAATATTATTCTGCACATGGTTTAATAATTATTCATTTTTATTGATCCTATATATCATGCCACCGGTTATTAGAGAGAATATTATGTGAGCATAATATTTAATAAATATTTATTTACTATTTAGTGAATATAATGTTTATTTATTTATTAGTGAATAATAAAGTGATGTTTATTCATTAAATAAATAGTCATTATTCAAGACTCAATAAATATTGTGGAGGAATGACAGATCTAGTTTAATGTCCCAATGATAAATAATATATATTAAAATTTATTTGAATAAATAATATTTAATTTAATTTTAGAGTTTAACACATATTAATAAATAATAATAATTAAAATATTATTATTATAGACATTGGGTTTTGCAGGGATTATATAAATAATAAGAGTTCATGTGAAATTATTATTTTCCAACCCTAGTGGTATCTAAAACCAATTATATTATTTTTCTAGAGAACTAATTTATTCTGTGTTGTGCATAATGAGATCTAGAAAGAATCCTCTCAAATACATAGAGAGATCCCTCTCTAAGAACTCTCAAGAACGAAGTGCAATCCTCCTCCACCACTACTCTCAATTCTAGATATATCGAAGAGAACCTTTCCTTGAAGTGGTTCTTGGGGTGATCAAAGGTGAATGATGTAATCATTAGGACTTTCCATACTAGTAATAAAATATTCCTTCAATGATGTTCAAAGGTTTGTGGAACACGTGTGGATCACCAATGAAGAAAATTTATTCTCGATTACTAAAATTCAATGACAACACGATGTAAACATTTTTCCATATCTATCAACGAAGTATTAATTTCTCACAAGGCAATTCTTTAATTTATTAAATTAATTATAAATAATATATGATAATCATGTACTTTGGTTCTGGAGTTTATCTATTGTTTATATTCTTTAATTCAATTCCATTGATCACAAAATTTATCATCTAGTAAATCTTAAATTAATTATCTATCATGACAAAAATTTGAGTTGGGAATGTCCCATATGATGTTTCCACTGTTCCTAGAAACTTTAATAAACATATCATCAAGGCATTGTGCTAAAAAATAATACATAAAATCATAAGGACACTCTCATTACCCTATCATAGTTGTCTCATGATATCTACCAGTTCATTGAGGGGATATATAATTTCAGGACCCACCCATCACATAAAAGTCCAATGCATTCCATTATATACTAAAGGATCATAGGCTATACATGGAATAATGTTCAAGAATAGACAATATAAAAATACTTATCATAATTTATCAATGTGTATTACCAAATAAAAATTTCCAATATAGAATAAAAGATTATATAACATGAAAATATATTTCCCCAATTAGTGAATTCATAAGGATATCTAGGTGAATTAATTTTATTCCATGGGACACCCTGAGAAGGGATGGGTGAATTAGAGTATCAAATTTTTCATTAAATTATATGGATTTTTTCCCATATTATAGGGAACTGTGTTCAACTTTTTTACTTGATTACTCCTTTATCTCAACCTCATGGAGTGATAAAAAATATATAGAAAATTAGATTATCCATGACACAGAGATTTTTAATTGGTTCACTAAAAAGGATAATATAAGAAGCATGCACCGACATTGTGTCAGTCGTACCAGAATCCACTTAGATTCACTAGTTTGGTGGATAAAAAGTTTTTTCTATGGTCACTCTATACTAGGTGAACTACCTTTACAAGATTTAGGGTTTGGTCACTCCTCACCCAATACCCAAAACCTCTTCTTCACCCCCATACACTAATTCAGTAGAGGATATTCCATATTTTATAGACTTGTAGGTCTATTCAAAATATTAGAAACATAAGGATTTGTACCTAATTAAAACAAGACTCTTATTGAATCATAATCCTGATTTGATGCTCTTTTAATGAACTTTTCACTTTAAATAGATGTTAAATATTCACTCTTCATCTTACTTCCACTTTTTTGAAACTCTTAAAATTCACACAACTACCAATTTGAGAAACATGTTCTTGCATAAGTGTGTCCTTGTAAGTCATTTACACTCAAACCTTTTTTGGAAACTTATTTCATACAAGATTAAACTTTATGAAAAACAAGGGTTCACACAAATAGTATGTTCATGGAACACAATGTTTCATAGATGTTTACTCATGGAACCCAGTGGTTTACATAACTCCTTCGCATAACTTTATACCTTAGAGAATTCAGATATTTTTTCCCTAAAAAAATCTTTCTCAAACAAGTCACTCTCTTCCTATTTTGGAATGAAGTATTTATAGGAAAATATAATCCCTTAACATAACTTAGAAACATTGCCTTCACATAACTTCAGTTTGTGAAACTTTCTCTGACATTCTTCATTCATGAAACTTTACCTCACCAAACTTCTTAGTTTCACAGTTTCTTTGATTTTCCAATGTAAATTGGTTCACGTAACACAATCCTTCATGATACTTTTGACTTTACCAATATTTCAACTCTATTATTCATGAAAATTTCTTTCATGAAACTTCATGCCTTTTGAGAAAATTATTCTTTTACAAATATTCAATGCTACTATCCCTAATAACATGTATTTTGTGAAAATATATGATTGATACGAAACATTAGGAAATCATCCAAAGGAATTAACTCTTTTCCTCCCATATTTTTAGGTTAAAAATTTTGTAGAACACTAGATAAATATGACACCTTTAACACTGAATCCTTCTGCATGTATTGGATCAGTTTCATATATATGGAAAACTTACTTTATGTGAATTCCCTTCTCACCCCTTTTAACACAATAAAAATCACCCAACAACATTGATACTTCCTATTGATGAGGATAATTCCATACTGGAATAATCCAGTGGAATTATTCTTTAACAACTAGATATATGACTGTCAGAACACCTAAATTCCTATAATCTCTACTTCCTAGATAATACAACATCTGGATAGATATCTATTATCGAGAAACTCCTCCTCATAAAAAACTACAGGATCTTGTAGTTAATTCCACAACCTTCACTAACCTAATGGGATTTATCACATATATATATCATTACCAAGTCTACAATGTATTCTTATACTCCATCCATGCTGCTTGGTACTATAGTTGATAATAAATACAACAACAAACATAGACTTGGGTCCAAGATTCCCCCACTTTTGATTTTTTTAATACTATTATAAATCCATCCTCTATCATATACTCCAAACATTTCATGGTTATACATTTATGATTCACTATTTTACTCTGGATGAATTTTTCTATTATCCTTTGACATCAAAATGAAAAGGACCATATAAAACTAGTTTTAATCTTTAGGTTATCTTACCCTTAGGGTCTCATAAACTCTTCCTTTTATGAAATCTCCTCTTTCTCATAGAAATCCATAGAGTATTCCTTCATCTATGACCATATGACCCCTTTTAATACACTTATTCATATCTCATGTGATACTATATGTTGACATCTGAAGGCCTCCTAGCTATGTATACCATTTATAAATACACCTAAAAAACCATTAGGTTCCATCTTCCACCTTTAGTTCAATCTATCAAATTATTTTTGAAATATTTCTATTCTTACCCATTCAATATGAGATACATTTTTTTGTTATAGCTGTAGACTACTAATAGATTTTCATTAAGTAAGATTACCACTTAGAATTTAGTAATCGATAAATCCTATAATCCTACTAAGTTAGAAATCATTATAGGAAACAAGAGTTTAAGACAAAAAACACCAATGTTGTTTATGTTCCTCAATAACTTATATATATGCTAGTAATTTAACCATTTTTTTAAATAATACTATGATATCAATCACACTAACACCAAATAGACAGTGAATAAGTATTTAAGAACAAGTGTGTGAGACATATGACATGTTAATACAACCGACACTACTTGTTGATGGTAACATTATGGAACCACTTAGTATTCATGGTCTTTAATCATTCACATGAATCCTTTATCGTTTAAGGCTAAATATCCTAGAGTTCTTATCAGAAACTCTCCCTAAATATAGCCATATTTGGTTCGATTCCACTTATTAATACCAAACATTTAGAAAATTCCAAATGTATAATTACTATTCAGAATGGGGGTACCACTTTTTGAGAACACAATTGATTTTTTAGTAGCTTCTTAGTATCATGAAAATAGTAATCTAGTACCACATTGTTAGAATAAAATATATAAACATGAAACACATGAATATTTCTTATTCTATACCAATTATTCTTTCCTTGGGTTTTTAATACTAGTTGAATTAGGCCTTGATACTAATGGATGAATATTCAATATGACTTGGAACCACTAGATCATTAAAATAAATATTTGAAACATATTCATCTTTAGATTAGGATATTCATTAGTTATTCTTCCCTTTTCACAATATGTGAGTTATAGATAAATATTTATAAATTAGAGTGGTTAATTTACACCACTTGTTAAATCTTATACCATATGAAAATTTTAATAATTAGGAATATTCTTATCACAAGTATTATACTCAGCTTATTCACCTGTTCCCCTTCCAATACAAACACACCCCATGGTTTTTATCTCCCCATTAATCCTATACCACTTCAAACATATATTAGAAATTATTAAATGCATGAGGATAAGGGCACCTCTAACATACTCAAGAAGATGATTTCAGTTAGTCTTGATTGACTAATCCTTTAATCATTACTTGCAGAGAACTATTCTCTTTCTAGTATTGTTCAAACTTCGCAACCAATTAAAACTAATATGTATATATTGATAGACATTATCTATGCACATTATTAGTATTATTTATATATTTTGATTCCATTTTCTTGTTCTTCATTATAGTTTTTTATTTAAACCCACTATTATAAATCTATTTCTTTGACACACCACCTGTACACCATTTTCCATAATTCTTTTTCTGAACATGAATCTTACCACTTATACTATTCTCTAGTTTTATAATCTATTAGAGGCATCTTATTATAGCCATCATTTATTGTCTTGATATATTTCTTGTAAGTTCACCAAGGATCCATTTTTTTCTCCCTTTAACATCCATGTGATACGCTTCAACCTTTTTCATTTGATATGAGTTTTTCATTGAGTGTGAATTATTCTTACTCAAAACTAGAGAAATTATTACTTTTTATTCAAGAATTTTTTTTCTTTATTTCAATGTTGGTTGTTTTGATTTTATGAGAAAGATGATTGGTGCACCTTACATAGTCCTCCATGTTTTACCTCTAGAATAGTGAACCTATTTTCCAGCTTAATAGGTCTCTTACCAGAACAAGCTCTTTCCATATATTCCACATTAGTGAAGGACCTCCTTATGGATTATTCTTAATTACATTATTTCTTACATCTATAATATCTTTCCAAATTACCATTATTAGCACATATGAGACACATACCATTAAAATAATATCTCATGTCATCATTTCTTGGTTGATATATACGTAAAACTGGTGTTATTATTCTTCTAGCACTGAATCCTTGCTATTCTAGATACATACTCATGGTATGTACTGATTTTACACAATATAATCATCTCATGGATACCTTATAATAAGATTATTTAATTTTATATTTAGTAACATTATTACTTTGATTTGTGAATTTCAAATTCAGATCCTTGCATACTCTTCTCAAAAATGATTCTCTAGAGGGAAAATCCACATTCACCTTTCCCTTATAAAAATTTACCTTTGCTTTAAGTTCCATTATATTATGGTATTTATCCTTTAGGTGAGCTTCCATATCATTTAATTTGGAACTAGCTTCATTCAATTTTTTTTATTCTTTTCAAGAAGAGTCTTGAGAGGGATGAATATTGATTTTAACTCATTTTCCAATACCATTTTCTATTTGATATCATTTTAAATTTCTTCAATAAGATCACTTTGTTCTTTCATCTTGGAACCCATATTCAGTATGTCAACAATAAGGGTCACCTCAACTATTTTTATCATCTTTTTCTCTATGAACAAATCTTTGATGATTTTATTTTCCAGTTCATATATGATCTCCCATTGGTCCAAATTATCTTGTAAGGATTCGATCTCTTCTTGATTATGGAATAAAATCACTTTTAATTGATGTCCATACAAAATAGAAACTTATTCCTTTTTAGATTTTTCATAATATAGGAGTGGTTCAATATTATCACTAAATCCCCCAATGATTTTATTCTCAAACTCATCATATTTTAATGTATCCTTAAAGTTTTTTCCTTTTAATAATTTCATCATCAAGATTATAAATTCATTTATCTAATTACTTAATAGAATAATTCAATTTTTAAATCTCCTTATCTTGTTCTTCAATTTTTTATTTGACCTCCACTACTTCTTTCAAGTTTACCTAACTAGATTATTGATCTATTAGTTATTTATTAGGTCAGTCTATCTCTACTTCAGCTCATCTATATATTCTAAAGATTATTTTAAAATACCATATTTTTTTTGATTTCTCACTCTATGAATATATAGTTCTCCAAGAGAACCTTTCATATCTACATAAAGATCAAATAAACCTTCTAGTTCTTACCTATTCTGAGCATCCTGTACTTTCTTCTATTGAAATTATAACACTTTCATCTTTGGAACTTTTAATACATTCTTACATGGATATTTCAACTTGAAATTTTGAGATGAATGACTCATAAAATATGATAATTATTCTTGAGGATTTTCTCAAGTAGGTTGAACACCAAGTTAAAACCTTTAACCTAAGTTTTATATGACTAGTTATTTCTTGGGACACCCTGAGAGGGGAGGGGTGAATCAAGGTGTCAAATTTTTCTTTGAATTATAAATATATTATTCCAATGTTTGTGGGAACTATGTACAACCTATTAATTTATTAATACTTTATTTTAACCGCATGGACTGATAAAAAAATATACAGGAAAAAAAAACATCCCTGACACACATAATTTTTTACTTGGTTCACCACACATGTCAAGTTCAATGAGCACACACCGACTTTGTGTCAGTATTAACAGAATCCATTTAGCTACACTAGTTTGGTGGATATAAATTTTTGGTTGAAGTCACTCCATGATAGGTGAACTACCTTTATAAGATTTATGGTTTGGTCACTCCACACCCAAGGCACACTTCCTCTTGTTCACTACCACACAATAATTTAGTGAATGATTTTACACAGGTTAGAGAATTGTGGTTCTCATAAAAATATTAACAACATAAGGATTTGTCCTTGATTAACATAATAATCTTCTTACATAATAGTCTTTATTTAATTATATTTGAATTCACTATTCAATTCAAATGGATGTTCAATACTTTCTATTCACATAAATTTCACTTTCATGAAACTCTTAACTTTCATGAAACAATCACTTCATGAAGCATGTGTTCGTATAAGTGTTTCCTTTAAAGTTATTTATAATTTAAACCTTTATGGACACTTCTTTTATGAAATATTAACCTTCATTATAAACAATGGTTTTTATAAATAGTATGTTCATGGAATAAAATGATTCATAAAAATTTTCTCATAGAACTTGTAGGTTTGTGTAACTCCTTCATGTAACATCATACCTTGGTGAATTTTGAGGTTTTATACCTCAAAAATCTTCCTCAACCAAGTCACTCTATTCCAATTTAGTAATATTTTATTTATAGTAAAATATTAAGCTTTCAAGAAACTTTAAAACATCAACTTCATGTAACATTAGTTCATGAAAATTTATCTATAATTCTTAATTTTTGAAACTTTGCCTCACCAAACTTTGTTATTTCATGTAACCTTTGATTAAATGACATAAAATTGTTCCCATAACTCAATCCTTAAAAGGTATTTAGACATTACTAATATTTCATCAACCTTTTCCGTGAAAACTTATTTTGTGAAACTTCATAACATTCAAGAAAATTATCCTTTATTAAATATTCAATGTATTTTTACCTGATAATATATATTTAATGAAACTATTTCAATACTCTTGAAACATTATGAAGTATCCCCAAGGATTCAAATCTTTTCCTCCCAGATTTTTAGGACCAAAATTTGGAAAACACTATAAAACTACACCACCTTCAACACTAAATCCTCTTGTATGGATAGACTTAGTTTCACATCTCTTTACGACTACCTTCATGATAAATTAACTTATTAACACTTAAAAAATAATACAAATCAACCAAAAATGGTTATACTTCCTCCTGAAGAGGATAATCACACACTGGAATCATCATGTGGAGATCTTCTTTAACAACCAGATATATGACTAGAAAACTAACTACCTTCCAAGTCTCTATACTTCATCAATAATACAACATCTATATGGTTATTGGTTATTAAGAAACTCCTCCTCATAAACAACTACATGATATTTTAGCGAATTCCACAACCTAATCTAACCTACAGGGCTTTGGCATGTGCAACTCTCATTAAAAAGTCTACAATTTATTCTGATACTCTATCCATACTACATGATATTATGATTGAGAAACAATCCATCACCAAACATATAATTGGATACAACATTACCTTGAATCGTATAAGGAATAAATAAGGATTAACAATGATGAAATAATTACCCTTTTTAATTTAAGAATAAAAAATTGAAGTTATTGGGTACTTTCAAAAACTAAGATGATCATGGTGTTTAGGAAATAAAATACATTTATTTAAAATGGTAGGAGAACAATGTAATGATAAAAAAATCACCCCAAGTCCCACACTACTAGATCAGGTGAAACAATTAAATTATTTATATATATAAATTTTAAACAACATAACAATATATTTAAATCCCTCATTATAGTTTGTAATGAGCGGGAGAATCATCCTAAGCATATCTCCCAGAAGTGTTAAAACATGAATGTGGTTATGCCTATTTTTTGTTCATTGAGTAAAGATCTAGTCAATACCAAACCAACCCTTTTAAGGTTCATTTCCCCTAGGTGCATCCGAGCCAGATCTTGTATCCACTTTTAGTATCCATAAATGGATATGATTTCTAAGAAACCACAAACTCTTTAATTTAGAAATTTTTTTGGATGTTTTACTATATTTATATTTATCTTTT
The DNA here is from genome assembly GCA_963277665.1 of Viscum album. Lineage (NCBI taxonomy): Eukaryota > Viridiplantae > Streptophyta > Magnoliopsida > Santalales > Viscaceae > Viscum > Viscum album. The sequence continues at coordinate 601,705,096 of OY728148.1, forward strand.
TGGATTATAATAATGATAATGGATCATTAAGGAAGTATAATGATAGGGAATTGTGATGAATCATTGATAATATGATAAGGAATTTATAACAATGAATCATAATAATATTTCACATTTAAATGAAATGAATTGGAAAGAATTGTACAAATAAAGGATAAAAATGGATTAAGAACCCTTACTTCAGCATATAAATGACTAAATAATGGGGAATATGAGTGTTATTTGTGTAATTACCCATAATTTTATGAATATAATTTCCCTTATGAATATATTTACACGTGTCACATTTAGAAATTTAGTATAATATAAAACACATGCACCACATAATGAAATGAACAACACTTTATTATATTAATTTGAACATTACATTTAGAGAATAAATATATCCATAGAAAGTGAAAGTATTAAAATGGGATAGTAAAAATAGAAAAATAAAATAACTAGAATAGGGAAATTTGAATCATCTTGGTATCCGAGAATAATCACACATGCGAACGACACTGTAAAAAATATACAAAACATTATTAATGTAAATTCCGTTTTTGAAAATAGATAATATAAACTTGATAGAAATAGAAGTGAATAATGAATGAATAAAATATGTGGTATTTATAGATGGTATAAAACTCATACTATCACTGAAAATATAGCCATTGGAATAATGACCTGATCATTAGAATAGTAACCCGACTGGTGGAATAGTAAAATAACATATTGGATATATTATGAAATAAAAATATATAAAATTTATATTAGAATTCAATTAAATAAATGTTTTAAATATGATAAAAAATATATTTGAAACAGATAAATAATAATTGTATTTTTATAAAATATATATGTTTTATTTTCATTTAAATAAATTTCATAAAATATTAAATAGAAGGTTATCATTATAAAATGGTTTTATAAAACACTATTTATTTATATATAAATGATAATATGATTCTATTAAATCATAAGAAATTTTATAAGGGTCATAAATTTAATAATTCCATAAATATTAATATTTTTTGATAAATACATATTTTATTTAAAAATATATTAGGGTGTTTTTTGGTATTTTTCTAAAAATGTTGAATTTTTAGTGAATAATGAAATATAAAAAATATGGTATTTTACATTATAAGTTAAATATAGGATTAATTACTTCATGAATGTTGTAATTAATCATTATCTCAGCCTCACATGCACTAATTATCATATATAGTCATAAAAATCATAACCATTGGTAGTTTTGAGAAAAAATAATAAACTACTGAATATTATATTAAAAAACCCCTCTCATTGCCTTATAAATACCACCCTCATCTACCCATTTCTATTCAATTTGAATACAAATTAACATAAAATATATCTACAAAAATCTCTCCTAATATCTTTTTTACACATCCTATAAGTTATGGTCTCACCAAGAGACCATTCTAAAGATCCGTAAGGTGTATTTTAAGAGAGGACAACCAAAGGAAGTGGTAACATTATCAATCAAACTCTTTAAAATTATTTCTTATTATAACTTCCCCAAATTTATTCCAAACATATTGACATAATTAAATCATTATCATAAATAAAAAAATTATTATGTTAATGGGATATCCATCATCTAACTTCCTCTTATATAATTTTAAAAATGAAACCATTGCCCATGTTTTGGTTGGCTTATTGCCTCCATGGATGATATATTCTATTTTTCATCACCACCTTCATGGTTGGTTTCAATACATTCATATTATGGTTAAAAATGATCTAAATAAGTATATTATATTTAGTTTCCAATTTTTTAATAGATAAATAGTAATAATGTTAAAAGAAACTAAATAAGTTTACCATGGTGGGAAAACCATCTAATTGAACTAAAAATATAACAATAACATCTGTAATATATGAATCATTATTATTTTTGAATAATATTGGATATTTATAACCATTTGAACTTACGGAAACACATTAACTACATACCATCACACTTCATAGAGTTATGGACCCATTTACTAAGAAACTACATAATTACCTATAAACCCATGTGACCTTGGAACCATGAAACAAATGTCCTCGAGATAGTGAACACAAACATGATATCTCAATTAAATAATTATAAATGAACATAAAAGGATAATAATAAATCAAATACATATGAAAATTATTTTAAAAAATTTAATGAATTTAATTAGATTATTTAGGATATTAGGTACACATATTGAGCGAATCAGGACCTGAGGTAGGATATCTCTCCAAACCACCATAATTTATTTAGGTTATTCTCTCTATCTAACTCACTTTATCTCTTTATTATTATAATAAAATAATTTTATATTTTATATACATATATCCCATATATATATATATACCTATATTATTCTTTATTTTTGTTGTTGTTATATATATTTTTATGCTCCCTTATCAACATTCTCTCTAAAGAAAACCAGATTAATGAAAAATTTCCTATTCATTACTCATTTTCCTATGAAAATAATTTAAATCTTTCTACCTTCCATAATTTCTTAAAATTATAATTATTTTATGGAAATATATTATTTTTTACTTTTTTTTAATAAAAACACCACATGCTTGTCTTCTTTAATAGTTCTTCACCCATTTCTAAAAGCATCATTTAAGAGGTTCATTTATATACCTACTTATCCACCATTTATTATGAATTTATTTTCATTTGAACTCCATATTTAATAACCATGATTCTTATTTCAAATATGAACATCCAAAATATTTAATTCCTTCTTCTAATTGGAATCTTTAAGAAATATCCTTAGATTATTCCTTGAGAATAGATTATGTAATCCATTTATTTCTTATGTGTTTTTATTATGATTATTTTTTATGTATGGTTTACTTATCTGGAGAACATATTTATATACAAATTATGATATAATGGGTGGTCCTAGAATTATATAGCCTCCCAATGCATAGGGTAATGTTTTCATCTTATAAGATACCTTGTATGGTTCTCATGCAGTTGTCCTAGCACACTATGATATGTTGTCTTGGTAGTGATCCTTGAGTTATGATTATGATTTAATATTTAATTATATATACATATTCTTATGATTCCATGATGTTATTATATCATACCTTATTTTCTATTCTTCCATTCGATGATATATGGCCCTTCTATTTATGATATCATGTAATGCACCTTGCCTCAACTATTAGATTTTTTTATCATTTTTTATCCCTTAATTTGATTTACATTTAATGTCTCATATTTTCCATGTATTATTTTTAGACATTATATGGTTTATTTTCAAGACCATGTGCTAAAAAGAAATGAAATTCCGAGGCCCAGTGTTCTCGAAATAAATATTTGAAATATATTAAATTTATTAAAAAGCACATACATGCAGTTTTCTTGAAAAAGCGGAATAACACCCAAATGGGGTCCCAAATTAGAAATACAAGGGAACCATTGAGTTTAGAATGTGGGTTTGACCCTAGGAGCGACATAATCATTTTCGAAACAACCATTTTGTGAAAAATTCATCACGGGCATAAATTAATGAAATAATTTAAAGAATTAATTTATTTTAATTATTTTTACATAGAATTATACTTCCTATTTAAATATACGACCATGTATTTTGTCTCAGGGTTGGTTATTAAACCCTAGAGACCTTAAAAACATTGGAGGAGAGCTTTCTTAGTGAACAATGATTGATCAATATCAGATCGTGGATTTTCGGGCCAACAAAATTCATGGATCTCTTCAATGATGGAAACACAACCATTATTAATAAACGATCAAACCAAACTTTACGTAGGATGTTTTTTTTGTGATTTCCATACTGTTTCTTAATCTTTGTTGAACACAGATCAATTCCATGAACATAATTGATACACGCTTCGTTAGTAGATTTAGTTTGATGGAATTATTTATTTTTTCATTGATTTATCCCTCTTCATTCATCTTTTATATAATAAATAATTGAGGAAAAACGAACAAAAACTAAGGTTCATTCCTCACATTTTATGGCTTGTGGTTTTCTCCCTCCGTTCTTCACACATTCATCGTGAGTGGTTTCTTTGGGCCCACAGTTCGATGAATACCCAGTATTCGATCATTGTATGACCATTATTCGGTGAAATAGATTGATATCGTAGGTGAAATTTTTTATTGGTGGTGAGATCGAGGTGCGACGATGGAGGTGGATAATCAGGAGTGGAACATATGGATTTTTGGTTCTCGTTCTTTCTAGTTTTGATGAAAACTGTCAATTTTTATCAATGGATCATTCTCCAAGAAGATTCGAAACCCTTAATACATAGATCTAGTGACTAGAGTCATGAATGAACTCCAATATATAGGTTTTGTAAAGGGTACCGACTCTAGTGAGGTGCAAGATGGCGTAGAATCAGATTTGGAAACTGCGACCAACACGATGTGTAATCCGATGTTACACACCATGTGGGTCCCCTGGATACAATGCTATGGTTCTGGCCAAAGTTAAGTATCACACGTTGTTTAACTCAATCACACTCTATGTAAACCATTCCATGAGGCTAAACATATACTTTAGAGGGTACACATACATGGGAAAAAGTACATGGCCTAGTGGCACGCCATGTACTTGGACACAAACACAACTTGGTGTGCATAGGATGGTACATGGACACGACCACCATACATGGACATGACCAAAAAACACAGGTAGGATACCGTGTGTATCTACACACCATGTACTTATTCCACACATCGTGTATATGGAGACTTACATGCCGTGTGAGGCTCTTCCACACATGAAGTCATGGGGATAGATGGACACGCTGTGTACCCCCTGGTACATGCCATGTACCACCTTCAAGAGTGTTTTTAACTATTTTTTTTCTTATTTTGGACAAATATAGGTTGATTATGTTCCATTGGTACTTTCCATAAAGTATATATTGAGAAATTACATCCACATCATAGGATTATGATCCCCTATATAGGTCGAGTCTTAGATAGAGTTGTGGAGTCCTTTCGTGAGACTGGAGTGCGATCCTCTATCACCTCTATTCTCTATATGAGGTTTATAGAATCTAAGTGACCTACCTAAAAAGGTCATTGATCCTCCATCTAGCAGTCCGTATTAGTAGGGTTTGTGGAATCGTTGACATACAATCCCCTACATAGTGGGTTGATCCAGATTGGGTTTGTGGTGTCCCCTAGTGATCTTGGGCATGAACCCCTATTTGAATATCAAGGTATTTTTATACCGGTGATCTTTCATTGGGTGGGTACCAATGATCTATACCTATTATTCGAGTTTCTTCGATGATAGCATGGCTCATGGAGTATATTCTCCTAAAATGAGCATTTCTTCGAGTAGAATACTATGAATAACAGTTGGTTATGACTTCCTAGTAGAGTGGTGTATTTCCTAAGTATATCTGGGTGTTCCTATTATAAATTTTTTATATATTTTATTTATTTAAATATAATTGTTGCTTCGTGTTTAGTTTTTTTGGGGTGTTCTATTGAGTATTGTTATACTCACTCTTGCATGGGATTTTCCCACATGTGTCGTGTCTTATACAGGAAATAGCCCATTTGATAGTGTCTTGGGAGGATAGGGAGAGGGTAGAATATAGTCGGAGATTTTCAAATCTAGGTGTTTACCAGGAGATTTCATTTGACTTAGTACTCACCCTTGGAGAAGGTTGGGCTCTTTACAGTTTTTGGTTGGGCTTGTATTTAACCCCTTTTTCTGCTCTCTGTACTTTACTATCATTATTTGTTGTGGGATCTTAGATGTATGCATATATTATTTTAGTTGTTTTATATTTCATCATTGTTTGGGTTTGGAGATGTGTGTTTTTGTATAGGCACTTTAGTATAATTCCTCCCATTTGTGGGATATGCCTACTTGGTGCTGGTTTCCAACCCCTAGCCTATTACAGGCAGACTTGGGGTAGTCACGGGTCAGAACTCAGTGGGTTGGGTCATGAAAGAGTGGTATCAGAGTCAGTTTCTACATTAAGACCGAATTTAGTGATATTGGTTTGGGGAAACAATGTTTAGTGTTTCGAGTTTATCTTTCAGTCCATGGATTCTAGTGTTGATGTGGTGGTGGATCTATCCATACACCAGGACTCTGATCACCTACCTTTTAACTTGGTACATGGAAAAATTGGTTGTAGGGAAATTTTTTTTGGTACATGAATCATATAGGAATAGTTGTGCCTTCCATGTCCTTCTTGAGTTAGCTCCCTAGATATACTCTTTTAACCGTGGTACATCTTGTTTTATTTCAGGATACCTCTAGGAAGACAGCCAGTCAGGATTCCACTACATGATAATGAGGATGATCTGCCTAATGAAGAGGCATTAGTACATGGTCCTATATTAGAGATATCACCTCCAGGTGGTTTACCATCTATACTACCACCCATTGAGTAGAATCTATCACCGATATTACTAGATAAGAATGTATGTAGGTTTAGTGTGTTGCATGAGTTTCATAGGTAGTGACCTCCCATGTTTTAGGGTGATCTAGACCCCCAAGTGGATGAGGACTAGATAGAGGTAGTCACTCATGTTTTCTGCCTTGTGAGGATTCCAATTGATCAGATAGTGATCCTAAAATGAGTCTTATTTAAGGTTCTATTGAGATATGGTGGAGATTGGTGACTCATTCACATGATGAGACAACTCTCTCCTGGTCATAATTTGAGCATCTCTTTAGAGAGGAGTTCTATCTAGCCATGTTGTGATCGGTATATATACAAGAGATTCTACATCTGTAGTAGGGTAGTATGACCACAATAGTGTACTCAATGTGGTTTATTGATCTCTCACATTACTCTTTGAATATGGTGCGAGATCAGTTCTTCAGATCTCAAACCTTTGATTAGGGCTTGCGTTGGGACATCAGAGCTTCAGTGGTATCCCTTTGCATTTCCACCCATGCTGGGGTGATTGAGCGGTCCTTGTTGGTGGAGATATTTTTGGTATAACAGAAACTGAAAGTAGGATACAGTAGTAGGAAATAGGTAACTAAGACCTCAGAAGTAGGTATCCAGTGGAAGTCACATGGATCTAAGCATGTCAGATGCTTCAAAAGGTGATACTAGGACTTAGGGCCAATGGTGCAGGGCTCTCAGGGTGGATCAAATCGGCTAAGGGACATGCAGTGTTTCTCCTATGATGTTTGGGGAAATATGGATCAGGATTGTTTGACTCATCATACAATTGATCATGAGATAGTTGAGGGACCAGTGATACAGATATAGAGGTAGGATTAGGGTGGTTCGTAGGTTAAAAAAAATTTCATAGGGGTTTACAGGGAAATAAGAGAATTCGGAGGTTTGAACTATTACCACCACCACCCCCAGGTGGTTCATGCCAAACTTAGGGAGCTGGTGGACAAGGACGATGCTAGATGAAAGATATAGAGGCCTATGCACCCAAGTATCTAGGGATGATATTATGTACAATCCATGAATTTTCTACTTTAACTATAGTAATGATAGACATAGGTGCTAGTCATTACTTCCTTTTCACTTCTATGGTTCAAGAATTAGAGATTCTAGTTGATCCATTGGCTCGACCCTTACAATTGGAGACTCCTACATGCAGTGGCTCAATGATTGAAAACTTGTTTCAATAGTGTGATCTGACTCTTGGAGGTAAGATTTTTTCATGGGATCTATTTGTTTCAATAATGAGGCCTTACGATGCCATATTAGGTATGGAATGGCTATCCAAAGTTCATGCCCAGATTGACTACTTTAGGTGGAGGATGTGGTGTGTCTGTAGAGAAAAAAATGAGGCTTTCCTTTGTGAGTGAAAAGGAAACCTTGGTGGAGAAGGATGAGCTCAGGCATAGGAGATTGCAACTGATTACTCACCAGTTGGCTAGCATGATTGTTGGAGAAATGGATACTTTGGGATATCCATTTTTTGTAGTGGTGGAGGAGTACGAGGACATTTTTCCTCAGTATATACCAAGTTTACCTTCCTATAGAGAGATAGAATTCTACATTGACTTTCATCCTAGGATGAAACCAATATCATCACCAGCATATTTGATGACTCTTGTAGATCTTTGAGAGATGTGGGTGCAGTTGGAAGACTTGTAGGAGATGGGATTTGTGAGAGACAACATTTCCCTCTGGTAGCCCCAATGTTGTTATCCAAGAAGGCGAGCATGAGCTTGAGGTTATGTGTAGATTATCAGCACCTGAATTAGGTGTAAGTGAAGAATAAGTATCCACTAACGAGGATAAATAAACTATTTGATCAGTTAAGTGGGGCTCAATGGTTCTCAAATATTGAACATAGATCAGGATATCACCATATGTGAGTACAGGATGAGGATATACTGAATATGGACATTAGATGTCGGTACAGTCACTATGAGAACTTGGTGATGCCATTCAGAATTACAAACACCACAGAAGTGTTCATGGGATTCATGAACTATATCTTTTATCCTTTCTTATAATAGTTCATGGTTGTATTCATCTATGAAATCCTAGTGTATTAGGCGTCTAAGGAGGAGCACATGAGACACTTGAGGATGGTCCTAGAAACACTATTAGAGAACTAACTTTATGGTAATCACTCAAAGTTTCAGTTTTGGATTCATAAAGTCCACTTTTTGGGACACATCATCACAGAGGATAGAGTAGTAGTGGACCCAGAAAATGTTGAGGTATTTCTTTCTTGAGATCCACCCAAGAGTTTTACCAAGGTGCGAAGTTTACTTAGGTTGGAAAGGTACTATCAGAGGTTTGTACTTGACTTCTATAGAGTGGTATCACACCTGATAGCTTTGACTCAGAAGGGGAAATCTTTCACATGGATAGAAAAGTTCCATCAATGCTTTTAGGAGTTGAGGTAGAGGTTGACGAGTTCCCCCATATTGAGATTTCTAGAGGATGGTATAAAGTACATAGTGTTCTGTAACACAATAGGGACTATAATTGGTTGTGTTTTGATGTAGAGTTAGGGAGTTATTACATATGGTTCATGCTATTTGAGGCCACATGAGTAGAACTATGTGACCCATGATCTTGAGTTAGTAGCGATAGTGTTTTCTTTAAAGATATAGTGGAACTAACCGATGGGCAATCAATTTATCATTTAATATGACCAGAAGAGTCTTAAGTATATGTTCAAATAGAAGGATATTAACTTGAGATAGAGGCGATGACTAGAGTTACTCTATGAATATGACTTTGAAATTATCTATACTCATGGGAAGGGTAATGTGGTGGAAAATGCTCCTAGCAAGAGATCTTATTCTTAGTTGTTGGCCAAGGCATTAGAGTAGTTAGCCTCATTTTAGTTGTCCTTCATAAACCAAGATAGTTATTTATATATTCAGTATATGGTTGCTACCCCACCACTTTTACAGTGTTCCAGGGATGCCCAACAAGGATATATCGATTTTGAGACTTTATGTACTCAGATATCCACAAGACGTGGCTCCTGATGAATATTCTGAAGGTGGGGAGAACACTATCATTTTTAGAGTGTGGATGATGGAAAATTTGACATTGTAGGAGGAGGTGTTGTAGAAGTTTTATAAATACCCTTTGGTGATACATCATGGTGTGGTAAAGATGTACCAGTACCTCTGACATCAGTTTTGGTGGCCCTTCATGAAGAAGGGAGTTGCAAAATTTGCCTCTCGATGCCTCATATTTCAGTAGGTGAAGGTAGAGCACTTGGTTTTAGTGAGTCTAGATCAACCCCTTTAGTTTACATAGTGTAATTGGGATGAGATTTTAGTAGAATTCATGACAAGATTACCATTTACGTTCAGGGGACACGATTCCATCCGGGTGATCATGGATTGACTCACCAAGTCATCCCACTTCCTAGCCATTTGGGATTAGACTTAAATAGAGAACTTGGGAAGCCTCTACATGTAGGAGATAGTCCAACTCTATGGAGTTCCCTCAACGACCCCGTATCTATCAGTGATGCTCACTTCACATCTTGGTTATAGATAGGATTATAGGAAACCTTTGGGACTCATTTACATTTGAGCACAATGTTTCACCCCCAGACTGATGGCTAGATAGAGAGAACCATCCAGGCCTTAGAAGAAATACTATGATCTTACATGTTAGAATTTTTCCATATTTGGGAGGATCAAATACCCTTATTGGAGTTTTCGTACAACAATATCTAACATTACACCACTGGTATGACACCATTTGAGGATTTGTACGGGCGACCCTACAGGTCACCACTTTTTTGGACTGATCCAAGAGAGTCAGTACTCATGGGAGAAGAGTTGGTTTGAGATACTAAATAGAAGATGTAGATCATATAGGAGAGGATGAGGACTACATAGAGCCATTATAAGTCTTATGCAGACTGACAACGAAGACCTTTGAGGTTCAAGGAGGGAGACCATGTGTTCTAGAGGGTCTCACCTTAGAATGGATTGAAGAGATTTGGATGTGGTGGAAATTTATCTATGAGATTCATTAGTACCTTATAGATACTATGTATAGTTGGTGAGGTGGTGTACCACTTATCTCTACCACCACAGTTAGACTGGTTACATGATGTCTTCCATGGGTCGTAGCTGAGGAGGTACCTGCCTGACCCATCACACATTATTGTATATCGAGGATGGATCTACCTTTACAGAGTACCCAATGGAGATCGAGTATCATCAATATAGGATCCTTAATGGGCGTTTGATACCCCTTTTTTGTGTCTAGTAGAAGTATGAGAATCTTTAGGGGAGCACCTGGGAGTGGGAGACCCAAATGCGAGCCTGATACCCTCATCTTTTTGAGTAGGTTTTTATCTTTTTAGGATGAAAATCCATAAGGTGGGGATAATTTAATTTTTCATAATTATATATATATATTATTTTTGGATATTATATGGATTATTTTTGAGAACAAATGTTAAAACGACAAGCGATTCTGAGGTCCAATGTGCCCAAAATAAATGTTTAAAAAATATTAAATATATTAAATAGAAAACGAACACAGTTTTCCTAAAAAAGTGGAATAAATACTGAATGGGTACCCAAATCATAAATCTGAGGGCACTATTGAGTTTAGAACATGGGTTTTATTATATGTTCAACATAATATTTGTCAGCACATGCCATTTTTGAAAAAGTCATCGTGGGCATAAATGAATGAAATAAATTATAGAATTAATTTATTTTAATTGTTTTAACACAATGAACATATTACTCATTAAATATATGGCTATGTATTTTTTCTCAGGGTTGTCCACTAAACCCTGGAGACCTTGAAGCTATTGGAGGAGATCGTTCTTGGTGAATAAAGACAGATCATGATCATATCATGGATCGTCACACCAACAGACTTCGTGGATCTCATCAATGAAGGAAACACAACTATTCTTCTCCAATGATCAATAAAAACTCTAGGTAGTATGTTATTTTGTTATTTACATCCCTTTATTAATCTTGGGGGAATTCAGATCAATTTCATGAATAGAATTGATACGCGCTTCTTTGGTAGATTTAGTTTGATGGAATTGTTTATTTTTTAGTTGATTTATCCCTCTTCATTCATATTTTCTATAATAAATAATTGAGGCTAAATAAACAATGACTGAGGTTTATTCCTCACATTTTATGGATTGTGTTTTTCTCCATCCTTTATTCACATGTTCATCATGATAAATTTCTTTTGGCCCATGGTTTGACGAATACCTAGTATTCGAATATTGCATGACCATTATTCAGCACAATGGATTGATACCATGGGTTCAGTTCATGATATATGATGCGATCAAGGGTAGATAATAGAAGTTGATAATTGGGAGTAGCACTGATGGATTTGTGGTTCCAATTCTTCATGATTTTGATGAATGATGAAAATTTTTCTCAACAGATCATTCTCCGAGCAGATTCAGAACCTAGAATATTGAGATCTGGTGAGTAAAGGCCCAAACTAACCCTGATGTATAAGTTCTGATAAGGGTGTAAACTCTATGAGGCACAGGATGGTGCAGAATTAGATCTAGAAATCACGAGCAACACGATGTGTAATTCGGCGTTACACACTGTACGGTCCCCCTATCCATGGTTCTAGGGTTCAAACTAAAGTTAAGTATCACATGATATGCGACTCAGTCATACGCTGTGTGAACCCTTCCATGAGGCTTGATGTGTACTTATAAGAGTACATGGAAATGGAAAAAAGTACATGGCCTAGTGTCATACTGTGTACTTGGAAATAGACATGGCTTAATGTACACAGGTTGGTATACGAACATGGACACCATACAAGGACACAAAAATATAAAAATGGAGGATACCATGTGTCTCTACACACCAATTACTTCTTCTACATGATTTGTATATGGATAATTACATGCTGTGTGAGGCTCTTCCACATAAGCATTCATGGGGATAGCCGGACATGCTGTGTACCCCCTGGTATGCACAGTGTAACCCCTTCTAGAGTGGTTGTAGATATTTTTTTCTTAGTTTGGACTATTATAGGTTGAGTGTGTTCTCTTGGTCCTTTCCCTAGAGGGTATAGTGCTACATTATATCCACATCACAGGATTGTGATCCCCTCTAGAGGCCGAATCTCAGATAGATTTATGGAGTCCCTCCATGAGTCTATAGTGCAATCATCTATCACATATGTTCCCTAGATGGGGTTTGTGGAATCAGATTGACCTCCCTAAGAAGGGAGTTGATCCTCCATCTAGTAGGCTGTATCAGTAGGGTTTTTAGAATCATTGACATATGATCCCCTACGTAGCAGGTTGATCTAGATTAGGTTCATGGTGTTCACCAAAAGTCCTGGGCATGACCACCTATCTATGTATCAGGATATTTTTAGAATAGTGAGATTTCATCGGGTAGGGACTAATGATCTAGACCTATTCATTGAGTGTCTCCAATGATAGAATAACTGATGAAGTAGATTCTCCTAGAATGAGCGTTGCTTCATGAAGAACCCTGTGGATGATAGTTGGTTATAAGTTCCTGATGGCATGGTGTATTTCCCAAGTATATCTAGGTGTTTCTATTATATATTGAATATTATAACTTGTATTGATATGAATATACTTAGTGCTTCATGTTTAGGTTTTTTGTTGTGTCCTACTGAGTATTGTTATACTCAACACTGCATGGGATTTTCCTACAAGTGTCATGTCTTATGTAGATGACAAACCATTTGATAGTGTCCTGAGAGGATATGGAGTGGGTGGAGTGTAGATAAAGCTTTTCAGAATGAGTTTTTTTACTGGGATCTTGAATTTGACGTACTCCTTTCCCTTGGAGGAGGTTGTACTCTTTACAGTTTTTGGTTGGTCTTATATTTGGACCCCTTTTCCATTTTCAGTACTTTACTTTTATACTATTTTGTGGGATCTTAGATGTATGCATGAATTGTTTTAGCTATTTACATTTCTTCATTGTGTGGGCTTGGAGATGTGTGTGTGTTTTTATAGGTACTTTAGTCTAATGCCTTCCATTTGTGGGATATTCCTACTCAACACTAGTTTCCAGCCCCTAGCCTATTGGAGGTGAGATTGAGGTAGTCACAGGTTGGAACTCGATGGGTCATGTTGTGACATTACAGATCACCCCTTTCTTTATGTATTCCCTAGGATATACTATTTAGTAAAGAAAGTTCAATGGGATTTAATATATCTTTATCGATATTATAATAAATATGATGTAGCTTATATTTATGTTGTTGTATTATGTTTCTTACCCACTAGAGACACTAAAACTATATATTTATGGGTTTTATTTTATGTAAATTTATATTAAAAATCATGAAATAAAATATATAAGAGACCAGAATTTTTATAGTTGGTATCGAAGAAAAGTATAATTATTTTTAGGGATTAGGATAAGAATACATTAGTGAAAAACCGAGGGATAAGTTTAAGTATATAAAGACATCCTAAAATTTTGGTAAAGTATAGAACATGGTGTTTCTAAGAAATGGAATCTCTATCTGGATACAAAAAAGTGGATACAGACTCTAACATAGATTTGACTAGGGATAATAACCTTGAAATTGCTTGGTTGGGTATTAACTTGGCTTTCACTTAGTTCACAACCAATGGGGAAAACTGCACACTTGGTTTGACACTCCCAAGGGAAATGATTTCTTTAATTCATATGCTCTTTAGGAACCATTATTAAGGATTGAATATATTATTATGAAATTTGACGATATAATATATAACTAGTTAGGTTATAGAATATAATTGGAAAATGACTATGAATAACCTAGATTAAAACCTATAAGTTCACAAGTTTCGGTATACATGTAATTTATGAGTTATTCATTCTAAGTTCACAATTTCCCTTTTATATGATTATTTGTTTGAGCATTCACATCCATAATTTTCCTTTATTTTATTTAATGGCTATAAATAAGAGGAATTGTTTCATCAACCATTGTGATAGGAAATGTGATGTTTTCCCAAATGAGATGCCCAACCTGATAGGAGTAAGAGTCAAGAGCTTCATGGTAATACTTGATCAACTTACCGAAGTTATGAATAATAACTTGAATCATAAGGAATTTCTAATTATCATAATAAAGTGAAAGTTATAGTTGGATTATTTATGTGATAAAGGCAACCTAATTTTAATGGATATTCTGATCCTCTAATCATGGAATAATGGATTAAACCTATTGAGAATATAGTATTTATCCTCTAATACTCTAACAAAGAGAAAGTCATACTAGATGCTTATCACTTAGAAGGAGAATCTAATCAGTGGCGGACATTGATTAATAATATGAATCCCAAGGAAGAAATTGAATTAATAGAATTGGAAGGATTAAAGAAAATATTTTTCAATAAATACATTCCTCACACTATCCATTTTAAAATAGAGAGGAGTTCCTCAGTATTAAGAAAAAGGAGGATGAATCAATTGGGTCTTATGGGGAAACCTTTAAAAGTCATGCACCATATGCCTTATACCTTTTCATTGACCCCATAATTAATGTTGACTGCTTTTTATTAGGATAAAGATGAGTCTTCAATTTTTTTGGGTGATTTTAGATTTTTAAAACTAAAAGGAAATTATTCAATGTTCCCTTAAATTTGAGATGGATATTAACGATTCTCAATGGTCATGAGGGTATGAAGATAAAAATCATAGAATTTTGTTTAATTTTTGAGGATCAATGGATAAATCTCATAGAGGGATAAAAATACAACTGCCCACTTTTCATAAGTGTGGGAAGAAGCATTATAAAAACTGCCTAAAGGGAATAAGGATATGCTTCAAGTGTGGAAATGAGGGGCATTAAGCTAATGAGTGTTGAAGAGAGATAAGTAATCTAGTAAATATGATGTAATAAAGGAAGGTTCCAATAAATCCTCAAACTATGGTCCACTTTTTCAATTGCAAGGAATACAAACACTATGCAATTCAATTATCCATGCAAAGGGTTTTTGAAGATAACTAACAATAACAACCTCCAAGGTAAAAAGAGTAAGTATGAGCTTTTGATATCACTACTGCTTAGGTGGATCTTAAAAATAAAGTGGTGATAGGTACACTTGTTAATAATTTAAGAATAATAAATTTATTATTTAATTATAGTTATAAGAATTATTTTATATCACGCAAGTTTAGTATAACTATTCAAACACCATCTCAAGACATGGAGGTCAAATTATCATTGAAAACAAAATGTGGTGAAATCATTGCATATCAAGTACATAAATATTCCTAAATCAATATTTATAGGGTGAATCTCCTAGAAAACTTTTTCATACTCTATTTATTGGAAATCAATACTATACTAGGCATGGATTGACTATATTTATAAATACCCAACATCAAATTTTGGGAGAATAAAATCACTTTATATGTCCTAAATCATCCTATAATTCTATTAAAGTGTAATGTCAAGCATGAATCTTCTCTGAAAACTTATTCTTAGGTATGAATATTATTTCCTTGTGATAAATCACATCAATATCAAATGATTGAGGTAGAGAAGAGTATCATCCTTAAAGAAATGAAAATTTTTAGGGAATATGCTGATGTATTCCTTGAAAAGTTGTATGTTCTTCCTATTGATTGATGGGTAGATTTATCAATTGAACTTATACATGGAGATCATCCCATATCCAAGATTCCCTATATAATTTCCCCCATTGAACTAAAGGAACTAAATAATAAACTATAAGAGAATATGGAAAATGGTTTCATACACCCAAGTGCTTCACTAGGGGGTGCTCCAGTCCTCTGTCAAGAATAAGGATGATTAAATGTGGCTATGTATTGATTATTTTTAACTCAATAAAATCAAAATAAATAATAAGTATCCCCTATCACAGACTGATGAATTGTTTTATTATCTATATAGGGCCTTGTACTTCTCTAAAGTGGATCTTTAGTGAGGATATCATCAATTAAAGGTGAATAAGGATAATATTACCTAGAATAATTTTTGAACAAGGTACAGACACTATGATTTCATAATGATTCAATTTGGAATTACTAATTCTCATTTAATATTAATGTACCTAATAAATAGAGTCTTTAGAGATTACCTCAACAAATTTATGCTAGTCTTTATAGATGATATTCTAATATACTCTAAAACAATGGAGGAACATGAGGAGCATTATGATACTATGATAAAGACTTTAAGAAAGGAGAATTTATATGTAAAGTATAGTAAATGTGAGTTTTAGATGGAACAAGTAATATTATTGGGGCATGTTATCACTATCAAGGGGATATATGTGGATCATTAAAAAAAAGGTGATTGAGGAATGACCCAAATCAACATATGTAACAGAGATCCATATTTTTCTCGAATTAGATGGGTACTATAGATGATTTGCAAGGAACTTATCATGATTATAAAAATCACTAACCAAGATAAATCAGAATGGAGTGAATTCATTTTGGACCGATGAATGTGGATAGAGAATTAAAGGGATAATTAAAAGGCTTATCACTTCCCTTATACTCACACCACCCTTAAAAAGAGAAGGATTTGTGATCTGTAGTGATGCTTTAAATAAGGTCTTGGGTTGTGTACTCATGAAAAATGACAAAGTGATAGCCTATGCCTCTTTAAAATTGAATATTTATGAGAAGAAATATCTAATTCATGATTTTCAGTTGGCTACAATAATCTTCATACTGAATATTTTGAGACATTATCTATATAGAGATAAGTATGGAATATATATAGATCATAAGATCCTGAGGTATATATTCACATAGAATGATAAAAAAATATTCGAATGAAGGTGGTTAAAGCTAATTAAGGATCATGACTACTCAATCCATTATCATCCTAAGAATCTAAATAAAGTCACATATTCTCTAAGTAGAAAATATCCCACAAACTTATCCATGATGAGTATTGATAATGATCCAATCTTCTTAGAAATACAAAGTATAGACATGGAAATAATAAAGGAAGAAATTTAATCCTAGATTACTCAAATTATTTCCCAACCAACCATTCTAGAGAAGATTAAGGAAGCCTAAAGGGATGATATGGAGATACAAAGGAAGGTGGATGTCATAAGAATGGGGAAATAAATATGGTTCAACATTGATAATGGAGTTGTGTGATTTGGGTCATGACTATGTGTATCATCGAATCTCGAGATAAAAGAACTATTTAATGGAACACATAGATTGACATTCTCTATCCACCATAGAAGAACAAAAATGTATAAATATATCCAAGATCACTATTGGTGGGATAATATGAAAAAGGATATTGTTGAATATATATCAAAGTGAATGGTATTTGAATAAGTAAATGGATAAAGGAAAAAGTACAAGGGGGTGATGCAACCATTACTAATATCTATATGGAAATGAGAGATCATCACTATGGATTTTTTCATGGGTCATAGGAGGAAATCCAAATGAAATAATTCCATATGGGATACAATGGATCTTCTTACAAATATTTCTCACTTAATCACCATTTTCTAGGACCTATCACTTGATAAATTTTCAAAAATATAAATCAAAGAAGTGGCAATTTTGTATGGAACACCACTAACAATTATATTTGATCAATATCAAAAGTTTACCTAAAATTTACAGAATATCATTTAACATTATTTGAACATAGATCTGAATATTAGTATGAATTATTATCATGAACTAACCAGGGTCACCCCTTTTCTAGGCACCCGAGCTAGCCCACTTCCAGGCTTGAAGGGTGTTTTTGATCATGATCGGTTGATAACTAGTTCTTGAGCATAAATAATAACCTTTTAGAATAGTTTTCCCATTAAAAACTATTAAAAATATATATATCAAGTATCTGACACGACCTTTCCATACTTTAGTAGTCCATGCTCCCAAGTAAAAGAGACTGAAACATTTTATAAATAACTAGTGGAAGCATAAATAAAAGATCAGTGATATAAAAAAATTATAAATAATAATGTACAATAAATATATTATAAATTAAAAGAGTGATATGGACATGAACATATAAAAAAGTGATAGGATGGGAAGCTAAATAGAAAATATATGAATAAGATATAAAAACTGATACTAAAAGTGAAAAAAAATCCTCCACCCATTTATATGAAACATGGGGGATTAGTACTCACCATGTCATCACCACCCATCCATACTCCACTAAAATGATAAACTATCATAGACAAGAATCACTTTTCCTTGACCTATATCTATGAAAAAGTCTATATACACCCATTGGATGCATAAAGGGTGTGAGTACAACCAGCCCATGAGATCTCACCAAGTGTTCCATAAGAATTATTTTTAAAATAAAACAAGGAATTATAGTTATAAGGCCCCAGCCTTAAACCTTACTTAATCTTGAGTTATTACAAGATTACACATTGAGGATCTTTTCGGGTTTAGAGTTTTAGAGAATTAGATGATAAAACTTTCATTACATTCCACATATAAACAAAGTGGTTACATAAAGATAGTATTCCTAATTCCCATCAATGGAAACACATTTAAAATAAAACATGGATTATTTCTTGACACTTCCTTGACACTATCATCATATCATGTACCTTTCCCTTGACCTGTGAAAAACATTTCAAAAAAACTTGGGATGAGCATAAAAAGCTCAGTAAGGGATATAAAAATATGGAAAGGAAACATGGGTACATATATACATAAGGATGAGATCATACTTTACCCATAAAACATAAGCACTTTAACATACCTCATCAAATCATGAATAAATCATAGAAATCATAATAAATAAAGGTAACTTGAGGCATTCATAACATTCTTACGTAGGGAGTAACCCTCTTGGTTACATTTGGAATACCCATCACAGTATATTCCCTAAATCTCTTCGGAGAAACCTTAACGTTTCACTCCTTCGCGTTACCCAATGCATTGGAGAGCTATATCGGGCTCACCCGCCCTTAGTTTATCACGGAACCACCCGTTTTCATAATAATGCCCAAGAACCTCAACATAATCATATCACATAAAATATGCATAAAGGAAACATAACATTCCCACCTTTCAATCACAAGATATCAATACAACACATTGATATAAAAAAATTATGAAAACCATTTTCGATACCAAAATAAAAGAAATGTAAAACATGGTATTTATTTTTTTTCTTTTAAAAAGAAGGTATGGCTTGTAGAGGAAGCCGAAACTCAAATAACGGTCACGACGGAGGAGAAGTCATTGTCGCCGCATACGTACGACAAAAACATTCCCCTTTGTCATTTAGTAAACGCTTCGTATAAAAAATATTCCTTTTGAATAAACGGAAAGGTCAAAGGGGTTTATACACCGTATAAAAGAAAGTTGTGTATAAAATAAAATATGCCTCAATGAAAGGAGATTGAGACGAAGTCCCGTACCTCGTATCCGACTTGACCCGACCGTTCTTTAATCTCTTGAATAATAAACTTGAGTTAATATATACTTTCTTATGAACCTTTTTCAAGTTCATTATTCCTTTTATACCATGTTATGAACATCATGTAATCATTTAAGTTAATAGTGTTCATTTTGTCGGTATTTGGTTCTTAAGTCAAAAATAGACTTCTTACACTTACATGTTGTTAATTTGGTCAAAGGTTAGTTATATCCATAATTATATTAATGATTTGGATAACATATATATCATATATATTCATCATATACATGTATTTATAATATTACATCACATTTAGAGGTAAGAAATGAAATGCACCGTTCATGGAGACGGTAAGCCGTACGTACGCATGAACGCTACTTCCATTTCTATTTCGTATTTTCTGGAATGGAATCATAATGATATTAGAGTATATTATAATTACAGTATAATAAAATATATAATATCATTAACTTTATCCTTTACACATCCCACATATGGTATTAACGAATCAAATCACTTTCAGGGGGCGGTAGTCCGCACTTCCTAAAATGAAGATATCGTGTTTACCCATAATGGAAATAATAATGGTATGCCATAAATGAAAAACACAGAAGCTTAAGGAAAGAATAAACATATTATATATCATATATAAAAATAGTGACATCATAATGGCCACCTTTGAATGTGTTAAATGAGTATTGAACAATCATCATTTCGGGAGGCAGAATTTCGCCATCCACGGAAAACATATGTTCTTTAACCATTTGATGTAGTTGTGTGAGATTGTAGCTCAAATAAATATTATAACAACATCCTAGTATATTTAAGATACTGGTGTTGTTACAAGATAAGTAAATAAAAAGAGTTTAGGGGGTTGGAGAAGCAAAATAAAACAAATGAACATGAGAGAATGAATTACCTTTAAAAGTGTAACTCCTTTTGATTTGAGCCTAAAGGCTTCCTTTGAAAGTATTCTGCCCAAAGGGAATCCTCTAAGATGAGGAGATGGATGTGGAGAGAGTAAATGGGCAGGGGTTGGCCGAGCCAAAGTCTTGAGGAGTGTGTGAAATGAGGTAGAGGTGGGGGCCTTTTATAAGAGGAGAGGAGGGGCACTTTTGGAAAGTAAATAAATATTACTTTATTTGAAAATGTGTTTCGGTTTTAAAAGGTCCCACATTGATATAATTCGTGGATAAGGTGATAAGGGTTCGAAATCCACTCATCCAATTGGTTTTGTCCATGTTTAGGTTTTAGATTTTTCATTATCTTTCCATTTTATTTAAATCGTTAAATAATGAGGTCATCGCTGCATCATCATGATGTCATAAATAATTTGATTTATTTAAAGTCTAAAAATTATAAAAAAAATACTATGATGTAGGAAATCATTTTATCTTTCCAATGAATATTTATAATCAAAAATCTTATCTTTATAACCCCATGTAAAAATTGTTTTCGTAAAACATATTATGTTTGTGTCATTTTTACTTTAACATTTAATCAAAAGTTATTTATGTCATTTCCCAACCAAAGTGGATCCATGGGGTCCCCAAGTTGACCCATGGATTTTATTGGTCGGCCATGACACAACCAATGAGGGTAGGGCATGTGTCAAGCTTATCTTATTTTATTAAAGCATTATTTTTACCTTAAACTACACTAATTACCACTAATCGCGATTAAAAACTTAATAAGTTACTATTCACCAAAAAATTATTATAATCTCATTGAACCACATTTTAATTCTTAATGAAAACCATGTATGTAGGATTTTTGAAATTCAAAACACAATTATGGAAAAATTTCATTTAAACGGAAAATCAGTCTTTATAAGTACCACTTAGTGGTTTCACTATTCATCAAAAATTGAAGTTTTTCGGAAAATTACCAAAAATTCACCCTAAGCTATATTTGATATTACGAATTCAAAAATGAAGTATATTTTACAAAATTCAAAACATATAAGTCACATTAATTAATTTAATAATTAATTCCCACTGTCAGAGCAAATAGCGTGTTTTTATGAAACAATAAGTATCAAAAGATTGACACTAGTTTAAGTCCAATTTCAAAGTGAAATTGATTCCAATGAACACCATTGGATTAAATGGTAAAAATATATTCTAACTTAAATTTAAAACTAATTCAAAAGATAATCTAATCATATAAACAAATTAGATTAAAAATCATTTTTGATGTAAAATGCAGTATTTTTCACTATTCATTAAAAAATGAATATTGTCAGAAAAATACCAAAAATTCACACAAAGTAAATTTTGATGTCCCAAACATAAATAATAAGTTTATTTTGACAAACATAGTTTATAAAATTGTCAAAAGATATATTTAAAAATGGTTTTCCATCATAAGGCAGTAAAACAATCTTTTAAGAATATTAGTGTATTCCGTACTTAAGATTGGATTTATTTTCATTTTAAGCCTCTAAAACACTATCTTAATCATTAATAGACATAGATAAAAATATCTATTATTCATTACTTACTTGGGATGTTACATCCTTCCCCCCTTTAGAAAATTGCATCCCCGCAATTTATTTACTTATCAAATAAATGGGGGTACTTATCCCTCATTGCATTTTCAGATTCCCATGTTGCCTCTTCAATCATGTGGTTTTTCCACAAAACCTTTACCTGGTAAATCACCTTATTCCGTAACAATTGCTCCCTGTGGTCAAGAATCTGGACCGGTTTTTCCTCATAAGATAGGTTCTCTTCCAGCTGAACTACCTATGGACTCAAAACATGAGATGGATCTGGAATATACTTTCTCAACATCGAAACGTGAAAAACATTGTGTACCTGAGATAAACTCAGAGGTAAATCCACTCGGTATGCAACTGATCCAACTCTCTCCAGAATTTATTATGGTCCAATAAACCTTGGACTCAACTTTCCTTTCTTACCAAATATCATCACACTTTTCCAAGGAGAAACCTTGAGAAAAACATGATCACCTACCTCGAAAGATATATCCTTCCTCCGGTTATCCACATAACTCTTCTGCCTACTCTGAGCTGTTCTCATGTGTTTCTGAATCAGCTAAACTTTTTCTACCATCTTTTCTACCAATTCTGGTCCCATAAACTTCCTTTCACCCACTTCATCCCAGAAAGCTGGAGTTCGACACCGCTTCCCATATAATGCCTGAAATGGTGCCATCTGTATACTGGAATGAAAACTGTTATTATATGAAAACTCAACCAAAGAAAGATGTTGGTCCCAACTTCCCTGATAATCCATAGAGAAAGAACGTAGCATATCCTCCAAGGTCTGAATTGTTCGTTCCGACTACCCATATGATTGAGGATGAAAAGCTGTACTAAAATTTAATTCAGTACCCAACAACTTCTGAAGGACTTTCCAAAAGTTAGAAGTAAACCTGGGATCACGATCCGATACAATGGAGAGAGGAACTCCATGTAACCTGACTATCTCTTTAAGATACAAACGGGAAAGTTGATCAAGAGAGAAAGTATCTCGTATAGCAAGGAAATGAGCAGATTTGGTCAAGCGATCAACAATAACCCATATTGCATTTTACCTTGAGATGTCTTCGGTAATCCAACAACAAAGTCCATGGATATATTCTCCCATTTCCACTCTGGAACTGGTAAAGGCTGAAGCATCCCTTTCGGCAACTGCCGCTCTGCTTTAACCTGCTGACAAGTCAAACACTTCACAGTAAAATCAACAATATCTCTTTTCATTCCATCCCACCAGTAATACTCCTGCAGATCTCTATACATCTTAGTACTGCCCGGATGAACTGAAAACAGAGAACTATGAGCTTCACATAACAACTCTCTCTTCAACTGTGAATCACAAGGCACACACAATCTCTTCCCAAATCTCAAAACACAATCATTATCAATGTTGAATTCAGGCAACTTACCTTTCTGAACCAGCTCTACCTTTTTCTGCAACTTACTGTCTTGCTTCTGTGCTTGCTTGATTCTATCTGATAGAGAAGATCTCACTGATACCTGAAACAAAACAGAAGGACTTCCTGCACCAACAACTTCTATGCCAAAGTTCATCAAATCCTTAACCAAAGGATCACGTTCCAAACAAAACATTGTTAATGAAGCATTACTTTTTCGACTCAAAGCATCAACCACTTTATTTGCTTTTCCCGGATGGTAATGAATTGTACAATCATAATCCTTTATTAATTCTATCCATCTCCTTTGTCTCATGTTCAATTCTTTCTAAGTGAATATATACTTTAAACTTTTGTGATCGGTATATATTTCACACTTTACTCCATACAAATGATGCCTCCAAATTTTTAAAGCAAAAACAACAGCAGCTAATTCCAAATCATGTGTAGGGTAATTTACCTCATGAGTTTTCAACTGTCGTGAAGCATAAGCAATTACCTGATCATTCTGCATTAGGACACAACCAAGTCCTTTCAATGAAGCATCACTGTATATAACAAACTCACCATTCCTGGAAGGTAGTTCCAAAACTGGAGCATTCACCAATATTCTTTTCAATTCCTGAAAACAATCATCACATTCTTTTGTCCAGATAAACTTAACACCCTTCCGAGTTAGCTTAGTCATTGGACTAGATAACCGTGAAAAATTTCTAACAAACCTTCAGTAATATCCCACCAAACCAAGGAAGCTACAAATCTCGGTTACATTTGTGGGTCTTGGCCATTCTTCCACAACTTTTGTTTTTGCAGGATCAACAGTTATTCCATATTTAGAAACAATGTGACCAAGGAAAGAAATTTGTTGCAACCAAAACTCACACTTGCTGAATTTCCCATACAGTTTCTTTTCTTTTAAGGTTTGCAAGATAACCCTTAAATGTCTTTCTGAAAAGAAACTTCTTTAGCTCTACAGTCAATCTTAGCATGGTAAATAGAGAGCCAATCCATACCCAGGATAACATCAAACTCTACTAGAGGTAGAACAATAAGGTTTGCAAGTAGGTTCTTTCCACAGATAAGGATAGGAAGATTCTTATAAATTCTTTTTGCCTCAACATTTCCCCCAGGTGTTTTTACCAAAATTTCAGGAGTCATTTCTTGAGATGGTATTCCCATTTTACTAGAAAAGTTTTCAGAGATGAAAGAATGTGTAGACCTCGAATCAAACAACACACTGGAATAATCTGAAAAAACAAACAAAGTACCTGATACAACTTCATTTGATGGACCGACATCTGCTGAAGTAGTTGCAAAGGATTTCACCACCCCTTTCTGCTTTTAGTCTAACTGCTTCCCATCACTCAAGCTCTTTGTCGGACACTCGTTTGCATAGTGACCCATCTCATTGTACTTATAACACTTCACTAACTGTAAATCAAATTTGTTCTTACCTTCACCTTGATCCTTTTCAGTGCAATCACGGGCTTTATGTCTCATCTTACCACATCGGTAGCACTTTCCAGAATTCAGAAGACATTCCCCAACATGCCTTTTGCCACATTTATCACAAATTGGAAACTTAGTTCTCTTACCATCAGACTTTTTTGAAGAATTCTTACCTTTCTCCTGCCACCTCGGTCTCTTCTTCTGCTGGTTGTTATAGAACACTTGGTCATCGACAAACTCCATTTCCACCTTCTCAGCACATCGAACAAGCTTTTCATAACTTTTAAACTCACGAGAAGCTAATGCCCTTCGATATTTTGGCTTTAATCCTGAGTAAAAACGATTGATTTTACTATCAAGGTCTCGAATAAAATTTGGAGCATACCTTGCCAATCAAGTGAACCTTTCTTCATAGGCAGCCACTGAGTCTTCCTCTTGCCTCAATTCCAAGAATTTCTTTTCCATCCTAAGTCGAACAACCTTAGGAAAATACTTCTCAAGAAACATACCTTTGAATTCATCCCATTCGAGAGCATCAATCTCATCAGCGTCCCTGATATTTTTAACCATAGACCACCACTGATCTTCTTCACCCTCCAAACGATAAATAGAAAGACTAACCTTTTGATTGTTTGAACACCCCATGACATCAAAAAGCTTCTCGAGTTCTTTAATCCACCCTTCAGCTAGCACAGGGTCAGATGATCCTCTGAATGATGGTGGATGTTGCCTCATGAAATGCTCCACCACTGACATGTTCCTCTGCGGTTGATCTGGCTGATCTCGTGCATGGATACCACCACCATTTATCGCTTGAGTCAACTGCGCCATTACTGCAACAAACTGTTCAGTTCCAATTCCGACCATTTCTGGATGCTGATTCGGAAGGTTATTTCCTTCTGTATGCCTTCCTAGCACTGCTTCCCTGTTTCCTCTGTGGAAAACCATTCTGAACAAACATGTCTCAGATGAAGCAACATGGTAATCTTTAAATGCTATATCATTTCAAAAAAAAATATTTTTGGATAATAATTTAATAGAATTCTAACTCCTAAAGTTATCTAAAACGACCTCTGATACCAACTATAAGGCCCCAGCCTTAAACCTTACTTAATCTTGAGTTATTACAAGATTACACATCGAGGATCTTTTCGGGTTTAGAGTTTTAGAGAATTAGATCATAAAACTTGCATTACATTCCACATATAAACAAAGTGGTTACATAAAGATAGTATTCCTCATTCCCATCAATGGAAACACATTTAAAATAAAACATGGATTATTTCTTGACACTTCCTTGACACTATCATCATATCATGTACCTTTCCCTTGACCTGTGAAAAACATTTCAAAAAAACTTGGGATGAGCATAAAAAGCTCAGTAAGGGATATAAAAATATGGAAAGGAAACATGGGTACATATATACATAAGGATGCGATAATATTTTACCCATAAAACATAAGCACTTTAACATACCTCATCAAATCATGAATAAATCATAGAAATCATAAGACATAAAGGTAACTTGAGGCATTCATAACATTCTTACGTAGGGAGTAACCCTCTTGGTTACATTTGGAATACCCATCACAGTATATTCCCTAAATCTCTTCGGAGAAACCTTAACGTTTCACTCCTTCACGTTACCCAATGCATTGGAGAGCTATATCAGGCTCACCCGCCCTTAGTTTATCACGGAACCACCCGTTTTCATAATAATTCCCAAGAACCTCAACATAATCATATCAAATAAAACATGCATAAAGGAAACATAACATTCCCACCTTTAAATCACAAGATATCAATACAACACATTGATATAAAAACATTATGAAAACCATTTTCGATACCAAAATAAAAGAAATGTAAAACATGGTATTTATTTTTTTTCTTTTAAAAAGAAGGTATGGCTTGTAGAGGAAGCCGAAACTCAAATAACAGTCACGACGGTGGAGAAGTCATTGTCGCCGCATACGTACGACAAAAACATTCCCTTTTGTCATTTAGTAAACGCTTCGTATAAAAAAGATTCCTTTTGAATAAACTGAAAAGTTAAAGGGGTTTATACACCGTATAAAAGAAAGTTGTGT
The DNA here is from genome assembly GCA_963277665.1 of Viscum album. NCBI lineage: Eukaryota > Viridiplantae > Streptophyta > Magnoliopsida > Santalales > Viscaceae > Viscum > Viscum album. Next base: position 601,732,336 of record OY728148.1, read on the forward strand.
ATAAAATAAAATATGCCTCAATGAAAGGAGATTGAGACGAAGTCCCATACCTCGTATCCGACTTGACCCGACCATTCTTTAATCTCCTGAATAATAAACTTGAGTTAATCTATACTTTCTTATAAACCTTTTTCAAGTTCATTATTCCTTTTATACCATTTTATGAACATCATGTAATCATTTAAGTTAATAGTGTTCATTTTGTCGGTATTTGGTTCTTAAGTCAAAAATAGACTTCTTACACTTACATGTTGTTAATTTGGTCAAAGGTTCGTTATATACAGAATGATATTAATGATTTGGATAACATATATATCATATATATTCATCATATACATGTATTTATAATATTACATCACATTTAGAGGTAAGAAATGAAATGCACCGTTCATGGAGACGGTAAGCCGTACGTACGCATGAACGCTACTTCCATTTCTATTTCGTATTTTCTGGAATGGAATCATAATGATATAAGAGTATATTATAATTCCAGTATAATAACATATATAATATCATTAACTTTATCCTTTACACATCCCACATATGGTAATAACGAATCAAATCACTTTCAGGGGGCGGTAGTCCGCACTTCCTAAAATAAAGATATTGTGTTTACCCATAATGAAAATAATAATGGTATGCCATAAATGAAAAATACAGAAGCTTAAGAAAATAATAAACATATTATATATCATATATAAAAATAGTGACATCATAATGGCCACCTTTGAAGGTGTTAAATGAGTATTGAACAATCATCGTTTCGGGAGGCAGAATTTCGCCATCCACGGAAAACATATGTTCTTTAACCATTTGATGTAGTTGTGTGAGAGTGTAGCTCAAATAAATCTTATAACAACATCCAAGTATATTTAAGATACTGGTGTTGTTACAAAAGAAGTAAATAAAAAGAGTTTAGGGGGTTGGAGAAGCAAAATAAAACAAATGAACATGAGAGAATGAATTACCTTTAGAAGTGTAACTCCTTTTGATTTGAGACTAAAGGCTTCCTTTGAAAGTATTATGCCCAAAGGGAATCCTCTAGAATGAGGAGAGGGATGTGGAGAGAGTAAATGGGCAGGGTTTGGCCGAGCCAAAGGCTTGAGGAGTGTGTGAAATGAGGTAGAGGTGGGGGCCTTTTATAAGAGGAGAGGAGGGGCACTTTTGGAAAGTAAAGAAATATTACTTTATTTAAAAATGTGTTTCGGTTTTAAAAGGTCCCACATTGATATAATTCGTGGATAAGGTGATAAGGGTTCTAAATCCACTCATCCAATTGGTTTTGGCCATGTGTAGGTTTTAGATTTTTCATTATCTTTCCATTTTATTTAAATCGTTAAATAATGAGGTCATCGCTGCATCATCATGATGTCATAAATAATTTGATTTATTTAAAGTCTAAAAATTATAAAAAAACTACTATGATGTAGGAAATCTTTTTATCTTTCCAATGACTATTTATAATCAAAAATCTGATCTTTATAACCCCATGTAAAAATTGTTTTTGTAAAACATATTATGTCTGTGTCATTTTTACTTTAACATTTAATCAAAAGTTATTTATGTCATTTCCCAACCAAAGTGGAACCATGGGGTCCCCAAGTTGACCCATGGATTTTCTTGGTCATCCATGACACAACCAATGAGGGTAGGGCATGTGTCAAGCTCATCTTATTTTATTAAAGCATTATTTTTACCTTAAACTACACTAATTACCACTAATCGCGATTAAAAACTTAATAAGTTACTATTCACCAAAAAATTATTATTATCTCATTGAACCACATTTTACTTCTTAATGAAAACAATGTATGTCGGATTTTTGAAATTCAAAACACAATGATGGAAAAATTTCATTTAAACGGAAAATCAGTCTTTATAAGTACCACTTAGTGGTTTCACTATTCATCAAAAATTGAAGTTTTTCAGAAAATTACCAAAAATTCACCCTAAGCTATATTTGATATTACGAATTCAAAAATGAAGTCTATTTTACAAAATTCAAAACATATAAGTCACATTAATTAATTTAATAATTAATTCCCGCTGTCAGAGCAAATAGCGTGTTTTTATGAAACAATAAGTATCAAAAGATTGACACTAGTTTAAGTCCAATTTCAAAGTGAAATTGATTCCAATGACCACCATTGGATTAAATGGTAAAAAAATATTCTAATTTAACTTTAAAACTAATTTAAAATATAATCTAATCATATAAAAAAATTAGATTAAAAATCATTTTTGATGTAAAATGCAGTATTTTTCACTATTCATTAAAAAATGAACATTGTCAGAAAAATACCAAAAATTCACACAAAGTAAATTTTGATGTCCCAAACATAAAGAATAAGTTTATTTTGACAAACATAGTTTATAAAATTTTCAAAAGATATATTTAAAAAGGGTTTTCCATCATAAGGCAGTAAAACAAACTTTTAAGAATATTAGTGTATTCCATGCTTAAGATTGGATTTATTTTCATTTTAAGCCTATAAAACACTATCTTAATCATTAATAGACATAGATAAAAATATATATTATTCATTACTTACTTGGGATGTTACAATAGTTTTGAAATAACTATGAATTTTTTTAATGTTTTAAAGAAAATCAACAAATAAAAGTTTAAAAATATAAAATAGGAACCATGTATACTGATAATAAAAAAGCACTATGGGGGAATCCCTAAGGAATATAGGTTCTGGAAAATATAATATCCTCACACTATTCGATGATCAAACTAATTAAAATTCAAATATGAACCACTATTAGGGTGACTAATCTCAAGGCATAGCCATAGGGGGTCAACCCGATAGGTTACTCCTAATATATATCATCAAGGTATTTAGTTAGTGTTTTAATGTGGGTCCAATACTAGAGAGGGTATACCATGACAAGCCATTATTTTCTTAGTCCTCTGACCTAAATACACAAAATCCCATATTCTAACCCCCTTCCAAGGAGTTCCATTTCATCAATTAAATTATTTTTCATTTCAAAGGGGTAATTTTCCAAACATAACATAAGAAAAACCTAAAACCATGCTTTACAAGGAACTTTAATTTCCAAAACCAAAAGTAAACCATTTAAAACCATTTTTAATACACATATTGAATTTTATAAATTATAAATCATTATTTAAAGTAAGTTTAAACATACTTTGAGGACAAGAAATAAATGGAGGTTCATAAAATAAAGGAAACTTATGAAACCACCTACATTTATCAATGAGAATACTTGAAATTAGGTGGAATCTACTACAAAATGGTAAAAGACCCCAAGAAGGTAAGTGAAGACCCTAAAAACCAAAAAACTTATCATTTGAGTTGGACACCATGAGTTGTAGGTCGTTATCACCTTAGGGTAGAAAGAAAACAAAGGAAAGGGGGTTATAAGTCCCAAAGAAGGAAGAATGTGAGACTTGAATGAGTTTTTATTGAAGAACCTAGGTGGAGTCTCACCAAAATCAATCCATTAAGGAAGGAGGGGTATTTGTGCATTAGAGATTTTTCTAATTTGAGTGATGGAGGAAATGAGAAAATTAGGGGTTTAAAATAGTTAGGGAAAACTGATAAATTAAAATTTTAAATAAAACCAGATGACTACATGGTTTAGATGCACAATTTCCCAAAAATTTCACTAACCATGTGTGTGGAACTATCTTCACCTGGGCAGTCATACAGTTTGGCCACATCGTTAGACAAAATGTGCACTAACCTTACAATTCAATTTTGTTAGGAAACTATAGGGTTTTCATGATTTTTCACATGGTTAGTACTAACCGTGTGCCTACCATGAAACATGAACTATCCCTCATTTTTTCAATATTTTTCAAATAAAAATTATTATAATTGGAATATAATATTAAAATAAAATAAATAATACATTCCATACCTAAAAATGGCATCATGGGAGTAATAATTCTCCCCACTATAGAACTTTCTTCCCCTATAAAGTCAACTAAAAGGAGGAAAGTTGATAAATAGGTGAGGAAAATACTCCCACATGAAATATTACCACTCCCAAGTCTCATAAAAGTGATTCCCATTATTAGAGAATATTCAAACCATTGAGATATACTTTCCATGAAGAACTTTATACCAAGAGTCAATAATCTAAACAGGAAAATTTGTCACTGAGACACAGTGTTCTAACTCTATCTCCTCCCAATTATGTACATGAGAAAGGTATATATTATATTTCTTTATTTTAGATACACAGAACATGTTATGGATAAACTTAAACTATGGAGGTAATGAAAAATTATAAGAAACCTTCCCAATTGTAGTGGTGATCTGAAAAGGTCCCACATACCTTGGAGAAATCTTTACCTAATTTACAAGTCAAAGTGGCCCACTAAAGCTAATACCTTTAAAAAAACCAAATCATCCACTAAAAACTCCAAGGTATGAAATAAAATATCAACATAAGACTTATAGGGACTTAGTGTGGTCACTAACCATTATCAAATTTTATAAAAATTCACCTCTATTTCCTGCATGATGTTTGGTCCCACTAAGGAAATATCACCCACCTCAGTCCAACAAAGGGGATACTGACATGGTCGACCATACAAGGCCTCAAAAAGGAATTTTTATGATAGATTAAAGGTAACTATTATTAATATAAAAATCAACTAGTCCCAAATAGAAATCCTAAAAACCTCTAAATTCGAAGATGAAGGATTTGAGAATATCCTCTAGAATCCAAATTTCCCATACTATATGGACATATAAATATAGATGTTAGGTTGTGATAAAATTCATTTGAGATCCCATTACCTCTTGGTAGACTTTATAAAATCTTGAGGTGAACTGGGTGTCCCTATTATAAGTAATAGTAGGTAGAACCCTATGAAACCTCATAATATCTGATGTGTAGCCTACCAAGATCTCCTACTTTCATGGAATCTATGATCATAAAAAAGTGAGAATATTTGTTTATATAATCAATCAAAATCCAATAAAAAAATACATAACTATCTCATCCCTGTTTTAGGTAGGCACTAGATGAGATTTCAATAAACTAGATGCTTGAAATTAACCTACTAAAATATATGGAATCTAGAAAAAAAATCCATGATATCCTATCTCATACCCATACACTATCATCAATGTCTCACATTGTAATACATCTTGGTGTTATCAAGGTGGAAGACCTACTAATAATGATGAAAATATTGTATAATGACCTTAATCATTGATAAAGGAACCACACAATAAATCAAGGATATCATTTAGAAGATAGATATAACTTATTAGTGGTCTCCCAATCATTTAATATCCTCCTAAACCACTCTCATTATTTATCTTCTAACTACCCTTGATGAGTGATCTCAAGAAGAGAATAATTAAACATAATTATAGAAAGAAAAAAATCCTCCTTATACTACATATCCTTTAGATTAATTTGATAAAAGAAACCCATGAGGTTGTATTCATCACTATATTCCCTTAAATATTGAGAAAGAAACTTTATACTGAGAGAATATGCAACCAAATTCCATTTTACTTCCATGCAAGTGATGTAAAAGTAAAATTATTGAAGGCACTCCTCCCACAAACTTCTCTTAAGATTCACATATTTTTAAGAAAATACATAACTTGAATTCCTATTATCAGAGTAAACCATAAAATTTCCCTAAAAGGAGAGTGCTAATAACACTTAAGGGAATGCATGGGCATTGTGTTTCTAGGTAATGGGTTGGGTAATTCTTCTATGTGGTCAGAGTTTGTGTAAACCATATGAAACCTTTTGATCATCCAATATAAGTACATATATCAAACCTACACTTGATGCATTATAATACAAAATATAGCCCTAATCAGACTCAGGTAGAATCAGAATATGTGTCATGGTAAACTATCGATTTAACTCCTTAATGGATTCCTGACACTTAGGAACCGATACAAACTTCACCCCTTCTTAGGTAATATTAGTTAATAGTGAAGTAATCTTGTAAAAATCCTTTATGAATCACTAGTAATATCCAACTAATCCCAATTACCTCTATATCTTGAATATGTTCTTTGAATATTCCCAATACATAATGAATCTTACATTTTTTGGATCAAAAAATTCCCTATTCAGATACCACATTCCCCAAAACAACAATTCTTAGATTCAGAAGGCCCAATTTGATATCTTGGAATAAAGGTGATGATCATATAGAGTTCCCAAAACAACTCTTAGATGATTATCATGCTCCTCCAATCACTTAGAATACACCAAGATATCATCCATGAAAAACATAATAAATACATCAAGGTATTAATGGAATATCCAATTTATGAGTTCCATAAAGAACAATATAGAATTTTTCAACCCAAATGAAATCACAAGATACTCAAAATTGACATAACTACTTCAAAAAGTAGGCTTAGGAACACCAAACTCTTTCACCCTAAGATGCTGGTAACTTGACTAGAGGTCAATCTTTGAAAACTATATTTTCACCTTTATCTAATCAAATAGGTCATTGATATGGGGTAAGGGATACTTGTTATTAATATTCACCCAGTTCAAATTTTGATAATAAATACATAATAAAATAGAACCATCTTTTTTCTTAGAAAAGATAACCAGAGCTACCCAAGGATGCATGCTAGAGTAGATGAAGCCTTTAGCTTCTAAATAATATAGTTGACCATTAATTAATTTAATTATGTGAGATATATATGATAATAGGTTAAATAAATCACCTGATTTATGATTACCATATCAATTTAAAACTCAACTTCCCATTATAGGGGTCAAACCAAGAAGTCATTTGGAAACACCTCAAGAAACTCACTTAAAAATAAAGGAATTTTGATTTTGGAATCCAATTCATCAAAATCAAACAATAGATAAGATAATTGACATGATAGGCTACCCACTTCAGGAAGGATTTGTATTTCTTGACTAGATCATAGATCCCATTCCCCTTTAAACACATGTGAGTTCCCATTGGTAGTGGTGAAGGTCACCTTCCATGAATAACAATCAATGTACACCCTAAAGGAAACCATTTATTCCATTATGATAATGATTTAAAAGAGATCTATATAAAGTACCATTAAATCCCACACTATCACCAAAGATATCGAGATAAAATATTAAGTGAATAAGAAGACTTGCGCTTTCTTCTTCCCAATAAGAGTTGATATTTCCATCATATAAGGTCTAATATCATAGGTAATATTTAAAAATTACATGATATGAGAAGATATAAAATAACTAGAGGAACTTTTGTTAAATAAAGTAGTCTATATAAGAAAATTAATAAGAATAGTGCCTCTCATAGTCACTATACCCATCTCAGTCTCCACCGACATCTCCTCTACTGCATGTAACTACCACACCTTAGGATGGCTCTAAGTTTGTATGGTGGCCTAGGGTTTAGTTTAAAGTTGAATCTACTCATAAGATGAACACATCCTACCTCCTCACCCATGAGGCTGATATCCCACCTCCTTAAAGGCATCAATCTACATGATAGATCCCCTTGTATTAAAATATATTTCACCAATTTAGGAAACAAATATAGCTTTGAGAAACTTCTATAGATATCCCAGATTCCCAAAAGAGTGATATACTATAGGGGTCACTTGTATTGAAGGTTTCATATACCCATTATTACCACACAAATAGAAAGTGAGAACCCCACTGCCCTTGTCTACAGATGATATAGATTGAGGTAGAAGCTGGGATCCACTACCACATTCTTTTATGGACTTATCCCACTTCCTTTTATTCTCTAAGGAGTTGGATACACACCCAAAAGACATGAAATAGATCCCAAACAATCATCGAAAACCATTTTGATAAATTTATACCATCAAGGATTGATTTAACACTTCAAAATACATCTTGAGATTAAGAAGGAACACTTGAGAACAGATATCAAGATGCAACACCATTTTAAATTAGAGAACTTTCAACTCATCATTAGAAACAATCTTAAGAGTGAAGTGGGAAATATCAGTAAACCAATTATTATACTCTATAATTTTTTGACTACCTTAATGAAGGTACAAAAAATCCTTAGATTTTTCTAGTTATAGGTTTTTGGGATATAACCATCAAGGGAATATAACTTTAAAATCTTTCCATTCTATGTTCTCATGATACTTAGATTGAACAACCTTCTCCCAACATTTTTGACTAGGAGATTATAGCATAAAAGAAGTACACTTCACCTTGACAACATCGTGAATCTCAAGTAATTAAAATATAATATTGGTCTTATCTATCCAATCCTCTACTTCATGAGGATCACTGGTCCCTCAAAAGGATGGAGGGTTATGGTGATATAATTATTGAGCCTAATTACTATCTCAACTTGAGATTGAACCTTCTTCCTAAACCTGATCTAGAAAATATCCTGCTTATTGTTCAATAGCTCGGACCATTCAAACTACCACTTAAACCAAATTCTAGTTCACCGAGGGATTTTATAATATGGAATTATCTATAGAATTCTATGGAAGATTCAAAAGAAACTTTCCAGGAGGCATAACACTATATTAAACCAAATAAGAAAAGTAAAAGACATAAAAAGGTAAAAAATTTAAATTTAAAGGAAAAAAATTCATTAAAAAACTTAACGAGTCACAAGAAAGCACATAGAAAATAAAAAACACACAAAATATTAAAATTCACACTTTTCATGGTTTGCCCATATGGTTTGGTAAACCGTGTTCCAACCATACGGGTCACACTAGAACCCATACACTTAAGCCATGTGATTTGGTCACATAGTCTTCTGCCTGTGCACCCTAACCATATACCTTATAATAAGTCCTTTGGCCCTTTAATTTAAACATAAAATCTCTAAAAATACATGACCAATATAAGATGCATTCTAAGAAACCCATTTCTTGATATACCTTGGTGACTTAAGGATTTTAACAATGAGTGTTGGTCATACACTCACTCACAACCTACCCATAAAATCCCGATGACCCCATATATTGTTTATTAAGACTTCCTAACATCATAAACTAAGAATTAGGTTCTAATACCATTTTGTCAAAAATTGACCCAATTTATCCCTCAATTGGGTACTCAAACCATCCCATGGTAATGAAAAAATGGCATTCTTAACCTCAATATCTGGAAATTAGTGATTGGGAATTAATAATCACTTTTGGGAATTATTTTCCCATTTAAAACCATTAAGAGGATCCAAATTGAATATTTAATAGGACCTTACATATTTTGGTAGGTAATACTCCAAATTAAAGCAGTCAAAATAATTATATAAATAACTAGAAATGGAATAAATAAAATATCATTGAGATAAAAAATAATAAAAAATAACATAAGATAAACATACCATAAAAAAAGAGTGAACCAACCATGTACATATTCAAAAGGGATGGGATGGGAAGATGAATAGGCAATACATGGTGAAGATGCAAAAAAATTAAAGAAAAAGTGAAACAAAATATTCCACTAATCTCTATGTGATATGTGGGATTAGTCCCCACCATATCAGCATCACCCATCTATACTACACTAATAATATGAACTACCACCACCAGGTGATGCTTTTCCTTAGCCTTTATATGTGAAAACTAATTCCAAATACTCCCATTGGGTGAAAGTATAGTGTGACCAAAACTATCCTAGTAAGATCCCAATAATTGTTACATAAGTAGTATTTTTAAAATAAAACTTAACATGGAAATTTGGAAATAACTATATAAAAATAAGTTTTAAAATTTTAAAGATAAGTAGAAAATAAAAAATTTAAAATATAAGTATATAATATAAAAAAACCAGGTGGAAATACTATGGTATCTAAGGTACAACAATCTAGTATCTTCACACAACTTTTTGATCAAATCAAATAAAATTCAATTGTGATCCACTGCTAAGGAGAATAATCTCAAGTCATAATAGGAAGGGATCACCCCAATAATTGGCTCCTAATACATATCATCAAGGTATTTAGTTTGTGTTATAATGCGATTCCAATGATAGGGATGGTGATCTATGTATATACATTCTTGTCCTAGTCCTCTCACCTAAATACCAAACTTCATATATTCTATCCACCTATCAAGGAGTTCTATTTTATCAATGGGTAATTTTATAAAAAAAATAAGAAGACCCTAAAACCATACTTTCTAATGAATTTTAATTTCCAAAAAAGTAAAACCATTTCCATCCATTTTTAATACATATATTAAATTTTATAAAACAAAAAAAAATTAAGGTTCATAAAAAATGGAAACTTATGAAACCTCCTACCTTAATCAATGAAACCACATGCAATCAGGTGGAATATATTAATAAAGAGAGGAAAATACCTCAATAATGAATGTAATTACCCTAAAACTAAAACCTCTATCATTACTATCAAAAAACATGAACCCTAGTTTTCCATGACATTAAAATATAAAGAAAACAAAGGGGGGAGTGGGGTTAGAAGACCCAAAAAAAGAAGAAAGGGTTACTTACCTGGGATTTTCTTGAATAACCTAGGTGAAATCTCACCAAAAACAAAGCCAAGAAGGGAGGAAGGAGGGGGTATTCATGTGTGAAAAAGACATATTATTTTAGTGAGGGAGTAAATGATGGAAACAATGGTTTAAAAGAGTAAGAGAAAACATATAAATTCACATTTTTAATAAAATTGGATAGAATGTATGATTTTCCTAACCGTGCACCAATCATACAGGTTGAAATAGATTCATCTAGGTGGTCACATGGTTTTTCCACATAATTATAAAAACCATGAACCATACATGAAAATAAACTTTGTTATGAAAATATAGGTTTTTCATAGTTTTCCACGCGGTTAGTACTAACCATGCACCGACCATGCAACATGTGTTATCTCCCATTTTTCAAAGTTTTTAAAATGGAACGGCTTAGAAATAGAAGATTTGAATAAAAATAATAATACATTCTATACTTGAAAATGGAATTGTGGGTGTGACACTGATCACAACCAAAATGATGGTCAATATGAAAGAATCATCTAAACACTTGAGGATATACTGAGAGCCTACTATATGGACTTCAAGGGAGGCCAAGAAAAACATCTTTATTCGATCAAGTTATCATATAAAAATATCTTCCACTTAAGAATTTAGATGGATCCTTATGAAGCCCTATATTATAAGATATGTAAAATACCCATGTATTGGGATGAAGTTGTCGAACACAAGCTACTAGAACCTAAACTTGTCCAAGAAATGGTAGAAAAGGTAAAGGAAATTCAAAAACACATCAGAGCATCAAAGAGTCACCAAAAGAGATACATTGATAATTTATAATTAGATCTAGAGTTTGAGTTTGGAGATAAAGTGTTCCTTCATATATATTCTTGGAAAAGTTTCATAGGGTTTTGGAAGAAGGGAAAGCTAAGTCTCAGATATATTGGTAAATTTGTGATTCTTGATCATATTGGAGTGGTGTCCTATTAACTATAACTCCCACAAAACCTATCTCAAGTGAATGATATGTTCTATATATCCATATTGATGAAGTAATTACTATATATTTCACATTTACTAAATCTATATGTGGTACATTTGGACCATTATATCTCTTACAAATTGCATCCAATGAAGATCTTTGACCATAGAGGAAAAGTTTTACACAATAAGAAAAATCATCTTGTTAAAGTACTTTGAAAGAACCATAATTATGGAGAAGAAACATGTAATCATGAAGAATAAGTGAAATAGAATTACCCTCATTATTTTCACCTTAGTATGTATAATGAAATTTTGAGGGATAAATTTCTAAATGTGGGGAGGATGTAATGACCTAGAATTTTATGAATGAATTTTTCAATCTGAATATATATGTGTGTCACATTTGGTAATGTAGTATAATATAAAATACATGCTTCACATAATGAAATAAAAACTACTTTATTATATTAATTAAAAAAATACACTTAGAGAATAAATATTTCCATAAAAATTGAAAGTGTTATAATGATACAATAATCATAGAAAAATAAAATAACTAGAATAGAGAAATTTGGACCATCTTAGTCTCTAAGAATAATCACACTTGCGAAAAAAACTATACAAAAATGCAAAACACTACTAATTTAATTTAAATTTTTGAAAAATAAAAATATAACCTTGAGATAAATATAATTTAATGATGAATGAAGGAAATAATAGGTATTTATAGTGGGTAGAAAAACCATATGACCATTAGAAATATGACCATTGGAATAAAAATATAAATGTTAGAAAAGTAACATGATTGATGGAATAATAAGATAATATATTGGGAATCTTATAAAATAAAAATATATGGAATTTATATTAGAATAAAATTAAATAAAAGTGTTAAATATGATAAAATATATATTTAACACAAAGAAACCATAATTGTATTTTTAGAAAATATATATGTTTTATTTTCATTAAAATTAATTTATTAATATATTAAATAAAATTTTATCTTTATAAAATGCTTTTATAAAACACTAGGTATTTTTATATAAATTATAACATGATTTTATGAAATTACAAGTAATTTTTGAAAGGGTAATATATTTAATCACTCCATAAAAATTATTATTTTCAAAAAATAATAATTTTATTTAAAAATTAAATTTCTCAAATTTATAAAATTATTTTGATAAAATTTATATCATTTTTGAAATCGGTATTTTAAAATTATATTAGGGTGAATTTTTGGTATTTGTTTTGAAAATGTTGAATTTTTATTGAATAGTGAAATAACAAAAATTTAGCATTTCACATTATAGGTTAAGTATATGATTGAATACATTATGGATGATGTAAATAAGAATTATATTGGCCCCACATTCCCAAATTAATTTATATATTTATAAGTTTCATTAATATTGGTAGCTTTAAGAAAAAATAATAAACTAATGGATATTAAAATCAAAACACCCATATCCTCCCCTTATAAATACCACCCTCCTCCACCCATTTATATTCACTTTAAAAGAAAATTACATTGAAAAATATCTACCAATATCTCTCTAAAATACCCCTTTCCCACATCCTAGGAGTTCCAATCTCACCAAAATATCATTATAAAGTTTCTTTTGGTGTAGTCTAGTAGAGGACATCCAAAGGAAAAGATAACATTCTCAACCAAACTCTTTCAAATTATTTATTCTTATACCTCTCCCAAATATATTTCAAAAAATATTATCATAATTAAATAAACATCATAAATATCATAAAATTTTATTATGTTAATCATATATCCATCATTTAACTCACTCTAATTTAATTCTAAAAAAGAAATCATTGATTATGCTTTGGTTGGTTCACCACATCCATGGATGATGTATTCCATTTTTCATCACCGCCTTCATGGATGGTTGTAATAGACACATATTACGGTAAAAAAATATTTAAATAGTAATATTATATTTGGTTTCATATTCTATAATGGATAAATAGTGATAAAGTTAAAATGAACTAAATAAGTTCACCATGGTCTAAAAAACTGGCTAAATTAACTAATCATATAACAATATCAATTATAATATCTGAATCGTGATTATTTATGAATACTAGTGGATATTAAGAAACTTTTGAAATTTTGGAAATACATTAAGTAAATACCACTACACTTATAGAGTTGTAGTCCCATTTCCTAATAACTTACATAATTACCTATAAACTGATTCCACCTTGGAACTTAGACATAAACGTCCTCAGGACAATGAACATAAACATGATATCCCAATTAAATGATTATAAATTATTATAATAGGATAATAATAAATAAAATATACATTAAAATTTTTTCAAATCTATAATTTAAAAAAATTAATTTGATTAATCAATACATTAGGTACACATACCGAGAAAATTAGGACCCGAGGTAAGGAATCTCTTTAAACCATCATATTTTATTTAGGTTATGCTTTATCAATCAAACTTAGTTTCTCTATTTATTATTATAATTAAATTATTATATATTATATATATATACTATATAAATATACCAATATTATTATTTGTTTCTTTACAAGGGCTATACATATTTTTAAGTTCCATTCTCAGTCCTCTCTCTAAAGAAAACCTGATTAATGAGAACTTTCTTATTTATTATTCTTTTTCCGGTGACAAACATTTAAAGTTTTTTACCTCAAATTATTTCTTAAAATTAAAACTATTTTATGCGGAAACCATTATATTTACTTATAATTGTAATAAAAACACCATATTCTCTCCTTCTTTAAAGGTTCTTTATATATTTCTTAAAAAATAATTTAAGAGGTTAATTTCTATACCTAATTCCCACCATTTATTATGAGTTTATATTCACTTGAAATATATATTTAAGACACATGATTCTTATTTAAAATATAAATATAAAAAATATTTAATTCCTTATTACCTTTGGAATATTTATGAAATATCCATTCATTATTCCTTGATACAAGATTATGTAACCCATTTTTTTCATTGGTTTTTATTATAATCATTACTTATGTATGATTTCCTTATATAACACACATATGCATCTATATATTGTGATGTTATTGGTAGTACCAGAATTATACATCTGCCTAATGCATTGGGTAAAGTTTTCATCTCATGAGATATCATATATGGTGCATGATCGGTTATCCAAACACACTATGATGTGTTGTCATGGTAGTGAGCCTTAACTTATGCTTATTATGTCATGTTTTATGTGGTTGTAATGTTATTATGATACCATGATGTTATGATATCATACTACTTATTACATTATTCCATTTTATGATATATTATACTTTTATTTTTGATATCATGTTATGCCCCCTGTCTCATCTTTTATATTTTTCTATCATGTTTTCTCCCTTATAGGTCTTTATAGCTCACACACTTTATTTATATATTCCTTAGGATATCCTATGAAGTTAAATAAGTTAAATGGGATTTAATATCAGTTTATGGATATCTAAATAAATATTATTTATCTTATATTTATATTGTTTTATTATGTTTCTAATCCCCCAAAGACATAAAACCTCTAGATTTATAGGTTGTATTTTATGGAACTTCATGTTAAAAATCATGAAATAAAATGTATAAGAGAATCAATTTTCTATAATTTGGGTATTATAAATTTGATAATAGATCAAAGGGGTGATAATAAAATGGATATATATACAAGGTATCATATTAAGTTGATGTTTAAAGAAGATTAAAACAAAATAAACTCCAATAGAAAATGAAGAGGGTTAAATATGAACCCTTACCGCTTCTAAGCTTCTAAGCCTAGATTCATCCCTTAGAACCAACCAAAATCTAAAATATTAAAGGGAAATATATGGGATAGACTACTTGAGATATATATATATATATATTTATATATATAGGAAACTTTGAATTTAGTGTGAGTGAAATGGGAAGAGGGGCCGAGTATTTATAGGTATGGTGAGTAGAATCTCATGGAATAAATTATTGATTATTTCATTTATCCTCTATATTTAGTGCTCTACTAAACCAATAATGCACCACTTAACTCTATTAGTTATCTAATATAATTTTTAGTTAAAAAATTAGGCAAATATTACTAAATTATATAATTTTATTCATTCTTATATATATATATGATTTCATATTTATCGTATTTAATCGCATTTCACCATTTTTACCACACTTTACTAATTTTACCAAAAATTACCAAATTTCACCCCTTGGATAATTTTTATATCATAATTATAAATATTAAATAAATTTAATCAAATTTATCCTCTAATTATATTCATTTTTAATTTTATATAAGGGAGATAGATTTGATAAAAATGTGGTATTAGAGTAAACACCATTTCATTTTTAAAATAATATCCACGTTAAACTACTTAATCCATAGATACATAACCAATTTTCACACCAGAATAATACATATGGGTAAAGTGTGTAATAGTTTTAATTTCATGTGGTGGTTTGGAAATAATTTATATGGTAGTGATTTTCACTAACTTGAACTTATCCCGTAGATGATTCTGGTCCAAGCTTAGTTGTTGAAGTTTTTCTAGGGATTCGTTAAGGGAGAACCCCACTAATGAAACTTAACACTAAAAATATGATAAATGAGATTTATATTGGATATTAATATTAGTTGAGGACATGTTTTCTCCCTCCTGCATCAATTATATCTCTCCATTATCCTTAATATACACCAATTATAACAATCAGTTTACAATGGATATATTACCAATAGTCATAATTCCTAATGGTTATAATGTCCAATATTCAAAATTTAAAATACTAATGATGACCAAT
This sequence comes from Viscum album, assembly GCA_963277665.1. Lineage (NCBI taxonomy): Eukaryota > Viridiplantae > Streptophyta > Magnoliopsida > Santalales > Viscaceae > Viscum > Viscum album. The sequence continues at coordinate 601,748,565 of OY728148.1, forward strand.
GTTCATGTAATTTATATATTTATTTCATATAAATTAAGTCAAAATAATACTCTAAATAACACTTCTCATTTTTAGATCCTTTAATATATCTATTTTATGGATTGTATTCTTCTTCTTTTGTACTATTCTAGTTATAGTATGATGTTAATCAGTGAATATGAGCTAAGATACATCTATATTGTACTTTAATTATTTATTTTTATATATTATCCATTATTAGTTATAAAGGTCTTAGTAAATTTGTACCTTTTCTTTGTAGTACTTATTTTTTAATGAAAATATGCTTATTTATTACTAGAATTTGTCAAGTATTACATTCTACCCCCTTATAATAATTTTATACTTGAAATTTAATAAAATACATGAAAAAATTTGGTTAATAATTTATCATAAAATCATTAGGACCCCATGTTTCCTCCTTTACCTGGTAATTCCTCTAAAGAACCTTTACCAGTTAAGTTTCTTGATTTCATATCACTTGTTCTCTCAAATCAATAATCTGAATGTACTATTTATTATAAGATAAATTATGCTCCAGCTGAACTAGATCCACTTTTATCACATGGTAAGGGTCTTTCATATACTCACTTAGAAATTATATATGTAAAATATCATGAACTTGATATAGGTTCAGTGGCATAGATAAATGTTATGACATAGCTCCAATCTAATACAATATTTAAAATGGCTCAATGTATTCTAGAATTAACTTCCCTTTATTAACGAACCTCATAACACCTTCCATAGAGATATCTTCAAGAATAAATGTAATTCACGATTCGTCCTTTGGTTGTCAATATAACTTTTCCATATAATTTGAGCTACCTTGATATGATTCTGTATGGATCTTATATTCTTTGCATTTCTTACAAAAGTTATGGACCCAATAACTTCCTTTCTGCAACATCATCCCAATATGTTGGAGTTTTAAATCCCTTTCCATTTAAGTCTTCCTATGGTGGAATTTTTATACTAGAGTGGTAAGTATTATTATATTCCAAATATACTAGAGGAAAATACTAATTGCAACATCCATGGAAATCAAGAGAGCATGAGATTAACATATCCTCCAATGTGTAGATAGTCCTTTTAGACTATCCATCCATTTAATGGTTATAGGCTATGTTAAGATTAAGTTCCATATTTAAAGCCTTCTGGATACTCCTATAAAATTTAGAAGCAAACCTTATGTCATGATTAGATACTATTGATAAGGTTGTTCCATGAAGTCACAAAAATTCATTTATATACAACCTAGTAAGGTTATATGAAGGAAAATATTCTCAAATTAATTGTAAATGAGATTAATTTGTTAGATAATATAAAATATACCATATTACATTATTCCATTTTGATGTATTATAAAGAAAAAAATTAAATTCATAGTAATATTATCACACTTACACTCTGTTATAGGTAAAGGTTTCATAAAGCCTTTTATTAATTGTCTTTTAGCCTTTACTTTATGGTATATAAAGTATGTTTTAGTGTAATATTCACTCTCTCTCTTCATATTTTCCCATAAAAAATGATCCCGGATATCACTTCGCAACTTAATGTTTCCAAAATGTATATATAATTTTGATATATGATCCTCATCCAATATATATTTATTCCCCTTTGGTATTTATAAAACACATAACATTTTAAAAAATCTTATAACTATATCATCACTAATATTAACCTTAGATAATTTACCATACCTCATATCTTCTATATTATTTTTTATATCCTTATCATTAAGTTTATCTTTCTTGATCCTCTCTAATAAAGAGGGTTGAGTAATTACATGGTATAATAATGATGTTTTCCCTTTCATTATAACACCCAATTCCATATTTACTAAATCCTTGAGAATTGGATCATTCTCCAACCTCATCATGAATAAGGTACCATGGTCCTTTTTACTCAATGCATATTCCACCTTCTTTCCTTTCCTATAATGATAATTTATAACACTATAATAATCCTTGAGTAGTTCTAACCATATATTTTTCATCATATTATGATATTTATGAGTAAATATATATTTTAAACTCTTGTGGCATGTGTATATATATCATCCCTCTCTATAGAGATAATACCACCATATTTTTAGTAAAAATATATCCACTTGTAACTTTAAATCATGAGTTAGATAAATAGTTTCATGGGGTTTCAAATATTTATATTTATAAGTCATCATCCTATCATTTTTCTTTAGAACTCAACCATGACCTTTACTTGATGAAACACTTTAAATAAAAAACAATTATTTACTATATGGAGGAGTAAATACATGTGAATTTACTAATATACTCTTTAATTACTCTAAAAAATATTCAAATTCATTTTTACATATTAATTCAACACCCTTACATATTAACTTGGTTTACATAATAGCTAATTGGGTGATGTTTTCAAAAAAACATTAATAGTATCCTGCAAAACCAAGAAAACTATGTATTTTAGTTATGCTGGAGGGTCTTGGATATTCCTTTAAAACCATTATTTTGTAAGGTTCAACATATATACCATCCTAGGAAAAAATATGAACAAGGAATGAAACTTTTTGAATCTAAAATTTATATTTACTAAACTTCACACATAAATTATTTTTTTCCTTATAACCCCATGCATGATTTTGAAATGAGTTTCATGCTCTTTATAACTCTTATAGTATACAAGAATATCATTAATAAATACTATAATTTTTTTCAAGATAATCCTTGAATACTATATTCATAAAATCCATAAACATATAGGGTATACTAGTAAAAAAAAGGCATTAATATGAACTCATAATGACCATATCTCATATGAAAGGTTGTACTTGGGATATCCTCCTTTTTAACTTTTAACTGATGATAAAAAAATTAAAGATAAACCTTTAAAAAGTATTTAGTATCTTAAATCTGATCAAAATGTCATCAATAAATGGAAATGGATAATTTTTCTTTATATTAATTACATTTATTTTTCTATAATCAATGCATAACTTCATTTAACCATCATACTTCTTCACAAATAAAATATTTTCTCTCTAGGGTGAAACAATTGGATGAATGTAACCTTTTTCACATAAGTCTTCTTGTTTCTCCTTTAACTAAACTAAATTCACTCAATCCATTCAATATGGGGGTTTAGATATGGGGTTTTCACTAGGAATAAAATAAATAGAGAATTTAACTTCTTGATAAAGAGGAAATACTAGTAATTAATCAGGAAATGTATCAATATATTTTTTCAAAATGGGTGCATCTTCTATTCTCAGAACCTTATTTCCTTTTATAGATTTAATTTAATTCATTTATTCCCTGTGTATTTTATTAAGCTGAGCTATTGGGGGTGGTTCTTAACATGATTTATGTAATAAAATATCCCATTAAAAAATAATTAATTCCATACCTAAACCACAAATTTGAACTTCTTTCTCTTTACAATAAATTCTTGTTTTATAATTTGAGAGCCAATCTATCCCTAAGAATACATCAAAATCCACCATAGGTATGATGATTATATTTTCAGCTAGAAAACACCCATGAATTCTAATTTTAACTATATAGTATATCTTTTCATCTCATGAAATTTCCACTTAGTGTTTAACTAAAAAATCATTCCTTGATTCATCAGGGGTGATTAGATATTATTTGAAAAAATGAAAGATAAACAATAATTTTTAGATCTATAATTAAATAATATATTTACAAATTTTAGTATATTATAAAATTACCTAATTTCACTTCATTTATAGATTCATTTTTAGTTTTTTTTATTTCAAAAATTATCCTTTATCCAAAAGCCTCTTCTAGGGTATATTCCCTTATTACTTGGAGCATTAATTTGAGTAATATCCCATCTCCTTACAATTGAAGCATTTCACATTGATTTTTTTCTTTATATACTTTTCAATCATGATCTTGATGACCTTTCTCTCCACATATAATTCATATCCCCAATCCCCTCAATTAATCCCTTTAGTGTTTCTCTCAACATCCATTGCATATTGGTAACTCAACTCTCCCTTTATCTTACTTCCCTATAGTTCTTCTCACATAAAGATCGATTATCCTATTCTTCTTATGTTTCCCTTTGAAAATTAATGATTTTAAAAACTCCTTATAAATAGTTATTGAACTCATCACTATCTATTAATATGTTGAAAAGGTTTTAGAGACTAATGATATTTGAAGACTTGGATTTAAACCATCAAATAATTGGTCAATATTGATTTCCAAGTTGTGTAGATAATCCAAAACATAAATTTATAAACTTGTGAAATTAACATCATACCCAGTCACCATATTTTCTTCCTTTTGTTTTAAATTTAATTATTTTCTTTCCATATCATTATGTTTCTCCTCAGAATTTTTTTTGTAAAAAAATCACCATAAATTCATTCCATTTCATGTTCTCTATCTCATCAACTTTATTTGTATTTTAAACCAAGGACCAGTATTGGTCTACATATCCCCTTAAATTATACAAAACTATGATAAAATTTTGCTTCTTAGAGTTTCCAAATTTCATAAAGATCTTCTCCAAAGGCTTAAACCATTTATCTTCCACTATTGGATTGGTGGATCCACTAAATTCTGGAGTTTTTTCCTAATAAAATGATCTAAAGTGGTTAATACTTATTAAGGATAAATTTATTACTCCATGGGGGAAATTTCCTTTATCATAATTTTTTGAATTTCCTTAGTATAGTGATAATTTATTCAGCACTAATGTTAAATCCTTATCTTGATTATCCAGACAATCACCACATTATCCTTGGTTGTTACCTTGATTAATGTTCATTCTGGAAGGATCCATTATCTAACAAATGGCACAACTTACTTAGTAATATTATAACTAACAATGTATAAAACATATCTTATATATCATGTTTTCATAAAATATAGTCTTATTCTTAATATACATATCAAAATAACTCTAGAACAAACCCTAGAATTTTCTAGTGGTAAAATCTATGCATTTGACCTATGTTATTCTAAATCTAGTTCATAAGGTTTCTATTAAACCTTGATCCAATACCAAATATAACACCCCCAAACCTATAAAACTAGATATAATGAGTTATTTATTAAATGTTAATTATATTACATGATATTATATCCCAATATCAAGGTTCAACAGTCCTTAAGATACTAGATACATAGACATTACATTATAACATGATATATGAAATTATTCAAGTAAAAATATTTATTACTTAATTCTAACCATAGATCCGATCACACATAGTATTATACTTCATTTCATGGGGAAATGGGAAATAAAATTAATAAGTGGATCAAATTATTAGTAAGGGAAAGTTTACAATGGAAGCAATCACAACATAATAATGACATAATATGAGTAGATAAACAAATAATGAATACATAAGTTTCACATAATCCATGAATTAAAAAATAATTAAATAATCACATTGATAGAATTAAATGACTACATAATGATATAAATGATGGTAATTCATAATTTTTAACATCATAAAAATATGGCCAAGGCCTTGTTTCAATAAATCATACATAAAAGGGTAAGGATTCTCCTATTAACCTATCTTAGTTGTCTCATGAGATTTACCATTGATCTGATGGGATATATAATTATAGGCCTCACCATTTATATAAAAGTACAATTAATTCCATCATATAATAGATGATAACAATCTATATATGACACAATGTTCAAGAATGAACACTAAAAAATTACTTAGCATAATTTATCAATGAGCTTTATCCCACAAGATTTTCCTGTATAGAATAAAGGATTATATGACATGAATTTTGTTTTCTACATTAAATTAATTAATAGGGATATATATTTAATTCCATTGATTCATATAATTAATAACTAGGGATTCATAATTTTCAAATAAGTACCATTATAAAGTGAATAACTCAGAATTGTAGTTATAGAGTACTTTCAAAGACTAAGATTGTCAAGGTGTTTGGGAAATCAAATATATGTATTTGAAATGGTAGGAGACTAATTAAATGATAGAAAAATCACCCTTAGTCTCACACTACCATATCTAGTTCAACACTTACATTCTTTAGATACATTGAAAAAACCATAATTATATATTCAAATCCTTCATTATTGTTCTTAATAAACATGTGAATCATCTAAAGCATATCCTCTAGGAGTGTAAAACTAGGTGTGTAGTTAGGCCCATTTGTTGTGCATTGAGCGAATATTGAGTTAATAATCAACCAAATTTTTTTAGGGTTATTACCCCTAGGTTCATTTGATCGAGATCTTGCATCCACTTATAGTATCTTAAGAGGGATTTCATTACTAGGAAACCACACACACTTTACATTAACAAAATTTTAGGATGTTTTCATATATTTAGATTTATCCATTGGGTTTCCACTAACAATAATAGATTATTAAGGTATAGGTGAATGCGATATCCCATTGATAATATGATTAATAATTTATAATAAATAATCATAATAACATTTCATGTTGATATGAAAATTAATTTGAAAGTATTACATAAAAAAGGAAAATAAGGGATTAGGAACCCTTACTTTGGCATAGTAATGACTAAATAAAAGTAAATATAAGATTAATTTAGGTATTATAACTTTAATAATATATATAAATAGTGATAATAATATATATATAATAAATAAAACATATTAATTTAATGTTTAAATTCTGTTAAAACAAAATAAATTCAAATAGGAAATAAATAGGTTGAAATAGGAACCCCTACCTCTCTTGCGATTCTTAGCCTAAATCCAACCATTAAAACCAAAAAAACCCTTCAATATTGAAGATATATATATGGGAGAGACTAATATAGAGATATATGAAGAGGTAAATTCATATTTGGTGTAATAGAAATGAGAAAATATGATGGATGTTTATATGGGTGGTGAGTGGAATTTCATGGAATAAATTATTGATTATTTTATTTCTCCACTATCATTAGTGCTCAAGTACCCCCCATAGTTACCCATTACCTTCATTAGTGATACATTATTGTGGATATTTATAAAGTTATGCAAAGAGAACTATCATGGATGATTTGAATCATGCTTATATATATATGATGACATATTTACCATATTTAACCATATTTCACCATTTTTATTTTATATTACTATTTTTTTAAAAATTAAAAATTTAACCACTTGGATAATTTTGATATCCAAATTCCAAATATGAAATTTATTTTACAAAATTAATCCTCTAATTATGTAGATTTTAACTTTTATATAAGGTTTATATATTTGATAAAATTGTGGAATCAGAGAAAACACCATTTCATTTATAAAATAATGTTCACTTTAATACTACTTAAACTCTAGATAAATAACCCCTTATCAAAATTACATAATCTATAAGGGTAAGGTGTGAAATAGTGGTACTTTCATGTGTTGGTTTGACCAATATTGATAAGGTAGTGATTTACACTAACTTGAACTTATTTCATAAAAAAATTTGTTCCAACCTCAGTTGTTAAAGTTATACTTAGTATTGGTCAAGGGAGATCCCCAATGATTCTACCTCCATCCCAAGATTTGATAAATTATATTTATAGGGGATTTTTTTTACTTTATGAGGCCATTTTTTCTCCCTTTTTCATAAGTTATCTCTCATAATTACCCATAATATTCACTAATTATAATGGGAACATTATAATGGCTATATTACCAATGATCATAATGCCCAATGCTCATAATGCTCTACGGCCATAATTCCCAATGGTAATGATACCCAAATATCATGTAATTTACATATTTTCTTTTTATAAATTCATTCAAACTAACCCACTAAATAATATTTCTCATTTATAGTTCTTTTAACATGTAGATTCTATGGTTTGTATTCTTAATCTTTTATACTATTCTTGTTATATATGTGATGTTCATCAAAGAATATGAGCTAGGTGACATATAAATTTTACTAGAATTATTTATTTATCTATTATAATTTATTATTTATATCAGTCTTAGTAAATTTTTACCTTTTATTCATATTAAATTCTTTTAATAAAAATATTCTTATTTATTACTAGATTTTCTCAAACATTATAACTATGATGGGGATAAGTTGAAAAAACCTCCAAAAATAATGTAGTAATCTACCTTATCTCCCCATTTAATCTTCTAGTAAAATAATCCATATATAAATGCTTCCAATTAAGTTAAAAAATGAAACCAAGGTAGTTAATCCACAGTACATAATCCTCTAAAAAACATGGTGCAACCCCAAAGAAATCGATGAAACTACAGGGGAACTGTGGAATAATGATACTAAAAAATAAAGAACCATGAAATAAATCACTTATGGATCCACACTAAGGAATATATGAGTACATCGTGATGTATACTCAAGTAAAATTAAACAAACTCTCTAAAACACTTCCCACCTTAGCTGAAGATCCTAATTCCGTCAGAGACTCATATATAAGGGTAAACTTAAAACCCAGAAATCCTTATTTACCATATCCTAAAACTTACATTATAATAACATGGGTTCTAAAAAACCATGACTAACAACCCTCATGATGAATCTAGTATGCAGAACTACCCACTCTTCTAGTCAATACTTCATGATGAAACACCCATGTCCATTCCATGAAACTTCCCTTCTAGCTAAAATCTCATCTTTAACTCAACTATCCTTCCCATGACTTCACCTGACACCTATAAAACTTATAAAAAAAAAATTAAAGGTTGAATAATGTTCATTCCATTACATTAGACAACTCTCAAATGATTCTCATCCCCATGAATCAAAACTAAACCTAGAAGGAAAATAAAAATTACTAAACCCAAATCCCCCCAATGTGATATATCTCAAATAGAAATGATGACACCATTGAAGTAAAATATAACATAGGAAAAAATAATATAAATATAAACAAAAATAAATTAATATATCATCATTAAGAAAAAAAATATTCAAAATTTTGAAGGGTACTAAGTATTAATTTTTGACACACATTACCATATTCATTCCTCTAAGAAACCATGACTCTATAAAATGAAATGAAAGGGAATATCACACCCTCACAACAATTTCTCCAAACAATATTTAATTTTAAATTGATTCTCCAAAAAAATCACATAATCCTATACATCTAAATCTCCACAATAAATGACATGAGAGTTTTTTTTGAAGATATCGATAGAGTTGTGAAATATAGAAAATAACATGGATCTTGTTCATCTATGGGGGAAGCGCTACTTGATATGCCAAATAAATAAAATGTTTCAACACATCAAAATAACCAATAAAACATGGATAAATATTACTCTATTGGCTAAACCTACACTACCCATGACATGGGAAAACCCTAAGGAATTCCTGATCTTTAACCATAAACTCCAAAGGTATACTACTCTGATCAACATAATAATTATGATATTCCTACACCGCCTTAATCCTATCTTGAATCATCTACACATTCTTAGTCATTCTCTACGCCACATATGGCCCAAGGAATATTAAATCCCCAACCTCAATACAACACTATAGAGATCAATGGGTCTTCCCATACAATTAATTGAATGGATATAGTCTAATGGAATAATGGTAACTATTATTAGAGGAAAACCTGACCAATGATAAGTTATTCTTCCATGATCCACCAAAATCTAAAACACAGGAATGAAATATATCCTCTAGAATTTGGATAGTCTGCTCTATTTGACCATTTATCTAAGGATGAAAGGAAGTGATGAGGAATAAATAAGAGTCAAATTATTACTAAATAAATCCCCATACTCATGAGGTAAAATAAGGATCTTGATTAAAAATGATGGTCCTCAGTACCCTATGAATCTTAACTATATCATCCGTATATTTTCTAACCAATACATCTATAATAATCATTCCCTTGACCACAAATAATTGATTTGACTTTGTTAATTGATCTATAATCATCCAAAAAGATTTGAATACTCCTTGATATCAAGGCAGACCGGTAAAAAAATCCATAAAAATTTCCTCCCACTTTTACTTAGGGATATACAACGGTAGTAAAAAACCACAAGAAACACAATCGACTAAACATCGCACGACAAACCCCTATATAGACTACTTCATCCCTGACCACCAGAACTGTCTATTTAAGGCATGATATGTCTTGGATATACCTGTATGCACAACTAATGGAGAGTTATGAAACTTACAAATAAACTCCCCATGAATTTACAATAGAATAAGTAGCCTACCTCGAAACAAATCCAGATTTTGATCATCCTCCAACCATCACTCCAGAGCATCACTATAAAATACATGATCCAACATTGTCACTACCTCTAATACTCCCCATTAATACTCCTACTCCTATTATAGAAAGGGTAATTGTAATTTCATATAGTATAAGTAACCTCTACCACCATCTTACTCAACATCAATATACATCACTGCAAGATCCTTCATCACTATCTAAGTATCTTAATACCCCCTAATAGAACATCCATGTGAATTACTACTTATAAAATCAAGAAATTAATTCAAATTACACGAGGTTCAATAAATATGAAAGTCATAGTATTATAAAAACCCCATCCACCCATTTTGATGTGAATTAAGGTCACATTAATAGAAGATATACCTCAATATATTATGATCCATGAAAACCACAAGGTGCTCATAGATGAGGTAATATAACCAAAACTTTATAGAAAATACCACTGCTTCTAAATTTAGATCATGAATAGGATAATTATGACCATGAGGATGTAACTTCCTTAAACTATATGAGATCACAACATATAGTGAATCAATATGTAACCTAAACTGAGATAAGAATTATCATATATATCCTTGAAAATAAATCCCTCCTTTGTAAACTTATGGACAAGAGTAATGTTAAACTTCTCCTTTTAGTAATTTAAATCCAACCAACACTAAAAAATCCATATGAGAGCCTATTAATATCTATTAAAGACTATAAATGGGTATATAATTTGATATAAATCAGACATTAACCTTCAATAATTTCCCATAGAACTAAGAAAACTATAAAATTATATAATATTCTTGGGTACTACCTAAGAAACAACCACCTTGAACTTTAAAGGATCGAATAATACTCCCTATCAAGACACTACATGGTCAAGAAAATTCACCTAATATATTAAAAAATTACACTTGGATAGTTTCCCATAAATATTATGGTATTAAAGAACTTGTAAACTAGACTTAAGATGCTTAACATGATCCTCATTTTACTTTGAGTACATGAGAATGTCATTGATGAACACTACCATGAAATGATCTAGGAACTCATGAAACATTAAGTTCCCAAGTCTAATAAAAATAGTTGGGAAATTTATGAAACTAAATAGAATAAATATAAATTCAAAAGATCCCAAAATGACACCCAAAATTAGTCTTCAGGAAATCCTTCTCCTCTAACCTCATCTGATGACACCTAGACCACAAACCGATCTTCAAAAACTAGCTAGATACCTTAAATTTATCAAAAAAAAATCATATATATTTGGAAGGGGATAATATTTCATGGACATAACCTGATTTAACCACCAATAGTCTTCAAATAATATCATACCACCATCCAAATTATTGGAAAAAAATACTAGAGCATCCCACAGTGACACATTTGGCCGAATGAAACCCTTCACCATCAAATCATTGATCAATATTCTCAAATGGTGTAACTTAGAATGTTCTATATGATAAGTATAAATCAAAATTATAGAGGAACTAGGTTTCAAGTCTATCTTAAACTAAACAATATATGAAGGGGGTAACATCACAACCACTTCATATCAAACATTCAAAAACTCCTCAACAACTCTTGGAAACAACACCACCTATGCCTTTACCAAACTTAATAAAAACTATACTAGCAGAGAAAAAAGTGGCTATAAATTCCTATAAACCATATAATGATATTTATATTTAATAAAAACCACATAATATCCTTCAAAATCATATAAAACAACCCTAATATACAAGAAATTGATGTACACACATATAGAATACAACCAATCCATTCTAAGGATGACATCATATGGTTGTATGAGTAGTAAGAAAAAATCCCCTACTTACTGATGCTATCCCATCACTATCTCATAACCCTGATACACATCAATTAATCTAGACTGACCATCAATTAGTATTATCAAAACTAGAGGCATTGGAGGTATATTCACCTTGAGTCCCAAGGAATAAACCAAGGTTGGTGAAATAATGTAATGCGATTTTAAAAATAAAATAAAGTGAAATCAAGGGTATAATATAAGAAGAAAGTGATACCTAGTACAATATCTAGCCCACCTGACACTATTATCTCTATGTCATGATACTAAAAATTCCCCTCTTCTCTAATTTATTAGACTTATTGAAAACCACCTTCACATATACACTCAAACCTATTCCCCTAAGGATGGGGGATATCATAGGTATATCCTATACTTTCCCAATTCCCCTTCAACTAAAAAAGGTATGTTGAACCTACCACTAATAAGGCTTCTAAGGAAATTTTTTCTAATGATGAATCATGATATTCCCACATATTCCACACTAGCCTTAGAGAATGGACATTCATTGAAATAATTAATGATAATGACCTCCACAAGAAAAGCACACCAAAATAGAGCTTCCACTAGATGCATGGGAATTACCATATCTAGAAAAATTCAAGGAATACCACTAATACAGACTCTTAGCTATCTATAACCTCTATTATCTTAAAATTTGAGACCATCCATCAACATCTGTACACCTTATAAATTTCTAATGATTCCTCTCTCAAAGTGATCCCGAATACACATGCATCTTCTCAATCAACTATACCTTCTTTATCACCACAAGATAAATATGTAATGTAAATAGGGTAATCATGTAATGACCTGGAGTCTTATCAATGGAATTCTCCTTCTTATAATTATGTTGTATTTTATAATGTAGTATAAAGCACATGCACCACATGATGAAACCAAAAACATTTTATTATATTAATATGAAAACTTAATTTAGAGAATAAAACTGGCCATAAGAATTGAAAATATTACAATGGGATACAAAATAGAAAATAAGATTACTAAAATATAAAAAATTTATATATTATTGATCGACCAAAATAACTGAACTCACGAACAACATTATAGAAATGAATCCAAATATTAGTATTGAAATATTCATCTTGAAATTGAAAATATTTATAAACTTTAGAGAAAATAGAATTTAATGAAGAATGAATTAAATAATAGGTATTTATATAAAGTAGGGATCCCATATGAATATTACAAATCTGGCTAATAGAATAGTAATATGACCATAAGAATAATAACCTGACTGTTAGAATGGTAATATGAACATCAAGAATAGAAACATGATCATTAGAATAGTAACCTCACCTATGTAAATGTAAAATAATATTTAGGTATCTTATATAATGACAATATATCTTATTTATAACATGATATAAGTAAAGAAATGTTTTAAAAATGATTAATTAACTGTTTGTATTTTTGTAAAACATAAATGTTTTAATTGCATTTTTAAAATAAATATAATGATTTAAAAGAAAGTTAATTTTCATAAAATTTATTTATAAATTAATATTAATTTTTAATATAATTATGTTATAATTTTATGAGACTATAAGTAATTTTTCAAAGGTCCATAAAATCGATCATAATATTAAAATTGATATTTTTCAAATAAACCAGGATTAAAAAAAAATGAAATTTCTCATATTTATAAAATTATTTTCATAAAATTAATTTAATTTTTGAAATTAAAATTTCAAAAAAATGTTATGGTGAATTTTAGGTGTTTTTCTATTTTTTTTGAATTTTTGGTGAATAGTGAAATATAGTAAAATACAGTATTTAACATTATAAGATAAATAAATGAATTTTTGAGTTATGAATGATGAAAAACCCACTAGTTATAAATCACATGCATAAATTAATATATATAGTCACAATAATCAATAGTATTTATAGTCTTGATCCAAAATAATAAACTATTGAATATAATATTCAAAAACACTCCTCGCATCCCCTTATAAATACCACCCTCACCACCCCTTATCCTCATACCTTTTAATCCTTTTATCATGAAAAATTTCTACTCAAATAATTTCTTAAAACTATCCCACATGTTCTAGTCCTAATATTCTCACTAAAATACCAATTTCAAGTTCTTTAAGGAGTATTTAAAGGAGGAAACATTTAAGAGGTAATATTCTCAATTTACCTCCTTTAAATTCATTTATTTTTCTACCTTCTCCTCATTTAAGAAGTAATATTCTCAATTTACCTCTTTTAAATTCATTTATTTTTCTACCTTATCCTAGCCTCCCTCATAAAATTGGTAATAATTACTCTAGTATCATATATATACTATAATTTTATATTTATAATGGAATATATACCATCCACCCCTTTCTATTCACCTCTTATTCTAAAAAACTAAATTGTTGTCCATATTATGTTAGTTCATAGCTTTCATGGATGACGAGTTTTCATTTTCCACTACCACCTTCAAGAATGGTCATAAAACTATTATTATGTTGAAATAATATGTTAATAAGTATTATATAACTTATTTTAAATTCTTTAATGTTTCACCAATCATTTAATTAAATAAAATGAATTTAGTTCATAATAGTTGATATAAACGCTTAACTAAACTGACCATGTAACATTAAAAATTTTACTAAATGGATCATCCATGTATCAAAAAATAAAAGTAAACTTGGGACCATTTAAATTTCTAAAATTACATGAATACCATTTCATTTAACTTTAGTATTTTTATTCCCATTTGATAAGAACTTCCATAATTATACATAAGTAATTTGACCATGGAACCATAAAATGAACACCCTTGAGAAATTGAAATTAAACATTATATCTCATCAAAATAGTTATAAATGAACATAATAAAATTGTAATAAATAAAATGTAAATATAAATGGTTCTTAATTAATTAATTAATTAATCTAATTTTATTATCTTGGATATTAAGTGCAAGTGCAGTACAATTCTACAACATAAGGTAATGGATCTCTCCAAACCCCCTTTCTATGGGTTATAAACATTCTCTATCTAACTCTATTTATATCCCTATTTTAAAATTTTGAATTCTTATAAATTTTTTATATATAAACCTTAAATATATAACTATATTATTCTCCCTTCCTTTGATGTGTCAATACATTCCATAAGTTCATTCCCAAATTCAACCCATTTCTTTCCATGAGTAATTCCTATGTTTATTCCTTATGATTGATTTCCTTTTTAGATCAAATAAGCATGTGCATGTTATTATGGGTGTACCAATATATTAATTCCACTAATTGGGTAATTTTTATATCTTATTATATGTTATGAATGGGATTAGGTAGTAAACCTAATCCATTATGGGACGTGGTCCACCATGTGAAGCTGTCTTGGCGATTAGGCTTAACTTATGTTTATGTCATGTTTTATGTTGTTTACACTTTCTTATGTTACCATGATCAAATGATACCATGTACATTATGTTATGATACCGAGTAATTATTCATGATCCTTATATTTTACGATAAAATTTTATATCATTTAACTCACATGTTATGATTCATTATCATGTTTATTCCCTTACTGAGATTTTTAGATCACCCACTTTTTTAATGTATTCCCCATGTTATCCTATGAAATTTTAGGATATAAAATGGATTTATGATATCATTATATATATTAAAATGAATCCATTTTATTTTATTTTCACTTTGATGTATTATGAACCTAGTGTTCCAAAGACACTAGGATTTTAAATCCTTTGGTTGTATTTAATGGATATTTATATTAAAACTCCTATAATAATATGTGTAAAAGGTTTGAGTCATTATAGTTGGTGTAATAAAAAAGGTATAGTTATTTTTGGGGATTAGTACTAGAATATTTTAATGATAACCCTATGGATAAGTCTAATTATAGGAAAATATCAAGGAATTTTGGTGAAATATAGAGTGAGTGGTTTCCAAGTAATTACATTCCTGTATGGATACTACAAGTGGATGTTGCTCCAAAATAGTTGTACCTAGGGGTAATAATCCCAAAATGGATGCATTAGGTATTGAATCAATCATCACTTGGTGTGTGAAAAACATGCCTTGCTACACACCCAGTTTGACACTCTCGGGAGATATGCTTTAAAAATTCAAAAATTCTTTACAAACCATTTTGAAGGACTTGAACAAATTGTTAGTTTAGAAATTTTTTAGGGAATTTAACATGGATAAACTATATGTAAACTTAGAGAATAATAAGTTAGTATATACTTTTCATTTATATGTTATTCCTTCTAATTTCATAGTTTTCCTTTTTATATGTTGATTAGTTATAGTATTCTCATCCCATTTTTTCTTTATTCTAGTTAATGGTGGGAAATGGGATGAACCGTGCTGAAAACCAATGTGATAGGCAATGTGATAATTACCCTAATGACATACCTAACCTTATGGGATCAGGATATGGGAACTTCATAGTAGTATAGGCTCAACTGACTCATGTTATGAATAATAACTTGAATCATGTGGAATTCCCTCCTTCTCCTAAGAAGGAGAAAGTTGTGGTCAATTACTTTATGTGAAAAATACCTCCTACCTTTAGTGGATCATTTGATACCCTCATTGTGAAATATTGGGTTAATATAACTGATAAGATATTCTATATCCTTCACTGCTTAGAATAATATAAAGTCATGCTGGGTATCAATCATCTTGAAGAAGAAACTGATTAGTGGTGGAAAATGGTCAAGAACATGAAGTTAAAAGAGGATATTGATTCTATAGAATGTAAAGTATTTAAGAAAATATTTTTCAATAAATATTTTCCTGAAACTCTCTATTTTAAAATGGATAGGGAGTTCCTTAGACTAAAGCAAAAATAAGACGAGTCTATCAGGTCGTATGAGGAAAAATTCATAAGGATTTAACTATATGCATTTGAATTCATCATAAACACCAAAAGTAAGGTGATTTTCTTATTTAGTAGGTTAAATTAGAGTCTATGAAAAAAATTATTAATTTGATGCTTTGAAATCTATGATGATATGTTCCATTATGACCTTAATTTCAATATGGATATTGGTGACTCTCAGTAGTCTTGATCCTATAGATAAAAAGTGTAATATAGAGTTTTCTTTAGGAGGATAAATTAATAAATCTCATGGAGGAAATAAAACCTAACATCCCATGTTTCAAAATTATGGGAAGAATCATCCTGAAAACTATCAAAAGGTAATTGGGACATGCTTCCAATGTGGAAAATATGGGCATAAGGATAATCTATATTGAGGAGAGATGAATAAGCCCATGAATATTATTGTATAAAAGAAGGTTCAAATTAACACTTAGATTGCGATACAATGTTTCAATTGCAAGGAACATGGTAATTATGCAAGATAATTCCCTAATACAATGGTTATTAGAGAAAATCAACAATAATAACCTCTAAGTCCTAGAGAGTAAGTAAGGGAATATGCTATTAATACTACTAAGGTGGATCCTGAAAAAGATGTGATAATAGGTATACTGGTTATTGATTCAAAAATAGAGAATGTACTTTTTGATTTGGGTTCTATACATTATTTAATACCTTGAAAGTTTAGTAGAACTATTCAAACACAACCTCAAAACATTTAGGTTAAGTTATTTTTGAGAACATAAAATGGATCAATTATTGTATCCTAAGTATATAACTCCTCCCCAGTCAATATTTGTGGGGTGAAACTACAAATAAATGTTGTATTACTTACTTTAGTGGATTTTTATTCTTTATTTGGCATGGATTGAATGTCCTTATATATATACAACATCAACTATTGGTAGACAAAGATCACTCTTGAAAACCTGATTCATCCTATGATCTTGTATAAGTGTAAAGAGAAGGATGAATATCCTTTGTAATATTCTTCTAAAGTGTCAATATTATTTCCTTATGATCAAGAATATATAGCTCAAATGATTGAAATAATAGAGAGAATCATGCTTGAAGACATGCCCATTGTGTGATACTACACTGATATATTCCCTGAAGAGTTGTCTGGTCTTCCTCTTGACTGAT
This sequence comes from Viscum album, assembly GCA_963277665.1. Taxonomy (NCBI): domain Eukaryota; kingdom Viridiplantae; phylum Streptophyta; class Magnoliopsida; order Santalales; family Viscaceae; genus Viscum; species Viscum album. The sequence continues at coordinate 601,766,612 of OY728148.1, forward strand.
AGGTTGAGTTATTAATTGAACTTATAACTATATATCTTCCCATATAAAAAATACTTATATAATTTCCACCATTGATTTGGAGTAACTGAATAATCAGTTATAAGAGAATCTGGAAAAGGGTTTTATATTCCTGAGTGCTTCACCATGGGGTACGCCGATCCTCTTTGTCAAGAAGAAGGATGGTTCATGAACCTCTTCATTGATTATTATGAACTCAAAAAAAATCACGATAAATAAAAAGTATCCCTTTCCATGAATAGATTAATTTTTTGATCAACTACATGGGTCCAGTATTTCTCTAAGGTGGACCTTTAGTTAGGATATCATCAATTAAAGGTGAAGAAAGAAGATATTCCCAAGACCGCCTTTCAAACAAGGAATGGACACTAGGAGTTCATAGTGATGCCCTTCAGACTCACTAATGGTATAAAAATATTTATAGACTTAATTAATATATTCTTTATAGATTACCATGAAAAAATTTTGGTTGTCTTTATAGATGATATTTTGATATACTCTAAAAGTAAGGAGGAGCAATAGAAAAATTTGAATGTTGTGCCAAAGAATTTGTGAAATGAGAAGCTATATTTAAAGTATAGTAAATGTGAGTTATGGATTGATGAAAAATAATTATTGGGTCATATTATCATGAGAAAAGGGATGTGTGTGGACCCTTATAAGAAAAAGTAAATTAAGGGGTGGTTGAGATGAACATATGTAATTGAGATCCGTAGTTTCCTTAGACTATCTTAGTATTACCGATGATTTGTGATAAAATTATCATGATTGTCAAAACCTCTAACTAAGATGACTTAGAAGGGGGTAAAGTTTTTTTGGACTGATGAATGTGAAGAGAGTTTCAAGGAATTGGAAAATAGTCTTATCAATGCACCAGTTCTCACAATACCCTCAAGTGGGGAACTTTTCATTTTTTTCAACGATGCTTAAAAGAAGGTATTAGGTTGTGTACTAATATAGAATGATAAAGAGATAGCATATACCACACAGAAGTTTAAAGTGTATGAATAGAATTATCCAATTCATGATCTATAGTTGGATAAAATAATCTTCTCATTGAAAATATAACATCATTAACTCTCTAGGGAGAAGTGTAAGATATCTACAGATAATAAGAGTCTCAAATATATTTTCACATAGAAAGAGTTTAATATGACCCATAAAATATGGTTATATATGATCAAGGAATATGACTAATCAATCCATAGGCATCTTGGTAAAGTAAATAAATTGGAATATGATCTAAGTAGAAAGGATCCGAAAACCTTATCATTGATGAGAATTGATAAGGATCCAATATTCTTATACTTGAAAAAGATGGACATGGGAATAAAAAATGAAGGAATATCATCATTCATTTATCTAATGATTTATCAACCATCCCTTCTGAAGAATATAAAGGATGCTTAAAGATATGATGTATAAATTTAGAAGAAGGTGGAAGCTATAAGGATAGGGAAATCCTTAGAGATCAAAATTGGTTAATAAGTAGCTATAAGATTTGGTTCATGACTATGTATACCATAAAATCCCAAGATAAAGTAGTTGTTGAATGAAACACATATCTCAACATTCTCCATCTGAATGAAACACATATCTCGACATTCTCTATCCACCCAGGGATCATGAATAACTATCAAGATATCTAAGAGCACTATTGTTGGGATAATATAAGGAAGGAGATCACAGAATATACATCAAAATGCCTAGTATGTTAGCAAGTGAAGGATGAAATGAAAAAGTAAAAGGGGATGATGCAACCATTACCCATACTAACATTGAAATAGAAAAACATAACCATGGACTTTGTCACTAGTATTCCAAATAAATCAAGATAAAATATTGATATATGGGATGTGGAGGATCACTTTATGAAGATTGTTTACTTAATTTAAATTCAAGAGGACTTCTCACTCAATTAAATTTCTAGGATATACATCAGAAAAGTAGTGAGGCTACATGGAACACAATTATTGATTATATTCGATCTATATCCAATATTTTACTCCAAGTTTTTGAAAAGTATTTAACATACTCTAAAGAGTAATTTGAACTTCAGTATATCTTATCACCCCCAAAATAATGGACAATCCGAGTAGATTATTTATAAACTTAAAGACATGTTGATAGCATGCTTTATGGACTTCAAAGGAGTATCATATCAATATCTTACTCTGGTTTAGTTCTCATACAAAAATAGTTTCCACTCAAGTATCCAAATGGATATATATGAATCCCTTTATGGAAAGAAATGTAGAACACATTTTTATGGGATGAAGTTGGTGAAAACAAGCTGATAGGACCTAAAATTGTCTAGGAATTAGTAGAAAAGGTCAAGACCATTCAACAACACATCAAGGCTTCTAAAAGTCAAAAGAATATCTATGATGACAACCTTTGATGATACCTGGAGTTTGAGTTTGGAAATAAAGTGTTCCTCCACATATGTCCATGAGAGAGAGTCATGATATTTGAGAAGAAGAGAAAGATAATCCCCAGGTACATCACCCCATTTTAGATTCTCAATCACATCAGAGCTATGTCCTATCGAATATCCCTCCCACCATCCCTCTATTAAGTACATGAATATTTACACATATCCATCCTAAGGAATTATATACAAGAACCCTCACTTTTACTGAATTCGAAGGAGGTACATCTGGAAAATGATCACTCTTATGAGGAGCAGTCGGTGAAGATCTTGGAATGTAGATATAAAGTTCTATACAACAAGACAACTCATTTAGTCCAAGTACTATGGTGAAACCATAAGTATGAGGAGGCAGCATGAGAACTATAGAAAGTAATTATGTATAAGTACCCTCACTAGTTTTCACCTTAGTATATAAAACAAAAATTCAAGGGAGAATTTTATTAAGGGGGAAGAATGTAATGACCTAGAGTCTTATCATTGGAATTTCCCTTCTTATAATTGTGTCATATTTTATAATGTAGTATAAAGCACATGAAACACAAGATGAGACCAACCAAAATTTTATTATATTAATTTGAAAATTATATTTAGAGAATAAAAATAGCCATAATAATTGAAAATATTACAATGGGATAAAAAATTGAAAACAAGATAACTAAAATATAAAAAATTAGATCTGCTTGATCGACCAAAATAACTACAGTCATGAACAATACTATAGAAATGAAGTATATTATTAGTAATGAAATATTCATCTTGAAATTAAAAATATATATAAACTTGAGAGAAAATATAATTGAATTGATAATAAATTAAATAAGTGTTATTTATAGAAATTATGGATCCCATAAGACCATTACAAATCTAACCATTAGAATAGTAATCTAACTATTGGAATTATAACCCGACAGTTGGAATGGTAATCTAACCATTAGGAATAGTAACCTAACTATTATAATAGTGACCTAACCAATGGAAATGTAAAATAATATTTAGATATCTTATAAAATTAAAATATAGTATATTTATATCATGATACCAGTAAATAAATGTTTTAAAAATGATAAATTAAGTGTTTGTATTTTTGTTAAACATAAATATTTTAATTGATTTTTTATAATAAATATAATGATTTAAAAGAAAGTTTTTTTTAATAAAATTTATTTATAAATTAATATAAAGTTTTATTATAATTATGATATAATTTTATGAGATTATAAGTAATTTTTTAAAGGGTCAAACAATCAATCCTAATATTAAAATTGATATTTTTGAAATAAATGAGGATTTTATTTAAAAATTAAATTTATTATATTTATAAAATTATTTTCATAAAAAATATTTCATTTTTGTAATATATACATCAAAAAATGGTTAGGGTGATTTTTTGGTATTTTTCTAAAATAGTTCAATTTTTAGTGAATAGTGAAATATAGTAAAATATGGTAGTTTACATTATATGGTAAATACATGAATTTTTGACTCATAGATGATGTAATAACCCACTAGTTCAATATAAAATGTATAATTTATTTTATATAATAGTAATAATCAATAATATTTATAGTATTGAGCCAAAATAATAAACTATTGAATATAATATTCAAAAACATCCCTCTCATCTCCTTATAAACACCACCCCTCACCACCCATTATCATCACACATTATAAGCCTTGAATATTGATAAAGTTTTGATCAAATATTTTCCCAACCCTATTCTCCACATCCTAGTACTACTGGTTTCACCAAAATAGCAATTCCAAGTGTGCTAAGGAGTATTTCAAGGAGGCGACATTTCAGAAGTAATATTCTCAATTTACCTCCATTAAATTAATTTATTCCTATAAATTATCTTAATATTCATCATAAAACATGTAATTATAACTATAGTATCATATATAAACTATAATTTTATATTTATAATGGAATATCTACCATCCAACCCATTTTCATCACCTCTTATTCTAAAAAATGAAACCATTTTCCAAATTATGTCGGTTCACCGCCTTCGTGGATGATAAGTTTTTGTTTTCCACTAATGCATTCAAATATGGTAATAAAAGTATTATTATGGTTAAGTAATATTATAATAATTATAATATAACTTATTTTAAGTTATTTATTATTTTAATTATCATTTAATTAAATAAAAATAATCTATATTGTAATAGTTGATAAAACCGCTTAAATGAACTAATCGTGTAACATTAACATTTTTAAAAAATGGATTTCCCATATATAAAAAAAGGAAACATGGAACCATTTTAATTTATATAAGTACATTAATTCCATTTCATTTCACTTATGGAGTTTTATTCCCATTTTAAAATAGCTTCCATAATTATACACAAGTGACTCGACCATGGAACCATAAAACAAACACCCCTAGGAAAGAAAAATTAAAGTTTATATATCATTGAAATGGTTATAAATGAACATAATAAACTTATAATAAATCAAATATATATGGAAAAGGTTGCAAATTAATTAATAAATTAATCTAATTAGATTATCTAGAACATTAAGTGAAAGTACATAACGATTCTAGAAAATAAGGTAACAGATCTCTCTGAACCCCCATTTTCTTTGGGTTATGAACTTTCTCTATCTAACTCAATTTATCTCTCTTTTATGTTATTTAGTGCTTCTAAATTATTTATATATTTATCTCAAATATATAAATATATTATTCTACCTTCTTTTTATGGGGTAATACATTACATAAGTTCTGCAACATTCCGACCCGACTCACTCTATAAACATTAGCTGGACCGATTGGTCACATGGCCTCAAGCGCACCTCCCCATACCCGAGAGACTACCAACTAGAAGATATGGTATAATGATGTTAAATTATAGATACTATACCCTCTATATTAGTAATAAATATATATAAATAATAATTAAATAAAATTTAGATAAACAAAAGATAATAATAACTAACAATCAATAATAAACTGATAACCTGGCCAATGCCAAATAAAGTCCAACCATGTTTGAACATGCTAATACATAGATAAAAGTAGTCAATATGAAATAGGAAATATAATAAATTATTCCATATGGACTAAATTAATTAATAAATAAAAGTCTCTAATTTCAGAAGGAAGCTCGAGTATATGCTTAGTTGCTACTCCCAAGCTCCTATGTCCAGTTTTAGTTTATAATGAAAAATAACACATAGAATAGTATAGTTCCTAACTTTTTAACAAAATTTATGTTCGAGTAAATTTTTTTGGACCAAATAGGATGTGAGTTAAACTCATTATTCCACCTCCAATGATGTATAATTCAATCCAGTCCATGAGTATAAAATAAAGCAGTGTGCAGGTATAATAACAAAGTAGGTTATAATAAATTCAATCAAGTTGTTCACAGGTTCCTCAAAGACACCTGGATGATCATACATTTTTCGACCTAAGATGAAATGTCTATGAATATGTGAGATCATGTATATATATTCATATATATAAACACACACACACACACATATATATATACACAATGATATACATGAATCAGTGAGGGCCTGAGGCATAAGACCAAGGCATCCACCAAATGATAACATGATAAGTGTATTATATTTTATAAAGGGGGATAAGATTAAGAATATTAACAAGGGATACATATCACCATGAAAAAAATTCCCAATCAATGATATGGAGTTCAATGTCCAACATCCGAATCAAGTGGCATGAAACATCATATACAATAACCCAAAGTGATGGGAAATGCCATGTCCAACATCCTAGACCAAGAGGGTGTGAATCATCCTATCCAATGATAATAATGAGTAATCTGAGTATCGTTCAAGGTATAGTGTACTTTCATTGCATGTTTCATTTAATATTTAAATATAGGCCATGTGAATATCCATGCTAAATTATAATTCAAACATACTTTTAATCATTTAATTTATAAGTGCCCAAAATTCTATGTGACATGTTCATATCATCCACACTTCATTTAAATACCATTTAATCATCAACATAATTCATAATATAACAATATCCAAATGACATGGCCATAAAATTTACTTTCCATCCAAAAAATTTACTCATTTAATTTAATTCATTAATTCCATATATAAAATAGGTAAATAAAAAAGGGATAATTATTTAATACATTCAAATATCCAATTCATTCTCACTTATTGGGATCATATGGTCACATCATTAGCTAAGGTGAATCAAAACCCAACTTAGTGGTGTTTTGGTCATAAGGAAAAATGGCCATCAAGACATATGATTGAACCCACCCATGGGGTGGTTTAACTTGAGGTAATAAAACTCTAACCAAGTATAAGGGTGTAAAATCATGTCTAAATAAGGTCTAGTTGATCAATTTATGGTATTTCATTTTTCATGATCAATGCACAAAAATTATAGCATGTGGGGAAATGAAAAATTTTATAAATGATGAAAGTTTAAGGGAAAATAATATAGAATACCTACCACATGATTATGACCCTTCAATCATCCATTATCAGGATTCAATTTGAGTAAATATAAGATAAATTGAATAAATTTAATAAATAGAAAAATTGAATAAATAGAAAAATGTCCTAAAAAATGTCATATTATCTCATACAGAGATAACATTTGATATGGAGAGATAAATTGAAAAGAAAGCCAGTGAATTAAAGAACTAACTGAGGGAATTGCAACATGACTAGTTCTATTCGATTCAGACATCATATAAAGAATATTCATGGTATCCTAAAAGATAAAGAGAGGTTATCTCCCATGGATGGACACTGTAAAAAATGGATAGGGGAATGAAATTTGGGTTTTAAAGTATATAGGGGAAAATCAGTAAATTATAGGATCTTTAAAGAGATGAACGGTTTGGACACATGGTTAGGAAAACCATGTTCTAATAATGTAATACCACTATCCAGAAACCTCCAAGGTGTGCAATCCCTCACATATTTTACAAAACATGTTCAAATTGTGTAGAAATACCACCCCAAGCACTCATACTCTGAATGGTTGAAGAAAATAGTTTAAATAATAGCTCACTAACCATGTGAGTGTCTCATAACCTCTTTACCACTTTTCATGGTTATATAGGCCACATCACATGGTTATCCAAACCATGTTTCCATACAAAACAATATTCATGGTTGTTCTATTTGGTTAATACTAACCTTGGTCCAACCATGCACCTAGGCTAACTTTTAAAAAACATAAATTTTGGGTCCCAAATCCTCAGAACGCTTCCAAAACCTTTAATCCACCCTATTGGACTTATTCCATTTATAAAAATAACACTCACAAGTGTTTCAAATATCAAAATTAGGTTCTAAATATTGGTTTGTAATTTGTCCTATCCACTAAATGAAAAAAATAAAATTACTTTGAAAATTTTAACCCTTAATAAAAAATGGAATCTTACAACCTCCCCAACTTATAACTTATCATCCCCAAGGTTCCTTGGGAAGTAATAAAAGTCATCAACCAACCTACTTGGTTTATGAATTTTCCTACTCAAATAGCCATGTTTTATTTTCAATTCCCAACAAACTTCTAAATAAAACTTAAATAAAATTAATCTTAAACTACTAAAACTCAATACAATGCACATATTTAAAGCTTAAATATAAAGTTTGTGCTAATTCAAGCCCATCAATACCTGAGACATGATCACATCATCAAATCTTTCATTAACTATCAGTTAAAACTCCCCATTATAGGTTCTAGTCTATACCGTCCAATTCTAAGTCATAGTACTCACACCATTATAATTGAATATTAACACTTTTCCTTAGAATCATAGTGATACTTATGACATGTTTCCCAATTAAAATAAATGGTTGAATTCTAATTGACCCAACTTAGACTAGTCATGCTAGCTTTTCCATGAAAATCCTCAACTAAACTTTAGATTGTGATCATCTCATTCTAACTGCATGATCAATTCAATTTTTCATTGACTATATCCAAATATTTTAGGAAAATGAGATCAAACTACCTCCTGATGATTATTTTTGAAAAAAACTCAGTTCCAATAGCTGACACATCCCTAAACCAGATCCCGATGCCTTTTATCCAAGTCACCTCAAGATTTCTCCAACAACACTCACCGAAGTCCATAACTAACTTCCAGTGATATATCCCATCCATATAATTTTTTAGTCATTCCTATTACAATTCCACAACATGAACATAGGTGAAAACCGAATCCAACATACTTGGATCATGAAAAGATAACCATCAACCTAGCCTGAATGAAAGTCTAGGTTAAAATTGGAATGATCCTATTATATTCCAAGGAGATCATCCAAGGAAATATATAATTCGAATTTTACAAGTGAAAATTCAGTATATAGATGAGACTTTTATGAATCAAAATCAATGACCAAGCCCAAAGGTGGTACATCACTTGGCGGTCAAGTCAAGGAATCATCTAGAATTCATGAGCCTTTCAAAGGCATTATTACTTGGCAATCCAATTATAACTATGAAAAAATAATAATTATATATAGATCTATGTCCACAAATATAATCAAGTATAAAATAACCAATCAATTATCTAAAATTCCTTAAGCCTGTACCAATCATTTACTGATAAATCCAATTGAACATAGTTCTATTATCCAATAAAATTATAGAGCTAAATGACCATATAATGACCAGTCTCAAGATCCCATGGCCTTTCTCACATGAGGGTATCCCACAAGTGGTTGAAATATCACTTCCCACCTTAGGATAATCCATGTAATCACATCAAAGAAATAAAATTATGATTAACACATACCATGCCTCATATATCCTCGAGCACAATAATCGGCATGGCTAAGAACCCTTTCATCCCAAGATATAACACAAACATCACCCATCACCCATTCCCACTTCTTGAGAATGGTTCTCATGGAACTCTCTAGACTATAATTCATGATGAGGGTAACCACCCTCCAATGAATAATGGTACATTTCCTAAAATGTGGTATATTTTTAAACCAATCCTCGAGTGCGTCTCCTAGAGAGTCCCTCCATCAAAACATAAAGATATTTAGGTATCTCAGTATATAACCAATGTTACCTCAGTGTACTCTGGATGATTTCAAAATATTGGTCATGATCATCTCTAAATAGGAGTATTCAAAGTTTCCATTGTTAGTAAAGTACCACTCTCTTTTATCCATGATCAAATCCAATAGGTCTATACATGCCATTAATCAACTCTTAACTCCACGTCACCCAAAAATGTGTGTCTATGTCCACTCATTATTCAATATCCTTAATACACCCAATTAACTATCAATTTATCCCTCATCACGGGGAACTTTTTTTTTCATTTTTTCAAAATCTCTATGTTGATATGTCGATAAGTTTCATATTTTCAACCATTGATCCTCAAACCATACTCATCTAATCACCAATAATCCATATTAACCAATTTCCATGCAAAAATGGTATGAACTAAACTTTCCTCATATAGAAGGTGTACATATTATACCACCTAGTTCCAAACCCAACTCATGCTCCCCTGATTCATCCATCAACAAGGTGAAGCTGACAGTGCTATCCTAAATGTTAGTATTAACACACCAAGATCTCCCTTGGAACTCCTCTTAAAAATTGGGAACCTCACTTATGCCATGATTTATTTCATGAGCATCCATCATACAATGTCATTTCATAAAATAAAGTGGCAATGCAAAACCTTTGGTCAATAGTGATAGGAACCTGAAAAGTCCTTCCCATCAAATCTAGTCTCAATACTCAAGCACCCTAGTGCTTCCTAGAAAACCAAAGGCATCACCAGGTCTATATCGCAAAACTCTAGAAAAAACTATTATTTTATCTTTAAATTAGAATAAAACCATGTTCATCACCTAAATAGTAATTTGTAAAACTCAGTCTAACCACTATTAGGGGTTTCCTTGATCAAACAAAACATCCTTGACTCACTAGGTTTCGAGTCGCAATTGAGGGTCTCCGGGTCTTCTACCTCGCCCTACTAATCAAGTTCAAAATAAGGACACTAGGTCCATTAACCCAGACTTAAGGCCTCTCACATGAGACGAATAACCCACATATGGGGATATATTAAATGACATTCAAAGTTCTTTTAAAATATCTCTAAAGAGATGAAACTAAAAGTACATAAAATATCATTGACCTATAGGGGTCAAATCCTATAAATATAGGCATAACAACATCACTTTCCAACCATCAGCCTATCAGGAACTGATTCTCTAAAAACATCCTAACGGGGGAGTGCTTCTGGAGGGTCACAACATTAACATAGAGGTATAACAATTTGATACTCACTATATGTACACAATATTACCCCCTCAAAGTTTAACTTACCAGAAAACCACCCAAATACCCTAGGGTGTTGTTTTATCAATAAGAAGTCCTACTAAACTCAAAAGGTCAAATAACAACACTTAACTTTCCTAGGAACTTGGATTAAAAGTATACTAGTTTCTCTTCTCCAAGGGAAATACCACAATGGGATAACCCCTCACATACACAAGGCTTTAACTTTAAAACTAGAGTCATTCCTAAAAGGTCACTAGACTGTACCACCAAACCTTTAGGTCCAACACAATAAAAAGATTCAATAGGGACCTAAATGAAACATCAATGTTCCCATTCTAAGCATTAAACAAGCCATATTAAGACTAAATCCTACATGAGGTTTCAATATAAGAGCACCATTAAGAGGATCTACTCAATACATTACATAAATTCACATTTATTATAAACATTAAGGAGGATCAAGTAAAAGATATAACAAGTAATAATTATAAAGTTTCAAAATGTACTTAGAACTTCATTTAGATGATGCAATGAAATATTAGGAAAATTATTTCATAATTTTTTTTAAACCATTGCATTTATCCATAAGTTTTCACAACTAGGATTCGTTAAAGAAAATTTCAATTCCAAGCTATAGAGGAAAACACCCTATAGGTTGTAATTGGAATTTTAATTAATTGATGCCTCATATTAAATAAAGCTTAAAAGTAGAAAAAATTTCTTTTATTATTTTATGGGGTATATATTTAGTAAGATGAAATAATTCATTTATACATAACACTATATAAGTGGATGATGAAACTTTAAATATTCATCCCATATAACATGAATATACCCCCATGGGGTTAAACATAAGGAATAAAAAAGTGAATGTGACCTATGAGGGTCCCATCATGCATCCCTAGATTTAGTTATATGGGTAACCATTCTCAATTTATGGAGTCAACACTCTATAGATTTTAATTGTAATCCTATTTAAGTGCAACCCATAACAGTGAAAATTTATAACACTCTTAATAGGTTTATCACATAAGCATAAAATGATAAAATTAACCTACACATTTCGAGTGAAGCATATAATGATTCGATTACATGATCATCATTCTCAATTTATGAAGGTATAAGACTTCATAAGTTGAAATTGAAGCCCTATTTAACTAACATCAATTTCCTTAAATAACTAAAATTTTAACGCCCCCACACATATCATGGTTGAGTTAAATGACTCTATAATTCCATATTTATAAAGGTACTTGCCTTTATATGGCATTCATGTTACTACATCTAGGTTTTCACCTTCAGTCTTAGAATATAACAAGTCCATATATGATGGTTTGACTATATGGGTCACCCTTCCTAATTAATAAAGACCCAAAAACTTTATAAATTGCTATTGGAACCCATTTAATCATAAACAATGATTTTTTAGACCATGAAACCAATGATCCATAGATAAAACATTTCATATTAGTTAATTAAGGTTCCACCATCAAGCTATATAGGAAAACACTATTTAGGTTGATATAGATAATTTAATAACCAATCATATATCATAACTATAACAAGTCATGATATCATAGAGCAAGGAATATAGGAATGTAAGTAGGAAATCATAGAAGCATAATATACGGGTAAGCATGCTAAAAAATACTAAAACATGGTACAAAATATGAATGGCACATAATCATGTGATCAAGGTATATAGATGAACATGATAATTACATGAGAATCCCATGTTCCTGAAATGATGCATGAAAGCACCCCTTATCATTCCATACTAGTCCAAGAGATAAAACCCATAAATCTATAAATTAGTAACCAATATAATTATGAAAATCACACCAGGTGAAATAAAAATCAACTATAATGCTCAAATAGAATGAACAATGGTTCCATATATGGAAACTTTATCTCTCCCTCAAGTGTGGGTTATCTAGAACCAGACATGAGATACTTACCAAGCTCCAACACATTCCTATTCTCCTAGATACCAGCTCAAAATAGTAAGACAATGTAAAATAAAGATCTAATATAAATTTGTAACATCCTAAACTAGGTCACTCTATAAACAGTAATAAGACCGGTTGGTCACATGGCCTCAAGAACGCCTCCCCATATGCCAGAGGCTACCTACTAGTAATGAGATTATAATGATAGTACTATATGGAGACTATAGCCTCTGGATCAGTAATATATATAGTGAAATCCTAATAAAATAAAAGGTAGAGTATCAGAAGATAATAATAAATAACAATCAATAATAAAATGATAACCTGTACAATTCCAAATAAAGTCCAACCATGCATGAACATGCTAAACAAAGATACAAGAAATCAACATACAATAGGTAATATAATAAACTGGTCTATACTGACTAAAGGAATAAATAAATAAAAACTACAACTTCATATGGTATATTGAGTACATTCTCAACCTATACTCCAAATTTCCCATTTCCATTCCAAGTCTATAATGAAAATCAACATATAGGAGAGTCCAATTCATAACCTACAATCAGGATGTATTTCTGGATACCAAACGATGGTCCAAACAGGATGTGAGATTAACTCAGTAGGACACCAAGAGTGGAGTCTAATTCAATCAAATATATGAGTATAAAATAAAGTATTGTGAAGGTATAATAACAAAGAATTAAACAATAAATGTAATCATGTTAGGCTTAGGCTCCTCAAAGACACCTGGATGACCATACCTACTTCAGTATATATCGAAATGTATCTAAAAATGTTCCATAATGTATATATATTCATATATGTAAACATATATATATGCAAAGATATAAATGCACTGATGAGGGACTGAGGAATAAGAACACAGTATTCACATAGTGATAACATAATAAGGGTCTCATATTTTGTAAAGGGGTATAACCCTAAGTATCTAAATCGGGTATGAAGAATGCCATATCCAAAAATTCCTAATCAATGATGTAGATCATCATGTACAACATCCTAATCAATATGCATGAAACATCATGTCCATAAACCTAAAATGATGTGAAATTACATGTTAAACATCCTAGACAAATGGGGTGTAAATAATCTTATATAAGAACCCTAACTAAGGTCTCTCTATAATAATCCATTTTCAAGTAATCTCACATCCCAATAATTTTGTAACCAAGGTGTTTTATAAATAGGAACCTAATTATCACTCAATGAATAGTTTACTTTCATTGTATATTCAATTTAATATTTAAAAACATTCCATGACAATATCACTGCAAAATTACAACTCAAACATATGTTTAATCATTTAATTTATAATTGAGAAAAAGTCTTAGTGATATGGTCATACCATTCACACTTCATCTAAATATCATTTAGTCATGATAAGAATTCATAATCTAATAAGATCTAAATGACATGGCCTTAACATTTACTTTCCGTCCAAAACATTTTCTCATTTCATTTAATTCATTAATTCCATATATCAAATATGTAAATAAAAATTCTATAAATTTTCCATACATTCCATTTTTCAATTCCTGCCCACTTTACTATAATAATATGGCCACTTTATTAGCCAAGGTCAATCCAAACCCACCTAAGTGGTGTTTTGGTCATAGGTAAAAATAGTAATCAATAAATATGATTAAACCCACCCATGGGATGGTTTGATTTGATGTCATCAACCTCAAAAAATGTATAAAGGTGTAAAAGCATATATAAATAAGTTCTAGGTGATCAATTTATGATATTTCATATTTTTTAAGCAGCATGAAGAAAGTATAGTATACACCACAACAACCCATTTTATAAATGAAACAACTTTTAGGGAAAATCATATTGACCATCTATCTCATTCTTAAGATGCTTCACTCATCCACCATTGGGATTCGATTAAAGATGAAATGAGAGAAATCAAATAAATATACAAATTCCCTAAAAATAGGGCATATTAGATTGAATAGAGATAACATTTGAGATGAGATAAAATGAAAAAGGAAGTAAGAGGATTGAAGAAATAACTAATGGAAACCCAACATGACCAACAATATTTGATTCAGACACTAGATGAAGAATATCCATAGAATCCTATAAGAGAGGGATAGGGGAGTTCCCATGGATGACCGCTATGAAAAATATATAGGAGGAGAAGGGAATTTGGGTTTTAAAGTGGATAGGAAAAAATGATAAATTACACGCACTTTAAAGAGACACATGGTTTGGCTACATGGTTAGGCAAACCATGCACCAACCACGTGATACCACTATCTAGGAACCTCCTGGCCACACAATTTCCTCACATAGTGTATAAACCGTACTACAACCATGTTGAGATACTTCCTACAATCACTCCTACCCCACATGATTTCATCACACAGTTAAACTAATCTTGTTCTAATCCTGTGAGTCTCTCATCACCTCAGCACCACTTTTCACAGTTATCTTGGCTACCTCACAAGTTTAACCAAAATCTATGACTATAAAAAATAGGATACATGGTTGTTATACATGGTTAGTACTAATCGTGTGCCAACCATGCACCTAGGATGTCTTTTAAAAAACTCCCATTTTCAGTCCTGAACCCTTGGAAAATTATAAAAACATCTAAGTCACCCTTTGGGCCTTATTCTAGGTCTAAAAACAAAATTTTATGTGTTCCAACTCTCATAATTACATTTTGAATCCTGATTTTCAATTTGTACCTTCTAACAAATGAAAAACTCAAATTACTTCGAAAATTTCAACCCTTCACAAAACACAGGATCTTACAAGTTCATTTATCAAATGAAACCCATTTATTTCGATAGATAATTATTATATCTATTACTTATGATTTATTTCCTTTTATGTATCACATAATCATGTACATGCTATTATATATGCACCTAGATAGATCTCCAATGAATCATGCGATGTTTTTGTATCATGAGATGTTATGCATGGGATTATGGTGTGAACCTAATCCATTATGGGACCATGTCCACCATGTGATGTTATCTTAGCGGTTTTCCTTGAATTATACTTATTTAATTTTTTATGTTGTTGCTAATTCATTATGTTAACTTGATAAAATGATATGATGTACATTATATTATGATCTCATGTGATTATTCATGTGCCTTATATTTTATGATATTATTTTATGATGGTTAACTCACATGTTATGATTTATTATCATTTTTATTCCCTTACCAGACTTTTAGATCACCCCACTTATTTTATGAATTCCCTAGGTTATCCTATGTAGTTTTAGAATCTCAAAGATATTTAAGAGACCATTATTTAAATTAAAATAAATTCATTATTTTATTTCCACGTTGATGTATTATGAACCTAGTCTTACAAATACACTATGATTTAAGATTATTTGGTTGTATTTAATAAATATTTTTGTTAAAAATCATGTAACAATATGCGTAAAAGGTTTGGGTAATTATAAATCACAAAAAAATAGCTAGATGTAGTACCTCACCAAAATACCGTTCTCTTCCCTCCTTATCTATAAAAATATCATGAGAAAAGTAGATAAGATCTTAGAGTTGAATCCTGAGATTCTACTTAATCAGGCTCCCCAACCGGAGGGATAAAAATCATGTCTCTTTATCACTTTCATAATTTATGAAAGGAAATCTACACAAAAACTATTTTGAAAACCAATCAAAAAAATCTCCATCTCAACATGATCTTTAAGAAATAGAATCCAACACTAGTGCATGACTCCTCTCATCTGACTAATAGACAAAGAGATCTAATACTCTATACTAGCATGGATGAAACCAAAAGTGATCTCCAGTTACTCCAACCAGAACCCCATATCAAGATAGAAGACACTCTCTACATACTTAACTAATCCCTGACACTATAACTCATTCAATATTTTCCTTCAATACTCATCCTAATCAGCCAAGTCAACCATCCTTTTACCAACCAAATCATCATGTTTCACCTCGAAAATATGGACCACACAGAGATGATGAAAATAAAACATATCTTTAATTAATAAAGTAATATATTAAGATCTATATCATGGAATTTACTAAGGATAATTTAATTAGAATCATTTTAACTTCACCTAAATTCCCCCCAATTCAACCACAAATGAAAAAAACATGATGCATGTACCTCTCCTAGGTCTTTACCCAATAATCAATATTACCTCACCTATGTTGTTCAGTAATCTTGAGGTCCTTATATTAGATCACAAGATGCCACAATTGCCTATATCCTAGCTGATCTCCCTTACTTTGTCACATTCTAGATTTGACTAAACCTTTTCCCTACCAAACCTATGAAATCATCACTAGTGCCTAACCAAAAAATCCATCCTAAATTTCATCCAATTATCTAATAATACTATATAATTTTTCACCCCCATTGGGAACCTCTCTTGGGCTAGCATTGAAGATAAGTCAGAACCCCAAATCTCACCTCCAATAGTCCATAGGTTAACAACTAACATTGGTGGTATAAAATATACAAATGGGAGGAATTACCATAATAACTCTAGGAGTATACAAATAAAAACACAAATAAATTCCATAATATAAAATGAAAATAAATATCCCATAATGTATTAAATTCATCATCGAATCAAAGACACCAAAAATGAAATGTTAAAGAAAAAATCCTATTGAAACATCTCCAATATAAGCTCTAATCCTTGAGCTAGTAATTAAAAACTTGATCACCAATTTTGTAACACTATGAACTTTATTTTAATTATTTTTTTATTTTTTTGATGGTCTTGGGTATTTTACTAGAGTTTCAGGGCAATATTTCTCAAATTTTATAATTTTCAAGATTTTGTGAAGGATATACATTTTTTATATTTTTAATAGATCCATTCTACATGATTTGCACAAAGTTTATCTAACCATAAAAACCAATCACGTGGTTCCCAAGTATGTCTAGAATGGTTTTCATAGTTACGACATGGTTAAATAAACCATGATAGTAACCTATATCTTTAAAATTTTAAAATTATCTAATTACCCTAGACAAAATTAAAACCCTAAATGGGATATTTTATTCCCAATAATTTGATATGGCTTGAGAGAGATGGGGAACACCTCCTCCTTTTCCATACTTCATATTTGAGTCTTCTTCTACTTGATTTCTTGAGGTTTCTTCTAATTTAAGGATATTTCCCACTCTATATATCTATTTACTCCTATTTTATATTATTTATTTTCATTTGTATCTTCTTGGTTGAACTATAGGATGTGGTTTTGATCTAAATCATTATGGATTATGATCTCAGGGTTTAATTTTTTTCTTTGATCCCTATTCCTTCCGTATTTGGGAGTTTATTCACATACACATATGTTTTGAGGTAGGTGTTTATTTGTTTTCCCATTTTCCTAGCATTCTATTTGGGCTTGAGATTTTCATTAATTATTTATTTTGTGAACTTATATATTTTATGTAACTATGATCATGTTTGATGATTATTTTTTTAAAATAGATTAGTGTTTAAAATGGTTTCTAAATTCTAACTAGATTTATAGGGACAAATTTATTGGGTTTCAAAGGGTTTTACTTGGAAATTATATCTTTGGTGAACCTTAGTGTGTGTTTGGATTTATTATTATGAGGTTTATTAGTTTATATATTAGTGATGTTTATTTAATTTTTTAGTGTTGTCGTGTTATTTGGTTTTCCACGGTTTATTGGATTTATTTAAAAAATAAGGTCTATCCTTTAGTTTAAAACTATTTCCAACAATGCATGTTTTAAAATGGTTTTTATAAATGGGTTTTTAAATTTAAATTTCATGGTCTATTAAAATGAACCTTTGGTACCTTTGAAAAAAATATCCTTTGTGGAAAAAGATTTATTTTTAAAGGGTTTTTAAAATATGTTTCGAAAATAGTAAAACTAATTTTGAATTCATGGCCTGATTGTAACCTTCACTATCTAAATTACACCATAATATTATGACCATGTAGTTGGTGTTGGTTGTAGTAGGATGAAAAGGGGTGTGGGAGTGAATTTTTTTAATAAATTAAATATAAGAAACTATATGAAAATGACCATTTAGCGGTGGTTTAAACCGAAACCATATGCTTCTACGGTGGTTTCAAAAAATTTCCACTAAATCATGTGTCAGTATACAATACGCAGTGGTTTACGCGATTTAGCGATGGTTTATGGTAACTGTCATAGTGGATGAATTTAACGGCGATTTTTACTGAGAAAACCACCCCTAAAACCAAGATAACTACCACGAAATAATAAAGGAATATGAAAATTTTTAGCGGCGGTTAAAACCATCACTAAAAAAATTTATTTTCTTCACGACCCCCCTAAAACCAAGGTAACCACTGTGAAATAATAAAGGAATATTAAAACTGTTTAGCAGTGATTTTAACCACCACTAAATTATTTTCTGTAATGGTGGTTAAAATCACCACAGATAGAAAAATACCAAAATTTTAGCGGTGGTTAAAACCACTGCTAAATATAATACATTTATTTCATGGAAGTTAAAACCGCCGCTAAAGCCAAATTTACAAAAAAAAGCAGCTGATTTTACAGCCCCAGTACTAGTGCCCTGAAAAGAAAAACCATTCCAATTTCACATGCACATACATCCCACATCCAAAAGAATACCATAAGACCAAAATTTTCATAAGAATCACATAATAGATACTTGAATAATAGGTTTAGTATGATTTGGGTACATAAAATTTATTCTAAGTACATGGAGTGTCACTTTTTGATATAGTGGTTTCACAATCCGGGATAGTAGTTGATCTCAAGTATGTTGATGTATTTGTATATCTGTCATAACCGAGGAATGTAATCGATATTTGATGTTTTATTGGATTGTATGGTAATTAAAGAAGAATTATTTTGGAGATCTATCACTTAGCATTTCCAATTACCACAATTACCAAGAATGGATTCACGTTTGACTGTACATACTAGTGTGAGGAAGTTTCCATAGTGTTGAAGAAGTGGTTGTTGTCAGCTCTGATCCTAAGCATTTCTGAGCTTAACATTGGACATGTAGTGAAATGTGATGCATCTGGTTCTGGATTAGGATATTTTATGATATAGAGTGATAAATTAGTCACTTTGGGTTTCATTAGCTTTTAACCCACAAGATGAAATACTATAATCCCATATTTTAGTTTTTAGTTGTTGTCCATGCATTGAAATGATCATGACAGAAACTCTTGGGAGAGAGATTTGTTGAGTACTTTGGAACCTAGAGTGCATATAATATTTTTTCACTGCATGGACATAATATTTATCAGATGAATTTCATAGAGTACTTGTATATGTTTGACATCGATAAATAGTATTCAACTAAAAATGGAAATGTAGTGGTAAATGCATTGGGCTAGAAAATGTAGGAGATAAGAAAACATATTTCATTAGATGAATAGAAGATCTTATCTTCACTATAAGACTAGTTGGTGGGTGTAGTTGAGGGTTTAGGGGAAGCAATGTGGGTATCCTTAGAGATAATGTATTCATTGGTTAAACAAGTAAAGACAAGTTATAATACTATTCTAGAATGTATCATGATGTGTGATAGGTTGGAATAATGTGAAACTATTTTAGGATTGAATTTTGATATGCAAGGAGTGTTTATAGTTTGTAGCATGGTAATGGTCACATATTCCATGAGAAATGAGTTTATGATATCCTATAATTCTTGGAAGTGGGATGTTCACCTAGGGCCGACCATGATTTATAATAATGAAAAGTGGATGTTCAAGTGGCCCTCCATAGTAAGAGAAATTAAAGGCTATGTTTCCCATTGATTGAATTATACAAAAATTATCTCCGAGTGTCAGAGTTGATAGTTGAAGTGGTATGCTCACCCAGGGCCAACCTTTTTTACCTCATAGTTTTGGTAATTATAATAGAAGTCTATGTGTTGATAGTTGAAGTTGTGTATAAACTTTTATCCTTAGATCAATGAGTAGTCAGGAAGGATGATCCAAACCATATAGAACATGATTTAGGATTGTATTATATATTTTAGCCACCAGATTCATCTTTTGTGGAGATACAAATTCTAGTAGTGTAAGACACTCAAGTGTTCAACAGATATTTGTAAATTCTACTATTAATGAAGTGGACAGTCCCTCTACCTTAACAGGATCGAGACACTCAAGTGTTCAATAGATATTTTTAAATTCTTATCAAAACTATTTTGAATAAGAGTAAAGCATAAGTGGGAGTGATCACATGACAACTATAAAACATTAGAAGAGAATACTATAAAATTTTAAGAAAGAAGGGCTATCTACTAAAAACAAGTTGAAGGGAGTCACAAAACTGGATATTCCCAAGAAAATCAATAAAAATGTTGATCGTTCATCCTTGGGTAACAAAGCTAATAAATTTAGTAAAAATTAATCATAAAAAATGATTCATTACAATAAATAATCAACATATATGGTGCACACCACACTCGAGAAATCAAGACATAAAAGGAAACATCATAAATCAATAAAATACATAAAAGGAAACATGATAAATCAAGAAAATGTTAGGTCATGAAAATGTTTGGTGGAAACTATGCGCCACACATGATACATATACAAACCGACTGTTAGTATTTTTTTCCAACATATGAACAATACAACTAATCACAGTCTGATGATGAACGTAGCTCGTCACCCTCTCCACCTCTATCTCTACTTCCTACTACCACCTGTAAGAACATTATATTGAAAATTAAATACTGTTGTATATTTATATTTAAACTTAAAACCAATAAAAGTTTGCAAACTAAATGATTTTAAATTTTTGTGATTTACCTGCTCACCACCAGTCAATGAAATACCACTGGGGGATGATCTGGTCATCTTCTGATATAAATCAATCAACGCTTTCTGCAAAGAGGATATCTGAGCCCCCTGGTCTTGAACTATGTTTCATAGAGAGGAAATCTCTCTCTGAGTATCTCGGGGTATGGACTGACTACAACCAGGAGTAGATGCAGCTGCAATCCTCAGTGGCCTGCCAAAGACCTTAGATGGTACAGGTCCCAAACCCATCCCGTAAACTCTACCAGGATGCTCCTTCCCAAGGACTTTAACAACTAAGTCATCCTAGGAGACTGAGTAGGACTACAAAGGATTGACATCCCATAGTTCTTTAATTTTTACCTATAAATCAAATAGTACTCATATTATAATCAATATATATATTAAAATAGTAACAACTGATAATAAGTTAGTATAATGAAAAATGAGTTCATACCCCAACTTCTTTGGCAGGCTCATTAACAAAACTTCCATAATATTTTTGGTGAACATTCAACCACACTTCTGTTTGGGATGATTCATGCCCTAAACTCTGTGACTGCATTAAAGAAACCTAAATCAACAATTTAATATATTAAATAAATAATATTTTCTTATAAATATTTAAACCAATGAAAATATTACCAAAGCATATCAGCTTCTAGAAAAACTCTTTGACCTCGTAGTGTGAGGGATGACCCCCTTAGCCCATCTTGATGCATTATTTCTTGAAAGATCCAGAAATAAATAAAATGAAATTTAATAGTAATGTATTCAATGTCATCTCCTATTCATATACATGTATAAATGTAAAATGAGATTAATATAGTAATATATATTTAAATACCATATACTTCTCATCATGATGTCTGTCAAAAAAACTTTCCTTTTCTCTTTGGGTTCCCCATCGGGTAACTAGTCATACATATGTTGGGCGGTCAATGAAGTATCGTTTACATCTCCCCACAATCTCCATTTAAATTCTTTCCATTTTTCCAAGATTTTTCAATGTCCACTTTCATGCTATCACATCAGCAACTATAAAGTGGAAACAAATCTATACACATAAATTCATTTTGAATATATTAATAACATGACATTCAATTACACCATGATGTATTAAAATTACCTTTATTTGGGAATCAAAAACTTCATTTTTCCAACTTCTAGGAATATTCCTCTAATCATCATATGAAATAGTAAGGGAAACAAGCTCTGTGGATAGATGGACTAAAATATGGCCAAGTAATACTGCGACGTCATCTATAGGGACCCCATATGAATCAAATGGGACAACTATATTCTCTCCAGTCAGATTCCATACATATAAAATTTTTATATTTTTCTCGACACTTGCATTGTTTATATCTTTAATGAACAAATAGTTAGTATAAAAAAATTGCAATAAATTTATTCATATTAAAATTTGTACCTATAACAGTCACCCTCCATTATCCCCATGAAGAACTAGAAGTGACATGCCACTTCCCCACTGCTGAGGCTCCTGGAGTGGGAGGCAATGACTGAGCTACTAAAGGGACACTCACAGAAGGTGTGAGAGATGGTGTAAGGAGAGATGGTATAAGGGGGAAAGTAGATGGTGGCTCAGATGCCGTATGGAGGGAGATAGATGAATCATCATCCGTCGTAGTGGTCTATGAAATATTATATCGCTTCCTCCTTGTAATTCTTGTCATTTAATCAAATAAAATTAAGTTCAAAACATATATTTCAAAAAATTTATGCAGAACAAAATTAAAAATAATAACAGATTCATAGTACTAGCAAACAAAATATACACAACAATGATAATGAATGATTGCACAAATGAAATAAGTGGTTGCTAAATGAATGCATACATACAATCATTTTCTCCTTCAATCATGTCGGTTTCCTGCTCCATTACTTCATCCACTTCATTCATCCTTGATAGACTAATATTTTCAATATCATGATGGAAAAATAATTCTGATTCTTGTTGTTGATGATATTCAATGTAAGAGGTCAAATCTTCTACTTCATCACCCGTATCATACAAATATCTCTATCTTACATGAGAAACTACACTCCACCCTTCATCCACAACATCATTCACATAATATACCATTTTTTCATGTGATGATAAGATATATGGATCATGAAATTTATGATCACCAACATCCATCAAGGGAGAGAAGTTCACAGAAGTAAATTGCAAGGAATATTTTTTAACACCTATGATAATATCGACCCAATTGGATTTGAATAAAACAGCTGATAAATGACCGTGGTAGTTTAATTCAATAATATCGGTCATCTTTCCATAGTATCCCACTTCATAAAATGTAAATATACAACTATTATATGTTTTCAAACCCTCTTCTCAATCGACTGTATGAAATCTAAATCCATTCACATTGTAAGAGTTGTACTTTATAACTTGTTTTAGAGGACCTCGAGCAAGAAACTTCAAATATTCTGAAAAATCTACTTGAGTATCAGTATTCCTGATCTAAAAAAAGAAATATAATTTATTAGAAATAAAAAATATATGTATCAACCTAATATTCGTATTTATTGTAATATTTATGAACTTACGCGTCGTTCAAACCATTATACAAGCTCTTTATTAACAGCTTTCACTATATCTTTCTCATTTCATGTCTGACCTCTCATTCATCTATTTTTTTGTATCATCAACTCTTCAATCAATGGATATGAAATTTCACTATTCACCAGCACATATCTATGTGCCTGTAATAATTCCATTTCTGTCAGTGTAACATTTGAGGTCCTCCCAACTGATCGACCAATAACAGGAAATATTTTTTATTTTCCATGTATTTTAAATTGAGTCGATGTGTCTTCAAAACGTCCAAATCGATTAAATCTTGTCTCAATATCATCCAAGTATCTAGAAAAAAAGGAAAGACACTCCTCTACCAAACAACCTTCCACAATAGAGCCTTCTGGTTGAGCTTTATTTCTCACGTATGATTTCAAATGCCCAAGATATCTGTGAAATAAAATAAAAAAACATAATTATGGATTTAATTAAGTGCCAAAAATTGTTTACTTAACTATAAAACATATAAATAAAGTACCTCTCAATTGGATTCATCTATCGATAATGAACGTGGCCTCCTAATTTAGATTCCTCAACCAAAAGCATAGTTAAATGCATCATGATAGTAAAAAAAGACGGAGGAAAGATCATCTTCATTGCAAAAAGTTTCAATAAAAACCTCTCTTGAAGGCTGTCAAGCTCAAATGGATATAGAGACTTCTCACATAGTTATTTGAAAAATGTGCAGAATTGGAGTACAACAGAAGTAACTTTTTCAAGTAATAATGTACGTAATGCTAATGGTAGTAACTTCTGTAACAAAATATGTGGATCGTGACTTTTTAATCCATGTAACTTATAATTATTTAATTCAACACACCTCGAGATGTTACTTGAATACCCATAAGATACTTTCACATGCTTTAAAATTCAAATAAATGTATCTTTATCCATATTTTTCATTGCAAAAATTGTCGGAACATGATTTTCATTCTCATCTTGCCATAGATCACATTTTATGTTCATTACTTATAAGTATTTCCGAGAATCTAGATAATCCTTCAACTTTCCATGATCATTAAGAAATGTGAAGATCAAATTATCACATAAATTATTCTCAATATGCATCACATCAAGATTATTACGCAACAAATTAAATTCCCAATATGGAAGTTTTAAGAATACACATTTTTTCTTCCATTGTTGCCATCTGATTTCACTTGACGATGCACTTCGAACCTGTTTCCTGCTATCATTCAAATGATGAACCTTCCCAAATTCTGTTTCAACATTTACAAGTTGTGTCAATATTTCAGAACTAGTTAACAACTTTGGAGGTGGTCTACGATCAATGAAACTATTAAATTTTGATATGTTCATCTGAAATCTATGAGATGCATCAAGAAATATTCGATGGCACAAGAAGCACCATTTTCTACTATGAGGTATCCGTTTGGGCTCAGAATAAAAGTTACAAATAGGACAAGCCAAACCTGTGTAAGTGTTCCAACCAGATAAATTCCCAAGCCCAGGGAAGTATCTAATGTTCCACATTAAAGTAGCATCCATTTTGAACATTTTTTTAGAAGAATCATCAAATATCTCTACACCGTTGCGATATAACTCATGTAATTATTCAATTAAAGGCTGCAAGTATAAATCAATATCATTTCCAAGAATTTTTTTCCAAGAATAATCATCAAAATGATAAAAGGCATTTGTTACATACACATCCATGGAGGTAGATTGTAAGGGATCAAACCAGCTGTTCAAATGCTATAACTGGTACTCAAAGTCCCAAATGGGTTGAATCCATCAACATCCAATCCCAATAAAAAATTCCTAGGATCATCTAAGAAATCTAGACATAATGAATCAAATGTCGTCCATGATTTTGAATCTCGTGGATATCACATTAACCCATCATTGTTATTATCTACAGAATGCCTCTTCATGTGTTCAGCGGTTTTTGATGACATGAATATTCTTTGCAATCGAGGATTTAAAGTAAAGTAACGCAAAACCTTTACAGGAGTGTTCCTTTTCTTCTTCTTTATGGTAGTATGTTAATTCAAACTTCCAACATCACCCATTTCCTGCCATCTAGAAGAAGAACATTTTTTGCAATCTTATCTACTTGAATCCTCTCTCCAATAAAGCATACAATAATTGGGACACACATGTATTTTTGTATAATTCAAACCAAGCCTCTTAATTTTTTTTCATATCATAAAAAGACTCGGGGATGTTTTCTTTAGGAAATTCATCACGCAACAATTCCAATATCATAGACATTGCCTTATTTGTAATTCCACATAGACATTTGATATGGTACAACTTCAGTAAAAAAGAAAGTTTTGAATATTTCAAACATCCACTATAAAACTCTCGATTTCCATCGTGAACTAAATCATGAAACGCATTTTCCTCAGTGAATTTTTCTCTTATATTAGTCTCCACATAATTAATAGGAGGATCCACTAATATGTTACAATCTTGATCTCGTTGTCCTATAGTCTCAAAAACATCACTTGTCACGTTGCTATTTGTAGCACCCTCATCTGGTTGTTCAAATATGTTTTGATGTTGATGGTGGTGTCTTGCAGTGCCGAGTGCATCATTTATAAGGTTTTACATTTCATTTTACATTGTCGACGACGTTGGGAGCTCATTCTGTGGATTGACATCACTTCTCAACCTTTCTGTAACGTTCTATTCTCCGTGCCAAATCCAACACAAATATTGACCAGGGAATTGCTTAAATATTAAATGTTCATAAACTTAATATCTCTTCAATGATATTATAAATTTACATTTAGGACATAGAAATATTATTCTCCCTTTAATGGATATATTGGAAATTGAAAAATCTAAAAACTCTTCCAAACCCTTAACATACTGAGGTGTGTTCCTCAGTAATGTGATCCAACTTTTATCCATGTATATCACAATGTGCCTACATAATATTAAAAAAAATTAAAACACATAACTACTAATAAATAGGGAAAGAGATTCATATATACTAGTTGAATATATATATATATATATATGTTAAATAAGGTCTTCCTATATAAATACATATGGTAAATAATGAACCCACCAACTAGAAAACCAAAGCATGCAAATTAAAATGATCTATAAATGAATACAAAGATATCCTAAGTGATTGGACCAATTTTTAAATTGCTATTAACCATGTAGGTGATTTTTCCTTTCCCCAATGATATTTCCTAAGTGACCCATAGATCCAATCTATATCCAATTGTAGCATGACATAAAGCCTATTATAGATGACCCAAAAGACTGTTGGTGTAAACCATGAATATCATACATATAAATCACAATACACCTAATTTTAAACACACCTCCAAATATCATATGTGGATTGGATTTTATCTTCCACTCTAAATATGATACATGAATTATAAAAAAAACACCTAATTGTAAACACACCACTAAATTTTGATCTAGGTATGTGGATTATTGATTCCTTGAGAGGCTAGATGAGAGCTAATTCTAGGTTGTGATACAAGGTGTAAATATAGTATTTTATATGTTTAAAATTGTGTGTGTGTGTGTCAAATATGATCCTATGTATGTTGTTTAGGAATATGAGCCAAGTTTCAATGGTACACTAATCTTGGGAGTATGATCCTTATTATATCATTAGGTGATATGGAGTTGTATGAATGTTAAATTTGTATGAGACCAATATGGATAGTGGATAAGAACCTGAGTGAGATTTATTTGCAGAGATCACTTCTTATTGGAAGGCTAATAGTGAGTGTTGGTATGGAACTTAAATAAAAGTCTTAAAGTGTGAAAGAAACTATACATTGGTTATATGGGATTCCTATTTTTTTGTAGAGTATTGGAGTGGACAACCCACCCCCTCCCTAGACAGCCCACACCCCCACACCCCCACACCCCCACACCCCCACACCCCCACACCCCCACACCCCCACACCCCCACACCCCCACACCCCCACACCCCTACACCCCCCCCACTTCGAGAGCCCCCCACCCACCTGGATAGCCCACCCCACCCCCACCTGGACATCCCCCACCCCCACCTCCACATGGAAAGCCCACCCATACCACCCCCCACCTGGATAGCCCCACCCCCACCTGGACAGCCCACCCCCTCCCCGGACAGCCCCCCCCCACCCCCTGGACATCCCACACCCCTCCCCCACCTGGATAGCCCAGCCCCACCCCCTGTACAACCAACCCCCCTTGATAGCCCACACCCCCTCCCCCACCTGGATAGCCCACCGTGACCCCCTATACAACCCACACCCCTCTCTAGACAGCACCCCCACCCCACCTGGACAACCCCTCCACATAGACAGCCCCCACCCTTACCCCACCTGGACAACCCATCCCCCCATCCCCCACCCCCACCTAGACAACCCCCACCCCCACCTAGACATCCCCCACCCCCACCTAGACAGCCCACCCCCTCCCTGAACAGCCCACACCCCCTCCCCCACCTGGACAGCCCACCCCACCCCTAGACATCCCACACCCCTCCCCTACCTGGACAACCCACCCCACCCCCTGGACAACCAACTCCCCTGGACAGCCCACACCCCCTCCCCCACCTGGACAACCCACTACGACCCCCCTGGACATCCCACACCCCTCCTTAGACATTACACACACCCTCCCCCACACCCCTACATCTCCCTACCCCCTGTATCCACCTACCCCCTTGGACAACCCACCCCCACCTAGACATCCCCCTCCACCTGGATATCCCCCTACCCCCCTACATCCCCCTTAGGGTAATTTTATTTAAAACCATTTTATTCATTAAGAAAGGCTAGGGAACCTAAAAAACAAAACCATAATATTTTTATATATCGAATGATGTATATAGGGTGTGAGATAAACTAATACTAGTAGGATCTCAACAAAGATTTTGTGAAAGTATTTTCAAAACACATCTCATTTATGATAGTTTTCAATATAGTTAGAAAATAGATTTTTGTTAATAATCGCATGAAAAACAAAATATCACCTTAGCATCCATTTTATAAACTTCTATTTTCTTATTATTTAAATGAAAATAATCATTTTAAAAATATTACTTTAAAACCCTTACATTCTTTAAAATCACCCATTATAGTTTCAATTTTAAAAATAATTTAGAAACACCCTTTTGAAAACACTTTAAAAAAAATTTAATAAAACAAACCCATTCTCATAAACTGTAAACATAAAACACCAAGTCACCACATCACAAATGAGATATGAGTAAACAAGGAGAAAAATTCATGGTCCCCACCATATTAATCAAACTAGGGGACACATGGAATGAGAATCCCCAAATGGAATCTATATATTATCATGGGAAACAAAAAAGGTCATAAAGTAAGATAGTCCCAGACCTTACCGATACATAATCCCTACCACTGAGATATGTTTCATCTAAACAATACAAGTCACTTGATTATCCTGCACCTAACATCATAGGGGAAATCCCCACTAGCCATGGTATATAACACAACTAGGAGACACCAATATTGTGTGACTATCTAGTGTAACATAAATATAGACCTATCTCTCAGTTCCTAGTGTACCCATGATAGAAATAATAGGAGATGAGTAATCAAACAAGTTAGATGATTAATGAAACAACATAATATAAATCTAGCCTCACCTCTAACACCCTTGTAATAAGCAAAACCAAAAGTATCATCCATGTCATAAAAATACATCTAAAGAGAAGGGGGAATCATTTAGGGTATTACATACATTATAAGTAGTTCAATATGAAAGTTACACATGAGACTTATTAAAATAATCAGAATTCTAGGTCGCTTTAATCCTCTTTGAAATCCCATTTCAAATAATTCATTAAAACTAACCATTTATATACTTTACTGACATATGAAATGGTTGAATGTATCTTAATTATACTCATACTATAGAATATCTAGTGATAAAAATATTTTGGGTTTTTAAAGGAAATATGAAACCTAAATATATAATAGTACAAGAGTAAAATGAAATAAAAAACATGTCATTTGAGGATCTATATGGATCTATCATGACCTATGAGATCAAAATGAAGTTATATGCTAATAAAAAATCCAAAAAATCCAATAATAAAATAATGTTTTCTTTTAAATAAACTAATTATGAAACCTATAATAATGATTAAATGGATCATCAATAAAATAATATGAACATATTATTCAAAATAAATAAATCATAAATTTTTTAAAATTCGGTGGATAATGATATAGAATAACAAGTGATGTTATTCCAATGAAAAAAAGGAACACATAAGGTCGTAATTATATATTACTAACAAAAGGAACTAGGGTAAGAATAATAAAATCAAGTAAACCTTTAATGATTCAACTTAGTGTGTGAGAAATGAAACCCTCCTATAAAGGGAATCAATGGAAAAATGTTCCTAGTATCTCATGACTAAAATAGAGGTTAGTCATGATGTAAAATCTAACTCTTATTCATATTCCACTAAAAATACCTCCTCTACCTCTTATTATTTATCCAATAACCTATGCTTTAAAGATCTAAAATATGCTAGTTGAAAACATGATGAAGTTTTTTCCGAACTAAATTTAATATATAAATATCATAAAAATAAGTATAATCAATCCCTCAATGATAAGTAAAAACTCACAAAAAAAACTGAATTATCAAAAAGAATGTTCAATATAATGTGATGAAGTTACAATATAAGATTGATTATATCAAAAAATATATTTTGAAATTCACTAAAGTCTAAAAAAAATTATATTAAAAATTGGGTTTACAATTTTGTGAAAATAATAATATTCTTTGGGATTTTCAAAAAAATGAATGTTATTTAAAAAGAAAAACTATTTATTAATTGATCTAAAAAAATGTTTTATAATTACTATCATAAAATAGATAATATAATTCAAGAACATAAATAAAATAATGGTATCCAATGAACTAGATGTTTGGGGTGAACTGCTAGGGTGCAAGGATATTTTCTGAAAGTTCAATTTGATGGTGTGGAGGGTTTATAATCATATACTTCCAAGTGATGAAAATATTATGTGCATGTGTTTGCGTATGACCTCTAAGTGATACTGTTATAACTAGAGGATGGAATAAGAAGAAGAAGGATGATACTGAGGGGTGGCGAGAAGCATCAAGTGGTGTTACGGGTCAGGACTTGCAGTGGGGAGGCAAGCTAGGGCTTCGGGGGGTCGACGGCGATCCGCCCTAAGGGGAGGCGAGGCGGCGAGGTGTACTGAAAGGAGGCGTAGGGATTCGGGGGTCACCAGAGGGGGGGGGGGGGTGTCTCATGGGGGTCAGGGGGGGAGAAGGTGGTCTCACAGGGGTCAGGGGGGGGAGAAGTGTTGGTATTGAAAAAAAAATAGTTTAGCGGTGGTTTTTAATAAACTGACGCAAAATCATTTATAAAAAAAGTAACAGTAGTTTAGTAAACTACTGCTAAAAACCAATCGAAAAATGCTATTTATGTTGTAGTGATATTATTATAGAAATTACAAAAAAATAATAATAAATAAATAAAGAGTAATCTTATAGGAAATATAATATTAAATAAAGATAAAGTGATTAAGAAAATAAAATCAACTCACTTAATTGCTAATTAGAGATTATAAAGAATGGGAGTGAAAAATTATTAATTTAAGTGTATAAAAAATATCATGATAATTTTTATACGATAGTTTAAATGTAAATTAAGTGAGAATAGAATTATTATTAAGCATATCAAAATTATACAATATGAGATTCGATATGTGTATGGAATATAGAAAGTAAATAAAGTAGAGATTGATATTTGATAAAGGAGTTTGAAAATATTTTAGTGTAAGCCCCTATGTCTCCTCCCCTCAGTTTGAGAGGTTTTTATTAGTCCTACATTGATTTTAACAGATACCAAGAAACTAATTCATCCCTTCCATTTTTATGGTTGTGATAAGAAACCATTCTCCCTTATGCTTATAGTTGTGATAACCCTCTTGAATTTCACCGGTAACGAAGAAACTCATCACTCAATTTTTTACCAGTGAGAACTCATTGTAGATTAGGTGGTGAGAAAAGAAAGATTTTCTTGGAAAAAATCCACTAAAAATATACTCCCTTATATCTCAAAAAGGATAATACAATTTAGGGTAGAGATAAAGAGGAAAGGGAATAAAAAACTTTGAGATTGAGAATTTTAAATTTGATCTTTGAAGAGGGCTTGGAGAAGATCAATTTGATTCAATGTTATCACAGTCCAATTTGATTTTTAATCCACCATTATGATCATTGTAGATCCAAGCCACCAAGGTCCTCTATTTATAACCTTCAATTCTCCTTATAAATTTCTGGAACACATTGAAGTCATTAATCATCATCAACGACAATCTAAGAGCTATGAGGTCCATCAAAATTATGATTTATAACTAGATGGATTGAAGCCATTGACTACCTAAATGATCCAACCGGCAATCCAGTAGGCTTGCTACAAGCTCCCTGGTTCTATCTACTCCTACCAAGTATCCATTTATCCTATTATGGGTATACTATTCTCCTCTACTAGGTAAATATTACTCCTCTAATAGGTAGATAGTGGTCTCTTACAATGTAATCTAGTTTTTTTCCATCACTATCAGTTAGCTTGTGACTTTTCACTAGCTAACTGGTGCTTCCTATAGTCTTGAGAACTTCACCATCATCCTATGACTTTCTTTGATTCCTCCATTGAGTCTTTTAATATTACTTACATGAAATAATAACATCTAAAAATAATTTAATTGTTAATTTAATGCCTTTCATGAAAGATCCTCCGTGGCCTTTGAATTCCATAACTTAGTCCATTAAAAACATGACTTGGTATTCAATTTTCATAACCGAGAAACACTTAAATGAAACCATTAGATACAAAGACGAGTGTTTGTGATCATGAAAACATCATAAGAGAGAGGTACAATAATGTTATTTTTTAATGATAAAAAAATAATATAAAAAGATATATCAAGTGTAAATAAAGAGTGAATCATGCTTTCAAATTAATTAAATATATAAAGTTCAATATATTTCCAACAAGATATTCAATATGCACAAGAATAAATACATATGTATTCTTCACCTTTGAAACTCTACAGACTTCTCCCCCTATATATTATAAATTTTATCCCAAATTAAATTTAAATACATTCCCCATTTCTTGATTATAAAAAGAAAACAATGAGAGGGAAATAATTAATAAGCCATATATCAAAGAGATATTCACAAAACATAAGCTAATAGAGATATGCAATACCATCTCCCCCTTAATGATTACCATAATATTAAAAATAAATTTCTGGAGAATAATAAATATAAAACATATACAATGAATAAGGTAGAAATAAGTAATGAACATGATATGGATTATATATATAACTTAATTTTAAAATACTCATCATCTTAAAATATGAGGATTTTCAAAGAAAATTTTCAAAAATAATTTAAAAAATTAAACAGAAAAAGATAATATTGATTCTTAATATTTTAAAATTTTAAAATAAAATATCTAAAAAATAAATCAAAAATAAAATTCATAATGAATTTTCAAAAAATAAAAGAAATGGATAAAAGGATATTGATTATGAATTAATATAAAGAGAAGAAATAAGTACAATTTTTTTAAAAACTAACTTCACCTCTTTAATTATCCTTTTTAAAAGAAAACATACCTTTTCATTATATCCAAATAAAGGAGGTAAATATGAGAGAGAGATATATAAGTCTATAAATGAAGTTTAATAGGGGTGAATATATAACCAACAATCACTATACCCCCATGAATAATTAGAACTTCTCAAACTTCAATGGATAAATATTTCCTTTAATTGGTCAATTTAATAAGGAAATGTAAATTCACCAAAAGAGAGAGTAAGAGTAATAGTAATATCAATTATTTCAATAAAAAACATTTAAATATATATCAATGAATTCAAGGGTTAAAATTTAAAGTTATTTAAATAGTGATTTTAAGAGTTAGACAATAATTTCAAAAATATATCGAGATCCCTGTTATAAAAACAACTAATTTCAAGGATAAAAGAGATATTAAAAAACATTTAAGGAAAAATATATTAAAAAATATTCAAGAGGAAAATTAAAATCTCAAATAACCAATTTTTTTCAATTTTAAAAAGAGATGATAATTTTTTTTGAAAAAGGAAAACCCCCCTTAGAAAAAAAAAATTAAAGCATGGAATCATAATTTTTTTTAAAAGAAACATCAAGAAGTTATGATTTTAGAAACATGAAAATAATTAATACATTTATGTAAATTCTAAGTAATTCAATAAAAAAAATTATATTATAATAATTTACTTTCTCTTTTCTCATACAAAAAATATAATTAAAAATATAATAAATAAAGAATAGGGGAAAGAAATAGAATAACCAAAATCATATCCTCCTAAATAAAATAGTTATTAACTATCAACCAATTAAAAAACTCTAAATATAAAGGAAATTTTTTTAAAATTGATGGAACATCACTTTAAAGTTTTATTGTCTGTTTTCATTAATAATCCCTCTTATGATATGTCAATAAGGTCTAGTGGTATATCCCTAAAAAATATAAAATGTGAGTGCCTTTTGGTAATTAGATTTTATGTGCAACAATGTTATATAAAAAAGATTCATGTACCTAAACTTATTTTGAACAATATTTTCTATTAGATATATGAAAATAGATATTAATAGATTTAGGTATACTATATCTAACATTTTTTAATCTCACACATAAATAAGATGCCCAAATTTTCAATAATATTTTCAATTTTTTTTTGGGAAAATCCATTTTAAAAAGTATTTTTTTGATAAAAATTATTTGAATTTGAAAATCCAATTCCTTAATTACCTTTTTTATAATGTTGAGAACCTAAAATCATATTTAGATATTTATCACCATGGGTGAATTCATTGAGATCATTTTTAAGATCTTTGATTTTTGACTCTAAAGTCTCAATGTTTTGTTGTTGTTTTAATTTCAAAACCAAATGATTTTTTCTTAGGAAAGGATATCCTTCTCCCCAAGAAGTTGATATTTTCATTTAGAACGTGTTTATATTATTTATTAAGATATTTTTATTTTGAAATGAGTTCATCACAAAAAAAATTAATTTCATTTTTATCATCATTTATATCTTCATTGTTGGGGTAACTAGAAGAGAAAGAGAAAGTGGAATAATGATAATAAGAGTAAGAAGCAGGATAATTAACCTCATCACCTACCTATATATGATCCATAAGTAATTTAGGACTTGATTTAGTTGAGGAGTTTAAGGAAGTTGAGTCTATGGAGTCATCACTTACACTCCAAGTTGAGACTTTAATATATTTCTTACATTTATTATTTTATTTCAAATTATTTTTATAGATGGGGTAATCCAGTCTAATATAAACCTTTTTGTTTCTTTCTTAACATTTCACATATAGTTCTTCAATTTGATTTTTCTTTTTTAAACAGTGACTTATTTTCTTCCTTTCTTTAATTTCTTCAATCTCTTGATCAAGAGTTCAATATCAAATTCATTATTGTATGAATCATCATCATTAATAAAATTTAAAGTAATAATTATTTTAGACTCTTTGGACTTATTTTATTATTTTTCTTCTTTTACAGATTGAAACTTCATCATAATTTCTATGTCAAGGGAGCTGATGAGCTCTTCAAGAGGAATGTTCTTGAGGTGTTTTGATTCTTGTATAGCCTTAACTTTAGGATCCCATGAATTAGGTAAAACCCAAAGAATAATTTTAACTAAAATTTATATATAAAATGAATCCCAAGTGAATTTTGACCTTTTAAAATGTTATTAAATCATGTAAAAATCTCAGTAATAGATTCATTTAAATTCATACTAAAACTTTCAAAATATTTTTTTATACATATCAATCGTAGTATCGTTAACTCTGTTAGTTCCTTAATTAGTAACCTATATAAAATTTAATATTTCATGATATGATTTACATATATAAATACTATTAAATTCATTTTATTCCAATCCACATTATAAGTAATTTATATATTTACCATATAATTTAATAACATAAATATCTCTAGGAGTCTGTTTTTATTTTTTTTACTAGTAGGAGTATAACCATGCATAAAAATTTTCTATACATGACAACCAATACTTCTAAGAAAATTATACATCCTATTTTTCTAATAATTATAGTTAGAACCATCATAATAAAGTACAAGACCCATAGATTTTCCTTTAGGACCACCATGGGTTTTTAAAAATGATGCCATTTTAAAAAGGAATTTTTTTGAAATTAATTAAGATTTAAAAAAGAACTTTTTAAAATGAGATCCATTTTTTAAAACAAGGATATTTTGAGAAAAAAAAAATATCCCCTTTGATACCAAATTTTAGTTGGAATATGATGGAAAGAGGGGGTAAACTACACATAAAAAATTAAAATAAAGAGTAAGTTGGAAATTAAAAAATACAAAAATAAAAAATAAATAGATAAATCCTAGTAGAATTATAATGTTAATAAAAGATAAAATGATTATTTAAATCAAATTATGGATGTGCTCAATGATTAATTATATATTATGAATAACTAGAGAACATGATTTTTAGTTAAATCATATACAAAATATTCTGATAATTTCAATATGAAAATTCAAAAGTAAATTAAGTGAGAAGTTAAATAAGATTAAGAATATTAAAATTATGTGATATGTGATTCAATATGAGTATGAAATATGGAAAGTAAATAAAGTATAGAGATATAGAGAGATATTTGATAAAGGAGTTCAATAATAAATAAGTGTAATCCCCAACGTCTCCTCCACTTGGGTTGAGAGGTTTTAATTATTACATCCTTGAATTTAATAGAGATCAAGGAAATAATTCCTACAATTCCTTTTTTGGTTTTTATAAAAAAACCATCTCCATCACATTTATGTTTGTGAGCACCCTCTTGAAATTAATTGGTATCCAAGAAACCCATCCATCACTTCTATAGTAGCGAACACTAATTTCATAATAGGTGGGGAGAAAATAAATATTTTTTAGGTTCAAACTTATTAAAAATATGTGCCCTTTTTTCTTAAGAAGGATAATACAATTTAGAGGACTGATAGAGAGGAAAGCAAATGAGAACCTTTGTCACATAAGCCTTAGCCCAGTTGGTAAGAACTCTGTAAGTTCATCAGGGAGACTCAAGATCAAATCCAGGCGGAGACATTATTTCTAGGTACTGTAGTAGGAACTGTGCGGTACTGTAGTAGGTACTCTTGTGGGAACTGTAGCAGGTACTTTTTGGCATTGTAGCATCCTGGAATATTCCCCTGTTTGGGCCTTTGGGCCACCGATTTGGTCCCCGAGTACTTTAAGGCCTTCAGGCCACCCAGGCCTTTAAGTTAGTAAGGCCTTAGGGCCACCTCAAGGCCTTCGGGCCACCTTAAGTGCAGATGTAAAATAGACGACCTATGAGGAACAAGCTCTACAAGGAGGATTAACAAGGAGATTTCACCACCGCAGAAGCTTAATGGATTGCAAGAATGAGAGGGTGTGGAACCTGCCATCGGGAAAAGACTATGCATGCATGTGAATGCCTAGCCAAACATGCATGTGAAGGTGGAGAGCTAATTTCACTATGAAGATTCTGGGGAGGAGCAGTTGCAAGTAGCTAGTCTGGGTTATATGTAATGTTTGAAGCCTACAGGAAAATGAATTCCTCTAAGGCCTACGAGATATGTAATACTTATGCCTACGGGACTTGTAGGGTTCCACCTCACCCCTTGAAAGGTGGATTATCAAAAATAAATAAAAAAATGAAGGCCTTAGGGCCATTGGATGGATGGAGATCCTTTGAGATTAAGAATTTAATATTGGATCTTGAAAGAGGGATTAAATAAGATCTCTTTGACTTAATATTAGAACATTTCAATTCAATTTTAAATCCATTATTATGAGAATTATAGACATATTCAACCAATATCCTATATCTATATCCTTTAATTAGTCTAGGAATTTTTTTTAACTCATCATAGTAATTAAGCATCATCAATGGAAATTTAAGAGTTGTGGGGTCCACCAAAATTAAGATTTATAACTTACTAGATCGAAGACACCGACTAGCTAGATGATCCCACTGGTAATTTATTAGGCTTCCTGTAGAATTCCTAGCTTTTTCCAGTCCCATCAGGTAGACAATGCTCCTCTAATGGGTAGCTAGTGGGATCTTATTGTATAATCGGGTTCTATCCATCCCCATCGATTAGTCAGTGGCTCTAAATTAGCGATATGATACTTACTGCAGTCTTGATAACATCACTATAGTTATATATCTTCATTACATGCCTCTATTGAATCTTTTTATATTCCTTCCATGAAATCATCAAATTTATTAAGACTTAAATTGATACTTCAAAGTCCTTCAAGAAGTATCCTCCATAGTTTTTGAATTACATCACTTGGTGTACTAAAAACATGAATTGGTATTCAATAATAGTAAATGAGAAACACTTAAATGAAAACATTAGATACAAATATGAGTTTTTTTATCATGAGAAAAATCTTGAGATAAAGAGAGGTACAACAATTGGTTCAATAGTAAACCATATGTATGATATTATTAATATTCATGCTATATGTATTTTTAGGTGGCTAGCATAAGGAGGTGTCGAGCGGTGGGATGAGGTAGATTCCAATATAAATTTCACCTCACCTATTACCTATTATTTAATTGGGAAAATATGAGTATTAGAGAGGGATGAATATATGGTTAATATCTACTCATGATTAGATAAATTAGATCCCTCTTGGTAGGGCATGGGTTTAGTCCTTGAAGAAGTTTTAATGGTGAAGAATGTTGAGGATAATATAGGGGGTTATAGACTTAGGAATGCATCAATATAAGGGTAGATAGTTCCATCCCAAGTACATCTATGGTAACCTCATGGTAATTATAGGAATTTACCATGATTCATGCACTTTTATTGATAATTTATTTTATTGTTTATTTATATTTCAATTTTATTGATAAAGTTAGTGTATTTTCATGATTCATATTTATTTAATTTCATTTATATGTTTTAGATTTTGTTTATTACTGTTATTAATTATTTAATTCTTTCAATGCTGATTCCTACCACTTTAAGTTCTATTTACTGTATGGTTTCAAACTAGGTTTTAAAAATAGAGTTTTCAAAAGTAAAATTTAAAATGAATTGTTTTTTAATGGTTTTGGAAATGGGTTTTTATGAAATATATCTTAGTTATTTTAAAAGGTTTGGAATTTTTTTTTGAGTTTTTTTCTAAGAATGAGTGAAAAATTATTTTAATATAATGTATTTAAAAATAGTGTTTTTTTGGAATATTTTAAAAAGGGAATTATAGGGACTCTATAGTGATTACCCACTAGGTTGTCATGCTCACATCCTACCTATTCCAATTGATGTTAGTAGAACCAAGTCTATTTTATAAGTTTAGATTCAGTCTTGTTAACTTTAGGATCAATATTTTATTGTGTATGGTTGGTGACCAAGAGATTAAATGGATATAATGTCACGTACTTTTAGTTTTATTATTTATTTTGTTTATAAATCGACCTGACAAGCTTGACATTCCTTGTATACCAGATCTTATATTTTTTATATATTAAC
This sequence comes from Viscum album, assembly GCA_963277665.1. Taxonomy (NCBI): domain Eukaryota; kingdom Viridiplantae; phylum Streptophyta; class Magnoliopsida; order Santalales; family Viscaceae; genus Viscum; species Viscum album. The sequence goes on from OY728148.1 coordinate 601,806,266, forward strand.
TTTTATAGTTGTTGTGTATGTTTAATTTCTAATTATTTAATTTATATTTTATATTTTAATTTTTTTTTATTTTTTTCTAATGGAACTCTAATGTACAGAGTGGTCAATCCGTACTTTTTGATGAAATTTCTATGTTAAACATTTTTTATCTAGGTGAAATCATTCCCATTTGAGCACCTTTAATTATTAAGTTATTATCACCAGTCTTTAGAGATTGAAAAAACCACTAAATACTTTCCACATTCTATATTAGGTTTCCCATGGATGGATGAACCAGGATGGTTTGTAACAAAATAGTATCAGAGCACCCTCTATAATTTGGGGGTTTCTGGTATATTGGATTTAGGACTGCCAATACTCAAGAGGTGGGTCAAATAAGAGTCTATATAGCTCTTAATCATCACTATCCTTAAGTTTATAGGGTATTTTTGGTTATTCATATTGTATTTTTATCTAAACATATTGGTTTTAGATGTATTTTTATTTGGATTAATGGTATTATGGTTTGTATTAATGTTGAATGAGTGATTTAGAGGAGAAAATGGAGGAAGAAAAAGAGGAGAACAATTTTATTGAGTATTTTTAAAAATAATGTATAGTATTTGAACATGGTTCAATTTTCCTCCCACTAGTAGTTTCATGGTTGGCACACAGTCTGCCAAAATGTGCATCCAAACTGTGCACAAACTCTTTCCTTCCTTTGAAAATTTACATTGAGAAACCTTTGATCCAAATTTATTTGAGTTGTGTGTATATATTATTTTGGATTATTTAAAATATATTTCTATGGTATAATGGTGTTATTTTTTTTATTTCAATTATGTATAGTGATTGATTTTTTGTTTTCAAAATGTGAAAGTGGGTTTCAAAAATTAACAAAGAATATTTCTAAAGAAAATTTAAATAAACATAGTGTTTTGAATGGTAGATGTTTTATGAATAAAATTATAGGGTTTTAAATGGATTTTAACTGATTTTTTATTACTTTTAGAAAATAAATTGTGTGGGTTTGAAATTATTCATAATGAATTCCTAGGATTTTCAAAACTAAAAGTATGATATTTTTAAGTGGTTTCAAATAGGAATTTCTAATTTTTTAGTAATTGTGGTAGCTTATTTGGGTTATTTTTTGAGATATGTATTATTTATAACTTGGTTTACTTAATTTAGTTTATTATTGATCATTATTATGATATTATTTTTATTTAGGTTATGCCTCCTATAAAACTCCCAAGGGATCAGAATCAATATGTTTATCGAAATTATGATGTCGTTCTTCCTATGGTCGACTCTACCCAAACTCCAAGTGGAGTAGAGAAGCTAGAATATTATTGTTGTTTGTATTTATTATGGGGTAATCGAGGTCCTATATATGATTTGGATTGGCCATAGAAGATAAATTCAACCTTCAAGTCCTTTGGAACTCCCGAAGCACTTAGAGTGAGGGTTGTTCTGGGTTTGTTTTAGGGGATGGGTTTGGATTGGTGGAGGATAATCATACCATCTCTATTGAAACTTGTAATGACATGGGAGTTCCATAAGAGAAATTTAACTTAGTGGTTCCTTATATAGGAGTTCAAGGTAAAAAATATGGTGCAATATATGAATTTTCACTAGGCTTAGAGGACGGTGAACCAGTATGTTGACCAATTATGTGTTCTAGTTTGATTTTATTTTGAGATAATGTCTAGTGACTCATTGAAGGATTATATTTTATTTAAGTGAATTTATATGGATATTAGTTACATGTTTATTTCATCTGGGTTATTTTTTAAGGTGTTAGTGTATGAATATTATCTGGAAGATCTTATTTTTAGAGGACGAGATCTGATGGGTAGAAAAATTGTTTCTTTTGATACCAGTAAGGTCTCCCCATATGATGAGAAGTGGGATTCATAGGAACCTATTTTAGGAGAGTCTTATTATTTATCTCTATATTCTATAAAATGAAGAAATCTCTCATCTACTTCCAGTGCAGTAAGTTCAGGAATTCTAATCCATTATCCCTGAGTATTCTAAAGACTTTTCATCTCTGTGGTCATTTGGGAAACCTATAGAAGTTTTTAAAAAAAAATAATTATATAGGAAATAAATTCTTGTTGATATTAGGTTCTGGATGGCTATTCCCCTCATCCTTTGAGGTATTTATCTATCATATTCTTTCTTTCTTATCTAAATATATTACCTATTGAATTGTGGTTTATAATTAAGAATTCAAATAATTTTTTCTTATTTAGAGAATAAATGATCATTTTTTTTGGGAATTATAGTAGTACATAGATTCTTAATTCAGTTTACATTTTTTTGGTTGGCAATCTAGGTAGTAATTTCTAGTGATTTCTTTGATTTGGGTTTCATCTTCCTAAAAAACTATATTAGTAAATTTATTAAATGGAGATGAGATCTAATATGGTTCTCATTCTATTGATCCTCCCATTTGAGTGTTAAAGTGTGAATTATGGATTTTGAGACATTATCAATTATGATTTTTTGGTTTTCATTTGGGATTGTTTTGAGTTCATAATGTCATTAGGTCTTTATATTTGTATCCGGTGAACTCGATGGATTTTTGGGTGTAGAAACCATTATGATGGGTATAATTATCACACCCAACCTTTATTTTTCTTATTATTTTATTTATTTTATATAATTTGGTCCTTTACTTGATTTTTAGGTTGATATTTCTTAAGTTTTTCGAATTTTGAACATTTTGTGTAGGGAAGAATGTTTTCTCATATAGTTGGTACTAGACATGTGAAAATCGTGTGAGTGACCTATGGTTTTTAACAAATCAATTTAGTATGGTTGATGCATGGTTATTCGAACCGTGTGGCATAATTGTATGGTTCCTAGGTGTTTTTATAATTGTTTTAATGGTTATTATATTATTAAGTAAATAGTGCATATTAACCTTGTGGGTCACTCAGATCTTTTATATTTCAAAATTCCCATATTATCATCCCTGAAAATTAAACCCCAAATGTGATGTTTTGTCCCCATTCATTCGAGGTGGTTAAAAGGAGCTAGGGTGAACCTCCTACTTATCACCCATTCACCTTTAAGGCTTCCTCCAATCGATTTATTGAGGCTTCTTCTATGGTAAGGATCTTTCCTCTACTATAAATCTATTTCCTCTCATTTTCGATTTTCCCCATTTTATGGTATCTTATTTTCTGAACCTTAGGGAATGTTTTTGACCTAAATCATTGTGTATTTTTCTGTTAGGGTGTGAATATTTTTGTTTGAGTCCCATTCCTTCTAGATTCAAGAGTTTCTTTACTTACACACATGATTTATTGTATATGTTTCATAGTTTTCCCCTTTTCCAAGAATTACATTTATGATTGAGATTTTAATTAATTATTTTATTTGTGAAATTATATATTTTATGTAAATATAAGTGAAGTTTATGATTATTTATCAAAAGAGATTAGAGTTTAAGAAGGTTTCCAAATTCTATCCAATTTAAAGAGGAAACTTTTATTGGTTTTCAAAGGGTTTTACTTATAAGTTTCAACTTTTTTGGACCTTAGTGTGTGTTTAGAATTATTCTTATTAATTTTATTGGTTTATATATTTTTTATGTTTATGTAATTGTTTATTATTGTTGTGCCCTTTGGTTTTTTCATCCTATTGGATTTAATGTCTCTAAAATAGGGGTTATCACTAAGTTTCAAAGTGTTTCTAAGAATTCATGTTTTCAAAATGGTTTTCATAAAAGGGTTTTCAAATTGATATTTCATGGTTTGTTAAAAGTTCCCTTTGAAACCTTCAAAAAATAATCTTTATAGAGAAATACTTTTTTTGATTTTTTTTTGAAAATAGTAAAACTAGTTTTAAATTCAAGGCCCTATTGACACATTTACTATCTAAAGTCTACCCTTATGCTATACCCATGTGGTTAGTCCAACAGTGAACTATACAAATGATATTATTGATTTTGTTTCTATAAATATTTTAAGGAGGATAACATAAGGGGTGTTTCATGAGTTGGTATGAGGTTGATTCCACTATAAATGTTACCGCACCTCTTGACACTTCTTTCATGGGGATATTAGTAATTTTATTAAGGGTTAGAGATATGGTTACTATCTAGTCCAAATTAGAAAAATTTGACCCCCCTTAGTGGGGAATGGTCCTGGAACTTGGGGAAGTACCACCAGTGAGGCCAATAGAGGGTAATCTATGTAGTTATAAACTCAGGAATACATCTATAGGTTGAAAGATGCTTCCAACCTAAGAACATTTAGGCCACCTCATGGGAAGTATAAGAATTTACCATGATATATATACTTTTATTGATAATTGACTTTACCCTTTATTTATAGTTTTTGTTACTTGATAGAGTTAGTGTGTTTCCTTCATTTATATTTAGTTTATTTTATTTACATTTTTTAGATTCTGTCTAGTATTTTTATTACTTAGTTGAATCTTCTAACACTATCTCCTATCACTTTAAGTTCTTTTTATTGTATGGTTTAAAATTGGGTTTTAAAATTGATTTTTCCCAAAGTAAAATTTGAAATGAATTTTTCTGTAATGGTTTTAGAAATGGGTTTTCAAGAAATGAATCTTGGTTATTATAAAAGTTTTGGAAAAGGTTTATGAGTTATTTTTTGAGAATGAGTGAAAATATTATTTCAAAACATTGTAGTTTAAACTAGATTTTTTTAAATTCTTTAAAAAGGGAGTTATAGGGACTTTATGGTGATTTCTTATTAGTCAATCATGATCACACCCTACCCATTCCACCTAGTGATGGTATATCTAAGTCTATTTTTTAGGTTAAAATTTAGTCTTGTTAGCTTGAGGAGAGAGATATTATTTTATATGGTTGGTGAATATGAGTTCACATAAAGGTGTTTATTCTAGACAAGTTGGGATTCCTTGTTTCCTGAATCTTATAATTGTTATATATTACCTTTAGGATTTATTTTTTATGTTTAATTTCTACATTTTTCAGTTTTGGTTTGTTTTATATTTTATAATTATTTATTTTACGAAATGTGGAACTCTAATGTATGGAGCAGTCATGATGGAATTTCATATGAAAGTTCTATGTTGAATTTTTTTTATCTAGGTGAAATCATTAATGTTTGAACAAATTTTATTACATGGTGCTTTTAAATAGACTGTGGGAATTTGGAATTCCCCTTATTCCTTTCCACAAGATAGAATGGGTGTTCACTGGATGGATGGATCGAACTAGTTCATAAAAAAATGGTATCAAAGGGCCCTATGTAATTTGGGGGTGTCTGGTATATTCAAGCTAAGACTGCCAGAACCCGATAGGTAGGTGAGTTAAGTGTATGGATTTCTATTAATAGACCCGATCCTATAGTTTTCATGGTATTATAGGTTTTTTATCTTTAATTTTTGAGTTTTACTATAATTTTATATGTATTTCCACTTGTATTCATGGTATTTTGGTTTGTATGAATGTTTCATGGGTGATTTAAAGGTTTTATATTATTTAGAGGTGAAAAGGGAGGAATAATAAGAGGTGCATAGTTAGATCAAACGGTAAAGAAAGCCATGAATATAATATTAAAATAGTATAATTTTCTTTCCAATTACAATTTCATAGTTGGCACATGATTTACCAAACTGTCTATCCAAACCTTACATACTCACTATCCTTTATTTTTTTTGTTGAGCTCCCTTTAATCCAAATTTATCTAAGTTGTGTGTAAATGTTATTTGGGGTGATTGAAAATAGATTTATATGAAATAATTGTGTCAATTGGGTTGATTTAAATGAGATTTTATGATTATGTATTGGTTTTCAAAAGGTGAAAGTGATTTTGGAAATTAAAAAACAATAGTTCTAAAGTAAATTTAAATATGCCTAGTGTTTTGAATGGTAAATGTTTTTTGAATAACCTTATGTGGTTTTGAATGGGTTTCCAGTGATATTTTGGAACTTTTAAAAACTAAAGTGTGTTTTTTTGAAATTATTCTTTGAGAATGTCTTGGATTTTCAAATATAAAAGTGTGTGATTTTGAAATGGTTTAAAAAGTGTAATTTTCAAATTTTGTTTTGTTCTTGTGGATGATTATTTGTGTTCATGTTTGAGATATGAATTATTTATGGATAAATTTATTTGATTTGGGTTATTATTTATTATGTTTTTTATTTTATTATTATTTTTAGTATCCCTCATAGAAAAGTCTTGAGATATCATTAGTAATCTGTGTATCGAAGTTATGATATCATTCTTCCTATAGTAGAATCCACCCAGACTATAAGTAGAGTGGTAGAGCTAGACTGTTCTTAGTGTTTGTCTATTATTTATGGTGATAAAGGTTCTCTAGAGGCAATAAAGTGGTTATATAATATTTATGAGACCTTAATGTCCTTGGGATCTTCTAAATATCTGAGAGTATGGGTTATTCTGGGTTTGTTTGAGGGGTCGAATTTGGATCAGTCACTAAAGAAAAATTATTTTTTTGTGATGGGTTATTTATGATGGAAATCCATAAAAAATAGTCTATTATGGAAAATATAATTTCAAACACTATGATTGGTTATATAATTTTTTAATTAACCTCATGGGGATACTGTTAGTGACAAATTATTTTTTCTATCATAATAAATATTTTTTCAATACTTTTTTTCAATGCAATGTCGATTCCATTGAAAATAATTTTTGGTGATGGAATTATGAGACCATCAAAAAAGGTATTTTTTTGTGATTATTTGTGATTAAATACCAATTATATCAAAAATAAATGAAAAAAATTCTAAATAATAAAAAAAATCAAAAAAATCAAAACAAAAAACAAAAACAAAATCAAAAACAAAAACAAAAAAAAACAAAAAAAACATACATTATAAAACTACAAAAAATATATTATATGAAATGTTACAAAGAAAAAATACAATAATGATGTCACTAAGGGGGTGTGGGATCAGGTTCAACTAGAAGAGGGAACTCCATCCATAACCCATGTGTAAGATGATACATATACTCTACCATCTCCTCAAACCACTACTCATATTTCTATTGCTAATCTTCCTGTTGACATCAATGATCTTCTTACTATCCTCACTACTCTTAATACTCTAATAAATCTACATATAAGTATATCCTATTATCATAGCCTCACCTCATAATCTACAGTAACAAATGACGATGATGAAACACTTCTCCCTTTGAACCATATGATTCCATCACTTTAGTGTCATAGTACCTTGTCAGGGTTAATCATGAACTTATACTGATCACCCAACCTTTCTGAAAAATAGTCATCATCACCCATATCCAATTTGCCTCATCAAAACTTGACTCGCATGAGCCCTCATTCCCACCATATGTCTCGACCTAACTCTCACACATGCGAGAAACCTATGTATCCTTTTTCTCTTACATCTATATAAATAGAAATTAAGAATAAAAAAAAATTATATCATTTTAATTTAAAAAATAAAAAATACTGTCCAAAATATGTCTCAATATATCACCAATAATCTTTCAATACTATTATCAGTATACATATTCTTGTACACATAAAACTCTGTAATGTTTGGATCTACTGAAGACTACATAAATTTACAATATAAATTTAGTATTAAAAATAAAAATATATATAACTATTAAATAATATTACTTAAAAAATGTTGATGTTGTATACTGAAAGTATGACATTAGCTCTATGTGTGACATCCTTCTCCCCTAATTATATAAACTAGAATCAAATCTTCTCTAGAAACTCTCACTTATCTAGTACGTGCACAATCCCTCTCAAGCCTGAGTGGGGACATAATCAGGCCAATGAGGCCTACAATAATCATCAAATATAGTTACATATGTTATATACAAATCTATCCTATAAATTATATTTAAAAAATGATGGAAACAATTACACATGAAATCCTCCCATGACTCCCAAATAGAGGGTATCATACTATCATCAACAAGAGACCATAAACCTAGAAAATATTTAATAATATGGTAAACTATAAATTATATAAATTTAAATTAAAAAACATTATTTATTTATATGTACCAACTAGTGATCGAACATATGATGAAATAACTTGATAGAAACTTAATCTTATGAATTCCATGGAGCAGAAAAATAGTTCCCTAAAATAACACCAGTAAGACCAATGAATAGATGCGAAAACTATGAAGATAAGACGAATTAGCAACATAATTAATAAATTAAATAAAAATAAAATAAAATTAATATTCAAAATTACTTCCTCATATAAATATAAAATTCAATAGATGGGTGTCCATAACACACCAATATTTTATGAGATAGATTATTTTTAATTTCCTTGATGTCCTGTGTTGTATTCTACACCAAGATTAGCTTGCACTATACGCAACACCGTATTAGCTTGCAGTATACACAATATAATTATTGGCCTGTGTTACACATAATTTTAAGTTCTTTGGTTGAATTCATTTCATTAAAGACCATGTATAAGTGATAACTAAATATTATAACCTAGTCATTATAATGGAGGGTATGAATAGTAATAACTTTCTTCTAAAAAACTAATTAAATGAAAATAAGTGAGTCTAAAAAGTAATAAAATCACTCTTTATGGATTTTATTAGTGAAATATATATTTAATATATTCAATTTAATGTTTTAAATTCATATTATATGTTTTCTAGATATGACATAAGAACAAATTCAATTTTTTGAATAAAAGAAGCATTTTTCAAAAAAATACGGTTTTATCACCTTTTGATGATGAACCCTTTTTAAATATAGTTTGGAGAATTTTATAAGTTTTATTTGACATAATAAACTTACTATTTTGAATTGGTACATAAAAATTTACCTTTTTTTAAATTTTAGTATTTTTCTGATGAAATTCACATTTTAACGAATAGTGAAAAATAATGCAGTTTAAATCAAAACTGTCTTTTCATCTAATTTATTTATATAGTTAGATTATATTTTTAATTGGTTTTAAAGTGTAATTGGAATATTTTTTTATCATTTAATCTAATTTTGTTCATTATATGTAATTTTACATTTAAATTGGATATAAACACATGCTAATCTTTTGATAGTTTTTACTTCTTAAAAACTGACTTTTTGGTTTTGACCACAAGATTTAATTTTAAATTAATTACTGAAATTTTTTTGTTTTGAATTTTGAAAAATATATTAAATATTTGAAATAAGTGGGTCCAAATTATGTTAATAGGTTACTTTAATTTTTTGGATATTATGAATAGTAACTACGGTAATTTTTATTTACCACAACTAAAGGTAAATCGGGTAAATTAGGGTAACAAACAATATTATAAAGATAATAAAATTACCATAACACCTTAAAAAATCCTATTGGATGAATTATATTAAAAAAATATCACATAAGGGTCAGAATTTGTTCATTTAATTGAATTTTTTACATGAAAGTGATGTAATTATAATTAAAACAAAAGAAAGTGACAACATGTTACTCTCTTATATCTTATAAGTATAAGAATTTTAATGTAGTGATAATTTTGATACAATATTGAAAATAAATAGTATCCATAAATACAATAAAATTATCTACATCATTTAAATTTATTTAGATTTTTTATAGATTAAATAATTACCAATAATGATGACACAATAATGATGCAGAAATTATTTTTTTAATAGAAATATCAAATAAATGGATTTAAAAATATTAATAGAAATGTAATATGAACTAATTAATGTGATCCACTAATTCTAGGTGCATATTACATTTTAGGAGTGTATTAAATATTTTTTTTGAATTTATAATCTATGTGGATTTTCTTTAATGTCAAATAAATGAATAGTGTTAAAATTATCACTATAGATATTTTATAAAAATAACGTATTATTAAATTATTTAAAAATCACAAAAATATTTAAAAATTACATAGTAAAAATTATAAGGTCTAAAATTTTATAAATTATCCAATTATGGACAATTTACAACACATATGTAAATATGTATAAGAATTTATTATTTAGAATATTATTACCATAATTAAAATTAAATAGATTAAATAAGGATAAATCAAAATGATAGGGTTTAAGATAAAATCAAAATATGTATAAATTTTATTAGTTGAGGGGATTTAGACCCAAAATATTATTATCTTCTAAATAATACACTTTGGATTAATTTTTATTTAAAAATTAATTTATATTAATTTAATAGTTTAGGTATTTTCAAAGGTGCCTCTCCCCTCTCTTATAAAAGGGCACCTCACCTTCTCTGTTAATCGCACCTTTAAATCCATTTTTCTCGGTCAAAACCTTCCCATTTCTTCTACCATATTCCCTAACTTCATCCTAGAGTCCATAATTTGGGCATAAATCCATCCTAGGGAGACCTTTTGTGCAAATCAAAAAGAGATACTAAAAAAAGAGGTAATTGTTTTATCACCTCTTTCAAAATTATTTTATTCTTATACTTCCTATTATTATGTTTTCCCACACTAAAGTAATAAATATAGTATATTATACATTATGAGATGATATTATAATTATGGTAAAACCTTATACCTCCTTTTATCCATCCAAAGAATAACAATATCACCATATGTGCGTACGTACGACTTACCGTCTACACGCTGTGGTATAATTTTTCATTCGAAAATACTTAATTTGGATGGGTATAATGATGAGTATAATGGATTTAAATAATTAATATAACATTATAATTATTCTGTATAATTAATATACCATCCAATTCCATACCATTTAACCATTAAGTGAATGATATTTCCCCTCGTGTGTACGTATGACCTACCATCTCCATGACGCGATGAGATTCATTCTCCACGTTAACCATTAAAGAATGATTTAAAGTATATATAATAAATAAAAATTAAATATATGAAATAATAATTTTATTATATATATATATATATCATTTAATTTCTTCCATTTAATTCAATAAGGAAATGGAAACAACATTCATACGTACGTACGACCTTCCGTCTCCATGAATGGTATATTCCATTTCATTTATCTATTTATTATATATATTTATATAGTCAATATTTATGATATATAAATCATATTTTACATTATGGAAGTAAGTAAATCATGATCTAAGTAATAATATCAAGAATAAAAAGTCAAAACATGTATGATAAATAAAACAATTATTACCCAAAACGTAGCTTTAACATGGAATTGATAAATAAACGGGTAATATAAAGTCATAAGAAAATAATATATGATATAATAAATATTATTATGATTCTGTTACAGGTTAATAATTTGTTTAAACCCAATATATAGTAGTTTTATACACATACGGAAGAAATCATACCTAAGGTAAGAGATAATTTCAAAATCTCATTATTATTTGATATTATTTATACGTAAGTATTTACTGCGCTATATTTATCATCCACACACATGTTTCATAAATATATAATATTATTTTTATTCTTCTAATTTTTTTAATTCAATTTTACCCATTGGTAAATTTTTATTAAATGGTATGAAAGGAATATTTTGGTGTTTTTTGATACGAGGTACTTTTTGACTTTTCCGGTAAAAGTACGAGGATAATATTTTTTTTTGACTTATATAGAATGAACTGATTTTTATGTATTCATAACCCCTTATTTCCATAAATCTTCCTTTACACGATTTCAATTTTATTTTCAAATAAATTATTTTCTTTTATAATTTCGTGACATTTTGAGAAAAAAATGTTTTTGAAGAAGAAAGATATTTTCCTCAAGAATCAAGTTCGAGGGTTTTATCAAAATTATTTTCCATCTAAGATGATGCTATTCAAATAGGGTTATGTCTATATCCCTATTATAACTATGATTTTATTGTGTTAATGATGAAATGATATTTTATATGTATTATATTATGATAGAATTATTTTTAAGAAACCCATTTAATTTCTTGGGTTATGCTATGATGAATGGTTTATGTTTTTGTGGAACATGTAAGAATGATATCATTATGAGATGGGTGAGACATATATCTCCCTCCAATTCATTAGGTTAAGATTTATATCTCAAGAGATATAAATGATTGGAACAACAAGTAAATCCGGTTATATAATACAGGGCTCAAACAACAAGTAAATCTGATAGTAATACATGGATAGAATGACAAGTAACCCAATTCAGTAATGGACTTTGTCCACAATGATGGTCTTTTCAACAATACCCTGGATACTATAGAAATAATATTATGTTCTTATTTGTTTTCCACAATTCTATGTTTTATTCCAATGATATTTTCTCATGGTTCATGATTCCTTTATGATTTATACCTTATGAACTACCAAGATTTATTTCATGACTCAAAATTTTGGTATATGTTAAATGTGGTACGTTTTTTTTCAAAAGTTTTGTTCATGTTTTTACATTCTTATGTTTAACTTTTGTAAGATATTTTCCATTCTTAACCTTACTGAGAATTTCAGCTCACCCCTTTTAATTTTTCTTTTACCATAGGATTTGAAGAAGGGTATTAAGTAAGATGTGTCAAAAAGGGTTATAGTTATAAAGGATAAATCAGGAGATGATGTAGATGTTTTATGAACTAGTTGTTTATGTTCTCCAGTTTACAAAGGCACTAAATTAATATGGTATTTGGGTGTCTGTTTGTTTCATTTATTAATAATTCCACAAAATTAATGTAATTTCCATGTACATCAAGATTGGGTCATTAGAGTAGGTATCAGATCGAAGGTTTAGTTAACCTTTGGAAACTAGGATGTGAAACATTCAGTGAGATTCCTAGAGATATTTCTAAGGTATGCCTAGGTATATACCTAAGGGTAAGTATAACTATAGGTTACAGTCCTAGAATTATGGTGACCATCATGAATAACATAGTATTAATGCTAAGATGTTAGAGAATGAAAGTACTCCCACTTGATTATATTGTTTTCCTAGTATGATTTTTGCCTCTCACACTACTATTTTTGGGTTATAGACAATAGATGGAACCCAAAGGAAGTGTGTTAATGATCAATGCACTGTGAAATGCAATGATTGTCCTCCTAAGAAACCAAATATTATGGGATATAGAATACAAAATCTTATTACTATACTTACACAAGATACGAGTCATTCTGAACTTCCAAATGAGTAGAGAAGGGAACAACATTCTATTGAGTCCTTCATAAGGAAACATCCACCTTCTTTTAGTGGGTCTTATGATCCAATTATTGCTAAATAATGGATCAGTACCATTGAAAAGATATTTTCCATCCTTCACTATTTGAAACATGAAAAAGTAATTTTGGCAGTTTATTATTTAGAAAGAGAATCAGACCAGTGGTGGGCTCTTATAAAGAATACAAGACACCAAGATAAAATTAAATCCAGGGAATGTGAGGAGTTCAAGAACTTATTTTTCAATAAGCAATTTACTCATATTCTTCAAAAAAAGATGGAAAAGTAGTTACTTGAGCTTAATAAAAAGTATGATGAATCCGTTGTTTCATACAAGGAAAATTTTACAAGATTTTCAAGGTATGATTCTGGATTTATCATCCAACCTGAAAGTAAAGTTGATCGATTCTTCAATGGTTTAAAACTAAATATTCAAATGGAATTAGATATAAGAGACTTTAGTAGATATGAATAGATTTAGTGTTGTGTTATCAAGGTAGAAATGTAAGTTGGTGTTACATATCAATCTCTTGGTTTTGACAAGAAAAAAAAGATGGAGTTCAAGGGAAAATCTCAAAACAATGGTGAAAAGAAGATGGATATTTCCTTTTTATTAAATGTGGAAAGAATCATGGTGGAGATTGTCTTAAAGGGACTATCAAATTTTTTTAAGTGGAAAAAGATGGTCATCAAGTAGTTGAGTTCTGAAGTAATGGGAAAGATTTTGCTAACGATGTGAATAGAGAAAAGACTACAGAGAATGCACCACCCACACTTCAATGCTACAAGTGCAAGAAAATGGGGAATTATGCTAACCAATTCCCTAATACAAGGGTTATGGATTATTATAGACATCAAAAACTCAAAATACAAAGTAAAATCACATGTGATCACTATTAGCGATGTTGAGTATGACAATGAAGTGGTGGAATGACTAAGTATTTATGTAATGGGATTCCAAAATAGTGTTGTAGAATCTATTTTATAGTATTATGGAATATTATAATATCTATGTCTTGGTCCATTGTGGTTTTCCATAAATATATGATACTGATAACTATGAAAAGTGACTGAAATATTTTTAGAAAGCACTTGATATATGAATAATCAAGGGATAAGGAGATAATGGGATGTTTGATAGTATTAATGAACTCATGAATAATATAAGGACAAAGTGATATCATGGTTTGAGTATATAGAATTTTTGGTATTATTGGTGTGTGAAAAAAGTTAATTTTGATAGAATGAATGTTTTCATTGTGGTTTTATGGTTATTCATATTATTATCATGTTTCAAAAGAATACATGATTAAGGGATACACATGTTTGGAATGTGACAACCAAGAACCACCTTATGAGATATGGGGGATAATTGTTAAGTCGATTTAATTAACCTATTTCAAAAGTTTTATAATTTAAATTTTTGGAAGAATTGTAATGTTATCCATTTTTGGATAGTATAAGTTATATTCTGGTTGAAATTTGTTAGATTAATGAATTATCTCACTATAGGTGGACTTATGCATATTTGATTACCTGTGCTAAAATTTTTTGTTTAGACAAATGGAATTCCTATCATTCTATCACATAATCTGCTAACACTTCAAGAATGATAAATTTAACATCATTTATTTAAATAATTTATGAAGTGGAAATTGTTGAAGGCATGAAAAAAGGTGATATTGTACCAAAAATCATGTAAGTATTTATTCTCATGAAAAATTCTTCAACTTTAGGGAATGGATATTGAAAACCAAAAATTTTATCTTAGTACCTTATTATCTGATGAATTAGGTGGTCCCTTAAATAATCAAAGATTTATGGCTTTCTAGTTGTTAACTTTCTCCAAACCTTGTTCTATATCACTATCCATCAGAACTTGATGGTTAGATTTTTATTACATATCCATGTTTTCACATCCCACCTATGTTCTCCTATGTGGAAACCCAGTGATGAGTTACTTTGGGTAAGCATTATTTTTCTAAATTTCCTTTTTAAAATGCATTTTTAGCATTACTTTTTAACATATGGGTTTCTATAAAAGGAAATTTTAAGTAGTAAACCTTTTATAACCCTACCAAATTTTGAGGGAAAATTAATTTAAGGGGGGTATAATGTAACACCCTGAGATTTTATGAGATAAATTCTTTTTAATTTCTTTGATGTCTTGTGTTATACGCTACCCCAAGATTAGTTTGTGCTATACACAACACTGTATTAAATTGCAGTATACGCAACACTTTTCTTGGCTTGTGTTACACACGATTTCAAGTTCTTTTGATTTAATTAATTTCATGAAATACCTAGTATAAGTGATAAATAAATATTATAACCTAGTCATTATAATGGCGGGTATGAATAATATTAACTTCCTTCTAAAAAAACCATTTAAATGAAAATAAGTGAGTCTATAAAATAATAAAATCACTCTTTATGGATTTTATTCGTGAAATATATATTTAATATATTCAATATAATGTTTTAAATTCATCTTATATGTTTTCTAGATATGATATAATAACAAATTCAAAATTTCAAATAAAATAAGTATTTCTCAAAAAATATAGTTTTACCGCCTTTTGATGACGGACCCCTTTTGAATATAGTTTTTGACAATTATATAAGTCTATTTGAGATAATAAAATTATCCTTTATAAACAAGACATCAAAATTTACCTTGGTTGATTTTTTTTATTTTTCTAATGAAATTCATATTTTAACGAAGAGTGAAAATTGCTGTATTTTAATTCAAAACTGCCTTTTTGTCTAATTTATTTATACATTTAGATTATCCTTTTAATTGGTTTTAAAGTTTAATTGGATTATGTTTTCATATTTTAATCCAATTTTAGTCATTTTATGTAATTTTACATTTAAATTGGATATAAACACATGTCAATATTTTGATAGTTTTTACTTCTTAAAAACCAACTTTTTGGTTTTGACAACGAGAATTAATTTTAAATTAATTACTGAAACTTTTTTATTTTGAATTTTGAAAAATGGATTCCATATTTAAAATAATTGGTTAGAAATTATGTTAATATGTTTTTTTTTATTTTTTGGATGTTACGAATAGTAACTACGGTAATTTATATTTAACATGGTTAAAGGTAAATCAGGTAAATTAGGGTAACAAACAATATGATAAAGATAATAAAATTATCCTAACACCTACCAAAATACTATTGGATGAATAATATTCGACCAATATCACCTAAGGGTTTGAATTGATTCATTTAATTGATTTTTTTCATGAAATTGATGTAATTATAATTAAAACAAAAGAAAGTGACAATATGTCACTCTCATATATGTTTTAAGTATAATAATTTTAATGTAGTGATAAACTTGATAAAAATTCAAACATAAATAGTCACCCAAAATATAATGAAATTATATACATCATGTGAATTAATTTATAATTTTTATAGATTAAGTAATTAGCATTAATGATGAAACAATAATGATGTAAAAATTATTTTTTAATAAAAATATCAAATAAATTGATTTAAAAATATTAAAATAAATATAATATGAACTAATTAATGGGATCCATGACCTTTCTAGATGACTATGAAATTTTTGGAGTGTATTAAATATTTTTTTTTCGAATTTATCTTCTATGTGGATTTTATGTAAAGTCAAATAAATGAATAGTGTCAAAATTGACACTATAATTATAAAAATAATGTATTATTAAATTATTTGAAAATAAAAAAATATTTAAAAATTATAAATTGAAAATTATAAGCTATAAAAAATCACAAATTATCCAATTATGGAAAATTTACATCACATAAGTAAATATGTATAACCATTTATTATTTTGAATATTATTACCATAATTAAAATTAAATAGATTAAATAAGGATAAATCAAAATGATATGGTTTAAAATAAAATAAAAACGTGTATAAATTTTATTGGTTGAGAGTATTTAGACCCAACATCATATTATATTTTAAATAATCCACTTTGGAGGCATTTGAATTTAAAAATTAATTTATATTAATTTAAAAGTTTTGGTTTTTCCAAAGGTGCCCCTCCCCTCTCTTATAAAGGGAACCTCTCCTTCTCTTTTAATAACACATTTAAATCCATTTTTATTGGCCAAAACCTACCCATTTACTCTTCCAAATTCTCTCAATTCATCCCAGAGGCCACACTTTGGGCATAAATCCTTCATAGGAAGACCTTTTATGCAAATCAAAAGGAGATACTTGAAAAAGTGGTAATTGTTTTATCACCTCTTTCAAAATTCATTTCTTCTTATTCTTCCTATTCCTATGTTTTTCCCACACTAATGTTTTAAATTTAGTATCTTCTACATTCTGATATGTTATTATAATTATGGGACAAACTTATACCTCCTTTTATCCATCCTATAAATAATAATATCACCATGTGTGTGTACGTACAGATTACCGTCTCCACACTGTGGTGTAATTTTTTATTCAACAATAATTAATTTTAATGGGTATAATGATGAGTATAATGGATGAAAATACTGAATATAACATGATAATTATTCTGTATAATTAATATACCATCCAATTTCATACCATTTAACCATTAAGAGAATGATATCATCGCTCGTGCGTACGTATGGCCGAACGTCTCCACGACGTGATGAGATTCATTCTCTACGTTAACCATTAAAGAATGATTAGAAAGTATACATAATATATAAGCATGTAATATATGACATAATAATTATACTAGATTTATGTATATATATATATATATATATCATTTACTTACTTCCATTTAATTAAACAAGGAAACAGAAACAACATTCATACATATGTATGCCCTACCGTCTCAATGAATTGTGTATTCAATTTCATTTATCTATCCATTATATATATTTATATACTGAATATTTATGATATATAAATCATATTTTACATTCTGTAAGTATGTAAATCATGATCTACGTAATAAGATCAAGAATAACAAGTCAAAACACGTATGATAAATAAAATGATTATTAACCAAAACATTGCTTTAACATGGAATTAATAAATAAAAAGGTAATATAAAGTCATAAGTGAATCATATATGAAATAATAAATATTATTATGGTTTTATTACAAGTTAATAATATGTTTTAACCCACTATAACGGAGTTTCAGACACATACGGAAGAAATCATACCTAAGGTAAGGGATAATTGCACAATCTCATTATTATTTGAGATTATTTATACATAAGTATTTACTATGGTATATTTATCATCCACATCCATGTTTCCTAAATATGTAATATTATTTTTATTCTTCTAAAATTTTTTGAATTTAATTTTACCCATTGGTAAACTTTTATTAAACAGTATGAAAGGAATCATTTGGTGCTTTTCGATACGAGGTACTTTTTGACTTTACCAGTAAAAGTATGAGGATAATGGTTTTTTAACTTGCATAGAAAGAATGGATTTTTACATCTTTATAATTCCTTATTTCCATGAATATTACTTTACAATATTTCATGTTTATTTTCAACTAAATTCTTTTCTTTTAAAATTGTGTGGCATTTTGAGAAAAGAAAACATCTTTGAATAAGAAAGGATATTTTCCTCAAAAATCAAGTTCGAGTGTTTTATCAAAATTATTTTCTATATAAGATGATTCTATTTAAATAGGGTTATGTTTCTATCCCTATTATTACTATGATTTTATTGTGTTAATTATGGAATGATATTTTATATGGATTATGTTATAATAGAATTATGTTTAAGAAACCCATTTTATTTCTTGGGTTATGCTATGGTAATTTGTTTATGTTTTTGTGGAACATGTAAGAATGATTTCATTATGAGATGGGTGGGACCTATATCTCCCTCCAATTAATTGGGTAAAGATTTATATCTCATTAGATAGACATTATTATAATGATAAGTAAATTTGGTTCAATAATACAGGGCGGGAACAACTAGTAAATCTAGTTCAGTAATATATGGATGGAATGACAAGTAAACCCGGTTCAGTAATGGAATCTGTCTATTATGATGGTCTTGGAAACAATTACTAGGATCTATGGAAATCATATTATGTGATTATTTATTTTCCACAATTCTATCTTTTATTTCAATGCTATTTTCTCATGGTTTATGATCTCATTATGATTTATGCATTATGAACCACCAAGATTTATTTCATGACTCAAGATTTTTGTATATGTTAAATGTGGTATGTTTTTTCCAAAAATTATGTTCATGTTTTTACATTATTATGTTTATGTTTTGTAATATATTTTCCATGCTTACCCTTACAGATCATCTAATCTCACCCCTTTTAATGTTTCTTTTCCAAATGGATTTGAAGAAGGGTATTAAGTAAGATGTGTAAAAAGGGGTTCTTGTTATGAATGATAAAAAAGAAGATGATGTAGATATTTTATAAACCAGTTGTTTATGTTTTACAGTTTCCAAAGGCACTAAAATAATATCATCTTTAGGAGTCTATTTGTGTAATGTATTAATTATTCCACAAAAGTAATGTAATGTCCATGTACATCAAGCATGAGTCATTAGAGTTGGTATCAGAGCGAAGGTTTAGTTAAAATTTGGAAACTAGTATGCGAAAACTTTAGTGAGATACCTAGAGATATTTCTAAGTTATTTCTAGGTATGTCCCTAAGAGTAAGTCTAACTATAGTTTACAATCCTAAAATTAAGGTAATGATCATGAATAATCTAGGATTAGACCAAATATGTTAGAGATTGAAAGTACTTACCCTTGATTATGTTGTTTTACTAGTATGATTTTTGCCTCTCACACTATTCTTTTTTGGGTTTTAGACAATGGATAGAACCTGAAGGAACCATGTTAATGATCAATGAAGTGGGAAATGTAATGATTTTCCTCCTGATAAACCAAATTTTTTTGGATATGGAATTCAGAATCTTATTGCTATACTTACACAAGCTATGAAAAATTCTGGAATTCCAAATGATAAGAGAAGGGAACAACATTCTGTTGAGTCCTTCATGATTAAACTTCCACCTTATTTTTGTGGATATTTTGATCCACTTGTTTCTGAACAATGGATCATTACCATTGAAAATATATTTTCCATCCTTCGTTGTTCATAACATGAAAAAGTCATTTTGGCGGTTTATCATTTAGAAGGAGAATCAGACGAGTGGTAGATTCTAATAAAAAATACAAGGTAGCAAGATGAAATTGAATCCATAGAATGGGATGAGTTTAAGAACTTATTTTTCAATAATTACTTTACTCTTATTCTTAAAAAAATATGGAAAAGGAGTTCCTTGAGCTTAAAAAAAGGATTATGAATCTGTTAGTACATAAGAGGCAAATTTTACTAGACTTCCAAGGTATAATTCTAGATTTATCATCCAAACTGAAAGTAAAGTGATCAATTTTTTAGTGGTTTAAAACCAAATCTTTGAAGGGAATTAGCTATAAGAGACTTTAGTAACTATGAATAGATTTTGTGCTGTGATATCAAGGTAACAATGGAAGTTAGTGTTACTTATCAATCTCATGGTTTTAACAAGAATTGAAAGATGGAGTTCAAGGAAAAATCTCAAAAAAATAGTGAAAAGAAGTTGATTGTTTCCTTATTCTCAAAGTGTGGAAAGAATCATGGTGAAAATTTTCTTAAAGGGACTAGAAATTGTTTTAAGTGTGGAAAATAAGGTGATCGAGTAGTTCAGTGCCTAATTAATGGGAAAAAGTTTTCTAACGACATGAATAGAGAAAATACTACAGAGAATGCACCACCCACACTTCAATGTTAAGTTCCCAGCCAGGATCCAAGTATCACTGAGAGGGGGAGGGGGTGAATTAGTGATATCTTTTTCTTTTTATGTTTCCTACTTTTTGAAACAAACTTCGCCTCCTGTTAAAGATTTTCTTCCCTGCTGAACAAACACAACCACAAGAACATAAGATTTACAAGGTTCACTACTCAACAAGAGTAGCTACGTCCTTGGTATGGTACAAAAACAATCCAGTACCACAAAATCCACTAGAAAACAATCCTTTTATGTGGAATACAACAAGTAGGATATACCCTTACACTCATGTAGCACTTTAAAAACAATCCAATAGTGCGTGTACTCCCTCTTAGCACAAATAGGGCAATGTAATGGTTCTGTGCTTCTTAATAAACTTTCACAAATTAAATATTTCATAAAAATTCTTCAATTTCCTACCCAGAAGCTGGTAAGAACCTTTTGGTGAAGACAACTTGCTCCCTACTCCCTATTTGCGTGACTCCCTGCTTGCGCGCCACCTACTTGCGGACCTCACTGCTTACGTGCCACCTACTTGCGTGCCTACTCACTACTTGCGTGCCTCCATTGAGAACAACTCACAACTTGTGCGCCACCTTTGGATTATACACAACCCACTTATTGAAAGCACCTCCCTGCTTGTACGCCTCTGGAAACTTGCATGAAAAAACTTGCGCGACACCCTACTTGCGTGCCTTATAAATAACCGTCAGCTTGCATGCCACTTCAGCTTGCACAATGCCCTCTACTACTTGCGTGATCAAAGCACCATCTACTACTTGCATGATCAGAGCTCTAATTTTATCTTAAGTGTTGAAATATTTAAAATGAGGAGGCTAGTCGTCTATTTATAGGAATTTTGGTGACTTGTCCGCCACATATACTTGCGCACCGCTCTATCACTTGTGAGACACTTTATTTCCTTTGTTATATTTTGATATGATGATGTTTGAAATATGAATTTCACGTAACATACACTTGAACGCCCCACTTTCATGAACATTAGACTTGCACGTCAGTTTATGACTTGCGAGCCAATTTTTAACTTGTGTGCCACTTTATTTCCTTTTTCATTTTTTGATGGGATGATATTGAAATATTAATTGAACGCCACTTACACTTTCACACCAATACTTGCACACCAATACTTACGCGCCACTCTTGACTTGCGCGCCACTTTCTTTCCTTTTCCAAAATCACTTCTTTACTCTCTCTACTCTTCATAAGGCTTGCATAAAAAGTTCTCCAAACTTATGATATTTGTGAAATACAAACCATCAAAGCATAATCATAGTTTACAAGTCCTTTACAAAGTGAATTGATTTATCTTCTTTGACAACCAAAGACAACACTCTGTAACAACAAGATTTTCTTACTTCCTTATCCATCCAACTTGGTCCCAAAAATCTCCCCCTTTGGATTTTGCTATCAACCATGATTCATAAATCACTAAACTTTTTAACCTTAAGCAATGGATTACTTATCAAAAATTCTAAGACTACGTGAGTTAACTAATTATAGGAAACAAGAATTATTGACAGCCAAAACCATGATGTCCAAAAGCAGTGACTATGAAATCTCATGAGCGTACCTCCTCATCCTTCTTCAGATCATCTTTCAAGCCTCTGAAATCTCATGATCGTACCTACTTATCCTTATTTAGATCATCTTTCAATTATATGAAATCTCATGAGCATACTTCCTCAGCCTTCTTCAGATCATCTTTCAAGCTTCTACCTCAGCATTCTTCACTTCGTCAACTTTCTTAGAAAACAACATTGTTTCCTACAACCACTCTAGCAAATAGTTAGAATAGTTCACACACATACATGATGGATTCACAGCTTACCTACAACTCCCCATTATGCATGAATCTATAAGGATAGATTTATGAAACAATTCTCCCCCTTGAAAACAATATCTAAAGGTAAGATGAGAGTGGGGACAGAAACACGTACCTTAACCTTGATGAGAAGGAGGTTGGACACCCATGTTTAACCTCAATTTTGCAAATGGTTCTTTTGGTAAAGGTTTGGTAAATATATTAGCAACTTGGTCAGATATAGGAACATACTGCAACCATAATTTATTCTTCTCCACATTCTCTTTGATTAAGTGGTACTTTATATCAATGTGTTTTGAACGAGAATGTTGTACTGGATTTCTTGTAAGATTGATTGCACTCTGATTATCACAACCCAAGAGCAATGATAGATTTACTTCAACAAGTAGATCTTCCAACTGAGTCTTCATCCACATAGTTGAGTTGTAGCTTGAGTAGCAGCAACATACTCAGCTTCAACTGTGCTAAGAGTTACTGAATTCTATTTCTTATTATACGAACTAACACAACTTTTCCCCATAAATAAAACTCCACTTGATGTGGATCTTCGATCATCAACATTTCCTGCCCAATTAGCATCAGAATACCTGAATAGATCAATATTTCTTGAGCCATCATACCTAATTCCAAAAAATTTTGTGCCTTTGATATATCTGAGAATTATTTTTCTAGCAATCAAATGTGATTCTTTATGAGCACTCTGAAATCTTTCACATAAAGTAACAACATAGAGGATGTTGGCTCTTGATGCAGTCAAATACAACAGACTTCCAATCAGCTTTCGAAACTCTTTTTGATCAACTTCCTTGCCTTCTCCATCTTTAGACAACTTGGTTCCCACTGAAATTGGTGTGGAAACTGGTTTCGAATTTTCGATGCCAAACTTCTTCACAAGTTCCTTAGCATAATTTTATTGAGACAGAAAAACGTGATTCTTCTTCTGTGAAATTTGTAACCCAAGAATGTACTTCATTTTTCCCATCATGGAAATCTCAAATAACTTCTTCATCTCCTCAACAAATTTTTCACATGATCTTTCACATTTCCAGCAAATATAATATCATCAACATAAACAATAACATTCAATGAAAACCTTTAACATTCCTTGATGTAGATATCGGTATCAACTCTCCTTTTCTTAAAGTTCAACTTCTTTAAGCAAGTATCTAATTTAGAATACCATGCTCTTGGAGCCTGTTTTAGCCCATACAGATCCTTCTTCAATCTACACAGATATCTTTCATCCTTTCCAATAACAAATCCACAAGGTTGGTCAATTTAAAGTTCCTCGTCATGGTCACCATTCAAGAATGCATATTTTACATCTATTTGAAAGATTTTGTAACACTGTTGTGCAGCAATATCAAGAAAGATTCTGATTGTTTCTAATATTTCCACCGGATAAAAGGTTTCATCAAAATCAATGCCTTAAATTTGTGAATACACTTTTCAAACCAATCTTGCTTTGTTTCTTATTACTTTACCTTCTTCATTCAGTTTGTTCTGGAAAACCCACTTTGTACCAATAATGTTCTTGTTGTCTGACTTGGGTACAAGTTCCCAAGTATCATTCTTCTCTATCTGATCAAGCTCTTAATTCATTGCATGAACCCATTCTGGATGCTCAAATGCTTCATTTACATCATTCGGTTCAACTCTAGAATAAAGAGAAGTATGTGATATAGCATTCATTGTTCTTCTTGTTTGAACCCTCTGATGTTTATCTCCAATAATATTCTGAGCCTCCACTTGTTTCCTCAACCTAGGATGAGTTGTTTGAAATTCATCCTCATCAATAGAGATTTATGAGTCAGATTCCTCTTCACCAGTAGGATTAACACAGTTTGTAGCATTATCCGAATCATTAACAAAAGCTTATCTATCAATCTTAATTTCCACATCAACATATGACTACTTTTCTTTCTTAACATTTTCAAAAACTTTTACATCTAAAGAATCAATAATTCTTCCTGTTTCTTTATTGAGACATCTATATCATCTTCCTTCTGGAGCATATCCAAGAAAAATTCCATCATCTCCTCTTTTCTCAAACTTTCCAAGGTTTCCACCTTTCTTATTTATAATGCATGGACTCCCAAATACTCTTAAATGTTTTAGACTTGGAGTTTTTCTGTAGAACATTTCATATAGAGTCATATCTATGTTTGGCCTATAGAAGAATCGGTTCTGAATATAAATAGCAGTGCTCATGGCTTTCTTCCAATAATAATGAGAAAGACTATGTTCAGGTAACATAGTTCTCCCCATTTCCACCAGAATTCGATTCTTTCTTTCAGCAACCCCATTTTGTTGAGGTGTGTATGATGAACTGAGCTCATTCCGAATTCCATGTTTCTCAAGGTAACTTTAAAACTCTTTATTCTTATACTCACCACCATTGTCAGTTCTAAACTTCTTCACTGAATACTCACATTCCTTTTCTTCTTTCCTCCTGAAACTCTTAAACATTTTCAGAGCATCTGACTTATGTCTCATATACATAACACAAGTAATGTGAGTAAAGTCATCAATGAAAGTAATGAAGTACTTATATCCATTTGTTGATTACTTTCTCATTGGTCCACATATATCAGAATGTATAAGTTCCAAGGGTTGTTTTGAATGAATTTCAACTCTCTTATGAAAATAGTTTGTAATCTTCCCTTTTTCACAGATAATGTAGCACCAATCTCTTCTTCTTGATAAATCAGGAATATCTCAGAACCTGTCTCTCATTGATAACTTACACATGTTTCTCTAACACATATTTCCCAGCCTTTTATACCATAACTGATTTTCATCCACCATGCCCATGTAACAATAATTTTGTACTTCACTAACTTGGAACATGTTTCCTTTTGTACGTTGGCCTCTTGTAACTATATTTCCATCATTTTCACATTTCACAACGAAACCATATTTTCTGAATATAACTTTGTTGCCCTCATCACAGAGTTGTGACACCCAAAAGGTTATATTTCAACCCATCAACATATAATGTTTTCTTAGATTTAATTTTTTCTTTTCCGATGATGGCTGATCCAACACCTTTGATTCTCAGAGATTCATCATTTCCAAATGTAACAGTTCCTTCTTTGAAGTATTTCACATTCTTTAACAACTTTAAGTCTCATTTCATATGAAAATAACACCCACTATCAAGAATCCATGGATGTTCTCCTCTTGTATCTTTCAAAGCAATTTTGACAACAAGATCTTTTTGTTCTTCCTGTTCCTTCACTTTTTGTTGTGCTTCCTCCAATTTTCTAGCCAGGTCAATGTGTTCTAGCCAGACAACCATGAACTCTTTCTTTTCGGACTTATCAGACCTGTCCTTTTTAGCTTTTAAAAACTTTGGATTTTGAGAATTATTAAGAATCTTTTGTTGATCTGGTAACACACTAAGGCATCCCTTGGCAATATGTCCAGGTTGATCACATCTTTCACAAATAGTTTCTAGTGGTTGGAACCTATTCTCAACTTTCACACCAGTCTTCTCAGATATCTTCTAAAATTTATTTGGAGACTTTCTATTTTTAAAGGATTGAATCCCCCTCAATCCTTGTATTTCAAAAATTGTGGAATAGTTGTAATGTTGTTGGTTGAACCAAAACATATTTTCCATGTGTCCGAATCCACCACAATACCAGAAATAACCATAGAAAGAATATTTTCCTCTGAAAATTCTACACTGACCAGATTTGTGAACACGCTTCTCAACAACCTTCTTAATAGAACTATACTGACCATCAAACTTCATGTTTTCATTTGTAACTCCCTTTCTCATTTCAGATTTAACAACACCAGAAGAATTATAAGTCTTTCTTGACTCATGATTTTTATGCACTTATAATTTTTCATCATTACTAACTTTGATCACATACATGGTCTTTCCAGCCTTGTTCTTATCAGAACAAGTTATGTCTTTCATTTCGACCTATGAAGGTAACTTTTGTGGATCCTTGTTTGGTTCATTCTTACTGGAACATTAACAAACTTCTAAGATAGAATTTTTGAAACTGATATTCATTTATTTAGATTTATAAAGTTTTTGTTGGACAAGTTCCAAATCTTTTTCTTTTTTTCCTTCAGATTTACTTCAAGATTATCATTATGATTATTTTTATTCTCAAGAAAATTTTTCAGATCATCAATCTCCTTTTCCATCTTGATTTTCTCATTAGTAAAACCTTCTTGATTGTTTAATGTGGAATTTTCATTTATCAGCTTGTTGTTTTCCTTCTCAAGTCTTCTGATCTTCCTCAAGCATTCTTTCAACTCTTCTTTTAGATTATATTCAAGTTTATTTTATTCTTATTCTGAACCATTGCTCTCGTACTCTTCATTATTCATTGCAGAAATAAAGAAATTATCTCTAGTTTTTTCATCAAATAATTTTTGGATTCATCTTCTCTATCTTCTTCATCTTTATTTTTAGATAAAAATGTTCTTCTTTTTGATTTGAAGAACTTTTTATCCTTCCCCTTTGAAAAATATTTATCTTTGTCACCTTGTTTCCTCCACAACCTTCTTGGCCTTCTGTTATCATCATCACTATCTTCTTCTTTATTCTTTTGAGGATAGTTAGCCGCAAAGTGACCAACGGCTCCACACTCAAAACATTTTAAGGGAAGTTTACCCTTGTATTTCCATGTACCTCTTTTCACATTCTTAGAAAACAAGGATAAAATTTCATCAAAATTTTTACATACCACATCTTCCGAATTGGATTCACTAGTATCATCTCTAATAAGAGTTTTCTTTGACTTATCTCTCTTTTTAGCCTTGAATGAAATTTCTCTATCAGCTTTTATTTTTCCCTTCATAGTCTTCTCCCTTCTCATCTTATAAGTAATGAGAGTGCTATGAAAATCATCCAAAGATAATGTTTTAGGGTCTCTATCTTCTAATGAAGACACTTTAGCATCAAACATGTCAAGCAGAATTCTCAAGATCTTTTTGACAACTGTAGAATCCTCAAAAGTTTCACCAAGACATATGATTGTACTGACAATATCATTTATCTTGGTAAAGAAATCCCCAACAGATTCAGATTCTCCCATTTTCAAGTCTTCATACTTCAGTATCCAGATTTATAGTTTAGCCTTATTCACTTTTTTATTTCCTTCATAGATGTTCTTCAGTTTGTCCCAGATTCATTTGGCTGTAGCGACACCTTTCACTCTTAAAAATCCACTCTCAGAAATAGATTAGAGTAACAAATTTTTAGCTCTTCCATCATTCTCTAGGTTCTTCTTATCGACAGGCATAAGAAGAACCTTGTCATCAATAGTAGGAAATCCATCTGTTTTAGTTTAAATAACTTTATATCCAAGAGACATAAGATAATGCATCATTTTTTCCTTCCATATGTGATAGTTCTTTCCATCAAAAATCGGAATCCACTTATTGTTCACACAATTTAGATTCTCCATCTCAACTTCTATTCAACCACTTCAGCAAAAAATAAATGAAAGGAACATCACTCTGATACCAATTGAAGTTCCCAGTCAGGATCTAAGTATCACTAAGAGGGGAAGGGGTTGAATCAGTGATATCTTTTTCTTTTTATGTTTCCTACTTTTTAAAACAACCTTCACCTCTTGTTAAAGAGTTTCTTCCATACTGAACACACACAACCACATGAACATAAGATTTACAAGGTTCACTACTCAATAAGAGTAGCTACGTCCTTGGTATAGTACAGAAAAAATCCAGTACGGCACAATCCACTAGAAAAAAATCCTTTGATGTGGAATACAACGAGTAAGATATACCCTTACACTCGTGTAGCACTTTGAAAACAATCCAATAGTGTGTGTGCTCCCTCTTATCACAAATAGGGTAATGTAATGATTGTATGATTCTTAATGAACTTTCACAAATCAAATATTTCAAAACAATTCTTCACTTTCCTACCCAGAAGCTGGTAAGAACCTCCTGGTGCAGACAGCTTGTGCGCCCTCCCTACTTGCGCGACTCCCTGCTTGCGCACCACCTGCTTGCGCGCCTCACTACTTGCGCACCACCTGCTTGCGCACCTACTCACTACTTGCGTGCCTCTGTTGAGAACAACTCACAACTTGCACGCCACCTTTGGCTTATACACAACCCACTTCTTGAAAGCACCTCCCTTCTTGCACACCTCTAGAAACTTGCGCGACAAAACTTGCGCGACAAAACTTGCGCGACACCCTACTTGCGCGCCTTTTAAATAACCCTCATCTTGCGCACCACTTCAGCTTGCACGCCACCCTCTACTACTTGTGCGATCAAAGAACCATCTACTACTTGCGTGACCAGAGCTCTAATTTTCTCTCAAGTTTTGAACTCTTTAAAATGAGGAGGCTAGTCATCTATTTATAGGCATTTTGGTGACTTGCGCGCCAGATATACTTTCACGCCACTCCAGCACTTGCGCGACAATTTCTTTCCTTTGTCATATTTTTATATGATGATGTTTGAAAGATGACTTTCACATAACATACACTTGCGTGCCCCACTTGTACGAACATCAGAATTGTGTGTCGGTTTATGACTTGCAAGCCAATTTTTAACTTGCGTGCCACTTTATTTCCCTTTTCATATTTTGATGGGATGGTCTTGAAATATGAATTGAGAGCCACTTACACTTACACGCCAATACTTGTACACCACTCTTGACTTGCGCACCACTTTATTTCATTTTCCAAAATCACTTCTTTACTCTCTCTACTCTTCATAAGGCTTGCATCACAAGTTCTCCAAACTTATGATATTTTTGAAATACAAATCATCAAAGAATTTTCATAGTTTATAATTCCTTTAAAAAGTTAATTGATTTAGCTTCTTTAACAATAAAAGACAACACTCTGTAACAGAAAACTTTTCTTACTTCCTTATCCATCCAACTTAGTCCCAACACAGTGCTACAAGTACAAGGAAATGGGGCATTATGATAACCAATGGCATAATCCAAGGGCTATGGATTATTATTGATGTCGACAACCTTTTAATGCCAAAGACGAAGGCAAATCACATGCAATCACTATTGGTGATGTTGAGTATGACAATGAAGTGGTAGAATGAATAAGTGTTTATGTAATGGGATTCAAAATGGTGTTGTAGAATCTAATTTATAGTATTATGGAATATTATAATATCTATGTATTGGTCCATTGTTGTTTTATATAAGTATATGGTACCGATAACCATGAAAAGTGATTGAAATATTTTTGAAAATCACTTGATATGCACATACTTAAGGGATAAGGAGATAATGACATGTTTGATAGTATTAATGACCTCATGACTGATATAAGGAAAAAGTGATATCATAGTTTGAGTATGTAGAATTTTTGGTATTATTGGTGTGTGGAAAAAGTTAATTTTGAAAGAATTCATGTTTTCATTAAGGTTCTATGGTAATTCATGTTATTATCATGTTTCAAGATAATACATGATTAAGGAATTCACATATTTGGAATGTGACAACCAATAGATTACTTATGAGATATGGGAGATAAATGTTAATTCGATTTCGTTCACCTCTTTCTAAAGTTTTATATTTTCAGTTTTTGGAAGAATTGTAATGTTATCTATTTATGGATAGTATAACTTATATTCCAGTTGATGTTTGTTATTTTAATGTATTATCTCACTATAGGTGGACTTATAAATATTTGATTACTTGTGCTAAATTTGTTTTGAGAGAGATGAAATGAACTATCATTCTATCTCATAATCTACTAACACTTCAAGAATGATAAATTCAACTTCATTCATTTAACTAAGAGATGAAGTGGAAATTGTTCAAGGCATGAAAAAAGGTGATATTATACCAAAAAGCAAGTAATTATTGATTCTCATGAAAAATTATTAATCTTTATGGAAAGGATCTTGAAAACAAAAAATATTATCTTAGTACCTTCTTGTCTGATGAATCAGGTGGTCCTTTAAATCATCACAAATTTATGGCTTTTTGGTTGTTAAATTTCTCCAAACCTTGTTCTCTATTACTATCCATAAATACTTAATGGTTATATTTTTCTTCCATATCCATGTTTTCACTTCCCACCTATGTTCTCTTATGTGGAAACCTAGTGATGAGTTACTTTGGGTAACTGTTATGTTTCTAACTTTTCTTTTTAAAATGAAGGTTTAACACTCCTTTTTAGATTGTGGGTTTCTATAAAAGAAACTTTCAAGTAGTAAACATTTATAACTGCAATGAATTTCGAGGGAGAAATTAATTTTAAGGGGCGTATAATTTAACACCAAGATATTTAATGAGATATATATTTTTTAATTTATTTGATGCCTTGTGTTGTACGCTACCCCAAGATTAGCTTGTGCTATATGCAACACCGTATTAACTTACAGTATATGCAACACTATTCTTGGCTTGTGTTACAAAAAAAATTCAATTTATTTTGATTTAATTCATTTCAGGTAAGACCAAGCATAAGTTATAACTAAATATCATAACCTAGTCATTATAATGGCAGGTATGAATAGTATTAGCTTCATTCTAAAAAAACTATTTAAATGAAAATAAGTGAGTTTATAAAACAATTAAATCACTCTTTATGGAATTTATTAGTGAAATATATATTTAATATATTCAATATAATGTTGTAAATTCATCTTATTTTTTTATAGATATGATATAAGAGCAAATTTAGTTTTTTGAATAAAAGAAGTATTTTTCAAAAAAATACATTTTTACCACATTTTGATGGAGAACCCGTTTTAAATCTAGTTTTGACAATTTTATAAGTTCTATTTGACATAATAAACTTATTCTTTGGAAGAGGGGAATCAAAATTTACCTTATTTTAATTTTTTAATTTTTTTGATGAAATTAATATTTTAACAAATAGTGTGAAATAATGCATTTTAATTCAAAACTGCATTTTCATCTAATTTATTTATATAGTTAGATTATATTTTTAATTGGTTTTAAAGTTTAATTGGATTATGTTTTTATAATTTAATCAAAGTTTGTTCATTGGATGTAATTTCACATTTAAATTGGACATAAAAACATGTTAATCTTTTAAAAGTTTTTACTTCTTAAAAACTCGTTTTCTGGTTTTGACAATGGAAATTAATTTTAAATTACTTACTGCAACTTTTATGTTTTGAATTTTAAAAAATGGATTCTATATTTATAATCAGTGGGTAAAAATTATTTTAATAGGTTAATTTTAAATTTTACATATTATGAATAGTAACTATGGTAATTTTTATTTACAACGATTAAAGGTATATCAGGTAAATTAGGGTACCAAACAATATAATAAAGATAATAAAATTACCCTAACACCTACCAAAATCCTATTGGATGAATTAAATTCGACCAATATCACCTAAGGTCACATGAGCCTCAACCCAGTTGGTGAGGACTCGATAGGTGTATCCAAGAGACCCGAGATCAAATCCGGGTGGAGGCATATTTCTAGGTACTGTAGCAGTACTGTAGAATTACTGTATCAGGCATTGTTCGGTACTGTAGTAGCCAGAACTATTCATCTATCTGGGCCTTCGGGCCACTGGTTTGGTCCTCAGGTCCTGCAAGGCTTTCGGGCCACCCAAGGCCTTTGGGCCAGTTGATTGTCAAGGCCTTCGGGCCACCTTAAGGCTTTAGGGCCACCCCAAGGCCTTTGGGCCACATGAATGAAGGCCCCAGACACACTACAAAAAAGGAGCAGCCCCAGAAGAGGATTCAGAGCAGGTTCACTCACCAGAGCAGAACCAAATAGATTGTCAGAATGAGAGGGTATGGCTATGCCATCAGTACCAGCCCATGCTTGCACGAGAAGCCTAGCCAGATGGTCATGAAAAGGTGGAGAGCTACTATTAGGATGAAGATTCTAGGGAGGGGCAGTTCCTTGTAGATATTCTGGTTGAATTCCCTAAGACCTTCGGGTCATGTAATCTCCTAAGCCTACGGTCCATGTAATCTCTGAGCATACGAGCCTTGTAAGGGTTCCCCCTCATACCTTGAACAGGGGTTTATCAAAAATCAATAAAAATAAAGTCTTTCGGGCCATTCAGGTCACCTAACGTTCAGAATTGATTCATTTAATTGACTTGTTTCCATGAAAGTGATGTAATTATAATTAAAACAAAATAAAGTGACAACATGTCACTCTCATATATCTTATAGGTATAATAATTTTAATGTAGTGATAAACTTGATAAAACATAAAAAATAAATAGTCTCCAAAAATATAATAAAATTATATAAATCATGTGAATTTATTTATAATTTTTATATATTAAATAATTACCATTAATTATGACACAATAGTGATGTAGAAATTATTTTTTAATAGAGATATCAAATAAATGGATTTAAAAATATTAAAAGAAATATAATATAAACTAATTAATGTTCTCCACTAATTTTTCAGGTTAATATGACATATTAGGAGTGTATTAAATATTTTTTTTCCTAATTTATCTTCTATGTGGATTTTATTTAAATCCAAATAAATGAATAGTGTCAAAATTGACACTATTGATATTTTATAAAAATAACGCAATATTAAACTATTTAGAAATCACAAAAATATTTAAAAATTACAAAGTAAAAATTTCAAGGTTTAATATATCTTGAATTATCCAATTATAGAAAATTTACAACACATAAGTAAATATGTATAACCATTTATTATTTAGAATATTATTACCACAATTAAAATTAAATAGATTAAATAAGGATAAATCAAAATGATAATGTTTAAAATAAAATCAAAACATGTATAAATTTTATTGGTTGATAGGATTTAGACCCAAAATCATATTATATTATAAATAATCCTCTTTTGAGGCATTTTAATTTAATAATTAATTTATATTAATTTAAAATTTTTCGTATTTCCAAAGGTGCCCCTCCCCTCTCTTATAAAAGGGCACCTCTCCTCCTATTTTAATCACACCTTTAAATACCTTTTACTCAGACAAACCCTACTTGTTTACTCTCCCAGCTTCCCTCACTTCATCATAGATTCCACAATTTGGGAAGGAATACATCCTAGGTGGACCTTTTGTGAAAATCAAAAGGAGATACTTGAAAAAGAGGTAATTGTATTATCACCTCTTTCAAAATTATTTTATTTATCTACTTACTATTATTATGTTGTTCCCATAATAAAGTAATAAATACATTATCTTATACATTCTTAGATGTTATTATAATTATGGTAAAACCTTATACCTCCTTTTATCCATCCTACGAATAACAATATCACCATGTGTGCGTACATATGGCTTACCGTCTCCACGCCATAGTGTAATTTTTTATTCAACCATACTTAATTTTGATGGGTATAATGATAAGTATAATGAATTTAGATAATTAATATAAAATTATAATTTTTATGTATAATTAATATACCATCAAATTCCCTACCATTTAACCCTTAAGTTAATGATATCGTTGCTCGTGTGTACATACGACCTAGCGTCTCCACGATACGATGGGATTAATTCTCCATATTAACCATTAAAGAATGATTATAAAGTATATATGATAAATAAGAATGAAAAATATGACAAAATAATTCTATTTTATTTATGTATATATATTTATACATCATTTATTTGCTTCCATTCAATTCAATAAGGTAACAGAAACAACATTCATGCGTACGTATGACCTACCATATCCATGAATGGTGTATTCTATTTCATTTATCTATCTATTATATATATTTATATATGAAATATTTATGATATATAAATCATATTTTACATTCTGGAAGTAATTCAATAACAATATAAGTAATAAGATCAAGAATAACAAGTCAAAACATGTATAATAAATAAAACGATTATTACCCAAAACATTGATTTAACATGGAATTGATAAATAAATGGATAATATAAAGTCATAAGTGAATCATATATGGTATAATAAATATTATTATGGTTCTCTTACAAGTTAATAATATGTTTAAACCCACTATACAACAGTTTCAGACACATACAGAAGAAATCAGACCTAAGGTAAGGGATAATTTCACAATATCATTATTATTTGAGATTATTTATATGTAAGTATTTACTGCGGCATATTTATCATCCAAATAAATATTTACTAAATATTTAATATTATTTTTATTCTTATAAATCATTTTTAATTAAATTTTACCCATTGGTAAATTTTTATTAAACAGTATGAGAGGAATCTTTTGGTGCTTTTTAATACGAGGTACTTTTTGAATTTTTCATTAAAAGTATAAGGAGAACGTTTTTTTAACTCACACAACATGAATGGATTTTTATGTCTTCATAACTCCTTATTTCCATGAATTTTCCTTTATAAAATTTCTATTTTATTTTCAACTAAATTCTTTTCTTTTAAAATTGCGCTGCATTTTGAGAAATTAAATGTTTTTGAAGAAGAAATGATATTTTCCTCAAGAATTAAGTTCAAGTGTTTTATCAAAATTATTTTCCATATAAGATGATTCTATTTAAATAGGGTTTTGTTTATATCCCTATTATTACTATGATTTCATTGTGTTAATTACGGAATGATATTTTATATGTATAATGTTATGATATAATGATGTTTAAGAAACCCATTTTATTTCTTGGGTTATGCTATGATGAATGGTTTATGTTTTTGTGGAACATATAAGAATGATTTCATTATGAGATGGGCAGTGCCTATATCTCCCTCCATTTAATTAGGTAAAGATTTATATCTCATTATATAGACATGAATGAAACAAAAAAGTAAATCTGGTTCAGTAATATAGGGCTGGAATGATAAGTAAATCCGGTTCAGTAATACTTGGATAGAACGACAAGTAAACCTAGTTTAATAATGGATCTTTTCCACTATTACGGTCTTGGAAATAATGCCTTGGATACTATGGAAATCATATTATGTGATTATTTATTTGACATAATTCCATGTTTTATTCTAATGCTATTTTCTCATGGTTCATGGTTCCATTATGATTTATTCCTTATGAACTACCAAGATTTATTTCATGAATCAAGGTTTTTGTATATGTTAAATGTGGTATGTTTTTTTTTTCAAAAGTTATGTTCATGTTTTTACATTCTTATGTTCATATTTTGTAAGATATTTTCCATGCTTACCCTGACTAAGCATTTGATCTCACCCCTTTTCATGTTTCTTTTCCCCCAGGATTTTAAGAAAGGTATTAAGTAAGATGTGTCAAAAATGGGTTCTATTTATGAAGGATAAAGTAGGAGACAATATAAATGTTTAATGAACCTGTTGTTTATGTTTTCTAGTTTCCAAAGGCACTAAAATAACATGGTATTTGGTCATATATTTGTGTCCTATATTAAGTAATCCACAAAAGTAATGTAATTTCCATGTAAATCAATCTTGGGTTGTTAGAGCGTCGCACTAAAACAAGATCTAGAATCATCAGTCACACAAATACTTGACCCCTTATAGTAGCTATTGTCGAGTCAACACCCTAAAAAATGAATCAATATTCCCATAAATAGGTAGTACATCCTCAATGAACCTAAAAATATTTTCACCATAATTGTCTCAATCTATATGAAACATAGATTTAAATTTATAACAAATTGTGTACCCTATAAAAAAATATAAAAAATAAAAATTATAGAATCTTTTTTGAATGAAACTGGGTGAAAATAATGCTACCTAAAAATAATTGTTAATATAGATATAAAATGTAAAAAACTAATAAATATTTATTAGAAACATATAATACATCATTCATTATCTTTATCTTCGATTGCATCAGTTTCAATGTCTCCATATTCCTATTCAACATTTTCAATTTCCCTATGAGATTTAATTTAATTATCCCATGTAATATCAAAGTCATTGGTTAAATATTCTACATTTTCAATGCCATAAGCTCTTAATTATGGGGACTTATCATTTATATATATATCTTCAATTAATATATATATTCAGTGATGTTTCTTTCAAAATTTTAATATTTTCACTTCAAAATTACCAATTTTATTTTTGGTAAATAGATGAGATTTCATTTTTATTACACTCCAAAAAGTATTTAAATATCTGGGAGAAACATAATAATTTTCATAATAAACTTGATGTGTTCAATATTCTAGAAAAAATTGTTAATTTTCCACAAGAATAATTTTATATTTAATATCAATGATTTTATGTCACAGTGGAAGATGCAACACATGATCAATATAAAACCAATGATATTTAAACATTAGTACATAATTATTCCTTAGATAATATAACTCAATTATTTTACTCAGTATGCCATAAAAATCATCTTCACTTTCTTTGTGATGATATCCTTTTAAACAAACACCATTGTTCATGTATTTTTTTGATTCACCATATTTTCATGTATAAAGTCAAAATCCATTAACCACATAAGAATTATAATATTTGACTAATTTTCATGGTGGACTACTCAGTGCATATAATCAAATATTAATTTTATCTCCATGTTGTGATACCCAGATAATTTTTTTTAAATTATATGAAACAAAAAATTTATTTCATATGTTCAATTAGAAACAATTTAACTTACCCTCTTTTGAAAGTAGTAGTAAAAATTACACCATTTATGTTCTTCAAGAGAATTTGGGGTAATTTGTGTGAATTTTTTTTGATAAGATCATCATATAATCTAAAATAATTAATAAAAATTTAGTTTTAACAAATATTTTAAAAAATATAAGTAAAAGTAGTGTGTATTCCAAAAATTGTGTCATTTTTTCACAATTGAGATGAATATATGTGTGTTCTCTCTGCATCTCTTCATATAAATTCCATATTTCATGATAACCTTGAAAAAAAAGATCAATTTGATTAAATACCAATAATCAGTGGTCTATTACGTCCTCAAAATTTCCCCCATTGAGACCCATTTGATCTTGTTTTAAAGGATATTCAGATTGAAAATAATTAGAAAAGAAATTTGAAATTTCCTTATGTATGTACTCTTTAACAATTTCCCCTAAAACTAATACCTCATTACATACCTTCTTCTTAATTTTTTTCATATATCACTCAAATGGGTATATCCATCATAATTTTATTGGACCTCCACATTTAGCTTGATCTGATGAATGCAATATTAAATGTTCCATTGAGTCAAACAAGGCGCTAAAAATATTTTATCCAATTTACGTAAAATTATAACAACATATTTTTATAGTTTACTCATTGAATCATATTCCATTGT
This sequence comes from Viscum album, assembly GCA_963277665.1. Lineage (NCBI taxonomy): Eukaryota > Viridiplantae > Streptophyta > Magnoliopsida > Santalales > Viscaceae > Viscum > Viscum album. Next base: position 601,844,149 of record OY728148.1, read on the forward strand.
TACTAAAAAAATGTATAAGAATAAATATAAATTATAAGTCAACATATCATATATTGAATAATTTAGAAGGCCTCTAAGGACAATAGGTAAAAATATTTTCATGATGACATGACAATCTTGACCTTTAAACTTGACAATATGTCCATTTCTAAAACAATGATACAAATTAGAAGAATATCCATCAGGTAACATAAAATATTTAATCCACTGAAAAAATAATAACTAAATTTATTTAGAAAGTGTGTAATATGATTTTTTCTTCATTAATTTTTGTGATCTTTCATTTTAAAATAACTCATGTTTCAAATGCCTGAAAATTTGGGAAAGATCTAAATGTTCCTTAACATTATATTTGGTCCTTTGAGGTGTGTTCAACACAATATAAAATATGTTATTAACAAAATTATTCTCAATATTCATTATATATAATAGGTGAGGAATCAAAAAATCAAAACCAAAATAGTAACTCCTAGAAAATACTTTGATTTATCAAATTGAGATCTCTCCCAAAATCATCTATTTTTTTTGTTTTACAGTTTGTCTAAAAGTAATAAGAGGTAATAAAGAGATATTTGATTTTACCTGAATACATAAGATCACTACTGGAGGTTCATATCTTTTGATTCTAACTTTTGATAAAATTATTTCTATTCTGTCATAATGAATGATATGTTGGAAGAAATCTACAATGATATTATAAAAATAAGGATTTCCTCCATTGATCAAAATAAATTCTACTCTATTAGCCATGCAGTATGAAAAATCTTTTGGACCATGTGTAATATATCCAAATAATATACCATATGTTATAAAATCACTAATTATCTACATTAATGCAGCTTTGAGTATAAAATTATGACCTAAAACTACATCATATGTAGTTACAAAATTGTTCTATAATAACATTAATTCATAAATAAATATATTCAAATAAACATAAATATTATTTTTTAAATGTCCTGGAATTAGTAATTCATAATATATATAGTTCATCCATCAACATCAAAGGAGGTATGTTTTATAAAGTTATGAAAAGAGGCCAATAAGAATATTGATTGTTGTAAGAACTAAATGGATAAAAACCATCAATAAAAACTCCTAAATAGACTTTATGAGGTTTGAAAACAAATAATGGATACACCTGATCAAAGTGTTTCCATGAATCATCAACACAAGTATGATTTAATCTTTTATCAATAGAGACATTGGATCTATACCATGTCATCAATGATGTTGTGTTGTGAGACATGAATAGATGTTTCATTATAGATGTAATTGAAAAATACATCAATTGTTTAACAAGAATAAATCTATAATTTCCTTATTGTAACTCTTTATAAAACAATTATCCATGTGTTTTAAAATTAGACAATGAATCATATTCACCATAATATAATATGTAATCATTTAAACTTGCAAGTATATTTTGATAACCAAGGCATAAATTATGATCAAAATCTTTTCTTTTATAAAACTTTATAGGAAATGTATTCCCTTAAACTACAAATGATTGAAATAAAGAAAATATTTGATCAAAGAAACTATTTGACATACCAAAATTGGATTTAACATACCTAAATATTGTAAAAATATAAATTTTTATTATATTTCATTCAAGATATAAGGCCTCCTCAACATTTTAATCAAATCATAAATTCCATATGGTTTCAATTCAGGATTATAATTATCATTATGATTTTCTATTTCTTGAAAATATGGGCCATTAGCATCATGTACTAAATTTTAAAACTACAATGGTTCTAGAATTTTGTTATATTTATTTCTAAACTTCATTCAATATGTTGATAAAAAAATCATTTCAAAAACCAAAACTCAATAGATAAACCCTAACACTATGAAATGTTTCATATCTTCTGATATCACACTTCTTATAAGAGAACTTAATTATTCCTTATGAGTTTTTTTTTGAATTTGGAAATGTGAATGATATAAATTCTTTTACACCCTTGATGTAGACACTATTTATAATTTATTAATTTGTATATTTATGATGATTTATTCAATCATGATCTTGTAGTAAAAAATATTGTCTTTTTCCTGGGTCCACATTTTTTAAAAATTAAAAACAATTATTTTGACATATAAAATATATTTCACATCTTTTTTATAATTAAATGAAAAGTTAATTATTATTTTTATGGTATATTTCATAAAATATTTCATTTTAAATATTATTACAAATTTAGAAATTTTAAAAAATGAGTTTGGGGGGGGGGGGGTGGAATTTTCCTCTTAGGTGTGTGTGGGAGGTTAACATCAGACTTGAAGGGATGCATATACAGCATGTTGATGCAACATGTGTAAGTGTTGCATAAATTTATAATAATTTATAGTAAATTATATCAATTTTTACTAACTTATATTAAAATAATAAGAATTTATATTAATTTATAATAAATTATATTAATTTATAGTAAATTATACTAAATTATACTAATTTTTGAGGAATTAAAACTAATTTATTGCAATTTATTTTAATTTTTAATAATTTATAATAATATATTATAAATTTTACTAATTTATACAAATGTATATCATTTTTTATTAATTTATAACAAATTATACTAATTTATATGAATTTATACTAAATTTTATTGATATATAACAAATTCTAGTAATTTATACTAAATTATATCAATTTATATTAAATCATACTAATTTATACTAATTTACTAGGAATTAATATGAATCTATAGAAATTTATATTAATTTATACTTAATTATATCAATTTTTAGTAAAGTATATTAATTTATACTAATTTGTAAGAAATTAATACTAATTTATAGTTTTATATATTAATTTATAATAATTTATACTAATGTATATTAAATTTTATTAATTTATAATAATTAATACCATTTTTTATTAATTTATTCTAAATGATACTAATTTATACTAATTTATACTAATTTATAACTTTTTATGAATTTATTCCATTTTTATTAATTTATAGAAATTTATATCAATTTATAGTAAATTATGTCAATTTATAGTAAATCATAGTAAATTATACTAATTTTTGTTAATTGATACTAATTGACACTAATTGATACTAATTTATATTAAATTATATAAAATTATAGTAAATTATACTAATTTATACAAATTTTCAAGGAATTAACACTAGTTTATAGTAATATATATATATATATTAATTTATAATAATTTATATGAACTCATAATAAATTTTATTAATTTACACTAATATATATAAATTTTGATTAATTTATAATAAATGATACTAATTTATATTAATTTTTATGAATTTATACCAATTCTTGTCAATTTATAGCAATTTATATTAATTTATACTAAACTATATCAATTTATAGAAAATTATAATAATTTATACTAATTTTCGAGGAATTAATTCTATTTTATAGTAATTTATAGTAATTTATACTAATTTATTGTTTGCATGTGAAGCCTTGTTCTAAGCATCATATGTTCAGAACATTAGAAGTTCAAGTATCAGATTTACATGCATCAAAAATTCGATCAGTGATAGATGGCTGGGCTCGGTGTGTAGGCTGCAACAGTTCATCCCTTCAGTAGTAGTTGGGTCACTGGAAGTTCTTACTTCCGATGACATCAAGGGTGGTCCAGAATGTTGATGGACTCTTTAGAAGGATCTAGAAGTGCTTACTATGGTAGGCAATTGAGGTCAATAGTGTTACAAGAAATCAAAAGTGACATTTCATTTGGAGTCTCCTCCATGAATATGAGAAAGGTAACATGACCTAGAAAACCAACAATGTATCCTATAAAAGGAAGTGGGGACCGAACCTAAATTGAGATCTTAAAACATGCATAGTTTACCAGCAGAATGTACTATACATCAGATATTTATAATGTGTTGATCATTCTATAATGAAACATTACGAACCACATTTTTTAGTTGATTGTATTCTATATACTTCTAATAACATAAACAAGTCATAGTGGTTCCTCCTATAAACGTAGGGTGAAAAGTTAGAATAATGTTTAATTATTTTGTATTCATTTACTATTTTTTGTACTTCAGTTACATGTAATATTATTGCATGTATTGCCTTTGCATTTGTTGATTCTGATAAGGTGTGTGCATGGTTGAATTTTTGTGGTGGGAAGGGTGCAGTTACATCCTATTTATGGTACACTCAGTTGAGGAGAAGTGAAATTTCATAGGTTCGATTTTCCACTGCACTGAGCTACACATTATCTTCTAGTAGATCTATCGATCTTACTTCTGGTGGTATATCAGTAGTACATTTGATCAATTGTTCATGGTTTAGTTTCTCCAATAAATAGTATCAAATGTAATTTTGTTCTATGAATATTGTTTTCACACTAGTATAAATAGAAGGCATGGCATCAGATGAAGGGAAGATACAGATTAATAAATTCAATGGAACAGATTTAGGATTTTGTTGAATGCAGATTAAATACCATATGATTCAAAAGGACTTGGAAGTTCCATTTTATAGGGTAAATCTAATGATAATGGATAAAAAATAATGGGAATTATTGTATTGAAAATGGTTTTCATTGGTAAGAATATCTCTAGAAAGAAATGTTGTGTTCAATATTCCAGAGTAGAATACAACAACAATTGCTCTGAAGGCATTGGAAGACATGTTTGAAAAACCGATGGACCTGAATAAGGTTTTCATGTCACGATGATAGTTTGGTCTAAGGTTATCATAATGGGGACTAGTGAAAGATCATGTGAATGAATTCAACATAAGTCATGGGAAGATCTAATCAGTTAAGGTAACTTTTTCTAATGATGTATGGGAATTAATTTTGTTGTATTAACTTTCAAAGTGATGGGATGCAGTGATTACCATAGTTAGTAACTACAAAAAAAATTTAATATAGTGTTTGATGATATCAAGAATATGATACTCAATGAAGAACTTTAGACAAGGGAAGTTTGAGAACCTTCTGGAAGTGTTCTTAATATCGATGGAAGGGGTCGTTCACCCCATCAGAAGCAAGTTTATCAGAATAAACAAATAGAAGAAAATTCTCATTAAAGGAGTCAAGGTAAGTCAACTGGTCTTGGTCCAACATACTTAAATATAGGGATAAAGGAAATTTCAAGAATTATTACCAAATATTCAAGGAGGAAAATAAAATTACATCTGATTATGAATGTTAAGATTCCATCAATACAATTGATGTACATAATGGATGGTTTCTAAGCATGAACACACCAATAAAATCATGGGTGGTTGACTCTGTAGCATCCTTACATTCAAATGGAAATGAAATATCAATGTCAAACTAAGTATCTAGGATGTTTGGGAATGTCCATATGGAATATGGTTATGCCTTAGAAGTTTTTGTAAATATAATATGTCAACATCAAAATGAATAATTAAGGATTCTTGAAAATATTGATATGTAACCACATCTCGGGCCTTAGGAGAAATATTATTTTCATTGGGAAATTGGATAATGCTGGATATGAAAATAGCTTTGAAAATGGGATATGGAAGGTTACCTAGGTATCCATGGTGACTGAAAAAGTTTTAAATGATGATACACTTTACATGAATATAAATTTAGATTAGAATACAATTATCAAAAGTTCAACTTCTGATGATCTAGAAGTATGAAACTATAAGTTTGGTTACCATAGTGATAAGAACATGTATTTTCTAAAGTCTAAGAGAATACTAAATCTTGATCACATTGAAATTAGAATGTTTGATAATTGTACATTGGGAAATAATAATAGAGTGTCTTTCAACTTATATGGTCAGAAAATGATGAATAAAAAGTTAGAAGTTGTTTTCTCAAATTTTTAGGGACTTGACCCTGTTCAATCCTATGATATTTTCCTTTAAATTCTTAATTTAATTGATGAAGATATAATGAAAATATTTATTTACTTATTGAAGCATAAATATGATGTATTTTAGGTTTTCATTCTTTTTAAAGCACTGGGAGAAAGGGAGTGTGGCCGAATGGTGAAGTGAATCCGAATTGAAAATAGTGGTGAGTACATCAAATTAAAATTATAAAAATTATACAATAAGGAAGGAATAAGTAATAATATGATAGTTCCCATAACTTCAAAATATATCAAATTATATTAAATGATGAATCAAACATTAACAAAGAAATTTAGAAGTATGAGATTTCACTTGGGAATACCTAAGGTGATTTTGGAAGAGGCACTCAACATGGTGGCTTATCTTACTAACATAAGTCCAACATAAATAGTTGGGAAGAAAATTCAATAGGATTTTTGGTATAGAAAATTATTAGAATTTCATCATCTCAGAGTCATTGATAGTTTTTCATATGTTTATGTTAATTCGAAGGACCATGATAAACTTGAATCAAAATCCAAAATATGTTTTTCCTTGGATATAGAGATGATTTTTTTGATATCATTTATGGGATAGAAAAAGAAAATATATCATCATAAGTAGGGATTTCTTTGATGATAATGTCCTATGGAAGGACCAGAACATGGTGGAGTGAGAAGATGAAGGAAAAGATACTATTAAAGTCTAAGTAAATCAGAGTACTAGTAGTTTGAAAAACTGTAGAACTCAGATAAGGTGATAAAGGAATCATAAGTTCATATGTAAGAGCATAAAAAGTACTAGAAAGTTTAAGATAATCTAAATCTCTAGTAGGAGGACCAAAAGTTAATGCCCCAAAAGTAAACATACTAGAAGTTCTGGTACTAATAGAATGAGAAGATCCAAGTAGCTCATAGTAACTGATTTAGTAAATGAGATTAACAAGAACCATAAGGCCAGTTTTGAGGTATGAGACTAATATGGATTTTCTACTCTTAATAGATGCATGAGAATATGGAAATATGGAGGAGGTAACTTTACTTAGTGACTCTAAGTAATAAGATTCAGCCATGAATAAGGATATGAACTCATTAAAGTTTAACAGAACTTGGGAGATTATAGAACTAATAGGGGTAAAAATGAACTTGAGAACAGGTGGGTTTATCGGATCAAGGAAGAGGATGATGATAAAAAGATATACAAAGAACGAATGATTTTGAATGGGTTTAAACAAAAGGAAGGAGTTTATTTCATGGAAATATTCTTACCTATATTTAAACATTATACCCTTATAATAGTTCTAAGCATGGTTGCATTAGAATATCTATATCTAGAGTATATGTATGTCAATATATATTTCCTTCATGGTGACTTAGAGGAGGAGATTTACATGAAACAACCAATATGTGTATTAGAATTTGGGTATTGGAATTTGGTATATAAACTAATTAGAATATTGTATGAACTAAAGGAGGAATTGTGATAGTGGAATAAAAAATTCAATGGGTTTATGGTAGAAGAAGTATTTAACAGGTGTAACTATAGTCATTAATATTACCTGAAGCAATGAGATGATAGAAATTTCTTCATTTTATTATTGTATATTGAAGAAATGTTGCTGGTTAGGTCATATTTTCAAAAATATTTATAAATTAAAAAAATAATGTGTTTGAAAGATTTAAGATATAATATCTCAAGAAATCAAAAAAGATATCGGGGATGAGGATAAAAATAGACAGGAAGACAAGATATTTGGTTCTATCTTCAAAAAATTATATCTAAAAACCCTTTAAAAGGTTTTTCATGGATTAATGTAAACCAGTTTCTACCCCAATAACTAGACATTTTAAACTCTCCAAGGTGTAAGCACCAATAATAGAATATGAGAATCAATACATGGAGAAAGTGCCCCATGATTCATCTATCATAAGAATAATACATGAAATGATTTATATTTGATTGAATATTACATTTATAGTTGGAGTTATAATAATATTTATGTATATCCATGGAAAGGAACACTGGGAGGTTTTGATGTGGTTCCTTCAGTATTTGAAAGGATTAGAAGATCAGGATCTTTGTTTTAAAGAGGAAGATATACTACAAGGTTTTATTGATACCGAATTTTTTAGAGACTCCAATTGTTTGAAGTGAACAACCAGTTTTTTATTTAATTATAGAGGAACAATAATCAGTTTAATGTCACAACTGAAGAATATTGTCACACTAAGTAAAACTGAAGCATAGTATATAACTGCAATGGAAGCTAGGAAGGAGATGGTTTGGTTGAATAAGTTTATAAAGAAACTAGGAAGAAGTTAGGAATGAGGGATTCTTTTTTATGACTGTAAAAGTGCAATTCACTTGGCTAAAAATAATGTTTTCAATGCAAGGAAAAAGTACATCAACCTGAAGTACCACTCAATTAGAAATATAATAGAGGAGAAATTGTTAGATCTTCAGATGATTTATGGTCACCAAAATCTGGTGGACATATTCACCAACACTTTATCTTAATAAAATTCAAGGATGCATCATTCTTCAGTGGGGGCTTGGGTGAACAGAAGAAGGAAAAGGTAGAGAAACACTACTACTATAGAGGAAGGAAGGAATCTTTCAAATAAGGGTTGTCAAGGTTTCCTTAGAACAAGCCTTCAAGTGGGATATTTTTGTGATGTGAAGACTTTTTGTAACCATTGGATATTTAGAGAATTAGAAGTTTGAGTATCATATTTAAGTGCATCAGAAATTCGATCAATGATAGAAAACTGAGCTTACTGTGTAAGCAGCAACAATACATCTCTTCATCAGTAGCTGGATCATTAATAGTTCATACTTTCGATAACATCAAAAGTGGTCTAAAATATTGGATAACTCTCTAGAAGGATCTAGAAGTGTTTAATGGGAAAAATAGTTGAGGACAATAGTGTTATGATCAATCAGAAAAGACATTCCATTTTGAGACTCCTCAATGAATATAGGAAATCCAATATGACCTAGATAACTAGAAATATTTCCTATAAAAGAAAGTGGGGAATATCCCTAAACTGAGTGTCTGATACATTCATAATGTACCATTTAAATATACTCTTCATTAGAGTTTTATAGTGTTTTAATCATTCTATAATAAAACATTACTATTTTTTGTCATTTGATTGTATTCTTTATAGTTTTAGTAACATTAAGAAGTCATAGTGGTTCCACCCATGAACATAAGGAAAACATTATAGATCATGTTAAATTATTTTAGGGTCCTGAAAAATCTGCAAAGGAAATTTTACCCAAATCCCCCAAAAGAATTGGGGCAAATAATCAAAGAAGAGGCACTGCGAGGCACCCTCTCCGCGAACTGGTCCATGAAATCACCGCGAGGCACCCCCTCCGCGAACCATTGTCGTTCGCGAAATGGAGGCGGAGAGCCTCCGCGGTTGCGAAGAAGGATGCGTGCCAGTCCGGTTCACCATCACGAACCGTCCCAACCGCGGACCGCGTCAACCGGTTCAAGCTGCACATGCTGTCATTCACAGAATGGACGCGGAACCCTCCGCAGTCATGGAGAACTACCTGAGTTTACCTCGTGGAGGAGGGGAGCATTCAATACCCACCGCGAATCGTGGATTGACCAAGTTAGCTGTGAACCATGTATTTGGTTATGGGCCTCCGCAAAAAGTGCCACGTGGCTACAGATACATTCCTTTTTCCACTCTATAAAAGGAGACCAAGGGGGAAAGAAATAAAGGATCAGAGAACTGGAATCAGATTCGGAGGGATTGGAGATTCGGAAGGAGATCGGTTGAAGGAAGGCTTCAGATTTCGCAAATAGTGAAATTCCCATCTGCGAACCACAACAGGTATATGAATTAAGAAGGAATTGGAAAATGCATAATAATTTGGTAAACCTCGAACCTAAAATAACAAAAAGGAGAATCGCAAACCATACCCCCCTCCGCGGATGACTTACCCACAGACCAGGGAGTTTATGCCTCTTTTCCCATCCGTCGCACCGTGGAGCACCCTCCTCCGTGGGCGAAGCCCCAAATGACGAGCCTCTGATCGGCACCACCCTTGGCCGCCGCTGCCTGCCTGGAATCCTCCACGAACCACCCTGATTCGCAGATTGAACCTGAAGACACGAACCACCCTAGTTCGCGGATTGAACCTAAAGCCGCGAACCACCCTGGTTCGCGGGACGCCAATCAGTCCGCGGACCACCCTGGTTTGCAGACAACATCTCCAGCCGCGTGGCACTTCCCCACGCGAAGGGCGCCACCACCCATACCTCTCGGTGGCTCGAAAAATACTTTGGTGTTATCATTTCCAGAGCCAGGTAAAATTATTCCGATCCAGTCAGGTCCTCCGCAACACCCCCAATGGCCTATTTATCAGCCCCGAGCCGAGGCCTCCGCCAGACCCACCGGATCCATGTGGTATAACTTTCAGGCGCATCAACACGCCATTTTGAGTTCACACACCCACGGTAAACAGGGGAAAAGGGGTTTCCCCGACCCTTGAGCAGATTCCCGAAGCATTCCTGGGTTCACATTCCCACGGTAATGTGGAGTCTGAGCTCGGGAATCCCCTTTCTGCCCCTCCACTTGTTGAGGGTTCCTCGAATATGGTAAAATAGCCATCAGAAAGAAGCCCTCATGCGCTGCAAGAGAGGATATTGGAACAGGAGCACCCCCTTTCCCTCTCCCACTGGGCTTTGTCGCCCTGGGCGTCCATCTCGGAGTAAGCCCCGACCTTCTGGGCCTCCTCAGAGTGTAAGCCCTGATTCATCACCATGGGCTGCCTTCATGCGTAATCCCCACTCCGCTTCTCACGGACACACCTTTCACGATGTGATCCTATGGTCCTTGCTGCCTCTTGTTTCTCACACCGAGCATGACTCACGTGGGATTAGAGAAAGCATCGACCATGACATCCTCTTATGGGCCTCCTCAGAGAGTAAGCCCCAATCCATCATTCTGGGCTTCCCCAAAGCGTAAACCCTGAGCCAAAGAGAACTACGTGGACGTTGATCCCTGCCTTCTAGACAGGGTACATAGGAAGCCTCGACGAGGTTCAATCCCACCACCCATCAAACCACCTGGTCTCTCTTCACGTCGGTTCCCCGACACCTATCCAAACTATGTGGAATTTGATCCATGCTTCCTAAGCAGGGTACATAGGAAGCCTCCCTAAGGTTCAATCCCAACAACCGTTCGATCCGATCATCTCCACATCGCTTCACCACGCCACTCCTGGTGCTGCCTCAAGCAAGTTCCAACCCTTCAGGGTCATTAATCTAACGAGGGATGGTAAACCTCGGGCATAAATGATTCCGAACCCCTGAGTCCAGTTGACCATTGCCCACCAAGGTTAAATCCATGGATACTATGTTTGCGTATAAACCAAAGATTCGCGAACATATGAATACATCTTAAATCTATAAGAGAGTCCCATAACAGACAATAATTTCCCCCAAAAAAGGGTGTGATGAGCCCGAATTCCCATCCAATCGACCAATGTGAGTTCTTAGGAGTCGCTGGTCAGACCATCCGGCGAATGCCTGCCTTTGGAAAGCAGGTCCATCACTCATTGGATACGGAGCTGTTGGGTGTTTCGTGGCCGAAAACCAGAATGAAACAAAAAATGGTGAGCCATACATGAATCTTTACCCAAACATGAATGATTTAATCTAATCTCACCCAGTTCCCCCCTTATGCTCCAAAGGAGGGCCAAGCAAGGTCATTAATTATGCATGGGATTATGAGATACTGGTTTGATGGGTTTGCTGCTTGTATTTTATAAAATGTTTCGCAGGCACTAATTTCAGAATTCCCTTCGATCCAATGGCATCGCAAAGGAACTCACAAGTGTGCACTTCAAACGATGCAAGGAAGAGACTTCCTCAACAATGGAGGACCCTGTCACCCACCCAGTTTCTTCAACGCTGGGTTTCGGACATGCTGATCTGAGAGTACCATGCGAATGGTACTCTCCCAACGGTGGAGGTGGCCATGCACGCCCTCTAATCCATCAAGACTCACCGGCCGCCTGCCCAGCAGCCACCGCAAAGGCGGATCCAGATATCCCCTGTCGCTGTCTCCAACCATTTCAGGAGTCTATACTCAGAACGAGAAAATGCATACCTCCATTATCTTAGGGAGGCGGATGAGGTCGACGTTGAGGACTTCATCCCCACCGAACGAGGGTTACGCTCCAAGGGCCTCACTGAAAGGCATCATCGCAGTCACGCCGCGACCCAACATCCTCGCGCCGAGGAGGATGTCTCCCCGAGGATTCAGGCCCACACTCCCCAAGCTCCGGCCCCTCAGACTGCCCGACGAGGGAGGTAGATGTATAATCGGGGACCAGTCATCACCCTAGTCCCTGAGGAGGAGCTTCATTGCCCAGTCATGGAGACGTACCACGAATAGGAACCTACACCTGTTCGCTCCTCTAAAGCCCACCATCCAGACATGGCGGCCTCATATGAGTTGGCGTGCATCCCCACTGAGCTCCATCAAGCCTATCGCTCACATAGGATGACACCTACCAGTCAGGTACCTTTCCATGCCCAGGGTCATGAAGCCCACCAGCTCGACGTGGTGGTGACCCGACACCTGTAGGACCAACTTTTGGCAGTTTCTTCAGACACCCGCCATCCTGATATGGTGGTGATCAACAAATCACGCCACCCAGGTGTGGTGGAAAATCATAGGCGGGCACGTCTCCCCGCCAACAAAGGCCACTGACTCGATACGGTAGGAAACCAATATATGCAGGGCCAACTCCATGCGGATGCAAGTAAAGTCCGCCACCGCGATGTGGCAGAAAATAGAGAGAGAAACCGGCTTATCCCGGTACAGGGGTAGATTCGTTGACCTACCCCGACATAGGAGAATTGTCAGTACCCACTGACCACTGGAGGACTGGAGCTGGATTTTCCTACTCTGATACCGGAATGGGCCTTCATACCCATTCCAGCCAAAGATGTCTCTTTACATATCCTGGCAATGATGGAGGAGCAGGTATCAATCCTAGATCATATCTTGCAGACTTGCCAGAATGTAATTGTATCTGCGGAAACAATAAGGACTCGAGCCCGTGAGACCATCTCCCCAATTGAGGCAACTCATTTAAGAGACGATATAGCTACCTCAGAGCAGATTTGCATCCCTACTTCAGCCCGGGAGGGTCACCGTCTATATTCCACAACGCAAGGGCAACCAGATCGAGCAACTTCACTCATTCCAACTGGGGACCCTTCCATCACGGTGGATGCTCCAGAGCAGGCACATATCCCTTATAAAAGTCAAGACGTTCGTCGGCGTATCCTGACAACGTCACGGGGCCCAATTAGATAGGGAACTAAAGGTGAAGCCCATTGTCAATAGAAAACGGTCCCCACTGCCTGCAAAAGAGCGCCCCGAACACGCCGAAGGCAGCCAGAAAATAAAGAGCAGGTTCATGACTATGCTCTGCTGGAATCTGGGGTTTCCAACGCCGCTAAGCACGCAACAAAGGCTTGAAACCCTACCCACCCATTACCATGATATGGGAGTGGTAGTAGCAGTTGCGAAGGTCCTCCCCGCAATGTCGCTACCAGCAGCTCTGAAGGTTCTCCCCAGAGAACCTGTGGGGGCCTTCTCCGTGGGCATATAACGATCGGTCATGAGATCTTCTCTCCTGATGAGATTCATGGAAACCCTCCACGTGACCATAAGATCAAGTAGCAAGAAGGTCCTCCACTTGATGCGGTCCAACCTGAAGGTCCTCCTCGGGGTATATACTACAATCACTCTCCATGCAGTGGGACCACAGATTGTGATGGTAGTCCTCGCTATCATAGTCGCAACTATGGAGGTCCTCCCCGTAGTGACGTCTCATCATGACAAGAAGGCCCTCCCCTTGTCATGGTATGCCCTGAAGGTCCTCCTCAGGGGTTACGTTTCCACGAAACTCCACGCATCCAGGCATCAGGTCATAGTGGTAGTCCTCGCCACCCTGATAACAGAGGTCCTCCCCGTAGAGACATCAAGCAACAAGAAGGCCCTCCTCTCGTTGCAGTACATTATGGAGGCCCTCCCTAGGATGTATCCTGCAGATATTCTCCCTGCGGCAGCAGTAATGGTAGTCTTCTCCATTTCCACAGCTGTGTTGGTAGTCCTTGCCACCACGACTGCCATTGCGAAGGTCCTCCCTGCAATGGCCCCAAGAAACAAGAAGGTCCTCCCCTTGTCGCGGTGTGTCCTGAAGGTCCTCCCCAGGATGCACGTCGAACACCAAGCCATGATGGTCATCCTCACCATGATGGAAGTTGTTGCGAAGGTCCTCCCCGTAACAACTCCACATAGCCAGAAGGTCCTCCCCTTGCTGCAAAGTACCTTGGAGGTCCTCCCTAGGGTGTGCACTGCAAAAGTCCTCTATGCAGTGAAGCATCAAGCAGTAATGGTAGTCTTCACCATTACGGACGCCATTGCGGAGGTCCTCCCTGTGATGACATATTATTTCAACAGGAAGCCCCTCCCCCTACCGAGTCAAGCACCGAAAGGCCCTCATATGCTGAGGCACTCAGAAGGACGGGATCGAGCATGTCAGATTCCCAGCTTGTCGCTAACGACGCCCTTCTTCGATCAGGAGATGGTCCGGGGCCGCATTCATCTTCTGAACCACCTCGGAATCGCTTACACAATGATCAACACCAATCGGTCCCACTGCCTCTGATCACACTAGTAGTGAGCGCCTCAGCTAGGCTGACTAGGTAGAAGAATCACAGGCGAAGGAGTATGCCGATATACTGCACCTGAGGAAACGACTGGCCAGGAATGATATACCATTCATGTTTTTCCCCTGGCCACCTCTCAGTATGACATACCCAGAGAGTTGTCGGAAGAATGCATGCACGAAATCCGCCATAATATATGGATGACCCTCTGCCGGAGGAAGTAAAGCTTCATGCCCTATGATGGGTATGCAGACCACGTCAAGACGGTAGGGGACCTCCTGCGTCACATCAACCTGGAGGCCCTTTCCTCGACGTGACGACAACGCCCCGAGAGGCGCAAAGGGAATATGGAGGCATCTTGCCTCCGTGCACTACACGAACTGTGCCACCTCATCGGTGATGCTCCGACGGGATTCCATATCAGGGGATGGGGGGAACACAGAGCTCTTCATTTCACTCCACCCCCCACCCAGAAAAACCCGTTCGGCATGATATTGTGTAACGTCGTCACATCGAGAAGACAATCGGGTGGACCCACTGTTCATGAAAGGCAACACACCCAACAGAGTCGGACCTTGAGTAAGTCCCAGAAGCGTCAGGCCTGGTGGGAACAATCCATTCAAAAACTCCTGAATCAGGCCACTAAGAGCATACAATAGGCCTCTCAGCTAAGAGAGGTCAATCAACGATCTCTAAATGCCTCCCCAGAAGGGACTGATCCACATATGAATTCGACACCAGGTCCGGTTCACCCCCGGATGGGGGCACGCGAGATCAGGCAGGTCGCGATAGCCACAGCCACTACCGAAATCTAGGTTCAACCCCAACCTGCAATGATAGGGGTATTTTTAACAACAAATTCCCCCGTAAGACCAATAAAACCGGGAAGAGACTCAACGTCCAGGGAACAGAGCCAGCCCAAGCCCTTAGGGCTGGGGGCATTATTACCCCCTCAACAACAATCTCCCCCACGAGAATCAGTATTCTCTCGTCTAGGGAGGAAAATTAAAAGAGAAGGTTCTCGTCCTATCCCATCATTCGAATCATCATCCCCTCTGAGAGGAAGGCGCACTGTAAGGTCGCACCAAAGAACTCTTCGCGTCACTCTTCGTCAAGAAGTCCGAGGGAAATCCCAAGTCATGAAAGGGAAGGCCAGCCGAAGACGCGGGAGATCATCTTCCTATTTGGAAGATGACGTCCCCTCCACACCGCAATATGTGTTCATCAATTCCATAGATTCTAACCCCGCGGGTGACACCGGAGAAAATGAAAATCCGGATGGATCGGAAGACGACAGTTCCGGTCAGGCCGTGACTCACAATGAACCCCCAGGTGTGCACACCCAGAACCAAAGGGCCACTTTAAATATGGCCGCCCCTTCATCTAACCTCCCTCCTCAGGCCCAATGAGCTTCCAACAAGGACAAGAATAAAGGAATGGTTACCCTTAACCCGTCCCCTTCTCTCGATAAAAATGAGCCACTCACGCTCGGAGAGAGGTTCGCTCGACAGGAAGAAGAGATGAAAGAATTGAAGCAGCTTAATGCCGAGCTGCTCCAGAGGAACCACCTTATTGAAAGTGCATCCCAAGAAGAGCCACTTCATACACTCCCAACAATTGCACCTCAAAGGCTAAGGCTTGCCCCGACAAACGAAGCACGATCAGGGCTCCTACCCAATGAGGAGCCTGGTTCGTCCAACTACCTAAACGTGGATGATGAATACTAGGATTTACCTCCAATTAAGAGGCAACTGGAGAAAGTACGCCCGAAACCTCTGAGGGTACCCCGAACGGAATATGCACCCTTGGTGCCGGACGATCTGGATCCTCAGGCAAAGCCTCGAGCTACGCCTGCCCAGGACCAAGCCCAACAAGATGTAAACCAGGGACTCACCAATACCATCGAGGCACTAACATCTCTATTGGAAGCGATGGAAGGTCGACGCACTCCGATACAGCCGGAGCGGAAACCCTACCCAGATTGGGTGACCAAAACACCACCTCCACCCAATTTTGGGAGCCCTGTATTCCCCATATTCAATGGATCAGGAGATCCGGAGCAACATTTGATGCACTATGCGTCCTATTGCGACCCTATGACGGGGACTCCGGAATAACAAGAAGTAGTGAAACTCAGATGCTTCATACGGACCTTGTAAGGATCCGCCTTCGTCTGGTATACGAGTCTGTCAGCCCATTCGATAAAGAGCTGGGAGGACCTCCAGCATCAGTTCCTATTCCACTTCAGCTCAACGCTGCTTAAAACAATGGTCAGTGATCTCATGAACTGCAAGCAGAGGGAGAACGAGAGGTTCTCAGATTTCATCGTTAGATGGAAATGTCTAACCTATTCTCTGAACAGGACAATGCCTCAATATGAGATACTATCCATATGCATCGATAATCTTAGAGATGAGCTGCGAACACTGCTCATACCGGTGGAGTGCACCACTGGCTTCCGCTATCTCTCGGCTATTGCCCAGAGAATTGAGGACTCACTATAGCGGACAAATTCAAAGTCCTGAATAGCTTCGCAGGCTCCTGCAAAAAGGTCCCCTAGAGCTAAAGCATCCGCTGTCACGCTCAAGTCGTCCCCTTTTCCCGCTTCACCGCTCAGGCCTCCACCAAATCGTCAAGGGCCCCTTGCATATCAGCGGCCATCCCCGCCTAAACTGGACGATCAGAGAGGACCGAAGAAGAACCAATTTGATGAGCGAAGAAAAAAAGTATACTCGTTCCAAGACGATCAAGTTCGTGGATACTTCATTGCCTCCATGAACTGAAACTTGCTCCGCCTCCCAGAGCCAAGGAGACCTGAAGAAGTTGGCCGCGATGACAGGCCAGATTACTACCCCTACCATCGGATGTTGGGGCATAGTATCCGAGAATTCTTCGTCTTCAAAGAACTCCTGCAGAGGATGGTAGACTCTAGACAAGTCGAGTTGGGACCACCCCTAGTACATGTGTCATGTGTCTATACCACCGACTCCGACAAAGAGGAGGGGTGGCAGAAAGTCACCAGCAAGCAGGAGAAGAAATTTGACAACTGGATGACTCGGAAGACTATCAACCGAGCCCAGGGCATACTCCGAGCTCAACTACAGCAGCCGGTGTTGCCACCAGCAGCCCCTGGAGCCGCAGAGCCGACAACATCAGCCTCACAACCCTCCACAATCCAGTCATCCAGATGGAGACGAAGGAGGAAACAATCACAAGAGGAGCAGTCCGAGATGGGGCCAAAGTTAGTCCTGACCCTAACAGATTTCATGCCCTCGAATTTGGCACAACGGGCACCAACCCACTAAATGGAACCATCAGAGACAACCGACCAGGTTGACCTGTCAGAGGATGAAGAGCCAATCTTCGGTTCTATCAACATTATCCATCTCATGGAATCATTCCACGATGAAGGGTATGATTACGAACCCGAGTTTCCTGCAGGAGGAGCCGGGAGGAGGAATCGCAGAGGCAGGGGATACCAGGGGAGGTGTAGTCGTGGCTGAAACCAACACTACGGTTGGACCCTAGCCCAGACCGTCAATATTGCAAAAACCCATGGGAGAGCCCTTCAGCAGACTCAGCAGGAGAGGGAATACCCCTCCACTTACACAAGTAGCCACTCTGGCCCTGTTGTTCTACGATACCAACCAGAGGAGGAGCAAGTGTCTGGTCGCCTAGTGCGCGCAAACAGACTGGCCAGTCCAAGTCTTCAAAATGTGGGAACACCATCGACATCTGACCCTACAGCCGGTCCCTCCTCGTCAAATGCTCTAGCTCCCAAAGCACCCACTAAGACTCCCCTGCCAACGGAGAAGAGTCGACCACTGGAGAAAAAATACGATATCCTTAAGCAGCTGGCATCAGTATTAGCCAAGTTGTCAATACTGGATGCCCTGAGTTTGTCATCCGACCTTAGGGAGGTGCTTATCGAAGCTTTAATCAGCCCCCAGGAATTCCAAGCCGAGGTAGCTGCCACCGAGATTTACCGGACGAAGACTGGCCCGGCTGAATGCAATGCAGTGATTTCCTTCACCGATCAGGACCAAGATTCCATCATGCAAGGACACATCAGACTGCTATATGTGTCCGGAACTCTAAATGGTATTGATATCTGAAAAGTATTTATAGACAATGGCTCTGGAGTTAACCTCCTTCCCCTACGGACACTCCGTAAGTTGGGCTACAGTGAGGATGATCTAATTCCCTCTGCCACAACTTTGTTAGGTTACTACAAGAGTGAGTAAAAACCAATGGGATAGATTAAGATAAAGACCCATTTTGGTGACCTGGAAGCCTACACGGAATTCCTAGTGGTCCGGCAGAGCACAACATTCAATGCCCTGCTAGGAAGGCCATGGCTCCATAATCACATGGCTGTTCCTTCATCCTACCACCAGTGTGTCAAGTACTGCATCAATGGACAAAGCGGGATGTTGCACACCGACAAGGCCCCTTTAGAGCTCTCCAAGTCACATTACATCGATGCCGAGTTCTATGAGAAAAAGAAGAAGAAGCCTTTGATCAACGAAGTTGACTGGATCCCCACTCCAAATGGCTTGGAAATGGTCCCCAATGACCCCCTCAGGCATCTTGGCAGAGATAATGTCCTGCCCATCAACCGTGTTGAGAGTAGGAGTTCAAGTCCAGACACACATTCAAATGTACTCATTACTTCAGCCATGATGGCCAAGCACGACAACGCGAGAACGTCTACCAACCCTTGATTTGGGGACGAATACTCAAGAAAGGATGCACACGATGCCTGTCCCTCAAACCCTTGAAGGCTCAGACCATAAAATCTCTCCTCATCAGATCAAGAAGATGAGGACTTGGGAGAAGAAGAGGGGGAAGATCTCAAGGATTAACCTCCCGCATTTGAGGAGGGTATCTACACCACTGTGGACGAGCTCAGGGAAATAAACCTGTGTACCGAAGAAGACCCGAGGCCCACTCTCATTAGAGCGACCATGTCTCTTGAGGAACATGGGGTATATACCTCCTTCCTAAGGCAACACCGGGACGAATTCACCTAGAGTTACACAGAAATGCCGGGACTCGATCCTGAGGTAGCGACGCATCACCTGGGTCTTCCAGAAGACCACCGGGGCTACAAACATGACGCCAGAAGGACACACCCCTCACATGCTGCCAAGATAGAGGCTGAAGTCGATAAGCTCCTTAAAGCAGGCTTCATCAGGGAGGTCCATTACCCCATTTAGTTGGCCAACATCGTCCCTGTCAAGAAAAATAATGGGAAAATCCACGTCTGCATTAACTTCAGAGACCTAAATCGACATTTTCTGAAAGATGACTTCCCAGTTCCAATCACTGAGTTGTTAATTGATGCGACGGTTGGATATGAGGCTCTATCCTTAATGGAAGGATATTCCGGATATAATAAAATCAGGATGGCCCAAGAAGATGAAGAATCCACTACCTTCAGGTCCCCTAAAGGGGTATTCTGTTACAATGTCATGCCCTTTGGTCTCAAGAATGCTGGTGCCACGTATCAGCATGCCATGCATCGGATCTTTAAGCTGTTCCTGGGGAAATTCGTTGAATGTTATGTGGATGACCTAGTGGTTAAGTCCAGACAGTGCTCAGATCACCTGTCGGACCTTGAGACCGTCTTTAATAAGCTCTGACATCATAGCTTGAAGATAAATCCCTTAAAATTCACCATTGGGTTTACCTTAGGGAAATTCCTTGGCTTCTTCGTACGCCATCGTGGCATCGAAGTCGACCCTGAGAAGACGAAGGCTATCCTAAGCCTGCCACCCCCTTGAAATCTCACTGAGCTGAGGGGATTATAAGGACACCTATCCTATATTAGGCAGTTCATAGCCAACCTGGAAGGCAAATGTTTTCCCTTCACCAGGTTGATGAAGAAGGGGGTCACGTACCAATGGTCGAATGACTTCCAAGAGGCATTCAAAAACTTGAATTAGTACCTCTTAAGCCCACCGGTTCTCATGCCCCCGTTCGAAGGAAGGCCTCTCATTCTATATGTGACGTCCCTAGAACGATCATTGGGTGCATTCCTCGCACAGAAGAATGACACCAGAAGCGAAAACAGTCTCTATTACCTTAGTCAAACCATGATTGATGCTGAGACTCGATACTCAAATATTGAGAAGAGCTGTATGGCCTTGATCTTCGTGGTTCAGAAGCTGCGACATTATCTACAGCATCATGAGGTCCATTTGATCTCGTGGAGTAACCCGCTCAAGTACATCCTCAGTCGCTCGATGCTAACCGGACGCCTATCCCGATGGGTGGTCATCCAGCAACAGTTCGACATCCGGTTCGTGCCTCAAAAATCCATCAAGGGCCAGACATTAGCAGACTTTCTGGAAGAGCACCCTTCAATAGGGACCACTGCACCTGATGCTGAACTACCTGATGAAGATATCCTCTCGGTTCAAGAGGAGGTCCTAGCATGGGAAATGTACTTTGATAGCGTGTCACGAAGCCCCACCGGGAAGTGGATGGAGGATCCCAGATTCAACAAAGTGGGTCTGGGGATAATACTCGTGTCCCCATAAAAGGCAGTTTTTTCGTATTCCTTCCTCCTGTCAGAGGGATGTACAAACAATGAAGCAGAATATCAAGACCTCATTGCAGGCCTGGAACTCGCACTCCAGGCACAAGTACAACACCTTAAGGTAAAAGGTGACTCGGAGCTGGTCATCAAGAAAGTCAACGGTGACTATGCTATTAGAAAGGAGGAGCTGATCCCCCTGTTTGACCATGTCTGAGGGTTAATGGTCGAGTTCTCCACAGAACCAGCATTGACCTATGTTCCCCGGTCCTAGAATGCTCAGGCTGATGCATTAACCAACGCGGCCGCAACCCTAGCCGACCCAGACCGGGATGAAACGGTCATTAACATTGCTCACCGTAGAATGGTATTTCCATTTGTTCAAGCTAAGATGGAATAGATCCATGAAGTTAGTACTATCCCCGAACCATATGCTCCTACTACCGGCTGAATGACCCCCATCATGAACTACCTTCAACAGGGAGAGCTTCCATTAGACAGGTCTGAACGAGAGCAATTATGGAGAAGGGCAATCAATTTTGTCCTATGTGGCAGCACGGGTCAGTAAGATGTCCTCTAAAAACGAGGCCTCGATGGAGTGCTCCTCAGATGGATTGACGAAGAAGAAACTGCTACCGTCATGACTGAAGTACATACAGGAGCATGTGGAGCACATCAACCAGGGACCAAGCTTTCCCATCAGGTTCTAAGGCTTGGGTACTACTGGCCCACAGTGGTACGAGACTGAGAGCATTTTAATGTGAAATTCCACTCATGCCAGATTCATGCCAACTTCATACACCATCCCCCAGAGTTAACTTCATTAAGCTAAGTACTCCTAGCCATTTGACGTCTGGGGGATGGACATCGTGGGACCATATCCTCCCGCCACGGCCAAACAGCTGAAGTATATCCTCACGACGACCGACTTATTTTCCAAATGGGAAGAAGCCATACCCCTCAAGGAAGTCAGGGCAAGATATATTGTCAACTTCATGAAGACCAATATCATCACCAGATTTGGTGTCCCTCATACCATACTGGCAGACAACGACACCAATGTATGCTCTACTGAGTTGGAAAATCTATACCACGAGTATGGTATTAGGGCTAACCACTCATCCCGCTACCATGCAGCGACCAATGGGAAGATAGAAGCTTTCAACAAGACCTTGTCCAACATCCTCCAAAAAATGGTGGACAAAGACAAGAAGTAATGGCGGGATAAACTCTTCCATGCATTGTGGGCTTATCGAACCACAATCTGCACCGCTACTCGGTCTACCCCGTACTCATTGGTGTACAACACGGAGGTGGTCCTTCCCATTGAACCCCAACTCCCCTCACGCCGTGTTGCCATCTGTGATCGATTATCTGATGATGAGCAGTCAGAAAAGAGGCTAGGTGAATTGGAACAGCTATACGAGAAGAGGTTTCACACTCTGCACCACCTAGAAGTGTACCAGAACTGGATCGCACGAGCCTTCAACAAAAAGGTTAGCCTCTGGTCATTCTTGGAAGGATAATTAGTGATGGTCATCCGGACCCCAATGATACCTGGAAAAAAGCCTCCAAAGTTGAATCCCAAGTGGGAAGGACCATATATTGTACACAAGGTCTACTCCAATGGAGCGTATGAACTGATCTCCATGGATGGGCAATCAACCACGACTACTACCAATGCAAGATTACTGAAGAAGTATTTCACATAGAGACAGAGAACTCTTCGTCCGAGCTGTATGACACTAAAATGCCAAGCACCTTGTCCTAACCACAATAAGTTAAACTGTATGGACCACGTCCTCACCGCATGACATTAAACTGCACGGATTTCACAGAACTACGTATGGCTTGATTCCTGCCCTCGCATGATACGTAGCGACGCTGGGATTCCCTATCCTAGCCCAACCACTTAAAAAAAAAGAAACAAATGCCCCCTCTTCCCCTGTGTATGGACCAGACCTGTACAGGGTGTATCTTCTTTCAGAGAACTAGGTATGGCTTGATTCCTGCCCTTTCAGGATACATAGTGACGCCAGGATTCCCTATCCCGGCCCAGCCACTTCAAAAAAAGCCCTCTTCCCCTGTGTACAGACCAGACCTGCATAGGGTGTATCATCTTTCAGAGAACTACGTGATGCTTGATTCCTGCCCTCGGAGGATACGTAGTGATGCCAAAATTTCACACCCTGGCCCAACCACCTCAAAAAAAACAAAAAAAAATGCCCATCCCACAGTGTATGGACCAGACCTGCATGAGGTGTACTCCATCCTCACTGCATGACGTTAAACTACACGGATTCCAGAGAACTACGTACGAATTGATTCCTTCCCTCACAGGACACGTAGTGATGCCAAGATCCCCAGTCCTTCCCCAACCCTTAAAAAAAATAAGATGCCCTTTCCCCCCCCGTGTGTGAACCAAACCGACACGGGGTGTACTTCTCATCCTTACCACACAATGTTAAACTGCACGGACAATGATGTTAAAAATGACCCCTTCCCCCGTGTATGGACCAGACCTGCATGGGGTGTATATATTCGTCCTTGCCTCATGATGTTAAAATGCACAAAAGTATTCCTTACCGCATGACGTTAAAATGCACGGAATTCGTCCTTACCGCATGACGTTAAACTGCATGGAAGTTGTCCTTAGCATAAGACGTTAAACTACACGGAAGTTTTCCCCACCGCATGACGTTAAACTGCATAAACCCCCTTTTTCTTTCACGTCGGGTCACCTTTGTCCTTACCAAATGATGTTAAACTGCATGGAGTTTGTCCTCACCGCATGACGTTAAACTACATGGACTTCATCGCTATCCACCCAGGACACACGACGATACGAGATGTGGATACTCCTTGCGCATTCGAATACATCCATTCCATACATCAGACTCCACGACACGGATAATTATGGATCTTCATAACCACTCATGGCCATCGGAGGTGGAAAGTCATCGACCCGTGGACACCTTTGTACGACTATGCATACCATGCCCTCAATGGATTTGCATATTGATAGCCCCTGGCCTGTCTACCAAAGGCAAGATTTCCACAGGCGATACTCTTCCTAGCTCCACACACTTACCGGCCTCAGAGCCCCCATACCATATCTCCTGATCTATAAGTTTATGGAAAAGTGGTTTACAAGTTCATTCCCATTTTCACATCCATATTTAGCTAGGGTATCCTTATATGGTTAGCCTGTGTGTCCGCCGGTGGTTCACATAGCAACCTATATCAACAAAAATCAAGCCTGGACTAGGATACTTTGACTCAACGGACAATTACAGTGAAGATGTTTTCTGTATACCCAGACACCATTATCCCCACATGCTGAACTCTGCATTGTGAGCAATCTCATATTTTCATAATCATTCATGGCCATCAGAAGTGGAAAGTTATCGACCCGGGGACACCTTTGTACGACTAGGCATACCATTCCCTCAGCGGCTCTGCATAATGATAGCCCCTGGCTTGTCCATCAAAGGCAATATTTCTTCAGGCGGCACTTCCCCTAGATTCGTACGCCTACTAGCCTCAGAGCCCCCACACCATACCTCCTGATCCGAGAAAGCTCAAAGTTGTAGTTTATGACCTTCATCCCCCACCTTGTTCCAAGTATATCAGAACATCCTGACCAAAATATCCTTTGAGTGATTGCAGCAATAGTCACCCAATGGTTCGAGCGCTATGACTGATAAACTAGGATTACTTAGTCCTCACCGCACGACGTTAAAACTTCAAGGAGTGAAGGCACACCCCCGCGAACAAGATAAATCAGCACAGGGGGTCTCTTTAAGCTTTAACAGAAACTAGGGACAAATGTCCCCGACATGCCCAGATGTTTCCTCACTAGATGACAGACTTCGTGGCCCGAAAATCGCAGATCCTCATAACCACTCATGGCCATCAGAAGTGGAAAGTTATTGACCAGTGGACACCTTTGTACGACTATTCATACCATGCCTTCAGTGTCTCTACATAATGATAGCCCCTGGCTCGTCCATCAAAGGCAAGATTTTCACAGGCGACGCTCTTCCTAGCCCCGTACGCTTACCGGCCTCAAAGCCCCCATATCACCTTTCCTGATCCAAGAAGCCTCAGAACCATGATTTACACTAATCAACCCCCTTTCACGTCTGGGGCATGTTTAGGTATTCAAGCCCAGTTACATTATGATGAAGATCATCCTTTGCAAAAATGTCACCGTCCTCGCTGCATGACGTTAAACTGCATAGCAACCTTTAAAAATGTCGCTGTCCTCGCTGCATGATGTTAAACTACATAGCAACCTTTAAAAATGTCGTCATCCTCTCTGCATTACGTTAAACTTCATAGAAACCTTTAAAAATATCTCCATCCTCGTTGCATGATGTTAAACTGCATAACAACCTTTAAAAATGCCCTTGTCCTCACTGCATGACGTTAAAATTCATAGCGACCTTCAAAAATTCCCCCTGTCCTCGCTGTATGACGTTAAACTGCATGACAACCTTTAAAGATATCCCTGTCTTTACCGCATGATGCTAAACTGCACAGAATCCGTCCTCACTGCATGACGTTAAACTGCATAGAAACCTTTAATAATTCTCCTCGTCTTTACTGCATGACGTTAAACTGCACGGTCAAACCCATCACGGGTTCAGTAAGAAACAAAGGCTTTTATCTGTCTTGCAGTGCACGGGTCAGACCTGCACGAACCACCGCCTCACACCAGCGTGAGAAAGAATTACTTCACCTGTTCTCAGGAAGTTTAGTCTAGATATTTCCCCTGTATTCAGACACCCTCTCATCATAAACCATAATTTGTACTCAGAAAAAGCCGAACTCCCATAAGCCACCCCTGGTGGTTCCAAATCTCAACTTCCTTGAAGTTGCTCGGCTATCGGAAATGTATAGTATTTGACTTAAGGACAGCTTTCTATGACTATGCATACCATGCCCTCAGCAGCTCTTCATATTGATCGCCCCTAGCCCGTCTACTAAAGGCAAGTTTTCCTTAGGCGATGCTTCCCTCCGTACTCCTCTTGTCCTATGAGCCCCCATGTCCATCCCGGGATTCAGAAACCCTCTGAGCTACATATTACCAACCTCTTTCACAATCCTACCTGAATGTGGCGGAGCGTCTTTGACAAGATTACCGAGAACCAGGAGAATTCGTTCCATTTCAGATGATGTCCCAGCTGCATGACTTTAAACTGCGTCAAGCCTCAACCATCCATTATGCTAACTAAATGCATAGAGAGGTGGTCTCTGAACCACACTCCTGATTAGTACGGATGTTTCCAAAACCCTTTTAGATGTCACATTCCTCTTCTGAGCCACCCCTGGTGGTTTTCATAATTTTCCAGGCCACCCATGTTGGATCCCATGAGTCGGACTTCCATGAAGTCCCCTAGCCATCAGAAATGGATAAGTCTTTGACTTAAGGACACCTTTGTATGACTATGAATACCATGCCCTCAGCGGATTTTCATATTGATCACCCCTGGCCCATCTACCAAAGGCAAGTTTTCCTTAGATGCTCTTCCTACCTCTGTACGCCGACACTGCTCCCATGCCTTGAGACATGCCCTGCATGCCACTCAAATAAAAACATGTTTTCCCCCACGTGCATTTGAAGGGTATTAAGACATATTTTAATCAGTTGAACCCCCTTGGGGCCCTCGCCCCACCATATTTGGTCAAAGATGTTCGACCTAAAACATCAGTAATGATAGTCTTGTTAGCGGGACTTTAAACCACTCACATAAGAAAGAGGCACAAAGCCTGTTAGGCCGAAAACCCGAAAAGGGAAACCTAAGAAAAAGTCGGGTTATACCCACTGGGTCCATACCGAATGGGCCCAGGAAAAATCAGGGCATTAAAAGAAGAAAAAGACAAAAAAGTTTGTAGGGTTTTCCTATAAAACCCTAGCAATAGTCAGACTACGCTCGCTGGATCCCATGGTCCAGGAAAAAATTAGGGCTTGTTTTCCTGAGTTATGATTAGTTCTGATTCAGTGAATTGTTGTTTTCACAATAATTGTTCTAAGTAACAATCAAATTCCACAACAATGTGTGATTGATGGAGACTGTATTTCATTCAAAAAAGGGGGAGGACACCCACAAGCCGAGGTCTCTCCTTCATACAAGAAAGAAAGGGGGACAGGGGGGTAAGTAAAACAGGAGATACAAAAGTAGCTCTGATAGTTATAAAGGAGCCCGACTTGCTCTCCCCAGCAGATCAGTGACTGCACGGCGAAGGTTGTTGCGGGATTTTTCTAACACTACCTTCTCCCTAGTTTCAACCTCAGCCACCTGATGGATACGCTCCACTGTGGTTTGGAGATCGTTGATCCCTTTTCTGGTAATTTCAAGACGACCAGTCATAGCTGATAACTGATCCCTCAGCATCATGGCCCGTTTTTCACATGCATGAAACTCGGAGGATAGGATGGACTCATGATCTTGAGAAATCAACTCCCGTGATATCAGTTGATGGAGCTTTGTTGTAGTTTCCTCCAAGGTTTGGTCCCCACAATGAGTGGTCTCGAAGTGAGCAAGCTTGCATTCACTAGTGACAGCTTCCACGCGGGCCATGACAACTTGGAAAGCAAGAGAATGGAACTGCCAATAGTCAAAGCCACCCGACCTTAAACCCAGGAAGAGCTGATGAAGAGATTCAGTTTTCGTTTCCATTTTGGCTAAGGGGGTTTCGGTGATGATTTCACAGATTCGGGGCCAAGCCCACCTGCGCACTGCCCGATGGTCCGCCATGGTACGAGGATCTTTGGCATACTCGCTGGATGACACGAGCACAAAGTCTGGCATGGTAGCCCGCGCGGACGTGTTCTCACTAGAAGTTGACTCTGAAGCTGGAAAGTCTGGAGCCCCTAACCCCGGTTCAGGCTTGGGGGGAACAAGTTGCTAAGCCTGGTATCGACTGTCAAAACTTCCAGGATGGTCTCGCTGGGACCCGACACCACAGGGTCGTCCTCATCTATGCACAAGAAGGATGAATTTTTCTAGACTGTGGCCACTACAGGGTTGGGAGAGGGAAGTTCTCTGAGTCACTTTGATCGACGAGACATTAGTCGGTCCTCCCTTAAAACTGATGAGGAAGGTGTAGTGTATGCACCAGCCACCATACCTCCTGATTTGGGAACCTTCCAGATAGCCTTCCCTAGGATCCCATCAGGATAGTATTTTACCCATGTTTTTCACACTCCATGGAAAGGCCGGAAGCCGCACCCGTATCATGCAAGGGAACGCTTGCGTCAGATCCCTCCCGCGTCAGCATCAGCCACCACTGACGAAGTATGGCTGGATGCAGTCCTTGAGCCTAAGAAGGGGGAAGGGAAACTTGGACTTTCATGCACTCGAACTGGCGAGAAAAGTGATATGGGACATACAGATCGCACAAAGAAACACCGTCGATCCATGCGGACAGAAACCCTTCCCATAGGGAGACCATGTAAGAGCGCTCCTCTAGGCTCCCCCGGCGATTGTCAACTAAGACGCCAGAAGGGGTGGGGTAGGGAGTGAATATGAACTGGGAGAAGTCGCTCAGGAGCTCGAGGAATTCACTGGAGTTGAGAGACTTCAAGCAAAATCCAGCTATATCCAGTAGGGTAGGCCGAAAGGTAGGAAGCATGAAAACCGTGTTGTGATGATATTCATAACAGCGATAGTGATCCGCCACCCAGCCATACGAAAATTGACATGGCCCGCTTAGATGGCAGGGTGACCCGCCCACCTACATGTGGCTCAGTAGCTCATAGATACGGGCCAAAGTGGGCAAAACTAAATTCACCAAGAGGCCCTCTTCTAACTTGGCCTCCATCATCAAAGTGCAGGCCCAAACACCTAGGTTAACATCCCGGGAAGGAAATAGCCATCCGCTCAAAAACATAGAAAACAGACCGGCCAACCGGAGCATAGGTGACACACCAGGGCGCACCTCGTAACCCCATGAAAGGTAGTCTCCTGCTTCCAGAACCTCCCAGTAAGAAACTCGAATGGTTCGTGACTGTTGGGAGGGATGAGTCCTCATACGCTTAATCTTTGGCATAGGACCGGTGGTGTTCAAAAATAACCCTATCCAAGTGCTATAAGGAATAAGTGAGCAGGCACGCAAGGCCTGACCCAGTGACTATTCCACCATGGTCAGCATCTCTTTTTCCAATAAAGGCACCTGTTCAATGTCGTCCCATGCATCGGGAGTGGGCAAAAATTCATCATACATCTCGCCAGCAATCAGAAGTCCTCCTATCTAGTAGATGTCCCACAAACTGATGCCGACTTAACCATGGGAAAGGTGGAAAGTATCAGTACTTGAACACCAGTGGCTGAATAGGTCAGGTAGGATCGTAGATGGTAGGTAAACAACAAATTGGGAAGCCCACACTGTGGAGTATAGGTTGACCGCTTCCAGTGAATTAGGAGACTCCTGACAAGGATGATGGACCCAGAAAGCCCAAGCCCAATCATTTGAGAAGAGCCCGCCGGACCGAAGATCCTACCTGGGAACCCACCCCGCATCAGGATCCCTTCAAGAAAGGTTGATAATAGAAGGGTAGTCCTTAAGGACATCTCTTAGAGAGAAGTCTCGAGTGCACCGATCACTTTGGGTCTAGACAGAGCCCCTCAAAATAAATGTGTCTTTCGGACCAAAATTAGAGATTATCTCCCCGGATTGGGTAATTTTTGCCTGAATGCATTTCGAAGGTGCTTCCAGGAAAGGAGAAGGGAGACCTGCAAAAGTAGGGGGGATAGGGATGCCATCCTGAAGACCGAAGCCGTAGAGTGGGAGCCGATTGTATAATGGATAACTCAGAAGCTCCGGAGAGAGCAGGTTCTTCAGTGCACCGTCATCAGGAATGATGGACCGACTAGGGTCCTCTTTGACGCCCTCCGCTCTGTGAATCATAGTTGAACATCTCTCTGAGCTGGTTGAGAGGGGCTCTGCAGCAGGCCTCAGTGCAGACCGAGGGGGAACCATATTTTCTCCCTGCATAATGAGAGCCAACAGTTGGTCAGTGCGGAATAAAAATCTGGACAAAAATAACCAAATGAAAGGTTAAGGAGCCTTCATAATAAAATCAGCAAGGAAGACTTGGAGGATGGTTTGCGATGACATCATCCTGCGAACCATCCCTTCGCGAAATCAGTCCGCAAATACCTGGCCCACCACTACAACAGAACCGCCATTTAGCGGCAGTTTTTTGAAGTTTCACTAAGGTTTATAGAAACCACCGTCTAATACGGCGTCAGTAATCTATTCGCGGTAGTTTTTTCCGTTTGGAGGCGGTTTCAGAAAATCATCATAGCTGCCTCATTTAGCGGCAGTTTTTTCGATCCCGGGATACCAATTTATTCGCGGCGGTTATAACCACCGCGAATAAACTCAAAATCAACGGCCGTAAAACCACCACTGAAGTCACGGGAACCGCCGTGGAACGAGGCAGCAATGAATCAGTTATGTCTTGGTGGTTAAAACCACCGCTAAACGCAAGATAAAATTTACGTTTAGCGGAGGTTTTCACAGTTTAGCGGCGGTTTAAACCGGCGCCCCTATAAATGTCGCGGCGGTTTAAACCACCGCTAAAAGATATCCAGAAAAAAAATGCTTCCGCTGCACCACTTCCCTGAAAAACAAATCAAACCAAAAATATAAACCAACTGAGATACATTATAGCCCTCCTACCATACATAACCCCCACCATGTATCATCATCACTAGCCCTCCTCCTTCACTACATCACATTCCCACAATCACTTCTTCAATATAAAAAATAACAACATGACAATCACACACCAAAAGCTGGGTCAAGGTCAAGTTCCTTGGTTGGAATACCTTGGATCATGATTTTGTAGAAGCCATGGACTTTACTCCCATGGAACATGTTTGTGGTAGTCGATGCCTTGATTTTTTTTCTCCTTTGGTCTTGATTCTATAGGATGATTTGGGCCTTGATACCCATTGTATATGGATTTCTTGGGCTTGAACTAGGTATGGCTCATTGACATGCTCCTTGGACCCCACCCATGTTACTAAGCTTCCATCGAGATGCTCCTATGACTCGATGTGGATTCCTTAGACTTATATACCTTAGATAAAAACATTTATGGTCTAACACTTATGATTACACAAAATGACCATTGTGGATGTGATACATACTTGATTATCTAGTGTGGCTGTGATGGGTATTATTCACTAGATAACATTGTGTGGATATGGTAGTTTTTTACACTAGATTATATGGTGTGGCTGTGAAAGATATTTTCTTGTACAATACAGATAACCTCATTGTGGTTATTTTCCTATAGTGGGTAGACATGATAGTGTTATTATGGTTTATTTCTATTTATAGATTCACTTATATATAGTATCGTGGCTATTTATTATAGGGATCCTTGTCTGTATGGATAGTATCACTTATTCCTTGTGAAATTTTCGTTCATTACATTAATATGTGTGATATATTGAACACAAATTTTGTTTAGATCACACAAATTGTAATTTTTATAGATTCCATTTGTTAGGTCCAACTGAGTGTTATGTCACACCATTTTGGGTCATTGGGTACCTATATATACTTCTTGGATGCATGTAGGGACATTGTTAAGTTTCAATAATACAATTCATGACATTCTTATTTTGTTGGAGCAGGAGAGAATGTGATCATGCAGGGTCATGATGCTAGGTGGGATAGTACATTTTGGTATTTTGGGTATTTTCAAACATGTACTATACTAGAATTTTGTATACCTATTATCTTACATTATAGAGGCATGAAATGACATATCATTTTTTATGATATTTCCTTTTATACTATTTATTTATTACTATATTTTATGTTTTACCTCTATTTGGATGATCAAATGCTTCCACTATTGACGACATTGTTTATTAATACTATTTTACACTCTAACATGATGGAATAGTCTCTGCAAAAAGTCACCATAGGTCCTCAATGCTAGTCAGTAGCCTCTGGGATATGGGGAGGTGTGCTTAAGGCCATGCGACCCAGCAGATCGGGACACCACATAGTGGAATCCATGTTTGGATGTTATAACATGGCATCATAGAATTCATTTTATTATTTTATTACTATTGTTAGACAAATATTTAGGTATTTTTAAGGTAATTAAAAAAGGTAATAGGTGGTACCTAGGATTATCAATCCCACAAACTAGACAAATCAAAATTTCTTGGAATGAAACATCTTCCCCTAGATTTTTCCTATTACAATTGATTTGATTCCACTATTTGGTGATTTAGTTATAGCTTGATGTTCCTTTCTATTATGGATTTCATGGATTCACAATGGAATATTGAGTCATGGACCATTGGTCACATGAAATAGAACGTGTTATGGTATGGATGAAGTGGATGCTATATTTCAGTCCATGAGGTGAATGGGACCATATGGGTATGAATTTATGACCCATTTGGTTCAACCATTCAAATATAATTATGATATAAATATGCAATTAAATTAAATTTAAATTGGGAATCGGAGAACTTGACCTTGACCCAGCTTTTGAGTGGGTAGTAGGAAGTGTCTCTTGTGATGTTTATGACTATTTATATTTACTATGCTATAGATTTTGGAGTAGGTAGAGGGGTGATTGAAGACCATGAGAAAACTAAACTATTTTCTAGGGAACAAAGAGAAGATTGTGTACTGGCTTGATTCTTCGGTCTCTAAAGGATGAGGCATTGAACTTAGAGATCTCAAGTGACTTCCTGACCCCTTCATTGGGGGGAGGGGGGCTTTTGAGATGTCTTTTCACTAGAGGATGATCATTTTATACCTTTTTATGGAGGTGTTTTGTGACATAAGATGACCATCCAATGTAGGAGAGCTAAGACCCTTGAGACACCTCCAACAATTAAGTAATGTTTGACTTAAAAACCATGACCTATGTAGTCTGGAATGTGTCTTGGGTATACCATCGAGTTATGCAATCATAGTAATTGTTTGTATTGACCAAACCCATTTCCTCTAAAACCCATTATTTGGTTTCCGTATTGAGGACAAGATGTTATTTTATATATTGACACTGCTAGAAATTGTGATTTTATCGAATGAAATGTACTATATTGAGATAGTGGTCCATGAACAAGGATCTCAAGAGAGATTCCTCTACATACATACATACCTAGAGAACCCATGTGGGTTCCTAGTAGATAGACCAACCTTGAACAGGTGAATGTGTTTCTTTAGAGATGGTTACAGGTGTCACTATAGAACCTGAAACAATGTGGATTCCTGATGGAGCGAAGATGATAATGATGGGAATGGGTGTTCGGTTGACCATGGTTTTATTTATATTTATATTTAGTCTTGATTCATGATATTTAACAAGATTCATTAGAATCTCTAAATGGGCATGACACAATTTTCATTACGTAGGACACCTGTGAATCACTTGTTGGGATGGATGAGACCCTTTGGTTCTTATTGTGTTTCAAATCTATTATCATGAAATATTTGGGGTGGACACTTAGTACAACTAGAATCAATCATATATGATAGATGTATGGGTGACTAACTAATGGAGGTACCTTTTTTGAAAAAAAATCCTTCGGGTCCTATGTGCTAGATATATTCTAGTAATTTATATATATTCTCACTAGAGTGTTAGGACATGAAAATGTGTGGTGGAAACTACCAATTAAAACATAGGGATAAATGAAATGATGTATACCACACTCAAGAAATCAAGAAATAAAAAAAAAATCAGAAATCAATAAGACACATAAAAAGAAACATGAGAAATCAAGGAAATTTTAGGACATGAAAATGTGTGGTGGAAACTATGTGCCACAAATTTTACATCTACAAACCAACTATTCCCATATTTTTTCAACATATCAATAATACAACTACTCAGGGTTTGATGATACATCGTCACCCTCTCCACCTTCATCTCCACTTTCTACTGTCACCTGTAAGAACATTATATTGAAAATTAAATACGGTTTCATATTTATATTAAAACTTAAAACCAATGAAAGTTAGAAAACTTAATGAATTTGATTTTTTGTGATTTACCTGCATACCACCAATCGATGCACTACCACCGGGGGCATATCTGCTCATCTGTCACAAAACTAGATGAAATAGTGTACCGGTTCCTCCCTGGAATTCCTGTCATTTAATGAAATAAAATTAAGATCAAAATATATATTTCAAAAAAATTATGTAGAAAAAAATAAAAATGATAATAGATGCCCAGTACTAACAGAAAAAATATATATAAAAATGATAATGAATGACTACAGAAATGAAACAAGTGGTTGCAGAATAAATAAATAATTGTACATACAATCATTTTCCCCTTTAATCATGTCGGTTTCTTGCTCCATTGCTTCATCCACTTCATTCATCCTTGCTAGACTAATATTTTCAATATCATGATGGAAAATTAATCCCGCTTCCTGTTGTTGATTAACTTCAATTTCAGAGGTCAAATTTTCCACTTCATCACCCATATCATACAAATCTCTTTGTATTACGTGAGAAACTACAATCCAACCTTCATCGACAACATCATTCACATAATATACCATTTTTATTTCGATGATAAGATATATGGATCATGCAGTTCATGATCACCAACATCCATCAAGCGAGAGAAGTTCACAGAAGTAAATTGCAAGGAATCTCTTTCAAAACCTCTGATAAAATTGACCCATTTTCATTTGAATAAAACAACCAAAAATTTTCCGTGGAAGTTTAATTCAATAATATTATGCAGCTTTCCATAGTATTCCACTTCAGCAAATGTAAATATACCACTATTCTGTGTTTTCAAACCCACTTCTCGATCGACAGTATGAAATCTAAAGCCATTCACATCATAAGCGTCGAACCTTCTAACTTGTTTTAGAGGACCACTAGAAAGAAAATTCAGATCTTCTGACACCTCTACTTGAGTATCAGTATTCATGATCTTAAAAAATAAATATACTTTATTAGATTTACAAAATGTATGTTTCAAACTAATATTCATATTTATTGCAATATTTATGAACTTACACGTCGTGAAAACCATTCTACAAGCTCTTTATTAACCGATTTTGTTATATCTTTCTCATTTCGTGTTCAACCTCTCATTCATATCTTTGTTTGTATCCTCAACTATTCAATAAAGGGATCTGCAATTTCACTATTCAGCATCACATATCTATGTGCCTGTAATAATTCCAATTCAGTCAATGTTACATTTGAGGTCCTCCTAACTGATCGGCCAATAACAGGAAATATTTTGTATTTCTGATGTATTTGAGATTGAGTCGATGTGTCGTCAATATGTCCAACTCGATTAAATCTTGTCTCAATATCATTCAAGTGTCGAGAACAATAGTCCAGGCACTCCTCAGCCAAATAGCCTTCTGCAATAGAGCCTTCTGGTTGAGATTTATTTCTCACGTATGATTTCAAATGCCCAAGATATATGTGAAATAAAATAAACATAATTATGCATTTAATTAAGTACCAAAAATTGTTTACTTAACTGGAAAACATATAAATAAAGTACCTATCAATTGGATACATCCATCGATAAGGAACGAGGCCTCCTAATTTAGCTTCCTCAACCAAATGCACAGTTAAATGCATCATTACAGTAAAAAATGATGGAGGAAAGATCATCTCCATTGCACAAAGGGTCAATACAAACCTCTCCTGGAAAATGTCAAGTTGAAATGGATGTAGAGATTTCTCTCATAGTTGTCTGAAAACTGTGCAGAACTGGAGTACAACAGTAGTAATTTTTTAGGTAATAATGTACGCAATGCCGATGGTAGTAACTGCTGTAACAAAATATGTGAATCGTGACTTTTCAATCCATGTAACTTAAGATTCTTCAAGTCAAAACACCTCGAGATGTTACTTGAATACCCATCAAACACCTTAACATTCTTTAACATTCAAAGGAATGTATCTTTATCCCTATTTTTCATTGAAAAATTGCTGGAGGATACTTTTCATTCTCATCTGGCCAGAGATCGCGTTTTATGTTCATTGCTTGTAAGTATTTGCGAGCATTGAGATGATCCTTCGAATTTCCATTCTCATTAAGTAATGTGAATATCAAAATATCACAGACATTATTCTCAATATGCATCACATCAATATTATTCCATAACAAATTTAATTCCCAATGCAGAATTTTGAAGAATATACTTTTTTTCTTCCATTATTGCGTTCCGGTTTCGCTTGACGATGCACTTCAGAACCGTTTTCCTCTCTCATTAAAATGCTGAACCTTCCCAAATTCTATTTCAACATTTTCAAGCTGTTTAAATATTTCAGAACTAGTTAACAACTTTGGAAGTGGTCTACGATCAATGGAACCATTAAATTTTGATCTGTTCAGCCGAAATCTATGAGATGCATCGAGAAATATTTGATGACACAAGAAGAACCATTTTGTACTGTGAGGTAGCTATTTGGGCTCAAAATCAAAGTTACAAATGGGACAATCCAAACCCATGTAAGTGTTCCAACCATATAAATTCCCATGATCAGGGAAGTCACTAATGGTCCACATTAAAGCAGTATGCATTTTGAACATTGTTTTAGAAGAAGCATCAAATGTCTCAACACTGTTTCTCCATAACTCCTGCAATTTGTCAATCAAAGGCTGCAAGTATACATCAATATCATTTCCAGGCATTTATTTTCCAGGAATAATCATTGAAATGATAAAATATGTTTGTTGAATACATATACAAGGAGGCAGATTATAAGGGATCAAAACAACTGGCCAAATGCTATAACTGGTACTCAAAGTCCCAAATGGGTTGAATCCATCGGCAACAAATCCCAATCGAACATTCCTAGGATCAACTGAGAAATCGATATGTAATGAATCAAATGTCTTCCACGATTGAGAATCTCGTGGATGTCTCGTTAACCCATCATTGTTATTATCTACAGAATTCCACTTCATGTATTCAGTAGTTTTCGATGACATTAATAATATTTGCAATCGAGGCTTCAAAGGAAAGTAACGCAAAACCTTTTTAGGTGTGTTCCTTTTATTCTTCTCCATGAAATTATGTTCATTCAGACTTCCAACATCACCCTTTTCCGGCCATCTAGAAGAAGAAAATTTCTTGAAATTATATCTACTCGAATCCTATCCCCAATAAAGCATACAATCATTGGGACACACATGTATTTTTGTATAATTCAGACCAATCTTGTTAACAACTTTTATCATATCATAAAAAGATTCTGGGATTTTTGCTTTTGGAAATTCATCATGAATCAATTCCAATATCATGGACATTTCCTTATTTTTAATTCCACATAGACATTTGATATGGTACAACTTCAGCAGAAATGAAAGCTTTGAATATTTCAAACACCCACCATACAACTCTTGATTTCCATCTTCAACTAAATCATGAAACACATTTTCCTCAGTGAAGTTTTCTCTTACATTTGGCTCCACAGAATCAAGAGGAGGATCCAATGATATGTTACAATCTTGATCTGCCTATGTTATAGTCTCAAAAACATCACTTGTCACATTGCAATTTGTAGCACCCTCTTCTGGTTGTTTTGATATGTTTTGATGCTGATAGAGGTGTCTTGCAGTGCCGAATGCATCATTTATGAGGTTTTGCATTTCATTTTCCATTTTCGATGAACTTGGGACCTCATTCTACGGATTAAAATCAGTTCTCAATCTTTCTATAACATTCGATTCTCCATGCCAAATCCAACACAAATATTGATCACAGAATTGCTTCAGTATTAAATGTTCATAAACCTCATCTCTCTTCAACCATATTCTAAATTTACATTTAGGACATGGACATTTTATTCTCCCTTCAACAGATCGATTAGAAATTGAAAAATCTAAAAACTCATTCAAACCCTTAACATACTAAGGTGTGTTCCTCAGTAATGTGATCCAACTTTTATCCATGTATATCACAATGTTCCTACACAATAATAAAAATAATTAAAACACATAGTTACTACTACATAGAGAAATAGATTCATATATACGATAGTGTAACATTATAGAAACATAATATAATAAAGATGATCCCCTGAGTTAGATATAAACCCTCTAGTGTTTGGGATAGGGGAAGTTTCTTTGGTAAAGAGAAACAGAGTGCTAACAACGTGGTAGCTACTTTACCATGAAAAACAAAGCATATTGTTAATTTGGAATAACCCCAACCTAATTTCTCTAGAGATTCTTCATATAAAACTCTAATATCGAATAAATCTATTATAAATAATTTTTAGGGAAAACCTTATGATGCTTATAAAATGTGTGAGGAGGAGTAGAGGAAGTGTTCCAATGGAGGTAGTTAATTATCAATAAATTAATTTTAAATAAGGTTCACCTTGAATGGAGTGACCGTGGATGAACATTTATAATATAAAAAATTTATTTAAGAATAGTAGAATCTGGTATGACTAACACATCATCAATTAATGACATATGGACTATCCCTTCGTGTTCAACCAATTAAACTTTTTGGGTTCCATTTTACATCTACATTCTTATGTTTGGTAAATGTGTGTTCCTTTAGATAGGTTTAATGTGTTTCTAGCAATTTGGTGATAATATCTTTTAACCAAAAAGAATTATTTGATGCCCTGATTAACCCCACCCCTCTCAAGGAATCATACGGTATAGAAAAAACGGTTTTTGAATAATCATCCTTCCCATAAACAATTAAATGAAACTCATAATAATGGGGGTTCCTTATTATAATTATTCTCCTTAAATATTATGTTTTCACTATTGATGGCACAATCAGACACTTCTATTTGAGCCATCAAGATTTCTATCACACCCTACTATTGAATTCCAATATATTTTGGTGAATTTATTTCTTTCACAATCTCACTAGAACATGTCTGTCTACTTGGAGAAGTATGATATTTCCTTTATTTAATATATTTCAATTCATTTTCCTTCCCTTTCCTTGGTTATCACACACTTCCCAAAAGATCTTATTCAATTCCCATTTAGTGGAAGGATGTGATGATTACATTAGGGGTGATCAATGTTCTTTGATCACATATTTTTTTAAGTGTATAGAGTGAGGTGATCATTATATATGTTTGTTTGAATCAAACGTTCTAAGTGAGGGTAATAAGTTGTGGTCGTAGAAAATTAGTGAGAGAACATGAGTGTTATAATTGAGTGAATTATGATTCAGAATTTTAGGTTGGGGAATATCCAATGTGAGGAAATTGTTCTATCATCATATATTCAACTCTAATTTACATACACTAACACACTTGGTTCTATATTTTAACCTACCACACCCCCCACACAAAAGAACATAGAATTATCTTTGTGATAAATAGTGTTTCACACTACTAATTAAATTTCTCTCAGGTTTATATTTGAATATCATGACACATTAATGGTAGCTGCATAAAGAATTTTCCAATATTGTGGGTAGTCAATCCATATTCATTATTTTATTTTTATTTTATTTATTTTAAATGGTTCCATTTAATGACTATATCTAGTTCCAGTAACCCTTTTGGTTTTGATCCAATGGTTCATAAAACTATCTTGGAATGTTCTAGACTGATAAGGATCATAAATAATTTTGGATATAGATCATATTAATATTAATTTAATAGCCTTAATAAATATATAATTATTCTATAGATTCATTAAATATTCATAATATAGAGGAGACTCATGTACAATTAATAAGAATACATAGAGATTTTTTTGCACTAAATTTTAACTATCAAAATAATCGACCATTGTTTCTAAATAATCAACTAGAATTTTAGTTAGAGCATAGAAAAATTCAACATCTTCCAATGTTTCATGGTTTGTATGGTGATGAAACCAATAATAATTTTATGAATTTTTGTATTATATGTATTACCTTTAATACTAGAGGTGTTTCATGAGCTCAAATATTGCGGAAGGAATCAACATTGTTTCTAGAGGGATCATAAAAGGAATATATATATATATACAACCTACAACTTGAAGGGGTCACAAACATGTATGATCTCTAAAGATACATTCTTCATAACTTTATCCCCACTTCAAAGAAAACACATCTAAAAAATAGGATTTATAGAATAAATAAATATATTAGAGAAACTATTTATGAGTACTAGAAAAGGTTAAAGAATTTTATTGTTATTTTCCATACCAACCCATTAAAGATCATTATTTATTTCTTTTTTAGTAAGGCCTTGTGGATAGTGAACGGAACATGCTAGATACTTCTTAACATGTGTCAATCATCACTGTCACATCATCATATTAGCTAGAAAATAGGTAATCCCAACTCTCAACCTATGTCAATCATCTCATCGTCATCACATTAGCATAACAAGAAAGTCCAACTCTCAACTAGTGTTAACCATCCCAACATCCACTAAATTTACACATCATTACCTGACACATGTTATAACCTTGAGCCATCAAAACCAAAAACATGACATAACCTTAAAGCCATCATAACCTATAGAAATGTGTACATGTTATACCTTAATCAATTATAACCCATAATATAAGTATGTATTGTTACCATGAGCCCTCACAACCCATGAGTATAGTATCAAACAACCACAAACAATCAAGAAGATAGAAAAACAATCACTTAAGAATAAAAACTAACAAACACATATAAAAAATCACATGCAATAAGTAGAAAATCAAATAATCTTAAATTAAAACATATGCATAAAATACAATAAATAAAAAAGAACATAGAATTATAATAAAAAATAATAATAAAGAAATAACTAATATCAAAACAACAAAAAAATTAGAAATCAAACCCTAGGGTTCTATAGGTTGCCGGGGTCACAGGGGGCCGGGGTCGCCGAGGTCGCGGTGTCGCCGCAGTCGCGTGGTCGCCGGGGTCGTGGGGTCGTTGGGGTCGCCGGGGTCACGGGGGGATGGGGTCGTGGTTGAAGCAGGGGGCTAGGCGAATCGGGGGTGCTGGGTGAGAAGGGTCGGGGTGGGGGGGGGGATGGGTCGGAGCTGTGAAAAAAAATATTTTGTGGCGGTTTTTTATAAACCACCGGGATACCTTTTTTTAAAAAGCTTTAGCGACGGTTCTAGGAACCGACCCTACAAAACTGCCTCTAAACGGAGGTTTTGTTGTAGGGCACGGAGCATTGGCCAGGAAACCGCGAACCAAGTTTCTCTGCGGAAATTCAATCCCGAGTTTATTTGGAAGACTCAGATACTTTTTAAAGTTCAAGAGATTTTAGTCCGCGGATCATTGAAATCGTGAAGCAAGTTCCTCCACAGTCCGTCATCACTTAATTTTTAATTAATTAAGAGTAATTATTCGCGGTTGGGAAGTTGGTTCGCGGATGAAGGCGACCGAGAAGAAGGAATGGTTCGCAGAGGTTGTTGCCAGTTCGCGGACAAGGCACTTCATGAAGGAGCAAACACGCGTAGGCGAAGCAGCTTTGGTTTCGTGAAGAATTCAGTAAAGTAAAAGTGAGAGCTCCCCGTATTTATAGGCGTTGTACCCTACCAGATCCACCTTTCTACCACAAACCATCTTAGTTTCAGGACCACTTTTCATCGGAATGACCTTCTCTTTGTTCCGATCGGACCCCATTCCGATGGGGGGCATTTTTAGGGTCCTGAAAAATCCACAAAGGAAATTTTACCCAAATCCCCCAAAATAATTGGGGAAAATAATCAAAGAAGAGGCACTGCGAGGCACCCTCTCCGCGAACTGGTCCGTGAAAGCACCGCGAGGCACCCCTTCCACGAACCATTGTCGTTCGCAAAATGGAGGCGGATAGCCTCCATGGTCGCGAAGCAGGATGAGCGCCAGTTCTGTTCACCGTCACGAACCGCCCGAACCGCGGAACGCATCTACTGGTTCAAGTCACACCCGATTTCATTCACGGAATATAGGCGGAACCCTCCGCAGCCGTGGAGCACTCCCTAAGTTCACCTCGCGGAGGAGGGGAGCGTTCAATACCCACCGCGAATCGCGGATTGACCAAGTCAGCTGTGAACCGGGTATTTGGTTATGGGCCTCTGCAAAAAGTGCCACATGGACATAGATATATTCCTTTCCCCACTCTATAAAAGGAGACCAAGGGGGAAAGAATGAAAGGATCGGAGAACTGGAATCAGATTCGGAGGGATTGGAGATTCGGAAGGAGATCGGTTGAAGGAAGGCTTCAGATTTCAAAAACAGTGAAATTCCCATCCGTGAACCACAGAAGGTATAAGAATTAAGAAGTAATTGGAAAACGTATAATAATTTGGTGAACCGCGAACCAAAAATAACAAAAAGGAGAACCGTGAACCATACCCCCCTCCGCGGATGACTTCCCCACGGACCATGGAGTTTATGGCTCTTTTCACATCCATCGCACCGCGGAGCACCCTCCTCCGTGGGCAAAGCCCCGACCAATGAGCCTCTGATCAGCACCGTCCTTGGCCGCCACTGCCTGCCTGGAATCCTCCACGAACCACCCTGATTCATGAATTGAACCTGAAACCGCGAACCACCCTGGTTCGCGGATTGAACCTAAAGCCGCGAACCATCCTGGTTTGCAGGATGCCAATCAGTCCACGAACCACCCTTCTTCACAGACGACTTCTCCACCCGCATGGAACTTCCCCATGTGAAGGGATCCACCACCCATAACTCTCGGTGGCTCACCAAATACTTCAGTGTTCTCATTTCCAGAGCCAGGTAAAATCCTTCCGATCCAGCCAGGTCCTCCGTGACTCCCCCATTGGCCTATTCATCAGCCTCGAGTCGAGGCCTCCGCTAGATCCACCAGATCCGCGTGGTATAACTTTCTGGCACATCAGTGCACAATTTTGAGTTCACATACCAACGGTAAATAGGGGCAAAGGGGTTGCCCCGACCCTTGAGCAGATTCCTAAAGCATTCCTAGGTTCACATTCCCACGATAATGTGGATTCTGATCTCGAGAATCCCCTTTCTTCCCCTCCACTTGTTGAGGGTTCCTCGAATATGGTAAAATATCCATCATAAGGAAGCCCTCGTGCACTGCAAGAGAGGAGACGAGAACAGAAGCACCCCCTTTCCCTCTCCCGCTGGGCTTTATCGCCCCGGGCATCCATCTCGGAGTAAGCCCCGACCTTATGGGCCTCCTCAGAGTGTAATCCCTGATTCATCACCCTGGGCTGCCTTCATGTATAATCCCCACTCCACTTCTCACGGACGCACCTTTCACAACATGATCCTCTGCTCCTTGCTTCCTATTGTTTCTCACACTGAGCATGAATCACGTGGGATTAGAGCAAGCATCGACCATGACATCCTCCTATGGGCCTCCTTAGAGTGTAAGCCCCAATACATCATTCTGGGCTACCCCAGAGCGTAATCCCTGAGCCAAAGAGAACTCCGTGGACTTTGATCCCTGCCTCCTAGACAGGGTACACAGTAAGCCTCCATGAGGTTCAAGCCCACCACCCATCCGACCACCTAATCTCTCTTCATGTAGGTTCCCCGACACCTATTAGAACTATGTGGACTTTGATCCCTGCTTCCTAAGCAGGGTACGTAGGAAGCCTCCTTGAGGTTCAAGCCCAACAGCCGGTCGATCCGATCATCTCCACATCGGTTCACCATGCCACTCCTGGTGCCGCCTCAAGAAAGTTCCAACCCTTCAGGGTCATTAATCCAACGAGGGATGGTAAACCTTGGGCATAAATGATTCCGAACCCCTGCATCCAGTTGACCATTGCCCACCAAGGTTAAATCCATGGATACTATGTTTGGGTATAAACGAAAGATTCGCGAACATATGATTACGTCTTAAATCTATAAGAGAGTCCCGGAACATGCAATAATTTCCCCCCAAAAGTGTTCGATGAGCCCTAATTCCCATCCTCTCAACCAATGTGAGTTCTTAAGAGTCGCTGGTCAGACCATCTGGCGAACACCTGCCTTTGGAAAGCAGGTCCATCAATCATTGGATACGGAGCCGTTGGGCATTTCGTGGACGAAAACCAGAATGAAACAATTATCCAATGTTCATTTACTGTTTTATGTACTTCACTTTCATATATTACCATTTTATGTATTTCCATTTCATTTATTGTTTCTAC
This sequence comes from Viscum album, assembly GCA_963277665.1. Classification (NCBI taxonomy): domain Eukaryota; kingdom Viridiplantae; phylum Streptophyta; class Magnoliopsida; order Santalales; family Viscaceae; genus Viscum; species Viscum album. The sequence goes on from OY728148.1 coordinate 601,888,309, forward strand.
TATGGTGTGTGCGAGGCTGACTTTATGTGGTGGGTAGGGTGTAGTGAATTCTCACTTTTGGCATACTTAGTTGAGGGAAATCAAAGATCCATTGGTTTGCTATTATGTTGTGCTAATCTACGTGTGAAATTTCAATGGATCTGTCGATCATACTTTTGGTGGTCTATTTTTAATACCAGTGATCAATTTTTTATGGTTCAACTTCCCCAACATGTATGATAATTTATATCAATTTATACTTATTTAAGCAAATACATAACAATTTATATTAATTGATACTAAATTTTAATAATTTATACAAATTTGTATTACTTTATGCTATTTTTTTAAATTTATACCAATATATAATAATTTTCATTAATTTATATTAAATTATACTAACTTATATTAATTATTCATTTTTTAAATTTAAATTCAATTATACCAATTTTTATTAATTTGTATTAAATTAAACAAACTTAAATAAATCTATACCATTATATCAATGAATAGAAATGCATATTAATTTATTATAATTTTCAAGGAATTAATAATAATTTATAGTAATTTATATCAATTTATACTAGATTATATAAAATTATAGTAACTTATATCAATTTGTAGTAAATCATATCAGTTTATAATAATTTATAATTAGTAATACTATTTTTTTATTATTTTATACTAAACTATATCAATCTATAGTAATGTATATTAATTTATATAAATTTATACAAATTTATATGAGTTAATAAAAATTTATATCAATTTATACTTATTTATAAGAATATATATTAATTTTTACTAATTTTTATTAATATTTATCAATATATACAAATATATATTAATTATTAATAATTTATACTAATTTTTAATAATTTATACTAATTCAGACTAAATAATATAACTTTATAATAATATTTATTAATTTATACCAATTTTATATGAATCTAATCTAATTTATAAAAATTTATATGGATTTATACTAAATTATATTTTTTTTCACTAATCTAGGATCAAGAATAAAATCCCAATCCCTTTTATTAAAATAAAAATATACAAAGGGAAGGATGGGGTCACATGGAAAAAAACCCACAATGAACAAAAAAAAATGCAAGCAACAAAAGACTCGAAGAGGAAAGGAAACAACATGAGTTAGGTTAGTACCTCACGGACCCCTATGATGGGGGGATCTGCCACAAAAATACCTTTTGTGCTTCAAATTACTTTCTCTTTACTAAGGCTCATTTTCCTCGTTTGAAGACGTATCAACGACATCCACTTCACCCATTTCTCTGGAGACCAGTTCGTGAAGACACCCATATATCTAGTGACTATTCTGTGCTCCCAAAGAAACTCTGGACCCCCCCTCACTAGATAAAGTCCTAGAATACTCCTTTCTCCTAGAGATCTCCAAATTTGACAAGTTAATCACTCCAAAAGAATTGGAAGTGGAGACTTGAGCCATACCCACATTTTCATGATCCACCTAATCATTTTTAAAATCATCTCCCCAGGCCTCATCCTATGGATGGGATACATTAGATATTCGAGTTATCTATATAAAAAGATGGGTAAAAGATACATTCACATCCCTATGATTAAATAATTTTATTGATCCCTCCTTACTTGGGTCACTAACCAGAACAGTTTCATAGCCATCCGACCTGTGCATCTCATATACACCTATGACACAAAACTGATGACATTATAAAGATCTGTTGAGACCAGAAGAAAAAGAGACAATATCCTCCTCAACAATAGAAGTGGTAGGATATTTTCATTCTATATTCGAAGAAAAAAATAGAGGGACACATGAGAAAATGCTCCCTCCCTAAGGATTCTTCCATTGGTGGAATCCTTGAATGATTCTAGCAAACAACCATTGGTATTCAACTTCAGATGAAGATATACACCTGATCTTCCATCTCTAATCAGTTAACCTTCAAGAGGCCTTGAATCATCCATTATAGTCGTATGGGTTTCCCAAGAACTCCTTTATTGCATGAGATTGAATCCTAGATAGTGTGGTAAATCCATGAAATTAAAGGAACCCTAGATGCCTTCATCTTCTCCATTTTAGTGCTCCCAAACCCACAACATCCTGATCCCCCATTTATACTAAATTATATCAATTTATAGTAATTTTATAATAATGTATAACATTTTTTATTAATTTAAATCATTTAATTATATTTTTTATTAATTTATATAAATTTATATTATTTTTTATTAATATATATCAATTTATATTAATTTTTATTAATTTAAATGAATTTATAATATTTTTTTATTAATATATACTAATTTAGTATTAATTTATAATAAATTAAAAAAATTTATAGTAAACTATACTAATTTATACTAAATGCAATGATAATTTAATAAATTAAAATAACTAATAAACTATATAAATTAAAAATATTAATTCAATTGAAAAATTAATTACAATTAAAAATAAAGTTTAAAAAAATGTCATGAAATTGGTACTTTGTCAAATGATTTGTAGATATTGTTCAAAATCTACTGAGTTGGAGGTTATATATGAAATAGAAAGAGAAGATTTACAAGGAGATTATGGTGGGGAGGAAGGTGGGGGGGTGCTATGCATATTTATAGGTTTTTTGTGAGAGACTTTTTTTGATGAAATTTTCATCACAAAAATTCCTTCATTTACATTATTTGTGATGGATTTATTATTTGTGATGAAAATTTGAGATAGATAAATTATCCATCACAAAAGGATGATGTTAAAAATAATTTTTCCCACTTAAGGAAAAGGTATATGTAATGGACCAATCCATCATAAATACACTTTCCGATAGAGTATTTTTGATAGTTCTATTGAAAATGATTATAATTGTGATGAAATCCATTAGAAATATACAATCATATGCATATTTATGATGGATCTATTGCAAATACCCATTATTGAAATGATTTTTTGTGATGGACATACTAATATATCACAATAACTACGAAAAAAGTAGTATTTTAGACATAGTTTTCATTCTGTTGCAAATGGTTTGTTCCCACTGCCACACATGCATGCACGCTAAAAATTTTTGCGACAATATAGTTCATCTACCATAAAAAATACTCATGGAAAAATTATTTACAATTGATAAAATATTCCATCACAAATATGTTTATCCCATTTAGTATTTATGATAAAATAAAATTCTTTCATAAATAGGCCATCGTAAGAAATAAATTTTCCTATAGTGAGTGGATGATCATTGTATCGACTTAGTTATAAGAGGGAATGAAATGGGGGTTATTTAAGATCACTTTCTCTTAGTGGTTCCTTCCTAATAAGTTCAAGGTGGAGAAGGTGGAACAACTTATGAGTCTTTAGTAGGGTCAATGAATAATGAAGAATTACATTGACCCATTTTTTGAGTGAGTTCCTTTTTCTTCGGAGATAATGTCTAGTGAATTATTAAAGACTCCTATTTTTGTGAAGGGTTATAGTTTGAATATAAAATCCAAGGTTCTTTTATCCAATAAATTTTTTTATGAGTTGGTTGATGAAGCTTACCCAGTAGAGATAATTTTCATAGGGTATCTTTTGATGGGTACCAGCCCCATTTCTTCCAGATTTAGTGAGGGTTACCATTCTAGTGAGAATTGGGAATCATAAGAACCTATTTTTGGGAGGATATTTATAAAAAACCCATTTTATTATTATGGATAATTAGTTAATTTTTTGGTTTTTATAGATTCATAGTGTTTTCATTACGTTTCTAGGTGTTTTGTGTGGCATGGGTTGTTATTGAGGTTATAGGATGTAAGTGGAGGCTGCAGGTTGTAGAACTTCTTACACCCAAGGTCTATGTGGAGTGGTGTGTACATATATAGTGAATAACAAAATATATCCAAGATATATGAATCATAGATGTGTTTGGATAAGGGACAATACCCTTTGAAAATCTTGGAACCCTTGTGCCATGGCCTTAAGTCTAGGCCATAGAGGGTTAGGGCGAGGGGTCGAGGCCCCTCTGATTTTTTTTGGGATGGTTGAAAAATATTACCTAGACCATGTCATGGTTTGGAATCCCTATTAAGCACTGCAACATGGTCCCTAGAGCACAACAAAACCCAAATATACCTATTTAAAAAAGGATTTATGATTTTTTTCCTTCATCGATTTTATGAGGTTTCTACCCCTTTCCACTCCCATTGTATTTATCAATAGGTGGGTTCATGACTTAGGTTATTATCCCTCCTTCTCCTCTCTATTTTTGAACTTATAAACTTCGAACATAGGTAAATATATCAAGGTAAACCCCTCATTTATTCTTATTATTCTTCCTTCTATCCTATTCCTCTCTTTATCTCTTAGTTTCTCCTCCTTTTGGGAACCATAGGGTACATTGGGTTGAGTTAGGGTTTGAGGTTGATCTAAATAAGGGGGTTTTGGTTGCTAGTAATTGTATTGGGTTCCTTGAGGCTTGTTTTAGAACTTATTTTCAAAGGAGACAACTTCTAGCTTGATCAACATTGAACTAAGGTAGGTTTTTTTGTGTTTTTATTTTATTTAGAATTACATTATTTTCTTGATGATTTAAAAAAAATCGTTAGTTAAATTATAATTATATATTATTGTTCTAAATGGTTTGAAAAATAATTCCATGTTAAATCTTCACTCGGTATAATGTTTTTATTGTTTTCAAAGGTTATTTAAAATGACATATGAGGGTGGAAAGTGTTAAAAAAGAGTTTTAAATGGTTTTGGGATGGTGTTAATGGTTGCACCAGTGGGCATTCAAGGAGACCGATTCTATGGTTTTTCCAGCTTTTCTGATGTTCGTTTTCTCTACTTCATGGTACCTCAGTCTTCTCTTGATGATTTCAGCTCTAGATGTGTATGTTTGTTTGTATGAATGCTTGAATTGATGTGAATCCTGTACGATCTTTGTGGTGAAGTGGTGAAGTGGTAAAGTGGTGAAGTAGTGAAGTGGTGAAATGGAAAAATGGGGGTGTGGTGAAGTGGTGAAGCACTTATTCAATGAAGTCCTATATGGTTTCTCACTTTTTCCTCAAAAGTGTTTTCATAATAAAAAAACAATTTTCAGTCAGAATTATCCAATGATATTTGAATATTTAAAATGTTTTTTAAAAGATGGGTGGATTATTTAAATTTTTTTTCATGTTTTATTATAGGGGAATTATTTAATAATTGTTTTCTAAATAGATTTTGAAACATTTTGAAAAGAATTATCATACTGATTGGTTTTCAAGAAGTCTCATTTGGCACATTCAACTATTTTTTGAAATGTGTGGGTGGGTGCGAGACCTTGTTTATGCCCCATTATTTTGTTTCCCCTTTATGGGTGGTGTTTAATGTATGTAGAGACTAGGTGATTGATCTTAGGGGATGCTTCTTGTGAGGGATTTGGAGGTGAGGGTGTGATTATTATTTGTTCCTTATGCAATTTGTATTGATTTCTTGTCTTCTCACCCTCACTTTGTTTTGGTCATGGGAACCAAATTAAATAAGTTTTAGGTCTAGAATTATGCCTCAATAGTTAGTCACATGATACTAGTTTCCCCTATGGTGTGAAATAGGAATTTATGGGGGTGTGTCCTTGATGAGTGTTTGGGATAGTTGAGTGTCTTGTATTAGGAAACAACCAAGGCTAGAAGGTTGTTCAGTTTTTGGTAAATTAATGGATGGTCACACATTAAGACCTGGGGTAGAGCCCATCACACATACACCTTGATTGTTGGTTTCACACAGGGATGACTTTAACATACCATTGTATTTCTTTTTAATCAGCACATGTCACCATTATTTATTTTCTTGTTTTTTCATGTTTTCGTTTATTGATGACATGGTTCCTTTCAATTAAGTTTTGTTTTCTAAGGTAGTGAGTATGTGTAGTCTTCCTAAAGGATTTTGGAAATGGTTTTTAAAAAAGGATTACTTTTTATCATGTGTGTGATATTTAAATAAGTTTTCTAAAGTGATTATTTACATTTAAAATAAAATTTATTTAAAGGGTTTTTAAAAAATGGAATTTCATCGCCTTAGTTTCCTTAAATAATTGTATTGGTTTTATGAAATGAGGTTTGTACATTACTTATATTGTTAAACCTATTATAGAGAAAAATATTTTTCTTTTTCTATTTCAAACTAGAATAAATGAATTTCCATTATAAATGAATTATATAAACTCTTTAGTGAAATTATACAGGTTATTGTTTTATCACACCCTACACACACCATTCAATGTATTAACCCTTTCATATTTTCCTTTCAATATTGTAATTACCTTTTCTTTTCCTACCTGGATGGTGTTTGGGTGGTTTGGGTTATAGTTTTGGGATGTTGTGAGTTACCTAAGGTCACATGGTGGTTGTGGTAGTTGTCCGGTTTTGGTTTTTATTTTGGGTTATTCATGTATTAGTTTCTATTGTTGATGTTTTTTTAGTTATATGATGTTAGTGATTCTTTTATGTTTAGTTTATTATTTTTGGTTAGTTATGTGTCTAATTGATTCCCATTCCATACTCTAGTCAAGATGTTTCTTTTTAGTTTCATTTCATGGGATAAACCATTACCAAGAGAGTTCAATGATTCCCATGAACTATTTTTACTCCTATAGGGATTAGTAACACCCTTCGACCCAATGGATGATAGAAGAAGGCATTGTTTTAAGTGCTAGTTTGGGCCAATTCATTACAAATTTTATTAGATCCAAGGTTATTCATAGGTATCCTAGGTTCTTAAATAGCCTATCATGTTTTTTGGGGTGTGTTGGGGTAGGTAGTAGATTAGGATGGTCACTAAGACTAGTGTATGGTGGTAAGTGAGTGCCTGATCACAACCTATAATGATGATACTTTAGTTTAGGTTTTAAATTATGAGTTAGATTTCATTTAGGAATCCTTTTATAGATATTTTAACCCCATTTTATATAATTTTTTGAGGTTATTATGAGATTTCAGTTTGGAATAAAAGGAGAACCAATGTTTCTTATGTAATTCACATGTTTTGGAAAACCATGTAGAGCCACTAAGAATGTGATTTTGGGATTTTAATAGAGTTTGACACAAATTTAGAACTTGGTCATCCAAATTATACGACATACCGTTCATGAATCTAAACACTTTTGGACTTATTTTTCGACCTCTTTGGATCTCAAATGGGTTATGATGATATCCCTCACTCATTTGAGGTGAATACATGGAAGTTACATCTTATAATGATAATATATTGTTGATATGTGTTAGATTATTTATTTGCATTATATTGATGTGGTTATTTGGAAAATAGTCTCTTAAGAAAAGGGGGAATGTTTAATGAAATGCATCGATTTAATAGGAAAGTTTTATGATGTTTTTGGGATTTTAGAAAACCAAATGTTAGTGGTTAATATAAAGAAGAACTTGAACTTTGGAAATAATAAAAACATGAATGGTTTTATAATAATAAAATTTATAAATTGGTTTGAAATTGTATTTTTTTGGGGAACAAGTATTTTCAAGAAATATCATGTTTTCAAAGGCGTTCTTGGGTGAAAATAATCATGATTTTTGGTTGAAAACTAGTGATTTTAAAGGAAAGAGGTTTTATATTGTTTTACTTGTGTGTTTATGATTAAATATTTATGTTTTTGACCTTATCCCATAGTATATGTTGAGACTATTTTTTTATTTATGAGGAATGTATTGGTTATTTTAATGCCTCCCTATATTTCAATCATGTCTCCTAAGAAAGGTAAGAAAATAATTAGAAGTATCCTATTCAAGTATGATCCTCAAGGTGAAACCTTCCATCATTTAAAAAAGATTCATTTTGTTTCAGAATCTACCCAAACTAAAAATGGAGTGGTGTTCTCAAAACTTTCTTCTCCTTTGGACATTATTTCTAAATTCTTGGATCATTATTTTCATTTCTTTGGTTGTGATTAATGTTTGGTGGAAGTTCTAGGATGATTGGAAAGATTTGTGTGAATTTCTCAACCCATTTAGGTTCATAAGAGTTTTCATTAATAGTTTTTTCCTAGATCGGTGTTTATTCAAAATTACTATATAGAAGGAATTAAGGTAATGTAAGATCATTCCTTCATAATTTTTTGAGTTGGGTTATCATAAGATGTTGTAAGTGTGGTTTTGATTTATATTTCTTTATCATTTAATAGTTTTATATTATGTTTTAGGTTTGTGTCAGGTTATGAGGTTTTCCCATGGTGGATGTTTCAATATGGAGACTCTGTGAGATTTTATGGATTTGGGTATCATTGGGTTCTGAGGTGTCGTTTAGGGGATGTTTCTTTAGAATTTTGTGGGATGTTGGGGTTTGAGGTTATGCTGGTGCTTGGTGGAATTAAATTTCTTAGGTTTGTGTGTGCTTGTGTTATGGAAATTTTGAGGTTGGTTTTTGAGTAGTTTAAACATGGGAGACCATTAGGTATGTGATTAGGTGACTAGGTCCACAATTTCCTTAGGGTAATAGAGAAATTGGTAGTGATATTTTTCTATTAATCAATTATACATGGGATAGTATTCCAGGTTTGAGGTCCAAGTTTACGTGTTGGATGTAGTAACTCGGGTCTATAACCCATGTTAGTTTTATAAGGTTTTTTAAAGAGTTCCTCTATATCATTCCCTTATGGTTGGGTGTTTTTGGTAGTTTTATGATGAGATCATTTTGGTTGATGATATATGCTCTTATTTTGTGGTAGTTTCCTTTTAGAGTCATTATCTTTCTATTTTACACTCTTATATAAGAATTATAAATGGTTGGGATACCTATGATAGGTCTCCGACCCTTTAAGTATTATGGTTTTGGTTATAATATATCTTGTTCTTGGAGATTTTAGAAGTTACTTGAGGAATTTGATTATTGTGTTTTGTAGTTATTTTAGGGTGTCTGGTCAATTTGAGTAGTTTCTTTTTTTGGTTAGGATCATGTTGAATCTTTTCCCCAACACACCCACCTAGGGTATCAAGTGAGAAGGTTCTAGTGTTTTAGTTTCCTCTACTCTAATAAGTAATTTCTATGAAAAAAATGTCATGATGGAAAAAATTGTAACACCCCCCATGTTACTATTGTGGATAATTAGTTAATTAATGAGTTATTTTAAATATTCAATTTATTTTCATTTTTTTAGGAGTTTGGGTGGACCAGGTGACCTGGGTAGTTATTTAGGATATAGGCTATAGGTTCAGGCTACTGGATTTAGACCACACCATATAAAAGAGTTTTTTTGGCATGGTGTGTTCATGTGGATAGAATACCATGAAGTAGCCAAGGGGTATGTGGTGTGGATGTGTTTGGACGATGGGCCATGCACACTACCATTTTTGGTACCCCTACATTGTGGACTTAAAGTAACAACATAAATAGATTGGGAGAGGGGTTGATTCCCATATTCCTTTTTTTAGTCTGACTATGAAATGGTCCCTATACTATGTCATAGTAGGGCCTCCCTGAGAAACACTGTGTCATAATCTCTGGAGCACGCCACAACCCATGTCTCCTTAGTTTTTTTAAAAAGTGGATTTACACTTTTTCCAATGGTTTATTTTAAGGGGTTTCCACCAATTTCCTCTCCAATTAAATTTATATATATTGGGGATCATTACATAGGGGGATATCTCCCCTTCTCCTCTCCATTTTTGAGCTTTTAAGATTCAATTTTGGGTGAATCTCTCAAGGTAAACCCTTATTTATTTTTCCCATTCCTTATTCCACCCTCCTCCATATCCATTTCTTAGTTTCTATTACTTATTAGAACCTTAGGGGAGGTTGGGATGATTTAGGGTTTTGGGTTTACCTAATGATGATAGTTTTGATTGTTAGGGCTTGTAGAGGATTCCTTGAGGTTTATTTGAGCCCTCATCATCAAAGGTGACTAATTTTGGATCGATTACCATTGAACCAATGTAGATATTTTTGTGATCTTATTTTATTTGGAATTAAATTATGTTATTGATGATTCAAAACTACTTTTTAGTTAAATTATAATTATATATGATAGTTCTAAGTGGTTTTAAAATTCATTTTAAGATAAATCCTCACTTAACATAATGTTTTACCTACTTTTGAAAGGTTATTTGAAATTAGAAGTGAGGGTGGAAAGTTTTTAAAAAGGTTTGTTTAAATGGTTTTGGTAAATGAATTTATTTTACTTCATTTTGGTCATATGATGAATTATAAATTTGTATTTTAATCATTAAGAGGGTTTATAAAATACGGGTTTATTAATTAAATAATTTCCAAGCAAGGTTTTAAGGGATGTATTTTGAGAATTGTTTTATAAATGTAATTTGAAATATTGTGAAAGGACTTGGAATCCCGATTGGTTTTCAAGAAGGTTAATCTAGGATTTTCAATAGTTTTTGAAATGCAAGGGTGTGTGAGACCCTGTATATTAATGTTTGTTTTGTTTCCATGATATGGGTGATATTTGATTTATGTAGAGACTAGGTGATTGATCTATGGGGTTATTTATTCTAAGGGAGTTAGAGGTGAGGGTGAGATTATTGTATGTTCCTTATATGGGTTGTATTGATTACTTTTTTTCTAACCCTCACTTTTTCTTGGCTATGGGAACATTAGTAACTAAGTTATAAGTTTATAATTATGTTTTAGTAGTTAGTAACACACTACTAGTATCCCCTATAGTTTGAAATAATACTAGATTGTGTGTTCCCCCGATGATTTCTTAGTGCAGGCTTGATAGGTGGCTTATTTTATGACACAATGTAGGCCAATAGGTTTGTACATTTTTGGTAAGTTCTATGATGGTCACACATTAGTACCTAGGGTAGAGCCCATAAAAAATATACCTTGATGAATAGTTTTATATAGTGGATACCATGACTTCCCTTTGTATTCCCTATTTATTGGTGTGTGGGACCATTGTTTATTTACTTGTTTTTGCTCGTTTTGGTTTATTATTGACATAATTAATTTTTATTGAGTTTGGTTTACTTATGTAGTGTGTATTTTCAGATTTCCAAAAGGATTTTGAAAACTGTTTTTAAAATGGGATTATTTTGTATGACATGTGTGATATTTAAATATGTCTTTCTAATGTGATTGTTTTAATTTAAAAGAAAAGTGATTTAAAATGTTTATAAAAAAGGTAATTTCTTCACCTTGGTTTCCTTAGATAACTAGTATAGTTTTATAAAATAGTGTTTTTATGTTACTTGTATTATTAAACCTAATTTAGATAAAACCTAATTTCTTATCATATTTAAAACTATAATAAATGAATTGTCTTTATAAAGTAAATATATAATCTCTTTTTTGAAATACTACTAGGTTTTTTTCTCACACATTACACATAACATTAGGTGCTTGTGACCTTTAATATTTTTATTTTAGGTATATATTAACAATCTATTTTATTTTTAGGATGGTGATTAGGTTGTTTGGGTCTCATTAGTGGGATGTCTTGAGTGACTCGGGGTCACATGTAGGTTATGTTAGTTGTTCGGTTTTGGTTTCTATTTTGGGTTATACCTGTATCATTTTCTCCTATAGATTTTTTTTATTTATGTGACGTCATTAATTTTGTAATTATTAGTTTATTATTATTGGATGATTATATGTTTTATTGATTCTTCTTCCATAATTTGATCTGGATGTTTCTTTTTAGTTTTATTTATTGGGAGAAACTATTACCAAGAATGTTCGGTAATTCCAAATAACTAGTTTCCATCTCTTAGGGATTAGGAATTCCCTTTGGACAAGTGGTATACAAGGTCATGTCCCAGTTCAAATGGTATCTTAGAATAGTTAATTAAGTCCTCTTATTCTGCTACTGTATCTTCTAAAAGGAAGATATATATCATTTTCTTCCATTATGGTCAGTTGAGGAATTCTAATCCATCATGCTTGAGTTTTCCAAAGACTTATGATCACTATGGATGGTTAAGAAACCTAGAAATGTTTTTTAAGTACAAGAATTATATAGAAAATAAATCCTTATCGATATTAGGGTATGGATAGCTATTCCCTTTATCATTTTGAGGTATTTCTTTATCCTTTTATTTATTTATTCTTTAAATATGTTACCTATTGAATTGTATCTTTTAATTTGAGAAATCATATACCTTTTGGTTATTTGTAAAATAAATGATCGTTTCTATGGGAATTATAGACATAATTAGATCAATCATTCAGTTTATATATATATTTTTTAGGAATCCAGATTATAATTTGTAGTGATTTATTTAGTTTGGGTTTCATCGTCCTGTACCATTAGATTATTGAAGTCCTTAAATGGTGGGGAGACCCACTACAATTATTTCCATATTGATCCTTTTGTTTAAGTTTTCAGGTGTGAATTATGGATTTGGAAATATTATCAATTATTATTGTTTGGTTTAGATTTGGGTTTTTTTGGAGTTCATATCACAGTTTGGTTATTTGTATCCCATTTCCATTAAACTAAGTGGATTTATGTGGGATTAAAGAATTATGGTGGGGATAATTGAAAAACCTTACCCATTATTTTCCTTATTATTTTATTTATTTTATGTTCTTTGTCCCTTTAATTTAGTTTTGGGTTAAGATTTATTGAATTTTTATAATTTTATAGGTTTTGTGTCGGGAACACATTTAATACTAACCATGTGACAACCTCATAAGTAACCTGTATTTTTTAACAGATCCATTCCACACAATTGGAACATGGTTAATCTAACCATACAACCCAACCATGTGGTTCCTAGATGTATTAAAAAAGGTATGTATGGTTACTGAATGACTAGGTAAATCATATGGGTCAACCAAATCTTTAAAATTTTAAAATTCCCAAATTACCTTCCCTAAAATTAAAACCCCAAATGTGTTTTTGTCTCCTCATTCTTTCAGTAAGGATCAAGGGATCTATGGAAAACCTCCTCCTTGTCCACCCTTTAGATTTTAGGCTTATTACACTCTATTTATTGAGGTTTCTTCTATAATAAGGATCTTCCATTCTCTATAGATCTATTTCCTCTTGTTTTCCCTTTCCTTGGTTTCTTCTTAGGAAAAAATTACGGCATGGTTTTAAACTAAATCATTTTGTCTTATGATGTTATTTTTCATGGATTATTATTCTAGCTCCGTTCCTCATAAAATTTATAGTTTCTTTACATCCACACATGATTTTAGGTAGGTTTTTCTTGGTTTTCTCCTTTTCCTAACATTCTGTTTGTTCTTGAGCTTTTAATTAATGCTTTAATTTGTGAAATTATATATGTAATGTAACTATGAGTGAATTTGGTGGTTATTTACAAAAATATAATTTTTTTAAGAAGGTTAGAAAATTATAACTTGTTTCACAATGAAAAAACCCTTGGGTTTTAAAGGGTTTTACATGGGAATTTCTTCTTCGACAGACCTTATTGCGTGTTTGGAATTATTATTGTGAAGTTTATTGGTTTTTATATTTGTGATATTTATGTAAATGTTTAATATTTTTATGATATTTGGTTTTACTTGGTTTATTGGCTTAAATTTTTCTAAAATAGGGTTTTTCCTTTGGCTTCAAAGTGTTTCCAAGAATGCATGTTTTCAAAATGGTTTTCAAAAAAAGGGTTTTAAAATTGAAATTTCATGGATTATTAAAAGGTAAATTTGGAACATTAAATAAAATATGAATTATAGATATATAATTTTTGTAAAAGGTTTTTTTCATAACACCTTGGGATTTTATGATTTTATTTTCCAAAAAGATTTAATTAATTAGATTGCTTGTGTTACATGAAACAATGAGTTTAAATAAACCGTGATATATTATTAAAATATTAATATGTGACTGTTATTATATAGTAGTTAAATTTTCAAGTATTAATATGATTAAATAATTTTTGATATATATAAAAATTTCAAACTCAATTTAAAATTATTGATATATTTATAGGAAATAAACATTCATTTTTTTAACAAAGTTATATTACTTTTAAAAAACAGATTTTCTTCAAAAAAAGTTTTTTGAATTTTTATGAGAATATTATCTTTATTTTTTTGATTATTATAAAAATTTTATTTCATAAAAATAAATAAATTTTGAAATAATAACATAAAAATTATCTTAGGGTGAAGTTTTGAGAATTTTATGAAAAGAATGATTTTAAAGTGAATAGTAAAAATACTGATTTTTATTGAAAACTATATTTTTTATTTCAGGAATGCAAAAAGTTCCATTTTTTTAAAATGGTTTCAAATTAAAATTATTCCAATTTTATTTTTAATAATCTAATTAAGTTCATTGGAATAAATTTCATGTTTGAATTTAGTATTAATCAAAACATTTTTATATGTAAAAAGAAATTTTCCTAAAACATCATTTTTATGTGCGCAATGTGTTTTTATATTAATAAATTAAATTAATCACTATTTTTTATTTATTTGAATATATATATATATATATACATAATATATAAACCAAATTTTCATACATTCATATAATATTTTTATTATGGATGAGATAGGAATAAATCCAGTTTTATGCTAAAAAACTATAGTTTTCTATAAGCGATTTTTATCATGTTTTGCACACTTAGTTTAAAATTAATTTATTAAAATTATAGGTATTAATTTTGATAAAATTTATTCTATATTTTTAATAAATATTATAATTTTTTTTAAATATACCACTTTTATTTTTGGTCAATATGAATTGTAATTGTGGTAAATTTTATCACCTCAGTAAAGGGTAAATCAGGTTAATCTAGGTAAATACTAAGTGATAAGGCCATATTATTTCATCATAATTATTATTTTATGAATTTAATTCTACAATTGTCACCTTATGATCTAATTTTTTTTGTTTAATGTACACTTTTCTATAAAAATGAACTATATAATATTTAAATCAATGAAAGTTACAAAATGTTACTCTTTTAGTTTAAAATATCTCTTATGTGACCACATTGGTATAAAATATTATTTTGAACAAATATAGGTAAATATTTTGAGATTAATGAAATTATTTTCATTATATAAATTCAATTCCAATTTTTAGGAATTATATAATGACCTTAAATGCTTGTGCAATGCTAATACAATATTTATTCAATTAACAGAATATAAAAATAAAAGATTTTAAAAATTTTAAAAGTGATATAATTTGAAATATTTAATGTGTACCATGAATTTTATAGATCTATATAAAATACTAGGGAGGTTGGGAAGAATTATGTTTTAATCCACCATTTTTATTGATCTACTTAAAGTCAAATTAAATGAATAGTATTGAAAACAAATTAATGATATTTTATAATAAAAACTATTTTATTAAATGATATAAAATTAATAAAAATATTAGATTAAACCAAATGAATGGGATATGGCTTTAAACATACAAAATAGAATTTTTATGGGTATTTTTGTCATTTTATAGTAATATTATTAACCCTTAATTGGTAGAAAAATTTAGTGTTATGATAATTGTTAGAAGAGTTATTGAAGGGTTAAAGCAAGAATATAAGGGTGAAAATGTTATAAAAACTTGAAAAAATTCTATTGGATGAGATTATTTATACTCCTAAACATATTATATCTTAATATTATCAAATTGGATCCATTTTTATATCACAATTAATTTAAATTATTTTTATATTTTAAGAAATTCCAAGATTGCCCCTCCCCTGAATTATAAAAGGAAACCCCTCCTTTCTCTTATTTACACCTATTTAAACCATACAGATCCAAAACAATAGGCCAAGATATACTTTAAAATTCCATATAAAAATTATATATTTTGTGGTCTTCCCAAAATACAATCCCTACAACCCTTATGAGTATATCTGAAAGAGTCTTTTCAAGGAAGAGGTAATCACCAAAACCATTCACTTTTTTTAATTATTCTTTTAACTACTCTAAATCTATTATATTATTCATAAAATAATAAATTTAATATCATTAATATAATAAAATAATAATATTATTATTATTAAACCACATTTATTCATTATCATTCCATAAAATGAGAAGTGAAAGTATCCCTCATGTGTAAATATGGCTTACCGTCTCCACGTAGTGATATAATTAATTTTTCATCACTATTTTTTATGGATATGTATTATAATGGTTTTAATGTTTATATATGATAATCATTACATAATTATACTTCTATAATGATAATACCATATCTACCTTCTTACCTTCCAAACTGTTAGAAAATAATAATGTTGTTCGTACGTACGTGTGGACTACTACCTCCATAGAGCGATGTGATTTGTTTTTCATTTATATTTTACTTGGATGATAATAAGGATAGAATTAATGAATATATATGATATAATTATTATTAATTAATTGTGATTTAATTTTTACCTTTCTTTCATTCAATATTTTGAAAAATAGAAACAACGCTCATGCGTACATACGACCTACCATCTCCATGAACAATGTAATTTATTTTTATATATATATCTTTTTTAATGACTATAAATGTGTATATACTTAATGTATTTGATATATATATATATATCATTATTAACATCTTGGATATGATCGAACCATGATCAAAATACAAGGACAAAAACTGCTGAACCATGACATAGATGAAAAATAAAAAGGATATCACTAGAAACAGTTTTTTAAATGTTGGGGGACAAATCCACGTTTTATTATGAAAGAAAAAGACCTATTTCTATCTGGATAAATGGATAACCTTTACATATCCCATAAGACCAAGTCCAAGTGGCCCATTAACATGGTCTGAAGTCCATGAGGAATGAAAGCCTTAATTTTAGGCATGAAAGCCCATAATTTTGGCCCGAAGGCCCCTATAATGAATAATACTACTATAATACATGAGATAATATAGTAACACCACCACTATAATACTTTTTACAGTATCCACTTCCACTACGGTTCTACCACTAATATAGATCCACTTCTTCTAAAGTACTACTATAATGCCTTACTACAATGCTATTACAATAACTCAGGAAATCGACCCTACACATTTTTTGAACCTATGTATTTTAGATGCAATATTATGGAGTTTATCACTCAAGAACTACCCCAACTACAAGATCTCACTTGAGAAATTAATTTACATAAAGAAGTGTTAACAAATGGGTGATAAATGGTTATAACTAAATCATATATTGTATAATATATATGATTATGGTTCTGTAATAACTATATAATAAATCTATATTTATTATACATGATGTTACAATGATTATAAATGAGGTTGGATGAAAGTTGAGGTATTTTCATCTCACTTTTACTTCAGTGAGATACATGTCATATTCACCACTAGTTTCTTTTATGTTGTATATATACCACCCATTAATTTCTTTTATTATGATTCTTATGAAATTTATGGGGAATTAAAAATCCATAAATGGTTATTTATATCATGGATATTATGATTAAAATGTTACCAAAGTGGTAAGGGATTTATGTTTCAGTCTTGTTATTTATTGGGATTATTTATGGTAAAGTTTTAATGAAAAAATATTATAATATATATCTCAATAAACCCATGAATTTTCTCATCCTCTATTTATTTCTAAATAAAAAATGTTTTTTTCATTTTTCTCACCTTAAGTACTCAAGAGACAAAAAATATGTTTTCAGGAAAATTGACTTTATTTATCTCTTTGATCAAGAAATCTTTTTCTTATATATCCATGTTTTTCTAAAATGTTTTCAAGAATGTTTTTACTATTCTTCTATGATTGTTTAAATTCATTTTCACTCTAGTTAAAATTTTTATAAAATGGTTTAAAAGAGATCTTTTTTTATTTCTTGAATGATATACTTTTTTACTTTTTACCAAAAATGCGAAAGGAATGTTTTTACTTAAAAAAATGAATAAAATTTACTCCCCTAAAAATTGCCCAATAATTTAAAGATTCCTTTATAAGTTTCTATAGTTATTATAAAATATTTTTTTTTCAATAATATTTTAGAAATTTTTGGATTTTAAAGGAGTGATTTAAAATTTGAAAGGATATTTTCCTCAAGAATTTTTTAATGATATTTTAATGATATTTCTATTCATAAAAAACAAAACCCTTAATTTCACTTATGATCTACTAGGGATATGATCCAAGGATACCATCATTATTATTTTTATGGATGTTTTTATGTTTATAATGAAATGTTGTTTATAAAACCTATTCCTTTTTCATGAGTTATGCTATGATGAAATGTTTATGAAACCCATTTCTTTTCTATAATTTATCCTATGATGAAATTTTTATAAAACCCATTAATTTTAATAAAATATGATATGATTAATGTTTTATGATCTTATGGGAAATATATGTATGATTTTAATTATGTGATGGGTGAGACCTATATCTCTCTCTAATGTATTGGGTAAAAATAGATATCTCATAAGGTGATCAAGACTAGAATGGAAAGTGAACCCAGTTCAATAAGGGAATTTATCCACTATGATAATATTGGGAGTGAATTTGGATACTACGATGCTTTTGGGAGTGAACCCATTCTACAATTATTATCTTAGAAATGAGTCTAGACTACTAAGGAACAGATTTTCTATTCTTATGTGTGTGCCAAAATTCCATGTCTTATTCTAATGTTATGCTTCCAAAAATTATGTTATTTGATTACTTTACGATTCATGTCTTATGAAATGCAAATATTTATTCTATAAATCAATTTTATGATTAATGATATGTAGGGTATGATTTTAAAATTTTATTCACATCTTCTTATGCCCTTATGTTCATATTATATTCAAGTGATCATTGATATATCCATTTTTTACACTTTCGAAGCATCTATGGTCACTCTTTCCTATGTTTACTTTCCCCAGGATATGAAGAAAGGTACTAAGTATTATATTTATAAGATGGGTGCTAGTTATTAATAACTTTGTGAGAGGAAATGTAGATATTTTATGAATGAGTTGGTTATGTTTTCATGTTTGTAATGTTACTAGACCTGTACTATTTTGGTTTGGATAATTAGGTTATGTAATGAATATTCATCTACTAAGTTGTTATATCTATATATGAAAATTATGGATCTCTATAGTTCATATCAAACAAATTTTTAGTTAACCTTCAGAAACTAGGATGATAAAATATTTGTGAGAACCTTAGGGATAGTTCCAAATATAGGATAACATCCTAAGGTTTTAGTAATGATCATGGATAACCTCAGACAGACCTAAGGTGTCTTTATTTAGACATCCAATGAATTATCTTTCATGATAATATGGTTTTACAATAAGATAATAATTGATCACACTATGTTTTTTGGTTTTAGTCAATGACTGGAACCCAAAGGAATCATGAAAACAATGAATGTTATTTCTAATGCAATTAAAGTCATCATGATTAACCAATGGATTAATATATTGGATGTAATATCTTGTGACTATTCTCACTAAACTCTCTCAAGATATTGGTTGTAACATGGATCATGTCAAACTTTCTAATGCACCAAGGAGGGATAAACATATTATTGAATCATTTATGTAAAAATTTATACCCTCATTATATGGGTTTCCTGATCCAGTAGTTGATGAGAAATGGATCAATGTGATGGAAACATATTTTCTATTATTCAGTACTCAGACCAAGGAAAAGTTGTCTTTGATATTTATCATTTTGAAAGTGAAGCAGATCAAAGGTGGAATCTTATTAAGAATATAAGGAAAGAGGAGGAAATTGAATCCATGTAATTGGATGAGTTTAATGGATTATTTTTCAGTATGTAATTTCCTTATGTTCTATGTACAAATATTGAGAAGGAAGTACTTGAGATTGAGTAGAAAGTCTATGAATCCATTGTTACCTATGAGGAAAATTTTACAAGTCTTTAAAAGTATGATTTAGGTTTAAACATCATCCCTGAAAGTAAAATTGATTGATTCTTTAGTAGTTTAAAACAAATTTATCAAAATTAATTATCCATTAGGGACTTTGGAATTTGTGAGGAAATAATTCTATCTACATTGAATGTGGAAATGGAAGTTGGAAACCCTCAAGATTTTAGTGATAAGAAAAGTAATATATAGCTTCACGAAATCTCCAGTGGGTTTTCACATGGAGGGAAGAAAAAGTTTCAACCTCTTACTTGCTAAAAATGTGGGAAGGATCACTCAGGTAAATTCAAAAAGGGAAAAAGAAAAATTTTTAGGTGTATAAATCCAGGATATTGAGAAAAAGAATGTAGAAGTGATATAAATAGTCCAATTAATGATATTAAATGATATAAGGATCAACAAAATACACTACTCACACTTTAATGCTATAAATGCAAAGATTTTGGGAATTATGTGAGCTATTTACCTAATTTAAGGGATAATGAAGATAATAAAGAAGAAAAAACTATGAAGTCAAAGGAAAAAAATAAATCTTACGAAATTATAACATTTGAAGTGAATCATGATAGTTAGGGAACACTTATCCATCACTCTAGAATTGGTAATTCCATGTTGATGTTTGTATGAATAAGACCTATGAAAATATTATACTTTTGTGAAATTTGATGAGATTATAACCATTAATTAGCTCTCCCAATGTATATTCCATATATATTTATAGAGTAAAGAAACCATATTTTATATTTTTAATCTGTTTATGATTATCTTATAGTACACAGATGAACCCAAACCTGCAATAGAAATATTTTTGGATAAGATAAGAGCTTATTTATTGAATAAGGGGTGAATTATCTTTTAGAAGCATATATGATTTTATTGTGACTATATTTTGGTAAATTATTAGTATATATTATAGAATATATGATCCAAGTTTATACATTTTGGTATGAGACTTTATGATCGATTAAAATTATTTCAACATGATTGTTAAGTTGATCATAGAAGGATATAAGATCAAATCATTCCAATATTTGGGATTCAATTTTGGTCGGTAATATTCTGAAGGATCATTAAGTTTAAATATTTATATAATGGACTAATTTGAGCCTTTTATGTTATTGGAAAAATTATTCTATTATTTTTTATTTTGGTAAATATTTATAGGTATAATAAATGATTTATGGATCATATAATTCATTAAAAGTAAATTTTAGTGTTTTAGGTATTTAAAAAAATTATATTAATCATGAATATTCATTTCTTAGAGTAAGAGATGAAGTTGAAATTGATCAAACCACAACCAAAAGAAGATATTAGAGAAATAAAGCTATTGGGATTTTATCTATATGAGTAAATGATAGAGAAATCTTGATCCATTCAGCAGCATATCAAGGCAGCTCAATGTTAATAGAAACGTTATGGCGACAATCCTCAGTGTGAACTGGAATTTGAATTCAGTGAGGAGGTTTTTATGTGAATATATCCATGGAATAAGGTTATGAGATTTGAAAATATGGTGAATTTGATCCCTAGGTATATTTTACCTTTTTATATTCTTGATTGATTAGGGATTATAGTTTATATCTTAGTGCTTCCACCGAACCTCTCTTAAGTTCACGATGTGTTATATGTATCTCTTTTAAGAAATTATATAACTAATCCATCACATGTAATAAACTCAAAGGTCATAACATTGGACCATAATATTTCTTATGAGGAAAAAACATTATAAATCTTGTATTGTAGAGATAAAGTTCTACAAAACATGACTATTCACTTGGTGAAAGTTCTCTAAAGAAATAAAAAATTCAAAGAAGATAAATAGGAATCGGAGGAAGTAATGAAATAATGGCATCCTAATTTTTGTTTGTATCAGAGTGATGAATTTTGAGGCTGAAATTAATTTTAAGTGGGGTATAATGTAATTCCCAGAGACTTTATGAAATATATATATTTCAAATATATTCAATTTCTTTGATAGATAACGTTACATGCAACACTGAGTTTAAACAAACCATGATATATTACTCAAATATCATTATATTTCCACTATATCCTAGATGTTAAATTTATGGGTTTGAATAATATTAGATAATTAATTAGATATATAAAAATATCTTACCCAATATAAATGTATTGATTAATTATTAAGAAATTAACACTCCTTTTTTAAAAAAGTTATATTATTATTAAAGAATAGATTTCCTTTAAAATGTTTTTATTTCATATTGTGAGAAAGTATTGCATTTAATTTTTTAAAATTTAAATTTTTTTATTTCATAAAACTAACTAAATTTTTGAAATAATAATATAAAAATTATATTAGGGTAATTTTTTGATATTTTTTTGAAAATATTGATTTTTTAGTGAATAGTGAACAATACTAATTTTTATTAAAACTCTATTTTTTTACAGGAATGATAAAAGTTAAATTTTTTGTTATAAAATGGTTCAAAAGTAAAATTATTTATTATTTATTTTAAATAATCCAATTATGTTTGTTGGAATAAACTTCATGTTTGAATTTAGTATTAAAAAAATAATTTTATATGTAAAAAGGTATTTTCCTAAAAAACTATTTTTGTGCCTGTAATGTGTTTTTATCTTAATAAATTTAATTAAAAACTATTTCTGAATTATTTTAATGAAATATATATTATATATTCAATACTTTTTTAATCATTCATCTAATATTTTTTTTATACATGAGATAATAATAAATCTAATTTAATGCTTAAAAACTGTTTTTTTCTATAATCGGTTCTCATATCATTTTTCATACTTGTTTTAAAATAATTTTTTAAAATTTATTGGTATTAAATTTGATAAAATGGACTCAATATTTTGAATTATTATTTTTAAATTTTTTAAATATGCCACTTTTACTTTTGGTCAATATGAATAGTAACCATGGTAAAATTTATCACCATAATAGAGGGTAAATCAAGTTAATATAGAAAAAAACTAAGTGATAAGAAAATAGTTTTTCATATTAATTAATATTTAATTAATTTAATTCTACACTTATCACCTTATTATGTAAAATGAGTTTATTAATGGATATTTGTCTTTGAAAATGACTTATATAATATTAAAATCAAAGAAAGTTACCAAATGATGCTCTCTTAGTTTTAAATTTCTCTTATATGACCACATAGGGACAAAATAATGTTATGAAGAATTTTAAGTGTCTATTTTGATATTAATAAAATTATTTTCATTATTTAAAATTATTTATAATTTTTTAAAGTTATACAATGATCTCAAATTCTTGTGTAATGCTAATACAATATTTATTCAATTAACAGAATATAAAAATAAATGATTTAAAAAATATTAAAAGTGATATAATTTTAATTATTTAATGAGTTCCACATATTTTATAGATATATATTACATAATATAGTGGTGTTTAAGTTTTATATTCTAATTCCCCTTTTATATTGATGTACATAAATTCAACTTAAGTTAATCATGTTAAAAATAACATTAATGATATTTTATAAGAAATAATATATTATTAAATGATATTAAACTCATAAAAATATTAAATTTAGAAATATTAATGGGATATAGTTTAAATCATCAACCATGACCCATTTATTGGTCTTTTTTACATTTTATGGTAACATTAATAACCCTTAAAGTGAAGAAAAATTTAATATTATGGTAATTGTCTGAAGGGTTAAAACAAAAATATAAGGGTAAAAATGTAATATAAACATTTATAAATTCAATTTTATGAGATTATTTCTAATCATAATCATATTATCTTCTAATATTATCAAATTTTAACAAAGTTTATGTGAAAATTAATTTATAGTAATTTAATAATTTAAGAAATTCCAAGAGTGCCCCTCCCCTCAATTATAAAAGGGCGCCCCTCATTTCTATTATTTACACTACTTTGAGCCTTCTAGACCAACCATAATAAAAAATTATCTTATAAACTTCTCTATACACATAATAGAGTTTTTTTTCTTCCCAAAAGACCAACCCTAGATCCCTTAAGAGTATATCTAAAGGAATCGTTCCAAGGAAGAGGTAATCGCCACAACTAATCACTTTATTTTTAATAATTATTTTAACTCCTATAAATATGTTATATTATTCATATAATAAAAAATTAATTATCATAAATATAATTAGATATTTTTATTATTATAAAATCACCTTTTTTCACCCTATTTCAATCAAATGGGAAGTGAATGTATCACTTGTGCATACGTATGGTTTACCGTCTCCACATAACGATACAATTAATTTTTCATAACTATTTTTTGTGCATCGGTATTAGGACGGGTTTAATATTTATATATCATACTAATGAAATAATTATAATTTTATAATGATAATATTATATCTACCTTCTTACCTTATCAACTGTTGGAAACTGATAACGTCGTTCGTGCGTACATATAGACTACCACCTCCACAAAGCGATGTGATTCATTTTTCATTTCTATTTTACTTAGATGGTAATAGGGATGGAATTAATGAATATATATGATATATATTTTATAATAATTATTTTTTAAATTTTATTTAATACTTTCCTTTATTTTTTTC
Organism: Viscum album; assembly: GCA_963277665.1. Lineage (NCBI taxonomy): Eukaryota > Viridiplantae > Streptophyta > Magnoliopsida > Santalales > Viscaceae > Viscum > Viscum album. Next base: position 601,912,635 of record OY728148.1, read on the forward strand.
CATCCATCTCAAAATGGAAACAATGTTCATGCGTACATACGACCTACCATCTCTATGAACAATGTAATTCATTTTTATATCTCTATAATTTATGAATGACTATTAACATGTATATAATTAATATATATTATATTTAAATTATTTAAATTATAGATATGATATAACCATGATCAAAATAAAATGACAAAAAGTACCAAACCATAACATACAGGAAAAACGAAGCAGATATCACCCAAAACAACAATTTTAATAAATAATGTTAACAAAAGGTGATAAAGGTTATAAGTAAATTATATATGGTATTATATTTTTGATTATGGTTTAATAATATATGTATAATAAATATATATTTATTATATAGTAGGTTCCAATGCGTACAAAAAAAAGTCATACCTAAGTTAATGGATTTTCCTCTCACTTTTACTTCAGTGAGATACATTCCATATTCACCACTTGTTTCTTTTATGTGGTGTATATAATTCCCATAAATGTATTTTATGATTATTCATATTATAATTATATATAGTTATAAATCCATATAATGTTATTTCTTTTATGGGTCTTATAATTCAAATGTTTCCTAAGGGGTAAAGGCTTTATGTTACAATCACTGTCATTTATCAAGACTATTTTTGGTTAGGTTATGATGATGAAATATTATAATATATCTCTAAATAAACTCATTATATTTATTATCCTTTGGTTATTTCTTTATAATACATGTTTTACTTTCATTTTTATCAACTTAATTACTCAATAGAAAAAATATGTTTTTAAGGAAAATCGACTTTATTTCTCTCTTTGATTAAAAAAACCTTTTCTTTAGTATCCATGTTTTTATAAAATGTTTCAATAAAGTTTTCTATATTATTCTAAAATTTTTTAAATTAATTTTTACCCATATTTAAATTTTTACAATATGGTTTAAAAGGAATATTTTTTTTTCATTTTCCAAACAAGGTACTTTTTTAATTTTTACCAAAAATGTAAAAGGAAATTTTTCTTTTAACTGATAGAGAATGAATATAATTTCATACCTTTATGAATACTCAATTATTTGAAGACTAATTTAAAATTTTCTATGGTTATTTTAAAAGAATTTTTTTCCATAATATTTTAAAAAAATTGTATTTTAAAGGAGTGATTTCAAAATAGAAAAGATATTTTCCTCAAAAATGTTTTAATGATGTTTTAATGTTATTTATATTCATCAAAAAATAACTCTTGATATAATTTATTCTCTACAGGTGTTATTTTCCAAGGAAACCATCCTTATTCTTTTTATGGATATTTAATATTTTATATGAAAAGATGTTTATGAAACCCATTCCTTTTCCACAGGTAGTGATATGATGAAAATATGAAATGTTTATAAAAACTATTCCTTTTCCATGGGTTATGCTATAATGAAATTTTTATGAAACCCACTTCTTTTCATGGGTTATTTTATGATGAATTTTTTGTGATTTTGTGGCACATATATTAATTATTTTCATCATGTAATGGGTTGTACCTATATCTCCCTCCAATACATTGGGTAAAGATAGAAATCTCATGAGATAAACAGAAATCGAATGGGGAGTGAACCCAGTTCAATAAGATAATTTTTACACTATGATAGTATTAGGATTGAACCATGACTACTCTGATGGTTTGGTGAGTGAACCCATTCCACTATGATAGTCTTTGAAATGAACCTTGATTACTAAGGAAATAAATTTATATACTTATTTGTATGCCACAATTCCATATATTATTATAATGTTATGCTTCCATATCTTATGTTCTTTGATTACTTTATGATTTATATCTTATGAACTACCATGATTTATTCTATAACTCAATATTATGATTTATAATATGAAGGGTATGATTTTAAAATGTTATTCTCATGTTCTCATACACTTATGTTCATGTTTTTCTCTAGTTATCATTAATATCTCTATTTTTTTACCATTATTGAGCATCTAAGGTCACCCTTTATTATTTTTCCTTTCCCCAGGTTATGAAAAAAGTACCAAGTATGATATTGCTAAGAAGGGTGATAGTTATGAAGACATTAGTGGTTGGCGATGTAGATTTTTATGAACAAGTTTTTTATGTGTATATGTTTTTAAAATAAGTAAACCTATATGATTCCTACGTGGATCATTATGTCATGTAATTAATATTGATATAATAAGATTTAATATCTATGTATGAAAAGTTTGGACCATATTCATGATATTATTGATGTTACTTATATATGTATTTTAAGGGTGATAATATAAGGTGGTGTCAAAAGGTGGGATGAGGTTCATTCTACTATAAATGTTACCTCACTACTCACCACTTTTTTGATGGGGATTTTAGGTGTCTTAGTGAGGGATGGGGAAATAGTTTCTATTTTGGTCCAAATTAGATGGATTGGATCCTCCTTAGTGAGGCATGGGTCTAGGCCTTATGAATGGTCCACCTATGAGGCAAGTTAAGGGTAAGACAAGTGGCTATAGACTTAAGAATGCATTGATAGAATGAAGTATAGTTCCAACCCATTTAATTCTAGGGATTCCCATAGGAATTCTATGGATTTTCCATGATTCATATACTTTTATTGATCACTATTTTTACCCTTTTTTATAGTTATGTTTTTTTATGCAATTAGTGTGCTTCCTTGACTCAGATTTATTTTATTTCATTTACATGTTTTAGGTTCTATTTTGAATTTCTGTTATATAGTTTATTATTTTGATATTGGTTCTTATCACTTTATATCCTCTTTATTTTATGGTTTAAAATTGAGTTTTAAAAATGGGTTTTTTCCAAAGTAAAATTTGAAATGAATTGTTATGTAATAGTTTTGGAAATGGGTTTTCATGAAATGAATATTTTGTCTTATAAAAGTTTTAGAAAAGGATTATGAGGTGTTTTTTGAGAATGAGTGAAAATATTATTTTAAAACATTATATTTCAAATTATTATTTTTGATTTTTAAAAAATATAATTATAGGGAGTATACAGTTATTACCTACTAGTTTGTCATGATCACACCGTACCTATGACAATCAGTGTTAGTTAACCTAGGTTTGATTTTTAAGTTCAGATTCAGTCTTGTTAGATTGTGGTTAAAGATGGTATAGTAGATATTTGGTGAACTATAGGTCACTTGGATATCATGTTGGATACTTTAAGTATTCTTATTAGTATTTTAGATAACTAATTCTTCCTTATTTCTTGCATATTTTTTTGATATATATTAACTTTTTGAGTTTTTGTGTATGTTTAATTTATATTTGTTTCATGTTTGGTTTATTTTATATTTTAAAACTATTTATTTTTTGGTTCATATAACTCTAATGTGTAGAGAAACCATGATGTAAATTTAGATGGAAGTTCTATATTGAACATTTTTTGTTTGGGAAAATCATTCCCATTTGAGTACCTCTAATACCCTGGTTCTTTTCTCCCACTTATGAGGATCAAGAACACCTATAGAGGCTTTCCCAAAGTCAGATCAATTTTACAGTGGATGGATAACACAAATTGGTTCATGAAAAAAATGGTATCATTACACCATATATGATTTGGTGGAGTCTGGTAGACTAGTGTTAGGATTATCAGAACTTGATTGTTTGGTATATAAAGAGTCTATATATATCTTACTCATCTTAAACCTCTAGTTTCAATGGTATGTTGGGTTGTTCATCTTTAATTTTAATTTTTTACTATTTTTTTAGGTGTATTTGGTTTGGTATTCATAGTTTTTTTTGTATTGATGTATCATGGGTTATTTGAAGGTTTTATAAAATTTAGAGGTGAAAATGGAATTATAAATAGAGCCACATGGTAGGATATAATAGTCTACAAAACTATATGTATCCCATGAACATGTTATAATTTTCCTCCCAATGATAGTTTTATGGTTGGATAATGGTCTAACAAACCATGTGGTCCAAACTGTACAAAACCACTAGAATTTTTATTTTAAAATTTTGTGTTTATACCCCTTTGATCCAAATTTCTTTTAGTTGTGTATAAATATTGTTTGGGATGATTTAAAATAGGTTTATATGGTTTATTGGTTTTATTTTGGTTTATTTAAATGATATTTTATGATGGAATATTGGTTTTGAAAGAGTGAAAGTGGATTTTTGAAATTAATAAAGAATATTTCTAAAGTAAATTTAAATAGATTTAGTATTTTTAATGGTAATGTTTTTTGAATAACCTTATGGGGTTTTAAATGGATTTAAATTGATGTTTTGGAACTTTAAAAAACTAAAGTTACTAGGTTTTAAATGTTTTTATATAATTTATTGGATTTTCAAAACTAAATGTGTGAGATTTTGAAATGGTTTAAAAGAGGAATTTTAGAATTTTGTTTAGTGCTTGTGATCACTTATTTGTGTTCTTGTTTGGGATATGAGTTATTTTTTATTAGGTTTATTTGATCTAGGTTATTATTTATTAGGCCTTTTATTTTATTTTTATTTATATTATAACTCCTATAAAAGTCCATAGAGATTATAATAAATATGTGTATATAAGTTCTTATGTTTTTTTTTGTGTGTTTAACTACCCCTAGACTCCAAGTTAAGTGGAAAAGTGAGACTCTTCTGAGTATTTGACTGTCTTCTGTAGTGATCAAGTCCCTTTACAGGATACATAGTTATTGGATACGATAGAGAATAACTTCATTTTCTTATAATATCTTAAAGATTTTAGAGTGAGGCTTGTTTTGGATTTGTTTGAGAGTTCGAGTTTAGATATATGGAGGATCTTCATCCCATATCAGTTATAAGAGGGAATGTTGTGAAGTTATTTAGGACCAATTTCACTCATTTGTTCCTTCCCAAGGAGATTGAGGTGAAGAAGGTGACAAAAATTATGAGTCATCACTAGGATAAACTAATGGTGAAGGAGTACATTGACCAATTCCATGAGTTAGTTCCCTTTTATTTGGATATAGTATCTAGAGACTCATTCAAGGATCATATTTTAATGTAGGGTCTTTATTCTAATTAAAGTTCTAAGGTTCTTTCACCTGATCTATTAGTTGGTGGATGAATCTTATCTAGATAATATTATTTTTGGAAAGAAATCCTTGATGGATAATATACCCCATTTATTTTGGAGCCATTGAGGGTTCCCCATAAAGTGAGAAGGAGGAATCTGAGGAATCTATTTTGAGAGGGTTTAATTCTTGACCCCCTTCTTCTTCTAAAAGTAAGTGATTTATCATCAATTTTTAGTGTGGTCAGTTCAGGATTTCTAAGAAATCCTAGTTGATTTTTCTAAATACATGTCATCATTTTGGTTGGTTAGAACACCTATAGAAGTTCTGAAAGTGGAATTATTACCTAGAAAATAAATCCTTGTCAATATTAGGGCCTTGTAGCTATTCCCCTTAGCCTTTTGATGTATCTATGTCTCTATTGTTCTTTATTACTTCTCAAAATTTGTTACCTATTCAATTGTGTCTTATAATTTGGGAAATAATATACCTTTTTCTTGTTGGAGAATAAATGATCATTTCCATGGGAATTATATATGTACTTATATTTATTAGTCAGTTTACATGTTTTTTGGTTGGGAATCCATATTGTAACTTGTAGTGATTTCTTTTATTTAGGTTATGTCCTCTTGACCCACCAGATTAGTTAACCCCTTAAATGGTGGGGATAATCACTTTAGGTCTTAGCCTCTTTGTACTTATGTTTGATAATATGGATGTGAATTATATATTTTAATACATTTTTAGTTGTGATTTTTTTGTTTTATATATGGGTTCATTTGGAGTTTATATTACTGTTGGGTCCTTTAAATCGCGTTATTTGTTAAATTTGAAGGATTTATAGGGGTATAAAACATTATGGTTAGGAGAATTGTCTCACCTTATAATTTATTTTTCTTATTATTTTATTTATTTTATGGTCTTTGTGACTTTCCTTGAGTTTCATATTTATTTTTCTTGAATTTTTAGAATTTCAGAGGTTTTGTGATGGGTTGATAGTTTCCCCATATAGTTAGTACTAACCTATGAAAAATGGGAGAGTGACCTATATTCATTTAATGTATTGAATATTTATGGTTAAAAAATTGTTAGTCTAACCATTCATCCTAACCATATGGTTCCCAGGTGAATCCAAAATGTTTTTCAAAATTATTGTACAATTAGGTGAACCATGTGACTTAACCGTGCATGTCACCCTAATCATTAAAATTTTGAAATTTTATTATAACCTTTTTTAAAATCAAAACCCTAAATAAGGTATTTTCTCCCCATTCATTCAAGACATCACAAGAGATATTGGTCACACCTTCTCCTTGTTTCCCATTTCATCTTTGTGGTTTTCCACTTGATTTATTGATGTTTCTTCCAAGGTCAAGATCTTTCCTCCTCCATCTACCCACGTATTCTTGTTTTCTCTTATTACCTTTACTTGGTATCATATTTCTAAACCCTAGGGCGTGGTTTTAACATAAATAATTTCTTTTTGTGCTATTAATGCATGTATATTGTTATTTTAACCATATTCTATTCACATTTGAGAGTTTCTTTGCATCCACACATAAGTTGAGGTTAGTTTTTCCTTGTTTTCCCTTTTCACTAGCATTCTATTTGTGGTTGAGATTATCATTAATTATTTAATTTATTAAATTATATAGTTTATGTAACTATGAGTGTGTTTGATGACAATTTTTCAAAATATATTTGTGTTTAATAGGGTTTCTAAATTCTACCTGGTTTCACAAGGAAAATTTCATTAGTTTTCAAAGGGTTTTACTTGGAAATTTCATATTTGGTTGAACTTAATGTGTGTTTACAATTATTCTTTTGAGGTTTACTAGTATGTATATTTTTTATATTTATGTAATTATTTAGTGTTGTTGTTTTATTTTATTTTCCTTGATTTATTGGATGTAATGTTACAAAAATAGGGTTTATCTTTTGGTTTCAAAGTGTTTCCAAGAATTCATGTTTTCAAAACGGTTTTCATAAAAGGGTTTTCATATTGAAATTTTATGTTTTGTTAAAATTACCCTTTGACATAATAAAAATAATAATATTTATATAGAAATAATTTTTTTGAAATGTTTTTTTAATGTTTTTTTTTTGAAAATAGTAAAACTACTTTTGAATTGAAGGCCAGTTAGAAACTTCACTATCTGAAGTCTACCCTTATGATATTATAATCTGGTTGTTCCAATAGTGAAAAATAGGTATGATATCATTGATGTTGTTGTTATATGTATTTTAATGGGGATATCTTAAGGGGGTGTTATGAGGTGGGATAAAGTTGATTCCACTATAAATGATACCTCACCTCTTGCCTCTTATTTTGTGGGGATCTGTGGTGTCTTAGTGAGGGATGGAGAGATGGTTACTATATAGTCACAATTAAATGTATTAGATTACCCTTGGGAGGGAATGATCCCAAGAACTAGGAAAGTTCCATCGATGAGGCCAATTAAGGGTTAAATTTGTGGTTATAGACTTATAAATGCATCAATAGTCCAAAAAAGTGGTTCGAGCCTTATTAGATCTAGGGTCACCACATGGGAAGTCTAAGAATTTACAATTATTCATATACTTTTATCGATAACTAATTTTACACTTAATTTAGTGTTTTGGTTTGTTGAAATAGTTTGTGTGTTTCCTTGATTCATATTTAGTTTATTTCATTTACATGTTTTAGCTTCTTTTTAGTATTGTTATTATATGATTTATTATTTTAATATAGGTTTATATAACTTTAAGTTCTCTTTATTGTAAAATTTTAAGTTGGGTTTCAAAAATGCATTTTTCAAAAGTAAAATTTACATTGAATTATTTTTTAATGTACTTGTAAATGGGTTTTCATGAAATTCATCATGGGGATTATAATTTTCTTTTTGGAAAAGTTTTATGATTTATTTTTCAAGAATGGGTGAAAAAATAATTTTAAAATATTGTATTTTAGACTATAAATTTTGAAATGTTTTAAAAAGGTAATTTTAATGACTTTGTGGTATTAACCATTGGGATACCATACTCACACGATATTCTAGAGGATGCCGACTAGCAGCTAGGCTGTGATGATATAATGGGGGGACTATACCCCATATTATGGAGTTACATAGTTGTGGAAATAAGTAATAAAAATAAAAATAATCATAATAATAGACATAGCAGAAACAATGTATCATACAACTGAGAAGTAAAAGGAGTAACCAATAAACCAAATAATAATAAACCATGTAATCATGGGTTTATAAGTATAAAATTTCAAACTAAAAAAAATATAATAAAATAATCTTCTGAAACAATACAATATTAAAGGACCTTATTCCTAAAACCTATGTCAGTCCCATCTCCAAAATCCAGCCCAAACAGTGATCAATAAATCCACAATAAGGTCCCTTACCCTTTTCCATAACCTACATCCATGTAATATTCTCAGGTACTAAACGGTGACCCGAATAGGGTGTGAGTAAAACTCAATAGGTCAACACCACTATATCTAAACATAACCAGTCTGATAATAAGTGTATGTAACAGAAAATAAATAGGTGTATTAATTAATCAATTAATACAATATAACCATCCAACTTCTTCAGAACCATGCTGGAATATATCTGAGCATGTAACACAACAATGCCAGCCAAAAACCATATATCCTTGGAAAATCACACAAATCTAGGATGATCTCACTGTATAAGTATTTCATTATGGGACTAGGAAGAGCCTTCTCAATATAAGAATTATATCATGGGATTGGGTAGATCACACTCAATATAAGCATTATAACATGGGACTAGATAAATCCCACTTAATCTAAGCATTACAACATGATACTGGTCCGAGCCCACTCAATATAAGCATTACAACATGGGATTGGGTAGATCTTGCTCAATATAAGAATTAAAACATGGGACTAGGAATGTCCCACTCAATATAAGCATTATAACATGGGGCTGGATAGATGCCACTCAATATAAGAATTCAAGCATGAATCACCCAATAAGTCATAATAGCAAGGATATCACAATATCACTTGATAATCCAAAATGGTTAATTATAAACTTTACCATTTCTCTATCAATTAAAATTTCATTTATATATAATTTTTCAATATCCATATCAATAAACAAGGATATTTCCATAGTGAATCTATACCAAGAAAACATCTAAACCCCATATCATACTAAAAAAACTTTAATCCATCAGACAATTTATTATTAATCAAGGGTTTACTCACATAGAGGGTATCCACAATCCAGGTCACATAAAAAATTGAATCAAGAGGGATCCAACCAATATTATATTCCATGATTTACTAATAATCTAGGATTAATTAAAATAGAGTGCACATTACTTCTACAAAATCACAATATTGCATATAATTTCTAATTAAACAAACTATAGGGTTAGGTTCATACTCCCTACCTCTAACCGGGCAATTCAGCCACACCAAATATGGGTAACACCAATGGAAATAGAAGCAAGGGAGTTCAATGAAGGAAACCTAGATCTGATGGAAAATAAGATCAACTTGATTCCACATTAGAGATCAAAATAAAACACCGCTTCATTGAAAGAACATAAAAAATAGAAGTATACCAAATCAAGGTGAACTACTAGGGATAAAACACTAAACCATGACATCCAGAGATGATGAAATCATCTCAGAATCACTAGGAGTCACCTAGTATATGAAAGGAGGGGATGTACAAGACATTGGAATCAAAAACAGGCTTACATTACTTCCTAAAACCACTTCTTATGATACCCACATGATGTGTAATCCATTTACACGTCATGTATTTATTTTTAAAGGGATAATATGAAAAACCTATCACCTCAAGTTAATATTTAACCATGCTTGACTTTTACATGATGTAAATAGTTTACATGGAATTCAACCATTTCATGCCCTTCATTGGTTCATGACATGTGCCTTATTGCTATTACACATCGTGTAACATGTAAACGGCGTGTAAATGACCTGTAGACAGTTTTATCCCCATTTCTATATAAGGTCCCAAACCAAATCCAAAGTCTTCCAAAGAATAGAAAATCCTCTTAAACCCATTAATCTTGTCTATACATAGACTCTATTAATTCAAAAAAACATACAACCCTGAACTTTAATTCATTTTCCCCAATAAAGGATCTCTGTCTCCAAATAAACCCCAACCATCCAGGTTCAATGAAAAACTCAAAGAAGTATGTAACTGGAAAAATAATGGATCTAACAAGCTCCACACTATATAAAATCTCATACTTGAGCTAGTCCAAGCATCACTATGGGGTCTCAACATCCTCAACTTCTACCAAGTGATAATAGTCAGGATAATATCTTCGAAGCGACAACATGTGAAACAAATCATACATGGAACTATAGTTCTATGGAAGGGGTAATCAGTATGCCATTGGCCCAAACCTATCCACTATCTCAAATGAACCAAAAAACCTAGGTCCTAGATTTCCCTGTTTCTTGGTATGACATTTCTCAAACCTAGTTGGCACCTAAAAGACAAAACGATGACCAAACTCAAACTCAGTAGGTCATCTTCAATGGACAATGTATAATTTATGACTTTTCTACATGGTCACTAACCACCTCTTGATCAAATGAACCTAATCAGTCATCCCATATGTGAGACTAGTCCCAAGAAGCACTGATACAACAATCCATACAAGGCCTTGAAAGGTTCCATCTAGATCGATGCCTATAAGTAGTTATTATCTGAAAAATATAAAAGTTCCATATGATACTCCCATGAACCACCAAAATCCAAAACATAGACTTGTAACATATCATAGATAACCTGAATAGTCTTCTTAAATTGACCATCAGTTTGAGGATGATAGGCTATGCAAAAAAGAACCTACGATCCTCGAGTCTTGTGAAGACCCTTCCAAAACCGTGATGTGAAACAAGGATATCTATCTAAAATTAAACTCCTCAGACTAACATGAAAATGAACTATTTCATGCACATAAATACTACATATATAGCCAATAGTGAAGGTATCCTTAATAGAAAATAAGCGGGCTACCTTCCTCAGTCGATCCAAGATCACCCATACTGCATCATTTTTATAGGGTTTCCTGGGTAATACCACCACAAAATCCCTAGTAACATTATCCCATTAACACTCATGAATGAGTAAAGGCTATAAAAGACCACCTATTCTATAATTCTCAGCCTTCACCTATCGATAGAAGAAACATATCTCCATAAATAGAATTACCTTTTTCTTAATTATTGACCACCAGTATTGTCTATGGAGATTACAATAGATATTTTTCAATCTAGGGTGTACCACCCATATAGAAGCATGAAAAATCTCATTATCTTCTCATAAAATCCCATAGGAACTCATAACTAGCCACATAAAAGATGAGAATTTCCATTACCAAGAGACCATCCTGATGGTGTATCTCCACTATATAAACAATCTCTTAGAACTAAGCCCTCTAGATCAAATAATTAATCTGTCTTGAACCATTCCAAAAGAATAGGTATAAAAGATGTTGATGTTAGAGATACTTGTCCTTGGGGATCCTAAACATCTAGATGCATGTCTGCAAATATTTACATCATTATCCTCTCTTCGCAGGACTCTCTTACTACCTCATTCCGCATCTTCTAGCTCAAATCATTTAAAATGATGTTTCCATTTCCCAGGGTATAAGCTAACTTGAATCTAAAGACTCTAGATACTTTACCCACCTTATATGATGAAGGTTCATGCCCCACTGAGAAAAGATATACCTAAGGTTCTTTTGGTCTATGTATACCAAAACCTCTCACCCATAAGATAGTGTCTCCACCATCTCAATAAATGTACCACTACCACCAACTATAGATCATGAGGAGAATATTTTCTCTCATGTAGTCTTAGTTGTCTAGATCCATAAGAAACCACTCGATCCTTCTAAATAAGAACTGCTCTGAGCTCATATCCAAATGCATCATAGTACATAGTATAGGATTCACCGGACAAAGGTAAAGTGAGGATAGGTGCTGAGTACAACATTACTTTAAACTCATGAAAAGATCTATCATAAGAATCTGACAAAAAAAACTTCACCCATTTATTTTTTATCCTGTACATTGATGATTCCATATGGGAGATGTCCTGAATAAAAAGCTGATAATAACGTCATAAACCCAGAAATCTCTGAATCTCAAAGACATTATTGGGTCACTCCTAAGATACTATGGATGAAACATTCTCTAAGTCCACTAACACTCCTGACTCTGAGATGACATGTCCCAAAAAGTACAATTTATCATTACATAAACTATATTTGGTTATCTTGGCATAAAATAGATGCTCTCTCAATGTACTCAAGAATATGTCAAGATGTTTGGCATGATCATCTGCGGACTGGGAGTAAACTAAGATTTCATTAAAAAAACACTACAAACTGGTTCAGAAAAGGATAAAATATTTTATTCATCATGGCCATGAAAAATTTTAGTGGATTTTTCAAACTAAACAACATCACTAATAACTCATACAACCTATACCTGCTCCTAAATGAAGTCCTAGATATGTATTATGGTATCACCCTCAACTGGTGGAAACCTGATCTCAAAGCAATCTGGGAGAAGATATTATCACCTCTTAACTAATTGAGGATATCATCAATATGTGGAAGAGGATACCGATTCTTGAACGTCATCTGGTTCAATCTCTGATAATTCACACTTTACCACAAAGTATCATCAACCTTCTTGGTGAAAAGAACTAGAGAACCCCTTGGAGGCGTACTAGGCTATATGAAACCTGTATCTTCTAGATCTTACAACCTAACTTTTAAATCTCGAATCTATTTTGGTTCCATTCCATAAGGTGGGATAGAAATAGTATCATTAGGAAAGAAATCCTAAAAATGGTCCACTACTAAAAGAAAATAATCTTTCTACATTTCATTACCATATAGAGAAAGGCCATCTATCTGAGCCATGAGATAATACAATATACACAGAATTAGTCCTACAAGACCAACCTAAAGATCCTACTCACCCTGGTGAGAATTTTCGCCTCCTTATGGATTAATAAAAGTAAATCTCCTCTGATAATATTCTATATGATATTTTTATAGTACTCAACAATCCACACCAAGACTCAAATAAAAACATATCATTTCCAAAAAAAATTGCTCCCACAAGAAATGATAACCACCAATCTATAGAGAACATGCTTTGCAACATTTTATATTTCATGACCGTACTCCCAATGGTGTGACAATGGTCAAAGAACGATATGATATTTCCTAAAAAAATACCAAACCATTTGAAAAAGAGAAGATAAAAAGGAATGTGGTGCTAATGTATAAAACAAAACACAAGAAAGGGTAGATGATATAAGAATCTTACATCTGATGGTAGATGATCCTGCATTCACAGTAGCCACAGTTTCCTGCATTGAAGGATCTAGATGCAACGAAATCATGGCAGTTGGGAGGGCCCAACTTTTCTTTTTCTTTAATCGATGAACGATCCAGGATCAATATGACAATGAATTCCAATATACACAAATTTAAATCAAATATTTAGAGAAAGATAAGAATAGTGATAGATCTGAGAAAGATGATCTTACACATTGTGTTTATAATTAATTTAATAATTTCTAAATAAATTCAACACCTGGGTCTTCGATACTTTCTTCATTGAAGATCTTTGATCTTCTGGAATGACCCTTCTAGATTGAATTCATTGTTCTTGAGAGGATCCAAAGTAGAATCCATCTAGTAGTGATCCACATGTGCTCTAATGGTCTCCAATCAACACTAATCATTCTCTGGGTGGTAGAACGACGGAACAAATGTCTTGCATCGATCATTCTTGATCACTCATTCTTTGGTCTTGAATTACTTATATCGTTCTTGAGATGGAGAGATGAGAGGAGTTGAGAGAAAATTTTTTTGACTCAACAATTCTCAATTCATAGGGGTTTGGCACAATAGACATACCTACCTATTTATCAACATGGGGTCTCAATTATAATATTTAATTGCAAAACAAAAATTAAATAAAATTATAACTATTAGAGAAAACCCATGCCACATAATGACAATAAAAAAACCATTATTTGTGGTGTGACAACTTTCAAAAAATGGAACCATAAATGAAATCCCATGCCACATAATGATAATAGTATTATTATTATTTCTTGTGCCAACTAGATAAACAGTATTTACCGACTTGTAAATAAGTAATTTATCAACACACATGGTCTTGGTCCATTCAAACTACTCTTCCATTTATTGAACACCCAAATAAAATATTTTATTCTCTTAAATAAATATTTTTATTTACAAACTAGTAAATAAATATTTATTAAATGTTCATTAGAATAAATAAATATATTTTATTCACAATCTGGTGAATAAATATTTATTTAATTTTTTCGATCATTTTAACTTGAATAAAATTATTCCTCAGTCTTGAGAATAGTATTTATTCCATTAATTATATTCAAATATAATTTAATTGAGACCACTAGAAACACATAGTGTGTGATCCTCTAGGATTATTTCTCATTGGCATTAAGCGGGCTCACCTAAAGTCCAAGATTACTGTCTAGAAACTGGTCAAAGAACCCAAGAGAAAGAAATTAAAGTCTCAATGATGAAATCTACATATGAACACTCACTGTGTAATATAATCCCTTTTTCACAATATCTCATCTAGTAGGTTTCATGATAGCTTCATCAACCTGTATGCTTGATAGATCATTTTTTGACTACCTAAAATAAACTCGTCGTTATACCATGGACATGGAATTTAGGGTAACAATTATATTTCAATAAAAGTCCCAAGATATCAACTTCCATAAATGGAAGGGACAAATCCTTCCTCGACTTATCCATTAATAACATGTCAATTGTGATGCACCCAACATACCCTACTTCCTACCAACATATGGTATAACAGTTTTAATCAAAAAATATAAGTGCACAAGTCATAACACATATTAATGATAATATTAAAGTCTAAGGATCATTACACATGCTCACAGATAGGAATATCTGATGACACCAAAACATGTATAATTCCTACTGGCAGGTATGTTCTTATAATCTTTTATCTTGGAGATTACCAAGTGAGAACTTCATGAGAAGTAGTTTCATTTTCTTATAAGTACTCGCACCCGATGGCTATATAATATGTGTCCCATCATAGTATATAATCCAACTGTAGAACTATATTTAAGAATATTTTCATAGCACTTCATGGTTATCATCACAGTGGGTAACTGTTACAACCTTATTAATGTGAAAAATAATCTAGGACATTATTACATTATTGCCATGCAGAATAATGAACAATATTTAATAATATGTTTAATATTTAAATACCTTAAATACTCATGTAATCAATTTACAAACATTTGGTTCTTGGAAAAAAACTCCAAAAAATTCCCACTTAGACTAGAGAAAACTTCCTATGAATTTCAGTCCACTAGACCTCACATGATGATCATGTTTATGATAATTCAAGGATATAGTCAAGGAGTCTTCCACATTGTCTTCTGTGGAAATACTTCTCATTTCAACTTCAAATATCTGAGAAAAATACCTCAAGAGATGATACTTCCATATTATGTGCTTCGTTCGCTTATGTGACCTTGGGATTTTTTTTCGAGAGCCACCGCTGGAGTATTATAACAATAAAATGTGATGGGATCTTTACTGATAGATACCACATCTAGCTCTTGGATGAAGCTCCACATCCAAACTTCTTATATAGTTGCCTCAGAAGCTATGATATACTTAGACTCTACTGTAGAATCTATGACTGCACCGTGATTTGATCTCTTCCCGCTCACAACACCTCCATTCAAAGTGAAGATATATCCCATTTTTGACTTCATGTCATCTTGATCAGTCTAGAAACTAGAATCTGCATATCATCTGATGAAAAGTTCCTAATCTCCTATATAAAATAGGAACATATAATTAGTATGACTTAGATACTTAATGATAGTCTTGAATTCCATCTAATGGTGGTCACCAAGATTAGCTTGATATCTTCCTAACGCACTCAATGCATAGGTGAAATCTAGCCTAGTATATAGCACATCATACATGACTGACCCAAAAGCTGATGCATATGTAATCCTTTCCATTCTCTTTCTTTCTTCATGCGTTTGAGGACATATTTTCATGGAAATATGAATTCCATGTGATGCTGGAAACAGTCCCCTCTTAGATTGTTCCGTACTAAATCTCTTAATTATCTTTTCAGTGTATGTACTTTGACTTATGCCTAACAATCTCTTGGATCTATCATGATGGATCTTGTTCCAATTAATATATACTACCTCGCCCAAGTCCTTCGCATAGAATCATTTATTCCACCATTCCTTAACAGACTGTAAGAATGGTATTTCATTTCCAATAAGTAATATGTCATCAATAAATACTATTAGGAAAAAAACTTCACTCCCACTAAACCGTTTGTAGACACAAGGCTCACATTCATTCTTTATAAAACCAAATTCAATTATGGATTCATATAAATGAATGTTCTATGACCTGGATCCTTGATGTTATCCATAAATATATTTCTGAAACTTTTATATCTTATTGGAATCCTTTGGAGTCACAAGCCCTTCAGGTTGTGTCAAATAAACATCTTCATAATGGTTCCCATTAAGGAAGGCTATTTTGACATCCATTTTCTAAATATCATAGTCATGGTATGTAGTAATGTCCAATATAATTCTGATGGATTTTAGCATTGAAACTAGTGAAAATGTTTCATCATAGTCAATGCATTGGCACTATTTAAACCCTTTTGAAACCAGTCGTGCCTTATAGGTACTGACTTTTCCTTCCCTATCCAGTTTCTTCTTGAATACCCATTTGAAACTAATAGTATTTACATATATATAAGTATCTACTAAAATAAAGACTTGGTTTTGGTGCATCGAATACATTTCAGAATTCATGGCTTCTTGCCACTTGGAAACATCTATTCCACTTACTGCTTCCTTATAGGTTAGATGATCATTATTAGCAACTAATAATTAGTCACCATCTTAGGTAATTAATTTTTTTTACCGTTCCAGTTCTCTAACCTCACTTTTACTCCTATGAATTAGTTTTGTCTCTGGAACATATCTTTCTTCCATGGGGATTTGTGGAATTTTATCCTATACCAACTCTTGTATACCTTGAGCCTCGACTTCATTAAAGTCTATATCAATCTCACCATCTCTTTTGGAGATGTACTCCCTCTCAAGGAATATAGAGTGTCTTTACGTAATAATGTTTTTGTACGAGTGGTCGTATAGGTAATATGGCCTTGTTTCCTTAGGGTATCCTATAAAGGTACACTTTGTGCCTTGGGTATGAGTTTGTTACCTAAATAGGCCTTAACAAATGCTTCACTTCCCCACACATGTAGAATTAATAACATGGATTTTATTCCACTCCAAAGCTCTTATATAATACCATTTATCGATTTAGTTGGTACTTGGTTTAGTATGTGTTCCACTGTTTATAACACATATCCTAAAAATGATAATGGAAGACTTGCATAACTCATAATTGATATCACCATGTTCAACAAGGTGTAGTTACTCATTTCTCTTACACCATTCCACTGGGGTGTGTAAGGAGGATTGAGTTGGGATTGGATCTCAAAATATCATAAGTAATCAATGAAGTCCTGATTAAGACATTCTAAACCTCGGTCTAAGCAGAGTTTCTTAATCTTCTTACCATGATGGTTCTCAACTTCATTCTTGTATTCCTTGAACTAATGAAAAGAATCCGACTTATACCTCATTAAGTGGATATATCTATATCTACTAAAGTTATTAGTAAAAGTTATAAAGAATGAGTACCCACCCCTTGCTTCAACTTGAAATGGTCCACACACATCGATATGAACCAATTCAAGAAGCTCTTTGGATCTTTCACCTTTCCCACTAAATGGGGCTTTGGACATTTTGCCTTGTAAACCTGCATGATATACTCCAAGTGGTTTTAGTTCAAAAGAATCTAAATATCCATCTTGATGTAACATTTTCAAGAGTTTCTCATTTACATGACCTATCCAATGATTCCAAAGTTGGGTGTGGTATGAGTAATGTGAAGTAGTTTCATTATCAATTTCCATTACTTGGTTTGTGTAATCTAACACATAGATACCATTATATAAATGTTCTTTACCATAACAAATTATATCTTTACAAAAGAATAAAAATTCATTTCCCAACATGAAAATAAATCCATATGTATATATTCTAGATATAGAAATAATGTTTTGGGTTATAGAAGAAGCATAATAACAATATTTTAATACCAATATCATCCCAGTCGGTAATGTTAGGTGGTAGTCCTCGAAAACTACAACAGAAAGTCTAACTTCATTGAATGCTTGTATATCTACATCCCCTTGGTCAATTTTCTTTAATATACTTGGTTCCTATATTTGGATACATATGTGAGTACCACAAGCTGTATATAATACCGAATTTGAAGAAATAGATAAATTGCACTCAATAATAAATGCACCTGAAGCTTCCCCTTGCTTCTTAAATTGGGTGATTTTTTTCTTCCAGTGGACCTTCTTGCCACATGCAAAACAAATAAATTCATGTTCCCTTCCGCCCCCCTTGATCTTCCTTTTCTTGGAAGGGTGTGAATAATCTTTGGGTTTAAGCTCTTCGCCTTCCCTTTCCTATTATTCACCATTAGGAAAGAAGTATTTTTGCGATTCATGTCTTTGTCCACTTGGCTAAGGAGGATAAGAATATCTGGTTGAGGCTTATAAATATTGTTCATATTGAAATTCACAACTAAAATAGAGAATATCTGAGGGAGTGATGCAAGAATGAGATCGGTACCCAGTTCTTTGGGGAGTTTAAACCCTAGAACCTCCAGACGCTCAATGTAACCAATGATCTTGTCTACGTGAGGCCCACCTGGGGAACCCTCTCCAAGATTACTCTGAAAGAGTGCCTTGGATATCTCAGACCATTCCTATATTTCTCTCTCCTAGTAAAGAACATAAAGGTGATCAAGAATTCTATAGGAATACATATTCTTGTGATACTTCATGACTTCACTAAACATTGATGATAACATTAAACATTGAACATCAACTGCATTGTTCATATGTTTTCCGTAGAATAGGAACTCTTCATCACTCATCACTTGGGAAGGCAGATCAGGTAATGAGGGATCTGGCATGTAAGATTTCCATTCATGGTGTAGAATTATGTGAAGGCGTTTAAACCATTCTTGGAAGTTACTACTGATGAGGATGTTTTCTTTATTAAGTATTGATTGCAGGGATAGTGTGGTTGACAAGTTTTTCAATTTTTTATTCTACAATTCAAAAAGAAGATAATTAGTAATTTCTTGATTAAATTTTATGATAGATATAAATTAATTATATTAAGTCTTCTAATATTTTATCAAGTCCCAATGACCCTCACCATTGAACTCAGGATGTCCAGTTTCTTAGACATTCTAGTGGAATAGATCCATATTCCCCTTCGCGTGACCCCAACAAGGGTTGGTCTAGCTATTTGAAGGTATTTAGGTGGGAAAGTCTTTTCTAACTATGGGCTTGCAGCTCATTGATCTATTGAGTGGACACCCCAATCCGGAAATATTGACTTGGATTTCCTCTATACTTTCCTCCAATATTACACCAAGTCTAGAAAGGGATACCCCTCTTGATGTAATATGGTTAAGTCAAACCAAAACTTTTATAAGGGATTCCTATATAAAAGTAAGTGTCCCAATAAGGGTTGTTCAAACACATACTTTTATTGAGTCTTCCCCTTAATCAAGTAACAAAAGGATAAGTCCGACTTAATATTTTATTGAGGTATTTTTATCTCTTATGTGTAAATTTCTTATTATCATTATCACATGTTTTTTAATATTAAGTGGAACTTACTTAAGTGATTAACTATTTCATGATAATATTCACGCATAAGCTTGGTTTATTTTAGTTCCATCTTTCATGCTTGTTTAATTCATTAATTATGTGCTTGTGACAACACATCCATAATGATAAACCATGCAACTGACAGAAATAAAACAAATTAAAGGGCATGATCATGATATTTTCTAATGGTTAGTTTATATAGAGGTTGATAAACTAACCCTGAACTAGGGGAGAAACACCTTGAACCTTTTGGGTTCATGTTTATAGATTTCCATCTATCCACCTTTGTATCTCCTGGGATTGGTTTCGTCTCAGCTCCATCTTGAACCGCCTCCACTAGCATAGGAGCTCCATCCATTACATATGATTTTAAACTCACATGCAGGTGAGTGGTAAAAATGGGGTTTACATAAAAGAAACCATGGGCATGCAAGCCCTACATATTAATGAGGATAGAAGGCACGTAGACCAAAAATGTAATTTAAAATAAATTAAAAGGGAGCCAATCACATAATAAGGTCTGGTCGAGCTCATGATCATCCACATACATGAAATGAATTACACATTTAACAAAACAATCATTTAATTATTTAATCTTTCTTTTTAAGATAAATAATTTGAATCGATTAATTATTATCTTTAATTGATAAATCCTTTTATCTTAATAATTTTCTAAATCTCCCCAAGATTTTCATCCATAACCTTAGAGGTAACACAGTGAACACTCGTTCGAATCTATATGATATGTAATTATGAACATTACACAAAAATTAAAGTTTTAATTCTGTGTAATTTTGTAAAGTACAAAATGTGTAGTTATGACTACATGGCGTGTATTACCTTCAACGTATTATCCAAAGTACATGCCTTGAGACTCGATGCATAGGGTGTAATTTGGAAATCTTGGAGTACATGTCATGTTTAGTGGGCCACAAGCTGTGCTGTCTCTGGGATACATGGTTACTGGTCATCATAGCCATGTATGGGATACACAATTTGGCCCTTGACTCGAAGGGACTACAGGCCATGTCCAGTCGGCCACACAACGTGTAATCTAGCTGACTATGCATCGATCTATCATGGTCAATATGAAATGTAAGAATTAACTACACCATGTGTCATTAATGAACATGAATTGAGTAATTTTAGAATTACTCTCGATGCACTAAGCACAATTACACGGTGTGTAATCCGGATTACACGACGTTTATGAAAAATTACATGATGTGCAACTCCAAATACATGGCGTGTACTATTGTGTTACCTGGACAGAATCGTTGGCACCTCCTGATGAGATCCTCAATTTAATTTTAATCAAAAAATTATTTTTTTCTACTAGATCTACAAGAAATGAAAATAGGAAGAACAAATATCAAAATTCATATTACAAGAATGATTAAACATTAATTGAGAACTTAATTATTAAAGTGTAAATCATCAAAAAATTATTTAAATAATTATAAAGGATGATGAGCCCCCTATGATACCATTTGAAGTATTCGGATGTAGTGGAAGCATGTTGGTTGGGAGGGCCCAAATTTTCTTTTTCCGTAATCAATGACCAATCTGGGATCAATACAATAATGAACGCCAGTATCCGTGGATTGAAATAAAATATTTAGACATAGAGAATAATAGCACCAGATCCGAGAAATAAGATCTTTAACATCATGTATAGAATTAATTTAATAATATTTGAAGAAATTAAATACATGGGTCTTTGGTACTTTCTTCATTGATGATCATTGAAAATACAGAATGACCCTTCCAGATTTCCTACATTGTGCTTGTGAGGATGAAAAGTAGAATCCCTCTAGTGGTGATCCGCACATTCTCCAATGGTCTCCGATCAACGCCATTCATTCTCTAGGGGCTAGCATTCCAGAACGAATGTCTTGTGTTGATCGTTTTTGATCAATATTTCTTTAGTCTTGAATAACTTCTCTCATTATTGAGAGGGAGATATGAGAGGAGTTGATAAAGAAAATGTTTGTCTCAACAATTTTCATTTCACTGGAGTTTGGCACAATAGATGTACCTTCCTATTTATCGACATGGGGTTTTAGTTACCATATTTAATTGTGAAATAGTAATTAAATGAAATTATAAATATTAGATAAAACCCATTCCATGTAATAAAAATAACAACACCATTATTTGTGGTGTGCCAACTTGCATAAAATGGAACCATAAATGAAATCCTGTTCCACGTAATGATAACAATATTATTATTATTTCTTATGCCAATTGGATAAACATTATTTACTGACTTGTGAATAATTAATTTATCAACAGACACGGTCATGGTCTATTTGAACTCCTCTTCTATTTATTGAACACCCAAATAAATTATTTTATTCTCTTAAATAATTTTTTTATTTACAAACTAGTAAATAATTTTTTATTAAATGTTCAATAAAATAAATAAATAAATTTTATTCACAATTCGGTGAATAAATATTTATTTAATTTATACGATCATTTTAACTTGAATAAAATTATTCCTTGGTCTTGAGAATAATATTTACTCCATTAATTAAATTCAAATAAAATATAACTGAGACCACTAGAAACACTTATTGTGTGAACCTCTAGGATTATTTCTCATTAGAATTAGGTAGGTTTGACTAAAGTCCAAGATTACTATCTAAAAACGGGTCAAGGAACACAAGAGAAATAAATTAAATTCGTAATGATGAAATCCACATACGAATGATCATCGTGTAATATAATCCTTTTTTCACAATATCTCATCAAAAATATTTCATGATAGTGTCACCAACCTATATGCTTGATAAATCATTGTTTGACTACATGAAATAAACTCATCATCACACCATGACCATGGAATTTAGGGTGATGGTTCTATTTCAATCAAAGGGATGAGATATCAAATTTTATAAATGGACGGGACAAATCCTTCCTCAACTTATCCATTAATAACATGCCACTCTTGATGAACCCAATATACCCTACTTCCCACCAACATATGGCATGATGGTTTTCGTCAAAAAATCTAACTGCGTGAGTCATGAAATGTATTAATAATAATTTTAAAGTCTAAAGACCATTAAACATGCTCGTAGATAGAAATATCAGATGACACTAAAACATGTGGAATTCCTACTGGTGGGTATGTTCTCATAATCTCTCATATTTGAGATTACCAAGTGAAAACTTCATGAGAAGAAATCTCATTTTCTTATGAGTACTCGCACCTGACGGTTTGTATACTATGAGTACCATCATAGTATGTCATCTAACTATAGAACTATATTTAATAATACTATCATAGCACTTAAAAGTTCTCATTATAGTGGGGAACTGCTATAACCTTGTTAATGTGACAAATACTCTAGGACATTATTACATTATAGTAATGCATAACAATGAATAATTTTTAATATGATGTCTAATATTTAAATACATTAAATATTCATGTAATCAATGTATAAACAGTTGGTTCTAGGAAACTAACTCCAACATGCATAACATGAAACTGGCTAGCCCATATGCCTTGGGCTCAAGCCTGACTCCCCTAAGCTACCCCTCTTCCTAAAACGACTGCTTTTTCACTGGGGCACCACATCTCCAACATTGAATTAAACATCTAGTGGAATTCCAGCTACAAGTCTACTGATGATTATCTGAGTCATTTCTATACTTCAATACCTATCATGATCCATTTCCAATTATCTTATGCTGTACGTGCCTACAAAACCTCTACAGGTGGCCCATCCAAACACAAGCACGACACTCCAAAGTTGTGTACGAACATTGAGGATTCTCGTAGACCAAATTTATGCACTAAAAACACTAAAATAAAACATGGTAATGATATAGATTCCTACTTACATGACTGCTCTATACACTATTTAATTATCAATAACTATCATAGTGACTCTTCATTACACTAGAAGAAGACTTCTCAATTATCCCTGCTAAAATAGCATGATCGCTACTTGGGGACTCTATCATATTCACTTATACGATGAGTTCCTAATTCATCACATATGAAAATATACTCAGATGAAAAATTTTCACCTGTAACCTGATCTCATAGAGAATCCCATCATAAAAATGCCTCGCCCTGTAGATCTCATTAGCCACCAAATATGGTGCAAATCACTATTGGTTGATGAAACATTCAGTGTAGTCCATCACATAATTTCCAACCTATTTCATATGCATGAACACATGGTCATTATCAATCCTCAACATCTTAGGATATAAGTGAATCAAGAAATTTTCCTTGAATTCCTTCCATGATAACTCATCTTTCTACACATCCTACTTTAGAATGTCCCATTAATACTTGGTTGGTCCACGAAGAATATACACAACAAGATTCACCCTCCTATATTTGGATGTCTTGAGATGCTTGAAGATCATATTTATGGACTCAATATAGAACTTGGCTTCCTAGAGGCCTCCCTCCCAAGTGAACATAGGAAAATTCAAAAGTTGGAACTCTCTGATCATCTCAAAAATAGAAGGCACGATTAGAATAGTCACCCTTTACAAGGATCTCAAGACCCAAAGGAATCTCTCATGAAGTTGAAAATTCATCTGATCCTTAGGAGATAAATGAAGCTCTTCTTTAGCTACATTAGGATTATGCTGATTTCCACTCTCCTAACACTCAATTCAAAGATTATGAGGAATAATTTTATGTACAAGACATACACAATCCTTAGAATACTCGCTATATTAACAAGGTCAACCTCAATAGGAGACAACAACAGAGAACCAATACTCCAAGTCTCTCTAAATTCTTACATGTTTTTTAACATGATATATCATTTCTTTCATTTCATTTATTAGATATAATAGATATCTCAATTTATAGTTCATATAAGAAAGTATATATCACTTGAAATAAATATGTTCCTACAATGAACAATGAATGTAAATATATATCCCTATGTGTCTATCATGATGAATGCATACTCATATCACACCATACTAAGCGAAAAGTGTAAATTTTAACAAACAATAGAATCAAAAAAAATTTGAATCACCCTAGGTAAAATAACATCAACGGTAACAAGAAAAAAACCTAAAAAACAATCCCATACTTGGGTACTCAAATTCCACCCCATACATGAGTTAGATACTCCAATGAATAAGATCATAACCAACTCCTGATACATGCTAGTCTTATATATACCTTCCCATAATAGTAAAGTAATAGAAAAGAAAAACCTACTCCTTTGATACCACTTTGTAAT
Source organism: Viscum album (assembly GCA_963277665.1). Taxonomy (NCBI): domain Eukaryota; kingdom Viridiplantae; phylum Streptophyta; class Magnoliopsida; order Santalales; family Viscaceae; genus Viscum; species Viscum album. The sequence goes on from OY728148.1 coordinate 601,937,764, forward strand.
GTCCCTTAATTAGAAACTCTCTCAGGTGGCCAAAGAAGGTTAGTTATAGGACCTCAAACGTACCTCCCCATATGTTATAGGATAATGACTAGAAACATGGGAAAGATGATATAATGGGGGGATTATACCCCCTGATATGAAGTTACATAGAAGTGGAAATAATAAATATAAATAAACATAATCAGAGTAATAGACATAGTAGGAATAGTTTATCATATAACTAGGATGTAAAAAAAGTAACCAATAAAAAAATAATAAAAATACATGTAATGATAGGATGATATTTATCTAATGTCAAACGGAAAATAATACAATAAAATAATCTGCTGACATAATAAAATCACTAAAGACCTCCCATCCCAAACCCTATGTCAGTCCCATATCCAAACTCCAGCCCAACTAATGAGAAATAAATCATCAATAAGGCCTCTTACCCATTTCCAAACATGTATCCATGTAATTTTATTAGGTACCAAATGGAGGACTAAATAAGGTGTGACTAAAAATCATTAGGTTGACACCACTGTGTCTAAACATTACCAGTATGATAATAAGTGTATGCGATAAGTGATAAGTAGGGGTATTAATTAATCAATTAATTTAATATTACCATCTACTTTCTTCAGAACCATGCTAAAATATCTATGAGGATGTAGCACAACCATGTCAACTGATAACTATATATCCATGGAAAATCACACAAATCTAGGGTGAGTCTTCTATATAATAATTTTAGGATGGGACTAGATAAATCCCACTCTATATAAGCATTACAGAATGGGACTAGTCAGAGCCCACTCAATATAATCATTATAGTATGGAATTGGGAAGATCATGCTCAATATAAATATTACAACATGGGACTAGGATGAGACTTCTCAATATAATAATTACAACATGGTATTAGGAAGATCCCACTCAATATAATCATTAAAACATGGGACTGGGAATTTCCCACTCAATATAAACATTATAGCATGGGACTAGGTATATTCCACTCAATTTAATCATTAAAACATGAATCACTCAACAAGTAAAAACATCAAGGATATCACAATATCCCATCATAACCCATAATTGTTAATTATGAAAATTATCATTTTTATATCAATGAAACTTACTTTTATATATCATTTTATCAATAACCATATTAATAAATAGTCCATTAACAGGGTAAATCTATATCAAGAAAACACTTAAACCTCATTTAATTCTAAACAAACTTTAATCCATTATCCAATTTCTTGTTAACCAAGGGTTTTCTCACCCATAAGGTACCCATAATATATTTTATATCAATAACTAAATCCATGTAGATCCAAACAATATTCTATCCCATGATTTACTAATAATAAAATATTAATTAAATTAGAGCACAGGTTATGTCGGAACAATCATAATATTGCATATACTTCGTATTTAAATAGAACATATGAGGAAAAGGGAATAAGAACAAAGAAACATGACCTATCATGGTTCAAACACCAAACTGTGATGTCCATAGGTTATAGCATTTCCTTATAATCACCAGAAATCTCCTAGGGATTGAGAGGAGGGGTTTCACAAAATTATGGAATGAGAAATAGGTGTACATCACTACCTAAAATCGATTCTCGTGATAATTACATGGCATGTGATCCATTTATAAATAGTTTATCTTTTAAAATGGATATGCTAAAAAACCCATCAAATTGGGTTAATATTTAACACTACTCTAATTTTACATGATGTGAATAGTTTACATGGCATGTATGTAACATCCCAAGTAAATAAAGACTAATACATTAGAATTTTTATTAATATATTTTTGAATTAAATATTAATTTTACTAAAAGGGGATGCTATGTTTGATAGTGTACCCAATACGCAACATCAAGTTTCTTTGAAATCTTACATTGCACACTAATAATATAATATTATTATTTTAAATGGTAGTTAACGCCTAGCCATTGTATTGGCGGGAATGAATAAAACTTACTAAAATATGATTATACATGTTTGTAAAATGTTTTTACATTTATCAAATAAAAGTTAGAGGCTTAAAATGTAAATGAATCTAAGCATAAATACTTAAATATTCTTTAAAAGGTCGATTTACCGCCTTTTGATGGATAACCCTCTTTAAATCTAGTTTTGGACACTTTTATATGTTATATTTGACAAAATAAAATTATTCTTTAGAATAGGGACACCAAAATTTACTTAGGATGAATTTTTGGTATTTTTCTGAAAAAGTTCATTTTTTTAATGAATATTGAAAAATACTGTATTTTAATTCAAAATTGCCTTTTAATATAATTTATTTATATGGTTATATTATCTTTTTAATTGGTTTTAAAGTGTAATTAGAATATATTTTTACCACTTAATCTAATGTTGGTCATTGGATGTAATTTCATTTTGAAATTGGATATAAACAAGTCTCAATCTGTTGATAGTTATTATTTCTTAAAAAACACGCTATTTGTTTTAATAGCGAGAATTAATTTTAAATTAATTTCCGCCACTTCTGTGTTTTGAATTTGAAAAAATGGATTCCATATTTGGAATCAGTAGGTCCAAATTTTGTAAATAGGTATCTTTTATTTTTAGACATTTTAAATATTTACTTCAGTAAATATTTTATTTACTATGATTAAAATGTAAAAATAATAAATAAGGGTAAAATATAATATTATAATAATATTAAATTACCCTAAAAAGTGTCCTAATACTATTTGATAATACATATCAGAACATGGGAATCCATGGGTTGAATTTGGGACCCCATGGAGCCACATGGGAGTAATAATGACATTTTATATTAATTAATTTAAAGTAAAGACAAAAATGACATAAACAAATATCTTTTAGTAAATAAATTTTTACATGAGATTATATAAGTTATATGGTCGACTATAAATATTATTTGGAAATATAACAATATTTACTACATCATGACATTTTTCTTATAATTTTTGGATATCAAATAAATTAAAGTATTCATGACACAATAATGGTGCAATATTTACCCTATTAATAAATGATTTAAATAAATAAGATTATAAGTATTAAAACAATATCCAAAACCTGTCCAATTCTTGTTGGATTATTTTATTTCAACCATGAGTCATATTAAATTTTATATTAACGAATATTTGACCTTTTTAAACTGAATATGTGGTTATAATAAAATAATTATTTCAAACTTTCCTAAAGAGCCCCTCCTCTCCCTTATAAAAATACTTCACTTATAACCAATTCCTCACACCTCTCAAGCCTTTTGGTTCGTCCAAAGTCTACTCAATTAATCTCCCTACATCCCTATATTCATCCTAGAAGCATTACCTTAGGTAGAAAACACTTCAATAAACCCTTTTGGTTCAATCCAAAGGGAGGTACCATATTTAAAGGTAACATATTCTATTAGGTTCTTCTATTTTATTTTACTTATCCAACCCCCTAAACTCTTTTTATTTATTTATTTTGTAAAAAAAACAGTATCTTCAATATAATAGGATGTTTTTATGATAATGATTCTAACTAAACTTACACACACCTCTATCTGATGGGTAAAGAACATAATGTTTTTGTGGATGACAAACTAACGCCTCACGAAACTATGATTGTTCAATTAACTCCTACTACCACTCATGGTGGCCATTATGATGGAAATGTATTTATATATAATATATATAATGTTTATGTTTTCATTATTCTTCTGTATTTTCCATTTATATCATACCTTTATGGTTTCCATAATGGGTAAATGCAATAATTTCATTTTAGGAAGTGCGGACTACCGCCCCCTCAAAGTGATATGACTCATTAATGCCTTATGTGGGATGAATAAATGATGGAGATAATGATATAATTTAAGATATTATACTTTAATTATAAAATAAATATGTACCATTATGTTTTCATTCTGTTAAAATATGAAATGGAAATTAAAGTAGCGTTTATGCGTACGTACAACTTACCGTCTCCATGAACGGTTAATTTCATTTCTTACCTCCAAATGTTATGTAATAATATAAATATAGGTATATACTAGATATATATGATATATATGATATCTAAATCATTAATATCATTCTGACGATAATGGATATTTGATGAGATGGACAACTTTTAATTATAGGGTGTTCATTTTTACTCAAGTTCCAAATATTGACGAAACAACCGTTAATAACTTAAATGATTACATAATGTTTATAAAATTGTAATAAGTGATATAAAAGGAATAATAAACTTAAAAAATGTTCTTAAATAAGTATAAATTAACTTTATTTCATTATTCAGGAGATTAAAGAACAATCGAGTCAAGTCGGACACGAGGTAAGGGACTTCATATCAATCTCCTTTCATTGAGGCATTATTTTGTTTTATTCTCAAATTTCTTTTATAAGGTGTATAATACAATTGAAATTTAATTTCATTCAAAGGGAATATTTTACTACAAGGATTTTAACTAAACAAAAAAATAATGTTTCTTTTTAACTTTTTAGGTGACAACGACCTTTTCCGCTGCCGCGAGTATTATTTGATCTTCGGCTTCCTAAACAAGCCATAATGTTTTTAAAAGGAAAATAAATATCATATACTCTTTTTACATATTTTGGTATTGAAAATGGTTTCGATAATGGATTTTTTATGTCAATATATTTAAATGATATACTCTGATTAAAATGTGGAAATGTTATCTTTCTTTTATTTTTGTTTTATGAGTTATGAATATGTTATGGTTCTTGGGCATTTTTTATGCATACAGGTGGTTCCATGATAAACCTAGGGTGGGTGAGCCCGAGATAGCTCTCCAATGTATTAGGTAACGTGACAGAGTTAAATGGGAATGTTTCTCCTAATAGATTTAGGGAATATACTATGATGGGTATTCCAAATGTAACTACCTACGTAGTCTTGATAGCTAAAATGTAAGTATGATATGGATGCCAAAAGTTACCTTTTAAGATTTATGTTTCTATGTGTTATTCATAAATCATATGATTTCATGAGGTATGTTAAAGAGATTATGTTATGTATGCAATGATGAATTAATGTTTTCATTCTTTGTTTTATAACCCTTACTGATCTTTTTATGCTCATCCCCTATTTTGAAATGTATTTCACAGGACTTAAAGATGAATAGGGTCAATGATGGGATTAAAGAAAATTCATGCTGTCTAAAACTTGGAACGAGACATGACTCTTTTTTTCAAGAGTTTTTATTTTGTGAAAAAAATGGAAACTCAGTAGAAGTGTCTACTTTGTAATATTTTGGGATGTAATAGTTATGTCTTAATTCTTGAAAACTCTAAACCTGAAAAGATCCTCAATGTGAATTATTCATTTAATTTAAGGTTATCTAATGTTTTAAGGATGGCTCCTTATAGTTGGTATCAAAGGTCGTTTTAGACAATGTTAGGAGTTATGATATTGTTAAATTAATGTCCATAAGTTAATTTATGGCAACATTGTAATGATATAGTATTTACAGATTACCATGCTTCTTTGCCTAAGATATTTCTGTGTTTAGAATGGTTTTCCACAGAGGAAACATGACAGCTATGTTGGGACGACATCAGGAGGAAGACAACCTTCCAAATCAGCAACATGAGATGGTCAGAATCAATACTGAATAGTTTGTTGCAGTGATGGAATAGTTTACTTAGGCTATAAATGGTGGTGGTATCCATGCACGAGATCAGCCAGATCAACCACAAAGGAACATGGCAGTAGTAGAGAATTTCATGAGGCAACATCCCCCATCATTCAGAGGATCATCTGACCCTGTGCTGGAAGAAGGGTGGATTAAAGCACTGGAGAAAATTTTTGATGTCATGGGGTGTTCATAACACCAAAAGGTTAGAATTTCTGTTTACTGTTTTGAAGGTAAAGCTGATCAGTGGTGGTCAATAGTGAAAAATATCAGGGATAGTGGGGAGATTGATGCACTTGATTGGGATGAATTCAAAGGTATGTTCCTTGAGAAATATTTTACTAAGGTGGTTCGACTTAGGATGGAAAAAAATTCCTAGAATTGAGTTAGGAGGATGACTCAGTGGCTACTTATGAAGAAAAGTTCACTCGACTCGCAAGGTATTCTCCGAATTTCATACGAGATCTTGATAGTATGATCAACCATTTTTACTTAGGATTAAAGCCAAAGTATTGAAGGTCTTTAGTTTCTCGTGAGTTCAAAAGTTATAAAAAACTTGTTCGTTGTGCATAGAAGGTGGAAATGGAGTTTGTCGATGATCAGGTATTCTTTGACAAACAACAGAATAAGTGGTCGAGGTGGCAGGCGAAAGGGAAGAACTCTCTAAAAAAGTCTGATGGTAAGAAACTTAAATTTACAGTTTGTGAAAAGTTTGGTAAAAATCATGCTGGGGAATGTCTTTTGAATTATGGTAAGTGCTACTGATGTGGTAAAATGGGACATAAGGCTCGTAATTGCACTGAAAAAGATCAAGGTAGTGGTAACACAAAATATGATATACATTTAGTAAAATGTTTTAAGTGCAATGAAATGGGTCATTATGAGAATGAGTGTCCAACGAAGAACTAAACTAAGGTAAAGAATCTAGAATATAGTAGAAAGGGGTGGTGAAATCCTTTGCAACTACTTCAGCAGATGTTGGGACATCAAACGAATTAGTATCAGGTACACTGTTTGTTTGTTCAGATTATGCCAATGTGTTGTTTGATTCAGTGTCTACACAATCTTTAATTTCTGAGAAGTTTTCTAGTAAATTGGGAATTCCATATCAAGATATGAATACAGAACTTATGGTAAAAACACCTAGATGAAATATTGAGAAAAAAGAAAACATAAGAACCTTCCTATCCTTGTGTGTGGAAAGAATCTACCTGAAAACCTTATTGTTTTGCCTCTAGTAGAGTTTGATGTTATTTTGGGTATGGATAGTATTTCTATTTATCATTCTAAGATTGAATACAGAGCTAAACAGATTTCTTTTCAGAAATATTTGCAATTTGTGTACAATAACAAACTCTTAATTTTGATAAAATATCAGGAAGTTGAGAAACTAGTAAAAGATGGAAATGAATTTTACCTTGCTCATATTTTTGAAAGTAAAGGAAGTGTTGAGATTAATGATGTGCTGGTGTAAAATTATTACCTTGATGTTTTTCCTAATGATTTTCCTGGTATTATACCTGATCGGGAAGTTGAATTTACGGTTGACTAAGTTTCTGATGCTAAACCAATTTTAAAACCCCCTTATCAAATGGCTCAAATTGAACTTTTAGAGTTAAATAATCAATTTCAGGAGTTATTAGATAAAGGTTTCATTCAACCTAGCACATCACCATAGGGTGCTCCTGTCTTTTTTGTTAAAAAGAAAGATGGTTCAATGAGACTTTTCATTGATTATAGAGCACTGAATAACATCACTGTTAAGAACAAGTATCCTTTGCCTCATATCGATGATTTGTTTGATCAGATCCAGGGATATCAGTATTTTTCAATGATTTACATGAGGTTGGGGTACCATCAGCTGAAAGTAAAGGAATTAGACATTCTGAAGATCGCGTTTCATACTAGATATGACCATAATGAATTTTTAGTTATGCCTTTTGGGTTAACAAATGCACCTGCTGTATTCATGGAACTTATGAATAGAATTTTCTGTGAGTTCTTGGATAAGTTTGTGGTTGTGTTCATTGATGATATTTTGATTTTATCCAAAAGTAAATAAGAACATGAAAGTCATTTAAGGGTTTTCTTGAAAACTTTAAAAGAAAAGAAACTGTATTGAAAATTCAGCAAGTGTGAGTTTTGGTTTCAACAAATTTCTTTCCTTGGTCACATTGTTTCAAAAAATGGCATAACTGTTGATCCTTCTAAAACAAAAGTTGTTTAAGAATGGTCAAGACCCAAAAATATAACCAAGATCCGTAGTTTTCATGGTTTGGCATGTTATTACTAAAAGTTTGTTAAGAATTTTTCATGGTTATCTAGTCCAATGAATAAATTAACTCGAAAAGGTGTTAAATTCATTTAGACAAAAGAATGTGATGATTGTTTTCAGGAATTGAAAAGAAGATTGGTGAATGATCCAGTTTTTGCACTAACTTCCATAAATGGAAAGTTTGTTATTTACAGTGATGAATCATTGAAAGGACTTGGTTGTGTCCTTATGAAGAATGATCAGGTAATTGCTTATTCTTCACATCAGTTGAAACCCCATGAGTTGAATTACCCTACACATGATTTGAAATTAGCTGTTGTTATTTTTGCTTTAAAAATTTGGAGGCATCATTTGTACGGAGTAAAATGAGAAATATATACTGACCACAAAAGTTTAAAGTATATATTCACTCAGAAAGAACTGAACATGAGACAAAGGAGATGATTGGAATTAATCAAGGATTATGATTGTACGATCCATCACCATCCGGGAAAAGAAAATAAAGTGGATGATGCTTTGAGTCCAAAAAGTAATGCTTCCTTAACCATGCTACGCTTGGAATGAGATCCTTTGGTTTTTGATTTGATAAACTTTGGCATAGAAGTAGTTGGTGCAGTAAATTATTCTGTTTTGTTTCAGGTGTCAGTGGAATCATCTCTATCAGATAGGATTAAGCGAGCACAGAAAGAAGATAGTGAGTTACAAAAAAATGTATAGTTGGTTCAGAAGGGTAAGTTTCCTGAATTTAAAATTTATAATGATTGTGTTTTGTGGTTTGGAAATAGATTATGTGTGCCTTGTGATTCACAGCTGAATAATGAGTTATTATGTGAAGTTCATAGTTCTCTATTTTCAGTGCATCCCGACAGTACTAAGATCTACAGATATTTTCGGGAGTATTACTGGTGGGCTGGAATGAAACAATATATTGTTGACTTTACTGTGAAGTGTTTGAATTTTCAGTAGGTTAAAACAGAGCAGCAGTTACTGAAAGAGATGCTTCAGTCTTTACCAATGCCAGAGTGGAAATGGGAAAATATATCCATGGACTTCATTTTGGGATTACCAAAGACATCTAGGGGTAACAATGCAATACAAGTTATTATTGATCGATTGACTAAATCAACTCATTTTTTCCTATTCGAGATACTTTGTCTCTAGATCAACTTTCTCAGTTGTATGTTAAAGAGATATTCAGGTTTCATGGTGTTCCCCTCTCCATTTTGTCTGATCGTGAACCCAGGTTTACTTCTAACTTTTGGAAAGGCCTTCAGAAGTCATTAGGTTCTGAATTAAATTTTAGTACAGCTTTTCATCTTCAATTAGATGGTTAGTCAGAAAGAACAATTCAGACCTTGGAGGATATGCTATGATCTTGTTCACTGGATTACCAAGGAAATTGGGACCAACATATTTCTTTGGTTGAATTTTCATATAATAATAGTTTTCATTCCAGTATACAGATGGCTTCATTTGAGGCATTATACGGAAAGCATTGTCAAACTCCATATTTTTGGGATGAATTAGGTGAAAGAAAGATGATGGGACCATAATTGGCAGAAGAGATGGTAGAAAAAGTTTAGTTGATTCAAAAGAACATGAGAACAGCTCAGAACAGGTAGAAAAGTTATGCAGATTACTAGAGGAAGGATCTATCTTCTGAGGTAGGTGATCATGTTTTTCACAAAGTTTATCCTTGGAAAAGTGTGATGTGTTTTGGTAAGAAGGGAAATTTGAGTCCAAGGTTCATTGGACCCTATGAAATCCTGGAGAAAGTTGGAACTATTGCATACAGAGTGGATTTAACTCCAAGTTTATCTCATGTACACAATGTTTTTCATGTTTCAATGTTGAGAACGTATATGCCATATCCATCTCATGTTTTGATCCTAGAGGTATTTTACTTGGAAGAGAATCTCTCTTATGAGGAACAACCAGTCTAGATTCATGATCGTAGAGAGAAAGTGTTGTGGAATAAGGTACTTTTCAGGTAATGGTTTTTTGGAAAAACCATATGGTTGAAGAGGAAATGTGGGAATCTGAAAATGTTATAAGGGATAAATACCCCCACTTATTTGATAAGTGAATAAAAATTGCGAGGACGCAATTCCCAAAAGGGTGAAGGATGTAACATCACAAGTAAATAAATAATAAAAAATTTGAATGTTAATTCATATTTATTTGAATTAAATATTAATTTTACTAAAAGGGGATGCAATATTCGATAGTGTACTCGATACACAACAACGAGTATCTTTGAAATCTTACTTTGTACACTAATAATATATTATTATAATTTTAAATGGTAGTTAACACCTAGCCATTATATTGGTGATAATGAATATAACTAACTAAAATATGATTATATATGTTTGTAAAATGTTTTTACATTTATCCAATAAAAGTTAGAGGCTTAAAATGAAAATGAATCTAAGCATAAATACTCTAATATTATTTAAAAGGTCGATTTACCTCTTTTTGATGACGAACCATCTTTAAATCTAGTTTTGGACAATTTTATATGTTATATTTCACAAAATGAAATTATTCTTTAGAATAGGGACACCAAAATTTACTTAGGATTAAATTTTTATATTTTTATGATAAAGTTCATTTTTAATGAATATTGAAAAATACTGTATTTTAATTCAAACGTTCCTTTTAATATAATTTATTTATATGGTTATATTATCTTTTTAATTGGTTTTAAAGTGTAATTATAATATATTTTTACCATTTAATCTAATGTTTTTAATTGGATGTAATTTCATTTTGAAATTGGACATAAACAAGTGTCAATCTTTTGATAGTTATTATTTATTAAAAAACACGCTATTTGTTTTAACAGCGGAAATTAATTTTAAATTAATTTCTTCTACTTCTATGTTTTGAATTTTGAAAAATGTATTCCATATTTGGAATTAGTAGGTCCAAATTTTTTAAATAATTAACTTTTATTTTTAGACATTTTAAATATTTACATCAGTAAATATTTTATTTACCATGATTAAAAGGTAAAAATAATAAATAAGGGTAAAATATAATATTATAATAATACTAAATTATCCTAAAAAGTGTCCTAATACTATTGGATAATACATGTCAGACCATTGGAATCCATGGGTTTAATTTGGGGCCCCATGGAGCCACATGAGATTAATAATGACATTTTATATTAATTAATTTAAAGTAAAGAAAAAATGGAAAAAACAAATATCTTTTAGTAAATACATTTTTACATGGAGTTATATAAGTCATATTTTCAACTATAAATATTATTTGGAAAGATAAAAATATTTCCTACATTATGGTATTTGTTTTATAATTTTTGGACATCAAATAAATTAAATTATTTATGACACAATAATGATGCAATGTTTACCTCATTAATAAATGATTTAAATAAATAAGATTATAAGTATTAAAAAAATATCCAAAACCTATCTAATTATTGTTGGATTATTTTATTTTGACCATGATTCATCTTATATTTTATATTAACTAATAGTTGATCTTTTGAAATCGAAGATGTGGTTGTAATAAAATAATTATTTCAAACTTTCCTAAAGAGCCCCTCCTCTCCCTTATAAAAATCCCTCACTTCTAACCAATTCCTCACACCTATCAAGCATTTTGGTTTGTCCAAACTATGATAAATTAATCTACCTAAATCCCTCTATTCATTCTAGAAGCCTCTCCTTAGGCAGAAAGCACTTCAATAAACCCTTTTGGTTCAATCCAAAGGGAGTTACCCGATTTAAAGGTTACATCTTCTCTTAGGTTCTTTTGTTTTAATTTACTTCTACAACCCCCTAAACTATTTTTATTTATTTATTTTGTAAAAAAAACAGTATATTAAATATACTATAATTATATTATGAGAATTATTAGAACTACACTTACACACACTTTCATATAATGCGTAAAGAACATAATGTTTCTGTGGATGGAAAACTAACGCCTCACGAAACGATGATTGTTCAATTATCTCCTACAACCTATCATGGTGACCATTATGATGAAAATGTTTTTATATATGATATATATAATGTTTATGTTTTCCTTATGCTTCTATATTTTCCATTTATAGCATACCTTTATGGTTTCCATAATGGGTAAATGCGATAATTTCATTTTAGGAAATACGGACTACCGCCCCCTCAAAGTGTTATGACTTGTTAATGCCTTATGTGGGATGAATAAAGGATGGGGCTAATGATATAATTTAAGATATTATAATGGAATTATAAAATAAATATGTATCATTATGTTTTCATTCTGTTAAAATATGAAATGGAAATGAAAGTAGTGTTAATGCGTACGTACGACTTACCATCACCATGAACGGTGCATTTAATTTCTTACCTACAAATGTTATGTACTAATATAAATACAGGTATATACTGGATATATATGATATATATGATATCTAAATCATTAATATTTTTCTGAAAATAATTTATATTTGACAACATGGACATCTTTTAATTATAGAGTGTTCATTTTTACTCGAGTACCAAATATCGATGAAACAACCATTAATAACTTAAATAAATACATAATGTTTATAACATTGTAATAAGTGATATAAAAGGAATAATAAACTTTAAAAAGGTTCTTATGCAATTAGAAATTAACTTTAGTTTATTATTCCGGATATTAAATAATGATCGAGTCAAGTCGGACAGGAGGTAAGGGACTTCGTCTCAATCTCCTTTCATTGAGGCATTATTTTGTTTTATTCTCAACTTTCTTTTATATGGTGTATAAATACCTTTTAATTTTAATTTCATTCAAAGGGAATATTTTCCTAAAAGGTGTTTTACTAAACAACAAAAAAAGAATGTTTCTTTTTATCGTATGCGGTGACAACCACCTTTTCCACCGCCGTGAGTATTATTTGATCTTTGGCTTCCTAAACAAGACGTAATGTTTTTAAAAGGAAAATAGCTACCATATACTCTTTTTATGTATTTTGGTATTGAAAAAGGTTTTGATAATGGATTTGTTATGTCAATATATTTAAATGATATATTGTGATTAAAATGTGGAAATTTTATCTTTCCTTTATTTTTGTTTTATGAGTTATGAATATGTTATGGTTCTTGGCCATTGTTTATGCATACGGGTGGTTCCGTGATAAAACTAGGGTGGGTGAGACCGAGATATCTCTCCAATGCATTGGGTAACATGATGGAGGTAAACTTGAATGTTTCTCTTAAGAGATTTAGGGAATATACTATGATGGTTATTCCAAATGTAACTCCCTACGTAGTTGTGATAGCTACAATGTAAGTATGATATGGATGTCAAAAGTTACCTTTGTGATTTATGTTTCTATGTGTTATTCATAAATCATATGATTTCATGAGGTATGTTAAAGAGATTATGTTATGTATGTAATGATGAAATAATGTTTTAATTCTTTGTTTTATAAACCTTACTGAGTTTTTTATGCTCATACCATGTTTTGAAATGTTTTTCAGAGGACTTAAAGATATATAGGGTCAATGATGAGATCAAGGAAAAGTAATGCTATCTAAAACATGGAAATAGAAATGACTCTTTTTTTCAATATTTTTTATTTTGTGAAAAAATGGAAACTCAGTAGAAGTGTGTACTTTGTAATATTTTGAGATGTAATAGTTATGTACTAATTCTCTAAAACTCTAAACCTGAAAAGATCATAAATGTGAATTATTCATTTAATTAAAGATTATGTAATGTTTTAAGGTCGAGTCATTATAATGTAACCATTTCATGCCTAAAACTGATTCACAACTTGTGTTTGGCGATAGTTACACATCATGTCACATGTACAAGGTATGTAAATTCTCTGTAGATAGTTTTCATCCAAATTTCTACATAAGGAACTAAACCACTTATAAATCCTTCCAAATCATAGAAACTCTCATAAACCCATTTAGCACGTTTACACCCAGACTCCATTAATTCAAATAAACATGCATCCTTGAATTTTAAGTCATTTTCCATAAAAAGAATTTCTATATCTGAACAAGACTCAACCACCAAGGTTTAATGAAAAACTCTAAGAGGGACATACCTGAAAAAAGATGGGATCTTACATTTAGTATAACAGAGTCTATTTTATAGGTTTTTATTCAATATTACTATCTTGAGGAGAAATACTATATTGTGGATGGTTGAAAACCAAGTGGTCACATGATATCATGTTAGGTACTTTTAGTTTTATTATTTATTTTGATTAAAAATTATTGCATCTATCTTGATATTCCTTGTATCTTTGATCTTATCATTATTATATATGAACTTTTTTAGTTGTTTTTTGTGTTTATTTTTTTCATGTTTTGTTTGTTTTAGATTTTAAAATAGTTTATTTTGTTGCGTGTGGAACTTTGATGTATGGAGCGATCATATAATAATTTTATATGAAAGTTATATGAAAAAAAATATTTATCTTAGTGAAAATAATACCATTTGAGTACCTTTGATGTGATTTAACTTTTATCAAACTTATGGGGATTGGAAACGCCCCTTGGGCCTTTCCATGGGATGGATCAAGTGTCTGATGGATGCATTACTCAGACTGGTTCATAACAGAATCCCTCTTGGAATCCTAAAAAACTATTTTTTATATTGGGGTGATAATATACGTTTAATTAATAGGATCCTCCTAAATACCTCTCATGAAAATGTGGAATAATCATAATAATTAATTAGTTAATAAAAAATAGAACTAACTCAAATATATATTAGGTAAACTATCAACCAACTAATATGATATCAAATATCAAAATATTTAATTATAAAACTACACTAGTTATTAAAGTAGAGAGTAGGGTTAAATTCATGGGGAAGGATATTTTAATGAACTCAAAATAAAAATAACAAACTCAAACACAAAAAAAATAATTAGAGTGAAATAAGAAACAACTATGAAGTGGTTGTTTTGTACAACAAGCAGTATAGATTAATTGAAAACGGTTTAAAAGAAAAATATAATCCGAGTAGAGTTATTATAAAAAATAAATTAGGGAAAAAAGAATTAATTAGATAGGGGAATTTTTATTCCCTTATTAGGAAAATATATTTAGTAAAACTTTTTAAAAATGAGTTTATATTGGACCAATAATCACTAAAAAATTACCCCAAAAACTTTATCAAGAGGTTGATTTTTATATGGTTTAAATCTACTATTTTAAATCATCCCAACCGTAAAAAATTGAAATCAGATTCACTAAGATAAAAATCTCATTTAATATTGGCATGTTACTCTTAATGATCCAAAAAACTCCTTGTTTGATTGTTTTAAAAAATAATGGTCCTTTAATAGTTTGGTTATTTTTTTCTAAGACTAACTAGTGTTGATCTTGAGAAATTTAGAAAATTATTACTATCAAGGAAAAAGGAAACAATTAGTGACATAGTTCACAAAATGAATAAAGATATATGTAATGATAAAAGTATTAGAATAATATTATTCCCATAGAAAATATTTGGGAAATAATCATAACCAATTCAATATAAGTTATATTCTCTATTACAATAGAGAAGTAAAGTTAATGATAGGATTTATAAAGATAAAAATATTCTATATTGAGTTGATCATCCTATATTTGCATCTCCCTCTTTTCTTATTCTCCCTTTCTGGCCACTACAGTCAAATCCCCAAGAACTCCTACTATGTATTCCCTTGACATCATGCATCCATCTTTTCCAGTGAAGCTACTATTTGAATTAGAATAATCCCTCCAAATATTTCTTCCTAACCATGAATTATAATCTCACATCCCTTATTTCCATGTTGAATCCATCCCTTTTCACTCTCTCTTGAAAATGAATAGAGAAAAGCCTTTAGACAAAATATTATCCCTCCGTATACATTGGTTTTGAATATATTTAACAAGAACATATAAGTAATTAAAAATAAATTCATTCTTCAACAGATTCTTTTGGAAAACATTAAAAGCTTCCCAATATTCATCTTCATCGAACTGAGATCCATTTTACTTGGTTTCCAATTGTTAGACTTTGATATTACAAAGTTTTATTATAATTTAATTTGGGAAATAAAAAAAATCTTAATATTTTTCAAACTAAAAATAGAATACATCTCAAAAAATAATTTCATATCATATAAAAATATTATATATCACCTGTACACTCAAGAGAAACTAACACATATATAAGATTACTTATGTATTTCTCAAAAAAACTTACATAGGTAGCTTATCTAAAATTTCAAAAAGGAGAAATTGATACCTATCTTCAACTTCAAAAAAAACTATATTATGTATCATTTTCACCAAGGGAAAAAATACTATACATGTATCTATAGAGTTGAATTCTCCAATTTTCTAAGTTTCAAATGTTACATATCCTATCCTATAGCACAAAAAAATGTTACTTTTCCTTATCCAGTAAAGAAAATATTACCCATGCTTCAAAACTTCTTTAAATACAATAAGTAAATAATATTATGATTCTAAATTAGAATTTTATGAATAGATATCAAAATTTTATGTATCAACAGCTATAAAATAGATTTTAAAGACTTAGCTAGATTATTCAAGAAATTTTCAAATTTTAATAGATAAAATACACAAAATGTCCCAGTAGAAAAGTATTTATAAACAAACAGAGTAATATGATAAAATTAAACATGAAATCCAACAACATAAACACCTATATAAAGTAACATTTCAATTAATTTCCATAAAAAATATTAGTTCTTAAAACACATGAAATTTCAAGTATATAATAATCGATTGATGAGGGGGGGACCTCCATTTTACTTAAATTAACATCCATTTATTTTGGGGTAAGATAGTAGCTATTACATTAAGGATTCTTTCTCTAGAATTTTTAACAAACTAACCATATGAAAAGACACATTTATTTCCAAAGTAGGGAGAGTATTCTTAGTAAACTCGGTGATCACCCATACATTTTTTTATGTATTCTTTCTATATAGATAGATCATAAAACTCATCAAGAATCTTCAAAGTATGATCATAAATTTCATTTGGACATGATCTATACATGAAAGGAAACTCATTACTATGGTGTAGAAAGAATGAATCAAATTGATGAATAAGGGGGACTTGTTATCAAAGATCTCAAGATTTTAATGATTCACTTCTCACCAAATACACTTGGAATATTCTGATATCTAATCATATTTATGTTGAATTTATTTCTTATAGGTTTGTCATAAGGATGATGAATGGGTACACATACTACATGGAATAATCTATCTATTATTCCATTAGGGAATCCTTCAATGGACTAATGAAATGTTTTAAATAGATGTATTATATGAAGTATAACATTAACTATTGTACCACCCCTTGGCTTTAAAATCCCCTTGATGAAAGCATGGTTGCCCCTCTAAATAGGAATCATCTCTCCATTATTGAATTTATCTCCAGTATCCCCAACCATGATGTGATTTTTCCTCCTCATATCTCTCATAAGCCACAGAGTTATGAATTCATGGATGGGGATACTCTTATATAGACTCTAAACAGAATTGGTCACTTCAATACTAGAGACTTATACAATTTAAACTATGAAGGAAAATCCAACACCCCTCTATGAATAATCAAATTCAGGTCCCCTTTTATCAAAACCATAATATAAACACTCCTCTAGAAAATTTAGTGAGTCCAAATTCATTATCATGATTATATGAAAAGGGTTAGGATCCATATGTCCTAGACCTTCCATCTTTGTATGAGGGATATGTAAAATACTCACCATATCTTTTTGGAATGTACCTTTATTTTCAGAATTTAGGAGTATATGAAGGGACTATTTAACATCAAAATATTCATGGGAAACTAGGTGGATGGTATTATGATATCCATTACAGATACTGTACATAGTGAACAGTTTCATAATCTGCTACTATTTCCACTGGATCTGTCATTATATACACCTAGATAACCAGTAATGTGGTGATCTTTAATGAGAAGGCCTCCTCTCTTCATGTGAGGATAATTTCCATGCATAGGGATTCCTTTTCTACCTCTATAATTCCAAAATATTACATGCATAGTTTCTTTCCTAACCTCAAAATATTGTGTAATCTTGACATGCATGCCAAGAAAATAAGGCCAATTAGGCTAAAATATGTCCACTAGACCCCCCCGATCAGACCATTTATTAAGGTCAATATTTATGGTGCATCTTCTATCACGCTTGATCCCTCAGTGTGTGTAAGTGTATTCCACACCTATCATGGATTCATCAAGGGATTATTCTCACATTACCTTGGAAACAATACTACTTATGAGGATGAACTTTGGGCCATAATCCAATCAATTAAGCATTTTTTCCACCATGGATGAAATTTTCTAGAATGAATTAGATTTTCAACTTACTGTTAATTATCTAAGAGAAAAAACTAGAAATGTTCCCTGAAAAGTACCACCTCATTGGATTGAATGTATTTATGCCACCAACCATCTCAACCTAATGGTGTCACATGCATATAATGAGGCTAACCAAGTTGAAGATGCTTTTTCAAATAAGGTGATTATTGAGACAATCATGATGTGGGCCTTCCTGATCCCCAAATTCTATTAATCATTAATTGATTCTTACATGAAGGGTGTAAACCAATCTCAAATTTTTAAATACCCTTGTAATTATTAACCTTTTGTCTTAATTTTTTATTAATAAATTTTATGACCATTTCATCCCTATCCTAAACCTTTTCAGTAATTATATTTCCAACACAAAATACTTAGGAATTGATACATTTCTAGTAAATGCACAATTTGATACCAAAATATTCATAATTTCTAAAATAGATGTGGCACACATGTATCAAAATAAATCCACATAAAATTTCCCCATAATTAATACATTTATTTTCCTCAAGAAATCAATTCAATATATTTATTGAGCTTTAATTAATCCCAAAAAATAAAAGTCAAAATGCATATAATCAGGAAACTTTTAAAAGTGTGTTCTATTATAAAATATCTTAATAATTTTTTTTGATTTATCTCTAAAAAATAAAATATTTGGAAAAATAATGGTTTTTAGTTTTAATATGCATGATCAAATTTGAATATTTTGAAATGATTTTAACAAACATCATTTTTCATTCAAATTTCCTTCTAAACTTCTATTTTTATCCATGGTGAACACACATACAACCCAAAATTTAACCCATAACATAGAATCTTAGCATAATTAAATACACAAATTTATGGATGAGTGAGAAAAAAATTATAATTAAAAAATCAGTATAATTAAAAACCATCCATAATTTTTAACTCACACAACTCAATTAGGATTGGGAATTAATTCCTAAGACCATTTAAATGAAAATTTTATCAGTTTAGAGCCATTAAATAAATTCAAATTCAATTGAAAAAAATATACTCCCAAAATTTCAACAATAAAGTAAATTTTAAAGGGAGAAATAGAAATTATGTTATTGAATTGAATCTATGGAAAATTATTAATCACCTAAAATTAGCAAAACAATCTCCAAATTTTTAAAAAATTTACACCCATTGAGTATGAAAATTACTTCTCTAGAACTGTCTATTTTGAAATCCTTTTAGGGTGTTTTGACATTTACTCAATGAAATTATGTTCAGAACATAAAATACCCATCCCTTATACTTAAAACACAACATCATCCCTAATTTTGAAATTCAGTATGGGGGAAAAATTAAAATATTTTATATAAAAGGATTTTCAAACCAGCAGTTAAAAACATGTACCAGGGTCACAACAAAGCTAAAAAAAACATGTTGTACACTATTTAAATTAAATTCAAGTAGTTTTATGGGTGTACATGAAAGTTTAAAATAAAGTTTCACAATTATTTTCAACAACCAAGATAAAATTGGACATAAAAACCCTAAAATTTAATGCATATTCAATATTTAGTAAGATATAATAGTTTTATAGAGTGAACACACATGATCCTATTTAAAGATATCAATAGTAATAAATTACTTAAAAAAATCAGCATGTATGTCAAAAAATTTTAGTATGATAACAACAATTTCAAACCCTTTCAACATTAACATTCAATAAAGTAATAGGTAACCGTTTTACAAAAAGTAAAGGGGGAAAATGGTGAAGAATTTAATAAAATCTACGATGATGCAGAATCCTTAGTATTTTGTGATTATCCGAAGACACATTCCTTATTTTATTCTTGAAGAAAACTCTATGGTTACCTAATTACATTTCATAAAAATTAAATGTATGGAATAATTAGATTTCGGTAATTGAAGTATAATATAATTGAAATTAGACTATAAAAAATTTAGAAAATTATTCTAGAATTATCCATCATTTTGCTCCTTTATGCATTGAAAACTAAATGAGTTTATGATCTGTAATGACCCGAATTTTTTTAATGATAATTGTTTCTTGGAAATGTGTGTTATATTATTTTGTACTCTATGAAATGGGGTCATTGGGTTTTGACCAATATATGACCATTGTGAAATATGATAATTGGAAATAATTCTGTTAATAATAATTTTAATGTTATAATTAGTATTATAAATAGAAATGATAATGGTTAATTAATGTAGAAAGAAGAGTCGATGACCTCATCTAGTAGAGTTGTTCCATATGAATCCTATTTGTTAGAAATTGGGAGGGAGGTAGCATATTTGGGATTCTCTCTTGACCAAGATGAATCTAAGCTTCAACATGTTAAGATTGAATGAAATCACCTAAGGGAGAAGTTCAAGTTAGTGGAGATTACAACTCGGGCAATGTTAGCCGTGCCACCCCATGAGTTTATCACCATCACACACCTCACCCTTAAGTCATATGAGGGTGTAAAAAGGGGTTATGTGTCAATAAATTATTTACTTATTGTATAATCCATTTGTATAAATAATATATTGGTTCCATAATTTTGGTTTTGAGTTTAGTTTTTCCTAAAAATATGTCAAATTTGATAAATTGATTTTTTGGAAAAAAATCGTACTTTTCAGAAAAGATATAATTATTATAATATACTAATATATTATTATTATTTTTTAAAATTTGAGGGAAGCCTCTTTATTCATGAAAAGCAAAAACATGGAACAATAAGGGAATGGGGTCAGACAAGATGAAAACTGCCCTCATTCTACAACATAAAATGTCAATGGCATCAGTAATCAAATTCAAGAGGATTATACTCATCATAATCCCAATCAGACTCATCATCCAAGGGACTGAAAGAATTACCTCTAGCCTTCCTCCCACTAGAGATGGATCTAGTCACCATAGTGGGCTTCAGATGTGAGTAGTCCTTCATTGGCCGGGACTTTTTCATTGAGGGAGAAAAGCCTTAAATGGCAACTGATTTTCCTTTAACAGCGTCTCGATATAAACATTTATTTGGAGAACCATAATTCTATGTGTCAGACCATTTTCCCACAAAATTCATTGTGTTCCACTGCTTGTTGAGTTCCTCAATAATCAGCGAGCCTGCATCCGAAGATTTGCAAGCATCCATGTCAGGGTTAATGATAAAGGCATAATCCTTTACCTGTGTTTCAGCATCATTTTCCTGAGTGGAGTCCACCAATAATTCATCTAATTTGTACTCTTCATGTGCAGATGGGCCATGACGAGGAGTCATAGGCCCCACCGGTTTGTCAACAGGTCCCTACAACTCCACGGAATGGCCGCAGACCTCATGCTAATTCACAACCTTAAGATCAGAACAATCTGCTGGAAGAATTTTTTCATCCACATCTTGCTGTGATTCTTCAGTGGTGAACCAATCCTCATGCTGAGATTGGGTAGCCTGCAGCTGTGTTGGACCAGACCCATTTCCTTCATTGGCATCACCCAATTTTCTAGTTTCTTGAAGAGCTTCTCCATCTTTATGCTATATTTTATATAGTTTCTTACATAACTTCTGTTTATGACCCTTAATAGAGCAATAAGAGCAGATATCATTTCTTAAAAAGTTCTGCTTTTGATGTCCAATGGTTTGACATTCCACACAAAATTGAGGTAAATTTTCATACTTAATCTGCAGATTAATATCATCCTCTGATGAAGAAAGAACAACTTGCTCAACCAAGTTGGAATTTAGATCAATTTAAACTAGAATCCTAGCAAAGTAGCCATACTTGGCCATTTCTGTGGCTCTGTCCATTTTAATGGGAACACCCACACCCGAAGCAATGTCAAAAAGTATACGAGGGTGCCAAAAAATTCAGTTTAAGCCAAGAATTTTGTTCCATACCTGGACCCTGCTGTTCTTGATTGAAAATGGGTTAAATTGGACATTCCATTCTTGAATGGTAACCATTCACGGTTTCAGAGAGATGGAGCCAAATCCCCAAGCCCTGTGTTTCAGATCCTCGTTCGGGAAGAGGATATGGAAGAATCCTTTCCCCATAGGAATACATCGGTAATCCGAGAAACCCCAGACCATAGAGAGTCTTTCCAAAAGATCCTTCACCCTCAATGGATTTTACCCAACTAGTAAAATCAAATGGGAAAGAATCGAATGTCGGAAATTCTTAATCCTATCTGCAATAGCATCCTCATTTACTTTGACATACAAAGTCTTATCTTTTCGGATGATTCTTTCGGGAGTGAAGGCCTTCAACGATGCAAAATGACTCCTGTTAGCGCCATCCCCTTTTTCTATTCTCCCACAACCATCTTGCATTGACGGCGCTGATTGACCAGAAGGAAGAGGAACTGCATCAGATAGTAGCTCGAGATCCAAATCGAGAGGGTATGCCATTCGCGAAGAAAACCCTAGATGCCTCTATCACTTAGACGAGCGCTCCCTATCCCACCTTCCATCATCTTAGAAGCATATACTAATATATTATTAATAATGTTTATTTTAATGAAATAGTGTGACTAAAACACTCTTATTTAAATTTAAATGATAAAATATGTTTATTTTTTTCAAGTGTTAGAAATTTTACTATGCATTTTTTGTCTGCTATTTTTTTAATAAATAAGGTTTTTTATATTTAAAAGTTAAGTTTATCATACTTAGATAATTTTTATGATAAAATAAAAATCATTTCTGAAATATGTATGTCAAAATTAGGTTATAGTGAATTTATGAGAATTTTCTAAAATAGTTTATTTTTTGTTGAATAGTAAAAATATAGTTTTGAGTTTGTAGTATCTTTAATGACATCATAATGATGTAATAAGTAATATAAAATTATGGTAGAATATTTTGGATTAAAATAAAATATTTGGTTTCCTAATATTCCAATACCATGGGCAAATACCATGGCCAAGCCCATGGTTTTGCAAATATCACTACTAAGGTGTCTAAGGAAATCAATAAAAAATCATCCTCTTTTTCTATAAATACACACCCATTTCTCCATTATATTTCATTACCAATTCATCCAAAAAAATATATAATAGTTTTATCTCCCAAGGAGTCCTCCCAATGTGTCCTTAAGCCCTCAATATCCCAATCTTTGAGTTTTAGGAACACTCCTCAAGGTAAGAGAAATCTCAACTTCTCTTTTCCTTTCAAGTTTCATTTTTTATGTGGTATATCTTTCAAATTTACATACAATGTTCTTATTTACATTATATTCTATACCTTTACTGTATTAAGAGTATTTCATTAATGGTATACCCTTGTCCCATCTCTTTTTAATGTTATTTAACACCATGTAACATACCCATTATGCTGTTGGAGTTTCTTCTCAAAATTTATCAATTTTTTTCAATAAATTCTATTATTTTCATTTATGAATACCAAAAAATATTTATTTTTAGGGGTATTCACCAATATTTAAAAATTTTCTACTTTATTCTGGGATTAACATACATGAAACCCTCCCTCATTTTTTATGGGATAACAATGACATAAAGATCCCTTCTTTAAGCACTTTTTTAAAAGGTCATGATTTTGATATGAAACCCATTTCTTTTATTCTACATGGGTTATTTATGAAATTTTTTGTTATTATATATGTGTATAACATTAATTAATACATATTAATGGTTTACCCTGATAGCGCTTTGATTCATTGGGTGAATAATTTAATCTCTAGAGATGACATGTTTTACGATACCTTGGTGAATAACCATGGTAATTTTTATGACACCTCAATGATTAATCATGGTTATGTACTTATAAATGACTCAATTAAATGTTGTAGAAAAAATTCAATGTTATGTTTCATTTTCTTATTATTATTATATGACTCTTTCTCATGCTATTATGATATACCTCAATATCTTATAGAAATTTCTCATGATCACATGTAAACTGTTTCTCTTACTTTCCCTTACCGGGCTTTATGCTCACTATTTCCTTTTATGTGTGTCCCTAGATTATGAGATGCAGTAATTAAACTTATGATGAAACTATAATGAATAATTTCGAGTGGATTGATTTTTTTTTCATGTTTTCATGTATTATGTAACTTATTTCCAAGACAATGAACTTTAAAAGATTATCTATTTGTAAAATGCTATGTAAATTTTTGTAATAAAAAGACCAGATACCATAGATGGTATCAAAGGATGGTATAGTTATTTTTGGAAATTAGGATTTGAAAAAATTAGGAAGAAACTTAGAGAAAAGTTTATATATTGGAAACCATCTGGGCATTTTAGTGAAGTATTAAGTAAGCGGGTTATGAGCAAAGAAATCCCTATCTGGATATGAACAAGTAGACGTAGTTCTAAAACAGATGTACCTAGGGGTAACAACTTCGACACGGTGTGACAGTCTTGACTTGACATAACCAGGTACATGAAAATAGGCCTTAATTTACAACGATTTTGATACTCCTAGGGGGAAAGTTTGGTTAATCACAAGATTTTTATGAAACATTATAAAGAATTTATAGAATAATTAATTGTTGTTAAAGAAAAACATATTTAAACATGATGTTTTATGATTTGAAATTCCTTTAGAATTATATAATTATTAAATGAAACACATTTCTCACTGAGGTTTTCTCCTTTTTTTTAAATGGAGGTAAATAGGATAAACTATGTAAATGGTGAGGACAATGGACTAGGTGCTAATGGAATTTTGATGGATGAAAGAATGGAAAACTTCATGAGAATGATGAATCAACTAGCTCGAGTTATGAGAAATAACTTGAATCAGACTGAGATACCAGATTCACCTCAAAGGGAACAACTTTACATCAAGTCCTTCATGTGACAATGACCACCTTCTTTCAGTGGATCAACCAACCCATTTATTGTTGAACAATGGATAAGATCTACAGAAAAAACCATTTCTGTAATCTATTGTTCGGAATAAGAGAAAGTCACCCTGGATGTGTACCGTATAGAGGGAGAAGCTAATCAGTGGTAGAAACTGGTTAAAATAATCAATCCAAGAGGGGATATTGAAGCTATGTAATGGGAAGAGTTTTGAAGATTTAAAAAAAAATATTTTCCCTATTCACTGAGAACAAAAAATGGAGAAATAATTCCAAGAGATGAAGAAAAAGGTAAATGAATATATGGGAAGATATGAGATGAAATTAAAAATACTTTCCTGTTACACCTATATCTATGTCATGGATCCTAATGGGAAGGTTGATAGACTATTCAGTGGAATAAGACCTTATATATAGAAGAATATATCCATTAGAGACTATGAAAACTATGAGGAGATCGTGAGGAGTTATATGAAATTTGAACTGGAGTTAAGAGAGATGTATTGGTCCCATAGATTTAATGAAAATAAGAGATCTTTGGAGCTAAAATTTGGGAGGATATTTGATCAAGGAAGAGGAGGAAATCAAGTGAAACTTTCTATATGCAACAAATTTGGGAATAAATATTCAAGGAACTTTTTTCTTAGTAGTGGGAAATGTTACAAGTGTGGAAGAGAAGGCCATATTTCTTGGAACTTTCATAGTGAGGTTAAGCCTCAACTTCCAAACACTAATTAAAAAGGGAATATGGTGCATGCCCATCCTAAAGTCTAATTCTTCAAGTGTGGATATCTTGGGCACTTTTCAATCACCTTCCAAACAAGAAGTTAATGAAGGGGAATCACCATCAACTTTAGAATGGGATAAGGGGAAAAGGTTAGGATTTTTATATCATGATAGATGAAGTTGAATCTCTAAATGATGTAGTGGCAGGTAATATCATTGTTCTCTCAAATATAACAAGTACTTTGTTTGATTCTGGTTCTATACATTCATTTATTTCTTCTGAGTTTTCAAATAATATAGAATCAATCCCTGAACTTCTAGAAGTAGAGTAATCAATAAAGAAACATGGAGGGATTATCCAAGAATCAATAGTGTGTAAAAACTATAGTATTCACTTTGGCAAGCATAATCTCATCAGAAATATAGTATTCATTCCCATGATGTAATTCGACACAATACTAGGGATGTATTGGCTATCAAAATATAATGCTAAGATCAACTGTAGAAGTAAGGAAATATCATAAGTCTTGAATAGAAAACCTATAGTTGTTTTCAAAGGAGAGATATATAGATCTGATCTTTGTCTAGAAGAACCTCCCGTATCATTATTTATGTAAATGATCAGCGAAGATAAAGAAGTAAATGAAATTATACAAATATATAATATCCCCATAATTTAGGAATACATTGATGTATTTCCTAAGTAGTTACCCAAACCTCCCCTAGAAAGTGAGGTAGAGTTCTCTATTGAACTCATGCCTACATCCTAGCTGATATCAAAGAAATTATATAGATTAGAAAATGTGGAGCTGTTGGAATTAAAGAAAAAATTCCAAGATCTTTTGGAGAAGGGGTTTATCTAACCGCGTGTGTCTCCTTGAGAGGCACTTGTTCTAGTTTTGAAGAAGAAGGATGGTTCAATGTGGATGTTTATTGATTATAGAAAACATAATGGGATCAAAGTGAAGAACAAGTAACCTCTTCCAATAATTGATGATTTATTTGACCAACTTCATGGGGCTCAATTCTTCTTCAATATTGATCTTAGATATGGTTATAATCAATTAAGGGTAAAGAAATAAGATATTCCAAAGGCTTCCTTCCGATCAAGATATGGGCATTATGTGTTTTTTGTTATTCCCTTTGTCTTGACTAATTATCATACTATTTTTATGGATTTAATGAATAGAGTATTTAAGTACCACCTTGATAAATTTTTGGTAGTTTTTATTGATGATATTCTGATATATTCTAAAATTTAAAAGGATCGTGAGGATCATCTAAGGGTTATATTGAAAACTCTGAGGAAGGAGAGGCTATTTGGAAAGTTCAAAAAATGTGAATTTTGGTTAAAATAAGTTTCTTTCTTGGGAAACATTATAACCGATGAAGTAATCTAAGTTGAACCTATTAATATAAAGGTTGTGGAAGAGTGGCCTCATCCTACAATAGTTATTGATATTCTTAGTTTTCTTGGATTAGCGGGATATTATAGGAGGTTTGTGATTTTTTTCACAAATTTATAATCCTCTAACCAATTTAACTCAAAGGGGTTCAAGATCATTTAGAAAAAGGAGTGTGAATAAAGTTTCCAAGAGCTAAAGAAGATATTGGTTACTGTACATGTATTAACTCTACCCACTATTGTAGAAGGATTTGTTATTTTTAGCAATGAATCTCTGAAAGGTAATGGGTGTGTCCACACTAAAAATGATAAGGTGATTACTTATGCATCTTAATATTTGAAGCCTCATAAGTAGAACTATATTACACATTACTTGATGATGGATGAAATTGTTTTTTCTCTAAAGATATGGAGTCTTTATTTTTATGGGGAGAATTGTGATATATACCTAGAACATCAAACTTTGAAGTATATTTTCATGAAAAAGGAAATGAACATGGGATTGAGAAGATGGTTAGATCTTCTTAAAGACTTTGATTGTTCAATTCATCATCAACCTGGTATTGAAAACAAAGTTTCTGATGCATTAAGTAGGAATGAACTTATTGTGATAGAAATGATAAGGATTCAAAGAGATCCTTTTATCAAAGACCTAGTAAAACTAGACATGGGAATCTTAAGGGAAGGTACATAATTAACTTTGTACCAAATGATTTCTCAAAAATCATTACTGGTGAAGATCATGAAATATCAAAGAAAATATCTTTTTTTATAGAATAAATTTTAGGATTTGAAGAATGGGGAAGTTTCTTAAGTTAAATATTGATTAAGAAGGTGTACTAGAATTTCTTACAAGGCCATGTTATCCATTTATTCTGGAAGTAAATAAGGATCTTATGGATAAATCTCATAGTTCTAATTTATCTATTCATTCTGGAATCACTAAAATTTATAGGGAACTTCATGATCATTATTGGTGGGATAACATGAAAATGGAGACTGCTAATTACACTACAAGGTGCCTGGTGTGTCAATAAGTGAAAGCAGAGAGACAGTTTCCTAAAGGGGTATTGTAAACACTACCCATAATAGCATTAATGTGGGATAATATCACTATAGAATTTTTCCTTGGTATCCTGAAAACATACAAAGGAGAAATGAGATATGGGTTATAGTGGACCATCTCGCTAAGACTGCCTATTTTATTTCTATCCAGAAAGACTTATCTCTTGATGAACTTTCCAAGATTTACATAAAGGAAGTGGTGAGTTTTATTGGAGTTCCACTTTCTATCAAATCTAATCATTATCCAAGGTTCACATCAAATTTATGAAGAATTATTCAACATGATCTGATTATCGAATTGAATTTCAATACGACCTATCATCCACAAACTGATGGAAAATTTTAAAGGACTATTCAAACACTCAAGGACATGATGAGAAAATTCTCTATGAAATTTAAAGGTGGATGTGAATCTCCCATTAGTTGAGTTCTAATACAACAACAACTTCCTTTCGAGTATTCAAATGGAACCCTATAAAGATCGATATGGGAAGCGATGTATAACTCTTAGTTATTGGGATAAAGATGGTGATAGAAAGACTCTTGGGCACAATCTTGTGTAAGAGATGACAAAAAAGGTTCATTCCATCTAAAAACACATAAAGGATGCTCAGAGTTGAAAAAATAGCTATGCTGACAACCATCCAAGGGATTGTTGGTGACAAAGTATTCCTTTTAATTTCACCTTAGAATAGAGTCATGCAGTTTAGAAAGAAATGGAAGAATATAACTAGGTACATTGGCCCCTATGAAATCCTTAATCTCATAGGAGGAGGGGCCTATCATCTTGAACTTACTCCAAATATAGCTCAAGTTTAGGATTTATTACACATATTTCTCTTGAGGAAGTAAATACATGACCATTCACATTTAATTAATCTTGAGGTTGTACAACTGGAAAATGACCGCCCTTATGAGAAGAAGCCAATGAAGATCTTGGACCGTAGAGACATGGTTCTACAAAAAAACTACCCACCTCATTAAAGTGTTGTAGATGAATAAAAAATTTGAAGAATATATGTGGTAACCATAGGAAATAATGTGGTATATGTACACACACATTTTCTAAATCGATGGAATGAGATGAAATTTTGGGGACAAAATTTCTTAAGGGGGGAAGAATGTAATGACCCAACTTTTTGAATGATAATTGTTTCATGGAAATGTGTGTTATATTATTTTATACTCAAAAAACTATATCCCTTTAATTATTAAGTGAATATAATTGAAATGTGACCATTGGTTTTTGACCATTATATGAACTTTGTTCAATATTACCATTGGAAAAAATACTCTAAATAATAATTTTAACATTATAATTAGTATTAAAAATAGAAATGATAATGGTTAATGCAGAAAGAAGAGTCGATGACCTCATCCAGTAGATTCATTCCATATGAAGCCCATTTTTTAGAACTTGGGAGGGAGGTAGCGTCTTTGGGATTCTATCTTGACCAAGCCCAAGCCTAGCTTCAACATGTAAAGTTTGAACAAAATTGCCTATGTGAGAAGTTCAAGTTAGTGGAGATTACCACTCAGGTGATGTTAGATGAGCCACTCCATGAGTCTATCACTATCACACAACTCACCCTTAGGTAATAGGTTATATTTATAAGGGTTTATGTGTCAATACCATAGTTACTTATTGTATAATCCATTTGTATATAAAAAATTATTGTTCCATCATTTTTTTGAGTTTATTTTTTCTTAAAAATATGACGAATTTGATAAATTGATTTTTTAGACAAAATTTGTAATTTTTAGAAAAGGTATAATTATTATAACATACTAATATATTATTAATAATATTTATTTTAATAAAATAGTATGACTAAAACACTCTTATTTAAATTTAAATGATATTTTTTTAAGTGTTAGAAATTTTTCTATGCATTTTACTTTTCATTTTATATCCCCTATTATTTTAAATAAATAAGGTTTTTTATATTGAAAAGTTAAATTTCTCATACTTAGAGAATTATTATGATAAAATAAACATCATATTTTAAATCATAAAATTGAAATTAGGGTAGGGTTAATTTTTGATAATTTTCTAAAATATTTTGTTTTTCGATGAATAATAAAAAAATAGTTTTGAGTTTTTGGATTGTTTAATGGAATCGTAAGGATGTAATAATTAATATAAAATTATATTCTACTCATTTGGATTAAAAAAACATATTAGGTACCCCAAGTGTCCAATAACATGGGCAAGACCATGGTTTTTCAATTACCACTATCGAGGTGTCCAAGGAAATCAATAAAACAATCATCAACTT
Organism: Viscum album; assembly: GCA_963277665.1. NCBI lineage: Eukaryota > Viridiplantae > Streptophyta > Magnoliopsida > Santalales > Viscaceae > Viscum > Viscum album. The sequence goes on from OY728148.1 coordinate 601,968,302, forward strand.
TTGCTATAAATACACACCCATTTATCTATTATCTTTCATTACTAATTAATCCACCTCAAATATATGATATTTTACCTCCAAAGGAGTCCTCCCACGGTGTACTAATTCCCCCAAGGTCCTAATCTTTGAGTTTTAGGAACACTCTTCAAGGGAATGGAAATCTCAACTTCTCTTTTCATTTTAACTTTTATTTTTATATAGAATGTATTTTAAATTTCGATACTATGTTATTATGTTCATTTTATTCTATAAATTTAATATATTAATAGTATTTTTATTAATTTTATGCCCTTTCCCCCTCTCTTTTTAATGTTTTCTGAAACCATGTTTCATAACCATTATGCTGCTATATTTTCTTCTCAAAAATTTATCTCTTTTTCTCAAGAAATTATCTTATTTTATTTTTTGAATACCCAATAATTTTTATTTTATAGGGTTATTCACCAAGATTTCAAAATGATATATTTTATTCTCAGATTAACATACATGAAACCCACCTTCATTTTTCGTGGGTTAATAATGACATAAAGATCTTGTCTTTAAGAACTTTTTTAAAACGTCATGATTTTGTTATGAAACCCATTTCTCTTATTATCCACGGTTTATTTCTGAAATTTTTAAATATGATATATGTGGATCACATTAAATAAGACATATTAAGGTTGTTCCTTGATATCTCTCCAATTCATTGGGTAAAGAATTTAATATCTAGATATGACATGTTTTATGATACCTTGGTGAATAACATTGGTAATTTTTATAACACCTCAATGATAAACCTTGGTGATAGGCTTATTAATGAATCAATTAAATGTTGCATTCACATTTAAAAGTTATTATTCAAGTTATTATTATTATTATATTCCTATTTATCATGCCTTTTTTATATACGTGATGATCTTATATATATTTATCATGATTACATGTAAACAACTTCTCTTACTTTCCCTTACTAGGACTTATGCTCACCCTTTCCTTTGATGTATGTCCCCAGGTTATGAGATGAAAAAATTAAACTTATAAAGAAACTATTATGAATGATTTTAAGTGCATTAAAATAATTTTTTCATATTTTAATATTTTATGTACCTTATTTCCAAGACACTAAACTTTAAAAGATCATATATTTGTAAAATTCTATGTAATGTTATGCAATAAAAAGGTGGTATTCCATATGATCCATAGATTTCGAAATTATATTTTCAATGGGATGCATAATGGGTTCACCCTCTTCATTAACACAATGGATAAACAATATTTAAGTGAAAAATTATCCAAATTATCCAAAATTATATAAATGAGTTTAAAATTGAACAATTTCTAGTAAGGTAGTGAAAAACTATCTTAATATCCAAGCATTCACAACAAATGTTTTATTTGTTTTTAAACATAATAAATAAAATAAAAATAAAAATAAAGTCCATGGTTTGACTCCAATGAATCATTGAGTTTAACATTCCCACTAAGACTCATAAAATATTCATTTTTTATTCGCTAAAAAAGTTTCTAAATCCTTTACATTATCCTCAAAGTAATGTTTAATTATATGGAAATTAAAAAAATATGGCCTATTTAACTCTATAAATAATTCAATATCCCCTTTCACTAACACTCAAATTATTGTTAAAGGACTATACCATTTATACTTAAGCTTCCCATTAATAAATTTTAGTCAAGAATTAAAAATCAACATTCTAACTAGTTTGAAATCCATATTTTGAATGATTAAATCATGAAAATATTTATTTATTTATTTATAAATACTAGAATTTTCGTATGATTATCTCTCAATATCATTCAAATAACTCATCTCTAGCAATATTTTTTCAACTATGGTATTAAAGTAATAATTTAGAACCTTCACAACCATAAAATATTTGTGAAATAATTCCACATATATATGAAATGATTTCCAAAGAGAATTCTACAAGGATACATTTAAATAAGATCCTTGAAAGATATTATATAATCCCATAAATCCTTATTCAGGTTTAAAAACCATTATTTCATAGAGTTCCAAACAGTATTTTCTAAAATATACTTTAATTTTATATTAAAAATATCACTTTTCACATTATACAATGGATGATTTATGGTTTCAAATTTATGCACATATCCATACTTATCCATAAAATATTTGGATTTAGAGCTATTAAAGTTAGTTCCATTTATAATGATATTGTCCTTAGGCACTTCAAATCATGAGGAAATATACTTCATAATGAATTTAACAACACAAATATATTTATTGTTTGGAAGTGAAACTACATCAAACCATTTATAATAATAATCAACAAACACTAAAATAGACTCATATACATGTTAATATGGGAATGATTCTATAATATCCTAGTCTCAAAAATCAAAGATTTATACCACTAAAAATTATTTTTGATGAATCTCTTTCATTTTTTAAATATTTACCACTCTTCATCATTTATCACATGCAGCCACCAAACTCCTTTAATCCTTAAAGATATTTGGACAAAATAATAAAGCTTTTAGGACCTTTTGAAATGACCTATATTCTATATGGAGATATCCCCTTTGTGAAAATAAAAAACTATCTAAAATAATAATCATATATTCCTTGGGAACACTAATCCTCAATATCCCATAAGCACTCATCCTATAATGTATAAGGTCATTAAAAAATTTATATTTATGATTATTAATAAATTTTATTCGTTGGTTTTGAGTGATACCCCTAGGAATGATTCTTAAATATAAGAAATTAACAAATATTAAAATCAATAATCGTGTATTATTAAAATTGAAAATTATTTTTCATCTGTATTTAATGAATTCATTTCCCTTGGATCACTATTTTGAGTACTGAATAACTTAAAATATTGATCTAAAACTATGTTTTCATAACCTTTTTGTCCCTATTATCTCAATAATTTTTTCCAAAAATAATTTTCCAACTATTGATTCTAGTATTAGTATCTATTTTAGATAGAATATATTTTAGGGTATAATGATTAGTGAAAAAAAGCCTTTAGACCCAATAGAATATTTCATAAACCTCTCTAGGAAAAATAAAATAGCCAAAAACTCATTTTGAGTTGTGGTGTATTTACTTTTATATTTATATAGTAGTCTACTATAAAAATACACCACATGTAACAATATATATTTTATTTTAGACCCAAATATCCCCTATATCAAGGTCAATAACATTATACATAATCTAAAATTTAAACATCCAATCATAGGTCATGATGAGGGTGAAGAAATAAATTTTCCTTAAGAAGATTAAAATTCTAAAGGATTTTATTGTTAAAAATATAAGGTGTATCCTTGAACAGTAGTGAACACAAGGGCGAGTAATATTTGACAAATATTTTATAAATATTTTGTAAAATATAATATGATTGAGGAAAATCCTAACAACCTTAACATTTTCATAAGATGGTAACTTCTGAATAAACTCTATTATAATATTTTGTACCCAAATTCATTTTATAGGAACCTTTTTCTCATGAAAAATTTATTTAGTGACCATAATTTTTTTTATAATTCAGTACAATGATTTTATTTTAACTCCTTTTCGAGACTAATCTCAATTTCTTTACCCAACACTTAAAATTTCTCCCAATTATGGTAGAATCATCAAAAAATACCTATATTATCCTCAAAATAATATATGAAATATATCCATTATACATTATTGAAATGTGTTAGCAACACCACATAAACCAAAGGGATTGGTAGGAAAATGTACCAAAGGGGCATGTGAATGTAGTTTTTTCTTAATACATAGAGGATATTGGAATTCGGTTGTAATTGAAATATCCATAAATCTAATAATATAAGTCATTATTGACAAACCTCTTATGAATTTATTTAAAAAATGGTATGGGAAAATGATCTTTTATAAAGGTATAATTCATATTTATATAATCAATATCGACTCTCTATCCAGTCACTTTTTAAGTTTTAATTTGTTCATTCTTCTCATTATTAAAAATAGTGATAGTCCTTTTTCAAGTAAAAATTGAACAAGAGTAACCCAAGAGCTATTTTAGATTTATCAGAAAATTCTTGTATCTAAAATATTGATAAATTACTCCCTAAAAAACTCCATTATGTTTAGATGGACCCTCCTTTTTCCATTAACTCTATATTTGTTCTTGGGATCCATAGGGATCCTATATATGAATAATGATATAATTAGCCCATTTATATTATAAATAGTCAGACCAATACTAGATTTTAACTCTCTCAATATAATAAACAAACTTTACTCTTAACGTTTTCTCAACTCGGTTGAGATAATGACAAGAAGTGTGGAATCCTTACCCAGAAATAAATATTTCATGTGTGATACCAAAGGTTTAATCTCAAATTCATGTGTTTTTTTGGGTATAGGGTATGGTTTTTAGATGTGGTTGAGAAATGTACTTAATTTTATTCTTAAAGAATGAGTTCAAACTATAAAATGATTCTTCCTCACTTCTTTACATATTAGAAAACAACTCACATTTTAATTTCATATCTGGTCTGTCAAAAACCGGCCCAGGATTCCATGTGAACCATAACTTAAACTAGATCTCTGTATAACTTAGGGTAATTCAAAATACCCGTGGTTTGGAGAAAATATCCAAGGTAATAATAAAAAACATTGGGAACTATTTCACTCTTAAATCAAAGTTAACACATAAAGGAATTTCTCTTGAAAATCTAGCATTACCTGTCTATAAGTCAAACACACATTCCAAAATCAAATATGTAAAAAATAAATTAATAGGAATTAGATATAAAAACATTAAAGTAAATTCAATCCCTTTACTCTCCCAAACTCCCTTCCCTACAAAAACAGCTACCACCAGATTTCTTTTCGGGCCCCACATATATATTGTACCTTTGATAATGTAAATGAAATAAGTAAAGGATTATTTGGATGAAGTAAATCATTTAAAGGGATAAAAGAAAGAAATTATATGAAAATAAAAGAATTTAATACTAATAAAGTTAAAGGCACCACAATCTAAATATGATAAAATAAACAACTAACCTCAATCCGCCAAATCAATCAATACACCAAGATTGGTCAAAATCTGAAAAGACATTGAAATTAAATTGATAAATATGAGTTCAAATAAAAATACTCACCAGGAAACCACCTACTTGTTCACATTCCAAACATTTATTTATAAAACCATTTCAGGATAGTTTTAAATAGAGTTTAAAAATATAGATTTTCACATTATTTATAAAAAAATTATAACCATATTCCAATGAAACGTTTTCCAAACAACCACCGATTTTATTTTAATATAAAAGTATGGTTATTCCTTTTAAAACAAGGATATATTTTTAAATAAACATTTATTCCTTTTTTTTCATGGTACATTTCTAGAAAAATCCATTTCACAATCTTTTAAAAATACAGTTCTTAAAACCTATTTAAGAAATAACCAAACCATTTCCATTTTAAAAATCACTTTCCAAACCATTTAAAACCCATTATTGAAAGTAAGATAATACATAAAATGGGAAAAGTAACAATAAGCACCTACACATCATATATATTCCAAATGGTTAAAAGAAAAATGATGTCAATAAACAATCAATGACAAGGGATTCATTCTAAAAACAAATTAAATAGCCTAAAACATACTAATAATGATCTAAGAATATTGGGAAACATTATAAGTATTTATTAATATATTATTGAATAGGAAATGAGGGACCTAGTCCAACCTTACTGAACTGGAATTTCCTTATTAGTCCCATCACACTAACTGGAAATAAGTGTTATAGAATCTCCTTTGATACACAAGCATAACAATTTTTTTATCTCACAAGGACCATTACCCCTTCTAGTCTAACCATCACCTATTATTCGTGAACCACTCACCAATCAACACAATATCTATATTAGGTTTTTCACTCATATAGTTCACCTAATATATTTATAGGACTTTGATGACATGTATCAAATGGAGGTAAAAAATAAATAATCACATAAAAAAGTATAAATAATTCGAAACTAACTCACTTGTTACTTCCTACACCCTTATAAGAAGCATCCTAAAACACACCCATGCATAAAAATTTAACACTAAGGTCTAACAAATTAAAAACATCCCCTAATAATTTACAATCCAAAAAGGAACCATCATTTCATGGGGATCCAAAATATGGGTTTATACCTTTTTTATAAAAAAATCACCTTAAAAAGAGCCAATAAGTATTTCATGAAAGGTATTAAAATTCCATGCTTTTTCCACACAATTTGAAAAAAATTTAATGTGCCAAATGGTCCTTTCTCTAAAACCACTCAGAAGGACAAGTCACTTTGTAATTATTTAAATCTATTTCAAAAACACTTTAGAAACCATTACACATGAAAATTATATTGAAGTAAATTTAAAACTAAAATAATCTTCTTTATAAAACATTAAAAATTATTGAACATAATTCTTTGGTTTATCTTATGAGCCAAACAGGTTCAAAATTCCTTTATACCACAAACTATATCTAAAATATTAACAACACTTGGATTTTCAAGTATCACTTGAAATTCCAAGAAACACCTTTGAGAAATCACTCTAAAATTTCAAACATCATTATAAATTTCATTTACATTTTTTGAAGTCTATTTGGGAAATATCACATAAACACAGTTTTCCTGATTACATAAATCTGATTTTCACTATCCCTTAAAGTAGTAAAACCTTTCACTTTTATTAAAATCAAACGGAAAACCAAATTTTCACCTTGTAAATTATATAAGATCAATTAGAAATATAATTTTACAATTAAAACATAAATTCAAAACTCAAATAATTAAAAAATTCTAAAATTAAAATATAGGGCATGAAAATACTATCTATAATTGATGATGATCAAGTCAGAATGCATTACCTTGGATTTAAAATGCTCCAATGCGAAAGTGAAGACCAACAATAACCATAAAATCACAAACCCCAAAAAATGGTCAATAATTCCACCCCTAGGGTTCTAATAACCAAATCATGAATAAAGGATAGGTAAACCATGAGAAAAAGGAGTTAGGAGGGGAGAAGAGACTGTACCTTTAAAATTTGTCTCTAACACATAAAATTTTTTGGAGGAATCATAGTATGAATAAGAGTCCATAAGGTGGATGTGCACACATGATAGGGGGGATATTTCATGAGGGAGGGATTTATCCAGGGATGGGGGTGAATGGGTGGTAGAAGGAGAGAGAAAGTGGTTTTATAAAATAAATAAATAATATAAATCAAAACAAAACAAAATTTTAAATACGAGGCCACTGTGCACAGTTTTCCAAACTGTGTAGTGATCATGTGATTTGCACTACCAAAGAAAAAAAACCTCCTGCACGATTTCCTTTAGGAACCCACATTGTTTAAATAACCATGCGCTAACCATGTCAAATGGTACTATCTCAATAACATCCCATCACACACAGTTTTTACATGGTTACTCCTAACCATGCACATAAAAAATTATTAAAATTTAAATGAATTCAAGCATGGAACACCATAAAATTTATTTATCCTAAAAATTAATTAAAATAATCAATATATTAAATGGTATAATGACATGGGGTGTCAAAATCTCCCCACCAATACACATTCTACCCTTATAAATACCTTATTCAAAGAAAACATAATAGGATATAAGTTAAAAGTATACCTAGTTAAACAATGTGAGTTGTACAATGAAAAAACTAGATAGAACCAAAGGTATAAATCCATCAAACACTAATTATTCCTATCAACCAAAAAAACCATATCCTTTAATACAAAATATGTATCTTAAGAGAAGAACCACAAAACCATTAAGTGAGAGCCTAAGAGGGAAATAGACTATGTATATGTCCCCCTTCCACTTATAAATTCATTAAATGATGTTACAAGAAGAGGAAATCCCATAATATAAAAATATCATCCATGAGAGCCATCTATAAGAATTCTTAATAATCAATTGGTTGAATCAGACATGAGAAACCACTAAGAACCAGTTATGACTTCCAAGGGAACACATCCCAAAGGAAATCAACATCCAACAACAAGAATCATCACCAAACTGAACATGCCTTTCCACCATAAGTATCATAATGAACAAATCAAATTCAGGCCAACACAAAGAACAAAATGGTCCCTTAACCCGGGTCACTGTACTCAATGGGTAAACTAAGACTTCAATCTTAGTACACAACCCAATAGTTAATCCCACTAAGCTAGAACTATTGAGTGATAAATAAACTGAAGGCCACATTAATCCAAATTACCCAAGCACTGAATCAAAGGTCAGTCACGAAAAAAACAATAACAAAATAACCTCAAAAGGTTATAAAATAAAGAAATTCCATAATCCTTAAGAAAAGAAAACCCAAAAAACAAGGCATGAACAAAAACAATATTCTAAAACACCCTATTGGGTCACCCAACCTCAATAAGGATAAATCACAAGCATCAATAAACCCCAAGAGGAAGTAATAAAAATCCAAAAAGGAAACCAAGATAACCTCAAAGCACAAACCAAAAAAAGATACCTTAAGGCCAGTGGGATTTTAACACATCAAGCAAAAATCATCAAAACAACATTCATACCAAGATAAACATACAACTAAAATCACAAAGATATCAATCCTCACCAATTTAGCCTAACCAGATCTCTCTATAAACTATCAAACTTATCCTCCTAAATAAAACTAATACCCAACACACTACCACATCACCCAAAGGGAAATAGCACATGCAAATACACTTGGAGCTTGGTAAGGATCCACAAAAAATTAAAGAACTATTACTTGAGACAAATACCCTACTTTTAATCAGGAATATTATGGGAGGAACAATTTATAAAAAATAAACATAGAAAAAATCTTGAGCATGTTTCCCAAAATAAAGGAAATGATCCCAAGGTCAATCAAGGGACAAAAAAAAAATCCAAAAATCACTTCTCCCAAGACAAGATAATGTTTTTCAAAATCATTCCATCTAAAATCCATGACCCATTTATGAGGATTCCTAAAAATCATTTCAAATTCAAGAAATCATTAAAAAATATTCTAGGATTTTAAATACCTTGAAAATCGTTTTTAAATAAACTCCCTTTTTAAAATGAGTCAAAGACAAAATTTCTTTAGTTAAAAGAATTCATATAAAATCCAACCCCATTTAATGGATTTTTTCCTCTTTTAAAAACATTTAAAAATCATTCACCACTTTATTTTAATTAAATGAAAACAATCACTTTTTGAAAAAACTCCCTAAGAGTGTGAAAAAACATTGAACATAAAACTGTAATTTTTTTATGGATAAATAATTTTATAAACTTCATAAAAAATAATTCAATTTTAAATAAAATCCTTCCCAAATAGTTTTCTAGAAAAAAATTTCATTTATGAATAATCACAAAGGATCCTTTTTATATAAAAACCATTTTACTTAAAATTCTCCTTTTTTCACATCAAAATCCAAATTTTCACAATAATTTTATAAGATGAGGAACATAATCATGCTTAACTTGAAAAAATGGTCTAAAAAATATCACAAGAACCACCTTGGATCACCCTGTATCATTATTTATTTTTGAAGAGTGGACTAAAAAATAAGACAAAAGTGATGTATAAATGTGATTGACTCAGTCACATGATTTTATTAGGCATGGGACAATCATGAAACCATTCCTATAACATTTTCAAGATCAAGAATTTGGTACCTGATTAGTTTATCAGGTCATGTAAACCAATCTTATTCCCCTAACACATCTTCCTTTTTCATCCAAAAATCTATCCCAACCCCCAAGGAAACTCACACCATGCCAATGAGGATCAACACATGATCCAAAATAATCCATCAAAAGTTAAAATTCAAAATCCAAACCCCACTTCTCATTGTAACCCAAGAAATGACGCATGAAAGAGATAGTTAGACAATCCTTGCAAGTACCTCCCAAATTAAAAAAATAAATTATAACTCTATTCTACCTTGACACACATAAATAACACAAGGGATACTAAAACATCTAGGATCCCACTAATGAACCTAGGATATGATACCATGTTTAATGAATCTTCCCGGGTTTCTATACGAACCATCACCCAAATGGGCCCACCACTGATCATTGGGGTGTTAATGAACCCCACAGGCTAGAGACAAGTACCAGGCCACCAATAATTAAAATTAGTAATGATTTCACCCTTAAATAAGATTTAACACATAATGGAATTTCTCTTAAAAATTTGACATGACCTTTCCATAAGTCAAACATCAATTCTAAAATCAGACACGTAGAAACAAAAATGAAGTTGAAACAGATATAAACACTATAAAGTAAATGAAATCCCTATACTCACCCCAAAATACCTCCCCTATAGAAACCACCACCACCATATACCTTTCCTACACCCAAAGATATAATGTACCTCCAATAAAGTAAATGAGAGTAGTAAAGGCCTATTTGGATGAAATAAATCATTTAATGTGCCACCCACATGAATTTTTTGTAAATTACATATAATTAATATAAATATAGTAATAGGTGATACTAAATGAATGAAAGAAAATAAAAAACTAAACTCAATTCCCCAAATCAATCAATACTATTAGAGTGGTTAGAAGCTAAATAAAAGCCTGAAACTGAAATGATAGATATGCATGGACATAAAAGTACTCAATATTCCACCACACTCTTTCCCACATCAATTTTTTTAATTATAAATCCATTTTACAACTATTTTTAAATACAATTCAAAAATATAGTTTTTAAAAATCATTTTGGAACAAAGCTAACCATACCTCAATTACATAATTTCAAAAGCAACCACCTTTTTATTTTAATAAAAATAAAATAATAATTCTTAATAATTTCAAACCACTTAAATAGGTATTTTAAGAAAACCATAGTAAATAATCCAAATAAATATTTATCCATTTTTTAAAAACATTTCATTAAAACTCCAATTTCATAAATTGTCTTCAAAAAACCATTTTTAAAAAAAATCATTAACGAAATAACCTAACCATTTCCATTTTAAAACTCAATTTCCAAACAATTTCAAATTCTATTTTGAAATTTATCCATGAAATAAAATGGAAAAAGTAACAATAGTAAAACATATATCACATAGATTCCAAATGTCTAAAATAAATATAGTTCCAATAAATAATCAATAGGTAGGGGTTGCAATCGAATAAGAAATGAAATCCCATAAAATTTCATAAGAAAGACCTAGGAATTTTGGGAAACATACTAATTCTCAAGTAATACAAACCTGAAATGGTGATGAGGAACCTAGGATGACATTATTAAAATTACCATGTCCCTGATAGTCTTGTTAGACTAACCAGAAATAAAATTCTTGGAATCTCCTTCACTACATGGGCACATGGATGTTTCTAGATCACAAGGACCGCTACCACTTTCTGTCTAATCATCTCGGATTAGCCAGGGAACACTCCCTAGTAGACACACTATTAATACTAGGTATTTCACTAATATAGGTCACCCATTATATTCCTAATACTCCCATTAAATGCATCAAATGGAGGTGAGAAATCAATAATTCCATTCAACTAGTATAAAATATTTGAAATTAACTCATACCTCTCCCCCACACCCATGCAAGAAGTATCACCAAACAAACCTATTTACAATCATTTCACACTAAAATCTAGTGTATTCCAAACATCACTTGAGGGTTTAAAATCTAAAAAAATCATAATCATTACATGGGTCTTCAAAATAGGGCCTCACACCATTTTATAAAACAATTTTAACTTTAAAAATTCCTACTGGGATTTCAAAAAATATATTGGATGGATATTCTATTTTCACACCATTTGAAATACATTTAAAGTTATAATGGGAACTTTCACTAAAAACCCTTGGAAGTTAAATAATCTTTGTAACAATTTGAAATATTTTCTAAAACAATTTATACATAATTAAAATTTAATGAAACCTTGAAATCAATTGAATAAATTAACTCCCATTTTTTATAAAATCTTTAAAGTCTAGAACATAATTAATTGGATTATCCCATGAACCTAACGATATCAAAAAACATTTACACCACACACTATATATAAGATAATCCTTGAAATATTTTTACAACACTTATCATTTCAAGTATCATTTGAAATTAAAATAAACACCTTTGATAAATCACCTTCAAAGCCCAAAAATATTTATAAATTTTAAATTTCATTTTAAAATTATATTTGTATAATATAATAAACACACAATATTCTTAGTAACCCATATTTTCATTTATAATATCCCTTAAAATATAAATCCTTTCACTTTTAATAAAACCCAAGCAAAAAACAACTCTTCACTTTGGAAATTAAATAAATACAATTAAAACTATAATTTAATAATTAAAACATAAATTCAAAATACCAAGAATTAAATGGTTAAAAAATTGAAATCTAGGTCCTGATAATCCTATATTTAATTGATGAAAATCAAGTTTGAATGCATGGAATTCAATGATAAAGGATCCAATAAGCAAGAGTTGACCAACATGAACCCTAGAATCAAAAAACCTATAAGGATGGTTAATCACAACACCTATAGTGTATGTATGAACCAAATCATGGTTAAGTGAGTTGGAAATCATAAGAAAAAGATAAAGGACGGGATTGGAGACCGTACTTAAAGAATTATTCTAAATTCATGAAGAAATCAAAAGTAATTTCTATCTAGAGAGGAGGAAGCATGGGGGAGGTATGCGTGCGATAGGGGTGTCTTGTGAAAGAGAGGGCTTTGTCCAGGGGGTTAATGATGAGTAGGATGGGGTTTAGAGAGAGTTTTTCTAAAAAAATAAATAATATAAAATGAAACAAAACAAAATTTTAAATAGCGGGGAATGTCACACGGTTTACCCACTTGGTTTACCAAACTGTTTAGTGGCCATTAAACCTACACTTCATAAGAAAAATTCCTATTAAATAGTTTCACCTAGGAACCCACATGGTCTATCTAATTATATTATAACTATGTCAAATGTTTCTATCCTGATAATATCCCCTCTCACACAGTTCTTGCATGGTTACTCCTAACCATGCACAACCTATTCACATAACCAAAATTATTAAAATTTTAAAAAAATTATCTTGGAAAATTGAAAATTTTAATTTTCCCAAAAATTAATTAAAATAATAAATAAATTAAATTCTAAAATGACATGATATGTCACAAGTATTAGTATTTTTTATCACCAAACTCATCAAGATACTCAAATAACCCTCCCTCATAACCACCTAAGTGTTTTTTCTTCTAATTAGAATCAATTTCCAAGACGGTGTGTAGAAATTTTGGTTTCTTATCTTGTTTTTCAATTATCTATATAAATTATACTTTAATTTTTTCAAAATGTTCCTCAATTTCCAAAAACTCAACTCTTGAGTAGTTTTAACCATGTGTGGTTACTTTAGCACTTTTGAAAACATTAAATTTCATTGTTTGTTCTCCAAAATTGAAATTAAATATACCTTTTAAAACATCTATAATAGATCCTCTGGTAGCTATGAAAGTCCAACCAGGGATGATGGGGACTCACATAAATACTTCAAATGACAACTATTTTCTAATATTAAAAGGATTAAAAAGACACATGGGTCTTAGAGTTTAGAAGTTGTCTTATTATAAAGGAAAATACTACAACCATAAATTAGTATATATGTAGAAAAATACTCCAATGTGTTTTTGTTTGAAATAATATTTTTTAACAATTTCAAATACGATGGGTTTTGAACCAAATCCCGAATGAATGGAATATCAACTTGAATATTTTTTAAAAACATAAGGATCTTGAGTAGTCTAGGTTCATTATTATTTTTATTATTTATTTAAGGCAATAGAATGTGTATGGGAAAATTTCTTAAAACAATGGATATTTCCTCACAAAACTCCTCAAATACCTTCTTCCCTTTATTATATTTCAATTTTTTTTTTCAGGTGGGATAATTGAGTACAAATCAGTTTCAACCATGCTATCCCCATTCATAAATTTACTATTTTCTAGTTTTATGGTTTCTAATTCTTCAAAGAGTTTTATTTTGAACTTAAATATGCTCATCCCTAATATTATCTTATGTTTTCAAACTATTTATAGTTTTAACAATCAAAATGTTTTCCCGAGGTTTGAATTTAGTGGTACTTGAAAATTTACTTTTTTCTCTCCAACCAATTTCTCTGTCCATTTGACCCAACTAAAATTTTAATATTTATCTTATAATAAAAAGTAAAATTATAATAATCCATCCCAGTATTGTGTATATATTCCTAAGATAATATTTTAATAAGAATTTAATTCATCATCCCCTAAAAATTTCATTGATAATTTGAGGACTCAGACCTATATTTTGTTATGATTTTGAGGTCTTGGATGATTAGGGAATCCTGGGGCAGTGGATGGTCCAAAAACAACCATCTATTTCAAATAGAGGTTTGGGTTGTTACTATATATTGGTTTTTATATTTTTTAAAGGATCGTTACTATCTTTCATCCTTTGAATATATCCAAAAATTTGGAATTCTGAAAATGATGGTAAGGAATATCAAATTTAGGATATAAATCTCTAGAGTGAAAAAACATCCCACAATGATGAAATTTCCCTCTAAGTGAACTCTAATGATTATCATTGTAAATTATAGAATGTTGGGCATTTGATTCTTGAGAAAAAAATAGTTTTTTCTTCTATTTGATAGTTATTTTCATAGAGTAGTTATATTGGGAGTTTTGTGAAAGTATGTTAAATATTTATTTGTACTCCTCAATTGTTTTTAGATAAATCACCATCTAAATATTGATAAACTAATTTTTCATGGTAAGTAATAAGACCATTATAAAATGTTTCTATAAATAAGTGAGTAAACAATTTATGATTAATACATTATATAATGAGTCCTTTAAATATTTTCAAGGATCATGGAATAAGTCACCCTCATATTGGAAAAAACCAGTGATTTTATGCCTTACTTCAGTTGTAATTCTCCTAGGATATAATTTCATGGAAAATGAGTTAAAAACCCACCCTCAAGTTTCAAAGACATATTTATCCAACCACTAGAACCAACTACCAACATTTTATTTAAATAAAATAAGAAAAAACCTCATATTGAGATCTCCCTCACCCATTCCATGTAATAAAATATGATAAAAAATACTATAAAAGTCCTTAATAAAGTCTGAAGAGTCCTCATTAGGTAGACCATTATTGGATGAAAAATAGAGATGCAGGATCACTTCATATCATAATTTATAGGCCAGTATTAAACTGAATGTAATATAGGTTTCTAAAATCATTGGTTAGTTATAACTACCTTAGTTTAGATATACAAAAACTTAATTCTTTGGTTGATGTGGAATGATTTTTTCATTTTAGTTCATAGATCCCCCATTCTCAAAGTTTCCAATTCAATTTTCTTTTTATTTTTTAGAGAATTGAATTGTTTTTCAATTTTTGGAATTAATAGTGCTATTTTTTTTGATTTTTACCCAGTGTGTATACAATAGATACTTTTCAGATTCTCTTACAAAGATCATTATATAATATCACACAATTTGTTTTTATAATTTATGATTTTTAATAGTTTTTTCAATTTTTGTGTTGAATTAGTTTTTTTTGTTTTGGAAACATTTTTCCTACCACATAAAAGATTCTAAATTTTTATATTTGACTGTAACATATTTTTCATAAACCTAGAATAGATATTAAAGTATAGATTACTGTTGAACCCATAAGGAATGATATTTACATTGACCAAAAATAAAAACAATAAACTCAAACATATAGAACTAGAATAGTTCACTAAGAAAAAATGATGGAGGAGATGGGTTGTTCTACAGAAAATAGACCAGTAGTGAAAATGGTTTAAAGAAAAAAAAATAGAATCTTAGTAATGTTATCCCAAAAATAGTAAGTAGTAGGGATTAATGATTTAATGATCAAATGGATTTTTTGATTGTATGATCATGACAAGATATTAGTTGGAACTTAAAAAAAAACATTAAACTAGGAAAACAATCACTAAAACTAAATCTAAAAAACACTTTGAAAGGTTTACTTGTATTTAGTTAAACTATACAATTTTACAATTTAAGAATTCAACTTATCCAAAAAAAGTTAAATCATCTTCACCAAGATCAAATTATCATTTATTCTTGGTGTGCTACTCTCAATGATTTAAACAATTATTTTCATATAGTTTTTCAAATGAATGTTACTTTAATAATGTTTTTATTTTTTAATAACAACCATAGTTTATCTTGAAAAAATTATAAAATTATTGTTTTCAAGGAAAAAGAAATAAATTAGTGACTGATTTTAGAAAATTAATGTTGGGAAGAAGTAAAGATAAAAGAATAAGAACAATCTTATTCCACTATAAAATATTCAAAAAAATCATGTTAAATTAAATATAAGGAATATTATTTATTATAATAGAAAAATAAAGGGAAGTATAAGAGTTATTAGGAGAAACATATTCTATATCGATTCAATATTCCTCTCTCTGCAGATCCTTCCTCACCTTTTCTCCCTCTATAACTTCTGTACTCAATTCCTCCATAACTAAAAATATTTATTCCCTTGTACTTGTGTGTCCCTATTTTCTAGTGAATCATCCATTTTAATTAAAAGGACCCCCAAATATTTCCTCACTATCACAACTCATCACATTACATATGATATCTCCAAATGGTAGCCTTCACTATTCACTATCTCTTCCAAGTGACTCGAGTTAAAACTTATAAAAAAATACACCCCCACATGAATCAAATTTAGCTCCGCTCACTCAGCAGCTGGAATTAGTTACAATTTGATTAATTATTTATAATATTTTCTTGATAAACATCAAAATCTTCCCCATACTTAGCTTTTTTTGAATAATCTCCCTTTAACTTGGTTTTTAGTTGTAAGACTAGGGCACCACAACATTTTAATTTGTTTATTTTCGGTAAAATATAAAAAATTATTCAAATTTTTAAAACTCAAATATTTTATTTAGACATTAAAAACCTTTTGTATTGGAGATAAATATGAAAAATCACCAAGATACTCTAGAAAAACTAAAACATCTCCCAAAAAACATATTTTTCACCCCAAAAAACATACACATTAACATTCATTGAAATTTCACCAAGTATAAAATGTTAAGTATCTTTAGTTTCCTCTAAAAATTATCTTACATATCATCTACACTTGAATAAAAACTTATATGTGATGCTCGAGAGTAAAATTCTCCAATTTCATAAGTAAAAAATGATATGTATCCTATTCTCTAGAAAAGAAAATATTATGCATGCATAAAAACGTATTCAAATCCACTAAGTAAATAATATTATGAATATAATGTATAATATTTCACATAGGCATCAAAATGTTAAATTACAAAAACTTCAAAATATATTTCAAGGACTTATCTAAATTCATCAAAAAAATTTCAAACTTCAATAGATCAGATAAAAAAATATTCAATTGAAAAATTGTTAAGAAACAAACCATGAAACACAAAAAAATTAAAACCAAAAGCCAAAACCCTAAAAAATTCTCTAAAATAAAAATTTAATTGAAGTTCTACAAAAAAAATTCAAAAAACTAGTTCTTAAAACATATGAATGATAAATCCTAGAAAATTTACCAATTAAGAAAAAAAATTAATGTTTTCAAACAAATATACAAAGAATTACTTTTCCAACACAAAATAATATAATATAAATAACTGTATAATAAAATAAAATTTCAATAACAAAATATCAAGAATTTTATAATAAAAACGTGGAAAACATGTTTCATATTAAATACACATAACCAACCTAAAAAGGATCACTCACCTAATATCACAACCAAATACAATAACATAGTATTTAACGTATTTATCAAGAACTAACTCTACAAAAAATTACCCACTAGTTTATAACTCTCACACCCTAAAGAAAAATTTCATGTTTCTTTCCTCCATTATGTATCTGTATCATCACACATCTTATCTCATATCACAAACATATTCCATATACCAAAACCACATCATCATCATTATAAAAAATCCACCACCACATACCACACTAAAACTACACATCATAACATC
Organism: Viscum album; assembly: GCA_963277665.1. Lineage (NCBI taxonomy): Eukaryota > Viridiplantae > Streptophyta > Magnoliopsida > Santalales > Viscaceae > Viscum > Viscum album. The sequence goes on from OY728148.1 coordinate 601,986,368, forward strand.
GTATCATATCCTCATAAAAGTAAAGGATTGTGAACATGAATGAAATCAACCGCTTTCCCTCCTCATACCATGCACAACCCCACATTATATCACATCCTCTATCAATCATCATCCCATCATCATTACATAATCTATACATCACATAATTTTCACTCTAACCTCTATACATCATAACCCATACACTATAACCTTATTCCATTATAGATGATACTATGCCTAAAAGAGAGAGTAGGGATGTGGGACTAGTTGTACACTCATTCCCTCACCAACCTATATGTTGTTGAAAACACTTATAAGCCTAAACATTTGGGCATTGATAAAGTGATCCAACATGGGTGGTGGAGTTTTAGAAACAAGAAGAAAATATAGCATATAATATATATACACATAAGCCCAACCTCATGGATCACAACATGTAAACACTACTAAGGCCCCTAATCACCTACATGTACTCACCACTTTCCACTAGAAACCACCACCATCTCAAAAACACAACCAACCCCATATTTTGACACATAAAAACTGAAAACATTTAATTCTTCCCATTTAACCATATTTTTTATCCATTTATTTATTTACCGTTTTACCAAACATGATACATTTATTATTCTATTAATTTACCCATATTTAGTTTTAAACCATTAGTAATCCATCGACCACTCTTTTCCAAGCTGTTAACCATTCATACGAAACATTAAAAATTAATTAACATACCACTTATCGTTAGATTATATCCCATTTACTATTAGCATATAGATTATTATCAACCATATACTATACCAATGGGTAACTATAACATAACCTACATCCTCTCCATATCATGGCCACATCGACTAGCATAAATACATAATATAACATCCGCTATTGCCCCCACAAAGTGACTTATTTTCCGTATAAATACCCATTCCACCATTATAAACAATATACCCCCATACTGACTAAGGAAAACCAGCCATAACACCCATTTCACAACTCATGAGGTCACAAACCCCTCCCTACAATGGTACCCATCCTTGGATTATAATGAAGGAAGAGAGATGACAACCCTTGAGTCCCACTTTCAGTAGGCCCTAGGTTTGTGACCAACATCGAGGGTATATAAATCTCACATATGGAAGTAATTACCCTCAATAATAAAAGTAGGATTGGGAGATAGGATTAAAACTAAAATTTAAATCCATAACATAAAATAAAATGAAAACTCAAACCATCCCATAATGAATTTTTAAAGTAAATAAATACAATTAATGTCTCCAGAATAAAGTAACAAATGTTAATCCTATAGAAGTGACTAAATGAAAACTTTGATATACAAGATAGCGATGTCCATATTAATCTCCCAAGTCCTTTTGGAAACCTTAATATTAGTTTTATATATGTAGGGTGAGAATAACATGTATACTCAGTAGGATCTTACCCAAGGTACCCCATGCACAAGTGAAAAGAGTATACAAATTCACCCATGAATAAACAATATAACCAACATGCACCTAAAGTGGGAAACTAACCAATATCATCCTCACTATGACACACTCACCAAATAACACATCCAATAATAGTAACATAATAAAAATCATATCGATAACGGGTACCCTACGCTGCTTTCCCACTGGTTTTCCTCCATCATACCCCAATGATGTATGCTTTGGCACTCCCATCCCTTCCATAATATCCATTCCCAAAGATAATTTGGAAACTAAAACACATCCCACCTACAAAAATCTAGCAAGTCACATCACATCCCACCTGAAGACACATAGGACACCACATAATGTGAACCATTAAGATAACTAGAATACTAGGTAATAATGAACATGAAGGACACCAACCTCGTGCCCTCCTCCCACCATGCATAACCCTCACAATGAAGAACCTAATCCTATCATCAAGAACTACCTCTATCATACGTTTTCTTAATTATAGACATCACAACCCATTCATATCAGTTTCTACTAGAATAGAGTTTAAGGAAGAGTGGGTTTCAAACCATCCTTCTTTATAATTATGGATGTTGGGAAAATACCCATAACCCAAAGCCTTTGGACATTAGTGTAAATATGTTACTCAGGTGGGGTACATATAGAAATAACATAAACAAACAAGATAGATAGATAAAACACAAGACTAACCTAGGGGTTCACAATAAGGGACCAAAAAAAATATCCATAAATTATCGCAACCACTTCCAAAACTTCTTACATCTCTAAATTCACCATACCAAAAAATAATCCAAATACACATAATACACATTTCATCTTTCTTTTCAAGTCATGCAATTTCCAGATTCCCAAATAACTAACCATATTCATTTAAAAATACAATTTATTTCATATTTAATTTGAACCCATTAATTATTCATTCAACACATTAATTTATTTTCCACATATTAATTTACACCCCTTTTCATTAATCACTTTAACCCATTCTATATCTTTATCTTGGAAACATGTCAAGTTTATTCCATAGCTACTATGAAACTACACAAAAAAACACATAAAAAAGAATCCATCTCATGCCAACGAATCCCATTTCACCACCACCCCACATTCCGACCACCATACATAACCCCTTTAGTCTTATTAAAGTGATTCCATCATAAATTATTCATCATTTACAAGATCATTCTCATAAAAATTTGAAATTCCATGGTAAACCAATTTATTATTTAGATATATATTCTTAACTATTTTCATGCATAAAAAATTCAATCAAACGACACAATTAGGTTCAAAAATTCATCAACCACATAAATACACTATCTTAGTATAAGTCATAATTGAAAAAACATGTATTCTCAACCATAGAAGCATAAATACTGAGAATAAGTAAAAATCATGCAATTTATCCCTACCCTCCAATTTCAATTATTCTAGTTAATTATCTTCATTATGATGATATATAATATTTAACCCAGGGAAGATAAATATGTGATATCCCCAGATGTACATCTAAACATGTAGAGATGAAGGATCCCCTACCTTGAAAAGAATTTTCCAAAACATGATGGACCAAAAACAGGGGAAAAGAAGATGATGTTGCCACCTGGATACTCCAAAGGTAATAGATTACTCAACCTTTCAACTTTTATATAGATTTGGAAAAATTAAAGAGAACAAAGATTCTAACTCCAACACAACTCATAGTTATCTAAAAATAGAGTGCAAACTAAACCATTAGACATGACTAGAAACAAAAAAGAGAGAGGCTCCCAATGGTCACAAATGAATCTTCAAGGTTTAGGAACTATATTTTGGTTTATTCAGAGCTAAAAAAATAAAGAATAATCATAAGAAAAATCTCACACACATTTAAGATTCTAGATATTCTTTTATTTATAATTAAACTACTCAACTTTTCTTCTAAATTACCATTTAATTAAATGTGGAACAATCCATTTAATAAATTGAAATTTTTAACGGATAAATGATATAAATTCTTATTTGAAAAGCCTTTATTTCCCCTTATTTAAGGGTTTAAAACCATATTAATGATAAAAATTCATATTTATGGAATTATTATAAAAAATAGAAATTTTGAAAATGAAATAGAAAAATGTCTGACCGTGAGACACACTAGTAACCACGAGAGGGGGTCAGCTATCGTGAGACCAACCTACTACCATGAAAAGTAATCATGTGGCCATGTGAAGGAATTCTAAGACTATGTAAATTTATTATGTGACCGTGAGACCAACCTTCTATAATGAGATCAAATTTATATCATGAGTCCATCCCACTATCATGAGACCAACCTGTTACCATGAGACTAACCTACTACCATGAGACTGACATAATACAGTGAGACAAAATTACTACTATGATACTAAACTATAACTATGAGAAGGGATTTTGTGACCATGAGAAAGTATTTTGTGAACATGATAAGGTATTGTGTGATAGTGAGACCACACTTTATAATTTTGGAGAAAACAAGATCCCAAACACCTCCTTGACACCTCCATCACCAAAATTCCAACAATATAGTAGGTTGGATAGACCAACCCATTACATTAGAATCCTCTAAAAAAATTCTCATCATTAATAATCAAAACAAATTCCAATAATGAAAAATGAAGGGGTAATAACAACCACCCATGAGATACATCTCAGGGATCTCGTTACAACCAAAACACAACCACCAACCAAACACATCAATCCATATGCCACTTCTACTCCACATAACCATCTGATCCACCAGTTCTAACTTTATATAGACCAATATAAAAATCATTATAACCACCATAAAACACTACTTCAAGCACACAAGTCAAGGAAAACTTCCTTCCCTATTAAGAAATTGTCAGCTTTGGGTGACACTAACTTTCCTGCATAGCTTTAAAAATATTTCATAAATATAACACTCTTGATTGGGAAGAGGTTTTCCACTATTCATATGCTAGAATCCATAACACAAATAATCATTAAGGGAATAAGACACATCTCATAAATCATAAACATCCAACCATCATATCATCAAAGAAAATAAAAAAAGGATAAATTTGAAATAACTATGGGTACTGGGAACACATGTACATATCATGCTTCCAAGTACTCTTCTCTAAGACACCATGCCTCTATAGTACACAAAAAGGGGGATGGTTCATCTACACAAAACTTTCTCTTGGATGTCATGGATCTCTACTAGACACTTTATGAATGTCACATCATCCTTGATATCCAACTCTCTCCAATAAATAATGTGGGATTCATCATGAAGATATCAATGAATCTGAGACACATAAATGATGTTTTGAATCTTGTCTATATATGGTGGAAGCCCCAACTGACATAAAACCTCACCAACATGCCTAAATAACTAAAAAGGTCTGAAAAACTATGAAACAACTTAATTCCTTGACTAAAAATATATTTCCCATAGTAAGAGGAAATCCTTAAGAACACATGGTCTCAAACCTATAACCCTAAGGGAATCATATTATGATCGAAATAAGATTTTTGTTAGTCCTACACCATCTTCATCTTCTCATGAAATACTTAAACCTCCTCTATCGCACTCTAAACCTACTCATATCTAGAAAAAATGACTCTCCATCCTCGATTCAACATAACAAATAATTATATGACCTACCATATAATGCTTCAAAGGGATACATGCTGATGGATGAGTGGTTGTTGTTGTTATATGTGAACTCAACCAAAGAAATGTTCTTTTCCTATGATCTGTTGAATTCCAAGATACTTACTCACAATATATCCTCTAGTATATATATAGTTTTCTCTATATGTCCATATATTTTAGGGTGTAAAGTAATTATGAGGTATAACTAAGTGATAATGGTATTAAAAAACCCTCTCAAAACTTATGAGAAAAAATGCATCCAGATTTGAGATAATAGACCTCGAAACTCCATGCATCTTCATAAACTCATCCACAAACCTCCTTGAAAAAATATCTATAGTGGTTAACTCTTTGATAGCTAGGATGTGATCTAACATTATCATCCTATTCATGATTTCCTAGATGAAATTATATTCTCCATGATCCCAAGTTAATCCCATGAATAATTCCATAGAGATGTCATACCATTTATAACTAGGGACATCCAAGGTTGCAACAAACTTATAGGAACAAAATTATATTACTTTACCTGCTGGAAAACCAGACATAGATCCAAAAACTCTACCACATCCTATTTTATCCTAATCCCCCAAAATTTAAAACTCAAACCATGGTACATATTAGATACCCTTGGATGCACTAGTAAAATGAGCTGTGAAACTCATGATGGAGTCTCTTGTAGATTTCCATTAGGATGAATAGCCTCCCCCAAAACAAAATCTAATTCGGACCATCCTAAAACTATCCATCTCAGGTATCATCATGGACAACTCAGTAATGCATTGCCTTAGCCTTTGAGTTTCCCCACTGAGACTCATTTACAAACTACATTATAGGTGATTAAAATATCATCTAAAATAAGTAAGTTCCATCATCAACCACCCTTTAATATAGGTACATTTCTAAAAAAAAATTCATCATCCCCCAAGAATCTCTATAATTTTGAATAAGATCCTTTTATACTTATTTATCATTTCATTAACCAAGACATTTCACTTACCTGAGGTATTGGAGATCTTAAATTAATAGCCCTAGAGAATATCCATCCACCTCTACTATCACATATTTAGGTTATGTTGAAGGAATATAAACCTCAATCTCTTTTGATTGAACACAAAGCATTATCCGATTAGGTAATATCACTATAAATTTAGTGAAAAGAAAAATTCAACTAGCTCCAGGTCAAGAGAACTATAATTACACTCATTGGGATGCAATTTTCTATACCCATTGGATATCCCCACTTTCTACTACATCAAGATGCATCCCAAGAATAGATGATAAGTGTCAAATAAAGCCTCAAACATCACCCCCTCTACTATAAACTAAAGCAAAAATTGTATTAATCAATCTCCCCTTAAAGAACTCAAACGTTGTCTTACACAGATCTGTCTAAATGAAATCATAACATTTCATAGTTTAAGCTATCAATGGGGTCATAATCCATGATAAATAAGATAGGAACCTCTAGGAATATCCTTTGAGACTAAGGAAACTATGAACCTCTACTAAACTATTGGGTTCTACCCAAGAAATAACTACCTTGATCTACAATATTTCTATGAACATACCCCAATGCAACACCCAATTCCCAAGAAAAAAAACTTATATATCCAAAATTTTCACTTTGATAGCTTTACATAAAGCTGGTGGAGTCGAAGGACCTTTAAGAAAACTATGATATAATTGAAATTATCCACCTTGGACTTTGAGTATATTAATAAGTCATTGACTAAGATGAATAAAAAATAGTCTGGGAACTAATGGAAAACATATTTCATGATCCTAATGGATAAAACTAGAAATTAGTCTTCAAGATGACCTAATCCTTCACCCTTAGCTGATGGTACCCATACCATGGATCGATCTTATAAAACCAACTAGATAAACTTAACCATTTAAATAGATCATTGATCCTGAAAAGGGGACAGTGATTCTTAATCATTACTTGGTTCAACCTTTGATTGTCTACACATAGCCTCATGACACCATCTGCATTCTTGGCGAATAACACTAGAGAACCCCACAAAACACAATATTCTGGATGGAAAATTTCTACATCAGGTCATCTATCTAAATATTCAACTCCAACAACTCATAGGGTTCTATATGATAAGGATCCATCAAAATACGAGTGATGCTAAAATTCAATTCTATCCCAAACTTGATGTCACACCAAGGGGTAGTGTTGCATCCTCTTTGGGGAAGACATACAAGAATTCATTGATAACTCTAAGAGTATCCACCATCCCAATGCCCAATGAATTTGTAATAGTTTATCCATCAGAGATGTAATGGGATGCAGTTGACTACTGGCCATCTGACAACATTTTTCGCTGATGAAAATTTCATGTTAACCATACACATATAAGAAATATATATTTATTTAGAAGTAATAAATAACCACATGTATGGAATACAACCAAAAAATTCTAAGGATTAAATAATATGGTTGTATATGTAGTAAGAAGAGATACCCACATGACTTATGCTACCCTATAATATTTCCACACTCTTTAAAAACATCAAAACAATATGGTCTAGCCTGTGCCAAGTGTATTCAACACCAGGGGAACCAGAAGCCCCCGAAATCTAGTCATATAAAACAAACTAAGCAGGGTTAAATAAAGGAGTGTGAGACTCCTAAATCAAATAAGGACAAAACTAGGGTAAATGATATGTTAATCATACCACTAATGATATATGGACCATCTAGCACTGACATCTCCATAAAATATAACTATTTATGCCTGAATCCCCTTTATCACTACTGAATACCACCTATATGACCATACAATAGACTAATAACCTAAGGATGAGATACATAATGTGAAAAAATATACTATTGATAGCCCCCGAGGGCGTTGTTAGTTCCCTATGGTGCTATGATTTTTTTTATAAAACTCAGACAATACTAACTCAATAGTATAGTACGTGGTAAGTCCAAGTGTTGAACCCAAAAGGACGATCTGTATGTTCAAAATTAATTAGGAAATTGAAATTTCAGTTGATTGGTTGTTTTCAAGAAAAGAGAAACAATAGAAGAAAATATTGGGGGTTTGAATCAATATGGGAGGCATTCCAGGTTCAATGATTTTTAGGGCCATGTGCTAGGGATTTACTTGAGAGTTTGTTTATTCATTCTTTGTGTCGGAATTGGGTCAACAGAGATCCTTGGTCTTGGTATCCCACCCTATTCCAATTATTACGCCTTTTTAATGGTCATATACTAACAGTAATCACATAAATAATCAACCCAAAACCATTTTTAAACATAATCGGCCTTAGATGCGTAATGTTCATACACAACTAAGTTGATTAATTGATGCAATAAAAAGATATCTTTCAATACATAGAAATGATCATGCTATACAAAAAAAAAAGATATTTGGAATTAAATAAATGGTGTACAACAATCCGAAACATGAATAATAAAATAGAATAATCCCTAAGCACACATCCCCTACAAATCACATCACCCAACAATATGAAGAATACTCGCTCATGGAATTGGTGATCATCTTAGACACCCGAGGAAGAATATTGGAGAAGAAGGACCTCAGATCGTCACTCCATTATCTAGAGTAATTTCATTGGTTGTAATTTGCATCCTCTTCCCCTCAGTGTCTTGAAAGGGTTGTATAGGCTGGTATGTATAGGCTTTTCTCATCGAAACCTACGGCCCATGTCGCCTGTTTTTTCTGAGCATGTCGATGACTACACGATGTGTACCTGGGGTACAGGACGTGTACTTGGGGTACACGTCATGTAATTTAGATCTGTTGTTTCTTCAACCGAGTTGATTCTGTGAACACTGATTTAATTGGTTGACATCTGTCACGATGTGTACTGCTAATACACGACGTGTAATTTACTTTCACACTATGTATGCTCATCTTGACTTGTCCTGCACATATCTGTTTCACTTAAAATGGTCACGATTTATACTTGTGGTACACGGCATGTAATCAAATTTTCTTCACTTTTAGAGATCCTATTCATCTTAAAAATATGATGTCGCACCAATTCTCTTCACTTATGGTGTGAAGGTTTGTTTGGATTATATTTGATCCTCTTTTCATTCCCATTTCAATTATTAGTCATTTCCTACCACAAAACACTAACAAAGTTAATTTTCTCGACACTTGGAAAAAATTATTATTGAAATAACCAAATCATCAGTTTAAAATACTCTAAAATATATGAATGAAATACATGTATCAACTATCTTTATCTCTTATTGACTACTAAAAAAGTGGTGGTGACATCATCTATTACTATGGAAGGGGATAACCATCGAAACCAAACCATCATTCCTGAGCATTTGGGAACTAATCCTAATGATGAACAAAACCCCCATAGGTAAATTCTATGAACATAGATCCCCTAGAAAATTATCATAAATAATTAACCCTAGAAGAATAGAAAATATAAAACTATGGATAAATCCATATAGGTGGAAACCTCAAAGTCCATGGCCTATGAGAACTGCTACTAATAACTCTGATCCTTAGGGAACTATGCTAGTTTCTCTCTTGTGATAGATCTGCTTAAAAAGTGCATACAATTGATCACCTAGAACATCTTCTACAGTTAAAAATATTTCCCAAATTTAAATGGAATAACTAAATACTGGATAGATGAGGTAAGTTAATTCTCAAGACACTTCACATGAGAATCCTCCTAGGGAAAAATATTGGGGGAAAAATTAAAAATATCGTTAAAATTTATCTAGATATCATACTAAAAAGTACTCCCCCAATGAATAGAAAGAATATATTACATCTTTAACATCTTATTAGTTGATGATAGGATATCTACTCAAAACTCATTTTGGAAGTCTACCCAAGAAACATCCACCTCCTTCTACTCCTTGAGATACAACATCCACCACAAACATACCACACCCTTCATCTAACTGACTTATAGTGGGACCCGATACTTTGCTCGAGCCCGAATCGAACTAAAGGAAATTTTGATCTCCTACAATAAGGAATCTATCTCCAGATCAGATACGATTCCCTCATACTTTCTAGGATTTTCCACTAAAAGGAATACAACATCCTCTACTACTAGCCATCCTCCTCTCCTAGATTAACCCTTCAGTGGTCATCCGAGTTAGTCTGCTGAAACTCTCCATCCCGAACCACACATGATTGACATCCAATATCCATAAATGAAGGGAAAACAGATTCTATAATGTTGATAGTATGTAATTTTATTAAGGTTCATCAGATTAATACATTTTAATTTCCCAAGACTGCTCAATTTATATAGAAACACAAATAATCATGATGCATGTACCTTTCCTAGGTCTCTACCCTATAAGTGATAAAACCTAACTTGGTTATTTGGTAGACTCAGGATCCTTTTATCAGATCATAGGAGGACCTAAAATCCCATGTTCTAGCTATTCTCCCTAACCTATGTCACACGCCAAGATTAACCAAAACTGTTTCCCTACCAACCCATGAAATCCTCAAAGTGCCTAACTCTAAACTTTATCCTATCTATCAAAATGACTTTGATACCACTCTGTAGTTACCCCTACCTCCAAAGTCACCCCTACTAAGTTTAAAATGGATGAATAGAGATAATGACTCATGAGTAATCCCTTCAACAAGCTTTGGGTTGGTGATTTTCACAGAGGGTATAGAAAATTTTCATATGAAAGGAATTACCCTCAATAATTAAAGTAGGATCGGGAGATTAATGAAAAAACCAAGAAAATCCATTATATAAAATAAAATAATAATTCAAACCCATCATAAAAATCATGTATAAAGTAAACAAATATAATTAGAGTCTCTAAAATAAATTACAAAAAGACAATCCTATGGCAGAGAATCAATAAAAACACTAATATACAAGCCAATAATATCCATATCGGTCCCAAAAATCCTATTAGAAACATTAAACACCATTTTATATACATAGGGTGAGCATAACATGTATACTCAATAAAATCAAACCCAAGGTATCCCATGAAAATTTGAAAAGAGCATATTAATTCACCCATGAACAAACAACTGAACCAACATGAATTTAAATTGGAAACTAATAATCCCATCTTCACCATGGAACACTCACTAAATAATGCATATAAGTATATTAACATAATAAGAAGATTATTAATAAAGGTTACCCCACACCACTTTCCAATTAATTTTCCACTCTCACACCCCAAAGATGTATGTACTGGAACTCCCATCCTTTTTATAAAAACCATACCCGAAGACACCTTAGAAACTATAAAAAATCCTTCCTGCAGACACCTTTGAAACCACAACACATCATGACTAAAGACACCTAGTACAACAGATCACATCAAACACTCCATAACTATAATAGTAGGGTATCACTAACATTAAGGAAATCAACCCTGTTCCCTCCCCCCACTACACACAAAACCCACTATGAACTACCGCATCCTATCATAAAAAACACATATAGTGATATTTTTACTTCTAGCTATCACAATCCATGTGTATAGGTATCCACTGGAAGATAGATTAGGGAAGTGGGGGTATCCAATATTATTTCCTCACCAAGATGGATGCTAGAAAAAATAACTAGAACCCAAATCCTTTGGGAATCAATGTAAACAAAAGACTTGGTTGGAGCATGTTTCAAAATGACATAAAAGTACAAGATAGATAGATTACACATAAGAAAAAACTTGGGGTTCATAACAATGGCACCAAAAATATTTCCACAATATATCACTACCTCCATCACCATCGCTACCAACTAAATTTTCACAATACCAAGAAATAAATCCATATACACACAAGATTCATTATTCTGTATTTATTTTCAAGTCATCCCATTTATAGATTCCCCAACTACTTACCATATTTATTTAACAATCCCTTTCATTTCATATTTAATTCCAACGCAATAATTATCCATTCTATACATTTTTTTATTTTATACACATTAATTTACACCCCTGTTTATTAATCACTTCAACCTATTCCATATCATTATCCATGTTAACACTTCAAGTTTATTCCATATCTACCAGGAAAGTACACAGAACAACACATTAAAACCCAACACTCTCATTCCAATAAACCTAATTTTACCACCACCCCACATCACAACCACCACACATCAACACTTTAGTTTTATTAGTGGGATTTCATCAAAAATAGTTCAACATTTACAATGGAATTCTAAGACAAATTGGAGATTCCATGGGAGACCAATTTATTCATTGGATACATGTTATTAGATATTTTAATGAATGGTGATTTTAATCAACAACACAACAAGATTCCCAAATTCAAAATCCAAAAAACACACTATCTCAACATAAGTTATAATTGAATAAAAAATAAGTATGACCATCCATAAAAATATAAATCATGATAGAAATTATAACTAATGTGATTTCACCCTCCACTTAAATTTAAATTAATATAGTTAATTATATTTATTAAGGTGACACATACCATTTACCCCAAGGAATAAAAAATAATAATACTCTTATATGTATATATAAAGAAGAAGATATGAAATATCCCCTACATGGAAAGGAAGTTTCTCAAACACACTGGATAAAAAAAGGGTGAAATGAAGATGATGTTAGAAAATAGACATCCCAATGGAAAGGGATTAATCAACAATTCCACTTTTATAAAGAAGTAGGAAAATAAAATAGAAACAATATCCTACCACAAACTAAACTTATTACTATAGAAAAAAAAACATGTTAACCAAATCATTAAACATGCCCAGAAATAAGAACTTGGAGGCTCACAGTGGATGTGGGAGACTCTTCAAGTTTTAGGAACTAGATAGTGGTTTTTACAGAGTTAAAAACACAACGAATAATTGAAAGGAAAATTTTACATGCATTTAATATCCTAGATATGGTTTTCCTGATGATTAATGTGGTCAAAATTCTTTCATAATTTCCATTTAATTTATATTGTGAACAATCCATTTAATTGATTAAGATTTTTTAGGTAAAATGATATAAATAACTTATTTTAATTTCTCTTAATTTAAATTATTTATGTATTTAAAAGCATATATTTGATAATAATTAATAATTAATAAATTATGGGAAAAGTTGGACATTTTTAAATTGAAACGTAGAAAGGTCTGACTGTGAGACACACCTAAAACTGTGAGTAGGTGTCTAATACCATGAGACCAACCTTCCACCATGAGAAGGAATCTTCCAACCATATGAAGTAATTATACAATTGGATGAAGAAATTTTGTAACTATGGGACCAACCTACCATCATGAGACTTAACTATGACTCCGATAAGGGATTATGTGACTGTGAGACTAAAATTCATAATTTTTTTGGGAAAGTAAGACCCCAAACGCCCCTTGAAACCTCCATCACCAAAATTACCTCAAAGTAATTGGTTAGAAATTTTGAGCTGTTACACATGAAAATACCACAAAATCTACCAAAATAATCCCCAACCAATACCATTATAACCACATTATGAGAAACACAATTAAAAATAGTAAAAAACATAAAAATAAGAGTGATTCACATTGATAAATAATTTTTAATCTTTATTTTCATATATATTAGATATGTACAAAATATACATCATTGAAAAAATTATATAATTCCAAGAAACTATTTCATTTACATTTTTAAATGATTATCCTTTTATGAGAGTTGATTCAAATTGTTTAATCCCAAAACCAATATATATATCAAATTAGAAAATAAAACTTCTTATAGTAATTTCAAATAACCATAATTCATTAGAAATATCATAAAACCATATAAAGTATATGTGAATAACCCCTATCCTTCAATTTACTTTAGTCTAATTCATTTTCGTTATTATTTCATTCCTTACTATTTATCTAAAGAAATAAAAAGTCCCATAATTCTTAAATTTTCATTAAATAAAGAAGGAGAAGTCTGAAATCTCCTACCTCAACCATGAAGAACCCAAGTGGTTGATTTTTCTTGAAGTTGAAATTGTTTTCAATAGATTTTGAAGATGAAATTTAGTGGGGATTTTAATTATGGTGATTGTTGAATAGGTATTAAGTTATAAAATATGTGTTAAGATGACACATTATTTACTCCATTTGAGTTTGGAAGTTGAATATATTTAAGTTGATTTTTGGTGAGTAATATAGCATGAATATGGATAACTATTTATTTGAGAGTTACATTAAAAAATGTCCCACACACACACCATCCATTCAAGGAGAACTACAACCACTACTTAGGTGGGAAGTCAACCCCTATCAAGCCAGAATAAGAAATAGTGGGTGTACATATGCATAAAATTCACTCAGAGAGGTGATTGGGAGCATAGGTGGGCCACCATATAGGGAGGAATGGAAAAATGTGAGGGTGACGACATGTAGTAGTGCTAGTGGGAACCAAGAGTGGACCCCATTACACACTTCTGGTTATATGAGGTGGTGAGTTGTTATAAAATAAAGTGTGTGATTGAATGAAAAAACAATGTGGGAATCATGCTCACTAGTCAATATTCATACATAATTAAACATACATAAAGAACCAATTACATCTGATGAGTTTGATCTATGCCATTTGAACTATTCTCTAGTTGTCTTCTACCTTAATCTTTCATTATAGATTCTATGTGTCGAGTTTTCTACATGTTGTACCTCCGATGGATCGATCTAAGTATGTTAAGCATTATTTTATTATTCTTATGATTAAAATATAATCAAATCATCATGAAACTTTATTTGTGTGAATTAATGATGATCAAAACAAGGATAAACAATGTGAAGAAAATGTGATATTTGTGGTGATGTTGATTTTTTTGTCACAAATGATTTACCAAAGCTATTGCATGAAGGAGTAAGTCAGTTCAATGAGTGGCTATCCAAGATTTTCAGAGTTTATCTATGAATACCCTTGAGGATTTCATTTTCAGTATGATTTTAACTCATAAACAAGGGATATTTTTGAGAGAGATAGACTGAAATAGAGACACTAAAGAATTATATTTTCTAAATAAGGTTCCATTCACTTATGTTTTTCATTTTCCTTCACATTCCCATGATGATATTATGTTTACAAAACTTACTATGTTACATGAAGAAGAAATCTAGGTAGTCCTGCATATACAGTTACATGAAAGAAACTTTAGAATCATGCATGAAATTATATCTATTAATGAAATCAGTTTTTTTGAATAATTTAAGGAAGAGATCACATATATCCTTGTCACATTAAAAACACAACCACATCACTTGAAGCACAATCACAAAGGAATTTCTAATATTGATATGTGATACTTTCATGCGATGTTTTTCATGTTTTAGGTTGGGTGAAACAGTACATGTTAATGAGTTATTTCAAAAGAGTGTATTGTGTGAAAACATAATGTGTTGGCGTGAGATGCTTGGGAGAAGGAACAATGAAGAGGTGTGTTTGATATATAATGTTCACATGAAATAGTATAGTAAATCTTGAGGTAGTATGCATGTGTTGGGACCACTCTGTGTATGAAGTGGTATTTGTTGTCAACAACTCTCAATGCTGGTCAAAATGAAGAAGGATCTCCAAGGTTAATGGAGGTTGGTTAAAGTGATGACGCCTAAAGAATTGTTTTGTATTTATAGAATTGGATTCCATGATTAGGAAATTCTCTATGATGTTAAATCAGACGATTATTAACCTGATCCTAAATTCAAAGAACTTGTTTCGAAAGTTACACAGTGTTTAAAACAATGATGTTTCATTCATTTGAGGATGAAGAGTTATTTGAAATTCATATTCCAAAAATATTATAAGAATATGAGGAGGTCATTCAGTATTTCATTGTTTCAAGAAAACTATAGAAGAGCTTAAAGAAGATTTGGCTCGGAGTTCCATGATGAAATCAGATGATGCTTTGCTGATTTTTATTTCACAAATATCATAAGTTTGTAGAACTTGTGATGCAAGCCTTATGAAGTAAAGGAGGAGAAAAGGTGATGCCAACAATATTCTGTCATGATTGGAAAGAATGATTTTTTTGGGAGACCGATAAGTTGCAATACTTTCATTTTCAAATATGACTATGCTAAAGGTGATTGGTCAAAGTCTGAATATCATAAAAGATAAGATTCATGATAAAATAATCTGATTATTGAAGAAGCTAGATGACAATAAAGAAGTTTGGGTGTTTTTTCCAAAGCAGATACTTAAGGTGGAACCTTTTTCTAGTGTTTTCCAAATTTTTGGGCTCAAAATTTGGAGTTTGATGTTGGAAAAGAAAAGACTTCCTTGTAGGAGTGAATGGTTTTCAGAATGGAGAAGGAAATTAAAAAAGGAAGCAAACCACGTACCTCAGAACATAGACCGTGTACCATGTCCAGGAATAGTTTGCAGTTGCATACCATGTAGAGGGAAAGTTATGTGTGACGGTTTGAGGAACGGGTCATGGTATCAAAAATGATTCACTGCGAAAGGAGTTATGGTACACGGGATGACTCGTCATTAGAGGAAGATATGAAGTATGTGGAATGAAAGGCTTACGGTATGCAAAACATCAATAGTATCTGACAAACACATGGTACATAGTGAAGGGTCATAGTTCGTAGGAGGGTAATAGTATGCGGTGGGGGCTCATAATATGTGGAAGGAGAATAAGTCACGGTGAAGATTTTCCCACATTGAAAATTTGGGTAAAATGGGTTAGTGGAATTTTCATAGTTATTTTCCTATATAAAGAGTGATAATACCATCATTAAGAGAAATAAAATTTGATAAGAAAAGATCATCACTATGGAAGAAGTCGTCCTGGTCCAAAAGGGTTCTCGTAGGAAAAATTCTATGAAGGGAAGTAGTACGTAGGAGAGATTCTGCATAGGACGAAGTGGTACATGGAAGATGAAATGGTTCATGGAATTGGAAGGATAATTCCACAGAATAGATTCTGAATAATACAAAGTGGTACATGGGAGATGAAATGATTCCCAAAATTTGAAGAAGAAGTCTGTCGAAAGAATAAATGGTTTGTGAAATAGGAAGGAATAGTCTGCATAAGAAGTAATTCAACATAAGTAGAAGATGTAAGAAGTAACGGTACGCCAAGGTGATACATGGAGGTGGTATATGGAGAAGGTGTTACATAGAGATGGCATAGTATATGGAGCAGGCACAGTATGCGGAGCAGGCATGGTACACGAAGCAGGCACAGTACGCGAAGCAGCCATGGTACGTGGAGCATGCACAGTATACAAAACAGGTGGGGTATGCGGAACAAAGATAGTTTGTTAAGGAATAATTTGTTCATGAATAAATCACAATACATGGTGTAAGAAAGTTTGTAGAGGAAGAATAAATAGTCCATGTAATCAGGGATGGTTTGTGGAAGTGGAAACAGTTTGCAGAATCAGGGACAGTTCACAGAAGCATAAATTGTACATAGAAGAGAAATGATACTTCATTCACTGATGATATTGTTTATCAGATAAGGAGTGTGGAAAATTTATATTCCATTATTCAGGTAATATTAACTGTGATGATGATAAGATGAGCTGGTCCCCATTGTTTTGACAATCACGAAGGGAGTTTTGTTATTCTAGCAAGAAGAAGAATAAGTTTTAGTGTAGTTAGTTTTGTACTGAAGAAGAAAGAGAAGAAGACTATGAAACTTTCATGTTTTCTTCTGGGAAAGAAGAAGAAGAGGGTTACTTGCATTCCAATATGAAAGTAACAAGTGAATAGTAGGATATCATGTAGCAGTGTGACATCCGACACGTCTCAACAGGTGGAACACTCTATTGGTGTTTCAAATCCTATTCAATAGGGAGAAGACTCTCTTGGGAGGCAGTATAAAGAACCATTAAGGAGCTGAAAGGTAGACTAGGTTGTCACCAATTTGGGTAAGGGGATTTTTTCCAACCCTCATCCAATGTTTAGGGACTCACACTGACTAGAGAATTTTTTTCCTAGTAAAACCATTGTAAAAATTACTACATTATAGTGGGGAATCCACGTACTGGTTATGCCCATACATGGAAAGGACGTAGCTTCTCTTATTAAGTGGAGAACCTTGTAAAAATACCGTGTGCTATTTTTTACTACTATCATATTATTTCATTCGATAAGGAAAATATAATAATAGAATCAAGATCCTAATAGTTCAATAGGTATAGGGATAAAAAGTAGAAATTGGTTTAAAAAGTCCCCAATACTGATTCACCCCCTCTCAATGTTAGGCGTATCCCAAAAGAGGTCCTCTCAGGATGTTCATGTTTTATAGAATGAATAATAATGGGATGTTTGTTTTTTTGTATTATTTCACATTTTATATTGATAATACCATGTACTATATTACATAAATGCTTGAATTTTGAAGAAATTCATGCAATATATTTTTATTGGTGTGTAGTGTTTTAAAATTGAAGTCAGGAATTAATTCTGTAGGTATATATGAATAGTCAATAAATTAATAAGGTTCATATAATTTTATGACCAGTGAATAATGAGCAAGAATAAGTGATTTTTTATCATTTGTTGAAGATCTTAAAGATTGTACACAAGGAGATCAGGTGATCGGATTTTTTTATGGAGAAATACTTCATCTTTAGGTAGTGAAGAATAAGATGACAAAGATATTTCTATAAACGGATCACATATTATGTGAACCAAGACTAGTGGAATTTTTTAGTGGTATCTTAAAGTAGAAGAAGTCTTATAGAGACCCAAAGCTTGACGTTCATGGACATTACATTACTTTTTCGGAATACTTAATACATAACAAAAAAAGACACACAAGGACCGTAATAGTTTAGTGTCTTTGGAAACTTGGAACATAATCTTTGAATCGTGGTGAAAGATCTTCAACATCTCCCATAGCGATCTTATACTTTTTGTTTCCTTACCTAAAACCTTTCATTTAATCCTGGGGGAAAATAAAACATAAAAAGGGAGAGTTCAAATGCTCAGTAAGGGTAAGCATGGATAAAATAAAACATACCATATACATTTGAACTTAAAAACATGAACATAATGTTTAAACATCAAAATCGTGAGTAACGACATAAAACATGGAAGTACATAAGGCATATATCACAATGGAACATAAATCATGATAAACTAGCATGAGAATAAAACATGTAATTATGGAATCCATGAAGCACATGTAATGATTTCCATAGTAGCCAATGCATTGCTGCCAAGACCATCTTAGTGGACAAAGTCCCTTTCTGAATCGAGTTCACTCCTCGTTTCAGTCCTGTAACACTGAACCAGATTAACTAACCATTCCAGCCATGTCTATCTCATGAGATATAAATCTTTACCCAATGCATTGGAGGGAGATATAGGTCCCACCCATCTCATAATGATACCATTCTTATGTGTGACACAAATCATAAATCATACATCATAGCATAACCCATGAAATAAAAATGGGATTCTTAATCATCATGCCATCATAAAACAATTCATATAAGATAAAGGAATTCATAAAAATAATTCCATCACAACATAATCAAATCAATTTAATAATAGGGATAGAAACAGAACCATATATTATCTTATATGGAAAATAATTTTGATAAAACACTTGAACTCCATTCTTGAGGAAAAAATCCTTTCTATTTCAAAAATATTTTCCTTTCATAACATGTCATAAAATTTTAAACTAAAATAAGTTGACTAAAAATAAACATGAACACTTGTAAAGTAATCTTTTTGGAAATAATGTTTTAAAAATCCATTCATTCCATATAAGTTAAAAAAACATTCTTCTCGTACTTTGGCCGGAAAAGTCAAAAAGTACCTCGTACGGAAAACAACAAAAGATTCCTTTCATATCTTTTACTAAAAACTGAACAAATGGTAAAATTGGATTTAAACAATTGTAGGAGGATAGAAATAATATTAAATATTGAAGAAACATGGATGTGGATGACAAATATTCCCCAGTAAATTCTGAAATATAAACAATCTCGGATAAAAATGAGATTGTGATATTTTCCCTTACCTTAGGTTCGATATGCTTCGTACGTATCCAAACCTCCTGTATAATGATTTAAATAATGTAATTGAATTATTAAAGAATCATATTCATTGTTATTATATCATATATGGTTCACTTATGACTTTATATTACCCGTTCTTTTGAAAATTCATGTTAAAGTAGCATTTTGGGTAAAATCGTTTCATTTGTCGTTCATGTTTTAACTTGTAATTATTCATATGATTAATTAGATCATGATTACTTACATCCAGAATGTAAAACATGATTTATATATAATATATATTTAGAATATACATATATATAATGGATCGATAAATGGAATGAAATACACCATTCATGGAGACGGTAGGCCGTACGTACGCATGAAAACTATTTTCGTTTCCTTATTGAATTGAATGTGATTAATTTGATGACATAAATATATATAAAAATTCAGTAGCATTATTATGTCACATATTTTATGATTACTTATTATATATAATTTATAATCATTCTTGAATGGTTTTCATGTAGAGTGAATCTCATCGCGTTGTGGAGACGGTATTCCGTACGTACGCACGAGCGATGATAACATTCCCATGATTGTCTAATTTTATTAATGTGTATGTATAATATTACAGAATCAATATAACTTTAAAATAATCATATATATTCTTTACTTTCACCATTATACCCATCCATGTAAGGTGGTGGTGGAAAATAGATTACACCACGACATGGAGACGGTATTCCATACGTACGCACGTGCGGTGATTTCGTTTTCCGTAGGGTGGATAGATGGTGAAATATGGTTGTTTTATACTTATAATAACATATCAGTACATAATTGATACTGATGTTATTACTTCATAATGAAACAACTAAAGAAGAAGAAGTGGAAGAAGAAATAAAGTCGAAAGAATCGGTAACAGACATTACCTCTTCTTTGAAGCGCCTCTTTGAGACCTCCACTTAGGGCACTAAAATTGGTCTTTGAAGAATACCAGGACCTCTAGGATATTTCTAGGGAAATGGAGAAGAGAATTTGGCAGGGGTTGTCCGAGATTGAAGGCTCAATGTGGTGTGAGGAAGAGAGGGAGGATGTGCCCTTTTATAAGGGAGGAGGGGGGCACCTTTTGAAAAACTAAAAATATTATTTTATTATAAAGTCATATTCGGTTTTTAATAGCTCAAAATTGATTTATTTTGAATATAAGGTGGTGATGGGTCGAAATATTTTCATAAAATAGAATTTAGAGAAGTTTAGGTTTCTATTTTAACCTTATCATTTAAATTTAACTTTAAGTTAAATAATTTCACTTTTACCGTGTCTTCTTGTTTTCTTACACTATAATGTTAATAAACTTACTATAAAAAGCTAAAAGAACCCCAAGTTGTTTATTATTAATATATATAATCTTATCTAAGTCATTTGGCCGAACCTTAGATTTTTAGGAATAAAATAACAATTAATAATATAGTATTTATTGTAAAAACTATTTTATTTCAATTTTGACACTATTTGGTAATTGATTTTTGTAAAAATAATAAAAGAATGATTAGTTCTAAAAACTTTAATTAAATCAATACTAACATGTCATATTAATCTATAAAATTAGTGGAATTCATAAAAAGTCTCAAATTACATTTATTTGGGTATTTATAACATCAATTATGTCAATATTTCATTAATAAGATAATTTCTGCATCATCTTTGTGTCATAGATAAATTAGATTATTTAATGTCTATAAATTATAAATAAAATAAAATTTTGTAGGAAATCATTTTATATTTCTAATGAATATTTATAGTTGAATTTATCTTATCTATAACCCTATATTAAAAATGATTTACTTATTAAACTTTGATTTTAACTATTTTAACCCTTCTTTAAATAAATTAATAATAAATGTCCTAATCTAAAACAAGTGGGCCTAAATGGTCATATTTTAATCTTAAGGTTGTTTTTGGTATAATTAATCTTATACTGTAACACCCCAAGCTTCCACGGTACGTTTCCCTTCGAATAATGCGATAGCGTGTGTTGTACGCAACCTCGAGTTCTAACACACACCACAACTAATTAAACTAGCCGTTGTGAATACTAATACCTACTTTTTGAAATTATATATATTTTATATTTGAAAATGGACTTCATTTTTGGATTCGGAATATCAAAATTAGCCTAGGGTTAAATTTTGGTGCATTTCAGATAACTTTCATATTTTGATGAATAGTGAAAATTACTAAATTTTAATTAAAAACAACTTTTTTAATCAAAATAATTAATAGTGATAAATTGTGAATTTGAGTGGTCTTAATGTATATTTAGAATATATTTTTACCATTTAATATAATGTTGGTCATTGGACATAATTTTACAATTAAACCGAACATAAACAAGTGTCAATCTTTTGATAGTTATTACCTCTTAAAAACACGCTTTTTGTTTTGACAGCGGGAATTAATTTTAAATTAATTTCTGCCACTTATGTGTTTTGAATTTAGGAAAATGGATTCCATATTTGGAATCAGGATGTACAAATTATGTAAATAGGTAACTTTTATTTTTACACATTTTGAATAATTACTGCGGTAAATATTTTATTTACCATGGTTAAAGGGTAAATCCGGTAAATAAGGGTTAAAAAAAATAATATTATAATAATACTAAATTACCCTAAAACGTGTCTTAACCCTATTTGTTGATACATGGTCGACCATGGGCATCTTTGGGTCTGTTTTGGGACCCCATGGATCCACTTGTAAGTGATAATGACACATTATATTAATAAAGTTAAAATAAAAATAAAAATGGCATAAGCTTACATCTTTTAGAAGAACAATTTTTACATAGGGTTATACATGTTGAATTTTCTATTATAAATATTCATTAGAAAGATAAAAAGATTTCCTACATAATTATATTTTATTTATAATTTTTAGACATCAAATAATTTAAATTATTAATGACACAATAATGATGCAATGTTTACCTCATTAATAAATCATTTAAATAAATAAGATTATAATGATTAAAATATTATCTAAAACCTGTCCAATTCTTATTGGTTGATGTTATTTAGAATATGAGTCATATTATCTTCGACCTCAATGATTTTTGGACCATTATAAAACGAATACAAATATATTATAAAGTAATACTTTCACACTTTCCTAAAGAGCCCCTCCTCTCCCTTATAAAAGGAGACCACTTATACTCATTCCTCACACCTCTCAAGCCACTTGGCTCGTCCAAACTCTGCCCAACTAAGCTCCCCACATCCCTCTCCTCCTCCTTGAAGCTTACACTTAGGCAGAAAGCATTTCAAGAAGTCCTTTGGTTCCAACCAAAGTGAGTTACCTAAATTAAAGGTAACGATTTCTCTTAAAATATTTTCATTTATTTTGCTTCTCCAACCCCCAAACTCTTTTTATTTCCTTTATTTTGTAACAACACCAGTATCCTCAATATACTAGGATGTTGTTATAAGAAGGATTCAAACTACACATACACACAACTCCATCTAATGGATGATGAACATAATGTTTCTGTGGATGGCAAACTAACGCCTCACGAAACGATGATTGTTCAAATACATCTTACCGCCTCTCATGGTGGCCATTATGATGGAACTGTAATTAAATATGATATTAATGATATATATTTTATATATAAGCTTCTGTAATTCCATTTTATTTCATACCATTATTCGTTTCATGTTGTATATACATACGATAATTTCATTTGAGGAAGTGCGGACTACCGCCCCCTTAAAATGATATGACTCGTTCATACCACACATGGAACGTATAAAGGATGGTGTTAATGAACTTAAGTAACATATATAAAATATTATATTATACTGGAATAGTAATATACCTATGTATCATTTGGATTCGATTCTTTTAAAATAAAAATTAAATGGAAGTAGCGTTCGTGCGTACGTACGGACTACCGTCTCCACGAACGCGATGAGATTCATTCTCCATCGTATCCATTCAAGTATAATTATCATTTAATGATTTAAAAATGATGTTTAAGGACTTGATATCATTCTGGATATGAATAAGATACAACAAACATGACTTATGTAACAAAACATATAAAAGAAAATGAGTAAGTTAACACACAAAACGACGATAATACTAAGATATTATCAAATCAATATTAAAAGATCATATATGATATCATATTAATGTATATGATTCATTTATAATTTAATAACAATTATTTCACCATTATACAGGAGGTTAACCTACCCCAACCAAAGAAAAGTACATGGTAAGGGTTATTTCACAATCTCTTCATTATCCGAGGTTGTATTATACGTAATAATCTACTGGGATCTCTTTATCATCCACATCCATGTTTCTTCGAAATGTATTTCAAAACATTTTTTACTATTTACAAGAATATGGGTTAAAGTCATTTATACCCTTGTTTGACTTTTTATAAGAGGTTTATAAAGGAATCTTTCCGTCGTTTTCAAAACAAGGTCCTTTTTAACCTTTTCGACAGAATTGAGGTAAGAATGTTTTTTTAACTTATACGGCGGGTGCGGTTATTTTCCGCCGTTATAAAATCGTCGAAGCTTTCCATACAAGCTTATAAGAATATTTTCAAAGAAAATGTTTTATTTTATATGGACCTTAAATGATTTCAAAATAAAAGGAGATACTTCTTTAAAAAGAATTTTGATTTCATCTATGTCAACATCCTTTGATGGATTTTAAGATTATTTGAAGTTGATTTATTATGATACAAAACTTCTATATTGTATTGAAGGTTTTGTGATATGTTTGACTGTGGATGTGCTATTTTTATACCATTCATAGTTTATGGTGAAATTATTGACATTTCGTATGCTAGTTTTAATACGAATGTTTATGTTATGATTAAACCTTTTCATATGGGAATGCATTGGACTTAATAAGTGACGGGTGGAGCCCGCTATAGCTCCTCGATGCATCGGTAGGTCTCATGAGACAAACTAGTGTCTTGGCACAAGGCCTTGACAAAATCTTATTTGTAGTCTTGGCACGAGGCCTTGGCTATGTGGTTATGATAGTCTGGCATTATGCATTCCAACATTATGAAAGTGGTTATTGATTTTGCATGTGATTATTCGATGAGTAGAATATCCATGTGAATAAGTAAATGGAATTATTTCATTTTACTTTTGCCATACTATGTTGAAGTTCATGTTTAAAAGGCTTTTGTTTTAGTAATTCATTTCCTTAAATGTTTATGCTTATTTTGAATGTTCCGCTATATTGTTATCCTTACTGGGCATTTGAGCTCACCCCTTTTCTATGTTTTATTTTTCCCAGGTAGTGAAGAAGTAAATTATGATTGACTTGCAGGGATATTATGAGGGGTTAATAGTGTGGATATGAAGACTTTGTTGTTGTAGTAGTTTTTCACTTTGAAATGTAATGTAAAACTTTATGAATATATCTAGTGTTTCCAAGGCTACTAAACCAATCGGTCTTTCGAGATTTGATCTTTCTTGTGATCATGCCAATGTTACGAAGTAATGCATCGACTCTGGGTAGCTGGGGTTGGGGCGTTACAGTTGGTATCAGAGGAAGTTTAGTACAAACCTTGGAAGCTAGATTTAGATAAACTCTGATTAGAGCACGTAGACCTAAGATGAAATTTGAGGATTAGTATAGAAGAACATCCTAGAATTTTGGTATTGTAGAGATTTTGTGAGTTTTCCGAGCAATACATCCCTATCTGGATACGAGCAGGTAGAGGTGGCTCTGGCACAGATGTACCTAGGGGTAAAACCCGAAAACACCGCTTTGAGCTAGACTCGAACGGGAACTGGTGCACGACAACGGGCCTTGCTGCACTCTTGGTTACGACACTCCCGGGGGATATGCTTAGGATAACTCTCATTTTCTTTACAAATCATTATGAAGGGTTTATGAGTATATACATCCTCAAAGAAAACATTTTTATGATTATGGATTATATCCATAAATAGTTCAATTTATGTTAAGTGTTTTATAAGTATGGGATTATGTATTTTGATTCATAAACTGATCTAGTTTATGCCATTGTTTAGAAATGGCGCCTAGTAGAAGAAATGGAAACCGTATCAATGCACGCACTCCATGTAGGGATTGCCCTCCTGCTCAAGATAATTATAGTGGGGCTGGTGATGCAACTGGTGCCGATCAGCTAATCACCATACTGGGACAACTTACTCAGGTTATGAATAATAACCTTACCCGTATGGAGCACCCTGATCCGCAGCGTGGAGGATCAATGTTAGATCGATTCATGAGGCAACAACCACCAACTTTCAACGGGAATACAAATCCATTAGTAGCTGAGCAATGGATATTTTCCCTAGAGAAAATATTTCAGGCTTTGGGGAGCAGTGAAAGGGAAAAAGTTATCATGGCAGTTTACCGCCTCACTGGAGATGCTGATCAATGGTGGTCATTGATTCAAAACATGAAGGAAGATGATGAAGTATCAAATATGGAATGGAGGGAGTTCAAAGATCTGTTTTTAGAAAAATACTTCCCTCGCGACCATCGAGCGGATATGGAAAGGCAATTTCTAAGTCTGAGACAAAAGGAGGATGATAATGTCACAAAGTATGAGGCTAACTTTACAAGGTTAGAGAGGTATGCTGGAGATTATATACGCAACCCAAGAAGTAATATTGATCGTTTCTTTGATGGGTTAAAACCATTTCTCCGTCGAGCATTAGTCTCACAATCCTTTTCATCGTACGAAGACATTGTCTCATGTGCTATCAAGACCGAAAAGGAATTCTCTAAGTATTATGACTTTAAAGCGAAGCAAGAGAAGAAGAGACCTGCTGATCAATCTGGGAATGGAAATAAGGGGAAGAAGGGAAAGGTTGAATATCCATCTTGTGGTAAATGCGGGAATAAACACCCCGGTGCTTGCCTGAAGGGAATGGGAGTCTGTTACAAGTGTGGTGAAAAAGGCCACCAAGCTCATGATTGCAAGGGGAAGAAGGAAGCTACCAACGTTCAGTGCTACAATTGCAAGGAGATGGGGCATTATGCAAATGCATGTCCTAAGCGTCAGGAGAACTTACCTCAGAAAAGGCCAAGGGATCAAGGCCAGGCTTATGCTATCACTACTGCTAAGGTAGAAGCTCCGAAAGACGTGGTGGCAGGTAATTTAATGGTTTCCTCAAGTTTAACAAATGCATTATTTGATTCTGGATCATCGCATTGTTTCATATCTTCACAGTTTTCTAAGAAAATTAGATATTTACAATTTGATTTAATAAGGGAGTTGTCAGTCAAAACTCCTAAGGGAAGTATCGTTGCAACAAAGTTTTGTGAATCAGTCCCCATTAGAGCACATAAATTTTCTTTATCTGCTGATCTCATCGTCATACCTATGATTGAGTTTGATATAATCCTCGGTATGGACTGGCTTTCGGACTATGATGCGAAGATTTATTGTAAGAAGAAAGAGGTTACGATTCTTGATGATAATGATAAGGAACACCTTATTTTTAGAGCAGAATCGTCACCACCTAATTCTTATTTAGATCCACCCCCAGTAGCTCAACTTAATTAAATTATTGGGGAGGAAGAGAATGAAATAACTGTCGGTGAGGAAAGTAATGTTCAAATAGAGGATGTACCTGTTGTGAAAGAATTTGTAGATGTATTTCCGGAAGATTTACCTGGACATCCTCCAGAACGAGAAGTTGAGTTTTCCATTGATTTGATTCCTGGATCAAGGCCTATATCGAAGACCCCTTATAGAATGGCCACTGTAGAGTTAGTCGAACTAAAGAAACAACTAGAGGAATTGGGTAATAAGGGATTTATTCACCCTAGTGTTTCTCCATGGGGAGCCCCTGTTCTTTTTGTTAAAAAGAAAGATGGATCTATGAGGTTATGTATCGACTACAGGGAGATCAATGCTATAACGATAAAGAACAAGTATCCCCTATCTCGTATTGATGATTTATTTGACCAACTGCATGGAGCTCAATACTTTTCAAAGATTGACCTTCGATCTGGATACCATCAGTTGTGTGTAAAGAAGGAAGACATTCCGAAGACAGCATTTCGAACCAGGTACGGGCATTACGAGTTTACTGTAATGCCGTTTGGATTGACTAATGCACCCTCTGTATTCATGGATCTGATGAATAGAGTTTTCAAGGAGTATCTCGATGAATTTGTGGTGGTATTAATTGATGATATCTTGGTATACTCCAAAACCTACGAAGATCATGAAAATCACTTGCGCATTATCTTGAAGACTCTGAGGAGGCATGAATTATATGGAAAGTTTAGCAAGTGTGAATTCTGGCTTCAGGAGATTTCTTTTCTTGGCCATATTGTCTCTAAAGATGGAATCTCTGTTGATCCTTCTAAGACCAAAGCAATCCAAGAATGGCCAGCACCTACGAGTATAACTGAGGTACGTAGTTTTATTGGCTTGGCAGGTTATTATCGACGTTTCGTCCAGAATTTTGCCCGATTGGCTAACCCATTAACGAAGCTCACACGTAAAGGGGTTAAATTTGTTTGGACAAAAGAGTGTGAAGAATGTTTCGAAGAACTGAAGAGAAGATTAGTCAATGATCCTATATTGACTCTACCATCAGGGAATGATGGGTTCTTTATTTATAGTGATGCATCAAAGAAAGGACTTGGTTGTGTCCTTATGCAGAATGATAGATTTATTTCCTATGCATCACGAAAGTTGAAAATTCATGAACAAAACTATCCTACTCATGATCTTGAGTTAGCAGCTGTGATCTTTTCTTTGAAGATATGGAGGCACTACCTCTATGGTGAAAAAATGTGAGATTTATACTGATCACAAGAGTCTGAAGTATATTTTCTCACAAAAAGAACTCAACATGAGGCAAAGGATATGGCTTGAATTACTCAAGGATTATGATTGCACGATACACTACCACCCGGGGAAAGAAAACAAAGTAGCAGATGCTTTGAGCAGAAAAGACCATGGAGTTCTGAACATGATGAGAATTGAAAGGGATCCAATTTTCATGGATCTAGAGAAGATGGACATGGGAATAACCAGGGAAGGTGAAACATCAATGCTTTTTCAAATGGTTGCCAAACCATCTTTACTAGAAAGGATTAAGAGTTCCCAGACCGATGATGAAGAATTTCAGAAGAAGATTAAAGCTGTGAATGATGGGAGATTGAGAGACTTTGTGTATGAAGATGGAATTTTGAAATTCGGGAAGAGACTTTGTGTTCCCAATATACCTGATCTAAAAAGGGAATTGCTGGATGACGCTCATAGTTCCAATTTCTCTATACACCCTGGGAGCACCAAAATGTATAGAGATTTGAAGGAACATTTTTGGTGGGACAACATGAAGAGGGAGATTGCTGATTTTGTGTCAAGATGTATGGTTTGTCAACAAGTGAAAGCTGGAAGGAAACAGCCTGGAGGAGTCATGCAACCTCTTCCCATACCGGAGTGGAAATGGGACAATATTACGATGGACTTTGTCATGGGGCTACCAAAGACTCCTAGAAGGAACGATGCAATATGGGTTATTGTTGATCGTCTTACCAAGTCAGCACATTTTCTTGCTATAAGAGAAGATCTACCCCTGGAACGTCTAGCAAGACTATACATTAATGAAGTTGTGAGACTTCATGGAGTTCCCCTATTGATTGTTTCTGATCGTGATCCCCGTTTTACTTCAAGATTTTGGAAAAGTCTTCAGAAATCCCTGGATACTGAACTTCATTTGAGCACTGCTTACCACCCTCAGACAGACGGACAATCAGAACGGACTATTCAGACCTTAGAAGACATGTTGAGATCTTGCTCACTTGATTTTCAGGGTATGTGGGATCAATATTTACCACTAGTAGAATTTTCCTATAACAATAGCTTCCATTCGAGTATTCAGATGGCACCATATGAAGCGTTATACGGAAAGAGATGTCGTACACCAACCTGTTGGGATGACGTTGGTGAAAGAAAACTTGTAGGCCCAGAACTGGTGGAGGAAACGGTGGAAAAGGTGAAGGTAATCCAAAATCACATCAAAGCAGCTCAAAGTAGGCAGAAGAGCTATGCCGATAATCGAAGGAAGGATTTGGAATTTCAGGTCGGTGATCATGTTTTCCTAAAGGTATCTCCATGGAAGGGAGTCATACGTTTTGGTAAGAAAGGTAAATTGAGTCCCAGGTACATCGGACCTTTCGAAATTCTAGAACGAATTGGGACTGTAGCTTACCGATTGGCAATGCCGCCAAGTCTCTCCAAAGTTCACGATGTATTCCACGTATCTCTGTTGAGAAAATACATGCCTGACCCAACGCATGTACTCACCTATGAGGAATTAGAACTGGAACCTGATCTTTCCTATTGTGAAGAGCCCGTCAGGATTCTTGATACAAGAGAACAAGTACTGAGAAACCGGACGACGCGTCTGGTAAAAGTTTTGTGGAGAAACCATAAGATGGAAGAGGCAACGTGGGAACCCGAGGAACTTATGATGAAGAACCACCCGAGTCTTTTCATGTAATAAGTATTATAGAAATTGCGAGGATGCAATTATTTGAAGGAGGGGAGAATGTAACACCCCAAGCTTCCACGGTACGTTTCCCTTCGAATAATGCGATAGCGTGTGTTGTACGCAACCTCGAGTTCTAACACACACCACAACTAATTAAACTAGCCGTTGTGAATACTAATACCTACTTTTTGAAATTATATATATTTTATATTTGAAAATGGACTTCATTTTTGGATTCGGAATATCAAAATTATCCTAGGGTGAAATTTTGGTGCATTTCGGATAACTTTCATATTTTGATGAATAGTGAAAATTACTAAATTTTAATTAAAAACAACTTTTTTAATCAAAATAATTAATAGTGATAAATTGTGAATTTGAGTGGTTTTAAAGTATATTTAGAATATATTTTTACCATTTAATATAATGTTGGTCATTGGACATAATTTTACAATTAAACCGAACATAAACAAGTGTCAATCTTTTGATAGTTATTACCTCTTAAAAACACGCTTTTTGTTTTGACAGCGGGAATTAATTTTAAATTAATTTCTGCCACTTCTGTGTTTTGAATTTAGGAAAATGGATTCCATATTTGGAATCAGGATGTCCAAATTATGTAAATAGGTAACTTTTATTTTTACACATTTTGAATAATTACTGCGGTAAATATTTTATTTACCATGGTTAAAGGGTAAATCCGGTAAATAAGGGTTAAAAAAATAATATTATAATAATACAAAATTACCCTAAAACGTGTCTTAACCCTATTGGTTGATACATGGTCGACCATGGGCATCTTTGGGTCTGTTTTGGGACCCCATGGATCCACTTGTAAGTGATAATGACACATTATATTAATAAAGTTAAAATAAAAATAAAAATGGCATAAGCTTACATCTTTTAGAAGAACAATTTTTACATAGGGTTATACATGTTGTATTTTCGATTATAAATATTCATTAGAAAGATAAAAAGATTTCCTACGTAATGATATTTTATTTATAATTTTTAGACATCAAATAATTTAAATTATTAATGACACAATAATGATGCAATGTTTACCTCATTAATAAATCATTTAAACAAATAAGATTATAATGATTAAAATATTATCTAAAACCTGTCCAATTCTTATTGGTTGATGTTATTTAGAATATGAGTCATATTATCTTCGACCTCAATGATTTTTGGACCATTATAAACCGAATACAAATATATTATAAAGTAATACTTTCACACTTTCCTTAAGAGCCCCTCCTCTCCCTTATAAAAGGAGACCACTTCTACTCATTCCTCACACCTCTCAAGCCACTTGGCTCGTCCAAAATCTGCCCAACTAATCTCCCCACATCCATCTCCTCCTCCTTGAAGCTTACCCTTAGGCAGAAAGCATTTCAATAAGTACTTTGGTTCCAACCAAAGTGAGTTACCTAAATTAAAGGTAACGATTTCTCTTAAAATATTTTCATTTATTTTGCTTCTCCAACCCCCAAACTCTTTTTATTTCCTTTCTTTTGTAACAACACCAGTATCCTCAATATACTAGGATGTTGTTATAAGAAGGATTCAAACTACACATACACACAACTCCATCTAATGGATGATGAACATAATGTTTCTGTGGATGGCAAACTAACGCCTCACGAAACGATGATTGTTCAAATACATCTTACCGCCTCTCATGGTGGCCATTATGATGGAACTGTAATTAAATATGATATTAATGATATATATTTTATATATAAGCTTCTGTAATTCCATTTTATTTCATACCATTATTCGTTTCATGTTGTATATACATACGATAATTTCATTTGAGGAAGTGCGGACTACCGCCCCCTTAAAATGATATGACTCGTTCATACCACACATGGAACGTATAAAGGATGGTGTTAATGAACTTAAGTAACATATATAAAATATTATATTATACTGGAATAGTAATATACCTATGTATCATTTGGATTCGATTCTTTTAAAATAAAAATTAAATGGAAGTAGCGTTCGTGCGTACGTACGGACTACCGTCTCCACGAACGCGATGAGATTCATTCTCCATCGTATCCATTCAAGTATAATTATCATTTAATGATTTAAAAATGATGTTTAAGGACTTGATATCATTCTGGATATGAATAAGATACAACAAACATGACTTATGTAACAAAACATATAAAAGAAAATGAGTAAGTTAACACACAAAACGACGATAATACTAAGATATTATCAAATCAATATTAAAAGATCATATATGATATCATATTAATGTATATGATTCTTTTATAATTTAATAACAATTATTTCACCATTATACAGGAGGTTAACCTACCCCAACCAAGGAAAAGTACAAGGTAAGGGTTATTTCACAATCTCTTCATTATCCGAGGTTGTATTATACGTAATAATCTACTGGGATCTCTTTATCATCCACATCCATGTTTCTTCGAAATGTATTTCAAAACATTTTTTACTATTTACAAGAATATGGGTTAAAGTCATTTATACCCTTGTTTGACTTTTTATAAGAGGTTTATAAAGTAATCTTTCCGTCGTTTTCAAAACAAGGTCCTTTTTAACCTTTTCGACAGAATTGAGGTAAGAATGTTTTTTTTAACTTATACGGCGGGTGCGGTTATTTTCCGCCGTTATAAAATCGTCGAAGCTTTCCATACAAGCTTATAAGAATATTTTCAAAGAAAATGTTTTATTTTATATGGACCTTAAATGATTTCAAAATAAAAGGAGATACTTCTTTAAAAAGAATTTTGATTTCATCTATGTCAACATCCTTTGATGGATTTTAAGATTATTTGAAGTTGATTTATTATGATACAAAACTTATATATTGTATTGAAGGTTTTGTGATATGTTTGACTGTGGATGTGATATTTTTATACCATTCATAGTTTATGGTGAAATTATTGACATTTCGTATGCTAGTTTTAATACGAATGTTTATGTTATGATTAAACCTTTTCATATGGGAATGCATTGGACTTAATAAGTGACGGGTGGAGCCCGCTATAGCTCCTCGATGCATCGGTAGGTCTCATGAGACAAACTAGTGTCTTGGCACAAGGCCTTGACAAAATCTTATTTGTAGTCTTGGCACGAGGCCTTGGCTATGTGGTTATGATAGTCTGGCATTATGCATTCCAACATTATGAAAGTGGTTATTGATTTTGCATGTGATTATTCGATTAGTAGAATATCCATGTGAATAAGTAAATGACATTATTTCATTTTACTTTTGCCATACTATGTTGAAGTTCATGTTTAAAAGGCTTTTGTTTTAGTAATTCATTGCCTTAAATGTTTATGCTTATTTTGAATGTTCCGCTATATTGTTATCCTTACTGGGCATTTGAGCTCACCCCTTTTCTATGTTTTATTTTTCCCAGGTAGTGAAGAAGTAAATTATGATTGACTTGCAGGGATATTATGAGGGGTTAATAGTGTGGATATGAAGACTTTGTTGTTGTAGTAGTTTTTCACTTTGAAATGTAATGTAAAACTTTATGAATATATCTAGTGTTTCCAAGGCTACTAAACCAATCGGTCTTTCGAGATTTGATCTTTCTTGTGATCATGCCAATGTTACGAAGTAATGCACCGACTCTGGGTAGCTGGGGTCGGGGCGTTACATATACAATATAATTAGGACATGTTTTAGGGTAATAATAATATCATTTTTACCCTTAATTATCCTATTTACTTTTAACCATGGTAAATAAAAGTAAAAAAGTTACTATTCACCAAAAAATATTTTCATCTCATTGAACCACATTGTAGTAGTTGATATTAACCGTGTCTCTCGGATTTTCGAAATTCCACTCACAGAAGTAGTAAAATTAAGTTTTATGAAAAATTCAGTTTTTTAACTACCACTTAGTGGTTTCACTATTCACCAAAAAATTGAAAGATTCCAGAAAAATACCAAAAATTAGGCCTAAGATATATTTGATATTATGAATTCAAAAATGATGTCTATTTTACCAAATTCAAAACATATCATCTTCAGTAATTAATTTAAAAATTAATTCCCGTCATCAAAACAAATAGCGTGTTTTTAGAGATAATAACTATCAAAAGATTGACACTTGTTTATGTCTGGTTTAAATGTAAAATTACATCCAATGACCAAAATTGTATTAAATGGTAAAAATATATTCTAAATATACTTTAAAACCACTCAAATTAATTATTTATCACTTTTAATTATTTCAATTAAAAAGTTGTTTTTAATTAAAATTTAGTAATTTTAACTATTCATCAGAATATGAAAGTTATCCGAAAAGTACCAAAATCTCACCCTAAGCTAATTTCGATATTACAAATCCAAAAATGAAGTCCATTTTAAAAGATAAAATTTATAAAATTTCAAAAAGTGGGTATTGCTATTCATAACGACTAGTTCATAATAATATTATAATAATATCTCGTTTAGTGAAACTCGGTATTGGGTACTACACACGCTATCGAGGAAGGTATTTATTGTGTGTAATTCAAGCCAAGTCAGGGTTGCATGTAGTGAAATCTCTGTTTGGTGTTTCTTATAAAATAATCAAAACTTATTTCAATTATACATTAAACAAAATCTATACATAATATTGCGTAGAATAGTTTTTACAAAATGAACTTGAAATTGTGTGTAACGTGAGACAAGAATAGTGTTGCGTATACTGCAAGAAAATATGGTGTTGCGTATATCACAAGATAATTTTGGTGTAGCATACAACACAAGACATTAAAAAGAATATTTTTCATAAAATCTCAGGGTGTTAAATTCTACCCCCCTTAAAATGAATTTCGGCCTTGAAATTCGTCGGGTTTATAAATGGTTTATTACACGAGAGTTACTTTCATAGAAACCCACATCGTAAAAAGGAATACTAAAACTTCATTTAAAAAAGGAACGTTAGAAAGATAACGGATACCCAAATAACTCATCACTGGGTTTCCATATAGGAGAACATAGGTGAAAATATGGATATGGAGGAGAAATCTAACCATCATGTTATGATGGAGAGTGGTAGAGAACATGGCTATAAAAAATCCATCAATCACAAAGCCATAGATTTTTGATGATCTAAGGTACCATCTGATTCATCGGATATAAGGGAACTAGGACAACATTTTTGGTTTTCAAGATCATTTCCCTAAAGTTGATGAAATTGGAATTAGAAGAAATACTTTCATGATTTTGGTACAGTCTCACCGTTGGTCGTTCTTTGGACAATTTCCACTTCATATCTTAAAGAAATGAAGTTGAATTTGTCATTCGTGAAGTGTTAGCAGATCATGTGATAGAATGATGGGTCATTCCATCTGTCTCAAACAAAAGGTTAGAAAAGTTATCAAAAATACATAAGTCCATCTATAGTGAGATTAATCATATATAGTTCCTAAAATGGACTTATACTTCATATATGATACTGCTTAATATAATAAAACTAGTTTCTACTAAATAGAGACTTCCTGTAGGCTAGTGGTAGGCGACAAAGGTCTGTCGCATTTCAGTTGTGGGTTCGATTCCCACATCCTTGTCCGACGTGATGTGTTGTCGCCCATCCTGCAGGTTGTTCTTTTTCTAAAACTATATTACTATAACATCCCATCAATAATATCGAAAAAAACTTATATCCTTAAACAATACTAACTTATGTACAACATAATCCATTCCAATCTTTAGGCTTATCCATAATACTGCAGTCCACTCTCATATTATAGTGAAAACGATTGCCAGAGATTTCATATAACAAGCATGTTAATACCATCATTGATCCCCATATATCATAAGATATGTCTTGTAGGTCACATTCCAAACATTCGAAGGCCTTAATCATGTATTCTCTTGAAAAATTAATACCCATTGAATCTTAGTGAAAACATGAGTGCTGTCAAAAGTTAACTCTTTCCACATACCAAAACCCCAAAATTCTATATACTCAAACCATGATATAACTATTTCCTTATATCAGTAATTAGCTCATGAATACTGTCAAACATTTCATTTTCTCCTTATCCATTCATTATGCGCATATCATCTACTTTCCAAAAATATCTGAATAACATTTCACGGTCACTGGTACCATTCATCATATACTTTCAAAACATAAGGAAAGACAACATTTTAACTATCCTTAGATGTCTGTTTATTCCATAGTACCATGAGATTACTTATACAACATTACACTTGATAAACATATAATCATTCCACTACCCTTTTAAACCATTGACCGAGCTTCAACGATTCTTTCATCTCACATATCATTTGTAGTCTCTTCATCATCATCAACATATATACTACCCATATGACCATACTGATTCTCTTCATGAGACTTTCCTTTAGGTCATTGGTTTTCATAATGCCCGTACATTCCATATTTAAAACATTTAACCATTATTGATGTCATAGCAATACCATTATTCTCATCCATGGTGTTAACTGAACCTTTTCCTTTTCACTTACTAGCTTTGTTTCCTTCTCTTCCACACCCAAAGCATCTTCTAGTTCCTTTGAAACAATCTCTTTGATGCCTCTTCCCACATGATTTACATAGGGGAAATTGAAATTTCTTTCCTCTATGATCATCATAGAACTCCATCTTTCTCTTATTACCCGAGTCAGAAAACTTACCAAATTTGAGTTTATTGATCATATTATGAGATTTATGATTCGAAATAATAATGATGTTTGGACTTCCAAATCCCATTTCATTTGGTTTCTTAGGAATAATATCATTCCATTGTCCATCATATCCTCTATTATCGTGGATCTTCTTTTTTCCAGCCATTTTCTAAAACCCATAAAGAATAGTGTGAGAGGAAAAATTCATGCTAGGGAAAACAACATATTAAAGGGGGAGTACTGTCAATATCTAACATCTTAGGTTAAATTATATGATCATTACCGTAGTTCTATGACTATATACTATATGTATATTTATCCATAGGGACATACCTAGACATACCTTAGAAATATCTCTAAGGATCTCACTAACGTTTTCGCATCCTAGTTTCCAAAGGTTAACTAAACCTTTCCTCTAATACCAACTGTAGAGACCCAAAGCATGACGTTCATGGACATTACATTACTTTTGCGGAATACATAATACATAACAAAAACAGACACACAAGGACCGTAATAGTTTAGTGTCTTTAAAAACTTGGAACATAATCTTCTAATCGTGGTGAAAGATCTTCAACATCTCCCATAAAGATCTTCCACTTTCTGTTTCCTTACCTAAAACCTTTCATTTAATCCTGGGGGAAAATAAAAAATAAAAAGGGTGAGCTCAAATTCTCAGTAAGGTTAAGCATGGATAATATAAATCATACCATATACATTTGAACTTAAAAACATGAACACAATGTTTAAACATCAAAATATTGAGTAACGACATAAAACATGGAAGTACATAAGGCATAGATCACAATGGAACATAAATAATGATAAAATATCATGGGAATAAAACATGTAATTGTGTCATCCATGAAGCACATGTAATGATTTCCATAGTATCCAAGGCATTGCTGCCAAGACTATCTTAGTGGACAAATTCCCTTTCTGAATCGAGTTCACTCCTCGTTTCAGTCCTATAACACTGAACCGTATTAACTTACCATTCCATCCATGTCTATCTCAGGAGATATAAATCTTTACCCAATGAATTGGATGGAGATATAGGTCCCACCCATCTCATAATGATACCATTATTATGTGTGCCACAAATCATAAATCATACATCATAGCATAACCCATGTAATAAAATGGGATTCTTAATCATCATGCCATCATAAAACAATTCATATAAGATAAATGAATACATAAAAATAATTCCATCACAACATAATAAAATAAATGTAATAATAGGGATATAAACAAAATCCTATATTATCTTAGATGGAAAATAATTTTGATAAAACACTTGAACTCCATTCTTGAGGAAAATATCCTTTCTACTTCAAAAACATTTTCCTTTCATAACATGTCATAAAATTTTAAACTAAAAGAAGTTGACTAAAAGTAAAAATGAAAACTTATAAAGGAATATTCTTGAAAATAATGTTTTAAAAATCCATTCATGCTGTATAAGTTAATAAAACATTCTTCTCGTACTTTGGCCAGAAAAGTCAAAAAGTACCTCGTACGAAAAACGACAAAAGATTCCTTTCATATCTTTTACTAAAAACTAAAAAAAGGGTAAAATTAGATTTAAAAATTTTTAGGAGGATGGAAATAATATTAAATATTGAAGAAACATGGATGTGGATGATAAATATTCCCCAGTAAATTCTGAAATATACACAATCTTGGATAAAAATGAGATTGCGAGATTTTCCATTACCTTAGGTCCGATATGCTTCGTACATATCCAACACTCCTGTATAATTATTTAAATAATGTAATTTACTTATTAAATAATCATATTCATTTTTATTATATAATATATGGTTCACTTATGACTTTATATTACCCGTTCTTTTGTAAATTCATGTTAAAGTAGCGTTTTGGGTAAAATCGTTTCATTTTTCGTTCGTGTTTTAACTTGTAATTATTCATATGATTACTTAGATCATGATTAATTACATCCAGAATGTAAAAAATTATTTATATATAATATATATTTATAATATATATATATATATAATGGATTGATAAATGGAAAGAAATACACCGTTCATGGAGACGGTAGGCCGTACGTACGCATGAACGCTGTTTTCGTTTCCTTATTGTATTAAATGGAATTAAGTAGATGAAATAAATATATATATACATAAATAAAGTAGCATTATTATTTCATATATTTCATGATTACTTATTATATATACTTTATAATCATTCTTGAATGGTTATCATGGAGAGTGAATCTCATCGCGTCGTGGAGATGGTATTCCGTACGTACGCACGAGCGATGATATCATTCCCATGATCGTCGAATTTTATTAAAGTGTATGTATAATATTACAGAATCAATATGAATTTAAAATAATCATATATATTCATTACATTCACCATTATACCAATCCAAGTAAGGTGGTGGTGGAAAATAGATTACACCACGGCGTGGAGACGGTATTTCGTACGTACACACGCGCGGTGATTTCATTTTCCATAGGATGGATAGATGGTGAAATATGGTTGTTTAATACTTATAATAAAATATCAGTATATGAGTGATACTGATGTTATTACTTCATAATGAAACAACTAAATAAGAATAAGTGGAAGAAGAAATAAAGTTGAAAGAATCGGTAACAAACATTACCTCTTCTTTGAAGCGCCTCTTTGAGACCTCTACTTAGGGCCCTAAAATTGGTCTTTGAAGAAGACCAGGACCTCTAGGATGTTTCTAGGGAAGTGGAAGAGAGAATTTGGCAGGGGTTGTCCGAGAATGAAGGCTCAATGTGGTGTGAGTAAGAGAGGGATGAGGTGCCCTTTTATAAGGGAGGAGGGGGGCACCATTGGAAAAACTAAAACTATTATTTTATTATAAAGTCATATTCGGTTTTTAATAGCTCCAAATTGATTTATTTCGAATCTAAGGTGGGGATGGGTCAAAATAATCTCATACAATATAATTTATACAAGTTTGGGTTTCTATTTTAACCTTATCATTTAGATTTAACTTTAAGTTAAATAATTTAACTTTTATCGTGTCTTCTTGTTTTCTTACACTATATGGTTAATAAACTTACTATAACAAGATAAAAGAACCCCAAGTTGTTTATTATTAACCTATATAACCTTATCTAAGTCAATTTTACAAACCTTAGATTTTTAGGAATAAAATAACAATTAATAATGTAATATTTGTTTTAAAAACTATTTTATGTCAATTTTGACACTATTTGGTAACATTTTTTGTAAAAATCATAACAGAATGATTAGTTTGAAAAAAGTTAATTAAATCACTACTAACATGTCATATTAACCTATAAAATTAGTTTAATTCATAAAAAGTCTCAAATTAGATTTATTTGGGTATTTATAACATCAATTATGTCAATATTTCATTAATAAGATAATTACTGCATCATCTTTGTGTCATACATAAATTAGATTATTTAATGTCTAAAAATTATAAATAAAATACCATTATGTAGGAAAGCTTTTTATATTTCTAATGAATTTTTATAGTCAAATTTATCTTAAGTACAACCCTATATTAAAAATGATTTACTTATTAAACTTTGATTTTAACTATTTTAACCCTTCTTTAAATAAATTAATAATAAATGTCCTAATCTAATCCAGGTGGGCCTAAATGGTCATATTTTATTCCTAAGGTTGTTTATGGTAGAATTAATCTTATCCAATAGAATTAGGACATGTGTTAGGGTAATAATAATATCATTTTTACCCTTAATTATCCCATTTACTTTTAACCGTGGTAAATAAAAGTAAAAAGTTACTATTCACCAAAAATATTTTCATCTCATTGAACCACATTTTAGTCCTTTAAATTAACCATGTCTCTCGGATTTTCGATATTCCACTCACAGAAGTGGTAAAATTAAGTTTTATGAAAAATTCAGTTTTTTAACTACCACTTAGTGGTTTCACGATTCATCAAAAAAATGAATGTTTCCAGAAAAATACCAAAAATTAGGCCTAATATATATTTGATATTATAAATTAAAAAATGATGTCTATTTTAACAAATTCAAAACATATCAGTTGCATTAATTAATTTAAAAATTAATTTCCGTCATCAAGACCAATAGCGTGTTTTTAAGAGATAATAACTATCAAAAGATTGACACTTGTTTATGTCTGGTTTAAATGTGAAATTACATCCAATGAACAACATTGTATTAAATGGTAAAAATATATTCTAAATATACTTTAAAACCACTCAAATTAATTATTTACCACTATTAATTATTTCAATTAAAAATGTTGTTTTTAATTAAAATTTAGTAATTTTCACTATTCATCAGAATATGAAAGTTATCCGAAAAGTACCAAAATTTCACCCTAAGTTAATTTCGATATTACGAATCCAAAAATGAAGTCCATTTTGAATGATAAAATTTATAAAACTTCAAAAGTGGGTATTAATATTCATAACGGCTAGTTCATAATAATATTATAATAATATCTCGTTTAGTGAAACTCGGTATTGCGTACTACACACGCCATCGAGGAAGGTCTTTATTGCGTGCAATGCAAGACAAGTCAGGGATGCGTGTAGTGAAAGCTCTGTTTGGTGTTGAGTATAACATAATAAAAACTTATTTCATTTATACATTAAACGAAATCTATACATAATGTTGCATAGAATAGTTTCTACTAAACGAACTTGAAATTGTGTGTAACGCGAGACAAGAATAGTGTTACGTATACTACAAGAAAATACGGTGTTGCGTATATCACAAGCTGATTTTGGTGTAGCATACAACACAAGACATTAAAAAGAATATTTTTCATAAAATCTCGGGGTGTTACAAGTCTCTTGTTGGACTATGGAGTAGGCTGATGGGATATTGGTAACACTATAGGATACATTATAAATATCCTTCTATAGATTCAAGAGTTTCTAGTATAGGTGGGAACTTGTAATATCTAGTGGGACTCCAGCGTGGAACACCATGGGACTTAGTTTTTATGGGAATATTTCTGTACCTAGTTATAAACACTTTCATATAGTGAAGAATCTGTAACTGGGGGGTATAACCGATTATAGTAATAAGTATGTCTTAGTACCGAAACTTGTAAAAATATTGTGTATTGTATTTCATTAACTTTATGCATTGAATATCTGATCAAATCATCCTAACAAGTGACATATGTTTGAAGGGGGTTAATGAAAAGAATAGAATTCAATAAAACAATTCACACCTAATTCACCCCCCTCTCAGTGTGATGGCATGATCCATTGAACACTAAAAACCAATGCATCAATAATCGTATATAGAATAAAGATAGAGAGATGATCACAATTCCAATATCAAATGAGGAAAAAAAAATAAAAAACTAGATCATATACAACTCCATCAAAATAATATCCCAAGGATAATATATCCAAAGAAAAACTTCTATCACAACCTATAAAATAGTAGAAACAAGGATATCACCCAAAATAAGGGAAGAGAAACCCATCTTGGATCAAAATGTGGTTATTCTATTAAAGCTGAGGGCCAAATACAATCAAAGGGAAATCAAATGTCTCTAAGTATGCACTTCTGGTTTCTATGGGTTTAGTGAATAGGTAAATATTATAGAATAATTCAAATGGGATTATGAATTTACACTAAAACTATAAATTTTATGAATCAAGGTCTGATAGTTCATGGTCATGCTATGATGGGGATAAGTTAAAAACACCTCAAAAAATCATGTTGTGATACCCCTTACACCCTCGAATCTGGTAGTCAAAACTAACTAATCTCAAAACATATAATAAATTCCATGGAGTAACCAAGGCGGTCATTCCATGGTACATGATCATTTTAGAAATGAAATATAACCCTAAACCAAGTCACATGTAGAGCCCAATTCGATGATACCATGGGGGTGGTGGGGTGGGGTGGGGTGGGGTGAATTAGTGGTATATTTATAAATTATTTATCTAATATTAAAAATACATGGTCAGTTAATACTAATATATTCTATTTTTCTATTAAATAAACCTTAACTGATTGTATTGTAATGTAAAGATCATATAAACACGAGAGTTTACAAGGTTGTTCATAAAATCCTAATCTATTCTGTGATTGGTTAGTCGCCCTAATCATGGATTCTCAACTATATGCACATGTAGTTACACTATGGACCATACCAATACCATCAAATTAGATTCCCACTAATATTTGTATAATTATTCCCATATTATAGTTTATAACTTCATACTACCCATTATAAAAATAACACAAAATCAGGAATAATCTCATTCCACTTTAGGCTGCTCCTACACTACCTGATGTAGATCTCCATCTATGTACATACTAGATGAATAGGTTTTTCCCTTGTATAGTTATTCAATAACTTTAAAAACTTATTTATCATATCCTAAGGTCTTCAAAATCACTAAATATGATAATTAATCTGGTTATTCCTCATCCTTCTGAATAACTGGTCATGTAAATCTATTTATTATTCAAAATATCTCATAGCATCAACCTCCTTCTTATCTCTTTGATACTTCAATGCATTAGGTTCTCAGTATTTATCAAATTATCACATAGTATTACTGATTATATAGTAAAAGTATTCCCAAATATTTTCTGAATATATATATATATATTCAAAAATAATATCATGAACAATAGTTTTCAAAATGAAATTTTGGAAATTCCTTGATCTTTGAAAATGACATAAATATCATCTCAATTAAATAAATCAATGGAATCCCAATTTTATTCTTCCATTAAACCTCATTTGGACCCTGTTCAATTCTTTATAAAATACTCATCATATTTCTCTCTTTGAAACTCCATATAATCCTAACTTTTAAACTTATTTGAATTATCCATATGTGTAT
The DNA here is from genome assembly GCA_963277665.1 of Viscum album. Lineage (NCBI taxonomy): Eukaryota > Viridiplantae > Streptophyta > Magnoliopsida > Santalales > Viscaceae > Viscum > Viscum album. Next base: position 602,030,406 of record OY728148.1, read on the forward strand.
AACAATTTATTGTGTAAGTTCATCTTATAGTGAGGAGATCATATAAAACACAAATTTCATAATCAACTGGACCTCCTTTGATAATATATTGAATCATGATCCACTTGGAATGATCATGATTCTGGAATATTTTAAGAACATTTCTCAATAATTCTTTAATTTATTCACCATTTATCATAATATTCATTATGATATTTCTCTGAATATTCATGTCTCAATAATCTTTAAATTTCACCATAAACATGATTCATAGACTCTATCCATCTACAAGACACATACATAGTATTAGATGAATTGTATGTAGGATTCAAATGAAACATACATAGTTGCAATGACTCATATAGAGTCAGTTAATTGACTCATACACACCCTATTAATAACTCATACACAGTTGAAATCACTCATACATAGACCCTCAAATGACTTGTAGACATCAATTAATTTTCCAAAATATCAAGAATTATTCAATAAATTAACCATATAGAGTCCAATTGTAACTCAAACTCACATCACCTGAAATTATATAGATTTCATCAATTATCCCATTACCTCTTTAATTGATACCAAGTCATTCACAAAAACCTTAAATAAATTTCAATCATCATCTAAAAATTCTATTCTCAAATGTATGGTCTTTCATAACTCTTTAATAGATGTTTTATTAATCATGACATTTAATTACAACTTTCCAACATCTATTAAGTATTGTAGACATCATACTTTGATCTCTCTTATTCATAACCTTATTGATGAAATATAAAACATAATTCATTTAGTAACTTCAATCCAACGATTTTTATTTTTTGAAAATACTCTTTTCAAATCTACTAAAATTAAAGTGATTCATCTCCCCCTTCATTATTATAAATGAAATTGGAATATTGGGGCCTTTTCATCTTATCTTCTTACTTATTTTCACACATTCACAATAATTTGTTCTTCTCTATTATACATTCCGAATCATAGCTTGATCCACTTTTGAGAGAGGGGTGTCACTAAAATATTTTCTTAGCAATGAGGATTTATTTAGGAAACTCTATGTATATATAGGCTAACTTGATGTATAAAAAAAGAGTTATATAACCAAGGTGATAATTATTGTCTATAAATTCACATGTATATGATATCAACATTATTTAGTAAAAATGACTCATTTTAGGGTCTTTTTTAAATATTTTATTCAATAGAATAAATATCCCATTTCAATAGTATTATAAAGCTATCCATAAATTGTATATTTTCATAGAATCTTGATTTTTTCAAACTCTTCATCTAGATTTCTCCCCCTAAAGAGATCTACTCACTTTATCTTCTTCATGGTATCTAGAATACTCCATGAAATACAAATTATCTACTATAAAGTGTGTTAATCACCAAATTTTATCCTTCAATTACATGAAGGTGTTTTAAAAAAAGATAATGGAATAAGGGGGACATATTTGTTTCATCGTAGTAATAGTAAGTTTGGGAGTTGTCTCTTAACATAGATCTGTCATTATTTCCAATATCATCATGGGAGGATTTATTTATGTTTATATTTATGTTTTTAACTTTAAAAGGTTTCATTCTTAGTTTATCCACTTGAAAAGATTATTTATGTGGAATTTTCTTATCTACCTTAGTTGTTAAGGAAAAATCATTTCCTAATACTTGCATACTTTTTCTCATCAATTTTTATTGGGTTAGTAGGATTGTAATGAAATATTTTATTCCATGATCACTTACTATGGAATAATTCACACTATCTTTAGCCACTTCCTATGAAACAACTTAATTTACCTTACCCGAAATATCCACTTTAACTTTCTATATTCTTTTATCCATTTTCAATTGATCCAGTCAAAATATTAAGAATTAATTATTGACATACTCAATCTCCTTAGTTTTGTCACATGATATCTTGGTACACTCAATGAGGGATTAATTTTATTATTTTTTCATCTAAATTTTCTCCCCTTTCACAATATATATAACTTCTATTGATATATTAGTCATTAAATATATATATTAGTGGTCCACCTATCCACATATTCTCTTCATCTCTTATAAATACTCAAATATATTTTGTGTTGGAAAATTTGATGAAGTTATGGTCACAACTTTTCTTTTATTACAATATTCCCTCATTGTATCACAAAATATCCCCCTTGGTTCTTGTATCTTTACTAGAAATAATATATTAATCCAATAAGAGAAGAATTTATATTCATACCTTTCACAATAGAAGAAAAATACTCTAAATTTTGATCTTCTACTTTGATAATAAATATTTCTAGAATATAAGTGTTGTTATATTATAAAAAACAGAGCTTTATTTTTCCCATGTATAGTGATATTATTGGTATATTCCTCTCTGTATTTAGGGTATAATGGGATCTATCACTTTACTTCTTGATCCAAATTAGTTCATACTTAATTTTTGGACCATAATTTTTAAAAATAATAGATTTACACTAAGACTAATTAGTTGAAGAATCAACTTTCTTTTTGAAAAACTTTTAATCACAATATTGAGAATACTTAACCTTCACCTCAACAGTCATAGAGAAGTCCCCTATTATTTTATTTAAATTATTTTTATCCCTAAGTCAAATTGATCATGTCTTGGTAAAATCTTCCTCTTTAGAAGACAAATTTTCTTTAAGATATTTGACAATAGTTTCCTACTCAGCCTTCTTCAATTTATTATTCTTAATCTCATCAATATATGATGTTTTTTTCTTATCATACTTATTTTTCTCAAAAACTATCTCTTTTTTATTTTACCATATTTATTTCTCCTTATTGTGTTGTGTATTTTTCTCAAGACATGATTACTACTCACCTTTCATCACCCACTCTATATCTATCCTTTATTTACCATAATAACTACTATAGGTATAAAACACTCACTCAAGATGCTCAAAAATTAAATTCATTATCTGATTGAATGTTATTTGATGATTCATTTTGTTTTTTATTTCTCATATAGATGTTTTTTTCTTGAGTGTTTCTTCTTCATTATTTTATCCCATTTCTATTTTTGGGGTATTTTATCTTCCTTATCAGAATTATAATGAAATTAAACCACCTTTTTCTTTGGAAATTTATATACAAAATGAATAATTTATTTTATTTCTAACACCTTGGTTGTTTCTTCCACTTGTATTTTATTAATTTCCTTGACTAAAGAGTAATAATTTGGTTTAATCCTTCATTATCCACCTCACTTTTTGAATCACTTGATTCAAATTCTTTAATATTCTTGAACGTATTTTTTCTAATAGATTCAAAGGTTCTATAATCTTTTTAAATTATTCTTGATGGCTGAGTATTTTTTCATATCATAAGAAATGATCATGTTATATAGCTCATATAATATCAAGTCATCACTATCTTCTAAGGATGATAATTTTAAATTGAAATGATTTGGGAAATTCCTCATTATATTTTAAAAAATTGTGGAATCATTAGAATTCTCACCAAAACCCCATATATAACACATAATTTCATTAAAAATTATAAAATAATCATCAATGTTCTCATTATAAGTAATTTTAAAATATTAAAATACACTCCTCCAAACTATCATTTTTGGATTCCTTGTCTTTAATATTGCCTTCATAGATACTTTAAAATTTTTCTAATATCTCTTTCATAGTTTGAATCCCCATTACATTTGTGAACAATTGTTTTTGATAGAGACATCAAAATGATTTTTTTATTTTCCATCCACTTCTATTTTTTCTCATTAAAGAGATACAAAGGATCTCCTTCAATAATTTTGGTAAAAAATAAAGTAACCACAACTCTAACTTTCACACCTAGTGATAAAAGGTAGGGTAACATCTTACTCTTCCAACTGTGACAATTGTTTTCCATCAAATATTGGGACACCCCTTCAATTCAAAGAATTTATGTTCTCCATATTCTTACATTTCTTGGATATTCATAGAGAACCATGATTTTCACTAATACCACTTGTAGAGATTAGTTTGATATACCCCTATAGGGGGAATAAAAGGTATATTTTTTGAATTATTATTTTAATATTCAACCTATATGGTCGGTTAAAACATTGATACTTTATTTATTGATTAAATAAAACTCATTTGATTATAATGGATTGTAAAGTGCCCAAAAACCCAATAATTTACATGGTTTGACATACAATCCCACTCATGATTGGTTATTCATACCAACAATAGATTCTCAACTATATTAACAAGTTGTTACACCATGGACCACCCCATTATAATCAGCTTATAGTCCCACTATGTTCCAAACCTTGATACCCATAGGATAGTTTTTAGCTCTGTACTTCCCACTAAAAAAAATTCCCAAATAAGAAACAATATCCTTTTGTTGGGGGTTTCTCCTATGCCACCTAATTTATATGTCCATATATAAAAATACTAGATTAATTAGTGTTCCCTTGTATGGTTCTTTAATAAATTTAACAGCTGATTAATTATATTTGTCATTCTCTAAAATCACTCTATATGATCAATGATCTAGTTTTTTATTTATCTTTTTAATACATGAGCATATGTATCTTCTTCTTATTCCTAAAAAAATCTCTCATATTCAGTCTCCTTATCCCTTTGATACTTTAAGGTATCAAGTTATCATTATTTCTCAAATACTTACATAGTATTTATGTGTATCTATTAAAAATAATTACATATAATATATATATATATATATACCCACAAATAATAAAATAAACAATAGTTTCCAAAATAGAGTTTTGGAATCTCCAATATCATTGGCTGTAGCAGCAATCTCATGTCAATTAAGCCGATCAATAGAATCCTGAATTAAATTTTATATTCAAACTCATTTGAATCCCATTCATGTATTTCCTAAAGAATTGGGATATATATTTCTTTGAAACTTCAAATAATCCATGTATTAAAACTCCTTTGAATTATCTACATGTGCATAGAACTATGATGTGGAAGTTCATCTTATGGCATGAAGCTCATTTGTAGCACTTTATTCTTGCTTAGCTAGTACTCCATTGATATTGTCTTGAATCACAATATAATTGGATTGATCGTGATGTCTAAATATTTGAAGACTATGTCTCAAGAATCACCTGACTTATACACTATTTATCATAATATTCATTTTATTTTTAACAAAATACTCATGTCTCAACAAAATCTAAATTCACCAAGTATGAGACTCATATTCCCCAATCAACTAATTGATTTGTACCTAGTATTTGACGAATCATTCACATGCTTGAAATAATTCATATTCAAATGAAATTAATCAAATAGAGTTAGTGAAATGACTCATATGAACTTTATTAATGAATCATAAATAGGTGTAATAAATCATTAAAAAATCCTTAAATGATCCATGTGAAACTATTATATTGAAAGAATATCTATCCTTATTAGGAAGACTATTCATACTGATTTTAGCAGTGACTCATACATACATCGCCAAGAATTCCAAAAATCACTTCAATTACCTCATAATATTTTTAATTGATCCACGGGCCTTCTCAAACACCTAAATAAAAATTCAATCATATTCAAAACATTATATTACCTCTCTGATAATCTTTCAAAAATTCTTTAATAGCTTCCTTACAGGGCATGACATCTAATGAAAACTTTACAACATCTATTAAGTGTTTTAGACATCATAATTTGACCAATATTATTCAAAACCATATTGAAATAAAATACAACATAATTTATTTGGTAACTTCACCATGACATAATTGGATAACCAAAGATGATATCAAAAAACTGAGAACCATGTATCCAACAACCCAAGGCTTTATGCCATGACAACTGTGACCATGCCATGATGTCCACTAATGTAAAATTAAAAAAACTATCCAGTACATTTCAAATCATGAATTAATCCCCTAACATTTGTGAGATAATAATTCATAAGGGTAAAAAAAACCAGAAATTGTTTAGGTACTAGATCTTAACCCTTACATAAGAATAACCTCCACAACCAACTCCCCTCATATTGTAACCAAGATATAGAACTACCATCTCTTATATCTAATAATTTACAATACAAAACCTATGGCCACACTATGAAACTTCCATTCTAAATAAAATATCATAGTTAACTCCACCTTCCTTCCCCCAACTATCACCTAACACCTCCAAAACCCACAAAACATAAAGTAATAGTCTAAGAAATTTCGTGTCATTACATAACCCAACAACATCAACACCATAATGGATGAGAAGTAAATATCAAATAAAAACTAATGAAATGAACTTCATAAATTAATATAAAAATATAACAACCTAAATACCTACAACCAAGGTCTTCATTTAATTAAATTTCAAAATTATAAAACCCTAAAATAATGATTACTGTAGTTTTATTCCATAAAAAGGGATGTATCGGTATAAAAACATCTGATTAATACTTATTTAAATTATATACGATAAATCCTCAACATCTAATATGAATTCCATCATGTTTTGATGGAATTTATCTCAAATTAAATAACTCCAACATATAGAATTTGATGATAAGTGAAGAATATGGAATAAGTGTAGTGATAGAATGTATTACCTTAGTCTATGAATGAAAAGAAGCCTTGGATCAACCTTGAGACAAGAAGAATAAATTAACTAATTAAAAGGACCCAAAGGGTCTATGAGAGGGGCTCTTGGATAATTGGGGATGAATAAATTTTAAGGTAATAAAAATGGGACAAAATGGGGGGGGGGATAAAAGAAAATGTCTAAAAATTTATTCATAGAAAAATGGATAGGGATACGAAGTACATGGTATGGGACACCACGTACCCAGTGACATATCTATACCACCATAGGAATCTACTAGGTCCTCCTATTTCTAACCTCTAACTGAATTTCTATTTATAAAAAATATTCACTTATCTAAAGGTTCACAACAAACCATTATTCATTTCAAAATTAATATATAAACATCTTTCCAAAATACCAAATCTTTCACAACTGAACCATGATAAAACTATTATTAAATGAAAACTTTTCCAACATATATTTTAAGAACACATTAAATTTAATAAATAGATTATAAAAAACACATAAAATGAATTACATTTCATTTTACAATCGTAAATGATTTATATTTCAAAAATAAAGGTACTATTCTATTTATAAATATGTTATTTTCTCTAAATACTATGATGTTTTAAAATATTAAGTTAAAGTTTAAGAATCAAAACTAAAATTCCATTTCTTTCTAAAATAAAATTTTTATTTTCATTTTTGTATAATCCCTATTTTTAACTAGGATTATAGGTAACTTGTACATGAATCAAAATCCCAAGATTACTTGTCCCAAAGGACTAGAGGAAAAAGGCTAAAGAATTTCCCAAATGCATAAACTACAACAACCCCTTTCGGTTTCCCACCCTCCATCCTTGCTAGATCTTCAATATCAACAACCCCAGGATAATTGCTTTAACATGTTTCATGCTCAGTTGGCCATTCACAACTACCATTAACCAATAACACTACCACTACTCCCTTGATGATTTCCCCATACCCATTCAATAAACCAATGACTACCATTACTTCTTCACACACTCCACTAAGTCAGAAGATACTCTAGTACTTTTATTGAAGGCCTAAAATATGGTATCCTATAGGATTTGTGGCTAAAAGGCCCAATACATGGCCCCCATTATTTTATGAATAATACCATCTCTATAGAACCTGTTATAGTCCCAATGATATTATAGTACTATAATACTACTACAGTACCAAACAATTCAACCCAACCCAAATTTGAACCAAGGTTTTGATGTATAATTACAAGGTAACTTTACCACTTTGGTGAAACCCAAAATAATTTCACCAACCATAGAACGACATATAACACTATTTTCAGAGGACCACATACCTCTTTTTTAAGTACGTCTCTAAAATATTCTTCAATTTCAACCATGTTTAGAATAATTCATTTTCTTCACATTATGAAACATACTATTTTAAGATAGTTTCCTTTACTTATAATTAGTGACTATATTTTCATAACCATTCACATATAAGGATTCATGACTCATTTAGAAATGGAAAGGATGTAGTGGATATCATTATTGAGGTATATATCTCCCAAAACAATTCTAGAATTTTATCACTAAAAATATGAAAAAAAATTATTTATAGTAGGATATTAATAGAAGAAAAAAATCACATTAATATTATTAAAACATAATAAAAAATATATAATAATTCTTAAAATATTACTAAATAGAAAAAATATCATTGTGATTAGTAATATAATATTTAAGAAGGTCTCAACTAATTTTATCAATGATATAACATAATTATAATGAAATCCACATGCTCAAAAATAGATCAATAAACATGATAAGTATCATACTCAATAATATAAAGAAATATAGTAACTATAAAAAAATATATGTAGAGATACTGTGATCAAAGGAAATATTTTTTTATTTATGATTACATAATCCTTACTAATAGATAAATCAGAAAATTTTATTGATTTATTATTTATGTTTTATTTAATACAAACATTGAATTAAATTCCAATATAATAAAAAACCTAGTAAAACACACATGTAATGATTCCCTACTAGTCCTTACGTATAGACACATACCCATGATTCATACACTACTATAATATTTGGTTGTTGACTAAGACCCATGAACTCTTATTGAGTTCCATTCCATCATACTTAAAACAAGTTAAAGAGATCCTCACTCAAACCTATAATGCCTACTGAGTAACCATAAATCCCCTAAAAACTTGATATTCTATTATCAAGTGGTTTATGATTACTTTTTAGGGTTTAATTCTCAAGTCCCATAAATCCTAGATCCTATCTAATAAGAATAAAAATCCAAATAAATCTAACACCACTCTGACACCACTTGTAGTGACCCTTACCTGGATGCCTGAAAAATGTCTGAGCAGGGTGGACACCTCCCCAAGTGTTTTCCATAATCACTTGGGTATGGAAACTATCACATTTTTTCCCAATATATTATTGGGAAAAAAATTACCATCTTTAGTTATAAAAATAATTTTTGGTTATATCTCATTAAAAATATAACATGAATCATTAGTGAGTTAGATGTTCCAAAGATAAATCTAAACACCAAACAATATATATAAGAATAAAAATAATATAAACACACAATTACTCTCTATATGAATAAACAAATACAAAAAAATGCATTTCATAATATAAAAATGGGCCATAAATATTTCAGCTTCCAAACATGGACCTAAACATAAATAAAAAATGAAGAAGTTCATGTTCCAAATATGTATTCTAACTTTAACACAAATAAAAAAATTCCTATAAATATATACACAACTAAAAAATATAGAAACAACTAGTACTACCACCTTACTTTCTTATACCTGAAATGCAATAGGTGAAGTTGCATGTACATGAAAGTGTCCATGAAGGATTTAAAAATAAATAATCCATATGGGACCACCTATGATATATCAAAAATACAATGATATAATAGGTTTATGCATGAACATGTATATAGATTTATATAAATATAAAAAATATTTTTTTATTAATATTCATCAAATCATGGTAGTAATCAACAAGTAGTTCACCCAAAAAAATACATGTTTATAAAATTATCAATACCATTTTATAAATTAGGTAAACAAAAATTAGGTTTTCATAGTACACTGAACAATTTTCATTGTTATAAAAAAACTTGCATTTATCAATTCTAAGATTCCATATTATGTTTATATCATTCATAAGTGACCTATACATTGAGGATTTTTGTAGAAATCTTCCTCTATAAAAGGAAGTGTACACATACACACATACACATGTAGGTATGATCATCCTCTCTTAGGAGGCCACTCATCTTCTCATAGGGAGGAATTGTATATGCATCAATATCATCTTCCCCTTGAAGGAAACTCATAAACTCATAGCGATGAACTATATATATATAATCCCCACTTATAAGGTCACTCATCTTCTCATAGGAGGGAAAACACACACACACATGTGCATGCATACACACACACACCCACACCCACACCCACCCACACCCACACACACTTATCCATAATAATAATATTTATACATAACCCTATTATTTATGAGGTGTATATCTACATAGGAAGGAACTAATCATATATATATACACATTAATACAAGTCCACAAATATTATTATATGAGTCCTAAACAGGAACCTAAAAGATAAGGATCAAAAACTAGTATATGAAATACATAGAAAAACATAGGATTGTCATATGAAAAACTATATAAAAAACTCCAATCATGGTAATTATATAAATATCAAATAATGAAAAATAACATGTGGTCTCCATATCCCAATAGTATAAATGAAATACATCATAGAACTAGACATTCTATATTAAAAAACATACATGATCTATATTAAATCAACCTATATTCTACATAAAAAATTAGTATACTTATTGCATGTCAAGGTAGTATACATGATCTATGTAAAATAAAATAAAATATATCTAAAATAAATAATACTACACACACTCACTATACATTATCAATGCAAAATACTTGGATGATGGCAAAAAAATTGTGTATATAATAATGGAAAAACTATTATTATATTCATTCATAAAATGAAACAATGCCACAATAAATCATGGAAATCCAAAGAAAAATGAAGCATAGGGTATGACATATTCAAACCTCATGAGAAAAATAACATTTCAAATGATTAAATAGTAAAGTAATGTAAAATAATTTTAAACATGGTATAGAAAAACTAATGAGGCACTAACTAGATATCATTAATAGTAGTGCTCATAATTACTTGTGAAGGTAATAATTCAAAGTATAAGTTTCTAAAATACTATTCATCACAACAATACTTTTATAAGGAATTTATTTAATATTAAATCTTTACTAAATGATTTAAAACCATCACTTGACTTAAGTTAAGACTCTATTTTTTAAAGGAACCTTACATAGTACATATTTCACAAGGAAAACCCTTACTGCCTTATAAAACCCCAAACCAAAAGATTTTTTCAAATAAAAATTCCACATTTACCTTTTAAAAAATATGATTAAAACACACCTTTATGAAATCATGGTTTAATATAAAGAAAAGTGTGAAAGGTGAGTGCCTATTATTTTTTGGATAAAATATTAATAGGAGAAAGGGATTAACCAATAAAATGTTTTCAAAAGGATCCATTTAAAAAAATATTTTTCAAAAAATGTAACTCACCTTAGAAACTTATAAAAACCATTGATTATCATAAACCAAACCATTAGGTTAAAAAAAAACTTTTAATATTTTTATTCTGAATCACATATTCTTAATTAGAGAACCCAATAACCTCTTAACCATTGAATAACTTTCTTAACTATAGGTTGGATGTAGTTCGATGACTTATTATTCATTTAGGTTGAAGTGGGAAGAATATATTTTATTTATAGGAAAAGGATTTGACTCAAGAATATTAATTTTATATATATAGTAAAAAACTAGGAAAATTCATCCCAAGGGTCACTTATTAGCTTAAAAGTATTCCTCAAGCTGGGATAACATAAAAGGCACACTTAATGTAACCTTTTCATCCCAAGGATAACATTAAAAGAAAAGTGTATATTTGTGTGGGACAATAGGATCTTGTGACATGAATCAAACATGAGTCTCCCAAATAACACTTATAGATATACATTAACTACATGGATAAAGACTTATAGGGATAAATAATATACTAATTATTATAACAAATACCTCAAAGTAAACAAGATGGAATGGATGTACCTACTTATAACCATATAAATTTATTAAATGTATTAATTTTTTATACTAAAACATAATTTTAAGGAAATTTAGATTTTTAATATATGATAAAATGAATTTTTATTTTGGGAAACATAAGGTAGGTATGTTATAGGCATAAACCAAGAATCACTTAGAGGGTTGAGACCGTCAACCATAATCATTAGAAAGCTTTACAACTCCAATAACCACCGAGAATCACATAAGAATCATAAAAAGATTCCATGATTATGGGAACCTAACTAAATCAACACTATAATGTATAAAAAATAAATATCAAATAAAAATAAATGTGATCAAATTAAAAAATTATCCAAAAAATATAACAACCTAAATACCTAAAAACTCTACCTTAAATACTCCATTTAATTCCAACTAAACAAAAAAAATCTAAAATAATAATACTTTAGTCATATTACATATAAATGATGATTAATTGGAAGAAAAAAATTCACTTAATATTATTTTAATCAAGATAAAATAAATTCATAACCTCTTAGATGAATTCCACCATGATTTAATAGAATTAATCTTGTAATCCCTAACTTAAACATTAAAAATCAAAGGATGAGTGAATAAGAGGGAGGTAGAAAATTGATAGGAGAGATTATCTTAGTCTTGGAATGAACAAGATCCTTAGATCTACCTTGAAATAATAGTATGAAAGGAATGGATAAAGAAGACCCAAAGGATCCATAGGAGGTCTCTCGTCTCGCTGAGGGTGAATGAATTCAAAGGAAAGTTAGAGGGGAGAAAAGGGAGTATAAAAAATAAAATTAAAAATACCTTCATAAAAATAAATAGATTAAGTTACTGGGTACAAGGTAGGAAATTAAGCCACTACTCCATCTAACCAGTACACTGGGTACCTAGTACCTCCCATCTAGTACCTAGTGCCACTTTCAGTTCTAAACTATAGGTGGTACCACCTCTTATCCACTCTTAAACACCCAAAACACCTTGGGAATCTCAAAATGAATCCAAAAACACCTAATAATTCATTCATAAACATCAAATTTGTTAAAAATACTAAAATTAAATATTTTCCCTCAAACAAAATAAAAAATTCAAATGGTATAATACTTTAAATATCCAAAATTCACACCTAAGACCTTAGTAGTTCCATAACAAGTGAAATAGATATATGGATTTTTATAGGATTTCCTTTTAACATTTGATGTGTTTTTAGAAAGAACATACCCCATGTGAATAAGTATATTATTAGGGACGCACTTCTCTATGTTATGACCTAGTTTTGGTGGGATATACCTCCCTCATGTGAAAGTATCATAGGTCAGATATACCTCTATTTGAGATTTTATATATTTTTAGGGAGGGATATTCTACCACCTAATACTAGTGATGGGTTAATAAGATTATGGACTAGCCTTAATATAGGTAGTAACACTAAAAGACAATAAACTAACACTAGATAAAGTAGGTATGTGTTAGAAATTCACATGGATTCATGAGTACCCAAAAACACAATAGATATATTCATGTTATGTGTTATGGATTCATTAAATTTAGTATATGAATGCACAACTATAATGGTGAATGGAAAAAGAAATTTAATTTTCCTAATGTAGCATAGAGGCTCACTAGGGTCATCTCACTTGAAGAGCACCAGAGTTGGTTCAATCACTGAATCTAGTTCACCTATTATAATTATTTTTGGTGTCTATTATTTATGACAATGATGGATTTTGGGGTTTTCATGGAAAATGTGAAATTAAAATAATGTAATGCATAATTGAAATATAAATGTAGATGTAGACAGAATTAAATTAAGAAAGGAAGTTCTTGGTCTTAGATCTAGATAACATGGGTTCATTCATTACTTATTTATTATTTCAATTCGATTTTATAATACTTTATTAAAACATCATTAATGAATTTATTTTCATTGATTTATTTAGTGTGTGATTTTTGGATACCTCAATCACACCAAATCTAACCTCCTCTAATATTCAAATATGGTAACACCCCAATCAAGAATGTTATTCCTAAAAGACCTGACTCCACTGTATTATGTTTCGTCTATTTAGTAAACCCCAACTCCACTGTATGAAGGGTTTTCCCGAGAGAAGAGAGGGAAATAGAATTAATCAATGAAAATAAATGAAATTAAAAATAATTACATGGTGGATGGCTGTCACACCCATGAAATACACTTTCATACACCATAAATAGAATAAAAACATTTTTTAAATTTAATCACAATAACAAAGAACACAGTGAAACCTCCCCCAGGTCCAAGCCTCGAGTTAGTCACTTTCCATTGTAAAGTGAATATAGATCATGATGAAAATATGGAATATAGATAATGATATTAAGATTTGAAGAGAAAAAAGGGGTGGAAGAAGAAGAGGGAAACAATTTAATAAAAATATGAATACCTTACAAGTAAAAAAAAACTAAAATAAAAAATAATAGAATTTTTTTTAAAGTAGTAGTCGATGTCCACAACTTCTTTCTCATCCTAGAATCTTGATATCCCCATAGTAACAGGCAACTCCCCTATTTATAGGCTTTGATTAGGATATACTTGACCCATTTCATGATGTGTAATGTCTTTAAACATTGTGTAATCCTGATCTAAGGTTTCCTCCATGATTTTTGAATCCACATGAATCTCACCCATAGGTATGGAACTTTGACTCATTACAGAACATGTAATCAGGACTCACGAAATGTAATTTCTTTTCAAAGTATATAACAACTTCACAACTTGTTATGAAGGCTAATACCTTCTGAAAAAAGTCATTCCATATAATTTTATTAGATGACGCGTAACCATGTTGGTCTAGTTTTTTAGCTCTGCTTCTTTCTCCATCCTCTGGTCTTTAAATTTATGATCTTCTAAATATCCCTTTAAGATCTCCTCCATATTCTATCCACTGAAATATTTATCATTGTAGGACCATTTAATTGACTAATTTTTGAATGGTTTCTTCTTTAAAGTTGTTCCAATATTCATCATTTATCTACCCATGAAATTTCGTCTTCTTCTAATTTCAATAGATAATGATATGGACCATTAATAATGAAAATTTATTCAGGTAGAATGTTTCCTAAATATTCCCCAAACTTTGAGGGTCTTAAGACCACCTTAATGACATCCAATCTCCATGATCGTTAACATGAAAACGAACCGTTACAATATATTTTCAATACATCTAGAAGCACCCCAATTGGAGGTGTGTATAGATATTTATGATTAATTTAGTGATTTGAGGTCCACACAGATTCCAAGAATGATCTTCCAAATTGATGTATTTTTTCGATCCCTACGATAGATGAATTATCTATTAGTCCATAAGAGAAAGTTGTACCCCAAAAATCTAGATATCCTATAAAAAAATATTCAAATTAATTTTATCTAAATTATAAAATTTATACTTAAATTACCAAAGTGATTAAAATCTGTCAAATTTCTAGAATTAATCAATTTTCTAATTTTAGCCCATTACATGCTAAAAATATTAAAATAATGAAAATCAGCTCGAATTGATATATTTGAAGGGAATAAATCATTGAGAACATATTAAAAATTATGAAAACAATAGCTCTATTAATTCCCCCACACTTAAACTATGATTGTACTCAAGTATAAAATCTCAACATGGAATTCAGAGGGCGCCAATGTTACCAATATTCAAATTCAAATTCAATGAAATTAAAAAATTATCAATGTCAAATAAAATTTTCAATTTCCACATAAAATATCAATTTAATTTCTCATTTTTTAAAAAAACAATCAATTCATGCATTTTATTTTTCCTTTTTGAAAAAATGACGGGACTTCTCCTTTCATTCATTCATGCTCCTCAATTCATTATTATTAAACATTCCAAATCATGAATTACCTTACGCGAATATTTTATCCCATATCTCATGACATAATTCAAGTGGATTTATGCTCATATCATGAGAAAATTATACTTATATATAGGATTGTAAATGAACTATATTCTCCAATTTGTAAAGAAAAAAGACACATAACATTATGAGGACTTGTGATAAAGGTTCAAATAACTCTAAGGCTTAAGGTTGGTAGGATTTTATGTTTTAAAAAATTAAGTCTCAGTGCATGATATCAAAAATAAAAGTATAATGAAATTATCTCCTTTAGAGTATCAACACCCACTTCCCCAAAACTTAAAGTAAAGGTTATGATCAAATAAATCATAATGAATGATTTGTGCATCCTCTTGAATATTTTTTACCTTTGTAATTGTTTTTTCAAAAAACCTTTCCACTTTTTTCTTTTTTTTTCGAAATTTATGATTAAAAAAACCTCACATCCACCACCTAACCACATAGGATAAAAATTAAATGTCTAGTAGTAATGATTTTTTGTTTTCCCAAATCACAACCCATTTTTCTCATTTTTTGGTTCTTTTTGTCATTTTTTCATTTTTTTAATTCAAGAGGGGAAAACAATGATTTATAATGAATACATCAAAAACCTTTATTTATTCCCACAATAATCACCCCCACACTCTTTCCATACAATGTAAATCATCCCTTCCACCATGATTCCCTTCACCCCAACACTTCAACATTAAAATATCATTAAAATACCATGAGTAGGGTATGAATGAATAAAAATGGATTGAAACATGGATCATTACTATAAAGTCCATTCATGGTCTCTATGGGATAAATAAGGAATAATTTAAATGTGTTCTTTATGGATAATGGATTTTCAAAATATGCCTCAATCATTTTAAATGTGTTTTTTCCAATAAGTAGATTTAACAAGTTTCAATACAAGGTCTAGTAGGTGACATGTCACAAGATCACTCGAGAAATATACTAAAAAATAAATTGGAATTATTTGGTTTATAAATCCTCATTTTAATGGTAACTATGATTCAGGACAATCACTCATGGCATGACTAATAATAAAAAATCAATTCATACGAATTTTAGAAAATCAAACCATGAAAAATGGATGGAAAATTTCATTTACATGAATCAATTAATTCCTTCAAATCATGAGTCCTCATCTCAATAAACATGATTCACTTCAATCAACCAATTCTCTATTTTAATAATTAAATTTCATTTACATTGATATCTAAAACATGGCATCAGTGGATTCCTAAGAAACTCATGTATCCTAGATAAGTCATGGAAATCATGAATTCAATCATTGGAATGCAATTTTAACATATCCATCTCATAACATGTTGTTTTACAAAAAATATTAAGAAGTTAAAAATATAGACAATATAAAATGAACTCTTTTTTCCATGAATTTTAGTCCTTCTATTCCACTATTTGAGGCTTCCTTCTCTCATTATGAACCTAAAAAATAGAATCAAACAATTATGCACAATGATCATGTATTTTAAGCTAAAAAAGGCAGAGGGAGAGGGCTGCATGCTTCACTACCTCCTAATAAATGAAATTGAAATATAAATTCCTAAAAATAAAGGGATAAGTCTTTGTATGATCCACCCAAGTGGGCCCTAAATTTTTACTACCTCTATAGGATAGTACCATAATGTTATCAAAATTTTGATGGTGGTTGGGGCTTCTTTTAAATGAACCACCACATGTGGCTTTTACCAGCTTATTCTTTATTCTTCTAGGTGAGGAATAATCCATGGGTAGTTTATACAGGATCAATACCCTTCACAATTAAGTATAACATTCATGGTAGGGGTATAATGATGTATAGATCATCATCTTCCTTGGATTATACTTGTGAAACCTCCTCTTTTTCTTCCAGCGCTGGATCATTATGGGATACATGAATTAAATGATCAAAGGTAAAGTAAGTAGGTATTTATATATGAATAGAATTTAAATTTTAATAATAAAAAAATTACACCTTTCATAATAATCATCCTCTATCTTGAGTTCCTCAGGCTCATCTACTTGGATTTCTTCATGGGCTTCCAAAAATGTATGTTCATTAAAATCAGGGAGCTCAATGTGTTCCTCAACAAGTGCAATTGCTTTTTAATCATCTTACTCTAGGGAATAATATGAGTTGGATGAATCTGAATATTAAAAATTATTAGAGGTGATAGTCAAATTAGTTTCAATAAAATTAAAAGACTTTGAGTTCAATATCATTTCGTATTCTTGAGTCGGTTTGAATTGAATCTCTTCTTTGATAGAAAGTGCCTCTTGGAGTTGATTATCACTAGATGGAGGTAGGTAGTCAAGCTACCCCACATTTAGTTTGGCCTCAAATTCTTTGAAGTTCTTCAGTGAAATCAGGAAAGACCAGTGGAACTTTCTTCTTGGCCTTGAATCTTTGCAAGTCAATTCAGAGTTGATCGATCAAGCTCATCAAGTCTTGAGGCGATATCCATGTATCTTTTCCTTTTTTCATCTGTTTGACCATTATCAGTAGAGCATTAGCCCTTTATTGGAGGGCCTCTTAAATATAATTTATTTCTTCTTCTTGCATCCATGGGTAATTATTCCTAGTATAATAATTTGAATCTGAATACATTATAGAAAAGGGGATTTTTTTATATTTTTTAATTAGAAAAAATGAAAAATATTTACAGAAAGGTGAATTTATACAAATTTATTGAAATAAATCTTTAGATCACTGGAAACAGTTCTAGTTTTGATGCACACCTAACATAGGGTGTGGAAAAAAAATTAATTTTCCTAATGTAGTATAGAGGCTGACCAGGGTCTTCTCACTTGACGAGCATCGCAGTCGATTCATTCACTGATTCTAATTCATATATTCTAATTATTTTTGGTTTTTTATAATTCATAAAAATGATGGATTTGGGGTTTTCTTGGAAAACATGAAATTAAAATAATGAAATTCAGAATTGAAATATAAATGCAGATGTAGACAGAATGAAATTAGGGAAGAAAGGTTTTGGTCCTATGGTTGGATAACATGGGTTCATTCATTCATAATTTATTTATTTATTAAATTGAATTTTATAATTCATTTGTTGTAACCTTATTAATGAATTACTTTTTATTGATTTATTAAGTGTGTGATTTTAGAATGCCTCTGGCACATCAAACCACACCTCTTCCAATAGTCAAATTGGGTAACACCTCAATTGAGAATGTTATTCTTAAAATACTGGGCTCCACTTTATTATGTTTCATCTATTAATGAAACCCCAAATCCATTGTATAAAGGGTTTTCCAGAGATAAGAGAGGGAAAAATAATTAATCAATGAAAATAAATGGAATTAAAAGTAATTCTATGGTGGAAAATCATTTCACCCATTCAATAATATTTCATCCACCACAAATATAATAAAAACGTTTTTCAAATTTAAATGCAATAACAAAGAAAACCATGAAACCTCCCCCAAGTCCAAAACTCGGGTTAGTGAATTTCCATTTCAAAGTGAATAGATATCACAATGGAAAGATGGAAGAGAGAGAATGAGATTAATATTGGAAGAGAAAAAAGGGGTGGAATAAGAAGAGGGAAACACCTTAACAAAGATATGAATGTGTTATATGGGAAAAGAAAACTAAAATAAATGGAAAATAAGAAAAATCTATAGTAGTTGATTTACACAACTTCTTTCTCATCCCAGGCTCCTAATATCCCCATATCAACAGGCACCTCCCCTATTTATAGGCTCTGGTTGACCTCTTCTCGAACCATTTCATGATGTGTAATGTCTTTACAAGTCATGTAATCCTGATATGAGGTTGGCTTCATGATTTTTGAATCGGCGTGAATCTCACCCATATATTTGGAACTTTGACTCATTTCACAATGTGTAATTCGGACTCATGACATGTAATTACATTTCAAAATGTGTAACAACTTCAAGACTTTTTCTCACATTTTATTCTTTGTGAAAAAATTCACATTGTGCAATTTTATTAGATGACGTGTAACTATGTTTCTCCAGTTTTACATTTACATCTATACTTATTTATCCATCCTCCAGTCTTTAAATTTTAGATCTTCTAAATATTATTTTAAGATCTCCTCCATATTCTATCCACTAAAATATTGATCATGTTTGGACAATATAATTGAATAATTTTGGAATGGGGTGTTCTTGAATTTTTTTCCAATATTCATCATCTCTCAACCAAATAAATTTCAGAATCTTCCATATTTTGTTGAAAAATATATGGAGCATTGATAACGAAAATTTATCCAGGAAGGATTTCTCATAAATCTTCCCCAAAAATTGAGAATCCTAGGTCCACCTTAATGATTTTCAATATCCATGATCATCAATATGAAAATGAAAATTTTCAATATCTTTCAAATACATCTAGAATCACCTGAATTGGAGGTGTGTAGAAGGATTTATGATTAATTTAGTGAGGTGTTGTCCCTGAGGTCACTAAGAATGATCTTCCAAATTATTGGATTCATTTGGTCCATTATATGGATGAATTATATTTTAGTATAGAAAAAAAAGTTTCACCCCCCACATCCAGAGATCCTAAAAAAGAATCACATTAATTGGATCTAAATTATAAATGTTATTCTTAAATTACTAAAGTTATTAAATTTTTTCAAATTTCCAGAATTAAGAAATTTTCTAATTTTATCCCATAACATGCCAAAAATATTAAAATAATGAAAATAATTTGAAATTGATAAATTTTAAGGGATTAAATCATTGAAAAACTTAATAAAAATGATGAAAATAGTAGATATATGACACATATATACTTATTTTTATTAGGAAAACTATTTTTGGGGTCCCACTTTGTTTTGAGATCAAAAATTTATGACCACTTTTGTGAGTGTGAAGATCTTATGGTTTACATGAAGGTTCTGGCAATAGACCTAGTACATGTGGTTGTGCTATAGGAGATTGATAAGGAATTGGAGATAGGTATGAGGTGAGGTCAATGATAATGGTTAATTTCTTTAAGTATTTTATTTTCTATTAACCCTATACTATATATGATCATACCATCGGGTGATCTTACATTGATGTATGACTGATTGAACTTAATTTCTTTGATTTTTTATAAAAATGGTAGATGTTATTTATCTACATGGTATGATTTCTGTTGTAAATCCATTTTAATACTCTAATATTATTCCTATCATGGTTTTCTATGATGTATTTTTATTTTCATTTTGATACTGATAGTATATTCACCCAAAATGGTATTATAATACCCTCCCCATTATAATAAAACCTCTAACATATGAGGAGGTATGCTTGAGGTCATGTGAAAACTTCAGTTCAGTTACTAATTAGGTGAACTAGGATAGATCATTACAAAGTGGTATTAAAACTCTATTTTCATTGTCTTATTACATAGTATATGATAGATAGATCTGTGACTACTCTAAATATTTTATGGAAGCTATATTTGTGCATGGAAGACAAAAAATACACAAGGAAGGATAATTTACCAGGAATGAGATTATCATTCTTGGTATAAAAATGCTGTGTTTTTGTGATTTTCAAAAATATTTTTACGATTTATGGTTTATGGTTTTACTCTTTTCCTAGGGAAGAAGAAGGGAATGTGTTCATGAATAATATTAAAAACTTATAGTTAAAATTAAATTAATATATTTTCATTTGATATATGATCTTATTATGAGAAGGGTTTAATTATTTAAATAGTTGACAGTAAGTTATACAATATTTTCCTATATAATTTATTTTCGGAAGTCTACTTAATTAAAAAACTAATGTTTAGATCCATATTTGTTTTTACATGATGTTCAGTTACGTAAACATTATGAGTATTATAAACTTAACCATAAGGGTGGGTAGCTTGGGGATAGTGTGTGAATGAGTTATATGAGACCATTGAGTGGATAGGGTTTCTAGAGTAACAAAACATGATGTTTGTTACTATTTTCTCTAAAATATAATAGTGATAATTATGATTTTTCCCTGAGATATGTGTCTAGTGTTTTATTGATATAATACCATTAAACCTTCATTTAGTTGGTTTATTGGTCTTTTATGGTTTTATATGATCCTTATGGAGAAGGGATGAGTGTGAGAGACATATAATCAAACTCATTACCTATTTTATTTTTCACGAACTATGATGGAATAATTATGTTAATTTAATAATGATGACGTTGTTGAAATTTATATGAGTATGGTGATGAACCTAGTAAGGGTTTTTATGAGACTTCATATTCTCTAAGGTGGGTTAGATATCCCTAGGATGGGAACTATGTCACACGAGTTTTTTTGAGTTGTTTGGAACAGAAGTATGAGAGTTTCTTTAGAGGATGTGACCTATGGGGGATATTGGCTATAATCTAGGTATAATATCTTAGTGATGTTTATTATTTTATCAAGATGGTGGAGTGTCAAGTGTCATATCTAAATAATTCCACCTTTTATACCCTTGATGGGTTGTGATATTTGAGTGTATCTTAAGAGAGAGTAGTGGGCCTAGGCATGTGATTGCAATAGATATGGTAAGCATGGATAGATTATTTTTATGATGGTAATGAAATACATGTGATGTATTATCATGTGTTTATATATGGTTATATATTTCCTTTTTTATGAGTGAGGTTATAAGAACAATAAGTGATTTGTACAAGAGATTAATGATATACGTGGGATTTATGTTCAGTTGTTGATTTTGAATGTGTACCATGTATTAGTGGGATATGACTCATAACTTCATGGATAGAGTTATCAAATAATATGGTACTTAGGTGTAAAACATTTTAAGAATGTGGTTTTATAGACAATGATGGTATTCATGCATCGTTGAAAGAGTATTTTCTTGGGCACCCTATTAACATTATAACAATAGAGCGAGTGTTAACTTAGTATATAGGGTATGTAGGTTTATATGAAATAAG
Organism: Viscum album; assembly: GCA_963277665.1. Taxonomy (NCBI): domain Eukaryota; kingdom Viridiplantae; phylum Streptophyta; class Magnoliopsida; order Santalales; family Viscaceae; genus Viscum; species Viscum album. The sequence goes on from OY728148.1 coordinate 602,052,956, forward strand.
ATATTCCTTTGGAGGGTCATCTTTTTTTTGTTAGGAATGACTAGACTTGGGAATCATGTTGAGGATATATATTAGAGGATATTTGGAATCTCTAAGGTTTCGAGATTGAATATGAGAGATATATGATTTCATGAATTTGATCATGATGATGATATTTGATGCATGTTTGTTACATTAAATCCTTTACAACATGCGTGTTAGGATGATTTGGGATGTGTGTTTAGTTATTTTTAGAATCATTTTGGGTGTAGGACCTGAGAGGTTCCTATATTCCCCAATGGAGTCTAAGAATCCTTATATTTCCCAAACATCTTAGAGTCAGGTCATAGGATTCTAGTGTGAATTAATGGATGATAATTATTAGATTGTGATTGGGAATGGGATGGAACATGTATATGTGTGAGACACCATTTTGACTAACAATTTTCTAAGGGAGTTATCCATTATAATGTTTTAATTTGAATGGGTGATATAAAGTGATGTGATGTAACCAATCAATTGAAAATTATACCACAAAAACCAATGGACTAAGGGATGACTAATGTAGAAGATGGGTATATGTAGTTTGATTATTTTTTGACCAAAGTGTAATGAGGATGGTTATTTAGTTGAGGTATTTAGCTTCATTTTCATGAGATAAGTCCACTTATTTTATGTGGAAATTGATGAGACAATCAATGAATTTAGTGTAATGCTAAGGTTTTGACCACATTGAATTAATCAATGAAGAATTGAGGAGTGCATCAACTATAATAAGTTGGGAAACTATATAATTTAGAAAATACTAGAATAATTATGTTGAATATATAGTATAATAGAATGTGAGATTCACATGGTAGTGAGTGAGGTAACCAATTTTGAGTTATATCTATTGAGACTCGAGTTTCCTGGTGGGGTATGTCTAATTAAATGGGATATTATAGTTACCATGATGAAAAAAACCATTGAGCATGGCTCATGGAAAGAGTTTATTTGGATATAAAAAGTTAGTATCATGTGTATTAACATTTGAATAATGAAAAAATGAGACCAAGTGGGAATTTATTGACTGATGATATAGAAAATCCTATGGTGGAGAGAAATCCAATGGATGTTTTTAGTTACAAATTTTTTTTCAATTCAGATTTTAGTGGATACTAGTATTAAAATATATGACACACCCAGACTGGTGGTGTTTAAGGTTTCATAGTGATAGTTGTATACAGGTGACCTAGTTACATCTATTCAACTTAGGTGAGCCAGATTTGGGTATTTATTTTCTATGGTCTAGTGAGGTCAATACATTTAGGTAATGATTGGTGGGAAATTAAGGATTTAGACCAATAGAGGGATTGGTTCCATGAGATGTTTGTACTCTGGAAAAGTACAATGATATGTACAACTAAGTGACTCTTCATGAACTGAATTATGTCTCAATAATGTGGTTGTGGATTGAGGACTTGAATGTTTTAGAGCTTCTTAGCTGAAAAACTGAGTGTTCAACCATTTTTTTTATACTATAAAAATATATCTTTGAAGTGAGATATTATTAATCATGGATTTCATGAATGTATCCATGGTTGGGAAATATTTATGGGAAAGTGAATTTAGTTGGAACTATGATACACAAGACATCAGGTTTTAAATATATTTGATGAATCAGGGTACTGAATGAAACATTTTATTCATGATTAATGATTTTGATATGAATTTTTTTACATTTAATTTAAGGGATGATCCAAATTTATTATGTACTAGAGTGTGAAGTGATTAGGGTTTTTGAAAATTTTAATAGTTTGGGTGTGATGATGGAAAATTTATAACCAGGAATATATCTAGAAGCTGGATCATTCACTATATATTAGATATTGATAAGAATTATGAGTGATTTATGAGTAAATTTATTAGGTAAGAGATGTTCTATGGTGGGGAGTTCCATCTAATCGATGATTAATGAGACTGGAGGAGGACTAGTTTTTAGTAGATTGGGAATAAAAGAAAATTTAAATCTTTGGATTTTTGATTAATTTTATAGAATTTGAGTTTGGAATGTAATTATTTTTGTACCTTCTAAAATATCTTATTTGAGTTTTTGTTATTTATTAATTGGAGGGAGAGGTGCTGGTAGTGTTGTAAGGAGCTGTAACACTGCTAGATATCGAGTGGTGATGTAATGGGTACCTAGGAAGGATAAGTGGTTCTATAGTTTTCTAAAAACACCATTGGATACTCAGTGGAAGGGTATAATATACACATTAGAGGTAGAAGAGGATGTTTCATTTATTTATAGACAACATGTATTTTATGGGGTTGTTCCAGGTACCCTGTAGAGCCCATTTTTATTTTTCTTAGAGATAAGAAACAAGAATTATTGGTTTTAAAGATTAAACCCCATAAGAGGGTTCCTTGTTGTATAATTGTTGAACTAGGGTGTTTTAATTCTTATTAATTTATTATATAAATCTTCCCCTTTTATCTAAGTGATTTGGTGTCAGACTTCATTGTGGTTTTAGGTGATTTTCTTCTTCTTCCTTTACCTGTTCTTCCGTCTCTCTTTATCCCATGATTTTATGGGTTATATATTTATATTTGATGAAAATTATAGTAGATTATGGTTTTTTATCTTCTAAAAATGGGTATTTTGTGCATAATTTAATAAATAGTCTCCATTTAGAAGAAATCCTTGGAATTCTTGAGGTTTTGAGCGAGGTAAGCCGCAAACCTATTTTTTTAGTTTTTAGTCTATATTTTAGGTTGGAATTGGTAAATTATTGTGTTTTTTTGTATTTTAAATTACTAATATCTAAGTACATTATGGAAGTTTTTCATATCATGTTGATAAATGTTTTTTATGGAAGGATGCTTTGTATAATTTCATTAATTATGCGTAAAATACTTAATCATGGAATTTAATGGGTTAATTTTTATTATAATTTATTAAAGTAATTTCTCAATGTATTAAAGGCCTTATGTATTGTTTATGGTAATTTAAAATTTATATGTGAATTTTAGGCTTGGATAAAATGAAGTATGCATTATATCAAAAGGTGGTAACTCTATTTTTGATGAAGATGGTCCCTAATATTACATATATATGTGTGTTTTCATTTATTATTTTATTTATAAGTGGATTTAATAAAAGTATATGGGACCCAATAATTATATTTAGGGGGGATATCATGGGTAAGGAAGACTATGTTAGGTCTATATGGGACATGGATATGATTTTTTAATTGTTCCTTTGTTCCTTTGGGTATAACTAGGGCCTTGTTGGGGCATGATATTAGGTTACATGGAGTTTTTTACCTTGAGGCTATTCAAATTTAGAAAATGGTTTAGGATAACTCAAGAGGTATCATATGATTTGGTAGGATGTGCCTTCAAGAGATCATAATGGGTTAAATGGCTAAGCCAATTTTGTTCAAGTAAGTATGTGCATGTGATGTATTATCACTTCATTTATTTCAGAAAATACATGAACACATATACTAGTTTTTATTTGGGACACTATTAATGGTTGAAAAATAAGTTTTATACTCACTCTTTATATGAGTACTTTGGTTTATGTACAGATCATATTAGTGACACACTGGATCAAGTGATAGCCATGATATAGGTGGTTTACATAGAGGATCTCAATGGGGGTTATAGATAGTTTTGAGGTGAGGACAAGGAATATGGTTAGGGTCTCCATGCTTTTTTATTTTATCTTGTACTATATATGATAATAACATTGGGTGATTTTGAATTGATATATGACTATATTAATTTCATGTTTTTCATTTATTATAACATGGTGGATATTATTTATTTAAATGGTATGATTTTAATAATAAATCCATTTTTGTGCTAGGATAGTATTCCTGTTATGGTCATTCTATAATATTTTTATTATCATGATGATATTGATAGAATTGTATTATTAATGGTTTTATTAGTCTATTTTCCCTTGTTTAAACCCCTTGGTTTATAGAGAATCGCAATTGAGGTCATGTGGTGACTTTGGTTCGATTACTGTTTGGGTGAATCGGGATGGCGAATTATAAAGTGGTATAAGCGATCTATTTTTTTATATTATTACATGGGATATAATATATGAAGTCAGGATTGATCTAAAATTTATGAAAGATATATGTATACCTTTAAAATAGAAGTATGAGAAATATTCCATGTTACTAGGGATGAGATTATTTTTCTCAATTTTCCAATGGTATGTTTTTTCAATTTTTAAGAATCTAGTGTGCGATTTATTGTTTTACTTATATCCTGGGGTGGTAAGAGAGAGTGTTTTCATGATTCATATTTAGAATTTAGGATTATCATGATTGTAATATACTTGTATATGAGTGATGATTGAGTTATGAAATGGGTTTGGTTATTTAAAGTGTCAATAAAAATTTATACAATGCTTTCTTATATAAGTTATGAATGATGATCAACTTAGATAAACCATTAGATTCTAGCTCCATGTTTTTTTTAATTGATGGAAAGTTATGTGAATAATATATCAATTCTATGATTAACCCTAAAAATGGGTAGTTTAAGGATATGTTGTTCTCTAGTTATATGAGATCATTTAGTGGACATGGTCTATAGAGTAGCAAGACATGGTTTATATTATTTTACTATAAACCATAATAATGAGAATTGTGATGGATATGTTTGGATCCACGTGTCTAGTGTTTCCATGATATAAGATCATGAAACCTTAAGTAAATTGATTTATGGGAATATGATGGTTCTTTATGATCCTCATGGGGGATGGTCATGTGTGAGAGTCATGTAATGTAACATGTTTCCTATTTCCATTTTCATGATCCGTGGTGTCATAATGATGAACATTTCATGATGGTGGTGTTTTCGTTGTGTATATGTACATCTTGATGACCCCAATAAGGGGTCATATGTGAATATTTATTACTTGATGTGGGTTAGATATCCATAAAAGGAGAACCATAGAACATGAGTTGTCTTATGTTATTTGAGACTAAATCATAAAAGTTACTTTATTGGATGTGACCTTTATAGGATATGGTCTATAGACTAGCTTAGAGGGCCTAATAATGATGAGTATTGAATAAATATGGTGGTGTTTCAAGTGTTATCTATATAGTGGGGTTCTTGACAATATTGGACCCGCTGAGGCCCCACATGGGTCGGTAGTAGACCAAGTGTTCCACCCTAGACCTCCTCTAAAAGGCCAAGTACTGGAGACTAGAACCAAGAAGGTATAAACATCTATTGGAGAACTTAAAATATAATATCATATAATAGGAATTAATCACCAATAAAAAATTATTTTGAAACCACCATAAACTTATATATAATAAACTATACTATGTATAATCCATAAAAGCGACATCAAATAGAATGTATAATTCCATAGAGGTAGAACATGAAAAGGAAATACACATTTTAGTAACAAAAAAACTAGGTGTATCTAACTCCAGGATGGGAAGATACTACTTCAACACATGGACTTATGGAATAAAAACTTTCAGTAACCATCTCGCACCATGAACCATTATCAGCTACTATAAATTAGCTACATCAACTCCACTAGTTACACACTCACTAAGTTCATGTATAAACTATAAAACATTTTCATAGACATGAAACATGAGGGAGAAAATCTTATGTAATGGTGAGTATAAACATACCTATTAGGATTAATTAAAACAAAAAATAAAGATAAAATAGTAGGCTAGCTTAAAACCCAAGTCCATGGGAAACATGTAAGAGATTACCAATGGGAAAGAAATATGATCAAATTCCAAAGAAACCATTGTAAAGGAATATTACCACTCTTCACAATTGAAATAAATTAAGGATAATCTCACTAGTAAAAAAAGTTACCTAGATTATCAAAAATTCCTAGAAAATCCCAATTATATAGTCTAATGATAAGCCATATTTTGGAGGCAAACACAAAGGCCTAATATATCATCAATATACCAAATAAGTGAATATATTATGATATGTCATAAAACCTATGAAAACTGAACTACTAGGCTTCCATAACACCCTTGTCACCTATTTGGATTTTTAGTGGGGGAATCATGCCTCATTGGGGTATGTTTGTATTAACTGAAAGAGTACCTGACCCCTACGGAGGAATGCACCCCGACATATGGGGGAGTGATAACTCAATAGATTGAGGATCACACACCAAAATGTGAGGGATTACTTACTATATTATATATATGGGGGACTATACCCTGTTATCACTATGCCACTATGGGATTACCTGAACCCCATGCATAAGAGGGTCATTCCCCATCACACAAGGATAAACCTGAAATATATTCCTGCTCCAACCACCTCATCCAAGCCCAATGATCATATTTTTGGATCTAAGAAACCCAAACTAAATAAAAAATATCTTATATATCTTCTGATGGACAAAAGGATTATATTATTTCTCTATACATGGTGAAATACTTAGAATGAACTACTCATATTTCTAAAATTGAAAAACTAGGTGAAAATATATTAAGAATATAAGAATCTACTAAGTACACAGTGTTTCACTATATGGTACATGATATGTTGGTCAGTCAGACATGATGATCATGTAATTCCACCTCACAATACATTTGATGTAAATATACATGAATTGTTTAGTTGGGTAGATGGTGTGTAGGACCTTTCTAGCTGTACAAGGTGTCTTTTTAGAATAATCAACATTTAAGTCCATTCGGTCTCTTGGTGTGTAAAACCTATACAAACCAAAGTATTTGGTATTATAATACATGGTGTGTAACCCAAATTCAAATTAAATTTTGTATTAAAACACATATAAAACATCACCACCACTAATATTGAGTCACACAATGATATTTTTAGCGTTACATACCATGTGGCACTAATGAAAATGTGGAAACTTTGGATGATGATGTACACAGGGTGTGTCTGGAGGCTATAGGAAACATAGTTCTGAAAATTACTAAATCTCAAACATATTTTCTTTAGTGATGAACTCCACTATCTCCTGCATTAATAGTTTCACCTTCACTGCTGGTCAAAATAGACACCTTTGGAGCCTCAAAGACACTTCAATGCGGATATTCTTGGCCATCCCACATCATTAAATCTTCCATAATAGAACTTTTCATAGAACCATTCTTGAAACCTATTTTTCTATCATTGCCATGAACCTAAACACATGATTCTCCAATTTTACTCCATTGTAGTATCATGATGCCGTAGTCTAACTCAATTGAGAATAATGAGAGAATAATATTCAATAGGGTTCCAATTAGATGAATACCAAACTACCTAATAATGATCTTTCATTTGGGTTCATTGAATAAAAAGAGTATGATAGGAAAATAGAGTTAATATTCATGGTGAGAAATATCTAAACTCGATAATAAATTCAAATATTATCTTAATTTACAAAAAAAATAATTTGTTAGAAATAAATTATTATATTAATATTGAACACCATAAACAGACTATGTTATAGAAATAAACCATGTAAAATAATTAAATAAAAATACTGATAAATATAAAGGCTTTATTATCATGTTTAATCCTATTATAAAAATTAATCCATTATCAATTATTCAAATACACTTAAAGGAAGAAAAATAATTATTGAATTTTAAGATTAATTATTCATCTAATAAAAAAATAATATAATTTAATATTTTAAGAAAATATATTTTTTAAATTTTCAATCTTTTATCATCTAATAGTTTCCCATCTTTTTTATTATTATTTTTTTCAAATAATTCAAATAACAAGTCAAAAATAATTTAATTACAAAATTAATTTATTTACAAGACATGGGAAGGAATTAATTTTAAATAATAATAATATATTGCCAAAAATTTTCTTATTAAACAATTAAATAATTATCACTTTTTAATATTTAACCATTTTTATCATTAGAAATAATCTTTTGAGAACAAAGAATTTAAAAATAATAATAAATTTATTTAATCACCACAAAAACATTTATTGATGGAAAACTATTAAATCTAATTTCTATTATTTTTTAAATCCACATGAATTATTCTTGATAATAATCTTAATTAATTTACTATAAAATATTTTTTAATTAATAATGTTTTAAACCTTTCATAATTTTATTCATTTCATTGCAATAAAATTAATGAATTTTTATCATGAAAAGAATGGGATTAAATTACATAATGTATGTGAGGTGTGAGGTTTAGAAAAACATATATTCCTCATTGTGTAAATGTTGTCTCTTAAATTATTTGGTATTGGTTCATGTTCTTTATTATGACCACAGTAAAGATTTCACAGAACCTGATGAACTATTTTTTATTTTGTAGAGAGAAAGGGGTAAATTATCTAAGGGGTTTTCTTCCACCCTAACTATATATAGAGGGATGAAAAATCTCCAATAGGGATAAAATTATGAATTAAAGATAAGAAATAATTTCTTTCCATAAACTCTCCCCATAAATCCACCCCTAGTTTCCCATAATAAACCCCTCATAATTCTTCTATTTAAATCACCTCATGAAGGTTGATCAAACCCAAAAATAACTTCTTATAGATACCTACAATCCACATCATCACCACCACTTCATATTGGTTCCACATCATCATTCCATAATAAATTTTTTTAATTGTTATTATTAGTTAATTTGGTGTTTATAAATAACATGAAAATGATTGGTTCCAGGCCTAATGACCAACAATAGAACTTATACTTCACCTTGGAAAAAAACCTCATTTTAGACACAAATCACTGTGTAATAATTTTAACAAAAGACCCCATTACTAAGATACTAGTTTTTGTGCTCATGGGATAAAAATTTAATTATTTAATAAATATTAATTATCACTTAAAATTCATATATCTCAGATTTTCACTAAAATTTAGCCCAAGGGAAAATAACACATTATGATTTCCACAAAACCATCAGAAAATTATTCCAAGGTCTACCAAACGGGTAAATTTATTATTTTAACCTCTTTAAAGGGACAAAAATGTGAAACTCAAATATAAATTAAGTCTTAATTATAGAAAATCTAAATTTCTAAATCAACTACACCTTTAAACCTTTTATCCTTTAAAATTAAATGACCCAAACCATTAAATAGATAATCTTATTAAAATAACTCATATAGAATTTGAACCATCATTTTTTATACATAATATTCCTCTAGAGGCCCAATACCTAAGAATATCCAATGTATATCAAATCTAGGAAACCTAATTTATCTTCTCATATAAAGGCCTTAGAAAAGGAGAACAATATAACATTAAAATCCCCATATCTAATGTGAAATGAAATATGCATCACATAAAAAACATCCATACACATAAAACATTATGACAATGTGTTTCAATTAAAGATTTTACATTAAAAACTAATGATCTAATAGGTTGAGACTCCTTGGGTTATTCTAAATATTTTCCCACTTTAGGAGGTGTAGGTATCGTCCTTGGCTACACTATGTAGTAGTGAACCACTATATCCAAAGTTTACTATTTTTATACCACTAGTGATAACACATAACCACACCTCCAATTATCTATAAGATTCCATCCACTATTGAATGTAACCTAGTCAGGTAGTAGTTACTTTGTGGTAACTATTGGGATGTGAATCTTGGTTTCAGATTACAAATATTTTACTCACCAAAAATACATTTATTATAAATTTGGTTAATTATTGGTGGTTCAGATCAATGTGCAGAGAACATTATTTAAACCAGTGATAATAGTACTATTAGATATTTATACCTTCCAATATAGTCTCAATGGTCCATTTTTTTGGTGAATTATCTAAAATAAAGTATCTCGAATGAAGACTATAAAAGGTTACTAATGCAAGAAGTTAAAGCCTAAAAGATTACTGGTGATCAATAATAACATTCCATATAGATGCCCTCTATGAATGTGTGGCGATGATATGACCTGGATAATTTGATGGTTTTCCTATACAAGGAAGTAGGATCGATCAGAATAGTACATCAAACACATTTATAATACATCATGATTTTGTATAGTGCATCAGAGTTTTATATAGTGTTAGTCCTTTTTATTTAATCTTAATATATTTTTGTAGTTGAAGTGAAATATTTGTACATATAGTGAATAAAAATAATGGTACCGTGTTTCTCTCATGAACAAATGAAAAATAATCTAAACTAAGTTAATTTCATGAATCTATTTTACTATTTTATGTATTTATATTGTTTTGAATGTTGTGACTTTCTATTAAGGTTTTTACAAGGTTGAATTTTTTTGGTGTATAGGTTCATTGAATTTTGATTTCAGGTATACTTAGTTGAGTGGAGTGAACTTTTGAAGGTTTATTTTTTCACTACACTTTAGAATTAAAACCTCTATTGGACTAACAATATTATTACCAGTGGTTTATCAATAACAAAAGTGATCAAAATATGGGGTCTCTTAATAAGTGGTATTAAAGAATGGTTAAAAAAATAGGTAGTAATATAGGGATGACATTATATGAAGGGATGATTTGGATCTATAAATTTGATGGAATAAATATTAGCTTCTAGAGGATGATAATATAAGATTATCTAATCTAGAAATAAATGAAAGTACCATTAAAAGGTATTAAGTCTGATATAATGGAGAAGGAAGAATAAGAAAATATAAACAAAAAGAAATTTGCCTTGGTAATAATGTCTTTGGCATAAAATGTTCCTATAATCATTTTGAGGAATAAAACTACAATATATGTTATGAAAGAACTTGAATATATGTATAGAAAGCCATTGTCCCTTAATAAAATTTTCATGTTGTGATGGTTGTTCAACTCTATGTTGTTGAAAGTAAGACTAGTGGATGATCATGTAAATATATTCAATATGATCCATGGAAATCAAAAATCTATGAAGGTAGAATTTGAGGATAATACATGGAAACTACACTATATATTTTCACTTCTAGAAATTATGGATTCTATGGTTACTACAGTTAGTAAATATAGTGAAAAAATAATATTTATGTTTGATGATATTGGAAATTTGATCCTAAATTAGGAGTTGAGATAGTGGTAAGTTCAAGGACCTACTGATAGTGAACTTAATACTAATGGAATAGGAAAATCACCTCAATATAGGAAATCATGTCCGAATAATCATTCTGATGATAAGTATCGAGAAATTATTCTAAGAAAGCCAAATGGGCCAAGTATTACAAATTAGAGTTGTGGGGAGAAAGGGAATATCAAGAATAATTGAATTGTTTTTCAAAGAGAATCCTAGAAAAACATAATCTTATGATTTTTCAAATTATTTAGTTTATTATAAGGAAGTAATAATTACTTTTTGAGTATGAATACATTGGTAGAATTTTGGATGATTGAATATGGAGAATATTTGTATTCAATAGGCGATCAATGATTCATAGTCAACTATATTCCAGAGAAGTTTGGTAAAGTTCATCTAGTGGATGATGAAACCTTGAATGCTTTTTGAAAAGGAGAAGTCAACATCTAGATAAAGAATGAGGGACTCTTGAAACTATTAAAATTTTAGCACATCCTTGGAAAATGAAATAATCTTATTTCCACTGGTAAACTAGATTAAGTAATATGTGGTTTATAATGGGGTTATTGAAGGTTATCTAAGGATCTATGGTGTTTGAAATATAATTAAAAGAAGGATCCATTTAATTGACTTAAAATTTATCTGGGGTTATGGTTTCTAGAAGTATAACTTCTATATATCCACAATTTTTTCATATTAGGTTCGATCACCTCATTGAGAAGAATATATAAGTTTTGTTAGAAAATTTTATATTTAAACTTGATCACATATAAATAGGAAAGTGATAGTGTTTTATACTAGAGAAACAAAGAAGATTATCCTTTAACTTGGATGGTCAGAATCCTAGAGTAAGGATGTTGGAACTTTTACAGTCCAATGTTTGAGGACCTTCCCCTTATCAATCCTACATTAGTTCCCTTTAAAATATCAATTTCATTGATTATGTGATAATAAAATTATATATTTTATTTTTCAATCATATGTATGATGTATTTTAAGTGTTTATTTAATATAAATAGAATAAAACTAAAATTTGAAGTGAATTAGAACAGATAGCGATGGTGATTAAGCCATGCAAAAATTTTAGAACTTATACAATAAGAATGGAATAATACATGAGAAGAAGGTTCTACAAACCCCATAATAAAATGGATTAGCTAAAAAAATTAACATGAATTTGATAGATAAATTTAGAAGTATGAGGCTTCACACAAGAATTCCTTTGGTAGAGAAACTCAACATTATGATGCATGTCATCAAAAGATGTCTAAAATCAGTAGTTGAGTAGGAACTTACAGAGGAATTATAGACCAAACAATGTCTATAATTTTAACATCTTATAATCCTTGGATCTTTATAATATGAACATGTTAATGTAAAATATAAATATAATCTTGAAGATAAATAAAAAATGTGTTTTTTCTTTAGTTATATAAATGTAATTTTTTTATATCGATTATGAGATGATTAAAGAAAAAAATCATTAGGATAAGTGATATTGTTTTTAATTAAAAGTTTGTATGTAAAGAATAAAACTTTATAGATAAAATTAACTATTGAATTCTAGGTTGATTATAGTTAGGTTATTGTAAGTTTTAAACTTTAATTAAACTCATATAAAAGATATAAATACACCAGAAATATAGGATTAAGACCCTTATAAATATCATAAATATCTATAGTAATTGAATCTTGAGTAGAAGAACCATAAGTAAATTCTCTAGAAGTTAAATTATTGTAAATTTTGGTACAAAAAATGTGAGATGAGTCAATAAGTTTGGAGTATCCAATTCAGTTGAGGAGATCAACTATAATGAGGATACCATTTCAATGGTTTGGTGTTGAAATAGATTCATTACTTTTAATGGATTATAGAGAACCCAAATCTCTAGAATAAGTGAAATTGTTAAATATCTCAATATAGTGGGTGTCAAATATGAATAAAGATATGGATCCATTGAAGTTCAATAAACCATGGGAGATGATTGAACTTACAGAATGTAAAAAGGTAATGGAAAAAAATTATTTTACCAAATTAAGGAAGAGGTTTATGGAAAGTAAATGTACAATGAAAAACTAATAGTGAAAGGTTTTCTAAGGAAGAAAGTAGTTGAATTCATGGAAATATTATTACGAGTAGTTAATTTTTTTTCATTAAAATAGTGCTATGTATGGTATAATTATAATATCTATAATTAGATTAGATGATATTTAAGATAACTTTACTTCATGGTGTGTTGGAGAAAGACATTTACATGAAGCATCCAATAAGTGTACCATAAGTTGTGAACTAGAACTCAATATCTAAATTGAAGAAAATATTATATGGATTAAATTAATGACATCAAATATGGAATTATAAATTTGATGTATTTTTGTTGGAGGAAGGATTCAATAGATATAACGTAGATCACTATTTTCATTGAAAGAAACAATATAATGGAACTTTAATTATATTTATTTTAAATGTTGATGACATGATTCTAGTTAGTCTAATTGATTGAAAATTCAGAAATTGAAAAATAAGTTTTTTGGATGTTTTGATATGAAATATCTTGAGGAAGACAAGAAGATTTTGAGGAGTTAGATAGAGAGAGATAAGAAGACTAGAACCTTGGTTATATCTTATAGGGATTATATCTAGTAGATCATTGAAATGTTTTTTATGAATGAATGAAATCTAGTATCTAATCATATTACCACACACTTTAATCTATGAATATCATAAGCTCCAACAATATACTTAAATATTCAACACATGATGAAAGTGTTATAAGATTTAACCATCATATGTTTATTTTATGATATGAATTTATTTGGAAAAATATTACTTTTGTAGTGGGATTTGTAAGAAGATTTTTTTTCTAACCCAAATAAATAACATTAGGAATATGTTAAGTGGATACTTCAATATTTTAAAGGAATGTAAAATGAGGCTATTTGTTTTGGGCAGGATGATCCATTATAAGGTTTGGTTTACTTGAACTATGATATAGATTTTGATACCCAAAAGAGCACAACTATATTCATGATTACATTTAGAGGAATAATAGTTAGTTGGATGTCACAACTATAAAATTTTATTACCTTAATTATAATATAGGTTGAGTATGTATGTGCAACAGAACTGAGGAAGGATATGGTTTAGTAGAATCAATTTCTGAAAGAATATGGAAGATGTCTTGAAGGAAGGATTATTTTTTTGATAGCCCTAGTGTGATTCACTTGGATAAAAATCTAGTTTTCAATGGAAGAACAAAACACATTGACATTAAGTACAACTTTATCAAAAAGATAAGGATGAAGAAAGTGTTAGATCTTAGGAGGATAGATAGAAGACAAAATATGGTGGACATGATCACTAAAGTTTTGACTTAGGAATGTCTGAGGGAACAAAATGCATTGTTAATACTCAGATAAATGGAAAAAGGTTGAGGAAAACTATATTCTATATAAGAATCATAAGTAGGGTTTTTTTAAATATTTAAATTTTTTATTTATGTGAAATAATACTTGATATGGGATATTATTGGGATGTGAACCCTAATTTTAGACTAGAAAAAAGTTCACTCATATAAAATACGTTTACTAGAATTTTAGTCTGTTATAGGTGGCCAAGCATGGTTTGCATACAACATCTGTTCAACCAGTGGAAGAAATATCACTTGAATTTTATATATTTGGATGGAATATTTAAGGTCTATAATTTCATGTGAATTGTCTAGAAATAATACTATCAAATAAATACTTAATAGGTTCATCAATATAATAGTTTTAACTCAACACGACTACTGGTAATCAGAAATAAAATTCCATAAAGAGGTTATCCATGAATGTGGGATAACAGTGTGACCTATAAAACCAACTAATTTACTTATAAAAGGAAGTGGGGAATGAAAATAACATTACATTATATACATGTACAGTACATTTTGATAAAATATAATTCATGAATGTATTATTATGATTTAATCCTCTATAATGAATCTTACTGATTATTTTGATAGTTTAAGTTTAATATTTTTACATATTATAAATGAAAAAATAATGGAATAATGTTTCTACCATTTACATAGGAAAAATATTCTAAATAAAATTAATCTATTATAACTCTTTTACAAATTTATGTATTTCCATTGATTTAAATGTTTGTGAGTTTCTACAAATGTGTGTAATGTAAAATTTCTATAGTGGGTAGAGTTATTTGAAATTATAATTTAGGTACACTTAGTTGAGTAGAGAGAACTTCCAGAGTCTATTTTTCTATTGTTATTATCATGAAAACTTCAATAAGGCCAAAAATCCTACTACCAGTATTGTATCGGTATCCCAGATGACTGATGTTTGGTGTCTCTAAAAAAACAGATTATCACACCGAGAGATAACATCAACCTACAGAATTCACTATGAAACAAACCCAAATATCATTACTGAACAATTTTATAAAAACTTAAAGTGGGAAATCCTAAAAATATATATAAACCTTATTTTATGACTCCAAACCACTATCCAAACTTGATTGAATATATCCAAAACCCACAAAGAAACATACTTAACTATGTAGCTAAAATTGCTCAACAGAGAACACAAATTTTCCACTATACTTACACTACAAAGGTTTCATACTCACTAGTAATATTTAGTTCAGAACTTTTCATCACATCACTAAAGATTATTCTTTAATATATAGCATTATTCAATCTAGGAAGAATATGAAATACTCCCCAACTTTTAGGGAATGAATCAGGTGAACTATCCACAAATACCAAATTCCAAGTGATCCCAAAATCAAAGACACCATAGAGGGTCTCTCATATTCATATATATGTGAGTGTCATTGCAACTAGTGAAATACATACCATATCTTACATGAATACCAACCACACCACCATATTGAATATCATGCTTGAAAGTATATATTTCTCAAACCAAAAAGTTTCCCCATGAGGGTTTTCTATACTATTGGTGTTCTTAAATAAAGTTATATAAATACTGTAAATTCTTGAGATAATCACCCTACATTTTAGTTTTAACTTGTGTGGCATCAATAATGACTATGAAAAAAAATATGTGGGACACACAATCGTATCCTGACATTCATTACTCAAAAAATATATTTAATAAAATTTTAAGATGTACCTAATGATGACCTAACATTTCCCATGGAGTGTAATTATCAAAAAATTGATGATGTTGCTATATATATGAAAACTCAGACTCTATGAACCATTTTCTAAATAGGTCACATGAATCCAAAAAAACATCCTCTAATAGTTATACCAATTATACTTCATATCCTTAAACTTAGCTAGGCTGTTTGATTAATATTATGAGGTAGAGGTACAACCCTTGAATAAAATTAATATGAAGTCCAATCCCAAATGTGTGTAACTATACTCACCTTCAAATTCCTTGTAATAATATTTGACCATATAACCCACACTTTGGAGAATAATATAGGGTATCATCATGAAATGATAGAATCCTGTAAAATCTTTTCCTAATTTGATGGAAAACTTTTACTTTCAACTGCTATGAGAAAGAGATGGTCAACATCACTTGGAATATTGGACCATAAAGGTTTGGTTAAGATCTATACTAGAAGCACCAACACTCAAAAAACAACACCAAAAGAATAAAATTAATTTTATAGAACTAATTATCATGGGTTTAATTGAGGAAGGTATAATTTGTATTTTGATTTTTATCAATTAACACCTACTTAGAGACATTAATTGTATCAACCATCTAGAGTCTAACTGTCAGCACTTTGGTCTGACAGAGATTTCCTAATGTTGATAAATATGGATTGTCCAAATATTCACCCATATCTAGATATTTCTATTCCACTAACCCCTACCAAAACTACGCTTTAGAAAGATGTAGAACCTTCAAAAAGTTATAATCTAATCCAAAATTTATCTTTAACATAGAGTTCCATCCATGTAACCATTATGGTTGTATATAAAAAATCATTTTACTATTACAAATACCAGGGGGTATCATATTCTAAAACATTTCTACCATAAAAAATCTCTATAGGTCCCCAAAACAGGATAATAATAAATGAATTCGCAACCCCAAATGAGAAACTCATAGAATATACCTTATTTGAACTCTAAATATCAGAAGAATAAATTTTTAAATGGGATTAAGAAGAGATATTTCAATAAAGTAGAAGATTGAAACCCAGTCGTGGTATGGTAGTACAATTATAAGTTCAGTTAATCATCAAGTAATGATTCATTACACCTTGAAGGGTAAATCAAATAAGTAATCACTATCCATTTAGAAAATACCTAAACTAGAAAGGAAACTTAAATCTTGAACTCCAACTAATTATCTACCATCATAGGACTAGGGTCAGCTTGAAAAACCATTTGAAATTTGTTTTTATGATACATACAACACATTAAAAAAAGATAGTCCTATTTGGATCAATATGAACTACCATATTCTAAAAAATGAATATATTCACTTATCATAATTGGTAAAGAATCTTCCCTTTTCTCATAGGTAAATGATACCTCATAACCAGTCTTTGAATTATTTCCATATTTTGCAAGTGATTAGTGGAGAGTGACTCACCCGTAGGTATAGGGACACTAAAAACCTACATATGAATATGAGTTTGACATCCATAGTTAGTATCCCCTATTATAATGGATGAACTAATGACCACTAGAGAATATCTACAATAGAGTTAACATAAGAAGAAAATGAATGGTTATAACTATACTCTATATAATGCATGTATTGAATTGTATCCTACCGAAAATACTTTAGAGTTCTAGGTCAACATATAAGTTATTAGAGGCATAGTGAAAGTATATGTTGAAAACCACACTAATAGTGGGCTCCCTAGTTCAATAACAATACTCAAGACCCCTTATCATGATTTTAATAAGTTAAAAAACTAAAAAAAACAATACATAAAACTCCAAACTCCATCTATTAGGATCAAACCACTTTAATACCATTCTGACATAATTCAACCCATTGATACCGTATTTGGGAAAGTAGTAGGTTGAGTGTTCCGTCCCAAGCTCAACACCAATTGGTTAGGGGATGAAGACTAACAATAAGAAGGTGTAAACATACATGGGAGGCCTTATTCAATAAAAAAATATCATAGAAATAAATAAAAAATAAAATATTATATCCAATAAAACATATATATATATATATATAATCAATTATACTATGTAAAAATTATTAATGATACATTAAATGAAATATAAATCACTATAGAAGAAAAATATAGAAATCATATAAAAAATAAACTAGTAAAACAACCAGATACATCTCAATCTAGGAAGGGAATACACCACCTTTCCTCTTGGGCTACTAGAATAAAAACAATTAACAACTATCTCTCATCATGCACCATTTTCAACTGCATCAACTCTACTAGCTCCAAGCCTAGTAATATTATCTATAAACTATGAAACATATTTAAAGTCACAACATGTGCTAGAAAAAATCCTATGCAGGGGTGAATATAAACATAACTATTAGGATTCCCTAAAAAAAGTAAATATTGCATAGTAAGTCATATCAAAACCCATCCACATGGTGAGAATAAATGATAATACCAAATGGAAATGGAGTTTCCTAACATTAAAAAACAACCATGGTAAAGGAAGACTCCCACTCCTCATATCTTAGCTCCATGAAAGATAATCTCATTAGAATCCTAATTTATCCAGAATATCACAATGTTTGGTAAAACCTATAGTTGAAATCCCAACTATAATATGTATCTATGAAGCATATATTGAAACCTAATATTAAATCAATATCTTGAAGGTTCCCACACATACTAATACATCACGAGACCCACGACACCTAAACTACTAGAGTTATATAACATTATTACTACCTCCTTGAACTTATTATATGGGACCATTCATATTTAATACATATATGTATCGACCAAGTAGTAGATAAACCCTATAGAGGACCACACCCCAACACAAAATTAATTTTCAACTCTATGGTTAGAAGATTACTCATAGAAACATAGAGGATTACTTAATCCATCAGTCATATAGGGAATAATTACATGTAACAAGTATAAATCCAAGGGAGTACCTAAACCCCATGTGTGGAGGAGAACGTCCCAATACACTGGGGAGTACCTAAACTCAAATAATTTCTCCAAAAATCTCACCAACACCTTGTAATCATGTCTATAGATCTAAGATCCTAAAACTACTCAAAATATCTCATAACTAGCCTACAATTTACAGAAGGATTTCACCATTGAAATCTACCTAAAAAATACTCAATATGTTCTAAAAACACCTATAAAAGCAAAATTTTAGTGGAAAGATATTAAGAATATATAATTTTTTCCAAGGTAAGATAAATCCATATAGGTTATACAAAATATAGGTCATTCAAGTTGCCTTTTTATGTAATTCCATCACTCAATACATGTGATGTTGATATATGCACAGTGTTTTGTTGGGTACACAATGTGTAGAGACTCACTAGTTGTATATAGTGTCACTATATAATACTAAGAATGTAATTCTATTGGATCTCCTGGAATATACAACCTGTACATTCCAAAGTATGTGGTTTTATGATACACTATATGTGACCTGAAGACACACAATTTGTGTTAATTGAATATTTTTAAAACACTAGATCCTTATATTTTCTATCTCTTGAAGAGATTTATGAGGTTACATGTTGTGTAGAATTAATAACAATGAATAAATTGTGGATGATGAATTACATGGGGTTTGGATATAGACTACACAACTTGCAATCATGGAAATTCTAGAATCTCAAAAAAATTATTCTCATTCCATGAATGATTCCATCACCTCAGTTACTAGTCACACCTCCACTTCCATCTAGAAAAGACACCCTTGAAGCCTCTAATTCTCATACTTAATAATATTTATTTCTATTCTTCATTAACTAGTCCATTATCAACCAAATTTTCTTCAAACCATACATAGAACCCATCACCCCATCATTACCATACACCTAATCCCATGATTCTCTAGTTATTCTCCATTGTAGCACTGTGAAACCATAATCTATCTTATGAATTAAGAACACAAGGGAAATATTCAAGAAGGTGGTATTTAGAGGAATACCTGACCACCTATGAATGAGATTTTATTTTGGTTCATCAATGAACATGAGTAGGAAAAGTTAATAAATTTTATATTCATTTAGGAAAATATTTCAATGAAATAAAATTTTGAATATTTTTTTAATTTATCGAATGAATAATTTATTAGTGATAAATTATATTATTATTATTCAACACCAGATAAAATATATTTGATAATTAAAAGATGGAAGATATTAAAATAAAAAACCAAATAAACATTGACGCTTCATCCCCATGTTTATTCGTATGCTAAACATTAATCCATTATCAATTATTATAATTCACTTAAATTTAAAATAATAATTATTAAAGTCTAATATTAATTCATCATATAATGAAAAAAATTATTTTAATAGTTTTATCAAATAAATTTTTATAAATATTTAATCCATCATCAGGTAACCACATCCCATGTTATTGATAATTTTTTTAAAATAATTCAAAAAAAAAATTCATTGAATTATAAAATTAAATTATTTATAGTGAATGAGGTGAAATTCACTTTGAAAAATAATAACATATTTCAAAAAATTTCATCTAAAATAATCAAATCAAAGTTACCTTTTAATCACTAATCAAGTGGATCAGTTGAAAAAAAATTGGAGAAAAACAAATTTAAAATGATAATAACATTATTTAATCACCCCCAAAAACTGTTTTTAAAGGGAAAATTATTATATAAAATTTACACTCATTTCAAATCCTTATTTTTTTCTTGATAATAATTACTTATTAAACTTACACTAGATACTAAGTAATTAATCATGTTTTCAAAAATTGATATTTTATTTATTTAATCACTATATTTTTTTTTGTAATTTGATTATGAGAAGAATTGGATTGAATCTCCTAATGTAAGTGAGAAGTGAGATTTATAAAAAGAGTCCCACCTCATGGTGTAAATTACATCACTTAAAAGAATTTTTCTCAGGCCATGTTTATCTTCACCACCACCATGGAGATTTAGTAGAACCTGAAGAACCATTCTTCTTTTTGAGGCAAGGAAGTGATGAAATATCTAAGGGTTTTTACACTCCTGAAAAAATATAGAGGGATGATATATTTGTAGTAGGGAGAGAAAAATTAATTATTGGGAAGAAATAATTTCTTTACATAAACTCTCATCATAAATCCATCATTACATACCCATAATAATACCCCACATAATTCCTCTAATTAATTCCCCTCATAAAGGCTGATACAACCTGAAAATATAAACTTCTAGAACCCTACAAGAAACATAATTTCCAACATGGAATGTTAAATCCATAGTACGATTCCTTAATAAAAATAATAACATATCTTTATCAGATAATTTTGAGTTTTTAAATAACCTAAAAAAATGATCACTTCCATGCCCGACCACATAAATCATACCTCACAAAGGTAAAACACCCCATTTATGACACAACTATGGTTTCATAATTTTCACATGATCTCCTGTTTATGATATATTTATTTAATAAATATTAAATATCCCTTGAAATTCAACAAGATTTTATTTTCATTAAAATTCATTAAAAAGATAAATACCATATTTTGAGTTTAATAAAACTATTAGAAAATTTTTATGAGGTCAACTACTCAGGTAAATTTTCTATTTTACCATCTTTAAAGGACATAAGCTGAAATCAAAATTAATTAAGTCTTAATTATGAAAAATCTAGTTTATTACAGTGATTTTACTACTTATACCAATGTTGTGTTGTGATAAATAAGGGTTTCCAAAGAGATTGAGATGATTTTAGGAATGTGGTTTCCTTAGAGATGGAAAGAATATATATATTCTTCATATCATGGGAAGGAAACATTTTAGAAGTAAAATTGTGTGTTTATTATGGATTGAGGTATGTCCTTATTAATTATAGACGAGGAAAGTATAGATAGTGATCTATTTGAAATGTTACTGAAATACTTGGGTCACATGATCAACTATTTATTATATGAAAAATCATAGTACGGACGGGATACAATTCATATCATCATGAGTTGATATATTTGGTAGGGTGTTTCTAGGCTATATCCCTGACTGGGTATATATTTGGATAGATAATGGTGGCTATTGTGCACCATTACAAGAGTATTTTCTTGGATACCCTATTAACTTGAGAATAAGAGAGTGAGTAATAACTCAACATATAAGGTATATGGGTTTATACAGCCTAAGATTGACCTTGGGATGGTGAGCATAGTGGTAGTTGGGATTGATTAGCCTTGGGTAGCACATAAGGCATAAAAATAATAGGATTTTAAGAATCTATGAGGTATTTAGATCAGATATGGTAATCATAAGACTTCAAGAAGTAGGTTATAAAGATGATTTTTGATGCACGTTAGTGAAATGAAATTCTTTTTAGTGTGTTGGTTAAGCTGATTTGGGTTGTTCATTTATTTCTTTTGAGAAATATATGGGGTTTTCAACATGTGTTGTGATTATGTTCTATGATAGAGTCCATGTATCCTTGGATTTCCTCGACTTCTTAGAAAAAGGGCATATAATTTTTGTGTGGCTCAGTGGATGATCATTATTAGGGTATGATTAAGTATGTGATGATCTATGTATATGTTTGATACACCTTTATTGATTAATAATTGATAAGGGGGATAAAAATTATAATGTTATGTCATAAATGGGTGAGAGAAGTTATTACTTTGGTATAGAATGACTAAATCGAACTAGTGGTCTTAGGGATAACTAGTACTAGAGATTGATCCCTATAGTGTGATTTTTTATGAAAAAAGGGTTGTGAGGACTGTGATTAAGATAATGTAGTTAGATTTAGGGGCATGAGATATAACCTCTTATGTAATATGGAAATTTCTAAGTTGAATAATGAATTTATTATAGCACCATGGGTTTGAGTTGATCATCATGATCGGTGATGAATTATAGAGTTCTTTAACTTTTGGAAGTTTGGAACCTTTGTAATTAATAAACTGGTAATAGGTTGATATAGAATTTGTAGTAGAATATAATGTGAGAATCACAAGGTAGTGAGTGAGGATGCGGATTTTGTAGTATATCCATCGGGGCATGAGTGTGATGATGGTATATTTTTAACAAAATTAGATAACAATATCATGTAGTGTTATAATAAATTAAACCCCTATATGAGATTTATGGAATGGGTTTATCAAGATATAATGAGGTGAAACCATGATTATCAATGTTCAAAAATTGATGGGATTCAAATGAGTTAGTATTTATAGATCAAATATATGGAATATCATATGGTAGGGAGTATTCCATTGAATGGTTTTGTTTTAACCCTTATTTGGGTGTAATTTTATGACATTAATAGTGATGTGTATGAAATACCAAGTCTTCTGTTGGGTTAGGTTTTTCATTGAAACTTGTATTTAAGTTACTTAGTTATAAGTAGTCCATTAAGCAGAACCAAATTTAGACATAGGTTGATGATGGTCTAGTGAGGTCACTACATTTGACAATTGAAAAGTGTGAATTTTGGGAATTATACAAGTTATGGGTTTGAGTGTATGAGAAGTTGTAACTCTAGTAATGTACAATGAAAATTATAATGAAGTGTGGAGTTTATAATTAAATTAAGTCTTGAGCATGGGGCTAGGTATTCGAGACATGGATATTTTTAAGTTTCTTAGGTGTGACACTAAATGATCAATATTTTATATTAGTGAATAAATGTATACCATGAGATTGTGATGATAATAATCGTGTTTTCATGAATTTTTCAATCAATTGGGTATCATTGTGGTGTTATCAAATTTAGTTAGCACCGTGATATGCATCCCATTGGGATCTGATGGTAGTCCGTATAGTGAGGTACCAAATTGACCATTTCATGAATGATTGATGATTATGATAAGGAATTTGATTTTATAACATCTTTTTAGGGTTGAAAATATTTATTATTTACCATATTTAGAGGAATTTGGGGTTTTGTAAAATTTTAACAGTTTGGGTGTAATGATGGAATGACCATAACCAACTAGATGTTTGGTAATTAGAGGTTTATTTAGATCATGATGGATAACATAAAGACTAAGAAAAAATGTGGATAATTATGGAGTTTTAAAAGTGTTATGGTGGGGGTATTTTAATGGTCTGAGTCATTTTTTGGTTGGTGGAACTGGAGGAGGACTAGTTTCTAGTGGAGCGAGAACTGAAGTAAATTATATTTTTTGGATTTGGATCTGTTTTTTAGGTATTTTATTACGGTATAATATTGTTTTTATAACATCTCAAGGACCTAATAGTAGTAATAGGAGTTTGATCATTTAATGGATAACTAGTGGTAGTGATTTAAGGAGAAATAAAACAACTAATAAAATGGTAATGGTGCACAAGGTACTTTAATAGGACATGCCATTTTTATTTTTTTTACAGATACCATTGGGTACCCAGTAGTAGGGTACTCGGTACATGGTAGATTTTTTTAGAGGAGTTGGCCTTCTATGGATGCCACGTAGTACATGATAAGTGTGTAACAGGTACTTGGTAGAGAATAATATATTATTTTTAAGAGGGAAAAATGGAATTTGGGGTCTTAAAAATTGAACTCACAGTGAGGGTTCCTCATTTTGGGATTTATAATCTTGGTATTTTGGGATCTTCTTCTTAATTTCTTACCTCATTCCTCTCCTTTGATCCTGGTGATTTGGTGTTGTTCTTCACCATGGTTTGTGGAAATCTTATTACTCTTCCTTCTCCCTTATTACTATTCTCATTATCCTTTGATTTTAGTGAGTTATGTTTATTTATTTGATGATTATTATACAATATAATGGATGGATATTACCATAAAAATGGGTATTTATTATGTAATTGATAGGGGAGGCCTGGAGAGGAATAATTATTGATATTTCATGTGATTTCAAGTGAGGTATATAACTACCCAATTTTTTTTTATTTTTCATTGATTTTAGAATGAAAATGGTTGATGAATGGGAGAAAATTTTTAGATACATTTCATGATCTAGGCTTGGGGTAATAGAGTGAGTTTTTTTATCACATGTTTCTTGGGGTTTTAGATATGGAGGACTAATCTATGAGGATTCATTGATTACGAGTCAATGAATGAATGAAATAATTAAATATTATAAATAATTTTAATTGTTTTATAATTAATAAAAGTCGTTTATCAATGGATTTAGGAACTTGTAGCATGTTGGTGTTAAATATGAACTTATATGTCAATGTAGGTATTGTATAAAGTGATATAGACATCACTTCCAAAGGGGGTAACACCATTGTTGAGGTAATTAGTCTCTAATATTACCTATATTTATGTGGTTGTATTTATTATTTGACTTATTAGTGGAGTTAACCAGGTATGTAGGACCACCTGAACAAAACGTGTGAAAGGGTGTTTCTAACTTTTGAACCGATTATCAGAATTGAAATCTGAGGGGACCGTTGAACTCACAATGCTCGTATTCTCTTAAGGAGACCTTCACCACGACCATAGTAGGTCAAGGGTGGAATTTAGTTTTTCACTTTTTTATGAGATAATAAAATAAAATAAAATGGTGTAACATTTTGTTTTTATTTTATTTTGAAACTCCCATGTGGATGATTCATAGGTGGGGACCACCTGAACTAAACCTCCCATGAGAGGTTATAGTGGTGGGAACCAGCCGAGACAGAACCCCCCTTGAACTCCCCTCATTATGGAGAAAAAAATCTCAACTCCCTACTTTAAATATGCCAACTCTCCCCTTTAATTTATTAAGTCAACTATCCTCTAATTAATTAAGATAACCTATTTTGTGCCAATTTGAAATTAAACAACTTATTCTATTATATTGGATACCTTTTCTTTTTGGTGGGTTGGAGGAAAATTAATCGTTGGAAAAGGTGAGAGCTTGGGAGAACTTGGAGGAACAAATACTCCAATGAAGAACTCCAACGAAGAACTCTTCTCCTTCAACGAATCTTTCTCCAAACTACGTCGAAGGATCTCCAATGACGAACAAACCAACGATCGAGGAAATGCCTTCATCACTAACTTCATCTTTTCCTCTCCTCACCGATGTTGTTGAAGGAGATTTGTTGCGGGATAGACAAATGAAAACCGTCTCAACCGCAGAAAATCTTCAACGGAATCATCAAGATAGGGTGGATGTTTGAATTTTTCCCCTTCCCATTCTTGACAATTATTTATGAATCTAGGAAGCAATTATAGCCTATTTCTACCGCCCTAACATGGAGAGTGCGGGCCAAACAAACATGGCCCGTCCTCTCTGAAAATCTTGGTTCTCTTTTGTGTTCTTCGCGATGGTGAAGGTGAATGGTGCCGATGGTTGGAACTAGTGGAACTCGAGAACCGCGACAAAGGCGACGAATGAAGGGCGGCTGGTCAAGGCGGATGCCGACGAAGGCACGGCTCTCCACCGCCCCGCGGCCTCTGCCATCCGCGGCCACCGCGCCTCCGCGACCTCCTCCGCCAATAGACTTAGCCAACCTACAGCCTCGCTGCCCCGCGGCCACTGCACCGCCGCTACCCTCACCGTTCTACGGCACCCGCAACATCGTGCTTCCCCCGCAGCACCTGCGGCCTCCGCTGCCCCACGGTACCCGCAACCTCGCTACCCCGCACAACCCCCAGCATCGCGCCACCCCCGCGGCACCCGCGGCATTGTGCCACCCCACGACACCCATGGCCCCACGCCACCCCATGGAACCTGTGGCCTTGTGTCGCCCCGCGGCACCCGCTGCCTCGGTCACCCCTCTGTAAAACTGTATTATTTGAGAAATACATCTTTTATCGAAAAAATGATTCTGTTTTCATATCTCATTCTAGAAAATGTGTAAGATAAATTATAATGTTACAAAATTCAAAATTTAGTTAATACTATTCATAATGGCTAGTTCATAATATTATAATAATATATCATTTTTTAGTGAATATCAGTATTGCGTACAACACACGCTATCGAGGAAGGTTTCTCTTGCGTGCAACACAAGACAAGAATAGTTCTTGCATATACTACAAGCTAATACGGTGTTGCATATAGCACAAGATAATTTTGGTGTAGCATAAAACACAAGACATCAATGAAATTAAAAATAATATTTCTCATAAAATCTCAGGCTTTTACATTCTACCCCCGTTAAAATGAATTTCTCCCTAAAAATTCGTCGAGATTATAAATGTATTTCTACTTGAAATTTTATTTTATAGAAAACCACATCGTAAAATGGAATACTAAAACATCATTTTAAAAAGGAACATTAGAAACATAACAGATACCCAAATTAACTCATCACTGGGTTTCCACATAGGATAATATAGGTGAAAATATGGATATGGAAGAGAAATCTAACCATCAACTTCTGATGAAGAGTGGTAGAGGACATGGCTATGCAAAATCCAACAATCACAAAGCCATAAATTTGTGATGATCTAAGGTACCATATGATTTATCAGATATGAGGTCACTAGGACAACATTTTTGTTTTTCAAGATCATTTCCCTAATGTTGAAGAATTTTTGAATTAAAAGAAATACTTACTTGATTTTGGTACAATCTCATTGTTGTTTGCGCCTTGAACAATTTCCACTTCATCTCTTAAAAAAATGATGTTTAATTTGTCTTCTGTGAAGTGTTAGCAGATCATGCAATATAATGATAGGTCATTCCATCTGTCTCAAACATAAGGTTAACAAAAGTTATGTACATAAGTCCCTCTTCTGGTGAGATTAATCGTATATGGTTCCAAAAATGGTCTTATACTTCATCTACCATACCGTTTAATAAAATAAAACTAGTTTCTACTAACCAGGGACTCTTTGTAGGCTAGTGGTAGGTGATAAAGTCATGTCTCACTTCGGTTGTGGGTTCGATTCCCGCAACCCTGTCCGACGCGATGGGTTGTCGCCCATCCTGCAGGTTGTCCTTTTTCTTAAACTACACTCTTATAACATTCCAGAAATAATATCGAAAAAAGGTTCTATCCTTAAACAATATTATCTTATGTCCAACATAATCAATTTCAAATCATTAGGCTTATCCAAAATACTTCTGTCCAATCTCATAGTATAAAGAAAAATATTACTATAGAGGCCATCTACCAAGCATGTGAATACAATCATTTATCCCCCATATATCATAAGATATATCTTGTTGATCACATTCCAAACATGTGAATACATTAATCATGTATTATATTGAAACATGAATTACCATAGAACCACAGTGAAAACATGAATGTTATCAAAATTTGTCTCTTTCAAAATCCCAAAATTTCTATATACTCAAACCATGATATCACTTTTTCCTTTTATCAGTCATGAGCTCATGAATTCTATCAAACATATTATTTTCTCCTTATCCCTTCATTATTTTCATATCATCTACTTTCCAAAAATAATTCAATCACCTTTCATGGTTACCAGTACCATTCAAAATATACTTTCACATACTCAAGGAAAAACAATAGTGTCACAATAATTAGATTTTTCTTTATTCCATAGTACCATACATTATTCTTGATAAACAGGCAATCATTCCACTACCTTCTTAAACCATTAACTGAGATTCATAATTTTATTCCTCAACACTTCTTTCATCTCATATATCATTTTTAGTCTCTTCATCATCATCAATATAAATACTACCCATACGACCATGCTGATTCTCTTTATGAGATTTTCCCATAAGGAATTGGTTTTCATAATGCCCATACATTCCACATTTAAAACATTTATCCTTTGTTGATGTCTTAGAAATACCATCATTCTTGTCCATTTTATTAACTGAACCTTTTCCTTTGCAATTACTAGCTTTGTGTCCTTCTTTTCCACACACAAATCATCTCCTAGTTCCTTGGAAACATTCTCCTTGATGATTCTTCCCACACAATTTACATGAGGGAAATTGAACTTTCATTCCTCTATGATCATCATGAAACTCCATCTTTCTCTTATTAGCCGAGTCAGGAAACATGCCAAAGTTGATATTATTGATCATATTATGAGATTGCTGATTAGGCATAATAACAATGTTTCACATTCTACTTCTCGTTTTATTTGGTCTCTCATGAAGAATATCATTCCACTGTCCATAATATTCTCCATTAACATGAATTTTTCTGGATTCTAACCAATTTCTAAAACCCAAAAAGAATAGCGTGAGATGAAAAAAACATACTAGGAAAACAGCATAATCAAGGGTGGGTACATCCAATCTCTAACATCTTAGGTTTAATCCTAGGTTATTCATGATCGTTATTATAATTCTAGGATTTTAACCTATACTTTATACTTAACCTTACGGACATCCCAAGAAATACCTTAGAAATATCTCCAGGAATCTCACTAAATTTTTCGCATCCTAGTTTCCAAAGGTTAACTAAACCTTCTCTCTGATACCAACTGTAGAGACCCAATGCTTGGCTTACCCAAATGTATGTAAAACCATGTTATGATACTATTTTTTCAGAACCATGTCTTTCTTCTACCAAACATGACACACAGCATAGCCCAAAAGGTTATCCCCGCTCTCATGAGCTAGAAACATGTGCTTGGACATTGAGTAACAACTTTGAGAACAATTTTCCCCATGAGAATCAACCAAATTAAATCCATAATTATTATACATACTATCATATATCATTCATAAAATACAATATATTTATGGAAAACACAATATAAAAGTACATGGAAATTACATTACTTTTTCAGAATACTTAATACATGAAAAAAATAGACACCCAAAGGCAGTATTAGTTTAGTGTCTTTGGAAACTCAGAATATAATCATCTAATCATGGTGAAAGATATTCAACATCTCCCAAAAAGATCTCCCCCTTTGGTTTTCTTACCTAAAACCTTTCTTTATATCCTGGGGAAAAGAAAACATAAAAAGGGTGAGCTCAAATTCTCAGTAAGGGTAAACATGGAGAAAATAAAAACACTCCATAAACATCTGAACGTAAAAACATGAACATAAAACATCAAAATCTTGAGAA
Source organism: Viscum album (assembly GCA_963277665.1). NCBI lineage: Eukaryota > Viridiplantae > Streptophyta > Magnoliopsida > Santalales > Viscaceae > Viscum > Viscum album. The sequence continues at coordinate 602,083,032 of OY728148.1, forward strand.
ATAACATAAATATTGGAAGTACGTAAGACATATATCATAAAGGAACATCAATAATGATAAAATAAAACATGTAACTGTGGAAAATCATTAAGCACATGATATTATTTCCATAGTATCCAAGGCATTGCTGCCAAGACCATCATAGTGGACAAAGTCCATTACTGAACCGGGTTTACTTGCCGTTCCAGCCCTGTATTACTGAACCCGATTTTACTTTCCATTACAAAAATGTCTATCTGACGAGATATAAATCTTTACCCAATTAATTTGAGGGAGATATAGGTCCCACCCATCTCATAAGGAAATGATTCTTTTGTGTGCCACAAAATAATCATTCGTCATAACCCAAAGAATAATATGGGTTTCATAAACATCATCCATCATAACGTAATCCATATAAAACAAATGGATATAATTTCATAATAAGAATAATCAAACCATATAAATAATAAATGCATTATACTTGAAACATAATCATACTAAATAATTTTATCTTAGATGGAAAATAGTTTTGACAAAACACTTGAAATGAATTCTTCAGGAAAATATCTTTTCTTCTTCAAAATCATTTTCTTTTCACAAAATGCCATGAAAATTTAAAAGAAAAGGATTTTATTGAAAATAATCATGAAATATTGTAGATTAAAATTCATGAAAATTAGGCATTATGAAACCGTCAATATCTGTTGATGCAGTATAAGTTAAAAAAACATTCTCCTCGTACTTTTGCCGGAAAAGTCAAAAAGTTCCTCACATTGTAAAAAAAAGAAATATTCCTTCCATAACACAATGTAAAAGTTAAATAGGGTTAAACGTGACTTTAAAAATGCGTGGAATAATATTAAAAAATTTATGAAAAACTTTTTTATGGACATGGGTAAAAAATATAACCCCTGTAAATACTTACGTATAAATAATCTCGGATAAAAATGAGATTGAAAAATTATCCCTTGCCTTATTTCCAATTTCTTCCATATGTGTCCGAGACTTCTGTATAGTGGGTTTAAACATATTATTAACTTTTAACAGAACCATAATAATATTTATGATATCATATATGATTCACTTACAACTTTATATTACCTGTTCATTTGTCAATTCCATGTTAAAGCAGCGTTTTGGGTAAAATCATTTCATTTATCATCCGTGTTTTGACGTGTAATTATTCATATGATTACATAGGTCATGATTACTTACTTCCAGAATGTAAAAAATTATTTATATATAATATATATTTAGAATATACATATATATAATAGATCGATAAATGGAAAGAAATACAACGTTCATGAAGACGGTAGGCCGTACGTATGCATGAACGCTATTTTCGTTTCCTTATTAAATTGAATGGAAGTAAGTAAATAATATATAAATAAATCCAGTGTCATTAATATGTCATATATTTCATTATTATTTAATATATATACTTTATAATCATTCTGTAATGGTTAACATGGAGAATGAATGTCATCGCGCCATGGAGACGGTAATCCGTACGTACATACGAGCGATGATATCGTTCCCATAATTATTGAATGGAATTAGAGTGGATGATATAATATCTCAGAATTAGTATCATGTTATAATAACCATATACAGTAATTATTTACACCATTATACCCATCCAAGTAAGGTGGTGGTGGAAAACAGATTACACCACGGCGTCGAGACGGTATTCCGTACATATACACACGCGATGGTTTCATTTTCCGTAGGATGGATAGAAGGTGAAATAGGGTTGGTTCATATTTATAATAAAATATCAGTATATGAGTGATACTGATGTTATTACTTTATTATGAAACAACAAAATAATAAAAACTAGAATAAGAAATTAATTTGAAATAATCGGTAAAGGATATTACCTCTTCTTCGACGCGCCTCTTCAAAACCTCCTCTTAGGGCACTAAAGTTGGTCTTTGAAGAAGTCCAGGACCTATATTATGCTTCTAGGGAAGTGTAGAAGATAAATTTTCAGGGTTTTTCCAAGCATGAAGGCTCAAAGTGTTGTGTATAGGAGAGGGAGGAGGTTCCCTTTTATAAGGGAAGAGAGGGGGCACTTTTGGAAACCTCTAAAATATTAATTTATAATAAACTCAAACCCCACTTAAAAACTTCCAAAGTGACTTAAATTAGGATATGAGGTAAGATAGAGTTGTAGTATAATCATACTATCAAATTTAGACACGTTTTGATTTTATTTTAAACCTTATCATTTTGATTTATCCTTATTTATTTTTATTTGTGGTAATAATATTCTAAATTTTAAATGGTTATAAATACTTAATTATGTGTTGTGAATTATCCATAATTAGATAAATTATTAAATTTTAGAAAATATAATTTTCAATTTTAATTTTTTAAATATTTTGGTGATTTTTAAATAATTTAATAATATGTTATTTTTATAAAATATCAATAGTGTCAATTTTGACACTATTCAATTATTGGAATTTAAATTAAATCCATTCAAACACTATATTCGAACAAAAATATTTTATAAGTTACTAAATTGTCATATTAATCTAAAAAATTCATGGATCACATTAATTTGTTCATATAACATTTATTTTAATATTTTTAAAACCATTTATTTCATATTTCCCTTAATAAAATAATTATTACATCATTTTTGTATCATTATTTGATATAATTATTTGTTACATAAAAATTAAAAATAAAATACTATGATGTAGATAAATATAATATCTGATATAAGAATAATTTTACTCGAATTTATCATCTTAAAATCACAACATTTAAATTGTTATATTTATTAAATTTTGAAGGTGACAACTTTGACATCATTTAAAATAATATAATATAAGTGTCATAATCTCTTTTATAATGATTAAAATGGTCAAATATTCCACCATTGAATGATTATAGATTACATATACATGAAAAATAAGTTTTTTTCAGGTGTTTGTTCATTTTAAGGTCACTATTAGTTTAATAAAAACTGTATTATTTATTTTTCACTAAATAAACAATTTCTGCATCACTATTGTGTCACCATTAATGATAATTATTCAATCCTTAAAAATTATAAATAAATTCACATTATGTATATAATTTTATTATATTTAAGGGGACTATTTATTTTCTATGTTTTAAGTAGTTTATCTCTAAATTAAAATTATTACACTTATAAGATATAAGAAAGTGACATGTTGTCACTTTTTTGGTTTAAATAATAATTACATCCTTTTCATGGTCAAAAGTCTCTGAAATGAATCTATTCCAACCCTTAGGTGATATGGGTCGACTTTTCTTCATCCTATATAATTTTGGAAGATTTTACGATAATTTTATAATCTTATTTTTACCCTTAATTTCCCGATTTACCCTTAACTGTAGTAAATAAAATTTACCATAGTTACAATTGATAATGTCTAAAAATAAAAAGTAGCTATTAGCATAATTTGGGCCTACTTATTCCAAATATGTAATCCATTTTTCAAAATTCAAAACACATAAGTTGCAGTATTTAATTTAAAATTAATCTCATTGTTAAGAAAAAGGGTTTTAAAAGTTAAAACGTTGCAAAAGATTGAAATGTTTTTACTTATGAATTCAGTGTAAAATTAATGCTAATGAATTAAATTATATTAATTGGTAAAAATATATTTTATTTATACTCTAAAACCAATCAATATTATAATTTAACCATATAATTTATCTCGATGAAAAAAGTTGATTTTAATTAAAATTTAGCGTATTTTTACTATTCATCAAAATATGAAGGTTATCAAGAAAGTATCAAAAATTTATCCAATGTAAATGTTTATATCTTGATTCAAAATAAGAAGTTGATTTTGTAAAATTAAACTTAAAAACTAGTCAAAAATTATATTTAAAATGGGTGTGCCATCAAAAGGCGGTAAAACTGCATTTTTTTGAAAAATACTTCATTTATCAAAAAGTTGATTTTGTTTTCATATCTCATTATAGAAAATGTGTAAGATGAATTATAATGTTATAAAATTAAAAATTCAGTTAATACTATTCATAACGGATAGTTCATAATATTATAATAATATATCATTGTTTAGTGAAACTCAGTATTGCGTACAACACACGCTATTGAGGAAGGTCACTCTTGCGTGCAATACAAGACAAGAATAGTGTTTGCGTATACTACAAGATAATACGGTGTTGCGTATAGTGCAATCGAATCTTGGTGTAGTGTACAACACAAGACATCAAAGAAATTAAAAATAATATTTCTCATAAAATCTCGGGGTGTTACACATCGCGCCGCCCCCGCGACACTCACAACCTCCGCCGCCCCGTGGAACCCACGGCCTCGTCGCCCCACACTACCCACGGTATCGCGCCGCCCCCACGGCACCCGCAGCCTCGTGCCACCCCATGGCACCTGTGGCCATGCGCCGCCCCGCGGCCTCCGCCACCCCACGACACCCACGACCTCTGCGCCTCTGCGGCCCTCGCAGCCTGCCAGACTGCCCAGCGCGGGCCGGGCCAGACCCAACAGGACGGGATGCACTGTGGGATGGGACGAACTGAACTAGGTCATCCTAGGTTGGGTCGGGCTAGGTCGGGCTGACCGGGTCGGACCGGACTGGGGCCCACTTAGACCCATTTATGCTCTTTTGGCCATAACTTTGGCACCAGACTTCCGTTTGACAAAACATCTACGGCGCCAGAATCCTTGGGGCAAGATGGTACCTTTGGTATAACTCCAATAGAGTTTTGGATAATGTTGGGGAAGGGTTGGGTTGGATCGAGCCTGAATCCAACTGGGCCCTCGGGACTAAAAGGCTAATAACTCACAGACCGGGCATCCGATTGATGCGTCGTCTGTTGCGTTAAGACCCCATATGACATGGAGGTCTATATAGATACTTCTTCGTGAGACTTCGTGGTAGTTGGAGTATAGACTAGTGGATTGGGTAGTGGATCCTCCCAGAGACGAGCAAGCCTAGTGTGGGAACCTAGTAGCTGGCTGTGACATGAAGAATGAAGATAGATCCTGTGTGGGTAAACACCTAGAGATCCAGTGTGGGTCAGCACCGAGAGATCCTAAGTGGGTCAGCACCTAGCGATCCTGTGTGGGTCAGAAACGAGTGATCCTGTGTGGGTCAGTTCTGAGCGATCCTGTGTGGGTCAGCATCGAGCGATTCTATGTGGGTTAGAAGCGGAGCCTCTTAACAGAGTAGGATGACTCAGTAGTTACATCTAATCATCTCTACTACTGTACCTAAAAAATATCTGGTGTGAGCTGAGTCTGTACCAGTGTGGTACATTCTTTTGTGGTAATACCTTGGTTGTATTCTTCTGTTTGGCATACCTGTGTGGTACTTGCCTTTGTGGTTTTCTTTCCTTTATGGAACAGTGGATCTTTGGGCTTTGAGTTGGACTCTGTGTTTTCCTCATGATTGAGGTGAGTTTACTTGATAACTTAGGTATATGTATTGGAATATACCTAAGTAGGGTTGTCAGTTGATTCCAAGCCATGTGGTTTATTCTTGGTGGATTTTGTGAGACCTTGAGGGTCTTGGGGTCCCTACTGAGTATTTTTATACTCACCCCTACATGGGCTATGCCCACACCTCATTGTGTTTGGTGTAGACGACGAACAACGTTGACTAAGGATGAGAGTACCAGGACTGGAGGTAGCTCAAAGGTGGACCCTAGATAAGGCATACCGCGAAGGCGACTGATCGAGATATGTACCTACCCTTCAGGTAGGATCCTTGGCAGGTGATCACAGGAGCTGTTCTAGTTTACTTTTACTTTAAGTTTCTTTTACTTTCCAGTTGGGTTTGTATTTTGGTCCCTTTTTACTTATTGTACTAACTCTGTTTACTATTTAGTTTACTTGAGTTTGTATCTTGCTGTGTGCTTGGTTGTGTGTGTTACAGGTTATAAAGGCAATGCCTTCCAAATTTTAGGGAGTATGCCTTCGGTGCTAGTCTCCAGCCCTTGTCCTATGGAATATGGGCTTGCGGTAGTCACAACACGGGCCCTGAGGGTCGGGTCGTGACATCTTTACTTGGAACTTTTCATGTATCTATGGTTTTTTGGGGATGATCTTAGCCTACATGGAGAGTGGTACCTAAAGGTATTAAGATTTTGGAAACTATTAAAGACACCTAGTAAGGTATCATATGAGGTGGAATGATTCACCTTTGAGATATGGAAATAGGTAAAACAACCTAGACCAATAATTTTCTATAAAATACATGTTCCCTTGAAATAACCTAGGGGTGTATTCCATGTGTAAATTAGAAAAGATTTTTCCATATAGCTATGAGAATTTTTGGGGGTGTTACACAATAAGGGATTAATTATTGGGTATACCATGGTGTGGGGAACCTATGGCATGATATAACTTAGCTAGAGATAAGAAGTGGTAATGTGAATTCTCTATATGTGATATTATGATTTTTTTGACGTTTTATTTAAATGTGCTAATAAACTATGGAATATACGTGTATGTCAATATTTTTTTTAGGGTTTTACCCTAAGAAGAAGATGTGGGTTTCTTTAATGATGAATATGGATAGAAATAAGGTCTTCATGTGTTGCAAGCTAGAAGTTGGTGTAGATTATACTAGTTTGATACAATATTAACCACTCACCTTATGGACTCATGGTTTAAGTATAATCCTAATGATGTTTTTTTTAGAAATGGGGTTGGGTGAACTACCTACCATGAATTTATTTATTATGAGGGTGGGTCATATTACCCCCTAATATTGATATAATATTCACATTGGGATGTGGTATCCCATAATATAGGATTTATATGCTATGTAGGATGTTTAATCGCTAGGAATGAATATTTTATGAGGGATGCACAACCCTATGTGATGATATAGTCTAGATGATATGTTCTACCCACTAAGATCAAATATATATTCTATATGTGATGTATTTTCCATGATATTTGTTTATTTTACCATGTGAGATATATTTCCTTGAGACTGATAGAGTATACCAAGAAGGATATACTACCCTTTGTGATTAACCATGTAATCCAGGTGTGATTTACTACCATTAATATTGATGGAGTATTCCAGATGATATGCACTAACCCCTACTACTAAGGGAGTATTAAAGATGGGATATACAACCCCTAATGTTGATTGAGTGTGTTAAGTGAGATTTCTTCCTATTAAAGTTGGTTTCTAGAACCAATTTACTATGTACTTTAAATTTCAAAATTATTAATAAATATATGATCACATTATAATTTTTATTTTTTATAGCATTAATGTTGTAATGTTCTTAGACTATTCTTCACATTTAAAGGTTATATAATTTTTCCTATATAATGAGAACCCAAATTTTCTATGAAAATATTCTTAAAATTATATCCTATAGTATAGATAACATATTCTTGATGAGTTAGATACGATGTTTGAATATATGATGTTGGAGGCTCACAATACATTCAGACTTATTCTCACAATGTTTTCATTTTGTAATCTTCAATATAGAGAGGTTATGGGGGCATACCTTCCAATAGGATTTATATATATTCTAAGTGTCATTTTATATCACCATTGGATGATGTGTGTATTATTACATAGACTTGAGATTATTATAAATTTATATCATGAATCATGTACTTTGATGCATAGATAAAAACCATGATGACATATTCTTGTTGATAGGTAGGATACATTGGGTACATCATAAGTGATATGAAATTATTTGAATAAATCAAGAAAGTATTTTCCCTTTTGAGTTAATGGATGAAGATATATTTGGCACATTGATTGAAATGGAATCGTCTGATTAAATCTATGGGCATAGTAGTTTATAGATGAGTTCATTTCATATAGTTAAAGGAAGATAAATCAAGTATATATGAATATTTAAAAAGTATTCATCTTACTTGATGAGATTTCAAGACAATAGTATTATATTATATAATACCATTCATTGGATGGTTGAAGCTATTTCGACATTAAATTCATTCTTCATGGATTTCTTGACTTGTTGCTAGATGATGATCTTGGACCTTAGGTTAGTTCACCTAATGACACTAAGGAAGATACCTAGAGGGCTATACTCTAAATGTATCCAAAACATCATTAAATTGCATTAAATTTTATATTAATAATAAATATTGGTCTTGAATTTTGGAATAATAATTACTCAAGTTATGTTGATCACATAAATTCAATCATAAAATATTTGAGTTTTTAATACATGATTTGAATTTTATCTCTTACTTATTAATCCTATGTCAATAAATAAATATTTATTTATACACTAATTTAGATAATAATTTAACAAATAAATATTTATTTAGTTATGTGATACAAAAATAAATATTTATTCATGATTTTAGTGAATCTAATAATTATTAATTTATTAAATGAATAATTTTTATGTATTTAATTAATTATTTTATTATTCAAGGTTTGACTATTTTTAAAAAGAATTGACGGGCCATGTTAAGACCCAAAAAATGATATATTTAATATAATTTAAATAAATATTTATTTATTTAAAAAACTTTTTTTAAATATGTGAATTTCAAGTGATATAACAGTAATAATAATATTATTAATATTATAAATGAGAAATATATTAGAGAGAATATTTGATAAAGGGAATTAGCATGATTTAGAAGACTAACCCTGTGTAAATATTCCCATTTATATCATTTTAGATGATAATGAATTTTTTGTGCACAATGATGAGATTCAACAATTTCTATCAATCCCTAGAGAGAACATCAACCTCCCTACCTATCAATAATAAGTGAGAACAAGAGAAACTATTTATTGTGATTGAAGATGAACAATGTGAAGCACTAGGTTCCTATGCGCTAGCACACAAAATAATAATTGTGTTGTTTATAGATTCATAGAGAACACATGGATACAACCATAAGAATCCTAGGATGTATTTAACACTACAAGAATTATATAATAAGAGTGAAAAATGAATTGATCATAAGTAATTATCATGTTTGAGTTAATTATTATTTTAAATTAATTATAAATTAAATTTTAAATATCCTCTATTGGAATATTTTAGTGTTTACTTTATCATGCACTTTTAGTATTATACATTGAAATTGATTTAAAACCATTTTGGGAACAATCTCAGGCTACACCAAGATATATTCAAGTGGTATTAGTGCTATCACATAGTAATTTATAATTATTCATTTTTTGAATTATTTTTATGTTTGTTTTTTAGTTTTCATTTCTAGTGTTTTTGTTCATAATAAAAAATTCAAGATAACATATTCATTTGAATTTGTATAACCAAGATAAGGTGAATAATAGATGAATAATACTTGAAGATCTCATATATAGTTTCCAAGGTTGTTGGATGAATGACACAAATAAACATCATGTAATGGTAAATTACTTACCATGTAACATCAGTCAACCAAAAAAGGTGTGTGACACATCAATTATGGTATGATGTGTTGATTGGTATGTGGTTTCATTACACACTGTATATTGATCTCCAACACGGTACAAGGTTTGATAGGGATTACACTATGTGTAACTGGTGTACACATTTTTGTAATCCCACATGACTTTGACTCTCAATAAATATTGGCATGTTGTGTGGTCAATTACTTAGTATAATTACATACCATGTATTTAATTCCAACCAAAAAATATGAAAAAATGTGAGTTACATGACATTTAGCTGGCTATACATGTCATATAACACATGATATCCCATGTGAGATACATGCTGAGACTTAAGGAATGTTGTGTGGGTGTCTTGTATCAGATTACATAGTGTATAACTGATTGTACATTCCATTTAACATATTTCAACTCATGTATGGAACACACCGATACATACATTCCATGTGAGTCAACACATGGATAATTGATTTGGGATTTAAGTACATGGCATGTAGCTAGATTTACACGTCAGAAAATTGGATTTTCTATACTAGGTATACACTAAGTAATTTTAGATAGTTAATGTGGTTATAAATTCTTAATTATTATTATCTATGTAAAGTTTACAATTAAAATACATTTAAAGGTTAATTACATGAATTTCACTTCACATGAATTGAAAACAGTAGATGATGTATATATTTATGTTATGTTGTGTGATCTTACAAAAATCACATAATAAAAATCATGACCCATGGAACAATGTGTTGTGTATATCGCAATATGCCACGTGGGATAATTTCCATGTAAGTACATAGTACATGATGACCATACACAATTAAAGTCACATGATGTGTCAGGTGATATAACATATTTTTTAAGAATTAAATACTATAAATGAATTTAATCAAATGTAAATGGGTATATTCCACGTTTTCTCTAGTGCATTCCATGTATATCTTAAAATTAAATAATTAATTCAAATTTACCAGGAGGGTAGAAACCATATATTCCCATTAGTAAACACCATGTAATTAATAATTATAAATTAAACTCTAAACAATATAATTTATTTAAAATAAAATAGGATGTGAATCTCAAGGAATATTCAAATAGATTATTATGATAAATAATTAATTGATTAATAAATATATTAATTTATTAATTTAATTAAATTTAACATAATAATAATTAAGTAAAATGAATTCATAAAATTTTAAATGCATTGTATTATCATGTTGGGATTGATCAGGAGCTTGACCAAACTGTGTATGTTTTGGGTTTATTTAATTTAATTATTTATTTCATGGGTTTTTATGTGAACCTTTATTATTAAATTTAATATTATTATAGGTGAATCTTCCCATAAACTATTATTATGTATGGGCCTGCGTGTCAAAGGTTTATTTTAAGTAACCTTAAAACCATAGTACTCCTCACATGTGAGTGAATAAATATTTGTATGTGATGAAGCTCCAATTGAGAGGAGACGATTAGGGACCTAAGCTAAGGTGGAACCAACAGAGGATATACATAAGTTAGTAGAGTAATTCTTTAACACAATATAAGAACCAACTCAAGGGGTTATTTACCTTATGTCAAGGTTAGTTTATCTTTTCTTGATAAACAAACCAATAAATAGAATCTAATGATCATATCACACATTTAGATTATCTTTTATTTTATGGTAATATATTTATTTATGTGATGCATGGTTCATTTGATAATTAAACACAATCACATAAAGTAAATAAAATAACAAGTATGATAATATGAAATTAAATTAAATTATTATGAATAAATTATTTTAATAGACATGGATGATTAATTATATAAAATCTGCATAATATAAATAAGCATGTGAAAAATAAAATAAAATATTTTTTTACATAAGTTAAAATATATCAAAAAAAATTATAGTAATCCCATTTCATTACTTTATTTAATATGAAACCATAGGTTAATGTTTTTCTCTGGACCTCATCAACATACTATTATTTATTTAATAAAAATAATGATTGTTTTGGATTTACTTAACCATGTTTAGACCAGGAGTAGTTCCCTCAAAATACATGAGGTAATTTAGAGAAAAATGTTGAGGAAATATATTTTTAGGATATAAGGAGTAGGGATTTCACTCAATAGATCAAGGATATGCGAGTTAATTTAATTGGAAAGAAAATCCTTCCTAAATAAAATTGAATAATTTGATAAGTCTATATTTTAATTATCTAAAGGGAAATATGGAAACATTCCACAAGAATATGTAAGTGAGAGGATATTGTGAATCTAATGGTAATGTTTTTTGAGATTTTATAAAATATTAGAAGACTAATAAAATTAATTTATCACATTATAACCAATAATGAAGATAAATTAGTTAAATCTATTTTTTATAGAATAAATGGCATGAAAACCCATGGGAACACTATGATCATTCTTGGAAAAAGAAAATACCCTCACCAAAAAAAATTTACAAGAGTGGTACACTTTATTATACACTATAAAACTATAGGAAATTTTTTATTATGTACTGGAATCCCATATTTCTTATCTACTATCTTAGTGAGAGAGAAAATGTAAAAATGATACATAAAATACATACATGGAGGATGCATTAAATTTCCTTTCATCATGTTATAAGATATTTCCAATGTACTGATGATGGAACATAAATACTTGGGTGTGTACATCTTGATAACTTATCTCCCAAAACTTAAAAATGATAAAGATAGGCTAAAGATAAATTATATTTTCACTAGACTAGAGAAGTGTAAACTGGAAGATGAGTATTTAATTAGTGATCATGTATTTAGGATGGTGAAATAAATTAATTAGTTAAAAAATTTATGCTTCCCTATATATAATAAAGATTCAATTAATCTCAAATTATTATCCTTACCACCTAGATTTTACATATCCATTAAGAATTATAGAATGGATAATATAGAGAAGAAACTCAGAATTTTTTTTACTATACTTATCCAAGATGATAGGGATTGGTGGGAACATGGTTTCTCACCCCCTTATAGAGAATGAGGTGAAAGCAAAGGTTGAAAATAATATGAACAGTTAAAATTAAATATTTATCTTACAATTCCCTTTAATGAGATAAAATATTCAGAGGGGGATCAATGTACTGTGGTTTATATACTTCCCATCTAGAATGAAATTTCCTTAGAATAGGAACTTTATAAAGTTGAAGAAGAAGCCTATAATATATTTATATTCATCATTGAATGTGATATTTATAATTCGCATCATGGATATTGACTAAAAAATGAAACTCAAATATTTTTATACAAATATAGGAACTAGGTAAGTATAGATTGGTTATAAGAAGTATAGTGAACTTTATAAATAAATTAAAGAGGGTGATTCCTAATAAAACTAATATTGTATCCCAAATTAAAATTTCCATGTGGATTTATTTTTTTAGAACTATTTTTTTTTAGTGTTCCCAAAAAATTTACCTATATGTCTATTTTTAAACACAATGATACATTATTTCATATATGAAATGAATAATGTTATTTTTTATTATGTTTAATTGATATTTTAATAATACATGAATCACAAATATCCAATATTATAAATTAATGATGCATATAAAATGTAAGACTCAAGTAATACCTAGTTTTAGCAAGATAATCCTTGGTTAAGTAAAACTAAACATAAATTTCAAGTATATACCCATTAGGGTTTTTAGTCTCCCTAAATATAATAATTTTATGTATTTTTTATATACTTACAAATTTAGTTTTAGAAAAAGAAACGATTAGAAATTAAAGGTCATAAATCCATTATGAATCTTGAGTTTTTATAAAGATATGGGTAAACTATTATAAGGATAAGATAGAGGTAAATTAATTTTTTCCATGAGCTTCCTATAATAGATTTTAGTAATGTAATTTGGATGTAATGGATATACATGGTAAAACATATAAAATACTATTTTCATGTTAGTCATAGAATATAATATCTAATAAATCATGAATCAATTAAATGAAGAGTATAACTATTACTAAACTTTCATTACCTTATACATATTTAAGTAATAAAGTCAGTATAAGGATGAACAATGATGTGTATTATTTGTATTCAAAGAAAACATTAGTAAATCTTAGTTAATTATTCTAAATTATAATTAGAATATAAACAACCATAAGATAGTAATGTATTATTAAAGGGATTTTCTATATTATATAAGAGGGTAGAACATATCTTTTTAGTTAGTATATGAGTGAAATAATTCTTTGTATCAAAGCATCCAAATGTATATGAGTTGGCATAGGAACACTGAACTCCAAAAGATTTAGTGGGAGGAGTTATTCCAAAGCCACATACTACAGATGAAATTTAAAACCTAAATGTGGTTCTATATTCACCAAGTAAGGTGATATGTTATTTGATAATAATAATGAATTTTAAAAGGATGTAGTAAATGAAAACATGTTAATATTGGAATGATTATATGAATCCATAAATATATCAATATACAAATATCTATTTTTGTATTTTGATAGTTTCTCCAATTGATGTAAATCCATTTATGGGTATTCAAGAAGAAAAAATGCATATATGGTAATTTTATCATCAATTATGCATGATTTATTAGTTAATGTTTCAAATGAAATCTAGAAATACTCTATGATGAAACGTTTTCACAAGTTTTCATGCTTGAATCCATTAAAATTCTACATGTCATAGACACGTTTAATGATCATGAAATTTTGAAAATGGATGTCCAGAGAAGCTTCCTTAATGGAAAAATTGTAAAATATGTATATATGATTAAACTATAAGAGTTTATGACACCAACTATTTTCTATAAGGTATGAATTTTACATAAATCTATTTATGGATTTAATTAAGCATCATGATCATAAAATATTTATTTTGATGAAGCCAAGAGAATTTTTTTTATTAATAATGAAATCGATCCATGTGTATACAAGAGGTTAGTGGAAGAACTATTGTTTTATATGTCAAAATATGATGATAACATATGGAAAATAGATTTTAGGTCTTATAGTTAGTTAAAACTAAGATAAAAGATATTTCTCTAAGGATGGATTAAAGTAGCAACTAAATTTCTAGGAAAAAAGATCTACCAAGATAGATCTAGGGATTTATTAGATCAAGTCATAATATATACATTAATAATGGATTTGATAAATAAAATATTGAAAAATTTAAGATCGGATTATTTCATATGTTACATGATATGCTATCTCTCTAAGTAAATGTTTTAAATCACAATAAGTTATTATCATGATGAATAGAATTCCCAACCATTAAATACTTGGAATATATCTTATATTCCATGATATATAATTAAATTTTATATTTCTCATGAATAAATCACATTGGGATAATAAAAAATAGAACCAGGAGAATTATATAGGTTTGAAGTCCTAACTATCCTACAATACAAGAGAAAGTGAAAAGGATAAGTTATTGCTACATGGAGAATTGAGAATTCTAGATGTCAAGGGGATATAGATCTAATTTTCCAACTTGTCAGTTTGATCTCATATATCATAGTAAAGTTATGTAAATAATAAATAGAAGATTATTTATGCTAGTTTTAGCCATATTAACATAGACCATGTATGCTATGATTTATGATTGTAGCTTAATAAATGTTTTTTTATATATTTTTGAGTTGTACTATGTCACAAACCGACCCATGCTTGGGGTCGAGCCACAACTAACCCAAGATCGCCTCCATAGGCCAAAGGTGGAAACAAGCATTGAAGGAATAACTAAATCAAGGAGGTATTTACCTAAGTACCTACACACACCCAACCAACTAAATGAAAAAGTGTATAAGGAAAGAATAAATGATGAAACACTAATATAAATAAACAAAACATGCATGGAACTCTAAACAGTAAAAAATTACTATAGTGTGAAATGAAAATAAATGAGGAAAAATACACTTCCAACTAGAAATGTGTCCCAAACTGATTGAAAAATTGGAAAAATAATACATATGAGAGATCCCAACTCCAAAATCCCGAGTTACAATCACCGTATGTGGTCTAAGAACCACGTATCCCTAAGATCCTCTGAAGTTATGAACAACCTATTCATCATATGCATAAGACATGACATGTGCTTCCAAATCCCTTGTAGAGGTGAGTATAAACATACCATGTAAGACACCCCAAAAGCTAAAGTTTGAGTGGTAAGAGATGTAATAGAAGAGGATGATAACGGATACATAAGGTACAATGAAAGAGTATATCTCAACCCAAAAGAGTGAAAGTAATCTCATCCAAGTACAAAGGGATAAACATAGTGAGTAGATGAACTACTCATCGAGCCTTCACCAATTATAGTAGGAAAGTAGACTCATACATCAACAAGAAACTAGATACGAAAAGCACATGGCATACCCCACATGTCTTCACCTCTCCTGGAAAGAGATTAACAAAACCCAAGGAGTGGGTACTAGAGAAGGATATATCAATATATATTCTTAGTAAAAGAATCCAAAATGAGAGTGTAATGGGATATACATCTCATAAATCATCCCAAGATGAAGATTATACCACACTTACAAAATTATATCAATGATGCCCATCATATCAAGAATCCGCTCCGAACACACCAGTCAAAGGAAAACATTCGCCACACCACAATACTATCTGCTTTGGGAGGCACTAACTCACCACATGGTTTTAGGCTGCATTAAAAAAACGTGTCTCGGTGGGGAAATCATCCCACTTCCTCATGATTCCAAAGATACATTAAACCATGTATTATCACTATGCCTCACAATTGAGGGGAAAAAATTTATTGATAGAGGACCCATTCTATGGTACAACAGGAGGAATCAACTCTAGTATTCACTAAGGAACTCCACTACCAATCCCCATTAGAGGGTAATGATTGGTAATGTCATCAAAGAACTCCACTTACTAGCCCCGCTAGAGGGTAATGCCTAGAAGAACTCATCGGGGAACTCTACTGCCTATCCCTACTAGAGGGTAACACCCAAAAAAGGTCCTTAGGGGATCTCCACTACCCATCCATGTTGGTGGGTAACGACCAAAAGAAGTCATCAAGGAACTACACTACCAATCCTTGATATAGTGTAACGCTCAAAAATACATAGTGATCCTGCATAATTATTTCTATCATCAAGTGTCGCCTTAGTGCATGCCAAGATCAGAACATTTTACATCATATTGTGAAAGCCACAACTGTAGGAATCATCAAATTATATGTGAAAAAACACTTAGGATAGGCTAATCACGGTCTAAAATATGAGTCCAAAATATGGAGACATAGGAGGTTAAAGATTCATAAAGGAATAATTGACATTTAAGGGACCCACATGGTGTGTGGTCCCACTCTTATATTAGTATGTTTCCTCTCTAGAACATTTCTTTTTGGCTAAGTAGTACTACATGTTGTATAAGGTTACGACACGACATGTCTTGGCCAAAATCTTGATAAACCCATAAGGATCATCACCAATATGAATGGAAAAAATGTAATTTCACTAATATGCCTTTTAAAATGGACCCATATGGACAAATAGATTACACTATTGTGATAATAATGGGAAAAATCTTGATATAGGCTATTTACTCGCCTCAATCAGACACCTGGTGAAAAAGTAAAATTTCACCACAAAACACACAAATGGTGCTTCCTATTCCCAAGCCACAAGTTGGAATTAAATACCATAAATTAGTTTTGAAATTTCGGCTTGACATCAGGGTTGAAGCATCATGAACGGTTTATCATTATATTAATTTATGAGAGAGATATTTTAAATACAAGATTGCATAATAATAATAATTTTATTAATATTGGGTGTCAACCCAAGGAACAAGTAAAAAAAAGGTATCCAACATCAGTCTTAAAATGACTGTCTTAATTCTAGGATCACATCATCACTGATGGTTCATGAATCAGATATCATATGAAAGAGTTATGGTGAAAAAAATGTTTTGAAAACAACAACAACAATATTATTACTTTATATTATAATTATTTCTCTTTTTTAAACCCCTATATTTTTTAGGTGTTACACACTCAAAATGGGGCTCCTCCTATACTATGTGCGACTTCCCTCCCTATAAAAAAATCTATTTATCTCTTTTTATTATCAATTTTTTATTTTGTTTTATCTAAAACAAATATATTTAAGTGAATATGAGGGAGAGGCACGCTTCCCCCTATTTCTATGCGCATGCATCGCCCCACACACAATTCCTCTCCCCCTTTTTTCTTTATTTTTTCCCTTCCATTCTCTCCTCTCTCCTATCTATTCTCATATTCCACGATTTTATCCTATATATCCTCATATCTCATATCATATTAAATTAAAACCAATTAATTTATAATGATTTTGATTCATCAAATTAAAACCATTTAATTTAATTAACCAAATGTTTTATTCCACCATTAATAATGTTAATAATAATAATTATTAACGCCCACCACGTTGACCATGTCAAACCCACCTTTTAGAGATCTGAGCCCAGTCACTGTCATGTTCACTTCGATTTTCCTCTTCGATGAGACTTTTCACACAAACTATGCTTGGAATCAATCCCATAACACTACATGCTTCATAGGTTTACACTCGGTTCATCGATACATTCTTGTTTCGTCGATCTGCTGCAAATCAGGGGGTCTGATTGGGCTTAGTGCCTCCCGAAAAAGTCGAAGTGGGACTATAGGGATCCAACTAGTGACGAATGAAAAGAAAAATGAGGAGAAATGCATAAGAAAAAAGGTTTAAAAATCAAGGTCAATCATTCTTGGCAGGTCAATTAAGAATGAGGATCCCAAGGTTAGAAAACAATTGATAACAAATTAATTTCTGTACATGGGAAAATGTAAATTCTTTAAAAGGATGCAGATCATAGAAGAAAATTTGATCTGCTCAATAATTTAATCAGAAGGGAGTAAAACACCAAATTGACATGTCTTACGTCGATATTGAATCATTTTATAATGAGTAAAGTGCTTTACAATGGATAAAGAGATCTGTTTCATTCGTCATGCTTCAATTTACATTGATCCAATTATTTGTTGGCGGTTGATCTCACTTCGCCAATAGAGAAGGGAGGAGGGGATATGGATTTCTTCCAGGGTTTATGCGGCTAACCATGGAGAAATCTGTCTGGATATACTCTTATAGAGTATCTTTTGGGCTTAAAATAAATTAATTTAACAATTAAATAACTCATTAAAAGAACCACCAACAAGAAAGGGATCCAAAAGTCCCACATCAACCCATTTTATGTTGTGATTAGGGGAAAAAATATGTTACAGACTCAACTTTGATATCATATTTCTAATCTATGACTTCCTTTATGAGATATTCTCCTTTTAAAGATAATTATGCATGAGTAATAAAAATATATTTAATATTTTAATAAAATTAATTCTAAAATCCCTGGGCCTCAGAATTGTGCTATGTCTTAGTGCCTAGATCTTGAAATATTTCTAGGAATATTCTGAAGTCTTACATAACAAAACTAGAGTCCCTAAACTATTCCCTTCTTCAAATATTTTCTTCCCCAAAAAGAAAAAACATAGGAAAAGGTAGAGATACTGAGCCAAAACCTTGATTTTTCATACACCCCCCTACACCAGGATGTAAAAACAAAGGAGAAGTGTGAAACAC
Source organism: Viscum album (assembly GCA_963277665.1). Lineage (NCBI taxonomy): Eukaryota > Viridiplantae > Streptophyta > Magnoliopsida > Santalales > Viscaceae > Viscum > Viscum album. The sequence continues at coordinate 602,102,049 of OY728148.1, forward strand.
TCATAATCTCTTCTTGTAACATGAATGAAATCACCATTCTTCTGTATAAAAGGATTATGTGATTACCTTCTTTATAAAATCCATAAATTAAAACTCTTAAGGATATATGGTTATGAAAGACCTCATAATCAATGTCCCCCAGAAGGTAGTGCCTTCACATCCTTAAGGAGAAGACTAGTGCTACCATCTTTAGGTAGTGAGTCACATAGTTCTATTATTGGGGTCTTAATTGCCTCGACCCCTATGATATAACTGATTACCACTGTATCAAGGTTGACATCATGCACACAAGGGTACCAATGAACAAGGTAGGTGAGTATACTCATCCAACCATGAGAATCTAGACTTAAAAAACACATGTAATACCCCATACATGTTCTCCTATCTTGAATGGAGAGTAAAACCAAACTAGAACCCCAACCACACCCACTAATGGAATCCCAAGAAAAAAGGTCAATCATAAAAACTCAATCGGTAATGCCAGGATCTACTCCAATACTCTATCACAAAACCTATCCCTAAACATAAACGTTAGAGGGAGTCATCCACCACAACTCAAAACTATCTTCTTTGGGAGGAAGTAAGTCACCCTCATGGTTTTTCTTGCATCTCAAAAATGCGTTTCAATGGAGGAAGAACCCCTCTTCCTCATTAATTCAGAACTATGTCAACAAACATCAACACAGGGTTACACCGATGCCCCACATTACCTCGATTGAAACAAAAATCAAGAAGCTGAAAGAAAATATTACCTCACAAAGTGTATAAAAATTACTACTATATAAAGTAGATGAGTCACAGAGTGTGCCTATTATAATCTTATGCATTACAATATCATAGAAATCCAAAGCATGCAGCTTTCCATGGCCCGGACCTCTAGCTCCCTGAGCCTGATGTGAGATGCTTGGGGGTGGTTTTGGAAGGATATAAAAGTTCCATCCTCCACCAAAATATCCTTATTCTCCTCTACAAGCTTTGCCTCCAAGGGGATCACCCAGTTCACACATGGGAGATCCCTGATAATGGAGCTGCCTCTATCGTGGTGGTCCAACACCTATCTGCCAGTGCTGCTCAGCATGCCTAGTTGAGTAGTTTGGTTCCATGCTACCTATCCCATCATTAGTAAAACAATTCCTCTATCTTGGATTCCATTACACTTTGTGATTCATCTTACCAATATGATTACATGCCTGATACTACTCGTGAAAGGTCTCCTACTCTGAGATCTAATGGAATGGAACCTACTAACTGCTGTAGAAAACTCATCTCTGTTATGCATACTGCCCGCTCTTGCTATTTGGAATCCCTCTGACAAAAATATCTATGCCACAGGTTCCCTTTCCAGCACCCTGACATAGGTGGGGATGCACAAGGGTACAACACTGGCTCAAATCTCTCTATAGAATCCGTTCTCAAACTTATGTTCTTAGAAGTAGCCATATTAGATCATGTCAAGGGAGTAACACATAAGGTTTTTGAACCTCTCCACATACTCATCCACCATCATCCCCCCTTCTTATGCTTTAGAAGCTCTTGGATCTTAAAAGAGTGTAATCAGGAGTGGTAGTACACTTCACAAAATAGTTTATGTAAGTCATACCACAAGAGTGTCGACTCATCATGTATTTGTGTAACCAGGCTCCACCAATGCCCAAATGCTACATGGAAAAGGATGGCTACTAGTGCCAACATAAGATCCATCAGGGTTTGAATAATCCTAATGACACATACGACTAACTCTAGCCAATCCACTACTTCATGAGGATCCGGATCACTGTGGAACCTCTGTGGTCTCTAATGCTGGAACTCATGGTGTTCTATAAGCCTAAGAACATCCCCATCTTGATCAAATGGGATGATCTACTACTAGATAGGTGGAGGTGCTATTACCTTACCATTGGGAGGAAAAGGATCAAAGTACGGACCCTGAACTGAGGCCGCATCATTTATATGATTTTCATCAAAAACCACAGCTGGTATCCTGGCTCGATATCATCGTGGATGCATCCTAAAAGTTATCAAGGAGAACCACATTCATATGAGTATATATATATATACATATATATCAAAAAAATATGGGATCTAAATCAATAAGGAAAGTCAAATACTCAACCTTATATGATTCATGTATCATTGATCACTGCAACAAATATCTTAGTATGCTGAGTTAACAAGTAGGTAGTCAATGTACTGGTAAATGGAAATACCAGCCGTTGCACCATCACTGGACTCCCTGGCCTGAGAGCCTCCCTCAAGAAACTTTGACACTATTTCCCTAAACCCAACCAAATCATCTTAAGGGGATACGATCAGACAATGTTCCAAGGGATAAACTTTATCTGATACCTTTCTATCACAACCTGACCCAAGTTGGGACTCAAACCATAACTACCCCAAGCCTACCTCTATAGGCCAGGGGTGACGAAAAGTACTGAAGGCATAACTAACTCGGGGAGGCCTTTTTCTATGTATCTGTACAGACACATATAGCCAACTCATTGAAAAACTATACAGGGAAATAATAAAATATTCAACACTACTATAAATAAAACAAACATGCATGGACCTCTAAATAGTACAAAATTATGGTAGTGTAAACTAAAAATAATGGGTGAAAAATACATGACCAACTAGAATTGTTTCCCAAACTGAAAAAAATCAAGAAAAGTAAAACAAGTGAGAGATCCTAGATCATAAATCCCAAGATACGAACACCGTACGTGGTGAAAGTACCTTGTATCCCTAAGCTCCTCAAAAGTCATGATCAACCCATCCATCATCTGCACAATACATGACACATGCATGAAATTCCCATGTACAGATGAGTATAAACAGAGCTAGTAGGATGCCCCCAAAACAGAAGGGGGAACATTGAGAGATACAATAGAAGAATAAGATAACAGATACACAAGGTATAATGAAAGAGTATAGCTCAACCCAAAAAGAGTGAAAGTAATATCTTCCAAGAATAAGGTGCTAAAACATTTGAGTGAATAAAATATCCATTGAGCCTTCTCCACCTATAGCAGGAGAGAAGACTCATCCAATCATGAGAAGCTATACACAGAAAGAACTTGGAATATCCCACATTTATTCACCTCTCCTATAAGGAGAGTAATCAAACCCATGGATTGGGTGTAGAATAATGATATATATATATATATATATATATTATTCGAATAAGTCTAAACAATAGATTAAGGGGATCTCTATCATGTATCTCAGCCCAAGAAGAGAAGTATCCAATAGTTCCAAAATTCTATCAATGATGCCCGGTATCTCACATGTCTACTATCAACAATCTATTCTAAGGAACTTCATCATCACACCTACTTCATATCCACTTTGGGTGGAATTGTATTGCCCTCATGGTTTTATGTCATGCCACAAAAACTCATCTTAGTGCGGAAATCATCCCTCTTCCTCATGAGTCCAAAGCTACATCAAACCATGTCTCATCACTATGATGCACAGTCGAAAGGCATAAATTTATAGATAGAGAACCCATTACCTTGTAAAATAGGAGTGTTACACTCTAGTAGCCATTGAGGAACTCCACTACTAAGCCCCGTTGGAGGGTAACTCTCGGGAATATTATCGGGGAACTCCACTGCCCAACCTCACTGGAGGGTAACGCTCAGAAGAAGTTGTCTGGGAACTCCACTACCCAACCCTGATATAGGGTAATTTCTGGAAAGGGTATTTAGGGAACTAACCTAACCAGTCCAACCGGAAGGTAATATCTAGAAGAAGTCATCAGGGAACTCCATCACCCAGCTCTGCCAGTGGGTAATGCCCGAAAATCCCTAGTGATCCTGAACAGTTTCTTCCCTCATCAGGTGTCGCCTCAATCATTTACAAGCCAAAACAATTTTACATCGTATCTAGAAACCCACAACTGAGGGATTCATCACATTCTGAGTGAAAAAATACTCAGGATATGATACTATCGGGACAAAATCCGAGTCCAAATAAAGAAGATACAAGGTGTTGAAGATTCATAAAGGAGTACACGACTTACAAGGGAACCACACCACATGTGGTCCCTATCTTCTATCGGTCCGTTCCCTTTACATTACATAGATTTTTGGATTTTTAGTACTACACGTTGTGTAAGGGTACTACAAGACATGTCTCATCCAAAATCCTAACAAACACATGAGTCTCATTGTTGGTCTGAAGGGGAAAAAATGTAATTTCACTGATATAAATCTTCAAACGAATATGAACTGCCAAACAGATTACACCATTGAGATCCTCATGAAATAATTCTTGAGATAATCTATTCACTTTCTTTAATTAGACACCTGATGAAAGATTTTCATTTCACCACATCATGCACGAACGATGTTTCATGGGCCCGAGCCAAGAGTCTGAATTAAATACCTAAAATTGGTCTCTAAACGTCAACCTTAATTTCAAGGTCACAACATCGTAGATGGTTCATAATTTTAACACCATATGGGGGAGATATGAAGGATACACGATTATTTAATAAAAATAATTTTACTATTATTTGGTGTTTTATTGACCTAAGGCACAAGTACAAAAATTGTTATCCAACATTGGTCTTAAAATGACCGTCTCAATTCTAGGATAAATTTTTCACTGATGATTCGTCAATTGGATATCATACAAATGAGTTATGACCAAAATAGATTTTTTATAAAAAAATAAAAATAACATTATTTTATATTAATATTATTTCCTTTTTTTAAGCCTCCATATTTTTTTAGGTGTTACACACTCAAAATGGGGGTCCTCCCCTTACTGAGCGTAGGTTCCCTCCCCATCAAAAATCTATTTATCTCTTTTTTTCTTATCACTTTTTTATTTTATTTTTTCTATTTTTTTATTTAATTGAATATGAGGGAGGGGAACATTTCCCATTTTTCCACACATATGCAGTTTCCCACACACAATTCTTTCCCTATTTTATCTTTCTTTTTATTCCCCTTCCTATCTATCCCCTCTCTAATCTATTATAATATTCCATGATTTTCTCTTATCTAACCTCATATCTTATATCTCATTAAATAAAAATCAATAAATACAAAATGATTTTTCTTTATTAAATTAAAACCATTTAATTTAATTAGACCAACATTTCACTGAACCATTATTATTACTAATAATAATAATTATTAAAGACCACCATGTTGATCACGTATGACCACCATGTCGGAGATTCTAGCCTGACCACCATCATGTTCACACCAAGTAGCCTCCACCATGAGACTCTGCACACAAACTCAGCTTAAAATTAATCCTGTCACACCACATGATTCCTAGGTCTACGCTCGATTCACCGATCTGTTCTCGTTTCATCGACACGCTATGAATCCGAGGGTCTGATCAAGCTCAATACCTCTAGAAAAATTCAAACTGAGACAGTGGGGATCCAAATAGTGATGAATGAAAAGAAAAACAAGGAGAAAGGAATGAGAACAAATGTTTATAGATCAAGGCTAAGAATTATTAGCCAGTTAATCAAGATTGGGGATCCTAGGGTTAGAAAACAATAGAAAACAAATTAATTTCTGCACATGGGAACATGCAAAGGCTAAAAAAGAGCACAGATCGATGAAAAATGTTTGCTTTGCTTAATAATTTATTAAAAAGGGCCTAAAACACTAAATTTATGAGTCCGACCTCAATATTAAATCATTTTCTGATGAAAAATTCACTTTCCAATGGAGGAGGAGATCTGTTGCATTCATTGCATTTTAATTCACTTTAATCCAATTATTTATTGGCGTCTAATATCAGTTCACCAATAAAGGATGGAGGAAGGGCTCCAGATTTATTCTAGGATTTATGTAGATAAACTTAGATAAATATTCCTATTGATACTCTTATAGGGTATCCGTTTGACTTAAAACAAATTAATTAATTAATTTAATAATTAATTAACTCATTAAATGCACTTGCAACAAGAGAGGGGTCTGAACATTCCACACTAACCAATTTTATGTTGTGCTTAGGGTAAATACTATGTTATGGACCCAACCATAGTCTCATATTTCAAATATGAGACAATGTTTATGAGATATTCCATTTGTTTAGAAAACAGTGCGTGTGTAATAAAAAAATATTTAATATTTTTATAAAATTAATTTCGGGCTCAGTAGGCCTCAGAATCATGTATCGTCTCAGCTCCTAGAACTGAAAATATTTCTAGAAATATTCCAAAGTCTTATAAGACAAAATTAGAGTCTCTAAATACCAACATAATAAATTAATATCATAAAATATATATAATATAGACTTATGATTATGTTATCAACCACATTTTTACATGAAATATTAAAATAGTAAATACATTGTGATATCACTTCTTATGAGATTTTCTAAAAATAGTGAAGCCATAGTAATAAAACTAGAAACATAAGATCATGATAGGCCCAAAACCTGTATTCATGCCTCAAAATAATCATGTTTATCATGTGATAACTATATATAATAAGTTATTAGAAATTCAATTTTGTGTAACTAGAAGTCTATTAGATATGGTTCTCTAAAACCAACTGAATTTTTACTTTTTATTACTAAAAATATTAATAAATACCTTATTACATAATAATTTATCTTTGGTGTAACATTAATGAGATAATTTTTTTAGAGTATTTATCAGATAAAATGGTTATACCAATTTACCATTATAATGAGAACCTATAAATTCTATAAAAATATTATTAAACATATATCCTATAGTGTATATAACATATTCTTGATGGGTAATAAATGATTTTTGAGTCTGAAATACAATAGGATTATAAGACATTGAGACTTCTTCTCATGAATTTATCACTTTTTAATTTCTAAGGTAGGGAGGATTTGAGAAAAATCACACTAATATGAATTTCATATGTTATATGTGTGAATGGATATTCTTATATGTGGGTGTGTGAGTTAGTCCTGAGACTTGAGAATACTATTAATGTATATATTGAATCGCGTACTTTGATGTATGTGAAAAAACCATGATGACATATGATCATAACTATGTAGCATAGGTGGGTCCATCATAAGTGATGTGATATTAGTTGAATAATTAAATAAATGATTTTTCCATTTAGAGTTAATGGAAAAGATATATCTTTCCCTTTAATTGAAATTGAACTTTATATTTAAATTCACGTCCATGGTAGATCAAGGATGAGTTAATTTTGATGAGTCAAAGAAAAATAAATCAATAATATGGGGTGATGATACAAATATGCATCTATCTTGATGAGATATCTATATAAAGGGATTATATCACACAATAGTTTTTTGTAAGGTTATTGTCACTTCAAAAATAACTACTTTCTCTATGGGTGACTTGAAATGTCGTTAGATGTTAATAATGGAATTTTGGTAAGTTAACTTAATTTCACAAAGGTAGAGGTCTTTAGGGTCACAAACTAAGTGTATCTAGAATTTTGTTAAATTATATTGGATTTAATATTAAGAATAAATATTATTCTTGACTTATGGATTAATAATTATTCTTGTTATGTTTTTCAAATAAATTCAATCAATAAATATTTGAGTTTAGAATACATGGGTTAAATTTTTTCTCTTTTTTATTATTCATAATGTAATAAATAAATATTTATTTATTCACTAGTTTAGTAAATAAATTAATATATATATTTATTTAGTTATGTGAATAATAAAATAAATATTTCTTAATGAGTTTAGAGAATATAATATTTATTTACTTATTATACATATAATATTTATTTATTTGATTTATATTTTATTACTCAATGTTTGATAAATTTTTTGGAGGATTGATGGGTTGAGATAAAGGCCTAAAAAATTACATATTTAATATAATTGAGTAAAATGTTATTTTTTATCCAATAAATGATATTTAAATATTCTCTTGTTATGTGCTATAATAATAAAATTATTATTATTATTATTATTATTAGAAAGTAGGAATATAATAGGGATAATATTTCATAAAGGGACATAATAATATTACCAAAGATCAACCCTAGGTATATATTTTTTTATATCTTTTTAGTGGTTGATGAGTTTCTTGGGCATACCTGTGAGACTTGAAAAATTCTCTCAAGTCCAGATAAAACATCTTCCTCCCTCCCTCTTAATGAAAAGAGAGAGGGAAATATAAATTATTTATTGTTATAAAAGGTGAATAACTCAAAGCACTAGGTTCCTCCATGTGAAAAATAGGAATATTTATATTTTTGTTTAAATATTCGTAGAGCAAGTGTGCATAAAACTAGATAAATACTTACATGGATTGTCTAATGAAAAAATGATATGAAAACAGAGAAAACTAAATTAAACATATGAAATTAATTATAAATTAATATTTAAATATCATCTCTTAGAATATGCTTCGATTTCATTCATCAAGTTATTTAGATATTATCCATTGAAATAAAAAAACAACTATTATTGGGAACCCTACCACTGCTTTAGATGCACCTTAGAACCTTAATTATCCCCTATGACTTGATTTTTATTCTTGGCGTGATATATTTATCTTATACATGTGTATGTTATGAGGTAAATACTTTCAAATGTGATAAGTTAATCAATGTGGGATAGACTAACCCTGTGACCACATATTCCAAGTGGGATATACTTTCCATAGATATTTGATGTGTATACAAGGTGGGACATATTTCCCCTATAGAATTGTAATGGGTTACTTAGATTACGGTCCAGAATCTAGAGAGGTATTGTCACCGAAATATCATAAATCAATAATGAATAAAGTTGGTATTTTTCAACTTTCAGTGTGACTTATTGAGTAATGAGTGGAATGATGGATGTATAAATGTATGTGTCATAAATTAATTTTATTTAGTATATTCATATACATATATATATATATATATTATGGCCATTGTTGATAGTGTATTATAATGTTTTATACCAACACCCTATATGGGAACTTTGGTGGACATGTAGATATTTTGGTTATACACAATTTTGGGAAATAACCCCATTATCCCTAATTATGCTACGACAAATCGATGAGGGATTAGAAAAAGGACTGAGTTTTGACCAAGGATAATGGTTATACTCTCCCTGATTCTTATTTTTAATTTATCATGTACTAAATATGATTGGACCATTAAGTGATCTTGCATTGACATATGACTATATGGACTGCATTTTTTTTTGTTTTTTATAATATGGTGGATGTTATTTTTAACGTAGTATTATTTTTACTATAAATAAATTTTCTTACTCTAATATTTTTATTATTATGGTTATTTTGTTATATAATATTATTATGATGATGATACTAAGGATATATTCACCTCATATTGTTCTGTTTGACCCTCACTACTGATTGGAAACCTCTAATATAGGGGGAGGGACTCTTAAGGTCTCATGAAGACTCTAGTTTAGTCATTATTCATTTGAATTATTTTGGGTCCTTACACATACCCCCTTTAAAAAATAATAAAACCCCATAACCATTTTTATTGAATAACGACATGGTTTCCAAAACTTCTACATGGTTTTTCTTCTCATGGAGACCAGTGAGCACTTTCTTCAATTTCTAATAACTATTGTAATAAGCACAAATTTTTTATTAAACCTTGTCTCAAGATTCATTCATTTAAATATACATGACCATGTTTTATACCCCACAACAGTATACTTTTCAACTCCTAGAATTTATTTATTCCATTATAGTATGTTCAACTCTAATTAATCTCAATCATATCCATGATCATATCAATAATAAATATAACATGAAAAAATTTAATATCCAATGAATCAAAAACTCAATAGACTAGTCCTTGTATGCTTATACTATTATAATTTTCTAAAAACTACATTACAGGATAAAGTAATGTTTGTGATAAAACTCCCTCTATCAGTGTACCAACTAATACAATGTTGACCTATTATCGTCCCTTCAATATCCCATTTTTCAAAATAATTTTTTTGATTATGTTATTTTTATTTTATAAAATAATATTTTATTAAATATTTATGAGTGTTATTGTCATTAAATAGAGTTAAAATGATGTTTTATTATATTTAATTTATTTTTTAGAAGAAAATATGATATTTTATTAGATAAAAATTACATTTTATATAATGAAAATAAAATGTTAGATGGACCACTAATAAGGGAGGGTGAATAGATTTTGCTAAATTTTTACAATTCATTCTTTTTAACTCAAACATTAGAATTTATTAGAGTACTAGTATATTCGTTCAAAAAATTCATCCTCACATTTAAACAAAATTAAATTAATAATAAAAATCACACAATATTTTAATAAGGTTCTCACTCATGGTGGATGACTATTTCCTTGATGTAATTAATGAAGTTTGAGTCACAGATGATTCACTGATATGATAATGAAAATAAAAACATAGGAATGTTTCATCCTTTACCTATTAAATGTATCCTGACACAAATATATGAAAAAATCCTAACGATAATGAACACTCAAATAAATAATAAAAAAGATCTTATTTCATGTTCAGTATTTCAATTCATCAACTATTGATTTACTTTAAGTTTTTTTGAGAATAAAAACAGCAACAACAAAAACAATATACATTGACATTACTTTAACATTAATATTCTAAATCACACTATTCCTCTTGAGCCTTAGGTATTTAAATTTGTTTCTTTATATATAAAAGTTATTCATAATATAATATGGTTTTATTTCATACCCACTCTCACCCCCACACACATAGGGAAATATCAATCAAGGAAAATAAAAATATCCTCATTGAACAATTTTATAATTTAAATTAATGGAATTCCTTCCATGATTGAATATTCAAAAATCTAAATAAGTTTTATCTTCAATATATTTATAAAACATGGGGTTGTATTCCCCTAATGATATTCTAAAATTTCTCAAAGAATATTAATTATTAATTATAATTACAGAAATAATATATTTCCGTATATAAAACATATATAATCTTAGTAAACACCTTAGATAAAAATTATTCATTTAAATTTCCAAAAATCATAATCAGGTTTGAACCATAAAATCATAATGTGGAATATTTATGAAAATAAGAAAATTCATGAGTTAACCAAGATTTAAAAATTAGATATCTCCCTTAAACCACCTTTGAATTTGGTCAAACAGTCTTTGAAAATATCTAAGGATTAATTTCACATCATCAAATTAAAATTCAGTCATTAAATTTTAATGAAATTTAAATGGAATGTGAAATTTTAAATTAATAGATTCATGTAGTCATTAAAATAATATTCATGTATCATATATCTAAATTATCTTTTATGATCACCTTGGGAGTTCTGTTATGGTCACTAGGAATCATTCAAAGACACATTATTTTTTTTGTATGGTCACTTAATCCCAATAAGGGCCACCTTAAATTTTATTAATATTTTTTCAACATTAAATGATTATTTCTATGTGGCCACCAATGTCTTACTCATAGAAAATCATTCTTCATAAATTTTAATTTGTTTTATTATTATAAAAATAATCAGAATACCTAAAATTTATTTTAGTCTTCTTCTAAACACCTTAAAGAAACATAAGAACTTTGTAAAACCTTGAAAAAAATTTACCTGTATATGTTTAGTGTAATATTCATAAGTTTTAGGCAACTTTTATTTCATGAAAAATGATGATAATAACTCAAGTATCACTTTATATAATTCAATAAATTTTGATATAATCATGAATTGATCTTATTAAATGATTAGATGTATAATGACTACTAATCGTGGGGTATTGTAGTGTCCTAATGCTTCATAATATCTGTATGAAATATAACCACATGCTCTTGGATTTCTAGTAAATCACATAAAACCTCATAATAAATATGAAATTCACTATTTTTTGAATGTTAAAAAAAATACTATGAGTAAATTATATGGTATTAATCACTATATTGACAAAGTAATCATAATATATTGATAGAAAATAAATTAAAATAAAACCATAGATTTTTTGATCTCCACCTATGTTTTTTATCACCCCAAAATCATATACAATATTTATATGGGAACTTCAATTTCTTTTAGAATTAATATATACAAATAAATTAACATAGGATAAGAAAAATAGATTTCATTTACTTTATTTTATCTTCTATAATCTAAATAAGTTCTTTATATCATTAGAAAACTTTTTATATACAATTTGTGTTTAATTTTTTGGATTTACATTATTTTTAAGGTGAGAACATCTTAAATTGCAGAAAAAACTTAGAAAATTATATTATGAAATTAAAGACTTTGAAACAATAATATTGAATCTCCTTTAAACAAATTTATATACTTATAAATAAATTGTAACATCCTAAAAAAATAAAATATTTAAAAGTATATTTATTATTATTTTATATTACCAATACATGGTATTTATGAGAATATATAATTTCAAAATTATTTCCAAATTTATCTATTCATTAGTTTCTATTATTTGAAAAACCCTTAAATTTTTATATAATAATAGTTAAAATTATGAAATATATTACACCAAATAAATTTTGAGATGGAATCTAAATTATATTTGGATGTGTCAGTTGAAGGTTGTTTAAATAAGAAAACATGACTCTATTCAATTATATCTATAAATATCTTAAATATTATGATAAAATAATGGTTAATATCACAAAGTTTTTAATATTTCATAGAATAAATGAAATAAAACTTATATGGGATTATTGTGAGTTATTTATATTTTTTACTATCATGCAACATACATAACCATAAAACATTTAATAACCATATTTTTTATAACATCCCAAATAACTAAGGTATTTTTTCCTCCTTCACCTACTTCAATGCATGGATACCTGTTTAAAATAAAAATCATTTTCATGTTATTTTTAGTGCTGGATGTTTAATTTAAAAATATTTTGATTCCAAAATAAATGAGCACTTATTTAAGTTAATAAAACTAATTTAAAGTATCATAATTTGGTGATAAATTTAATAAAATAATTGAATTATTATTTAACTAACTTAACCAACAAAATGGATCTTAAAAAAGACACTTTATAACTGACTGGGTAACTTAATTAAAAAAACCCTCTAACCAATTATCTCATATTTGAAACAAATAAAATATGTTACATGTATATATTGTGATGGTAGATAAGTATTATATACACACATTTATGCCATACACACATGTATGAAACACATGTTTGATAGAGATTTTCCTTATAAAACAATTAGTGGATATGAAAATTTAAGCATTGAAAAAATATATATGAAAATAAAAAAAAATTCAATCATGATGATTTTACCAACCAATAATTATACCATGTTCGTAAAAAAATATAAAATATAACAAAATAATATCCAAATATTCAAACAACTAAACAAAATAATATAATTCTATCTATTGGTTATCAACAAACACAAAATACAGTGAATAATCAATGAATAAATTGCCTAGGTCAACTAAAACAACTCTGTCTTGCATAAAAAGCATTTGTGTAGGGTTAAGTATAACAATTACAATAGGATTAATTAATGACCAAAACTAATGTTTATTCTTTTAGATGAATAAAATAAATATTGTAATGTTGTAACTTCATCACTAATCATAAACCAATGTAACACCCGAGACTTTTATGTTATATAAATCATCAAAAGAATCTTTTTCTACACACAACACTTTCTTGGATTTCTTTACACGAAATCGCGACCTTCCTCGAAAGCTTGTGTCGTACGCAATACTGAGTTTCACTAAACAATGATATGCTAATAAAATATTATTAAAACTTGCCGTTATGAATAGTAATAACAAATTTTTGAAATTTTATAAATTTTATTTTTCAAAATGGACTTCATTTTTGGATTCGAAATATCGAAATTATCCTAGGGTGAAATTTTGGTATTTTTCTGAAAACTTTAAATTTTTTATGAATAGTGAAACCACTAAGTGGTAGTTAAAAAACTGAATTTTTCATAAAACTTAATTTTACCGCTTCTGTGAGTGTAATTTCAAAAATCCGAGAGACACGGTTGAAGTTAGTAAGTAAAATGTGGTTCAATGAGATGAAAATATTTTTTGGTGAATAGTAACTTTTTGCTTTTATTTAGCACAGTTAAAAGTAAATAGGGTAATTAAGGGTACAAATGATATTATTATTACCCTAAAACATGTCCTAATTCTATTGGATAAGTGTAATTCGACCAAAAACAAACTTACGAATAAACTATGACCATTTAGGCCCACTGGATTAGATTAGGACATTTATTATTAATTTATATAAAGAAGGGTTAAAATAGTTGAAATCAATGTTTAATAAGTAAATAATTTGTAATATAAGGTTATATATAAGATAAATTCTACTATAAATATTCATCAGAAAGCTAAAAAGATTTACTACATAATGGTATTTTATTTGTAATTTTTAGACATTAAATAATTTAATTTATTTATGACACAAAGATGATGCAGTAATTATCTTATTAATGAAATATTGACATAATTGATGTTATAAATACCCAAATAAATGTAATTTGAGACTTTCTATGAATTTAACTAATTTTATAGGTTAATATGACTTGTTAGTATTGATTTAATTAACTTTCTTCGAACTAATCATTCTGTTATGATTTTCACAAAAATCAATTACTAAATAGTGTCAAAATTGACATAAAATAGTTTTTAAAAAAAATATTATATTATTAATTGTTATTTTATTACTAAAAATCTAAGGTTATGTTAAATGACTTAGATAAGGTTATATATATTAATAATAAACAACTTGGGGTTCTTTTAGATTGTTATAGTAAGTTTATTAACCTTATAGTGTAAGAACAGAAGAAGACACGGTAAAAGTAAAATTATTTAACTTAATGTTAAATCTAAATGATAAGGTCCAAATAGGAACCTAAACTTGTCTAAATTCTATTGGATGAGAGGATTTAGACCCATCCCAACCTTAGATTCTAAATAAATCAATTTGGAGCTATTTAAAACCGAATTTGGCTTTATAATAAAATAATATTTTCAGTTATTCCAAAGGTGCCCCTCTCCTCCCTTATAAAAGGGCACCTCCTCCCTCTCTTCCTCACACCACTTTGAGCCTTCAATCTCGGACAAACCCTGACAATGTCTCCTATCCACTTCCCTAGATACATCCTAGAGGTCCTTGTCTTCTTCAAATACCAATTTTAGTGCCCTAAAAGGAGGTCTGAAATAAGCACTTCAAAGAAGAGGTAATGTCCGTTACCGATTCTTTCTTCTTTATTTCTTCTTCCACTTCTTCTTCATTAGTTGTTTCATTATGAAGTAATAACATCAGTATCACTCATATACTAATATGTTATTATAAGTATGAAAAAACCCTATTTCACCATATATCCATCCTACAGAAAATGAAATCACCGTGCGTGCGTACGTACGGAATACCGTCTCCACGCCGTGGTGTAATCTACTTTCCACCACCACCTTAATTGGATGGGTATAATGGTGTAAATAATGACTATATATGATTATTGTAAAGTGATATTGATTATGAAATAGTATAAATACACTCCAATACAATTCCATGATCATGGGAACGATATCATCGCTCGTGCGTATGTACGGAATACCGTCCCCACGATGTGATGCGACTCGTTCTACATGATATTAATTGCATAATGATTATATAAATGAATTGAATGAATTAATATGATATATATTACACTAATAACATTATGTAAATGAGTTATCTATAACCTAAAGAGAAGAATAAGAATTTATTCGACAAAACACGCATAGAACAAAATGTAATAAACACCCGAATAACAAGTTGTAATGAAATATTACAAATAAGAAGCTAAGAATATGACCATATATGATATCATAACAATAATTATGATTCTGGAATAAGTCAATAACATTATTTAAATCATTATATAGGAGTTTCAGACACTTACGAGGCAAATCGGACCAAAGGTAAGGGAAATATCACAATCTCATTTTTATCCAAGATTGTTTACACTTTGGCATTTACTGGGGTGTATTTTATCATCCAAATACATGTTTCCTCAATACGTAATATTATTTCCATCCACCTACAATTGTTTAAATCCAATTTTGCCCTTCGGTGAGTTTTTAGTAAAGGATATGAAAGGAATCTTTTGTTGTTTTTCGTACGAGGTACTTTTTGACTTTTCCGACAAAAGTACGAAGAATATTTTTTTAACTTATACGGCATGAATGTATTTTTAAAACATAATTTCTAGGAAGATTTCTTTACAAGTTTTCAAGTTTATTTTTAATCAACTTCTTTTAGTTTATAATTGTACGCCGTGTTAAGAAAGGAAAATTGTTTTTGAAGCAGAAAGGATATTTTCCTCAAGAATGGAGTTCAAGTGTTTTATCAAAATTATTTTCCATCAAAGATAATAAAGGGTTCAGTTTTTATCCCTATTATTACATTGATTTGATTATGTTATGATGGAATTATATTTTTATGAATTCTTTTATCTTATATGAATTGTTTTATGATGTCACGATGTCTAAGATTCCCATTTTTATTACATGGGTTAGGCTATGATGTATGGTTTTCTGATTTTTTGGCACACATAAGAATGGTATCATTATGAGACGGGTGGTACCTATATCTCCCTCCAATGCATTGGGTAAAGATTTTATATCTCATGAGATAGACATGGCTGGAATGGCAGGTTAAACCGGTTCAGTGAAACAGGACTGAAATGAGGAGTGAACTCGGTTCAGAAGTGGACTTTGTCCACTAAGATAGTCTTGGAAATGAGTCTTGACTAACAAGAAATGATTCTCAATTATTATGTGTGTATTCCACAAAGTTTCATGTTTTATGTTATGATTATTGGGATTACATTTCACTACAATGATTTATCCCATGTTATGAAATTATGATCTCTTTTGCAGGTTAAGATTTCCAAAAGTTATATGCTTATGTATATGATGTGATTGATATTTCTTTTGTTTTCTCTTACTGAGCATTTGAGCTCACCCTTTTGTATGTTTTATTTCCCCAGGTCAGGAAGAAGTTTATTAAGTAGAATATGCCAAAAAGGGACTCTAGATATGATGAAATAAATGGGAGGCAAAGTAGATGCTTTATGAACCAGTTGTTTATGCTTTCCAATTTCTAAAGACACTATACCTATACGGTCCTTTCATGGTTTTGTTATATGTTGTAATAAGTGTTCTTCAATTTTGAAGTAATAACAATGTATGTAAAGTATGTGTCGTTATAGTTGGTATCAGAGGAAAGGTATATTCAACCTTTGGAAACTAGGATGTGAAAGCCTTAGTATGAACCCTAAGGATAATTCTAAGAATAGAACACAATCTTAGTGTTTTAGAAATGACCATGAATAACCTAGGATAAGACCTTAAGTGTGAAATTTTATTCTTGATTATGTGGTTTTCCTATTATAATTAGTGTTTCTCACACTATTCTTCTTGGTTTTAGTCAATGGATGGAACCCGAAGGAACCGTGTTAATGCGGAATGCGACGGGAAATGCAATGACTTTCCCCCAGAGCAACCAAACGTTATGGTATCCAGAATGAAAAATCTTGTATCCATGATCACACAACTTTCTCAATCTAGGAGTCTTGCAGGACTTCCAAATGAGAAAAAGAAGGAGAAACATTCTGTTGAATCCTTCATGAGGAAGCGTCCACCTTTTTTCAGTGGGTCTACTGATCCATTAGTTTCTGAACAATGGATTAGTACTACTGAAAAGATATTTTCAGTTCTTCAATGTTTTGAACATGATAAATTCATCCTAGCAGTGTATCTTTTGGAAGTCGATGCTGATCAATGGTGGAATCTTATTAAGAATATGAGGCAAAGGGATGAAATTGAGTCCATGGAATGGGATGAGTTCAAGAACTTATTTTTCAATAATTACTTCCCTTGTATTCTCCAAACAAAGATGGAGAAAGAGTTTCTTGAACTGAATCAAAAGGATGATGAATCTGTTGGTACTTATGAAGAAAATTTTACAAGACTTGCAAGGTACGCTTCTGGTATTATTATCCAACCTGAGAGTAAGATCGATCGATTCTTTAGTGTCTTAAAACCAAGTCTTCGAAGGGCGTTAGCCATAAGGGACTTCAATATCTACGAGGAAATCATTCGATGTGCTCTAAAAGTCGAGATGGAGATTGGAGTAACCCATCAGTCATATGGGTTTGATAAGAAGAGGAAAATGGAATTCAAAGGAAAATCTAAAGAGCACACTGAAAAGAAGATGAGCTTTACCTTATGCTCAAAGTGTTGAAAGAAACATGGAGGGAGTTGTCTTAAAGGGACAAGTAAATGTTTCAATTGTGGAAAGGAAGGTCATCAGGCATTTGAATGCCGCAATGATGGGAGAAGATGTCTAATGATGAAAACAAAGGAAGGGATACATAGAATTACCCTACTATACTTCAATGTTTCAACTGCAAGGAGATGGGGAATTATGCCAATCAATGCCCAAATCCAAGGGTTGATGATGATGGTCGATGTCAACAAACTCTTAAGGCTAAAGAGAACGGAAAGTCACATGCAATTTCTATCAGCGATGTGGAGTACGATAACGATGTGGTGAAAGGTACACTTACCATCCACTCTAAAGTAGCAAATGTTTTATTTGATTCTGGATCCACCCACTCCATTATTTCTGAAGAATTTTCTAAGGATATCACCGTATTACCTCAACAGTTAGATGTTGAGTTAGCTGTGACAACCCCTAATGGCACAACAGTCGCATCAAAAGTTTATAATTCTTCTCCGATTGATGTTTGTGGGAAAATTATTCCTGCAAATTTTGTGATCCTTCCTATAGGGGAATTTGATGTGATTCTTGGCATGGATTGGCTTTCTCTACATAGAGCTCATATCAATTTACAAAGAAGGGAAGTCACATTTCATATTCCAGATCAATCTATGATCGTCTATCGATGCAAGGATGAACATAACCTTCCAGTGGAAATTTCTTCCATTTTATGGGTATTGATTCCACTAAATGAAGGTTATTTATCTCAAATGGTTGGTGAGAAACTCACAATTAAGAATATACCCACTGTACGGGAGTTTGATGATGTCTTTCCGGAGGAATTACCGGGTCTTCCACCGAATCGTGAAGTTGAGTTTTTAATAGAACTCGTACCAGATGCTTTTCCTATTTCAAAGACACCTTATAGAATGACCGCAATTGAGTTGCAGAAATTGAAGAAGCAACTCGAAGAGAATCTTGATAAGGGGTTCATACACCCTAGTGCGTCACCTTGGGGAGCACCTGATCTGTTTTTTAAGAAGAAAGATGGATCAATGAGACTCTGCATTGATTATTGAGAACTTAATAAGATCACTATCAAGAACAAATATCCTCTCCCGTGCATTGATGACCTATTTGACCAACTACGCAGAGCTCAATACTTTTCCAAGATTGATCTTCGTTCAGGGTATCATCAATTAAGGGTCAAAAGGGGGGATATACCAAAGACGGCTTTCCGTACAAGGTATGGACACTATGAATTTATAGTGATGCCATTTGGTCTTACTAATGCCCCTGCTATCTTCATGGATCTAATGAATGGAGTCTTTAGAGACTATCTTGATCAATTTTTGGTAGTCGTTATAGATGATATTCTTGTCTATTCAAAGAAAAAGGAAGAACATGAAGATCACTTGAGAATTTTAATGAAGACCCTGAGAAAGGAGAAACTTTATGCCAAATTTACCAAGTGTGAATTTTGGCTTCAAAAAGTTTCATTTTTGGGTCACATAATCTCAAAAGAGGGGATATCTGTGGATCCAGCAAAAACAGAGGCTATCGAAAGATGGTCGAGACCAACAACAGTAACTGAGATCCGAAGTTTTCTTGGTTTTGCTGGATATTATCGACGTTTTGTGAATGATTTTTCACGATTATCTAATCCACTAACCAAGTTGACTCGGAAAGGAGTTATGTTTGTTTGGACGGAGGAATGTGAAGAGAATTTCAAGGAGTTGAAAAAAAGGTTATGCAGTGCACCTGTGCTCCCACTACCTTGTAGTGGAGAAAGGTTTGTGATCTACAGTGATGCATCCAAGAAGGGTTTGGGATGTGTTCTTATGAAAAATGATATGGTGATACCTTATGCCTCACGAAAGTTGAAAATACATGAGCAAAATTACCCAACTCATGATTTGAAGTTAGCTGCGGTAATCCTTGCATTAAAGATTTGGAGGCATTTCCTTTATGGTGAGAGGTGTGATATTTATACTGATCATAAAAGTTTAATGTATATTTTCACACAAAAGGAGATGAATATGCGCCAAAGAAGATGGTTGGAGCTGATTAAGGATTACGACTGCTCAATTCATTACCACCCTAGGAAAGCAAACAAGGTGGCAGATGCATTAAGTCGACAAGACCATGCTAGTTTATCCATGATGAGGATCACAAAAGATCCAATATTTATGGATTTACAAAGGATGGATCTTGTAATTATAATGAAAGGGGAAAAATCGTATCTTTCTCAAATGAATGTTCAACCATCTATACATGTGAAGATAAAAGAGGCACAGAAAGAAGATGTTAAGTTACAAAAGAAGGTGAGAAATGTTCCTGAATTCAACCTTGATTGTGATGGGATAATAAAGTTCAGGAATCAGGTTTGTGTTCCTCCCATCCCCGAATTAAAGAAGGAGCTGCTGGATGAGGCTCATAGTTCTTCATTATCTATTCATCCTGGAAGCACGGAGATGTATAGGGATCTGAAAGTGTACTTCTGGTGGGATGGAATGAAAAGAGATGTTGCTGAATATGTCTCTTGATGCTTGGTTTGTCAACAAGTTAAAACTGAGAGACAGAAGTCTAAGGGGATGTTACAACCATTACCCATACCCGAATGGAAATGGGAAAACATCACTATGGACTTTGTCATAGGACTTCCTAAAACATCCAAAGGCAATAATGCTATCTGGGTCATAGTGGATCGTCTTACAAAGTCTGCACACTTCATTGCTATTAGAGAGTATTTCTCTCTCGATCAGCTTGCCAGGATATATGTAAAGGAAATGGTAAGATTTCATGGAGTACCACTTTCTATTATATCTGATCGGGATCCGAGATTTACCTCAAAGTTCTGGAAAAGTCTTCAGCATACTCTGGATACAGAGTTGAGTTTCAGAACTTCTTATCATCCTCAGACAGATGGTCAGTCTGAGAGAACAATTCAAACTCTAGAAGATATGTTGAGATATTTCTCTATGGATTTCAAAGGTGGTTGGGATCAACACCTACCTTTGGTGGAATTTTCTTATAATAATAGCTTTCACTCCAGTATTCAGATGGCTCCTTATGAATCTCTCTATGGAAAGAAATGCAGGACTCCAACTTGATGGGATGAAGTTGGGGAAAGAAAGCTATTAGGACCCGATCTCATTGATGAAATGGCAGAAAAGGTCAGATCTATTCAACAACACATAAGAGCCACTCAGAGTCGACAAAAAAGTTATGCCGACAACTGAAGAAAAGACCTAGAGTTTGAAGTAGGTGATAAAGTGTTCTTACGAATATCTCCCTGGAAGAGGGTCATGAGATTTGGAAAGAAGGGGAAGTTGAGCCCTAGATATATTGGTCCTTTGGAAATACTGGATCGTGTTGGGAAGGTAGCTTACCGATTGACGCTTCCACCGAATCTCTCTCAAGTTCACGATGTGTTCCATGTATCTCTCCTGAGAAAGTACATACCTGATCCTTCACATGTACTCAGCTCAGAAGTTGTACCGCTGGAGTATGATCTTTCTTATGAAGAACAGCCGATAGAGATTCTGGATCATAGCGAAAAATTCCTATGAAACAAGACCACTCGATTGGTGAAAGTTTTATGGAGGAACCACCAATTATAAGAAGCTACATGGGATCTTGAGGATATGATGAGGGAGAGGTATCCTCATCTTTTTGTTACAAAGTGACGAATTTCAAGGGAGAAATTCATTTTAAGGGGGGTAGAATGTAACACCCGAGAATTTTATGTTATATAAATCATCAAAGGAATCTTTTTCTACACACAACACTTGCTTGGATTTCTTTAAACGAAATTGCGACCTTCCTCGATAGCTTGCGTCATACGCAATACCGAGTTTTTTAAACAATGATATGCTAATAAAATATTATTAAAACTAGCTGTTATGAATAGTAATAACCACTTTTTGAAATTTTATAAATTTTATTTTTCAAAATGGACTTCATTTTTGGATTCGGAATATCAAAATTATCCTAGGGTGAAATTTTGGTATTTTTCTGAAAACTTTCAAATTTTGATGAATAGTGAAACCACTAAGTGGTAGTTAAAAAACTGATTTTTTCATAAAACTTAATTTTACCGCTTCTGTGAGTCTAATTTCAAAAATCCTAGAGACACAGTTGATGTCAGTATGTAAAATGTGGTTCAATGAGATGAAAATAATTTTTGGTGAATAGTAACTTTTTACTTTTATTTACCACGGTTAAAAGTAAATAGGGTAATTAAGGGTCAAAATGATATTATTATTACCCTAAAACATGTAATAATTCTACTGGATAAGTGTAATTCGACCAAAAACAAACTTAGGAATAAAATATGACCATTTAGGCCCACTTGGATTAGATTAGGACATTTATTATTAATTTATTTAAAGAAGGGTTAAAATAGTTAAAATCAATGTTTAATAAGTAAATAATTTTTAATATAAGGTTATATATAAGATAAATTCTACTATAAATATTAATCAGAAATCTAAAAAGATTTCCTACATAATGGTATTTTATTTTGAATTTTTAGACATTAAATAATTTAATTTATTTATGACACAAAGATGATGCAGTAACTATCTTATTAATGAAATATTGACATAATTGATGTTATAAATACCCAAATAAAGGTAATTTGAAACTTCTAATGAATTCAACTAATTTTATAGGTTAATATGACATGTTATTATTTATTTAATTAACTTTTTTCGAACTAATCATTCTGTTATGATTTTCAAAAAAATCAATTACTAAATAGTGTCAAAATTGACATAAAATAGTTTTTATAACAAATATTATATTATTAATTGTTATTTTATTCCTAAAAATCTAAGGTTCGGAAACATGACTTAGATAAGGTTATATATATTAATAATAAACAACTTGGGGTTCGTTTGGATTGTTATAGTAAGTTTATTAACCTTATAGTGTAAGAACACAAGAAGACACGGTAAAAGTAAAATTATTTAACTTAATGTTAAATATAAATGATAAGGTTAAAATAGGAACCTAAACTTTCCTAAATTTTATTGGATGAAAGGATTAAGACCCATACCCACCTTATCTTCGAAATAAATCAATTTGGAGCTATTTAAAACCGAATTTTGCTTTATAATAAAATAATATTTTTAGTTATTCCAAAGGATCCCCTCTCCTCCATTATAAAAGGGCACCTCCTCCCTCTCTTCCTCACACCACTTTGAGCCTTCAAGCTCGGAGAACCCCTGACACTTTCTCCTCTCCACTTCCATAGAGACATCCTAGAGGTCCTGGTCTTCTTCAAAGACCAAGATTAGTGCCCTAAAAGGAGGTCTTAAAGAAGCACTTCAAAGAAGAGGTAATGTCCATTACCGATTCTTTCATCTTTATTTCTTCTTCCACTTCTTCTTCTTTAGTTGTTTCATTATGAAGTAATAACATCAGTATCACTAATATACTAACATGTTATTATAAGTATGAAACAACCCTATTTCACCATCTATCCATCCTACAGAAAATAAAATCACCGCGCGTGCGTACGTACGGAATACCGTCTCCACGCCGTGGTGTAATCTACTTTCCACCACCACCTTACTTGGATGGCTATAATGGTGTAAATAATGACTATATATGATTATTGTAAAGTGATATTGATTATTAAATAGTATACATACACTCCAATACAATTCCATGATCATGGGAATGATATCATCGCTCGTGCGTACGTACGGAATACCGTCTCCATGATGTGATGCGACTCATTCTACATGATATTCATTCCATAATGATTATATAAATGAATTTAATGAATGAATATTAAATATATTACACTAATAACATTATGGAAATTATGTATCTATAACCTAAAGAGAAGAATAAGAATTTATTCGACAAAACACACATAAGAACAAAAAGTAATAAACACCCGAATAACAAGTTGTAATGAAATATTACTAATAAGAAGCTAAAAATATGACCATATATGATATCATAACAATAATTATGATTCTGTAATAAGTCAATAACATTATTTAAATCATTATAGAGGAGGTTCATACACTTACGAGGCAAATCGGACCTAAGGTAAGGGAAATATCACAATCTCATTTTTATCCGAGATTGTTTATACTTTGGAATTTACTGGGGTGTATTTTATCATCCACATCCATGTTTCCTGAATATGTAATATTATTTCCATCCACCTAAAATTTTTTAAATCCAATTTTACCCTTCGGTGAGTTTTTAGTAAAGGATATGAAAGGAATCTTTTGTCGTTTTTCGTACGAGGTACTTTTTGACTTTTCCGACAAAAGTACGAAGAATTTTTTTTTAACTTATACAGCATGAATGGATTCTTAAAACATTATTTCCAAGAAACTTCCTTTACAGGTTTTCAAGTTTATTTTTAATCAACTTCTTTTAGTTTATAATTGTACGACATGTTAAGAAAGGAAAAGTGTTTTTGAAGCAGAAAGGATATTTTCCTCAAGAATGGAGTTCAAGTGTTTTATCAAAATTATTTTCCATATAAGATAATAAAGGGTTCTATTTTTATCCCTATTATTACATTGATTTGATTATATTATGATGGAATTATATTTTTATGAATTCCTTTATCTTATATGAATTGTTTTATGATGTCACGATGTTTAAGATTCCCATTTTTATTACATGGGTTATGCTATGATGTATGGTTTTCTGATTTTGTGGCACACATAAGAATGGTATCATTATGGGATGGGTGGGACCTATATCTCACTTCAATGCATTGGGTAAATATTTTATATCTCATGAGATAGAACTGGCTGGAACGGCAGGTTAAACCGGTTCAGTGAAACATGACTGAAATGAGGAGTGAACTCGGTTCAGAAGTGGACTTTGTCCACTAAGATAGTCTTGGCAATGAGTCTTGACTAACAAGAAATGATTCTCAATGATTATGTGTGTATGTCACAAAGTTTCATGTTTTAAGTTATGATTATTGGTATTACATTTCACTACTATGATTTATCCCATGTTATGAAATTATGATCTCTTTTGTAGGTTAAGATTTCCAAAAGTTATGTGCTTATGTATATGATGTGATTGATATTTATTTTGTTTACTCTTACTGAGAATTTGAGCTCACCCTTTTGTATGTTTTATTTCCCCAGGTCAGGAAGAAGGTTATTAAGTAGAATATGCCAAAAAGGGACTCTAGATATGATGAAATAAATGGGAGGCAAAGTAGATGCTTTATGAACCAGTTGTTTATGCTTTCCAGTTTCTAAAGACACTATACCTATACGGTCCTTTCAGGGTTTTGTTATATGTTGTAATAAGTGTGCTTCAATTTTGAAGTAATAACAATGTATGTAAAGTATGGGTCGTTATAACCAAGGTTATCTGGTTTTTATAACAATTTTTGGATATCTAATTATATTTTAGAATCCATAATTATTTCTCAATACACTAATTCTACCTAAAAATAATTTCACAATATTTAAAACACACACTAAAACATAGGCCTAAATAGAAAAATACACACTAATTTGTAAGTATATATACTAATCAGTTAAAAATAAGATCATACTTAGATTAAATGGATATAAAACCAAGCCTTCCAAACATACCCACAAGATTCATCATGCTCGGTGGAAGATATGAGAGGGTTAATTAACCCATTAAGTGGTGATATTATCCATGATACCCAATTATATCCATCAATTATTATCATCATAATCTCACTTAAATCTATAAGTCTAAGGAATTAAGAAATAATTGACTCATGGATATCGATACATCACTTATTGGTATTAAGATCAATTTTTGATGAATATACAGGTGTTGGTAATATGAGTATATCTGATTGAAATAATAGTAAATTATAAAAAATCATATGTTAACCCATCTAAAGAGAATAATATCCAAATTCAAGAGCTTATTCATTATAATTATTCTTTGTCTTGGAATTGTTTTTTCATACACTACCTGCATGGAATGAGGATCTTGAGGATAAAATATTCACATGATAACATCATCTGAATTCACTGATCATAAATGATTCC
The DNA here is from genome assembly GCA_963277665.1 of Viscum album. Classification (NCBI taxonomy): domain Eukaryota; kingdom Viridiplantae; phylum Streptophyta; class Magnoliopsida; order Santalales; family Viscaceae; genus Viscum; species Viscum album. The sequence continues at coordinate 602,128,286 of OY728148.1, forward strand.
AATTTTTTTTTGTGAATTTGGGATCATCTAGGATCTCATCATCATCATCATCCATTAACATCATAAAAGTTTCAATACATTGATAATAATCGTGATCTTATCAAAAATCTTCTTTAAGAATAAATAGTGATGTAAAAGATTTAAATGGGAATTTGAGGAGTCTTAAAAGGTTCTACCTATGAAAAAGATTAAAATGATACTTTTTAAGTGGTAACATTATCCTTGAATATACCCACACATTTAATAGGTTGTCCTAGTTAATTGGGGGTTCCACATGACACCCCTGGGTGTATGTGTGATTTCAATGTGGATGAACCAAATAATTCGATGTGTATTATCACATATATCAACTCATGACATAGTTACAAATGAGGTGAAGAAAATAGACTGATCTATATATTATGATCAAGTGACTAATATCATGCCTTGTTATTAATTACACATAACTGTATCGATGGGAGTAAATGAATGAGGACTCACTATGTGATGTGATCTAATTGACATATCATCACCCACATGATGATAAAATATGAATCCTGTTAACTAATTATATGAAGAAAAATCTACTTAACATTAACTATGTATGATATCTACTAACAATATATAGTTCTAATATTTTTTCACCTTGAAGGGTGCTACATCACTTTGGTGATTTAGAGGCCACTAATCAGAAACAAGATTGATTCAATTGATAAAGATTCATCTCTCTTGCTCTTCACCAAAAACGTTTATAATGATATCAGATTCTTTATAATTAATGGACTGAGAAAACCTTGACCCCATTCTGTAACACCAGTAACTATTTATTCATTCCTATAAATTATCAATGGTATTTAACTATAAGTGAAATAAGAATGAATAAAAAATGGGGATGAATTCCTCAAGAAACCAATTTAAATTAATTAATTCAACATATACCAATTAAATGAAATGAACTAATTATATTGAATTCATATCATATATACATATAGAAAATATTAAAAATATAATCCCAAATAAATAAATACAATAATATAACCCAAAATAGTATGGTAAAAAAAATACATGGAAGTGTTGAAATAGTTGATGATGGATAAAGGGAAGGTGGTTCTCCATGACCTACTACAAGAATTTCCAATATCCAATGTATAATTCATTATGGATTTAAAACTAAATATATGAAAAAATTCCCAAAAAAACATGGAACTCAAGAACACTGGCTATAAGTGTGTCAAAGTGCATTTTTAATGGGCGATAAAAACACCCAAAATGTTTTCCCTATATGAATCTAAATGACCTAAATGTATTTATAAACCAAGTGATTATTTGGTGTTTTTTATTTAATTTTTTTCCAAGATAGTGGAATTTTAAAAGATATATTAAAATAGATAAATGATAATAAATACTTATATCCATGCTTCAGGAAACAATAATTCTTATTTAATTCTAATTCACCCAAAATGACAACTTTTCTATAAATTATATGAGGGACCACATAGGAATCAATAAATTTTCATCCATAGTAATTCTCTCATGAGTAATACCAAATTTATCATCCATTTGACCTATGGAGATACTATATCTAATTTTTTAAGTCACATCCTTAGTTTGGACATCACACTTATGGAGCCACCACGCTTAAGAATCCTTATTAAGCCATTATTTATTATTCCATCAACCCAATTTCATCATTTTAAAACATTTATTTATTTTAAAAACATGAAAAAGTTACTTAAGAAACCCTATTTAATAAAGAAATCTATTTACAATTGACCAACAGTCACCTAGATACCTGATTAGGAAGAACCATCTCACGAACAAGGTATGGAAACCTATTTACTTCTAAATAAATATTAAAATAATTCAACAAATACATAAAATTTATAATTCAGACTACATATTACAAATATTTTTTAACATTTAAAAAAACTTAAATAACACTTTTGAAGTAAAAAGAAACCTAAGATGGTAAATTGTTTATTTTAAAAAAAATTTAAAACTAATAAAAAATGTTTCCTTAAAATTATTTTACAAGAGAAAAAATAACTCATCATAAACAAAATACAAAGTAAATACCCCAACTTGAAAGCACCCTTACATAATTAATATTGAATCCTTTATTGAATAATATCACTCTCCAACATCTAATAAACACCAAAATATAAATTTAATATATTATATCACATGATAAATTGGAACATATTGGTGTTGAGTTGATGTAACATTACTGATAAGTTGTATAACATCGATGTACCCATAATACTAGTGTGTTAGCCTTACCATAGAACATATGAACCATTAATAGTGATATCACCATGAAATAATTTTTTCCAAGAATCATTTAAACCACTAGTATCCAAATCCCTAAGAAAAATTAATTTTCTTATTTAGAGATTATAGAAGGGAAGAATTAATATAATGAGATGGAGAATATGAATACTATATTACCTAAATCTAGATGTTTTGATGTCAATTCATGGTAAAGATATTGGGTTGAAATAAGAAGGATCAAATATTGGTGGTGTTTCCTCTCCTAGGGTAGATAATGTAATGAATGGGGATGGGATATAATCCTCTCTTAAAACATAAAACAACGACAAAATATTAGTAATATAATAATGTAATATATTTTTTACTAAAATAACCCACATAAATTTTATAATACCTCTCCAATTTGGAAATAATAATTAAAACCATTTATAACCCCCTTTAAATTCCATTACATAATTAAAAAAAATAGAAACATAAAATAATAAAGAAAGAGTATAGAAAACTTTCATTAAATCTTGATCACTATACATGTTTTTTATACTATGTACCCAAACATGTGGAACCTATTACTTGATTTTAATAACCCATAATAGTTATTATACATGATTTTTAAATTGTACATGTTCACTATCCTAACTAAAAAGTTTTTTAAAAGCCATTTTTATCATGAATTTAATCTATAATAAATATTTTATTTATTTAATGTAAATTTGAGTACTAAAATTCTACTTACAAAAAAACATTCCACCCTAAAAATTTCATGATTTTTTTTGAAACAATATTTTACTTATTTTGGTGACCATTCATATAATAACTTACATAACCCCTTAATATTTAATATTGGTAGACTCATATAACATAATTTGAGCCCCACTTAACTACCCTTATTTGTCTATGATACAGTATAGATGGTAGAGATCATGAAAAAACCATTGAATACTCAAAATAAAATGTGTGAAAACATTCTCTCATTAATGATAGAATTATCTATTATATTCATCTTTTAGTTATTTTTTTAATATCGTAGTGAGAAATATACACGAGGGGAAGCGGGGGGGGGGGGGGGGGTTGATTTGTTTTCTCCTAGAGGGGTTTGATCCCATTTAGTGGCGTGATCCTCTCCCTGAGTTGGTTTTTCATCTTTCTCACTTCCTAGTAGGTCATTTATTTTATTTTATGATATTTTTTCCACATTATATTTAGTTTATTTGAAGTTCCTAGAGACCTTCATCTCCTCATTTGCATCATTCCTTTATTTCCCCCTTATTAATGGTGTGACATGTTAATTGTTTCTCAACCATATTTGATATTATAATATTGTTCATGGTTTTAAGGTATATTCTCAGTGGTGACCTCACTACTAGTAATTTTTAGGCGTCTTCCCCAGTGGTTCCTTCAAAACATGGTGGTAGTCCTCCAAACGCAGAGTGGTGCTACATTATCCCCCAATACTTAGTGATGGAAAAATTATTTTGTGAGATTAAATGTCCCTAAGGTCGAGTGAGGGTGTGAGTTTGAGGGGTTTATTTTTTATCATATGTTCAATGTATTATTTTTTGTTTTTAATTCTAATATTATTTTTTTGTTTAGTTATTTTATGGTTTTTCCACTCCCACTCATGAGAATTATTCCTAGGTTTTTCCCCTATGCCTATTATCCCCCACTTCCCTTTCCTCCTAAAACCCCAATAAAGAAACCATATCAAGTATATAAAGGTGGTGGTAAATTTAGATTGGTATTAGGATGATGGATCATATACTAATGGATCTTTCCTATTTCTGTATTTGTGTATTTTAGGTAACATGATGGGTGTGTTGGTTTTATGGTGTATTTTGGATATGTTTTGGTCTTCAAATAGAAGGTAAATCATAATTCATTTATTTATGTGATTTTTTAGTGTATTATTGATTTTTGAGGATTTCATTTAAGAAAATGTTATTCTAGTAATGGTTATAGTGAGGTTCTTTGTAATGTTGGAAAATGTGGTTTCTGGTGATAATAGTGCCAATGTTGAAAGTGAACATGATTTTGTGTAGCCTCAGTCATCACATGGGTAAAAGGATTGAGGCACGCCTTATTATCCTTTAGCTCAAAAATTAGTTATCTAATTTCACTAACTATCCTTGGTGAATTGGGAAATTTAAAATTTAAAATTTTGTTTTTTAAAGTTCATTTTTTTATTGCATATGAGTTGGCTATTTTGAACATAGTAGCTATTTGGGTTACCACTTGTCCAAAAAAGTAGGATTATTCAAAATAAGAAAAATAGGTTTGGATATGGGAATATTATAATGAAATTATCTTATAAAATAAATTTCTAAGGAGGAATAACTCTATCATACTATTGTGATACCTTGAGATGTTCAATACGTAGATACATAAAAAAATATCAATAAATATACACTATATTGAACCCTAAAGATACTTAAGTGAAGAAAACCACTCATGCTCTTAGAACACACAAAAAACATTATTCTTGTAGCTTCATAACTGGTTAACTACATGGCATCCTAGAAATAATTCCCATTTTAGAATTTCCTTCTATTTCTAAGGGATGAAAATATACTTAATTAATACCTAAATCTATTGTATGTAGATTAATATTAAATTTTTATAACACTAGGGTTATGTGGGTATGCACCCAAAATAGGAAACATTCTGTACTAAAAAATGAACTAATTTCCACCCTTTTATTATTGTAAATTTCTAGCACATGATACAAAAATTATCTTACACTACAGTAAAAACGATTTTTAGAAGTATTTTAGACCTCTTTTTACAAATAAAAACCATACTAAAACTATTTTCTATAGATATGAGAGTAAATAATTCAATTATTTTTAACTTTATATCATGTAAAACCAAAATATAAAATCCATAAAAAGTTTTTTATTTTGAATTAGAAGACCTATTTTCAACAAATGTTAAGTAGTTTCACTCATCTATAAAGCTTAACTTTTATTTAGAAGAGTTTCTTAGGTAAAATGTGGTTGGAAAATATTTGTTTTATACAAATCTTAGTTTCCCAGGATATTACTTAGGTTTTCATAATTACACAACACCTATAGAGTCAATTTTTTTAACATTCATGGTTAGTGTGTATTATTTATAAACCATGAATTAAACCATGTAAAGATACTGCCCCAATTTTCCAACCCAACAGGGTTAGTGTGTGTGGTTTAAAACCCATACACTAAACCATTCAAAGATAATATATATTTTTTCAAACCATACATGGTTATCAAAACCAATACTCATTCCATTCCAAAATAGCGTAGAAACATGCATCTACCTAAAAGACATGATTAATTTTAATTTCCCTCAATTGTCACACCAAACCTATCCAATAAACTTTTAATACATAAATACAAATTATTATTATTTACAACTATTAGAACTCAAATAATATAATTTTTTTATGATTCAAACCTACATACCTCATTTTACTCAATAACTCAACTCAAACTTTCTAAACCAATGACAGATTCTATAATTCACACACAGTTTTCATCAAACAATAAAACAACATCATCTTTTAGGATTTTAAATAATATATAATCTATAAATAAAAATTTTCATTTCATATAAATCATAAACCAAATAACTTTTATTAGTTTACAACACCATTCTCTTCACAAAACAAATCCAATAATTTCAATCCTACAGATATAAACCCTAAAACAAAAAAACCTCTATACTAAATATGATTTTTTTTATAATTACCATTACATAAAATTATACCAAGGACATTCAATTGCACTCTATAATACTAAATTGAGTTATAAATTCAAAATTAATATATTTTAATTATTATACTCCTTCACCACTATTAGATACCAAATTAATTATAGAAATCCAACCTTATACTACAAACTATCCAAAAAAATGAATCAACCAAACAATCTATGAATATCTCTAAAATAAAAATAAAAATACATCGATCATTACATATTAATCCATTCCTAAAACTTGATCCCAAAAAACCAATAATTCCAACTTCTCATTTATTAAATTTTTTAAAAAAATATATAAAAACACACAACCTTCAATCATACAAATTCAAAAAAGTAACTCATAAAGTCCAACAACAACACCCAAACAATCAGTTCACCAAAAAAAACCTTTTATCATCTTTATATAATAATTTAATGAATTTTATATTTATAAAGAGTTATTCCATTTTATGGATATCTAATATTAGTTATTGAGATTGGATAATAATAATCATTATATGTAATATAACAGTGAAACCAACATGAAATGACACTCATTATATACTTCATACAAAAAATTATGGGGGGGAAGGTTTCTTACCTTTTGAACAAATAACTTAACAATAAACTAATTGTTTTAAGTCACTATATTTTAAAATAATTCAAATATTCTTATTCTAAATAACCAAAATAATATGTAATATGTTTAAAATAGTGCATGCATTGAATAATTTTAAGAGTCATGAAAAATCATATTACATTAAAACCAATAAAATTATTAAAATTAACTTCATAATAAATCCATTTAAAATCTTATTTACAAAAACATATCAATTTTGAAATAATTTTGATAAAATCATTTGAAGTTAAAAAAAATATCAAAATATAAATAGTTCATTTATTTTTAAACCAAATTTCATCCAAACGCAAGCCATTACTTAAGTTCCATTAAATTTTAAAACCCCCCATCAAGATCATTTCACATTGAAATATTAATTGAAATAGTCATATAAGTCTCAACAATTTACACATTAGAGGATAATTCAATATTTAAAAAAACTTATTTAACTAAACCAAAAAAAATCCATATCATAAATAAATATGAACAATATAATACTTTAGAAACATGGTTTAATTAAAATAAAAACATTATATATTAAAATAAATTTTGAACATTGATTTTATTGAAATATTTAATTTTTATCATTTTAATTTTCACTAATGATTTCATTTAAAATAATGAAATTAGAATTCACTATATAAAAAGTTCCCATTTAAACCAAATAAAATTTCCCAGTAATTATGAATCAATTTTATAGAGTTTTACGATTTTTTTAACATTAAAATCATCAAATTAATTTAATAAATATTCCAAACAACTAAATAAATAAAAACTCATTTTTTTAAAATAAACAAAAAATTATTCTTTCAATTACAAATAACCCCATAAACATTCTAAATTCATAATTGAATAATTAAAATTTCTGAATTAAGTTCAATGTTTAATTTTAAATCATTATAAATCATATTTAAATTATCCATTATATTTTATTTATTTAATTTTCTAAATAAATCCAATAAATTAAATATAATTATAATAGTAAAATTCATATATTTTTAGTTGTTAACCCAAATAAAATTCATTTCTTATTATAAAATATAATTCAACTAATACAAATCTTTGTTATTTCACAAAATTCATAATGTTTTATTCCCCATTTATCAAAACGATCGCATGAAGCCATTATTTTAAAGGTTCTTGATATAAAAAATCAATTAAACCCTTTTCAAATTAAATTTTCATTAAAGACAAAAAAATTTACACTTAAATCATATCAAATTTTAAATAAATCCACATGACTCATGTGAAATCACCAAAACCATTAGTGGATACATTTTCTTGAAATCATCATAGACTAAAATTTCTTATTTTCAAAAATAATTACACATGAAAACTCTTTTTTCATAGAAATAAATTAATTAATTACTCTTATTCTCTTAAAATGATGGTATAAAATGAAAGGGAGACAAAAATAATCTTAGTAATTCATGGAAAATACAATTCACTAAAGAAAAATAAAAATAAAATGAACCCTCAAGGGTAAACTAACATAAAAAAAATTCCCATATGTCTTAGGATGACCCGTGTATCACTATAAATAAGTTGATCAAATATGTTTATAGGAACTTCATCAGTTTCAGCTGTATTCTCTTTATGTTTACCGCCTATGAACTTCTTTGACACATTTTTTTGATAAAATTTGTAATGTATTTCTTTTGAGTACTCAAACATGGAGTCAAACCACAACTAATATATAACATGTTCCCTTGAATAATTAGATCTTGACAAATTTTAGTTATCAAATAATCCATAACAGAGGGTGGAAATTTACCTTAGGTAAACCACATAAATTTATTATAAAAAATATACCAATTAGATAAAATTAATTAAAAATATGGAATAACTATCATACATACACATATGTAAATAAATAAATGTGTATAATGAGAATATATTCCTAAATAAATAAATTCATGAGTGAAACATACCATTATATAGTCAAAATAAAAATAAAATACATGGAAGGAATGAAATAGAAAATGTCGACTTCAAAGAATGTGATCCTCGACTACATCCTTCTAAATACTCAAAAATTAAAATGAATGGTTGATCTAAATCTATAAATAACAACATGAAAAATTTCCCATTCAAATATATAACTTAATAATAAAAGTTTCATTTTTATCAAAGTATGTATGTTTCCTAGTTATATTATGACTCTAAATATGGTCTATTAATATATATAAAAGTTCATTGTGGTGGTTTTTATAAAATGTATATAAATATCTTGAAAAGAAATAAAAAAATTAAATATTTAGATGCTAATAAATACTTATATCTAATAAATATAAAGTTAAATTTTTAATTTAAACCCAACAAACCAAAACACACCCATTTCCATAATTAATTTAAAGTAATTATTAAGCAACTAATATTTTTCATAAATATAAAATCTCTTGAATGTAATAAAAAATGAATCTCTATATCACCTATGGAACCACCATACTTAAATAGCTAATTCATATCCATAGCCCCTCTATAATACTTATGGAGCCATTATACTCAAGAATTTGGTCTAGGCCGCTCTTACTTATTCCCTTTACCCAATTTCATCATTTTACCGTACCATAAGATTTAATAAATTCAAAAAATTATTTAATTAACATTATTTAATCAAAACCCCATTTATAATTGACCACTATTCAGCTCAACACTCTATTGGGAAACAAAAAATCATGAGCATTCACAAAACAACTATTTAATTCTAAAAAATATCGAAAAACATAAACAACCAAATAAAGTTTATAATTTAAACCATCAGTAAATAATTTATTTTTATATGTTGTCCAAAAAAACCAAAAAACACTTTTTAAATACATTTAAAAATTATATAATGAAATTATCATTTAATTTTTTTAAAGTAAATATTTTTTTTATATTATTTAATAATAAAAATAGTTCTTTATTATAGTAATTGAGAGAATGTGAAACCACCTAACTATTCTAGACATTATTTAATTAGTATCAATGGATTTTTTCTATAGTATCACTCCACCAAACATAATAAATCCAAAACCATCTATTTTTAAAATTAAATTATCCAAAAACATTCTATAAATTGGTTTTGAGATGATAAAAACTTATTAGGTAGCTAAATGACATCAACGTACCCTCAAAACTTGTGTGTTAGCCTCACCTCAACACTCTCAAACCATTGCTATAAGAAATACCATCAAAATAAAGGGTTAAAGAATACCTTGATAAAACCCCCAATATCCAAACCCCTATTAAATAAAAATATAATTATAATTAAATGGATAGTTGAGGGATGAATATGGAATATAAAAGGAGGGTTAAGAATGGGAATAGATTTCCTAAATCTATAATATTAAGTGTTGATCATGGTTGAGAGGAATAGGAAAAATAAGATAGACCAAGGGGAGGGAGAAACCCCCTTATGTTTATGGTGGACTAGATGTCCCGGGGGGGGGGGGGGGGTCACCTCGTCTCATAACATAACAAAAACAACAACAACAAAAACAATCAAAAACAACAATGGTGATACAACCGATGATGATGAGAACAACAAAAATGAAAAAAATAACAACAACAATCATAATATAATAATATTATATAATTTTAATTAAAAAACACCTGTAAACATTATAATCCATATATAACATGTTATTAACTATTATAAATATTTTAACCTCATTTAAGCTATATTTTATAATTTAAAATAAAATCTAAAATAGTTCAAATAAAAATAATGAATATTTTGAAAAGTTTAATAAAAGATAGGTTAGTTTCTATTCTTTATAAATTGTTCACCTAATCATAAAGAGACACAATTCTAACAAACTAACATGAATTTCCAAAACCCTGAATGTAATATAAATCTCCACATAGTCTCAAGACTATTCCCTAATCATTAGAGTCTAGAAGGCAGTGCTGAGGGATACAACTAATTCATTAGGGAAACATTTTTCCTCAATGAAAATGTAACTAAAAGAAATATAAATATAATTTTAATTAAAAGTAAAATATATAATTTAAAATTATATTTATAAGAACTATAATAACAATAATTTAGTAGAAAAAACTACCATTAAAATACATAAATAAATGAAAATTTAACATCCAAAATCTATCCACCTATGATAGAAAAACTCCTCTAACAAAGCAGACACAAACACTGATGTGTCCATCCCTAAATGTAGTTCTGTTTTTCTATATTAAATGAATAAGGTATTTTTGTTTTCATATTTCACAATAAAAAATATCTATACACATCCAAAGATGTATGGGTTAGGGTAAGTAACCCTTTATCTAGTATGATTTCCCTAAATCATTATAATTTATTCCCATATATAATGCATTACTTGTGATTGAAGTGTACTTGAGGGAGTAATACAGTCATATATAAGAAATTAGGATGTAGGATCAAATTCATTGACCCCATTAATTGAAAAAAACATATAACCAATGCAATTTGTAAAATGATAAAACACTCTTATGGAAAACAATTTATAAAACAATATTTATATAAATCCATGATTTAATTTTAAAAAAATGAAATACCATTGTCTTCTAAAATAATGGTAACCCTTCATGGTTCACTGATAAATGTAAATTATCCACTATCTATATAAATTAATAGAATAATAATAAATAAAGATAAATATACCAAATCAATAAGTTTATATAATCATAACATCAGTCATCATGAATAATCATCCATCAAAGTGTTTCTAAATAATTAAACATCTCCAGTCCATATTAAAACTTAGTAAAATTTAAATCCATTTCAATATCAACCACACCATACCCTTCCATCCATTTTATGAAACTTCCTGGCCATTTCTCATAACGAAGATTAATTTATTATAATTTAAACTATTTTCTTTCCAAAATGATTTCCTATGAAAAATACCCAAAATAAACATATCTTAAATTAAAATCAAATTTAAGATAAAAACACCTTTTTCATATATAATTCATTACAAATAAAATTACATGATATCAATATCCCAATATGAATAATTTTCAATAAAAATAATTTTTTTTACATTTATCAAAAATATAAGAAACCATAATAGTATCAAATTAATTTTATAAATTAATTTGATAAAAATATATTTTAAATCATAGAGTTGACATGTAAATAAAATAATAATTTAAGGAATAAGAGTCACTTATCATAGATTTATCCTTCAAACAATCTACAATTCTCCAGATAATGATCTTGATAGAGATAATCAATAAGTCCAATCATTAGAATTACTCTTAAACCATAATTCTTAAACTGAATAGAAAAGTATTATTATTAAAGGATATTGGAACAACACATGAACATTTAGAATTAGATCTATGATAATTTTCCATGAACCCTTTGTAAATCTCTATATTGGAGTACATGACCTCTAGTGTTAGTAATAAACATTGTTCAACTTTACATGAACCACATTTAACTCCTTATTTCAAGGTTTATAAGGAAAAAGTTTAAAGGATAAAAAACCAATAAGTGGTGAAACATTCATATGAATTGGAATGAACCCATTTATAATATTATAAATCCAATGTCAGTACATTTTCGAGAGATACAAAGGTAAATAAGAGTTTTAGGATGTATTTATGGATGGTCTAATATATTATTTCTATCTTTAATACTCAGACATAACTTTAAAATATATCTTGATAATCTATTGATAGTTCATCCAAACAATTGATATATCATAACCTTAATTCAAAATATACACTACCCCTAATTACTAGAAAGAGATTAATCGAGATAAAATAGATGAAAGAAATATTGTACTTCATCGATTCACAACCCATTCCCCCATTTCCTTCATAAATTTAGTATGTAAAAATCCCATATTAATGATTTCAATCTATTCATATCTTCTAAATCCATCATAATTCAATTCCATATATAATAAATTCATTTTCAAACCTCTAATTTAAAATTTATTTCCAACATAATAATATCTATTTCAAAAAAATCTCTTCTCATCCTTTAATTTAATATATATTTGACTATATTAAATATCATTTCCACATTTCCAACATAAATTCTTCAAATAATGTTATTACGACTAAAAAAGAATAATATATTACTTTATACACCAATTAAGTATCCCATAATAAAATAATAAAATAATTTTATGGATAATTTTATTTTCCAATGAAAAAATTATCTTAATAAATGAATAAAATAAATCTATAAATTTATTAAAATACTGAAAAAACAAGGTTTTTAAAATTCTACCCACAATAGAAATTTTCATCCTTGAAAAATTATCTACTACAAGTCTCACTCAAAAAGGTTAATCCATTTTCACTGCATGTGATATTATCCTTCCAACATTTCCTCTTAGACCTGACTATATTTCAATAACACTAAAACTAGTATAATGATTCCTACTATCAAGAAATTGTCTTATTTATCAATAATCTACATTTAACACTCAATAAAGGTCACATTTTGTTAAAAATAAATAGACACCAATTGAAGAATATGAGATGGTATTACTGATACTTCCTTAATTATGAAACCTAAAACGCATAATATAAAATAACATAATTAGGTATAAAATATAAATTATATTCCACATGCCTAATTCACAAAATGATTTCAAGTAGTTTTACATACTATGGTGAAAAATTTCTTTTCTCCCCGAGTTATTGTTTTCCTTTCCCTAGCGATTCTCACCAAAAGTGTCAATCAATAACTAAAACTTCTAATAGTAACCATTGATAGCTGTATAAGTATTTTTTTGAGTATAAACTATCAATAATATCTTCCAAATTAAATGAACATAATCTTTCATTTCACAAAACAATATGGGTCCTACGATAGGACCTCCTCATAATTTAGACCAATATAATAGTGATTGATATGAGATTTGATATAATGATGTGAAAGGGTCTATCATAATTGATACATGATAACTATTTTTATAATAAAATTCTATAAAAAAATATGATCCTCTGATGATCACCGAAAATCTAGTACAAAAGCTTAAAACATGTTCTCTATGGTTTTTATAGTTCACTTTGATTTCCATATATCTGAGGATGATTTGACGTACATATATCTAATTGAGTACTCATCAAATTATGTAATTCCATTTAAAAGAAATAATTAAATCAAGGGTACTTATCAGACACAATAGATGAAGGAACTCCATGTTACATCACTACTTCATTCACATATAACTAATACAAGTCTTTCACCTAATACATCTATTTAATGGGAAGTAAATAAGCCAAATTCATAGGATGATCCAAAATCACCCATATAACATCATGCTTCAATGGTTACCTTGGAATACCAACCATTAAATCCATTGTGATATCCCCTACTTTAATGTTGGCATAAAAAAGTTAAAAAGTCTTTCAGTATATAAGATTTCACTTGAATTCCCAAACCACATCTAAAACATGTCTTTATTGACCCCAAGAGAATTCCGTAATCCCTAGTGGATAGTGACTAACAATTTGGTTCTAGGTTTTTTAATGGGTAATTATTTACCTACTTTTTACATTAAAATAATATATAAATGATTTTTACCAACAATATACTATGACTAATCCATATTTCAAATTATTATAAAAGTAAACATACATCATTTTTTCTGTACAGAGTAACCGATAAATTAGAGATACCTGATATAATTAAATAATTAGTTAATATAATAATAACTTTGTGTTTATATGAATTTTTATAAAACATTCAAATAGTCTAGACATATGAACATAATATTGGCAAAAAATATAACCAACTAACAAACATATAATAGATAAAAAAATTGTGATAGTCCAAAATAAAAAAAAATATTCTTAATGAATATGTAATCCCATTATAGAACATCATGGAGAGATAATCAACTAAAAAAACCATTAACTAGCTAGTTATAAATGAATTAAATAGATATAAATGTATATTTTCATATCTGAAATGTAGCAAGTGAAAATAATTGTCCACCAGAGTGCACAAAAAAGGTGTAAACATAAATTCATATTAGGGATTCACCACTGGTGTCTCAACTCACATAGTGAATAGACAGTCTCATGGATTTATAATTTCTATAAATTTACATAAATATAAGAGAAATAATTTTTTTATACAAAAATTAATTCATAGTAATAATAAACAATAACAAAACTCATAGATCTATATTGACTATAATAAGTAACTCTTTATACTAGGAGGATCTATTCATATTTATACCTTTATAAAGATTGGATTGAAATAAATTCCCTGAATTGAAACACTCTCATATCACTTTGGTGTGTTATTTTATTAATTTACTATTTTTTTGGGTGATGGAAAAGTTCAAGCTTGAATTATTCATATTTTTACGATATTTTCACAACTACACAACTAACACACATTTTGAAAAACCCCTGTGGACACCGTTATATATAAAGTAGCAACCTTAAACCAAATTTTATGAATAAAATGATCCTATATGGTTGGAATATGGGTTGATTAAACCATATGATACTATTTTGTTTCAAGGTGAAAATGTAAAACAAACATTTATATAAGGGTCCTTTGTACAGTGGATTGTGAACATTTGGTACAAAGTTTATAAAATTATGTGGCCAAATTTTGAGGTAGCTACTTGTTTTTTCAAGGATTATTTCATAGTTGGAACATATTATCCTAATATATGTATCCTAATGGTGTAAGTTTCCTAGGTGATTTAGTAGGTTTCACATGGTTGTTTCATGGTTTGGTAAATCATGAAACAAAACCATGCATATTTCCCAAATTCTTAATTTTATAAATTTACAATTCTAACCATATTGAATTAAAACAATTAAGGGATTCCTTATTCACTAATTTTCACTTTAATCTAATGGTATTTATATAGAATACTTCTCTTTTCCCTATTTTGGATTTTGAGAGACTCTGTTTTTTTATTTTATGTGGATTTTTCAAGGTTAGGTATTTTTTAGTCTTCTTCCCCTTCTATTTATCATCTTTCTATTCCATGGAGAAATGGTGATTGAATCCTATATTGAGGGTTAGTAAAAAGTATTTTGATTTTTTATATCTAAAAATGGGGATTTATTATTTGGTTCCCTTTATTTTGTATTGGATGGTTTCATGCCATTTTCTCTAGACGTAGATAGGTGTTTCCATGTGATTTCATTTTCTTGAAAAACCAGGTTATGGTTTTGTTTTGTAAATATGATTTACTTAAAATAATTCTTTTTTTATTACCAGTGGTTAATTTATAAATTTTTTTATTGTTTTATTATTTATCAGTTCAAAATAAAAAAGGGGTTTTCATTATTTTTTTCTATTATATTTATGTAACTAAAATCTATGAATATCATGTGTTTTCTAAAATATCTATAAGGATTATTTAAATGTATATGGACTAAAATATAATTTAAGTCCCTATAATGATTTTAAATGGTATGTTTTAAGGATTTAAGTGATGTTTGATTATAATTTCATTCATATTTTAATTTGATGAGTTTATTTGATATGTTCTGATAGTGCATATAATTGTCTTATGTTAGTTATTTAATGATGTTATATTCCTATATATATATATATTATGACTGTGTGTATTGGATTAATGTTTAAGTTTATTTTTTATAAAATGTGATTTTGAAATGATACATAGTTTCAAAATGGGGTTTGAAAAGGATTTACAATGTTTGATTATTGGATTAAAACTAAAGGCCCATCTAGAACCTTATATAAGATTTTTTTCATGAAATAATCTACACTCTTAGTTTAAGTCCTATGATATCATGTATTATATGACTATTCAGATAATAAAACATGAATGCGATTATTTTTTAATGATTATTTGAATTAAAAGGGGATGTTTATAAAAAGGGTTTATATATGTGGGATGAAGTAATGATATTATTATGTTTTTCTATAAGACTGACAATTGATATGTGGATGGCGTGTTATAAAATTTTTCCTCACCTTGAATAGATAAAATTGTTGGAACCCTAGTTATCATATTAGGATATTATAAGTTGGTTTCTATGATAGTTATCATAACCCCCTCCACTAGAACCCCTCTTAAGTCAGTAGTGAAGACAGAGATGACCCACCAAATCCAACCTCTAATAGGCTACAAGTTAGTGACTGGAACCGAAGGTATGGAATATATAAAAATGGGAGGAATTACTATCTTTAATAAAATTTAAGGATAGTATATAAGATTAAACAACCAATTAACACCATAAAATTGATAAATTAACAATAAAAATACTTGAATGTAATGGAATGTTAAATAAAAAACAACTAGAAATACAAAAAACAAACCCTAGGTAGTGAACATTAACTTAATAACTCCTGAACAACCACTCTGAGATAGTGATTCCCAAATCAATAACCAACCAGCTCCCATGGAATGGAAACAAAATTCATGTATATATGTGGTGATCATATAGGTATAATCACTATGATCTTTCCTAAAGCCTCCCATGGAGATTTTGAATAATCATACTAAATCATAGTGAATAAAGAATAGGACCAACTCATTACCTATGTAAGTAAATATATATCCCATCCTTACTAAGGCCTTATCACCAAGTTATGTATAAAAGTAAGTCATTCTATAAGAAAAGAAAATATATAATAAAGGTACCCCACTTCCACCTAGCCACTATTTTTTCACTCTCACTCCCTAAGAATGAACATCTTGTTCTATCATCCCTTCCACAAGTCATCCTTCACCCCATGCATACATACCTCAAATCATCTCATGACATTAATAACCAATATTAAGCCTCTAACCTGTTACAACCTATATAAGATGCGTTATATAACAAAACACTACATCCCATACATTTACAACCATGAGAAACTTAAAAGGTTTTATTATAGTCTAATAATGGTTTTCATATCAATAGGAATTGATTAAAAACCCTTTTCTTAGGATCTTTAAGAAAGATAACATAAAACAGCGTATAAAAATAGAAATTAAGAACAGTTCTGTAAATGGGAGTAATGTACATTGAATAGAATCTAAAACATCCACAAAATCTATCATATGGGTTTGATAAAGATAAAGGAGTGGAAAATAATCCCACATCCATGGTGTATCCACAAGTTGAATGAATCACATGTCATACATGTAGGATTATCCTTTATCCCATGATGTGTTAGCATCTCAGTATGAAAATAAATAAGAACATGAGAGATATGGGTTCAAGAAAGGTTCAAATAGGAATCATGTGATACATATACACATGATATCATATGGTAGTGAGTTATCTATAGCAGTTCAAAGAAACACTTTGACTACTACTACATTTACTCATGAATTTATATTGCATGAGAAAATTAAATAGACAATGAATTATCTCCTGAATGAAAGCTCCACTATAGCATTAAATTTCATATAACATATTAATAAATGATAGTTTCAAGTGATTTGAACAATTTTAATATTAAAATACTTAATATTCAATTAAAAATTTGATTAAAGGTTGTAGAATTTATGAAATATCATTTCATGCATGCATCTTCATATATCACACTATCAATATATTCACGTATTATATACATGTCGTAGCATTAGGGAATATATCCTGCAAGATCAACCTGACACTAAATACTACTAGATTTGTTCCATTTCACCTTATATTGTATAATATACAACATATTTTGAAACAATATCCAAAACTCCTTTTGGATATCTTCCAAAACGCTTTCATAAATCTATCATCAACTTCACCATGCATCGTATAATATTAAACACCTAGTGAATACCCATCCAAAACACTTTTGGATTTCTCTAAAACACTTTTAGAGTATCTCTCTATGTTAAACTAAATCTCCATTTAGTCAACCACAAAGAGTGACCCCATAGGACTTTATAGCATTGAATAAAAATATGAATCTACAGATCTATAATTGTAAGAAAATAGTGGATTTTAGAAAATAATCAATGCTACTCATGATATAAAGGGATATGACATGATCTCCATCAAACATAAATATTTATAAACCTGTGTCCACCTGTCTCCATCATATGAAAACATGAATTCTTATATTTTACTTCTTTTTCCAGTGAATTGAGTTAGGAAATTTAACATGTTAATATAATATTTCTAACTTACATGTTCTCAATTATCATTCTATAGACTGATCTAATCGATGAATAAATCACATGTCATTCATACTCATGAATAATAACATAACATGTCCCTTATTAAGATAGATATACAATATCAAGATATGGATGAAAAATCCTACATTTTATATCAATCGAGAGACCAAATATCAAATTCATCATATGAGTGGACAAATCCCATCTTTCTCAATCTCTAACTGATGAAATGATCAACAATATACACAGCCACCCCCACATTATATTAGTCAATATGTATACTTATGTATGTAGGGTATAAAAGTATGAATATTCTCATGTTTGGTATCTCTCCATCCTTATGTAGTGTGGACTCAAATATGATCCATGCACTGATAGTATGCCAAAAAAATCTAAATGACACTCCATGTGGAATACATAATAGGTCATCTAGAGCACACATAGAATAATATTCTTTATTTTATAGATTATGAGCATATTCTATGTCTCTACAAAACAATTCTACTCATTTTAAACTTAACATTTCATCATAACCTATAATACTCCATTATGAAAATCAATTAGGGATAAACTCAAAGTCATACATTCAGAGGTTAATTATCATTTTAATTTCATGAAATGTGTGTCTATATATACACATTTTTATATCCAACATTAAATAATTTAAAATAGAGGTTTCCTTTATAAATGATATATTTTAATATTCATAAAATCTTTAATAATATTTTAAAAAAACCAACATAATCATCTATTTATCATATAATATGTGATAAAATTATAGACCAGCCTTATGTTTTCTACACTTTCTAGGTTTTCTTAACACATTCTATCAAATATAATCTATGTCACATAGCTATGTGACTATATGATATAACTCTCCCACTAAAACTTTTAGTGAGAAACATCTATGAAGTAATCTTGTTCGAATAATGGTGAGACTTAGGAATCATATTCTTAATTATTAAAATTCTTGAACATATTCAAACTTATTATATTCAAAATATCAAATTTTATGATTTTAGCTTCTGTTGCCTACTTATAACTCTTTCTATGTTCATCATCATCATCCTTGGAACCCTATTCCATAAAATGGTTTCATTTAAATAATATAACTAATTAAATTTTTATTAATTATAAATCTTAACTCTCATTGGATATTATGTAAAATTCACTTTAACATAGATTAGATTAATGTTTTTAAACATTGGACTACATTAATTCCAAATAATCTCCCACTATTCTCTTAGAAATTATATTGTTTTTATAATATATTTCTAAGATAAAACACTTATTTATATTAATAAATAACCTTTATTTATTTTAAGTTTAACTATTAAACAATTAAACTATATCATATATGTTATTCTATGAATTTAGAACATTTTTATTTGAAAATAATAGTTTATTAAAATATAAATTTTAATCACATACATTTAAAAAATTAATTTCTATAATATTCATACTTGACATGGAATTTCTAAATAGTTTTAAAAAATCTTTCATGTATATCTTGAATAGTCCAATAATATTGAATTATTACTCTTCCTTTATGATAAACCTAGATTTCAATGACATTAATTAACTTATTGATGAACCATTTTTGAAATTTTCAACTGACTTTTCTTATTTTATTTTAAGATTTTACCTTCTTACATATTGTATATAGTATTAGAATGGAGACATCATATTACAAGTTCATCTATTATCAACACTTTGGGAATATCATGTAATTTTTTTTAATTAATTCACTTTTTTTAATATTTCCATAAATGAAAATATGATAAATTCGCAAACCATGACAATCTATTTTTAGTATCCCCTTAAACCGTGTTATAGAACTAAAAAAATCATAATTATTTGTATAAAGACACCTCGTATCATTTTATTAAACAAAAATTGTTTAAATTTTCTTCTCAAGTGACAAATGAGATAAAATACACATCTTATGATTAGTTTATCCAACATTAAAATATCCATGTTATCAATGCAGTAACTACTTTACTATATCACCTGAAATAAATCTTCAATCTTCAATTCTTGTCATTTTTTTACCTTATATATATCAACAAAACTTGTAAATTATACATTTGATATCATATATCTTCCAAAATAATAGAGTTTATTTATATAACCATTAAATATTTAAATAAAACTTTAGTCTAACCAAGCCATTTAACATATTCTACCATATTGAATATCATTTTCACATAACCAACCATATTGATTATTTGAGACTAAAATCAATGATTCACCCGATCATATTGAGTACATTATTGGAGAATAAGATTACAAGGATCATTTTTCATCTAATTCCTTGAAACATTTAAATTATTAACTCCATTCCTTCATAAGCATAAAGATTCACTTGTTGAAAAATTTCAACACATGGTTATTAAAGAAGGAACTATTAGGCACATATAATTTTCCTTAAGAAAATTTAATATAAAACCAATACTTCTTAATAAATTTTCTTAATTTACCATTATAAAGAGTATCTTATATTTTGTTTACCCTTATCAAGATTTGTTCACAAATTATATCTTGATAATGATGATGTAATTATCTGTAATATAAGATTTTATTATATGAGTATAATATATTATTATCCATTTAATAAGTACTTTTATTAAATGGGTCCCATTAAAATGATGAACCCTCTATTTCATCACATATATTAGTAGGTCGATATCCATATATCACTAAGAAATGATAACTCCTTTTAATTTCTCACAATACCTAGATATTTTTATAAGGAATCATACCAATCATATTATATATGAATCTTATATAGTTGAGAGGATGACCCTTTATCCAGACCATCCTGTGGATAAAGTCAATTATATTCCCCCTATAACCTAATCCTATTAGGGTATCCCTACAATTGTAACCAAAATAAAACAAAAAAATAAGATAAAAAAGAAAAATACAGGGGAAAAAAACTTTGTGATGACCTACCCAAGGAATTTCAGTGTAACCTATCCTTTCTTTCCTCACAAAAGATAAATAAGGGGAAACCATCTTTGGCCTAAACTAGATGGTTGGATGATTGAGGTTTTTCGAAGTTCCCCTATAGAAGTAATCTTATATTAATTATTTTAAGGGGGTTTTAATCTCACCATATTATGTCATGTTTTTTATTTTTATGTATCCCTGATTCTACTAATTTAGTTTGGAATCCAATTACCTCTACCTAATAAATATGTTCAAACCATATTGATGTGTAACTATTTATAAAAACCACATATTTGTGTTAATCAACCAAAAAATATAAGTTGAACTTATTCGTACATATACAAATTCATTATATTCATAAGGTACATGAACACTTAATTTAAAGGCATATAGTTATATGAGATTGAAAATATTCACATGAGTAAGACTGGAGTGATAGATTGAGAACCCTATTCACCAACCTAGATAAAGAATAATCCTCCACGTATGTAGGTATTCCAACCCAAATTACATCTACACATGGATAGTTTACTCCAGATAGAATCCAATCTATCATAAATTCAACACCTAATATGAACAGACCATATTCAACAACTAAATTCAAGTTTATAACTTCAATTAAAAATTCTGGATAAGGTATATAGAAAAAAAATTCATTATAGATTTATTCATAGAATAAAAATAAAAGGTTCTATCTTATAAATAGTTTAACATATTAAAATAAATCATGCATAACCTTCACATTTCTTTGTTAAACATGAATAAGGTTGAGAATAACATTTAAATATATAAAAAATTTAAATATTTAAACTGGGGATAAAAATTTATGAAAAATGAATAAATAAAATATAACTATAAACCCTTTTATAATTTTATCTTTAACATTACAAACATTCCATAAACACGGATATAAAAATTTTATATTCATTACAATATGAAATCATTCATATTTATCATTATATTGCATTTACTTGTTAAATATGTGGTATTTTATTAACTATAAAAAATTTATAATTAAATTTCTATCATTTAAACAATTTACATAATATAATATCACATATTTAAACATCATTTAAACCTTAATTATATCAATAATCAAGAAGGTTTTTGATGCACATTAAAGAATATCCAAAAAGGCCTCTTTAATTTAAATAATTCAAATTAATTATTTATGAATAGTTTATAATTTCAATATAAATATTTTATATTTTGGCCTTATTTAATAATTTATAACCCTTTATAAATTATTTATTATTATTTTTGAATATATTTTTTAACTTCTAGATCATAAGTCAAGCAATGTAATTTTATTAAAAGTTATTTAAAAGAATAACATTTAATATTTGGGTAAAATGTTTCATATAATTTTTTTTAATTTTAAAAAAAATTAATTAATTAATATATAAATATTTTATAAATTAAAATATTCCATAATACCTTTTATATTTATTTATAAAATTTTATAAACAATCTTAATCATTTTTAATGTTAAAACTTTTTTCAAAAATTAAAAATAATTCAGACTACCCTTATGTATAGGTGTATTCCTATATAAGGTGAAAGCCTTCTACCAATACAAAGGACATCTTGAATTCATATTATAATGGTAAGTCACTACTTACCTATACATTACATAAATCTAATTCATTGTGTAAAGGTAATTCAAAGATCACCTTTATAAAGCTCATTCAGAGTATGGGTAAAAATGATATTAAAATTTCTAAAAGATTCACTTAAGGGTAGGTCTCATTTAACTTTACATGACCTTATAAAACCACTGTGTAAGGGTACTACATTCACACAATCTATTTTCATAATGGCGAAAAATATGTTACCCTTATAAAGACCTTCTCCATAAGGGTATGCCCATTATAAAAAGATAATTTTGTAATGGAATGATGCAATCAAATACCTTTATGTAACCCTTTTAAAAATATAACTTCCTTTATAAATACATTACTTCACATAAAGATAATTTGGGATGAATATTATATAGACTAATATATGTAAGGCTGAAGTGATATAACCCTTTCAAAGAACACACTATATAAGGGTAATCCCTCAGTTACCCTTAAAATCCTCATTTACATAAGGGTAAGGTCGTTCTTACCTTTATGTTGCATAGCTACGTTAGGGTAAAACCCTATATGAAACTAAATTTATAAAAAAAATAAACTCTTTTTTTCTGTTTCTTCTTCATTTCATAACATGTTTCATAAAATTTAAGAAAGAATCCATCTTATACCACTAATTTTTTTTATTATTCTAATAATGATTATTAGATCAAGTGGAAGCGATTAAAAACCCTTTCTTGGGGATCTCCATGCAAGATAATATGATACCATGTATAAAACTATAAATGAAGAATAATACTATAAATAATCATACCATACTTTCAAGATAATTTTCAACATCAAAAAAACTTTATTACATAGGTTTGATAAAGATCAATTAGTGGAAAAACCATCCCACCGCCTTAGTGTATTCATAGGTTGAATGAATCACATGACATACATGCAAGATTATACTTTCTCCCATGATGTGCTAGAATATCAACATGAAAAAATGAGAGTAAGAGATTTATGGGTTCAATAGAGGTTTGTCCAAGAATTTTGCGATACACACAAACATTCCATCATATGTAAATTATTTATATAGATCTGGTTAAAGACACTCTTTTACTGTTATTATATTTACTCATGTATTTATAATGTATTAGTAAATTACACAACCAGTGCATTCATCTGATGAATTAAATATTCACTCTAGCATTACATTTCATATAACATATTAATAGATTACAACTTTTAGTGAGTTTATCCATTTAAATGTTAATATACATAATATTTAGTTACTCATTATATTAAAAGACATAACATTAATAAAACTCATTTCATGCATGCATCTTTATAAACCATACACTCAATATAACCATGTATCATATATAAGATAAATCTTTAGGGAATATCTCTCACAAAAACCAGAAAAAAGTACGTTCTATCACATTAAAATGATATAACCCAAACATACAAGTATAGTAAAACTAAGACCCATTATAGAATTAGTAAACACATACACTATAACTTAATCCATTATAGCCCAGATATGCCTACACATTATGATATACTGAAGGGAGAATGGGGAAAGGGACAATTCTTCCATATAGTTCTCACCTACTTAGATATTGAGGAATAAAACCATACCAAAAACCATTGAGTGTTGGAAGCCCACCCTACTTAGGTGATGAAGCATATGAAATTAGTAAATATAAGGAACAAATGTAGCACACAATCACACTAGTGGAAACTAATTATCCTTAAAATTAACTATAACTATCATCCCTTATAAAACCTGATTACCATCACCATGTCATGGGAAACTAGATTCCATAAATGTACACTAGAATCAATATTTATCAAGATTAACCATATTCACTAGTAATTAGAAATTAGAATTTATTTATTAAACCCCATTAAAAATTATGCTTCGTTACTTTATATTTTATCATAAGGAAACACACTTTATAATATCCATTTCAAAATCCTAATTTCCATTGCATGATCTTAGATCATTCATTCCAAATATCCCATGATTTCCATTATTTAACATTACAAACAACAAAACTCATATCACATGTTCACAATTAGTTCATATATTATTCTATAATATGTGTACTCTAGGACTCATCCTAAGATACCATAATGAAGATGCACTCTCAGGGAATAATCCATCCACAAAAATCTTTTGGAACCCATAAAAAACAACCATCAAACATCCCATCCATCAAAATAACACATCAATATACATGGGAAATCCCATATCTCAACCTATTCACAACAACCAACCAATAATCCTCACACAACAACCTAAAAAATAGGTAATCCTCACTCTAAAACTTTTCCATCCAACCCTTTTCTAACCTCTCAAATCTACCAAGGTATACACCTCAAATCACAGAGAGGATACACCATACTAGAGAACACACACAAGTCAAAAATATTATTTTTATCTTGATAAATGAAAGGGTCAAATAATTCCACAACACCAAGGAATATAAACCTAAAAAAATTAAGAAAAGTCTCACTCATCCCCAAACATTTATCTCTAGAAAACAACATTTTCATTATAATTTTTTAATTAACCAATTCATTATGCATACATTTCAAAAACAAGAAGATTATCAATAGAAGATATCAAAATAAAATAATAATAAAAATTATTAAATAAATACATCCAAATTCAAAAATTTCAATTAATAACAACAATAAAATCCACATGCCTATTCATTGTTCACTTCATCATTACTAGATTTACATTTTTTATCCAATGTAAATAATTTTAATTATTATATATAAAAATAATAATCACAATAATTAGATAACGCACTATCTGTAAAATCTTAAGAGGCATCATCAACAAATAATAAATAGAGGTTATAATATAATCCCTTCTAATTCATTCATGACTTTGGTTATTATCTTCATTACTTTAATTCCACCATTTATCTAAAGAATCTAATGCATGATAATCCTAATATTTTAAATAATAAAAGATAAGTAATTAATCCCCAACCACAATAATTCCAATATTCTCCATGAATGAATGGAATAAATGGAATAGATCTCTGATCACCTCTACCAAAAGGAACTCACAATGCCTATGGAAATACCACCATGAATTCACAATAAAACAACAATATAAATACTATGATAACCAATGTAATGAAACTCTCATAGCGTGGAAAGTGATAAAATGAGAGAGAAGAACCATCTTGAAAAGAAGAAACTCACCATGAATCACTAAGAGATGATATCTAGATGCACGAGGTTAAATCCTTTGAATTTGGCAATTAGAGTCTATGAAAGAGGCACTTGATTCTCACTGGGTTTAAAGGAAAATGCATGAAAATATTATATTTTGAAAGAACAAAATAATTTATATTATATAGACTTTAATAAATCCACAACACAATAACCATGCTTATGACACAATGTTACGTGTTTTTACCTAAACCATAATATAAAATAAGAGGCTATGAAACAAGTTACCCTCATCCAATATTACAATGAGATCCATGGAACAATCCTCACATATCCCCCAAGATCCTACAACCCTAGGGTATGGATATGACATAAATTATTCACAACCTCACAATGGTCCCCCATATTGAAGTTATAGTGAAACCTGATCCCAAGGGATCCACAAAGCAACCTACACCCACATTTCAACTACCCTATATCAATAGAGACACTAAAAAACCTCACTCTAATAATTCACACCACAAGAACCACACCACACAAAACACGAACATATTCACACCACACCATACCATAACCATAATATCATTCTAAAATCCCCCCTTCTATCTGAAAATTCATCTCAAACCCATTTCTACCCATCAATACTTCTTATGGACACTCCAAACCACCTAAAACACCATTTAAGGGCTTTGGATAAACCAATACATTACATGAGATACCTCTCAAAAAATTATCATCCTTTGGAATTTAAACCAAGACTTGATAAGGAATAAAAGTTGAATAGAACAACCAACCCAAGAGATACCTTTAAATGATATCACTACAATAAAACACTACCAACCAATTAGACGAAAATGATATATAAATATGAAACATGATCCATAAAACATCTCATAAAACAAAGTTCATATATATAATCTCAATAAGAAATCACTCAAATATCGAAAAACTATAGATAATGAGTGCATATCTGAAACTCCTACTCCCAAGTGCTCTCCTCTAATACACTGTATCTCCTCATGACATGAACCAAATGAATAGTACACCCACACAACACTTTCTCCTGAAGTTCCTGGATCACAATAGGCTGCTCCTCAAAGGATGTATCATCTTAAACTCCTAGATATCCCAATTCAATGACATGAGAATAATCTTGAAGATACCGATGAATCTATAACACATGAAATACATATTGAATCTATCTCATCTGTATAGGTAATTCTAACCATTACACAATAGTCCCAACATGTTCCAAAATCTTGAACGTTCCAAAAAATTGGGAAGCAATCTTACTCCCACAACCAAATATCTTTTCTCATGATGGGAATATATCTTATTGAATGTATAATCTATAAAATCAAACTCTAGAGGAATCCTCCAATTATTATTATAGGAATAATTAATATTATGTGTCATATTAACTTTTCATGGGTCACTTATACCTTATTAGGCATGCCCTATACAAATTCTGGTTGAAGAATAACTGACACTGCAATCTCATTATAGTAAAAAAAAGATCTGTAAGGTCAGACATACAATGCTTTATAAGAATATATACCAATATATGAGTGATACCTATTATTATAAGAAAAATACACCAAGGTATGGTTCCTCACCCACAAATCTCAAAAATATAGAATGAATGTGTGCAACATTTCTTCTTAAGTCTGAATATACTGCTTTCTATAATCCTTTTTCTATGGATAAAAGGAGGTCCAAAGGCATAACTACGATCCAAAAGAACACTAGAGACTTCTCTAAACCCTAGTGTTAAAATGGTGATCATTATAAGGGATAATAATATTTAGAACTCCATGAAGTCTTACCACTTATTCTAGATAAAACCTCAAAATAATATCAACTAAGATCGACTCCTTAGGCACTAAGAAGTGTGCCAACTTCATCAAGTAATCTATGATCATCCATATAGAACCAAAACACCCCTAAACTTGAAGAAAACAATTGATAATGTACATAAGTATTTCCTACATCCATTGAATAAAATCAAGTCGATGAAATAGCCTACAAGGAATGTGGTTCTCAACCATCATTGTCTAGAAAATGAAACATTGAGAGACAAACTCAGCAACATATCATTTTATTCAATACCACCAAAATTGAACTTGCAAGGTTAGATATATCATTTACGCACTAGGATGTACTAACAAGTGTGAATTTTGGACCTCATAGTGAACCAAAACATGCATCAACAAAGGAAAAAAGAGCCTCCTCTATTTTAAAAGTTAATATTGACCATCCTAAGAACATCCCTCAAGAGCATGATGACAAAAAGTCTGATCTCTCTAGACCTCAACCTCAGAATCCACCAACGAGGAAACCTCCAACTATAAAATAAAATATGACTACACCACTATCTAATAAATATAACCTCTACCATCAATTTTTCCCATATCAAAGTGACCCATATAAAGATCCTCTATCACCCTTAAAACATCACTAGAATCACGTATGTCATCCCCAATGAATCCATGATCAATGAATCATCTGCAAAATGATATTTTCCCAGAGTATAATCAATATCAATTTCATAATTATATAACAATTTATTCTAATATCACTATCATAAATTCAAATATTTTTGGGAAAGGACATACCTAAAACTCTTTTGATATGTAAATACTAGAAACAAATCACTAATATGGAAATGAAACACAAAATTTATAGAAAAAAACCACAATAAGATCAAGATCACGGGTGCATTGTTGAATTCAAGAGGCTGTAACTTTCAAGACACATAATAGATAATCTCTCTCTACTGCATTAGAATAAAATCCAATGCAAGATGTGAATCATTATAATAAACCTAGAACCCAATGACCACATCTTAAAAATTAAGAAATGCAACAATGACTAGATTATCCGTAAAATAGTTGAAAACATCATGGAACTAGTCAATCCATAGAGAAATCTAATAAATTCTAGTAAAATGGTTCATAGAATAAAATATATAATTAAATTTGATAAAAAACCTTATGTAACAACCAATAAGATCAAGGAAACTGTGTACCTCTAAAATGTTCTTAAGGGGTACCTAAGAAATAACCATATCAACATTAAAAGGAATCATGACTACTCCATGTTGATACACAAAATTTAACAATAAATATATATACAGGTTGAATCAATCACACTTTGATATCTTCCAAGATAGTTTCTGATGATGAATAACTCTCAAAATAGATTGTAGAAGATCAATATACTTCTCCTCAGACATTGAAAAAAAAGGATGTCATCAATAAACACCACTTTTAATTGATCCAGAAACTCATGGAACACTATATTCATCATTCCCATGAACATGGATGAGTTTTTTATATCACCTAATGATATTTCAATGAAATCATAATAAAAATAATGATAATTGAAGTCCATATTCATGATATCCTAATCCTTCACCCGCATATGATGACATCCTAACCACAAATCAATCTTTGAGAATTATTTATCTCTATTCACATAATCAAATTGGTCATTAATATATCGGAGTGGATAACTATTCTTTATTATCATCTGATTAGATCTATAATAATATATACAAAAAAAGACTATCATATACCTTTTCCACAAATAGATTTTGAACATTACAAGAAGACACACCAGACTAAATGAATCCCCTTTATAGAAGATTATCAATCCAAATATGAAACTTCTAAAACTTATAAGGGTTTACCCTATAAGGATACATCAATATATGATTGATTCCCAGATGTAGTTCTATCCTAAACTTAAACTTTCATCAAGGGGGTAGGATCTCAACCTCTTCCATAAAGAAATCAAGGTACTA
Organism: Viscum album; assembly: GCA_963277665.1. NCBI lineage: Eukaryota > Viridiplantae > Streptophyta > Magnoliopsida > Santalales > Viscaceae > Viscum > Viscum album. The sequence continues at coordinate 602,158,429 of OY728148.1, forward strand.
TTCCACAACCCTAGGAAACACCACCAACAAATACTCTAACAAACCCAACATTACCTCATACAACAAGGAAGACATTGACTCAACATGAATCTAATCTAACATAGAGTATCTCTCACTAGTAAACACTATCTTATCTATATAAGCTTCATAGAATATAGTAAACCTCTTGAAGAATTCCAAAATATCCTATACTCAGTAAAACCAATCAATTATGAAAATGATGTCCTATGATTATATCCACAAACATAGAAAATATCCTCAAGATAAATAATTCCTTAGAATCAACTCACAATCTATGAAAACATCACATAGGATAGCTTGACCTCCAATTTGCATAATCAACACCAAGGCCTCTGGAAACCTATCCACCTATTATCACAAAGCATGTACTAGGGTGGGTGTAATGAAATTGTACATGGATCCTAAATTAAACTAGTTATATACACAAGTAGAATAAAATATTATAATGCCTCACATGACATCTAGCTCACTAGCAACTAAAATCGCTAATGCATGTATACGACTATGGAATTATCCATGACCTCTATAACCCTAATGGTGACCACTTATATGGTTATACTCTTATCATTATCATAGAGGAAGAGTGGCATCACAAGTCTATCCTTCACTCACCCTGTCCCTTCTATGATGATCAATGGTTGGACCTCCCTTTATTAGCTACTTCCTCAGAGGACACTACTGAAGAATTTGATCCTGAAGAGGAATACTAGCACTATAATAACGATCGATGGAGATCTATTAGTTAATATTTTTTATGTCTGTGGCCTTTATAAGAAAAAAAACCAAATTTTACCCACTCGTAGGGTTCTAAGAACTACCATCCCCTGGGAAACAAGATAAGGGAGACTAGAATTGAATCCTTTCTATATGAATCATCTAATGATATAGAAAATGAGAACTTTTGGACACTTCTTTACTCTACAGAGAGTCCTAGAGAATCCCCTACTGGGATGATTTGTTCATACTTGGAATAATCACAACAACTTCTATCCTCACCATCACCTCAAGATATGCCATAAACATGAACATGGTGACCTAAACATAGAGATCTAGATTTAAATCCTCTATAAAATTCATCTCCCTAACGTTATGATATAGTATATGGTACAACAAATAATATAATAGGTTATTATACTAGATATTGAACTACAGTACACTAAAATTCCCCTAGAAGAGAGTAAGGATCTCCCACCGACAAGTTGCCTTAATGGACAAAGAGAGAAACTTGTCCTGGATCTAATCATGAAGATTATACCATGTAATAACTGAATATTCTCCATCCCCAAGGAATAAGAACCAAAACTACTAATCATACCTACAAAAAATAATCACAACAAATGAAAACCAATGCTACTTCCAAGAATGGATAAAATTAAAGGTGATATACATTCCATACAACTAAGACCTAGTCTTCTAATTTGAAACGGATCCCTTATACTTTTTCAGAGTGTGGTACTGAAACACTCATAGTTTCCTCATCAAAGTTTCATCATAGATGACCTTAAATATGAGTAAATCTACCAGAATATATTATTTAAATTCTTCATAGCAAACATGATGGGGACATGAGTATATATCCATCATTTCAAAAAATAAAATTGTTACGAACTCAAAAACTCAAAATTTATAATATTTAATGTTAATTAATTAATATGATTTCAAGATAATTCCCACTTTTTACCCAAATTTAAATACTGGTGCAGATGACCCTGATGCACAATTCTTACCTAGTTCACTACCCTTAAAGCAATATCACTTCACTTATTACATTTTAGTAAAATTAAAGGTCCTTAAGGTGGATCACAGGGAGCCCTAAATATATGTTTGCTAGTCGGTATCTATTGTTTACACCATGTACTATGTATAGTTGATATTGTCTCCCTAACAAACTATTAAATCCTCACTAGATACTATGTTTAAACCCCATCATGTCTCCCAAATATCAACTCTGATACAATTCTTTCATGAACACCCCTCCAATGTTCCCTTTCCGAGACCAGTAGTGATGATGGGGATGATCGTCTGAATCCCACCTCTAATAAGCCAGAAATTTGATACTAGCATAGAGGGTATGGAAAGGATAAAAATACGAGGCAATACCCTATTTTGAATAATTCCAATACAAAAGATAATATGAAAAATCTAATAAACACCATATCTTAGATAAAAAACTATCCCAATACATGAATATAATTTCATACAAAACAAAAAACAACTAAAAATATAAATCAAAATACCTAGGCAGTGACCACGAACTTAGAAACTCTTGAAAACTAACTATGAGAAAGTAATTCCTACCTAAATCATTGACTAGATCTTGAATACTTGAAAAATAGGTTTTATATACATGGGGTGAACATATAGGTATACTAAATAGGATTCTCCCTGAAACCACTCATGAAAATGTGAAGTAATCATATTAAAACCCAGTGACTAAATAATGAAAAATACTCATTACCTAAGCAAGTAAAACTATATATCATCCCCACAAAGGCTCACTACCCAAGTAACTCATATCATTAAGTCATTATAAATCAAAATCATACATGTGAGAAAGTAACATTACTTCCACTTCCCCATTAGATTCTTGTTCCCACACCCTTACACCAAATGTTCGATACTCCCATCCATTACACAAGTCGTATTATACCCAATTAATATATATCAGGCCTAACTCCATCAAATTCATAATAAATAGTAATCCCAATAGATATTATAACATTTTACCAAGAATTATTCCTTAAACCACTAGAAACCATACATGTACACTTATGGGAAAACCTAGTCACCACAACCAAATATAAGAATGTGTTAAAACCTTAAGATATTACAACCCACACATAAAAATATAGTAAAACTAATATATATCATATATAGAGTGGAAATGTGTATTGTGCCTTAAGACATTATATCCAAGATACAACAAAGACCTAGAAAACTATATTATATACATGAACACAAGAATAAATATTAATCATTATTAACCATCTTCACTATGAATTAAAAATTACTATTTTTTTATTAAACCATATTACAAATTCTATTTTTTAGTTCATTTTATAATAATCTAATAAGATTTATAATTTCCATCTTAATTTTCATATTCCCATGATTTTCTCTCAAATCATCCATTCTAACAATTTGATGGTTTATATTATTAATTATTAAAAAACAATCCTATGAATACAACAAAAGTACATTTACCATTACATAATATGATTACTCTAGGAAAAATCATAATCTACCATAATGAAAATTTACACTCAATGTATAATTTAACTACCCCTGGCAATTGGATCCCACAATAAAAAACCATACATAAACCCAACAATAAAAAAACAAGAAATATAGGAAATTCCAAATCTAAACACATATATATATAAACTATCCAAAGAGACTCACAAAATAACATGAAAAACAATAAATCAATCATCATAACCTATTACAGCTATCGCAATACCAACCCAATCTTAATCATAGGTAACAAGGAAGATCCGCTCTTAACCTTTAATATCCACCACTTACCAAACCTCAAGACCATACCAAGTCCCAAAAATATAATAAAAAAGTATAAACCATCAAAAAACACACATATATGAAAAAAGTATTTTTATCATGGAAAATAAAAGGATCCACTAAGTACACAACACTAAGGCATACAATCCTAACGAAAACAAGAATGACCTCGCTCAGCCCCAAACACTTTTCTCCAAAAAATATTTCATTACCATCTTAGAATTACCTAATTAATTATAAATAGGATCCATAAAAAATAAACCTATCATAATTAATGATCAAATACTAATAATAATAAAATGATTCAAGTGATACTTTTAAATTCAACAGTTTTCATGAAAGAATAGCAATCAAATTCAAATGCCTCTTAACTATTGACTTAATCATTACCAAAATTATTTTTATCCATTTTTAATAACATTAATAAAGGTACAAAGTAAAAATAATCACTAAAAATAGATACCACGCTATCTAGGAAATCACAAGATGCATCATTAATAAAGTATCATCACATGTAATAAAAATACCCCTTTTAATTCATTCATGATTTGGGTTATTATCTTCATTATATTAATTCCACCATTTACCTAAATAAGATAAATTATGATAATAAAAAACATTCACATAATAAAGGATAAGTAAATACCCCCTACATTGAGACATTCAATGTACTCTGAGTAAGAACCTAATAAAAAGAATCGATATATGATTATATATTCAGTAAGGAACTCACAATCCCAATGAGAATCCAACCATGGATCTTCCATAAAACACCAAAAGAAACCCCATGTGAACTGAAGTAAACTAACTACCATATATTTTCATGAAATAATGGGGGAGATAATAACAAACCAAATAATAAGGAACTCATCTTGGATCACCAACACATGATCTATAGAAGAAAGGGAATAAATCATAGAAACAAGGGGATTAAAGTGTCTATAAGATTCCATCATGTCACCTTGGGTTTGAGGTATAATTTAGGAAAGTAATATATTTAAATAGAACGTTATTATTTATAAAATATGGAATTTAATAATAGCACAACAGAACACCACTATACACACCATAATGGACATGGTTTCCATGAAAACCATGATACAAAATAGAAGACTATGGAGTAATTTTACATGGTCCAATATCCCTCCAAGATCTAGAATGAAATCCACACATATCTCACCCAGATCATAAAACCCTAGGGTATGTCTATAGAATGACCTATGAACCATGTCGAAATAGTCCCCCTTATGGAAGAGATAGTGAAACATGATCCTTGAGGCTGCATGACACAACTTAATCCCATATCAGAACTACCTCTGGATCAATCGAGACACCACCACCCCTCACCCCATGCCTTCACACTACAAGAAACACACCACACTACAATAGTATATCTCTATACTAAATCACACCATAATCATAATATCAAAATTAAATTCCACCTTTAATCTAAAAATTCTATTGAAAACCATTTCTAAGCTTTCATCCTATCTTTGAACACCTCTAACAACCCAAACACACCATGTATGATCTTGAGAAGAGCCATTACCTTACAATATTCCTTTTCATCTACCAAATAGAATCCATTTGTTATGATAATATTCATCTATTATGAGTACCACCCAATGTGTATATGAAGATTATCTTAGGGAGGCTATTTATTATAGATAGATTAGTAGGCCGACCTATGATAGTTTTCACCATGTATGTCTAGAATTTTACCACATGGAAATAAGGAGTTTTTAGAAACTATGAATAATATACGTATACTTCTTTTCTGCTGAACTTTTATTATGATTGTATTTTAATTTCATTTATAACCTAATCATGGTACATGATAATTTTATTTTTATCCTCTTATGGTACGTTTTAAATGTGTTTCTCATTATAGTATTGCTTGTTGATTCCTAACAAAACTACATAATTTCTTATAATTTTTTTCTTACTTTATTTATTATTTCTATATATTTCTAATTCAAATTTACTTATATATATGTATATATTTCATTAATTGGTTACTTTTTGGTTTATTCTTATGGAATCAATAATTTTGGTTTAAAGAAGGTTTTTAATGGGTAGATTTAAAATTATTTGTAAATTAATGAATATAATGTTTCATTTAAAGAATTATTTGGATTCTAAAAATTATTTGAGACATTGTTATGAATTTTATTCCTTAAATTTGAAAGAATTAATTTCCTTATAGTATATTAAACTAGTGTTTATACATAAATGTATTTTAAGAAGTAAATGCATGGATTATTTTCTTGGTGTAAAACTATTTGAATTTTTTATCACACACTAATCTTACCAATCTGTGACTATAGACTCGAAATATTTTGTATGTTCAGGTTAAGTTTCTTGAGATGATATTATTTCTAGACTCCTTATCTTATTTGACCCATATAGAAAGTCTTGGTAGTGATTTTTGATGGTAACCTTAGTTTACAAGGAGATCATTGGTTGATATATTGGGATCCTTTATTTATTTTCTATTATGTATGAATCATCCAATTAATCCTTTCTTTTATTTTGATATCCTAGTTTGGTTAGTTGTATGATTTATAGATTTATATATTATTTTAGTTTTGTTGGGTGTTAATTTCAAGTTATCTACCATTTGGATTGTTTTATATTTAAAATTTATTACTTGTTTTAACGTGGAATATCAATTTATTGAAACACCATGCTGGATTATTGAAAAGATTATGATACTTGTTTATATATTATTTAAGGTGAAATGATTCTCATCAGTTTATATTTGATGCCCTGAAACATTGTTCCAACCCATAGTGATCAAGAACACACCCATAGCCTTGTCATTGGCTGACCCAGGTACCAGATTAGGGGTATATTAGGTTGGTTCATAAAAAATTTTATTAATGGACTCTCTTTTTATTTGGGGAGTACTATTAGATTTTAGATAAGAATTTCATAACTTGAGTGGTAGGTGTGGGGTGAATCTAGCTAGCTCTTTCTCATTCATAACCTTAAGTTTCCTTGAGTAGTTAGGTTGTGAGTCATGAATTTTAAAATTTTCATTATTCTATTATGATGTATTTTTATATAGATTAATAGTTTTTTTATTTTTATCAAATATATGTTGATTTTTAATGTTTATTCATGTTCTTAGATGAAATAGGAGAAGCGTAAGAGGGTCATGATTAGTTTTCACAGTCTGAAAAACCATTTGGAGCACATGCATATGATTATATGAAAATCCAAATGGAGGTTTCATAGTTTATTCATGGTCTACCAAACCATACAATCAAACCATTCATATCCACTAAACCCACTTTAAACTTTTAATGCCTATTTTGTTTCTGAGTTTTTTAATTATGGGTGTTTACTATTTGGGACTAAATAGAGAGAGTATTCATGATACCTTGATTTTATTTTACAAGTCTTTGTTGAAATTGTTTTGTTAAAACCATGTAATAATGGTAAAATACTAGTTTTTAAATTAATAATATAGTCTTATAAAATAAATTAAACTTTATTTAATGTTTTGGTATTTATAAACTGATTTTAATGATGAACTTGTGAAATTGAAACATGAATTTCGAGTGTAATTTCATGATTTGGAAACCGTTATAGGGGATTTTTAACTTCATTATGAAAGGAGTAAAAAACGTTCTAATTTCATATAGTATTATGATTTTATGAGTGGTTTATGATTTAATATTTGTGGTTTTTTATTTTGACATAGGGTTTATTATATTTGGGTTGATTTGAATCTTGGGTGTTTATCATTGAGTAACATATTTATTTTTTTATTTAGAGTGTGGTTCCCAAAAAATTCTTAGTAGATCATAAAAAATCCATATCCTGGAATGATCAGAATTTTTTTATCTCTCATGGATTGAGTGAAGTATTTAGAATTATCCAATATACCCATTCCCCCTATAGAGTTTTAGAGCCAAACCCTTCTCATAATTCACATATTATTCATGCTAACTATGGTTCTCAAGAGGCTATGGAATGTTTAGAAAAGATTGAAGTAATCTTCAATTCATAGGGAACCCATGAAGATTCAAGAGTAAGATGTGAATTAGACTAGTTTAAAGGAACATATTAGATATAATTCTAGATAACCATTCCACTTAAACGATTAAATAGTATGATTTGCTAATTATTTTTGGCCATGTTCATTTAATCAAATTATCTTGAGTGATTGGAGGTGGAGAAGGAAATGGAGATCTTTAGTCACTAACAAGGTGAAAAGATAGCGATGGAGTATGTTAACCATTTTCAAAATACAATTCCTTTCTTCCCAGAGTTAATTTTCGAAGAATCTGTGAAGATTTATTTCTTTGAGAGAGTTCTCCATCCCAACATTAGTACTGTAGTTCATGTATATAACCCAATTTCATTTGAGGATATATTCAATAAGGACATGATAGTGGAATTGATTTTGATGCACTATCCTGGGATGGGTGGTTACCCTATTTCCTTTACTATTGGTGGAGGTTCACTATCATGTGAGAATAAAAAATAGGATAAACCCATGTTGTAGAATAATGATGATTTTGTAGGATCTTCCCATCACTAGTGCAGAAAACGTTATTTACATCACCATTTTTTACGTCGGTTATATACATCTGATGTGAGAATCTATGAAACATGGTTTTTTAAGTCGGTTATTTTATAACAGATGTAACAAATGCGTTGAGTAGCTTTTTAACATCAGTTATTTTAATAACCGACATTACAAATCACGCGTGTTCAATTTTTATGTCGGTTATAAATTAACCGACATTAAAAATCAAAGCACAGGGGTTTTTTATGTCGGTTATTTGATAACCGACGTAAAAAACCAAAGCGCGGGGGGTTTGTTACATCAGTTATAAAATAACTGACATAAAAAACCAAAGCGTGGGGGGTTTTTTACGTCGGTTTTAAAATAAATGACATTATAAATTTAAAAAATAGTTTAGAACGCCGGTTATTATATAACCGACGTTATAAAACATTTAAAAAAATTAAATCCCCATGGCCTGTCATTTACGATTTTTCGATCGACAGTCCGCCGACTCGTCTCTCTCATGCGGTAAACCCTAATCGGCTCGTCGATCGACCTGCATTAAACTCATTTTGGATTCATTATTTATCATCTTTACTCTCCTCTGATCTATCATCTCAACTCTCAACACTCAAGTAAGCCTTCCATGAATTTATTTCGTTCGTTTTTTTTCCGGATAGTCTATATTTATGTTTTGTGATTTTTTTGTTTAAACTAGGTTAGATTCTTCTATTTCGAACCCTATTACATCTTTTTGAATATCATTGGCACCGAACATTCGTTTTTATCTTGAGTGTCTTGTTTTTGAATTTATTTATAAAACAAATTTTGATATATTACCTTGCATTTAATGACTCAAAATCCTCCTATGTTGGAAACATATTTCGGGATATTTATTGAAGGAATATTGCGCAATTAACGAAAGATTTGGAATATTTCCTGATTTGACCGGTTGGAATTTCATTATCAAAAAGAAATTTGAGGTATGGTTGATTCATCCATTCCTTTTATCCTATATTTCATTTAACGCTTAGGTTCATCTAATAATTTTTTAGTTGGATAACCAATAATGTTTATGTGATTAGAGAATTAAAAGAAATTATAATCATATATAGTGAATCATCCTTGTTGAGTGTCTTATCATAAAATAGGAATCAATCATCCATATTGAGGATGTCATTTTTTTAGAAAACAAAAACCATTAATGTAAACCATTTATCATTCATTAATTGAACTAAAATAAATATTTACACATGAGTTTTAATGGAACATAATAAAATAAATATTTATCATTCACCCTCATAGAGTCTAATAAATCTATGATAAACCATTTGTTTTCTTTAATGGAAACAAATTCACTTTTACCCACTTTGTATTTTTAGAAGACACTAAACTCCCTTATAATTTCACCCTTCTAGGAAGTATTAAACATCATTATATCCCTTTAAATAATCTAAAGGTCATATAAATATCATGCATCCATTTTGTCTTATAGGACTCTACTATAGATAAGTATACCATTTTTTATATTATTAGTTATGATAAACTCTATCATAACATCTTTAATATATGTTTATAAAAATGGGAATATCACAATTCTCATGATTTTATTTGAGAGTAATGATAATGTTTTTTATTAATGATAATATAGACATGGGTAATTTTACAAAAATAATGTGAACTTGAATAATGAATGTTACTTATATGTATTTCACAAGATTTTTTGATTTTATGTCACAAAAATAATTGATGATCGAATACAACAAATAATTGCACCACCAACCAAAGTGAAACCAGTGTATTGTTATATTTTAGAGATTTAGGATTCAATCAATGAGATTGTGATTTATTTATTTTTTAGAGTTTCTGAATCAAGATACTAGATTCTATTTCAAATGGGTATTTGATTGTTTTTTGATGTTTCACGGTTTTATTTGATGTAGGTTTTTCTTTTTCATGGATTACTTCATAAAGTGGTCTCAGTTCATTTGATTTTGTGTTTTATTTGACACCATCCTCCCTCAATGACTATGATCTCTAATTTCTAGTTTTTCTCTAATTGTTCTCTCATACACCTTTTGGATTTGATGGTTGATTACAAACATTTTTATTCAAATATTTAAGCTAGATTATATGCATTTTTTTAGGATTATATTGCTGTTTTATGCCACTTTATTTACTATTCTATCCAATACTAAGACCCTTTCTAGTAAGAAAAATTTCATAAGAAATACGATTGTACTCTTCATCATATTTCATGAAACGTTTTTAATAATGTCACATTTTTTTAAAAAAATATGTTATATCAAAGATGTGGAAACAGGTGGTGTTCGGGGGGTGTCCAAGGGGGTGGGTGGGTGTGAGTGGCTGTCCACGGGGGTGGGGGCTTGTCCAGAGGGTTTTGGGGGTTGTTCGGGGGGTGGGGGCTGTCCAGAGGGTTGGGGGGTGTCCAGGGGTGGTGTTCAAGGGGTAGGGGTGGGGGTGGTGTCCAGGAGGGGTGGAAGTGCTGTCTAGAGGGGTGGGGGGCTGTCCGGAGGGTTGGAGGTGTCCAGGGGTGGTCCAAGGGGGTGGGTGGGTGTGGGGGGCTGTCCAAGGTGGTGGGGGCCTATCCAGAGGATTTTGGGGGTTGTCCGGGGGGTGGGGGTGATTCTCAGGTTTACTCCATTTTCTCTAATTTTCTATCAACTATGTAGGCGGAATGGGTTTCTTTGATTCAATGAAATTTTAAACTGTTATATCTAACTATATTTTGTTTTAAAAATAATATTCAAGCATATTTTCTTAAATACCCATAGATTTGTTTTATATTTTAAATTGTTTTACATTCAAATTATGATTTTTTTCATATAAACATATATTTGTCTTATCTTAAAAATATATATTTTTTGTTGATATTTTCTATAGGTAATAATGAGTCGAAGTTGGATTATGGAACATCGAATGAGAAATGAATTTGAGGAAGGTTTTGATGCCTTTTTGGAATTTGAAAAATGAAATGTTCCAAGTAGTGACATTTTTTTTCTGTCCATGCCTGAAATGTTTGAATATGAAGAAGTTGAAAAGTAGAGAGATAAAAGATCATCTGATTTGTCATGGTTTTAATACGAGTTATAGCCCTTGGATTTGGCATGGTGAAACTGGATGGAATGTCACTGATGATGACGATTCACAAGACGGTAACTCCAATGGAATTTAAGAAATGATTCGCGATATTGTAGCAGAAAAAATTGAGATAGAACCGATAGTTGCGCGTCTATATGGTGATGCTGAAAAACCATTATATCCTGGTTGTACAGATTTTACGGTTTTGTCGGTGGTGTTAATATTGATTAACCTGAAGGAGAAACATGGATGGAGTGACAGAAGTTTTACAGAGCTGCTACAATTGATGAAAGACATTCTTCCAAAAGATAACGATCTTCTAGATTCACATTACAAAGCCAAGAAAATATTATGCTCGATGGGATTGGGATACAAGAAAATACATGCCTGTCCGAATGAATCCATTATATATAGGAAGGAATATGAATTTATGTCAGAGTTTCCTAAATGTGGGACATCACGGAATAAGGTGAAAGAAAAATCACAGGCTGGTGTAGAGATTACAAAGCACCCTTCAAAGGTATTTTGGTATCTTCCTATAATTAATCGTTTCAAACATTTATTTGCTAATTCACATGATGAAAAAGGTTAAGATGGCTTGCTGAAGAGTGGTTATGTGATGGAAAAATACGTCATCCAGCTGATTGTCCACAATGGAAGAAAATTTATGCGGAGTATTCTACATTTGGAAATGAAATTAGAAATCTCATACTAGGGTTGTGCACAGATGGAATGAATCCATACCGAACCCTCAGTAGCACACATAGTTCATGGCCTGTTTTATTGGTAATTTACAACCTCTCTCCTGATGTTTGTATGAAGCAAAAATATTTCATGTTGAGTATAATGATCTCTGGTCCAAAGAAACCCGGTAATGATATTGATGTTTACTTGTCACCATTGATTGATGATTTGAAACTGTTATGGGATGATGGTATTAGGGTGTATGATTCTTATAAAATGGAATATTTTCAACTGCATGCAGTGCTTATGTTCACTATAAATGACTTCCCAGCATATGTAAATTTGTCTGGATACAGTGTTAAAGGGCATAAAGCATGTCCAATTTGCGAACAACAGACATCATATTGCCAATTGCATCATGGGAGGAAAACAGTGTACACAGGTCATCGAAATTTTTTGCCTATGGAACACCCTTATAGAAGACTAAAAAAGGCATTCAATGGCTCACAAGAATTTGATACTGCTCCAAAACCTCTATCCCCTGATCTGTATTTTGAGAGGGTGAAAAACCTTGATGTGACCTTGGGAAAGACACAAAAATCTGGTAATAATAGACTTATTTGGAAGAAAAGGTCAATTTTTTTTGAGCTACCATATTGGAGGTATCATGAAGTTAAACATAATATTGATTTCATGAACATGGAGAAGAATATCTGTGATTCTTTGATTGGAACATTGTTAGATATTAAAGGAATGACTAAAGATGGGCTGAATGCAAGATTAGACTTACTATCAATGGGAATACGTTTGGAGTTAGCTCCCACTCTTAAAGTAAGACAAACATTTCTTCCCCCGGCTTGTCATACATTATCGAAGAGGGAGAAAATTAGCTTCTGTCAGTGTCTTCATGATACCAAAGTGCCTCAAGGTTATTCTTCTAATGTAAAAAATTTTGTCTCATTGAAGGACTTGAAGTTGATAGGTATGAAATCACATGATTGTCACGTCATGATGCAACAAATTCTACCAGTTGCATTGCGTAGAATATTTCCCATTCGTGTCAGAAAGACTATAATTAATTTGTGTTATTTTTTCAATTCAATTTGTAATAAGGCGATTGATGTGAATTATTTGAAAATTTTGGAAAAGGATTCAATTTTTATACTTTGTCAATTGGAAATGTTTTTTCCTCCAACTTTTTTTGATATAATGGTGCATTTAATGATTCATCTGGTTCGAGAAATAAAGCTTTGTGGGCCTGTATATCTTCGTTGGATGTATCCTTTTGAAAGGTATATGAAAATATTAAAGGGGTATGTTAAAAATCTATATCGACCTGAAGCCTCCATTATTGAAATGTATATTTCTGAGGAGGTAGCAGAGTTTTGTACGAGCTACTTGGCTGCGGCGCAACACATAGGTTTGCCTCCATCTCGCCATGAACGAGTTAATAATGAGGGAAAGGGGATTCGTGGCTTGAAAGTCAAATCATTGTCAGCTGAACAGATGAAAATGTTAGAATCATACATCTTGAATAACATAGGTGATGCTCAACCGTATATCACATTGCATATTAATGAGTTGAAACAATGTCATCCAAAGAAGAAAGAAATGTGGATTTTGAATGAGCACAACAAAACTTTTTTGTCATGGATTAAAAAGACTTTTATGGGTAGATCAGATGTATCAGAGACATTATAATGGATAGTGGGTGGTCCATGTTTAAATGTGATAACATGGTCCGGTTATGACATTAATGGTTATACATTTCATACGAAAGCTCAGGACAACAGAAGTGCAATTCAGAATAGTGGTGTATTGGTGTTTGCAGAAGCAATGCATTTTTTGAGTGCTAAGGACAAAAACCCAATTTCTGCATCAAGTGCATATTATGAAGTGATTGAAGACATATGGGAGGTTGATTACATTAAAATTAAAGTTCCCTTTTTTAACTGTAAATGGTTTAATGGTAACAACAATGTCAGATACGATGAATTTGGAATGACACCTGTTAATATGAATAGATTGGAAGACACAGCTGATTCTTTTATAATGGAAACATATTCAAAATAAATTTTCTATGTAGTAGATCAATCAGATATGCAGTGGGCTGTTGTTTTACAATGGAAAAAACAATATGTTGGTGAGGATGAAATTTATGAATATGCTGATTTATGTGAGATCCCTACTTCCATGGAAAGATTAATAGAACATAATGATGATCATGTTGAAGACATAGTTTGTGCCATAAGGAACGATCACGATGATGGAATTTGGGAAAACAATCCATTTGTACATTCCTAAAATTACAAGTAACATATGTTTATTTCTTGTTTACATTTATTTTTTCCATAAATGTTAGATATTTTAATTTTTTTATTTATTAAAACATGTTTTAAAACAAAATAAGTATATGTTTTTGTTTGTTTTAAGTTTATTTAGTTTACTTTATCATGTTTATAACCATTACATGAATTATATATCTATTATTTTTGTTCACTGAAAATTACTTTACCATGTTTACCATTTTTACCAGGTTTACCATTTTTACCATGTTTACCATCTTGACCATCTTGACCATCTTGACCATCTTGACCATATTTACCATCTTTACCATTGTTTAACATGCTTACCATATTACCAATGTTTACTATTATATAACTTAGTACACTTTTCTATTTTCAGATTGCCGTAGTATTAAAATATTTGAATTTGTATATTTGTGAACTGACGTTTGTTTTTTTGATTTGAAGGATAATGACAGATCATTTAGATGATCAACCACATGATTCTGGAGAGGAGCATATTGCTGGTCATACCTCTGGGGATGAACATTCACATGCTCCTATTACGACAAAGAGATCAAAGGTTGGTAAACATGGGTGCACACGTTTACCAAAATTATTACTTGCCCGTACGCAAGATTAGAGGATAGTCGTTGAGTTTGATGATGATGATATTCTTAGAGATCCGAATGAAATATATTTTAAGAGTTTTTTAGCAACTCAGGCTAAGAGAAAAGTAAGCATTCTGTATGATGATTGGAGAAGTGTGGATAAAGAAATTATCTCTTAGTTGTGGGAGACGATTTTGGTAAGATCTTTTGTCATTTTTTGACTATTCTTTTAATGTTTCTAGTGTATATAATATGTTTAACCTCTTCTTTATCAGATAACATTTGATATTCCTGACACTGGAGGAGTCAGGAAGAAATGCTTATCGTTGGCCGCCAGGCGATGGAGGGATTTCAAATCAACCATCTCATCTGATTTCCTTTATGTTCATAGGAGTCATGAAAATACATGTCGTATATATCATTTTATAGATGAAGACACATGGAGATAATTTGTTAAAAGTAGAAGAAAAGATTCATTTCTGGTAAGGGAAATGTAAAATTTTATAAACTTTCTTATATAAATTATTTTATTAATGTTTTGTTAATGATTTCTTATTCTTAAATTACCGAAAACAAGGAAAGCTCATCAGGAGATCCAATCTAAAAATTTATACCCTCATAGTTTATCTCAGGGAGGGTATGCATTATTGGAAGAACAAATGATGGCGGAAAACTTCAACAATTAAGAGATGATTCTTCAAGCTCTGGAGACGTGGCCCCTCCATCCCCTCCATCTAGACATGAAAAATGGAAGAGAGATCGGAAGGTAAAAAAGGGAAATATCTTTCGGATGAATCGAGAATCATAGCTGAGAGGATTGTAAGATATCTATTTTATTTATTTAAGTTAACTATTTTCTTCATATAATTTCAATCATTATAGAAATGTTCAATTAATTAATACAGGACTCTCTTGAGGAGCAGAGTTCATAGGGGACATTTATAGCTACTGGGAGGAAAGATATTTTATTTGCAGCATTGGGAAGGCCCGAACATCCTGGTCATGTAAGAGGATATCCGGCAGGTGTATCGGTAATAAAAGTGTTTCCACGTTCTTCATCTTCTAACATTGAGGGGGTTTTTAAAAAAAATAGAATCCTTGGAAGCTGAAGTTCATAATATTAATGCGATGATGGAGGACAAGATTAGAGAGTCAGTGCAGTCTATGTTTGCAGAAATTCAAAGACAATTTCAAACTGCAGCTCCCACTCCCCCACCTCAGCCTGCGGACCCCATTTTTTATCCTACGCCTCCGCCGTAGCTTCCTACTTATTGAGAGTTGTATGTTGATGATTCTCAACATCATATAGTATCATATGGGTTGGTATATTGTATATGAGATACAATTCATCATCAAAAATTAGAGGTAGAGAATCAGAGGGTCACTGTACAGGATATTATAGATAGATCAGCTAGGGTACCAATACCTACAGATGAGGTGGCGACAGTTGGAAAGAGTATCGGCCATTTTTTAATTTGGCCATCCAGACTTCTTTGACTCATTACCATAGAGGTATGAATGTTATATCTTTTATTTTATTTTTTTATTAAAGTTGTTTTATCATTTGAAAACTAATATATTTTTCAATTTTTTTTACAGGAATACTTCAAAGGTAAAGAAATACTGTATAGACAACAACAAAGACAAATGGCTATGACATCAGATACAGATTCAAATGATCTTGATAGATTTTCAATATATTCACATTTGTTGTCGGGTTATTAGGACTTTCCAATGAAAGCTCATGTTTTTGGATGTGAAATAAGAGTGGGGATTATAAAAACTGATATCATGGAGCTTGTTACTGGAGATAAGTTGGGCAACAACATGGTGGAAATTTTTTCCATGTAAGTCTTAACACCTTTTCCCTACGTTATATTTATTAAAAATGTATACTTATGTATTTTTTGTATTAGGTATCTTTATAAAATTTGTGAGAGGAATGAGCTGACAGAAGTATATGGATTCATGGACCCGCAATTGATTTCCCCTGAAGCATGTTCATTGAATGAGGAGCAAAGAATGGTTTATATTGCTGAAAGATTTGAAAAGAATATAATCACACAATATTGGATGATGACTTTTTGTGAGAGGTATGAAACACATTTCTCTCAAAGAGTTAATTATCTTTTAACATAAAAATCCACTAACGTCAAATTTCCTTTTATCAGTGATCATTGGATGTTAGGGGTTTTTTGCCCAAGGGAGAAAGCCGTTTGTTGGATATGCTCTGTCCATGGTGATGTGCGGGAAAGTTTTAAGAATATATTGGAAAAGTATGTTTCAATTTCTCAATAGTTTTATATATTATAATGAATTTTAAATTTACCCCATTCGTATTATTTTCTAACAGTTCATGGGCCTACTTTCGAAAAAATACAAAGAAAAGAAGTGAAAAGATCAAATATGTAAATGCGAAGGTAAATATCCATTTATAATTTGTACTTTTTGATTTATTACATAAAAATAATATATTGAATTTACACTCATTCAAACAGAATTGTCATGAAAAACAAGGCCTCATCGAATGAAGATATTATATGTTAATATTTATGTATGAAATAATAACAACTGGGACAATTGTGAATTTTGACCTGGTACGATTTCCTCTTAAACTTTTCCATAATATTTCAATTTGATTTATTCATTATAAACGTTAACTAATTTCTTTTTCATTTGTAGGTTTTTGATGACCCTAAACCCTATACTACTGAAGACATCAAACACTTACAGGTGGAGTGGTCAAATTATTTTACAGGTTTGATTGAATTTTAGTTGTTTGTAATGTAAAATGAAATTTTGAATATTGTCATTGTAATTGTGTATTTGGTAGTTTTTTAGGTTGGATTTAGTTTATTTTGAAGTTGACAGTGTATGTTTTGAATGTTATATAAGTGAATGTTAAATTTTTCTCTGGTTCTTGTTTTAGTTTACTTATGATGGTTTTTCTAGTATGGATTTGGGTCTGTGGGGGAGGGGTTCCAAGGGTGTGGGGGTGTGTTCAGTGGGGTTGGGGGGTGTCCAGCGGTCTGGGAGGGCTGTCTGGTGGGGTGGGGGGATAGTCCAGGGGGTGGCAGGGCTGTCCAGGGGTGTGGGAAGGCGGTCCAGGGGTGTGGGAGTGTTGTCCAATGGTGGGGGGGGGGGGGTATACATGAGGGTGGGGGGGGGGGGGTTGTCCAGGGGTGTTTGGGGCTGTCCAGGGGTGTGGTGCGGGCTGTCAAGTGGGGTGAGGGGGTGAGGGGGTGCTGTTCAGGCGGGTGGGGGGTTGTCGAGGGGTGTTTGGGGCTGTTCGGGGGTCGGGAGAAGTCCAGGAGTGTGGTGGGGGCTCCAATGGGGTGGGAGAGGGCTGTCCAAGGGGTATACATGAGGGTGGGAGCTCCAATGGGGTGGGGGAGGGCCATCCAGGGGGTATACTGGAGGGTGAGGGCTCCAACGGGGTGGGGGAGGGCTGTCCATGGGGTATACATGTGGGTGGGGGCTGTCTAGGGGGTAAGTTTTATATGTTATCAATGTACATGCTTAATTTTGATATACTTCTATTTTTGTGGTACAATTTCTTGATTTGTTTTCTGGTTGATTCTGGTGGAGAGCAGATGACTGCATTCAAATTTTTTTTTTAAAAAAATTGGGTTTATAAATTCGGTTATTTAATAACCGACGTGATAAAAGGCATGGGAAATGGGTTTTCACGTCGTTTATTTAATAACCGACGTGATAAAAGTCCTGGAAAGTGGTTTATCACGTCGGTTATTTAATAACCGACTTGATAAAAGGCCTGGAAAATGGTTTATCACGTCGGTTATTTAATAAATGACGTGATAAAAACCTCCCCCCAGTTTATCAGGTCGGTTATTTAATAACCGACGTGATAAACCCCCTCCCCCCGGTTAATCACGGCGGTTATATAATAACCGACGTGATAAACACCCCTCACCCTGGTTTATCACGGTGGTTATATAATAACTTATGTGATAAACCCCCCTCCCCCCAGTTTATCACGTCGGTTGTTTAATAACCGACATGATAAACCCCCCCGGTTTATCACGGAGGTTCTATAATAACCGAAGTGATAAACCCCCCGCCCCCCGGTTTATCACGTTGGTTATTTAATAACTGACGTGATAGACCATTTCCCCGTCCTTTTATCACATTGGTTTTTTAATAACCGACGTGATACACCATTTTCCAGGCCTTTTATCACGTCGGTTGTTAAATAACAGAAGTGATGAACCCTTACCATTTTATTTATCACGTCAGTTCTAAAATAACCGACGTTATAAACATCGCGATTTTATGTTTTTGACGTCGGTTTTTAAATAACCAACACAAAAAGGTTATTTATAACATTTCCCGTATTAACGTCGGCTAGAAACGGACATAGAGAATGAAAAATAACCGACGTAAAAAACGTTTTCTGCACTAGTGCATTATGTTGTTATTCCTCCTATGAATAAATAACCCCTTTTTTATTTTAGTGTGGTTAACATTGGTATTTTAATATCTATTTTTAAATGTTCTGAATACCATTCACCACTATTATTGATTAGGATATCTTCATGAATTTTGTAAATTGGTGTATCCATAAAGGAAGATGTCCATATCACATTTTGAGTCTGGATGGAAGTCTAGTTGAATATATTAGATGTACCCCTTTCTTACCTCCCTTATTATTATTTTATTATTATCCCATTAGTCTATGAGTTTTAATTTGGATTATTAGAACCTTCTAGTTTTTTCTTTAGATTCAGCTATTTTAGTATAAATCTTATTTAATGAGGATACCCACTATGGGTTTCAATTTTTTTTCTAAATAATGATTTTAACAGATTTGTTATGGATCTAGGGAGTTATTTTGATATGTTTTCCCTCTATTCTAAGTGCTCCTGTATTTATACCATTTGGTTCTATTTCTTTTTTTCTTGGATTCATTCTTATTATTTTTTTAAGAATGATCATGTAATTTGTTTAATATTATATAAATATTTAAGGTAATTAAGTGATATGGTGGGGAGAATTTTTACAACCTGAAATAATTTTTTTGTGTTATTTTATTATTTTATTGGTTTGGTGGGAGTTATTCATGTTCAGACCAAATATTTTCAAATTCTTAAGAGTGTTTTATAGCATCACAGTTGAAAAATATTGCGTGGATACCCTAAGATATCATGATGTAATTATGTGACCTAATTTTACTCTTAAAATGAATCTGTATGATTGGAACATGGTTTGGGATATCCATATAGATACTGTTACATATCAAAAAGAATCTTTGTGGAGTAACTTTACATATGGGTCTTTTGTCTACCGGCTTGTGGAAATTTGTTAACAGTTTGGAAAATCATGTGCCAAAACTATATAGTATCTCCTTGGTTTTCTATTGATGATTTCATGGTTGGGGAACTATTCATTAAACCGTGTAGCTAGACCATATGGCTAAAACATGTGATTTTCCTTGGTGAACCTTTGGGTTTCACACGGTTGGTGCATAGTTTGGTATACCATGAGGGGAAACCATACTAATTTATTAGATTGTTAATTTTAGGAATTTATATCTCTAACCCTGTTGAATTAAAACTTGTTGGGGGATTAATTCTCCCCCTCATTCATGGATATTTTGGAGAGTGAGATGTAATGTCCCGAATTTTTCCATGTTTTTTTAATATTATATGTGAATTATTTTCGAGACCAGGATCTGAGACGGAGTGCGGTTCTGAGCCCCGGTAACCCTGGAACAAATGTTTGAATTTAATTTAATTATTCAATTACATATGTGTGCGGTTTTCCTGAAAAAGTGGAATAACTCCCGAACGGGTGCTCAGATCTGAAATCTGAGGCCACCGTTGTGTTCGGAACAACGTTTTTACCTTAGGTGAGGCCTAACTTTGTCCGACACAGGTCGGTGGTGAAATCTGGTTTTTGGACAGAACTGTAATAAAATATTTTATTAAAATATTTTATTTAAATCCTTGTTGAAACGAAATATATTATTCTTTTAAATAGAGATTTCACAGGTTGGTTAAAGGTTACAATTCCCCTAACTCTGATTTTCTCTACAGAGCTATGGAGAAGACCTCCCTACGCGGTGACGACGTTCTTGACGATTTTCGCCAGCGACGATGATGCGACAACTGGATCATCACCAACGATGCCCCGGATCCAGGTATGATGTTTTCCTTTTGATTTTCCTTTCCCTGTTCTAGATTCCCACGAAGAACGCAGACAAATCTGTGAACCGATTAGCCTACGGATCAATCGTTTTGCGGGTGGGCGTGATTTGGGGTTTTATCAGGAAATCAATTACTCGAGGTTTTATAATCTGTTGTTTGTTGATATTTTGATCCAACGACAATGAACCCAGATCCTCATGAACAATGATCGAGGTTCATCCCTCTAACTTGATTATATTTTTCTCCCTCACGTTCTTCGTTGCGTTCTACGCATTCATAGAGGAAATCGATCATTGCACATTCGTTTGTTGGCGCAATGATCCGAGATTGTAGATCCATCCATGGAGCGATGTCACGGAGGTGTGACGATGGCTTCGGATCGAGAGATACGAGTTTTTGGGCATTTTTCTTCGGATGGATCGTTCAAGATTTATAATCTGATTCAATAGCCTAATACACTCGTTACAATGTTCGTATGATGAAACGAACCAACCCCTGGAGTATCAGGACGAACGGACCAGAGAAACGCGATCCGGAAGATTGGCTGAAGCGCGAGGAAGAAAACGGAATTTCTGGAAATTTTCCGACTACACGCCGTGTAGTATGGGCTACACGGCGTGTGTTCATCGGCAGGTTTACATGGTGTATACTTTGGGAGTACACAAACACAGTCAGGGTACATGGCCAAGGACATGTCGTGTATACCCCTCCCTGACCAGACCCGGCCAGATACACGGGATACCCTGTGTACTTGTACACGGGCATGCGACATGGACACAGACAGAGTCCGTGTACGAACACATGGCCAGCGTACACGGAGTGAGACCCAGGTGCTCGGACGCAGCGTGTGTTTCTTCTACACGCCGTGTAGTTAATTTCTATCCGACAAGCCGAATGACATGGTCCGTTTACACGGGAATTACCCGGGGTCAAGGAACACAACGTTTACTTTTCTACACGCCGTGTAGTTTGGTTTTACACAGCTTGAACGAATGAAACGGGTAGTACCCATGGTCAAAGAACAAGGCGTGTAACCATATTACACATCATTTAACCTATCTTAAATGGCTTGAGCCACTTGTCTTATGTGACTTGGAATAGCTTTTCTTAGGTTCCGTACCCCTGGTCTTTCTTCTGAAGTTTTCCGTTGTCATTTCCTACATACAAGAGTATGATCCCTTCAGCAAGACCTCCTAAATAGAGTTGTTGTAATCCCCTCTGTGAGACTTAGAGATGGATTCTCTATTCATCCCTGGAACCCTAGGTAGAGTTCTTGGTATCGACGTGACTAACATTGCCCAGGCGCCGATCCTCTGCTTAGCAGATTAGCTCAGACCGAGGTGTCGGAATCACCCCATGACTTGGATGTGATCCTCATCTAAGAATAATGTTCTCAAAGTAATTGTGGAGTGTGTTCTCCCAGAATGAGTACTTCGTATCTCTCTCTCCTCAGACCTAGGAGTGTGTTCTCCTTTTTACGTGCTTAGTGGAATCCTCGAGCTAGATCTTAGTGGTGATTTTGCGATAGTCGATCGTGTATGAGTATATCTGGATATTATTATTATATATTCAGTAGACATATACTATGTAGAGCTGACTGTATCTTCCTTTGTGGTATTTTCCCTTGATGTATTTCCTTTGTGGTTTCGGGGTGTCCTACTATGTATTGTTTTACTCACCCCTGCACGGGCTTTGCCTGCACGTGTCTTGTCTTGTGCAGACGAGCGAGCCTTTGATAGGATTCTAGGTGGACCAGGGATGGACGGCGCTCAGTGAGATCAGGCGGGCCGAGGTGTGTTCCTACGGCTACAGATTGCAGTCCGAGTACCTTTCCTTACAGGTTGGACTTTATTACAGACTTTCTTTTTGGTGGTCTTGTACTTTTGGCCCAGGGTTTTACTTTCTTGTACTTTACCTTCCTGTCATACTCTATTGGTTGGGTTTTAGTGTATGCATGCATATTATCCTTTTAGTAGTTTTTACTTTTCAGCTTTGTGGGCTTGTAGATGTCTGTGCGTGTGTACAGGTTTATAGGCAATGCCTCCCATGTCAGAAGCATTCCTACTCGGTGCTAGTCATCAGCCCGTGGCCTATTTGAGGCGGGCTTGGGGAGTTGCGGCTCGGGCCCCACTGGGACGGGTCGTGACAGAGTGGTATCAAAGTTGGTTGGTTCTACCTTAGGACTGAGAGTCTGTGAGTTGGTTTGGGGAAACAGTGTTAAGTGTTTCGAGTTCGGCTTTTTGGCCAGAGACCCTAGTGTTGGTGCGGGCGGCCGACGTATCCATACAACAGGAATCTGATAACTTTCTTTTCAACTCAGAACATGAGAACACTAGTTTCAGGGGAAAAATAATGGTACATGCATTATATAGGAATGGGTTGTGGTTTCCATGTCCTTTTTGAGTCAGCTCTCCAGATATACTCACTGGCTGAGATACATCTTGTTTCTTTAACAGGATGCCTCCATGACGCGCACCCGCTAGGATCCAGCAGCTCGATCATGAGGATGACCCCCTCAGTGATGAAGCCTCGATACAGGGAGAAGATCCCCCAGTTTTACCATCAGGTGGTGTGCCAGTTATCTTGCCACCTGTGGAGAAGTGTTTAGTGCCTGCTGTACCAGTGGAGGAGGAGCGCAGGCTGAGCACCCTCCACGAGTTTCAGAGACAGAGACCCCTCAGGTTTCAAGGCGAGCCTGACCCTCAGGCAGTAGAGGACTGGCTTGTGGCAGTGTCCATAGTCTTCCGTTTGGTCAAGACACCAGCCGACCAGATGGTGATCCTGGCAGCGAGCCTTCTGCAGGGCTTGGCTGGACGATGGTGGATTTTGGTTATCCAGACTCACGACGAGGAGACACTTGCATGGTCGGAGTTTGAGAATCTCTCCATAGAGTAGTTTTCACCAGTTACCCTAAGAAATGTATGCATACAGGAGCTTCTTCAGCTCTAGTAGGGAACCATGATAGTGGATAACCATTCATCGAGGTTTACCGACCTCTCGCGATACTCAATGGATATGGTCAGAGATCAGGACTTCAGAGCTCGGACTTTTGAACAGGGCTTGTGTAGAGATATCCAAGCAAGAATCATCCCTATGATCATTCCTACTTATGCTGGGGTTCTCGAGCGGGATTTGGTGGTCGAGAGATTGTTGGCAGAGTAGAGACAGCTGACAGTTGTCAGTAGTGGGCGAGCTCGAGAAGAGACTTCAATAGTAGGGATCCGATGTCAGGGACCTAGGCATGGTAGACGTTTCTAGAGGAGATCCCAGGACAGGGGATATTCCGTATAGGGTTCGGAGGGAACATCCAGCCAACCTCTAGAGAGGCGATGCTACTCATGTGATGGCAGGGGAAATCTCGCTCGAGATTGTCCGACCCATCGTACTACTAACACGGGAGCAGTGGGTGGACCACCGAGGTTGAGGCAATGTGTGGAGAAGACAGATCTGTGGGGTGGCGGATGTGGTAGGGGAGTTGGGAGAGCAGCTGGAGGTGTTCGGCATTTTGACCTTTTACCACCACCACCCCCAGGAGGTCCACCCCAAGCTCAGGGAGCTGGTGGACAGAGGCAGGGATAGCTGTAGGAGGCAGAGGCTTATGACCCAGGTACTCCCGGAATGATTAGAGGTACCATCTATGTCTTTTCTACTTTGGCTACCGTACTGATAGACACAGGTGCTAGTCATTCCATTCTGGCTGCTTATCTTGTTCGAGACCTTGAGATTCCAGTTGAGCCATTGACTCGACCCTTACGCTTAGAAACACCTACTGGGGAAGATTCATAGATCACACACCTCTGTAGACAGTGTGACCTGACCCATATAGGTGAGAGTTTCGGTTGGAACCTCTTGGTGGTAGCATCGAGGCATTACGATGTCATTCTTGGTATGGATTGGCTATCCATAGTTCATGCCCAGATCGACTGTTTTAGGTGAAGGGTGCGGTGTTTCAGCATTGATGGAATGAGGTTCTCTTCTGTCGGTGAAAGAGAGACCCATGCAACGTAGGATGGATCCATGCATAGGAGGTCACAACCGATTTCACATCAGTTGGTTAGCCTAGCCATTGGTGCAGTAGATGTTACGAGTTTCCAGTTTCCAGCAGTAGTGGCTGAGTACGAGGACGTCTTTCTGGAGGATGTCCCCGGGCTACCTCCCCGTCAGGAGATAGATTTCTGCATTGAGTTGAAACCTGGGATGACACCGATATAAGCATCAGCATATTGGATTGCTCCTGCAGAGCTTCGTGATCTGAGGGTGCAGTTGGACGACTTGCAGAAGAAGGGCTTTGTGAGACCCAGAATTTCACCCTGGGTAGCCCTAGTGCTATTTTCCAAGAAGGTCGATGGGAGCTTGAGGCTATGTGTGGATTAATGGTTCTTGAATCAGGTGACCATGAAGAACCGGTATCCACTATCGAGGATCGATGACCTCTTAGACTAGGTGAGAGGGGCATGGTGGTTCTCGAAGGTTGATCTACGATCAGTCTATCACCAGTTATGAGTACGGGATAAGGATATACCAAAGACGGCTTCCTGATGTCGCTACGATCACTATGAGTACTTTTTGATGCCCTTCGGCGTGAAGAAATCCCCGAAAGTGTTCATGGGACTCATGAACTATATCGTTCAGCCCTATCTAGACCGGTTTGTTGTGGTCTTCATCGACGGCATCCTTGTGTACTCTGCATCCAAGGAGGAGCACGCGAGACACCTTAGGATGGTTCTGTACACACTCCGAGAGCACCAGTTGTATGGGAAACTCTCGAAGTGTCAGTTCTGGTTACAAGAGGTCCACTTTTTGGGACACGTTATCTCAGTAGATGGTGTAGCAGTGGACCCAGCGAAGGTGGAGGCAGTGCTAGCATGAGAGCCACCCCGGAGCGTGACGGAGGTGCGAAGTTTCCTTAGGTTGGAGGGATACTATCGGAGATTCATCCTTGATTTATCTAGGATTGCAGCACCCATGACAGCTTTGGCCCGAAAGGGGCAGCCTTTCGTGTGGACCAAAAGATGCCAGCAGGATTTCCAGTAGTTTAGACAGAGTTTGACGAGCGCCCCGATCTTGAGATTACTGGAGAAGGGTGTCGAGTACGTAGTGTTCTGCGACGCATCAGGAATAGGGCTTGGTTGTGTCCTGATATAGAGGCAAGCGGTGATTGCCTATGGCTCATGTTAGTTGAGGCCACACGAGCAGAACTATGCGACCCATGATCTTGAGTTGGCAGTGGTAGTCTTCGTGTTGAAGATGGGGCAACACTACCTGATGGGTGAGTGGTTTACCATCTACTCTGATCACAAGAGTATTAGATATATCTTTTCTCAGAAGGATCTGAATTTGAGACAAAGAATATGGCTTGAGTTCCTCCAGGATTACGACTTGGAGATCTTTTACACACTTGGGAAGGGGAACGTTGTGGAAGATGATTTCAGCAGAAAATACAGTTCGCAGTTACTGGATGATGCGACGAGGAAGTTGGCCTCTTTACAGTTATCCTCCGTGGATGGAGATGAGGGAGCTTACCTTCAGTCAATGGTTGTTACCCCTCCACTCTTACAGCGAGTTAGGGGAGCACAGCTCAAGGATGCTAGTTGTGGTACTCTACGTGCTCAAGTATCCACAGGCGTTGCTGTTGATGGATATTCAGAAGGTGGGGAGAACATTGTTCATTTCAGAGGGCGTACAGTAGTACCGGTGACGTTAAGAGTGGAGGTTTTACAGGAGTTCCATACATCTCCTTTGGCGGTGAATCTAGGCATGGAAAATATGTATCAGGACCTCTGACCTTAGTTCTGGTGGCCAGGAATAAAGAAGAGTGTGGCAGAGTTTGTTTCTTGGTTCCTTACTTGTCAGCAAGTAAAGGCTGAGCACTAGGTGCCAGCAGGTTTAACTCAGCCTCTTGAGGTTCAAGAGTGGAAGTTGGATGGGATATCCATGGAATTCATGGCGGGTTTACCACGTATGTCCAAGGGACACGATGCCATTTGGGTGATCGTCGATCGACTCACCAAGTCGGCCCACTTCCTAGCCATACAAAAGCAGAGTTCTGTAGAGAGCTTGGGATGCCTCTACGTGCAGAAGATAGTTAAACTTCATGGAGTTCTATCCACAATATTCTCAGATCGTGATGCTTGTTTCATATCCCGGTTGTGGAAGGGATTTCAGGAAGCTTTTCGGACTCAGTTACGCTTGAGCACAACGTTTCATCCTCAGAATGATGGTCAGACAGAGCAGACCATCCAGGTTCTGAAGGATATTCTTCGAGCTTTCATAATTGACTTCAGTCGTATCTAGGAGGATCACCTACCACTGGTGGAATTTGATTACAACAACAGTTATCATTACACTATTGGTATGACACCATTCGAGGCTCTGTACAAGCAACCTTGCAGGTCACCACTTTGCTGGACTAACCCCGGAGATTCAGCACTCATGGGCCCATAGATGGTGAGAGATACTACAGAGAAGGTGGAGGTCATCTAGGAGTGGATGAAGACTGCACATAGTTGGCAAAATTCTTATGCCGATAGGAGGTGGAGGCCCTTGGAGTTCGAGGAAGGAGACCATGTGTTCCTTCGGGTCTCACCTCGATGGGGATTCCAGGGATTTGGCCGAGGCGGCAAGCTATCTCTGAGGTTCGTTTTCCATTTTCAGATTCTGAGTAGAGTTGGCGAGGTGGCATATCACTTGGCTATACCTCCTTAGATGGACCGGGTACACAACGTCTTCCATGTGTTGCAGCTACGGAGGTACGTGCATGATCCATCGCATGCTATCGACTGGGGCGATCTAGACATCGATGATGGAGTGACCTTTTAGAGTACCCAGTGGAGATTGAGGATCGGTAGGAGAAGATCCTTCGTGGGCGAGCTATTCCCTTGGTGCATTTCCAGTGGTAGCATGAGAATCTCCAGGAGAGCACGTGGGAGCTGGAGGCTCAGATTCACGTGCAGTACCCACATCTTTTTTATTAGCCCTTATTTTGTCTTTTCAGGGATGTAAAATTCCTAAGGGGGGTGTGATGTAATGTCCTGAATTTTTTCCATGTTTTATTTTAATATAATATGGGAATTATTTTCCAGACTAGGCTCTAAGACGGCGTGCGGTTCTGAGGCCCGGTACGCCCGGAACAAATGTTTGAATTTAATTTAATAATTCAATTACGCACGTGTGCAGTTTTCCTGAAAAAGTGGAATAACTCTTGAATGAGTGCTCGGATCATAAATCTAAGGGCACAGTTGCGTTAGGAACAACATTTTTACCTTAGGAGAGGCCTAACATCGGCCAGCGCAGGTCGGTGGTGAAATTTGGTTTTTGGACGTAACCGTAATAAAATATTTAATTAAAATATTTTATTTAAATCCATGTTGAAACGAAATATTTTATTCTTTTAAATAGAGACTCCACAGGTAGGGTCTGGGATCAATTACCTTAACCTTGATTTTCTCTAGAGAACTTCTAGAGAAGACCTCCTGATGCGGCAATGATGTTCTTGACGATTTTCACCGGTGATGACGATGAGGCAACCAGATCATCACCAACGAATGCCACGGATCCATGTAGGATGTTTTACTTTTGATTTTCCTTTCCCACGATGAACGTGGACAAATATAAGAACCTATTAGCCCATAGATCGATCATTTTGCGGGGGGGGGGGGGGGGTGGGTGATTTGGGGTTTTATCGAGAAATCAATTACTCTAGGTTTTATAATCTGTTGTTTGTTGAGATTTTGATCTAACAGCGAAGAACCCAGATCGTCACGAAAAACGATCGAGGTTTGTCCCTCTTACTTGATTTTGTTTTTCTCCCTCGCGTTCTTCATTGCGTTCTACGCGTTCTTAGAGGAAATCGATTATTGCACATTTGTTTGTTGGAGAAACGATCCAAGATTGTAGATCCAACCCCGGAGCAATGTCACGGAGGTGTGACGATGGCTTTAGCAGGCGATTCGGAGCGGATTGGGAGATACGAGTTTTCAGGCATTTTTCTTCACATGGATCGTTTGAGGTTTATGATCCGATTCAAGAGACGAAAACAACCGTTACGATGTTTGTATGATGAAACGAACCAACCCTTAGAGTATCAGGACGAACAGACCAAAGAAACGCGATCTGGGATGAAGCGCGAGGAAGAAGACAACATTTCTAGAAATTTCCCGACTACACGCCGTGTAGTGTGGGCTATGTGACATGTGTTTGTCGGTAGGTTTACATGGCGTATACTCTGGGAGTACATGGACAAAGGAAGGGTACATGGCCAAGGACATGCCGTGTATACCCCTCCCCAGCCAGACCCGTCTAGATACATGGGATACTTCGTGTACTAGTACACAGGAAGGCGACACTGACGCAGACAGAGGCTGTGTACGAGCACATGGACAGCATACACGGAGTGAGCCCTAGGTGCTCGGACACAACGTGTGTTTCTTCTACACTCCATGTAGTTAATTTCTATCCGACAAGCGAAATGACATGGTCCGTTTATATGGGCAGTACCCAGGGTCAAGGAACACGGCGTGTAATTTTTCGACACGTCGTGTAGTTTGGTTTTACACAGCTTGAACGAATGACATGGGCCGTTTACATGGGCAGTACCCCTGGGTCAAGGAACACAGAATGTAACCATATTACACGCCATGTAACATGTCTTAAATGGCTTGATCCACTTGTCTTCTGTGACTTGGACCAGCTTTTCTGAGGGTCTGTACCCTTATTCTTTCTTCTGAAGGTTTCCAGTATCATTTCCTACATACAGGAGTATGATCCCTTAAACAGGACCTCCTGAATAGAGTTGTTGGAGTCCCCTCTGTGAGACTTAGAGCCGAATCCTCTATTCATCCCTGGAACCCTTGCTAGTGTTCTTGGTATCAATGCGACCAACTTTTCTCGGGCGCCGATCCTCTGCTTAGCGGATTAGCTCAGACCGAGTTGTCAGAATCACCCCATGACTTGGCTGCGATCCTCATCTTAGAATCATGTTCTCAAAGTACTTGTGGAGTGTGTTCTCCCGGAACGATTACTTCATATCTCTCTCTCCTCAGACCTAGGAGTG
Organism: Viscum album; assembly: GCA_963277665.1. Taxonomy (NCBI): domain Eukaryota; kingdom Viridiplantae; phylum Streptophyta; class Magnoliopsida; order Santalales; family Viscaceae; genus Viscum; species Viscum album. Next base: position 602,188,389 of record OY728148.1, read on the forward strand.
TGTTCTCCTTGTTACGTGCTTAGTGGAATATTTGAGCTATATCTTAGTGGTGGTTTCACGATAGTCGATCGTGTATGAGTATATCTGGATATTCTTATTATATGTTCAGTAGACATATACTGTGTAGAGATGACTGTGTCTTCCTTTGTGGTATTTTCCCTTGTTGTATTTCCTTTGTGGTTTCGGGGTGTCCTACTGTGTATTGTTATACTCACATCTGCACGGGCTTTGCCCGCACGTGTCGTGTCTTGTGTAGACGAGCGAGCCTTTGATAGGATTCTAGGTGGACAAGGGCCATATAGCGCTCAGTGAGATCAGGCGGGCCGAGGTGTGTTCCTACGGCTACAAATTGCAGTCCCAGTACCTTTTCTTAAGGTTGGACCTTGTTACAGACGTTCTTTTTGGTGGGCTTGTACTTTTGGCCCAGGGTTTTACTTTCTTGTACTTTACCTTCCTGTCATACTCTGTTGGTTGGGTTTTAGTGTATGCATGCATATTTTCCTTTTAGTAGTTTTTACTTTTTAGCTTTGTGGGCTTAGAGATGTGTGTGCGTGTGTACTGGTTTATAGGCAATGCCTACCATGTTAGTAGCATTCCTACTTAGTGCTAGTCACTAGCCCCTGGCCTATTGGAGGCAGGCTTGGGAAGTTGCGGCTCGGGCCCCACTGGGACGGGTCGTGACATGAGATCCCTGAATGTTTAACTAAGTTTGAGAATGAAATTCTAATAGTCAGAACCCTAAAAAGTGTTTTTAGACATGAATGAGCCATGGATAGTGTATTAGAGGTTTCAGGATCTTCCTAAGGGTTCTAAAATAAAAAAGTATGTTTTGAAAACATATTCTAGGTGTACGGTTGGCACATATATAGTGATAAACATTCCACACAATAATGTGGCTTGTTTTGTATGGGAACACAGTTTGGTTAACCATGTGAGGTGGCTATATAAACATGAAATTTTGTGCATAGGTTCTTAGAGATGCACATAGTTGGTGCATTGTTTGTTTGATTATGCACTGCAACCATGTGGGGTATGAGTACTTGGGGGAAGTAGCTTCACACAGTTGAAGCATGGTTTGTAAACCATTTAAGGAAACTGTGCAACTTAGAGGTACTTGTACAGTGGAACTGTATGGGATATGAACGATTTGTCTAATGGTGTGTCTAATTGTCTGTGTGGGGTGTCCCTTTGGAATGTGGCAAAAATTTTATGACCAAACTATGAAACTCATTAAATATTATGAAATTTACTATATACCCCCTCTCTACTTTAAACCCAAATTTTCATCTTCTCCTCTCTATGTTTCATAGCATCCATCTATGGGATCTACCTTCTCTATCTCTTATAGGATTACATGTACCTTCTTCATACGACTTTCAAATTGAATGAATCCAATCTCATTGGATCACTAGCAGTTAGACTCTTGTTTATCATCATTCTTTTCAATATCCGATGTAATTTCCAATGTGATTTAATATGACCTATTTTTAGAGAATTAGTTTAATCATTCTATTTCTATCATTTCATCTATAATTGAATCCTAATAACGTAATAATGAAGGAATATAAGGACAAGGTGGGTGGTTTAAGGATTTTCTCTTAAATTTTCTTCATTTATAAATTATTTTCATCATATAGCACAATAGTATTTACACACGTTTCTCCTAAAAGATGAAATAACATAAATTGATAACCTAAACATTTTTTGATATAATTTAAACACTTATCCATGGTTTTAGGTTTTTGAACTCAAATAAAACCACCCCATGATGAGTTTGAGCTTATGACTTGATGACCAATTGTCCTTATAACCAAAACACCACGAAAGTGTGTCTAGATTATCACTAATTATGGAAGTGAACAAATTAATGTACTTAAGTGGAAATGAATTGTAAAATGGAATGTATAAAATAATTTCCCCTCCTTCATCACTTGATAGTTAATGTTTTAAATGTAATTAATGAATTTTTATGTGGAATGGATATTCATTTCATTGCCCAATTACTTATAAAGGATAAGGCTAAATGCAATTAATTTTAATAGAAATATAATATGGAATGTAGGATACACTTGACCCTTTTATTTCACTTATTGTAATATTGAATTAATTAATTAATTGAATTAAATTAAGTGTGAATCGTATGATCATGTCACTTAGCCTTTTTAGGAACTCTTAAATGAATGGTTAAAGGTATGATTGAATTGTAAGATTATCATAGATATTTCTCATGGACTATGTTAATTTTATAAATGAAATGTTCCTTCTTATTAGATTATTCCATGGAAAATAATTGTATTCTGATGAGGAATTCCTTATACGGAATCGTTAGACTTATGAATGACATTACACCTTGAACAAAACTTGGTTTTCTTATATGGAATTCCTTGGATGAGATATAAGGTTGAATGAAATAATATTATGAATTCATGGAAACTTGGGTTACAAATAAATAATGCATTGGATGGGATCATAGGTAATATGAAATGAAAATATTCCTTGAGTGGTACTTGGGTTCCTGATACAGAACACTATAGACGAGCTCATAAGTTAAGTGAATTATATTAAATCATGTTCAATACTCAGATTATTAATACATAATTCCTTGGATAAGCGCTTTAGTTAAATGAATTATATTAATATGTGGGTGATACTTGGGTTCCTAATATGGAATGCATCAGACAGTCTCATATGATAAGTGAAATTATACTATACTTGATTTTTATATACATTTCATTAGTTACTAAATCATAATACCATGAATATTTTAGAAACATATATGATCATCATTATATATTTATATATGGATTCCTTGATTTCTCCTTGGGTCGACATGATTAGTGTTTAAAAAGGATTCATAGCCTTATAGTAATGGTTCCTATTTTTCTAATTTACTATTCTCATGTTTAGAGACATCTGGTTGAGGTTGAAGTAGGTAGAGTTAGCCATGTACCCCTCAAAGATACTAATCTAAACATGGTTTATATTTGTATTACAAACTTATTTATTATATCTACACACATATTTATTTTATATTTGTAGACTAGATTTTTATTAGACACTATTGGTGGTGGCCTAGTGAGTTTTACTCAAACCCTGTTTGGGATTCTATTTATTACCCAAATAGATATCTTGACTATAGGTTAGATCTATTATTGTGCTTCTTACTATTACTCTTTATAGACTAGGACTGGACATGGAGTTGGGAGTTGATAATGTACTCGGGCTGCCTACAAGAGTTGGTTCTTTTATTTCTCTATTTATTATTTTGTAAGTTTAGTTCTACTGTACTTATTGTCTTCTTGTATTATTATTCATCACATTCATTCAAGGTTGTTTTTATTAGAATTGGTAAAGTTATCAGTTTATTATTGATTTTCATTTATTATTATATTTATCTTCTCAACATTTCATTTAGTTATGATTCCCCTATATTCATTACTTATCTAGAGGCTATAGACTCTCCACTATACCATCATTATACCCTCGCTGCTATTTTTCATCATCTGGCTTGTGAGGAGGCTCTCTTGAGGCCTTGTGACCAATCATTCTGACTAGTTTTTACAGAGTGAGATGGGTTAAGACATTACAAAGTGGTATCAAAGCATGTTTTCTTTTTTATAACTATTTTTTAGGGTATATATGAGACTAAGAATGTGTCATAACTTGTTAAATATCTCATTTCTAGGTCCTTTCAACCCACAGATGGGAGAAATATCAAGTTTCTAGGGTTGGGATTGTTGTTTATATTGTTTTTCATTATAATAGATTATTATTTCACCTTTAGAAATTGATATATTTCTATTAGTAATTGGTATATGGTATTTAATTTTGATTTATTGGATTTAAATCTTGGACTAGTATGAAAATAGAGGGAGTTCATTCATGCATTATTTCAGCCACATTGGATTTACCTGTCATTATCATGATCATTTGTATACCATACTTCCATGATTATGTTCCATGATTATCTCTCTACCATGTTTGGAACTTATTTTTCTTGATTATCTATATAAAAAACTTTATTTATTTCCTAGTTAAATTCCTAAATTCCTTTCTTTATGATAGCATTCATTGTTATAGTGATGATATAAGATTGGTTATTAATGAAACTGCATCAACCTAAATGGTGTTTCTTGATATATCTTAATAGTGGAACCTTAATTAACCATGTATGACATGTTTAATCTTTGGGTTATTTGTTTTAGGGGTTAAATAATTAGTGGTTCTATTAAATGGGTTCCAATATCAATCTATAATGCGTATGGTCCTTTATAAATTGGGTAGGGTGACCCATATAATCAAACCATCACATATGAGTTTGTTTTATTCTAAGACCAAAGGAGAAAACCTATTTGTAGTTACATACACTCCAATAGTAAATTATAAAAGCAAATTATGTTTATAACTTGAGAATGGAAGATGAACCTAACTGAACCATGATTTATATATATGTGTATTTCATTAAACTTGTAATTCTTAAATGAAATAAATGCTAGTTAAATAGTTAATTGATTGCAACTTATAATTTCTTGTACCATCATAACTTGTGAATGAAGACCCATATAACTTAATCCTTATATGAATCACTTGACCCTTATATGTTAATTTTAGCATTTTTTTCATATGGGATAACCCTGATAATGGTGTGTTTCTATTTTGATAAATTTAATGTTATTAGGTTTTACCTAAATGGGATTACAATTGTAATTTATTGATCATTACCTCCATAAATTGGAAAACCCAACGATGCATTATGGGACCCTCGTAGGTCACATTTGCTTCTTTAGTCCTTATACTTAACCCCATGGGGGTATATTTATGTTAAATGGGATATCTATTTGAAGTATCATCAGCCACTTATACGGTGTTATGTATAAATGTATGAAAAAATCTCACTTAACTGATCCCATTTAAAATGATTAATGACCTAATATATTCTTTTGAACTTTATAAATATGAGGCATCCATTAATTAAAATTCCAATAACAACCTAAAGAGTGTTTCCTCTATATATTAGAATTGAAATTTTATTGAATTGATCCTTATTTTGAGAAATTATGTATAAATGAAAGGATTTAAAAAGAAAATAATGAGATAATTTTTCAATACCGTTTCATGTTGTTAGATTAATAAATTAATAAGTAGAGTTTGATCTGTTATAAATATCACTTGTTATATCTTATATCTAAGCCTCTTTAAACGGTTGTAATCAATGAAAATGTAGGAACATGGTTGTTTGAAAACCTTATGGTTATGCTAATAATTAAGAACCCTCATGTAAGGGTTGGATTCAGAGTAGCCATGAGTAACCTTGCATGGGAACATGGACATTACCTGTAAGATTATTTTTCATTTTTTGTTGGTTTGGAACTAAAGGCTATGTGGTGGATCCTAGTGACCTTTTAGTAAATTCAATGAGTTGTGTTTATGAGGGGTTAGATCACTGTGGTAGTGTCCTTAGATATAGAAACTAGTAGAATTTTTTTTCTGAGTTCCTAGAAATTTATGTTCCATTCTTTGACCATTTGTGTCAGATAGGAATCTTAGATAATGAAACAACACCCCTAGGTGGGTGGATGGTGGATTGTTATATTGAAACTCATAGAGTAATACCATATACAAATACCTAGTGAGTGGCAGCTTGTTATCACTATAAATTAGAATTATGAACCTCTAGGAAGAACTCTCCTATTCAGATTCATGGAGAGGATCAGGTCCTGGTAGGCCGATTCTTATCATGTGATGTCTTTACACCTATATTGATAGCTTTGAACCTTATAGGTCCAAGAATTATTTACTTACTTATGTTGATCTCATTATAGAGAGTTTAAAAGTGTGTGGGATGTCAAGTAATATTTTACCTTATTTGGTTTATGGTTATCATTTGATATTCCTTAGGGATAGGTGGCCGAACGTAGTGTCCCTATTTTGAACATGATTAGTAGGGTTAGGTGGAAGACTTGGTGACCCTAAATTGCAACTCAAAACCTAGTGAGTTAGTTATGTTTCATCTAATTGATAAATCCTTCTAGATATGTCATTATAGGTTCTATGAATTCATATTTTAGAAATGATCCGGGTTATATGATCCATTTCAGACAAATGAAAAGTATGTTCTTGGGGTTTTCAATTTAGCCATGGATATGCTATTGGTTATATAAAAAATAACCCACTGTGTTTCTTTTTCATGAAGCTGGCTTCGATGAGAAGAATTGTTTATATGATTATCCTAGTTGACCAATGGTTGTATAGTTGATTATTCAATTTATAAAATAATGTTTTATGATTTATGTTGATGAAATAAATCATATCATAGAAAGGTTCCCAATTTTGAATAGGAGTTCCAAGTGATCTCTATGCTTGTTCAAGGAAAATGTTCCATGTATCAAGGTTATCTTGGACTTATGAATGAATTAATCATGTGAGCTTTAGTGATGTCTTGAAACATGTAGGATGATATTTAGACCTCATGTGTATGACATGTTTAATTCTCCCTAGTTTCATGTTGTAAATGGTTGATATGAAACATCAATGAGTGTCCAGGTATAGGATAAGGATTGATGGTTTCAATAAAGTGTCACATGAAAGCATAGAGACTTATATTTTCAAATAAATTAAAGGATGTTCCCAGTGATGAGGGATAATTTTGAAATGAATGGGGTGTCATAAGGTGGTTGAACCATGAGTTAAAATTAACACATATGGTTGCAAAATGTAGTGTTAGGAGTTGGATAAGTTAAGTACTACTTGTTTGATGTGATTAGGTAATGATAGATAAATACAAGCCTATTATAGGAATCTAAGTGTAGTTCTTATTTATAAAAGATATTGACCAACATATTGACATCATCCTAAGTACACTGAGAGATATTCATTTAAACACCTAGCTATCTAGACATATTTTTTGGTATGATGAAGGGAATCCTTAAGAGTCTATCTCAAGGGGTGATTTAAAAATGCACCACGTCGTAGGAGGTACACCACTAGATGTTGGAGGTTGGTGATCCTCATCATGAATTGAAACATGAGATATTCCATAGGAACCATTATTAGGAAGTGATAATGAGTGATGGATGGTGTTTTATTTAGCAATCGAGAAGATCGAGATATTAGTCAAGCTAGTCATTATGTCCAAGGATGGATGGTGCATGGGATAGAGTCATCCGGATATTCATTTAATTTTTATGAGAAGAGGGATTACTTTAAGGTAGAGAGTGGGAAGTCAGTCATTCGAGGGAGACCCTCATGTGAGAAGGGTCATAGGACCTTGAGACCAGTCATTAGATGGTCGTTTTGGTTACTGTATTCCATTAAATGAATGGATCAATGTAAAAATAGACTTCTCAGAAAATTCTAGGTACTAGTTCATATTTGGACATGGGTAAATTTATAATGTGTGTGTTAGGACCATGATATCTTGTGATGATATAAGAGTACAAGATTGGTATTTTTCACCGATATGTGTGATGTGACATGGTAATGGTCTGATCAAGAGAAGTGATTGGAATTAAGTCAAGGGATTTGGCGAGTGTTCTAAGATTATCTCAGTATGCCTTAGGTTGATTTTTTTTGGAATCCATTATCGATGTAGTTTCAGTTGTTAAAGATGATAATTTTCTAAAATAGTTATCCAAAGGAAGTATAACTTGAGTTTCATATAATATTGGGATGCGGTCGGGGAGGAACCGTATCAAGAAAGTTTTTGGAATGATATGAGTGTAGTTTAAAGATCACCCATGGATTTAAAGGAGAAGCTGACATAACCACAATAGATTTGTCAATAGGAAGTTGCAATGGTTGGGGTACTGAGACTTGGAATTTGATGTGGATGGGTAGAACATTTATTGGGATTCACGCTAGGTCAGTTGCTGAAATAGATGAATACATGACCATCTCTGGAGTTAGACTGGCTATAGTAAGTGCCACCATAGTGTTTCAGTACTAGTTACGGGCATTGGATCGATTTTTAGTAGTCTAAGTGTTGTATTCTTAAAGTGACCTTTGGAGGTGTGTGGGGAATCTGGAAACACAATATGATCATTTTAATGGAACTTCATGACCTGGGTAGGTTTGGTGATGTTTCTATTTCACCCCAAGACTTATCGAGGATGAGAAGTTCTATGGTGGGGAGGTTGTAATGTCCCTAGTTTTGGATTGGTTGAAATGTTCAAAGGAATTTGAGTTTTTTTTTTCATTTGGTGGATGGGGAAAATATCAAACTAAGATTCAAAATAAAATTATGATATTTTTTATCACTTAAACATATTTTTTAGAAATTAATGAGGCTATAAGGGTATCTTAGGGAATTTAAGATCATCCCAAGGGTTTGGGACTCAAAATGGAAGTTTTGGAAAAGACATCCTATGCACACGTTTGGTGCACAGTTAGTGATAACCATGTGGAACAACAATGTATCTTATTTTGTATGGTAAAATGGTTTGGTTAACCATGTGAGGTATCCATACAACCATGTAAAGTGGTGTAGAGGTGCTGAGAGACCCATAATGTTGGTGCATAATTTATTTAACCTTGTACTAAAACCGTACATGATGGTAGTTCTTGGGGGTAGTAACTCTACATAGATGAAGCATGGTTTGTAAACCATTTGAGAAAACTATGTAGTTTGGATGTTTTTGTACAATTTCACCATATAGGCTATGCATGGTTTGTCTATGGGGGTCACTTTGGGAAGTGACACCGCATGGTTGGCACAAATATAGCCAAACCATGTGTCCAAACCATACAGGTCATTAAATACGATTTCATTTTCCATTTTTCTATCTACACTTTAAAAGAAAAACTTCTTCATATCCTTTCTATTTTTCACAATGACCAGCCAAGGGAGCTCACTTATCACTCTATTTTAGGCTTCCATGGATATTTTTAATCTAGTGTCTGAATCAAACACCAGTAGTCTCATTATATTTATAATGGTTATTCTATCATTACTCTACAATCCTATCTTCATTTACCTTTCCATATTGAATTCCATTTCCATACGAGTTCATATACCCTACTTTTAGGGAGTTTTTATATTATTTTGATTTCTCTAAATCAAGATTTAATCAAATCCCGATAATGGATGAATGAAGTATCCTAATCATGTGTTAGGTGTTATAAGGATTTACAATTAACATTTTATCAATTATTAATTTTTATTTATTTATTCACACATAAGAATTTCTGTGTGTTGCTCCTAAAATATAAAATACCTTCAACTTATCACATAGACCTTGTTTAGACATGCTATCAAACCCTTATACGTGGTTGGGGGTTGATGAACTCAATTTGAACCACCCAAAGGGTGTGTTCAAGCTTCTAACTTGATGACCATTTATCCCTATAACCAAAACACGACTAAAGTGGGTTTGGATTATCCTTGATTAAGGAAGTGACCAAATTAATGCATATGAATGGAAATAAATTGTAAAAAAGAATATGTGAAATTATTGGAACTCCTTTATCACATGAGAGTGAATTTTTTTAAATGGAATTAATGAATTTTCATGTAGTATGTATATTCCTGGGATCACCCAATTTCTTATAAATGATATGTATTAATAGTATTAAATTGAATGGAGCTGTAATATGGTAATTAGAATATACTTATACCATTTATTTCACTTTCTAGATATGTGGAATCAATGATTGAATGGAATTAAATTAATTGTGAATGGAATGAACATGTCACTTGGACTTTTTGGGAACCCTTAAATGAATGGTTAAAGGTATGATTTGATTGTATGTTTGGAATGTATATTTCTTATAGACTATGTTAAATTTATAAATGAAATTTTCCTGCTTATTAGATTATGATATGGGTGATATTGTATTTTGATGCAGAATACACTGTACGGGCTCATTGGACATGTGAATAACATCACTCCTTGAGTGACACTTTATTTCATTACACGAAATTCCTTAAACTAGCTTATAGATTGAATGAAATAAGATTATTCATTTAGTGACACCTAGGTTACTTATACGGAATGCCTTAGACAATCTCAAATGTTATATAAAATGGTAATACACCTTGAATGATACCTAGGTTCTTGATACATAATTCCTTAGATGGAATCAGATGTTAAATGAATTATATTAATCCATGGATGATACATGGGTTACTGACATTGAATTCCTTGGATCAGATTAGATTAAAAATGAATTATATTAATATATTGGAAATACTTGGGATCCTGAAATGGAATTAATCCGATGGGATCATAGGATAAATGAAATTATACTCTTCTTGATTACTATCTGAATTACCTTAGTTGATCAACTATAATGCCTTGAATCGTGTAGAACCTTATAGAATCATCATTATATATATATATATATGGATGACTTGGTATCTCTTTGGGTCTACATGACTAGTGTTTCACATGGAATATTTGGCCTATAACCATTTGTCTTTTTTTTATACTTTACTATTATAATGTTCAGAGGCATCCAGCTGATGAAAAAGCATGTAAATTTGGCCAGGAACCCCTTGAGGAGACTGATCATGACATGGTTTATATTTATTTTACTAGTTTCATTATTATACCTGTTAAACTTATTTATTTTATATTCACATATTATATTTTCATTATACATCATTTATGGGGACCTATTGGGTTTTAATCACACCCTGTTCATACCACCATTTGGTACTAGACATATATCTTGACTTTAGGATAGAACTATATTTGTTCTTCTTATTGATACTCTATAGACTAGGTCTAGACTTTGAGTTGGGACTTGAGCATATACTCAAGAATCCTAAAAGAGTTGGGACTTTTGTTTATTTATTCTTTTTTCAATTTATTCTTATTATATTCATTGTATTTCTATATTATGATTCATCATGTTCATGCATGTTTTTTTGTTGGCACTGGCCAGATTATCAGATTACTATTTATTATCAGTTATAATTATCTTTTGATGATCGATATTTTATTTCTTTATGATTAAAATTAATTCCTTACTAATCCATAAGTTATATTATCACCAACATACCATCAATAGACCCTTGATGATAGTTTATATCCTCTAAAAAATGGGGTGTCATTCTTGAGGCAATGTGACCAACTGGTCTTATTACAGTTTATAGAGTGAGCCAGGTCTAGACATTACAATGGTGTCTAAACACTAGGCTAAGGGTTTTTTTGGAAATATTTTGATTATTGATATCTAGGGAATGTTATTTACTTATTTGGTTCCTTTTAATCCATATTATAAGGTTTCATTCAATCCTTACTAGACCTAGGTATATGTTTTCATGTGATTTCCTTTTATTTACAAACCATGTTCTGCTTGTGTTTTTTAAATCCATTTTTATTATAATAATTATTATTTTGTGATACTTGGTGAAATTATAAATTGTTAATCCAATTTTTATGATTCATAAGTTCAAAATAAAAAGGTTTTTTCATGAATTCTTTCAATTATATTTATATAAATAAAATCTATAAATTTTATGTGTTTTATAAAATTCTTATGAAGATTCTCCAAAAGGGTTGGAAACTAAAATTGTGTTTCAAATCCATATAATGATTTTACATGGGATGTTTTATGTGTTTAAGGGATTTACTAGATGTCATTTAATCTTTTTTTTAATTTAAGGGTTTTATTTTATATGTTATTATGTTTCATATAGTTGAATTAAATTTGTGTCATTCTCCTTGTTTATTAATGATTTTATTTTAAAATATATATTATATCTTGGATGTGTTCGATTAAAGTTTATGTTTCCTTCATTTAAAATCTTATTTTCAAATGACACATTTTTTTAAATGGGTTTATAAAGAGATTTAATTTTTTTACTATTTGATTAAAACTAAATACCTATTGGTCACTAGGTATAATATTTTTTTCATGAAATGAGATACACCCTCAGTTTTATCCCATTTAAATCATATTTTATATGAGAATATGGGTCTTAACACTTGAATATGACTATTTTTTAATGATTATTTTAATTTAAAAGGGAGTGGTTATAAAAAGGGATAATGGAGGTGAGACAAAGTAATGATATTACAATGATTTTTTACAAGATCCACTATTTATATGTGGTTGATGTGTTATAATATCTTTTGTAACTTCAAGTAGCTAACCTCATAAAAACCATGTGTATCTGAGTAAGAGATTAAAATATGGTTACTATGTAAGTCATGTTCACATACCAACCAATATCCTCTAGGTATTATATACTATGACTACAGAGATTAAGACCTCGTGAGGCTAGGGAGAGTAATCTAGTGAGTCTATGTGTTAAAAACACACCAATAGTCCATTATGTGTTAGGTTTTTCACAGTACATCTAAAATCATATCACTAGGACCTTAGAAGTCACCCATGATTATATATAATTTACATAGACTACCTTTCTAATACACTTTTATTATTATTAATTTTTACTTTTATTCATTATATTTTCATGACATTTGATATATGGATTTATCTTCTATATAATTGTATGTTATAAATGTGTTTCTCTTTCTCATATTTTTTTTGATGCTTAACAACACTATATATTTTCTCTTGATATTTTTTGATTGATTTCTTATTTCTACATATTCCCATTTTAAATTTAATTATATATATATATATATATTTATATTTATTTATGTAGTTACTTTCATATTGATTATTATGGTGTTTCTAAGAGTGGTTTTGAAATTATTCTAAAAGGGAATATTTCAAATGGGTTTCTAAATGAAATAATCAAATGTCTCATTTAAAAAGATAATTGTATTTTTAAAAAGGATTTAATACATGGTTATGAATTTTTTGACTAATACTTCAAAGAATTAATTACCTTATTATATTTCAAAAAAAAAATATTATAGAATTTATTTTCAAAATAAAATGCATGGATTTTTTTCTTGGTGGAAACCTACTGGGTTTTTCTCTCAAACCTTACTTATAATACTCAGTGTCTACATACATAGTAGAATTTTTTTTTGGATCAAGTTCTTGAGAAGAACCTATTTATAACTTCTTCTCTCTAGAAACACATAGATAATGTCATAGTGGTGAAGTCATATATTGACCTTGTGTTATGAGGAGATCATCGGTTGACATTTTTGGAACCTTTATATATTTTATATCATGTATGCATCGAGAAATTTTGTCTTTATTGTACTTTGAGATCATGGTTTGGATTATTGTATGATTTTAAAATTTATGTATTGTGTTAGTGGAGTTAGGTTTTCATTTCTAGTTTTACATCATTTGGTCCGTTTTATATTAAGTATTGATATATTTTTTTTCATGGAATTCTAATTTATTGACGCACAATGATATAATATTGGAAATGTTTTTCTTCTTATTTATTTATTATTGTGTGTAAAATCATTACCACCAATTTATATTTTATGTATTGTATCTATTCACTATCCTATGGTGATTTAGAAATTTATGAACCTAGATCTTCATTTCAGGTATGGAACATTATTTCAGGTTGTTTTGGGAGAAAGAGGAATATTTGGAAATTTTTTAAAGTATACGATGTGTACTCCTATGTACATGACTTGTACCTAGTTTATGCGCATAATCATGTGTTGGCCATGTAATGGCCTAGTACATGGTTGTGTAGGTGACCTGGAAGACCGCCTAAAGTAGGGTCCGATTGAGGCCAGTACACGATGTGTACATTAAATGAACACATCGTGTACTTTTCTTTTTTATTTGCTTAATAGACTTGGGGTCACATCTTATCTCTAGAACAACTTTCATCATCCCTTATCTCATATAGGAGAGTGATGTACGAATAAAAAATTTCAAGCTCTTCTTGTTCCTCTGTCTGAGCTCCGATTGAGACGCTGATGGGTGTATTGGATTCCCACTGGTGAGTTCTCTCTTTCCATAGAGCCTCTCTTAATAATTTCTCCTCTCTTGAGAGTTATTCAAGGTTGAACATTTTTGAACGTTTTGTTGATCTACGACATTCTAGGCTAATTAAAGGGCCAACATTCGAGAGTGTTCATCGTACCACATCGAGGTTGGTGGTTTTTGACTTACTTTGTTTGTCTTTGGATTATATATGCTAAAAGTGATGAATACCCATGTTTAGGGTATTTCGTGTAATGGAATTTAACCCCGGTTAAGACCTGTTATAGTGTGTTTGGTTGACCAGGGGTTATTGATTATGCATAAGGTCTATTGAATTGATTATGGATGTGTTTCCCATATTTTATTGTCTATGGATGTTTGGTCTAGAAAGCTTGTTAGGATGCTTTTTTTCCATTCCTAGTGTTTTTAGGATAGAGTAGTTGTTTATTTGAGATGCATTTGATTAGAATTATGAATTTATGAACAAGGGGAATTGATTGTGATAGATACCCAGGGTAGGGTCATTTATTTATGAATTGTTGTTATGAATGACCAAAGGTATTGATCGTGAGAGCTTCCATGGGGTCATTGACCAGAGGGGTTAGACCGTGAGAGTTACCTAGAGGGTTGTTATTAAATGAATGTTGGAAAATAAGGAATTGACTGTGAGAGATGTCAAAGGGTCAGTATAATTTATTGTTCCTATGTAGGCAGAGGGGTATTGACAATGAGAGATACCTAGGTGGTCATTGTATTTGACTAGTGATAAATGGGAGCAAAGAGGTTAGACTGTGTGAGATTTCCCAGAGGGTCATTATTATTTATTGATTTGATGTTATGTAAAACAAGAGGGTATTAGAATATGAGAACTTTCCCAGAGGGTTTCTTGTGAATAATTGAATGTTTGTGATGAGTATTCCAAGCCAAAGCACAAGCTGGGACTCGGTCTTGCTAGTTGGTTTAAATGGTATTTTGAGACATCTGTTTTTCTATTATACAAGGGATACATAATTTAGGCTAGATATTGATGTTAAATTATTCAATGGATTGAATAATTAATAAAAATAAATTAATGTAATTTTAAACTGTAGGATTGTTTACTTTTGAGTACTTCCTAATTTATTGCTTCATTTCTGCATATTACCTGCTATATATATATATATTCAATGAGAGTTAGGCATAGATCATTTAGTGGTTTCCTACTAGGATTTGTCTCACACCCTGTTTGGTTCATGATTTTGGACCCAAACAAATTATATTGTTGCAGGTATAGATAAGGTAAAGTTCCCTTCTTTATCAGGTACTTTATTGTTGTTAGAGCTTGAGAGCATGAGACCAAGCTAAGACTTATAATGCTTTTGGAGTTTACTATTTTATATACATTGGTTTTAGTATTTTATTTCTATCATTGTGACTTGTTTGGATGCTTTCCTAGATACATGGGACATGCGTCATTTATTTATATATGTTTCAGTTGTTTATACTATCAGTCTTTCACTATTTACTTATACTGTATGGTATTAATGCTTCTGCTATTTTTTATTATTGTTATTCTGTTGTGTATAGTATTCCAATGAGGGAATATTTTCCACACTATTAGAGCTTGTCCCTCACTACTAGTCAGTAGCCTCTGGCATTTGGGGAAATTTTCTTGGGGTCATGTGACCAACCAGGTTCGGGGCACCTTTGGGCGTTACCCAGAATTGGGATGTTAAGAAGTGGTATCATAGGAGTTTTTTCCTTCTTTGTTTTACTGTTTGGAGTCTATAGATAGGGATATGAAGGAATGGGTAGTTGGTAAAAAAAATTTCCTAGGATTAACTTACCCATGTACAGGGAAAATCCAAGTTACCTCGAATATTGCAATTTTTTTGGTTTTGCAATTGTTATAGTTGATTTGATTTCACCGTTGGGTGACACACTTGTTTTGTGCTTTTATCATTGATTTCATTAAGGTTTTATTTCTATTGCAACCTGATGAGATGAGATTATTCCATCTCAAGCATCATATAGGCACTTTCTAGAGATCACATGTATTTCATTCTTGTTATGCCATTAAGGGTGCATTACTGATTTCATGCTGTTGTGATAGATATTGTGATAGATATGCTTGCGGTTTCGATATGAATAAGGATGAAAAACATTTATATTCAGGAGTATGGGATCTCATGGATTGGAATTTCTCATTACTTGGACAAAATTTTATGTTTTTAAGGGTTTCAGAGGAGTTTCAGAGGTCTAATGCCCGGAAACCCAGACAACACGGCGTGTGGTGTTATGAGCACACACCGTGTGTTATTTTGTTATAGAAGAAACAAATTATTTTAAGTACCCATCATTTACTATTAGTACACGCCATGTAGTGTCTAACTGTGTGAGCAGAGACACGGGGTTGGGGAAACTTCTAGTAAAACACACTATGTATAGATCATACATTCCCTGTGTAGAGAACCATGTATCTGGCCATGTGACCAACAACATGGATGGATAAAACATAGGGTTTACACACTGTGTCCCATTCTTTCAGGACGTTTAGAGTCGACAGTGCCTCTAACTGTGTGAGTAATGACACAGGTGGTTAGAACTTAAGTAGTACATGTCGTGTCTAGGTTGAACACACCGTGTAGTGTTACCCAGGAGAGAAACACATGGTTCGAGCCATGTAGAAGTACATGGGCATGATAGAAAATTAAAGTACATGATGTGTCTTATGTGGAACACACCATGTGTAGGGGTTTTACATGACCATGATGGGCATAGGTACACGCCGTGTTAAAATCTTATGGGAACACGCCATATAGAGTTTATACACGCCGTGTAGCCCTATTTTATAAAACATGTGTGTATTCTTCTCCTGTTACTTTCTTTCACTTATAAGTTATTTTCCTCGATAACATTTAACTGAGGTGTGCACTTGACATTGAAGATTCATTCCACAAAGACCTCCTCTAGTTGTAAAATAGATACACGACAATGATCAGAGACTGGAAATGGTAGATCCGGGATTACCAACATATCCTCCCATCATGCCTATCTTGGAACCAGCTATTATATCGGATACAAGTGATGATGAAAAGTTCTGTGAAGGATTTTTGAGGATGTAACAGACTTTCCAGGGAGTAACAAATCCTGCCCGTCTATGGAAGAGTTGAGGAGGGTTTTTCTGCAGCAGCATCCTCCCACTTTTTCTGGGGATGGAGGACCACAGGCTTTAGAGTCATGGTTGGAGGCCATTCTTTCTATCTTTAAGCATCTAGAGATGCCTCTTGATAGGAGGGTAAATATTACGATGTACATTTTTTGTGATTCTACCAAGATATAGTGGGATTTTATCTCACAGGAAGGAAGTCATCAGGATATGGTTTGGGAAGAGTTTTAGAGGACATTCTATGACTAATTCTACCCCGAGATGTTCAAGGCCTATCGAGCATAGGAGTTCATTCATTTAGAGTAGGGTGATATTTTAGTTATGGATTAGTCATACTGTTTTACTATGATTCAATGTTTTGTACCTGTTCTGGGATGTGATGGATTATCTTTGGCTAGGAAATTTGAGGATGGTCTCAGGTATGACATCTGATCACAGGTGAATGTTTTCAGGCTGAGTTCAGTGATGGATATAGTGAACCAGGCACTGATTATCGAGTGCAATATAAGGGAGTTGGTAGCTACGAGCCTGGGTGGTTTAGCATCCAGGGTTGGTACTCCTTCGGCAAAAAACAAGAAGCGCCTCAGGGAGATTTCACATGATGTTTGTTCAGGTTACCATGTGGTATGCTACCATCACGGTAAGAGTGGGAACATGAAACCTTAGTGCCTGAGAGAGCCATTTGAGTGCCAAGATTGTGGCAAGATAGGTCATCTTCAGCGTTTTTTCTAGGTGCTTTCACCAATGATGAGTGATAGGGGTTCTTCTATGACTCCACGTTCAGGAGCAGTACCACCAGTTTCTCATCATTCAGGTAATGAGAGTTCGTCAGACCATTCAGGCTGAGGAGGTGGTCATGGATATGGTAGCCAGGCTAGAGGTTTTTAGTAACAATACGTTGGATCATCTCAGGGTATTCAGGCAGGGTCACATGGCCGTGGTATAGGTTAGACTTTTTCAGTGGAGCATAACTAGCCGAAGTAGGATCCTAGACCTTCTATGGTTAGAGTTACGATTCTATCTACCTAAGTTTTATCTTCTAATCTTTTTGATACATGGGATTCCTATAGTTTTATATCTATTTATATTGTGGAGAGACTTGGGCTCTGCATATTTACTTCTGAGGATATTACAATGCTAGAAACTCCGTTGGTAATTAGGATGGCTAGTGTACGTCAGTGCAAGGAGTTTCCTCTTGAGGTTGGTGGCTATCACTTCTTATGAGACCTATATGTATTAGAGATGATAGGCTTAGATTTCATTCTCATAATGGATTGATTAGTCTCTTTTAGGACTTTGTTTACTGCTATTTCCACATGGTGAGTTTCACATCACTCCAGGGCAGGTATTTTCTATACAAGAGAGAAGGGGATGTCCAGCCGAGCAGAGCTGGACCCCAACATCATGGATTTATATTAATTACCACCTAGATTGCTATTTTATATCTGGATGATAGGGGAATTCACAGATGGACTTTCCTCAAGTGGAATATCATTTCAAATATTTCTTTCTAGATGAATTTTTATGTTTACCTTCAGAGTGAGAGTTATATTTATCTATTGAGCTTGTTCCAAAAGAGGTAATAGTGTCCATTCCTCCTTATAGGATAGCAACACCAATGTTACATGAGATTAAGAAGAATTTAGAGGAGTTGTAGGAAAATGGTTTCATCCAACCCAGTACATCTCTGTGGGGTTTCTATATCCTTTTTTCAATGAAGGCGGATGGTACCCTTAGAATTTGGGTGGATTATCAGAAGCTGAAATAGTTGATGGTCCATAACTGATATCCATTACCGAGGATTGATGATCTATTTGATCAGCATCGAGGATCTTGGGTGTTCTTGAAGATTTATTTGAGATTTTCTTATCATCTGTTGCGCGTTAAACCATCAGATATACCTCTTACATCTTTTTGGAGCAGGTATGGTCTATATGAGTATTTGGTTATGTCGTTCGGACTTATGAACTTACCAACAATTTTCATGGAATTGATAAACTGAGTGTTCCATCCTTACTTGGATTATTTTTTGGTATCATTCATGGATGATATCTTTGTGTACTCTCACACTCAAAACGCCCATGTCACCCATCTTGTGATCATTTTGAGTACACTAAGATAGCATCAGTTATATCCTAAGCTCTCAAAATGCCACTTTTGGATGGATCAAATTCACTTCCTCGGTCATGTTATCTCAAAGAAAGGATTATCAGTATACCCAAATAAAGCGAGAGAATTAGTTTCTTGGAAGTATCTAAAGAACGTCTTTGAGGTATGAAGTTTTTTTGGATGAATGGTTACTATAGGAGCTTTATATAAGACTTTTCATGCTTATCATCATCACTAAAGGGCCTGACTAATAAGGGTGTGAAGTACTTATGGAAATTTTCCTGTGATTCATCCATTCAAGAGCTATAAGGGAGATTGACTTTTGTACTGATACTGATTTTTCCAAAGCTGGGAAAGAGTTACACCATTTAATGCGATGCATTAGGTATCGGGCTGGGAGTAGTGCTTATGAAGGGGGAAGGAGTCGTTGCATATGGGTCTCGGTAGTTGAGGCCATAGTAGAGTAATTACCCGATGCACGATCTCATGTTAACTAGACATTTTCATGCTTTATGATTTTGTAGAAATTATCTTTTGGGAGAGCATTTTATGGTATTCACTGACCAAAAAAGTATCAATTATATCTTTACTCAGTGTGATCTGAATTTGAGATAGTAAAGGTGGGTTGAGTACCTTTAGTCTTTTGACTTTGAGATTGCTTACACACATGGGAAATGCAACGCAGTGGATGATACATTGAGTAGGAGGACTTAGATATAGGTAGTTCAGGAGGCCAATAGTGAGTGGAATCTTATGGCTCTATTCTTTGAGATGAATTTGAAGGTGCACGACAGACAGGGGGATACGTTTCTTTCTTCTATAGTGGTTACTTCTACTCTACTAGATCGAGTGCGAATGAGACATCTATCAGATTTCGAAGGCCCTGTCCTATGGGTGAGTGTGTCAGGAGAGGACCCTACTCCTGGGTGGACCATAGGTGAGGATGAGATATTGCGTTTTTATGGATGTGTATGGGTATTAGTAGACATACACGAAGAGTTGATGCGGGATTTTCAATGCTCAGTTTGGGCAGTTCATCCTGGGGTCACCAAGATGTATCGGGATCTACACTGCTAGTATTGGTGGCCAGGTATGAAGATGGATCTTACTGGTTTTGTTATGATATGTTCCACCTGTCAGTAGGTGAAGGTGGAGAATCAATGACTAGCAGGGCTTTTACAACACTTACCCTGTAACACCCCAAGCATCCATGGTACGTTTCCCTTTATGTAATGCAATAGCTTGTGATGTACGCAACTTGGAGTTTTAACACACAACGACCAATGAAACTAGCCATTATGAATAGTAATATCCACTTTTTGAAATTTTATAAATTTTAATTTCCTAAATGGAATTCATTTTTGGATTCAGAACATCAAAATTACCTTAGGGTGAATTTTTGGTATTTTTCTGAAAACATTCAATTTTTGATGAATAGTGAAAAATAATGCGTTATTGTTTAAAACCGATTTTTTATTTAAATAATTAGTAATTATATTTTAATTTGTTTTAGTTCAAAATAGAAACATAATACTTATATATGTTCAATGTAATTCGTTGGAATCATTTTATAATATGTTTAGATATATAAAAGTTTATTGAACTTTTTACTGTCTTTTATCCACCTTCTAGGAGCATTTGAAAATTTGCATAAAACTTAATTTTACCAATTCTGCGAGTTTAATTTCCAAAATTTGAGAGACATGGTTAATATCAGTAAATAAAATTTGGTTTAATAAGATGAAAATAGTTTTTGGTGAATAGTTACTTTTGACTTTTATTTACCACGATTAAAAGTAAATAAGGAAATTAAAGGTAAAATTGATATTTTAATTACCCTAAAACATGTAATAATTCTATTTTATAAGTGTAATTCGACCAAAAACAACCTTAGGAATAAAATATGATCATTCTGGTCCACTTGGATTAGATTAGGGCGATTATTATTATTTTATTTAAAGAACAGTTAAATGTGTTAAATTCAAAGATTAATAACTAAACCATTTTTAATATAGGGTTATACATAAATAAAAGTACACTATAAATATTCCTTGGAAATATAAAAATATCCACTACATAATGGTATTTTATTTATAATTTTTAGAAATTAAATAATTAAATTTATTTATGACACAATGATGATGTAGTAATTACCTTACTAATGAAAGAATAAAATAAATGGTATTATAAATGTTAAAATAAATATAATTTCAAAGTTTTTTTGACATCCACGAATTTTCTAGGTTAATATGACATGTTAAGGTTGATTATATAATTTTTTTTCTAAGTAATAATGCTGTTATGATTTTTCACAAAAACCAAATACTAAATAGTGTCAAAATTGACATAAATGAGTTTTTAAAACAAATACTATATTATTGGTTGATCTAATATTCCAAAAAATATAAGGTTAGAAAAAATGGATTAAATAATATTATATATTTTATTAATGAACCACTTTATGTTCTCTTGGATTTTTAGAGTATGTTTATTAACCATATAGTGTAAAAATACAAGAAGACACAGTAAAAGTTAAACTATTTAACTAATAGTTAAATCTAAAAGATAAGGTTAATATGGTGACCTAAAATTATCTAAAACCAATTTTTTTGGGAGGATTTAGACCCATATCTACCTTATATTCTAAATAAATCAGTTTGTATCCATTAGAAATCGAATTTGTTTTTATAATAAAATAATATTTCAATCTTTTCCTAAGGTGCCTCTCACCCCTCTTATAAAAGGGCACTTCCCCTTCTCTCAAAATCACAAATACCAAGCCATTTGGATAGGCCAAACCCTGCCCAAATATTCTTCCAACTTCCCTCACATCAATATAGAGTCCTTAATTTGATCAGAAATCCAACCTAAGGAGAAATTTTTATCAACTCAAAAGGAAACACCCAAAGAAGAGGTAATAATTTCACCACCCTCTTTCAAGTTCTTTTATTCTTCCACTTCCTATTTATTTGTTGTTTCCATACCAAAATAATCAATCCAGTACCTACTACATAAATTTATGTTATTATAAATATGGTACTACCATATTCGTTATTCTATCCATCCTATGAATGACAAAGTCACTATACATGCGTACGTACGACTTTCCATCTCCACATTGTTGTGTAGTTTTTTATTCAAACACTTCATTATTTGTATGGGTATAATAATGAGTATAATTGATTTAAATAATAAATATAAAATTTTATTTATTCTTTATATATGATATAACATCCAATTACATATGATTTCACCATCAATATAATGATATTGTCACTCATGCGTACGTACAGATTACTGTCTCCACGAACGCGATGAGATTTATTCCCCATCGTAATCATTCAAGAATAATTTTCATTTTATGATTAAAAATAATGTTTAATAACTTAATATAATTCTTTATATTAACAAAATACATCCAATCCATAAAAAACATGGCTTACATAACCAATTATATAAAGGAAAATGAATCATTTAACACTCAAAACAATGATACTAATTAAATATTATTAACAAAGAAGTATTAGAGGATCATATATGATATCATATTTATCGATATAGTTCATGTATAATTTAATAACTGTGTTTTAACTATTATACATGAGTTTAACATACCATATACTAATGAAAAGTACAAGGTAAGGGTTAATTCTACAATCTATTCATTATTCGAGGTTTTTTATACGTGAGTATCTACATGGACCTCTTTATCATCCACATCCATGTTTATTAAAACTTTATTTCAAAATATTTTTAATATTTCATAGAATATGGTTTAAAGTCATTTATAACCTTGTTTGAATTTTTATAAAATGTTTATAAAATAATCTTTCCATCATTTTCCAAAAAAGTTACTTTACGGCCATTTGAACAAAATGAAGGAAATAACGTTTTTTTAACTCATACGGTGAGTGAGGCTATTTTTGGCCAATATATAACCTTCAAAGCTTCCCTTACAAGATTATAAGAATATTTTAAAAACAAACATTTTCTTTTATATTTATGTGACTTTTAAATAATTTCAAAATAGAAAGAGATATTTTTTTCAAATAGTTTTCATTTCATCTATGTCAGTATCCTTTGATGTATTTTAAACTTGTTTGAAGTTGATTTATTATGATTGAAATCTTCCATAATGTATTTATAGTTTTTTGATATGTTTGACTGTGGATATATTATTTTTATACCATTCATGGTTTATGGATAATGTATTTACATTTATTATGTTGGTTTTAATACGAATGTTTATGTTATGTTTAAACCTTTTCATATGAGGAATTCATTGGACTTAGTAAGTGATGGGTGGAGACTGCTATAGCTCCTTGATGCATCGGTAGGTCTCATGAGACAAACTAGTTTCTTGGTACAAGGCCTTGAAAAAATCTTATTTGCAGTCATGGCATGAGGCCTTGACTATGTGGTTATGAAGTCTGGAATTATGCATTCCATCATTATGAAATTGGCTATTGATATTACATGTGATTATTCAACTAATAGAATATCAATGTGAATAAGTAAATGGAATTATTTGATTTATCTTTTCCATATACTGACTAAGTTTAATTTTAAAAGGCTTGTTTTTTAGTCTTATACATTGCCTTAAATGTTTATGCTTATTTATGAAAGTTTACACTATATTGTTTTCCTTATAGAGCATATGAGCTCACCTCTTTCTATATTTTAATTTTCCCAGGATGCGAAAAGTATATTTTGATGGACATGCATGGATATTCTATGGGATAAGAATGTGGTCAATGGAGACAATGTTATTGTGGTTTTTCATTTTATAACGTAATGTAAAACTTATGAATGTATCCAGTACTTCCAAGGCTACTAAACTGATCAGTCATTCGAGATTTTATCCCTTACGATCATGCCAATGTTATGTAATAATGCACCAACTCTGGATAATGGGGGTTAGGGTGTTATAGTAGGTATCATTATAAGTTTATTACAAACCTTGGAAACTAGATTTAGATAAACTTTAATTAGATCACATTACCCAAAAATAGACTTTGAGTATTAGTATAAAAAAACATCCTATAATTTTGGTAATATAGATATTTTGTGTATTTTCAACGAAATAAATCTCTGTCTAGATATGAGCAAGTAGAGGTGGCTCTGTCACATATGTACCTAGGAGTGAAAACTCCGATAAGGAGTTTCTAGCATGACCTGGGGTATCTTAGTACATGACAACGGACCTTGCTGCACTCTTGGTTATGACACTCTCGAGGGATATGCTTAGGAAAATTCACATTTTATTTACAAACCATTATGAAATATTTATAAGTATATACCTCCCCAAAGAAAACATTTTTAATATTATGGATTATATCCATAAACTATTCAATTTATGTTAAGTGTTTTACAAGTTTGGAATTATGTAATGTGATTCATAAACTAATCTAGTGTATTACATTGTTTAGAAATGGATCCTAGTGGAAGGAATGGAAACCGTATCAACACAAGTTATCCAGGTAAGGATTTACCTCCTACTCAAGATAATTATAGAAGAGCTGGTAATGAAACTGGTGCTGATCAGCTTATCACCATACTAGGACAACTCACTCAGGTTATGAATAATAACCTTACCAGTATGGAGCACCCTGATCCACAAAGTGGAGGATCAAAGTTTGACCGCTTCATATAGTAGAAACCACTAACATTAAATTGGAGTACAAATCCATTAGTATATAAGAAATGGATAAGTTCCTTAGAGAAAATATTTCATTCTTTGGGGAGTAGCAAAGGGAAAAAGTTGTCATGTTAGTTTATCTCCTCATAGGAGATGCAGATCAATGGTGGTCATTAATCCAAAACACAAAGGAAGATGAAGTAGTATCGAACATGGAATGGAAGGATTTTAAAGATATTTTCTTAGAAAAATACTTTCCTCATGACCATCGAGTGGATATGAAAATACAATTTCTGAGTCTGAGGCAAAAGGAGGATGATAATGTCGCAAAGTATGAGGCTAACATTACAAGGTTAGCAAGGCATGTTGCAGATTATATACGTAACCTAAGGAGTAAGATTGATTGATTCTTTGATGGGTTAAAACCATTTCTCTGTTGAGTATTAGTCTCACAATCCTTCTCATCATACCAAGATATTGTCTCATGCACTATCAAGACAGAAAAGGAATTCTCTATGTATTACGACTTTAAATCAAAGAAAGAGAAAAAGAGATCTTCTGAACACTATGGAAATTGAAATAAGGGGAAGAAAGGAAAATTTAAATATCCATCCTATGGAAAATGTGGTAAGAAACATCCTGGTACTTTCCTGAAGGGAATGGGAGTCTGTTACAAGTGTGGTGAAAAATGCCACCAAGCTCGTGATTGGAAGGTTAAGAAATAGGATGTCAATGTTGAATGATACAATTTTATAGAAAAGGGGAATTATGAAAATTAATGTATTAAGTTCCAAGGGAAATTACCTGAGAAATGGCCAAGGGAGCAAGGACAATCTTATGTGATCACTACTGCTGAGGTTAAAGATCCGAAAGATGTGGTGACAGATAATTTAATGGTTTACTCATGTTTATCCAATGCTTTATTTGATTCTGAATCATCACATTGTTTCATATCTTCCTATTTTTCTACTAAAATTATATATTTTCAATTTGATTTTACAAGGGACTTGTCAGTCAAAACTCCTAAGGGAAGTATCATTGTAACAATGTTTTGTGAATCAGTTCCCACTAGGGCATATAAATGTTCTTTGTCCACTGATCTCATCATCATACCCATGATTGAATTTGATATAATCCTCGATATAGATTGGTTGTTAGACCATGATGCAAAAATTTATTGTATGAATAAGGAGGTTAAATTTTTTTATGATGATAAAGAGTACATTATTTTTTGAGCAGAAATATCACCATATGATTCTTATCTAGATCCACCCCTAGTAGCTCTACTAAATTCAATTATCAGGGAGGAAGAGAATGAAATAAATGTGGGTGAGGAAAGGAATGTTAAAATAGAGGATGTATCTATTGTGAAAAAATATGTTGATTTGTTTCTAGAGGATTTACCTAGACATCCTCTAGAACAAGAAATTGAGTTTTCCATTGATTTAATTGCTGGTTTAGGGACCATATCAAAGACCCCTTATAGAATGGCCATTGTGGAATTACTGTAACTAAAGAAAAAAATAGAGGAATTGAGTAATAAAGGATTTATATACCCTAATGGTTCTCCCTGGGGAGTCCCTGTCCTTTTTGTTAAGAAGAATGACAGATCTATGAGGTTGTGCATTGACTACATGGATATCAATGCTATAACAATAAAGAACAAGTATCCCTTACCTCGCATTGATGATTTATTAAAAAAACATCAGGGAGCTCAATATTTTTCAAATATTGATCTACAATCTGGATATCATCTATTGTGTGTGAAGAAGGAAGACATTTTGAAAACAGCGTTTCGAACTAGGTATAGGCATTACGAGTTTACAATAATGCCTTCTGGATTGAAAAATTCACCCTCTTTCTTCATAGATCTAATGAATAGAATTTTCAAGGAATATCTTGATGAGTTTTTAATGGTATTTATTAATGATATCTTGGTATACTCAAAAGATATGAACATCCTGAAAATCACTTGAGCACTATTCTAAATAAATGAATTATATAGGAAGTTTAGAAAGTGTGAATTATGGCTTCAAGAGATTTCTTTTCTTGTCCATATAGTTTTAAAGTATAGAATATCTTTTTATCCTTCAAATACCAAGGAAATCCAAGAATGTCTAGCACCGAAAAGTATAACTGAGGTATGCAGTTTTATGGGTTTAGTAGGTTAGTATCAATGTTTCGTCGAGAATTTTTCCCGGTTGGCTAACCCATTAACCAAGCTCACACGTAAAGGGGTAAATTTTTTTTGGAAAAAAGGGAGTGAAGAATGTTTTGAAGAATTGAAGATAATATTAGTCAATGCTCCTATATTGAATCTACTATCGGGGAATGATGTGTCTGTTATTTATAGTGATGCTTCAAAGAAAGGACTTGGTTGTGTCCTTATGTAGAATGATATAGTTATTTCCTATGCATCACAACAACTAAAAATTCATGAGAAAAACTATCCCACTCAATATCTTGAGTTATCAGGTGTAATCTTTGCTCTGAAAATATGGAGACACTATCTCTATGGTGAAAAATGTGAGATTTATACTTTTCACAAGAATTTGAAGTATATTTTGTCACAGAAAGAACTCAACATGAGGCAAAGATGATGTCTTGGACTACTCAAGGATTTTGATTGCACTATACACTACCACCCAGGGATGGAAAATAAGGTGGCAGATGCTTTGAGTAGAAAGTATCATGGAGTTTTGAACAAGATGAGAGTTGAAAGGGATCCTATTTTCATGGATCTAGTAAAGATGGATATGGGAATAACCATGGAAGGTGAAGCATAAATACTTTTTCAAATGGTTTACAAACCATATTTACTAAAAAGGATAAAGAGTTCTCATACTGTTGATGAGGAGTTTCAAAAGAAGATTAAATATGTGAATGATGGGAGATTGAGTGACTTCGTGTTTGAAGATAGAATTTTGAAATTTGGGAAGTGGCTTTGTGTTCCTGACATACCTGATCTAAAAAGGGAATTGTTGGATGATGCTTGTAGCTCCAATTTATCTATACACCCTGGTAGAACTAAGATATATAGAGATTTGAAGGAAAATTTTTAGTGGGACAACATGAAGAGAGAGATTTCTGATTTTGTGTCAATATGTATGGTTTGTCAACAAGTGAAAGCTGGAAGACAACATCCTAGAGGAGTCATGCAACCTATTCCCATACCTGAGTGGAAATGGGATGATATTATGATGGAATTTTTCATGGGGATACCAAATAATCCTAGAAGGAATGATGCAATATGGGTCATTGTTGATCATCTTTCCAATTCAACCAATTTTCTTACTAAAATAGAAGATTTACCACTTGGACATCTGGCAAGACTATATATTAATGAAGTTGTAAGACTTCATGGTGTACCCCTATTGATTTTTCATGATCATGATCCCCGTTTTACATCAAGATTCTAGAAAAGTCTTCAGAAGGCCCTAAATACTGAACTTCGTTTGTGCACTTCCAACCACCCTCAAACCGATGGACAATCAGAATAAACTATTAAAGCATTAGAAGACATGTTGAGATCTTTCTCACTTGACTTTCAAGGTATGTGGGATCAATATTTACATATGGTAGAATTTTCCTATAACAATAGATTCCATTCAAGTATTCATATGTCACCATATGAAGCATTATGTGAAATGATATGTCGCAAACCAACTTGTTGGGATGATGTTGGTGAAAGAAAAATCGTAGGCCCAGAACTTGTTGTGGAAACAATAGAAAGAGTGAATATTATCCAAACCCACATCAAAGCATCCTAAAGTAGGAAAAAGAGCTATTCCAATAACCGGTGGAAGGATTTGGAATTTCAAGTAGGATACCATGTTTTCTTGAAGGTATCTCCATGGAAAGGTGTTATACGTTTCGGTAAGAAGGGTAAATTGAGTCCCATGTACATCGGACCTTTTGAAATACTAGAATGAATTGGTGTTATAGCTTATCGTTTGGAAATGCCTCCAAGTATCTCCAAATTTCATGATGTGTTCCACATATCACTGTTGAGGGAAAACATGCCTGACCCAATGCATGTACCCACCTATGATGAAATAGAACTGGAACCTGATCTGTCTTATTGCGAAGTGCCTATCATAATTCTTGATACTAGAGAACAAGTGTTGAGAAACTGGACGAATCGTCTGGTGAAAGTTCTATGGAGAAACCAAAAGATGGAAGAGGGATCATGGGAGCCCGAGGAACTTATGATGAAGAACCACCTGAATATTTTTATGTAGTAATATTCTAGAAATTTTGAGGATGAAATTATTTTAAGGAGGGGAGAATGTAACTCCCCAAGATTCCACAATACGTTTCCCTTTGAATAATGCAGTAGCTTGCATTGTATGCAACTTGGATTTTTAACACACCACGACCAATGAAACTAGCTATTATGAAAAATAATACCCACTTTTTGAAAATTTATAAATTTTAATTTTCAAAATGTACTTCATTTTTGGGTTTATAATATCAAAATTAACTTTGAGTGAATTTTTGGTATTTTTTTGAAAACGTTAAATTTTTGATGAATAGTGAAAAACACTACTTTATTGTTAAAAAATGATTTATTATTTAAATAACTAGATAATTTATTTTAATTTATTTTAGGTCAAAATAGATTCATAATACCTATATATGTTCAATATAATTCATTAGTGTCATTTTATAATAAATTTAGATATAAAATTTTTATTGAACTTTTTACCGCTTTTTCCCACCTTCTAGGAGCATTTCAAAATTTTCATAAAACTTGATTTTACCGCTTTTGTGAGTTGAATTTCAAAAATCATAGAGACATGGTTAATATTAGTAAGTAAAATTTTCTTCAATAAGATGAAAATAATTTTGGGTGAATATTAACTTTTGACTTTTATTTACCACTGTTAAAAGTAAATAGGGTAATTAATGGTAAAAATGATATTATAATTATCCTAACACATGTAATAATTCTATTGGATAAGTTTAATTCGAAAAATAACAACCATAGGAATAAAATATGATCCTTTTGGTCCACTTGGATTAATTAGGACAATTATTATTATTTTATTTAAAGAAGAGTTAAAAGTGTTAAATTCAATGTTTAATAACTAAAACATTTTTAATATAGGGTTACACATAAGATAAATTCGACTATAAATATTCATTATAAATCTAAAACAATTTCATAAATAATTTTATTTTATTAATTATTTTTAGACATTAAATAGTAAAATTTATTTATAACACAATGATGATGCAGTAATTACTTTATTAATTAAGGAATCAAATAAATGGTATTATAAATATTAAAATAAATATAATTTCAAAGTTTTTATGAGATACAAGAATTTTATAGATTAACATGACATGTTAGGGTTGATTAAATAATTTTTTTCAAAGTAATAATGCTGTTATAATTTTCAAAAAATCCAAATACTAAATAGTGTTAACATTGGCATAAATGAGTTTTTAAAACAAATACTATATTATTGATTGATATAATATTTCTAAAAATTTAAGGTTCATAAAAAGGGATTAAATAATATTATATATGTCATTAATGAACCTCTTGAGGTTCTCTTGGAAGTTTAGAATAATTTTATTAACCATATAGTATAAGAATACTAGAAGACACGGTAAATGTTAAACTATTTAACTAATAGTTAAATCTAAAAGATAAGGTTAATATGGTAACCTAAAATTGTCTAAAACCTATTTGTTGGGATTATTTTGACCCATGTGCACTATAGATTCAAAATAAATCAAATTTGATCCATTAGAATCTGAAAATGAATTTATAATAAAATAATATTTTAAACTTTTCCTCAGGTGCCCCTCACCCCTCTTATAAAAGGGCACATCCCCTTCCCTCAAAATCACAACTACAAAGCCATTTGGATTGGCCAACCCATACCCACATATCCTTTTAACTTCCCTCACATAAACCTATTTTCCTTACATTGATCAAAAATCCATCTTAAGGAGACCTTTTGATCAACTCAAATGGAAACACCTAAAGAAGAGGTAATAACTTCACGACCCTCTTTCAAGTTGTTTTCTTCATCCACTTCCTCTTTATTTGTTATTTCCATAATAAAATAATAACTCCAGTAACTCCTACATACTGTGATTTTATTATAATTATGGTGTAACCTAATTCATCTTTCTATCCATCCTATGAATGACAAAGTCACCATATGTGCGTACGTATGGCTTACCGTCTCCACGTCGTGGTGTAGTTTGTATTCAAAAACATCATTATTTGGATGGGTATAATAATGAGTATAATTGATCTAAATATTAAATATAACATGTCAATGATTCTGTATATATGATATGGCATCCAATTACATATGATTTCACCATCAATATGATGATATTGTCACTCGTGCGTACGTATAGATTATCGTCTCCACGAATGCGATGAGATTCATTCCCCATCGTAATCATTCAAGAATAATTATCATTTTATTATTAAAAATAATTTTAAGAAGTTAATATCATTATTGATATGAATAAAATAAATCAAATCCATAACATACATGTCTTACGTAACTAAGCATATAAAGGAAAACAAATCAGTTAACACCCGAAATGATGATACTACTTAAATATTATTAACAAAGCAATATTAGAGGATCATATATGATATAATATTTATGTATACAGTTATTGTATAATTTAATAACAATGTTTTAACTATTATACATGAGGTTAACATACCATCTACTGAGGACAATTACAAGTTAATGGTTAATTCTACAATCTCTTCATTATTTGAGGTTGTTTATACGTGAGTATCTACTAGGACCTCTTTATCATCCACCTCTGTGTTTCTTAAAAGTGTATTTCAAAATATTTTTACTATTTCCTAGAATATGGGTTAAAGTAATTTATACCCTTGTTTTACTTTTTAAATTTTTTTTATAAAGGAATCTTTCTGTCATTTTCCAAACAAGGTAATTTATGACCTTTTCGAAAAAATTAAGGAAAGAATGTTTTTTTACTTATACAGTGAGTGCAGATATTTTCCACCATTATAACACCTTCAAAGATTCCCTTAAAATATTATAAGAATATTTTCAAAATAAATTTTTTCTTTTATATTTATGTGACTTTTAAATAATTTCAAAATAGAATGAGGTTTTTCTTTCAAATAGTTTTCATGTCATATATGTCAACATCCTTTGATGGATTTTAAACTTGTTTGAAGTTGATTTATTATGATACAAATCTTCCATATTGTATTGAAGGTTTTCTGATATGTTTGATTGTGGCTGTGTTATTTTTATACCATTCATGGTTTAGGGATAAATTATTGACATTTCATATGCTAGTTTTAATAGGAATTTTTATGTTATGTTTAAATATTTTAATATGAAGAATGCACTGGACTTAGTAAGTGACAGGTGGAGCCCGCTACAGCTCCTTGATACATCGGTAGGTCTCATGAGACAAACTAGTGTCTTGGAACAAGGCCTTGAAAAAATATTATTTTTAGTCTTGGCATGAGGCCTTGACTCTGTGGTTATGAAGTCTGGCATTATACATTCCATAATTATGAAATTGGCTAATGATACTACATGTGATTATTCGAATAATATAATATCCATGTGAATAAGTAAATGGAATTATTTGATTTATCTTTTCCATATTATGATTAAGTTTATGTTTAAAAGGCTTGTGTTTTAGTATTATACATTACCTTAAATGTTTATGTTTATTTATGAAATTTTCCTCCATATTGTTATCCTTACTGATCATCTCAGCTCACCCTTTTATATGTTTTCTTTTTCCCAGGATGCGAAGAATTATATTATGACTGAACTATAGGGATACTCTAAGGGATATGAATGTGGTCAATAGAGACAATGTTGTTGTTGTTTTTCATTTTATAATGTAATGTAAAACTTAGGAATTAATCTAGTACTTCCAAGGCTACTAAACTGATCGGTCTTTCTGTATTTTATCCCTTGTGATCATGTCAATGTTATGTAATAATGCACTAACTCTGGGTAACTGGGGTCGAGGTGTTACATACCCATTCTCGAGTGGAAATGTAATGATGTCACACTAGATTTCGTGAGTGGTTTATCGAGGTTTCCTAGAGGGAATGATGCAGTTTGGGTAGTTTTTTAAAGACTCGTGAAGGTTTCACATTTCTTGTCGACTAAGGATACATTCAATATTAATGAGCTTGGAAGGTTGTATATCTGGGATATTGTACGGTTGCATGGAGTTCTGCACTCTATCATCTCAAACAGGGATTCTCAGGTAACTTATCATGTCTGGAAGGGACTATAGAGGGCCTTGGGTACACAGGTACTTATGAGTAAATCATACCATCCCCAGATAGATGGCCAGTCTGAGCATACGATTTAGGTTTTGGAGGACAATATTTGAGCATGCGTTCTAGATTTTGGGGGTTCTTGGGAGAGACACATACAACTTTTTGTGTTTTTCTATAATAATAGTTTTTAGGTGATGATTCATATGGAAGCTTATGAGGCTTTATACGGTAGGACATTCTAATCACCCTTATGTTGGCCGGAGGTAGGAGATTCATCTATGTTGGGAACTCGTCTTGTCCAGGAGACCACTGAGCATGTGGAGTTAATTCGGAAGACGATGTCTATTGCTTAGTCTCACCAGAAATATTATGATGATCAATGGAGATGACCTATGGATTTCAAAGTGGGAGATCAAGTTTTCTTATGTGCCACACCAAGGTTGGGAAACAAGAGGATCATGAGATAGGGGAATCATTCACTAAGATACGTCGACCTGTTTGAGGTTTTTGAGAGAGTTTTGCCGGTTTCCTATCAATTGTAGTTACCTTAGAGGTATAAGGATATGCATGATGTCTTTCATGTTTCTCGGCTATGACATTAATTTTTTATACCTATCTCACGTTTTCAACCTGAGGAGGTTGATTTGGAGATGGATGCATCCTTTGAGGAACACCCTATCCAGATTGTGGATCATAGCACGCAGGTTCTCCATGGTCAGTCTTTTCCTCTTGTATGGGTGATATGAGATCATGGGTGAGTATAAAACAATACTTGGGAGAGGGAGGTTGATGTTCGATCACAATGTCCAGAGTTGTTTGAAGCTTCTTCTTTTCCACCCTTGGAAGGGAAATTCAGGGACAAATTTCTTCAAGGGGGAATGTTTCTAAGAACCCAGATCTTCATATCAGGTATGGATATTTATTTTGGATTGTTTTTTAGGAAAAAAGAAGATTTGGAAAATTTCTAAGTACACTTAGTGTACTCATTAGTAGATGCCATGTACCCGGCTACTGTGCATAACCATGTGTCGGCCATGTAATGACTGAGTATATGGCCTTGTAGGTGACCTAGAAGACCACCTAATGTGGGGTTCGGTTGAGGCTAGTATATGGCGTGTACATTAAATTAACACTCCCTATAATTTTATCATTATTTGATTAATTAGCTCAGGGTTGTTTCTCATCTCTAGAATTTCTTTCTTCTTCCCTTGTCTCATACAGGATAGTAATGTATGTCCGAAAATCTTCAAGATCGTCCTGTTCCACCATCTGATCTCTGATTGAGAAGCCACCAGGTGCATTGGATTCCTAATGGGAAGTTCTATCATTCCCTAGAGCCTCTCTTTTTGATTTATCATCTCTCATGAGTTATTCAAGGTTAAAAAAATTTATATTCTTGTAGATCTATGATGTTCTAGGATGATTTAAGGTATGGCATTCGAGAGTGTTCACTGCACCACATCGAGGTAGGTGGTTTGTGCCACACTTTGTTTGTCCTTGGATTATATATGCTAAAAGTGATGAATAAGCATGTTTAGGGTATTGCATGTTATGGAATTTAACACTATTTAAAACATGTTATGGTGTGTTAGATTGAGAAGGTGTTATTGATTATTCATAAGGTTTATTTCCTTGATTAAGGATGTGTTTCCCATGTTTGATTGGTTATGGTATTTGAGTCTAGAAACAATGTTAGGATGCTTTGATTTCCATGCCTAGTGTATTTAGGATGTAGTTGATGTTTATTTGATATGCATGTGATTTGAAATATAAAGTATGACCAAAGGTAATTGAATGTGAGATCTTCCTGAGGTAGGGTCGTTTATTTATTAATTGTTGTTATGAAAGGCCAGAGGTATTTACTGTGATAGTTTCCATGGGGTCATTGACCAGAGGGTTTAGACCATGAGAGATATCGAGAGGGTCATTATTAAATGAATGTTAGACCATAGTTCATTGACTATGAGAGCTGCCAAAGGATCATTATAATTTATTATTCCTATGCATACCAAGGGGTATTGACCATGAGATCTACCCAGGTGGTCTTTCTATTTGATTAGTGATATATGGGACCAAAGGGGTTAGAATTTGTGAGATTTTTCAAAGGGTAATTATTATTTACTGATTTGATGTTATGTGAAACCATAGGGTATTAGATTGTGAGAACTTTCCCAAAGGGTTTCTTGTGAATAATTGAATGTTTGTAACGATTCTACCAAGCCAAATGACAATCTTGGACTCAATCTTACTTGTTGGTTTAGATGGTCTTCTAAGACATCTGTTTTTATATTATGCAGGGGGATACAACGCTTAGGATTGATCCCAAGGTTACATTATTCAATGGATTGAATAATTAATTAATGTAAATAAATGTAATTGAAAATTATAAGATTGTTTACTTTTGACTACTTCCTAGTTTATTGCTTCATTTATGAATATTACCTACTATAAATATATTAAATAATAGTTAGGTACATATCTTTTGTTGATTTCTTATTAGGATTCATCTCACACCCTGTTTGGCTCATGATTTTGTACCCAAAACTATTATATTGATGCAGGTATAGATAAGGGAAAGAGACCTTCTTCATCAGGTACTTGATTGTTGTTGGAGTTGGAGAGCATGGGACCAAGCTGAGGCTTGCGATGCTATTCGAGTTTACTATTTTCTATACGTTGGTTTCATTATTGTATTTCCAACATTATGACTTGTTTGGATACTTTCCAAGATACATGCGACATGCATCATTTATTTATATTTTCTTCAGTTGTTTATACTATCAGCCTTTCACTATTTACTTCTACTGTATGGTATTATTGCTTCCACTATTTTTTATTATTCTTATTACACTATGTATACTCTTCCAATTAGGGTATAGTTTTCCCACTATTAGACCTTGGCCCTCACTGCTAGTTAGTAGCATCTGGAATTTGGGGAAATGTTCTTGAGGTCGTGTGACCAACCGGGTTCGGATCACCTCTATGTGGCACCCGGAACCGGTACGTTATAGGAACACACCTTCGGCCTTATCCCAGGCCAAATTGGGAACCAAATTAGGGGTATCCTAGGTTGGTTCATGACATAATCCCATTCAGAACACCTAGTGGTTGTTACATTTAGGAAGTCATAGAAACAAAGTTAATGTGTAATACATATCGCATGGGTGGGGGAATAATTTATAACATGTTAAGGAAATCTTATATCTCATCCCTTTAAAAAATTGTAAAGTGTATAACATTTCTATAAAATCATATATTGTATCCCATTTCAGACAACATATTCATTGGTACCAAATATTTCCCTTTATGAAGTCTATAATAGTAATATAGTAATTATACATTATATATATCATATTAAAATAAATACAAATATGATATCTTCAAGGTACAACTCCATGTTACATGAATACTAAACATAATTAGAATGATATTCTATTGATTACCAATAAAATCTAAAAAAATATATCATTTTATTGTTAACCCAAATGATTCTCAAAAAATCGTATAACAAATTTTAAAGACATATTAGTGGTATGAAAAATGACACTATACATGACATAAACAATAACTTAATCATACTAATTTCAAGATAAGTGAGTAAAAATACATGAAATACTAATAAAAAAGTACAAAAAATATAGGTCAAGGAATAACCAACAACTAAGGGAATATATATCTATAACGACTACTTTGTAAAATTAAATTTTCATTTAAGAACCTAGTTATTTATAATATTTTAGTAAATCGGATGGAGTTGCTATTTATTTGAGATGCATGTGATTCGCATTATGAAAGTATGACCTAGGATAATTGACTATGAGACCTTCCCAAGGTAGTGTCTTTTATTTATTAATTTTTTAATGAATGACCAAAGGTATTAAATTTGAGAGCTTCTATGGAGTCATTGACTAGAGGGGTTAGATCATGAGAGATACCCAGAGGGTCGTTATTAAATGAATGTTGGACCGTAGGTCATTGATTGTGAGATCTTCCATAGGGTCATTATAATTTATTATTCGTATGCAGACCAATGGGTATTGACTGTGAGAGCTACCTTCGTGGTCGTTGTATTTGATTAGTGCTATATGGGCCCAAAGGGGTTAGAATATGTGATCTTTCCTAGAGGGTCATTATTATTTATTGATTTGATTTTATGTGAAACTAGAGGGTATTAGACTATGAGAACTTTCCCAAAGGTTTTCTTTTGAATAATTGAATATTTGTGATGAGTCTTCCAAGACAAAACAAAATCTTTTACTCAGTCATACTAGTTGGTTTAGATGGTCTTTTGAGACATATATTTTGCTATTATATAGGGGGATGTAGATCATAGGCTAGATACCAAGGTTACATTATTCAATGGATTGAATAATTAATAAATATAAATGAATGTTATTGAAAACTGTAGGATTGTTTAATTTTGAGTACTTCATAGTTTATTGCTTCATTTCTATATATTACCTTATATATATAAATATATATGCACTGATAGTTAGGCACATATATTTTGGTGGTTGCCTACTAGGATTCATCTCACACCCTATTTGGGTCATGATTTTGGACCCAAAAATATTATATTTTTACAGGTATAGATAAGTGCAAGTGCCTTTCTTTATCAGGTACATCATTGATATTAGAGCTACAGAGCATGAGACCGAGATGAGGCTTGCGATGCTGTTGGAGTTTACTGTTTTCTATACTTTGGTTTTAGTATTTTATTTCCAGCATTGTGACTTGCTTGGCTACTTTCCTAGATACATGTGACATGCATCATTTATTTATATATGATGCAGATATTTATACTACAATCATTCACTGTTTACTTCTACTATATGGTATTAATGCTTCCATTATTGTTTATTATTGTTATTTAACATTGTATAATCTGCCAATGAGGGCATAGTTTCCATATAATTAGACCTTGACCCTCACTACTAGTTTTTAGCCTCTGGAGTTTGGGGAAATTCACTTTAGGTCATGTGACCAATCGGGTTCGGGGCACCTTTGGGTGGAACCTGAAATAGGGATGTCACAAAGTGGTTTTAGAGGAGTTTCTTTTCTGATTTGTCTTATTTTTTGGAGCCCATATAAAGTGATAGGAAGGAATGGGTAGTTTGTAATAAGTTGTTCTAGGGAGTAGCTAACTCGTGTACAGAGGAAAGCCAAGTTAGCTCAAATATTTAAATTTTTCTGGTTTTTCAATTGTTATAGTTGATTTGATTTCACCGTTGGGTGACTCACTTGTTTTTTTATTATTGTTGATATTATTGGGGTTATATTTCTTTTGAAACTCGATGAGATGAGCTTTTTCCATATCATGCATCATATAGGAACTTAATGGATATCACATTTCTTACATTCTTGTTATGCCATTTAGTGTTCATTACTAATTTCATGTTGTTGGGATAGATGTTGAGCTACATATGCATGTTGTTGTGATCTGAATAAGGATTCTGAACTTTGATTCACGGTGGGGGGGGGGTATAGGCTCTCATAGGTTGTAATTTTTCATTCCTCTGAAAATAATCTATGTTTTTAAGGGTTCCAGAAGAGTTTTATAGGTCTACTATCTGGAAACCCAAACAACACGACATGTGGTGTTATAAGCACACGCCTTGTGTTATTATGTTTTGGAAGAAACAACTTCTCTTAAGTACTTTTCGTGTACTATTAGTACAATCCGTGTAGTGTTTAACCATGTGACTGACTATGTGAGAAAAGAAACGGGGTTGGGGAAACTTCTAGTAGAACACATCATGTCACGATCTTACACACAGTGTGTAGATAACCATGTATCCAGCCATGTAACCAATGACCCAGGTCGATCAAACTTAGGGTGTACATGCTGTGTCACATTCTTGCACACTGTGTAGAGTCGAACGTCCCTCCGACTGTGTTACTAACAACATTGGTGGTTAGAACTTAAGTAGTACACACTGTGTCTAGTGTGAACATGTCATGTAGTGTTACCCAGGAGAGAACTGTGTGGTTCGATCCATGTATAATTACTTGGGCAAGAGAGAAAATTAAAGTACATTCTATGTCTTATGAGGAACATACCGTGTGTAGGGGTGTTACACGACAAGGATTGGCATAGGTACATGACATGTTAAAAGCTTAAGGGAACATTCCTTGAAGAGTTTATACATGTTGTGTAGCCCTATTTTACAATCCATGAGTGTTTTATTCTCTTGTTAATTTCTTGCACTTCTATGTTGTTATCCTTGGTAATCTTTAATTAAGGTGTGTGCATGAACTAGAAAATTCATTCCGCCAAGACCTCCTCTGGTTGAATGCCTGATATAGGGAAATTATTATAAAATGGAAATGTTAGATTAGGTACAACCAACATATCCTACTATTTTTCCTATTGTGGAACTAGATGTTATATCAGACACAGGTTCTGATTCACAATTTGGTGAAGGATTTTTGAGTATGTTACAGACTTTTTAGGGAGCACTGCATTCTGCCCCGTCTATGGCAGAGTTGATGAGGGTGTTCTAGAAGCATCATCCTCCCACTTTTTCTGGGGATGGAGGACCACAGAATGTAGAGTAATGTTTGGAGGCCTTTCTTTCTATGTTAAATCATTTAGAGATGCCTCCTGATAGGAGGTTGAATATCACGATGTACATGCTATGTGATTCTTCCAAGAGTTTGGGGGATGCTATATCATAGGTAGGATGTTATCGAAATATGTTTTGGGAAGAATTTCAGAGGATCTTTTATGATTAATTCTACCCCGAGATGATGAGGGCTGATCGAGCCTAAAATTTCATGCATTTGGAGCAACTCAATATTTAAATGATGGATTAATCATACCATTTTACTGAACTTCAATGTTTCACACCTGTTCTGGGAGGTGACTAGTTATATTTGGCTATGCGATTTGAGGATGGTCTCAGGTGTGCCATCCAATTACAGGTGAATGTTTTTAGGATGACTTCAGTGACAAATATAGTGAATCAAGTGCTGATTACTAAGCATAATATGAGGGACTTGGGAGCTGTGAGCCTATGTGATTCAGCATCTAGGGCTGGTAATCCTTCGACAAATAGAAGGAAGTGCCAAAGGGAGATTTCACATGATGTTTTTTTAGGTATCCAGGTGTTATGCTACTAGTGTGGGAATACTGGGAACATGAGACATTAGTTCCTGAGAGACCTAGGTGAGTGTTGAGCTTTTGGAATGATGGGTCATCTCCAGCATTTTTTTCTAGGTGTTTTCACCAGCAGTGAGTGATAGGGGTTCTGCTACGACTCCACATTCAGAAGTAGGACCACCAGTTTCTCATCTGTCAGGGAACTAGAGTTCATCAACCCATTCAGGCCGAGGAGGTTGTCATGGACGTTGTAGCCAGGCTAAAAAATTTTAGTGACAACATGGTGGATCATCTCAGGGTAGTCAGGTAGGGTCATAGGGCTGCGGTATAGGCTAGACTTTTGTAGTGGAGTAGACCCAGCAGGAGCATGATCATGGACCTTCTATGGTTAGGGGTACGATTCTAGTTGCCTCAGCTTTAGCTTGTACTATTTTTGATATAGAGGTTTCCCATAGTTTTTTATCTGTTTCTATTGTAGATAGATTTGGGATATGTATCTTTACATATGAGGCTATTATGATGGTAGATACTTTTTTGGGAATTAAGAAGACTATTGTACATCAATGCAAGGAATTCCCTCTTGAGGTTGGCAGGTGTCACTTCTTATGGGACCTCTATTTCTTAGAGTTGACAGGCTTCGACGACATTATCGTAATGGACTTGTTAGTCACCTTCCAGGACTTTGTTGACTGCTATCACCACAGGGCGAGTTTCACATCACCATAGGGAAGGTCTTTTCTATACAAGGGATAATGAGATGTCCATGCAAGAATAGATGGACCTGAGAATTATGGGTTTGAAGGAATTACATCCCAGATTTCTAGTTTATATCTAGATGATCAGTGGACTTCACAGATGGAATTTCCTCCAGTGGTAGATCGTTTCAGAGATGTCTTTCTAGATGAATTTTTAGGTTTACCTCTTGAGTGAGATATAGATTTATCTATTGATCTTCTAATAGGAGAGGCACCGATGTTTGTTCCTCCTCATAGGATGGCTACACTAGAGTTACATGATCTCAAGAAGCTATTAGATGAGTTTTTGGAAAAGGGTTTTATCCAACCCATTACTTCTCCTTAGGGTTTGCCTATCCTGTTGGTGAATAAGGTGGATGGTACCCTCAAACTTTTTGTGGATTATCAGAAGTATAACCAGTTAATGGCCAAGAAACGATATCCCTTACCAAGGATTGATGATCTCTTTGATTAGCTTAGAGGATCCTGGGTGTTTCTGAAGATTGTCTTGAGATCCGGTTATCATCAGTTGCAGGTTATACCATTAGATATACCTATTACAACCTTTCAGAGCAGGTATGGTCTATAAGAGTATTTGGTTATGCTATTCGGCCTTACGAATGCACTAGTAGTTTTCATAGAATTGATGAACTGAGTTTTCTATCCTTGGATTATCTTTTGGTAGTATTCATGGACGTTATCTTGGTGTACTCTCACACTCTATACAACCATGCCACACATCTTGAGATCATTTCAAGTACACTGAGATAACATAATTTATATGCTAAGATCTCAAAATTCCACTTTTTGATGGATCAGATTCACATCCCGGGTCATGTTATCTCAGAGACAGGAGTATTAGTAGACCCAAGGAAAGTGAGATCAATAGTTTACTAAGAGAATCCAAATAACCTCTTTGAGGTACATAGTTTTCTGGGTCTGGATGGTTACTACAAGTTCTTTATAATATACTTTTCACACGTAGCAGCACCACTGAGGGGCCTAACGGAGAAGGATGAAAAGTAATTATGGACAGATTCCTACGATTCATCCTTTCAAGAGCTGAAAGGGAGATTGAATTCAGCACTGATATTGATTTTCCCAATGTTGGGAAAGATTTACACCATTTACTATGATGCATCAGGTATTGGGTTGGGAGTAGTTCTTATGCAGTTGGAAGGAGTTTTTGTATACAGGTCTGAGTATTTGTGGCCACATGAGAGGAATTACCCGACACACGATCTCAAGTTAGCTGCAGTTGTGCATGATTTATGCTTTTGGAGACATTATCTTTTGGGAGAGAATTTTGGGGTATTCACTGACCAAAAAAGTCTCAAGTATATCTTTACTTAGAATGATATGAATTTGAGACATTCAAGGGGGGTTGAGTACATTTAGTCTTTTGAATTCGATCTTGCCTACATGCATGGTAAAGGCAATGTAGTGGCTGATGCGTTGAGAAGGAGGAATTTGATACAAGAAATTCAGGAGGCTAGTAATGAGTGACTACTTATGGATATGTTCTTTGAGATGCATTTGGAGGTGTACGAAAGACAAGTGTAGATGTTTATTTTTTCTATAGTTGTTACCTCTACTCTACTTGATCATGTGTGAATGAGGGAGCTATCAGATTCTGAAGGCCTAGTCCTATGGGAGAGTGTGTCAGGAGAGGATTCTACTACTGGGTGGACCATAGGAGAGGATGAGATCTTGAATTTTCATGGAATCATATGGATGTTAGTAGACATACGTGAGGAGTTGATGTAGGATTTTCATTCCTTAGTTTGGGCAGTTCATAAT
Source organism: Viscum album (assembly GCA_963277665.1). Lineage (NCBI taxonomy): Eukaryota > Viridiplantae > Streptophyta > Magnoliopsida > Santalales > Viscaceae > Viscum > Viscum album. The sequence continues at coordinate 602,231,010 of OY728148.1, forward strand.
GGTGTCACCAAGATGTATCAGGATCTACACTATCTGTATTGGTGGCTTAGTATGAAGACAGATGTTTCTGGTTTTTTTATGAGATGTTCCACCTTTCAGTAGGTGCAGGTGGAGCATCAGTGACCAGAAGAGATTTTACATTAGTTTCCCATTCTTGAGTGGAAATGGAATGATGTGGTGATGAATTTTGTGATGGGTTTACTGAAGTCGGATCAAGGGAATGATGCATTTTGGGTTGTTTTTTACAGACTCGTGAGGGTTTCACATTTCTTGCCGATCAAGGAGACCTTTAGCGTTGATAAGCTTGGAAGGTTGTACATTTGAGAGATTATACATTTTCATGGAGTTCCACACTCTATCATCTCAAACAGGGATTATCTGTTTACTTATCATGTTTGGAAGGAACTATAGAGGTATTTGGGTACACAAGTAATTCAGAGTATATCTTACCATCCACAAACAGATGGTCAGTCTGAGCGTACGATTCAGGTTTTGGAGGACATGCTTCGATCATGATTCCTGGATTTTAGGGATTCTTGGGAGGGACATATACCCCTAGTGGATTTTTCCTACAATAATAGTTTTCAGGTGACGATTTAGATGGATCCTTAGGAATCTTTGTATGGTAGGACATGATGATCACCCCTATGTTTGCTGGAGGCAGGAGAGGTAGCTATGATGGGACATCGTCTTGTCTAGGAGACCACTGAGTAGGTGGAGTTGATTCAGAAGAAGATGGATACTGCATAGTCTCGCCATAAATATTATGATGGTTGATGGAGATGACCTATGGAGTTTGAGTTCAGATATCATTTTTTCTTACGTATCACACCGAGGTTGGGACAGAGGAGTATTTGGAGATAGGGGAAGCTTTCACCGAGATAAATCGGGCCGTTTGAGGTTTTGGAGAGAGTTGGGATGGTTTCCTATCGATTGCAGTTACCTCATAGGTACTGGGCTATGCATGACGTCTTTCATGTTTCTCAAATATGACATTGCTTTTGAGACCCATATCACATTTTTTTAACCCTAATGAGGTTGATTTGGAGGTGACTTCATCCTTTGAGGAGCACCCTATTTGGATCGTGGATCACAACATGAAGTTTCTATGTGGTTGGTCTTTTCCTCTGCTATGGGTGCTATGAGAGCATGGGAGAGTACATAAAAAGACTTGGGAGAGGGAGGCCGACATTCGATCACAATGCCCAGAGTTGTTTGAAGCTTCTTCTTCACTACCATTGGAAGGGAAATTAGGGGACGAATTTCATTAAGGGGGCAAGTTGGTAAGAACCCAGATCTTCATTTCTGGTATGGATCTTTATTTCATGATGTTTTGAGGGAAAAGAAAGATTTGGAAATTTTCTAAGTACATGATGTGTACTCCTGATTACATGACATGTACCCAATTTCGGCGCATAACCATGTGTTGGCGGTGTAATGGCCGAGTACATGGCCATGTAGGTGACCTGGGAGACCGCCTAAAGAAGGTGTTGTTGAGGCTAGTACACAATGTGTACATTAAATGAACACACCATGTAATTTTATTTTCATTTGATTAATCATCTCAGGGCCCCATCTCTCTCCAGAACTTATTTCTTTTTCCCGTGTCTCATACTGAAGTGAGATATATGACTGAGAATCTTCAAACTCTTTCTGTTCCTATGTACGAGCTCCGATTGAGACACTGCCAGGTTCTTTGGATTCCTACTAGTGAGTTCTCTCATTCCTTGGAGCCTCTATTCTTGATTTCTCTTCTCTCATGAGTTATTAAAGGTTGAACTTTTTTGAACTTTTTTTAGATCTACGATGTTCTAGGATATCTCAAGTGCTGGCATTCGAGAATGTTCACTATACCATATCGAGGTAGGTGTTTTTTGCATTAAGTTGTTTTTATTTGGATTATATTTGATAAAAGTGACGAATACACATGTTTAGGGTATTTCCTATTATAGAATTTAACCGTGTATAATACCTGTAATGGTTTTTTTGATTGAGATGAGGTTATTGATCTTACATAAGGTTTATTTCCATGATTATGGATGTGTTTCCCATGTTTGATTTGATATGGACGTTGGGTCTATAAATAATGTTAGGATGCTTTGTTTTCCATGCCTAGTGTTTTTATGAGGGAGTTTTTGTTTATTTGAGATGCATGTGATTCACATTATGAAATTATGACCTAGGGGAATTGACTGTGAGAGATTCCCAAGGTAGGGTCTTTTATTTATGAATTGTTGTTATGAATGACTAAAGTTATTAACTGTGAGAGTTTCCATGGGGTCATTGACCATAGTGGTTAGAACATGAGAGCTACCAATAGGGTAGTTAGTAAATGAATGTTGGACTGTAGGTCATTGACTGTGAGAGTTTCTAGATGGTTATTACAATTTATTGTTCCTATGCAGTCCAAGGGGTATTTACCATGAGAGCTACCCAAGTGGTATTTGTTTTTGATTTTTTCTATATAGAACCAAAGGGGTTAGACTATGTGAGATTTCCTAGAGGATCATTATTATTTATTGATTTTATGTTATGTGAACCCATATGGGATTAGATTTTGATAACTTTCCCAAAGGGTTGCTTGTGAATAATTGAATGTTTGTGATGAGTCTACCAAGCCAAAGCACATGCTTGGACTCATTATTACTAGTTGATATAGATGGCCTTCTAAGACATCTATTTTTTTATTATACATAGGTACACAAATCATAGGCTAGATCTTGAGGTTACATTATTCAGTGGATTGAATAATTTATAAATGTAAATGAATGTAATTGAAAACTTTAGGATTGTTTACTTTTGAGTACTTCTCTGTTTATTGCTTCATTTCAACATATTTCCTACTATATATATATATATGTGTGTGTGTGTGTGTTCACATACACTTAGGAACAAATATTTCAGTAGTTTCCTACAGGGATTCATCTCACACCCTGTTTGGATCATGATTTTTTACCCAAATAGATTATATTTTTGTAGTTATAGATAAGGGAAATCGCCCTTATTTTTTAGGCACTTGCTTTTTGTTGGAGTTGGAGAGGATGAGACCAAGATGAGGCTTGCAATGCTGTTGGAGATTATTGTTTTCTATAAATTGGTTTCATTATTGTGTTTCTAACATTATGACTTATTTGGATGATTTCCTTGATACTTGTGACATGCATCATTTATTTATATATGATGTAGTTGTTTATACTATCAGTCTTTCACTGTTTACTTCTACTGTATGGTATTAATGCTTCTACTATTGTTTATTATTATTATTCCACTGTGTATACTCTGATAATGAGGGCATAGTTTCCCCACTATCTTACCTTGGCCTTAGTTTCTATTTGGAAGCCTCTGGAATTGGGAGAAATGTGCTTGAGGTTATGTGACCAACCGGGTTAGGAGCACCTTTGGGTGGATCCCAGAACCGGGATGTTAAAGGAACACACCTCAGGCCTTATCACGGGCCAAATTGGGAACCAAATTACGGGTAGCCTAGGTTGGTTCATGACATAATCCCAGTTAGGACACCTAGTGGTTGTTCCATTTAGGAAGTCATAGAAACAATGTTAGTGTGTAATACCTATTGCATGGGTGGGGGAATAATTTATACCTTGTTAAGGAAATCATATATCTCATCCCTTTAAAAAATGGGAAAGTGTATAACAAGTCTATAAAATCATGCATTGTATCCCATTTCAAACAACCTATTCATTGGTTCCTAATATATCCATTTATTAAGTCTATAATAGTAATATAATAATTCCACATTATATATATCATAAGAAAATAAAAAAATGATTTCTTTAAGGTACAACTCCATGTTATATGAATACTAAAAATAATTAGAATTTTATTTCCTGGATTACCAAAAAAAATTAAATAAATCTATCATTTCATTGTTAACCCAAATGATTCTAAACAATCATATAAAAAATTATAAAAACATATTTTTTGTAGGGAAAAATGACACTATACATGACATAAATAGTAATTTAAAAATATTAATTTCAAGATAAATGAGTAATAGTCCATGAAATACTAATAAAAAAGTACAAAAAATATAGGTCAAATAATAACCAACAACCAAGGGAATATGTCTCTATAATGACTACTTTGTAAAAAAAAATTCATTTAAGAACCTCTTTATTTATATTATTTTAGTAAATTTTCATAACTGTCATTTAACTTAAATAAATTTTGTTTGAATATATATTCAATACAAAATAATTTAACAAAAAAATTAATAACTATTTTCATTGATATCTAAACAGTAGGTTAAAACCGTTTTACCCAATAAAAACATAAAAAATACTTATAAATTTGTTGTTTGAAATAGAAATGTATGTTTTTGAAAAAAACATATTTTGAAAAAAAAATATTAAAGAAGAATGAAATTATCCAATAAAGTTTCTCAAAAGAATTAATATTCAAATTTAATTTCATTTCATAAAATATACTATATGATTAACCCTTTATAAAGACATATATAATTAGTGAATATAATATATAAATTAAATATTATCACCAAACAAGGTTAAGACCCAAATAATTAATTACCACTTGTTCTAACATAGAAATTATATCATAAATGATGTAATTAATTAAACAGGGATAAGTATTATTGGATGACTTATAATTTAGCTAGTTTTTTAGGGATCAAGGGATCATGTTTTACCCAAAACATAGCCATTGTATTGAAGTTTAATTCAATAATAGATTTTTTATTCACAAAAAGTACTCAATATGACTTAACATGAAGATCAAAAATTAATCATTATTTCATGATTCAAAAAACATATCAAGTGAACATATATATTTTCTAAATATAATTAAGTGACATAACCCAAATAAGAACAAAAAAATCATGTTAGATGTCATGAAAACCTTAATTTTTTTTATTAAATTTATATACAAGAACTTAAAAAATTAAAATCACATCCATTAATAAATAATTCAAGTACTTTTTAGGTTTAAAAAAATTTATAGCTAAAATAATGAAACAGTATTAATGAACTATATTGTATAAATCATTTATAAAACACCTTATATAAACATGTTAAACATGGATAACCAAGACCTTACCAAATCTTTTATTCCATATGATGAAAGGAAAATATGTGAAATAAAACTAATAAAATAAACAATTAATCATTCTTAACTAAAATTATTCAATCACATCATTAATAATTACAACCTATTAAATCTAAAGATTTTAAAATGAACTTGAATAATAAAATATTTGTTAAAAACTAACTTTCCGCATGACTATAAATCCTATTTTAAATAAAAAACATTAAAAAAACAATTATATAGGTTCATAAATTATAGTTTTATACTTTAAATTTATATATATATATATTCTAAATATTTATTAATAATTTTAGAAAAAAAATGTTCATCATGCTACAAGTTTGATCTGAAAATTAAAAAAAGGGTTGAGACAACAAACCATAAACATTGGTGATGATTATTAATTCCAATGAGAAACAAAATAATAGCTAATAATTAATAAATAAAATTACATAACCAAATAATAAAAATTAATCTATCAATATAATTTTATAATAACTAAACCTGAATAAAACCTATGTGAACCACTCCTAATGTACACCCAATACTGTAATGACCAAAATAAAAAATAAATTAAAACTTTACATCCTTAAATTTCATTAACAACCATCAAATACATAAATAAATCATACATAATTCACTATATATTAAAACATATACCAATAGAAAGAAGAAAACCCACTTGTAAATATTTTCGTCAAGGGAAGAGGAAGACTTAATTTAGGAGATGATTTTGTAATGTATTAGTGAAATTATTATCAATACCATTAACCTCCCTTATTAAAAAATTAAAATGGAAATGATGATGAAAGAGAATGATTAAGAAGGTTTTCCTTTCTCTAATGACCCAAAAATCTATGGAGCAATCCTGAATCAAGCGAAAAGAAGGTGGGGAAAAGATAGAAAACAACAGGGCTCTTTATGAAGTTCAAGAGGCCTATGATGAATTGGTTTGAGGGAAAAACCCTGGGATGTAAGAAGAAATTAGTTTATAAATATTAAAATACCCCTTCATTAAAAATAATAATACATTCTCTAAAAGGAAAATGGTGAAATTCCACTTGCTACCTGGTGGTAGCCTAACTAAGACAACCCAAATGGTTTGTTTACTAGGGGATCAATGACAAGCTACCAAGAATCTAGTTTCAACATAATGACTCCAATAATAAATTAAATACTTTTAAAATAAATAAAAACCACCTGAAATATTATAACATAATCCCACTATCAAGAAACACTAATTTTAAATACCCAAAAATAGAATAAATGATCACGCTTTTGATGAAATTCACATAATTCAAAAACCCATCATTTTAATTGATTTAATTCATATGTTAAATCTTTTTCCCAAAGGTGGGGGTAATAAAATTTATTAAAGAGAAATAAAATAAAAAATGAGGATATTAATAGGTCTATATAGTACTACCTACCCTCATTTTAAAACCAAAAAGTTCAAAAGGAACATAAAAATCCAAATCCAAATGATTAAAATTGTCAATGTCCCAGTCAGATTCATCTTCTAATGGACTGAAGTGATTAAATTTAGATTTTATAAAACATTAAAGAGGTCTCATTTTCAAAATAGTACTTAAATATGATATGTCCTTACTTGGTCTTGACTTCTTTATAGAATATGGAGAAAAACCTACATTCTATATTACATAGACTTTTTCATCATTGTATTGATAATACCTTTTATGAGGTGAATAATCATCCCCACTGTAAGTCCAATTTTAACCATGTTATTTAAAATAATGTTTTTATTGAGTTCTTACATGATATAGGTACCTGAAAAAGAACACTCACTGGAATCCATATTAGTGGGTCACATTAAAACACCTCCCTCTCTGAGAGGCCTTTTAGAATTCCTTACAGTCAGAGCCTGGTTGGAGACATACTTCTCTTCTTAACGAAGATCCAACACCATTTTTGTAGTATTTTAAGATCCAAATCAACATGGAAACCATCCTAACATTACTAAGTAAAACTTATTTAGACTTCATGCCCCTGCTATACACGAACAATACCAACATAATTCTTAGGATCAGCCTCTTCCCTGCTCCTGGGATACACCACTAACATTATTGTTCCATTACCACTCGATTCTATAGACTTGAGTAATTATATACATCATTATATTTACCTTATGTATAAGATAACTAAATGTAAAATTTATAATGATATGTTTCCAATATCCTCTTCATAAAGTCTTGGTCTATCTAAAAAAATATAATTTATATTTTTATTATTCAAATACCCCATAAACCTTTTTCTTAATATGAAATTATTCTATATATTAAAGGAGTGAACAACTACCCTGATATCTAAGACATGAATTGGGTAGTTCTTCTCATATATTCATAACTATCTTGATCCATACACCACCACATTCACCCAATACATTATCAAACATCCGAAAATAGCTCTCAATTCATTGAAATATATTAATTTTCCTTTACCTATTTTTGGTAATATCAAAATAAAATAAAATAAAATCAAATTTTATCTCATCAAAATACCTCTCACACTTCTCTCACAATTAAACTTCACATTCGTTTAGGTTAATGTTTTTATTAATGACATTAGGTTTGAGAATTCTTGACTAAAGTATCTATAACATCCATCCAATCTAAGAAAATATTAGATCTCAAACATATTCTGGGGTTTCTCTCATGACATCACAAAATAATATTTCTCTAGGTCAATTAAAACACTATTCTCAAAGATGTTATGGACCAAGAATTTTTCCCCTTGAATCAAAATCTAGAATTTGGAAAAATTTTCAAAATACCATTTCTTATAAAAAATCTGAAGAATGACTCTATAATGACAACTATTCTACTACTTTGTTTATTAATTATAACATGATTTCATCTAAAAAACCATAATGAATGGGTTATAGCTATAAGAAAAAGTCACATATACTGATAAAAGTTTATCCCTATAATATATTTATTAAAAAAAATTAGTAATTTCAAAAGATAGTATGTTTTTTGGTATCAACTATTAGAACCAACAATTCTCTTTACCAACTAATATATATGTTAATATTAGTTATTTAATAAAAAACCTTTGATAATAATTATAAATATATCGATTTTTTTTCATATAATAAAAAATATTTTACTAATATATGAGTATATATTTATTAATTATTATTACCAAAAAATATTTTACCATTATAAATATAATTTTCAATAAAATATTCAAAATCAAAAAATATTTGACCCATAATTTAATATATATTTGTTAATTTATTAATATGAAAATATCTTTTCTCAATAAAAATATATAATTATATTTTGAGAAAAATATTGATAATTTAATAAAAATTTATAAAATAATATATTTATATATGTGTGTATATGTATATGTATTAATGTAAATATATATATATATATGTATTATATTTTAATCTAATGAGAATAAAAAATGAAATTAATAAATATTTTAGAAGATTGAAATTGATCTAAAAATATATTTTATTTTTAACCCTAAGTTGGATCCTTGCCACTACCCACATCCCCAAATCATCTCCCCCACCACCCATGTTGTCTCCTAATCTAAATATAAATGTATCTTCCCCACTTTATTCTTATACTTCCCAAACTCTAACTCACTACTCCACTCCCACTATCCCCTAACCACATTTTCCCTATATTCCCACTAATCGATCCATTTCTCAACTAAGGGTTTCCCACACCTATGATATATTTTTTCTTTTTAGATGAATCACCTCTTTGTCACTACTAATCTCATTCTAAATCATTGATGTGAACATTATTTTTCTTTCAAGATGGAATAATCAATATCACCATCGCCAGTCTCTATTAAGCTAAATATATGAAAGTATTTTTTATTCTAGTATTGTGTTTATTTTATAAAATTATTCTACACATTTCAAATATAGGGTAATGTAAGTTATAAATCATTAGTTAGTGAGTAATACATGATTATAGTTTTAAAAATGGGAATTTTTCATGATGATATTATTCTTTTGTTTTCTATAGATGATTTTTTGTACCTAGGTATTGTTAGAATATTTATTGAAACTCATGGATTAAACCCAACCAGTGAGAAATAATACCCTCCTAATACATATTATTCTGTTTCATTTAATATATTAATTTATCAGTATACCCCAAAATCCTATCAATGATTTTTAAAATACCTATCTCATATATATGTAATCAACTATTTTTTTTATTTCTTAGATCATTACTATTTTCAAAAGGAACTAAAATTTTATATCTCATTTGTTCAGTTATATGAATGAAAAAGATTAAAAAAATTCATTAAATATTATAACATATTATTAAAAAAATGTAAATAAGGTAAATTATCTTTATATTTTCAAAAATGATGTTTTATAAAACACAAAGAATTATACAATGAATTTGTATGCATTTCACACTAATTTTTAAAAAATAAAGCATGAATTTAAAGGGGATAATAGTTATGATTTTTAATGGTTGAGGACTTATTAGGATGAATATTCAAATTTAGTTATTATGTTTTCCCAAGTTTTTTTATCATTTCAACTAGGTATACTTTTATTTTAGTCATTTTTATAAAAATAATATAAATTTTATTTTTCTAACACTACTTTAATAATCATTATGTGTCGAATGTACTTATTTATTCCTTATTAAAAACTATAAAATAAAAATTTAGGATAGTATTTTCACTCTTTGTAGTAGTTATAGTTTTATCCAAATATTCACATGTTTTACTGTCAAGTAACGTACATATAAATAAACCTAAAGCGATAACATTTAAATGTTTGAATTAAAATTTCATTGATTTATTTTAATATGTATTGTGTTATAATTATAAATAAATAACATATTATTATTTTAAAAATGATGTATACGTGATAATAGAAATAATATATGAATCAAAATCTAATAAGGAAAGTTAAAATAGATTATTTAATTTGTGAATAGAGAACAATTCTGAATTAGAATACACAATACCAACTATCTTGTCAATAAAAAAGTTCTTATTATATGTTATAATCTATTTTAAAAAACTTTTATTCAAAAAAACATAATTTTTATGCTCATGTCATGATTGTGTCTAAAACATTATAGGTGTTCCCTAGATCATGTTTTCATAATAGACATGTATCACTTCCATAGTTTCACTAGAGGTCGGTCATTAGAATTTGGTCTATTAGATTGGGGGGGAGATTCATCTATGATATATCTAAATTGAGGTGTTTAGAGTACATACTTGGAATTTTACTAATGTTTATGTTATAAGGAATTTAATAAGTCATCTTGAGTCTAATAACAAAATTTTTTCTAGGTGAGTGAAAGGTTTAAAAGTCTTATATTTTGTACATTAAAAAACAAGGGTTTTTCCTTAATTTTATCTTTTATTTTTAAAATTTTTCTATTATTTTACTTTTTTTGTAAAGGAAGATGAAGATAAAACTGAAATGAGATGATTTTTTAAAGGATTTCAATAAACTTTATCATGCATTGACTTTTATTCATGTTTATTACAACCATTTGGAAAAACCTTATAAAATTCATATTCTTATTTATCATTTTCATTTTATATTTTATATTTGTTTTGTCAAATATATTAAGTTTCTAGAATTAAATATTTAATTGTATTTTTTCATTTTATTATTTTTAAAAGTTTTTTTTAAAATTTTGGTATGATATTCTTGTTTAATTTTAGAATATATTTTTTATCAAGTTTTATTTTGTAAAATTTTATAATTAAATCAAGCAATTACTTTTATATTAAAAGATATTTCAGTTTTCAAACCTCTCACATATTCCCTCTAATATGATCTTGTCACTTAATATTTATCAACGTAATAGATGTTGGAATAAATGTTTACAATAATGTCATGGAAGGCATGTGTAAATTCATTCAAAATTTCATTGATGTCACTCTTATACTTGATTAAGGCTATAATTTTTCAGTACAACCACATACTTCTATATTCTTAAGCTAAAATGAACTGCTAATATTTTACTAAATTATGTAATATGAATTTAAATTAATGTGTAATATGAATTTAATGTTTTTAATTATTTATATACATGTATATTGAGAGTAATTTTCATTTTCTATGTAAACCATACCATTTTTTACTTTTAAATCCATTTTTATTGGATATATATTATATTGTATGTGAAATAATTTTACTATTTACTTGTTTTAATTAATTTTTATACTGTTTGTATTTCCTTTTCAGAACTTACTAAGAGAGTAGAATAATATTTTACCTTAATATTTTATAGAACCAATATATATATATTATAACTTATCTGAATAAATATTTTTGTTTTACTTTTGATTTTGAATAGTATGTTTCCAAATCTTCTCCTCATAAACTACTCTCTTACTCTAAAGCCCCACAACCTAAAATGAAATGTAATTTTTTGAACCAAACATGCCTTATTTTATTCGATTCCTTATATATAATATCTATATATAATTTACATTCACGTTTTTATTTAGTACATGTTATATCATTATGATGAATTTAATTGTATATATATATTATACTCGGTTTATAAAACATATATATTTTTATTTATCTTAGATATATTTTTCTATGGTATGTTTTGATTTTATGTAATTCATGAGTGTTGAATTTTTACACCAAGAGAACATCTTTAAATAACATTTGATCAAGTGATCGAGTAGACTCATCTAAATTGCACCAACTTATTATTTATACCAATTATACTCAAACTCATAATTCATTTATTTTTATTACATAATTTATTTATATACTATTTTATTTTTCTTAAGATAGAAAAATAAAGTGGAAGTCTGATTAATGGTCAATAGTTTGACAAGTGAGGACAAAATTTATAAGAACTTTCAATACATCGTTATTTTGAATTTAAATAAGATAAAATCTAATTAAAACTAATAAAATTATTAATGTAAATCTAGATTTAGTTTTCTTTAAGAAAGAATAATTTTATTTCAAGGTTTTTGTTATTATTTATATTTTATATGGATCAATATGATCCAAAATTTAATTTTTTTTATTTTTAATAATAAATATCATTGCACAAATACAATAGCTAATAATTGGGTGCACTATGCTATTTTTTAAATTATTTTAGAAAGAAAAATATTTGAAATAATTATATAGGTTTTTAAAATCTATTAGTTCAATTATAATTATTTTTTAAAAAACCCATTCTCATGAATCATTTAAAATTTGTAATTTTGTAGGATAACTCTCAAAATTTGTCCCGGATGACTGATGTGGTGGTTTCCATAAATCCAATTGACTTAGTGACCATAATTCAGGCATGATTTTTCTACAATATAGTCTACTAAATATTTATCCATTAATTTAGACTCCCCGCCTTGATTTTTCTTAGGACTTTTTACCATCGTCTTAGTCATGTATATCAGCAACTCGGTTAAAGTTAAGAAGATTTTACCATGATTTGTTTATTCTTATTAAATTTATAGGTGGTGGACCTTTTTTTGGATTCACATACTTCACAAATTTTACATGGGTTTGGGTGTGATTTGTGTGACTTTATTGTATTTGGGATTAGTTGGTTATTTTAAATTCATTGTATATAAAAATATATGTATTTTATTTTTATAGGTAATTGTTGATTGTTTTTCCATTAAAAAGTAATAAAAATACTTGTTGAAATGTTGAATAAATAGGATGGTTATATTTTCAGTGGATAACTTAGCATTGAATAATTGTCTATGTGACAACCTAACTTCTAAACCTTCGATTGGGAGTCTCTGACTTTATAAAACACACTTTATATAATTTAATTCCAACAAATTTATTAATTTTTATATAAAAATTATAATAGATATATTTTCTATAATTATATAAATATATATATAATAATTTCTTAAAAATAAATATTTTAATAAAAAATTATTCAAGAATAGATTATAAATATATGTGACTATTGGTATTACTTGTAATGATATATAAGTTAATATTTTTAGTGATATAATTGAAAATAATATAATCGATGATAATAATATTATTAAAAGAAAAATATATTGCTAAAAATTATGACTAATAAATATATTATATGTTATAATTGTTATAATTTTATTAGATTTTTTTCTCTTTCTACTAATTTTTATGAAAGGGTTTTTATTTCTAATTTAGTGAAAATAGCATATATATTGGTAAAATGAATCACCAAAAAAATTACAAATAGATATTTCCATGCTGAAAATGTAATGTATTTTTTAGTAGAAGGTATTTCTGAAATATATGTATTATTAAGGATATAATAGATAACTACCATTGAGAAACCCAAGAGATATTACAAAAAATATATATTACTTAAGTAATCATTTGGTATTTGATACACTACAATATGATGCAATCCTCCTAAATTGAAAAATAGAACCATTTTGAACCAAGGTGATACATTTGGTATGAAAAATCTATTTTACTAAAAATAATACAACTATGAATTCAATTTTCATATTTCTTCAACTGCTATGTGATATAAAGGAAAGGATATCATAATTTTTCAAGGCAATGAATCAAAGGGGAATACCCTGTATCTTCATATTGATAGTCTAGGTAAGTACATATGAAAAAAATATATAAATTTTCCACCATTTTTTGAAACTTATATTGATATATTGGTTACATCAATCTAAAAACAATTCTATTTAAGTACAATTTTAAATATCCATGGTTTTGAACAAAATGTTTTTCTCATGTTGAGAAACTATCATAATCTACTTAAAAATCATGAACATTTTCATCATGTGAATTAAAAGAAACTCTATTACCATAGTATTGGATATGATTATTAAACATCACCATATCGTTAATCTAATCTATGATATTCTATGTATTAATATCTATGTCCAAAAAGTTCCATGATTTTTCCATACCACTAGTCATAATAGAACAAGAAAGTTATTTGAATCCTTGTTCTATATCTTAACTCTAAGAGACATATCAATATTCATAGTAGATAGAATTAACATCACATGTAAATTCAAATGGTATAAAAATCATGAAACATTACTTCCATATCCATCTCCTACCACTTATGAGCTGCTACCACAAGAATATAAGTAGATTATTATACCAATGGTTTCGTAGGAGTAAAAGAAACTAGAATACCCAGTTGATTTGATCCAAATAATCCTCAAATTTTTCTTTCCACCATCTCCTATATAGATATTATTACTCTTATTATAGGAATCTAAAAAACAATTTACTTCATTAGTCCCCTCAATGTTTTTTTGTTTTTCTAAAATCTTGGATCACTTTGGATAACAAATTTAATATTTCATAAACACTCTCCATATTCGCATATCCTTTTTCTCTAACAAACTCTCTAAAGAGATATGTTTATATAGATCCATATATTAAATAATAAAATGGTTCATAATATATAAATCATATCTTATTAAATCAATAGATATATAATGGTAAAATTATGTAATCCAATCTATATTTATGTATCTCCATTAACCTTTTGGAAATTAAATACTTGCATAGTTCATGTTTACATTGGGAAATAGAAAATATTCTAAATAGAATATTTTAAAAATGACAACATTTCTTAAACTATTTGAAACCATTTGAAAAATAATTTAGGTGATGACATAAGGTTCAAAATCAATGAAAATTTATGTTGTATCTATTTATTTTTATGATGATATATGAATACATAGCCTATTTTATCCCATTATGATTGAAGACACCTAAAGTGAAAAAATTTCTATATGATGTCAATCAATCAATTTTTATAACTAAACACCATGAAAATAATGTTATGATATAAAAAGGTTAGATATGTATTTTTATAGAAACTTCATGCGTACTAATATTCATAATATCTAAACATAATGAACATTCCAAGATATAACTTTTATTATTCTTATGTATAATTTTTATGTTTATTTTTTCAATACATTTTATAAGGATAAAATCATTTATAATGATAGTTTATAAGTCACAACAATTCTATTTTTTCATATCTGAGTGTTTGAGGAGACTGAGAAAGTATGAAATAACTATGAATTATCTAGATCATATTTTGTGTAGAAAAAATCACCACGATTTTTTCAGGATACATTATTTCCAAATGGGTATAACTAATATTATTATTAATGTTCTTGTGGTCATTATAGAGTTCCTGGTGAAAGAATTATGTACTTATCTAAAATATATTTTATTTCAATGCTACAATAGAATGTGTTTTTCATATGTGAAACATAGTGGTGTCCATTTTGATAGACAAGTGAAACAACATATGAAATATGGAAGAAGGTGTTTTGGTGTTTGTAGATGGTTTTAATAGATAAAATAGGGATGTGAACTTCACCATGAAATGGAAAAAGGAATTAAAGAAACCAAAATTTCTAGAGGATCAACTAAAATAGGGATAAGATGCTTTGTAAGTCATAAAAGGGGATTTTCATAATGATAAATTTACTACATGAAATAGGATGCCCAAAAAGAAGAATTACATAAGCCATTTTGGTGCTCAAATACAAATAAAAAAGTGTGAATATGGAAAGAGAGCATACCGAAGACCAAGGAAAATTATTTATAGATATTTATGGAGATGAAGTGAAATGGGGAGTTAATCCTAGCAGGAGGTATTCTTAATGGTGTTTTTCTTAGATAACTAATATAACATATTTAAGACTATACTATGCCATGGTAAAATAATATGAGGTTAAGCATTTAGTTTTAATGAGTAGTAAATAAATGGATACAAGGAATGATCATTCCATGGAACTCAGAGTAGGCTAATAACATGGATTCTAAAACAACTGTTTCAAAATTAGTTATGTCATGGTGAGCTTGAAGCATACATTTTATAGCCAACATATTTTTCAGTGAGTTATATTATGAAAAAATGATAATTAAATTTTATTTTCAAATTTGGTTGATGTGTTTTGAGTTTCTTAAACATAGAAAACCATGGATATACATGGTTGAACAAAAAAAAATTGGGACACATAGAATGATCTTATGTATTAGAGAAAAAATATTTGATCTTAGACATTAGATTAAGAGGGTGATTGTTTGAGAAATATTTATGAGAAAACCTATAGATTATTTTTTATCTGTGAGTGTGTGAAAATGGAATTGGGAAAACAAAAAGGATATTTTTTTGAAATAGAGTGAGGATTTCAGATTTAACAAGAATTAATGAGACTCGATATTATATTAAAATAATTTTTCATGAAGATACTGTTTTTTTAATTTTATGGTAATAAGATGGTTCTTGTTAAATTGGTTGCTAATAGTGGTGTATTGGATTCAAGGCTATTCCCTTTAGCTAATTTGATTTTGATAATAAAAGGTAAGTTATATGTGTGTGGGTTAACAACCATCATACAATAGGGGTGCACTCACCCTCGTTTGGGATAAAATTTATTAAAATTGAACATGCTAATAATTTTCATTTTACACTAAGTGAGTTTCATATATAATTGATTTTCGACAATGAAAGTGATTTTTTTGAAGAATAAAATGTTGTCCACATTGATTTAATCCCCTCTAAATATTAGTAATTCGTTTAAGTGATCTTAATAACTGTCAACATATCTTTGATACCATTTTGTAACAACCTAATAGAGAAACCCAAAAATTATTACTCAAGTTGGATTTCCACATGGACTCAAGTGCATTCCCAAATTACTAGAGTGTGGAAACTAGTACTCTCAGATAACATTTTAACATCTTGGAATTATTTTTTATCAAATTATTATTACTATATAAAATATGAAAATAATTTTTATTAAAACAAAAATAAAAAACTTTTTTTAAAAAAAATAAATTAAATAAGGTGTAAAAAATACAATTTAAACAAAATAACCAAGAAAAGACACAAATAAATGAAATTTAGATGAAAAATTTTTATTTATAATGGACAGAAAAGGCACTAAAAAAATTCACCATAATCATTAATGCATCACCAATTCATGTATCTCATATGATCCATGATCGGTGAATAAGGTTTCTTTTTTTTTCTTGCATTATGAAAAAATAGCATCAAGCACACCAAGATATATAGGTATGGGTGATTATAAATTTTGTTAATAATATTTCCTTAAACTAATTCTATTAATTCACTTGTATAATATATTCCAAACCATTTATCCAATTCAATTTGGAAAATTAAAATCTTTTCAAAATTATAGATCATAAAATATTTTTCATATAAATAAACTTTATCAGTAAATCATACCAAATTATTGCGAAATATTGGAAACCCTTCTTAGTACACCCATTAATAAAAGGTATCAATTATTAATATCAATTACTTGAATTAAAAAAATAATAATTTTTACCAAAAAATTCCTTTATATTGTCATAACATCTCCTGTCATCAATCGCCATACATCTGATTGTTTCCTAATTAACAGGCCTCCCACATCTTTACTAAAACTCAAGATGATTTCCTTCTTTGATAATATCATTCATACTCATTCCTTTCATCTATTTTCAACACTTATATATTATTTTTCATATCCAAGATTAACTTAATCCATTTTAAATCATATTAATTTTCAAAAAATGATTTTCTATTTAAAATTTAGAAAATTAACATATTGTAAATTCAAATAGAATTTGACATAAAAATTCCAATTTAAAAGAAAGTAAATATTGAAAATAAAATTCCATGATTTCAATATCTCAATATTCATTTTATAAAAAAATCCCTAAATTTCATATTTTTCATAAATAAGGGAAAACTAAACATTAATTAATTCAATTTTATAAAATTATTTTATAAAAATACATTTTAAATCAAGTAGTTTAATATAACATTAACCATAATTAAAAAACTCATAATCAATTTTGGATGGAATAAGAGAGATCAATATTAGATTCATTATTTTAAATATATATAAGTATTTTGATGATGATCATCACCCATTGAGTACTATCATCAAAATTAAAATAAAAACCATTGTTAATAAGGAAATAAATAATGATTTTATTGAAATGAAATTTACACAATAAGTTCACATATGGTATGTGTCTCATGAAAGTTTTTCCTACACAATTATTTTTATTTCACATATCATTCCATTTTGGCATAAACCTTAGGCCACTCTTTGGACTAGAGTACACATACTTATGTGAGTGGAATAATCATAATTAATCCTATAAGTTTCCCTTTTTAACTCATTGTTTCATGGTTTAGAAGTAAAAATATTGAAGGATAAAGACCGAGAAAGTGGAATGACCCCTTTATAAAATGTATAAATCTCCAATTAATTACTTTTAAAGAGAGAGAAAAATACGAGTTTTAGGACACATTGAGGGATTATCTCAAAAATTATTTATATTTTTAGTATTTCAACATAATTATAGAATATACATTGATAATCCATCTGTAATAAATTTAAAGAACTGGTCTCTAATCACCTTCTTTCAATGTTTTCACCAGCACCAAATTCTTGTGTGGGATTAATGGAGATAAAATAGATGAGAGATGTGAAGTTCTCCTTATATTCATAACCAATTACCCTTTTTCGTTCATAAATTAACAATATAAAACTCCCACATTAATGAGTTCAATCTCCCATTATCTCTTAAATCCATTATAATTTTATTATCTCTATAATAAACCCATGATCGATCCTCTATTATAATATACATTTCATACATAATAATATATATAGTGTCATCATATCTCCAAATCCTATAATGAAAAATAATTGATTAATGTTGGCCCATTCGAGATGAGAATGGATGTGGGAAGGATAATAAAATTAAAAATAATTAGACCTAAGAGAAATATTTATGAGCATCACATAATTACCTCTTAATCACATGACTGATTCCTACAGTCACATGACCCCTACTAGGTCACAGAGTGATCCATGGTTGATGTGTTGGAGTTTGAAGATGTTATCGATGATAGATTAGTCTATGCTATTTGTTGGTTACAAAACACCCCATAGATATGTTCTGGGAGATAGTATGGTTCAGTTATTACTTGGGTCTAATAGGATCATGTGTTCCACCAAATTCAAGTGATGGCCCCAACTCATGTGGGACCTTCCCACCACATTTTAACCCCAAACATGGCCTTATTTCATTATAAATTGTCATAGATATCGAATCCCCTTAAATATATATACCCCAAGGTTTCTCCTTTGAGACATAGAAAACATGGAGACCATTTGAAACAAATAAATGAGAGGGATGAAGGGAATAAGGGTTTTATAGATTCATAGATTCAGTGATTCACACTTGGAAAATTAGCAGGCAAATCTCAGATGGGTAGTTGATACATTATAGGAAATAATCCCTGATTTCATAAGGATGATCATAAGAGTCAATTTCAAGTCTTCTAGTGTGAATGCAGATTGTGTGACCCCTATTATGTCACATTATCACTGTACCATGCCACTATCAGACAACCTTAATGTCACTATTTGTACATGTGATCACTTAAACCTATACAGGTCATTTCATTTTAGGTTACACCCTCATTCAGATGACCTCCTTATATGATCTACTGAACATAGTCAACTCACATAATTTATTAACCTACATTTATCCAAGTGGCTACCCAAGATCATAAAACATCCCTCACAACTATAGGACCTATACAATAAGGCATTTTACACCAAAATTATCCTCTTTGGATCCTATATTACCTTGATAAAATATTCATCATGCTTGTCTCCAACAATAGATAGGTTCTCATGGTTTTTAAAGTCATGAATTACATTGATAATCGGGAAAATAATCATAATGTTTCTAGTATGAATTCCTCAGGCACAAGAAAAAACTATTGGCTGATCCATATCCGAGTTTGATTGGTATGGGTGCCTAATAGACACCTATGTCCACCTAAGGGGATACAAAATTATATTTGGAATAATACATAAATCTATCATTCTATCCCATTATTGGGAGTAGGATTCTTGATTTATTCCTTAAATGAGTGGAATCTACACCTTATTATTCTCAATCACACATGTATAATGGATGTGTTGTCCCTGAAAGTGGCACTATTAACCATGACCCCTGTATAAAATTCCTTCTTCCACTACTATGTTCAAAAAGGGAATCCTTTATGGAGTTATTCCTTAGTGTTTATTGAGGGATTTTACTTTCCTCTTGCCTCTATATTTCATATTGCATATGAACCTAGAAATAGATAGGAATATTGGAGCATAAGGTCACTCTCCACACATGATACCCAAGAGGATTCCATTGGCGATTTCATCAATCATTAATAATAAACATAATAATGAAATAAAAGATCCATGGGAAACCTCTATGTGTAATCCACATTCAAATCAAGTTCTATGCTCATATGAAATGTCCCTAGTCCTATCTTATCTCTCATTTATTACACTGATCATGACTTACATGGGCATAGGTATCCAGGTTAATTACACAATTAGAAATTTTTTTATTTTGGGACTAATTTCTTGGTGTAATCCCCTGTCATATTTTCTCCTTATCAAAGGTCCATATTCCCCTTAAGATATTACTTCATATGAATATATTCCTAATAAAACATATCAGAACAACTCAATGTGTAATTCCAACTCAATATTCTATTTTCATATCTTTTATGACACAAAAATCCTTAATCATAACTATATGGACTTTTATTCCTATATTTCTTATAAATATTGGATGCCTCTCAAAATTTTTATCCCCCCATATCCGACATTCAAATGTTCCACATACCTATAGAATGATGTTAAACATCATGGATTACATCCTAGTAACATGAAGTTAAACTACATGACAACTTATTTATAGAATGCTGTTAAATTACATGCTATAGTCCTACCACATGACCATAAACTATGTCATTCAAACTATGTGGGGTTTGACTAATATTATGATGGGATACATAGAATTCCTCTTTGGGGGTCAAACATAAAATAAAAACTCTTATATTTACCCTCATTGGGACAATATTCTCTATGGTTCATCCCTCTATCAAGCCATATTTATGATGAAATCATGCCCCCACTAGAAGATACATATCCCCTCTAGGTGTCACTACAATATTCTCACCGGGCTATATTCTTGGACATACTTATCTTCACAGGTCCATATTCATTGTGAGACCAATCTATCCTCATTGGGCTATCTTCCCTTCAAGGTCAACCATAAAGGTATTTCCATGCATAATTCACACACCAATTATCACTAGAAATATTTTAACTAGTCATCCTTACCACACAACATTTTACCACACAAATTAGTCCTTATCAGATGACTTGAATGATATAATGTGGCATGTTAAGTGTAAAAGAGTTACTTATGCTCTGATTCCTTTCACAAGGATACATAGGAATCTACTTCATGAGTATGATAAGGACCTCACAAATATCCCCCGCTTTCCATGATACTAATAAAATCTAGAGAATCAAGTCGTATAGATTTAAAACATAATGACCTATAGAACAACAACACTAAGTAATAATATGTAATTAGATGGATATCCTCTAACACATAAAGATGGTTTCATCAATAGAGAACCTATAATACATATAAATTTTTAGGTCAATGTCACGACCCGCCCTCGGGGTCCGTGCCGTGACTACCCCAAGCCCGCCTTCCATAGGCCAGGGGCTGGCGACAAGCACCAAGGCGTAAATCCCGGTAAAAAAGGGAAGGCATTGCCTTTGTAAAGTAAACAAACACCACAGAGTAAGCAAGCGGAAAGTAAACACTAAACAAAAGCAGAGTACAACTGAAAGTGCGGAAAAGTAAATGGGCCAGAATACAAACTCAAACTGAAAGTAAAGTAGAACGCGAAAGGGAAAACAACAACTGAAAAGTAAATGCCGCTACACCGAGCTGTCCACTGGAAATCCCACCTGAAGGGTGGGTACAGATAGCTCCACTGCTCCACGGGTCCCGCCGTCCGCTCCGAGCACGTCCCGCCCAGTGGTCCACCTCCGGGTACCGTCCCGCTCTGCAAGCCTCAGCTAAGGTCAACGCTTTCCGTCGTCTGCAACCAACACAACGTAGTGCGGGCAAAGCCCGTGCAGGGGTGAGTATAAGCTACTCAGTAGGGACCCCGAGACCCCTGAAGGTCTCTCAAATCCACAAAGGATAAACCACGAAGAAAGGAACAATCACGAAGTAATAACCGACACTGCTTAGGTATATGCCCATACATATACCTAAGTCATCAATTTCAAATACGCTCCAACCTCTGAGCCCAAGTACAACTCAGTACACACAGGAAAGTAAACGTATTCCACACAGGAAAGCAAAACGTAATCCACACAGGATTGCACAACACAATCCACACAGGAAAGCAATAGGATTCAGCTCACACAGGTATACTTCTTCAAAGGACGATAAAGATGATCACTGATCCATCTATGTCGTCAGACCCACGAAGGATCAAAAGGTAACTAACCCCCGCAAAGACCCACACAGGATCGGGCCCACACAGGACCTGTAGGCGCTGGTTCACACAGGACCGCTGAGCGCAAGGACCCACACAGGATCGGACCCACACAGGATCGGGCCCACACAGGACCTGTAGCACTGACCCACGTAGGATCGCTGAGTGCTGTAGTTGTCGTCGTCGAATCCACACAGGATCTCTGTACTGTCGTCGTCGCAGTCACAGTAGTAGTAGTAGCAGTAGTAGCAGTCGCAGCCAGCACTAGGGTTCCCGCACACAGCAAACTCGTACAGGAGGGTCCGCTCCACGAGCCGAGAGGCTGATACATCAACTATCACAAAGTCCAGAGTTGATGTATCCAAAAGTTCCGTATCGACAACAGGAACTCAACGCAACAGACGGCGCGTCGATCGGACGCCCGGTCTGAGAGTTATTGGCATTTTCGTCCCCGGGGCCCGGTTGGTTTTTAATGCAAAACCAACCCGACCGTACTCCACCTGCGTCCAAACCTCGGGCGTAGTATGCCAAAAGATCCGTCTCACTAAGAGGAACACAACACGGCTGACGGCACGTCAATCGGACGTCCGTAGCTCAAAATATGAGTGTTTCCGCTCCGAAGGCCCGGTTGGTTTCGTGAACGAACCAACCCGGCCGAACTCAAAGTAATCCGAAACCATGAGTGCGATATACAGAAATGACCGTCTCGATCCAAGGATCGCGTTTCCGCGGACGGTTCGTCGATCGGAGGTCTGTGGCTCAAGTTATGGCCAAAAGACCGAAACTGCTTCGAAACGGGGGGGTCCGGGTCCGGGCCGACCCGGCCCGACCCCCCCTGAGTCGGCCCGAACCGGGTCGACCCAGGTCCGACCCGGCCCGGCCGGCCGGCCGGCCGGCGGCGCGGCGGCGCGGGGGCCGCGGCGGCCCGGCGCCGCACGGTGGCTGCACGCGGGGGGCAAAGCCCCCGCTGATTGGGAAAAACGGCGCGGCATATAGCCGCGCCCCTTTTTGCAAAACCGCCCCCCCCCCCACGTGGGGGGCTTGATTGGCAGAAAACGGGGGGGGGGGGGCTTTGCCCCCCACAAGGAAACCGCCCCCTCTTAAAGAGGGGGGTTTCATGAGTTGGCCGGGGGATTAATTCCCCCGGTTTACTGGCATCCGGCCGGCCAGCTGGCCGGCCGGTTTTCTCCAATGGGACCGGAAAATCCGGTCCCCTCTTCGTCTTCCGACGCCGGCGGCCCGGCCGCCGGTCTTCTCATCCCGCCGCGGCCCGAAACCGGCCGCGGTCTCCTCGTCCCACCGCGGCCCGGAACCGGCCGCGGTGTTCGTCGTCCGGCGTGGTGCGACGGCACCGCGCCCCTTCGCCGCGCATTTGATTCCCTTCGACGCGGCGCGACGGCGTCGCGTTCCTTATGATTCTTCCATGGCACGACGCGACAGTGCCGCGAAATTTAATCATATTACTATCCTCGTGGTGCGACGGCACCACGCCACTTTGCTTCCACCCTCAAGATAGAACAATAAGAACGATGGAGGGGGTTCGGCTGTGTTCATGCGGTCCGGCCCCCTCACGTTAAATAATAACTCAACTTGAACATTCAAAGCCTCATGTTAGACATGCGAGATCCATGATCAAGAAATAAATAATTAAACAATAAATTAACAACCCCTACCTTGGGTATACGTTCGAGGATTTGCCAACGTCCGCGGAAGACAACGTCGCGGGGATTGGGCGTCGCGGTCGTCGTTCGTCAAATCCGTTGACGAAGAGATGCGTCTGATGCGATACGTCGTTGGCGAAACTTCTTATGTCGACGAAGGGAATCCGAGGAGGAAGCGGCGTTCCCTCTCGTTGACACGGAAGACGAAGAAGAGCGGAGCGGCGTTCTTCGTCGGAACTTGAGCATTCTTCGTCAAGTTGAGCGTTCTTCGTGATCTTCGTCAGAGTTGAAGAAGAAGAAGGAAAAGCTCTCCACCTCTCAAGAAGACAAAAAATTAACCCAAATAAAATAAGACACTATCTTATTTTATTATCACATCAACACACTAGAATTTAAAAAGTTTGAAATTCAAAAGGATTAACTCCAAAAATTAAATAACTCATGTCATTTAATGAGGCGTTAAGGAAGTTGAGAGAATATGAAAGGTTTAGGGGTTCGTGTGGGCCCCACCACACTTAATCCTCCCAAGGGAGGTTAAGTGGATGTGGGTCCCACTTCCAACTCCCTTTGGTAGGATTTAACAAGTTAAAATAAATTCTGTTCTTCACAAAATTTTATTTAACTTAAACCTAAAACCCAAAAACTAACTTTCAACCCGCAACCAACGCAACTTCCGAAAAGGTCTCTTTAAGTGAATATCGGCCATGCGAGTTCATCGGTGCCCTCGGATTTCAATTCTGAGCACCGGATCAAAAGTTAGGAATTCCCGCTCGTTCGTTCACTGAACGTACCCGAGCCAAACTTCGGAAATTGATTCCGGGCACTATGGGCCTCGGAATCAGGTGCCGTCAGAAACCGCGCTCTTGTAAAATTCTTAAGAAAATTAAGAAAAAATTTCCCTTGAATTTTACGGGTCTTTAGGGTTTCATGAGTTGGCCGGGGGATTAATTCCCCCGGTTTACTAGCATCCGGCCGGCCAGCTGGCCGGCCGGTTTTCTCCAACGGGACCGGAAAATCCGGTCCCCTCTTCGGCTTCCGACGCCGGCGGCCCGGCCGCCGGTCTTCTCATCCCGCCGCGGCCCGGAACCGGCCGCGGTCTCCTCGTCCCGCCGCGGCCCGGAACCGGCTGCGGTGTTCGTCGTCCGGCGCGGTGCGATGGCACCGCGCCCCTTCGACGCGCATTTGATTCCCTTCGACGCGGCGCGACGGCGTCACGTTCCTTATGATTCTTCCATGGCACGGCGCGACGGTGCCGCGAAATTTAATCATATTACTATCCGCGTGTTGCGACGGCACCACACCACTTTGCTTCCACCCTCAAGATAGAACAATAAGAACGATGGAGGGGGTTCGGCCGTGTTCATGCGGTCCGGCCCCCTCACGTTAAATAATAACTCAACTTGAACATTCAAAGCCTCATGTTAGACATGAGAGATCCACGATCAAGAAATAAATAATTAAACAATAAATTAACAACCCCTGCCTTGGGTATACGTTCGAGGATTTTCCAACGTCCGCGGAAGACAACGTCGCGGGGATTGGGCGTCGCGGCCGTCATTCTTCAAATCCGTTGACGAAGAGATGCGTCCGATGTGATACGTCGTTGGCGAAACTTCTTATGTCGACGAAGGGAATCCGAGGAGGAAGCGGCGTTCCCTCTCGTTGACACGGAAGACGAAGAAGAGTGGAGCGGCGTTCTTCGTCGGAACTTGAGCGTTCTTCGTCAAGTTGAGCGTTCTTCGTGATCTTCGTCAGAGTTGAAGAAGAAGAAGGAAAAGCTCTCCACCTCTCAAGAAGACAAACAATTAACCCAAATAAAATAAGACACTATCTTATTTTATTATCACATCAACAAACTAGAATTTCAAAAGTTTGAAATTCAAAAGGATTAACTCCAAAAATTAAATAACTCATGTCATTTAATGAGGCGTTAAGGAAGTTGAGAGAATATGAAAGGTTTAGGGGTTCGTGTGGGCCCCACCACACTTAATCCTCCCAAGGGAGGTTAAGTGGATGTGGTTCCCACTTCCAACTCCCTTTGGTAGGATCTAACAAGTTAAAATAAATTCTGTTCTTCACAAAATTTTATTTAACTTAAACCTAAAACCCAAAAACTAACTTTCAACCCGCAACCAACGCAACTTCCGAAACGGTCTCTTTAGGCGAATATCGGCCATGCGAGTTCATCGGTGCCCTCAGATTTCAATTCCGAGCACCGGATCAAAAGTTAGGAATTCCCGCTCGTTCGTTCATTGAACGTACCCGAGCCAAACTTCGGAAATTGATTCCGGGCACTACGGGCCTCGGAATCAGGTGTCGTCAGAAACCGCGCTCTTGTAAAATTCTTAAGAAAATTAAGAAAAAATTTCCCTTGAATTTTACGGGTCTTTACAGTCAATGTGATACCTATGATATTTACATAAATTAAAATTGGTATATAATATTACAAGATTTATAGTATTTAAATAGTTGGTACCATACTGAGATTCGATAAAGTTTCATGAAAATGAATTAAATACATAAGTGAGTTTCAGAGTTGTAAATAATTCCCCCCAAAAAGATGTGATGAGATTGAACTCCCATCCTCTTGAACTATGTGAGTTTATAAGTATCATAAGTAAGAAAACCTAATGGATTTATGCTATTTGAATGTAGGTTCATATATTATCATGAATTTGGGGGCTATTTTGTGTTTCCAATTACACAAATAAACCCCATAGGAAACATCCTAAGATTAGAGTAGCAACCCATTATGAAGGTTTTAAAGCCACGTTCATCCCCTCACAAACTAAAAACTAGGAAAACCAATATTGGTTCAATGAAAAAATAATGAAACTGATGTGAAACATTAATTTACAAAAAAATAATTGGTTTTCCCACATGTTATGACATTTTTTTATATTATACAAACAAAATGGTAAACCTGATATGAAAATTTCATTTACAAAAAAATAATCTATTTTACCACTCATCAAGATATTTGTTTTTTATTCTATATAAATAAAAATAGTGAACCTGATCTGAATATTTCAATACCATGATAACTGAATTTCCTAGATACATTTAATAAACCATGATATCTTACTTATGATGTTTCACTGATCCTTATTCATGTTTTTTTTTGATTTTTTTACCATGGGTACCCTACTAAATAATTATCTTTCATCTAAATATATGGAATTTTTATCAAAAAATAATTCTGGTTCATCAATTTCTATTAGATATAAAACTCCCACAAGTAAAAGGACAATTTATCCTATTGAGTGTCTCAAGCATGAGGTAGAAAACATGATGTTATGGGAGGGTCATTTGTATGGTACTATCCCCACCCAAGAGACTAAATCCAAGGGTCTCTAAGATTTTAATCTTATTATCCCTTCCCATCCAATTAAAGTTACATCGAAGCCAGTTACACCTGTCACCACTACGAACTACTTCAAGAGTCTATCTATGGAGCATGATAACCAATACCTTATTTATATTAGGAAGGTGGATCAGGAATTCAAACATGAATTTAAACCATGTTTGGAGAGACCTTATATGGATGCTTTCAAACACCACCTTCATAAATATGAAACCACCAC
Organism: Viscum album; assembly: GCA_963277665.1. Lineage (NCBI taxonomy): Eukaryota > Viridiplantae > Streptophyta > Magnoliopsida > Santalales > Viscaceae > Viscum > Viscum album. The sequence continues at coordinate 602,258,682 of OY728148.1, forward strand.
CACACATCTGACTTATGAGGGTTTCACCCAAAAAATCGCACCTCCATTCTATCAGAATCAATAGTATAAGATGTATTTCTATGTGTATTAATATAAAAACCATTGGGAGAGGGATTATATCCATTATTCCACTAAATAATACCACTTAAATAATACAAAAAAAACCAATGTGAATTACCATATCCTTGTTTGTACAATTTTTTTTTTCTAATATATTCTAGCAGAAAGTAGGGGAATAGGTGCATATTTCCTCCCTCACATGTAAAGCCCATAAGTATATCCTAAAGTGAAAAGGAAGATAGGAGTTGTCATATATTCCCAATTAAATTGAATATGTCATATAGAATATGCTAGATATGAAAAATGAGTAGGAATATATCCCTTATTAGACCCTTTTGATCTTCCAATATATTCTGGCGGTGGCAGAGGAGATTCACCTAGATATTCTAAATATCACACAAGAACAAGAAAATATTACTATTATTACTAGTAGATTAGTGTATGAACATGTTCAATAAGACCAGATTGATACTCAAGAATAAATATATATTCCTAATCTCATTTAAAATGATAATCGACATATTCTGGTGAAGGAAAAGGCATAGGATCAGGTTTATATACACATTATGGTTGGGGGTTTTTCGTTGTAATTTGGACGAAACCTCAGGAAAAGAATATATCCCTATCATAGAATTACATATGACTATTCCAATGTAAAACCAACATCAAGTATAAATTCCCATCCCAATTTAGGTTGGTTAGCAAATTCTGGAAGTCACCCATGGGCACACTCATATCGTTGCCAATAATTCAAAATATTTCATGCATATCCCAGAAGATGATTAGAGAAAGGATCATATTACCACTCCCACCAATGAATTACTATATTAAAATATATGATAGGAAATAAAAGAGAAGTCACATATCCCTTCTCCCATTTCATAGATCCATCAACATATTCTGGTGGGTAATGAATATTAGAATCAAGCACATACCCTAGTTTTGACTGAGGATGGACCCTATATTCTGACATCCACCTAATGGAAGGATTATATTCCCACAAAAAAGTTTATAAGATTAAAAACATATCAAAAAATCTTCTCTATTGAAGATTCATAACCTCAAAAAATCTAAATATAGCTGCCATCATATACTGGTGGCCTTCAAGTGTAAAACTCTTATATCTACTCAACCAAAAATAACAGTTCAACATATTCTGATGATTGGGTAGGATGAGGTTCATATTCCTTACCCTGTTAATTATATTATCCTTGATTCCATACAATAAAAATTCATATTATCCTAAGGTACCAACAGCTGTTTATCTGAATCGAAAGTCCATAACTTCCACATACGTCCTCCTTAAGGTATCATAAAGATATATCATAGGGATCCTACCACTAAAATACTCCATATAAAAGGAATAATTTGATATTGATATCTATAAATAATATTCCATGAAAAATCAATGGATTATGTTTTGGCCCATCACAACTTCCTATTATAGCAACCTAGATGTATTAAAAAAGGAATGTATTCTTTACATAGCTATAACTCTTAGGAAACTATTCACCCACTAAAGTCTAAGTACCTATCCTATCTTGTATATGATGACTATATCTAGGTAATCAAAAATATATAACTTGTTTATTTCTCCATATCTCAAAATCCATGTTTATAATAGCACTATGAAATCTTGTAGCATGCTTGTATCCACAGTCTAGTGTCACTCTAAAAAATGATCACTAATGCCTCATTTGACATATGTATCCAGGGATGGGGTGAGTATGGAGAAGTTAATGTATCTTCATTACCAAGTTATTATATTCCACCATGGGTTATATACTATAATTTCTTTTTCAAAGGGGATTCCATAGGTCTAAAAATTGTACATTCATGTTTGTCTGTCTAATAAAACCCTCCCGTTTCTGAGGAAAAAAATAATTATAACCATTAAGAGAGATTTTTTGGTTGGATTTTGATATAATAATCCCTAAAGGTTATGAAAAAACCTCACATGAAAATACATAACCCTAGGAGATAGGGAAACTCCCTATAATACACAGCTCACACTCCGACTAGGTACTACACCAGTCTCGTGATTAAGTGAAAATAGATCAAATCAAGAAGCATGAATTAGTATCCACAATTTAATATTTTCATGAGAAAACCTATCTTGTAAACACAGGGACATTTCTTCCACCACCTCTACACTGGATTCCATCAAATCCTCAATGGGTCAATAAGATATCAGCAGTGGTTTCAAGCTGACCCAAACCCATGGGGATGGGGAAATTTCTACCACAACCTCCACCTCACAAATAATCAAATCATAAATAGGTTCATGAATAATTTTTTGTTTCCATACATTATCCTTAACCATTAATGTCATTAGAACTACTTTTATCTTCAATAAAATAAGTTTTTCTAGGATGGAAAATGGTTTCTAGTAGTCAATTCCTTGATCATTCCTACCATTATATGAAATTCTTCTATCATTCAAGGAATGTTTGGAGCGGATGATCAAATATTCTATTAGTATCACCAATCAAATATCAAACAATGGGATAATATTATGAAAAACATAAAACCCTATACGTTTAAAAAGGAAATATGGCCTACTAAGGAGGATGAATAAGGATAAGACCATGAAATACACTTTTAAGAGGATGAAAGCAAAGAATCACTCTATTTCAAAAATGATGAAGAAGTGATTCATGCTACCTGATATACCTTGGAGAACATTGTTAATATCAATCTAATGGATTATATATATCAATACATAGACACTAAGGTACTCAATGTGGAAAAAAATAACTTGTGATGTGGGTTGTGCTGAAACACAGACCAAGGGTGTGCGTACCTGGAATTAGAGAAAAAGATATAACCAGAAACCACCAAATGAAGAGTTTCCACCCTAAACCTCATTATACTAGAGATAAAGGGAATTATGTGGATAAATTCCACTTAAAATTAAGGTATCCACAATATATTTCTATATAAGAATAAGTGTTATGGTATGAGGTGAATATATTCTATATCAGATAGTTAACTGCAGAATTACTTAGGGGAAATATTCCCACTAGGTATTTCCTTTTGGAAGATGTGAATTATCCTCCTTCCACTCATTATAAGGGGTTAATCTACCCAGAATAAAAGAATCTATACATTTTGTCAGATACAGATCCAAAAAATCAGTCATCCAAAATTCAAGAAATGAGGATGACTAGGATTTCCCTCAATTATATAAACTGCTTACCACATATCAAGATAGTAAGCTAGTCCCATCATGATCTGAAATTAAAAATCCAACTGATAAAGGAAGGATATTTTAGGCCTCACCCATTACTCTCAGTCATGTGATGATTTGGATAATACTTTCCCTAGAACTCCTCAGAAATATTGAGTCCATTGCTACTCGAATGGAGACTACACAAGGGAATAATTACTCAGTGAAAACCCAAATGAAACCATATACCCAATTATTATATGCCACTCCTCATCCAATTAACATAAAGAATCCTATTTTACCAACTATCAATATCATAATAGATCCAAAGAATCATCTTTCACATTTCATGTCCCGTTACGGCCCCATGATGTGATAATAAAACCATTAGGATGGAGTAAAACTGAGGCCCTTATTATAGAATCTATTGGGTATAGATTTATTTTAATATAGTATAATTCCATCTTGGTCCATATTAGGCTAAGAAAACCTTCAATGTCAATTATTTTATAAATTTATCACCATGATAATAACAAGAGTGGTCATTAACCTTATAAACTGCAAGCAGCATGAGAGTGATAGTGTCATAGACTATATTTTAGATGGAAGGTGTTGACATACTCACTTATAATTTCACTTCCATAGGAGTATATATTGAATATTTATGAAATAAACCTCCATGATGAACTAAAAATGTAAAATATCCTTTTAAAATACTCAAGAAGGTTTCAAAAGTTTGATGATATGGTGAAATGTGTAGAGGAAAATATTTTGTGAAGGTGATCGAAATCTTAGACCACATCCAAAATATAAGGGGAAATATATTATAATTCATAAAATAACTCTATTACAATAAAAATAGTGATAATGAATTTATAATAACACATGAAATATCCACATCACTCGATACCTCTAGTCGAGAAACAATAGTAGAAAAACTACTCCATCTTGAGGAAAATAGAGATCAAGGACACCCATGATATAAGAAAATAAAAAAAAATATTCATTATAAAAGGAATAGGTTACTAGTTACTTCATCGCAGCCATGTAAGACATTCTTCTCAAGCTACTTGAGGCTAAGGAACCAGATGAAGTCGTCCTTAGTAATCATCCTGACAAGTACCATTTCCCCTAGAGGCTGAGCACACTATCAAATACTAATTAATCTTCAAATAAATAATACAAATATGGTGGATTTGAGATAGGTGGTATTGGGGAAATTTTTAATGTTGATGGACCATGTGTCCACCATCAATTTAGATAAAGAAGGCGACTATAAATAAAACATGTCAAGGAATGGAAAAATGATTGAAAATTTCATGACATTGAGGATGGTTGATAAGGATCATGCCATTATCAGGGTACATGTTTGTCAACTGATTGTGGTCCCAACACCTTGTACATTTTTCAAAGAGATTTATCCAAACCCCTACTATGTAGGTAGAATATACTTGAGGAATTAGAATAGGGAACATTGAAAAGAATCTAATTCAACTCCCAAAACAACCTAGAATCTTACAGATTTATTTACCTAACCATCTAGAGAATGGGAACCTCCTCACTAAATGTAATTCTCACCAGAAAAAGATCCACTTTTCATTTATATTTACTTTATTCATGCACCCTGAAACTTGCACATGCCTCCCTTTTATTTATCATGATGATTCTTTAGGTTGAATGGTGTTCTTGGTTCACTCAAAGATGATTGTTTCTGATTTCAAGTGGAATTCGGTTCCAAAAATTTCCCACCACTCAAAATCTATTTTGAAAGGGGACTAGACGGTCAGGATCTTAGGGAAATTCCAAAGAGAGGGGTCCATTCCTGACTGTGCATGCAAAACTCACTGGCAGGTGTGTAAGACACCTTGCATGAATGGGTATTCCAGGGTCCATTCCTATAAATATATGAGGGGGCCCTATATAAAAAACCCTGAATTTCCATGTGATAGACAATTTAATCTCATGCGCATAAGATCACCATTTAAGTGTGAAAAAATAGTCTCTGATCGCATATTTTTGAAAAACTGATGACCTTCCCATGCACTTTCCTTGGCAAAATTACCTACATTTTTCACATCCATCTCCCGATCTTGCACGCACCATCATGTCTTGTGTTCTAAATATTAGATATTAAGTTATTCAACCTTAGTTTTTTTTAAAACCATATGAAATGGAAAACCTATTGGAAGCTGCTAAGGTCGAGGATTTCATCGCTGCTTGAAGGGATGAGATGGAAGAATAAAAAAATATTATTTGTGCTCATAGGGTTTTATCATAAAACCATATGCTAATGGAGATACTGATGTTGTTGAAAAAGTATTATCCATTAAGTGAATATCCGATATTGTAGAGATTTGGAGTGATGGATGATGTAACTATCCCAAAATCTATGGTTGATACACCATAGTCCTATTTCACTTAGGAAGATGATATCCCACTCCACAACATAAAAAAATGTCACATTTCTAAGTATCATAAGGAATTTTTCATTTATACATTGAATGGGAGGACGCGGATAGTCACGGGTAATGAATCCATAAATAGAGGAGTTCCTGGCTCATTACGCCAACACCATTTAGAGAAGCATTAGGGATAACATCAAGGGATGAAAAAATAACAAGGATATGCGATTAGGAAAGCATTTCACCAGTGATTGGTTGTGGGCATACTGGGTATGCTTCATGTTCCAGGAGTATAGGGTGGAACTATGCAACATCAGGCTTTACAAAGCAGTGAAGACGTTGTAGTTCCATTTCTACCCTCAGCAGGTGTTAGTGACAGAACTCCTCATCTATTGGCCCCAGAAAATTAACACATTATACCTCCACCATGGGAGGTTGGTAGTAGCCTATGGGATATCCATTGCATCAGATGCATACCACTAGATGGATTTCAATATAATTAATTTATTCCACTATAGAAAACCTTGAAAAACCATGAGTGGACCCTAATCTCATCAAAACACATCCTGGAATTAGTAATGTAGAACCTAAAGTCAAAATTAATCCAAAAGGACATCCTTTTTTAGGCATGGTTCAACACATTCCATAATAAGTAAGAGAAGGTGATAATATCAAGTTTTGGAAAGCAGTGTCTGGTCATATCTCAGAGAGGGAAGGGTGGATAATATCTTTTCATTCTAGAGGTAGGAAATATCATAATTGGGGGTGCAACATGGCGGAAGGCTAGGAACCAATGGTACACTACATTTCCTTCCTCTCCACTATCCCGAGTAGGTGACTTCTACCGGTAAGGGACAGAAGAATGGGACTCCACTTGAGAACACTAGTAATATCAGAGATCCGGGAAACTGGTAACAGGGTCAATATAAGAGTGCCCATGCTGGACAGGATATATAGTATACTGGGTCACATTTCAAGGGGAAACATATCCCAAAGGATGTATGAGCCATTTCATTCTGTTCGTGGTAAGATCATACAAAATATCGGGGGTTATGACTTTGCAAATTCCATATGCCCACTGGAAGCTGGTTAACATCCCACATTACTGAATATATCTATGGTTTGGATGATGATGCTTGATAATTAAAAATGAAAACATCGAATAAAAAACATGACCACTTCCAATTCCATCCCTTCACAACCCCGATAGGTCTAATGGTGGACAACCCAAAAGTCTCATGGGAGAAGGAGTACCTTTTGATATTTTGAGGTGGGGCGATGGTGGCTTGTATTGATATAAAAATCCTCTGCAAGACATATGTGCCATCCCATTTTTCTAGAAAATTCATATTCCTTGACTGATTGGTGAATAAAATGTTTAAAAACGTCTTTGAAGAGTGGAATCACTGCATTATTTTTCTAGTTTTGGTGCATGATGATGATCACAGCCTCCGATGAACCATCATCTAATCACCAATCGATGTTGACATAGGCCTTTCAATGTAGTATGATGACAAATATGAGGAATCATATCTAGAAGAAATCCTATGAAGGTACATTTGGGTGATCGAACCGGTGAGTGTGGAGCATAATCAGTGAGGAAGTAGGAAGGATAATTCTCAAGGGGTAAGATAGACTTTTGGGGGAACTGAAGCTAGAGCCACAATGGTGGGGGTGTCACAAGTTTCTACCACATCACCACCTCTCAAAGGGAGGTATTCTCTAAAGTAACCTCAGGGGCCAATGAAAGAGGCGCTGGGAAGAATTTGGGATACATTTTGAAACTATCCCCAATGCCATATTTTCATCCTTGTGGTTCACTTGGAGGACATTGTGAACATCACTAATAATAAAGGATCTATGGATAAAGCTAAAGAGAGGTGGGGTCAAGCTTCCAGATGTCAGTCACATCTAGGTGGTAGTCAGGGTGATCTTCCATCAGTGGAATGCATAATTAATAGTTATGGACATCTATGTGTTCCAATGAGGACAATATGAAGAATCACAATCCCTAGTTAAAGTTATGTTTGTTCAAGTGCTAGATCTAGAGTAGATGCCGCTCATGGACAAAAATGAGGAATAAGATGTAGAAAAAGAATAATAATAAGAGGTACATGATGATAAATACCAAGGGATGGATGGTAATTGGGGTATTCCCTGAGAGAGAAGTGAGATCAGAGGCTCCAAAGAAGAGTTGGCTGAGTATCATGAAGTAAGCCTTAATGGAAATCTTACATTGATCCCTACCTTTAACCATAAAGGTCCACAAACAAAAAAAATTATTGAACATGAGATTCTAGATACTGACCAAGAGATCACAACCGTAGGGTCTAAAGAAGTTACAATGGGCATAGAAGAGAATTACCTAGGGGCTGCCTCCGGGACTGGGGTAGGTGGTGAGCTAGCTGAAATTGAAATGGCTATACTGACATCTTTGAAATCCAATACCATCCCTATAATTTATGGTGGGGCATCATATTGGGACTCTTAAGGTAGAAACCATAGTTATAGAGATGTCACACCCAAGACATATCTTCATCTTGATCCCTCCTCCTCAAGGGAAGCAAAAATATTGAACTATCTAGTCACAAACAGGCTTCCACATAGCCTTAACATTAAATTTATTATTTCTATCATGAAGCCTCTATTAAAATGATGTAAGGAGAGATGATTCCAGTAATTGAAATACCAAGTACGTAAGGATATATTTTGGTGTAGGTTCCTATAGTAGCTCCAAATATTGACATGGTGGTACTCAGATCCTAAAATTCTTTACTTTCATAGGATCATGCCTACCAATTGATGACTAGATTGACCTAATTGCCTTGCTCCACATAGTGATCAGAATATTACAAGCCCAAAAATCAGATGGGGCTGAGGCATCCAGGGGACCTCTTTTTATGGTTTCACCTATCCATGAGGATCCAGTCATCCAATTTGATTCTTCCTTGTCTCTAGATGAGAAGTAAGTTGCAGCTACAAGTGATGCCATTGGTGGGGTGGAACCTAAGGCTAGCAGTGGTGAGGCTGATGGGGAATAAGAATCAAGTGAAGATGGTTGACCCCAGGATATAGATCCTATTCTCTCAAAGAGTTTAATTGAAGAACACCCATCTACTGAACTCTTAGCTACCTTCCTGAAATATGAGACCTCATAACCTATGGAGATGGATGACTATGATCCTACAATATCCAAGGATAATTTCATCATCCATCACATGTCATGGTGGTAAATTAAACATTTAATCGTTCAAACATCATAGTTACAACTAGTGATATAAATGGTGTCCCTTCACTATTTTTTGAGCAACCTGTGCATCAGAGGGGAAGATGATCAAAGTCTCCATGTGGTATTTGGCGACTCCCTCTCCAAAGAGATGCAGGTGGGGATCCAACACCTGTAGATTTATTGGGTCCATGAGAAATTTGATCGCATGCGCAATCCACAGAATGTAAATAAAGTGATCCAACAGCTAGAGGAGCAAGCAAGAAATCATGTTACCTTACATAGAGCTCAAGATGAGGTCATTAGTGGGCCAAAGGATCAACTAGAAGGGGATGAGGACCAGTTGTAGCAGTTGTATACTCAAATCTTTGACCTACATGCTATGTGGATCGGAGTGTAGACAATGGTTAATGTGATTCTTATAAAAGGTAGCGATGAATAAGTGAGGCTTAAAAAGATACAACAACTCTTGGAGTCCACACGCTAAAGGCTTGGTGAACTAAAACACTCTATCACTGGAGTGGATCTACATGGTCGTTTTTGCTAGAATCATGAATTTAACTTGTTTTTTTCTTTGAAACAACTTACGTGAATGGGGAAATTCATTTCTTTATTTAATTATCGTGCTTCTATCATACTTGTGAGATAACTAATGACCAATCCCTAAGCTCATGTGGGTCATGAATGGTGTGAGAAATAAGGGATGATCACATGATTTCTCAATTTTCATATGAATGTTGGATTATCATCAATCACTCAGGGTCTTCCAACCACCACGAGTGACCAGTATGAGAGAGGCCATGGCTGGAAAATAAGGTTCTTGGAGCAGTCGATTTACTTCTTCCAATGTGTGATAGTGCACAAATGGGATAATGCTAGGGCTGTTGGAATCTACCTTGAACAAAGGGGAATGAAAAGGGTTAATCACCATGAAAAAAATATGGAACATAAGGAAGATGGCATGGAGACACAAGATAACTGATGACCATGTTCCAAACACAATATTCTTACTATTATCCTTAAATAGGGACAAATAAATGATGGTTGACTACTAACCATGTTCGAAACACAAAACTAGTTTCGGAATTTCATCCAAAATATTTAGGAATGTTGGACCAGAATTGGAGGGGAGCCAAGGTGACATGATACCAAACCGTTAGAAGTTTCCTTCAACTGTGAAAGATGACGAGGATCCAAATGAGTTGTATATAAATCATGAGAATGGATTAATGGATTTTTCAGATGGATTATAATACACTTGGAATTATAATATTGTATCTTAGAACAAATTGGTGTAAGAATATTATTCTGAGAAAAGATAAAAACTATTTTCTAGGGGAGCGTTACATTGGGTGTTGAGCGAAAAATGATAATGTGATCAATGTGGAAGATAACTAGAACCGAGGGATAGGACCTCTCAGTAGAGGGTATGGGATGCCTTGTAGTTTTTTTCCTTGTAAATTACGGTGATTAACACATATTTTAACATTATATGGTGAGGATTATGCATGGGAGAGTTTAACGTCATGTGATTAGGATGCGTCCGATAGTTTAATATCACGTGACCAGGACTTTTCATATAGTTTAAGGTCATACTTCATGGATCCTCACTAATAGTTTCTGGTCTTGTTGAATGGATTATAATAATGTATTTTTCGAGAATATTTGTGTGGAATGTGGGAAATAAACCCAGTGTGAATGAGCTAAAGTAGGCTTGCACAAAACACAAGTATCATAGATTTAGATGAGAAGGGGGAATATGTGATGTGGTGAAATAAAATCTTCACACGAATGGGTTCTTAGGAGGCCTTGTGCCAAAAAAATTTTCCCAGATGAGAATCATTGTTTAAGTTTATAGACCATGGGATGAGAATCCCTAATGTGGATCAACCACATCACTACACATAATACTAGAACTCCTAATTCGATGTGATCGATGCTCGTTTTATGAAATAAGGAATGATACATGGGGTTTACCTAATGTGTGGGAATGTACATTTTTGGTGAAACAAATAGTGGAATTCCTATGTGACATAAGAATGTGGGAAAGGGGTAAGTCAAGACTCTCAATGTCTAGATAAAAGGGAGACTTATGAGTAAGGGCTAACCATTAACCAAGTTTGAAACACAGGTACAACAACCATACCAATAAAGAACGCAGATATAAAATATTGGATCAACTGTTTACCATGTTTGAGAAAAAGGATTGGCTATTTGTTTTCAAAAATCCATTTGGGCATTGGCTCAGGATGATGGGTGTTCCAAATATTGCATGAGACCATCATCATTAGGGGGTCCATCTGGATGTGAAAGATGGTGTAAATACAAACCCAAAAAAACTAAAAGTGTTGAATGAGAGTATCAGAGAGTGGGAATGAAACTCGTTCTTTTTAGATAGTTTATGGTCATATTTCTTGGACCGTAAGATCTCAGTTTAATGTCATGGTGCTTTGACAAAAAGTGAAAGGTTCAATACAAGAGTTTATATGTGGCACACATGAGATAAAACCTAACATGAATAAGGTACAATGGATCCCACATACCACATATATGTATTAATATGAACTACATATTTTGTAGGGTCATGGAGTAGGACTATAATAGAAGACAAGGGGATGAAGGTTTGAAGAAGTTTACAGTTGGGCCCAAAGATGAAACTTCTAGGAGTCTATACGTATCTCATGAGGATAGGAATCAACCTACACATAGTTCTATAAATTCCATGTATTTTACTTCCATGTGGTGAGGATGAAGAAGAACTGACATGAAGGAATGAAATATCATGGTTGGACCTAATATTGAAGATTCAATCATCACTATGTATCTTGCTAAAGAAAGAATCACGCTAAATGTATTTCATGATCACAGTGTGGCAGAAGGCCGACACTGGTAGGGGGAATCCTTTCTAGTGAGGTAATTGAGGAATCCCATGATTATCATGAGGGAACCTAAAATTTTTCATGGCCTAGTTGTAGTTTTATGTCATGCGTTGATGATGTTGGATATTTTTTTAAGGTCATAGAGTTCAGACTATGAGGTATATTAACTCAAATGGGTATGTGTAGTGTGGTGTTATGATAGACATGATGTGAATGAGGGACAAAGAGGCCCAACACCCCCGGACACATCTTAAAAGAGACTTGCATATAGTTTAAATTCATGATGCTTAGAGTAATATCCTAGTTTAAGGTCATAGAGTTCAGATATGAGGGGGGAGACTCCACCAAGCGAGTACTTGTGGCATGAAATAGTAATAAATCTAATGTGAATGAAAACTAGGAGGCATGATGACAAACTACATTTTACCATATAGCTACTTTTGAGATTGACCCTAAAGAAATCAATATGTAATGGATGGAAGTAACATCTGATGTGAACGAGCCAAGGAGGATCATGTTCCATAAATGAGGCCTAAGGGAGAAACAAATTGGAAGTGAATTTGTATCTGGGCCCAAAGACAAAGTGTTGGGGCATCACTACGCATCCTATAATGATGGGAATCAATCCACATGTTGTTCTAAAAAGGGGATCAATCTACATGGGAATGACCCATACAGATGTAGAGATGTATATTTTTGTTTTTATTTGTTTTTTTACTAATTTTTTTTGAGTGGATGTACTACGATGGAAAATATAGGCATCTCTACATATCTTGTGTATATAGGAATCAAGTCGTACATAGTTCTTTTCATGTTTCATGGTAGATGACCAATGATAAAGGTGACGAAATTTTTGGAAAGAACACCTCAATGATGTGAAATATTTTTTCATCCATCTAGTAAGATGATTCTATAGTTTATGGTCATGTGATAGGATCAGTCTATGTAATTTAACATCATACAGTAAGGGATATGATTGTAAAATTGTTTATCATCATGCAACAAGGATGCTGGGGGGATAGGTGTTCCAAAGGGGATGTGTACGGTGCAGAAACTATAACCTGACATGAATGAGGGACAAGATGTCCCATGACACACCACACACTCCCATGGAAGACCCACACAAAGTTTAGAGTCCAGATGTTTGTACTTGGGAACCCAGTATAACATCATGTTCTAGAGACATTGGGTACTTGAATTTTAAGGTCATGAAAAAAGGACCATCAATGCTATGCAGTTTAGCGATGCGCAGCTAGGAAACTAAAACTATATATTAAAAATTCATATAGCTCAGACTAAATGGTTCTTAGTTTATGGTCATAGAATCTGGACCATTGGTTCTTAGTTTAAGTTCATATAATTTGGACCTTGAAGTTCTTCTTTCATTCAATGTACTTCTTGATAAACTTGGAATTGGTTGGAGGAGTGATGCTCTCACCATCCATGATGACCACAAAGTATAATTTATTAGGATAGACCTTTTGAATGATTTATAGTCCTTCCCACATGGGTTCAAACTTCAGTGGCTTCTTTCCAGAAACCATTGGCATTCAGAGAGCTTATATTGTATCAAATTAAAAGAAAGATTGGAGGAAAATCCTCTAATTGAATTCTATGTCTATATTATTTTAGTGCCACTCTAGATTATGAAAGTCCCAAAGCCTATTTTCATCAAGGGATTCAAGTTTAGTTAGATGGAATTCAGATATATTTTCAGATATATGCTGATAATATACAACTGTTCAGAGAAAATGCAACTGAATATCGATAGGTAAGACTTCCTCTATTTTATACAATAGGTAATATGCAGTCACATGGGTGGGATTCCGAGTTTTAATCCGATAATCCCAAATGGCATTATGGATCTTTTCCAGAAAGAATTTCTTGTTTTGGACAACTAGATTTTGAAGAATTTTGGGGAGGGTTTGTTTGAATGCCTCAATCTATCCATTTTCTTGATCATGGTAGCAGGATTTATGGTTAGAACGAATGGTGTACTTGGAGTGAAACTTATTTAGCTGATCATCTCGGAAGTTGGTGCCATTTTGGGTAATACTGGAATGAGGAAATCTGAATCGGTTGATGATATGGGAGATCACAAATTCAAAATTCAACCGGGCCTTCTCGAGCAGAATTACTTATTCCCAATTGGAAAAGAAATATGTTACAGCTAGAAAAAACCTATACTAGAAAGCTGTTTCTGGTGAATATGGTCCCTGACCAGAATTACCCAAACTGAAAAGGTCCAAGAACACTTTGTAGTATGGAGGGGCTCTAGTAGTCGATGTATGAATTTGGAATTAATCTCATACACATAGATCCTCTTGGGAAACGTGATACAGTCATATACCATGGTGGGCCAAAAGTATCCCAGCCTTCAAATATGGGGGGAAATATTTAATGCTACCTAATGAGATTCAAAATACCTAGCATGAACTTCTTCAATTGTGAGTAGGATCTTGTATCCTTGAATGAAATATAGAAAAATTCCCTCAAACCTATGATTTTAGAGAGTCTTCTTGAGGTTGGGTCTATTCTGGATGGTGAACTACACTACATGCCGATAAATAAGCTCGTGTTCGGCTCTATCTTATGGGAGAACACCATGCTAGAGATACTCAATGAAGGGAGGCATCCAATTAAAGGTCTCCTCAGCTATGGGGGGATCTAGAGATCACAATATAGAGGCAATGTTAAACAGGTGGTTTGACATCTAGTATTCATCATCATCTTGAATGATGGGAGTTATAACTCTTTGGTGTGACATATGAATGAAAATGTCATCTTGGTCAGGCTCTACAAGGGAGACAGCTAGATTGGGAAAGGAATCAAATCGACCATTCTATGATCAAGGAACATGAGTTAACTCTGGATGAGAAGGGAACCAGGCCATCAGCTGGTGGGTTGGCTCTATAGAGGGCACGAGTTCTGAGAGGATGACCTCATCTGGGAAGTCGAGATCCAGGGACTTCTCTACTAGGGTGGGATGGGTGGACCTAAACTCTAAATATGCTTAACCCTTGATAGCCTTTTGCATAAAAAATGATGTCGAACTGCTGAAGGATCACCTATGAGCACACTAGTCTTAAAATCAACACCGATCAATCCAGGAAATAGATTATTAGGTCTATTGTAAGAACCCAGATCTTCTTTTCAGGTATGTCTTTCTTTTCTGGTTGTTTTTGAGAAAAAGGGGTGTTTCTAGAAATTTCATAAGTATACACCAAGTACATATAAGTACATGCCATGTAATTAGTTTCCACAGGTGAATGTGTACTGGCTGTGTAACAGCCGATTACATGGCCATTTGGGGTGACCTGGAGGCTGCCTAAAGCAGGGTCTGGTAAGAGAAAGTACACACCGTGTAATTTTAAAATACACGCAGGGTGTTTTATTTTATTTCATTAAATGAAATGGGGTAGTGTCTAATTGACAGAACACACTTTTTCTTTGTCTATATCATCCAGGATTTTTAGTACAGCGTAGATCTTTACTAAGCCCCCAACTCTCCATCTGTTCTCCAAATCGAACTCTGTTGGTTGCATTGGAATCGCATTGGTGAATTATCCCTTCTTCTTGAACTTCATCTCCTGATTTCTTCTCTTTTGTGAGATATCCTCAGTTGAGATTTTTTAGAATTTTTATAGATCTATTGAATTCTATGGTGATTCAAGGCCTGATGTTCACGTATGTAGATCTCACAACGCCGAGTTAGGTGGTTTGTTCCTTTCCGTAGTTAGACTTTGAGTTATATGTGCAAATGTTCCCAATACCCTCATTTGGGGTATTGCGTGTTTCTGGTTTTAGCCCTGTTATTTTCCTTGTATGCCTTGTGTGCTTGAGTAGAGGGTTGTTGATTGTAAATAGGGTTATTCACCTTGAAATGGATGTGTTTTCCCATGGATGCATGATTATGACCATTTGGTCTAGCCTGTCATGTTTGGATGATTACTTCTAATGCCTAGTTTAGTTAGGATGGAGTAATTGTTATCTTATATGCTATGATATGTTGTAGACTATTTATACAAGTAGTTCTTGAGGTTTAATTTTTCTGCCATATATTTTTGTACATGATTGACTTACCCAGGGCTGTGAGAACCTGGTGTAGTAGACCATAGGGAGAATGGATGTTGAGGGCTTCTCTAGAGTGTTTGTTTACTTTTACATTGCGAGACCATGGGGGTGGAATTTTTTCTCCCTCAGAGTGTCTATAGTTTCCTAGATACATGGAACAGGGGGAATTGGATGCTAAGTGCTTCGCTAGAGTACCTATTATATACCAATATGAGACCACATGGGAAATTTACGGTGAGTGCTTCCTCAACGATTCTTTTCTAAAGCTGACCCATAGGGGTTAGAATGTAACATCCCAGGTAACATTTCTTGACTTTCCATGAGTGCCCCTCCTCTCCTCTTATAAAAGGCCCCCACCTCTACCTCCTTACCCAAACCTCTCATGCATTTAGCTCGGTCAAACCCTACCCATTTCATCTCTCAAAATCCCTATATTCATCATTGAAGCCTCACCTTAGGCAGAAATCTCTTCAAGAAACCCTTTTGGTTCAAACCAAAGGGAGTGACCAGATTTAAAGGTAATGTCTTCTCTTATGTTCATTTGTTTTATTTTGATTCTCCAACCCCATAAACTGTTTTTATTACTTTATTTTGTAACAAAACCAGTATCTTAAATATACTAGTATGTTGTTATAAGAAGTATTTGAGCTACACTTACACACACATCCGTCTAATGGTTAAAGAACATACTGTTTCTGTGGATGGTGAATTACTGCCTCACGAAACAATGATTGTTCGATATTCTTTTAACACCTTTAAAGGTGGCCATTATGATGTCACTGTATTTTATATATTATATATATGGTATTTATGTTTTATATATTCTTCTGTATTTTATATTTAAAACATACCTTTATTCTTTACATGTTGTGCAAATGTGATAATTTCATATGAGGAAGTGCGGACTACCACCCCCTCAAGTGACGTGACTCGTTCATGCAATACATGGAATGTATAAAGAATGAAATTAAAGAAATTATGTGACAAATATAACATGTATATTATACTGGAATTATAATATATATATATATATCTGCCAATTATTTTTAATTCCATTAATATGACAATGAAATGAAAGTAGCGTTCATGCGTACGTACGGCCTACCGTCTCCATGAACGGTGCATTTCATTTATTTTTATCTTAAAATGTAATGGAATAGTATAAAATGAATATGTACTAGATATATATGATATTTATATCATTTATACTATTCTGAAGATGATGTACTTATAACTACATGGACTATTCTTTTCAAACAAGTTCATTTTTGACTCATGTACCAAACATCGACAAAAACATCTGATATGAACTCACTTTATTAACCAATTATTATAACATTATAATATGTGATATGAAATGAATAATAATATTTAAAGGATATCCTTAAGCAATTATAAATTGACCAAAGCTTATTATTCAGGAATATAAAGAAACGAACAAGACAAGCCGGACTTGAGGTAAGGGATCCAACCTCTCTCTTTCTTTTAATGTACTCTCTTTTATGTAACTTATTTTAATCTCATATTTCTTATGTTGGGGGATGTTATTATATATTCATATTGCTGTAAATTTTATTTTAATATGATTTGACACCCTATTTGATCTCATCAATCCATTTTTGGATGTTTTATGTGGCGCTGTTAGGCTGCCGAATTTTTATAAGGGGATTTTCATCTGACTTTTTATTCCCGTGAGATTCATGCTACATTGGCCACTATTTTATTTTGTGTGGTGTATGTACTACCCATTATTTTACTATTTGTATAATATAATCTCATTTATGGGTATTTACATCTTCATTTTATGACCCTTCTTTCATGGGGTGTACGTTTCTAAGTGATGAGATACCATTTTCTCTCTCATCAACTAATTTTATGAATTTTAAGGTGACACCGTTAGGCTGTCGAATTTTACCAAAGGAACTTCTTAACCCAATTTCGATTTCTTTGGGTTCAAATTATAGTTATTGAATATGTCATCCTATGAATATGTGTGAATGACATATGGTTGTTTTACAATTAATATTCACTTATATTGGGTGTATTTATATTTTTCCCACATAATTATGAGATTTATTTATCCTTAATTTAAGGATACTTTATTTATAAGGGATTTCATCTAATTTTACATTTCTATTGAGACTTCATTGTTGTTATTCACCAATTCACTCTTATATGGTTTATATACTGTCCTTTGGAATATTATATCATAAATCCCTTTATTCTCATGATATTATAAAGTTTTGATTAAATGTTCTTCCTAAATTATTGTATTCAAGTGTCTCTCATTTTGTTAAAAAACCTTTAACTAAAATATCATTTTAAATGTTTTAATTATTTATTATTATAAATATATCTCATTAATATCCATGTTTTCAATATGGGTTTAAGGATTTATTTATATTGACATTACTGGTTTAAAATGTTAAAATCCTCAAAGTGGTATGGGACACTTTGATTCAAAAATCTCTTTATTAAATGTTTTAAATGGTGTTGAAAATGGTTTTTAGAATGGATTCATTATTTCAATATCTTAAAATGTTATATTGTTATTTCAATGTGGGAATGTTATCTTTTCTTTATGCTTAAGTTATGTGCTATGATTATGTTATGGTTCTTGGGAATTGTTTATGAACACGGGTGGTTCCTTGATAAACTATGGGAGGGTGACCCTGATATATCTCTCCAATGCATTGAGTAACGCGAAGGAGTTAAACGTTAAGGTTTCTCTGAAGTGATTTAGGTAATATACTGTGATGGGTATTCCAAACGTAACCATGAGGGTTACTCCCTATGTAAGAATGTTATGAATGCCTCAAGTTACCTTTATTTCTTATGATTTCTATTGAGTTATGCACAAATCTTGTGATTTCATAAGGTATGTTAAATTGCTTATGTTTTATGAGTAAAGTATGATTTCATTGATTCTTATGTATACATGGACTGATGTTTTCTTTCCGTACTATTATAACCCATACTAAGCTTTTTATTCTCATCCCATGTTTTTGAAATGTTTTCACAGGACATAAAGTTGAATAGGGTCAAGGATACGATTAAGGAAATGTCAAGCTATCTAAAACAAGTAACTAGACATGAATCTTTTGTTCAAGAGTTTTTATTTTGTGGAAAAAATGGAAACTGAGTAGATTTGTCTACTTTTTTATCTTTGAGATGTAACAGCTATGTCCTAATTCTCTAAAACTCTAAACCTGAAAATATCCTCAATGTGAATTATTAAATTTAATTTAAGATTAAGTAAGATTTAAGGCTGGGGACTTATAGTTGGTATCAGAGGTCGGTTTATAAAACTTTAGATGTTAGAGTATTATATAAGAAAAAGTGACAAGTTGTGTATAACCACAATGGTTAGTATATTAGATGGATTCATTGTTTTTTTTGAAAGTTATAATGAGTTTGAGATAACTTGGATAAGTATATCTTGGTGTTTATCTTCCTCTTTATTATATGATGATTTTAATGATATACTCACACTGACCTTTTTGGTTTTAGTAAATGGCTGGATCTAGCAAGAACCAAAGTAACAGTGGATTTGAAGAAAACTGTGATGGTTTTATGAGAGAACAACTAAATGATATGGGGGATGCAATGAGAACTCTTGTTGTTATCCTTAACCAACTATCTGGAGTCATGATTGACCACCTGAACCTTAGTGAAATTTATAAGGCATCGTATATGCGAGAAACATATCCCTATGGAATTTTAGGTAATAATCATAAAGGTATGTATGTTCAAAAACCTATGTGTCAAAGATGTGGAAAGAAACACATAGGAAATTGTTTCAAAGGGATAGAAAGATGCTACAGCTGTGGAAATAAAGGTCATAAAGCAAGAACCTTCCATGGAAAAATGAAGCATCTAGTTGACTCTATGAAATGGAAAGAAGTTATTTCTAAAGGATCAATTGAATGTTTTAAATGTGTTGTGTATTTTCATTATGAAAACACATGTCCTACGAAAACGTTTCGGTAATGGGGTCACCAAGATCGTACAAATATTAATTTACCAATACCTAATGCCATTTCGATTGGGGATGAAGAAATTGAAAATTACCAATGAAAGGTATGGATTATTTCTTAACATATGTTTTCGTATTATTGGAATCTTAGGATATGATTCATGATTTTGTTTATAGGAAAGAAGTATTTCAGAATAAGTTGAAAAGGAATGGTTATTGGATCATGAAGAATGTTGAATGAGTAAGAAGTCAACATATAAGGGATTCAAGTGTTATGGTATAATTTAGGATGGTGAAATTCATTGATGTATTAAGTCTCTTTTAATGATGGGTTTACATTAGAAGACTTTTTATAGTCTATGTAACCCTGATGCTTGATATACGAAAATTTTATTCAAGGAATAATAATCCTTTCTTTTGTGGATATAGTTATAAAGAACCATTTGGGTTTATATGATCCTTGAATTTGAGGCAATTACTGGTTAATACATTTTGGGTTGCAAAATGGAAGTTATTAGATAACATTTGTGGTTAAAATATGTTATGGTTATTTTTTATGATTTATCACTTTTTGGGGGATTTTTTAAGAATTATATAGTTTTAGAAGAAGGACAACATGCAGACCGTGTGACAACCCGTCGCGTCGGATGAAGCTGCGTGAATCAAACCCACAACCAAAGTGCAATTGGTATTTATCGCCTACCACTGGACTATGTGAAGTCCCTGGTTAGTTTCAATGATTCTTTTTAGTTAGATAATTTTATGAATTAAGAGTAAGTTTATTTTGGGTTATTAATGGAAATTATTAGCTTATCATGGAGGATATGTGATTACGTTAATTACTTTTCAGTATGAGACTGTAAGAGTAACTGATGTTTTTTCGGAGAAAAATGTTAAGATTTATCTTAGGAGACTATGTGATTATATCCTCCAGAGATTTGGGTTTCAATATTAGTTTTGTTTACTTTAATGAATTTTATGGATGGATGATTATTGAATGTTCTTTTTTGAACTTTGGGTTTTGTTTGAAATTTTTTGGAGATTATGAGTAGTTTTTCTTTTTGTAAAAAATAATCCTTTTTGGGTATTATCAAGTCTCATACTAACATTTTTGGTTTGGTTTTGGTTGAGATATAAATACATTGGAAATATATAGTTCTCTTTGGTGGATTAGGTGATTCTCAAGAAGTTGATTATAGTACTCTTAATGCGAACACGTCTTCCTAAATACTCATTTTTTGGAGAAAATATGAGTTTGATTAAGGAATCAAATAAAAGTTTAAAGTCTATGTTGCAAGTAAGTATGTTTCATTATGATATAGTTAAGCTCAAAAATAAATTCCTCAATTAAAATTAACTTAAAACAAAAAATTTGTCTGTTAACTTTTCCTACTGGGGAATCGAATACCGTTTAACCCATCACAAGTTTGTGATTTTCTTGTGGTTAACTTTCTCCTAGACATGTTTACTATCACTCTCCATCAGAACATAACCATTTTTTCTCCTCCATATCCATATTTTCCTACTTGGAATCGTAGTATGGGTTAACTCTGTAGACCTTTGTACTTCTCTCCCTTCCTTTTAAAGTGATAGTTTAACTGACTCTTGTTCCGATGTGGGACTTTCAATAAAGTTTCCAAGCCCAATTTTGAAATTGCGAGGACGCAATTCCAAAAAGGGGGGAAGGATGTAACATCCCAGGTAAATAAATAATATTAAATTCTAAGGTTTATCAATATTTGTGAATAAAATTTTAATATTACTTTAAAGGGAATGCTATGCTCGATGGCGTACCCAATACGCAACAACGAGTTTCTTAGAAATCTTACGTTGCACACTAAAAATATAATAATATTATAATAGTTAACGCCTAGCCATTGTAATGGCGGGAATGAACATAAGTAACTAAAAAATGATTACATATGTTTGTTAAATATTTTTACATTTATCCAATAAATGTTAGAGGCTTAAAATCCAAATGAATCCAATTTTAAGAATAAATACTCTAATATTTTTAAAAGATTGTTTTACCGCCTTTTGATGGCGAACCTTTTTTAAATTAAACTTTTGAAAAATTTATAAGCACTATTTGTAAAAATAAACTTATTCTTTATTATTGGAAAATTTAAATTTACATTGGTTAAATTTTTGGTATGTTTCTGACATTGTTCATTTTTTTAATGAATAGTGAAAAAATACTGCATTTTACACCAAAACTGCTTTTTAATCTAATTTAAATATATGGTTAGATTATATTTTTAATTGGTTTTAAAGTGTAATTAGAATATTTTTTTACCATTTAATTCAATGTTGGTCATTATAATTAATTTTACTTTTAAAATTGACAGAAACAAGTGCTAAACTTTTCATAGATATTGCTTCAAAAAATCCCGCAATTTGTTTTGACAACGAGAAATATTTTTAAATTAATTATTGCAATTTCTGTGTTTGGAATTTGGTAAAATTGATTCCATATTTTCAATCATAAGTTCTAAATTATGTAATTAAGACTCTTGTTTTTGTACATTATGAATAGTAACGATGGTAATTATCTTTAATTATCGTGATTAATTAGTAATCGGGTAGTTAAGGATAATAAAATAATATCATAATAATAACAAATGACCCCAACATGTGTCCTAATTATACAGTTTGTGTCATGGACGACCATGGTATGCCTTGTGTCAAACTTTGGGACCCCATGGAATCACTTTTGTGTGATAGTGACACTTTATCATTTTATTTTTTAAAGAAAATAAAATATAACAAAAGTATGTATCACCCAAGTAAAACAATTTTAGTTTTGTTTGTATAAATGATCTCTTAGAATATAAATATTCATTGGAAAGCTAAAAGTATTTCTTACATCATAGTATTTTTTTATAATTTTTAGACATTAAATAAATTAAATTATTTATGACATCATGATGATGCAGCGATTAACACATTAATGAACGATTTAAATAGAATGAAAAGATAATGTAAAATATAAGTCTTACACTTAGAAAAAACCTATTGGATGAGTATAGTTCGAACCCTTATCACCTTATCCTCCAAATATATCAATTTGGGACCTTTAAAATCCGAAAATATTTCTAAAATAAAGTAACATTTCTTAACTTTCCATGAGTTCCCCTCCTCTCCTCTTATAAAAGGCCCTCCCCTCTACCTCCTTACCCACACCTCTCAAGCCTTTGGCTCGGCCAACCACTGCCCATTTCATCTCTCCAAATACCTATATTCATCATTGAAGCCTCACCTTAGGTATAAATCTCTTCAATAAACCCTTTTGGTTCAAACCAAAGGAAGTTACCCGATTTAAAGGTAATGTCTTCTCTTATGTTATTTTATTTTATTTTGCTTCTCCAACACACTAAACTCTTTTTATTCATTTATTTTTTTAACAAAACCAGTATCTTAAATAAACTAGGATGTTTTTATAATAAGGATTAGATCTACACTTACACACACATCCACTTAATGGTTAAAGAACATACTATTTTTGTGGATGGTGAATTACTGCCTCACGAAACGATGATTGTTCAATATTCTTTTAACACCTTTAAAGGTATCAATTATGATGTCATTGTATTTTATATATTATATATATGGTATTTATGTCTTATATATGCTTATTTATTTTATATTTTAAACATACCTTTATTCTTTTCATGTTGTGAAAATGCGATAATTTCATATGAGGAAGTGCGGACTATCGCCCCCTCAAGTGATGTGACTCGTTCATGCAATACATGGAATGTATAAAGAATGAAATTAATGAACTTATGGGACCTATATAAAATGTATATTATAATTTAATTATAATATATATATCTCCCAATTATTTTTAATTCCATTAATATGACAATGAAATGATTGTAGCGTTCATGCATACGTACGGCCTACCGTCTCCATGAACGGTGCATTTCATTTCTTTTTATCTCCAAATGTAATGGAATAGTATAAAATGAATATGTACTATATATATATGATATTTAAATCATTAATACTATTATGTGGATGATGTACTTAAAAATAAATGGACGATTCTTTTCAAACAAGTTCATTTTTGACTCCTGTACCAAACATCGACAAAAACGTCTGATATGAACTCACATTATTAACCAATTGTTATAACATTATAATATGTGATATGAACTGAATAATAATATTTAAAGGATATCCTTAAGAAATTATAAATTGACCAAAGTTTATTATTTAGTAAAATAAAGAAACGAACAAGGCAAGTCGGACATGAGGTAAGGGATCCAACCTCTCTCTTTCTTTTAAAGTACTCTCTTTTACGTAACTTATTTTAAGATCTTCTTTCTTATGTTGGGGGATGTTCTTTTATATTAATCTTGATGTATATTTTATTTTAATATTATGAGAGACCCTATTTTATCTCATCAATCTATTTTTGTAAGTTTAATGTGGCATCGTTAGGCTGCCGAATTTTCATAATGGGGTTTTCATCTCACTTTTTATTCTCGTGAGATTCATGCTACATTGGCCACTATTTCCTTTTGTGTGGTGTATTTACTGCCCATTATTTTACTATTTGTATGATATAATCTCATTTATGGTTATTTAAATCTTCATTTTATTACCCTTCTTTCATGGGGTGTACGTTTCGAATGTTTCCCAAATTGGTAAGGGAACCTTTCACACTCCTCTTTTTAAAAGACTTATTATGTTATGTCTTTTAATTTACATGTTTTTATGTTGGGATATGTTCTTCTGTATCCTTATTGATGTAAATTTTATTTCCAAGTGATGAGATACCATTTTCTCTCTCATTAACTAATTTTATGAATGTTAAGGTGACGTCGTTAGGCTGTCGAATTTTACCAAAGGAACTTCTCAACCCAATTTAGATTTCTTTGTGTTCAACTTGTAGTTATTGAATATGTCATCCTATGAATCTGTGTGAATGAACTCTGGTTGATTTAAACTTAATATTCACTTATATTGGGTGTATTTATATTTTTCACACATAATTATGATATTTATTTATCCCTAATTTGAGGATACCTTCTTTATAAGGGATTTCATCTCATATTACATTTCTATTGAGACTTCATTGTTGTTATGCACCAATTCACTCTTATATGGTGTATATACTGTACTTTGGAATATTATATCATGAATCCATTTATTTTTCATGATATTATAATGTTCTGATTAAATGTTATTCCTCAATTATTGTATTCATGTGTCTCTCATTTTGTTAAAAACCCTTTAACTAAAATATCGTTTTAAATGTTTTGAAGATTTATTCTTATAAATATTTCTCATTAATATCCATGTTTTCAAAATGGTTTTAAGGATTTATTTTTATGGATATTAATGTTTTAAAATGTTAAAATCCCCAAAGTGGTATGGGACACTTTTATTCAAAAATCTCTTTATTAAATGTTTTAAATGGTTTTGAAAATGGTTTTTAGAATGGATAAATTATTTCAATATCTTTAAATGTTATATTGTTATTGAAATGTGGGAATGTTATCTTTCCTTTATGATTGAGTTATGTGCTATGATTATGTTATGGTTCTTGGGCATTGTTTATGAAGACCGATGGTTCTGTGATAAACTATGGGTGGGTGAGCCCGATATAGCTCTCCAATGCATTGGGTAACGCAAAGGAGTTAAACGTTAAGGTTTCTCTGAAGAGATTTAGGTAATATAATGTGATGGGTATTCCAAATGTAACCATGAGGGTTACTCCCTACATAATAATGTTATGAATTCCTCAAGTTACCTTTATGTATTATGATTTCTATTGAGTTATGCATAAATCTTGTGATTTCATGAGGTATGTTAAATTGCTTATGTTTTATGAGTAAAGTATGATTTCATTGATTCTTATATATATATGGACTGATGTTTTCTTTCCATACGGTTATAACCCTTACTGAGCTTTTTATGCCCATCCCAAGTTTTTGAAATGTTTTCACATGACATAAAGTGGAATAGGGTCAAGGATGGGATCAAGGAAATGTCAAGCTATCAAAAACAAGGAACTATACATGAATCTTTTGTTCAAGAGTTTTTATTTTGTTGAAAAAATGGCAACTGAGTAGATATGCCTACTTTTTAATATTTGAGATGTAATAGTTATGTCTTAATTCTCTAAAACTCTAAACCTCAAAATATCCTCAATGTGAATTATTTAATTTAATTTAAGATTAAGTAAGAATTAAGGCTGGGGCCTTATATAGAATGTGGGTACTTCCCAAAGGGTTTCTTGTGTTTGTTTGGTTGAACCATGGGGGTTAGAATGTGAGTACTTCATAGTGGGTTACCTGTACGAGTTTAGCTGCTTACTTGATATACGAAATTTAATGTATTTGAAACTATGGAATTGTTTACTTTTGAGTACTTCATTATTTATTGCTTCTTTTTCTTATTTCTTTCCATATATATTCACTAATTGTTAGGTACCAATCTTTGGATGGCTGCCTACAAGGATTAGTCTCACAACCTATTTGGTTCATGCTTTGGGACCAAACAGATGATATTGTTGCAGGTCTAGATAAGGGCAAGCGCCCTTCTACTTCAGGTACTTCACTACTTTGGAGCAGGACAACATGGAAACATGCTGAGGCTTGCGATGCTGAGGAGTTATTTACTTGTTTTTCTTTTCTAATTGGGTTTAGTACTGTATTCCATCATTGTGACTTGTTTGGAAATTTTCCTAGACACATGTAACATGCATCATTTATATATGTGCTCTAGTTATTTTTTACTTTTATCCTTTCACTGTTTTCTTATTGCATGTATTACTGCTTCTGCTATTGTTATCTGTTTTGTTTTAGCTGTGTTACTCTGCCAATGAGGGCATAGTTTCCCCACTATCACACCCAAGTCCCTCGCTACTAGTTGGAAGCCTCTGGAATTTGGGGAAATTCTCTTGAGGCCGTGTGACCAACTGGGTATGGGGCACCCCTGAGCATCACCAGCAACTAAGACGTTACAAAGTGGTATCAGAGGGTATTATTTTCTTCTTTACTTACTATTTGGAGCCTATATCTAGGGATAGGATGAAATATGTAATTCGCAATGAGCTGTTCCTAAGAGTAGCTAACCCGTGTATAGGGAAAAGCTAATTTTTCCGATTACTACAAATTTTCTAGTTCTGAAATCATATAGTTGATTTGATTTCACCATTGGGTGATTCACATGAATTTTTCTGTTATCGATGATGTTATTGAGGTTCTATTTCTATTGCAACCTGATGAGATGAGGGTATTTCATCACCTAAATCATATAGGAACTTTATAAAGGTCACATGTCATCCATTCTTTCCATGCCATTTAGGATGCATTATAGATTGAATGTTGTTGAGATAGATGTTGTGCAAGATATGCATACTGTTGTGATAGATTCCTTGATAAAATACATGTTGTATGATAGGGTATTGTTTGGGTAATGTGTTTTTTGAATGAATGCCAAATTTTGCTTCTTGAGGTGTTATGGAACCTCATGGATCGAAATTTGGCACTTGAATGTTCGTTTCAGTATTTTTCTAGGTTCCAGAGTAGTTTCTGAGGCTTACTATTTGGAAAAAACTAGAATACAATGTGTGTAATGATGAATACATTCCATGGGTCCTTTTGTTTGAGAAGGAAGTAATTTTCTTAAAGTACACACCGTGTACTTATGTACACACCGTGTAGTCTCTAACTGTGTCGCTGACTGTGTGGGCAGAGACATGTGGTTGGGAAATAATTGGTGGAACACGCTATGTACCAGACGTACACACTGTGTGTTTAGACTATGTATCCGACCGTGTGAAAAACTACACGGGTGGATTTTGGGTAGCTAGTACACATCCTGTCTTTGAAGAACTTGTCGTGTATAGTTAGCCGTGTAACTGGTTGTGTGACTAACAACATTGGTTGGTGAAATGTTTTCTAGTACATGTCGTGTGTAGCACAAAAATGCAATGTAGTCTCATCCTAGGAAAACCGTGTGGGTTATTCATGTAGAAGAACTCAGGAAGGGGAACACGATTCATGTACACACCATGTCTTTTAAGTACACGTCATGTGTATGTGGTGTTACATGACCAGTTTTGGCAGGAGTACATGCCCATGTGAAGGCTTTAGGGAACACTCCATGTAGTGGCTATACACGTTGTGTATCCATGATTTGAAAAACATGAATGCTTTCTTTCTCTTGTTCCGTTCTTACACTTCTATTTTGAAGTCCTTGATAATCTAGATCTAAGGTGTGTGCTTGACCTTTCAGATTCATTCCACTGAAACATCCTTCGGTTGTATGTCAGTTGCAAGGAAGTGATCAGACACCAGACATGGTTAATCAGAGATTACCAACAGATCCTCCCATAGTGCTAGTCTTGGCACTAACCTTCATTCTGGACACTGGTTCTCACAGACAGTTCTGAGAGGGATTTATGAGGTTCATGCAGACCTTCCGTGGAGTACCACATACTGCCCCATCTATGGCTGATTTGACGCGTGTCTTTCAGCAACATAATCCTTTTACATTCACAGGGGAAGGAGGACCTTAGGCTATAGAGTCATCTCTAGAATCCATGCTTTCGATCTTTGAACATTTGGAGATGCCTCCGAAGAAGAGGGTCAAGATTTCTATGTATACGCTTCGGGATTCTTCCAGTAGATGGTGGGATGTGATATCACAGGGTGGACACTATCAAGTTATGGATTGGGATGACTTCCAGCATGCCTTCTATGACTACATTTACCGAGAGACTTTGAGGGCTGATCGATCCCAAGAGTTCATGAGTCTAGAGCAGGGTACTCTTTCAATTATGGAGTATTCTTCTCGCTTCACAGAGCTGTAGCACTTCACACCCATACCAGGAGGTGATGATTTATTCCTAAAAAGGAAGTTTGAGGATGGTCTTAGGCACAACATCTGAACTCAGGTGAACATCTTCAGGTTTACTTCCTTCACTTCTATAGTTAACCAAGCACTGATCACGGGGTGTAATCTGAGGGATTATGGAGTTGTAAGCTAGGGATTCTCGACATCCTGAGTTTTTATCCCTCCTAATGACAACAGGAAGAACCATAGAGAGTCTACTTGTTGAGATCATATTATGCGGGATACTTCTTCTACCAGCACCACCAATTTCTCATCAATTAGTGAACTAGAGTTCTTCAAGTCGTTCAGGCTGAGGTGGAGGTCGTGGTCATGGAAGCCAGTCGACAGTCTTTCAACAACAACAGGGTAGACCAGCTTAGGGTGGATAGGCAGGGTCACAGGGCCGTAGTACTGGTCAGAATTTTTCAATGGAGAAGACCTAGCATGAGTTGGATCTCGGCCCCTCTACAGTTAGAGGTATGATTATATTTTCCTCAGTCTTAGCTTCTGTTCTTTTCGAAACATGGGATTCCCATAGATTTATACATTTTTCTGTTGTGGAGAGCCTTGGGCTATGTATCTTTTCCTCTACTGATGTCTTGAATCTCGACTCTCTATTGGGGACAAGAATGGCTAGTGTATATTGGTGTAAGGATTGTCTTCTTGAGGTCGGTGGGCGTCACTTATTGTGGGTCCTCTACGTCTTAGAGATGACAGGCTATGATGTCATTCTTGGGATGGACTGGTTAGTTCCCCTTAAGGCTGTTGTTAACTACTATTGTTATAGGGAGAGTTCACATCACCAGAGGGAAGACAGTTTCTTCATAAAGGTGAATGGGATATTCATGCGTGCAATGCAAGTATTGTGAATCATGGGTTGAGAGGAGTTCCAACCTAGATTCCTAGTCTATATCTGAATGACTAGGGGACTTCACAGATGGAGTTTCTTCTAGTAGTGGATCGTTTCAAGGATGTATTTCTAGAGGTATTTTCATGTTTTCCTCTAGAGAATGAGGTGGACTTCTCTATTGATCTTGTGATAGTAGTGGCACTGGTGTCCATTCCTCCTTATAGGATGGTTACACTAGAGTTACAGAAGCTCCAGAAGCAGTTGGAGGAGTTTTAGACAAAGGGTTTCATCCGACCCAGTACATCTTCATGGGGTTCGCCTGTCCTATTTGTGGAGAAAGTGGATGATACCCTCTGAATTTGTGTGGATTGTCAGAAGTTGAACCAGTTGACAGTCAAGAACCAACACCCCTTTCCAAGGATTGATGATCTCTTTGATCAGCTTCGAGGAGCCCGGGTGTTCTCAAAGATTGACTTGAGATCGGATTACCATCAGTTGTGTGTTAGACCATCTGATATACATCTAACAACCTTCCAGAGTAGGTATGGTCTATATGAGTACGTGGTTATACCGTTCAGTCTCATGAACATTCCTGTAGTCTTCATGGAACTGATGAACCAAGTGTTCCATCCATACTTGGATTCTTTCATGGTAGTCTTCGTTGATGATATCTTGATGTACTCTAACACTCGACATGACCATGAAACTGATCTTGTGATAATTTTGAGTACACTAAGAGAGCATAAGTTAAATGCTAAACTATCAAAATTCCATTTTTTGGAGCGACTAGATTCAGTTCTTGGGTCATGTTATCTCAGAGACAAGAGTATTAATAGACCCATAGAAAGTGAGGGTAGTAGTTTCCTAGGAGAAGATGAAAAACATCTTTGAGGTACGATGTTTTCTTGGGATTTATGATTAATATAGAAGTTTTATACATGACTTCTCACTCTTAGCAGTGCCACTGACAGGCCTGACTAAGAAGGGTGCAACGTACCTATGGTCAGATTCTTGTGAGTCAGCCTTCCAGGAGCTGAAAGAGAGATTGACTTCAGCATCAATACTAGTTTTTCGAGATTAGATAAATATCTATATTGTTTAATGTGATGCTTCAAGTATCGGGTTTGAAGCAGTTCTTATGCAGGGAGAAGGATTCATTGCGTACAGGTCTTAGTATTTGAGGCCACATGAGAGGAATTACCCAACACATGATCTTCATTTGGCTGCAGTTGTTCATGCTTTGCATTGTTGGAGATACTATCTTCTGGGGGATCATTTTGTGGTTTTCACCAACCACAAGAGTCTCAAGTACATCTTCACTCACCATGACCTGAATTTGAAATAGCGAAGGTGGGTTGTGTACCTTCAGTCCTTTAACATTGAGCTTTCCTATACTCATGGGAAATGCATTGAAGTGGTCGATGCACTGAGTAGGAGGACTCAGATACAGGTAGTTTAGGATACCAGTAGTGAGTGTCAGCTTATGGATCTATTCTCTGAGATGCATTTAGAGGTGCATGACTGACATGTCCAGATGTTTATTTCTTCTGTAGCTGTTACCACCACTCCACTTTATCGAGTGCGAATGTGGTAGCTATCTGATTTTGAAGGCCTAGTCTTACAGGAGAGTGTGTCAGGAAGGTGGAGAATCAGCGACCAGCAAGGAAGGTTGTACATCCAAGATATTTTACGCCTAAATGGGGTTCCACACTCCATTGTTTCAGAAAGGGATGCATGTTTTACTTCTCAGGTCTGGAAAGGGTATAGAGGGCATTGGGTACAGAGTTCATCCTACATGTTATACTTCATATTTCTATGTTTTTTCCATACCAAAGTAATAACTCCAACATAAATTATATTCTGATATTATGTTATGAATATTGGATGACCATATTCTTCCTTTTACCCATCCTATGAAAAAAAAATATCACCTTGCATGCGTACATACGGCTTACCATCTCAATGTTGTGGTGTAAACTATTTTTCATGTATACTTTATTTATATGGGTATGAAAATGAATATAAAGGATGTAAATAATAAATATTTCATAATATTGTTTCTCTATAATTCATATTCCATCCAATTCCCTACCTTTTACCAATATGAAATGATATCATCATTAATGCGTACGTTTGGGTTACCGTCACCACGACGCGATGAGATTCATCTACCACGTTCACCATTAAAGGATGATTATAAAAAACATATATATTATTAATATGTATGAAATATATGATATGATATAATAATTATACTTAAATAATATATATATATATATATATATATGTATGTATGTATGTATGTACATATATGTAATTCACTTATTTCCATTCAATATGATATGAAAACGGAAACATTGTTCTTGTGTACCTATGACTTACCATCTCCATAAACGATATATTAAATTTCATAGATCTATCTATCATATATATTTATATTATGAATATATAATTTATTATATACATTCTAGAAGTAAGTAAATCATGTTCTACATAATATTATCAAGAATAAAAAGTCAAAACACGTACGATAAAGAAATCAATTATTACTCAAAATGTTTCTTTAACTTGGATATTATTAATAAATGGGTAATATAAAGTGATAAAAGAATCACATATGATATCATAAATATTATTATGAATCTGGTATAAGTTAATAATATGTTTAAAACAATTATATAGGAGTTTTTAAATCATACAAAGAGTATCATAATTAAGGTAATGGAATTTCGTCCCACTTTTCATTTTTGTGAGATATAAGCCATGTTCAACAAAAATTTATTATGTGTATTTTATTTAATTCTCTGATTATATTTTATATCATGAATATGTTTATATTTATGGTATTTAAATATTCATTTTATGATATTGGTAATTTCCTTTAAATGTTGAAAGTGGTATGGGATTCTTTGAATGCCTAAAGAAATAACATATTCTCTCTTTGAATATTCTTGTTATTATCATACATATTTATTTATATTTCTAAAAAGGATTATAAATAAGATTTTATTAATATTATTAATTTCATTCAAATTTTTTCAAATGGAATATTTTTAATGTTTTATGTAAGAAATTTTTGTCTCACCTTTATTTCTATGAGTCACATGCCTCATACACTACTTGTTTCTTCTACATAGTGAATATACTTCCCAGGAATGTATTTTATGATTATTATATAGAAGATTATAATATTTTCATATTATTATGATTTTATTTTTTACATGGGGCATATGATTTTATATAATATAATGTGATGAGTATTGATTTCATAATCTCCCCAATATTTGGGCTTATTTCCTTTTAAGTCTCTGTTGGGGAATATTTATCATCCATTTCCATGTTTTCTAAATTTTTTTCATAAAATGTTTTCATATTATCCTATGATTGTTTAAAGTAATTTTTACCCATTTTATAATTTTCACTACACAGTTTGAAAGGAATATATCTTTCATTTTCCAAATGATGTACTTTTTGACACTCCAAGTAAAAGTATGAGAAGAATATATTTTTTAACTTATATTGAATGAGTAGTTTTATTTGGATTTCATGATGCCATCTTACCTTGAAGCTTTCCCTACAAGATTATAAGGTTATTTTTGAAAATAATGTTTTATTTTAAAATTGTTTGGAATTTTTATAAAAGAAAACGATTTCAAAAAAGAAATGATATTTTCCTCAAGAAATATTTTAAATGATTTTCATGATTCCTTTATATGTTTTAAATATGGTTTTAAAGAAAATGGTTTTGAAAATGGTTTATTGTTTAAAAAAGTTATTTTTAGGAAAATTTATATTCCTAGCAATCATTCAAAATTCTTCCCCACCTATGATGACATACTTTGTTATAGTTCAAGAAAACCATTCATATTCATTATCTAAATGGTTTATGTTTTGATGGAATGATGTTTACTAAACCCACTTATTTTCATGTGTTTTGATTTTAATGAAGTGATTATGAAACCTATGTCTTTTCTAAAGGTTATGATATGATTACATGTTTATGATTTCCATTTTATTTCATGAGTTATGATATGATTTTATATTATCTCGTGGCACATATATGTATTATTTCATTATGATATGGGTGGGACCTATATTTCAAAACCATGCATTGGGTAAATATTTATATCTCATGAGATAAACTAAGATGGTATTGCGAGTGAACC
The DNA here is from genome assembly GCA_963277665.1 of Viscum album. Taxonomy (NCBI): domain Eukaryota; kingdom Viridiplantae; phylum Streptophyta; class Magnoliopsida; order Santalales; family Viscaceae; genus Viscum; species Viscum album. Next base: position 602,292,337 of record OY728148.1, read on the forward strand.
TTGATTATGAAGATGGCCATGGGAGTTAACCGTGACCAATTAAATGGTATTAGGAGTGAACTCAAGCTATTAAGATTATGCGAGTGAACCATGACTAATAAGATGGTATGAGGAGTGAACTAATGCTACTAAAATGTCCATGGGATTAAACCATGACTACTAAGAAGATATGGGGATTGAACACATACTACTAAGGTGGTCTTGGATGTGATTCCTTGGCTACTATGGAAATAATTATATCCTTATGTGTTTTTCACACTTCCATATCTTACTTCTATATTATGTTTTCATGTCTTACACTCTATATTTATTTATGGATTATATCATATTAACTGAAAATATTTATGCCATGATTATTGTTATGATCATTGAAATGTAGGGTATGATCTTCTATTTATCATGATCACATTCTCATACCTTTATCCTCTTGTTTATGAATATGTGCCTATCTTGTTTACCCTTATTGAGTTTCTAAGATCACCCCTTTCTTATGTTGCTTTCCCTAGGTTATGGAGAAATGTTTTAGGTAGAAGTGTTAAAGGTGGAGATCTTTATGGGAGAAGTTGATGATCTTTCACCAGGATAGTAGATTTTGTTTCAACGTTTCCAAAGACACTAAACTATTATGGTCATCAGGCATTTATTGTTATAACATACTAAATATTTGCCCAAAATGATGTAATATCCATGTATGCTCTACCTCGGTATCTATAATATTAGTCCCTTTTAAATTATTGATTATATCAGGATGGTAGCCTATTGGTTGGTGCTTCCACCAAACCTCTCTCAAGTCCATTATGTGTTCCATGTATATCTCCTAAGGAATTACATATTTAAAACATAACATGTAATAAAATTATTTGCATTAACACTGAAGCATGATCTTTATTATGAGGAAATGGTAGAGATTATAGATTGTATATACAAATTTCTATGAAACAAGACCACTCACCTATTCAATGTTTAGTGGTGAAAACACAAGTTTGGGGAAGCTACATGGGATCTTGAAGATATAATGAGGCATAAGTATCCATGGTTTCTTATACCAAAGGAAATAAACTTTATAGAAAAACCCCATTTTAATGGTTTTAGAATGTAACACCCTTATTTTCGTGATTTTTTGAAAAAATTAAATTTCTTTGATAGCTTGTGTTATACACAACTTCATCGTTATTACCTAGCCATTAAACATTTTGGAATGAATATAAATAAAAACATTTTAAATATTATGTATAATAGTTTTAAATAAAGAAAAAATATTTATAATAGTACTTAATTTTCGGTAAAGTCTTTAAATGTTTTGAAAATACTATTTTCCCAAAAAAAAATGTTTTTTGTTTATTTTTGTAAAATAAAATAAATTTTTTTTTGAAAATTTTTAAAAATTAATTTTTCAAAATAAAAATATATTTTTAAGTGAGAATATCGAAATTACCATAGGAATATTTGTTTTATTTTTCTAAAAAGATTAATATTTTGTTTAATAGTGAAAGATACTCGTTTTTATTGAAAACTGTATTTTCATTTTAAGAAGTGATAAGTTTATTTTTTATTTAAAATGTATTTTAAATTAAAATTAGTTCAATTACATATCTATTAATACAATTTGGGTCATTGATTTCATTTCAATATTGAATTTTGATATAAAATCGTTTTTGTTGATTGCAAATTTTCTCTTTAGAAAACCTCTTTCTCGTCAAGCCTACATGTTTAATTTTAAGTTAAAATGTTCCACCTATATTAATGGAATTTAGAAAAAGGGATTACATACTTGGATTCATCATAATTTATATTATATAATGAGTAAAAATTAAAATTTTACCATAATTTATAGTAAAATGTATTTATCATGTATAAGGAAAAAATGGGTTTACCGAGGTGGAACTAAAAATATAAGGGTTAAAAGTGACCAGAAACTTTTCCAAAACCCATTGGTTGGAAATATTTATAAATTATCTCTTATATTATATATAATTGTCCATTTTTATCCTTTTTCATGATAAAAAAAATATACATCATTTTTAAAAAAAAAATAGTAGTGTACCTCTCACCTCACTTATAAAAGGCGGGTCACTCTCCTCTCATCTTTACAATCCAAAAATTATTTATTTTATAAAATAACAAAATAATACCTTCCTTAATTATATAATATCATACTAGAAGCCTTATGGTAATCATAAATCTATATTAGTAAATTTTTTGGTTCAAACCCAAGGAGCCTATCCAAAGAATAGGTAATGTTCTTTAACGAGTGTTTTAATTTTATTTCTTCCTCCATATCCTTAGATTATTATTAAACATGAGGATATAATAAACCTAGTATATTAAATATTTGGAGATTATTTTTTATTTTAAGGTAATTAAGTACATCCATATCTTATTACCTAAAATGGGAAATGGTAACACTGCCTGTGTGTATGATGGAGTATCACCTCGTGAACTGATGTGACACGTTTTCCATCAACACCTCTCAGAGTTGGGTATGATAAAAGATATAATATGTATATATATATATATTATATTTTTAAAATAAATATAATTATATAAATATATTATCATTTTTAACTTTTTTTACTTTCCATTCAATATAAGAATATGATGACGTTGTTCGTGTGTACGACGGACCACCGCCATACGAAGTGATGCAATCCATTTCTCACTTAAATTTTACATAGAAGATAAAAAAGGATAAATTAAATGAATATTTTTATATACATAACATATATAGGATTATTTAAATTTAATATATAATTTACTTTTCTTTTTATTCTTCTATTGAGGAAATGGAATCAACATTCTTGTGTACATACGACCTACCGTCCCCATGAACGGTGTATTAGATTTTTTATCTATGACATTTATACATTAATATAAATAAATATATACTTAATATATAAGATATTTATATAATGGATAGAAATTTTAAGATTATGGAACCATGATAAGAGTAATATTACAAATAATAATAATTAAAATCATACATGAAAAGTAAAGTAATTATTTCCCAAAACGTGAACTTAACATGAAATTGCTAATAAATGGGTAATAAAAGGTTATAGGTATATAATATATGTTATGATATATATTATTATTGTTTTTAATAGATTTATTATAAAATTTTATTTCCTATATAATAGGTTTTAATGTGTACTAAGGCAGTTGAGACTTAAGGTAAGAGATTATTTTGTGTTAATTTGCCTTCTTTGAGATATTGTTATGTTATATACCTATATTATTTTATGAGATTTATATACACCCCCATTCACATGTAATTTAATGAATTTATTTATTATCATTAATTATAATATTAGTTTTATTTTATTCCTTCATATGGCTTACGATTCAAAGTTACAAATTTGGTAAGGGTTTTATTTTTCAATCTCATCATTTATCAGGATTGTTCATGAATATACTTCCAATGATGAAATATTATTATATATCTATAAATAAAATACATTATTTTTTTTCCAATGGTTATTTATTACTGATTAATTTTTTCCATTGATTTTCCTCTCTCTATGTACTCAATTTTTCAAAATATTTTTTATAAGAAAAATCACCTTTATTTCTCTCTTCGGTAAAAAATACATTTTTCTCCATATTTATATTTTATAGAAATGTTTTAAAAATTTTTATTGAAATTATATGAATAATTAATTATGTAAATTTACCCATGGTTTAGTTTTTACAAGTTTTTTTGAAAGGAATCTTCATGGCATTTTAGAAACAATGTCTATTTTTCCTTTACCGAAAATGTGAAAGGATTTTTTCTGTAACGTGTACAACATGAAAAAAATTTCCCGAAATCATTTTATTTGAATAATAATTTATAATATTTCAAGGTTAATTTCAATGAAAATAACTTCAATAATATTTAATAAATTTTTAATTTTAATAAAGGTGATTTTCAAATAAAGGATATTTTCTCAAGTAACGGTAAAAGTGATTTTTCTTTTAAAATCAATATCCATATAAGATTATATGGTTTGATGTTACTTAATATTTACTAGGGATATGATCCAATGATACCATATTTCTCATTTTTTAGATGTATTTTTGTATTAGGACAAGATTTTATTGAAACTTGTTTCTCTTCCACAGGTTGTACCATGATAAAATGATTATGAAACTCATTTCGTTTTCTGTGGGTTATGATTTGATGAAGTGATAAAATTATTGCGAAAGTTATTTATTTTCCTCAGTTTATGTTATGATGAATGTTTATGAAACCCATTTATTTTCATGGGTTCTGATATGATAAATATTTTATTATCTTGGGGAACACATATGTATGATTTTCATTATGTGATGGGTGAGACCATTATCTCCCTCCAATTCATTAGGTAATGATTGATATGTCATGAGACAATCATGAATGGAATTTAGAGTGAACCCAATTAATCAAGGGACTATTTACACTATGATATCATTGGTAGTGAACATTGACTACTATGATGTTGGGGGGGGGGGTGAACCCATTCCACTATGATTGTCTCAACAATGAGACTTAAACTACTAATGAAATGATTTTATTTTCTTATGTATATACCACAACTCCATGCCATATTCCATTATTATTGTAACACCCCGAGATTTTATGAAAAATATTATTTTACTTTCATTGATGTCTTCTATTATACAGCACACCAAGTTTATCTTGTACTATACGCAACACTGTATTAGCTTGCAGTATACGCAATGCTATTCTTTGATCGTGTAACACACAATTTCATGTTCATTTTATAATAGTCATTCTACGCAATGTTGAGTGTGTGTATATATATATATTTAATTTATAAATGAAATATGGTCGGATTCTGTTATATGAAACAACACAGGATTCTTTCACAACACGCAACCCTTACTTGGCTTTCATTACACGCAATCACGACCTTCCTCGATAGCATGTGTTGTACGCAATACCGGGTTTTACTAAACAACCATATATTATTATAATATTATCATGAACTAGCTATTATGAATAGTATTAAGTAAATTTTGAATTTTATAACATTATTATTCATCTTACACATTTTCAAGAACATAGTATTAGAACAAAATAAATTATTCGGGTAAAATAAGTATTTTTCAAAAAATGTAGTTTTGCCGCCTTTTGATGTCGCACCCACTTTAAATATAGTTTTTGACATGTTTATAAGTTCAATTTTACAAAATAAAATTATTATTTTGAATCAGGATATAAAATTGTACCTTGGATAAATATTTCATATTATTCTGATAACTTTCATATTTTAATGAATAGTAAAAACATGCTATATTTTAATTAAAAACAACTTTTTCATCATAATAACTTATGTGGTTAAATAATAATATTGAATGGTTTTAAATTATAAATAGAATATATTTTTACCATTTAATATAATGTATGTCATTAGCCTTGATTTTACATTGAATTCGTAGGTTAAATAAATTCAATCTTTTGCAATGTTTTAAACAAAAACCCGTTTTCTTTCGACAACAGGATTAATTTTAATTTAATTTCTGCAACTTCTGTGTATTGAATTTGGAAAAATGGATTCCATATTTGGAATCAGTGGGTCCAAATTATGTTAATAGACTACTTTTTATTTTTTGGCTTTATGAATAGTAACAACAGTAAATTTTATTTACCATAGTAAAAGGTAAATTGGGTAATTAAGGGTAAATATAATATTATAAAATTATCCTAATACTTGTCTTAATACAATTGGATGGTTATAATTTGTCCTAAGTCATATTTGGGTTGAAATGGATTCCATTAGAACCCACTTGGAGGTGATTAAGACCTTTAGTTTATTTTATTTAAAGGAAAGTGAAATATGTCTCACTCAACTTTAATAATTAAAGTATTTTTAATATAATTTTATACAGAATATAAATTCGGTTATGAATACTCATTTGAAATATGAAATGTTTTTCTTTTTCATGGTAATTTATTTGTAATTTTTAAGAGTTATTTAATTACTTTATTATCTTATATATTAATGATGCAGAAATTATTTATTTAGTGAAAAATCAATAATATAGTTTTTATTGAAATATTAATACATACCAAAAGACCCAAAAATCAGCACAAAACTTATTATTAGTGTATATATAAACCCTAATCATCCACCGGCAAAATTGTTAACCATTTGGATGCTTATTAAGGTGATTATGACACTTATATTATTTTATTTTCAATGATGCCAAAGTTGTCACCTTCATAATTTAATAAATATAACAATTTAACTATTGTGATTTTAAGATGATAAATTAGAGTAAAAGTATTATTGTGAAAGTTAATAGATTTATCTTCATCATAGGATTTTATTTTTAATTTTTATGCAACATTTAAGTATATTAAATAATTATACAAAAATGTTGTAGTAATTATTTTATTAAGAGATAAACCAAATAAATGGTTTTAAAAATAATAAAATAAATATTATATGAACTATTTAATGTGATACACTAATTTTCTAGATACACATGACCTTTTATGAATCTATTAAAGCTTTTAGTTCGAACATATCTTATGTATATATTTTATTTAAATAAATGAATAGTGTCAAAATTGACACTATTGTTATTTTATAAAAATAACATATTATAAAATTGTTTAAAAATCACAAAAATATTTTAAAATTATAAATTGAAATTTATATGGTATAAAATGTTATAAAGTATACAATTATGGAAAATTCACAACAAATAAGTAATTATTTGTTTTAATTTAAAATTTAGAATGTTATTACCATAAATAAAATTAAATTGATTAAATAAGGATAAATCAAGTTGATAATGTTGAAAATAAATTCCTAACTTGTCTAAATTTTATTGGTTTATTATATTACAACCCTATCTCATCTAATATTCGAATATGAGTCATTTTTGGAGGTTTTTAAGTGTGGTTATATTTATTATAAATTAATATTTTTATGATTTCCAAAGGTGCCCCTCCCCTCCCTTATAAAAGGGAACCTCCTCCGTCTCTTTCTCACACTAATTTGATCCTTCAAGCTCGTCCAAAACCTACCAAATTATTTTCCCCACATTCCTAGAAACAATCTAGAGGTCCTTTCTTTCTTTAAAGACCAATTTTATTGCCCTAAGAGGAGGTCTCAAAGAGGCGCTTCAAAGAAGAGGTAATGTTCGTTACCGATTCTTTCAACTTTACTTCTTCTTTCACTTCTTCTTCTTTAGTTGTTTAATTATGAAGTAATAACATCAGTATCACTCATATACGGATATGTTATTATAAGTATGAAACAACCCTATTTCACAATTTATCCATCCTATGGAAAACGAAATCACCGCGCGTGCGTACGTACGGAATACCGTCTCCACGTCGTGGTGTAATCTATTTTACACCACCACCTTACTTGGATGGGTATAATGGTGTAAATAATGACTATATATGATTATTGTAATGTTATATTGATTCTTAAATATTATACATACACTTGAATACAATTCCCCGATCATCGGAATTATATCATCGCTCGTGCGTACGTATGGACTACCGTCTCCACGACGCGATGAGATTCATTGTCAATGAGTAACCATTCATGAATGATTATAAAGTATATATAATAAGTAATAATGAAATATATGACATAATAATGATACTGGATTTATGTATATATATATTTATGTCACCTACTTAATTCCATTCAATTCAATAAGGAAACGAAAACACCGTTCATGCGTACGTACGACCTACCGTCTCCATGAATGGTGTATTTCTTTCCATTTATCGATATATTATATATATGTATATTCTGAATATATATTATATATAAATAATGTTTTAAATTATGGATATAAGTAATCATGATCTAAGTAATCATATGAATAATTACAAGTTAAAACATGAACGACAAATGAGACGATTTTACCCAAAACGCTACTTTAACATGAATTTACAAAAGAACGGGTAATATAAAGTCATAAGTGAACCATATATTATATAATAACAATGAATATGATTCTTTAATAAGTGAATAACATTATTTAAATAATTATATAGGGGGTTCAGATACGTACGAAGCATATCGTACCTAAGGTAAGTGATAATTTTGCAAATCTCATTTTTATCCGAGATTGCTTATTCGTAATTATTTACTGGGGTGTATTTTATCATCCACATCCATATTTCCTCAATATGTAATATTATTTCCATCCACATAAAATTCTTTTAAATCCAATTTTACCCTTCGGTGAGTTTTTAGTAAATGATATGAATGGAATCTTTTGTCATTTTTCATATGAGGTACTTTTTGACTTTTCCGACAAAAGTACGAGAATAATGTTTTTTTAACTTATACGGAATGAATGGATTTTTAAAATATTATTTCCAAGAAGCTTACTTTACAAGTATTCAAGTATATTTTTAATCAACTTCTTTTAGTTTAAAATTGTATGACATGTTAAGAAAGGAAGAGTATTTTTGAAGTAGAAAGGATATTTTCCTCAAGAATGGAGTTCAAGAGTTTTATCAAAATTATTTTCCATCTAAGATAATATAGGGTTCTGTTTCTATCCCTATTATTACATGGATTTGATTATGTTGTGATGGAAATATTTTTATGAATTATTTTATCTTATATGAATTTTTTTATGATGTCACAATGTTTAAGAATCTCATTTTTATTACATGGGTTATGCTATGATGTATGGTTTATGATTTTGTGGCATACATAAGAATGGTATCATTATGAGATGGGTGGGACCTATATCTCCCTCTAATGAATTGGGTAAAGATTTATATCTCATGAGATAGACATGGCTGGAACGGTAAGTTAATCCGGTTCAGTGTTACAGGACTGAAACGAGGAGTGAACTCAATTCAGAAAGGGACTTTGTCCACCAAGATGGTCTTGGTAGCAATGCCTTGGAAACTATGGAAATCATGACATGTTCTGAATGGTTTTCACAATTACATGTTTTATTCTCATGCTATTTTATCATTATTAATGTTTCTTTATGATCTATGCCATACGTACTTCCATGTTTTATGTCATTGCTCAAGATTTTGATGTTTAAACATTATGTTCATGTTTTTAAGTTCAAATGTATATGGTATGTTTTATTTTATCCATGCTTACCCTTACTGAGCATTTGAGCTCACCCTTTTTATGTTTTCTTTTCCCCATGATATAAATAAAAGTTTTAGGTAAGAAAAAAAGGGGAAGATCTTTATGGGAGATGTTGAAGATCATTCACCACAATTAGAAGATTACGTTCCAAGTTTCCAAAGACACTAAACTATTATGGTCCTTGTGTGTCTGTTTTTGTTATGTATTAAGTTTTCCGAAAAATTAATGTAATGTTCATGTACATCAAGCTTCGGGTCTCTACAGTTGGTATTAGAGGAAAGGTTTAGTCAACCTTTGGAAACTAGGATGCGAAAACGTTAGTGAGATCCCTAGAGATATTTCTAAGGTATGTCTAGGGATATCCCTAAGGATAAGTATACTTATAGGATATAGTCCTAGAACTACGGTAACGATCATATAATTTAACCTAAGATGTTAGATATTGAGGGTACTCCCTCTTTACTATGTTGTTTTCCCTAGCATGATTTTTGCCTCTCACACTATTCTTTTTGGGTTTTAGAAAATGGATGGAAACAGGGAGATTCACAATAATGGGGGATATAACAGACATTGGAATGATATTCTTCATGAGAAACCAAATGAAACTGGATTTGGAAGTCCAAACATCATTATTATGCCGAATCAGCAATCTCATAATATGATCAATAAACTCAAATTTGGTAAGTTTCATGACTCGGCTAATAAGAGAAAGATGGAGTTTCATGATGATCATAGTGGAAAGAAAGTTCAATTTCCCCTATGTAAATCATGTGGGAAGAGGCATCAAAGAGAATGTTTCAAAGGAACTGGAAGATGCTTTGGGTGTGGAAAAAAAGGACATAAAGCCAGTAAGTGCAAAGGAAAAGGTTCAGTTAACACCATGGATGAGGATAATGGTATTGCTACGACATCAACAATGGTTAAATGCTTTAAATGTGGAATGTACGGGCATTATGCAAACCAATTCCCTAAGGGAAAGTATCATAAAGAGAATCAGTATGGTCGTATGGGTAATATTTATGTTGATGATAATGAAGTGACTACAAATGATATGTGAGATGAAAGAATTGTTGAAGCTCGGTCAATGGTTTAAGAAGGTAGTTGAATTATTACATGTTTATCAAGTGTAATGTTGTATAAGTAATCTCATGGTACTATGGAATAAAGAGACATCTAAGGATTGTTACACTGTTGTCTTTCCTTATGTTTTGGAAGTGTGTGATGAATGGTACCAGTATTTTTGGAAAGTAGATGATATGCGCATAATGAAGGGATAAGAAGATAATGAGATGTTTGATTGTATTCATGAGCTCATGACTGATATAAGGACTAAGTGATATTATGGTTTGATTATATAGAAATTTTGGGATTTTGGTATGTGGAAAGAGTTAACTTTTGACAGCATTCATGTTTTCACTAAGGTTAAATGGGTATTCATTTTTCAAGAGAATACATGATTAAGTTATTCACATGTTTGTAATTTGACCAACAAGATATATCTTATGATATATGGGGGATAAATGATGGAATTCACATGATTGTTATGTGACATTTCAAGTAATCATTTTCTTTATACTATGAGCCTGGACCGAACTATTTTAGATAAGCCTAAAGATTGGAATCGATTATGTTGGACATAAGTTAGTATTGTTTAAGGATAGAAATTTTTTCGATATTATTGATGGGATGTTATAGTAATGTAGTTTTAGAAAAAGGACAACCTGTAGGACGGGCGACAACCCATCGCGTCGGACAAGGCTATGGGAATTGAACCCACAACTGAAGTACAACTGGCCTTTATCGCATACCACTAGCCTACAGGAAGTCCCCGGTTAGTAGAAACTAGTTTTATTATATTAAGCAGTATGATATATGAAGTATAAGTCCATTTTATGAAAAATATATGATTAATCTCACTATAGATCGACTTATGTATATTTAATAAATTTTTCTAACCTTTTGTTTGAGACAGATGGAATGACCCGTCATTCTATCACATGATCTGCTAACACTTCACGAATAACAAATTCAACTTCATTTCTTTAAGAGATGAAGTCGAAAATTGTTCAAGGAACGAACAACAGTGAGATTGTACCAAAATAAAGTAAGTATTTATTCTAATTGAAATTCTTCAACTTTAGGAAATGATCTTAAAAACCAAAAATGTTGTCCTAGTTCCCTTATGTCCGATGAATCAGATGGTACCCTAAATCATCACAAATTTATGGCTTTGTGATTGTTGGCTTTTTCATAGCCATGTCCTCTACCACTCTCCATCAGAACTTGGTGGTTAGATTTTTCTTCCATATCCATATTTTCACCAATGTTCTTTTATATGGAAACCAAATGATGAGTTACATTGGGTAATCATTGCATTTCATACTTTAGTTTTTGAAATTAAGTTTTAGTATTCCTTTTTACGATGTGGATTTCTATGAATAGAAAACGATTTGTAACCCCGACGAATTTCGAGGGAGAAATTCATTTTAAGGGGGGTAGAATGTAACACCCCGAGATTTTATGAAAAATATTATTTTACTTTCATTGATATCTTCTATTATACAGCACACCAAGTTTAGCTTGTACTATACGCAACACCGTATTATCTTGCAGTATACGCAACGCTATTCTTGGATCGTGTTACACACAATTTCATGTTTGTTTTATAATAGTCATTCTACGCAACGTTGAGTGTGTGTATATATATATATATTCAATTTATAAATGAAATATGGTGGGATTCTGTTATATGAAACAATGAAGGATTCTTTCACAACACACAACCTTGACTTGGCTTGCATTACACGTAATCGCGGCCTTCCTCGATAGCGTGTGTTGTACGCAATACCGGGTTTTACTAAACAAAGATATATTATTATAATATTATTATGAACTAGACGTTATGAATAGTATTAACTAAATTTTGAATTTTGTAACATTATTATTAATCTTACACATTTTCAAGAACATAGTATAAGAACAAAATAAATTTTTTGGGTAAAATAAGTATTTTTCAAAAAATGTAGTTTTGCCACCTTTTGATGGCGCACCCACATTAAATCTAGTTTTTACATGTTTATAAGTTCAATTTTACAAAATAAAATTATTATTTGGAATCAGGATATAAAATTTTACCTTGGATAAATTTTTCATATTATTCTGATAAATTTCATATTTTAATGAATAGTAAAAACACGCTATATCTTAATTTAAAACAACTTTTATCATCGTAATAACTTATATGGTTAAATAATAATATTGAATGGTTTTAAAGTATAAATAGAATATATTTTTACCATGTAATATAATTTATGTCATTATCCTTGATTTTACATTGAATTCGTAGGTTAAATAAATTCAATATTTTGCAATGTTTTAAACAAAAACCCGTTTTCTTTCGACAATGGGATTAATTTTAATTTAATTTCTGAAACTTATGTGTATTGAATTTGGAAAAATGGATTCCATATTTGGAATCAGTGGGTCCAAATTATATTAATAGACTACTTTTTATTTTTGGGCTTTATGAGTAGTAACAACGGTAAATTTTATTTACCATAGTAAAAGGTAAATTGGGTAATTAAGGGTAAATATAATATTATAAAATTATCCTAAAACTTGTATTAATACAATTTGATGATTATAATTTGTCATAATTCATATTTGGGTAGAAATTGAATCCATTAGAACCCACTTGGAGGTGATTAAGACCTTTAGTTTATTTTATTTAAAGGAATGTGAAATATGTCTCACTCAACTTTAAAAATTAAAGTATTTTTAATATAATTTTATACAGAATATAAATTAGGTTATAAATACTCATTTTAAATATAAAATGTTTTTCTTTGTCATGGTAATCTATATGTAATTTTTAAGAGTTATTTAATTACCTTATTATCTTATATATTAATGATGCAGAAATTATTTATTTAGTGAAAAATCAATAATATAGTTTTTTTATTGAAATATTAATACATATCAAAAGAACCAAAAATCAGAAAAAAACTTATTATTAGTGTATATATAAACCCTAATCATCCAATGGCCGAATTGTTGACCATTTGGATCCTTATTAAGGTGATTATGACACTTATATTATTTTATTTTAAATGATGTCAAAGTTGTCACCTTCATAATTTAATAAATATAACAATTTAACTATTGTTATTTTAAGATGATAAATTCAAGTAAAAGTATTATTTTAAAATTTAGTAGATTTATCTTCATCATAGGATTTTATTTTTAATTTTTATGCAACATATAAGTATATTAAAAAATTATACAAAAATGTTGTAGTAATTATTTTATTAAGAAACAAACCAAATAAATGGTTTTAAAAATCATAAAATAAATATTATATGAACTATTTAATGTGATCCACTAATTTTCTAGATACATATGACCTTTTATGAATCTATTAAAGATTTTAGTTCGAACATATATTCTGTATATATTTTATTTAAATAAATGAATAGTGTCAAAATTGACACTATTGTTATTTTATAAAAATAACATATTATAAAATTGTTTAAAAATCACAAAAATATTTGCAAATTATAAATTGAAATTTTTATGGTGTAAAATATTATAAAGTATCCAATTATGGACAATTCACAACAAATAAGTAATTATTTTTTTTAATTTAAAATATAGAATTTTATTACCACAAATAAAATTAAATTGATTAAAGAAGGATAAATAAAGTTGATAATGTTGAAAATAAATTCCTAAATTTTCTAAATTTTATTGGTTGATGATATTACAACCCTATCTCATCTAATATTTTAATATGAGTCATTTTTGGAGGTTTTTAAATGGGGTTAGATTTATTATAAATTAATATTTTTAAGATTTCCAATGGTGTCCCTCCCCTCCCTTATGAAAGGGCACCTCCTCCCTCTCTTCCTCTATAAGGCCCCAGCCTTAAACTGTACTTAATCTTGAGTTATTACAAGATTACACATTGAGGATCTTTTTAGGTTTAGAGTTTTAGATAATTAGATCATGAAACTTGCATTACATTCCACATTTAAACAAAGTGGTTACATAAAAGACAGTATTCATTCTTCCTATCAACGGAAACATATTTAAAATAAAACATGGATTATTTATTGACACATCCTTGACACTATCATCACATCATGTACCTTTCCCTTGACCTGTGAAAAACATTTCAAAAACTTTGGATGAGCATAAAAAGCTCAGTAAGGGTTATAAAAATATGGAAAGGAAACATGAGTTCATATATACATAAGAATGAAATCATACTTTAACCATAAAACATAGGGACTTTAAGATACCTCATCAAATCTTGAATAAATCATAGAAATCATAAGACATAAAAGGTAACTTGAGTCATTCATAACATTCTTATGTAGGGAGTAACCCTCTTGGTTACGTTTGGAATACCAACCACAGTATATTCCATAAATCTCTTTGGAGAAACCTTAACGTTTCACTCCTTCGTGTTACCCAATGCATTGGAGAGATATATCGGGCTCACCCGCCCTTATTTTATCATGGAACCACCTGTCTTCATAATAATGCCCAAGAACCTCAACATAATCGTATCACATAAAACATTCATAAAGGAAACACAACATTTCCACCTTTCAATCACAATATATCAATACAACACATTGATAAAAAACATTATGAAAACAATTTTCAATACCAAAATAAAAGAAAAGTAAAACATGGTATTTATTTTTCTTTTAAAAAGAAGTTATGGCTTGTAGAGGAATCCGAAACTCAAATAATGGTCACGACGGCGGAGAAGTCATTGTCTCCACATACGTACGACAAAAACATTCCCTTTTGTCGTTTAATAAACACTTCGTATAAAAAAGATTCCTTTTGAATAAACTTAAAAGTCAAAGGGGTTTATACATTATATAAAAGAAGGTTGTGTATAAAACATAATATGCCTCAATGAAAGGAGATTGAGACGAAGTCCCTTACAAAGACGATATCCTTGGTTTAAGGATAAATCAATTACATAATTATGTGTGACAAACGAATACACCAAATATAAGTGGATATTAAGTGTAAAATAATCAAAGGTCATTCACACATATTCAAAGGATGACATATTCAATAACTACATGTTGAACCCAAAGAAATTGAAATTGGGTTAAGAGGTTCCCCTGACAGCCTAACGACGTCACATCAAAATGAGTTGATGAGAGATAAAAAAAGGGTATCTCATCACTTGGACATAAAATTTACATCAATAAGTATATATGAGAACATATCTCAACATAAAAATATGTAAATTAAAAGACCCAACAAAAGAAGTCTTTTAAAAAGAGGAGGGTGAAAGGTTCCCTTACCGACATGGGTATCTTTCAAAACATACACCTCGTGAAAAAAGCACAATACAACATTGATGTAAATACTCATAAAAGAAAGTATATTACACAATGAGTAAAATAATGGGCAGTACATACACCAGTCAAAGGAAATTATGGAAAATGTAGCATAAATCTCACGGGAATAAAAGTGAGGTGAAAAATCCCTTACGAAAACTCGGCAGCCTAACGACGCCACATAAAACTTACAAAAATGGATTGATGAGATAAAATAGGGTATCTCATCATATTAACATAAAGTTTATAGAAAGTGTAATATAAAATAGCATCCCCCAACATAACAAAGAGGAGCTTAAAAGAAGTGACATAAAGGAGAGTACTTAAAAAGAAAGAGAGAGGTTAGATCTCTTACGAAAATTCGGCAGCCTAACGGCGCCACTCAAAACGTCCAAAATGGAATGATGAGAGAGAATAGGGTCTCTCATCATATGAACATAAACATTAAAGTAATATTAATATAAAATAACATCCCAATAACAATAAAGATGAGATTTAAAAGGAATGACATAAAAGAGTGTACTTAAAAAGAAAGAGAGGAGTAGGATCCCTTACCTCAAGTCCAACTTGTCTTGTTCGTTTCTTTATATTTCTGAATAATAAACTTTAGTCAATTAATAATTTCCTAAGTACCTCGATTAGATATTATTATTCAGTTCATATCACATATTATAATGTTATAATAATTGTTAGTTCATATGAGATGTTTTTGCCGTTGTTTGGTACATGAGTCAAAAATGAACTTGTTTGAAAAAAGATTGTCCATGTAGTTATAAGTAAATAATTTCCATAATAGTATTAATGATTAAAATATCATATATATCCAGTAAATATTCATTTTATATTATTCCATATCATTTGGGGATAAAAAAACGAAAAGCACCGTTCATGGAGACGGTAGGCCGTACGTACGCATGAACGCTACTTTCATTTTTTGTCATATTAATGGAATTAAAACAAAATAAGAGATATATATATATGTTATAATTCCATAATTAAATCCATAATTTAGATTTAATATATTACATATATATACATTATATATATGTACTTATAATATTACATAACATTTTGAGATAAGAAATGAAATGTACCGTTCATGGAGACGGTAAGCCGTACGTACGCATGAATGCTACTTCCATTTCTATTTCATATTTAATGGAATTAAAACATAATGATACATAATATTATTTTAATTCCAGTATGTTATCATATATAATATAATTAAATATATCCTTTATACGTACCACATATGGTATTAACGAATCAAATCACTTTGAGGGGGCGGTAGTCCGCACTTCCTTAAATGAAGATATCGCGTTTACCCATAATGGAAACCATAAAGGTATTCCATAAATAAGAAATAAAGAAGCTTAAGTAAAACATAAACATATTAGATGTCATATATAAATATAGTGTCATCTTAATGTCCACCTTTGAAGGTGTTAGAAGAATGTTGAAAAATCATCGTTTCGGGAGGCAGAAATTCGCCATCCACGGAAACAGTATGTTCTTTAACCATTAGATGTAGTTGTGTGTAAGTGTAGCTCAAATACATCTTATAACAACATCATAGTATATTGAAGAAACTGTATTTGTTACAAAATAAATTAATAAAAAGATTTTAGGGGGTTGGAGAAGCAAAATAAAACAAAAGGACACAAGTGAAGACATTACCTCAAAATCGGGTAACTCCCTTTGGTTTGAGCTCAAAGGCTTCCTTGGGAAGGCTTCTGTACAAAGTGAGGCTTCAAGGAGTAAGAGAGAGAAGTGGAGAGACAAAATGGGCAGGTTTTGGCCGAGCCAAAGGCTTTGGGAGTGTGGGTAAGGAGGTAGAGGTGGGGGCCTTTTACAAGAGGAGAGGAGGGGCACTCTTGTAAAGTTACAAAATGTTACTTTATTTTCAAAAGAGTTTCGGATTTTAAAGGTCCCACATTGATTTATTTCGAGGCTAAGGTGATAAGGGTTCGAAATACACTCATACAATAGGTTTTTTACATGTGTAGTTCTTCTATATTAAATTATATTTTCATTTTATTTCAATCGTTAAATAATGAGGTCATCGCTCCATCATCATGATGTCATAAATAATTTAATTTATTCAATGTCTAAAAATTATAAAAAAATACTATGATGTAGGAAATCTTTGTATATTTCCAATGAATATTTATAGTCAAAAATATGACTTGTATAACCCCATGTAAAAATTTTTTCAGTAAAACATCTCATGTTTGTGTCATTTTTACTTTAACATTAAATAAAAAGATATTTATGTCATTTCCCAACCAATGTGGATCCATGGGGTCCCCAAGTTGACCCATGGATTGTCTTGGTCGGCCATGACACATCCAATGAGGGTAGGACATGTGTCTAGGTTATTTCATTTTATTAAAACATTATTCTTACCATAAACTACACTAATTACCTCTAATCGCGATTAAAAACTTAATAAGTTACTATTCACCAAAAAATTATTTTTATCCCATTGAACCACATTTTAATTCTTAATGACAACCATTTATGTTGAATTTTTTAAATTAAAAACACAAATATGGAAAATTTTCATTTAAACGGAAAAATAAGTTTTTATAAGTTCCACTTAGTGGTTTCACTATTCATCAAAAATTGAAGTTTTTCAGAAAAATCCCAAAAATTCACCCTAAGCTATATTTGATATTCAGAATTCAAAAATGAAGTATATTTTACAAAATAAAAAACATATAAGTCACATTAATTAATTTAATAATTAATTCCTGCTGTCAGAGCAAATAACGTGTTTTTATGAAACAATAAGTATCAAAAGATTGACACTAGTTTAAGTCTGTTTTCAAAGTGAAATTAATTCCAACGACCACTATTGGATTTAATAGTAAAAATATATTATAATTTAACTTTTAAACCAATTCAAAAGATAATCTAATCATATAAATAAATTAGATTAAAAAGTGGTTTTGAATTAAAATACAACATTTTACACTATTCATTAAAAAAAGAACTTTATCGGAAAGATACCAAAAATTTACACAAAGTAAATTTTGATGTCCCAATTATTAAGAAGAGTTCTATTTGGTCCAATAGAATGTATAAGAGTGAACAAAACTATATTTAATGACGGCTCGCTATCAAAAGGCGACAAGTGAACCTTTACTGAAAACTAGGGCATATACGCCTAAAATTGAATTCTTTCCGTATTTTAAGACTTTATCTTTTATTGGATAAATATAAAAACATTTAAAAACATATATAATCATATTTTAGTTATTTCTATCCATTCCCGCCAATACAACAACTACATGTTAACTACCATTTAAAATAATATTATTTTATTATTAGAGTGCAACGTAAGATTCCCAAGAAACTCGTTGTTGCATGTTGGGTACGCCATCGAGCATAGAGTCCCCTTTAAAGTCATATTAATATTTTATTCACAAATATGGATAAATATGAAAATTTCATATTCTATATTTACCTAGGGTGTTACATCCTTCCCCCCTTTTGGGAATTGTGTCCTCGCAATTTTTAAAATTGAGCATGGAAACATCCTTGAAAGTCCCACATCGGAACAAGAGTCGGTAAAACAATCACTTTAAAATAAAGGAAGATAAGTACAGAGGTCACCCGAGTTAACCCATACTAGGATTCCATGTAGAAAAACATGGACATGGAAGAAAAAGCAAAGGGTCATGTTCTTGAGGGAGAGTGATAGTAAATATGTCTAGGAGAAAGTTAATCATAAGAAAATCACAAACTTGTGATGGGTTAAATGGTATTCGATTCCCCAGTAGGAAAAGTTAATAGACAAAATTTTTGTTTTAAGTTACTTTTTATTGAGGAATTTATTCATAAGGAAACATAATCACTTATCGTGTTGACTTTAAACTTTTACTAGATTCCTTAATCAAACTCATATTTTTTCCAAAGGACGAGTATTTAGGGAGACTTGTTCGCATTAAGAGTATTATAATCAACATCTAGAGAATAACCTAATCCACCAAAGAGAACTATATAATTCCCATGTCTTTAGGCTTTAACCAAAACCAAAACCAAAAAGGTTAGTACAAGTTCAGATAATCCAGAAAATGATAACCCTTTAAAAAGAAAATCTATGCTTAATCTCTATAATTTGTCCAACAAAACCCAAAGTTCAATGAGGACCATCCGATAAACAATTTTTCCATAAAATTCTTCAAAGTAAACCAATATATGATTGAAACCCAAATATTTGAAGGATTTAGTCACATAGTCCTCCATGTTAAATCGTAACATTTATCTCCAAACAACATCAGTTGCTCCTAAAGTCTCGTATTGAGAAGTAATTAACCTAATCACATATCCTACATGATAGGTTAATCATTTTCATAAATAACCCAAAATCAACATACTCTTAATTCATAAAATCGTATAACTAAAAATAATCAGTCAAACTAACCAGGGACTTCACATAGTCTAGTGGTAGGCGATAAATACAAGTCGCACTTTGGTTGTGGGTTCGATTCCCGCAGCTTTGTCCGACGCGACGGGTAGTCACATGGTCTGCGTGTTGTCCTTTTTCCAAAACTATATATATCTCAAATCATTCCCCAAAAAGGGATAAAATCATCAAAAATAACCATAACATAATTTAACCTCAATTTTATCTCATGCCTTTCACTTCAATCATAACATATAGTAACCCATAATTACCTCAAAAGTAAGGATCATATAAACCCAAATGGTTCTTTATAACTATGTCCACAGAAGAAAAGATAACTATTCCTTGAATAAAATTTGCATATATTAAACATCAGGGTTACACATAATATAAAAAGTCTTCTAATGTAACCCCATCATCAAAAGAGACTTAATACTCTTAAGAATTTCACCATAACTCTTGAAGACCTTATATGTTGACATCTTATTCATTCAACATTCTTCATGATCCATTAACCATTCCTTTCCAACTTATTCCGAAATAACTCTTTCCTACAAACAAAATCATGAATCATATCCTAAGATTCCAAAATAGGAAAACAATAGTCATGAAATAATACATACCTTTGATTGGTCATTGTCAGTTTCTTCATCCTCAATTGGAATGACATTAGGTATTGGTAAACGAACATTTGTACGCTCTTGGTGATCCCATTCACGAAACTTCTTCATAGGACATGTGTTTGCATAATGACCATGCACACCACATTTAAAACATTCAATTGATCCCTCAGAAAGTACTTCTTTCCCTTTCCTCGAGTCAACTGGATGCTTCCTTTTTCCATGGAAGGTTCTTGCTTTATGACCTTCATTTCCACATCTATAGCATATTTCTGTCCCTTTGAAACATTTTCCTAGGTGTTTCTTTCCACATCTTTGACACATAGGTTTTTTAACACACTTACCTTTATGATTATTACCTGTACTTCCATAGGTATTTGTTTCTCGCATATATGATGCCTTAGAGAAATCACCAAGGTTTAGGTGGTCATTCATGACTCCAGATAGTTGGTTGAGGATAATCACAAGAGTTCTCATTGCGGCTCCCATATCATTCAGTTGCTTGCTCAAAAAACTTTCACAGTTTCCTTCACATCCACTGTTACTTTGGTGCCTGCTAGATCCAGCCATTTACTAAAACCAAAAAGGTCAGTGTGACTATATCAAAAAAACCATCATGTACTAATGAGGAAGATAAACACTAAGATATACTTACTCATTAAATTTATCTAAAACTAGGACTCTTTCTGAAATCCTAACCATTATGGTAATTCCACTTATGCTTAAAGAATACCCTAACCCCTAAAGTTATCTAAACCGACCTCTGATACCAACTATAAGGCCCCATCCTTAAACCTTACTTAATCTTGAGTTATTACAAGATTACACATTGAGGATCTTTCCAGGTTTAGAGTTTTAGAGAATTAGATCATGAAACTTGCATTACATTCCAAATTTAAACAAAGTGGTTACATAAAAGACAGTATTCATTCTTCCTATCAACGGAAACATATTTTAAATAAAACATGTATTATTTCTTGACACATCCATGACACTATCATCAAATCATGTACCTTTCCCTTGACCTGTGAAAAAAATTTCAAAAACTTGGGATGAGCATAAAAAGCTCAGTAAGGGTTATAAAAATATGGAAAGGAAACATGAGTTCATATATACATTAGAATGAAATCATACATTACCCATAAAACATAGGCACTTTAATATACCTCCTCAAATCATGAATAAATCATAGAAATCATAAGACATAAAAGGTAACTTGAGGCATTCATAACATTCTTACGTAGGGAGTAACCCTCTTGGTTACGTTTGGAATACCCACCACAGTATATTCCCTAAATCGCTTCGGAGAAACCTTAACGTTTCACTCCTTCGCGTTACCCAATGCATTGGAGAGCTATATCAGGATCAACCTCCCTTAGTTTATCACGGAACCACCCATCTTCATAATAATGACCAAGAACCTCAACATAATCGTATCACATAAAACATGCATAAAGGAACCATAACATTTCCACATTTCAATCACAAGATATCAATACAACACATTGATATAAAAACATTATGAAAACCATTTTCAATACCAAAATAAAATAAAAGTAAAACATGGTATTTATTTTTCTTTTAAAAAGAAGGTATGGCTTGTAGAGGAAGCCGAAACTCAAATAATGGTCACGACGGTGGAGAAGTCGTTGTCACCACATACGTACGACAAAAACATTCCCTTTTGTCGTTTAATAAATACTTCGTATAAAAAAGATTCCTTTTGAATAAACGTAAAAGTCAAAGGGGTTTATACACCGTATAAAAGAAGGTTGTGTATAAAACAGAATATGCCTCAATGAAAGGAGATTGAGACGAAGTCCCTTACAGAGATGGTATCCTTGGTTTAAGGATAAATCAATTACATAATTATGTGTGACAAACGAATACACCAAATATAAGTGGATATTAAGTGTAAAATAATCAAAGGTCATTCACACATATACAAAGGATGACATATTCAATAACTACATGTTGAACCCAAAGAAATTAAAATTGGGTTAAGAAGTTCCCTTGACAGCCTAACGGCGTCACATCAAAATGAGTTGATGAGAGATTAAAAAAAGGGTATATGATCACTTTGACATAAAATTTACATCAATAAGGATATATGAGAACATATAACAACATAACAATATGTAAATTAAAAGACCCAACAAAAGAAGTCTTTTAAAAAGACGAGGGTGAAAGGTTCCCTTACCGACATGGGTATCTTTCGAAACATACACCTCGTGAAAGAAGGACAATAAAACATTGATGTAAATACTCATAAAAGAAAGTATATTACACAATGAGTAAAATAATGGGCAGTACATACACCACTCAAAGGAAATTATGGCAAATGTATCATAAATCTCACGGGAATAAAAGTGAGATGAAAAATCCCTTAAGAAAACTCGGCAGCCTAACGACGCCACATTAAACTTACAAAAATGGATTGATGAGATCAAATAGGGTATCTCATCATATTAAGATAAAGTTTATAGAAATTTTAATATAAAAGAACATCCCCCAACATAAAAAATAGGAGCTTAAAAGAAGTGACATAAATGAGAGTACTTAAAAATAAAGAGAGAGGTTAGATCTCTTACGAAAATTTGGCAGCCTAACGGCACCACTCAAAACATCCAAAATGGATTGATGAGAGAGAATAGGGTCTCTCATCATATGAAAATAAAAATTACAGTAAGAGTAATATAAAATAACATTCCAATAACAAGAAATATGAGCTTTAAAAGGAATGACATAAAAGAGTGTACTTAAAAAGAAAGAGAGGAGTAGGATCCCTTACCTCAAGTCCAACTTGTCTTGTTCGTTTCTTTATATTCCTGAATAATAAACTTTGGTCAATTAATAGTTGCCTAAGTACCTCATTTAGATATTATTATTCAGTTCATATCACATATTATAATGTTATAATAATTGTTAGTTCATATCAGACGTTTTTGCCGATGTTTGGTACATGAGTCAAAAATGAACTTGTTTGAAAAAAGATTGTCCATGTAGTTATAAGTAAATAATTTCCAGAATAGTATTAATGATTAAAATATCATATATATTCAGTAAATATTCATTTTATACTATTCAATATCATTTGGAGATAAAAAAACGAAAAGCACAGTTCATGGAGACGGTAGGCCGTACGTACGCATGAACTCTACTTTCATTTTTGTCATATTAGTGGAATTAAAACAAAATGAGAGAGATATATATATGTTATAATTCCATAATTATATCCATAATTTAGATTTAATATATTAAATATATATCCATTATATATATGTACTTATAATATTACATAACATTTTGAGATAAGAAATGAAATGTACCGTTCATGGAGATGGTAAGCCGTACGTACGCATGAACGCTACTTCCATTTCTATTTCATATTTAATGGAATTAAAACATAATGATACATAATAGTATTTTAATTCCAGTATGGTATCATATATAATATCATTAAATATATCCTTTATACGTACCACATATGGTATTAACGAATCAAATCACTTTGAGGGGGCGGTAGTCCGCACTTCCTTAAATGAAGATATCACGTTTACCCATAATGGAAACCATAAAGGTATTCCATAAATGAAAAATACAGAAGATTAAGTAAAACATAAACATATTAGATATCATATATAAATATAGTTTAATCTTAATGGCCACCTTTGAAGGTGTTAGAAGAATGTTGAACAATCATCGTTTCGGGAGGCAGAAATTCGCCATCCACGGAAACAATATGTTATTTAACCATTAGATGTAGGTGTGTGTAATTGTAGCTCAAATAAATCTTTAAAAAAATTCCTAGTATATTAAAGATACAGTATTTGTTACAAAATAAATGAATAAAAAGAGTTTAGTGGGTTGGAGAAGCAAAATAAAACAAAAGGACACAAGTGATGACATTACCTCAAAATCGGGTAACTCCTTTTGGTTTGAGCTCAAAGGCTTCCTTGGGAAGACTTATTCCCAAAGTGAGTCTTCAAAAAGTAATAGAGGGAAGTGGAGAGACAAAATGGGCAGGGGTTGGCCAAGCCATAGGCTTTTGGAGTGTGGGTAAGGAGGTAGAGGTGGGGGCCTTTTATAAGAGGAGAGGAGGGGCACTCTTGTAAAGTGACAAAATGGTACTTTATTTTCAAAAGCTTTTAGGATTTTAAAGGTCCCAAATTGATTTATTTCGAGTATAAGGTGATAAGGGTTCTAAATACACTCATAAAATATGTTTTGGACATGTGTAGTTCTTAGATATTACATTATATTTCCATTTTATTTAAATCGTTAAATAATGAGGACATCGCTGCATCATCATGATGTCATAAATAATTTAATTTATTTAATGTCTAAAAATTATAAAAAAATTACTATGATGTAGGAAATCTTTTCAGATTTCCAATTACTATTTATAGTCAAAAATATGACTTGTATAACCCCATGTAAAAATTGTTTTAGTAAAACATCTCATGTTTGTGTCATTTTTACTTTAACATTAAATAAAAAGATATTTAGGTCATTTCCCAACCAAAGTGGCTCCATGGGGTCCCCAAGTTTACCCATGGATTGTCTTGGTCGGCCATGACACATCAAATGATGGTAGGACATGTTTCTAGGTCATTTAATTTTATTAAAACATTATTCTTACCATAAACTACACTAATTACCTTTAATCGCGATTAAAGACTTAATAAGTTACTATTCACCAAGAAATTATTTTTATCCCATTGAACAACATTTTACTTCTTAATTACAACCATGTATGTAAAATTTTTTAAATTCAAAACACAAAGATGGAAAATTTTCATTTAAACGGAAAAATCAGTTTTTATAAGTACCACTTATTGGTTTCACTATTCATCAAAAATTGAAGTTTTTCAGAAAAATCCCAAAAATTCACCCTGAGCTATATTTGATATTACGAATTCAAAAATGAAGTATATTTTACAAAATTTAAAACATATAATTCACATTAATTATTTTAATAATTAATTCCCAGGTCAGAGCAAATAGCGTGTTTTTATGAAACAATAAGTATCAAAAGATTGACACTAGTTTAAGTCTGTTTTCAAAGTGAAATTAATTCCAACGACCACTATTGGATTTAATGGTAAAAATATATTCTAATTTCACTTTAAAATCCATCCAAAAGATAATCTAATCATATAAATAAATTATATTAAAAAGAGGTTTTGAATTAAAATACAATATTTAACATTATTCATTAAAAAAAAGAACTTTATCGGAAAGATACCAAAAAATTTACACAAAGTAAATTTTGATGTCCCAATTCTTAAGAAGAGTTTTATTTAGTCCAATATAATGTATAAGAGTGAACAAAAATATATTTAATGATGGTTCGCCATCA
This sequence comes from Viscum album, assembly GCA_963277665.1. Lineage (NCBI taxonomy): Eukaryota > Viridiplantae > Streptophyta > Magnoliopsida > Santalales > Viscaceae > Viscum > Viscum album. The sequence goes on from OY728148.1 coordinate 602,318,178, forward strand.
AAAGGCGATAAGTGAACCTTTAGTGAAAACTAGGGCATATACGCCTAAAATTGAATTCTTTCCATATTTTAAGCCTTTATCTTTTATTGGATAAATGTAAAAACATTTAAAAACATATATAATCATATTTTAGTTATTTGTATCCATTCCCGCCAATATAACGGATACATGTTAACTACCATTTAAAATAATATTATTTTATTATTAGAGTGCAACGTAAGATTCCCAAGAAACTCGTTGTTGGGTGTTGGGTATGCCATTGAGCATAGCATCCCCTTTAAAGTCATATTAATATTTTATTCACAAATATGTATAAATATAAAAATGTCATATTCTTTATTTACCTAGGGTGTTACATCCTCACACTAATTTGAGCCTTCAATCTCCGAAAACCCCTGCCAAATTCACTTCTCCACTTCCCTAGAAACAACCTAGAGGTCTTGTTCTTCTTCAAAGACCAATTGTAGTGCCCTAAGTGGAGGTCTCAAAGAGGTTCTTCAAAGAAGAGGTAATGTTCGTTACCGATTCTTTCAACTTTACTTCTTCTTCCACTTCTTCTTCTTTATTTGTTTCATTATGAAGTAATAACATCAGTATCACTCATATACGGATATGTTATTATAATTATGAAATAACCCTATTTCACAATTTATCCATCCGACAGAAAACGAAATCACCGCGCGTGCGTATGTACGGAATACCATCTCCACACCGTGGTGTAATCTATTTTCCACCACCACCTTACATGGATGGGTATAATGGTGTAAATAATGACTATAGATTATTATTGTAAAGTGATATTGATTCTTAAATATTATACATACACTTTAATACAATTCCACGATCATGGGAATGATAGCATCGCTCATGCGTACGTACGAACTACCGTCTCCACGACGCGATGAGATTCATTCTCAATGATTAACCATTCATGAATGACTATAAAGTATATATAATAATTAATCATAAAATATATGACATAATAATGAGACTGGATTTATGTATATATATATGTATGTCATCTACTTAATTCCATTCAATTCAATAAGGAAACAAAAACAGCGTTCATGCGTACGTACGGCCTACCGTCTCCATGAACGGTGTATTTATTTATATTTATCGATATATTATATATATGTATATTATAAATATATATTATATATAAATCATGTTTTACATTCTGGATATAAGTAATCATGATCTAAGTAATCATATGAATAATTACAAGTTACAACACGAACGACAAATGAGACGATTTTACCCAAAACGCTACTTTAACATGAATTTACAAAAGAACGGGTAATATAAAGTCATAAGTGAACCATATATGACATAATAACAATGAATATGATTCTGTAATAAGTCAATAACATTATTTAAATTATTATACATGGGGTTCAGATACGTACGAAGCATATCGGACCTAAGGTAAGGGATAATTTTGCAAATCTGATTTTTATCCGAGACTGCTTATTCGTAATTATTTACTGGGGTGTATTTTATCATCCACATCCATGTTTCCTCAATATGTAATATTATTTCCATCCACCTACAATTTTTTTTAATCCAATTTTACCCTTCGGTGAGTTTTTAGTAAATGATATTAAAGGAATCTTTTGTCATTTTTCGTACGAGGTACTTTTTGACTTTTCCGACAAAAGTTCGAGAAGAATGTTTTTTTAACTTATACGGAATGAATGGATTTTTAAAACATTATTTCCAAGAAGCTTCCATTACAAGTTTTAAGTATTATTTTTAATTAACTTTTTTTAGTTTAAAATTGTATGACATATTAAGAAAGGAAGAGTGTTTTTGAAGTAGAAAGGATATTTTCCTCAAGAATGGAGTTCAAGAGTTTTATCAAAATTATTTTCCATCTAAGATAATATAGGGTTCTATTTATATCCCTATTATTACATGGATTTGGTTATGTTGTGATGGAAATATTTTATGAATTCCTTTATCTTATATGAATTGTTTTATGATGTCATGATGTTTAAGAATCCCATTTTTATTACATGGGTTATGCTATGATGTATGGTTTATGATTTTGTGGCACACATAAGAATGGTATCATTATGAGATGGGTGGGACCTATATCTCCCTCCAATGCATTGGGTAAAGATTTATATCTCATGAGATAGACATGGCTAGAATGGTAAGTTAATCCGGTTCAGTGTTACAGGACTGAAACGAGGAGTGAACTCGATACAGAAAGGGACTTTGTCCACCAAGATGGTCTTGGCAGAAATGCCTTGGCTATTATGGAAATCATGACATGTGCGGAATGGTTTCCATAATTACATGTTTTATTCCCATGCTATTTTATCATTATTAATGTTTCTTTATGATCTATGCCATACGTACTTCCATGTTTTATGTCATTGCTCAAGCTTTTGTTGTTTAAACATTATGTTCATGTTTTTAAGTTCAAATGTATATGGTATGTTTTATTTTATCCATGCTTACCCTTACTGAGCATTTAGGCTCACCCTTTTTATGTTTTATTTTCCCCAGGATATAAAGAAAGGTTTTAGGTAAGAAAAAAAAGGGAAGATCTTTATGGGAGATGTTGAAGATCTTTCACCACGATTAGAAGATTACGTTCCAAGTTTCCAAAGACACTAAACTATTACAGTCCTTGTGTGTCTGTTTTTTTTATGTATTAAGTTTTCCGAAAAATTAATGTAATGTTCATGTATGTCAAGCTTCGGGTCTCTACAATTATGATCTCATGGATCATGTTATTTTATTCCATTATGATTCATGTCTTCGTAATTACAAATTTTTCTGCCATAACCCATGATTATGATATTTGATATGTAGAGTATGGTTTTCAAATGTTATGCTCATGTTCTCACACCCTTCTCCACATGTTATGTTTATTTATCTCCCTCATTTTCTCTTAATGAGAATTTGATATCACCCATTCAAATGTTTTTTTCTCTGGGTCATCAATAAATGTATTAATTGTGATTTTTTAAGAAGAGTGCTAGTTATGAAGAACTTAGTAGGAGATGATGTTGTTGACCTATGAATGAGCTTCTTATGTTTCCAATATTCAAAATGCACTATATCATTTTGATCCTCTTGAGTTTGTTTCTTTATTGAAATTAATATTATTTAAAAAATTAGTTAATATCTATGAATTAATATCTTGGGTCATTATAATGACATACCACTAGAGTTAAATGACATTGGTTTCATGAAGGAGTTATATGATTTTAATCATTTGAAGTAATCACGCGTAAGAGTTACACGATGCTAATATGTGATAGAGTTATGTGAAAGGTTTAGAGAATATGAGTTTGATCATATTAGATTAGTAGTGTGGAAAATTTTCATTGGACAATTATATATAAAAAAATAGTCATGATAGACCACTAACCACACAAAAGAAAAAGGGACTATGGTGGGCTTCTGCCTCCTTGGAAACTAGTCACCCTTTCCTTTATGGAATTAATTTACACGTGGGGGGAGTTTTTGGGTACCTTAAGGATGGGAATGGTTGAGGGAATAATTATAAAACAAAAAAACTATGGAGACCCAGGATAGGGATTAACAAGTGTACCATAATTCCCACTTAATCACATTGTCGAGTGGTGCAATCATGTGAAGCCTACCGGGTCAAATGTTTCTCCTCGATTCATGCGATGAAGACAAAAAATGTTATTGATGGAAGACAAGTATGTGATCACTATTTTTTACATAAAACCCCATATTTATGAATGTGGTCATTTTAGGGTTAAATAATCACATGTCCCTTATAGGATCATGTGTTTTTTCGAAGTCATGTAATGGACACGACTTGTGTGGGCCCTATCCACCACCTTTGAACCACACACATGGCCATATTTCTTTATATAGTTTTATATCTACTAATTTCAATTGAATATATATACCCTAATGTTTTCCTTAGAGACACATGGGGAACACAGAGAACACAAGATAAATAGAAATGGGAGATACATAAGAGAGAAGTATTTTGTAGATTCTGAGACTCCCACTTGAAAAATCAATAGGTTAATCTGAGATAGATGGTTGGGAATTTGGATAAAATAAAAATTGATCACATAATGAGTGTGATATTCCATATAAATATTATAGTGTGAATTTATACTATGACTGTAATATCTATAAATTTGAAAAGAAACACTATGTTCAATAGCGTACAAGATACGTTAAATCAACCATAAAATATTACTATTTAAATATGAACTTTATTACCATGACATTGAATTTGAGGGTAAAAATAGTATTAACCACATTATGAAATGTATATAAAGTTCATAATCAATAAATATTTAATTATTATTTCTTAAAAAAATAAGCACTCAATTTTTACTAAATTCATTTTATTCATCAAAGTTACATTTTATTCAAAAATTGATTTTATTACATTTTGTGAGTGAATATTATAATTTATTTCGGAAAATTTTAATAATTATATTGAATAAAGAGGATATAAATTTTTAATTCATAATATATAAATTATCTTAGAGTGGATTTTTGGTATTTTCCTGAAAAGATTGTTTTTTAGTGAATAGCACAAAATATCGAATTTTTAAAATTAAAATTTCCTTTAAAAAATCCCAAATATTATTTGAATTTATTCTCAATGAAACATAATTAATATTTAATTATATTTAGATCATTATTATATATTATTTTTGAATAAGTTCATTTTTGTCTTTAAATACATTTTTTTGTGAAAAAAGTAGCTTTTCTTCACATTTTTCATGTTAATATTAAATTAAAATTTTCTACTTCTAGAAATAAAATATTGAAAAATGGATTCCAAATTTGGGATCAATAGGGTATTATTTTTTAAATAGGTCACTTTTATTTTAGTCTAATATGAATAGTAAGCATAATAAATAATTGTCACCATAGTAAGGATAAATCTGGTAATTATGGTTTAAAATAATATGATAACGACTAAAAAGTGACCGCAACAATTAGATTTATCATATTGTATGAGATTAGATATGTTATTTCTCTACAGGTTTCAAAAAAATGGAACCTTGTGCCATAAGTCTTTGATTTATACCTTTATAATATTTAAGTAAAATAAAATGTCAAAAATCACAATTTCTTGCTTTTAATATCTATAATATTTTATGAAGGGGATAAAAACATCATATGTATAGTAATTAATATTTTTTGAAAGGTAAATTATTTTTTTTATCATGCCAATTTATTTTTATTTTTTATTTTTGAAATAATTATCTTAAATTCTTTCGCAATACCAATATTGTCTTAATTCAATTAATATAAAAATGAAATAAATGGTTCTAAAAATATTAAAAGTAATATATTTTGAATGAATTGTTTTGTTACAATAATATTTTAGATAAATATATCTTGTTATGGATGTTTTAAAGGATTATATTTGAATTAATTTACTACCATGTTTTTTTCAAAGTCAAATTAAATGAATACTTACAAAAATGATGTTAATGATAATTTATAATAAATAATATTTTATTAAATGATTTAAAATCCAAAAATATAACATATTCAAAAATTTGATTGGTATATGGTTTAAAATATCACCCATGATCCATTTATGGGACAATTTTCCTTTTATGATAAATATCCTGAATCATAACAAATAAACAACTTTATTGTCATTGTAATCAACAAAAAGTGTTAACACGCATTAAAATAAAAACATATAAGTAAAAACATAATCAAAACATTTTTATATTTTATTTTATGAGATAATTAGGACCCATATTCATTCTAAATTCAAATTATTTCATTTTAGAGTCATTTTTTCTTGAAAATTAATTTATATTAATTTAATACTTAATCAATTCCAAAAGTTCATCTTCCCTCAATTATAAAAAAGCCCCCCTAGCCTCATTTATTAACAATTAAAAAACATTTCCATTCATCCAAAACCTACCAAAATAACTTCTTTTCATTCCTATTCATGTCTTAGATTCTTCAATTTTATTATAATTCCAACATAAGAATGCATTGGACATAAACCTAAAGACGATGTCTAATTAAGAGGAATGATTTTTAACCAAAAGTTTTCATTTTACTTCTTCTTATACCTCCAAAAAAATATTACCCAACTATGATAAGATAATAATATAAATATATTACATATACTGAGATGTTATTATGTTAATTTAAAAACCTATATCCATCTACTCTTCCATCAAATATGAAACGAAACCATTATTTGTGTGTATAGATGAATACCACCTCATGAACTGATGTAATTCATTTTCCATTACCATCTCTCATGACTAGTTATAATGACAGATTTTATGTATATATATTATATTAAATACATAATTATAATTTTTAAAAAATACTATATTATTTGGGATATAATTTTCATTATATAAATATAAAATAATTATTATTTTGTTTTTTTCATGGACAATAAATAACAAAAATGTTACCCATGTGTACATACGACCTATCGTCACAATTATTTTAACATAGTTCATTTTTCATAACCATATTTCATGATTATTTTTAAAATTATAATTGATGTGTAAAAAATATAATTATTTCATTATTATTATTCTAGAGTTGTTTAAATAATGAACTTGTTGTCCATAGTCAACCTACCAAAGTTATTTCTGACATTTGAGCCAAATAATATCAAAACATCTTATATGAATTTAAATGATTATGTAATTGAATATAACAAGGTAATAAATAAAATAAAAGAACTAATTGTCCTGAAAAAGGCTATTATGTAAGTAAATAATTGACATAAGTTTATTATTAATATATGTAAAAAATGTATGTGACGATCTACACTCAAGGTAAGACACACAATTGGAAAACCTCATTTCATATATTTTTAGGATTTATTTTCTAAATATTTTTCATCCTGGTACACATTCATAAATTTATTTTATAAATATATTTATATGTACATAAATGATTTATAAATAAAATAAAATATTTATTTATTTTTTATTACAATTGTCTTTAAAAGTAATGTTTTTATATAATGTTTTGACATTCTTTACAAAATGAAAAAAATGTATGTTCTATTTTAACATATTCAGTGTCAATGAATTTTTACACGACTATAAATGTTTTTTTATGGTTGGAATCCTTTAAAATATTTCATATTTTATTCAATGAGAACCTCTATTCTCATTTTTTTGGTATTTTAGTTTTTAAAATTGGTATTTAAAAGTAAATTATATTTCGATACCAAAAATGTTATGAATATAGGTATAAAAAATCTTTTTAAGGGTTTTATGATGAAAAGTGAAAGCATAAATTCTTTTTTGTTTCTTATATGGTACTTGAGCATTATAAAAAAATATAGGTTGAGATCGATATAACTTATATGAATGGATGATACCCATTATATATATCTGATGCATTGGGTAATGCTTTTGTCTTTAAAGAAAAGAAGGTGGGAGTTAACCATAGTTTTTCATTATATGGATTTAACTATGCTCTAGTTTTTTAACACGAGTTATTAATTTGATGATCAAAGTTACCTAAAAGGTTTTTTATTTTGTTTTTATGGGTTTTATATATTTTTATTGAGAAATATTTTTTCCATGGAAATATGATTTATTTCATAAACTAGAAAAATATGATAATAAAGGTGAATATTTTATTGGTTTCCATGTTTTACACTAGACTAAAGAATTTCATTATTTTATATAACTTAATATTATTTTTATGTTCATCCCAGTTTTTTAAATGTTTTTTCATATGGTTAAGGATGAGTAAGAACAAAGACGATTTTGAGTTGGAAGTCATAAATATTTACCAAGAAAGAAAACATGTTTCATTTTAAAAGTTTTTATTGTTGAAAAAATGGATATGGAGTTAATGATTCACATTGAAAGGTTTTTTTTAATTCTATAAAACTCTAAAACTAAAATGTCCTTGGTAATGTAAGGGATACAATATTTCAGTTATATTTTATATGGTTTTTTGGATAAACATTGGTAATGTTTATTTGTATCAATGACATAAATGTAAATATTATGTTTTCATAAATGGAAGTAAGATTTTAGGTTAATTGTTGTTATATATTGGCCTTTATTTAGTCTCATGATCACATGAACACTCCTTTATCACATAACTATAAATTCCTCATTCAAACATATGATCACATAACCCCAATTAAGTCATGAAAACACAAGACCCACATTTGTTCATGTGATTGGATAATATAATTTTCTAACCTTATAACTTCGACGTAATTATTTCCCCCCCATTCATAAAATTGGAAACCCAATCTCTAGAACCATTATCCCCAAAAAAACTACCATACCTATATAATTAATGATTTTATAACTACATTAACCTCTTTTGATCATGAATTCCCTTGATAAAATTTGTCTCCCATATATCTCCCTCAATAAATAAGGTCCCCACGTGTTTTGAAATCCTATATCCCTTGATAATTGGGGTTATAATATTATGTATGCGAGTGAGAATTTCACAAGAACATGAAACAACACTTAGATGATTAAGATACGAGTTTTATTAGACTGAGAACCTGGTGGATTCCTGATTCCACAAGAGGATATATGCAGTTGTAATTAAAATAATCAAAATATCAAACCTTATAGTCCCATGACTAGAATTAGGCCTCCTATATTCTTCCAAAAACAGAGGGAATCCAGAAATTTTTTATTATAAATTCACCCAATAAATATATGTATAAGCCCTGATAGTGGAATTATTAATCATAACCTTTATATTACCTTCTCTCCTCTAGTCCTAAGTAGAAAATGGAATTCCTCCAAGATTAATCCCCAATTTTTTCTTTCTAGGAGTCACCATCCTTATTCCTTCAAATTATATACCCCATCCTGGATATGAAAATTGTATGAATACAAGAGGATAAGGTATCACCCTAGGCATGAGACCCAAGAGGTACCAATTGGGGATTTAGTCAATCATGAATCATCAATGAGCTAAAGAGAGAGAAATAGCATTGGGCATCGTTAGTATGTAACACATGTTCAAATCCAACATCACGTTAATGTGTAATGAGCCCAACATTTTATTGTCTTTTATTTTTCACATTGATTGTGAATCACATAATCTTAGATATCTGAGTTGATTAAAAAATTAAATCATCTTTCATTTTGGGCCTCCTTTTTAGGTTAAATCCCCAACCATATTTTCTACTCCTCAATGTAACATATTTCCCCTGAGACATTCCTTAAAAGATCCATTTTCATCAATGAATCATCTCATCATATGTTTAATGTATAATCCATTCTCAATACTCTATTTTCACATCATTTATGACATAGTCATACTTCATCGAAACTACATGGACTCTAATTCTTGTTTTCACTAGATACATATGATGCATCTCTAGGAATCAATCCTCCCATATCAAACATTCAAATGCCCAAAATACCTACAACATAGAGTTAAAATACACAGATTATGTCTTAGTTTCATTATGATAAACTTCATAAAAATTTCCTTACCGCATGAAATAAAATGTCATGGTATGGTCTTGTCACAAGGCCTTAAACTGTGTTATTTAGACTATATGGGATTTGAATCCTATCTTAATAATACATTTAAGATGCATCTTTGATGTTCAAACCTAAACAAATAAATATTATATTCACCCCACCTTGGCTATATTCCTTATGTATCATCTATTTATCATTCCATATTATTGATGAAATCATGCCCCCACCTGAAGGTCCATATCCCATATAGGTCTTTTCAGGATATATTCCAAGAGATATCTATCTTAGTAGATCTATATTCCATTTGAGGACATATTCCATTCACGTTAAACCATAAAGGGAGTATCATGAATATTTCCCATAACAACCATATCTTGGTATCTTTTACCTATTTTTCTTTACTACAAGACATTAAATAACATGGACCAGTCTTTATTACATGACATTAAAAGGTATGTTGTGTTAATTATGTGAAATGAAACTATCTGGGTTCTGATTCCTTTCACCATGATACATATTAATCCCTTTATTAGGTATGATCCCAACATTACAAACATCCACCACCTTCCGACATAGTGATAAACTCTAGAGTACCCAACTGTGTGTCTTTAACAAATATGGACCTATATACCACCATTGATAAGTAGTAACACATAAAATAATAGAGAACATAAAATACATAAAAAAGGTTTCGATAAGGGAGAACCACTAATACATGTAGATTTTCATGTTTAATGGATACCTATTTTAATACCCCTAATTTTTTAAAAATAATACTATGTTTGATAGCGTACATGTAATACAATAATGAGCTTAAATAACCATAAAATATTATTATTTATATATGACCATTATCACCTACACATTAAATTAGAAGGTAGAAATAGGAATAACTAATTTATAATATATATATATATATATATATATTAAGGTCCTACTCAATACTAATTTATTGATTAATGCCTAGGAAATAAGAATTCAATTTTTGGTAAAGTTAATTTTTGATTCAGAAATACACTTTCCCTCAAAAATGGTTTTTAAATTATTTTTATCGAAAAATATTATAATTAATTTTTTGAATTTATAAGGAAGATTATTTTACAAAATTATATTATTTTTTAATCATCATGTCATAAATTTATTTGGGCGAATTTTAGAGAATTTCTTAAAAATGATTGTTTTTTGATGAATAGCGAAGAATAATGATTTTTATTCAAAACTGTCTGTTTTTTTAAAGAGTTTGAAAAGTTCTATTTTGTATTAAAATGGATTAAAAGTAAAATGAGACCATTAATATCATGAATAATCCAATTAAGTTAATTGGAATCAATTTTATGAATGAATTTTGTATTAAAACTTTTTATACTTAAGAATTCATTTTGATACTTAAGAAGTCATTTTTATGGAAAATTTCTTTTCATCTCGTTTTGTAGGATTAATTTTAAATCACAATTTACAGATTTTGTGAATTTAATTTGATAAAATTGATTCGATATTAAAAAAAAAATAATTAATATTACTTAATGAGGTTAAATTAATTTTGTTTCATAATGAACATGAACTATAGTAAATAGTTATAACCATAGTAAAGGGTAAAATAGGTTAATTATGGTTAAAATTAATTTGAACAGGACTTAAATCTACCTAAACATTTACTTTAACATATTTGGAGAGTATTTGTAATACTAAATCCTCTAGTTTAATAATTTATTTCCACTTTTATTCATTTCATTTGATAATTACCTATATAATATTTTAAGCAATGAAAAATACAAAATGTCACTCTCTGGCATTTAAAATTCTCATACATGTTCACATATGCATAAAAAATTGATGTGAATGAATATTAGTGTTAATTTTAATAATAATTAATTTAAACTTATTATTTAAATTTATCTATAATTTTTTTAATTATATAATTACCTTAAACACTTATACAACACGGACATAGTGCTAGTGAAAAGTTTAGATAAATTAAAGTAAATGATTTTGAAATCATAAAAAGTAATATTTTTTATATTAATTATGTTTTCAAGGGAATTTAATAGTTTATAATATTTTATAATTTATGTTTAATGAATTTATATACAAATTTAATACTTTTATTTATTTTTAAATTAAAAAATATTTAAATTGTTCTTAAAATGAAATTTATGATATTTTATGTTATATAACATTTTAGTAAATGATTTCAAAGTCATAAAAATATTTCAAGATGAAAAGTGGAATGGAAAATGGTATAAAATTCCTTCATGAACCATTTATGAACTAATTTTTAATTTAAAGGTAAATTTATAACCCTTAATAATTAAAAAATGTGTTATTGTGGTTAAGGATAAAAAGCAGTAACATAGGTTTAAAATAAATATATAAGGGTTTAAATGAACTAAAAACTAGTCAAAATATTTTTGGTTGAGATTATTTTGATCCTATATCATCAATAATTATTAATGTAAACAATTTGGAACAAATCATCTATGAATGCGACTTTATAATATTTTAATGTTTTGAAAATTTACAACAGTTCCCCTCTCATCACTTATAAAAGACAACCCCATTTCCTCTCTTAATAAAATATTTTGATCAATATAACTTGGAAACTTCCTACCTAAATAACTTAAGAAAATCACTAAAAACATCTGACAGGTCTTATTTTTGGAATAATACTAACCTTATAGGGATTAATGTGTAAGTAAAAAAGAGGTTTTTTGAAGAAGAGGTATATCTTTTAACCGAATGGGTTAATTTAATTTATTTTTTTAATTTATTAAAAACTCTTATAATAATTGTGATATAATAAAATACATATATCCCATATATTTATATATCCCTATTTTAATATATTAACCATAATACATCTCTTTCATCCATCAAATGGGTAATGAAACCATCGTTTATGTGTTCAATGGATTACCAACTTACAAACCGATGTACTTCATTTTCCATAACAAGATTTTATGGATTGTTATAATGATGGATTTAATTTTTATATTTATTATATATATAAAATAATTATCATTCTTTAAAGATACTTTATATTATTTTTTCATAAATTTTTATCCATTTAAAAATGATAACATTGGTCGTGCGTACGTGTGAATTACCACCTCCACGAAGCAATACGATTCATTTTTCATAACCAAATCTAAAGAATGGTTGAGAAAAATGTATTTAAAGATATAATATCATATTTATTATATAATAATAATTTATTAAAAAAAATTATACTTATTTTTATCACATTTGTTGAAAAATGAAAACGTTATTCATTAGTATGTATGACCTATCATCTCCATGATTGTAATATAATTCGATTCTCATAATCATATAACATAATTGGTTATAAAAGTATAATTAATTTAAATAAATTTTTTTTATGTCTTTACTATTATTCTAGGGAAGATTGAATAAGTATCTATTTGACCATATTCATTCTATTGAGGTTTTTTTTCATAATTATGAATCGAATGTCCTCGAAATATTCAACATAAACATAACTTATTAAGTAACTAAATAATACATGTTAATAAATGACATAAAAATGATAATGATAATTTTAAGAACATGAAATGTTTTATTTTTTATTAAAATAATAAATATAATTTTATTATTTAGTAATTAATGAATTCACGACCCTAGAGAGTTCTTAAGGTATGTGATTTCTATATTCTCAATGACATTTCTTTGAGACTTAAGTTATTTTCACAACATGTTTTGTATTGTGTTTTTAATAATAATTAATTTTTTATTATTTTAGCATTTTCAAAAATACATTCTATTTTATTTACTTAAATTTTTTGTTATTCCAAATGTTATCAAGTCATAAGTGACAATTTATCTAAAAACCATGTTTTAAATGGTTTAATGATTTATTTTCTAAATATTTTTCATCCATATTCATAATTATAAAATTATATTATGGATTTATTTTTATTGAAATAAATCAAATATAAATGAAATTATATTTCTATTTTCTTAATTTATTTGAAATGTTTTTAAAATGAACATATTTATATATTTTAGACAGAACATTTTGACTTTCTGTATAATAGTGGAAAAGGAATGTTCTATTTTAACATATACATCAATGATGGATTTTCGTGATGTTATAAGAATTATTTTATTATTAACTACCATTATTGGATTCTATATTTTCCTCAAAGAAAACCCCTAATTCCCTTTTCTTGGGTATTTTAATATTTAATATCAGGTAAGGAAAGGGATATACCAATATCCAAAAAAATCATTCTAGGTTCAAAAGTATATTTTTATGAGTATCATGATGTAAATGAAATATTATATGTGATTTATACATGTTAGGATCCTTGGATATTGTTTATTATTGAGTGAAATTGTTGTATATCTTCATTCTATGGGGTAATGATTATGTTCTCTAAACAATTATGTCGAAAGTTGATCATATAGGTTATTCCACTTGTAAAGATTCTATTTATATGTTTTTTTAATGAACCTAAAAGAATTTGTTTTTTCTTTATAATCTTATTTTATGTAAATAATTTATTTTTAAAGGTAATCTAGTGATATTTTATTTTCATCAAATTATTATTACCTTTTTGTTTAAAATTTTATGTTTTATGAAAATATATTTCACAAGGTTTAAGTATGTTGGGGAAAAAATATGAATACATAACATGGAAAATATAATAGTTCAGTATAGTGGAAAAAATTCTCACTTGATGATATGGTTGTTGTCGTGTACGAGTTTTCCCTAAATATCTAAAATAGTAAGGCTAAAAGGTCCTTGCGTATTTATTTTTTCCCTTATTTTCATTTTATGTTGTATATTTTTATGGTTTAAATTGATTCACATTTATTGGTATCAGTTCTAGAAATGTAAATATTATATAGTAAGAATCAGATTTCGGGAGTTTGGGTTCAAGGATTTTATAGTCTGTATGAGAGAAGGTTTTAGATAACTATGGATGTTAATATGTTTTCATGCGAGGTAAAAAAAATTTTATTAATACTATCATGGGTTCATAAGTATAAGTTTGATCACATGTTTAATGGAGGATATTATCTTTTCAAGGTTATAAGTGATTATGCCTTGAGGTGAATTGATATTCTTACTAGGTTTTAGGTTGAATAATATATTGAGTTTAAAATAATCTATGAGGTTAGTATGGGATTTTATGTTAGGGTAATTTTTATCTGTTGGATAATGGGATATAGATAATCTAGATGGTTTAAAATTTATTCATTAAAATTGTTATATTTTCAGATATATTTATGGTCAAGCTAAGGATTTCCATTCAAGAATGTTTCTAAATATGATTCATGATATTTTCGTTCTGTTAAATATATTATAAGATTATATAGCAATTTAATATAGGGATTAATCATAATTTGGGTGATGTTTCATTAGGTTAAGGTATATGTAACACTTAGGTTTAACATGTGATTTAATATGAAATATTATTTTTTAATAATTCCATTAAACTTTTTGGGACATTATATGTAAGGAATGATATTACCTTTTAGAATAATACATTATTTAATATTGTTGTTATGGAGTTCAATTGGGATATAAGGTTTTATATTTATGGAATTTTCTTTGTTGAATATTTGGTGTTATTTTGGAAATTTTGTTGATTAATTTATTATATATACTTATGAAGGGTTATTCATGTTGGGTATTATCTTACCTCGTGCTAACCATTTTAGTTTAGGTTAATGTCTAACGATGGTAGGAATAAATTTTTATCTTGATGGATCATTTGATACCTTTTACGTTGATTTTAGTGCATCATGCATGAAAACAAAATCATCTTGAATTCTCACCATTTGGAGAAATATATGATACTGTGGTGGAAATTGATTAAAATATGAAATTATACTTTTGAAGTAAGTATATATTCTTATATTCTTAATATATATGTTGATGGAAATCCTAAAATATTAGAAAAAGAACTTGGATTAAAAAATTTATCCTATTAGATTCATTTCTGATTAATTAACTGTATTTTTATCACCTCATTGGTAACTAAATTTCTCTAGATCACATTCTCTATAAATCCCCATCATTATACAAACATTACTTTTCTCCTCCATTATCTTATTTTAAATTCCCAAAAATGTTATCCTATTTTTGAAATCAATTTATGTTATATTCTATATGATCTTCATATTTCCCTATCCCTCCTTTAAAATTTATGTTTAATAACCATTTTTATGATGTCGGTCTTCAATAATGTAATTTTCAAACATTAATCCCTCAATACCAAGATCGAGATAAAATTGTGAGGTTGAAATTTATTAAATGGGGGGAGAATGTAATTATAATAACCTGAACTAATGCTTATATATTTTAGAGTTTTTCAACTAGAAATCACTTTATTAAAATCACTAGGATCTCCTTGGTTTAGTGTTTTAAATAATTTGGAGAAACTGTTACAAAGTGAACACATACATTAAAAAAGGAAACTTTTACTCAGTTTTTATTTTTACCACCAATAAAAACAATTTAAATTAAACATGGTTCTCATTCATGATAAATATTCATAATTTTCATCTTGAAATCATCCTTGTCTATAATATTCCTTAAATTTTTTGAAAAAAATTATTTAAAATGTTGAATGAGAAAAAAATTCTCAACAATGGACATAAAAATAAGAAATCTATTAGTCTAGGGAAAAACACGAAAAACCATATAATTTTTACCTGTATCTACAAATTTATTTTATAGTATGAAATAAAAAATTCATATTAAAAACACACAACCTTTTTTCTCAAATAAAACCATTAAAATCCATAGTGTGCAAATAAAAACCCTTATTGGAAACATAAAGCATCTGATTCATGCCCCATTTTAAAAATGTGTTAGAAATAAATGGAGACCATCTAAATCCATTTGATAAAACCTTTGGTAAATCTATCATTATTTACTCAAAATATAAGTTAAATTAACCAATGTATTGGATCACTATCCGGGTGAACCCAAAGCTATAATGGGATCACCAGATTCTATTTGGGAACACCCATCATATAAGATATATTGGGATCACCTATGAGGTATAGTGAGGGTCAATACTTATTATAAGTTATATCTAGATATACTGTTTCAAATATAATTCTCATGTACCATAGAAAAAAATTTATTATTACACTTTTTCATTATAAAACCTCTGAAAAACTCTTTAAAAAGTATATGCAAACACTTTCAGATATCATAATATCATTTTATTTGAAAAATAAATTTTAAAATCTAAAAACTCTGCAAATAATAAAGAAGAAATTTTCATTTAAATGAACCATGGAAGCATATAAAGTAAAAATAAAATCATCAATGAGTTATGATGATAAGAAAATATTCCCATGTCGTATATGTTAAAAAAACATTCCTTTAGTATCTTATCATAAAAATCATAAAGTACCTCATTTAGAAAAAGAAAAAATATTCCATTCAAACCATTCTTTAAAAACTAAAACATGGGTGAAAAAAATTTAAAAAATAATAATATATTATTAAAATTATACTTGAATTTTTTTTAAAAAATAATAATATTGATATGGAAGGAAAATATATTTTTAAGGGAATTTTTAAAGATTATTTTTCAATAGAATATATCTTACCTCGGGTCTGATTCCTTATGTATGTCCTTTATCATCTGGAATAATAAAAACAAGATAATTTATACATGATTAAGAACCTTTTTCATGTTTTTTTCCTTTTATATCATGTATTACCAGGTTATATACAATTACATAATTAACTAATTTCACCTGAGATGTTTTGATAATATTTAATACTTAAGTAAAAAATGAATTTGATTGGTTTAATATGGTCAAAAAGGTCATTATTCCATAATAGCCAGAATAATAATAATTGATTAATAATAATTTTAATAAATAAATTTTACTTCCAATTAAAACCAATGAATGTGGTTATTAAAAATGAATTATGTCACAATCACAGAGATGGTAGGTCATACGTACGCATGAGTAATATTTCTATTTTTCAATGATCATTATGGAAGGATGGTAAGTATTATTTTATATTTATATAATGATCATAATATCAGAAATATAATATTATTTAATTAAATATACTTATATATATCATCTATGAGATATGGAAATGAAAAATAAATCGCATCACTTCATGGAGGTGGTAGTCCACACATACCCATAAACAATATTATCTTTTTTCTATGCATGTAAAGAAAATAATTTAAATGAAATATTATATTTTGATAATTATTCATATTTCATTAATATAATTTATAAACATTAATTTCATCATTATAATTAATCTATTAGAGATGGTGATGGAAAATTAATTAAATCAATTCATGAGGTGATAGTCTATCATACACATGAATGATGACATTGTTTTTCCATTTGATGGATGAGGATAAGGATATTGGTTATGATATTGACATAAGAACATCTCATAATATGTATGATACTATATTTATTATTATATCATGGTTGAATAATATTTTAAGGGGGTGGAAGAAGAAATGAAAATAAAACAAGAAGTTTAAAACTATACCTCTTCTTTTGAAAACATTCTCTTATTTACACCTTAGGGTCCATAATATTGGTATTATAAATAAAATAGGAAATATATAACAAGGTCAGAGATTATAGAAATTTACTTTGGAAGGTATTTAAAAAAGGTTTTTCTTATGTGAAGAAAAGACAATAGGTGGTTCCCATTTATAAGTGAGTGGATGGGCCTTGTTGACAATTCTCCAAATATTAAATTAATATAAATTAATTTTCAATTAAAAATGGATGGAAAGTAAATTTTTTAGAATATATTATTATTATGGGTCTAAATACCCTCATATAGTAAATTTTTTTCATTTTTACAATATTTACACCCTTATATTTTTCTTTTTACCCCTTTAACTCCTATCATGAGAACATGGATTTTTACTATTTGAGATTCAATATAATTACTATAAAATAAAAACAGAACCATAAATAGATCATGGTTGAAATATTAATCCTTATCCTAATAAAATGGATGAATTTAATTTTTGAGGAATTTTATGTAATTTAATAAAATATTATTCATTATCAAATATCCATAATGTGAATTTTTAAAACTATTCATTACTTTTAATATTGTCTAGAAAAAATTGAAATTAGAACTAAATATTTTATTATATCTCAATCATTTCATTTTCATCTATATTTTGTTCTATAATAGTATGTATCTCAAATTATATTTATTTTAATATTTTTAATATCATTTTTTATGTTTCCATTAATTAAATAATTACAACATCAACATTGTATAAGTATTTATGGTAGTTATTTATTCACTAAAAATTAAAAATAAATTACATTTATGAATATAAATTTTTTTTATTTAAAAATAATATTTATAGTGGATCATATTTTTTTGATAACACCATATTAAATATATTACACTTACTAAAAACAAGAGTGTGTTATATTTGACAATTTATTAAATAAATTACTATAAACATCATAATCTCATGAATTTGGACGTAAAATAATATAAATTAATTATTTGGATGATTATGTTTAAGTTATTTTCAGCCAAAAATATGTAGTAAAGTTTTTATGTCATTCTATGGTTCTTATCACTTTATTTGTAACATAAATTACCAAATTTACCCATCACCATGGTAATAAAAGTACTATGTTTTATGTTAATATTTTAAAAAATGAAGATATTTAATAAATTTGGATCCAACAATTACAAATATAGAATCCATTTTTCAAAATTCAAAACACATAATTTTCAGAATCTCAATTAAAAATAAATCGGCAAAACGTAATGAAAAATATTTTTTTTGGGAAAACTTCTCTTTTTAAATAACAATTTATTTATAATAAATTCAAGTATAAAATCTATTTAAAAATCCATAATAATATTATTTTAAATAAAAATAAACTAATGAAGATTTATAAATAAGAGAAAACATAATTTTCTGTAGTAAATATTTTAAATAAATTATAGTTTTCTATAAGAATTAGTAATTTTTATTATTCCTTGAAAAATCTATATTTTTAGAAAACTATAAAAAATTCAACCTAACATAATATTAACATGATGAATTTTAAAATTAAATTAATTCTATCAAATTAAAATTAAATAATTTTAAAATTATTCTTTTAAAGAAAATATTATAAGAAATGAGTTTGATAAAACCTTTTCTTTTTTGATTTTCAAAATTTATTAAAATATTTATATTGAATATAACTTCATAATATAGTAATAATAATAAATATTAAAATTATTTATTCTATCAATTACCTAGTTTTTCACATTATCCTCCATTTAAGAAGTTGCATCCTTGCAATTTTGAACTCATGCTCTATATCTAGGGTTCAACGTTTCAAAAATACCTTTGTTGAAATCCCACATTAAAAACGATTAATAAAACATCTACTTGAAAAGAAATAAAGGAAAGTAAAAGGTCATCTTGAATAACAAATACCAGGTTTCTAAGTAGTTTAACATATGTGGGAAGTGGAAACATGGATATGGAAGAGAAAAATATCTCTCAATGATTGATGAAGAGTGATAAATAACATGGTTATAAGAAATTTAAACTTCACAAAACAGTAAATATGTTATAGGATAAAATGATATTGATTTTTTAGTAAGAAAATTAAATGGAATTTTTTTTTGTTTCGAAATACTTTCCCTAAAGTTAAGTAATTATTTTTCTTTATAGATTATGAACATAAGGAAATATACTTACTTGGAGAGTAGAGTTTCATTATTTTAAAAATGTCCTTGAAAAACTCATCTATTTCTTGAATTGATGAGTATGAGTTTTTCATGACTAAAGCACTATAATCAACTATAATGAATAAAAAATTCCAAAAAAAGAAAAAATTATTCTCATTATCTTTTAGAATTAACCAAAACAAAAATAGTTAGAACATGGTAAGTTAATTACCAAATTGAATAAAACATCTAGTGATGAATAAATATTTTCATTCTCCAAAATTCAACAGTAGTACCCAATGTTCAACTTTGAACATTCAATAAATAAATATCCTTAAAAGTTCTAAAAAATATTATAGACTAATATTGAAACCCAAAAATTGAAATGTTTTGATCACATAGTCTTCCAAGATTAATTAAATATTTATCTCCAAATATTATCAATCACTATTAATTTCTCATTCCAAAATGTAATTTCTCTAATCACATATTCTCCATCATATGAAAATAATTTCCATAAAAAACCTTAATAAAAATAAAACCATAATTAAATCATATATTCTTCCAAAATAAAATATAACCATTATTCCTCAAATAATATCCCATAATATTCTATTTTCATTAGTCATATAGGGTTCCAGAAATAGTGAATGTATTATGAAATAACACTAATCACTTAAAAAAATCAATACCCAATAACATGGTTATATATACAATAAAACATTTGTTTCCAAAATAAACATATATTTTATCTATCAAATAGTTTAAGTAAATTAAAATAATGTCATACTGACCAGGACATCACATAGTCTAGTGGTAGGTGATTCAACCATATCTCCCATTTGTTATGGGTTCAAAACTCACAACCCTTGAAGATATAGTGGGTTGTCACCCAAATTGTGGTTTGTGTTTTTTCTAAAACTATAATTATTATAAAATTTATATAAATGTTATAAACATCCTAAAAAATGACCATAATATATTCAACACTGAAGAAATATTTTAACCTCTATGGATATCTCATACCTTTCATTATTCATCCAAAAATGAAATAACACATAATTACCAATACTACAAAGCTAGGTTTATCCATTGTTAGGGATTTAATAGTGCTCTCTAAAATCTATGTTAAAGACCCTTTTTAGCACTAGAAAAATCACTATTAAAGGGGTCCATTAACAGTGGTTTTTAGTGCCATTAAAAGGGGTATTTAATAGTGCTAAATAAAGCATTGGTAAAGTGGTCCCTTTATCAGCATTAGAACAAAATAAATGATAAAGGGTGGTACTTTATCAATGCTTTTAAAAAAGTGCTGATAAAGGGGGCATTTATCAATGTTACAAAAAAAAGCTCATAAAGGCTTCTATTTTTCAATGTTTTTAAAATCCCTAATAAAGTCCCACCTTTAATCATCTTTTTTTATTGTGTTGATAAACGGTATATTTCATAAATATAATATATTTCATTAAAAATAATATATTAGTTAATAAATATATTTTTATTTATATAAATATAATATATATATTTTTAATATGTTTAAGATATGGATAAATAGGTATATACACTTAATATATAATATATTTAATGAAAATGGATTATAAAATAATTAAAAACTACTAGTAGATAATAAATTTATAATTATTATCGAGTAGTAGTCATTTTCTAATAGTTGGATGACATTAAAATTAAATGAATTAATGAAAGGTCTCTGATTAGTTGAAAAAATGAATTAAACTTCAAACAACCATTGTAACACCCGAGAATTTTATGTTATATAAATCATTAAAGGAATATTTTACTACACACAAAACTTTCTCGGCTTTCTTTACACGCAATCGCGACCTTCCTCGATAGCTTGCGTCGTACGCAATACCGAGTTTCAATAAACAACGATATGCTATTAAAATATTATTAAAACTAGCCGTTATGAATAGTAATAACCACTTTTTGAAAATTTGTAAATTTTATTTTTCAAAATTGACTTCATTTTTGGATTCGGAATATCGAAATTAGCTTAGGGTGAAATTTTGGTATTTTTCTGAAAACATTCAATTTTTGATGAATAGTGAAACCACTAAGTGGTAGTTAAAAAAACTGAATTTTTCATAAAACTTAATTTTACCACTTCTGTGAGTGGAATTTAAAAAATCCGAGAGACACGGTTGATGTCAGTAAGTAAAATGTGGTTCAATGAGATGAAAATAATTTTTGGTGAATAATAACTTTTTACTTTTATTTACCACGGTTAAAAGTAAATAGGGTAATTAAGGGTAAAAATGATATTATTATTACCCTAAAACATGTCCTAATTCTATTGGATAAGTGTAATTCGACCAAAAACAACCTTAGGAATAAAATATGACCATTTAGGCCTACTTAGATTAGATTATGACATTTATTATTAATTTATTTAAAGAAGGGTTAAAATAGTTAAAATCAAAGTTTAAAAAGAAAATATTTTTTAATATAGGGTTATAAATAAGATAAATTCGACTATAAATATTCATAAGAAATCTAAAAATATTTCATACATAGTGATATTTTATTTGTAATTTTTAGACTTTAAGTAATTTAATTTATTTATGACACAAAGATGATGCAGTAATTATCTTATTAATAAAATATTGACATAATTGATGTTATAAATACCCAAATAAATATAATTTGAGACTTTTTATGAATTCCACTAATTTTCTAGGTTAATATGACATGTTTTTATAAATAATCATTCTATTATGATTTTCACAAAAATCAATTACTAAATAGTGTCAAAATTGACATAAAATAGTTTTTAAAACAAATATTATATTATTAATTGTTATTTTATTCCTAAAAATCTAAGGTTCGGCCAAATGACTTAGATAAGGTTATATATATTAATAATAAACAACTTGGGGTTTGTTTGGCTGCTTATAGTAAGTTTATTAACCTTATAGTATAAGAACACAAGAAGACACGGTAAAAGTAAAATTATTTAACATAATGTTAAATCTAAATGATAAGGATAAAATAGGAACCTAAACTTGTCTAAATTCTATTGGATGATATTATTTAGACCCATACCCACCTTATCTTTTAAATAAATCAATTTGGATCTATTTAAAACCGAATTTGGATTTATAATAAAATAATATTTTTAGTTTTCCCAAAGGAGCCCCTCTCCTCCCTTATAAAAGGGCACCTCCTCCCCCTCTTCCTCACACCACCTTGAGCCTTCAAGCTCATCCAAACCCTACCAATTTCTCCTCTCCACTTCCCTAGAAACATCCTAGAGGTCATGGTCATCTTTGAAGACCAATTTTAGTGCCCTAAAAGGAGATCTCAAAGAGGCGCTTCAAAGAAGACGTAATGTCTGTTACCAATTATTTCAACTTTATTTCTTCTTCCACTTCTTCTTATTTAGTTGTTTCATTATGAAGTAATAACATTAGTATCACTCATATACTGATATTTTATTATAAGTATGAAACAACCCTATTTCACCATCTATCCATCCTACATAAATGAAATCAACCCGCGTGCGTACGTACGGAATACCGTCTCCACGCCGTGGTGTAATCTATTTTCCACCACCACCTTACTTGGATGGGTATAATGGTGTAAATAATGACTATATATGACTATTGTAAAGTGATATTGATTAAAAAATAGTATACATACACTCGAATACAATTCCACAATCATGGGAACGATATCATCGCTCGTGCGTAGGTACGGAATACCGTCTCCACGATGTGATGCGACTCGTTCTACATGATCTTCATTGCATAATGATTATATAAATTAATAGAGTGAATAAATATGATATATATTACACTAACACCATTCTGAAAATGAGGTATCTATAACCTAAAAAGAAGGATAAGAATTTATTCGACAAAACACGCATAATAACAAAAAGTAATAAACACCCGAATAAACAAGTAGTAATGAAATATTACTAATAAGAAGCTAAGAATATGACCATATATGATATCATAAAAATAATTATGATTCTGGAATAATTCAATAACATTATTTAAATCATTATATAGGAGTTTTGGACACTTACGAAGCAAATCAGACCTAAGGTAAGGGAAATATCACAATCTCATTTTTTATCCGAGATTGTTTATACTTTGGAATTTACTAGGGTGTGTTTTATCATCCACATCCATGTTTCCTCAATATTTAATATTATTTCCATCCACCTACAATTGTTTAAATACAATTTTACCCTTCGGTGAGTTTTTAGTAAAAGATATGAAAGGAATCTTTTGTCGTTTTTCATACGAGGTACTTTTTGACTTTTCCGACAAAAGCACAAGAAGAATGTTTTTTTAAATTATACGACATGAATGGATTTTTAAAAACCTTATTTCCAAGAAGCTTCCTTTAAAAGTTATCAAGTTTATTTTTAATCAACTTCTTTTAGTTTAAAATTTTATGACATGTTAAGAAAGGAAAAAATGTTTTTGAAGTAGAAAGGATATTTTCCTCAAGAATGGAGTTCAAGAGTTTTATCAAAATTATTTTCCATCTAAGATAATATAGGGCTCTATTTATTTCCTTATTATTTCCTGGATTTGATTATGTTGTGATTGAAATATTTTTATAAATTCCTTTATCTTATATGAATTGTTTTATGATGTCATGATGTTTAAGATTTCCATTTTTATTACATGGGTTATGCTATGATGTATGGTTTATGATTTTGTGGCACACATAAGAATGGTATCATTATGAGATGGGTGGGACCTATATCTCCCTCCAATACAGTGGGTAAAGATTTTATATCTCATGAGATAGACATGGCTGGAACGACAGGTTAAACCGGTTCAGTGAAACAGGACTGAAACGGGGAGTGAACTCGGTTTAGAAATGGACTTTGTCCACTAAGATAGTATTGGAAATGAATCTTGACTAATAAGAAATGATTCTCTATGATTATTTGTGTATGACACAAAGTTTTATGTTTTAAGTTATGATTATTGGGATTACATTTCCCTACTATGATTTATCCCATGTTATGAAATTATGATTTCTTTTGCAGGTTAAGATTTCCAAAAGTTATGTTCTTATGTATATGGTGTGATCAATATTTCTTTTGTTTACCCTTATTGAGCATTTGAGCTCACCCTTTTGTATGTTTTATTTCCCCAGGTCAGGAAGAAGGTTATTAAGTAGGATATGCCAAAAAGGGACTCCAGATATGATGAAATAAATGGGAGGCAAAGTAGATGATTTATGAACCAGTTGTTTATGTTTCCCAGTTTCTAAAGACTCTATACCTATATGGTCTTTTCCTGGTTTTGTTAAATGTTGTAATAAGTGTGCTTCAATTCTGAAGTAATAACAATGTATGTAAAGTATGGGTCATTATAGTTGGTATCAGAGGAAAGGTATAGACATCCTTTGGAAACTAGGATGTGAAAGCCTTAGTAAGAACCCTAAGGATAAGTCTAAGCATAGAACACAACCTTAGTGTTTTAGAAATGGCCATGAATAACCTAGGATAAGACCTTAAGTGTGAAATTTTATTCTTGATTATGTGGTTTTCCTATTATAATTAGTGTTGCTCACACTATTCTTCTTGGTTTTAGTCAATCACTGGAACCCGAAGGAACCGTGTTAATACGGAATGCAACGGGCAATGCAATGACTGTCCCCCTGAGCAACCAAACGTTATGGGAGCTGGAATGCAAAATCATGTCGCCATGCTCACACAACATTCCCAAGCTATGAATCATGAAGGACTTCCAAACGAGAAATAGAAGGAGAAAAATTTTGTTGAATCCTTCATGAGACAGCGTCCACCTTCAATCAGCGGGTCTACTGATCCATTAGTTTCTGAACAATGGATTAGTACTACTGAAAAGATATTTGCAGTTCTTCAATGTTTTGAACATGATAAATTCATCTTAGCAGTGTATCGTTTGGAAGGTGATGCTGATCAATGGTGGAATCTTATTAAGAATACGATGCAAAGGGATGAAATTGAGTCCATGGAATGAGACGAGTTCAAGAACTTATTTTTCAATAAGTACTTCCCTCGTATTCTCCAAACAAAGATGGAGAAAGAGTTTCTTGAACTGAAGCAAAAGGATGATGAATCTGTTGGTACCTATGAAGCAAATTTTACAAGACCTTCAAGGTATACTTCTGGTATTATTATCCAACCTACGAGTAAGATCGATCGATTCTTTAGTGGATTAAAACCAAGTCTTTGAAGGGCGTTAGCCATAAGGGACTTCAATAGCTACGAGGAAATCGTTTGATGTGATCTCAAAGTCGAGATGGAGATTGGAGTAACCCATCAGTCATATGGGTTTGATAAGAAGAGGAAAATGGAATTCAAAGGAAAATATAAAGAGCACACTGAAAAGAAGATGAGCTTTCCCTTTTTCTCAAAGTGTGTAATGAAAGATGGAGGGAGTTGTCTTAAATGGAAAAGTAAATGTTTCAAATGTGGAAAGGAAGGTCATCGGGAATTTGAATGCCGCAATGATGGGAAGAAGATGTCTAATGATACAAACAAAGGAAGGGATACACAGAATGAACCTACTACACTTCAATGTTTCAAGTGCAAAGAGATGGGGCATTATGCCAATAAATGACCAAATCCAAGGGTTGATGATGATGCTCGACTTCAACAAACTCTTACGGCTAAAGGCAAAGGAAAGTCACATGCAATTTCTATCAGCGATGTGGAGTACGATAACGATGTGGTGAAAGGTACACTTACCATCCACTCTAAAGTAGCAAATGTTTTATTTGATTCTGGATCCACCCACTCCTTTAGTTCAGAAGAATTTTCTAAGGATATCACCATATTATCTCAACAATTAGATGTTGAGTTAGCTATGACAACCCCTAATGGCACAACAGTCACATCAAAAGTTTATAATTCTTATTTGATTGAAGTTTGTGGGAAAGTGCTTCCTGCAAATCTTGTGATCCTTCCTATAGTGGAATTTGATGTGATTTTTGAAATGGATTGGCTTTCTTTATATGGATCTCATAACAATTTCCAAAGAAGGGAAGTCACATTTCATATTCCAGATCAATCCCTGATCGTCTATCGATGCAAGGATGAACATAACCTTCCAGTGGAAATTTCTTCCATCTTATGGGTCTTGTTTCCACTAAATGAAGGTTATTTATCTCAAATGGTTGGTGATAACCTCACGATTAAGAATATTCCCATTGTACAGGAGTTTGATGATGTCTTTCCGAAGGAATTGCCGGGTCTTCCACCAAATCGGGAAGTTGAGTTTTCAATAGAACTCGTACCGGGTGCTTTACCTATTTCAAAGAGACCTTATAGAATGGCCCCAATTGAGTTGTAGGAATTGAAGAAGCAAATCTAAGAAAATATTGATAAGGGATTCATATGCCCTAGTGCATCACCTTGGGGAGCACCTGTTCTATTTGTTCAGAACAAAGATGGATCAATGATACTCTGCATTGATTATCAAGAACTTAACAAGATCACTATCAAGAGCAAATATCCTCTCCTACGCATTGATGACCTATTTGACCAACTACGCGGAGCTCAATACTTTTCCAAGATTGATCTTCATTCAGGGTATCATTAATTAAGGGTCAAAAGGGAGGATATACCAAAGATGGCTTTCCGTACAAGGTATGGACACTATGAATTTATAGTGATGCCATTTGGTCTTACTAATTCCCCTGCTATCTTCATGGATCTAATGAATAGAGTCTTTAGAGACTAACTTGATCAGTTTTTGGTAGTCTTTATAAACGATATTCTTGTCTATTCAAAGATCATGGAATAACATGAAGATCACTTGAGAATTATATTGAAGACCCTGAGAAAAGAGAAGATTTATGCCAAATTTACCAAGTGTGAATTTTGGCTTCAAAAAGTTTCATTTTTGGGTCACATAATCTCAAAAGAGGGGATATCTGTGGATCCAGCAAAAACAGAGGTTATGGAAATATGGTCAAGACCAACAACAGTAACTGAGATCCGAAGTTTTCTTGGTTTGGATGGATATTATTGAATTTTTGTGAAAGATTTTCCACGATTATCTAATCCACTCACCAAGTTGACTCGGAAAGGAGTTAAGTTTGTCTGGACGGAGGAATGTGAAGAGAATTTCAAGGAGTTGAAAAGAAGGTTATCCAGTGCACCTATGCTCACACTGCCTTGTAGTGGAGAAAGGTTTGTGATCTACAGTGATGCATCCAAGAAGGTATTGGGGTGTGTTCTTATGCAAAATGATATGGTGATAGCTTATGCCTCATGACAGTTAAAAATACATGAGAAAAATTACCCAACTCATGATTTGGAGTTAGCTGCGGTAATCATTACATTAAAGATTTAGAGGCAATTTCTTTATGGAGAACGGTGTGACATTTATACTGATCATAAAAGTTTAAAGTATATTTTCACACAAAAGGAGCTGAATATGCTCCAAAGAAGATGGTTGGAGCTTATTAAGGATTACGAATTATCAATCCATTACCACCCTAGGAAAGAAAACAAGGTGGCAGATGCATTAAGTCGACAAGACCATGCCAGTTTATCCATGATGAGGATCACAAAAGATCCAATATTTATGGATTTATAAAGGATGGATCTTGGAATTATAATGAAAGGGGAAAAATTGTATCTTTCTCAAATGAATGTTCAACCATCTATATATGTGAAGATTAAAGAGGCACAGAAAGAAGATGTCGAGTTACGAAAGAATGTGGGAAATGTTCCTGAATTCAACCTTGATTGTGATGTGATAATAAAGTTCAGGAATCGGGTTTGTGTTCCTCCCATCCCCGAATTAAAGAAGGAGATGCTTGATGAGGCTCGTAGTTATTCATTCTCTATTCATCCTGGAAGCACGGAGATGTATAGGGACCTGAAAGAGTACTTCTGGCGGGATGGCATGAAAAGAGATGTTGCTGAATATGTCTCTCGATGCTTGGTTTTTCACCAAGTTAAAGTTGAGAGACAGAAGTCTAAGGGGATGTTACAAACATTACCCATACCCGAATGGAAATGGGAAAACATCACTATGGACTTTGTCACCGGACTTCCTAAAACATCCAAAGGCAATAATGCTATCTGGGTCATAGTTGATTGTCTTACAAAGTCTGCACACTTCATCGCTATTAGAGAGGATTTCTCTCTGGATCAGCTTGCCAGGATATATGTGAAGGATGTGGTAAGATTTCATGGAGTACCACTTTTTATTATATCTGATCAGGATCCGAGGTTTACCTCAAAATTCTGGAGAAGTCTTCAGTATACTCTGGATATAGAGTTGAGTTTCCGCACTACTTATCATCCTCAGATAGACGGTCAGTCTGAGAGAACAATTCAAACTCTAGAAGATATGTTGAGAGCTTGCTCTATGGATTTCAAAGGTGGTTGGGAACAACACCTACCTTTGGTGGAATTTTCTTATAATAATAGCTTTCACTCTAGTATTCAGATGGCTCCTTATGAAGCTCTCTATGGAAAGAAATGCAGGACTCCAACTTGCTGGGATGAAGTTGGGGAAAAAAGATATTAGGACCTGATCTCGTTGATGAAATGGCAGAAAAGGTCAGATCTATTCAACAACACATAAGAGCATCTCAGAGTCGACAGAAAAGTTATGCTGACAACCGAAGAAAAGACCTAGAGTTTGAAGTGGGTGATAAAGTGTTCTTACGAATATCTCCCTGGAAGAGGGTCATGAGATTTGGAAAGAAGGGGAAGTTGAGCCCTAGATATATCGGTCCTTTCAAAATACTGGATTGTGTTGGGAAGGTAGCTTACCGATTGGCGCTTCCACTGAATCTCTCTCAAGTTCACGATGTGTTCCATCTATCTCTCCGAAGAAAGTACATACCTGATCCTTCACATGTACTTAGCTCAGAAGTTGTACCACTGAATCAAGATCTTTCTTATGAAGAACAGCCGATAGAGATTCTGGATCGTAGCGAAAAAGTCCTACGAAACAAGACCACTCTATTGGTGAAAGCTTTATGGAGGAACCACCAATTATAAGAAGCTACATGAGAGCTTGAGGATATGATGAGGAAGAGGTATCCTCATCGGTTTGTTACAAAGTGACGAATTTCGAGGGTGAAATTCATTTTAAGGGGGGTAGAATGTAACACCTGAGACTTTTATGTTATATAAATCATTAAAGGAATCTTTTACTACACACAACACTTGCTCGACTTTCTTTACACGCAATCGCGACCTTCCTCGATAGCTTGCGTCGTACGCAATACCGAGTTTCACTAAACAATGCTATGCTATTAAAATATTATTAAAACTAGCCGTTATGAATAGTAATAACCACTTTTTGAAAATTTTTAAATTTTATTTTTCAAAATTTACTTCATTTTTGGATTTGGAATATCGAAATTAGCTTAGGGTGAAATTTTTGTATTTTTCTGAAAAATTTCAATTTTTGATGAATAGTGAAACCACTAAGTGGTAGTTAAAAAAAACTGACTTTTTCATAAAACATAATTTTACCGCTTCTGTGAGTGGAATTTCAAAAATCCGAGAGACACAGTTGATGTCAGTAAGTAAAATGTGGTTCAATGGGATGAAAATAATTTTTGGTGAATAATAACTTTTTACTTTTATTTACCACGGTTAAAAGTAAATAGGGTAATTAAGGGTAAAAATGATATTATTATTACCCTAACACATGTCCTAATTCTATTGGATAAGTTTAATTCGACCAAAAACAACCTTAGGAATAAAATATGACCATTTAGTCCTACTTGGATTAGATTAGGACATTTATTATTAATTTGTTTAAAGAAGGGTTAAAATAGTTAAAATAAAAGTTAAATAAGAAAATCATTTTTAATATAGGGTTATACATAAGATAAATTCAACTATAAATATTCATTAGAAAGCTAAAAATATTTCCTACATAATGATATTTTATTTTTAATTTTTAGACTTTAAATAAGTTAATTTATTTATGACACAAAGATGATGCAGTAATTATCTTCTTAATGAAATATTGACATAATTGATGTTATAAATACCCAAATAAATATAATTTGAGACTTTTTATGAATTCCAATAATTTCCTAGGTTAATATGACATGTTTTTCGAAATAATAATTCTATTATGATTTTCACAAAAATCAATTACTAAATAGTGTCAAAATTGACATAAAATAGTCTTTTAAACAAATATTATATTATTAATTGTTATTTTATTCCTAAAAATCTAAGGTTCCGCAAAATGACTTAGATAAGGTTATATATATTAATAATAAACAACTTGGGGTTCGTTTGGCTGCTTATAGTATGTTTATTAACCTTATAGTATAAGAACATAAGAAGACACAGTAAAAGTAAAATTATTTAATTTAATGTGAAATCTAAATGATAAGGATCAAATAGGAACCTAAACTTGTCTAAATTCTATTGGATGAGCTGATTTCGACCCATCCACACCTTAGCTTCGAAATAAATCAATTTGGAACTATATAAAACCGAATTTGGATTTATAATAAAATAATATTTTTCGTTTTTCCAAAGAAGCCCCTCTCCTCCCTTATAAAAGGGCACATCCTCCACCTCTTCCTCACACCACATTGAGCCTTCAAGCTCATCCAACCCCTGCCAATTTCTCCTCTCCACTTCCCTAGAAATATCCTAGAGGTCCTGGTCTTCTTCAAAGACCAATTTTAGTGCCCTAAAAGGAGATCTCAAAGAGGCGCTTCAAAGAAGAGGTAATGTCTGTTACCAATTCTTTCAACTTTATTTCTTCTTCCACTTCTTCTTATTTAGTTGTGTCATTATGAAGTAATAAAATCAGTATCACTCATATACTGATATGTTATTATAATTATGAAACAACCCTATTTCCCTATCTATCCATCCTATGGAAAACGAAATCACCGCGTGTGCGTACGTACGGAATATCGTCTCCACGTCGTGGTGTAATCTATTTTCCACCACCACCTTACTTGGATGGGTATAATGGTGTAAATAATAATTATATATGAATATTTTAAAGTGATATTGATTCTGAAATAGTATACATACACTCGAATACAATTCCACGATCATGGGAACGATATCATTGCTCGTGCGTACGTACAGAATACCGTCTCCATGATGTGATGCGACTCGTTCTACATGATCTTCATTGAATAACGATTATAGAAATGAATTGAGAGAATAAATATGATATATATTACACTAATACCATTCTGGAAATGAGATATCTATATCCTAAAAAGAAGGATAAGAATTTATTCGACAAAACACGCATAAGAACAAAAAGTAATAAACACCCGAATAAACAAGTAGTAATGAAATATTACTAATAAAAAGCTAAGAATATGACCATATATGATATCATAAAAATAGGTATGATTCTAGAATAAGTCAATAACATTATTTAAACCATTATACAGGAGGTTCGGACACTTATGAAGCAAATCGGACCTAAGGTAAGGGAAATATCACAATCTCAATTTTTTATCCGAGATTGTTTATACTTTGGAATTTACTGGGGTGTGTTTTATCATCCACATCCATGTTTCCTCAATATGAAATATTATTTACATCCACATACAACTGTTTAAATACAATTTTACCCTTCGGTGAGTTTTTAGTAAAAGATTTCAAAGGAATCTTTTGTCGTTTTTCGTACGAGGTACTTTTTGACTTTTCCAACAAAAGTATGAGAAGAATGTTTTTTTAACTTATATGGCATGAATGGATTTTTAAAAACATTATTTCCAAGAATATTACTTTACAAATTTTCAATTTTATTTTAAATCAAATTCTTTTATTTTAAAATTGTATGATATGTTAAGAAAGGAAAAATGTTTTTGAAGTAGAAAGGATATTTTCCTCAAGAATGGAGTTAAAGAGTTTTGTCAAAATTATTTTCCATCTAAGATAATATAGGGTTCTGTTTCTATCCCTATTATTACATGGATTTGATTATGTTGTGATGGAAATATTTTTATGAATTCCTTTATCTTATATGAATTTTTTTATGATGTCACGATGTTTAAGATTCCCATTTTTATTACATGGGTTATCCTATGATGTATGGTTTATGATTTTGTGGCACACATAAGAATGGTATCATTATGAGATGGGTGGGACCTATATCTCCCTCCAATGAATTGGGTAAATATTTTATATCTCATTAGATATTCATGGCTGGAACGGAAGGTTAAACCAGTTCAGTGAAACAGGACTGAAACGAGGAGTGAACTCGGTTCAGAAATGGACTTTATCCACTAAGATAGTCTTGGAAATGAGTCTTGACTAATAAGAAATGATTCTCTATGATTATGTGTGTATGCCACAAAGTTTCATGTTTTAAGTTATTATTATTGGGATTACATTTCACTACTATGATTTTTCCCATGTTATGAAATTATGATTTCTTTTGCAGGTTAATATTTCCAAGTTATGTTCTTATGTATATGATGTGATTGATATTTCTTTTGTTTACCCTTACTGAGCATTTGAGCTCACCCTTTTGTATGTTTTATTTCCCCTGGTCAGGAAGAAGGTTATTAAGTAGGATATGCCAAAAAGGGACTCTAGATATGATGAAATAAATAGGAGGCAAAATAGATGCTTTATGAACCAGTTGTTTATGTTTCCTAGTTTCTAAAGACTCTATACCTATACGGTCCTTTCCTGGTTTTGTTATATGTTGTAATAAATGTGCTTCAATTCTAAAGTAATAACAATGTATGTAAATTATGGTTCGTTATAAACATAACTTTTGATCCAGGTGTCCATTTGGGCACTTCCACATATCAAATTGTAACATGTGACTATATCCATGCACTAGAGACTAGGGTAACTATCAATGACATTTTTTAGGCCAGAAAAATCCTATATGGTCTCCAAAATCGGGTTTTTATTTGGGGTACCATAACTTTTTACATTTGTTGTAATTTCATCCTTGTTTAAGGGGATCTTTTTTCTCATTTTCAGTTGGGACTAAATTTATTTCTAGTTGTTACATTTTTATTGATATTATGGTCTTAAAATTTTACCATTTTCAATAATTTTTTTTACTTATAATTAAAAACATGCATATTTGTTTATATTTATTATAAAAATCACTTGTATAAATACATATATCAATATATTTATGTAAATATTTATTTTTAAATATAGAAAATAAATATTTATAATTAATTTCATCTGAATTAAAACATTATCCATTTTATTTTTCTTATACAAATGCATTAATATTTATATATATACCAATAAAATTAATTTTTATATATAGACATGTGTGTGTTAATAATTAACAATTATATATGTATATATATATTCTAATATATATAAATAGAAAATATTATAAAAATATATTTAAAATAAAATATAAACATTTTTTACATTATAAATAAATATATTTATATATATATATAATATTTATATATACATGTATGCGTGTATTAATAAACTAATATATATTTATATGATATTAAAGTATATATAAATAAATATAATATATAATATATTTTTAAATAAATATAAGTATATATATATATCAAACACAAAAACACATATATTTTAAAAATGTATTTAAAAATAATTATAAAAAAATATTAATAAAACATATATATGTAAATATATAAATAAATAAATAAAAATATCATTAAAAAGACAAAAAAACAACATGATGAATTAGTAAAGGCATTCCATATACAAAGTATTGGTGGAGGGTTTGAATCCATGCTTGCACAAAAGCATAGAAATTCACAAAGTGTTATTAAAGGCTTTATTGGGGTAAAAAGCGTAAATAAGGGGGGGTTGAGAATTGTTAAAGGGGTTGTGGAAGCATTAATAAATGGTTGGGCTCATAGAGGTCCAAAATAATATAATTTTAACCCCATTAACATAATTTTTTTGTGCTAAAAAAGGGGGACTTTATGAGTTCTTTTTTTAGAACTCTGAAAGGTCCCCTTTAATAGTTCTTTTAATGAGAACTATTAAATCCTTTACATTAACATCACTTGTGTAGACAAAACATAATAAATGCTGTAAAATGTCATTTACTAGTGCTGTTAAAACCCAGTTTTATAGTGGTGTACCTCAAAAATAAATGTCTCCATAAATATCATTATTCTAATTAAAATTTCATAACTTAAAGCCTCAAAATGGGTTTCTATGACACTGAACTTATGATCAACCATAATATTATAAATCCATTATGGTACCCCTAATTCTTAAGATAACCTCACATAAAAACATCATAATATCTAAAGTTGTCTAAACCCTCATCTAATACTAACTCTAAGAACCCAACCTTATGCATTATGTATAATAGTTTTTTTAACAATAATTTTCATTCTTAAAATCATGAGGATATTTTTAGTTTTTTTAGAATTAGGTTAATCTCTTACATACTAAATTCATGCATTATAAGTGGAAACTTATACTCATTATTAATTTTCCAACTAAACAAATGTTTTTTAAATAAAATGTGGTTTCTATTCATGAAAAATATTTACAATTTTCCTTTTTACCACATACTTATCCCTAATATTCCTTAAAACCTATGAATTTTTTTTTAAAAAACCTTGGATGAGAATAAAAAATTCAAGTACATAAAAAATAATAAAAACTTTAGTTTAGTCAAAAACATGAAAATAAATATAATGTTTAACTTTATATTAAATTTCAATTTATAATATGAAATATAAAATTTCCACATGAAAAAATACAATTTTTATCAAATAAAACCATTAAACCTCATAAAATAAAATTAAAACCCTTTTAGAAACTTAGAGTATCAGATTGATAACCCATTTTAAACCCATGTCAAAAATAACTAGATCCGAGTTAAATAAATATGACAAACCAATAAGTAACTCTCTAATTATTAACTTTAATGATGAGGTTCACTGTCCAATTCATTGATGTGAAATCTGGGCTACCCCAAACTGATAAGGTTTTCACCTGGTACTGTCTAGCTGTACCCAACCTATAATCTACATTGGGCTCACCCATGTGCTCTAATGGGGATCAATCCCTTATATAAGTTGTATCGGGCTCACCTATTTAACATATAATTCTCATGCACCATATAAAATAGTTTATTCTTTCACCTTTTCATTATAAAACTTTTTAAATACTCTTTATAACCCACATTCAAATAAATTTCAGATATAAAAATATATTTTTCTATTAAAAAATTACTTTTAAACTCTTAAAACTAAGAATTTAATAAAGAAAAAAGTTTATTTTAAAATAGTAATGAAAACATAAATGTAAAATTAAAATATTTAAGGTGTCATGATTTTAGGATATGTAGTTCAATCTATATAAGTTGAAAAATATTCCTTTTTTATTTTTTTTATAAAAATAGAAGAGTACATCATTTGGAAAATGCAAAAAAATATTCCTTTCAAACAAATTTGTAAATAATAAAATAATGGGTAAAAATTAATTTAAATAAAAATTATATAATATTAAAAATATTCTTTAAATCATTTTTATAAAATAATCCTATGAGAATGGAAGGAAAAGATAGGATTAAGGGAAATTATAAAGATGATTTTTTAGAAGAAATCCATTTACCTCAAGTCTGATACATTATATATTTCCTTTATCTTAATAAATAATGGACTTATGTTATATTATACATGATTGAGAACCTTTTCAAAATTATTATTCCTTTTATATCACTTATTACCATATTAAATACAATTACTTAATTATTTAAGTTCACGTTAGATGTTTTGATGATATTCAATAATTAATTCAAACAATGATTCAGGTCAGTTGAGTATGGTCAAAAAGGAACTCATTACAACATATATATAATAATAATCATGAAATAATTATAATTTTTATACATAAATTATACTTTTAAATCAATCCATTAAATATGGTTATGAAAAATTAACAACATTACAATCCTAGTGAAGGTAGGTTGTACATATGCATGAGTAACGTTTTGATTTTCAAAAATCATTATAGAAAGATAGTAATTGTTATTTTATATTTAAATAATTATTATAATATCATAAATATGATATTATTTATTTAAATATTCTTATATATATCATCTATGTTACTAGGTGATGAAAATTGAATCACTCCGCTTCGTGGAGGTGGTAGTCCACATGTACACATGAACGACGATATCATTTTTATGTGCATGGTAAAGAAATAACATAAATGATATTTTATCATTTAATAGTGATAAATATATAATTAATATAATATATAAAAATTAATTCCATCATTATAATCCATCCATGAGAGATGGTGGTGGAAAACAAATTATATCAGTTCGTGAGGTGGTAGTCCTCCGTATGAGTGACAGTTTTGTTTCCCATTTTATGGAAGATGATATGGATATAGGTTGTGAATGTAAAATAATTAAATATCATTATATGATTTATGCCATTGTATTTATTCAATAATTGTTTAAAAATATTTTAATTAGGTGAAATAAGAATCAAAACTAAAACATGTATTTGAAAACTATACTTGTTCTTTGGAAAACCACTTTTACTTAACACCTTAAGCCCTATACGATTAGTATTCTTCCTAAAACAAGAACTTTATGAGTAGGGTCGGGATTATAGGAAGTTATTTGGGTAGTTATTGACCGATATGAATGGTTTTTCATATTTTAATAAAAGAGAAGAAGAGATTCCATTTTATCAGAGAAGGGATAGACACTCCTGAAATTTCTCAGAATATTTAATTAATATTTTTTTCAATAAAAATTGATAAAGTGTTTATTTGTTTTATAATATAATATGATTATGTGTCTAAATAACCTCATAAAATAAAAATGAGACATGTGTTTTCAATATTTATACCTTTATCTTTTTTTAACCACCATTTAATCCTTTTAACTCTTGTCATGACAACATTGGTTTTTTATATTTGAGTGCCAATATTATTACTATAAAATAAAAAAATACCCATTAATGAAACATGGTTTATCTCATAATACATATAATAATCAATTCAAAAAAATTAATGATTTCAGGAATTTTATATCATTTTATAATATATTATTTACTATAAAATATTAATAATGTCAATTTTTAGCACTATTAATTACGTAGAAATTAATAATATAAACAAAAAATCTAAAATTAAAAAAATATTATATCTGTAAAATGTCATGGAAATATATAAAATTATTTTTCATAGTTTCTATCTCAAATAATATTTATTTTAATATTTTAAATATCATTTATTTGATTTTTTTTCATTAATTAAAAATTATTAAATTAACATTGTGTAAGAATTTAGGGCAGTAATTTATTTAGTAAAAAATAAAAATAAATTACCATGATGAAGATAAATATTTTATATTTCAAAATAATATTTATAGTTGAACATATTCTCTAGATAAGACCATATTAAAAATTACACTTAGTAATAATAAGAGTTTGACATGTTTGATATTTCTTTAAATAAAATACTATAAAAGTCACAATATCATCCAAGTGGATCCTAATGGAATTAAATCCAAACCTTGAACTATTAGTGATTATATATACTCAATAAATAATATTTATTCAAGTTTTTGTGTCATTTAGTGGTTCTTACCATTCTATTTGTAACATAATTTTCTTAATTTACCCTTTATTGTGGTAATAAAATTATTAATTTTATTATTCATATTTACCAAAAATAAAAGTAACATATTTAACATATTAGAACCCAATTATTCCTAATATTGAATAAATTTTTAAAAATTTAAAACACAAAGTTTTTAGTATTTAATCTAAAATTAATCTGGAAAAATGTTACGAAAAATAGTTTTTTTTGGGAAAATACCCTTTTTAAATATAAATTTTTTTAGTAATAATTCATCTATAAAATAAATTTAAAAAGTAAAATTGGATTATATTAAATAAAAATTATATTATTAAAATTTAAAACTAATTCAAAACATAAATTTACCATATAAATACTTTGAAATAAAATACACCTTTCAATAAAAATTAGTATTTTTCACTATTCCTTAAGAAATCAATATTTTCTTTAAATTATAAAAAAAATATTCCTATGATAATTTTGACATCATTAATTTAGAAATTAAAATCATTTTTATAAATTAAAATTCTATAATATTAAAATTAAACTTTTAAATATAATGTTATAAGAAAATGGTTTAAGAAAATCATTTCCTTTTTGTTTTTAATAATCAATTAATATATTTAAAATGATTATGTCTACATAATTCAAGAATCATAAATACTAAAAATGAATTATTATATCATAAAATTTATTTTTATATTAATAACAGAAGATTACAAAAAATACGATGTTCGATAGCATACATGAAACACAATACCAAGATTAGAAAACCATGAAATATTATTATTTAAATATGACTATCATAACCTAGCTATTAAATTGGAGGGTATGAATAGAAATAACCACATTATGATATATATATATATAAAGTTCCTATTTAATAAAAATT
The DNA here is from genome assembly GCA_963277665.1 of Viscum album. NCBI lineage: Eukaryota > Viridiplantae > Streptophyta > Magnoliopsida > Santalales > Viscaceae > Viscum > Viscum album. The sequence continues at coordinate 602,357,726 of OY728148.1, forward strand.
TACTTAATAATTTATAGGAAATAAGCATTCAACTTTTAGTAGAGTCATTTTATTATTCCGAAATAATTTTTCCCTCAAAATTGATTTTTTGTTGCTTATTGTGAGAAAATATTTAATTAATTTAGGGAATATTTAGAAAATTTATTTATATTTTTTTTTCAAATCATTGGATGAAATAATTTTATATCAAATTTTTGAATTTTTTTTTGAAATTTATTTATTTTTGATAAATAGTGAAAACATGATTTTTAATAAAAAATGCCTTTTAAAATAAAGAATTTTAAAAGTTTTATTTTATCATAAAATGATTTAAAATTAAAATCAGTTCATTTATATAATTAAAAATCCAATTCATGTTATATTAATAAATTTTATTCCTTTTTTATAAAAACTTATTGTACTTAAAAAGACATTTTTCTGGAAAATCGTTTTTTATCACGTCTTATAATTTTAATTTTAAAATAAATTATAAAAATTATATGAAATTAATTTTGCTAAAATGGATTCCATATTTGGAATTGGTATAGTTAATGATAGGAAATATTTTTGAATTAATTTTTTAGTCATGATGAATGGAAACTATAGAAAATAGTAATAATCATAATAAAGGGTGATTACATTAATTAAGGTTAAAACAATAGGGAATTAAAATTCTCCTAAAACATTAATTTAAACTATTTTATTATTTTAGGTCATCTATACTCACATATGTTTCTAATTAATGTCCACTGCCATCCTTTTTCTTGGATAATTACCTATATCATATTTTGGGTAACGAAAAATACAAAATGTTAGTCTCTTGCTTTTTAATTTCTCATATATGTTTACATAGGGATAAAAATAAGTTTTGAATGAATATTAAAATTTATTTTTATCACAATTATTTTTTTAGTTAAATCTTTTTTTTATTTTCTTATTATATAATTACCTTAAATTATTGTATAATACTTACACATTTCTTGTGTAAATAGTAGAAAAAGTAAAGTAACTGATTTTAAAAACATAAAACGGAATATATTTTTGATAAATTATGGTTTCACATGAGTTTTATGGTTAATAATAATGTATAATTTATATTTTAATAGTTTATATTTTTATATCATACTTTTATTGGTGTTTTAAAGTCAAAATATGTTATTAGTTATTAAAATAACATTAATGATATTTTATTTTATATAATATTTTATTAAATGATATAAAAATTATAAAAATATTGAAATATGAAAAATGTAATATTAAATTTCCAAAATATTTTTTAATTTACAATTTATAAACTAATTTTTACCTTATATGTAAATTCATAACCCTTAATGACTGAAACATGTGTTACCACAGTCAAAGATAAAAAGGGGTAATGAGGGGTTAAAGTAAAGATATAAGGTTTTCAATGACCTAAAAAATTTTATGAATCATATTAGATGAGTTTATTTATAAAATTACTAATATATAATTATATATTAATCCAATTTTGAACCAATTTCCCATGAATTTTACTTTATAATATTTTAAACTTTTGAAAAAAAAACACTAGAGTTCCCCTCCCCTCACTTATAAAACGCACCTCTTCTCCTCCCTTACACACAAATTTTGAGAATAATATCACATCCATGACCTAAAAAACATTATTAACATACCTATTAATTCCCTATAAGTACTTTTTTTGTCAGAATACCCACTTTATATGTTGTAAGGTGTAAATAAATATATGTTGTTTGAAGAAGAGGTATAACTTTTAACCAAATGTTTTAGTTTTATTTTTCTTCTACTTCCTTGAAAAAATTTATACCTATTATGATATAAAAAATAATTATATATAACATAATTATATGTTATTAAGATAATTTATCTACCTTAATCTATTTCATTCTTCCATAAAATTGTAAATGAAACAATCGTTTGTCTGTACGGTGGAATATCATCTCGCGAACTGATGCACTTTGTTTTATATCACATCCTCTTATGGATTTTAATAATGAATGGTTTAATATATATGTATATATATAATATTAATGACATATTTATAATTATATAAATACAATATATAATATTTTTTCTTACCTTTCTATATATTGAAAATGATAATGACATCCATGCATACGTGTGGATTACTACCTCCACAAGGCGATGCGATTCATTTTTCATCACTGAATCATATTGATTGTGTATATATGTGTATCTAAATAGGTAATATGATATTTATTATACAATTATCATTTTTTAAATACAAATTATACTTTAATTATTTCCCTTATGTTCATTGAAAAAATTGAAATGTTACTCATGCATCTGTACAACTTACCATCTCCATCATTGTAGAATAATTATTTTTTCATAACCATCCTACATGGTTTATTCTAAATATATAATTATTGAATAAAAATTTTAATTTTTTTTATCATTATTCCTAATATTACGGAATAATTAACAATTTTACCACATTTATCCTACAAAATCGTTTTTGGGATTACGAGCTGAACGTCCTCAAAACGTCCGACACAAACTTAACTAATGAAGTAAATAAATAAATGATGATAATAAATGATATATAAGGGATAATTATAATGTAATTAATAATTAAATTTTTATTAATAATGAAAAAACTAATATAATTTTATTATTCAAGAATTAATTAATGTGTGATGCTAGACGGTTTTCAAGGACAAAGATTTCAAGTCTCAATTACCTTTCTTTGAGACTTAAGTTATTTTAATTGCATGTTTTATTATTTAGGTTGTATAATACGAAATTATGGATGTATTTTATCATTATTAAAAATTCATTCCATGTTATTGTTTCCTCCGGAATTAGGTATGACCTTGTTGATTTAAGGTTCAAAAATTACAAGCGGTTTCTAATGGGTTTATTCGTAGAACAGGAGACATCCAATGATTCCATATCCATTTAGACCTACTTTCCAAAGGTATGTGCTCATTAGTTGTGAACTGATGAGACATAGAAATCTTCATTGGTCGATAGGATGGGAGGTCGGACTCATCACACCCTTTTGGGGGGAATTATTGTCTACTCTAGGACTCTCTCTATAGATTTAAGTTATGTTCGTGAATCCTTATTACATTACCAAGTTTAAAATGAACTTTCCTTTAGATCTGACAATCAATGATCAGATAGGTAGGAAATTTAGAGAATATTTTATATGTATTCGAGCTTCTTAATCAATAGAGAATCATCTATATTTGTTAGAGATTCTTAGTCAATGGTATCCTTCAATTAATAAAAGTATCTTGGTCATTATGATGACCATACTGGTTTTAAAGCCACTCAGTGGGGACTCATGAAGTTTATTTTCATTTAGAAGGACATTGATTATTTCAAAGTTGGGATCGTACCCGTAGATGGGCTACCTTTATATCCTTTTTTAGAAAATGAATCAGAACCCACATAGTTTGAGTAGGGGATTATGATGTTTATGGATGATTGATGGATCAAAGAAAGATGTCATGATTACATTTACACTCTAATCTCATGTAATTCATACTCAGTGTGAGAAACAAGAGGTATTGGTGAAACCAGACAATTGTGCCATGAAAGATGCAATGATGTGGGGCTTATGTATGTATGATTTACCAAATAGTTGAGGATTGGGATTTACATCAGAGAAGAAACCTGGGAACAAGGTCCATAAATGTATATATACTTTATAGAGATTTTAATACTCTAACTTGGGGCTTACTCCTGAGGAAGATGCCCAAATTAGGAGGGGACTTAGGATTGGGTTTTACACTTGAGAAGGAATCCCAGATCAAAAAGTATATTAAGACTGGTTAAGAGAAATTGCGACTGGGGCTTACTCCTAATGAGGAGGCCCATGTTAAAGGGATTTGAAGACTGGGGTTTACTTCTGAAGAGGAGGCCCAGTTTAAGGTAATTTTAGAATTAAGGGACTTGGGGATTACTCCTAAAGAAGATGCCCACATTATTAGATTTGAGATTGGGGCTTACTAACGAAAAAGGAAGCTCGGACTTGGGAAATTATGACCGGGGCTTACTCCTAAGGAGGATGCCCAAATTTGGGGTACTTGGGGCTTACTCATAAAGAGGATGCCCAAATTTATGAGAATATGGACTGGTACTTAATCCTGTAAAGGAGGCCCAGGTTAAGGATTCTCTCATCTTAAAGGATGAGGTTGAATGAATGAAATCTCTAACCTTAGTGACATAAAGATGTGTAAATCACTAGGTTTTGAGAGATGTTCAACAGAATTCCTTTCAGATAAGGAAGAAAACAAGGAAACCATGCCATGAATGGCTTTGGAGAGAGTTCTGAAGGCTTAATATTGAAGAGGAGAGGTGGATAGGCATAGGATGGGTGAAATGGGTAGGAAGGGTACCCAAAATGAAGGTGGCGCGCAAGTCCTGCGTGAACGCAGAAGTCATGGTCATGCAAGTATACTTGCGCGACACATGCCTACTTTTGTGATGGTCAACCCTTAGGGTAATACTTAGGAGAGGCTTGGATCAAGCCTTTATTACTACCCCTAGCGGCTTCCAGAAGAGAGTCGCACAAGTTATTTAGAAGGGGTAAGGCGGCGCGCAAGTGTGGCCATTTCCTTTAAGGGCTGGCCACCTAGGCGCACAAGTTTTGATGATTTTTCAACACTTAGGCCTTCCTCCATCTCTTTAGATCTTCCGTTCTAGGTAATAAATTACATTAGAAGTGTTCAGAATCTTTGAGAAGAGACTAGGGTGTCGGGAGCTCAAATTTAAATTTCTGTAAAATTTTCCTTTTCTAATGGGGGGCCCACAGGGGGTATTTATAGACTAGAGAAGACACTGGGGGAATTTCAAAGAAGGTGCGTAAGTCACCCAAGTGCATTTGAAGGTCGCGCAATTATACTTGCACACCACCCATTGGTCATGCAGGTGACTTGAGTGCCTTCTTTGAAATTCACCCAGGGTCTTCTCCAGCCTATAAATACCCCCTGTGGCCCCCCATTAGAAAAGGAAAATTTTCCTGAAATTCATATTTGAGCTCCCGACGCCCTAGTATCTTCTTAAATCTTTCGAACACTTCTAAGGTAATTTCTTACATAGAACGGAAGATCTAAAGAGAGGGAGGAAGGCCTGAGTGTTGAAAAATCATCAACATTTGTGCACCTAGGTGGCCATCCCTTAAGGGAAATTGCCACAGTTGTGTGCCACCATACCCCTTCAACATAACTTGTGCACCTCTCTTCTGGAAGCCTCTAGGGGTGGTAATAAAGGCTAGATCCAAGCCTCATCAAAGTATTACCCTAAGGGTTGACCATCGCGCAAGTACCTATGTGTCTCACAAGTATACTTGTGCGACCATGACTCGCACGCCCACGCAGGACTTGCACGCCACCATCTTTTTGGGTACCCTTCCTACCCATTTCACCCCTCCTATGCCTATCCACCTCTCTTATTCATGATTAAGCCTTCAGAGCTCTCTCCAAAGTAATTCATGGCATGGTTTCCTTGTTGGATTCCATATCTGAAAGGAATTCTGTGGATTATCTCTCAAAACCTAGTGATTTACACATCTTTATGTCACTAAGGTTAGAGATTTCATTCATTCAACCTCATCCTTTAAGATGAGAAAATCCTTAACCTAGGCCTCCTTTTCAGGAGTAAGTCCCAGTCTAAATTCTCATAAATTTGGGCATCTTCTTTAGGAGTAAGCCCTAAGTCCCCCAAATTTGGGCATCCTCCTTAGGAGTAAGCCCCAGTCATAATTTCCCAAGTTCGGGCTTCCTTTTTCAGGAGTAAGCCCCAGTCTCAAATCTACAAATGTGGGAATCCTCTAGAGGAGTAAGCCCCAATTCCCTTAATTCAAAAATTCCCTTTAATTGGGACTTCTCTTCAGGAGTAAGCCTCAGTCTTCAAATCCATTCAACCTAGGCCTCCTCCTTAGGAGTAAGCCCCAGTCTTAATTTCTCTTAACCAGTCTTAATCTACTTTTTGATCTAGGATTCCTTCTCAGGGGTAAAACCCAATCATAAGTCCCCTCCTAATTTGGGAATCTTCCTTAGGAGTAAGCCCCAATTTAGAGTATTAAGATATCCATATAGTACATAAACCTTTATGAACCTTGTTCCCAGGTTTCTTCTCTGAATTAAATCCCAATCCTCATCTATTTGGGAAATCATACATATATAAGCACCACATCATTGCATCTTTAGTGGAACAATTGTATGGTTTCCCCAATACCTCTTGTTTGTCACACTGAGCATGACTCACATGATCTTAGAGTGTAAAAGTAATCATGACATCTTTCTTTGAGCCATCAATCATGTATAAACATCATATTCCCTTACTCAAACTACGTGGGTTCTGATTCCTTTTCTAAACAAAGGATACGTAGGTAGCCCATAAGTGGGTACAATCCCAACTCTGAAATAATCCATGTCCTTATGAATGACAATAAATTTCAAGTGCCCCATTGAGTGGCTTTAAAACCAGTATGGTCATCATAATGACCAAGAGACTTTTATGTATTGAAGGATACCATTGACTAAGAATCTCTAACAAATACAGATGATTCTTTATCGATGAAGAACCTCGAATACATATAAAATATTCTCTAAATTTCCTACTTATCTAATCATTGATTGTCATATCTAAAAGAAATTTCATTTTATACTTAGTAATGTAATAAGGATTCACGAACATAACTTAAATCTATAAAGAGAGTCCCAGAGTAGATAATAATTCCCCCAAAAAGGGTGTGATGAGTCCGACCTCCCATCCTCTTGACCAATTCAAATTCCTAAGTCTCATCCGTTCACAACTAATGACCACCTACCTTTGTAAAGTAGGTCCAAATAGATATGGAATCATTGGATGTTTCTGGTTCTACGAAAAAACCCATTAGAAACCGCTTGGAATATTTGAACCTTAAATCAACAAGGCCATCCCCAATTCTAGAGGAAACAGTTATTTACTGAAATTCTATTATCCGTTCAAAATTTATCAATTCTTATGGAACACTTTATCAAAAAATATCATTTTAAATGTTTTAATGATTAATTTCCTAAATACTTTTATTCTATGTCAATATTCTTAAAATTTATTTATTGATGTGTTTTTATGGTCATAAATTAACTATAAAGGATATTTTATGTCTCTTTGAACATCCTTTAAAATATTTTTAAAAGGAATATTTTAATTTTTTTAATATGAAATGTTTAGATTTTTTAAAAAAAAGAAAAAGGAAAGATCAATATTAACTTATACAGTGTCGATGAATTTTACCATAATTGTCATTATTAATTTATATTTGGATTAATTTATAATATTCAATATTTTCTCCAAATAAAAACCCTACTTCCCTTTGTTATGGGTATTTTAGCTTAGAAAATTATGTTTTAAAGGAATGGATATAATAATATCTGGAAATTTTTATTATGGGTCCAAAAGTATATTTTTACAAGTTTCATTATGGAAGTGAAGGATTATAAGTTTTTTCTACATTTTATTGTCCTCATACATTGCTTATGATTGGGTGATCTTGGTATAGCTCTCAAATTCTCTAGGTAATTATTATGTTTTCCAAATAATTGTGTTGGAAGTTGACCATATTAGTTATTCCACTTTTAAGGGTTCTTCTAAAGGATTTATAAAAATGATGTTCAAAGGTTCCTACAATAATTGTATATGAATTATAATTAGTTTTTATGGAAATGTGCTATTTAAAAAGATAAAATAATGGTATTTGTTTAATGAAATGATTATTCCCTTTTAGGGTAAAAGGTATATTTTATTTAAAATGGTTTTTATTTTTTCTCATATTTTATAAGAAACCCTTTAGATTATGATTGTTCCTTACTGTTTTATTATAGAGTGTTTCATGAAAAAAATTGGATAGGTAAACAAATTTCATGTATAAGTAAATGATTATATAATCTAAAATTTTATTGTGTTCAAGGGAATTTTCTTTTTACGATATTGTTGTTTTGAATTGCATTAAGAGATCTATTTTCTTCTATTTCTCTTATGAATATTTCTATTCTTATCATATGTTTTCAAAATTTATTATTAGGGTTTGAGGGTGAGTTAGAACAAATATGAAGTCTTAACAAGGAAAAAATAAAATCTATGTATAGTGGAAAAAATACTCAAATAAAGTCATGGGTATTATTATATATGGTTTTCTTAATTCTATAATAATCAAAACTTAAAAGGTCCTTGGGAATATAAAAGCACTATTATTTCCATTTGATGTTGTAAGTTCTAGAAGGTTGAAAGTGGGACACATTTATTTGTATCAATGTTAGAAATGTAAAGATTATGTTTTAATAACCAGATTCTAGGAGTGCAAGATTAGGTCTGTTATACCTATGATATGTACAAACATTCACATTAACATATACTAGTATCCAATTTCATGAATTAATAAAACCATCCCAAATGTGAGTTCCAAATCATCATTGCTAAGAAACTTTAATTACAACCTACCGTTAGAAATTAGTTTTGTAGCTTTTCATGGATGTGAGAGTCATCAGGTATTTTTAGTTCTATGAATAAACCCCATTATAATCTATTTGAGATAGGAGAAATGACCCAATATGAAGGTTTTAGACCCACACTCATCCATTCACAAAGAAAGAAATAATCCACCCCATCCCAGGTTGAAACAATCATAATAAATTCCCTGTCAACATTTCAAAAATAAATTTACCAAATTAAATTATTACATTTCATAATAAAATAATCTCTCACATTATATGCTCATTAAAAATACCATAATTTAATAATAAAATAATTATTAGTATAATTAAATTTTTGATTTAAAATATATCTTTATATATGAACATCATAATATACATACATATATTAAATAAACTCAAAAAATATCAATGTTACAACAGTTCCCTACCTTAAGTACTCAACACAGTTATTGTGCAGGGTTTTTAAACAGTTCACATTAACTATGTACCAACATAATTTTTAATGCTCTTATTATCCCTAAACATAATATATAATATATCATTTTCTTAATTAACTAAATCCATGGTGTTATATTTATAACATCAATAATAATCCCCCTAAATCATGAAAAAGATTACTCATGATATTATTTCACTCTCTAGGTGCTTCCAACTATGAATTCATGTATAATACCTTTCTATTTATGATCAAAATAAATAAACTACTTTAACATAACTCTCTATTATCTAACCTCATTTTTCCTAGATAAGGTATATAAAAGAGACAACATAAAAAACAACACTTTTGAATACTAATTATGAAATTGGTGTAATAATTTACTCATTAATGAGATGCTAATATTTTACACAACATGAAAGTGTTGAGTTCTATATTTAAAATAGGGTTTTCAGTAGAACCCATCCTCCTATAGCCATACATTTATTCCTATATTTTTCGGTAGATCCTTGGTAGATTTCGATGGATCTTTCATCCCTCCTTCCATCACCTTGATCCATTGGTTCTAGTGGTTTCCCATTAGAGATCTATGGAAATCCCTTATCTTCTTCTTGGTTGTTTTCTTCCATTATTCTCCATAAGAACTACTATGGTGGTGTGGTTTTGGTTTGGGTTTTTATTTGGTATTTGTTTTGAAATCCCTTTGATTTTTTTAGGTTGATCTATGATCTAGGGCTGCGATTTTGGTTTATAGGTAGTTCTTCTTCACCTTGTAGTGTATAGAAATAATGAAAATATTCTTTGAGGTAGAAAATTCATTAGTTTCTTTTTTTATATCATGTGGTATGGTTTTTTATTGTTTAAATGTGGGTTATAGTAGTGTTTTATTAATTAAAGATAAATAATTGACTAATTGAAATTGAAGGGGGGAAATGGAATGATTTTCATGATTTTACAACTTTGACATTATTGGGACATTTTGACCATAAGGGCTGACTGCCTCACTAAGAATTATGGAAATTTGGGGATTTATTTGTGATGAATTAGAACGAGTTTTGGAAACATTTATTTTTGTTCTTTTCTTGACATCACCCTAAAGGATAAATAAACTAATCACTTATATTTTTCTAACGAAATGGTTTCCCTAATATTGTGGATTTTCTGATAATTCACCTAAAATAAAGAAGTGGAATTAATAAAATCACCTTGCTAAATCATTTAAATTGTTTATGTGTCACCGATGTGTGGTTGTTGTGTGGTTGGGGAATGTGATACTGATGGGTAATATGCAATAGTGATTTTTAGGTGGTGAGGTGATTGTTTGTTTGGATGTTCTTTTGGGGCCATGATATGATGGATTATTATGTCAAGATTTTGAGAAGTTGAGGTGGTTGTTTATTTAGCTATGATTTTGGGGCATTGAGGTGATGATTTAATGGGAATGTTGATCTACTTGTGTTGTTTGGTTTAATTTTTCTTGATTCCCGTATAGTGATAGAATAAGTATTTAATAATGGTTGAAAATATTGGGGTTTGTTTTGGTTAATGTGATGGAAATTATTAATGAAAAAAATAAATTATGGGTTAAGTGGTTAAATATGGTTAATGATTAATAATGAAATGAATTAGCTGAATAATGGGATAGGTGGAAATGTGAAATGTGTCTTGTGGATTATGTGGTGTTATGCATTTATTGGTCCAAGAGAAAGTGGCAGTGCTATGATTTAGTTAATGTTTTGATGTGAACCCTGAAGTTTGGATTATGTGTGGATTATATATATATATATATATTTATAGTTTTATATTAATTTTTATTTCTAAATACACTCCAAACACAATGAGAATTATCTTTCAACACCTATATTTTCATTCAAAGGGTATTTTTACCAATATCCCAATGACAAGAATGTATGGATGGCTACCTGATATTCCCTGCACTCTGTTTTTTGAGAGTATAAATTCATAATCTATAATGGATGGAGTTTTATTAGTACACTAGGTGATGATCCACGTATATTATGGTGGGATGTGATATGTCCATGTTATGGGGTGGTGGCCCAAGTGCCTTCAGGTGGGATATGATATGACCATAATATGGAGTATCTTATGGTGGGGAACCTGCATGGTAGGAGGGGGGAATATGGTTGATTTCCTTCATGTTCAAGATACCCTACTACTATGTTTATGGAAGTGGTCATGATGTGATGTCCTAGGTGTCTTCGGCTAAGATGATATGTGACTATGCTAAAGAGTGGTGGATCAGGCATTTTTGAGTTTGATTTTACGTGATTGTGATTGTGGAGAACTGATGAATTTTATTCAGAAGAGATGGGAGCTCTAATACATATGAAATTAGAGTATATGAGAAGAAAATTAGTGGTAAAACATTTAGGGGTACCCTTTATTGATATGATTATTATTTTGTTATTATACTTGGTGTGATTTATTTGGTGAGAATTCACTGGTGAGGTTGGGATGGATTGTAGACCTATTTATGTGATATTGGTTCTACTATTTGTTCATGGGTGCATTGGTATTATTCTTTCTCATGTGCACAAGAGGCATTGTTTTTTCCTCTGAGTATACTTTTATAATCACCCTTTGTATTTAAACTAATCTCTAGGCTTCCAATAGGATTAGATGGATTATTCTAGATATAACTAGATTAGGCCTTTCGGGACAGTTTCTATGTCACTGCTTCAGCTATTCTTTTGAGTGTTTACTTTTAGATACTTTTACCTGTATTAGTTTTATTTATGCACGCATTATGGGTTGTTTTTAGCTTCCTTTAATATTAATTCATGGAGTTTAGTGTGGTTCATTTATCATATCTCCCAATATTTTTTATATTAAAGAGGTAACTTCATCCCATTTATATTATTTTTTGTACCCTTGGTGATAGTCACCAACTCAGTGCCTACTAGAGGTGGGACTTGGGGGTCATTATCTCTCTCCCCTCATTACAGGATCTTTAGATGGAGGGTTCATGAAAGAGTGGTTCTGAATTTTATGGTTGGGAGATATAATGGATTTTGGTGTTAGTCATAGTGATGATTCTATAGGTTTTTATGGAAATAGTGTCATTTGACCTTGGTTTCTAACATAATCTAGGGAGACTAGTTATGGCATAGTATTTTATGTCCCACATGATCCAATGAATGGACTCTGAGCTTATTGAATGAACAAGTGAGATGGACCTATTTCCAGGGTAGAGACCTAGGAGAGGTACATGCATCATGATGATTTTTGTTTCTATTTGAGTTTGGTTGTTTTGAGAATCTTAAAATGAATTATGTAAATTAAAATGAATTTAAATAAAATTTTATAATATCAGATTTTGGAAATTTATATTTTATTTTCATCTATGGATAATGTATGTAGTCTACATGTAGATTAGGTAGTTGAGGTTGACTAGGATGATCCATTTGATTGTCGTAGGGTTGATCTGATAGAGGAGGATCAGGCTTGTAAGAGGGATTTTCACACTTTTCAGTGGAAGTATTTGGGGAACTATTTGGGAAGTGCATCTAATGTGGATACAAAGAGTTGGATAGAGGATCTTAAGATCACTTTCTATTGGATCTATCCCATAGTGGGATACTGGGTCCTTTTGGTATTTAGTCAGATACATGGATCTATGTATTAGTGGTGAATTCTATATACTCATTAGTGGAAGGAGGAAAACCTTTCATGGTTACAATTTTAGAAAGAGTTCTTGGTGGAGTTGATTTTGTCAACCATGAAGTCAATGAAGAGATAAGGGATTATTTATCTTCAGTAGGAGTGTATGTCAGTACATGAGTTGGGAATCAAGTTCAAGGACCTTCTATGTGTTTCTTTATATTTTTTTCTAGATGAGGAGTCATGTGCGACACATATTGAGAAGGAAATCCATCCTTCTATCCATTAAAAAGTTAATTTTTTTATGCTTCCAATATATCTCTAGGTTTAGAAGAAAGTGGAGGTGATCAAGTGGACGAACTTACGCTGAGTTTTACCAAGAGAGAGAATTCAACAGAGGTCATTGAGGAGTAGTGTTTTTAGAGGTAGGTCTTAGGAATCAGTACATTTGAGGTTTCAACTAGTGGGTAGTCAGCCTCATAAGCTTCTCTTTCTTCCTTCTATGACTAGTGGTATTCCGGATTTTTATAGTGATATCAGGTCAGTTTGTTATATCTATGAGGTTTTTAGGCATCAATAGAACCAATACCATATGGTTCTTTGAGATCATTTTGGTGGAGGTGGGCAGTTTATCCCTAGAATTGGTTGAAATTTCGAGTCAGAGAATTTTAGCATTATGGGTAATAGGTTTATATTCCGTTGTGGGGGGATAGAGTGGGTAGAGGATAAAATAAAATTTTTGTTCATATTTAGGGACCTATAATCAACTGGGTTCATAGATTTGTCCATCAACATAGAGTTCTATTAGTTGGGAATGGTCATTTTCACATAGTTGATGTCAATATACTAGAGGGGCCATAGATCATTTGAGGTATACTCAGTTTCATGTCTACCCCTGTGTGTGCCTTATTTGATTTAGAAGTTTCACACTCCTCTATTTCACTCACTCTATTATATTCTATGGGACAAGAAATAAAGAGGCTTCTCATGCCCACAGTGTTGACTACACTATTCAGAGTCCATAATAGATTATTTGACATGTAAGAAGGGAAGATACTAATGATAGGGACACATCAGTCCCATGGGGATCATTTCTTGTTATTAATGCATCCATACAATGTCATACTTGGAATATATTGGTTGTATTACATACATGTCATCGACTGCTTCCAAAGGAGAGTCGTTTTCTATGATGTGGATGGACAACTTATGATTTAGATTAGTGAAAGGGGTTTTTAGGTGGTTAGTTGGAATTTGGATCCATTCTTTCATTGATGTATTATTTTTATATAGAATCCATGGACACTAAGATAGTATCATTCCCCTAGTACATTGGGAATTTTCTAGATGTTTTTTACAAGGAGGATATAACATTACACCCTCACCATGATGTTGAGTTCATGATAGACATTCATCCTAGTTCCTCTCCAATTTCAATGGATCCATATTAGAATAAACTATATGAGTTATGGGAGTTTAGGATTTAGATAGATTATCTGATGTATAATGGTTTTATCTAACCCATTTTGTCACCATGTTATGCTCCAGTGTTGTTTTCCAAGGAGGATAATAGTATGAGGATGTGTATAGACTATAAAAGATTTAATTAGGTGAAGATCATGAATCATTTTCCTATTATGAGGATATATGGTCTTTTTGACTGGCTGAGAGGGGTGAGTTGGTTTTCTAATATCAACCTATGGTCTGGATATCACTTATTGAGGGTGAAGAAGGGTGATATCCTGAAGAATTTCTCCAGATATAGGTATGTGAACTTTAAGAATTTATTCATTTCATTCAGTGTTACAAACTCAATAGATGTATTCATGGGACTCATGAAATCCATATTCCATGAATTCTAGAACTAGTTCATAGTCTTTTTCATCAATGAAATATTGATCTCCTCGAATTCATAGGAGGAGCATGTTGATCCTAATAGATATTTTTTGCAGGTATATTGACTCCACCAGCTCTATAAAGAGTTTTCCATGTGTAATTTTGTACACAAGTGGTGATTCTCCTTGGTTATGTGATTTCTCATCAGGGTGTGTAAGTTGACCCATTGAAATTCAAGGTAGTTTTTTCTTAGGAACCACCCAAGAACATAACATAGGTTCATAGTTTTATTTTCTTTCACTCTATTCATATATTTATGTTCCTGTTTTCTCTTAAGTTCCATCCACATTGAAAATTTTGAATATGTGGGTCTAGGATTTTTTGTAGAATGATCAGTGTTAGGAATCATTTAGTTACCTCACAAGGAAGTTGGTTATTTATCAAGTGCTTCAGTTTCCTAAGGAGGGTGTGGTGCTTAAGGTATTTTGTGAAGCTTTCTATCTAGTATTGGGATGTGTGTTAATGTAGTATAAGAAAATGATCTCTTCTGGGTCTTGAAATTTATACCCCCGTGATAATAACTATACCATCCACAATCTAGACACTAGTAAAAAAATGGATATTAGTGTCGGTTTTTTAAATTTTAACGTCCGTTTTTACTGATTTTGAAGCCACTGATTTAAAAAATATGACTATTGATATTGGTTTTTGTAAACTGACACCAAAAAGGATTTACATATTGTTTTTGGCATCAGTTTTTTAAGAAAATGAAGACCAAAAATACCCATCAATATCATTTTGGTGTCATTTTTTAACGAAACCAAAACCAAAAATGATTTCAGAAAAACCAATGCTAATAATGATTTTTTTTCAACTTTGTTTTTTTATCATTTTCTAAGAATTTATTTGAATGGTTGTAGAGCTAAAACAAAGTTATAGATCAAAATTTATGTCTGTCAGAAGTTGAACATCTTAAAGTTTTGATTGATATAACTAATTTCAAAGAAAACATGAGAAACATGAATTAAAATTACATACACCAAATAAAATAAAATAAAATAAAGGCTTAGAACATATTTCAATTATCTTAGGAGTTTCCATCAAAATGATATGTTTTTTATCAACTCACGCCGCAATGAAAATGGTGATCAATAATAAATTTTTCACCTCGGTTTGTAAATTTCATCCAGATGTTTTATATTTGTAACTCGATCATAAGAATAAATAATAATTATAAACAAGATTATTGAGATGTTTAGGAATGAAGGAGAATAATAATAAATAAATTAAATAAATAGAATAAATCATACATTCAAATCATCGATTGAACCTACCTTGAAAACTTTATTTAATCGAAGAGGCTGAAAATGATGAATGAAAGAGAAAATGGATTTATATATAGTAAATGAAAAATAATTAAATGGTGTTTAATTAAAATGTATCTTTTATTTTAGAAATAGAAATGTGCATTGTGAAAAAAATTGAAATACTGATTCCATATATTTTCAGATACTTATTGGCATGAGTTTTCTTTTAAAACAGATGAAAAAGGAAATTTACATTGATTTTTTTGCATCGGTTTTCTACAAAACTGACACAAAAAATTACCATCGATATCCTTTTTGGAATCAGTTTTTGAAAAAACCAATAAAAAAATTAATTTTTTTTGCATCGATTTTAAAAAAAACGACACCAAAAAGTAAAAAAAATATTTTTTTGTGTGAGTTTTCTAGAAATACCGATGCTAAAAATTCTAATTTTTTTTTGTCTCTGTTATTTAGAAAAAAGTGAAGATATTTTTTTTAAAAAAAATAAAATGTTTTAGCTAATTTTTTAAGATTTGATTTTACTGGTCGTGGAGCTAATACAATGTTATAGAATAAAAGTTATGGCCTTTGAAAGTTGGACTTCTTTAAGACTTGTCTTACATAACTTCAACCTTCGATATCCACAACATTTAATCTGTAACCCCATTTATCTCCATGACTAGTAAAATAAAATCTTATGAATTTATATAAAACATAATAGTTTTTTTAATTAATGATATTGGTTTTTATAAAAACCAAAACCAATTTTTTTTTAAATTTTTTCTATCATGTTTTTTCAAAACCAACGTGAAAAATATTTTTTTACTTATTGGCATCAGTTTTTTAAAAACCGATGCCAAAAATGGTACAGATGGGTATTTTTCTTCAGTTTTTTAATGAAATGATGCCAAAAAGTATCCACAAACATATTTTTATTTTTTTAAATGAAACGGATGAAAATATTGAAATATCCATGTTATCAATGCAATAAATCCTTTACTCTATCACGTAAAATAAAACATCAAGTAAAATTATTGTCATCTTTTTGTTTTATATATACTTAAAACAATTGTAAATTATACATTTTATATATTATATCTTCCAGAATAATATATTTTATTTATATAATGATAAAATATTTACGGAAACATTTATTTTAACCAAGTCATTTAACATATTCAATCATATAGAATATCATTTTCACATAACCAATAATATTTATTCTTTGAGACTAAAATCAATGATGTACCCAATAATATTGAGTACATTATTAGAGAATAAGATTCCATGGATCATTTTTCATCTAATTCCATTCAAATATTTAAATGATTAACTCTATTCCTTCATAAGAATCCAGATTCAGTTGTTGAACAATTTCAACACTTGGTTAGTAAAAAAAGAACTATTAGACACTTAATCTTCCTTATTAATGTTCCTAAAAAACCAATATTTCTTAAGAATGTTTCTTAATTTAACATTATAAAAATTATGTTACAGTTTTTTACCCTTATAAATAATTGTTCCCAAATTATAACTTGATAATGATTATGTATTTATTTGTAATATAAGATTTTATCAAATGATAATAATATATTATTATCTATTTAATAAGTACTTTTATTAAATGGGATCCCATTAAAATGATGAACCCTTTGTTTCATCATATCTCTTAGTATGTCGATATCCATATATCACTACAAAATGATTAATCTTATTAATTTCCCTCAAAACATAGTTATTTGGATAAGGAATCATAATAATCATATTATATATGACTCTTAAATAGTTGAGAGGATTACCCTTTATCCTATCCAACATATAGATAAACTCAACTCTATTCCCCATGTAACCTAATACTATTAGGGTTTCCCTACTAGTGTAACCAAAATCAAACAAAAAACAAGATAAAAAAGAAAAATATAGGGGAACCCAGCTTTTTCATGACCTATCCAAGGACTCTCTAGTGTAACCTATCCTTGGTTTCCTCATAAAAGATAAACCAGGGGAAACTATCTTTGGCCAAAACTAGCTGGTTGGTTGATTGAGGTCTTGATTAGTTCCCCTTTATAAGTAATAATATACTTAGTATTTTAAGGGGGTTTTAATCTCATGATATTATGTCATGTTGTTCCATTTTATGTATTTATTATTCTATTAATTTAGTTTGGAATCCTATTACCTCTACCTAACAAATATGTTCAAACCATATTGATGTGTAACTCTTTATAAAACCACCAATTTGTGTTAATCACCCAAAAATAGAATTCAAACTTATTCATACATATCCAGATGCATTATATTCATAGGGAACATTAACACTTTATTTAAAGTCATACAGTTATATGGGATTGAAAATATTCACATGAGTAAGACAAGAGTGATAGATAACCAACCCTATTTAGCAACCTAGATAAGGCATAAGCCTCTGGGTAAGTAGGTAGTCAAACCCAAAGTCCCTCTACCCATGGATACTTTACTCAAGAGAGAATCCAATCTATCATAACTTCAACACCTAATATGTACAAACTATATTCAACAACTAAATTCAAGTTCATAACATCAATTATAAACTACGGATAAGGTATATGGAAAACTAAATTCATTATAAAGTTTTTCATAGAATGAAAATTTCAAGATCTATATTATAAATAGTTTAACATATTAAACTAAATCATGAAAAACCTTCACATTTCTTTGTTAAACATGAATAAAGTTGACAATAACCTTTAAATAAATTAAATATTTAAATATTTAAACATGAGATAAAAATTTATGAACAATTACTAAATAAAATATAACTATAAAAACTTTTATAATTTTAGCTTTAACATTATGAACATTCCATAAACATGAATGTAAACATTTTATATTCATTCGAATATGAAATAATTCATATTTATCATCATATGTCATTTCCATGTTAAATATATGGTATTTTATTAACAATAAAAAATTTATATTTATATTTCCATCTTGTAAACATTTTACATAATATAATATCTCATATTTAAACATAATTTAATCCTTAATTATATCAATCATCAAGAATGTTTTTGACACAAATTAAA
This sequence comes from Viscum album, assembly GCA_963277665.1. Lineage (NCBI taxonomy): Eukaryota > Viridiplantae > Streptophyta > Magnoliopsida > Santalales > Viscaceae > Viscum > Viscum album. The sequence goes on from OY728148.1 coordinate 602,376,423, forward strand.
TAATATCCCAAAAAGGCATCTCTAATTTGAATAATTCAAATTAATTATTTATGAATAGTTCATAATTTGAATATAAAGAATTTATATTTTGGGATTATTTCATAATTTATAACCCTTAATGAATTATTTCTTATTATTTTCAAATATATAGTTCAATTTCTAAATTATAAGTCATGCCATGTAAATTTATTAAAATGTATTTCAAATATTTACATTTATTATGTGTGTAAAATGTTTCATAATCATTTTTTTTAATTTTAAACAATTTATAATTAATTAATATATAAATATTTCATAATTTAAAATATTTTAGAATACCTTTTATATTTATTTATTACATTTTTTATACAATCATAAACATTTTTAATGTTAATTTTTTTTTTAAAAATTTTAAAATAATTCAGACTACCCTTATGCATAGGTGTATTTCTACATAAGGTGAAAGACTTATACCCTTACAAAGGCCATCTTGAATTTTTTTCTAATGGTATGTCACTACTTACCTTTATATAAAATAAATCTAATTCATTTTGTAATGGAAATTATAAGATCTCATTTATAAAGATCATTCGGTGTAAGGGTAAAAATGATATTAAATTTACTAAAATATTCACTAAATGGTAGGTCTCATTTAACTTTACATGACCTTCTATAACCACTATGTAAGGGTAAAACCTTCACACAAACTATTTTTATAACGGTGACTAAGATGTTACCCTTACAAAACCATCTACATAAGGGTATGACTGTTATAAAAACTTAATTTCGTAAGGGTTTTATGAAATCAAATATCTTTACATAACCGTTTTAAAAATAAAACTACCCTTAAAAATCCATTACTTCATGTAAAGGTAATTTGTGATGAATATTATATAGACTAATATATATAAGGGTAAAGCAATGTGACCCTTTCAGAGACCACTCTATGTAAGGGTAATCCCTTAGTTACCCTTAAAAACCTAATCTACATATGGGTAAGTTCTTTTATACCTTTATGTAGCCTAGCTACGTAAGGGTAAAACCCAGTATGAAACTAAATTTATAAAAAAATAAACTATTCTTTTTTTTCTGTTTCTTATTCATTTCATAACAAGTTTCATAAAGATTAAGCATGTATCCATATTATACCACTGAAGTATTTTATTAGTCTAATAATTATTATCAGATCAAGTGGATGTGATTAAAATCCCTTGCTTGGGGATCTCCATGAAAGATAATATGATATTGTATATAAAACTAGAATTGAAAAAAATACTTTAAATAACGATACCATACATTAAAGATAATTTTCAATATTAAAAAACATCATTGCATGTGTTTGATAAAGATCACTTAGTGGAAAAACCATCCCACCACCTTAGTGTATTCATTGGTTGAATGAATCACATGAAATACATGCAAGACTATCTTTTCTCCCATGATGTGATATCATCTAAACATGAAAAAAGGAGAGTAAGAGAGCTATGGGTTCAAGATATGTTTGTCCATGCATTTTGTAATACAAAAAAAACATTCAGTCATATGGAAATGATTTATATAGATCCTGTTAAAGACACTATTTGACTACTATTAAATTTAATCATGAATTAATAATGCATTATTAAATTCCACAACTACTATATTCATTTCATGAATGAAATATTAACTATGGAATTACATTTCATGTAACATATTAATAGATGACAACTTTTAGTGAGTTGATCTATTTAAATGATAATATACTTAATATTTAGTACTCATTTTATTAAAGGACATAACATTAATTAAACATCATTTCATGAATGTATGTTGATATACCATACACTCAATATAACCATGTATCATATACATGATATAGATTTAGGGAATATCTACCAAAAAAACTAGATACAAGTATGTGTTGTGACATTAAAACAATATAACCTACACATACATGTATAGTAAAACTAAGACCCATCCTAGACTTAGTAGACACATACCATATAACTTAATCTATTATAGCCCAAATACCCTTACACATTATGATACACTGGAGGTAGAGTGGGAAAATGGGACAAGTCATCTATATATTTCTTACCAACTTAGATATGGAAGAATAAACCCATACGAAAAAACTTTGAGTGTTGGAATCCCACCCTAGTCAGAGGATGAAGCATATAAAATCAATAAATATAAGGAATTATTATAGAACACAATCACACTAGTAGAAACTAATTATCCTTATAATAAACTATAACTATCACCCCTTACGACACCTAATTTCCATCACTCAGTCCTAGGAAACTAGATTCCATAAATTCACACAAGAATCAATATTTATCAACATTAACCATATTCACTAGTAATTTGAAATTTGTATTTATTTATTAAACCCCATTAAAAATTTTGGTTCGTCACTTCATTTTATCATAAGGAAACATTATTTATAATATCCATTTAAATTTTCGGATTACAATTGCATGATGTTAGACAATTCATTCCAACCATCCCATGATTTCTATTATTTAACATTTCCAAAAAATCCTCATATCACATGTTCATAATTAGTTCATATACTATTCTATAATTTGTGTACTCTAATACTCATCCTAAGATACCAAAATGAAGATGAACTCTCAGGGCATAATCTATCCAAAAAATCATTTAGAACCCATAAAAAAGAACAATAAAACATCCCATCCATCCAAAACACACAACAATATACACTTGAAATCCAATCTCTCAACCTGTACACATCAACCAACCAATAATCCCCGTAAAACAACATGAACAATATGTAATCTTTGCTCTAAAACATTTCCATCCACCTCTTTCCTGACCTCCCAACTCTACCAAGTTATTAACCACAAATCGCAGAAGGGATACACTATACTAGAGAACACATACAAGTCAAAATCATTATTTTTATCTTGATAAAAGAAAGGGTCAACTAATTCCACAACACCAAGGAAAAAATCCTAAAGAAATTAAGAATAGTCTCACTCAACCCAAAACATTTTTCTCTAGAAAATAACCTTTTCTTTACCATCTTTTAATTAACCAATTTATTATGAATAGGTTTTAAAAATAAAAATATTATCAATAGAAGCTATCAAAATAAAATAATAAAACAATTCTTTAATAAATGCGTCCAAATACAACAATTTTCAATTAATAACAACAATAAAATCCACATGCCTCTTCATTGTTCACTTCATCACTACTAGATTTAAGTTTTTTATCCAATATAAAAAATTTTAATCATTAGATATGAAAATAATAATCACAATAATTATATAACACACTATCTATAAAATCATAAGAGGCATCATCAACAAAGAATCAATAGAGGTGATAATATCATCCCTTCTATTTCATTCACGACTTTGGTTATTATATTCCTCAATTTAATTCCACAATTTACCCAACAAATCTGATGCATGATAATCCCAAACTTTTACATAACAAAATAGAAGTAATGAATCCTTAACCTCACTAATTCCAACATTCTCCATGATAGAATGGAATAAATGGAATAGATCTCTGATCACCTCTCCCAAAAGGAACCCACAATACCTAGGGAAATCCCACCATGGATTTACAATAAAACAAAAATATAAATACCATGATAACCAAAGGAATAAAAATTCCATAGTGTGGAAAGTGATAATAGAAGAGAGAAGAATGAACTTGAGAAGAAGAAACTCTCTTTTGATCACTAAGAGATGATATCTAGATGCCTGGGGATAAGGCATATAAATTTTGCAATTAGATTCTTTGAAAGAGGCACTTAATTCTCATATATTTGAATGAGAATGCATGAAAATAATATATTTTTAAATAACATAATAATTTATATTGGATTCACTTTAAGAAATCCACAACACAATACCCATGTCTATACCACAATGTTAAGTGTTTTGACCTAAACCATAATATAAATTAGGAGGATATGAAACATGTTACCCTAATCCAATATTCCAATGAGATCCATGGAGAAATCCTCACATATTCCCCTAAGATCATATAACCCTATGGTATGGATATGACATAAATTATTCACTACTTAATAATGGTCCCCCATATGGAAGATATTGGGAAACCCGATCCCACGGGGTCTACAAAGCAACCTACGCCCACGTTGAAAGTACCCCTATATCAATAGAGACACCAAAAACCCCCACTCCAATCCTTCACACCACAAGCACCACACCACGCCAAACATGGAAATATTCACACTACACCATAATTTAACCAGAATATCAAGCCGAAAGCCTCCCTTCTAACTAAAAATTCATCTGAAACCCATTTCTACCCTTTTATCCTTCTTATGAAAAATCCAAAACACCTGAAAAAACCATGGAAGGGATTTGGATAAACCACTACATTACATGAGATACCTCTCAAACAATTATCATCCTGGGGAATTTAAACCAATCCCTTATAAGGAATAAAATTTTAATATAAAAACCAACCCAAGAGATACCTCTAAATGATATCACTAGAATAGAACACTACCAACCCATTAGAGGAACATGATATATAAATATGAAACACTAGCCATTAAATATCTCACAAAGTAAAGTTCATACATAGAATCTCCATAAGAAATCAATCAAATATCAAAAAACTATAGACAATGAGTGCATATCTACAACTCCTACTCCCAAGTGCTCTCCTCTAATACACTATGTATCCTCATTAAATTAACCAAAGGAATAGTACACCCACAAAACACTTTCTCCTTAAGTTGCTGGATCATAATAGGCTACTCCTCAATGGTTGTATCATCTTCAACTCCTAGATATCCCCATTCAATGAAATGTGAATAATCATGAAGATACTGATCAAGCTATGGAACATGAAATACATCTTGAATCTATCTCATCTATATGGGTAATTCTAACCTTTACACAATAGCTCTAACATGTTCTAAAACCTTAAACATTCCAAAAAATTGGGATGAAATATTACTCCCACAACCAAAGATTCATTCCCATGATGAGAATATATCTTAAATAATGTATAATATCTAACATCAAAATATAAAGGCATCCTCCTATTATTGTTACAGTAATTATGAATATTATGCACCGTATTCATTTTTCATTGTTCACTAGTACCTTATCAGTCATGCTCTACACAAATTCTAGTAGAAGAATAACTGACACTGAAATATCATTATTGTAAAACCATTATCAGTAAGGTCATCCATAAAATTCTTCATAAAAAGCTATACCAATATATGAGTGATACCTATTATTATAAAACAAATCCACCAAATTAAGGTCTCTCACCCACAATTCTACAAAAATCTAGAATGAATGTGTGCAACATGTTCTCTTAAGTCTCGATATTCCCCTTTCTCTAATCCTTTGTCTATGGATAAAAGGAGGTACTAAGGCATAACTGGGATCCAAAATAATAGTAGATACCTCTCTAAACCCTTGTGTTGAAATAGTGATCATTATAAGAGATAATAATATTTAGAACCCCATGAAGTCTTACCACTTCTTCTAGATACAACCTTGAAAAAATTTCTATTGAGCTTGACTCCTCTGGATCTAAGAAGTGTGCCGACATCATCAAGTAATCCATGATCACCCATATAGAACCAAAACCTCCCTGAACATGAGAAAAACCATTGATGAATTCCCTCAGTATGTCCTACTTCCATTGAGGAAAATCAAGTCGATGAAATGGCCTACCAGGAAAGTGGTGCTCAACCATCACCCTCTAGAGAATGAAACATTGAGAGAAAAACATGGCAACATATCATTTTATTCAATACCACCATAATTGAACTCGTATGGTCAAATATATCGTTTACCCACTAGGATTTACTTCAAAGTGTGACTTGAAGAACTCATGGTGAACCAAAACATGCATCACCAAATGAAAAAAAATCCTCCTCTATAAAAAAAATCAATATTAACCATCCTCAGACCATCCCTCAAGAGCATGATGAAAAAAAACATGATATCACTAGACCTAAACCTTAGAATACCCCAACGGAAAACCTCCACCTACAAAATCAAGGATGAATACACCACCATCTAATAAATATATCCTCTACTATCAATTGTTCCCATATCAAATTTAATCATAGAAAGATAGTCCATCACCCTCCAAACATAACTAGAATCACTTATGTCATCCCCAAAGAATCCATGATCAATGAATCATCTACAAAATTATATTATACCATTTTATAATCAATCATAAAGTCATAATTATATAACAATTCCTTCCACCATCACTATCATAAATTCAGATCTTGTTGGGAAAGTACATACCTCAAACTCTTGTGATATGTAAAGACCAGAAAGTGATCACTAATATGGAAATGAAACAAAAAAATTATTTAAACAATAACCACAATAAGATCAAGATCATGGGTGAATAGTTTAATTTTGGAGGCTATAACTTCTAATACACAAAATAGATAATCACCCTCTACTGCATTAGAATAAAATCCAATGAAATATGTGAAGCATTATAATAAACCTAAAACCCATTGACCTCCTCTAGAAAATTATGAAATAAATCACTGAGTATATTCTCCTTAAAATATTTGAAAAATCATGGAACTAGTCAATACATAGAGATATCTAATACATTCTAGTCAAATGTTTCATAGTATTCACAATATAAAAAAATTTGAGAACAAACCTTCTGAAATAACCAATATGATCGAGGAAACACTATACCTATACAATGTTCTTAAGGGATACCTAATAAATAAACATATCAACATTATAAGGATTCATGACTAATCCCTATTGATACACAATATTTACCGATAAATATATATATATGGTGAATCAATCACAATTTGATATCTTTCAAGATAGGTTATGATGCCTAATAACTCTCAAATGTGATCATAGATGATTTATATAATTCTTATCAAACACAAAAAAATGGACTTCATCAATAAACACCACTATGAGTTGATCCATAAACTCATGGAACACTATATTCATCATTCCCATGAACATGGATGGGTTTTTTATAACACCCAATGAAATTTCAATGAACTCATAATACACAATGATATTTGAAGTCCATATTCATGATATCCTGATCCTTCACCCACATATGATGACATCATGACCAAAAATCAATCTTTGAGAATTAGTTATCTCTATTAATACAATCAAATTGGTCATCAATACATGGGAGTGGATAACTATTATTTATTATCATCTAATTAGAGCTAAAATAATCTATAAAAACATATAATATCATATTCCCTTTTCAAAAATAGATTTTTGGTAATCCATGGAGACACACTAGACCAAACGAATCCCCTTTATAGATTATCATAAATCTAAATATGAAACTTCTAAAACTTATAAGGGATCACTCTATAAGGATAAATAAATATAATAGTGATTCCCATATGTAGTTATATCTTAAACCTGAACTTTCATCAAGGTGGTAGGGTCTCAACCTCTTCCAAAAAGACATCAAGGTATTATTCACTAACCCTGGGAAAAACCACCAACAGATACTCCAACAAACCAAACATTACCTCATCCATCAAGGAATACATGGACTCAATATGAATCTAATATATCATAGAGTATGTATCACTAGTAAAGACTAGCTTGTCTCTATCATCTTCATAGATTATGGTGCACCTCCTGAAGAAATCCAAAATAAACTATACTGAGTAAAAGTAATCAATGCTGAAACTTATGTCCTATGATTATATCTACAAACATAGAAAATACCCTCCAGAGAAATAATTCATTAGCATAAACATAAAATCTATGAAAACTTCACATGGGATACCTTGACCTCCAATTGGAATAGTCAACACCAAGTCTACTAGAACCCTCTCTACCTCATATCCAAATAATGTACTAGGGTGGGTGTAATGAATGTGTCTGTGGATCCATAATTAAAATGTATATACCCAAGTGGAATAAAAGATAATAATACCTCACACAACATCTTTCTCACTAGGCTATAAAATCTATAATGCATGTATAAGACCATAAAATTATCCCTGGCCTCTCTAACCCTGATGGTGACCACTTTTATGGATATACTCTTATCACTATCCTAGATAAGGAGTGGCATCACAAGTCTATCATTCAATCACTATGTCCCTTATATGATGGTCAAAGGCTAGATCTCCCTTCTGTAGCTAGTGCCTCTGGGGATACTACTGATGAATTTATGCTTGAAGAGGGATACTACACTATAATAACCATTGAGGGAGCTCTATTACTTAATCTTTTTATGTACATGGACTTAATAAGGAAAAAACCACATTTGACTCAGCTGTAGGGTTCTAAGAACTACCAGCCCCTGTGTAACAAGATAAGGGAGACTAGAATTGAATCCTTACCATATGAATCATCTAATGACAAGTAAAATGAGAACTTTTGGCCACTAATTTACTTTACAAAGTGTCCTAGATACCCCCCTACTGGGATGATTTGGTCATTAGAATAGTAACAACAAACTCTATCATCACCATCACCTCAAGATATTCAATAAACATGAACATGGTGACCAAAACTAGATATCTAGATTTAAATATTCCATAAAATTCATATCCCAAGCCTCCTGATATAGTATATACTAAAATGAATAATATAAGAGTTTCTTATACTAGAAATTGAACTCCTGTACAATGAAATTCCCTAATAAGAGAGTAAGGATCTCCCATCGATAATTTTCCTTAATGGGAAAAGAGTGAAAATTGTCCTGACTCTAATCAGAATGATTATACCATGTAATAGATGAATATTATCTATCCACAAGGAATAAAAACCAAAACTAATAATCACCCTAAAAAACATCATCGCAAAAAATGAAAACCAATGCTACTTCCAAACATGGATAAAATTGAAGGTGATCTACATTCCATACAACCAATACATAGTCTCCTAATTTGAAATAGATACCTCATACTTCTGCATAATGTTGTATTGAAACAATCATAGTTTATGCATCAATGTTTCATCATCGATGACCTTAAATATGTTTAAATATACCATAATATCTTATTTTACGTATTTGGAGAAAACTTGATGGGGACATGAACCTAGATAAATTGTTTCAAAAAATAAAATGTCTAGGGACTCAGAAACTCCAAATTTTTAATATTTAATGTTAATTAATTAATCTCATTCCAACAAAATTTCCACTTTTTACCAAAATTTAATTACCAGGGCAGATGACCATGAGGCATAATGCTTACCTAGGTCACTACTCTTAAAGAAATATCACTTCACCTATTGCATTCAGTAAAATTGAAGGTCCTTATGGTGGATCACTGGGAGCCCTAAATACATGTTTCCTAGTTGGTCTCCCTTATTTATACCATGTACTAAGTATAGTTGATACTATCTCCCTACAAGCACATGAAATCATCACTAGTGACTATATTTAAACCCCATCCTATATCCCAACCATCATCTCTGATACAACTCTCTCATGAACACCCCTCCACTGGTCTCTTTCCTAGACCGATAGTGAATGTGGGGATGACCGCCTGATCCCACCAATAATAAGCCATAAGTTGGATACTAGCAACGTTTGTATGTAGTGAATAAAAATATTAGTCATTACACGCTTTTAAAGAATTCAAATACAAAATATAAAATGATAAATCAAGTAAACACCATATCATAAACTAAAAACTATCCCAATACATGAATATATTTCAAAAAAATAACTGAAAATTGAAAAAAATACCTAGGTAGTGACCATGAACTCAGAAACACTTAAAAAACCGCTATGAGAAAGTAATTACTACCTAAATCATTGAATAGATCATGAATATTTGAAAAATAGTTTATATATACATGGATTGAACATATAGTTATACTAAATAAGATTCCCCCTGAAACCACTCAAGAAAATGTGAAATAAGCATACTAAATCCTAGAGAATAAATAATAAAAAATACTCCTTACCTAAGAATGTAAAACTATATCTCATCCCAAAAAGGATCCCTCCCCAAGTAACTCATATCATTAAGTCATTATAAATCTAAATCATACATATAAGAAAGTTACCTTTCTTCCACTTCCCAACTAGTTTTTTGTTCCCGCACCCTAACACCAAATGTTCGATACTCCCATACCTTACACAAGTCATATTATACCCCATTAATACATACCACACCTCACTACATCACATTAATAGTAAATAGAAATCCGAATAGCTATTTTGACATTGTGCCAAACATTATTCCTCAAGCCAATACAAACCATACATGTACACTTATGGGAAAACATAGTCACCAAAACCAGATATAAGAATGTGTGAAGACATGAAGACACTAGAACCCACACAAAAAAGTATAGTAAAATTTATATTCATCATATCCATAGTAGACATGTGTCCTATACTTTAAGACATTATATCCAAGATACAACTAATACCTAGGAAACTATATTATAACATGAACATGGGTATAAAGATTAATCATTATTAACTATCTTCACTATTAATTAACTTTTCCTAGTTTTTCATTAACCCATATTACAAATTATATTTTTACTTAATTTTTCCTTAATCTAATAATATTTATAATTTCTATTTTAATTTTTATATTCTCATGAATTTATCTAAAATCATCCATTCCAACAATTTGATGGTTTCTATAATTCACTATTTTCATAAATAAAAACAATCCCATGATTACATCCAAAATAAATTTACCACTACAAAATATGAGTAATCTAGGACTCATTCTAATCTACCATAAATAAAATTGACACTCAATGTATAATCTAACTACACCAGGCAGTTGGAACCCCCAATAAAAAACCATCCAGAAACCCAACTATAAAAAACAAGAAATATGGGAAATCCCATATCTCAACCCATACCAATAAACTAACCAATGGGACTCACACAATAACCCAAAAAACAATAAATCACTCATCTAAACCTATTCTAGAAATCCCAACACCAACGCAATCTTAATCACACTTAACAAGGAAGATATGCACTCAAATTTTACCATCCACCTTTTACCAATCCTCAAGACCATACCAAGTCCCAAAATATAATAAAAAAAGATATACCATCCAAAAACACACATATAAGGAAAAAATTATTTTCATCATGGAAAATTAAAGTATCCACTAAGTACACAACACTAAGGAATACAATCCTAAAGCAAACAAGAATAACCTTGTTCATCCCCAAACACTTATCTCTAGAAAAAAAAATTCATTACAATATTAGAATTACATTATTAATTATAAATAGGATTAATCAATAATAAACCTGTCAAAAATAATGAGAAAATACTAATAGTAATAAAAATTCTTCAAGTGATAATTTTTAATTTAAATGTTTTCATGAAATAATAGTAATAAAATTCACATGCCTCTTAACTGTTCACTTAATCATTTCCAAAATTAATTTTTTTATCCATTTTTAATAATTATAATATTGTTAAAATGTAATAATAATCACTAAAAATATATACCACACTATCTAGTAAATCACAAGATGGATCATCAATAATGTATCAACACATGTGATCGTAATACCCCTTCTAATTCATTCAGGATTTTGGTTATTATCTTCATTATATTAATTCCACCATTTACCTAAATATGATAAATAGTGATAAAAAAAACTTTTACATAATAAAAGATAAGCAAAAGAAACCCTTACCTTGATTCATTCAACGTACTATGAGTAAGAACATAATAAAATAATAGTTCTCTGAATACTTATTCTCCAAGTAACTCACAATCCCCATGGGAATCCCAACATGGATATTGCATAAAACACCAAAATAAACCCCATGTTTACTGAAGTAAACTAACTACCATATATTTTCATGAAATAATAGGGGATATAATAACCAACCATAGAATAAGGAACTCACCTAGGATCACCAACAAATGATCTATAGAATAATATGAATAAAACATAGAAACAAGGGACTTAAAGTATCTAAAAGAGTCCCTAAGGTCACCTTGGGTTTCATGTATAATTGAGGAAAGTAATATACTTAAATGAAACATTATAAATTATACAATATGTAATTTAAGAATACCACAACCCAATACACCTATACACACCATAATGGATAGGGTTTTCATCAAAACCATGATATAAAATAGAAGACTATGAAATAATGTTAAATGGTCTAATGTCCCTCTAAGATCCACTATGAAATCATCACATATCTTAGCCAGATCCTAAAACCCTAGGGTAAGGCTATATCATGACCTATGAACCATGCCCAAATAGTCCCCCATATGAAAGAGATAGTGAAACACAATCCTTGAGGCTCTATGACACAACCTAATACCACATCACAACTACCTCTTGATCAATAGAGACACCAAAAACCCTCACCCCGTGCCTTCACACTACAAGAAACACACCACACTACAATAGTATATCTTCATACTAATTCACACAATAATCATAATATCAAACTTCAATCCTCCATCCCATCTTAAAAATCTATTAAAAACCATTTCCAAGTTTCCATCCTCTCCTCGAACACCTCTAACAACCCAAACACGCCATGTATGGTTTTGATAAGAACCATTACCTTAAAATATCCCATTTCATGTATTTAATATCGTCCATTAATTATGATAATCTCCATCTATGGGGTGTTCCACCCAGTGAGGCTATGAAGATTATCTCAAGGAGGCTATTTATTATAGATAGACCAATAGGCCAGCATATGATAGTTTTCACCATGTATGACTAGAATTTTATCACATGGAACTAAGGAGTTGTTAGAAACTATGAATAATATACTTATACTTATTTTTATCTGAAATTTGTTTATGATTTTATTTTAATATCATTCATTACCTAATCATGATATGTGATAATTATATTTTAATCCACTTATGGTAAGTTTTAAATGTGTTTCCCATTTTAGTATTTCTTGTCAATGCCTAACACAACTAAATAATTTCTTATAAATTTTTTATTACTTTATTTCTTATTTATACATATTTCTAATTCAAAATTTAATTATATATATATTTAAATATTTCATTAATTGGTTACTTTTGGGTTCATTTTTATGGCATTTATATGTTTGGTTTAAAGAAGGTTTTTAATGTGGATATTTCAAATGATTTTTAAATTAATGAATATAATGTTTCATTTAAATAAATCTCTAGATTCTAAAAATTATTTTGAGTCATTGTTATGAATTTTATTTTAAAACTTTTAAAGAATTAATTTCTGTATAGTATATTAAACAAGTCTTTATACAATATTGTATTTAAGAATGAAATTCAAGGATTCTTTTCTTGGTGTAAACTTATTTGGATTTTTTAACACATTAAATTTTTTCCAATATGTGTCTATAAACTTGGAGGATTTTGTATGTTCATATACTTTTTCTTGAGAATATCTTATTTCGAGACTTTTTATCTTCGGTAACCCATATAGAATTTCATGGTGGTGATTTTGGATGGTAACCTTGGTTTACAAGGAGTTCATTGGTTAATATTTTGGGATCCACTATTTATTTTATATTGTGTATGAATCAACCAATGAATCATTTCTTGTATTTTGATTTAATAGTTTGGTTAGTGGTTTGATTTATAGATTTATTTATTATGTTAGTCTTATTGGGTGTTAATTTCTAGTTATCTATCATTTGGTTTGTTTTATATTTAAAATATATTATTTGTTTTATCATGGAGTCTCAATTTATATACACACCATGATGTATTTTTTAGAATTCTATGATACTTGTTTATTTATTATTAAAGGTGACATGATTCTTATACATTTATATTTGATGTCCTGAAATATTCTTCCAGCCCATGGTGATCAAGAACACACCCATAGCCTTGTTATTGGATGACCCATGTACCATATTAGGGGTATGTTAGGTTGGTTCATAAAAAATGGTATTAAAGAACTCTCTTGTTATTTTGGGAGAACTATTAGATTGTAGATATGAATTCCATAACTAGAGAGGTAGGTGTGGGGTAAATCTATCTAGCTTTTTCTCATCCAGAACCTTAAATTATCCTGAGTAGTTAGGTTGTGAGTCAGGGATTTTATATTTTTCTTTATTATATTATAATGTATTTTGATCAAGATTAATTTTTTTTATTTTTATTAAATATATATGGATTTTATAATGGTTATTCTGGTTCATAGGTGAAATAGGAGAAGTTTAAGAGGAACATGATTAGTTTTAACGGTGTGGAAAACCATTTGGATCACATGCACATGGTTCTATGAAACTCAAAATGGAAGTTTCATAGTTTATGCATGGTTCACAAAACCATACGATCAAACCATTCATAGCCACTAAACCCTTTTTAAAAATTTAATTCCTAATTTGTTTAAGAGTTTTTTTAGTTATGGGTGTTTACTATTTGGGATTAAATAGAGATATTTGTCATGATACCTTGATGTTATTTTACATGACTTTTTTGAAACATTTTGGGGAAAACCATGTACTAATGGTAAAATATTAGTTTTGAAATTAATAAAGTAGACTTTTAAAATGAATAAAAATTGATTTCATGCTTTGATATTTATAATCTGATTTTAATTATGAACTTGTGAGATGGAAACCTGAATTTTGAGTGTAATTCCATGATTTGGAAACCGTTATAGAGGATTTTTAACTTTATTATGAAAGGAGTAAAAAAATTCATTTCATTTAGTATTATGATTTTGTGAGTGGTGTTTATGATTTAATATTTGTGGAATTTTATTTTAAAATGGCTTTCTTTTGTTTGGGGTGAGTTGAATCTTGGGTGTTTCTCATTGAGTATCATATTTATTTTTTTATTTAGAGTGTGGTTCTCAAAAAATTATTGATAGATAATAATAAAACCATATCATGGATAGAAGAGAATGTTTTTATCTCTCATGGAATTAGTAGAGTATTTACAGTTATCCAATATAAATAGGATCCAAATAGAGTTTAGAGCCAAACCCTTCTCATAATTCTCATATTATTCATGGTGATTATCATTCTCAAGAGGATGTGGAGTGTTTAGAAAATATTGAAGGAATACTAAATTCATAGGGAACTCTTGAAGATTCAAGAGTAAGATCCACATTAGACTTGTTTAAAGGAACCTATTAGATATAACACGAGATAACCATTCTAATTCATCTAATAAATAGTATGATGTGGTAATTATTTGTGAATGTGTTCATTTAATTGAATTATCTTGAGTGATTGAAGTTGGAGAAGGAAATTGATATCTTTAGTCTCTAATAGGGTGAACATGTAGTGAATGTGTATGTTAACCATTTTGAAAATATGATTCCTTTCTTCCAAGAGTTAATTTTCAATGAATCAATGAAGATTTATTTATTTTATAGGGTTCTATATCCCAACATTAGTAATGTAGTCCATTTATATAACCCGATATATTTTGAGGATGTATTAAATAAGGACATGATAATGGAATTGATTTTGAGGCACTATCTTAGGATGGGTGGTTAACCTATTTCCTTTACTATTGGTGGAAGTTAAATATCATGTGCGGAAAAAAAATTGGATAAACCCATGTTGTGGAATTAAGATGATTTGGGAGGATCTTCTAAATATGTTGGTATTCCTCCTATGAATAAATAACCCCTTTTGTTATTTTACTGAGGTTAAAATTGGCATTTTAATCTCAATTTTTAAATGTTCTGAAGACCAATCACAACTATGATTGATTATGGATTCTTCATGAATTTTTGTAAATTGATGTATCCATAATGAAATATGACTATATCACATCTTGAATCTAGATGAAAGTCCAGTGGAATATATAAAATGTACCCCTTTCTTACATACCTTGTTCTTTTTTTATTATTATCCCATTAGTCTATGAATTTTACTTTGGATTATTAGAACCTTGTAGTTTTTTTTCAATAGATCCAACTAGTTTAGTATAAACCTTATTTATTTTTGGATACCCACTATGGGTTTAAATTTTTTTATTTTCTCCATGAGTATTTTTAGATATTTTTTACGGATTAAGAGAGTTATTTTGATTTGTTTCCCCCCACATTCAGAGTGGTTAGGGATTTATACCATTTGGTTCTTTTTTTTTGGATTTATTATTATAGTTTTTGAATGAATGATCATGTAATTAATTTAATATTATATAAAAATTAAAGGTAATTAAGTGATATGGTGGAGATAATTTTTACAACTTGATATAATTTTTTTGTGTTATTATATTATGTTATTGGTTTGGTAGGATTTATTCATGTTCCGACCATAAATTTTCGAACTCTTAAGAGTGTTTTACAGCATCACAGTTGGAAAATACTATGTGGATACAATAAGATATCATGCAATAATTGTGTGACCTAATTTTACTCTTAAAATGAATCTTAATGATTAGAACATGGTTTGGAAAAGTTTACATATCAAGGATAAAATTTTTTGATTAAATTTACGTATGAGTCTTTTGTGTAGCGTCTTGTGACAAGTTGTGCACTGTTTGGTAAATCATGTGCCCAAAATATATTGTATCTCCTTGGTTTTCTAGTGATGATTTCATAGTTAGGGAACTATTTATTAAATGATGTAGCTAGACCATATGGCTAAACCATGTAATTTTCTGGGGTGACCCTTTGTGTTTCACATGGTGGGTGCATAGTTTGGTATACTATGAGGAAAAATCCTACTAATTTCCTAGATTATTAATTTTAGGAATTTATATCTCTTACCCTATTGAATTAAAACCTATTGGGGGGATTAATTCTCACCACATTCATGCATATTTGGAAGAGTAAGATCCCAAAGTTATTTCCCCTTTCCTTGTTTTAAATTTTTTGATTATCCTATTTAATTTAATGATAATTATTTAAGGTTATGTCTTATTTTCTCTTATTAACCTTCTATAAAGTGATGGTTGTAATGTCTTATGATTTTGATGGGTAAACATTGTCAATGTAATTTGAATTTTTTTGTAGATGGGCTGAATGTTAATCTGAGATTCAGAATTAAATTCTAACATTTAGAACCCTAAAAAGTGTTTTTAGACATGAATGAGTCATGGATCGTGTATTAGAGGTTTTAGGAACATTTGACGGGTTTGGAAATAAAAATGGATGTTTTGAAAAAAAAAATATTATAGGGGCATAGTTGGCACATAGTTAGTGCTAACCATTCGGCACAGAAATGTGGCCTATTTTGTATGGGCACTTAATTTGTTTAACCATGTTAGGTGGCTATATAACCATGAAATTTGGTGCATAGGTGCTTAGATATACTCATAGTTTGTGTATTGTTTGATTGATTGTGCACCGCAACTGTGTGGGGTATGAGTACTTGGGGGGAAGCAGCTTCACATGATTGGAGAATGGTTTTTAAGCCATGTAAGGAAATTGTGCAACTTGGAGGTACTTGTACAGTGGAACTGTATGGGAGGAAAATGGTTTTTCTAATGGTGTGTTTAGCTATGTGTGGTGGGTTTCCCTTTGGAATGTAGCCTAAACTGTACGACAAAACTGTGAAACTCATTAAATATTATGGTATTTACTATTTTCCCTCTCTCCAGTTTAAACCCAAATTTTCTTACTCTCCTCTATTTGTTGCATAGAATCCATCCAAGAGATCTCCCTTCTCTATCTCCTATAGGATTCCATGTACCTTCTTCATATGATTTTCAAATCAAATGATGTCAATATCATTGGATCACTAGTGGTTATCCTCTAATTCATCTTCCTTATTTTCCATATCAGATGTTATTTCCATTTGATCTAATATGACCTATTTTTAGAGAATTATTTTATTCTTCATATTTCTCTGATCTCATCTAGAATTAAAGCCTGATAATGGAATAATGAAGGAATCTAACTATAAGGTCATTGGTTTAAGGATTTTACCATAAATTTTATCCATTTACAAATTATTTTTATCATGTAGAACACCATTGTTTCCACATGTTTCTCCTAAAATATGAAATACCTTAAATTGATAACCTAGAACTAGTGGAATCCTAGCAAAGTGAACCCAACTGAATTGTTTACTAGGAGCTCAATTACAAGCTACCAGGTACCTATTTTCCACCTAATGTCACCAATAATAAATTTTTTACTTTTAAAACAAATAAACCCCAACTAAAAACTTCTAACATAATCCCACCATCAATAAAAAGAGCTTTTAAATATCCCAGAATAGAAAAAATGATCAATATCCTAATGAAATTCATAAAATTACAAAAATCAATCATTTTCATTGATTTAATTCATATGTTAAGTATTTTTTTTAAGGTGGGGGTAATAAAATTTATTATAGAGAATAAAAGACATGAGTAGGATGTTAATATGTCTATACAGTACATCCTACAATCATTTTAAAACCAAAAAGTTCAAAAGAAACATCAAAAATCCAAATCCAAATGATTATAATTATCAAAGTCCCAGTCAGATTCATCTTCTAATGGACTGGCGTAATTAACTTTAGATTTTATGAAACATGAAAGTGATCTCATTTTTATAGTAATATTTATATATGAGAATTCCTTCCTTGGTCATGAATTCTTTATAGGATTGGGTGAAAAACCATTATTCTCCATCCCCTTTCTTTTTTCAACAGTTTCCCGATACGACCTTTTTTTTGGTGAATCATCATCCCCACTGTAAGTTCAATTTTAAACAATTTATTTAAAATAAATTTTTTATTTAGTTATTCCATGATCTAGGTACATGTATAAGAACAATAACTATCATATATATTAGTGGGTTTTATTAAAACACCTCCCTCTCTGAGAGGCCTTTGAGAATTCCTTACAGTCAGAGCCTAGTTGGTGACATCCCTCTCTTCCTAATGAGAAGCCATCACCATTTTTGGTAGTATTTTCAGATCCTCATCAATGTGTGAACCATCTTGACATTCCTAAGTAGAACTTATTTAGACTTCATTCCCCTACAACACATGAACAATACCAATAGAATTCTTACGATCAGCCTCTTCACTTCCCCTAGGATACACCACTAACATTATTGTTCTATTCCCACTCGAGTCTCTTGACTCAAGTAATTCTCTAAATAATTATATTTACTATATGTATAAGATAACTAAATGTAAAAATTATAATGATATGTTTACCATATCCTCTTCCTAAAGTCTAGGTCTATCTAATATAAAATATACTTTATATTTTTATGATCCAAATATCTTATAAACATTTTTTTAATATAAAATTCTTCTATATATTCAAGTAGTGAACAAATGAAAAGATATATAAGACATTTATTTGGTAGTTATTCTCATATAGTCATAATTATCTTTATCTATACACCAATTCATTCACCCCTTTCATTATCAAGCATCCCAAAAAAACTCTTAATTCATTGAAATATATTAAATTTACCATACCTACTTTAGGTAAGATCAAAATAAAATAAAATAAAATCTATTTTTATCTCATCAAAATATCTCTCACACTTCTCTCCATTCAAACTTCCCATTAATTCAGGTTAATGTTTTTATTAATGAAAATATCTTTGAGAAGTCTTGACTGAAGTATCTATAATATCCATTAAATCTATGAAAATTTTAGATATAAAACATATTATTGGGTTTCTCCCACGACGTCACAATATAAAATTTCACTGGTTCAATTAAAACACTATTCTCAAAGATGATATGGCCCAAGAACCATCCCCCTTGAATCAAAATCTAGTATTGGGATATATTTTAAAAAAACTATTTCTTATAAAAAATCTATTTAATAATTCTAAAATGACTTCCATGTCCTTTATTTTATCTTTATTATACTAATATATCATCTAAAAACAACATAATTAATGGTTTATAACTATAATAAAAACAAACATATATTGATAAAATTTTATCCCTAAAATATAATTATTTTTAAAAATCAGAAATTCCAATAGATAGTATGTTTTTTGGTATCAATTATTAGATCCAACAATTCTGTTTACCAACTGATATATATGTTAATATTATTTATTTAATAACAGAAAAACCTTTCATAATAATTATAAATATATCAATTTTGTATGCATAAAACAAGAAATCATTTACTAATATATGAATAATTTTTTATTAATTATTATTACCAAAAAATATTTTACCATTATAAATATAAATTTCAATAAAATATTTAATATCAAAAAATATCTTACTAATAATTTAATATATATTTGTTAATTTATTAATATGAAAATATCATTTCTCTATAAAAATATATAATTATGTATTGAAGAAAAATATTCATAATTTAAAAAAAATTATAAAATCAGATATATATGTATATGTGTTCATGTTAAAAATATATATCTATACACATATTATATTTTTGTTTAATGAGAATACAAAATTCAATTAATAATTATTTTATAATGTTGAAATTTATCTGAAAATATATTTTATTTCTAACTCTAAGTTGGATCCTTGCCATTACCCACTTCCCCAAATCATTTCCCCCACTCGCCATATTGTTTCCTCCTCTGTATATTGGTGTCTCTTCCCCAATTCCTTCTTCATATACTTCCCAAAATCAAACTCATTAATCCACTCCCACTATCCCTAACCTCATTTTCCCAATATTCTCACTAATCCCCCTACTATAGATCAATTTCTAAACTAGATGTTTTCCCACGCCTATGATTTATTTTTTCTATTAAAATGAATCACCACTTAGTCACTAGTAATCTCATTATATATCCTTGATGAGCACATTATTTTTCTTTCAATATGGAATAATCATTATCACCATCACTAGTCTATATTAAACAACATAGATGAAAATATTTTCTATTATATTATTAAGTTAATTTTTTAAAAAAATATTCTACACATTAAAAATATATGATAAAATGGTTATAATTCATTAGTTATCAAGTAAAATATTATTATAGTTTAAAAAATGGAGATTTTTCATGATGATATTATTCTTTGGTTTTCTATAGATGATTTTATATACCATGGTATCATTACATTGAATCATTTTTCTTACTAGATTTAAGATTTTGGAATTGGTTTAATTATTCTCATAAACTCATCAACCCTTAAAGTTATTTATTTTTGAGGATATACAACAAACATAGAGTCATTTAGAATCTTTATAGAAACTCACAGATTGAACTTAACCAGTGAGAAATAATACCCTCCTAATACATGTTATTTATTTTCATTTAAGTTCTTACTTTATCAATATACCCCAAAATAATATCAATGATTTTTAAAATATTTGTCTCAATTGTATGTAATTGACTATATTTTTTTTGTGATTTCATAGATCATCACCATTTTCAATTGGAACTAAAAGGTTATATCTCAATTGTTTAGTTACATGAATGAAATTGACTTATAAAAAAATTAATTTAATATTATAACATTTTATTGAAAAAATTTAAATAAGGTATATTATCCTTATATTTGTGAAAATGATGTTGTAAAAAATATAAAGAGCTATACAATGAAATGGTATGCATTTCATATTGATTTTGAAAAAATGAATCATGAATTTAAAGGGGACAATAGTTATGATTTTAAAATTTTGAGGACTTATTTGAATGAATATTCAAATTTAGTTATTATTTTTCCCTAGTTTTTTATCATTTCAACTAGGTATACTTTTTTTCAGTCAGTTTTTTCAAAATAATTTAAATTTTTTTCTAACACTAAATTAATAATCGTTATGTGTCAACTGTATTTCATTATTCCTTATCTAAAACTATAAAATAAAAATTTTGGATAATATTTTCACTCTTTGTAGAAGGTATAATGGTATGCACATATTCACATGTTTTGACGCCAAGTAATGTACATATGGAGAAATCTAATGAAATAAAATTCAAACTTTTGAATTAAAATTTCATTGATTTATATTAATATGTATTGTGTTATCATTATAAATAAATAACATATTACTATTTTAAAAATGATTTATAAGTGATAATAGAAAGAATCTATCAGTCAAAAACTAAGAAGGAATGTTAAAATAGATTATTTAATTTGTGCATATAAGCCAATTGTGAATTATAAGACACAATACCAAATACCTTATAAATAAAAAAAGTTCTTATTATGTGTTAAAATCAATTTTCATAAAGTTTTATTAAATAAATCTAAATTTCTATCCTCATTTCATGATAGCGTCTAAAACATTATAGGTGATCCTTAGATCACATTATCATAATAGAAATGTTTCAGTTCTATAGTTTCACCAGAGGCCAGTCAATAGAATTTGGTCTATTAGTTAGGGGGAGATACATCTATGATATATCTAAATTGAGGTTTTTATAGTCTATTCATGGAATTTAACTGAAGTTTATGTTCTGAGGAATTGAATAAATCATCTTGATTCTAATAATAAAAAATTTTCCAGGTGAGTGAATGGTTTAAAAGTTTTAGATTTTGTACCTTAAAAAATTAAGTTTATCCTAAATTTTATCTTTTCTTTTTTCATTTTTTCCATTATTTTACTTTTTTTGTAAGGAAACATGAGGATAAAACTCAAATGAGTTGATTAGTTTTTAAGTATTCTAATAAATTTTGTCACTAATTTATTTTTATTCGTTTTTATTACAACCATTTGGAATACCCTTATAAAATACCTATAATTATTTTTTATTTTCATGTTATTTATTATATTTGGTTTTCCCAATATATTGAGATTCTAGTAATAAATATTTAATTATATTTTTTTCATTTGTTTATTTTTAGAAGTTTTTTTTTAAATTTTGGTGTGATATTCTTTTTTACTTTTAGAATTCATTTGATATGAAGTTTTATTTTGTAAAATTTTACAACTGAATCAATAATGTATTGTTATATTAAAAGATATTTGTGGTTTCATAACTCTCACATATTCCCTCTAATCTGATATTTTCTTTTAATGTTTATCAAGGTATTATATTTAGGAATAAATTTTTAAAGGAATTTCATGGAAGGAATGTGTAAATTAAATAAAAATTTCAATGTTTCCACTCCTATAATTGATTAGGCGAACAATTTTTATGTATAAGTACACAATTCTACATTGTTAAGCTAGAATAAATCTCTACTATTTTACTAAACTATGTAATATGACATTAAAATAATGTGTAATATGAATTTAATGTTTTTAATTATTGATATACATGTATATTGAATGTAATTTTCATTTTCTATGTAAACCATACCAGTTTTATATTTAAATCCATTTTTTATTAGATATATATTATATTTTATGTGAACTAGTATTAGGATTTACATGTTTTGATGAATTTTTCTACTCTTTGTATTGCCTTTTCGGAACTTGATAAGAGAGCAGATAAGTTTTTTTCCTTAAAATTTTATGGAACCAATATATATATATATATATATATATATATTATTACTTATCTTAATAGCAATTTGTGTTTTCCTTTTGATTTTGAATAGTTGGTTTCCAAATCATCCCCCCATGAACTACTCTCTTACATTAAAGCACCACAACATAAAATGAAAAGTAATTTTAGGAACCAAACATGACTTATTTTATTATATTCCTTATATATAATCTCTATATATAATTTACATTAATGTTTTTATTTAGTACATATTATTTTATTATGATGAATTTAGTTGTATATATATTTTACCTTGTTTCTAAAGAATATATATATTTATTTATCATAAAGATAGTTTTCTATGGTAAGTATTTATTTTATGTAATTAATGAGTGTTTAAATTTTACACCTAGAGAACATCTTTATGGAACATTTAATCAAATGAGCAAGTAGAATCTTCTAATTTGCACCGCCTTATTACTTATACCAATTACATTGAAACTCGTCATTCATTTATTTTTATTAAATAATATATTAATATACTATTTTATATTTCTTATGATAGAGAAATAAATTGGATGTCTGATTGATGGTTAATAGTTTAAAAAATGAGCAAAAAATTTATAAGAACAATCAATACCTCATTATATTGAATTTAAATAAGATAACATCTAATTCAAACTAATAAAATTATTTATGTAAATATATATTTATTTCTCTTTAAGAGGGAGTCATTTTATTTCATGGTTTTTGTTATTATTTATATTCTATATCGATCAATATAATCCGAAATTTAATTTTTTTTATTTTTAATAAGAAATATCATTGACAAAAAAAGCCAATAATTGGGAGTATTATAATATTTTTTAAAAAAAATTAGAAATAAAAATATTTGAGATAATTATTCAACTTTTTTTAAATTACTAGTTCAATTATAATTATTTTTGAAAAAACATATTCTCATGAATCATCTAAAATTTGTAATTTATTAGGATATTTCCTCGCATGTTTTCTCAGATGACTGATGTGGTGGTTTCCATAAATCCAATAGACTTGGTGACCTTAATACATGCATTATATTTCTTTAAGTTGGTATACCAAATATTAATCCACTAATTTAGACTCCCCCCTTGATTTTTCATAAATATTTTGACCATCTTATTATTCATGTATATCATCAACTCGGTGAAAGTTAAGAAAATCATAGCACTATTAGTTTATTCTTAATAAATTTATATATGGTGGACCTTTTTTTTATTCACATACTACACAAATTTTACATGTGTTATGGTGTGAAATGTGGGAATTTATTTTTTTGGTATTTTTTGTTTTTTTAATTCATTGTATGTAAAAATATACGTATTTCATTTTTATAGGTAATTGTTGATTTTTTTCATTAAAAAATAATGATAATACTGGTTGAAACATTGAATAAATAAGATGGTTGTATTTTCATTGTATGACCTAACTTTGAATCATTTAAAGTGTGGCCACCTAACTTCTAAACCTTCTACTGGGAGCCTCTGACTACATAAAAATCACTTTTTAGAATTTCATTCCAAAAAAATTATTAATTATTACATAAAATTTATGATAGATATATTTTCTATAATTATATAAATAAATATAAAATAATTTACTACCAATAAATTTTTTTATTCATGAAAACATTATAAATATATGTGACTCTTGGTATTAATTGTAAGGATAGATAAATTAATATTGTTAATGATTTCATTGAAAATAATATAATTTATAATAATACTATAATTAAAATAAAAATTAATTACTAAAAAATTTGACAAAAAATATATTATATGTCAGAATTATTATAATTTTAGAAGATTTTTTCGTCTCTTTATAATAATTTTTATGAAAGTGTTTTTATTTTTAATTTATTGAAAATAGCATATATCTTGAAAAAATGAATTTCCAAAAAAATAAAAATAGATATTTCCATGCTAAAAATGTTAAATAGTTTTTAGAAGAAGGTATTTTTGAAATATATGGCTTATTAAAGATACAAAATAGAACTATCATTGGAAAAACCAAAATATATTACTAAAAAACCTATTACTTAAGTAATCCTTTGGTAGTTTATGCACAACAATACGATGCAATCATACTTAATGGAAAAATAGAACCATTTTGACCCAAGGTGATACATTTCATAAGATAAATCCATTTTACTAAAAATCATCCAACTATGCCTTCAATTCTCATATCTCTTCAACTACCATGTGATATAAAGGAAAGGATATCATAATTTTTCGAGGTAATGAATCAATGGGAAATACCATGTATCTCCCTATTGTAAGTCTAGAGAAGTACTTAAGAAACACAATCTAGAAATTTCCCAACATTATTGGAAACCAATATTGATATATTGAATACATCAATATAAAAACCATCCTATTTAACTACTATTTTAAATATACATGGTTTTTAATAGAAAGTTTTTCTCATGTTGAGAAAAAGTCATAATCTCCTTAAAATCATGAACATTTTCATCATGTGAAGTAAAAGAAACTTTACTACCATAATAATGGATATGAGTATTAAACATCACCATCCAGTTCATCTAATATATGAGATTCTATGTATTAATATCTATATCCAAAAATTACCATGATTTTTCCATACCATTAATCATAATATAACAAGAAAGTTATATGAATCATTGTTCAATATTTACTTTAAGAGACATCTCAATATTCAAAGTATATATAATTAACACCACTTTTAAATTCATATGGTCTAAAAATCATGAAACTTTACTTCCATATCCATCTCCTACCACTTATGAGATTATACCACAAGAATATAAGTATATTATTATACCAATGATATCATTGAAGTATAAAGAAACTGGAAGTCCCAGTTGATTCTCTCCAACTAATCCTCAATATTTTTCTCTCCACCATCTTATATTAGGATATGTGTACTCTTCTTATAGGAATATAAAAATATATTTTATTTTTTAGTCCCACCCCCATGTTGTTTTCTATGATTTTTGATCACTTGTGCTAACATATTAAATATTTCATAAAAACTCTCCATAGTCCCACATCCTTTTTTTTATAACAGACTCTATAAGAATACATTTCTACAGATCGATAAAATCAATAATCAAATGATTCGTAATATATAAATCTTATCTTCTTAAATCATAAAATATCTAAAGTTCAAATCATGTAATCCTATCTATATTTATGTTTCTCCATTAACCTTTTGGAAATTCAATACCTTCATAGTTCATGCTTACATTTGGAAATAGAAAATAATCTAAAAAAGAATATTTTAAAAATGAAAATATTTTTTTAAACTATTTGAGACCATTTGGAAACTAATTTAGGTGATTAAATAAGGTTCAAAAATCAATGAACAAGTGTGTTTTATCTATAAATTTTTATGAGGATATATGAATACATTTCCCATATTTTCCCATAATGGTTGAATACATATAAAGTGAAAAAATAACTATATGACGTCAATTGATCACTTTTTATACCTAAAAACCATGGAACTAATATTATGCTATAAAAGGATAGATATTTATTTTTATAGGAACTTCGTGAGTACTAACAATCATAATATCTATACATAATGAACATTCTAAGATATAACTTTTATTAGTCATATGTATAATTATTAAGTTGATTTTGTTTTCAATACATTTTATGAGGATAAAATCATTTATAATGATAGTTTATAAGTCACAAAAATTTTATTTGGTCGTATCTGAGTGTTTGAGGAGATTGAGAAAGTTTGAAGTAACTATGAATTCTATAGATAATATTTGGGGTATAAAAACATCACCATGAGTATTTCAAGATACATTATCTCCTGGGGGTATAACTAATATTAGTATGAGGGTTCTTGTGGTCATTATAGAGTTCCTATAGATAGAATTAGGTACTTATATAAATGGGATTTTCTATCTATGCTATAGTGGAAAGGGTTTTTCATATGTGAAACACAGTGGTGTCCATTTCGATTGACTAGTGAAATGACATATAAAATGAGGATGAATTTTTTTTTGTGTTTGTGGACGGTTTTAATAGATAAAAGAGGGTAATGAACTTCACCATAAATAAAAGTAATTTTAGGAACCATAATTTCTAGAGGCTCAACATAAATAGGGATAAGCCACATTATCAGTCATAAAAGGGTATTTTCATAACGATAATTTTACTACATGAAATAGGATTCCAAAAACAAGAATTACTTAATCCATCTTGGTGCTCAAATAAAAATAACAAATTGTGAATATGGAAAGAGGCTATACTTAAGACCAAGGAAATTTAGTTATAGATATTTATAGACTTGAAGTGAAATGGGGAGCTAATCCTAGTGGAAGGTGTTATGAATGGTATTTTTTTATAGAACTTATATATCATTTTTAAAACTATACTATGATATGGTAAATTAATATGAGGTTATGAATTGAGTTTCAATGAGTAGTAAATAAATTTATGTAAGGAATGATTATTCCATGGAACTCAAAGTAGGATACTAACATGGATTATAAAACCAGTGTTTCAAAATTAGTTAATTCATGGTTATCTTGAAGCATACATTTTATCGCCTATATATTTTGTGGTGAGTTATGTTCTAATAAAATGATAATTAAATTTTATTTTAAAATTTGGTTGATGTGTTTTTAGTTTATTCAATATAGAGAACCTTAGATAGACATGCTTGAACACAAAAAAAATATGGGAAACCTGGAATGATCTTATGTACTAGAGAAACAATATTTGATCTTAGATATTGGTTTAATTGGGTGACTTTTTGAGAACGTTTTATGAGAAAACCTATTGATGATTGTTTTTTAAATGTGATTGTGTGGAAATGGTATTGGAAAAAACAAAAGTATAATTTTTTGAAATAGGGTGAGGATTTAAGATATAACAAGAATAAATGAGACTCAATATTATCTTAAAATAATTATTTTTTAAGATAGTGAGTTTTTTATTTTATGGTAAAAATATTGTTCTTGTTAAACTGGTTGGTGATAGTAGTGTAATGGTTTTAAGGATATTCCATTTACAAAATTTGATTTTTATAATAAAACGTATGTTATATGTGTGTGGGTTAACAACCATAATACACTAGGGATGTACTCACCCTAAATTGGGATAAAATTTATTAAAATAAAACATGCTACTCCATTTCATTTTACACTAAGTGAGTTTCATAGATAATTGATTTTTTAAAAGGAGAGTAATTTTTTGAAGATAAAAATGATGTCAAAAGTGATTAAACCCCCTCTCAGTGTTAGAAATTCATTCAAGTGATCTTAAAAACTCTTCAAAAATCTCAAATAGAATTTTGTAACAACCTAATAGAGAAACCCAAAAATTATAAATCAAGTTAGATTTTTTACATGGACTCAAATGCATTCCCAATTTTCTAGAGTGTGGAAACTAGTACTCTGGGATAAAATTTTATCATCAAGGAATTATTTTATATCAAAAATAGTATAGCTATATAAAATATAAAAATAATTTTTAATAAAACTAAAACATAATTTATTTAAATCATCTTTAAAATAAATAGTGTAAAAAAATATAGTTCAAACAAATAACCAGGATGAGACAGAAATAAATGAAATTTAGATGAAAAAAAATATTTCATAATGGATATAAAATGCCCTAAAAACACACAATAATCATCCATACATCACCAATGAATGTATCTCCTATGATCCATGATCGATGAATAAGGTTTCTTTTTTCTTGTATTATGAAAAAAACTTCTTCACACACACCGATATGTATGGGTATGGGTGAGTAGAACTTTAGTTAATAATATTTTCTTAAACTAGTTCCTTTAATTCACATGTATAATATATTCCAAACCATTTATCCCATTGCATTTGGAATAGGATATAAATCTTTTAAAAATTATAGATCATAAAATAATTTTTATATAAATCCATGTTATCTATAAATCATACCAAATTCTTCCAAAATAATTGAAACCCTTCCTAGTTCACCCATAAATCCAAAATATCAAATAGAAATATAGATTACATAAATTATGAAAAATAATGGATATATACCAAAAAAATGCCTTTATATTATCATAAAATCACCTATCATCGATTGGAATACATCTGAGTGTTTCCTAATTAATAGGCCTCCCACATATTTAATAATACCCATGATTATTCCCTTCCATGTTAATATTAGTCATACTCATTCCTTTCATCTATTTTCAACACTTATAATTTATTGATCATATCCAAGATTAACATAATCCATTTTAAATAATTTTATTTACGAAAAATTAGTTTCAATATAAAATATAGAAAATAAACATATAATAAATTCAAATACAATTTAACATAAAAATTACACTTTAAAAAAGTAAAAATTACAAATAAAATTCCAGAATTTTAATATCCTAATTTCCAGTTCTTTTTATAAAAAATCCCCAAAATTTCTATTTTTCCTAAATAGATATAAACTATAATTTTATCAATTAATTTTTTTTAAAATTATTTAATAAATATACATTTTAAAT
This sequence comes from Viscum album, assembly GCA_963277665.1. Taxonomy (NCBI): domain Eukaryota; kingdom Viridiplantae; phylum Streptophyta; class Magnoliopsida; order Santalales; family Viscaceae; genus Viscum; species Viscum album. Next base: position 602,406,144 of record OY728148.1, read on the forward strand.
TATGTAGTTTAATATGACATTAACCATAATTCAAATAATCATAATCTATTTTGGATAAAATAAGAGTGACCAATATGAGATGCATTATTTGAAATCTCTATAAGTATTTAGATTATTATCTTAACCTAGGGAGTACTATCATCAAAATTAAAATAAAACCATAGTTAATAAAGAAATAAACAAGGATTTTATTTAAATGAAATTTAAAAATTAAATTTACATATGGTATGTCTCTCATTAAAATGTTTCCTAGACAATTATTTTTGTAGAAAATCTCATGCCATTTTGGCATAAACCTTATGCCACTCTTTGGATGAGAGTACAAAAAGTCAAGTGAGTGGAATAGTCATAATTAATCCTAGAATTATACCTTTTTAACTAATTGTTTTATGGTTTAGAAGTAAAAATATTGAAGGAGAAAATCCTAGAAAGTGGAATGACCCCTTTCAAAAATTTATAAATCTCCAATTAATTACATTTAGAGAGAGAAGGAAAAAAATCAGATTTTTAGGACACATCAATGAATTATATCCAAAATTATTTATATTTTTAGTATTTCAACATAATTATAAAACATACCTTGATAATCCGTCAATAATAAATTTAATTCACTAATCTCTGATCGCCTTCATTCAAAATTTTCACCACCACCAAACACATAAGTGAGATTAATGGATAGAAAATATTTTAGAGGTGGGAAGCTATCCCTAAATTCATAACATATTCCCATAATTCCTTTAAAAATTAGCTATATTTAACTCCAGAATTAGTGAGTTAAATATCTCATTCTATCTCAAATCCATTATAATTCTATTTTCTCTATAATAAACCCATGATCTATCCTCTATTATAATATATATTTCTTACATAATAATAGATATAGGGTCAACATCTCTCTAAATCCTCTATTTTACATAATTGATTAATGTTGGAATATTCCATATGGTAATGGGTAAGGGAGGGATGATAAAATGAATAAAAAATGAGACTTGAGAGAGGGATTTATGAGCATCACATAATTCCCTCTTGATCACATGACTGATTGCTACAATCACATGACCCCAAATAGGTCACATAGAGATCCATGGTTCATGTGTTAGAGTTTGAATATGTTATCAATGATAGATTGATCCATGATGTTTATTGGTTACATAACACCCCAGAGATGTGTACTTGGAGATAGTATGGTTAAGTTATCATGTGGGCCTAATAGGATCATGTGTTCAACCAAATTCTTGTGATGGCCCCGATTCAAGTGGGACCTTCCCACAGCCTTTTAACCACAAATGTGGCCTTATTTCATTATCAAGTTTCATAGATATAGAATCCCCTTAAATATATATACCCCAATGTTTCTCCTTCGAGAAATAGATAAAAAGGAATACATTTGAAACTAATAGAGAGAGAGAAAGGGAATACGTATTTTGGAGATTCAGAAATTCAGAGACTGACACATGGAAAATCAGTAGGAAACTCTCAAATTGGTATTTGAGACATTAGAGTAAATAATACCTAATTTCATAAGGATGATCACAAGAGTCAATTTGACTTAATCTATAATGAATGTAGACTGTTTGTCCCCTATTCTATCACATGATCACTTGACCATGCCACTATCACACAACATTAAAGTCACTATTTGGATTTGTGATAGCTTAAACCAATTCAGGTCATGGGATTTCATGTTACACCCACATTTAGAGGACCTAATTATGTGTTCTCCTAACCATAGTCAATTCACATAATTTACTAACCCACATTTAACCTACTGGCTACCCAAGATCATAAAATATCCCTCAAAACTATTGGACCTATACAATCAGACATTTTACACAAACATTATCCTCATTCAATCCATAACTCCCTTGATAAAATATGAATCATTCTTGTGTCCCTCAATAGATAGGGTCTCAAGGGTTTTATAATCATGAATTCTCTTTATAATGGGGTCAATAGGCCAAAAAATGGTGTTGTAGCAGTACTGTAGCAGCGGAGGAACTATAGCGGCGGAGAAAATATAGCGGCGGAGGTAGTGTAGCATGAACTGTAGCGGCGCGGTACTGTAGCGGGTACTGTAACAGCCCGGGTACTGTAGTAGTACTATTCACAGAGGGGATCTTTAGGCCAAAAATGGGCTTTCAAGCCTAGTTTTTAGGCCACCTGACCTTGGGCCTTCGGACTATGTAATGGGTCTCCCTCTACCCAGTCTAAAGAGGGCTTTTCTTTAAATAATAAAATGAGTCTCAAGCCCTAATATTTTAAAAAAAATGTAACAACAATTGGCTTATCCATATCTTATTCTGATCAGTATAGGTGCATAGTGGACACCTCTGTCCACTTGAGGAGATAAGAAACCATATTTGGCATAATACATATATTTATACTTCTAGACCCATAATTAAGAGTAGACTTCTAGATTTATTCCTTAAATGGGTGGCATCCACACCTTATTCCTTCCCATCACACATGTATAATGGATGTGTTTCCCCTGAAAGTTGAACTATTAAACATGACCCCTCTATAAAATTCTTTCCTCCAGTACTAAGTTCAAAAAGGGAATCCCTTATAGAGTTATTCCCTAGTTTTTATTAAGGGATTTCACCTTCCTCCTACCTCAATATTTCATACTGCATCTTGACCTATAAATAGGTTGAAATATGGGAGGATAAGGTCACTCTCCAAAAATGAGACCCAATAGGATTCCATTGGTGATTTCATCAACATTAATCATAATTATATTAAAAATGGAAAGGATCCATAGGAAACATTTGTGTGTAATCCCCATTCAAATCTAGTTTCATTCTCAAATGAAATGTCTCTAGTCCTCTCTTATCTCTCATTTTCACATTGATCATAACTTACATGGGCATAGGGATCCAAGTTGATTACACCATTAGAAAATATTTTATTTTGGGACTAATTTTTAGGTGTAATACCCTACCATATTTTCTCTTTATCAAGGGTCCATATTTCCCTAGAGACATTACTTCATAAGAATATATTCTCCATGAAACATATCAAAACAACATCAATGTGTTATCCCCACTCAATCCTCTAATTTTATATTTTTTATAACATATAAATTCTAAATCGTAACAATATGAACCCTAATTCCTATATTTTTTGTAAATATAGGAGGAATCTTTAATGTTTGATCCCCCCATATCCTACATTCACATGTTCCACATCCCTATAGAATGATGTTGAACATCATGGCTTACATCCTAGTAACATGAAGTTAAACTACATGACAACGTCCTTATAGAATGATGTTAAACTATATGAAATAGTCCTAACACATGACTATAAAAAATGTCATTCAAACTATGTCGGGTTTGATTAATATTATAATAGGACATATAGAATACCTCTATGGGGATCAAATATAAAATCAAAATTCTTATATTTACCCCCACCAGGGCTACATCCTCTCTAGAAATCCCTCTATCAGGACATATTTATAATGAAATAACTCTCACACTAGAAGGTCTGTATTCCCTCTAGGTGTCACTTAAATATTCTCACTAGGTCATATTATTGGATAGACCTATATTCACAGGACCATATTCCTTGTGAGACCAATCTATCCTCATTGGGAAATATTCCATTCAAGGTCAACCATAATGGCATTCCCAGGCAAAAGTCACACACCAACTATCTCTAGAAACATTTTTCCTACTCATCCGTACCACACAACATTATACCACAAAGATCAGTCCTTATCATATGACCTAGAAAGATATGATGTTGTCCATTAAGTGTAAATTACCTACTTCTATTCAAATTCCTTTCAAAAGGATACATAGGAATCTGATTCATGGGTATGATCTTGAACTCAAAATATCCCCCACCTTCCATGATATTGATAAACTCTATAGCATATAGATGTATGTATTTAAAACCTAATGACCTACATAACAACATCACTAAGTAATAATAAGTAATTAGATCAACATCCTATAACACATATACATGGTGTCATCAGTAGAGAACCTCTAATACATATAAATGTTTAGGTCAATTTCATACTTATGATATTTAGATAAATTCACATTGGTATATTCTATTACTCTATTTATAATATTTAAATAGTTGGTACCATACTGGGATTCGAGAAGGATTCATGGAAATTACATAAATCTATAAGAGAGTTTAAGAGTTGGAAATAATTCCCCTCAAAAGTATTTGATGAGATTGACCTCCCATTCTCTTGATCTATGTGAGTTTCTAAGTATCAATAGTAATAAACCCTAATGGATGTTGAGTCAATAAGGTTTTCCTTATGACTTTTCCATTCCTTCTTGTTTTGAAAATCACAAACACCTTATCTTTAAGGAAAATTGCTTTTATAAGGAAAATTGCTTTCTTAAGGAAAATCGCTTTTATAAGGAAAATTATCCTTATCATATTTTCATCCATATTTTTCTTAAGTATAAGTTTCGGATTCATTTTCTCGGAGTCATTAAAACTTTGATATAAAAGTATTCTGTTTTAGGATTCGGTTCTGGACAAGAACTATAAGGAAGTTTCATTCCGAATTCCGGATATGAATTCTGACTAAGTTCTATTCCAGATTCAGGATACGAATTATGAAGAAGAATTCTCGTTACGAATTCTAATGAAGAAATCCCATTCCGAATTTCTCAGTACGAATTCTGAAGAAGAATTCTCATTACGAATTCTAATGAAGAAATCTCATTCCGAATTCCCATTACGAATTCTGTTGACGAATTCTCATTACGAATTCTGTTGACGAATTCTCAGTACGAATTCTGATGACGAATTCTCATTACGAATTCTGATGATGAATTCTCATTACGATTTCTAATGACGAATTCCTATTCCGAATTCTCATTCTGAATTCACCTATTAAACAGAATCTGATTATCATTGTTTTATACACTCTGAATTTATTCACTCCGAATCTTCACTCCGAAATTTCTATTCCGAACTTTTATGTTAGAGTTTAAAACGATGTCGTGCATTCTGTTTCACTTGTTTTGCTATAAAACGATGTCGTCCATTTTGTTATAAACTAACCGTTGTCTAAGTGACACATGTACAGGTCCCTCCGAACTTTAAGGAAAATATGACCGTTGGAGAGGAGCCGACCTTACCTATAAATAGGAGCTCATTTGAAAGAGCTCAGTGCTGATGGCTGATGCATATGCTGATTGCTAAAAAAGTGATTACACGCTGTTGAAGTGATTTCTAGAGAGAGAGTCTCTTATTAACTCTCAAAGCTTCATGCGACTCCGAATGTTGGTGATTACATTCGAGGGCTTCCGGGGATAGGAAGACAGAGGTGCCGACTACCTTAAAGATCGAGGGCTTTCTTGCTGAGAAAGACAGAGGTGCCGACTACCTTAAAGATCGAGGGCTTTATTGCTGAGAAAGACAGAGGTTGCCAACTACCTTGAAGTTGAGGGCTTGCGGGGATAGCAAGACAGAGACTCTGATCTTCATATCGAGGGCTTACCCTAGTGTGGGTAAGACAGACTTGCTTGAAAGTATAAATCAAGGGACCTTTATCCAAGGTTGTTGGATACCCTTCTCTTTGGGTTAAAAGACTTATATCTTGTTACTAGTAGTTTTACTACTTGTTTTATTCCGCTGTAATTTGTATCTTAAGGAAAGTATAACTTTCTTATACTTCCTTACTTACTCTGATTAGTTTAGATTCTATACGCTTTAAGGTAGAATCTCATATTGTAACTTTTGTTAAGTTTCAATTTCCGGAATCATATTTCCGGAACCTGCTTTTGGAATATCTTTCCAAGTTTAGTTCGGTGTTAGAGGTGTTGTGAATCTACTTAGTTTAACTTTGTTAAACTTAGTCCTTTCCTTTTCTTAAGGAAACTTTAGTTTCTTAACTAACTTTAAAGGTTCTAAAGGAATTTTTAAAGTATACAATTCACCCCCCCTCTTGTATATTGAGCATCTCATATTATATTTCGATCCTACAATTGGTATCAGAGGTTGGAAACCTCTTACTCTATATCATTCTTACATTTGGTATCAGAGCCAAGGTTACTGAAATACTTGTACTCACATACAAGTTTTCTTGCTCAACTTTTCTATTCCGAACTTTGTCATTCCGGTTTATCCAATCCGAACTTTTCTCATACCGAACTTTGTTATTACGAATCTTTGCTACTAACAAGTTTGTGTGCAAAGTTTTTTTTGTATGGCAGGAATTAATGTTGGATCGATTGACAATCTGAATCCTACAAGGCCACCTATCTTCGATGGTAATGATTATGAATACTGGAGAGATCGTATGAAGACAGTTGTTATCAATACTGGAGTAGATAACTTTGTCATGCTTACTAGTGATTATAAAATTCCTGACAAGGAAGTCAGAACCTTTACCAACCAGGAAAAGCAAGAATATCAACTCAACTATAAGGTACGCAACACTTTACTATGTTCAATGACTAGAAATATATATAGCCAAATTTCTTCTTGTGAAGCAGCTAATTGTATATGGAAGAAGTTAGAGGTTACACACTTTGGAACTTCTAAGGTAATTGAGACTAGAAGAGCTATGCTTAGAGCTGAATATCATGGCTTCAATTTTCCTTATGGAGAACCTATCTGTAAAGTTCAACAAAGATTTATGACTATTGTCAACAATCTACAATCTATGGGAGAGAAAGGTTTAGATGATGAAGCTCTTGTGGACAAGATAATTGACATTATGCCCAATGAGTGGGAATCCAAGAGAACATCTATAGATGAGAACAGTAAGGTCACTCAAATTACTCTTGATGAATTATTTGGAACTCTTCTACAACATGAAACTAGAATGAAGAGAGATGCTGATAACATCAAGAAGAAGAATGGAAATGGTACTGTTGCTTTTACTTCAACTTCAAATCAGATGAAAGCTAAGACTCCTGAGAGAGTAACCAGATCCAAGTCTAAGAAAGTTATTTTCCAATCTGAATCTAGTGAAAGTGAAGTTTCAGAAAATGAATTAGCCAATCTTGCTCGAAGGATGAACAAGATAGCTGGACAGAGAAACTTTCAATCCAAGTATAAGAAGAAGGACAGGAAAGATAAGAAAGATGGAGAAGTTACTTGTTATGAATGCAAAAGAGCTGGACATATTAGACCTGATTGCCCTATGCTCAAAAAGAAAGAAAGGAAGGAAAGACATTCAGACAGGAACAGGAAGAAGTATTACAAAGCCAAAGCTAAGAAAGTTCTGAAAGCTAATGACACCTGGAGTGCCAGTGGTGGTGACTCTTCAGATGAATCTTCTGATTATGAATCTTCAGGACAGAAGAATCTTGGTCTTATATCCAGATTGCCTATTGATAATCATTGTCTTATGGCTAAGGTACGAAATGATGAATCATTGACCAATGTTTCTTTAAATCCTAATGATAGTAAGTATTATAACTCTTCTGATGAAGAATCATCTTCTGATGAGGAAAATACTTTACCTACTTATGAAGAAGTCTCTAGGTTTGCTGAACTTCTTGAGATTGAGAATTCCAAACTCAACAAGAAACTTGATAAGGCAAATTCTAGGAATTCTATTCTTACTAAAGAGATATCAGATCTTTCTAAAGATCTTGATAAGAAAAATGCTGATTTTGAAAGTATTTCAAAAAATCTTGAGGAAGTAAGTTCTGAGAAGAACAAACATTCTAAAGAATTAGAAAAAGTAATTTCTAAGAAAAATGTTTTCGAGCCTAACTCTATTTCCAAAACTAATGATTTTGAGGATAAAAACTTGGTTGTAAAACTCAAGTCCGAAATTTTTTCCTTAAAGAAATGTTTATCAAACTTTACCCATGGTAAGGAAAATTTTGATAAGATATATTCTCAAATACGACCTTTAAGAAATAAATCCGGATTTGGTTATACCCATGCTAAACCAGTTTTCAGTAACAATTATTTTGTTCCTCAAAGTGCCCCATTTTGCACTAAATGTCAGTGTGGTGGTCACTGGGCAAAAAATTGTTCCTTAAACAAAACCCAATCCTTAGGTTTTCATAAGGCTTATTTTTCTAAGAAAATGTGGGTTCCAAAAATTTTATTGTCTGGAAATCTCGGATCCAAGCAAGTTTGGATTCCGAAAATCTAACTTTGTTCTTAATTTCAGGAAAATAAAGAAAGTTCCAGCAACAATATTTGGTACATGGATAGTGGATGTTCCCGGCACATGACTGGTAACAAAAGCTTTTTTGAAAAGATTATCAAAACGAAAGGAGGAAAGGTAACTTTCGTAGACAATGCTAAGGGAGAGATTGTTGGTATTGGTAATATAGTTCTTTTGGGTAAAACTTTGATTTCAAATGTTCTTTTTGTTAAAGTTCTTAAGCACAACCTCATTAGCATAAGTCAGTTATGTGATGAAGGTTACCTTGTGAATTTTAGGAATGATAAATGCTTAGTTCACAATTCCAAGGAAGACTTTATTCTCTCAGCCAACAGGCAAGAGAATGTTTACACCTTAAACTTAGAAGACCTAAGAAGCCAGGATTTACCTTGCCTAAGTGCAATGGAACATCATTCTTGGTTATGGCATAGAAGATTAGGACACTGTAATCTTAGAAACCTATGTAAACTCTCTAAGAAGAAACTAGTTAAGGATCTACCGGAGCTTAGATTTGATTCTTCTAAAGTTTGTGATCCTTGTCAATATGGCAAGAAACATAAATCTAGTTTTAAGTCAATCGGTGAAGTCTCAACAACCGATGCATTACAGTTGGTGCATATGGATCTTTTTGGTCCAACACAAACCGGAAGCATTGGAGGCAAATACTATGTGTTTGTTCTAGTTGATGATTACACTAGATTTACTTGGGTCTATTTTCTAGCAAGGAAATCTGAAGCTTTTTCTTATTTCAAAAGTTTTAGAGCTCAAGTTAAAAATGAGAAAAACCTTCCATTGAAAACTATTCATAGTGATCATGGAGGAGAATTTCAAAATTCTGATTTTGAAACTTTTTGTAGTAAGAAAGGTATTACTCACAATTTTTCAGCACCTAGAACTCCTCAACAGAATGGTGTAGTTGAAAGAAGAAATAGAATTCTTCAAGAGATAACTAGAACCATGTTGAGTGAATATTCTATTGCTAGACATTTCTGGGCTGAAGCTGTAAGTACTGCTTGTTATACTATAAATCGAGTTTTGATTAGACCTTTTCTTAATAAAACTCCTTATGAGTTATGGAATGGTAGAAAACCAAGACTTTCCTACTTCAAGGTTTTTGGTTGCAAAGTATTCATTTTGAATACTAAAGATAACTTACATAAATTCGCACCAAAATCAGATGAAGGAATTTTCTTAGGTTATTCCACAACCTCTAAGGCATATAGAGTTTTTAATAAAAATACTTGTACTGTTGAAGAAACAGTACATGTGAAATTTGATGAGTCAGATCCTTTTGTTTTTAAAACCTCCCAATATACATCTTCGGATGTGTTTTCAAAAACTGATTATCAACCTTTGATAGAAGAACCTTCTGATAAGGAAATTGTTCTAGAAGATACTTCTGAAACATTTACCCCAGAAGACTTTCTACCTTATGTTGATGAACAGGTTTTACAAAACCCAAATCAGGTGTTTCTTAAGAATCATCCCAGTGATAGTATCATTGGTGATGTAAATCAACCTGTAAGGACTATAAGTTCCTTAAGAAATGAAGTAGAACATCTAGCATTTCTTTCCCAATTAGAGCCTAAAAGCACTGATGAAGCTTTAGGTGATGATGATTGGATCAAAGCAATGCAAGATGAACTAAATGAATTCGAAAGGAATAACGTCTGGACCTTGGTTGAAAGACCTAAGGAAACTTCTGTTATTGAAGTAAAATGGGTTTTCAGAAATAAATGTGATGAAAATGGAGTCATTGTTAGAAATAAAGCTAGACTTGTTGCTAAAGGATATAATCAGAAAGAAGGAATAGACTACGAAGAAACCTATGCTCCAGTAGCTAGACTTGAATCTATCCGTATTCTACTCGCTTTTGCAGCATTCTTTAATTTCAAACTTTTCCAAATGGATGTGAAATGTGATTTTCTTAACGGTTATGTTCAAGAGGAAGTTTTTGTTGAACAACCTCCTGGCTTTGAAGATACAAAACATCCAGATCATGTTTTTAGACTTACCAAAGCTTTGTATGGCCTTAAACAAGCCCCACGAGCATGGTATGATAGACTCACTGGATTTTTGCTTCAAAATAACTATGTTAAGGGAAATGCAGATCCAACCCTTTTTATAAAGAAAGATAAGAAAAATGTTTTGATTGTTCAAATTTATGTTGATGACATTATATTTGGTTCAACTCAGCAATCTTTGACTGACTCTTTTGTTAGTCTAATGAAATCTGAGTTTGAAATGAGTATGATGGGTGAGTTAACATTTTTCCTTGGTTTTAAAATTTCTCAAAAACCAGAAGGAACCTACATATCTCAACATAAGTATATTAAAGATCTTCTGAAAAAATATGGTTATGACAACACTAAAAGTATAAGTACTCCCATTGGTACCTCAAACACGTTAGATCTTGATGAAGCTGGGAAACCAGTAGATCAAACATCTTTTAGAGGTATGATTGGAAGTTTACTTTACTTAACAGCTAGTCGACCAGACTTAATGTTTTCAGTATACTTATGTGCAAGATATCAATCCAATCCTAAGGAATCTCACTTAAAGGCAGTAAAAAGAATTTTTCGCTACCTTAAGGGAACCATGGATCTAGGATTATTTTATACTTCTGGAAATGATTTCGTTCTAAAAAGCTTTTCTGATTCTGACTTTGGTGGATGTAGAATGGATAGAAAGAGTACATCCGGAACTTGTCATTTCTTAGGAGATTCATTAGTTTCTTGGTCATGCAAGAAGCAACATTCTGTTGCACTCTCCACTGCTGAAGCTGAATATGTAGCAGCTGGAAGTTGTTGTGCACAAGTGTTGTGGATGCAACACACACTCACAGACTATGGCCTGAGTTTTACTAAAACTCAAATTTTGTGTGATAACACAAGTGCCATTGCTCTAAGTAAAAACCCTGCACATCACTCCCGTGCAAAACACATAGATATTAGGCATCACTTTCTTAGGGATCACACACTTAAAGGAGATATTATTCTTCAGTTTATCGGAACGCAGGATCAACTTGCTGATATTTTCACAAAATCTTTGCCTTCTGATAGATTTGAATATATTAAACAGAAGTTAGGAATGATAACCGTAAGGTAATCTTCCTTAATTAAATTTCTGTTGAAAAAGTCTCCTTACAGTAATAAACTCCTTTTCATAGGGGGAGTACATTTGATTGTTTGATTAACAAAGTTTTTCAAAATTTGTTTTCAAACTTTTCGGAAGAAAAATTTCCGGAATGGAACTTCCGGAACTACCATTTTCCAGAATGGATATTTTCGTACAGAATACTTCTGGAATGAAAGTATTCGTATTGAAAATTTCCGGAATGGACATCTTTTGTACTGGGACTTTCATAACCAGATTTTCGTACCAAGTTTTGTTTTTCGTATTGACTTTTCGTATTTACCTTTTCGTATTTATTTTTTCGTATTAACTTTTTCGTATTGACTTTTTCATATTGACTTTTTCGTATTGAGTTTTTCGTATTTAGTTTTTCGTATTGAGTTTTTTCGTAGTCGTCTTTGTATTACCCATTACGAATAACTTTCCTAAGCCAATCCGAAAGGTATGATTTTCATACCGAAGTTTTCGTAATCATATTTTACTTGCTGGCAATTTCTTATAGTTTGTTTTCGGTTTTTGGATTTCTTAATTCTTTACTTTAATAAAAACCTCAAAAAGATCGGATTCAAGCTCTCAACCGTCAGATTTGATCTCAGATCATTCTAAACTGTTAGATCAACCGAGGAAGTTGAACCGTCATCCCACTGCCTATATAAAGGGGACCCTATTTTTGAGTCCCACATCGATTTCAAGATTTTGCGTGCTGAAGCTCTGACTCTCTGATTTAAGGCCATTTCGAACTTCAGTCTTCTCGGTTCCGAACATCTCAGAGACTTCAGATCCGAATGTCTGCAGAGTTAGCTTCTCAAGAAATGTCTTCAACCAAGCCTATTTCTCAGTGGTTAGTCTACAGAGAGAGGTTAGTTCATCCGAATTTCTTTAGCAACTACGATTCTATCATTTCGAAGAATATCAAGTTGAATGGATGGGAGGATGTTGCGGTATCAAAAACCGGCAACCAAGATGAAGTCTACTCTGATTTGCTTGTTGAGTTTTATGAGTCGGTTTCTTTCTTCGAGGAAGATAATAGAGAAAAATTTTCTTTCAAATCGTATGGCAAGACATATAAACTCTCTCACACCAAGGCTGCAAGCTTGGTAGGGTTATCCTATGAAGGAGAAGCCGAGTTTATTTCCCACGTATTGCCAGACTCTTTGGGTAGTTTCAACAAGGAAAAGGCATTAGAAATTCTTGGATTGGATGATGACAAGGCTCCGAAAATAGCAAGCCTATCTACAAACTTCCGGATGCTGGAGTTATGGGTACAAGGGCTTATTGTACCGAGAAAAGGAGATAAGGACAGCTTGAAGAAGAGTGAGATATATATCTTAGATTTCCTGATAAATCTAAGGAAATTCAACTTGATGAAGCATATTCTTCTTAATATTGAGAATTTGAAGAAGGGGAATCTGAGAGCTCAGATCGTGATGTACCCAGCAATATTGTCAAAGCTCATAGTTCGGTGCCTAGAATCTTTCAAGGTTGCTTGTAGTTCAAAACCAAGGGTGTGCAAGATCATGCTAGTCAGTGATGCCACGCTTAAGAGAATGAATGTAGCTTTTGACAAGGAGTCAGGGAAGTTTATTGATCTACCTTCTCAAGTAGAAGTGACTCTGAAATCTGCTGATCCGGAATCATCTAAGCCGGTAAGGAAGAGGAAGCTGAAAGAAGTGGTAGTCGAAGCTGAGGAACCCAAGTCTAAGTAAGTCCACTCTGCACCTCCTAAGTCTAAGAAGAAGAAAACCTATACTGATGAGGTTGCAGCGAAGTGGAGAGCTGACAAAGAGAAGAGGAAAGAAGGGGATCCGCAGTTCGGATTGGATCCTGCAGAGGCTAAAGCTCTGAAAGAGAAGGCTGCTGATGAGCTCGAGAAACAAGCAAAGGATAAGGAACTGAAGAAGAAAATGTCAGAAGCCGAGGCTGTGCAAGCATTGTTAAAGTTCAACGAAATGGTTTCAGCAACCATTCCCGTTCCGAGATCTTTCTCTCTGGAATCTCTACCTGAGACTCCAGGAAGAAATCTTGTTGCTCCGGAAGAGGCTGTTGCCACGAATACTGAGGTAGAAGAGCAAGTGGAACAAGTTGAAGAAGCTGCTGAAGGAAGTGGTGAGACAGGAGATGTGCTCAAACAAGTAGATGAATATAAAGGAACTCCTTCGGAACACCTCTCGCTCCGAACATCTGAAGCTCAATCTTCGAAGCTTGTTACTCCTGAATTAGAAGAAGAGAAAGGTGAAGAAGAAGTTTCTTGTCTGAGAGAAGAAGAACATCTTTCACTTGATGCTGCTCAGAAGGAAAATGTAGAAGTTGCTGATGAGGAAGATTATATTGTTCAAGTCTCTGATAGCGAGAAGAAATCTCCGGAACAGGTTTCTATTCCGGAAAAAGATAAGGGGAAACGAATTCTTGCTGATACCCCGAGTTCAGAAAAGAGGATGAGGAAGGAAGCTGGTAGTTCTTCGAAGAGGAAGTTGAAGCTTATTGAGGAAGAAATTTCTCCTAGCAAGATTTCAGATTCGGAGTCATCTTCGTTGGGCCATGATTTTGTTGTCCAGTCTTTGAAGAAGTTGTTGGGAACCATTCCAACCTTCTCAAGCATTGACTCTAGATGCCAGATGCTCCAACATGCGCTGAATCAGAAAACCGATTCCGTATCCATGGTAATGGATAAGTGTGTTGAGATTGAATCTCAGTTCAAAACATTCTTCGTTGGTTACGAAGCCCATAAAAGATCATGCAAGAGGATGACAAGTTGGTCTAAGAAAACTTTGGAAGAGATGAGGTTGCTGGTTGAGTTTCAGGATAATGTTAAGGATGCATTTGAAACCGAGGACAAGAAGATTAAAGAGCTGAATGCATCATTCGAAGAGAAATTGACAGAGGAAAAGAACTTTCGGATTCAGGAAGTGAGAGATCTGAATGGAAAGCTCAATTCCGTTAATCAATCTTGGAAATATGAAAGGGATTATCGGATCGAGTTTGAAGAAAGGATGAAGGCTCAGGAAGAGAATATGAAAGCTCAGGAAGAAAAGTTGAAGGCTCAGGAAGAAATCATTGAAGCTCAGTCAGCAAGAATAGTCGTCTTAGAGAAGAAAGCAGAGGAAGATCACAAAGACTTAAAGAAGATCAAGACGATTCTTAAGGGGCTAATGTCGAAGGAGAAAGATCCGAAATGACCAATCCGATCTTTTTGTTGTATTTTTTGTTGTCGAGATTCTAATTTTAATGAAAGTCGTACTTGTTGTTTCTATTGTTGTCATTACTAATTTTTCAGGTACTTTGTTAAGTTTTTCCATTTCCTCCAATTCTTTTTGAAAATCACAAAGGGGGAGAAGGAAAAGATCCTTATGAAAAAAGAGGAACTCTAATAAGAGTTTATCAAAGGGGGAGAAAGAAAAATACCCAAGGAAAAAGAACTCTAATAAGAGTTTGTTTAAGGGGGAGTTTTTCTTAAAGAAGACCTTCTTATGAAACATCACTCCGGAAATATGAATATGATCCTTAGAGTTTCAAAGCCTAAGGGGGAGTTAGTCGTATTCATCTATATTCTTAAACCAAGGGAGATAAGCTTTAATGTGTTTCTTTCTTCTTAGAATAGCTTTTTCGTAAGGATGTTTGTGCTTTCCAAAAAGGGGGAGATTGTTGAGTCAATAAGGTTTTCCTTATGACTTTTCCATTCCTTCTTGTTTTGAAAATCAAAAACACCTTATCTTTAAGGAAAATTGCTTTTATAAGGAAAATTGCTTTCTTAAGGAAAATCGCTTTTATAAGGAAAATTATCCTTATCATATTTTCATCCATATTTTTCTTAAGTATAAGTTTCGGATTCATTTTCTCGGAGTCATTAAAACTTTGATATAAAAGCATTCTGTTTTAGGATTCGGTTCTGGACAAGAACTATAAGGAAGTTTCATTCTGAATTCTGGATATGAATTATGACTAAGTTCTATTCCAGATTCAGGATACGAATTCTGAAGAAGAATTCTCGTTACGAATTCTAATGAAGAAATCCCATTCCGAATTTCTCAGTACGAATTCTGAAGAAGAATTCTCATTACGAATTCTAATGAAGAAATCTCATTCCGAATTCCCATTACGAATTCTGTTGACGAATTCTCATTACGAATTCTGTTGACGAATTCTAAGTACGAATTCTGATGACGAATTCTAATTACGAATTCTGGTGATGAATTCTCATTACGATTTCTAATGACGAATTCCTATTCCGAATTCTCATTCCGAATTCACATATTAAACAGAATCTAATTATCATTGTTTTATACACTCTGAATTTATTCACTCCGAATCTTCACTCCGAAATTTTTATTCCGAACTTTTATGTTAGAGTTTAAAACGATGTCGTGCATTCTGTTTCACTTGTTTTGTTATAAAACGATGTCGTCCATTTTGTTATAAACTAACCGTTGTCTAAGTGACACGTGTACAGGTCCCTCCGAACATTAAGGAAAATATGACCGTTGGAGAGGAGCCGACCTTACCTATAAATAGGAGCTCATTTGAAAGAGCTCAGTGCTGATGGCTGATGCATATGCTGATTTCTAAAAAAGTGCTTACACGCTGTTGAAGTGATTTCTAGAGAGAGAGTATCTTATTAACTCTCAAAGCTTCGTGCGACTCCGAATGTTGGTGATTACATTCGAGGGCTTCCGGGGATAGGAAGACAGAGGTGCCGACTACCTTAAAGATCGAGGGATTTCTTGCTGAGAAAGACAGAGGTTCCGACTACCTTAAAGATCGAGGGCTTTCTTGCTGAGAAAGACAGAGGTTTCCAACTACCTTGAAGTTGAGGTCTTGTGGGGATAGCAAGACAGAGACTCCGATCTTCGTATCGAGGGCTTACCCTGGTGTGGGTAAGACAGACTTGCTTGAAAGTATAAATCAAGGTACCTTTATCCAAGGTTGTTGGATACCCTTCTCTTTGGGTTAAAAGACTTATATCTTGTTACTAGTAGTTTTACTACTTGTTTTATTCCGCTGTAATTTGTATCTTAAGGAAAGTATAACTTTCTTATACTTCCTTACTTACTCTGATTAGTTTAGATTCTATACGCTTTAAGGTAGAATCTCATATTGTAACTTTTGTTAAGTTTCAATTTCTGGAATCATATTTCCGGAACCTGCTTTTGGAATATCTTTCCAAGTTTAGTTCGGTGTTAGAGGTGTTGTGAATCTACTTAGTTTCACATTGTTAAACTTAGTCCTTTCCTTTTCTTAAGGAAACTTTAGTTTCTTAACTAACTTTAAAGGTTCTAAAGGAATTTTTAAAGTATACAATTCACCCCCCCCCCTCTTGTATATTGAGCATCTCATATTATATTTCGATCCTACAATTGGTATCAGAGGTTGGAAACCTCTTACTCTATACCATTCTTACAATGGATTTATGACATTTTAATGTAGGTTCATATATTATCATGAATTTGGGGGCCATTTTTTGTTTTTGATTACACAAATAAACCTCATAGGAAACATCCAAAGATTAGAGTAGCAACCCATTATAAAGGTTTTACAGCCAAATCCATCCCCTCAAAAACGAAGATCTAGGCCGACCTATATTGGTTCAAAGTAAAAATGATGAAACTGTTGTGAAACTTTTATTTACCAAAAAAAATTGGTTTTACCACATGTTAAGACATTTTTTGTGTATTAAACACACAAAAATGGTAAACCCAATATGAAACATTAATTTACAAAAAAAAATCTGTTGTACAACATGTCAAGATATTTGTTTAGTATTTTATATAAATGAAAATAGTGGACCTGATGTGAATGTTTCAATACCACGACAACTATGTTTCCCATACACAGTTAATAAAGCATGATATCTTACTTATGATGTTTCATTGATCAGTATTTCAATTTTTATTGACTTTTTGACCATGGGTACCCCACTAAAGAGTTATATTTGGTATAAAGATATGGAATTGTTATCAAGAAATAATTTTGGTGCATTGATTTCTATTAGATCTAAAACTACCATAAGTAAAAGGAAATATTTTCCTACCAAGTGTCTCAAGAATGAGGTGAAAAAATGATGGTATGGGAGTACCATATGCATGGTACTATCCCAACCATAGAGACTCAATCCAAGGGTCTATAAGATTTTAAGCTTACTGGACCATCCATTACAATGAAATTTACATCAAAGCCAATTACATCTATCACCACTACCAACCACTTCAATAGTATATCCCTAGAGCATGATAACCAATACCTTATTTATATTAGGAAGGTGGATCGTGAATTCAACCATGAATTTTAACTTTTTTATAGAAACCTTTGAGGGATCCTTTCAAACACCACCTTTATAAATATGATACCACCACCCTTCATCCACCTTATGAGGGTTTCACCAAGCAAATCACACCTCTATTCTCTCAGAATCAAACATATAAGATGTATTTCAAAGTTTAGTTGGATAAAAACCATTGAAAGAGGGATTATATCCCATATTACACTAAATAATACCACTGAAATACTACAAAAAAACCAATGATAATTCCCAAATCCATGTTTGTACACAAAAGGTTTACCAATATATTCTAGTATAATGTAGGGGGATAGGTGCATATTTCTTCCCCCACATATAAAGACCATCAATATATCCTAAAGTGAAAAGGAATATAGGATTATTATAATATTCTCAATATAATTGAATATGTCTATAACATATCATAGAAATGAAAAAGGAGTAGGAAAATATCCCTTCTCAAACCCTTTTGAACTTCCAATATATTCTATTCATGATAGAGGAGGTTTACCTAGATATTCTAAAAATCACACAAGAACATGAACATATTACTATTATTACTAGTAGAGTAGTGTATCTGC
The DNA here is from genome assembly GCA_963277665.1 of Viscum album. Classification (NCBI taxonomy): domain Eukaryota; kingdom Viridiplantae; phylum Streptophyta; class Magnoliopsida; order Santalales; family Viscaceae; genus Viscum; species Viscum album. Next base: position 602,424,244 of record OY728148.1, read on the forward strand.
ATGTTCAATAGGGATAGATTGATACTCAAGAAGAAATATATATTTCTAATCTCATTTAAAATGATTATCATCATATTATGGTGAAGGTAAAGGCATGGGATTAGGTTTATATCCTCATTCTAGTCGTAGTTTGTTGATGTAAATTGGAAGTCACCTCATAACAAGAATATATCCCTATCAAATAAGTTCGGATTCATATTCCAATGTAAAACCAACATCAAGTAGAAATTCCCATCCCAATTGAGGTTGAACGGTATATTGTGGAAGTAACCCATAGGTGCGCTCATATCCTTTCCAATAATTCAGAATATTTCATGCATATCCAAGAAGCCGATTGGAAAAAATATTATATTACCCCTACCACCAATTTAAGACTATATTAAAATTCATCATAGGACATAAAAGATAATTCACATACACCTTCTCCCATTTCATAGATCCATCAGCATATTCTGAAGGGTAATGAATATCAAAATCAAGCACATACCCTAGTTTTGATAGTATATGGATTCTATATTCCGGTATCCACCCAATGGAAGTCTTATTTTCCCAAAAAAAATTATAAGATTAATAGTATATCCCAAAATATTCTATATTTAATATTCAAATCCTTGAAAAAACCAAATATAGCCACTATCATATACCAGTGGCCTCCAAGTGGAAACTCATATCTCTACTCAACAAAACTAATAGTTCAACATATTATGATGATTGTGTAGGATGAGGTTCATATTCCTTCCCTTTTTAATTATAGTATACATGATTAAATAACAAACATATTCATAGTATCCTAATTTTCCACTAACTGTTCATTTATATCGAAAGGCCATAACTTCCACATAAGTCCTTCTTATGGTAGCATAGTGTTATATAATAGAGATCCTACCCCTAAAATCCTCCATGGAAAACTTACTCACAATGATATCTCACCTATGAAGAAAAATATAACCCAGTGAAAAGAAGTTGAGTAAGGAAATTCTTTACCACTTAGTAAAGTATAATTAAAATAATGTTATATGAAATAATTCAAATCAAAAATTAAAATACTATAAATAATGAATTATTAAATATATTACATGTCAAAGGGGTAATATATTCACTATATAAAATAAATTAAGTGCATAACATTACAATATGCCTCAATGAAATGGAATTGAGATGAAATCCATTACCTTACACCTCCTTTCAATTTAACATGATTTAAACAAATGTATAGTAGTTTTAAACATTTAATAATATCATTTATGATATTTTTTAAAAATATTATCACCTATTCTTCAATAATATTTCATTATTCCCATTGTTTTGGCTGTGAATTTCTTTTTCTTCAGATTCGGGATTTGTCATGAAAGTTCCAATTCTTGTACGTATTAAATATTTATATCATATCCAGACTAATAATCAGGACATTATTATAAGATTTTTAACTCAATAATACTTTTAAAACTAATCATGAAATTCATTTTAGATAAATTAAGTTTGATATGATCATGGAGATGGTAGGTCGTACATACGCATGAGTAACATTTTCATTTTTCAACGATCATTATAGAAAGGCGGGAAGTAATATTTTATCTTTAAAAAATAATCAAAATATCATATTATTTATTTAAATGTAAATATATTTCATTTATTTGGTGTAGTGATGAAAATAGAGTCGCATTTCATCATGAAGGTAGTAGTGTACACAATAATGAACGATGTTATCATCTTTCAGTGAGTGAAAAGGTTAAAAAATAACATGATGTATTATATTTTCAAAGTGATAAATCTTTCATGGATTTAATAATAATTTCATTTATATAACATATATTTACAAAATTTATTATTATCACCTTCCATGTAAATCATTAGTGAAATATGAGTCACATCACTTTGTTAGGCAGTAGTCCATCGTACACATGAGTGACATTGTCGTATCCCTTAATGAATATAAATTAAAAAAATTATATAGTATATAATGAACAAAGAGGTATAATTATGTTATAAATATCATATATATACTTTATATCCATCATAGTACCCAACCATGAGAGGTGGTAATGGAAAATTATGGACATCAGTTCGAGAGGCGGTAGTCTATCAAACTCACGAATGATGATTTTAAAAACTATTTGATGGAAGTGTATATATTTGTAGGTAATGAACATATTATAACAACATATAAGTATATTTAAGATACTATGGTTGTTATATCATCATGGTTTTATAATAATTTTTGGATGTGGAGAAATAAATAAAATAAATATGATTGTGGAATAACATTACCTCTTCTTTGAGTAAACTCCATAGGTTTGTACCAACTCCTTACTGGTTTGGATTTATACAAAAAATAAGGCTTATAGGATAATGGGAAATAATTTTAAAAGTTATTTTAGTACATTTTTTGGAAACAAAAGGGTTTGAATGTGTGGACAATTGAGGAGAGTGGGTGGCCTTTTATAAGTGAGGTGAGTGGATCACTTAAAATTTTTGAAAAGAAAAAGGTATACCAACACTTATCACATTACAAGAGGGTAAAAAAATTTATTTATTGTTAGAAAAGATAAGGAATAAATATGTATATAAAATATATTTTAGACATTTTTTATGTCATTTAACCATTATTTTTTTATTCAAACCCCAGAAAACTCATTCTTACCTTAACCGTGATAAATAATTTTTAATGTTTTCACTATTATGTTTTTTTAAAAATTAAGTTAAAATTATTATATAATATAAATTATTCTCATTCCAAATAATGAATGTAACGCCCCAACCCCAAAATCCTGGATTCGGTGCATTATTTTAATACATTTTCATGATTACAAGTAATCAAGTCCCGAAGGACCGATCAGTTTAGTAGTCTTGAAAAAAAGATACATACATAAGTTCAACACTACAACTTGAAACGAAAAACTACACTAATTTATTCCATTAAAAACATCCAAGATTCCATGATTATTCCTACAAGTCACTCATAACTAACTTCTTCATATCCTGGGAAAATGAAACATGAGAAAGGGGTGAGCTCAAATGCTCATTAAGAGTAAGGAATACAATGGAAGATAACCTAAACATTGGGCATGGTGAATAATTGAAAACACATGACTTTAAAAATAATAAACATGAACACTTTATGGAAGGAATATGATCTGAGTAAATAATTCCATAATAAAACATAGTCATGGGTATTCTACTAGTCAAATAACCACATGAAATATCAATATCTAATCTCATAATGATGGAATGTGTAATGCCGGATATCATAATCACATAGTCAAGGCCTTATGCCAAGACTAAAATAAGATTTTTTCAAGGCCTTATTCCAAGACACTATTTTGTCTCATGAGACCTACCGATGCATCGAGGAGCTATAGAGGTTTCCACTTGTCCCTTACTAAGTCCAATTAATTCCTCAAATGAAATGTTTGAAACATAACATAAACATTAATATTAAGACTAGCATACAAAATGTCAATACTTTAACCACAAACCATTAATGGTATAAAAATAACACATCCACAGTAAAACTTAACTTATTCAATACAATATGAAAGATTATATTGTACCAGGTTAACCTCAATCTAGAATAATAAAGTATATTGACATAGATAAAAATAATCATCAAAAATATTTGAGAGAAATATCCCCCTTTTTCTTGAAAACATTTAAAAGTCACACTATTTGTCAAGAAGCCTTTTAAAAATATATTTTTGAGTCAAAGTGTATCATGCCACTTTGAAACATTTAAAAGAAATTTTAATTTTAAAACATTAATGCCCAAATAAATAAATCCTTAAAACCGTTTTTAAAACATGGAAATTAATTAGAATGATTTAGAAGAATAAATTTTTAAAACATTTAAAATGATATTTTAGTTAGAGTTCCTAACCAAATGAGAGATGCGTGAATAAAAATAATTGAGGTAATTAAGAATTTATAATATCATGAGAATAAAGGGATTCATGATATACTATGTCAAAGTACATTATATACACCATATAAAAGTGAATTGTTGTATAACAACAAAGAAGTCTCAATGGAATGTAAATTAAGATGAAATCTATAATAAAGGTTGTATCCATAGGTTAAGGATAAATCAATGACATAATTATGTGTGAAAAATATATATATATACTAAATATGATTGGATATTCAGTGTAAATCAGTCAGAATACATTCACACATATTCTTGTAAAAACAACACCAATGAATTGAATGTTTAACTCAATGAATGGATATTGAGTTAAAATTACTCTTATCAAGTTCATATCGATGAATTGAGAATTTATCAATGGAGTGATTATGTGTATCAAAAGTATATCCATATAAAGGGGAGTGGAAATTACTACACAAATAATAAATAGTGATTCCATACATAATCATGGAGTAAAATAATCAATGAAGTATGCGTAAAGCCCAATGAGTGGAAATCGAAATTTGAAATTCCCTTATCGATTTGGTAACTTATGAAACATACACCCCATGAAATTCCCTTATCGATTTGGTATACCAAGAATATGTTTTATATTAGGAGTTTCTTAGGGATTACTGGATATTACAAGAATTTTATACAAAACTTTTCCCATCTTTCTTTACCTTTTATTGGTCTTACAAAGAAGGGTTTCAAGTTCAAAAGTTCATAATTATTTTAGAAATCCTTTCAAGAGATAAAAGGGATGCTTGTATCGACACCTATTTTGACACTTCCAGAACCAATTAAAGGTTATATCGTCTTCTGTGATGCATCAGGAATTGACCTAGGAGTGGTGTTTACATAGGAAGACAAATTCATTGAATATAGATCTTGGATGTTGAGGCATCACGAGAGAAATTACTCGACGCACGACCTTGAGCTAGTTGAATTTTTACATGATTTACGTTGTTGGAGATATTATCTATTGGGTGAGTTCTTTATGGTGTATACAAACCACAAGAGCCTCAAGTATATCATTTCTAAGTGTCAATTGAACCTCAGAGAGAAATGATCAGTCGAATATCTATAATAATTTCATTTTGATCTTGCCTATATGCCTGTAAAAGGAAATGTGGTCTCTAATGCACTGAGTCGGAAAACTCAAACACATGTCAAACAAAAAGATTGTATTGAATAAAAGTTAATGACCCTATTTTATAAACATCATTTGGAGTTTCATGATAGTTACGAGTAGTATTACCTCTTAGCCTTAACAGTTACCTCTTACCTCCTTGAAAATGTAAAGAGTAGTCAGTTTTCAAATCCTAAAGGTTTGGTTCTCTGTGAGAGTACAATAAGAGATAACCCATCTCTGGATTGGTCTATGGATAGAGACGACATCCTACATCTCTGTGGACAAATCTGGGTTCCTTCAGTAATTAGAGAGGAGTTGATGAAAGAGTCCCACACTTCTCAGTGGGAATTTCATACAGGCATCTCGAAGACGTATCAATATTTGTGACATCAGCATTGGTGGCCTAGAATGAAACATCATATTTTATGCTTCATCACTAGGTGTTCCACCTGTCAACAGGTGAAGGCGGAGCACTATAGACCTGGATGCTTGTTATAGCCGCTTCTAGTCCCAGAATGGAAATTGGAAGATGTTGCTATATATTTTATAGTCATCTTACCTAGGACGACTAGGGGTAGAGATACTATTTGGGTATTCATTGATAGACAAACGAAATTATCTCACTTCATTACTATTTGGGAGACTCTCTCAGTTGATGATTTGGGAATACTATATGTTCGTGAGATCATATGACTACACGGGGTTCCACAACTATCATTTTAGATAGGGATTATCATTTAACTTCACAGTTCTAAAAGGTTTGAAAAAATATATGGTGATGTATGTGCTTCTAATCATATCTTTTCACCCTAAGACCGATGGACAATCGGAATGGACGATACATGTTCTAGAGGATATTCTTCAAGAATGTGTCCTTGATTTCGACAGTTATTTATAGAATCGTATTCCTCTTATTGATTTTTCTTATAACAACAGTTTTTAGGTGATGATTCAGATGTATCCTTTTGAGGCCTTATATGGTAGGTCATTCTATTTACCCTTGTTCAAGCTAGAGGCAGCTGAGGCAGCCCTACTAAGTCCTTATCTTGTTCAGGAGACATCATAATAGGTCCATCTAGTCAGGAATCATATGAATATTGATCATTATAGACATAAATATTATGTCAAACACCATAAAAGAACTCTTGAGTTCGAGGTTGGGGATCGTGTTTTTATTTGGGTATGCCCAAGTTAGGGCATAGATGTTTAAGGAAGTAGGGAAAGTTGTCGCCTCATTACGTCAGGCCATTTGAAATTATAAAAGGAGTTGGGCTGGTAGCATATTGGTTTCTACTACCTCATAGGTACCATGCCATGCACAATATATTACATGTCTCACAACTTCTCTAATATCATGTTGGCTCGTATCATACCTTTGATCCTAAGGAAGTTTCGTTAGATGATGATGCTACCTTTGGGTTGTATCCAGTACGCATCGTTAACCGAAGAATGATGGTTCTCTGAGGCAATCATGTCCCTCTTGTATGGGTGCTATGGAAGCATCGTTGAGTACAGTATGAGACTTGGGAGAGGGAAGTTGATGTACATTCTCAGTGGCTAGTGTTGTTCCCAAATAGTACTTCTTTATCCTTAGAAGGATAACTTAGTGGGTGAGTTCTTTTAATGGGGGAAGACTGTAAGAACCCATTTTTTCACTCAGGTATGGATCCTTTAATTTTCTGTCTAAATCCTTACTTTGGACCTGTTATTGATAACTAAAGAGTTAGTAATGGTTTCGAGGGTATCTGGGGATTTTTTAGAGCCCAGAACTCTTATCTTTGAAGAAAAAATACTTTGCACACAGTTTAGAGTAAACCGTGTGGGATTTCCGCACTGTTTGGAAAATCCTGCAGATAGTGTTTTTTTAGACAGAGCCACCTCGCACGGTTGGTGCATAGTTGTGTGGCCTAACCATGCAAGAGCCCCTGTTTCCCATGTAATCATGCATGGGTTTCACATGATTTGACAAACCATGTGGACCAAACCATTCGGGTAGAGATGCCCCACATATTTTGTGGAAGGATTGAAAAACCGTGTGAAAAAACCGCATGCATTCTATTTTTCTAGGTAATTTTTTCCAGTTTTTCCCTTTTATGATATTTTAAGCCTCCCCTTATCCCAAATCCATGTTAATGCAGGATTGACCTATTTCTCTCTCAATTTCGGGATTTTTGAAGATCTAAACTAGGAATCAAGAGATCTCTATCATCTAATATCTGATCAAGCATTCATTCATCACATTGGATGAATAGCAGTAAGTAATCGAGTCCTCTTTATCCATTCTTCTCCCCTTTTTCCCTCTACCTATATATCTCCATGTGAGCATTTTTCACCTTTTCTTAGATCTTCTCTTATCTAAGGAAAATCAAGGTCTGATACTAAAGGATAATGATCATGAAACCCTAAGGTGGGTGGTCTATAACTTATACCTGAAGTTCGTTGATTTTGGAATGTTTCTGTGGGACCCACTGGTTTTGTTGGAAGTTGTTTCATAAATTTACATGCAATGATTTCACTTGTTTTAATTGTATGGATATACTCGTTTCAATTATGTGATTACTTGTTAGCAGTTACACCCATAACTCAATCCTTGCAATATCAAAGGTTATTCCATATTTGGGTTTTATGTTTTGGAATGTTTAAGCCACCGTTCGGGAGTGCCTTCTCTTGACCTTACTAAAGGTGATCCTTTTTATAATAAATGGGTTTTTAATGAGAATTGAATAATGGCATGTACCATGTTTTCTCACCACTTGACCCACCTAAGGTATGTGCTTTCAAATGATTATTAAATGTGAGAAGTTAAATGGAAATTATACTAAGTATATATCTTGGCCTTATCAAATGAGTTTTAATTAAGGTTACATGTCTGTAGCACCCCTTTCCATGTTAATGGAATGTAGTGGAGTGAAACTCTCAAATTGATCTTCCTTAATGGTTAATTTAAGACTTGATTAAATGGTTTAAATGCTAATTGGCATGCTTGGACTAATAAATAAATGGTTTTAAATTAACTTGAACTATCCACACTAATGGAAGGAAATAATTGAACCAAATGAATTATTACAATATTACAATATCAAATAGAAATAGACTGACTCGAGATCGCCTTGGATTTTGAGATGAGAATAATTTGGGTCTCAGGAACCCCATTCTGATTCAAGGATGTTTTTTTCTTAAGTCGATGCCCACCTAGACTCTGGTTCTTTTCTATTCCTCAGATTCCTGATATACTACTGTAGGGTCCTTTTCATTATTACATGATTCATCAGATACACTCTTTAAAACCAACGTTGACTATTAGGTTCCATGGTGAATTCCCATAGGGCCTTGTCTTTACTTATCCACATTTTACCTTGGTCTTGGTAGGCACCTTATTATTGAATTCCTTGGATTATGCTCATTGGATTACACTCTTACCCCATAGCTAGACTCAGATACTTCTGAGTTATAATTCCATGAGATTTACATTACCTTGGTTATTACCCGAGAACTCCCTCAGTGGATATCATTTCTAGGATTCCTTGTTACTTCTTAGGACATTCAAAACTTATACTTTCATGAGGTGATGTCAGTGCTGGCTATGCCTCATGTTACTATTAACATTAAATAGTAATTTCTTAATTAATGAACTGAATACACGTTCAGACACCGACCAACGGCTGAAGCTGGTACTTGGGTATATATATATATTTTACTTCTTTTTTACATTATATATACATGCTTTCACACTGCAATATTCCATTACCCAGGCCAGATGTTATAGACACCATAGGTGGTGGCCCACTGATTTTTATCTCACACCCTCTTCGGGTGCTGTTTGGTACCCAGAGTAGATTACATGGTTGCAGGTATTGGAAAAGGGAAACATACAGCTTCCAATACTTGATTGTGTGCTATTAAGATGGATATTGACAGAATATGACTGAGTTGGATCTTGGGATTCTTGGAGTAGTCTTCGGTTTCCTTTACTTTGTGGAGTTATTGTGCTTATTTTCTTGTATCCATGTTTTCCAGTTTTCTATTGGCATGACATTACATCATCACTTTTCTAGTTGATACAGTTATTGTTATTCTCATTTATCTATTGCATCAGTTTTTTTACATTGTTTATTTGTATCATTTATATTGCTTCTTCTATTTAATATTCCATTATATTCCTTCTACTGTGCTTCACACTACTAATGAGGGCATAGTATTCCAAGGGAAACACCCTAGGCCCTCACTACTAGTCGGTAGCCTCTAGCATTCGAGAAGATGCGCTTAAGGCCATGTGGCCCACCGGGCTCAGGGCACCTGGTATGTGAAATCCGAGTTCGAGATGTCACACCTTTAAATAATTGGAATATTTTAATATAAAATTAATAATGTAGACATGATATGAAAGTGAGTTTATAAAGAGAAAATTTTCAAATGTTTACAAAGTTTTTATATCAAAATTAAATATAAAAATTATTCTAATGACCTAAATTGAATTAAAATATATATAATGGAACTAATTTTAGTTTAAAAAAATTAAAAATATAATTTACCTTTATAAATACTTTAACGTAAAAGGCAATTTTCAATTAATATTCATTATTTCTCACTATTAATCGAAAAATGAAATATTTCATAAAAATACTCAAATTCACCCTTAGATAATTTTGATATGATGATTCCAAAAATAAAGTTTATTTTATCAATTAAATTTTCAAAAACTTGTAAAAATAAATTTTAAAATATGTGTGAAATACGTGACAAAACTATCTTTTATAAAGAATAAAGTTTTTTAGAAAAAAAACCTTTTTCTTTTAAATGATTCTTATTTAATTCCTAAAAAATTTAAAACCAATTAATTTTATTTTATATGTATAAAACATATAATTTCCATAATTTAGTTACTACTATTCATACCCTCTAATCTAATAGCTAGGTTATAACAAAATTCTATATTATGGTTCATTTTGACTTGGGGTTGCATGTTCCTCAAGTTGTCAAAGAGATTAAATTTATTTTAAAAGAAATATTTTTTAAAGATTTAAGTGTTATATTTTATTAGAAAATCGGTGTTGTTTATTATACACACTATCTAAAACAATTTTATTTTTTTTAAATCTTAGGTTTTTATATTTTTTCCACTTTTAATAAATTGTGTCCTTATAATAAAAACTTGATCTCCGTAATCTAGGGTTTGAAAGTTTGAAATACCATTTTTGAAAAGAACACATTGTAAAAGGGTTAATAAAACATTATCTTAATAATATATAGAGAGGAGTATGAAGGTCATATGGAATAACACATACTGGGTTTCCAAATAGGATAACAAAGGTGGGAAGTGAAAATATGGACATATTAGAGAAATATAACACCCAACGCTGATGGATAATGATAGAGAACATTTTCAAGGAGAAGTTAATGACCAAAAATAAATAAAATAAAGGTGTAAAAAAGTTCATTTATATCATAAGAAATAATAATAATAGGATTTCTTTTCACAATCCATTTCCTAAAGTTGAGGAATTATTTTACTATCTAAGAATATAAGGAAATATACATACTTGATACATTTCGATTTTATAAGCATAATTTCAACCTATAGTTTTGTTTTGATCAATTTATATTTTATCCCTTAATCCAAGAAATAAATATCCAAAAAAAATATTCATGAAGAAATAAAATTCACTTTTAAAAGATCATATGATCCAAAATAGACTAACACATATTTCTCCCTCTCTCTAACTATATTCCAAAACCAATATGGTTAGAAAACATTATCCAATATAATAAATTAATCTATCAAACTAGAAATTAACTCTACTAGTTCATCATTAATATTTATTTCTTTTAAATATTTTAACTAAAAACAATTACATATTAAACCAGACATTGTGTAGGCATCTGGTAGGTGTTAAACCCTTATCTCCCTTCAGTCATGGGTTCAAGCCCCGTGACCTTTTTGGATGTGATGGGTTGTCACCTAATATAATGGTTATCCTTTTTATAAAAAATATTAATATAATTGATATAATGCTCCCAAAAAATATCACAAGCATCATTCAAATACAATTAATCATTAAAAAACCTTTTTGATGAGGTTTTCAATACAATATTTTTTCACAAAGTCTAATAATCTAATATTTCAATTATAAAAATGTCACTAATGAAAATATTAACTCTAAATATTATCAATTACTCTGAAATTGTTTCTATAAAATGTAAAGTAATTATTCCTTAAATAAAATTTTCACTAAAACATATACTAAACCAATGGGTTGTATTGATATAAATTTATCCAAATATATCCTTAATCTTGGTAGAGTCTAATAACATAAACCCTAAAAAGGAGTGTTTAAGATGTTAAACTTAGGATCTATCTTAAACTAATAAACCCATGATGGTATCCATAACTCTTAAGTTAATTAAGATACATATACTTATAACATTTAAAACAATCCTTAGATATTTTCTTAATTTTTGTCACTAGAATACCATTGGTAAATAAATACTTCTACAATTTAATTGACTTGTTTTTTCATTCATGATTTTTTATGAATGTTATGATTTTTGTACATATTAAATGGTTTTATTATCTCAAATATAATTATCATGAAATAATTATCATATTTTTAGAAATATTAATCCATTAAAACAAATCCTTAAATATGTTTTTGAGAAATTAATTACAATACGATTGTGGAGACAGTAGGTTGTACATACACAAAAGTAATATTTCCATTTTTCAACGATAATTATGGAAAGAAGATTATTAATATTTATAATTTCTCTAATGATAATAGTATTATATTATTTCTTTTAAATATACTTTTATACATTATCCATATGTTGTGGGGATACAAAGAGACTCACATCGATCTGTGATGGCGGTATTTCACACGTTCATGAATGATGTTATCATCTTTTAGTGAGTGAAAAGTTAAAAAAAAGAAAATGATACATTATAGTTTGAGATTTATAAATATTCCATGAATATAATAATTATTTGATTTATATCAAATATATTACTTAAATTTATCCTCATCACCTTCTATGTAAATCGTTAGTGAAATATGAATCACATCGCTTTGTGAGTTGGTAGTCTACCGTATACACAAGCAATGTTATCATATCCCCTAAGAAAAGTTATGTAAAAAGGTATATATGATATAATGAATCAATAGGTATAATTTTGTTATAAATATAATATATATATTTTACATCCATCATTATACCCAGCCATGATAGGTGGTAATGGAAAAATGAATGACATCAGTTCATGAGGCTGTAGTTTTCTGTACACACAAATAATGATTTCATAACCCATTTGAAGGAAGTGGATATGGTTTTAGGTCATGAAATTGTTATAAAAAAAATTATATAACAGATACTGATTTAATTATATTTTCGTGGTTTAATCATAATTTAGGGAGTAAGAGAAATAAATATAATAAACATTCTTGTTGAAGAACATTACCTCTTCTTCTGGTAAACCTATTTTGTTTGCACAAAAATCCTTCCTAATTTGGATTTATACCCAAAATAAGTACTATAGGATGATTTTATGGATGTTTGGAAGTTATTTCTATAGGTATTTTCTAAACCAAAATGGTTTTAAGGCTTGAATAATAGAGGATAGGGGTGGCCTTTTATAAGTGTATTGAGTGACACACTTGTAATTTTTAAAAATAAAAAGGTGTACTCACATTTTCCAAATTCTAAAAGAGTTTTATATTTAGTATTATAGATAATTATACATTATAGGGTTGAAATATTACCATAAAATATATATTATATATGTTTTTATGTCATTTTAACCCTTATCTTTTTAGTTTAACCTCTTATAAATCAATTTTTACCTTAACCGCGGTAAGCAATTTTTATTGTTTTCACTATTAATTTTGGTCCAAAATTAAGTTAACCTTATTATATAATATAAATTATTCTAATTACAAATATGAAATCCATTTTTCTAAATTTCATTCATAAAATTTTAAAAAGTTAATTTAAATTTAATCCTCCAAATGCGATGAGAACTAATGTTTTTAAAGAGAAAATGTTCAAATTTTAAAAAAAATTTATATCAAGATACCATATTAAAATGATTAAAATGACCTCAATTTAATTAATATATAATTAATTTTACTAATTTTACTTTAAAAACAAATTAAAATTAAAATTTACGTTATAAATAATTCAAAAAAAAGAAAGTTTTCAATTAAAATTCAGTATTGTTTACTATTTATCAAAAAATGAAATATTAAAAAAAGAAAATAATTAATCCTAAGATGATTTTGATATTATGATTCCAAAAACTGAGTCAATTTTATCAAATAAATTTTATTCATGTGGTAGAAATTAATTTTCTAATATGTACGCAAATCATGACTAAACTGTCTTTTATAAAAAAATACGGTTTTCAGAAAACATTTATTTTATTTTCTTTCAAATAATTATTATTTTATTTTTAATCAATAAATAAAAAATGAATTTGTTTTTATATTTTTTATCTATATACATTTTATTATTTAGTTATTACTATTCTTACCCTCTAATTTAATGTCTGGGTTATAAAAATATATTATATTATAGTTCATTTGACTTGGATTTGCGTGTTCTGTAAGCTGTTGAGGAGATTAAATTTATTTAAAAATAAATATTTGTTAAGTATTTGGTGTTATAATTTATTCTAATATTGGTGTTTTAAATGATACATTCTATCTAAAACAATGATATTTTTTTAAAATCATTGGGTGTTACACATCCCTAGAGAGCCACTAAAGTGAACAGGGTTTATTAGATTATGTCTATATAAAAATAGTCATTGCATCAGGATAATGCCTATTAATAGGTATTCAGGTCACACTCAGTGAGATTAATTTCATATGTAATAATTACATGAATATGATTTCTCCCTTTCCATCAACATCTAGATCATAGAACTCTCCCACCATATGTGAATAGTAAAGATGCCCTTATGATTTCGCTTAAATCTTGGGATGTCAATCCTTTTTCTTCCCCTGATGATAAGAAAGAATAAATTGAACATATCAAGAGAAATACTGCCCATAATAACTATACATCAGCACTCACAGGTCCAAGTAATTACTCTCCATACATTAAAAAGGATATATATGTTTTCATACGATGTACCAGTCCCCAGGGCATGTCTGTCAATGTTGAAATGGATGAAGAAGTGGATGACCATTGAGAGTACCCTCTAGTGTTTGAGGAATGTGTCTCTACCAACATAAATGATCTTATACATTTAAATATTAGTACCTAATAAGATTCATGACCCATACGGATTAGTATCTTTATACCTTTGGATGAGCAGGAGATATATATATATCTTCCTTTAAATAGAATCATTATGTGTTCTCCTAGAATTAAAAATAGATTATGGGGTTGGGTTTTGATGTGGCCACCCATAATCTGGAATTGTTATAAGCTCATAGAGGTTTCAAGTAGGCAAACAATAGAATACATCCCTCACATACTACAATGGTAGAGTCTAAAGATGATAATATTGTTAAATCCAACTTCTTTTGAGAGGTGAAATATGCAAAATGACTCACATACATAATTCTTATTAAGAAAAAGACTATGATGATTAGGGTATATATAAATTTCATGTTTCTCAATCAATTATACTGAAAATTTGATTTCAAAGTTTCAATTTTGTATCTAATGATTGATGATACCCTATTATTCCAAAACCTTTCCTTTATGGCCCTACAGAAAACATATCATGTACCCATGGTTCTAAACTGTGGATATATCCCATAAAAATATGGGTATAGGCTATACCCACCATTCTATGAACTGTGGATAATGGATCCATTTGTATAGATCTATACCCACAGTTCTTATAGAAACCATGGGTATAGCCTAGTATATTTTCATCATACCCATAGTTTTAGTTAAACTATGCGTATATATCTATAAACATGGTTAGGAAAAATGTGGGAATATCTTGTCCCACATTAAAAAATATACCCACATTTCATTGAACAATAGGTATGATATCTAATGCTTTAGCTAGGGTATGTCTCCTTGCATGTTATTGTTCTCTAATGTGAATTTTACCCTACATTCCACATTCCAAAGGCTGGCTACATTCATCACATTCTTGGTGATGTTTTCTCATTTATCAAAATGGGATGATGGGATGTCGATCCATCATTCGATTGATTTATCCATAGAACTTGTCACCTAGTCTGAGTCTCCCTCATAGATTAAGATGTGTTCATGAAAATTTTTCCTGGTTCCATCTCTTTATGGAATTAGGTTCATTATGATGCTTTAGTATGGAAATTCTAAGGGGTCTCTATAGGGAAACAACCTTCAGTTAGGGGAGTAGTCATGTTGGGAATCACTAGAATATATGGATACTAGAACATTGGTCACCTATATTTTTTCTCATAGGAGGAAATATCACGGAGGAATCTTAAGAGTTGAACCTGATGCTTCCCATGTCGATAATGAGGTACCTGATGCGAAAAAAATTTCTTCCAAGGCTTTCCTCAGGCATCCCATGTTTAACATGAGGTAGTAGTGTGATGGTTCATGACTTTAAAAACACGTGGAGATAGAGTGAGGCTAACTATAATACCCTATAGAGGTGGATCAAAGAGACACAATACCAAGAGGTTTCACCTAGAAGGTTTACCAAATTAGTGGATCAGATCCCTTATGAAGATGGAACTAGGGAGGTGTTTTCCATAAAGGGAGGATGTCACACCATGAAGGTTGATCAGAACACCACAGGGTGTGGATTAGAGAGGTCCACCCCTTGGAGGGGGACACCAACATTCACCATTGGTTGGGATTGAACCTCGGGGAGGCATCCTACATAACCTATTTAGAAGATAGGAATCAAAACCCACATAGTTCTATGAATGGTGTGGGGCATACCCATGTGAGATTCCCTTTATAAGAGGAATCCTCTTGGATGGATTGTGTGTGGATTAAGCATGTGAGATTCTCATATTCTGCTAGGAGAAACAATGGTGTGTGTGGGGATTATGTGTAGGAACAAACTCGGTGTATTGGATGATCTCACCAGGATGTAGCGGACCAGGTAAAACCAAGATAGATTATGGGTGGATTGTATTGAGGGTATTGAATGAATGGATTGTTTAAGGTGTCGGGTTTGAACCTCAGGGAGGCTTCCTATATATCCTAGTTATATCAATGTCCATATAGTTTTGGAAGGGTAATTGGGGCTTAGACATAATGAGGTGGCCCAATGAGAAGTTGATCATATGGTTGGGGATACACATAGGAGTTTTCCGGGGTATATGAGGATGATTAGGGATTACATCTAAAGAGGAGAACCATGGGGATTGGATGGATGTCATGAATGTTACTAACCTTTAAGCCCACATTAGTCCTGATTGGTGTGAGAAACAAGAGGAAGCGGTAGTCTTGACATTCATGTCACAAAAGAAGCATCAATGAGAGATGGTGTGGGGCTTAGGTGTGTAAAATGCCCAAGGAGTATCCAATTCCATGTGAGGAGGATCTCATTCCCTAATGTTGGGGATTACACATGAAATCTCCCATGGTGACAAATCCTAAAGGAAGAGAAAAATAGAGGTATCTGGTGACCATCCCTTCTCTAACCGAGTGGTGGAGGGGTGAGGTTGAGAAAAGTTGACACCTCCTGCAATAAAGGCTATGGGATTACTCCAGGAAGGATTCCTAGGAGGATATAATTCACAATGTAGAGGGTTAGGAGGATGTTATTCCATGTCAGGAGGATCAAATTCCATGTGAGTATGATCTCATTCAAAATTATTCAACATACGACATCCTACATTTTCCACATAGGGAGAGGCCATAGTTTAATGTCATGTGTTGAGGATGTTTGGTTCTAGAACGTTTTACAACATGTTTCTCGAATGTAGGGGAATCAATCTACGCCCCTTGGTATTACATAACCATTGATAATAAAACCTTGGGAGGGGGATGGATTAGTAATTCTAGGTTTCAACAGTGTAGAGGAGTGTTCACTTACAAGGTCCATGTTAGGGTCCCTATGCGAAAAATCAAGTGTAATTAGAATACCTATGATGAAAATTGATAGGTAGGGAATAAAAACAGGGGAAACATCATGAGAAACCAATAAATAACTACACACAAACCTGAAGGGATTCATGGAGGAGGCACTCATAAGAAATGAGAGATTAATGTAAGAGGGTCTTGGATGTGGTGATTTAGAGTAAAGTCAATCCCTAGAGCATAAAATAGAAGTTGATCACAAGATTAGAGTCTTACACGCAAGGGGAAGAGTTGAGAATAAGATTAGGGTGCACCAAATAATAGTTTTTCATGCAATAAGGGTCCTTTT
This sequence comes from Viscum album, assembly GCA_963277665.1. Classification (NCBI taxonomy): domain Eukaryota; kingdom Viridiplantae; phylum Streptophyta; class Magnoliopsida; order Santalales; family Viscaceae; genus Viscum; species Viscum album. The sequence continues at coordinate 602,441,608 of OY728148.1, forward strand.
CATGCACCCAGCATAGGTGAAAAAGAAACATATCAGGATCAACATGTCACGACTCGTCCCCCAAGGTCTGTTCAGTGACTACCCCGAGCTTGCCTTAAATAGGACAGGGGCTAGCGACCAGCACCGGAAAGGCGTATACCTATAACGGGAAGGCATTGCCTTTAAACCTGTACAGTCACACAGAATAGTATGCAACAAGATGCAACCACAAAGTAAACCGATGTAGAAAAAAGAGTTCTGAAAGTAAAGGGTCTGGAATACAAGCCCAACTAAAGAGTACAATTACAACTAAAAATTACAAAACAGCTCCTGGATCTCCCACCTATGATCCTACATGAACGGTAGGTACATCTCATGAACAATATTCTCTATGTCACGTCATGCCAAAAGGTCAACCTCCTGGCACCATCCAGTCCTAGCTCCCTCAGCCTCGATCAACGTTGTACATCATCTGTATAATACATAACAAGGTGCGAGTGTAGACCATGTAGGGGTGAGTAAAATGATACTCAGTAGGGACCCCGAGACCCCCATAGGTTTCCCAAAGTTCCAAAAAAGAAAAACCACAAATCAAGGACACAAACTCAAATCATGAAGCATTATACATCAACTCTACTTAGGTATATGACCATACATATACCTAAGTTGTCAAGATATACTCATATCACACATGAGAGAAGAATGCCTCAAAGGTAACACCACAAAGGTACAATTATCACACAGGTAACACCACGAAGCTAGAAGTACCACACATGTAACATCATGAATATGGAAGTACCACACAGGTAATGCCACAAAGATAGAAGTACCACACAGGTAACACCATGATGATAGAAGTACCACGCAGGTAACACCATTAAGATAGAAGTACCACACAGGTAACACCACGAATATAGAAGTACCACACAGGTAACACCACGAAGATAGAAGTACCACGTAGGTAACACCACAAAGATAGAAGTATCACACGGGTAAAAGACACATATCACAATCAGGTATAATTTAAGTACAGAAGTACAGATAATTATTCGTAAGCTAGATCATATTAATCTACTAAGAGGCACTACTGGTGACCCATACAGGATCGATAGGTACTAACCCCCACTGACCCACACAAGATCTAACCCACTCAGGATATTTATGCTTTGATCCACACAAGATCTCTAAGCGCTAACTCATATAGGATCTAACATATGTTGACCCACACAGGATCGATATGTGCTTACCTACATAGGATCGATGTTCTTTCTTCACGTTACAGCCTGCCATAGGATTCCTTGCACCCAGTGTGCTCGAGTTCTGTAGAATCTTCCCCTCAAGATATCATTCATACCTCAACCACCACTAAGCTCCATAAAGGATAAACCCAAAGTACCACCACATCATAAGGGTTTCAACGCGATAGATGGTGCATCAATCAGACGTCTGGTCTGTGATTTATAAGTGTTTTAATTCTGGGGACTCAGTTGGATTTGGGTTTGATCCAACCTAGCTGTAATCCAACTATCTCCAAAACTCAAGTGGATTATATAAAAAATACCATCTCGATCCAAGTATCCTATTGTCATAGATGGTTCATCAAATGGACGTATGGTTCTCCATATATGGCCCTTTTAGTGTTTCTGGGTCCGATTGGGCCCGGGTCCGGTCTGACCCACTCTAGACCAACCCGAACCGACCTAGTCTGGGCCGACCCAACCTGCTGGACCCGAGGTCCATCCTGGCCCTCAAGGGGGCGCTGTCCAACTTGGTGAGTCGGTCAATGATCACCCAAATGGAATCATGTACATAGGATGTACATGGAAGCCTTGTCCCAAATTCCATGGAGATACCATCCCACTTCCACTCCATCACCTCTAGTGGTTGCACTAATCCTGCTGAACTTGATGTTCAACCTTTACTTTTTGAAAAGTGAGGCATCATGAAAAAAACTCTTCCATGACCTTCTTCATCCCAGGACACCAGTGCTGATACCAGAGGTCTTGGTACATCTTCGCCACACTAGGATGTACCGCTAGAGGAGTCGCACGGAACTCCATAATCACCTCCTCTTGTAGAGCCACCGATACCATGGTACATCCTTTGAGGAGGATGACATGCTCCCCACCTTCTGAAAATCCTTCAGGTGCTTGTCTTGAGGATATCTGAGAACGTCGAGCCTCACAGTCAAAGTCCCCAATCTGTGCTTCCCTGACTCACTGAAGGAGTGGGGGAGTGACTGTCATTAAAAATAGAGGTAAGATGCTCCATCTCTATCCATGAAGTATATCTGAAATGCGGCTAGCTGCTCTGCTGCCTTACTCAACAACTACAGACTAGATCTTCTAGTGAGTGCATCGGCTACCACATTCCCCTTCCCAGATGTATAGACTATCTCAAAGACATAGTCTTAATGAATCTCTATCCATCACCACTGTCTCAGGTTCAAGTCCTTCTAAGAGTAGATATACTTGAGACTCTTGTGATCAGAGTAGACTGTAAAATGATCACACATCAAGTAATGTCATCATATCTTCAAGGAGAAGACCATTGTTTCTAACTCCAAGTCATGGGTAGTGTAGTTCTTCTCATGTTGTCTCAGCTATCTCGAACCATAAGCGATCATAGCTCACTCCTACATTAGGAAACATCCAAGTCTAGGCCCTAATGTGTCATAGTAGACAACATACCCAACGCCCTCGTCTGGTAGCCTCAAGATGGGGGCACTCATCTGTCTCTACCTCAGCTCCTAAAAATTCTGTTGGTATCTCTCTGTCCATACGAAGGGATGTCCCTTATTCGTCAATGCTGACAAGGGTGTCACAGCTCCAGAAAAGCCAGGCACAAATCTCCGGTAGTATCCAGCCAACCCCAGGAAACTCTGTACCTCAGTCACACTTCTAGGTGGATCCTAAGAAAGCACAACCTCTATCTTTTCCAGATCCACTACAACTCTATAATTCAAGATAATGTGTCCCAAAAAGTGGACCTCTCATATACAGAACTAGAACTTCGAGAGCTTACAATAAAGCTGGTGCTCTCGGAGTGTATCCAGAAATATCTGTAGATGATAGGCATGCTCCTCCTTTGTCGTTGAGTATATAAATATGTCATCAATGAATACCACCACAAATTGATCGAGTTATGGCTGGAAGATCCTGTTCATGAGTCCCCTAAACACTGTTGGGGCATTGGTCATGCTGAACGGCATAACCAAGAACTCATAGTGTCCATACTGACATGTAAAGGTCATCTTCTACACATCCTCATCTCGTACCCTAAGTAGATGATAGCTTGATCTAATTTCTATCTTCAAAACCCAATGAGCTCCATTCAACTGATCGAAAAGATCATCAATCCTTGTAAGTTGATCTTTTTTCTTCACAGCCACCTGGTTCAGGAGCCGGTAGTCCACATAGAGTCTCAAACTCTCAACTTCCTTTTTGGCGAACACAATTGGGGCTTCCCATGGAGACACACTGGGCCTAATGAACCACTTCATCTGTAAGTCCTCCAACTATACCCGTAACTCTATAATCTCTGCAGGATATATCCGATATGCTGGTGTAGATATTGGTGCTATCCTGGGGTACAATTCAATGTAAAATTATACCTCTATTCATGGAGGTAGTCCCTGAACATCATCAGGAAAGACATAAACATACTGGTCCACCACTACAGGATAGCTCAGACTCTCAACATCTACTACTCCAAGGGTAAGGCCAGCCAACTGATGTGTGATCGGCAACACCCTCTTCTGGGTAAGTCCGTCTTGTGCTGCAAAGGTTTCCTTCTCACCGGAGAAGGAAAACATGTTCCCATCCTCACGGACACACCACACTTTGGGCTTAATATAGGCGATCTGAGCATGGACTGTTGATAACCAGTCCATACGCAAGATGACGTTGTAAGACCTCGATGCCATAACCAGAAGATCCTAGCTGAAGCTCTCACCTCCTAGAGAAAGCTCAAACTATCGGCACTAGTGTGTAATCATTGAATCCCTTCATGTAGGAGTCTCTAGCTGTAAGGATCGAGCCAACGACTCTATCGGAATCTCTAAGCTCTGAACGGGGTTCATGGAAATAAAAGTGTGAATGGAACCTATGTCAATAAGTACTGCATCTAAGGTGGAGTAGAGATAGATCATACCTCAAATCATCTCTAAAGAACTGTGATCATAGGCTTCAGCTACCTGGATTTGAGATCATCCCTATCCACCTACTCCCTATGGTTCGGGTGGACCACCTAGAGGTGGTGGCAGTAGAACCTCGAATTGCCACCTACCACCTGCTACACGGCCAACTCCACTTCCACATTCGCTACCATGAATAACTCCTCGCTCAAACCTCTGCCTCTGCCTCAGGGGTCCCTCGACCATCTTTTGGTATTCCGTATGGTGGGTTAGGCAATCACGATCCATGTGACCATGCCCGCCGTATGAGTTTCACTACCTGATCCTTTGTTGTCTTCCTCTCTCCCATGTGCCCCAAACCACCGACCCTATATCCTGAAGTCTTCCACCATAAGGCCTATCCCACTTGGGCCCTTTCATCATCCACTTACTACCTACTACAGATGACTCTGCTACATGACGACCGGTGGTGGGTCTCGCTGTCAGTGCCTGCTTAGCTAGGACGCTCTCCACCAAAAGCGCTCGTTCTAGAACTCTAGCCTATGTCGGTATGTTGAGCGATATCATCAATGCTCTGATCTCCCATTGGAGACCCTTGTCAAAGGTTTTTTCCCTAAAAAAAGGTCCCTTTCCATGTTGGTGGAGTAGCAGGAGAGATCAGTGAACCTCACCGAGTACTGGGCCACAGTCATGTTTCCCTACTGTAAGTACAGCATCTCCTGTATACGCAGTGAGGGCATAGTCTCTTGGACGAACTCTACCATGAAAATTATCTTGAAGTCTGCACAGATGAGGGTCACCTCATCATGTATCTAGAGCATCAAGATCCACCAACTCCCAGCTACTTCCTGAAAAATACTAGCTTCTAGGATCACCATAAGGTTAGATAGTGTCCCAACCAGGCAGAAAACTTGGACTACAGCCTAGCCAGTCCTTAGCCACCTGCGGGTCCATCTCACCTTAGAACCTCAGAGGTCTCTACCACTGAAACTTGTGAAACACGCTCAGTCAGCGTGCATCCTCTGCTGGTGGGGCTAGTGGCAATCACTTCCCAATAGGTAGTGGTGCTACTGGTACACCACTCGAAGGTGCTAACGTTGTAAGAGGGCCTTACACTATGGCCTCTTCGCTCGATGGGCCATCATCGCGTACTCTCTCGGGAATCCCGGCTTGCTGTCTATGTGGTGGAATCCAAAAATAAGACAGGTGTTCCATGGTCAATATGTTATACCTGATGATCTTACTCAAAGAGATCATAAGAAAAACTTTTCAAAAACACACGCAATCAGTGTTTCCGTGCACAGAGTTGGAAATCAAAATTTAGGGTCCTAGTGTGTGGATACATCGGCCACTGCACCAAAACTAGATTCCCCAAACCAAAAACCACACTCATAACACTTAACGCTATTTCCATATAGAAAAGATCAGAGTCTTAGTTCTTCGGTAGAAATAATTCCTCTGATACCACTTTTTCATGACCCGTCCCATGGGGTTCGTTCCGTGACTACCCCAAGCCCGCCTTTCATAGGCCTTGGGATGGCGACTAGCACCAGAAAGGCATATCCCTAAAATGGGAAGGCATTACCTTTTAAACTATACAAACACACAGTCCACGAACACGACAAGGAGAAACCACGAAATAAACTGCTATAGTAAAAGTGTGCTAAAAGTAAAGGGGCGAGAATAAAAGATCAATTGAAAAGTAAAAGTACAAATAAAAAGTAAAAAACAACTGAATGGTACAAAACAACTCCTGGATCGTCCACTGAGGATCCTACCTGAAGGGTAGGTACAGCTCACAAACAGTAGTCCCTGTGTCACGTCTTGCCAAATGGTCCACCTCTGAGTACCGCCTTGTCCTGGCTTCCACATCCTCGATCAATATTGTTTGTCATATACAAAAGAAACAACAAGTCATGGGCATAGTCTATGAAAAGGTGAGTATAACGATACTCAGTAGGGACCTTGAGACCCCAATAAGTCTCCTAGAGTTCCACGAAGGAAAAACCACAAAGTAAGAGTTCAACTATACTAAGTTATATTCCCATACATATACCTAAGTTAACAAGATATAGTCATCTCATATATGAGGGAAGAATACAACAAAGGTAACACCACGAAGGTAGGAATACCACACAGTTAACACCACCGAGCTAGAAGTACCACACAGGTAATACCACGAGGAAAGATACCACAAAGGTAGAATTACCATACAGGTATCACCCGTAAGACAACACCACGAAGGTAGAAGTACCACATAGGTAACACCACTAAGACAACACCATGAAGGTAGAAGTACCAAAAAGGTAACACAACAAAGATAGAAGTACCACACAGGTAACACCATGAAGATAACACCACGAAGATGAAAACACTCGGCTCACAATCTGATATAAGTTATGTACAGAAGTACAAATGATTAGTCATAAGCTATATCATCTTATTCTATTAAGAGAAACTGCTTAAAACCCACATAGGATCGATAAGTACTAACCCCCACTAACCCACACAGGATATGAACCACACAAGATCGGTATGTGATGAACCAGGCAGGATCGTTGGGCACTGACCCACACTGGATCTGATAGATGCTGACCCACACAGGATTGATAAATGCTGACCCACACAGGATCAATGTTGTTTCTTCACATTATAACCTTCCACAGGATTCCTCTAACCTGGTGTGCTAGAGTTCTGTAGAATATTCCCCTTAAGATATCAGTCATACATCGATTACCACTAATCTCCCCAAAGGAGAAACCCAAAGGGCTTCCATGTCGTAAGGGTTTCAACACGATAGAAAGTGTGGTAATTGGACGACTGGTATGTGAGTTATAAGTGTTTTAGTTTTTGGGTCCTGATTGAATTTGAGTTCGATCCAACCAAGACATACTCCAACTATCTCCAAAACTCAAGTGGAGTATAAAAAAATACCATCTCGATCCAAGGATCCCAGTGCCACATACAGTTCATCAAACGAACGTCTGGTTCCCAAGATATGGCCCTTTAAGTGTTTCTGGGTCCGGTAGGGCCCGGGACTGGTCCGACCTGGTTGGACCGACCCGACCCGACCCGATCTGGACATACCCAACCCGGTTTGGCTCAACCCAACCAGGTCTTGGTCAGACCTAGCTGGGCTGGGCCGCGGCGGGCTCAGCCCGCTGGACCCGAGTTCAGGCCCGGCCTGTAAGGGGTGCGACCTAGCCCGCAAGATGGAATCCCAACCCGCAAGGGGGAGCCCAACTTTCAAGGGGGAGACCCAGCCCGCAAGGGGGCAGCTCGGTCCCCAAGGGGGAGGCCCGGCCCGCAAGGAGGCGCAGCCCACCGGTCTGCCCCGTTGTGAGGTCCGCCCGAGTTGTCACGGGAGGGGACCCCACCCCCCTATTTGGAACGTGAAGCAGCAGCACCTAAGGGCGCCAGAAGGTCACTGTGGGACCCACTGTGGGTCTTCCAGCCATGGCATCAGAACCGCGACTCCTCCAGTAGCATGTTGGATGCACCGCCCTCCACTTATGCGGTCTTCCACCTCTTCCGACTGCCGCAGCCGGTTCCTCTGGCAGTGCAGGTGTGCCGCCTCCTTCCTCGCGGTCAGTCGATGTGCCGTCCATCGCCTTCATTCGTCGTGGATTCGGTCTCCACCCCTTGCTCACCGGCGGCGCGCTACAGCGCGCCGCACGTCCTTTGCCGATGGCTGGTGTCGGCTGCCACCATCCTTTGTTGCCCTTGGGCTCATCCAACTCGAAGGAAAAACTAGTGAAGAACTCACAAACATTGAACAAAAAGGGCAGAGGGATCGGGCCTTGTTCAGTTTGATAGTTCTCTCTACGTTAGGTTGATATCAAGAGGGTAGGAAGGATTCAAATAAATCATGAAAAAAATCAAGATCAAACCCTACCTCGAATCGTTAGAGAGTGCTCGTGGCTAAAGATGACGGGTCGGCGTTCATTGTCCCTATAACAAGCTGCCAATGTTGCTGCTCAACTATCACCCTTTGGTTCATGATTTGGCATCACCCATCACAGCCCCCTAGAACTAGCTCCATCCTCCAAGGGTTTGGCATTGCGGCACTGTTTCAGCACTTTGTTGTTTGGTGAAGCATTGCCAATAGCTCTCCCCCAAACTCTATATAAATAAGAGGGGGTATCTAACGCTCTTGGGATTTATGAGGGATCATTAATTAAGAACCTTCCTCATTACCAATTACGTGGTTACTTTATATTGAAGGTTTAAAACATTTAATGCCTTAACACATCACTGGTCCCATGTTTTCATTTGTCCGTTGGAGGAAAAGAAAGAATTAAATCAAATAAAAAAGTTATTTTATTTATTCTTTTGAAAAGTCCCAAATACTATCTTATTCTCCCGACCTACTGCAGTTGAAGTGAAGCCTCCCTTAAGCGAATCCCATCACTTTGGAATCAACAGTACCCTCATATTTTTAATCCGAGCAGTGATTCAAAAGTTAGAAAACGTCGATCATGAGTTTACAGAACATAACTAAAAATAAGTTCAGAAAGTTATTCCAGGCACACAGGGCCTTAGAATCATGTGCCGTCAATTATCGCAGACTTTTAATAATTCCATATAATTAAAAAATATTACATGGAAAATTTGGGTCTTTACATTATGCATTTTCTAAACATATATTAAAAAAATATCATAAATTAATTTTGGGCACACTCGGTCTCGAAATCCCATGCCATCAATTTTTTGCAGACTCGTAATAATTCCATATAATTAAAAAAACATTACATAGAAAATATAGGTCTTTAAATTGTCCCCATATTAGTCATTTTCATCCCTGAAAGCCACAACATAGACTAAGGAAACAAATGGGGGTACTGAGCACAAATTTGAGCCTCCTGCTCCCATGTGCTTTCCAAGAGGTTCCCATGTTGCTAGTGAATGTGCACAATAGTTATCAACCAACCACGAAGGAATCGCTCCTATCGACCCTCAATCCCTACTAGAACCTTCGTAAATGTCGCTCCATCATCAAAGTCTAGCTTGTCATGGTTGATGATGTGATATGAGGCATGCACGTATCTCCTCGGGAGGGATATGTGGAAGATGTTGTGAACCCTCTCCAACTGCGGTGGAAGTGCCAAGTTGTATGCCACCTATCCTATCCGCAAAAGTATCAGAAATGGTCTGATAAACCTCAGTGATAACATTCTGTCTCATCCAAATATCTGTAAACCTCATCGAGGTGAGACCCATAGGAAGACTTGGCCTCCCTCCTCAAACTCCAAAGGTCTTCGCCACCTGTCGGCATAAGACTTTTGTATACTCCGTGCATTCTTCATCAGCTTTTAGATTACCTTCTCCTTCTCAGTAGTAGCCCGTACCAAATTTGTACCCATAAATGCTGACTCCCCTGAGTCTATCCAGCATAAAGGTGATCTGTAAGGTCAATCGTACAAGGCCTTAAATGGTGACATACCGATGGTGGAGTGGCAGTTGTTGTTGAATGTGAAATCCACCAAGGGAAAGTGATCCTCCCAACTGCGGCCAAAATCTAGGACACATGCATAAAGCATTTCCTCCAATGTTTGAATGGTCTGCTCTGTCTGACCATCCGTATAAGGATAAAAGGTGGTGCTCAAATGTAGCTAAGTCTTGAATGCCTCCTTTAACCCCTTCCAAATCTGGGATGTAATACATGAATCACGGTCAGAGAAAATCTTCGATGGCACCCCATGAAGTTGCAAAATCTTCTACATGTAGAGGCTTCCCAATCCCTCTACTGATCCCTACTCTCAAATGGGTAGGAAGTTGGCCGACTTGGTGAGTCAGTCAACGATCACCTAGATGGAATCATGTCCCCTAGACATATGTGGAAGCCCTATAAAAATTCCACGGAGATTATATCCCACTTCCACTATGGAACCTCTAGTGGTTGTGCTAAGCCTGATAAAACCTGATGCTCGGACTTCACTTACTAACAAGTGAGGCATAGTGAAACAAACTCTGCCACCTCCTTCTTCATCCCTAGACACTAATGCTGATGTTAGAGGTCCTGGTACATCTTCGCCACACCAAGATGTACCACCAGAGGGGATGTATGGAACTCCCTCGACACCTCCTCCCATAGCACAACTGGAACCATGGTATGTCCTATGAAGATGATGGCATGCTCTCCAACTTTAGAAAATCTATCAGGTGTTTGTCCAGAGGATATCTGAGCACGTCGAGCCTCGAAGTCAATGTCCCCATGTTGTGCCTCCCTGAATCACTAAAGGAGTGGGGGAGTGACTGTCATAGACTGGAGGTAAGCTACTCTATCTCTATCTATGAAGGATATCTACAATGTAGATAGCTTCTATGTCACCTCACTCATCAATTGCAGACAAGACCTCCTGGTGAGTGAATTTTCTACCACATTCCCCTTCCCAGAAGTATAGACTATCTCAAAGTCATAGTATTGGAGGAACTCCAGCCATCAATATTATATCAGGTTCAGGTACTTCTATAAGAAGATATACCTAAGTATCTTGTGATCATAGTAGACTGTAAAAAGTTTACCCATCATGTAATGTCGCCACATCTTTAAGGAGAAGACCACTGGTGGTAACTCTATGTCATGGGTAGTGTTGTTTTTCTCATGTTGTCTCAGCTTTCATTAACCATATGCTATCACTGCTTGCTCTTTCATTAGGACACATCCAAGTCTAGGCTTGAATGCGTCATAGTAGACTACATACCCAACGCCCTCTTCTGGTAGCCTCAAAATGGGGGCACTCATTAATCTCAGTCTCAGCTCCTAAAATCTCTAGTGGCATCTCTCCGTCCATATGAAGGGTTTTCCCTTTCTTTTCAACACTGACAAGTGTTACAAAACTCTAGAAAAGCCATATACAAATCTCCGATAGTATCCATCCAACCCCAAGAAACTCCGCACCTCAGTGACACTCCTGGGTGGCTCCTAAGAAAGTATAGCCTCTATCTTCACTGTATCCACTACAACTCTAGTCTCTGAGATAACATGTCCTAGAAAGTGGACTTATCTTATCCAAAACTGGCACTTCGAGAGCATACCATAAATTTGGTGCTCTCGGATTGTATCCTGAACTATCTGTAGATGATAGGAATGCTCCTCCTCTATCGCAGAGTATATCAAGATGACATCAATGAAGACCACCACAAAGCGATCGAGGTGTGGCTAGAAGATCCTTTTCATGAGTCCCATGAACACTGTTGGGGCATTGGTCACGCCGAGCGGCATAACCAAGAACTCATAGTGGCCAAACCGACATCTAAAGTCCGTCATCTACACATCCTCATCTCTTACCCTGAGCTGATGATAGCCTAATCTAAGGTCTATCTTTGAAAACCAACGAGCTCCCTTCAGCTGATCGAAAATATCATCAATCCTCGGATGTGGATAATTTTTCTTCATGGTCACCTGATTCATGCACCGATAGTCCACACATAGTCTCAAACTCCCACATGCCTTCTTGGAAAACAAAATCGGGGCTGCCCATGGAGAAACACTAGTCCTTATGAACCCCATTATCTACATGTCCTCCAACTATACCCGTAACTCACGAAGCTTTGTGGGAGCCATCCAATATGCTAGTCTAGATATCAGTATCGTCCCAGGGTATAGGTCGATGTAAGAGTATACCCCCATATGAGGAGGAAGTCCTGGAATATCATCAAGAAAGACATCGGTAAAGTGTTCCACCACTACAGGATAGCTCGGACTCTCAACATCTACTGATCTGAGGGTAAGGATAGCCAATTGATGTTTGATCGGTTGCACCCTCCTCTGGGTAAGTCCATCCTGTGCTGCTAAGGTTCCCTTCTCGCTGATGAAGGAAAACCTGGTCCCATCCTCGCGGACACACCACACTTTCTTTCTAATACATTCAATATGAGCGTACACTGTGGATAACCAGTCCATACCAAATATGATGTCGTAAGGCCTCGATGCCACTACTAGAAGATCCCAGCCGAAGCTCTCACATCCTAGAGTAAGCTCACACTACAGTCACCAGTGTGTAATCGTTGAATCCTCTGTCGTAAGAGTTTCTAGCTGTAAGGATTGAGCTAATGGCTCCACTAGAATCTTCGAGCTCCAAACGAGGGTTGTTTAAATAAAATAATGACTGGAACATGTGTCTATAAGTATTGCATATAAGGTAGAGTAGACACAGATTGTACCTCTAATCATCTCTGGAGAACCGTGGTCATAGGCCTTAGCTGCCTGAAGCTGAGCTCGTCCTTATACACCTGCTCCATATGGTCAGGGTGGACCACATGGAGGAGGTGGCGGTAAAACCTCGAATCTCCACCCACTGCATGTTACACAACAAGATCCTCTACCAAGTTCTCCTACTACCTGCAGACCTCCCAGATTGAATCTCTGACTCTGGCTCGGCGGTCCCTCGAACGCCTGCTGGTCATCCGTACTGCGGGTTGGGCAGTCGCGAGCCATGTGACCCTGCCCGCCGCATGAGTAGCACTACCTGCTCCTCAGATTTCCTCCTCTATCATGTGAGCCCCTCACCACCGAACATGTATCCTGAGGTATTCCACCTGAATGACTAGCCTTCTTGGGACCTTGAATCATCTATTTACTGCCTGCTACAGATGAATCTGCTACCAGACGTCTGATGGTGGGTCTCACTAACAGTGCATGCTCAGCTAGGAAGCTGTCCACCAAAAATGATCACTCTATCACCCAGCCTGCGTTGGAAATTTGAGTGATATCATTGATGACATGATCTCATATCGGAGACCCTGCTCAAAGGTTCGAGCCCTGAATAAAGGGTCTTATACCATTTCACTGGAGTAGTGGGGGAGATCAGTAAACCTTACCGAGTACTAGTCAACAGTCATGTTGCCCTACTGTAAGTACAGTATCTCCTGTACACTCACTGAGCGTAGAGTCGGTGGTAAAAACTCTGCCCTAAAAAGGCCCTCAAAGTCTTCTATATGATGGTCACCTCGTCGTGTATCTGGAGTTTCAAACTCCACCATATTCCAGCATCTCCTTGGAAGTGATTGGCAGCTAGGATGACCATCAGATCAGCTGGTGTCCAAACTAAGTGAAAAACTCTGGCCACAGCCTCCAGCCAGTCCTCAGCCGCCTGCAGATCCATCTCACGTCGGAACCTCAGAGGCCTATTTTACTGAAACCCATGTAACACACTTAGTTGGCATGCACCCTATACTGGTGGAGCTGGTGGAAATAGTTTCCCAATGGGTAGGGGTGTTGCTGGTACACCACCTGAAGGTGGGAACGTCATAAGAGGGCCCCGCACCGAGGCCTCATCACTCTATGGGACGTCATTGCGTACTCTCTTAGGAATCCGGGCTGGATGTCTACATGGAAGAATCCTAAAAGAAGATAGGTGTTCCACGGTAAATTATTTATACACGGTGAGCTGGCTCAAAGAAATCACAAGAAAAACTTTTCAAAAACACACGCAATCTATGTTTCTGTGCATTAAGTCTGAATAAGAATTCAGCATCTTGGTGTATGTATAAGTCGACTTCCACACGAACACTGGATTCCCCAAAGTGAAAAACACACTCATAACACTTAACACTACGACCACACAGAGAATATCAGAGTCCTAGTTCTTTGGTAGAACTGACTCCTCTGATACCACTTTGTCACAACTCGTCCCCCGGGGCCCATGTCGTGACCACCCCAAGCCCGCCTTCCAAAGGCCAGGTGCTCATGACTAGAACCGGAAAGGCGTATCCCTATAACCGGAAGTCATTTCCTTTAAACCTGTACAATCACACAGACTAGTACGCAATGATATGAAACCACAAAGTAAAATTTTGTAGTAAAAAAATTATTGAATGTAAAGGGGAGAGAATACAAGCTCAACTAAAGAGTACAAGTACAAATTAAAAGTACAAAACAACTCCTGGATCGTCCACTGAGGATTCTACTAGAAGGGTAAGAAAAAATCACGAACAATATTCTCTGCGTCATGTCATGCCAAATGGTCCACCTCCGAGCACTGTCCAGTCCTGGCTCCCTCGGCCTCAACCAACATTGTACATCGTCTGCACAAGACACAACATGGTGTAGGAATAGCCCATGTAGGGGTGAGTATACTGATTCTCAATAGGGACCCCGAGACCCCCGTAGGTCTCCCATAGTTCACAAAGGAAAAACCAAAAATTAAGACCAGTAACTCAAAGAACGAAGCAATAGACATCAACTCTACTTAGGTATATGCCCATACATATACCTAAGTTGTCAAGATATACTTATCTCATACAAGAGTGGAGAATACCACAAAGGTAACACCACGAAGGTAGAAGTACCACACAGGTAACACCACGAAGATAGAAGTACCACAGAGGTAACACCATGAAGATAGATGTACCACACAGGTAACACCATGAAGATAGAAGTACCACACAGGTAACACCATGAAGATAGAAGTACAACATAGGTAACACCACGATGATAGAAGTACCACAAAGGTAAAAGACTCTACTCACAATCAGGTATAACTTAAGTACATAAGTACAGATGATTAGTCGTAAGCTAAATCATCTTATTCTATTAATTGGCACTGATGCTGACCCACATAGGATCGATAGGTACTAACCCCCACTGACCAACACAGGATCTGACCCACTCAGGATCGATATGTGCTAACCCACACAGGATTGTTGAGCACTGACCCACACATGATCAGATAGATGTTGACCTACATAGGATTGATAGATGTTGACCCATGTAGAATTGATAGATGCTGACCCACATAGGATCGATGGTCTTTCTTCACGTTACATCCAGCCACAGGATTCCTCGCACCCAGTGCACTCGAGTTCCGTAGAATCTACCCCTCGAGATATCGGTCATACCTCAACTGCCACTAAGCTCCACAAAGTAGTACCCCCATGTCGTAAGGGTTCCAACTCGATAGATGGTGCGTCAATAAGACACTCTGTCGGTGAGTTATAAGAATTTTAGTTCCGGGGGCACAGTTGGATTCGGGTTCGATCCAACTTGTCTGTACTCCAACTATCACCAAAACTTATGTTGAGTAAACCAAAAGTACCGTCTCGCTCCAAGGGTCTCAGAACCGCAGACGGTTCTTCAAACGAATACCACATTCTAAAGTTTTGGACCTTTAAGAGAAACTGGGCCTAGTGGGGTCCGGGACTGGTCCGACCCGATCGGACTAACCCAGCCCGATCCGGTCTGGGCTGACCCGACCCGGTATGGATTTGACCTAGCTGAACTAGGCCGCGGTCTATCCTGGCCCACAAGGTGGGTGCGGCCCGGCCCGTAAGGGGGGAGGGGCGGCCCGTAAGGGGGGTGCGGCCTGCTAGGCAGGTAGCCAGCTGGGCAGGTGTGGCCCGGCACATTGTGGGGCGCAGCCCGGCCCGCGGTGGGGTCCGCCCTAGCTGGCACGGGGGGTGAGACCCCTGACCTTCCCAAACAGCCATGAGGGCTTTCGTCATGTGAAATGACACCGCCTCCCCGTCACCGTGGAACCCTCCAGAGGCATGGGTTCCCCATCCGTCGTGGCTTAAGCAGCGGCCCCTTGCTCACCAGAAACATGCTGGTCACGCCACCCTCTTCTTCCATGGTTGGCCTATGTTCCAGCCACCTCCTTCGACCGCCGCGGCTTACGAGCCGCGGCTGGTTCCTCCCGCAGCGCGCGATGGTGCGCTGCTCTACCTCCATCCACAGTCGACTGGTGTCGGCCAACGCTGACTGCTACGGCATCATCATGACCTCCCCCTTCTCTGGCAGTGTGTGACTACGCACCTCCACTTCCTTTGTGATCGGCCTTTGCCGACCGCCACCATCACCCAACATTCTGGGTTCTGTCCAACCCGAATTAACATTCCCCATGAATAACGCATCAATTCCAACAAAGGGTAGAGGGTTCAGGCCTTGTTTTTTTTTTCCAAACCCTCTGCATTAGCTTGGTTACATGAGGGAGATAAAGAATTCAACCATCTCTTGGAATTTCAAACATGATAAAACCCCTACCTCCAGAATGATGTAGAGCGTTCACGATTGAGGAAGTGGGTCAGTGTTTGTCTTCCCACAATAAGATTCCAATGACGCCGCTCGTACACCATCATTCAGTTCGTGGTTTGGTGTCACCTGTCACCTCCCACTGGAACCGACTCCATCATCCAAATTTTTGTCCTCTAGACATTTTTCCGGAACTTAGTTGCTTGGGGAAGCAGTGTCGACACCTCTCCGCAAGTTCCATATAAAAAGGAGAGGGGGAGGGTGTCTAACCCCTCATGAGATTTAGGGAGGTTCATTAATTAGGAACCTTCATCATTCCCAATGACGTTGTTACTTTGGACTTAATGGTTGATCCATTTAATGGCTTGACACATCGCTGGTCCTACATTGCTGCTTGTACGTTGGAGGAAAAGAAAGAAACAAATCAAATTAAAAATTTATTTTATTTATTCTTTCAAAAGTCCCAAAGTCTAACTTTTTATCCAGACCTACTGCATTCGAAGTAAAGCCTCCCTTAGGTGAATCCCGATGCTGAGGATTCAATGGTGTCCTCAGATTTTTAATCTGAGCATCAGTTCAAAAGTTAGAAAATGCCACTCACGTGTTTACTAAATGTACATTAAGAGAACTTCATAAATGCATTCCAAGCACACCGGGCCTCAGAATCACACGTCGTAAAATTTCACAGACTTATAATAAGTCTATATAATTATAAAAAATTACATGCAAAAATAAGGGTCTTTACAGAACCTACTATGTTCCTACATGAAGGGGGGCCCCAGGTAACCTATCAAGTAAGATCTTATTCTTTGAGGGTTCCATGGATTTCATGCTGTCACGGAAGAGTTTTCTTACACAAAACAGAGCAATGCTTCGACTTCTGAAGGATCATCGAACAGGGGGGTGGGGGTGAAATTCAATTTATAGATGAGGACTTTTGCGGTGGTGCACAATATTTCTAGTTTAGAAGAGGTCGTTTGATGTCACATTGAGTACATAAGAGACTTATGTAAATATCACATGTTTTAAGAACATGAAGAAACACGTATGTGTACCTTACTTATCTATTTTTGGGTGGTTAGGGTGGCAGGAACCCTTTCATCATTGCATTCGGTGTGTAAGAACTTTATGTGTGAATTTTCATCTTATGTGTGCACCTCAAAACTTGCACGTGCATCCTTTTTCAATCTTAAGATGAATATTCAGGTCGAATGGTATTTTTGGTTCACTTGAAGATGACCGTTTGTGATTTCAAGTGGAATTTGGTGCCAACAAATTCCCCCCACTCAAAATCTGATTTTAAAGGGGACGAGAAGTTCGGGATCTAAGGGGAATGCCGAATAGAGGGGTCTATTCCCGATTGGGCATGAAAAACTCACTGATAGGTGTGAAATACACCTAGTGTATGTGGGTAATCCAAGATTCATTCCTATAAATATGCGAGGGATCCAAATATACAACACCTTTACTTTCCATGTGATAGACTATTTTCCCTCGTGTGCATAAGATCACCCTTTTTGTGTGAAAAAAACTGAGATTCGACCACTTATTTTTCACAACGCTAAACTTTCCCATGCACTTTACTTGGCCAAATTACCTACATTTTTCATGTCCATGTCCCAAACTTGAATGTAACATCATGTCTTGTGTTCCGAACTTTAGATATTATGTTATTGAACCTTAATTTTTTTCAAACCATCCGAAATGGCCATCCTAGAAGAAGCTTCTCTGCTTGAGGCTTCCATCACTTCTTGAAGGGATTAGATGGGAAAAAATTATTCATACTCAGAGGGATGTATCAAACAACTGGATGCTGATGGGGATGTTGATGCAATTGAAAAATAACTATCCTTTGAGTAAATCTTTGTCATTTGGGAGATTTGGATTGATGGACGATGTAACTATCCCAGCATCCGTGATTGATATGTTGTAGTCATGGTTCACTTGGGAAGATGATATCCCACTCCACAACATCAACAAAAATGGTCACATTTATAAGGATCATAGAAAATTTTCCATTTATGTACTGAATGGGATGACCAAAATGGTCACAAGGAATGATCCAAAAGAAGAGGAGTTCCTAGATCATTATGCCACCACCATTTAGAGCATCATTAAGGATAGTAGCAAGCGATGAAAAAAGAACAAAGATATTCTATTAGGAAAAAAATTCACCAGTTATTGGGTGTGGACATACTGGGTATACTTCATGTGCCCAGAGTACAGGGTAGAACAATGAAATATCGGGCTTTATAAATCAGTGCAGACATTGCAGTTCCATTTCTACCCTCATTAGGAGTTAGTGTAAGAAATCCTTAGCTATACGTCTCTAAAAATTAACATGTTATACCTCCACCATGGGGAGGTTGGGATCAATATATGACATATCCATTTCATCAAAGGCATCCCACTTTAAGGATTTCAATATAATGAATTTATTCCTCTATAGAACACCTGGGTAAACGGTGAGTGGTCCTTAATATCAGCATGACACATACTAGAAGTAGTGAATGGGAATCTTAAGATAAAATTAATCTATAAGTACATCTAGTTCTAGGAAGGTTTAAACATGTTCCTTAAGAAGTAAGAGAAGGTGATAATGTTAGGTTGTGGAAATCAGTGTTCGGTTCTATCTCAGTGAGGGAAGGGTGGATCATACTTTTTATTTATAGAGGTAAGAAAATATCCTAAGGGGGTAAAACATGGTGGAAGGATAGGAACCAATGGTACACTACACTTCCTTCCTCTCCACCTTCTCAAGTAGGTGACTTCTACCAGTGAGGGACATGAGAATGGGACTCCACTCAAAAACACTAGTAACGATGGAG
Organism: Viscum album; assembly: GCA_963277665.1. Taxonomy (NCBI): domain Eukaryota; kingdom Viridiplantae; phylum Streptophyta; class Magnoliopsida; order Santalales; family Viscaceae; genus Viscum; species Viscum album. Next base: position 602,460,521 of record OY728148.1, read on the forward strand.
ATCCGGGAAACTAGTAACAGGGCCAACTTAGGATTTCTTGTACTGGCTAGGATGTAGAGTATACTAGATCAAAGTTCAAGGGGAAACACATCTAGGAGGATCTGTGGGCCATTTTAGTTTCTTCATGGTTAGATCACAACACATCTCAGGGGCTATGACTTTGCAATTTCCATCTTCCCACTAAAATCTGGTCAGTAGTCGTCGTTGCTGAATATAGTTGGGGATTGGATGACAATTCTTGATAATTACAAAGGAAAAAATTCAAATCAGAAAACATGAACACTTCAAATTCTATCCCTTAACGACCTTAGTAGGTCTGATGGTGGACAACCTAAAAAACTCATGGGAGAAAAAGTAGTACCTTTTGATCTTTCAAGGTGGGGTGATGGTGAATCGTATCGATAAAAAAATACTCTTTGAGCCATATGTGCCATCCCATTTATACTGAAAATTTGGATTCCATCAGTGATTAGTGAAGAAAATGTATAAAAAATCTTTTAAGAGTGGAATAATTTCATCATTTTCTAGTTTTTAGTGCATGTTGATGATCACATCCTCTAATGAAACCATCATTTTGTCACCAAACAATATTGACGTAGGCCTATCAGTGGGGTATGATGAAAAATGTGCGGAATCATATCTAGAGAAAATCCTACAGATGTACATTTGGGTGATTGAACTGGTGAGTGTGGAGCCAGATTAGTGAAGAAGTGGGAAGGTTGATTCTTAAGGGGTGAGCTAGACTCTAGGGGAACTCAATCTAGAGCCGCAATGGCGGGGGCGTTACAAGGTGCTACCACATCACTACCTCTTAAAAGGAGGAAGTACCAAAAGTGACCTCAGTGGGGGGGGGGCAATGAAAGAGGCCCTATGAGTAATTTTAGATACTTTTTAAACCATCCACTGATTCTATCTTTTCATCCATGTGGTCCACTTGGAGGAAATTTTGATCATCATTGATGATAAAGGATCTATAGATATTACTGAAGCAAGGTGGGGTCAAGCGGACAAAAGTCAGGTACATCTAGGTGGCAGGCACGGTGAACTTCCATCGGTGGAATGTATAATTAATGGTTATGGACATCTATGTGTTTTAATGATAATAGTATGAGGAATCACATTCCCTGGTTAAAGTGATGTTCGGTAAAGTGCTAGATCTGTAGGAGATGTCTTCCAAGGATGAATGAGAGGAAGAAAAAGTAGAAGAATAAGAAAAAGAGGAGGGATAAGATTCAGAATCCCAAGGGATGGATGGTTATCAGGGGAGTCGCTAATAGAATGGAGATATCGTGGGTCTAAAGAAGAGTTGGCTGAGTATCGCGAGGTAAGCCTTAATGGAAATCTTACATTGATCCCTACCTTTTCCTACAAAGGTCCACTGACATAAAATTTTATTGAACATGAGAGTCTCAATAGTGACTAGGAGATCACAACCATAGGGGCTAAATAATTGCCAATGGGCATAGAGGAGGATTCCCCGGAGCATGCCCCTAGGGCTGGGGTAGGTGGTGAACTAACCAAAACTGAAATGGTCATAGTGACATCCTTGAAATCCCATACCCTCCCTATCATTTATGGGGGGAACCATCTTATCAATCTTGAGGTGGAACCCATAGTTATGGAGATTATTCACCCAAGATAGATCATCATAATGCTCCCTCCTCCTCAAGGTAAGCGAAAATATTGAACTATCTAGTCACAAATAGGATTCCACAAGGCTTTAACATTAACATCATTGACTTTATCATGAAACCTCTATCAAAAATATGTAAGGAGAACTGATTATAGTAATTAAAATACCAAGTACGGAAGGATATCTTGTGGTGTAGTTTCCTATAGTAGGTCAAAATATTGACATGGTAGTACTCAGATCTTGAAAGTCTTTACTTTCATAGGATCATGTATATCACTTGATGAATAGATTGATTGAATTTCCTTATTTCATGTAGTGCTCAGAATATTACAAGCCCAAAAATCAGATGGGGTTGAGGCATCTAGGGGAATTATTTTGATTGTTGCACCTATCCATGAGGATCTAGTCATCTGAGTTGATTCTGCCTTGTCTCTAGATGAGTAGGAAATTGTAGCTACGAGTGATGCCACTGGTGGTACGAAACTTGAGGCTGCCAGTGGTGAGGCTGATGAGGAGGAAGAATCAAGTGAATATATTTGACCCCATGATATATATCCTAGTCCCTCAGAGAGGATAATACAAGAACACCCAGTTTTTGAACTCCTGTCTACCTTCCTGAAATATGAGACTGCATATCCTAAGGAGATGGATGACTCTAATCCTAAGGTATCCAAGGAGAATTGCATCATCTGACACATGGATTGGTGGTTAATTCAACATTTCAACAATAAAAATTCAGAGTCACGTCTAGTGATCTGAATGGGGTCCCTTCACCATATTTTGAGAAACCTTTGCATCATAGGGGAAGATGCTCAGAGTCTCCACATTCTAGTCTACGACTCCCTCCCTAGAAAGATGCTGGTGGGGAGCCAACACCTATATGTTTCCTAGATCCAGGAGAAATATGATAGTGTTTGCAGCCCTCAAAATGTAAATCAAGAGATCCAACAACTATTTAAGCAAGAGATAAAACATGTTATCTTCCTTAGAGCTCAAGATAAGGTCATTATTGGGCTAAGGGCGCAACTAGAAGAGGATGAGGACCATATGAAGCCGGTGTCTACTCAAATCATTAACCTCTAGGAAAAGTGGAGATGAGTGTAGACAAGGGTTAATGTTCTTCCTCTAGCAGCTAATAATGAATAAGTGGAGCTCAAAAATAGACAAAAACCCTTAGAGGCCACACACTAATGGCTTGGTGAATTGAAGCACTCTATCACCGGAGTGGAGCTACATGATCTATTTTTCCGAACTCATCAATTTAACTTGTTTTTTCCTTTGAAACATCTTATAAACATGAGAACATTCTTTTCATGGTTTAATTGGTTTAAATCAATAAAACATGTGAGAAAACTAATGAACAATAACTAAGCTTACATGGGCCATGCCTAGTGTGAGAAATTAGAGACGATCACATGATTTCTCACTTTTAATTTGAATGTTAGATTATCATCAATCACTCAGGGTCTTCAAAGCACTAGAAGTTTCCAGGATGAGAGAGCCCATGGCTGGAGAATAATTTTCTCATAACAGCAGATCTACTTCTTCCAATGTGTGATAGCGTACAAATAGGATAATGCCAGGGGTGTTGGAATCTACCTAAACAAAGGGAAAAAAGTGTGAATCTCTGTAAAAAAAATTTGAACACAAGGAAGATAACATGGAGACACAAGATAACTAATGACCATGTTCGAAACACAAAATTCATACCGTTAGCCTGAAATGGGGATAAATAAATGAGGGTAGACCACTGATCATGTTTGAAATAAAGAACCTATCTCATAATTTCATCCAAAGTCTTCAAGAATTTTGGACCAGAATGGAAGGGGGAGCCAAGGTAGCCTGAGACCAAACTGTTAGGGTTTTTTTCATATGTGGAAGAGGATGAGGATCCAAATGAGTTGTGTGTGAAGTGTGATAATGGAGTGATGGAATATTCAGATGGATTATAATACTCTCGAAATTATTCCACAGTATCTTATAACACATTGGAATAAGAATATTTGTCTGAGAAAAGACCAAATGTGTTTTATCAGGGAGTGTTAACTTGGATGTTGAGCGAAAACTGATGATGTGAACAATGTGGAAAATAACCAGAACCATGGGAGAGGACCTCTAAGATGAGGTTCTGGGATGCCTTGTAGTTTTTTCACATGTAAATGAGGGTGATGAACGTGCAGTTTAACATCATACGGTGAGTATGGTTCATGGTAGATTTTGACATCATGTGATTAGGATGCATCTCTTAGTTTAACATCATGTAACCAGGACATTTCATATAGTTTATGTTCATGACACCAGGACCATTGTAAATAGTTTATGGTCTTGTTGAATGGATTATAAGAATTTTTGTTCCTAGAATATTTTTTTGGACTGTTGGAAGTAAACCCAACCTGAACGAGCTAATATAGGATTGAACATCCAACAAGTATCATGGATTTAGATCGTAAGGGGGAATATGTGATGTGGTGAAAGAAAAAATTGACATGAATGAGTCTTTAAGAGGCCTTGTTCCACACCATATTTACCAATGAGTATCCCAATTTAAGGTCATAGATCTTGGACTGAGAATCCCTCACATGGATCAACCACATCTATACACATAATACCTGAACTCCTAATCCCTTGTGAGCCATGATCAATGTTACAAATAAGGATTGATATAGGGGGTTTACCTAGTGTGTGGGAGTGTACAATTTTTGTGACACCAAGATTGGAATCCCTCTGTAACACAAGAATGTGGGAAAGAGGTATGTCGAGACTCTCAAGGTCTAGATAAAGGGGAGACTAGTGAGTAAGGGTTAACCATTAACCATATTCGAAACATAAAGACCACAACCATACCAATAAATAATAGTGAGATAAAATATAGGATAAACTTTTTACCATGTTTGAAACAAAGGATTCACTATATGTTACCAAAAATACATTAGGGCATTGGATCAGGATGGGAGGTGAGCCAAATATGGAATGAGACCATCATCATTAAGGGGTTCATTTGGATGTGAATGATGGTTGAAATCTAAACCTAGAATGACTCAAAGTGTTGAACAAGAATATCAAGGAGTTGGAATGAAACTCTTTAATTACAGATAGTTTAATGTCATATTTATTAGACCGTAAGCTCTCACTTTAAGATCATGATGCTTGGGAAAAAAGGGAATATTTCAATCCAAGAGTGTATATATGACACACATGAGATAAAACGCGACATGAATAAGGGAAAATGGATCCCACATACCAAATATATATATATATTAAGATGAACTACATATAGTGTAGGTGATACACCTGATTTGTGTATACATTTCCACATATATTTTTGAAAAATAGAACATGTTTTAAGAAAATACATAATGTTTAGTGGACAAATACTTTGATTTTGGTGATCTTGTTCATTTTGAGGTGTTTTCTGGCCAAACACACTAAACTTGAGAACTCTAAGTGAAATTCCCAACTACACAGAATGTACATACCTACACGCCATGTAGACTCAAACTCAAACACAGATCAGCCAGACGAGTACACGCCTAAGTCGCCAGAACAGAGATGACACGCCGTGTTGGTGATACCTACACACCGTGTATAAGCATCTAGATTCAGTTGGTGGCATTTTCTAGAGACTAAATGCCATGTGTGGTGGCACCACATGTTGTGTAACATTCACCAACCGCCTGTCGACACTACAGATATCAAGGGAGGCACAGCTTTCCACCTACCTGAGAAAAACTACGGCAAAAGCACATTGAAGAGATTACATGAATTGTACTTTTCATACACGTTGTGTACTTTTGTTTTCTATAAATAGAGGTATTGGACTATTGCTTTAGAGGGTGATTGATAAATATTCAAAGGAGGGAGGTTCTGCTTCCATGCTACCATTGCTCCGCTACTTTTCCATTACACCATTATACTAAATAATTCACCTCTCCTCAAAGTTTCTATGATGACCACATCATGTTTCGAGGGTTCTATTGTCATCTTTTCTTCCATGTGTAACTAAAAATCCTATTTGTTGAGGTTGTGGATGATGAAGGAGTGTTTTAATCTGTATTAATTTTTATGTTTGTGTTTTTTATGTTTAATTCTTTATATTATTCTTCAATCATTTATTTTTATCACTGAAAATTTTGAGCCAGACGAAGGGCAGAATGTTTAGGGACTCAAAGGAAGAACAATGATGAATGCCTTCATGAACATTGTAAGTATTAATCTACTCATAAACGAACTTATCTAAATAAAGAATTGTGAAACACTGACTAACGAAGTAAGGAATCAGTTTCTTCAGTTATATACATAGTCTATCGGACCAAGGGAAACTTATCACAATTGAAACCCAGAGTGTTAGTTTATCATGAACAACACAACCTAATAAAAAGTTCATATAACCTCCATAATAACCACAACCCCATAATGTTCCTTTTTATATCAACCACATTAAAAAACACTTTTGTTTTCATTAAATTTAAATTTTAATCTTTACTTCGGTAATCAAAAGTGTTGTCATAATCAAAACAAAAAAATCCCACTCTAAATTTAGAATCCTTCACTAAGTTAATTAAAAACGCAATCGAATTCACTTCCGTTCAATTTGGATCGAGCCCGAACTCATGATATACTATCTTAAGAGTGTGTAATATTGATTTGGGACACTGATAACATACCTTCAGTGAAACGACATACCAAATTTTGGCACCGTTTCTAGGGACTTCGGTTTGAGTGTTCAATTTAATTGTGTTTTAATTAATTTAGTGAAAATAAAAATTAAAAATTTACAAAAATATCTTTTCTAATATAATTTTTAGTTATCCTTTTTTATCCATTTTATGAATGGGTTTTGCTTTGTGCGTGTGTAGGATCATAGGTGCATGAGAAGACACCCACATGGTCCTGGAGCACCGAGTCATCAAACATTCTTCCGATTGACTGAGAAATTGAACTGACAGTGTTGAGACGTCGACGTGCACTAGAGGAATAGAACAACCAGATCTCACCACCCATGGTGAAAAGGGAGAAGGTAGAGCTGGCCACTGAAGCTGCAGAAGGGCAGCAGTTCCAGGACCAGCAGCCTCCTGCTGCTGGTATGCCGGAGTAGGCGCCACAAGGAGGCTTCATGGAGTTCCTCCTGGGTGACTACCAGAGGCCGCTACAACAACCCCATCAGGATTACGACCATCCCCAACATACACAAAAAATATTTATGCAGCTGTACTTCACCCCTCATGAGTAGCAATATATGTCTCTTCAACTTCCTTAGCAGCCACCTCCACGTTGTACTCTCATAGAGTACGACCTGACATATATTCAAAGATCTGGCATAGGCATCATTCATCCACCAGTGTTGGCCCAACATTTCGAGATCAAACCTACTATCATGAAGCTAATCCAAAACATAGTTCGGTTCAACAGCCTGCCCAACGAGGACCCAAACACCAATATCTCCAATTTCCTATAGATATGCGACACGTTTCGCTACCAAAGTGTGTCCGAGGAATACATTTGTCTTCGCCTCATCCCCTTCTCCCTAAGGGATATAGAGAAGGAAAAGATAAAAGGTTTTCTACGAAGATCTGTACTCGCCTGGGAGGATCTACCCTAGTCGTTCCTATCAAAATATTTCCCACCTTCGAAGATGATGACCTTGTGGAATGAAATACACAACTTCCATCAGCACGACTCAGAGTCATTTTAGGAGTCATGGGAGAATTTCAAGAAGATGTTGCACAAATTCCCACACCATGGACTCCCACTTTTGATGCAGGTCTAGACCTATTACAGAGGACTGAAGAAAAAAACAAAGTCAGTGGTGGATGATGCTGCTAGAGGTACAATGGTGAGGAAGTCCCCTGATTAAATTTTTGATCTGCCGAAAGACATGTCTGCCAATACCTTCCAGTGGAATTCCGAGCAGGACACACAAAAATGAGGTATGAACAATACTGATTCCACCACTATGATTACTGCCTAGTTGGACGATGTGTCCAAAAATATCGGCACGCTGAATCTGAATAGTGCATCCCAAGTACATCTGGTGAACCATCTGGCGTACAAAAAATGTGGTGACAACCACATCATGGGAGAATGCCTGGGACCTACAGTCGGCCCTTTCCTGAGCAAGGTGAGTTATGTTTCTCAAAACCGAGGGCCGAACCAGTACTAAAACCCATGATGGTGTTATTTGTAGAACACAGGTTGTGGCCCACAGTAGTATAATCCTCCACCCCAGTGACTTCCCGGCTACGGGTATCCCCAGTATCAGAGCCAGTACTTGAGGCAACAACAACATCAGTAGGGATCTTACCCGCAGCAAGGGTATCGAAACCCTCACCCGCAGTAGCCATGGTAGCCCCCGCCTCCACCATCTATATAGCCACCTAAGCAGGAGAACACCTCGAAGATAGAGAATCTCATGAACAAGTTTATATCTACTATTGAGAACAGATTCCAGAATCAGGAGGCTTCCATTCGAAGCCTGGATAACCAAATCGGCAAGCTGGAAAACCATCTCTTAGGGAGGCACCCTGATACACAACTGGGTAACGCTAAGAAGAACCCGAGGGAGGAGGCCCATGACGTCACACTGCGAAGTGGAAAGGAGCTTCAATAGAAGGAACCCACATATCCAGGTGCACCTACACCCCCTTCTAAAAAAGACGGCCAAGTCACAGACCCCACCTCATCCAAAGGCCCACCAACAGAGGCTCTATAGAGTAAAGGAAAGGAGGTTGTCAAACCCTTCGAGCCTTCATTACCATTCCCAGAGAGGATGAAGTAGAGAAAGTTGGACCACCAGTTCAACAAGTTCATGGAAGTGTTTAGGAAGTTGCAAATCAACATTCAATTTGCAGAGGCACTGACACAGATGCCCATGTATGAGAAATTATTGAAGGAGATCCTCTCCAAAAAATGGAAAATGGAGGATTTGGGAACCATTGCACTGACCAAGGAGTGATCAGCGGTCGTACATCATTCAATTCCTCCCAATATCTGGGATCCAGTTAGCTTCCTTATCCCATGAACTATTGGACCATGTGAGTTTGGGAAGGCCCTCTTTGACTTAGGGGCCAACGTCAACCTCATTCCCTTCAGAGTTTTTAAGAATCTATGGATCGATGACCTAAATCCTACCTTATTAGACGTTTATCTTGTCGGATGATCCATAAAATATATGAGGGGGCTACTGGAGGATGTGCTGGTGGAGGTGGGTAGGCTGATCCTTCCTGTAGATTTCATCATCCTCGGTAGTGAGGAAGACTATGAGGCGCCTCTCATTCTAGGAAGGCCTTTCTTTTCCACTGGGAAGGTATTGATCAATGTACACCAGGGGATCTTATTTTCAAAGTAGGAGAAAAAAAATCTCCAAAAATTTCCTCAAAGATATCAAGTAATCATAATTAATAGAGCATGAGGGTTGTTATGCATTGACCACTATGGATGATAACTTGAGCAGAAAAGGAGATGATCTTGTATTTTTTTCCACATCAGATGACTTGGTTTTCCCAGACATTCCAGTTAATAAATCATGATAGGACCTACAATTCCATGAAGGCCAGGGCGGCCACTACTAATAGTGTTCTATTATTCCTGACATTCTAGAGTGGGTAGAGTTACAACCACTTGTACCTTTGATTCTAAAGGAACCTATACTAGAACTGAAGCCTCTCCTATCTTCTTTGAAGTAAGGATACTTGGGAGACCATCATACATTTCCCATTATACTTAGTGCAGCACTATCACAGGAGCAGGAGGATGCACTTCTGTAAGTTTTGAAGTGGCATAAGTAGGCTATTGGGTGGCCTCTTGCAAACTTAAAGGGCATCATCCCTACCATTTGCACCCAAAAGGTGATTCTCGAAGAAGGAGCAAAGCCATCTCAGTAGCCACAACAACGCCTAACCCTCCCCCCATGAAGGAAGTGGTGAAGAAAAAGTTAATCAAGTTGTTGGATGCAGGAAACCTATACCCCATCTCAGATAGTCCATGGGTGAGTCCCCTGCAAGTGGTACCCAAAAAGGGGGGTATCACTGTGATTTCAAATTAAAAGAACAATATCATCCCCACATGCAATGTCATGGAATGGAGAGACTTTGTGGACTATAAAAAGCTAAATGATTCCATGAGGAAGGATCATTTCAACTACCCTTCATGAATCATATACTAGAGAGACTAGCAGGGCATCTGTTTTTATGCTTCCTTGACGGCTATTCCAGCTACAATCAGATTTTCATTTCCCCATAGGATCAAGAGAAGAGCACATTTACTTTCCCCTACGGTACGTTTTCTTTCTGAAGTATGTCATTTGGCAAGTTCAACACTCCCGCCACCTTCCAGCGATGCATACTGGTTATCTTCCTTGACATGGCAGAATAGATCTAGGATGTTTTTATGGATGATTTTTCTATTTAAAGAAAATCATTCACCACTTGCTTGAAAAACATGGATTTGGTTCTAGAAAGATGTGAGAACACTAACCTAGTTCTGAACTGGGAAAAGTGTCATTTCATGTAGTAGAGTGGCATCGTTCTTGGCCACATAATCATAGTGAAGGGGATAGAGGTGGACCTAGCAAAGATAGAAGTCATTTCATGACATCCTATTCCAACTTCTGTCAGAGCCATCCACAGCTTCCTGGGACATGCAGGTTTCTACAAGCAGTTTTTCTGCAACTTCCTAAAGATAGATCAGAACCTCACCAGCCTTCTGAACAAGGATGTTGTTTTTGAGTTCAATGAGGCATGACCACAACTTTTACGCACCTGAAGCTGTGCCTGGTGGAAGCTCCAGTGATGATTTCTCCCAACTGGGAGGAATAATTTGATGTGATGTGTGATGTCAATGACTACGTAGTGGGAGAGTTCCTAGGCCAGTGTCTTTAGCAAAATTTTTGACCCATCTATTATGCTACCAGGATGCTCAATGAGGTAAAGATGAATTACACAACCATCGAGAAGGAGATGATGATAGTGGTGTTCGATTTTGATAGGTTTTGTTCTTATTTAGTGCTATCTAAATTTATTGTTTATACTTACCATGAAACACTCAAGTATCAGCTGAAAAAGAAGAATGTGAAGCCAAGACTGATCTGATGGGTACTCCTCCTAAAAGAATTTGAACTTGGAGATCAGAGAGAAGAAGGGGAGCGAGAAAGTTGTTGCTGGTCATCTCTCCAGACTGAAACTGCCACATTTTGATAAGGAGGAAGATCAAGAAATCAAGGAGGATTTCCCTAGTGTTAACCACACTAGCCTCTCCTTCCAATATAGGAAGAGGTTTCTCTCTAATGAAAAAAGGTACTTCTAGGAAGATTCTATACTGTTCCAATCTTGTGGAGATGGGGTGACCCAACGTTGCATCTCGGAAATTGAAGTTCACAGAGTCCTAGAATTCTGTCATGCCTCACTAATTGGGGGACATCATGGGCCAGACCGTACTATATAAAAGATCCTACAGTCTGGGTTTTTCTGGCTCACTATGCATAGATATTCCTGAGCCTTTGTTTCCCATTGTGATTGATGCCAAAGGAAAGGTAATGTGGGGCGCATATTTGAGATGCCCCAACACCCCATCCTAGAGATCGAGATATCAAATGTCTAGGGTGTAGACTTCATGGGGTCATTCCCCCCATCTTTTAGGAAAACTTACATCCTGGTCTTCATCCACTACCATTCTAAGTGGGTGGATTCCGCTGCTACATCACACGATACATCCAAGGTGGTAATGAACTTTTTAATGAAACAAATTTTTAGCAGGTTTGGCATTCCCCATATACTGATCAGTGGCAGAGGGACCCACTTCGACAACACATTGATAATAAGAGTAATGTCGAAGTATGGTGTGAATAATCATATGGAGATGCCATATCATCCCCAGTCTAGTGGAAAAGTGGAGCTATACAACCGTGAACTCAAGTAGATTCTGAATAAAATGTGGAACACTTCAAGGATATACTGGCGGAAGAAGCTAGACGATGCTTTGTGGGCATATCGGACTGCCTTCAAGATGCCACTAGGGATGTCCCTATTCCAACTATTCTATGGAAGGCCATGACATCTTCTAGTAGAGTTGGAGCACAAAGATTAATGGCCTGTCAGGGCCCTGAATTTTGATCTAAAGGAAGCTGAAGAGAACTGTATGTTCCAACTATCGGAACATAATGAAATTTGATGGGAGGCATATGAGAATGCCAATCTGTACAAGGAGAAGATGAGAGAAATATACAACTGGATGATTTCAAAAAAATCTTTCCATCCCGGTGATCATGTACTCTTTTTTAACTCATGTCTTCAATTATTCCCAGGAAAACTAAAATCAAGATGGTCGGGGTTATTCTGAGTCATACGAGTATTCCTCCCTAGAGCGGTGGAAATTTTTGGGGAGGATGGTCAACCATTAAAGGTGAATGGATAGTGGATTAAGACTTACCATCACATGGAAGACATGGTGGGAACTCTCTCCAGTATGCATCTCAGGTAAGCATAGGTAAGTCGGTCAATCCAATGACCTTAAACAAAGGTGCTTCCTGGGAGGCAACCCAAAGGTTACACGGCGTGTACCACCTATATACGTGGCATTTAATGAGTCATTTTAGTTTATATTACTAATATTATAATTATATAGATTAACTAAATAATAAAAAGGGATGATGCTAGTGTCGATGGTAAGGTCACTGGAGTTTATCCGAGCTTTCACCAGTTCGAAACCCTCCACACCTACCTTCAGTATGGGATTCATCCTTTTAATACTCATTCTACTTACCCAACATTGGTGGTCTTTTTTATAATATATATATATATATATATGTTTAAATACAAGAAAACCCATGATGTGGATGGACCGGTTGGCAAGGGTCGTAACCTAGATTCAAAAGACCTGAGTTCGAATCTTGACAACTGTCCCATTTCCATCATTTGTTCTTTTAATAAAACCACATGGCGTGTCTTTCGATATATTTCATGTGAGCCATGTTTTCATTAATAACTGAAATATTTTTCAAAATAAAGGAATACATGTGGGTGAATTTGGTAGATTGGCAGAGTCTCAGCCCTAGATCTAAAAGACCCGGGTTCGAACACAGCTAATCTCCCAATTTCATCCCTTTTATTCTAATTAAAAACCACACTCCATGCCTTTTCTTCATCCCATGTAGTGTTATCCCTGTGCATTAACTATATATAATTAATAAGCATGAGAAGAAATGCACCCTTTTCACTAGGGGTTGAGGGCTTCCGTTCGGAATGGCCGATCGCCGGCTTAAACCTTGCCCCATGTACCGGACCAAAGGTTGTACTTCTTGTTTTTCAATTTTAGGACACGTGATGTGTATTTCCTAATAAATTACGTGTATTTCTTTATTATTAGTAAATTATATATATGTATATATTTATTTTTATTTTAAATATTTATTATTATATAGTTTACTATAATAATTATATTATATACCTATGAAAAACAAATCATACAGGGCATGTGGGCCACAGGACATGCCGGGTACCGCGGCTATAAAAGTCATGGCCCACCCAGCCTAAGCCAGTGTCACGCAACCCTCATCTCTCTCTTTTTTCTTCCCCTTCATTTCGTCTAGCTGATCAAACTCAAATCCTCCATTTTCATTCATTTTAGGATCGTATTTCTTCTACATTGCAATCCTCACTTCAGGTACTCCATTCTACACTCCTTATTTCTATGTTTTCATAATGTTTAGGGTGATTTATGGATCGGATGCCGGTTCGGCTTCTCGACGTACAAGGGCACAAAACCAAGAACACACGCCATGTACTTTGGTAAATGGCCACGCACTGGACAATTAGAAATTTGAAATTACATGGTGTGTCTGTTTGGTACACATTGTGTACCGTCTAGAATTGTGCCTAGGTACCTCATTCTCACGGCCACTCAAACCATTTTTACACACATGGCGTGTATGTTCGGTACACACTGTGTATCCTATTAATATGGGCTAGACTGTTTCAAGCACTCCACAAGGCCATATGAACTATGTTATTACACATGCCATGTCATACCTTCACATGGCGTGTACTTCGTTTTTGGCTCTACTCAGATAATGGTTGTGTCTTTGAACCACATGACCCGGAACCCATTTGCACATACACGGTGTGTATATGTAGTACATGCTATGTATCCTTCCTTGGCTAGTTCCATGCCACTCGACGTGTCTATCCAAAGAACACAGGATTCTAACCCGCTTACACTACATGCCATGTACTATGGATATACACATCGTGTTATTTTACTTTTCTAGTTTCCTCACATTTTCTTCTTCTATTTTTCTTTTTCTTTCTTTTGTTTTGTTTTCATTTATTATTCAGGATATGGAATATGGAGACCATGTGCATTATAAGCGGCCCACCTCTACTACTAAGGATGAGAGGACCACTTTTCACGGGATACAGCTCCAGCCCACGACGACACCATCCCCAAACATCCTGGCGTACTAGCCTCCTCCGCTGGACATCTTGCCACCACTCCCCACCCCAGCAGAGGCGGGTACTAGTACTGCTCCTCCACCACCTCGCACGGAGCCTCTGAGCAACATCATTTCTTCCCCATGAGCTGCCACACCTACTAGGCCCTCCACAGTAGTAGCTAATCCCTCACTGGCCTCCCTATCCAGTGGACCTTCACCTACTGAGGCCGCTCTGCCACCAGACCCAGCCCCTACCACAGACCCACTTAGGGTAGCCCCTGCCAGTTCCCCCTATCCTTTCCTGGTGTTTCCAATCATAGACCTAGTGCATGATCGAGTCTGGCGCTTCTCTCACTGTATGATCTAGTTAAGCAGTTGTTATCTTGATATCAACATGCCTCAATAACTGGGTATCTAGGGAGAGTTGGAGGATCTCCTCATGCACACACCATTACTTGTGATATTTCAGGACATCACCCCTATTTTCAAAGATTTATTTTTGGAGTTTGCTGCATCTTTTGAGTTCGACGGGCCCGAGTACAGGGAGACACCTAGCGACACAGTCCCGGTGGTCTGATTTCGGCTGGGCAGTCGACCTTTTTCACTTACTATGGCCATGTTTGGCCGAGGTTGCGGCTTCTATCTCCATCCAGTCACCCCACCCCGTGTCTCCACCATGACCCATCCCGAGCGTTTTGATCTCATTTCCATGTGGCGGGATATTGCTCGGCCCGACCACCACTACACCCCCACTTCCCAGAAGAGTACCCTCATCATTGACCTTATCATCCGCTTCATCAATCAGTGCTATAGCACCATCCTGTTTTTGTAACACCCCAATATTTCATAGTACGTTATTTCTTCAAAGTAATTCAATAACTTGCACTACACGTAACATCGTGTTCAAGCGCACCATGACTTACCAAACTAGTCGTTCAAAAGAGGTTATGAATAGTATTAACTAATATTTTAACATCATATAATCTTTATAATTTTAGAATACATATTTTGAGTTTCTTATACATAATGAGGAACTAAATTCATTTTTTTAGATAAAATATGTACTTTTTAAAAAATGAAATTTTACCACCTTTTAATGGAGAACCCTATTTAAATCCAATATTTGAAACTATTATAAATTCAATTTTACAAAATAAACTGCTTCTTTAGAATTGAGACATAAGAATTTAGTTTCAATAAATTTTTGGTGTTTTTCTTATAACTTTCATATTTCGGTGAATAGTGAAAAATATTATATTTTAACTGAAAACAACTATTTTAATCAAAATAATTTGTACTGTTAAATTATAAATTTTAACAGTTTAGAAGTATAAATATATTATATTTTTACAATTTAATCTAATTTTATTCATTGTAAATAATTTCACTTTGAAATTGAACATAAACAAGTATCAATCTTTTGTTAGTTATTATTTCATAAAAACATGGTTTTTGGTTTTGACAACAGGAATTAATTTTAAATTAATAAATGAAAATTATATGTATTTAATTTTGTAAAATATATTTAATTTTTTAATTAATAATATCAAAATTATCTTGGGGTAAAATTTTGGTATTTTTCCGAAAACATTCAATTTTTTGATGAACAGTGAAAAATGCTGAGTTATTGGTTTAAACCGACTTTTTATTTAAATAATTATTTATTTTATTTAAATTTATTTTAGTTAAAAATAGATACATAATACCTATATAGGTTCAATATAATTCATTGGAGTTATTTTATAATAAGTTTAGATATATAAAAAGTTTATTGAACTTTTTATTGTCTTTTACCCACCTCCTAGGAAAATTTTCAAATTTGTATAAAACTTAATTTTACCATTTCTGTGAGTTGAATATCAAAAATTCAAGAGACACAGATAAACATAGTAAGTAAAATGTGGTTCAATAATATGAAAATATTTTTTTGTGAATAGTAACATTTGACTTTTATTTACCGCAGTTAAAGGTAAATAGGGCAATTCAAGGAAAACAAATATTATAATAATACAAAATTACCTTAAAACTTTTTCAAACCTTATTGGATGACTCATGTACAACCATGGGCATTATTGGGTCGATTTTGGAACCCCATGGAGCCACTTATGAATGATAATGACAGTTTATTTTAATTAACTTAAAGTAAAGGAAAAAATGACACAAACAAACATTGTTTATTAAGTCAATTTTTACATGGGGCTATATAAGTCATCTTTTCAACTATAAATTTTCATTGGAAAGATAAAACTATTTCCTACATTATGGTTTTTTTTATAATTTTTAGACATCAAATACATTAAATAATTTATGCCACAATAATGATGTTGTATTTACCTCATTAATAAATGATTTAAATAAATAAGATTATTAATTTTAAAACTATATCCAAAACCTGTACAATTCTAATTAGATGATTTTATTTTGACCATGATTCATCTTATCTTCTAATTTAATTAGTTTTGGACCATTAGAAACCGAATATCACTATATAATAAAATAATATTTTCACACTTTCCTAAAGAACCCCTCCTCCCCCTTATAAAAGGAAACCACTTATAACCCTTTCCACACACCTCTCAAGCCCCTTGGATCACCAAACCCCTACCCAAATAAGCTCTAAAGATCCCTATATTACACCTAGAAGTGTTACCTTAGGTAGAAGGGACTTCCAAAAGTCTGTTTGGTTCAAACCAAAGGAAGTTACCCAAATTAAAGGTAACAGTTTCTCTAAAATTCTTTTCTTTTATTTTGTTTTATTTTACTTCTACAACCCCCATAAAATCTTTTTATTACTTTATTTTATGACAACAACAGTATCCTAAATATACTAGGATGTTTTTATGAGAAGTAATCCAACTACACTTACACACACCTCAATCTAATTGGTGAATAACATACTGTTTCTATGGTTGGAAAACTAACGCCTCACGAAACGATGATTGTTCGATTATATCCTACTTCCTATCATGGTAGCCATTAATATGGAACTATATTTATATATTATATATATATATATTATATTTATTTTTTCTTTTTTTTTCTATATTTTCCATTTATATCATACCTTTATGGTTTCCATTATGGGTAAAACGCGATAATTTCATTTGAGGAAGTGCGGACTACCGCCCCTTCAAAGTGATATTACTCGTTAATGACTTATGTGGGACATATAAAGTATGGATTTAATGATATTATATATTAAATTATATTGGAATTATAATATACCTATGTATCATTATTTTTTAATTCCATTAAAATGCAAAATAGAAATGAAAGTAGTGTTCATGCGTACGTACGGCTTACCGTCTCCATGAACAGTGCATTTCATTTCTTATCTATAAATGTTATGTACTATTATAAATACATATATATACTGGAAATATATTATATATATGAAATATAAATGAGTAATATAATTCTATAGATAATGGACTTTTGACCACATGGACAATTTATAATTATATCAATTTCATTATTGACTCAAGTTCCGAACATCGACAAAATGTCTGATATGAACTCAAATAATTAACTAATTTTTATAGAAAATTAATAAGTGATATAAAAGGAATAATAAACTTAAAAATATTCTTAATCAAGTATAAATTAAATTAATTTTATTATTCAGTAAGAACAAGGAACATACGAGCGAGTCAAGTCAGACACGTGGTAAGGGGTTTCTTATCTCACTTTTAATTCTGTGAGATTTCCATTATTCACCACTTTTTTATTGCATGTGGTGTGTTTTGTACTTCCATTTGATATATATTATCATGATTCTCTTTATATTCATTATATTTTGTGATTCATTTTGTGATTATTGACTATTTTTCATATGACTCGATTGATTACAACGAGGTAAGGGTTATTTCCTCAATCTCATTGTTATATGAGATTGTTCATGTGTAAGTATTTTCTGGGACATACTTATTATAGATACCCAAATTTTTTAAAAGTGATTTCAAAAGGAATATTTTAAGGTTTAATGGTAGGTTATATTTAACTATATCATCATTTTAAATGTTTTAAGGATTTATCTTTCTAAACCCTTTTAATTAATGTCTATGTTTTCAAAATGATATTCGGGATTTATTTATATGGACTTGAATGTTTTGAAATGATAATTATTTTAAAAAGTTTCAAAGTGGTATGAGACACTTTGATTAAAAAATCCCTTCTAAATGAATACCTTTATAAATTGAGATAATTTTAAATGACTTCATGAAAAGGAGGTATTTATCTCATAGCATTTTACTGATCATTTTCATCTATGTCAACTTCCTTTAATGGATTTTAAACTTGTTTGAAGTTGATTTATTATGATACAAATCTTCCATATTGTATTGATTTTTTTGTGATATGTTTGACTATGTATTTGTTATTTTTATGCCAATCATCGTTTATGGATAAAGTATTGACATTTCGTATGCTAGTTTAAATACGAATGTTTATGTAATATTTCATTATTTGCTTATGATAAATGTATTGGACTAGTATGTTCTGGGTTTGGGACCGGTAAAAGTAAGCCCTCCAGGTTGGGGTCCAGTTACAGCAGACCCTCCGGGTTGGAGTCCAGTTATATAGGCTCTCCGGGTTAAAGTTTGGTTACAGAGGGTCTCCAGGATGGAGTCTGATTACAAAGGCTCTCTGAGTTTGTGTCTGGTTACAATTAGCCCATAGGTCCTGGCATGAGGCCTTGACATATAAATTAAAGACTAGTACTATACATTCCCTCATTATGAAATTAGTTATTACATGTGATGATTAGACAAGTATAATATCCATGTGCATGTTTATATGGTAATCTTTTATTTATTTTTGTCATATTATGTTCAAGTTTATGTTTAAAAGGCTGTTGTTTTATTACGCATCTTGCCTTAAAAGTTTATAGCATCAGCTATATTATTTACCATTACTGAGCATCTGAGATCACCCGTTTCTTATGTTTTTTCACAGGATATGAAGAAGTTAGTTATTAGGGACTTGAAAGCATAATCTAGGAGTCTTGGACGTTTCTAATGGAATAAATTACTATTGTATTTCTTTTCAAGTTGTAATGTTAAGCTTCATGTATGTAATATATTTTCCAGGACTGGTAAACTGATTGGTCCTTCGTGACTTGATTCCTTGTAATCATTCCAATTTTATGTAATAATGCACCGACTCTGGGTAACTGGGTTCGGGGCATTAAAGTTGGTATCAGAGAAAGTTTAGCAATAACCATGGAAACTAGATTTAGATAAACACTGATTAGAACACATTACCCTAAGATAGAATTTGAGGATTAATATAGAATAACCTCCTATAATTTTGGTAATGTAGAGATTTTGTGAGTTTTCCAAGAAAATACATCCTTGTCTAGATAGTAGTAGGTATAGGTGGCTCTGTCACAGATGTACCTAGTGGTAAAACCCGAAAACAGTGCTTTGAGCTAGACTTGAACGGGAACAGGTGCACGACAACGGGCCTTGCTATACTCTTGGTTATGACACTCCTGGGGGGATATGCTTAGGATAATTCTCATTTTATATACAAATTATTATGAAGGATTTATGAGTATATACCTCCTCAAAAGAAAATATTTTTATGATTATGGATTATATCCGTAAACTGTTCAATTTACGTTAGGTATTTTACCAGTTTGGAATTACTCATTGCAATTCATAAACTAACCTATTGTATTCCATTGTATATAAATGGTTCCCAGTAGAAGGAATGTGAACTCCAGCAATACGTATGATCCAAAAATTAATAAGGATCATATATTTCACGGTATTAAGCCAACATTTAGAATGGAAATAGTCTCCCATGTATTCTCAACATATGAAGAAATAGTATCATGTATTAATAAGGTAAGTAAAGAATTTTCCTAGTCTTATGGCTTTGAAGGGAAGCAAGAGAAGAAAAGGATGGATGAGAGAAAGATGGAAATAGGGAAGAGGGAAAAGAAGAAGTTTCCCATATGTGATAACTGTGGAAAGAATCACCCTGGTAAATGCTTGAATGGAATGGGAGTTTGTTATAAGTGTGGAGAGAAATGACACAAAGTACGTGATTTCAAGGGTAAGAAAAAAGTTTCAAATGTACACTGCTTTATCTAAAAGGCATTAGGACACTACGCGAATCAATGTCCCAGTTGTTAGAGTATACCTTAAATGATGCTATTGGATAATAATCAAGTTATGCAACTACCTCAGATGGAGAGGAATGACTAGTGTTCTTACATTGTTATTATTGAATTATTTCATTTAAGTGTTGTATAAAAAATATACTGGTTATATGAATTATGGAGATAATTAAGGATTGTACTGCTGTACTATTTTATTTGGGATTTGAGATTATATGTTTCTAATAAAATTGACTTAATAGTAAGATACACTTTTTGGAAAAATACATGGTTGAAGGAAATATAATCCTTAATATGGTCATGATAATGAGGTAGTGATTCTAGAAAATGAGATGGTTGATTTGGATAAATTATATTGGATATTCTTGACTTCCTTGGAACTGATTAATAGTTTTTTTATTTCATCATTGTTGGGATATTTAATATTTTTGGATATAAGGAATATATGTAGTATTATATAAAGTATAAGGGAGCATGAATGTAATCAATAATTTTTTATGGTAATTCTGGGTGTTACCATGTTTTAAAATAATACATGATGAAAGTGTTGGCATGTTATTACGTGGAAAAAAAGATCTTCATTATGTTTAACTTCCTTATAAATTTTGGACTATGAGTTTGGATAGAAGTATTTTGGATAAGTCTAAAGGTTGTAATGGATTAAGTTTGAAATTGGAAACTATTTTTAAGGTTATTTTTTGATTTTTATAAAAATGACAACACGCAGACCGTGCGACAACCCTTCGCGTTAGACAAATCTGTGCGAATTGAACCCACAACCATAGTGCGATTGAGATTTATCGCCTACCACTGGACTACATGAAGTCCCTAGATTGTATAATGTAGTTTCTTTTTTTAAAGGGTCTGATAGGTGAATTATAAATTCATTTTTTTCTGGAACCCTATACAAATAGGATAAATAGAATATTTTTTAAGTTCTATTATCTTTTAGAGTGAAAGATGAGTTTGTGGTAGAAATTAGTTAAAGGATGGAACTCTACTTTTCAAGTATATATTTTTCCCTCTCTTATTCTATGAAGAAATTAATTCTTAAACTATAGGTAAGGGATATTAAAACTAAAAATGTGTTATCAAAATACCTTCTGTTTTGTTGAACCTATGATATTTTAAATCATCATATATTGATGGATTTGAGTCCCTCAAGTCTACAATTGTTTTTGACGGATGACCCAAATCACTCCTAATAAATATTTACATTTCCCCCCCAATTATATGTCTCTAATTTCCACCAATATTCTCCTAATCGAGATCATAATTTGGTGGTGACTTTTTCATTCCCCTTTTCCTATTATTAAGACTAAATTTTAATAACCCAATTTTTGATGTGGGTTTTCCCACAAAGGTATTTTCTATTTTTGACCTTTTATTTTCGAAGAACAATTTCAAATTGTGAGGATTCAATTTATTGAATGAGGGAATAATGTAACACCCCAAGATTTCATAGTACGTTATTTTTTCAAAGTAATTCAATAACTTGCACTATACGCAACACCGATTTCAAGCGCACCACGACTACCAAACTAGACGTTCAAAAGTGGTTATGAATAATATTAACAAATTTTAAACTTTATATAATCCTTATAATTTTAGAATCATATTTTTAGTTTCTTAGACATAATGAAGAAACAAATTCATTTTTTCAGATAAAAGAAGTATTTTTTATGAAATGAAATTTTACCTCCTTTTAATGGAAAACCCTTTTTAAATCCAATATTTGAAACTTCTATAAATTCAATTTGACAAAATAAACTTCCTCTTTAGAATCGGGAAATAAGAATTTAGTTTCAATAAATTTTTGGTGTTTTTCTGATAACATTCATATTTCAGTTAATAGTAAAAAATACTATATTTTAACTGAAAACAACTTTTTAATAAAAATAATTTGTAGTGTTAAATTATACATTTTAATGTTTTATAAGTATAAATAGATTATATTTTTACCATTTAATCCAATTTTATTCATTGGAAATAATTTCACTTTGAAATTGAACATAAACAAGTATTAATGTTTTGTTAGTTATTATTTCTTAAAAAGACGGTTTTTGGTTTTGACAACAGAAATTAATTTTAAATTAATAAATGAAACTTCTATGTATTTAATTTGGTAAAATAGACTTAATTTTTTAATTCAGAATATCAAAATTATCTTAGATTAAAATTTTGTTAATTTTCTGAAAACATTCAAATTTTAATGAATATTGAAAAACATTGAGTTTTTAGTTTAAACCAACTTTTTATTTAAATAATTATTTATTTTATTTAAATTTATTTTAGGTAAAAATATATACATAATACCTATATAAGTTCAATATAATTAATTGGAGTCATTTTATAATAAGTTTAGATATATAAAAATTTTATTGAACTTTTAACCGTCTTTTACCCACCTCCAAGGAGAATTTGCAAATTTGTATAAAACATAATTTTACCATTTCTGTTAGTTTAATTTCAAAAATCCAAGATACACGGTTAAACTCATTAAGTAAAATTTGGTTCAATAAGATGAAAATAATTTTTGGTTAATAGTAACTTTTGACTTTTATTTACCAAGGTTAAAGGTAAATAGGGTAATTGAAGGTAAAAAAGATATTATAATAATACAAAATTACCTTAAAACTTTTCTTAACCTTATTTGATTTGTCATGGGAAACCATGGAAATCCTTGGGTCAATTTTGAGACCCCATGGATCCACTTATGAACGATAATGACACTTTATTTTAATTAACTTAAAGTAATGGCAAAAATGACACAAACAAATATCTTTTAGTAAATCAATTTTTACTTCGGGTTATATAAGTCATGTTTTCAACTATAAATATTCATTGGAAATCTAAAAATATTTCCTAAATTATAGTATTTTTTTATAATTTTTTGGCATCATATAAATTAAATTATTTATGACACAATAATGATGTAGTATTTACCTCTTTAATAAATGATTTAAATTAATAAGTTTATTAATATTAAAAATATTTCCAAAACCGGTACAATTATTATTGGATTATTTTATTTAGACCATGAGTCATCTTTTATTCAACTTTAATTAGTTTTGTACCATTCAAAACCGAATATCACTATATAATAAAATAATATTGTCACACTTTCCTAAAGAGCACCTACTCCCCATTATAAAAGGAAACCACTTATAACCCTCCCCACACACCTTTCAAGCCCCTTGCATCATCCAAACTCTGACCAAATAAGCTCTCAAGATCCCTATATTACACCTAGAATCCTTACCTTAGGCATAAGTCACTTCCAAAAGTCCTTTTGGTTCAAACCAAAGGAAGTTACCAAATTAAAGGTAACAGTTTCTCTTAAATTATTTTCTTTTATTTTGTTTTATTTTACTTCTCCAAACCCCATAATATCTTTTTATTCCTTTATTTTATGAAAACAATAGTATTCTCAATATACTAGGATGTTTTCCTGAGAAGGATTTTAACTACACTTACACACACCTCCATCTAATGGGTGAAGAACATAATGTTTCTGTGGTTGGCAAACTAATGCCTCACGAAACGATGATTGTTCGATTTTCTCCTACCACATCTCATGGTGGAAATTAAGATGGAAATGTATTTATATATGATATAAATATTATGTTTATGTTTTCTTTGTGCTTCTGTATTTTCCATTTATATCATACCTTTATGGTTTCCATTATGGGTAAAACACGATAATTTTATTTGAGGAAGTGCGGACTACTACCCCCTCAAAGTGATATGACTCATTAATGACTTATGTGGGACATATAAAGTATGGAGTTAATGATATTATATATTATATTATACTGGGAATATAATATACCTATGTATAATTTTTTTTAATTCCATAAAAATACAAAATAGAAATGAAAGTAGCGTTCATGCGTACGTACGACTTACCGTCTCCATGAACGGTGCATTTCATTTCTTCTCTCCAAATGTTATGTAATATTATAAATACATATATATACTAAAAATATATGATATATATGAAATCTAAATGAGTAATATAATTCTATAGATAATGTAATTTTTACCACATGGACAATTTATAATTATAACAAGTTCATTTCTGACTCAAGTTCAGAACATCGACAAAATGTCAGATATGAACACAAATAATTAACTAATTGTTATAGCAAGGTAATAAGTGATATAAAAGGAATAATAAACTTTAAAATACTCTTAATCAAGTATAAATTAACTTTAGTTTATTTTTTAGGAGGAACAAGGATCATACGAGTGAGTCAAGTCGGACACGTGTTAAGGGGTTTCTTATCTCACTTTTAATTCCGTGAAATTTCCATTATTCACCACTTATTTATTGAATGTTGTGTATTTTGTATAGCCATTTGATATATATTATCATGATTCTCTTTATATTCATAATATTCTGTGATTCATTTGGTGATTATTGACTATTGTTCATATGACTCGATTGATTACAACGAGGTAAGGGTTATTTTCTCAATATCATTATTTTCCAAGATTGTTCATGTGTAAGTATTTTCTGGGACATACTTATCATAGATACCCATATTTTAAAAAAAATATTTCAAAATTAATATCTTAAGGATTTATTGGATGGTCTATTTAACTAGATCATCATTTTAAATTTTTTAAGGATTTATCTTTCCAAACCCTTTTAATTAATGTCTATGTTTTCAAAATGATTTTAAGGATTTATTTATATGGACATGAATGTTTTGAAATGATAATTATTTTAAAAATATTTGAAGTGGTATGGGAAAATTTTATTCAAAAATCCCTCTTAAATGACTACCTTTATAAATTGTGAGAATTTTAAACGATTTCATGAAAAATGGGTATTTCTCTCAAAGAATTTTACTGATCATTTTAATCTATGTCAACATCCTTTAATGGATTTTAAACTTTTTTAAAGGTGATTTATTATGATACAGTTCATCCATATTATATTAAATGTTTTGTGATATGTTTGACTGCGGATGTGTTATTTTTATACCAATCATGGTTCATGGATAAAGTATTGACATTTCGTATGCTAGTTTTAATATTATTTTTTTGTTATATTTCAACCTTTTTTTATAATGAATGTATTGGAATGGTATGTTCCGGGTTGGGGACTGGTAAAAGTAAGCCCTCCAGGTCAGGTTCCGGTTACAACAAACCCTACGTGTTAGATTCCTGTTACAGAGGATCTCTGGGTTGGAGTCCAGTTATAGAGGCTCTCTGGGATGCAGTCCGGTTACAGGGGCTCTCTGGGTTTGGATCCAGTTACAGTTAGCCCATAGGTCCTAGAACGAGGCCTTGACACAGAAATTAATGTATGGTACTATACTTTCCCTCATTATGAAATTAGTTATTACATGTGATTATTCGACGAGTAGAATATCCATGTGGATGTTTATATATTAATGTTTCATTTGTTTTTTCCATATTATGTTCAAGTTTATGTTTAAAATGTTGTTGTTTTATTACATGTCTTTCCTTAAAAGTTTATAGATTCCACTAAATTATTTAAACTTAATGATAATCTGAGCTCACCCTATTATTATGTTTTATTTTCCCAATATATGAAGAAGTTAGTTATGAGTGTCTTGCAGGCATAATCTAGGAGGCTTGGACGTTTCTAATGGAATAAATTACGGTTGTTTTTTCTTTTCAAGTTGTAATGTTGAACTTCATGTATGTAATCTATTTTCCAAGACTACTAAACGGATGGGTCCTTCGGGACTTGATTCCTTGTAATCATTCCAATGTTATGTAATAATTCACCGACCCTGGGTAACTGGGTACGGGGAATTATAGTTTCCCCTCCATGAGGATATGGGGGTTGTGACCGGTCGTGACATAGAGCTCCTCACATGTGTCATCCGGTAGGACTACCTGGACATCCCCTACCCTACCGCCTCTTACTACCACGCTATGTTAACCAGCAGTGAGGGAAACCTGAATGGTAGGTTCTATGACTCTCTCCTTGCCCACCACCTCGGTGTTTTTGATCCTTCCCTTCCCCACACCCGATTAGGTTCCCCCCAGTAGATGGACTTTCTCATGCTTATTTACATGGGATTAACCTGGAAGTAGAGGGCACTTATGTCCTTGCCCAGGCCCACCACCCCCCTGTCGATCCTCTTTCCTCCGAGGTTTTCCCTGCACCTCTTTCCCCACCCCTTCCGTCTTCCTCACCATTCCCTCCTTCCATTCCCATTCCCCATCCTGGAACATTCCCTACCCCTTCCCCTTATGTACGCTCGTCTAACCTCTCCATCACCATACATCTGGCCAAGATCGACCATCACCTCGCTCCTCTGGAGAATCAGTAGACTTCTATCCTTAAACAGTAGACTACATCTACTCGGTGCCTGGCCAACATTGAGAGGACAGTGGATCTACTGCTACAACATTACGGCATTACCATTCCACCCGCAATTCCCTCTACTTCTATTCCTATGACTTCTACTGTACCCACTACTAATGTTTCCATGGCCACAGACTCCGTACTCATCTTTACTACAGGTATCAGCCCGTCTCCTCTTGTAGATCTTTCCATCATGGATGCCCCTTCAGTTACAACACTACAACCATCTGAGGGCTCTATTCCACCCTCTACTACATCGAATGATTCAGCCCCACTTATACTATACAGTTCTTCACATGAGGCTACCCTATAACTAGGACATTTGGGTTTTCTTCTATATATATCTATTTTCCATTTCTATGCGGTGATGATGTGATTTCTTGTCATTTTCATTTCCATCGACAATCACAGGTACACAGGAGTGACTTTTGGATGTCTTGAATTCTTACCACATCACAAGGGGAATATTCATTTGGTTTTCATAGTATTTTTAGTTTCTATTTTCATTCCTCCCCTCTCCCATGATTTTTTGTGTCTCTATCTTCTTTTTCCCCTTAGTATTTCACTTGGTGTACAATGTGAAGTATTAAGTGTGGGGGAGAGTCTCTCGACCACCTTAGTCTTTTCCCTTAAGGTCATCTGGAAGGCATCATTATTGGAATATATATTTGAAAATGTGATGAAATTTTGGTTAGTCATATTTATAAATAATAAATCTATAAGTAGAAAATTTTTAATGGTTGAATTCTTACTTTGATTCTTAAGTGTTTTAAAATGATTCCTGGTATAGTTTAAATTAAATCTTGTAATCCTTGGCTACTTGCATTGATTAGGTTAATAATTTATATGAATTTCACAACTCTATTGTCTCTTTATTTTATTTTACCACTCCTAATAGGTATTCTAATACCTTTATCATATTCTTTCCAATAACCTCTTTCTTGAGAGATTATTAGGATATAAATAACTACCATAATTTGAAATTTATCTTTTCAAAACATAAATAATTTTTGAATTACATTAAAATGATTTAGGTATTAGATTGTTTCAACCACTTTTATCTTGAGACCTACCCTACATCTGATCTTTGTAAAGCCCCTAAAAACCATGAAAACCTTGATAAGAATCCATATTACAAACCTATTTCCCTTCCTACCATAATTCCTTTTAACATTCCATGATTAATATCTTGATATTTAGAGAGGTAATTGGAAGTACATGGCCCATTTTTTGTGAATAGTCATGAAATTAAGTGTGGGGGAGTGCCTCTTGTTTATTTGTGGAAGAAAGTGTTCCAAACCCCTATTCAGGGAATTCCTAAGTGGTCCCCTATGTTTAAAAAAATTGACAAAGACAAGGGGACCTTATATTCACTTGATGGTTTGTGAACCCCACCTGACTAAGGGAGATGGCTATGATGAGAGCATTTGACAGAGCTTGTTGAGAATGTTTTTACATTGAGCTTTATTTTGAATATCATGTAGTGTTATTTCAAGAATTTAGCCTCCCTTTTCAAGCCTCAATGTTTATTTTTCGTATCTTTACCTACCATCCCTTATCCATAGAGACATTTAAACCTTATTAAAAAGCCCTCATAATTTTTTTAGTTCACTTTTATAATGTAGAGAACTAGATTTCTAACAAACCTATGGATAGAGTATATATACCTTAGATTGAGAATAACTTTGATTAAAAAAATCTTGAGTGTTGAGGGTGTTATTTACTGATGAGATAGATCATCAAGTGGCATGCTTATTTTTTAAAGGTTTAAAAAAGTGTTTAAAAGAGGATGAAAGTAGTTAATTGAATTATATATGAAACATGATTAGAATATCTTATGAATTAAATCTGTTTTGTGACTTTTTAGAATTGTCTCCTATGAATGTATCATTTACACTTATCATTAATTGAATGCATTCATTTTAAAATATAGACTCTTTTAATTATATGTTTAGATTTTCATGAGGGAAAGAAAATGACTATGTGTGGGCGAGTTTGATACACTTGATTTGTGTATACATTTCCACATATATTTTTGGAAAAGAGAACATTTTTTCAGAAAATACCTACTACTTAGTGGATAAATACTTTGATTTTGGTGATCTTGTTCATTTTTAGGTATTTTCTGGAGAAACAAAAAAACCAGGATAACTCTGAGAAAAATTCCCAACTACACGACATGTACATACCTACACACCGTGTACATTCAGACTAAGACATGGATCACCTGGATGAGTACACACCCAAGTTGTTAGAACAAAGACGACATGCCACGTGTGTTATACCTATATGCCAAGTACATGATTCTAGATGTGGTTGGTGGGATTTTCCATAAAATACACACTGTGTGTGGTGGTGCCACACGTTGTGTACCATTCACCAACTGACCATCAATTCCACAGAAGTAAAGGGCTGCACAGCTGGCCACCTACCAGAGAAAAACTACAGCAAAAGCAGGTTGACCAGAGTACACGACTTGTACCTTTAATACACTCCATTTGCTTTTTTTCTATAAATAGAGGTCTTAGACTCTAGTTTTAGAGGGTGATTACTCAATATTTGAAGGAGGGAGGTTCTGCTGTTGTGCTACCGTTTCTCTGCTACTCCACCATTCCACCATTCTACCAAAGAATTCACCTCTCCTCAGAGTTTTTGCGATGACCACATCAGGTATTGAGGGTTCTGTTGTCATCTTTTCTTCCATGTGTAACTAAACACCCTATGTGTTGGGGCTATGGATTATGAAGGAGTGTAGTAATCTGAATTAATTATTATGTTTCTGTTTGTTCTATTTAATTATTCTTATTCTTCTTTAATAATTTTTTTTATCATTAAACATTCTAAGCTAGACCAAGGGTAGAATTTTTAGGGTTTTAAAGGAATAACAATTATGAATACCTTCATGACCATTGGAAGTATTCATTGACTAAAAAACAGAATAATCTAAATAAATAATTGTGAAATACTGAATACCAGACCTACGAGTCATTTTCTTTGGTTCCAAACATAGTATACTAAACCAAGAGAAACTTTCCACAATTGAAACCCTGATTGTTGGGTTATCATGAAAAAAATAACCCAATAAAAAGTTCATATAACCTCCATAATAACCACTGCCCCATCACACTCCTTTTTATATCAACCTTATTAAAAACCAATTTTGTTTTCTTTACATTTAAACGTTAATATTTACTTCAGTAATCAAAATGATTGTCATAATCAGAACAAAAAAATCCCACTCTAAATTCAGCATCTTTCACAAAGTTAATTCCAAACTCAATTGAATTCACGCACTCATCTGTTCCCTATGGATTGACCCCGCACTTAAGATATACTAGATTATGAATGGGTAATATCAATTTGGGACACTGATAATATACCTTTGGTGAAATGAAAGACTAGTGGGGTCATGGAGCTTAGACTATAATCGAGGGTTAAGGGATTAAGGTTTGAAGAAGTTTGTTGCTGCATCCAAAGATGAAATTTTTATGAGTCACTATGTATCCCATGAGGATGTGTTTAAAGCCACACATAGTTCTATAAATTCCATTTATTTTATTTCCATTCCGAAAGGATGAAGAAGAACATACATGAAAGAAGGAAATATCATAGTTGGACCCAAGATTGAAGATTCAAGAATCACTATGTATCTTGCTAAAGAAATAATGAAGCCAAACATAGTTCTTGATCACAGTGTGGTAGAAGGAAGAAACTGGTAGGGGGAATCCTATTTAGTGAAAAAAATGAGGTATCCATGATTATCATGAGGGATCCTAAAATTTTTTGGGGCATGGTGGTAGTTTTATGTCGTGCGTTGTTGATTTTGGATCTTAGTTTAAGGTCATAGAGTTCAGACTATGAGGTATAGTACCTTAAATGGGTATGTGTAGTGTGGTGTTATGATAGAAATGATGTGAATGTGGGAGAAGGAGGCCCAAAACCACATAACACATGTTATAAGAGACCTACATATTGTTTAAATTCATGATACTTGTCGTAAGCTCGTAGTTTAAGGTCATAGAGCTAGGAATTGGGGGAGGAGACTCTACCAAGAGGGTATATGTGGCATGAAAGAGTAATAAATCTAGTGTGAATGATGAACTAGGAGGCATGATGACACACTAAATTTTACCATAGAGATGCTTTTGAGATTGACCCTAAATAAATTAATATGGAATCGATGGAAGTAACATCTATTTTGAATGAGCCAATGAGGATCTTGTTCCTTAAATGATGCCTAAGGGAGAAAATAAATGGGAGGTTAATTTACATATGGGCCCAAAGACAAAGTGTTGGGGCATCACTACGTATACAATGAGGATCGGAATCAATACACATGTAGTTATAGAAAAGGAATCTCCTTATATAGGTATGATCCATACACATGGAGAGAGGTCTGTTTTTGTTTTTCTTAGGTTTGTTCTACTTTTTTGTAGTGACTGGACTAGGAAGTAAAATATAGGTGTTGGTAAATATCCTATGTATATAGGAATCAAGCCATATATAGTTCTTTTCTTGTTTAATTGTAAATGAACAGTGCTAAAGGTGGTGTTCTTTTAGGAAAGAACACTACACTGATGTTCCATTTTTTGTCATGCAGCTTGGAAGATGATGTTATAGTTTAAGGTCATGCGACAAGACCAGTTTGTGTAATTTAACATTGTATAGTAAGGGAAATGATTGTAAAATAGTTTATAATCATGAAACAAGGATTCTTGGGGGAGAGGTGTTCCAAAGGGGATGTGTATGGTGTAGAAACTATAGCATGAAATTAATGAGGACAAAGATTTCCCATGACACACCACACACTCCTAGAGAAAACCCATACAAAGTTTAGAGTCAATTTGTTTGGACTTGGGAATCCAGTTTGACATAATTTTACAAAGACATTGGGTATTTTACTTTTATGGTCGTGTAGAAAGGACCATAAATGTTGTGCAGTTTAGAGATGTGCAACTAGAAAACTAACACTATATAGTTAAAAAATTTATAGCTCAGACTATATGGTTCTTAGTTTATGGTCATAGAATATAGAACATTGGTTCTTAGTTCATGTTCATATAATTGGAATATGGATTTTCTCTTTCATGTAATGTACTTCTTGATAAACTTGGAATTGGTTAGAGGAGTGATGTGCTCGCCATCCATGGTTACCAAAGAGTATACATCGTCTGGATAGACCTTTTGAATGATGTATTGTCCTTCCCACTTTGGTTCCAACTTTAGTGGATTTATCCAAACATCATTGGCATTTAGAGATCCAAGATCATATCACCTTGGAAGAAAGAGAAGAATAAAAGCTTCTTATTGAATGTTAGGTATATCTTGTACCATGTCCACTGTAGATTATGAAAGTCCCGAAGCCTTTTTTTTTAGGGATTCTAGTTTAACTAGATAGAATTCAAATATATTTTCTGAAGTATACTGATAAAATACAACTGTTCGGAGAAAATGAAATTGAATATAGGTGGGAAATGTAACACCCCGACCCCAGTTACCCAGAGTTGGTGCATTATTACATAACATTGGCATGATCACAAAAGATCAAATCTCGAAAGACCGATTATTTTAGTAGCCTTGGAATCACTAGATACATTCATAAAGTTTAAATTACATCATAAAGTGAAAACTAAAACAACATATTGTATCCACACTCATATCCCCTTATACTATTCCAGCAGGTCATTCATAAAATACTTCTTCACATCCTCGGAAAAATAAAACATAGAAAGGGGTGAGCTCAAATGCCCAGTAAGGATAACAATATAGCAGAAAATTTCATAAATAAGCATAAATATTTAAGGCAATGTGTAACTAAAAAAAATCCTTTTAAACTTTAAAATCAGCATAATATGGAAAAAATAAAATGAAATAATTCCATTTACTAATTCACATGGATATTCTACTAGTCTAATAATCGCATACAATATCAATAACCACTTTCATAATGATAGAATGCATAATTCCAGACTATCATAACCACTTAGTCAAGGCCTTGTTCCAAGACTACAAATAAGAGTTTGTCAAGGCCTTGTGCCAAGATACTAGTTTGTCTCATGAGAACTACTGATGCATCGAGGAGCTATAGAGGTCTCCACCCTTCACTTATTAAGTCCAATGCATTCCTCATATGAACAGGTTTAAACATAACATAAAAATTAGTATTAAAACTAGCATATGAAATGTCAATACTTTCTCCATAAACCATGAATGGTATAGAAATAACACATCCACAATCAAACATATCACAAAACCTTCAATAAAATATGGAAGTTTTGTATCATAATGAATCAACTTCAAATAAGTTTATAATCCATCAAATGATGTTGACATAGATGAAATCAAAACTATTTGAGAAAAATATCTCCTTTCTTAAAATCATTTAAAAGTCACAAAATTATAAAAGAAAACATTTACTTTGAAAAAATATTCTTATAATATTGTAAGGGAAGCTTCGTCAATTTTATAACGGCGGAAAATAGCTTCACTCGTCGTATAAGTTAAACAAAGACATTTTTACCTTAATTCTGTCGAAAAGGTTAAAAAGGTCCTTGTTTGGAAAATGACGTAAAGATTCATTTGTAAACTTCTTATAAAAAGTAAAACAATGGTATAAATGACTTTAAACCATATTCTGTAAAATAATAAGAATGTTTTGAAATACATTTTAAAGAAACATGGATTTGGATGATAAAGATGTCCCAGTAGATAATTACGTATAAACAACCTCGAATAATGAAGAGATTGTGAAATAAACCCTTACCTTGTACTTTTACTTGGTTGAGGGTAGGTTAACCTCCTGTATAATGGTGAAATAATTTTTATTAAATTATACAAGAATCATATACATTAATATGATATCATATATGATCTTTTAACATTTCTTTGTTAATAATATCTTAGTATTATCGTCGTTTCGGGTGTTAACTTACTCGTTTTCTTTTATATTTTTTGTTTCATAAGTCATGTTTGTTATGGATAGGTTGTATCTTATTCATATAAAGGATGATTTCAAGTCTTTAAACATTATTTTTAATCATCAAATGAGAATTAGACTTACATGGATACGATGGGGAATGAATCTCATCGCGTTCGTGGAGATGGTAGTTTGTACGTACGCACGAGCGACAATATCATTATTTTGATATTAAAATAATATATAAATGGATGTTATATCATATATAAATAATAATTATCATATTATATTTATTATTTACATCAATTACACATCATTATCATACCCATCAAAATAATAATGTTTTGAATAACAATTACACCCTGACATGGAGACGGTAAGTCATACGTACGCACGTATGGTGACATGTCATTAAAAGGATAGATAGAATAATGAATATGGATGTACCATATTTATAATAACATCATATTATATATAATATACTAGAGTTATTATTTTATAATGGAAATAACAAAGAAAGAAGAAGTTGAAGAAGAAAGGAACTTGAAAGAGGGTGGTGAAAACATTACCTCTCCTTTGGGTTCTTCCTTTTGATTTGATCAAAATGGATCATTAGGTTGTCTTTCTGATCAAACTAAGGCCTGTAGGTTGAATTGACGGAAGTTTAGAGAATAATTGGGTAGGGTTTGGCCGATCCAAAAGGCTTTGAAGGTGTGAATTAGTGAGAAGGGGGAGTGCCCTTTTATAAGAGGGATGAGGGGAACCTTAAAAAAATCTGGAAATATTATTTTATAATAAATTAATATTCGGTTTCTAATGGATAAAAAGTGTATTATTTAAATTATAATGTGGTTATTAGTCGAAAACCACGCAACTAATAGGTTTTAGACAGGTTTGGGACACTTTATTAACCTTATATTTTAGTTTTAACTCTTAGTAAATTAGTTTGACATTTACCATGTCTCGTTGTATTTTTATATTATATGGTTAATAAACTTACTATAAACTTCCAAGAGACCTCAAATTGGTCCATTAATGATAAACCTATCATGATATAAGTACGTTTTCCGAAAATTATATTTTTGGGAATAGAATATCAATTAATAATATAATATTTGTTTTAAAAACTCTTTTATGTCAATTTTGACACTATTGGGTATTTTGTTTTTGATAAATTCATAACAGAATTATTACTTATAAAAAAATTCTAATAACCAATCCTAATATGTAATATTAACCTAGAAAATTGTTTTAATTCATAAAAATCCTTAAATTAAATTTATTTGGATATTTATAATATCAATTATTTTAATATTTCATTAATTAGATAATTACTGCATCACCATTGTGTCATAAATAAATTAAATTATTTAATGTATAAAAATTATAAATAAAATACCATTATGTAGGAAATATGATTATATTTCTAATAAATATTTACAATCGAATTTATCTTATGTATAACCCTATATTAAAAATGTTTTAGTTATTAAAATTTGATTTTAACTCTTTTAACTCTTCTTTGAATTTAATAATAATAAATGTCATAATCTAATCCTAGTGGACCTAAATGATAATATTTTATTCCTAAGGTTGTTTTTGGTCGATATACACTTGTCCAATAGAATTAGGACATGTGTTAGGGTAATATTAATATCATTTTTACCCTTAATTACCCTATTTACTTTTAACCGTTGTAAATAAAAGTAAAAAGTTACTATTCACCAAAAATTATTTTTATCTTATTGAATCACATTTTACTCCTTGATATTAACCGTGTCTATAGGATTTTCTAAATTCCACTCATAGAAGCGGTAAAATTAAGTGTTATGTGAATTTCCAAATTCTCTTAGGAGGTTGGTAAAAGACGGTGAAAAGTTCAATAAAATTTTTATATATCTAAAATTATTCTAAACTAACTCCAATTAATTACATTGAACTTATATAGGTATTATGTATCTATTTTTACCTTAATTAAATTTAAATAAAATAAACAATTATTTAAATAAAAATACATTTTTAAACTATAACTCAGTGTTTTCTACTATTCATCAAAAATTGAAAGTTTTCAGAAAAATACCAAAAATTCACCCTAGGATAATTTTGATATTACAAATCCAAAAATGAAGTCCATTTTGAAAGATAAAATTTATAAAATTTCAAAAAGTGGGTATTACTATTCATAACGGCTAGTTGTATTGGTTGTGGTGTGTTTTAGGACTCGAAGTTGTGTACAACACACGCTACTGTAATATTCAAAGAGAAGCATACCATGGAAGCTTGGGGGGTTACAGGCAAGACTGCCTCTGTTTTATACAATAGGGAATATAGGGTCACTTGGGTGGAATTCTGAGTTGTCATCTGATAATCCCATAGGGAATTTGGGAGATTTCCAAAAAAAATCTTTTTTTGGACCACCATCTTTTGAAGAATGTTGGAGAGCGTTTGTTTTAATTCCTCAATCTATCCATTCTATTGCACATGGTAGATGAATGTATGGTTGGAATGGATGATGTACTTGGAGTGAAACTTCTTTAGTTTATCAACTTAGATGTTGGTTCCATTTTTGTTAAGAATGGAATGAGGAACTTCGAATCGATTAATGATATGGGAGCTCACAGATTCCAAATTCAATCGGGCCTTCTTGAGTGGAATAACTTCTTACCAATTGGAAAATAAATATGTTACAGTTAGAATAAACCTATACTACCAATTTTTTCTAGTGAATATGGTCCCTGACTAGAATTCCCCAAAATGAAAAGGCACAAGAACACTTTGTAATATAGAGGGGATCTGGTGGTCAATGTATGAAGTTGGAATGAATCTCATATGCATGGAACCTCTTGGAAAAATTGATACATTCATGGGAGATGGTGGGCCATAAGTATCCCATCCTTAAAATCTAGTGGTAATAATTAATGTTGCATAATGAGAACCTCAAGACCAGACATGAACGTCTTGAATTATGAGTTGGATATTGACTCCATGAATGAAATAGAGAAGAATTCCATCAAACCTATGATTTTATAAAGTCTTCTTGAGGTTGGGTGTCTTATGTATGGTGATCCTCACTACACGCTGATGAATAAACTCATTTTCAGCTCTTTTTTATGGGAGAACACTGTGCTAGAGATACTCAATTAAGGGAGTCATCCAATTAAATGTTTCTTTAGCTGTGGGGGGATCTGGAGTTCGCAATGTGGAGGCACTGATAGTCAGGTGGTTTACCTGCTAGTGATCATCGTCATATGAAATTATGGGACTGATAACTCTTTATTGTGACACTAGAATGAAAATTTCATCATCTTCTGTCTCTACAAGGGAGGAATCTAGACTATCCAAGGAATCAAATCGAACATTCTATGATCACGGAACATGAGTTACCATTGGCTGAGAAGGGAAGTGGTATATCTGCTGGTGGGTGCGCTCTAGAAAGGGCACGAGCTCTGAGAGGACAACCTCATCTAGGAAGTCTAGATTTAGGGAAATATCTACTAGGGATGTATGGGTGGCCATGAACTCTAAAAATTATTAACCCTTGAAAGCCATTTATAGAACAAAAATGATGTCGAACTGCTGAAGGATCACCTCCCAGTGTGCTAGTCTTCCTATCAACATCAGGTAATTTAGGATATACTTTAGTAGGTCCATAATGGATACTAATTGTATCTCATGATGCTATTGGTAGTTCCACAAATTCTATATTGTGAAAAATATTGCAAGGAAGATCTTCTCAATAAGAGAGTATCTGGAATCTATTTCGAGGAGCATGTGACTGAGATAATATAAACTGTTATAGGTCCTTTAGTTTTTCTTCTAGGTGATAAGGTCACTGAGGGATCATTATAGGGTGTTCACATAGAGGAATAATGACTTCATTATGAAGGGTAGCATCAAAACCATAGGATGTAGCTTGTATTTCTTGATCTCCTCAAATATGGTTTGGAACTCTTTATCCCATTAGTAGATGAAACCTTTTTAATGAGCCTAGAAAATGTATTACACTTTCCGGATAGATTCATAATGAATCGAAATATGTAGGCTAAGTGACCATTAAGGCCTTAGAGCTCCCATAGGTTCCTCATAGGAGGCATCTGGCTGATGGCCTTGATATTCTCTGGGCTAATCTCAATGCCTTTGTACCTAACGATGAAATTGAGGAACCCTCCAGAGGTAACCCCAAAAGAACATTTCAAGGGGTTCATTTTCAACTTTCGAGAACAATGAATGTAGAAAAATTTCTCAAGATCTATTATATCGTCCTAGAACTAGTGGGATTTGAGTTCCAAATAATCCACATAGCATTCCACTAATGTCATCAGGATTAGTTTGAATATGCAGTGCATGGATCACTAGTAAGTGGATCCTATATTCTTCAAATTTAACTAAATTAAATAATAGAAAAAAGTTCCTTTCAACCCTAAAAATGAAGTAGACTCTTCATCTTCAAGGTCCATCTAGATCTAATTAAATCTGGAGTATACAACCATGAAGGAAAAATCATGAATCCTAGTTATGGAATCGATCAATATCTCCACCACTTGAAGGGGAAATCCATCCTTTATGAACTGGAGATTGAGGTTCTGGAAGTCGATACAAACTCTGATATGCTCATTATTATTCTTGAATAGGATGATGTTGGCTAGAAACTTGGGTTACTAAGCTTCCTTTATGAAGTTGGATTTGATAATCTTGTCAACACCGGCCTAGAACATGGAACCTTGAGAAGGGTACATTTTTTTGGGAGGCTTATTGAAACCATGATGATTCAATGGGAGACCATGTTGGTGGAATGAAACTTGGGGGTCTAGTCCTATAATTTCATCATATCTCTAGGTGAATACATCATGATGTTTCTTCATGAAATACACATACTACTGTTATTGCACTATAGGCATGACTACAATGATTAGTGTTGGCCTCAGATATTTCTCAATGACAACATTCACATGAATCATATAATAGATATTGGTGAAGATTATATCTTAAAAATGGGAGGATAAAATTCCAAATCTTCTTCATCCTCTAAGGAAGGGGAATCACTTGGTGGAGACGGTTCATCCAAACAAACTAATTTTGGGGGGAAACTAGTGTCTACCTAGGAAGATGTGGAATCTTTTTTGGGAGACTCTTACTATGATGAAACTAGGGTGATATAGGTTTTCATTATGATTCCAATAATCCTTCAATCAAGTGGTCCGTGAATGATTTCGAAACAATGATGATCGGTTGGTTTGTGATGGTTCAACCAGGATTGGTGAAATAAGCAAGTCTGTCATACGGTTTCAGTGATCGAAAGAACATATTAGCACTTTAAAGGAGTAGGGGGTCTTGTATAACCCAAGCCTAACCTGTGTAGTATTATTAGTTAATCATCTAATATTCCATGTGCATATGTATGCAGCGTCCTTTCCTCTCAAAAAATGACAAATAAAATCCCAAATTATTTCATTGTATCCTCTAACCAATTAATTGAGAGGACGAATGCATTATCCAGATCTATCCCATGGATAACGTTGATGAAGGTGTACTCAACCTTGTTGGTATACACCTACTTGTCCTAGCTCGAGTAATAGGAAACATCTGTATAAGGGGACTCCCAATAGTCAAAGGGAGATGAATCACTATAGAGTATTCCTACTCTACCATTAAGAGAGTACATGATGCATTTGTGATACAAGGAGGTAACTGTTGCATGCAGATGGAACCAGAGCCTACCCATGAGTGCATTATAAGAGATTTCCTCTGAGACAACCATGAATTCAGTGTTTGCAACCAAATTGTGAAAATGGGTCTTAAAATAGATCATGAAACATGGTCTTTGTTCATTCCTATTGTACCCCTAGATCTTCAGGTTAGAGAGACTCAGATCTACTTCAGCCAGTCCCAACCGACAGAACATTTGGGTCAAGATAATATTGATCCTAGAACCTGTGTACACTTGACAGTGATGAACCAACATGTCATTGAACTATATGGTGTTGTAAAATGGTTGGATGTTCCCCTAAACAAGAGATACCTTATCTTATCTAGATAAAAAGATGATGTATCAGCATTTTTATTGCTCGACTTCCTTGGAGTAGAAGGTCTCAATGGAATCTACCTCTGTCTCAAACTAGAGGGGAATTTACAAGGATTCTGTAATGGATTCTTTTATATCATTAGATAGAAAAAGATCCTTGAGGATCAAGATATTTTGTGGTAATAATATCATGATTCTTCAATATGTCATACTTCTATTCTAGGTGCACATTTATTCCCATAGGAGACTGATCTATGGTGGGGAGCACAAAAAGCACTACTGGATAAACGATTGGATTCCAGATGGTGCTAGAATCATCCTAATTCTCATCAAACAAAATTTGTAGAACTAATAATGGTTTACTATCAGCTGACTGAGGTTTTTTCAAATTCCATTAATCCCAATACAATTGTGGTTGTTCTTCCTTATCAATTATCATGATTATTTGTGGTGATGGATCTGAAAAAGTGGACTGGAAGTACTGTGCTTGATGAGATCTATGAAACACCTACTATCTGGTCCTGGTAACATGTATGGAATGACTTGATTCACTAAGATGATCATTTCAATGGTTTTCATGTCCTCGAA
Organism: Viscum album; assembly: GCA_963277665.1. Lineage (NCBI taxonomy): Eukaryota > Viridiplantae > Streptophyta > Magnoliopsida > Santalales > Viscaceae > Viscum > Viscum album. The sequence continues at coordinate 602,500,580 of OY728148.1, forward strand.
TCCTTCTTCGATGACATGGAATTGGGAAATTTGGAGGGCGTTCTTGATATTCCTCATCAACGAGAACCGTGTAGGGGTATACCATCTTAAAGGTATTCATAGATGAATAATCTTGGTCATTTTCATAGGAGTCTTCCAATGTTGGACAGACTCTGGGTTCACTTTACATCTCTAGAGGCATGAGATCACTAAGAGTACAAGACGAATTTGGCACCAGAGAGGAACTTTGATTTCCCTTGCACCATTGGTTCCTAATATTATGAGATGTTTAAGGATGATAGGTGGATGCAGTAGTGTTAGTTATAGAGGCATAAACAACTTAAGGAGGTTTAGGATAGATTAAATGGGCCTAGATGATGTTCTGGGCATGCGAGACTACTCTACAAGCCAACCGGTCATCACACTTCTAAGTCCCATGGTTGGAAACCTATTTTCACTCACTGAAACCCTCACTTCACTATCTAAATAAACAAATATGTGTGATAAATATACTGAAACTTTACCCAATATAACCATTCCAATATCTACTTGGTCCTAGAGCCAATATTTGAACACATAACATTTCTTGATGGTATTTCCAAGGGTCTTATGGTAAGGGTAGTTGTTGGGACGACTAGTGATCTTCGCCTCATGTAGTTTTTTTTCATTCTGTAAGGTTCAGAATCCCTTATTCCAGAGCACTGTGGAATTAATTGGGAACCATGGCTTCTGGGAAGGAGTAGGTTCAGTTTATCTTGTCTAGAAAGAGATATCTGGGAGCCTATCCCAAATGAGGGGATGAAGTTTAATGAGGTGATGGAGCCACATTCTCTCTTCCAGGTGGTGGTTCTTGTTGATGAGGTTCCTGCCGATTCTAAGATTAGTGAGGTGGAGACTATTGAGGTTATTATACTTAATAAGGATCTTCTTGATGAGGCATTGAAGAAACAGTTCTAGCAGCTCTAGGTCCCCTACCTGTACTAAGGTGGTATTCTCTACCTAGATAGATTTTCTTGCAAGAGTTATAATAGGAATGGGACACATTTTCCTATCTTGTTGTAATTACTCTTCTAGGTATTGGGCCTTATCATTGAAATCCTAGAATAAACCTAGGAAATTTTAAGTGATGAGGGTGGGAACCAATTTCGTATTGACATTCCAAACGTACATCATCAAAAGATTCTCTTGTGTCAGCGGCATTTCGAGTGAGTACATAAGGCCTTTCCACCTAGCGATGAAGTCTGTGACATGCTCATATGGAATTTTCATGAACTTGGATAGGTAGGAAATACTTTTATTGCATGTAGTTGATAGGAATTGGAAGAAAAACTACAAGTGCAGGTCTTCCCAACTGGTGATGTACCCAATGGGTAACTTGTTGTTCTAGACAAATGCATACCCCTCAAATTTTTGAATGATTCATTAGATCATTGTTGCTTCCTGATTTTATGGGGTTCCCAAAATGGGTCTGCACTAGTAGATGAAGTGTTTTAGATTTTTCAGTGGGTCAACTATCCAATTGAAGGGGAAAAATTCAGATTCTTGAAATATGGGGGTGCTCACATGTCACCTACCCACGCTGGATATGGCTTTCTGTCAAGTGGGATTTCAACTTATTTCATTTCCAAGGCTTTGAGGTGAGTAGTGAGGGCATCTAGAAGATCCTCCTAGTGGTGGTTCCTATAATGGTGATGATTTCTGACCATTAATGCGTTGATCGGATTTTCAACATGATATACTGGACCAGTGGCTCACATAGTAACCTGCATAGAGGCTTATAGAGCGGCCTAATCCATGTCCTGAGGGAGATTATAATGTTGTTTAGGTTGGTTTAATGATGCATACAATGGTCTATTTCCATAAACATCAATCTATAACCTTTCAGGATGTGTGATATCACTAGGCTCGAGTAAGGTCAACTAACTGAGAAATAATTTTGGCTTCCTCTATTTCCCTAGTAGAGGAAGATCATGATCATGTTGAGGGGCACCATAATCTGGACATCAATCGTCAAGAAGCTCATTTAGGATTCTATTCTGATATGAAATATACTATTGAAAGTCAGTGATTATAGCATCAACTATTGTCCTTTGTTCAACATCAGGAATATTAGAGGTCTTGGAGGTTCAGATAATCTCTTTACCCTTATTGGTGTCCCGACCAACGAGCAATGATGTCAAAGGCTCACTAAGGCCACATTCCTACCATTGCAGGAAAGTGAGGAAACATGTGTGAGGATCCACCTGATACTATGCTACCCAATTAAGCTGATCCTCTTCATCATATCTTATACTTATGTCCTTTTTCTTGGTAAATGTGAGGTCAACAATATTCATCATGAAAATACCTGGGGGTGTATTTTAAATATCGCTAGGAATTTTGGTTTACCACTTGACAGGACTGAAGTAGAGATTAGTGTACTATACCCAACCCAAAATCTTCATGCATGGATATTCTTTCTAAATTATTATTTAGTGAACTATGAAGCTATGAATGTATCTATATTAAAGGGTGTGATGGTAGCCAGGTGACGTTGGGTGTTGAGCCACTGTGACTACTTTCAAATCAACCATGCATAATTGATTGTCGATGTTTTCAAAGTGTTATTATATATTTGGGTAGACCAACTTCCAGTCAAGGAGGATAAAACACATCTCCTAGATGGTTTCTATAAAGAACATGACCACTTTCTAAGTTGGGGACTTTGGAATGTCAATGTTGGGACCCACATTCTTTGAGAACACTTCATATAGATGGTCTATGACAAGAGTGTCCCACAAGATTCCCTATTCAGAAATGGGGTACAGCTCTTGGTTATCCCAAACATTGATTAGTGTCGACTGAGGAACTAGTGGAAACACTGATTTATTGTCACATGGTAGTGGCCTAATTGGAGGAGAAGTCGTTGCATGAGCTGACTAACTACTATATGCTAGATCGTCTCTTGGGGGCGGTGTTGACTGAATCATCATGTACCTATAGGACTAATTACTAACCATGAACTCATTTAAAAGGTCACCGGTAGTCATATTGGGATCCAATGGGTTCTCATATTCTATTATATCCCAAAATTACTCTCTATGATCTCATGTATATGTAGATAATGACGTTTGATATTATAGAGTCAATTGCACCGCAAGACCATGGAAGGGAAATAGATCTTCTTCCACTTGCATATACCTATGAAGGGATATGGAGATCTTATGGACCTAACCTTACAGTATGGAGAATATAACATGATGGGATCCTTCCCTAGACTCCAGTGTAGAAGACTGATGGAAAGGATCCATCATTGAGTCACAATTGTCTTCAGAATGTGAGAACCAAACGGAATTGAAAACGACTTGGTGCTTCCCAATATTTTTTCCTTTAGCGGTGTCAATTCTCCCATATACCACAGGATGACTCTTTAGGGAAAGTAACTCTTTCAGCATGAGGAGGAACTTCATGATATCTGTTGTTATAGTGTATATGACCTCTAATTTTATTTTTTGGGATATAGGGAGGACCTCCATATCCATTGTCACTAGAGTGGGTAGGACCTCCACTTGGACTACTCTGAGAGTAGGGAGGGCCTCCACTCTGGATATTGACATAGAAGATATGACATCTTCTTTGATCATCAGGGACATGAGGATGACCTCCATGTTGAATGGTAGTGACAACATGGGGAGTTCCACCGTACTAGGAGTGGAATCATGAGGAGTAATTTCACACTAATTGAACTGGACATGGGGAGGGCCTCTGGGTTAAATGTTGATGGAGCTGGGAGGAATTATTCTTAATCTAGGTATGGTGTGAGGAGGAACTTCTCATGGATGGTTGTTGACATGGGGAGGAACTTGTATCGAGAAACATAGGCATGGGGAGGACCTCCATGATGAACATCAATAAGATGGGGATGACCTCCACTTTGATTGATGTTTGGAACATGTGGAGAGCATCCATGTTGAGTGTGACAGTGCGGAGGACCTCTGTGCTGAATCTCATCATCACAAGTCGACCTCTGATGGATGTTGGTAGTTCAAGTAATCGAAAGGGTAAACCCAGCCTACTTATGGGGTGGCTGAAGTATCAATTCCGATTTGGAATTGAAGGGCCCCTACTATGCAGTAGCATGGATCTACCAGAGTGTTTAGGGAGAGGTAGGAACCATTGGATATGTGGAAAATGATACCTCTTGATATGAATCCTCTTATAACTAGGACCGAAATTTGAATCAGGTCAGTCGAATAGGGGCTAGTAGAGCTGGGGTGTAGACCACCCGTTCTTCGGCCTGAGGGACCAGTCACTGGTGGCGTTAACGCAGCCCAGTGTGATCCCTCCTAGGAAACTCTCAGGTGGTGGTATTTTCTAGAGCGACATGGAAATCCCCTACCTCCTTGGTGTAGGGTAGAAATTTTAAAGATAATTCTTGGGATATATTTCTAAATTGATTCATCATTGGAGTGGGGACCAGCAACTCCCTATATGATCCTTGAGGTAGGTGGTGTTAGTGAGGCGTAAAAGCCTCTAGTTCCTTGCGAGCCATATCCCTTGTGGTAATGACTCCCACATGATTATACCATCATATGAGGGTGTCCATCACCCTCCTTTTAATGATTTAATAGGGTGAGATAGGGTGTGGATTCCTGTTAGATTATGGCGTAGAGGACATTGTGGTAGAGGGAGGTCATGTGGGATTGTCGTATCGACATTTCTACTACCCTTGTGTTGGTGGAAATTGGTTGAATGATTTCTTATAGCTTGGGTATTGTAAAAAAAGAAGGTTCATCTATCAGCATGGATATAAGGAAAGTGATGCCCAATTCGCTAACATTTTCTCATCTTTTATGGCTAGAGAGAGAGATATCCACACTAACAATAAAGCACACTAGAATGTCCAATGTTTAACTGCTCCAATCCCTGGTGAGTTCCATGCCAAGCCCACTATTTTATTAGTGGTACCTAGAATTCGATAGCTAGATCTGGTGACATACTTATCTACTGATGTCTTGAAAGTTACTAGTCCCCATGTTTAGGGGAAGAGGTTCACATCAGGTTCATCATTTCTATTTTAGACACTTTCGTTGGGGTGCACCACCTTGCATGTTATTTTTTGCAAATGTGAATTATATCCCTCATCCCATATTTCTAAAGGTGGATTGAATTCATCACATTCTCAGTGATGTATTCTCCTTGATAAAAATTTGATGATGGGAGGTCAGTTCCTCCTTCTATGTGTTATTCCTTAGAACTCTTCGCCTTGTTTGGGTATACCTCATAGATTAATACGTGTTCATGAAACTCATTCCTAGTTCCATATCTTTGTAGATGTTGGTTAACTATGTTGCTTTGGTTTGTACATTCTAAGGGATCACAATAGGAAAACAACCTTCGGTCAGGGTAGTAGTCACATTGGGAATCATTGGCTTGTCTAGACACCGGAACATTGATCACATGTATTTTTTCCTCATAGTATGGAATGTTAGGGATGAATCTTGGGCATGAAACTCGAGGAATCCCATATGGATAATGGGGTACCTAATGCTGAATGAATGTATTATGAGGTTTTCCTTAGGTACCCCATGTTTAACACAAGGTAGTAGTGTTACATATCATGAGTTTTCCTTTTTACAGAGATGAAGTGAGGTTAATCAGAACAGGCCATGGAGGTGGATCAAAGAGGCACATCCCCATGAGGGAACACCAAGAAGGTTTACCAAATTAGTGGATCAGAATTCCAATGCAGATAGAACTAGGGAGGTGTGTCCCATAATGGGAGGATGTCACACCATGAAGGATGATCTTAACACAACTGGAGGTGTATTAGGGAGGTGAACCTATAGGATGGGGACACCAAAATTCACCATTGGTTGGGATTGAACCTCAGTGAGGCATCCTATGTAACATGTTTAGAATACAGAGATCAAAACCCATGTAGTTCAATGGATGGTGTGGGGATTATTCTTGTTATCTTCCCTTCACAAGACGAATAATTTTGGTTATATTGTGTGGGGATTAATCATGTGAGATTCCTGAATGCTTCTAGGAGTAGTGGTGGTGTGGATGGGGATTACATGTAGGAACAGTCTAGATGGCTGGAATGATCTCACCAGGATGTGGCATCCTAGGAAAAAATAGGATGGATTATGGGTGGATTGGATGGATTGGATGGAATGGATGGATTGTTGGAGGTCTCAAACTTGAACCTCTGGAAGGGGAATTAGGGCATACACCTAAGGAGGTGGCCCAATGGGAAGTGGATCATATGGTTGGGGTTACGTGTAGGAGATACTTGGGGGACTTAAAGATGATTGGGTCCTATAAATAAAGAGGAAACTCATGGTTATTTGATGTATGTAATGGCCATTACTAATCTCTAATACCATGTGAGTCATTCTCAGTGTGAGAAACAAGAGGAATCAGTTTCCCTATCACTCATGTTGTGAGAGAAGCGTCGATGAGGGATAGTGTGGGGATTACACATGGAATCTTCCAGAGGAGTATCTCATTCCATGTGATGGGGATCTAATTCCATAATGATGGGGATTACATGTTGAAGTGACCCATGGTGGAAAATTCAAAATGAATATAAAAAGAGAGGGATCTGGTTCCCTTCCCTTCTCTAACCCTATGGTCGAGGGGGTGATGGGGAACATAGGTTCTACCTCCAATAAGAAAGTCTAAGAGATTACTCTAGGTTTCTTTCCTAAGAAGATATTATTCCATGTGCATAGGGTTAAGAGGATTTCATTCCTTTTCAAGAGGATATCATTCCATGTGGGGAGGATCGCATTCTATGTTAGGCATACATAGGACATCCTACATTTTCCACATAGTCATAGGCTATATTTTAACAACATGTGTTGAGGAAGTTTGGTGCTAGGTAGTTTTATGTCATGCATCTCATATATATGGGACTCACTCCTAAACCTTTGGGATTATATAACTATCATTCATCAGCCCTTGGGAGGGGGGTATCTTTATAAATGATAGGTTTCAATGGTTTTGAGGAATGGTCACTCATGAGGTCCATGTTAGCATCTATATTCTAAAAAGTAAGGGGAATCAGAATAACTATATTGAAAATAAATAGTTAGGGCATCAAAATAGGTGACACGTCATGAGGAACCAATAAATCACTTTGTGTGAGCTTGGAGGGATGTACGGAGGAGGTGCATGCAAGACATGGGAGTTTACCATAAGAGGGGATCATACATGGTGATTTGGAGCAAAGGAAATCCATGGAGCATGGAAGATAATGTGGATGTAATATTGAAGTCTTGCATGAAATAGGAAGAGTTTAGAATAGGATTAGGGTGTTCCCAATAATAGTGTTGCACACAAGAAGGGACTTTTTCACGCAACCTACATAGGTGAAAAAGAAATGGTTGAGGGTCAACCCACTATGGTCTCATACAAAGGGGGACCCCCACGAAACTTGTTGTTCAAGATCTTATACAATCAGGGTTCCATGTATTTCATGATTTCATAGAAGAGGCATCTTACATGCATTAGAGTGACACTTCAACTTCTAGAGGATCAACAATCAAGGGGGTGAAATTTAATAAGTAGATGAGAAAGTTCTTGAAAGTACACAAGATTTCTGATGCGAAAGTAGGAAATTTTATGTCGCATTGAGTGGATAAGATACTTACACCTAGATCACATGTTTTACATGAAGGAAGAAACACATATGATCACCTAACTTAGCTGTTTTTTTGTGGTCGGGGTGGAAGATACCCATTTGACATTGCATTGGACTTGTAATATTTTTACATGTGTATGTAAGTCTTACATTCACTCATAGAAACTTTTGTACACATCCCTTTTATTTCCCTGTATGATTAGTCGGGTCAGATGGTGTTTTTGGTTCACTCTAAGATGACTCTTTGTAGCTTCATGAAAAATTTGACGCAAACAGGTATAACTACCTATCCTAATCTTGTAGCAGCATCCCTTCCATCCCATATTGAACCTTTAAACAAAATAAAAACTATTTTACACATTCAATTAAATACGTATATTGTATATATATCATTAAACCAACTACTTGAAAAAAATTTCAAACCATTTACAATAGTATAACATACATATACATCCACACAACCAATCAATTGAAGTCATTAAACAACATACACTTGTCTCTTTATTTCTAACTCAAAAATGTATTGGTTAAATATCCCATCATCACCAACATCCTCATCCTCATCACTATCAGAAACATCCCCATCACCACCATCACAAACAACAACATCTGGAGCACCACCACCACTACCACCATCATCATCACTGCATTCACCAATAGCATCAGTACCATCCTCTTGACCGCCACTAGGACCCTCATTGACATCACTTGGGGCATCATATAAATAGCACATTATTTCCATATATGAATCAAAAAATAGAAGTAGCCTCTGATGGAATTGATAGAAATATAAATTACATAGCTTTCAAGAAGTGTTCGATGATCTTTTTTTCTATTTCACACTCATTTATAGTAATTTTTTAGCCTCAAATGATTATACACAAGTGTTTTGAAGATCTATGGTGTGTGAGGCATGAGAGGAACCTAATGAGGGCCAATACCTAGTATGAAGGATGTTTTTTCAAGGCCAACAACAAAATATCCCCTGGTTTTCCTCACCTAATATCATGATAAAATTATAATTCGCCCCAATGTTGTTTTCTTATTTCACATTTAATACCTCAAGGGGAAACTATTAAAAATATTAACAAGAAATTTAATTATAAATTACATATACAAGTTTGAAATATCAATAAATAATTATTATTTTTTCTTTGTTCTATGCATTTATAGCACTTCCATCATTTTTCTTCCCACTCATTCAAAATATTTTTTCTTAAGGCTCATGACCTTTGATTCCAAATTATGTTTTCTACAAAAAATATTGATTAGAATAATTATACATTATTTAATAATATGAATGTGATAAATCTTGAATAAATTAAAATTATAGTTGTTGAAGAATTCCATAAAATGAAGAAGCATCTAAATATAAATTTAATTGTAAATTTAACACTATTGGAATACAATAAACCATACATGAAAATTATCATGCTTAACATGTGAATTGTATGGATTCCTCTTGTATTTTAATTTCAGTCCAATTCCATTTCTGTTACGTTTTATTGTTATTTGTCCACTTGGTAATTTTGATCAATTAGTCATTAGGTAAATTTTTTGGTAATTTGGTAATTTGGACTTTTGGCCATTTTTCCACTGGTTTATTAGGTTTATCTTTTGTATGGGTTAGTTGTAAATTTGGTCATTTTTCTATTTATAAATTTGGTTATTCATTCACCTGGTAAATTTGATCATTTGGACATTTTTCTATTTATCCATTTGGACATTTGGATTTTTGATCATTGTCCATTTGGTTGTAAGGTTTATTTCTTTGTTATTTTTTTGAGTAATTTGATCATTTGTCCATTTGGCCATTTTCTTATTTGATCACTTGGTAATTTGATCATTTTTTCAATTGGATAATCGTAAAAGTTTTCTTTTGACCATTTATCCATTTGTGCATTTGGTCGTTTCGCCATTTGGCCATTTAGGAATTTGGAAAATTGGCCTTTTCTCCATTAGGGCCTTTAGACCTTTAGCCCTTCTTCCATTTGACCATTTGGTTATTAGGTTCATTTTTTAGTTAGTTTTTTTTGTAATTTAGTCATTTTGGTATCTTATTTCTTTTATGCATTTGTTCAATTGAATATTTAGTTCTTCATTATCTTGTTAATTTTTATCATTTGTCCATTCTTCCATTTGAACTTTTGTCCATTTGGAAAAATTCCCAATTGGTCGTTTAGAAAATTGGTCAATTGTCTATTTAGTTATTAGGTTCAATTTTTATGGTTAGGTTGTTTGGTAATTTGATTATTTTGTTATTTGGATAATTTTCCCTTTCACCGTTTGGCCAATTGGCCCCTTGGTTCTTTAGCCCTTGCTGATTTTTCTAATTCTCCCTTTGAACCTTTAGAACTTTGTCCCTTTGGCCCTATGTCCCATTGTCCCTTCAGTCCTTTGTCAATTTTTCTATTTTTCCTTTTAGATGTTTTTCGGTTTGGCTATTTTTCTGTTTGTTCTTTGTCTATTTGGCCATTTGGCCATTTAGCCATTTTGAAATTTGTCTAAATGGATAAATGGCCAAATAGATTAATGGCCTAATGGAAAAATGTTCAAATGGTCAAATGTAAAAATGAAAAAATATCCAAATGGACAAATTACCAAACTACCAGACACCCAAATAGACAAAGGGAAAATTTGGCTAAATAGGAAAATGGCCAAATAAAAAAATGAACATATGTCCAAATTTTGAAATGTCTAAATGGACTAAGTGTCTAATGGAAAAAGTTTAAATTTCCAAATTGACCAATGTTCATTTCTCTATTATTCTGTGTGGTCGTTTGTCAATTTTTCCATTTAACCATTAGGTCCATAGTCCATTAAGACATTTTTTCATTTGTAAAATTAGATTTTAGTCCATTATTCCATTAGTACATTAGGAAATTTTTTCCTTTGTCTATTTGGACATTTGGAGAATTTTTCCAATTAATCATTTGGCCATTTGGCCAATTAGCTAATTTGAATGGGGTATTTGCAGCCTTATATCAAATGGATTAATGATAATAATACTGTAATTTAATCATGAAAATATTAATAATTAACAAAATAAATATAGAAATTATTTCAATTCATATTAAAATACTTAGAGCCTCTCATGCTAGGGCATTGTAGTGTTCCCAAAATTGTGAAAATATGTCATTGAAAATATGTTTTATTTATTCCACATGATTCCTAAAAAATCAATATAATTAATAAAAATGAAATTTCTTATACAAACCATTAATGATTATGAATTACTTAAACTCATTACTGTTATAAAATGAGATAATCTCTTGATGTTGTGTTATTGGACATTTGAGGAATATTATTACACCCTCTAAATCATAACTGAATCTAATCTTCCAACCAATATATAAATCATGATTATATGATCACTAAGAAATATCCAAGATCCATCAACTGTGGAACCTTATAAGCTTCACCATAGGGCATGTTAAACCAATGCTGCAATGAAAATTTTAATTCATATAAATAAAAACTAATATATATATATATATATATATATAATTAACAAATTTTCTTACCCATATCCACACCCATGATTTGATCTTGATTTATTTATTGATATGACTCTATGAGTCTGGTTACACCAGAATGATATTATTTTACTTAGATAAAGATCCCATGAAAATTCTACACTGCCTAGAATTTTTACCTATCATATGATTTGTATCATTGTAATCCAGCATTATTTGTGTTTGGAGAATCCATGATTCATGCATACAGGTGTTCCCACATCTCCAATTAGAAGATCCCAATAAATAATATCAAATGAAAAAAATAATTAATTCTCACTACAATAGAAAAAAATGATGTCATATAATTTGAATCACTTATAAAAAACCTGATATAGGCTACTCAATAGGATCTGATGGATCTGTAGGATGAACTAGATCAGTAGCCTCTGATGGATTTTCCTATTCCAATACATGCACCAGGTCATCTTCATGCACTGGAGTGGAAGCTGAAGAAGAATAATAATCAGATCTAGGATGGATAATTGGAAATGGTGGTGGCATAGACATACTATGGTAAAGATAAAAGGGATGTGTATACATCATATCATATGTATATGGTAAAGGTGGGAACATCCCTAGAGGTTTAAGTTAAGGATGTAAATGTGTGGTAGGTGGGGTGTCCGTTAGCATATCCGAGTGTGAATGGAAATGACGGGTGCTTCGTCTAGCTCTATGAGAACACCTACTCATACCCCTACTAGTATGTTGATGAGTAGTCAACTCCAGTTGATATGTACATCCATTGAAAAAAAAATTGAAAAAGAAATGAGAACGTGACATTAAATATATTTTAGAATAAAAATATTACAATTATTATACTCACTAAGTGAACCATAGGAGGAAACCCGAGCTCTCACATGCACTTATCATTAACAAATAATTTCTTCCATCTAACTTCCTCAATATAATTCATAATATACATAAGAATGAAAATGTACATTTTTTAGAAATATTTTTTAAAAATTATGCATATAACTTATAATTCAAAGAAGTCATAACCAATATCCAAACATGTTTTAAAAACTATAATTTAAAACCATGTTATATATTTTTTTAAAAACTCATCTTAAATCAGGTTGTCTAAATTAAAAAAATATAACTAAATAAAATGAAAAAATAAAAATACTAAAACAAGAATATCATTCAAAACTAAAACAAAATTAATGTAATAATAGTAGGACCAACATGAGAGACCCACATCATGGTAAACTAAATGAATTGTGAACAAATATGGTTTCTTCTTAATATTACCCACCACTACTTTAGGTTCAACATCGATTACCACAATTGGAAAAATTGAGTCATCAAATAAATTATTTTGGTCAACACCGATGGGTGCATCCATAGTGTCAATTTCATCCCTACCATCATAAAAAAATATGTATTGGGATTACTTCAATAATGACATCATAATCTGGTCTCAGATGATATTTCACAAAAAACACTTTTTTACATTGATTAAAAAATATATAGTTCATCAGTATCTAGGAATCAAGTCATGTCGATAACTCTGAATCCACACTCATCAATAAATATACCATGTCGCATCATTGAATTAGACTATTTACTTTTCATCGTAGTGACTCGACCATGAGAGTAGTAATCCAATAACATGTTTTTTCACAACAAGTATATAATAAGACACATTTAATATCGAGGCCCACTATATGATACACTAAAATAATAGTTCATTGTTTTAGTTAACATAATTCCATCATGTCTTGTTATCCTTTTCATAACTCAATCATTTGTAACAAATTTTTATCCATTGATTATTAAAGATGTTCATTCACAAACCAAAGAATTGGGACCAAAATCCAATGTTATTAATTCATGAGAGAAAGAGTCAACCGGTAAAATTAATACCTAAAATATATACGAATAATACAATTAAATGAATATATATAATTTATATTAATTAATTTAATAGTCATACCTTTTATTTTAACCATGTAAGAAACTCTTTACTATGAAAATCCTCTCTCATTCTCAAAGAAAGGGATCGATGAACTCTATTTAAATTTTTTTATGATCCCTACATAAAATGGTAATAAATATTTAAGTTATATGTGAAATTACATACTATGATATCGAATATAAATATTCAAAGTACTAGATTCATATAGTCATCAAACAAATCACAGTTAAACAAGACTGTGCGATGTTCCATATCCCACTCTTCAAGGATCAATATAGCCAATGTATATGACCTAGGAATTCCTCCAGTTTGGGGAAGAGATGGAAATAATGGCTCAATTTCCCAATACTTCTCAACATCATTTCTCATTGGATGGTTATGTATTATGCTCACATCAGACTAATACATTAAACAAAAATACATACATTCTAGTTCAAGATAACCTCTCCTAAAGAAAATTCAGGACGATTCTTGTTTCAGACATAATATTTCATTTTGAATATATTTATTTAAGTAGGATACATCCATAAAAAAATGGTTTTAAAATATGTGTATTAGATGAAAGATAAACTGTTAAATGCAACATGAAAGTGAAAAATGATGGTGGGTTTTTTTTCCATCTCACAAAAAATTAATGGCACCTATTACTGATTTTTTATCAAGAAATACATAGATAAAATTTTATCAAAAAGGTATATAAAATATAGAAAAATCAAATAACCATCACCCATAAATTATTGGATAGTAAATTCTATATTTCTATTGGAAACAATTCATGAATAAAAATGTGATAATCATCAGATTTTAGGGATTTTAATTTCAACTCACTTTTGTTGAATCATTTAAATATGTTACTGGAATATAAATAAGGAACCTTGATATTCTCCAATACCTTTTTAAGTTGATTTTTCCTTAATGTTTTCATCACATAATAATCACAAGGAACTTTCCATTTTTTCACTGAAACAAATAAGATGAAGTTTTGGTAAAATACCCCAATCCAATAAGTCATCATGAGATAAGAAGTCATCATTGGTATATACCTTAATATTTAAAATAAATTAAAGAAAAATTTCACATATATTTTTCTAAATTTTTATAATTTCTAAATAATGACATAAAAAATTGGTAGTACAATATGATACCTCCAAAAAGATACTATAATTTTTTAAATTGTATATGGCTTTAGTCTCAACATTCTTCATCTTTTTTTATTGCATATTACATTTCCATAATGAAAAAATTAAATATTTCAATTAATTAAGCACATTATTTTCTAGAATACATTGAGGTGGATATTCAGTGTCAACAGTCTTATCAAACCTTTAATGATTCTTCCTATATTGATGATCCATTAGTAAGAATTATTAATTCCCCATTAAACTAAAACTATGATGATATTTAAGGGTTATCAACCATATATTACTCATAAAAATAGGACATTATTGTTTTACCTTCTTGCTCTAACTGGACATCATTGCCTAAGAAGGGAAATCATTTATAGTACTTAGAAGGGAAACACGCATATGAAATATATATTTTAAGAATAATCAAATATGCACACACCCATATCTCAAAGATACTACAAATATCTTATTAAATGTTTCAAGTATAAATAAATATAATTTATAGTATTAGAAGGTCAAGTTATTAGTATTTTCAATTGATTTAAAAATAATAATACAAATCCATAGAGGAATATTATAAACATGAATAAAAACTAGTCACATGCTCTAAGTTGTAAGCATATGAACAAATAGATTAAAACTACCACAGGATAGACTTAACCTGACATTAACCACATCAACTACAAAATATGGATATTGTGCATAAAATTTCCACCATGATAATACATCTATAGGATGAAACAAATCATCATTAACTTTATTTTTTGTAGTATTATTCCATCGCATATTGTTTGATATTTATACAGATATGAATATATTTTTATGTCTAGGTATCAATTGAAAGTGACACATGAATTTCTGTGGCACATGAGATGGTTTTCCATCTTCATTTTCATTCAATCAAGATGTACAACATTATTTACATTCATTAAGGTATACTTTTTTCTCCTAAAATAAACTGCAATCTTTCATATGGGAATGAATATTAATAGTTGAAAATCCAAGATGCTTAATTAACTTCCATTCCTTATAATTATTTGAGGAAATATCTACATCATTAGGAATAAATTCCATCAAAAAGGTAAAAATATAATCAATGGTGATATTAAAAATTACATACATGGTTTTTCCATGATATAATCACATTGAATATTCTAACTTTTTCATTTTATTACATTCCTAATATAAATGAGTTATAGAATCATCCATTAATTCTTTCACACTATCAACATCATCATCTTCATTATTTTCCGCATGTGTCTTAATATCATTGTATTCTTGTACCGGCATAATATCTCTCTCATGATGATGCACAAATAGAAATAGATAAAATATCAAACTCTCTATACCACTTCTTTCATTCCATTCATAAATAGCAGAAGATTGTCTCATCTCTCCACTGTGATACCAAACATAACAGTTTGTTTGAAATCCATATTTTGTTATATGGTAGATAACTTCACCTCATCTTAACCGTAGTACTACAACATAATTATTCCATATACACAATATATGACCTCCATATGAATCATTTTTAAATGAAAAATCTAACATAATATCAAAATTATTTAGAAAATCGTTCGAAATCCTATAAATATGATACATCTACTTCTATCCATTCTATTACAGGGGAAATTTTTTGTTTCCAATAAAAAATGAAAACCATAATTAAAAAATGTATTACAACCAATTTCAATATGAAGGTCATAAAATCATTTTAGGAGCTATAAATATAATGAATATGATAAAAAAAATATTCTATAAGCGATTCCTATAAATAAAAAACTGTGATGATATCCAAATTCAAAGACAAATTGAAATTATAGTGTCAAGGAAATTAAATAACATTAATAGGAAACCAAATTAAACACAATTCATGATGAAAGTGACCATTTTAGAATACTAATATCCATACAAATAAATAACAAGGAATATCATAAGCAAAAACCAAGGCATACTCAAACAAATACAAACATGTTTTAGATATTGGAATAAATAAAAACTAAGTAATACTAGTATAAAAATGTTTATTTATTATCCAAAGAGGTATTCTAATTTGAAAACATAATTAATGATAACATTTATTCATGAAAGAATTTTATTTTAATGTTTAAATTACTTAAATTATTCTAAAATAAGGAAAATATATTTGACATGATGTTTTATTTCAATTTATGAAGTATTTAATTTGGGGGAGATCCATTGAGACTAAATAATTAATCAATTCCATACTAATATATGAAACCCTTGCATTACTTCACCACAGATGAAACCTCTTAATTTAGGTAAAGTTTGTTAATATGGTTTTTAATTCAGTTAATGTGTATTTGAAATAAGGGGATAACTACTCAATACATGATAAATGAATTAAGAATCATTCTTAACAAATAAGTAAGTTATACTAAATAATTAATCAAAATAAGTGAAACCAAGGTTTATACCATTAAACTCTCTCTCAAGAACTGTAACGACCCAAAGTTTCATTAATGGAAAATCCCTCTTGATCCAGTTAAATGTTTCTTTATGAAAAAAAAAATGTTTTTATAAGATGTCAACTTCTTTAGTTTTACGTTAAGATTTTTGACCGTTACTTTTATAGCCGTTGAACAGTGATCATCTAAGTATTATAAATATAAGGCTTTAACGAAACCATTTCTACTCAGACAAAGGAAGCGATGGCCTCATCCAGTAGAATCGCCCCTTATGAAGCCCATTTGTCGGAGCTCGGAAAAGAGGTGGCGTCTTTGGGCTTTTCCCTTGACCAAGCCCAAGCTGAGCTTCATCAAGTCAAGCTCGAACGTGATCGTCTACGGGAAAAATGGAAGTTGATAGAGATTACCACTCGAGCGATGTTATCCGAGCAACCCCAAGAGTCTGTCACCATCGCACACCTTACCCTTAGGTCTTATGCGGCTATTTTAAGGGGATATGTAACAAATAAGTAGCACCATGTTCATTTACATTATTTTTTTATATAATAATGAATATAATTTTTTTTGATACATTGTAATTAGTTTTTAAAGTACAAATGGTGTTTTTAGTTATTATTTAATTAAGAATATATTTTATTAAATTAAAGGATTTTTGAATTAAATAATATTTTAATAAAATATTATTATTAATATTAAATTAATTTTTATTAAATATAAATGATCTTATAATTTATGAATGCAATTAAAATTTTTTATTAAGGTTTGAAGGTCATTTCTGTCAAAACCCGTGAATTTTTTATAAATGTCGGTTTTTATTTTAAAAGTGAAAATTCACATATTTAGAAAATTATTTAGATAAAATAAATATTATTTTTGGAATCAGGACGTCGAAATTTTCCAACGGTGAATTTTTCATAATTTTCTGAGACAGTCAAATTTTTGGGTAAAAATTAAATACCATTTAAATATATAATGTGTTTTATGACATCATAATGACCCAATGGTGATGTAATAAAATACCATAATCCTTATGTTCGGCCAATATATGTTTTATAATTAAAATAATGAGGTTTTGGGTTTGTTTAACTTACTTTTCAAAGCATTAATGGAGCCCTCAAGACTTATTCAACACTTTGCCTTTTTAAATTAATTTCCATGGGAGTGTGACTCACCTCCACATAAGCAACCCTAATTTTTTAATAAGTTCGGACATTGGACTTGTAAAATATTGTTTTCCTCTTTCCTTTTCCAGAAACCATGGGCAAATACCATGGGATGGTTTGTGGTTTGGATTATTTTAATATAAGGGGTCCCAAACCTAAATAATAAAGAATTCTCTCACCTTTCCTATATAAACCCACCCAAGATCCCACTTCCTCCTCACTCAAAGCCCTTGAAGTTCGTCCAACCTCTGCCCTACTCTCTCTATAATCCTCTCAAGGTGCCCCAAGATCCCAAGAAGCCTCTCACAAGCCTCTCTCTAGCCTTTGGAAGCACACTTCCAAGTAAGGGTTTTTTCTTCCTTTCTCATTTTTGTCAATTTTATTTAAGTTGTATTGCCCTTTTTAATTTCAATTATTAATGTTGGGGTATGGTTTCGCACCTCCCCAATACTGCCCTATTATTGTTTGAATGATGGTAGAACCCTTTCTCTCTCATTAAATGCCTCTCATGTACTCCCGTTACTATGCCGAAATTCCGAAAGGAACTTCTCTCTCTTCTTTTACATTCAAGCAATACTTTTGTATCATGAATCTAAATTCCATTTCGATTGTTGGGACATGTATATATATGACCTCCTTACTGTCCATTACATGTAAATATGATGAGGAACCCCTTTCTCTCTCATCAACTTTTTTTTATGAATTCTTATTTCACGCCGTTATGCTGCCGAAATCGCACCGATTTTCTAAGCCAATGTCTTTGTGTAGTGAATACCATGCCCATTTCTCCATCAAGGGTATTCACCTTTATGCACATTTACATATTGATTGTAAAGTTTCATGTATGAATTCCACATTCCTTTATCGTGGAAGAAATGATTATGTTTTATGAATCCATGTTTTATGATCCACGTGGCACACTTATGCATGAAATGAAATGTTTAAGAAGGGTGCGCCCTTTATAGCGCTCCAATGCATTGGGTAAAGTATAGTATCATGATACTTCATGTGCAATGAGTGTTTACTCATGCTAATTCAAGTGCAAGGAGGGTTTACTCGTGCTTCAAGTGCAATGAGGGTTTACTCATGCTCCATGTGCAATGAGCCTTGGCTCATGCTAATTCAATGTTAAGTGTTGTTGCCACATTTCCATGTTATGATTATCATGCTTTATCATGCCTTTATGTTCATGTTTCTATTATTCTATATTGATATGCCTATTGCCTAACATGTATTTCACTCCTCATGTTATTCATTTTTTACTCCCTTACTGGGCTTTATAGCTCACCCTTTTCTTATGCATGTCCTCAGGTTATCCCATGCAATGCTAAGTACGAAGGAATGTAGTGGTCATGTAAAGGAAGTTTTCAATAAAGATGTTGTATTTCAAGTTTAAAGTTTTTATGTAATGATCCTAATCCCCAAAGACACTAAACCTCTCGATCTTCTTTGTTGGATCAAGTGAAGTTTTATGTAATAAAGCATGTTTAAGTTGTAATAAAAAGCAGGGTTGTCATAGTTGGTATCAGAGGATAGGTTTAGTTATTTTTGGGATTAGGAAACCCTAGTAAAGCATTAGATACAAGACTAAGCATAATAAAAACATCCCTATGTTTTGGTAAATACTAATTAAGTGGTTTATCAAACAAATACGTCGCTGTCTGGATACGAGCAGGTAGAGGCGGCTCTGGCACAGATGTATCCTAGGGGTAAAACCCGAAAACACCGCTTTGAGCTAGACTCGAACGGGAACTGGTGCACGACAACAGGCATTGCTGCACTCTTGGTTACGACACTCCCGGGGGATATGTTTTGATAAATTCACAATCTTAGTATGAACCCTTATTAAGGGAAAAATGCACCTAAGAATATATGTTAGAAGGAAGATCATGAAAAGCCTAGATTGAATCCTATATACTCATGAGTTAAAGAGATTAAAGTTTATTTATAAGTCATCAACTTTTGTCTTTGGATTAACCTTTATGTGTTACCCCTAACTTTCTTTTATTCCAGCCAATGGCCGGTAATAGGAGAACTCGGGCTAACAACCGTTGTGAAGATCAGTGTGATGATTGTACTTATGAGATGCCCAATCCAATGGGAGCGGGAATCGCGAACTTTGTCATGCTTCTCTCTCAGCTAACTCAAGTTTTGAATAGAAACACTGGTCAAGAGGAACGTTCAACCCCCCCTAAGAAAGAACAAGTCACTATTGAAAGCTTCATGAGACAAAGGCCTCCTACTTTTAGTGGATCAGCCGATCCCACGATCGCTGAACAATGGATCAACTCCATTGAAAAGATATTCTCCATCCTCCAATGCTCTGAAAAAGAGAAGGTTCTCCTGGAGGCTTATCGTATGGAGGGTGAAGCTGATCAATGGTGGACATTGATCAAAAATACGAAGCCTGAGGAGGAGATCAAGGCTTTGGAATGGAAGGTATTCCGGAAGATGTTTTTCGATAAATATTTTCCACGCACCCTCCGTCTTAAAATGGAAAGGGACTTCCTTTCCCTCAAACAGAAAGATGAGGAATCTCTGGGAGCGTATGAGGAAAACTTCAAAAGGCTTGCACGATACGCTTCCGGCTTTGTCGTTACCCCCGAATGCAAGGTTGACCGCTTCTTTGGTGGGCTGAATCCTAGCTTGCGGAAAGCATTAGCGATCCGTGACTTCGACAGCTATGAGGAAATTGTCCAATGTTCCCTCAAGGTTGAAATGGAGATCGGAGAATCACAGGGGTATCATGGGGACAAGAAGCGGAATGTGGACTTCAATGCTGGTGGTCCGATGGATAAATCCAACGGCGCTAAGAAATTCCAGCACCCCACTTGCCAAAAGTTTGGAAAGAAGCACCCTGGAAATTGCATTAGGGGGACAAGAAAATGCTTCAAGTGTGGAAGAGAAGGGCACCTAGCTGTTAACTGTCAGCAAGAAGGACCCGCGGCTGCGACAGAGGAGAGGAACGCTCCGTTCGAACCTCAACTCGTTGTTCAATGCTTCAAAAGCAAAGAACCGGGTCATTTTGCGAATCAGTGCCCTAATCCAAGGGTTATCGGAGGCAATCAACAACCTCCAAGACAGCAAGGAAGATATTTTTCCATCACTTCTGCCGAAGTGAACCCCGACAACGAAGTGGTGACAGGTACGCTAGTTATTCATTCAAGAATAGCGAACGTACTTTTTGATTTAGGTTCTACGCATTCTTTTATATCTCAAAAGTTTAGTAGAACAATCCCTGCACCACCACAAATCCTTGAAGTAAAGATGTCGGTGAGTACGGAAAATGGGGCAATCATTGCATCCCATGAGTATAAGTCCTCCCCTGTTATAATCTGTGGATTGAATTTCCCGGCGAACCTCATCATACTCCCTTTGGTGGAATTTGATGCAATTCTTGGCATGTATTAGCTTTCCTTATATAGAGCCAACATAAATTATCGGGAGAGGGAAATCACACTCCATATGGAGAATCGACCCCCGATTCTTTACAAGTGTCAGGAGGAAGATGAATCTCCTTTAGCTCCATCATCTCAAGCATGGATATTACTGCCTTATGAGCACGCATATCTGGCTCAGATGATTGAGTCCAAAGAAGAAACCACCCTTGAAGAAATGCCTATTGTGAGGGAATTCGCTGAAGTATTTCCCGAGGAACTTCCTGGTCTTCCTCCAAGAAGAGATGTTGAGTTATCAATTGAACTTATACCTGGGGCGCTACCAATATCCAAGAATCCATATAGAATGGCCGTTGTTGAGATTGAAGAGCTGAAGAAACAACTACAGGAGAATCTGGATAAAGGGTTTATACGTCCAAGTGCATCACCATGGGGTGCATCAGTTCTCTTCGTCAAGAAGAAGGATGGGTCAATGCGGCTTTGCATCGATTATCGTGAACTTAACAAAATCACGATAAAGAAAAAGTATCCTCTCCCAAGAATCGATGACTTGTTTGATCAGCTGCGTGGAGCACAATACTTCTCCAAGGTCGACTTGCGGTCGGGATATTATCAAGTAAGGGTGAAGAAGGAAGATATCCCCAAGACTGCTTTTCGTACAAGGTACGGGCACTATTAATTCATAGTAATTCCTTTCGGACTCACCAATGCTCCAGCAATATTCATGGACTTGATGAATAGAGTCTTTAGAGATTACCTAGACAAATTTGTGGTAGTCTTTATAGATGATATTCTAATATACTCCAAAACCAAGGAGGACCATGAGGAGCATTTAAAAACTGTACTAGAGACTTTGTGCAAGGAGAAGCTCTACGCAAAGTACAGCAAGTGTGAGTTTTGGTTGAAGTAAGTCTCATTCTTGGGTCATATCATCACAAGAAATGGGATATCTGTGGACCCCTCCAAAACAGATGTAATTGAGGGATGGCCGAGGCCAACATCGGTAACTGATATCCGTAGCTTCTTGGGGTTAGCTGGATATTATCGACGATTTGTGAGAAATTTCTCACGATTGTCCAACCCTCTTACCAAGCTAACTCGAAAGGGAGTAAAGTTTTCTTGGAGTGATGAATGCGAAGAAAGCTTCAAGGAGTTGAAAATGAGGCTTATCACTGCACCCGTGCTCACTTTACCCACAAGTGGGGAGCTTTTTGTGGTATTCAGTGATGCTTCGAAGAAGGGCTTAGGATGTGTGCTGATGCAGAATGATAAAGTGATATCCTATGCCTCAAGGCAGTTGAAAATCCATGAGCGAAACTATCCAACGCATGATCTGGAGTTGGCGGTGGTGATCTTTGCCTTGAAAACCTGGCGGCATTATCTCTATGGAGAGAAATGTGAGATATATACTGACCACAAGAGTCTTAAATATATATTCACACAGAAAGAGCTTAATATGCGCCAGAGAATATGGATAGAGCTCATCAAGGATTATGATTTTTCAATACATTACCACCCTGGGAAGGCGAACAAGGTGGCGGATGCCCTAAGTAGAAAGGATCCAGCAAACCTATCAATGATGAGAATTGAGAAGGATCCAATCTTCTTAGACTTGATGAAGATGGACGTGGGAATCATAAAGAAGGGAACATCATCAATCCTTTCACAAATGATTGCCCAACCATCTCTTTTGGAAAGGTTAAAGGATGCTCAAAAGGATGATGCGGGAATCCAAGAAAAAGTGGAAGCTATCAAAAAGGGAAAATCCTCATAGTTTAATGTTAATGAAGAAGGAATTGTGCGGTTTGGGGAAAGACTATGTGTTCCATCAAGTTCAGAGCTGAAGAAGGAACTTTTGGATGATGCACATAGTTCAAATTTCTCTATTCACCCAGGGAGCACAAAGATGTATCAAGATCTCCGAGAAAACTTTTGGTGGGATAATATGAAGAAGGATATCGCTGAATATACATCAAAGTGCCTGGTGTGTCAGCAAGTGAAGGCAGAGAGGCAGAAGTCTAAGGGGATGATGCAACCATTTCCCATACCTAAATGGAAATGGGAGAACATCACCATGGACTTTGTCACTGGACTTCCAAGGACATCCAAAGGCAACAATGCAATCTGGGTTGTTGTGGATCATCTTACAAATACTGCACACTTCATTACTATTCGAGAGGATTTCTCTTTGGATCAACTGGCACGGATATATATCAGGGAAGTGGTACGGTTGCATGGAGTACCACTATCTATTGTGTCTGATCGAGATCCAAGATTTACCTCTAAGTTTTGGAAGAGTCTTCAACATGCTCTGAATACTGAACTGAACTTCAGTACGGCCTATCATCCTCAAATTGATGGCCAATCCGAGCGGACTATCCAAACACTTGAGGATATGTTGAGAGCGTGCTCAATGTACTTTAAAGGAGGATGGGATCAACATCTTCCTCTAGTTGAGTTCTCTTATAATTATAGTTTCCACTCGAGCATCCAAATGGCACCATATGAAGCCCTGTATGGGAAAAGGTGTAGAACACCGGCATGTTGGGATGAGGTCGGTGAACGTAAGCTGCTTGGACCAGAAATGGTCGAAGAAATGGTGGAGAAGGTGAAAACCATTTAGCAGCATATCAAGGTAGCCCAAAGTCGACAGAAGAGTTATGCAGATAATCGTCGACGAGACCTTGAGTTTAAAGTCGGAGATATGGTGTTTTTACACATATCTCCGTGGAAGAAGGTCATGAGGTTTGGAAAGAAAGGTAAGTTAATTCCAAGGTACATCGGCCCATTCGGGATTCTTGATCGTGTTGGGGCTGTGGCCTATCGACTAGCACTTCCACCTACTATGGACAAGGTGCATGATGTCTTCCATGTATCCCTCTTAAGGAAGTACATACCAAACCCTTCACATGTACTCTCTTCCGAGGTGGTACAATTAGAAGATGATCTTTCTTATGAGGAGCAACCAGTGAAGATCTTAGATCGTAGAGAAAAAGTTCTACGAAATAAGACAATGCCCCTCGTCAAGGTGTTGTGGATAAACCACAAGTTTGAAGAAGCAACTTGGGAGTCGGAGGATATGATGAAGCTAAGTTACCCACATTTGTTTTAGTGTGGGAAAAGGAAAATTTCGAGGGTGAAATTTCTTAAGGGGGGAATGTTGTAACGACCCAAAGTTTCATTAATGGAAAATCCCTCTTGATCCAGTTAAATGTTTCTTTATGAAAAAAAATGTTTTTATAAGATGTCAACTTCTTTAGTTTTACATTAAGATTTTTGACCGTTACTTTTATAGCCATTGAACAGTGATCATCTGAGTATTATAAATATAAGGCTTTAATGAAACCATTTCTACTCAGACAAAGGAAGCGATGGCCTCATCCAGTAGAATCTCCCCTTACGAAGCCCATTTTTCGGAGCTCGGAAAAGAGGTGGCGTCTTTGGGCTTTTCCCTTGACCAAGCCCAAGCTGAGCTTCATCAAGTCAAGCTCGAACGTGATCGTCTACGGGAAAAATGGAAGTTGATAGAGATTACCACTCGAGCGATGTTATCCGAGAAACCCCAAGAGTCTGTCACCATCGCACACCTTACCCTTAGGTCTTATGCGGCTATTTTAAGGGGATATGTAACAAATAAGTATCACCATGTTCATGTACATTATTTTTTGTATATAATAATGAATATAATTTTTTTTGATACATTGTAATTAGTTTTTAAAGTACAAATGGTGTTTTTAGTTATTATTTAATTAAGAATTATATTTTATTAAATTAAAGGATTTTTGAATTAAATAATATTTTAATAAAATATTATTATTAATATTAAATTAATTTTTATTAAATATAAATGATCTTATAATTTTATGAATGCAATTAAAATTTTTTATTAAGGTTTGAAGGCCATTTCTGTCAAAACCCTTGAATTTTTTATAAATGTCGGTTTTTATTTTAAAAGTGAAAATTCACATATTTAGAAAATTATTTAGATAAAATAAATATTATTTTTGGAATCAGGACGTCGAAATTATCCAACGGTGATTTTTTCATAATTTTCTGAGACAGTCAAATTTTTGGGTAAAAATTAAATACCATTTAAATATATAATGTGTTTTATGACATCATAATGACCCAATGGTGATGTAATAAAATACCATAATCCTTATGTTCGGCCAATATATGTTTTATAATTAAAATAATGAGGTTTTGGGTTTGTTTAACTTACTTTTCAAAGCATTAATGGAGCCCTCAAGACTTATTCAACACTTTGCCTTTTTAAATTAATTTCCATGGGAGTGTGACTCACCTCCACATAAGAAACCCTAATTTTTTAATAAGTTCGGACCTTGGACTTGTAAAATATTTTTTCCTCTTTCCTTTTCCAGAAACCATGGGCAAATACCATGGGATGGTTTGTGGTTTGGATTATTTTAATATAAGGGGTCCCAAACCTAAATAATAAAGAATTCTCTCACCTTTCCTATATAAACCCACCCAAGATCCCACTTCCTCCTCACTCAAAGCCCTTGAAGTTCGTCCAACCTCTGCCCTACTCTCTCTAGAATCCTCTCAAGGTGCCCCAAGCTCCCAAGAAGCCTCTCTCTAGCCTTTGGAAGCACACTTCCAAGTAAGGGTTTTTTCTTCCTTTCTCATTTTTTTCAATTTTCTTTAAGTTGTATTTACCTTTTTAATTTCAATTATGAATGTTGGGGTATGGTTTCTCACCTCCCCCATACTTCCCTCTTATTGTTTGAATGATTGGAGAACCCTTTCTCTCTCATTAAATGCCTCCCATGTACTCCCGTTACTATGCCGAAATTCCGAAAGGAACTTCTCTCTCTTCTTTTACATTCAAGCAATACTTTTGTATCATGAATCTAAATTCCATTTCGATTTTTGGGACATGTATATATATGACCTCCTTACTGTCCATTACATGTAAATATGATGAGGAACCCCTTTCTCTCTCATCAACTTTTTTTTATGAATTCTTATTTCACGCCGTTATGCTGCCAAAATCGCACCGATTTTCTAAGCCAATGTCTTTGTGTAGTGAATACCATGCCCATTTCTCCATCAAGGGTATTCACCTTTATGCACATTTACATATTGATTGTAAAGTTTCATGTATGAATTCCACATTCCTTTATCGTGGAAGAAATGATTATGTTTTATGAATCCATGTTTTATGATCCATGTGGCACACTTATGCATGAAATGAAATGTTTAAGAAGGGTACGCCCTTTATAGCGCTCCAATGCATTGGGTAAAGTATAGTATCATGATACGTCATGTGAAATGAGTGTTTACTCATGATAATTCAAGTGCAACGAGGGTTTACTCTTGCTTCAAGTGCAATGAGGGTTTACTCATGCTCCATGTGCAATGAGCCTTGGCTCATGCTAATTCAATGTTAAGTGTTGTTGCCACATTTCCATGTTATGATTATCATGATTTATCATGCCTTTATTTTCATGTTTCTATTATGCTCTATTGATATGCCTATTGCCTAACATGTATTTCACTCCTCATGTTATTCATTGTTTACTCCCTTACTGGGCTTTATAGCTCACCCTTTTCTTATGCATGTCCTCAGGTTATCCCATGCAATGCTAAGTACGAAGGAATGTAGTGGTCATGTAAAGGAAGTTTTCAATAAAGATGTTTTATTTCAAGTTTAAAGTTTTTATGTAATGATCCTAAGCCCCAAATACACGAAACCTCTCGATCTTCTTTGTTGGATCAAGTGAAGTTTTATGTAATAAAGCATGTTTAAGTTGTAATAAAAAGCAGGGTTGTCATAAGAACTAAATTCTTATATTGAACTTTATCAATGGAAACCATGTTCCATAAAATGATTATGCTCCAAAAATATTTCCATTCTAACTTATATAGTTATTTCAGGGAATTTTCCAAAGGATTCTATAAATATTTTGTTGGGAAAAATCCCGGAAGGTAGCATTGCATCATTTTTGGGTTGGTTGTGTTTGATGACAATGCAGGTTTTCATGGTGAATCCTTGAGTTACATATATGTTGTTGACAATCCATGTTGACAAATAACCATGACAAAGGAAGAGGAGATATAGAGGCGGTACAGAAGAATAGATACGAGGTGGCTCTATTTTCTAGTGTTTGCCAAATTTTTCAGGTCCAAATTTTGGGATTTGGTGGGCATCGTGAAATGTGTATTTACTTGAAGATCTCATCAAAATATGGAAAAGTCGTTAGTTTCACGAATATGGGCTTCATGAAGTGAATTTTGCGAAGACATGAAGAAATTTGATGGTGTTCTTTGCGATTATAACAAGCTTTGTGAACAACCTAGGTGAAGAGGTTTGTGGCTGCGGCACAAAGGAGTTGACGGAATACTCTGTAATTATGATGAGCTCCATGATCCGAAAATTCCCATGGTTCCTTTCAAAATAGAGTGAATTTCTGAAAAATATTTGGAGCTTTTCGATTTGAGCTGACGTGGCGCTGACTTCGTGCGGAAGGTTCTCGAGTCGGTGGAATTTCTATTAAATAGGCATCGACCCCCTCGAGATAAGTAGAGAGTTTTCTAGGAAATATTTGTATCCCTCAAATCACAAAGGAGGCTCGTAGAGGCATTGTGCTTCACGAAATATAGGAGCTTCATGGCGGCTAATATAGCTCTGCGAAATAGGTGTGTTTCATGTTGTATCAGTGAGCTTCGTGAAGGAAGTTTCTTTGCGATGGATTGAGATCTATGATGGTCTAAGCTCTGCAAAGGCTTGATCTTTGTGAAGGCTTCACATCTGCGAAGTAGGGCGCTCTACGAAGTAGTGAGATCTGTGAAGGTGTGTACTTTGTGAAGAGGTAGGGACTTCGCAAAGGCTTGTTTGATATTCGTGAACTTGGGTGCTTCGCGAAGTAGGTTGCTTTGCAAAGGTATTTCCAAAGTTTGTTTCCTAGTGAACAATGGAAAAGGGGTATTCATCAGTTGATGAAATTTGGATTTCAACAGAGCATCTAAAAACAGTGAAGGATGCACTCATTAGTGATAATGAAGAGACTTACAGGTCTATAAACTATGAGTGGATCTTCTGAAGAAGTAGTAAGCTCACTTCAATTGAGAGAGAAGTGAGTTCTAAAATTGTGAATGGTTGTAAAATAGGAGGGACAGTGAGTCCACTTAGAACTTGTAAATAGAAGTGCACTTATAGTGTATTTGGTACATTAGAACATCGCCAATGTATGCTCATTGGACGTAGCCCAGTGAGGGTGAACCAAGTAATATTCATGTTGCATGTTCATGCTTTAAGGTTCATTTATACTCTTCAACAGGAAGGAGAGAGAGAATATATTTTTTTCTAACAACAAAACAAGATCAAACGGTTGATTGTTTTAATTTTTGATACCCAGATTCACCCCCCCCCCCCCCCTCCAGGTATATAGCCTAGTGGACCTAACATATTTTTACATAATAATGTTTTTAAAATTATTAAACATTTGAAATCTAAATATTTATTTATTTTAAATAATATTTTATCATTAATTAATGTCTAATTCATAATAATTAATTCTATGAAACATTCCTTATAAGTACTATAAATATAGTAGTGGATTCTTTAAGAACCAATCTTCATAGATAAAGAAATATTCCATATTTACTTACAATAATATAATCATGTACATCATCATAAAATTATTTTTTTTTTGGGTTAAAAAATATGATAAATAGTTTAACCATGGTTCATGATATAAAAAATTAATTTTCAATATATAAATCACATAACTCAAGGATAATAAAAACCAAAATTAACCACTAAATTTAACTAAAATATGATTTAGAATTCTAAAAATAACTAAATCCCTAAAATATTCCACCAAAATAACCACAAATTAAAGTTAAATTTCTAACAATCCCTATGATAGTTTTCAAATTGATGAAATTATAATTAAAACAGTATTTATAGGGGTTTAATAGACTATATTTTACCTCTATTAGACTATAAATTTAAAAACATGGTTATAGAAGTGATTCCAACATGATCCAGTAGAATAACATACATAAATAAAAAAATTACAGAAATGGAAGAAGAATTACAATCATTAAACTAGAATTACAACCAATGAGGAAAAGAAAAACCAAGGCTCATCACATACCAAAATATAACCATCAAATAGATCTTAAATATAACATAATATAATATTAAAGTCTCATAAAATTACAATCAATAAAAAAACATCACCCACAAAGAACCTTTTTTCAAATAATTATGAAAAATCATGACCCAACTATATCTTGGTTAGGTTTTCATACATAGATAAAAATGAAAAAAATAGTAAGTATAATATAATAAGGATTTATAACTCCCAAATATGATATCGTAGAAGATGATAATTAGAAAATTACTGGATTAGGGGAGTATGCTAGAGGAGGATAATCATGTGATCGCTCGGGTGAGGGGATATCGATCGGGGGGGATAGGGATCAAGTGAGGGGGAGGCTAATTGAAATATGGGGAACCTATCCCAATTGGTTTTTAAAAAAACATTGGGATAACCTACCTATACCCATGATTTACATAAACTGTGTTTATAAAAAGATTCAAAAAAAAATATACCCACAGTTTCTATATGTTGTGGGTATAGTTATTTGGGGATAACACCATTTTATAGTAGTGTGCATGGGTACTCAGAGTAAAATTAGATCAATATGGAGCTTTAAGATGAGGAATCTTATAATTTTAGAGAACTCTCAAGGATCTTCAACTACTAGGTCATAGCCTTCAATTTAAATAATTCTAACAATACCTACCAATGTTCCATTTATCATATATTTAATCCTTTTTAGGAAGAGTCACAAAATGATATGTCAATGACCTGGTGGTCATGTTCCAAAAAAATTGGGATCATCCCACTAACTCAATGAAATATTCAGTAAGTTGTTACATCATATATTAAAAATTAACCCTATAAAATATTTTATAGGGTAATGTCAAGGAAATTACAACATTTTATAGTAAGTTAATGTGACATCAGGGTTGACCCAGAGAAGACTAGTGTGATCCTCACATTACCACCTCCAAAAACCATATAGAATTTAGAGTACTTTATGGATTAATTTCCTACATCATGTATTTAATAGCTCATTTTCCCATAAAAATCATCCCCTTAACAAATTTTAGGAAGAAGTGAGTCACTTTTCAAAGGGAAAAATATTTCAAAGAAGACGTAAAAAATATCAAGCAATAACCATTACACCCAACGGTTATAATTCCATCAGTAGAAGGGAAGTTTCTTATCCTATATGTGGATACAATAGAGAAATAATTTAGTTTCATTATTTCATAGAAGAATAATACTATGAAGTAAAATATCATCTATTATATCATAAAAAATGATAGATATCGACACATGATATTATGATATCAAGAAGAATTATCTTCCCTCATTTTTGTAGTATAAAATATGAGACATTGCTTGCAGCATCACAAGGTTCTCTTGGTCTCTAACATAAAAATACTCAATTAAATACTCAATTTCCCTATGCTAACCGAGAATATGGCCTTATGTGGGGTTATCATACAATAATAAAATATCTAATTCATATCAAAGAAGGTAATAAAATGGTATACATCGACTAATTTTATCATAGTGCATCCTGCCCCAAAGAGCATGCCGGTAAATACTGAAATTATTGGAAAAGAAGTTTTATATAAATAGAAAAATCCCTAAATGTGGGAGATATATATTTATGGAACCTCTTAATGTCCTACCAAGAAAATAATTTAAATCCCAATGATTATTTGATTTTGTCTATGGATTATATGTGTCTCCCTGACAAAAGAAATTATCCCTTACCCTTTCCTTCTATTAAAAGGCTACACTAATAATGAGACATAGTATCAAGATCTTATTATAGCCCTAGAACTATCCTTGCAGCTTCAAACATCCCA
Source organism: Viscum album (assembly GCA_963277665.1). Classification (NCBI taxonomy): domain Eukaryota; kingdom Viridiplantae; phylum Streptophyta; class Magnoliopsida; order Santalales; family Viscaceae; genus Viscum; species Viscum album. The sequence continues at coordinate 602,531,667 of OY728148.1, forward strand.
AATTAATATTAAGGGATATTTATAACTTTTTATTAACAACATCAATGGTGACTACTTCATTAAGAAGGAATATTGGGCCCCTTTATTCTAATATGTGTGGGGATCGATGGAAGAATTCCCTTTTGAGATGGTTTTAAATCATGTACATTTCTTGAAGAATTCTCATGTTAATGCACTTCATAATGTAGCAACAACCCTGAATAACACTGACTAGGATGAGATAGTATTCTACATTGCACACCATAAGGTATTCTCCCTAGTCTTCATCTATAAAATGTTAGAGATCAATCAGATTATTACTTTCCCAAGGCATGAATATCCAAAATTCTTTCAACTGATACCATTATTGTATGGATGATACCCAAGATAGATTACCTCCAAAATGGGATCCTTATATCAAACCAAACCAAAAATGAAACTGATTTGACAATGAGAATCAATATTTTCTATTCGTGGTGGTTTGAATAAACATAAACTTTTCAAAAAATGAGGTTTTGATGGATTCCTCTGAAAATTTATTGAATAAATAGATACCCATAGTGTTATGCAGGAATTCTATGTAGTTTCTTATGATTCTCATGAGTCAGGGATTAGTCAATCCATCTAAATTTGGAGGCTTGGATATTTCTAGCCAACAATGATATAATATTTTTTGGAATTCAGTAAGAAGTTCATTTCCAATCAAATACATTCAAATTTTCTCTATCAACTTTTAAATTTGTTGAATAATGCCAAATTATCCAATCCATTTTTCATATAAGGAATATATGTCAATGGCCCATGTACACCATTTATAGTTAGGCAATTTAATTATATCATTATGTCTACCGAATTCTTTTAAAAATGGGTTGAGGCCATACCCATCAAAGAATTAAGAATAAATAACATCCTAAAAATTATAAAGTCTGATATCATCACTAAATTTGGTTCCCCTCATACAATATTGATGGACAACAACACTAATTTCTACTCTTCCAAGTTGGAGAGGACGTGTCAAGAGTATAACATTAAGTCCAACCATTCATCAAACTATCATGAAATAGAAAATAGGAAAATAAATGCTTTTAATAAAAATCTATCAAATATACTCCATAAAATAGTAGATTAAGAGTAGAAATATCGGCTATAAATGCTTCGACATACATTATGGTCCTATAATACAACAACCTAAACTATTTCACTAGTGACCCCATATTCCATTATTTATGAAAGACATGTTATGATACATATTGAAGTTCAATTTCCCTAACTCTTAATCACTATTTAGGGCTAGGTATTAAGACATGAACAATCAAAAAAGAAACTATATGAGTTGAATGAGTCAATGAGTGGATGTTTTATACTCTGCAAATTGTGTAAGTTCATCGAAATATGATTGTGCAAGCCTTTAATAAGAAAGTCTACCTCCACTCATTCCTTAAAGGGTAGCATGTATTTTTTATGATAAACCTAATGATACTAGGGAATAAACCCTTGAGTCTTGAAAGAAAGTGGGAAGGTCCTTACACCATACACATGGTCAATTCTAATGGAATTTACTCCTTTTTCCCATTGTATGTGAAACAAATCACACCCCTACCAATGTGAGGTTTCTTAAGAAATTCATTTTGCAATTATCACACTAGAAATAAGACCTAGAAGTGATACTTTAAAATGAATAACACCCATTTCATCATATCACGACGTTAAATTTTATGGCATCCAAGTCCTATAGGTAAGACATTTAAATAAATAACTCCCAAGTCCTTATCATATGATGTTAAACTGCATGGTCATTTCCATAGTTTCATGAAATAAAACTGCACAATATAATACATGTTACGTGATGTTGAACTATGAGGTGGATACTTGTATTTCATGAATTTAAACTGATCATAGAATCTCATTCCTTGTGGCCACTTTTTCCCATAAATTAGATCTTGATCTATGTATAAGTCTTAGGAATGCAGTCTATTCATGCCTTAGATCATCAATGCCCACAATTCATTGCATACAAGTTAGATCTATACAAGGAATCCCTCACTCTAAGAACAATGTGAGGATTGATCCCTCTATAGATAGTGTATATAGTGACACCCATAACCCTTATCCTTAGACCAACCATGAATTCAAACAATACCTCATTTCCCATTATACAAGGCATATCTATACAGAGGACATTATTTACAAGAACAAAATGTGGTTTGATTCATGTCAACACAAGATACATAGTTACATCCATATCTTTTATCTTGGGCATAGCGACAATTTCAAAAAAATTATCTCCCCATATATATAAGTTAAATCTATATAGGTATTTCCCAATAAGAACTATGTATAGATTTATTAATATCTCTATAGGATACATAGTGATGCCCAAATTTCCTATATAGGACCTAGCCATAAATTTCACCAATGATGAATTCAATCACCCTATATAAGAGATTGATCTACATAGATAGTTATAATATAATAACTATGTGTGGATTGATTCATATCTCTATAGTTCCAAAACCAATTCCAGATGAAATGATCAAAATTCCCTAAACTCGTTTTGGTACTTGACCAGAACTCCATTCATTCAAGATGAATATTATCCTTTTTTAGAACCAATGCATATTTGTTTTATTTTTTGAAAAAATTAGATTTTTTTAAACAGGAATCTTTAGAACTACTCCTCCTTCATATCAACCAAACCTATATAGTATTCTTCAGTATGGGTCCCATGTTTGCGAATCTATCCTTAGAAAATCCCCCTTTCCCTTATATATGATTCAGATCTTTGCAGGGGATATTGTTTTTAAGATCTATGAATGTATTAATTTCATTTATCATATTATATGTAGTTATTCTCAGATCCCCTATCCTAAGGTATGTCATAAATACAAAAAATAAATTCCCCCTTTCCCTTGAATATGTATCATATTTTTGTAGGGGATATTTTCTTCAAGAACAATGTGTGTCTTGATTCCTATTATAATAGGAAACATAGTAATGCCTGGATCTCATATCATGTGCCTAACCACAATTTCTAATTAAAATGTATCTATCCATACATATGAGCTTGATCTACATAGTGAAAATATGAAAACTATGTGTGTCTTGACTCTTTTTATTTTGGTATATGTTGTAACGCTAAGATATTTTATCCTAGGCCCAACCATAAAATTAAAAATTCCTCATTTAACCTATGTTTGATCCAAATATATACATGGTATATATTTTATAAGAACTACACGTGGCTTTATTCCTTTCATTAATCGATTCATAGTGATTCTTGGATCACCAATCCTGGGTCAAACCATAATTCCTAAAAAAACACCCTCTCCTTACATATGAGTCAAATCTATATAAGAGATATCATTATAAGAACTATGTGTGGCATAATTCCTATCTATATATGATTAGTATTGACACAAGGACTCTAAACCCTAGGCCCACTCACAATTTCTAAAAAATAAATCTTTCACCTTAATATTTTTTCGCTTCTAGTGACACTACTATTTGAGAGATAACGCTACATTGGGGTAAAACTCATCTTTCTTCTCTTGCACATGAACCTGATCTATGCATAAATAACTAATTTAAATTTATCCTCATATAAGTATGAGCCTGATTTATGTATGAGGCTTCACCATTGGAGTCCTTTTCTCAAGATATTAAACTTCTTAATATTTGATTCCTTATCCTATGACATTAAACTACAAGACCTTTCAGTGCTTGTTTCATGATGTAAAACTAAAAAAATCTAATTACCTATCACATGATTTTAATTTACATGAAATCTGAGTGAATGTCACATGGTGATAAACAGCACAACATCTAAGTTCTTACCTCATGTCATTAAACTACAAGATATTTGAGTTCTTGTCACATGTTATTAAATTTCATGACATTCGGGGCCTTGTTGCATGAAATTAAAATTCATGACATTAAAATTCATGAAATTTGAGTCTTTATCACATATAGTTAAACTATAGTAAATATACATCATTATCAAATGACATTAAACTAAATTATGGTTGTTTCCATGTTATATGAATTTAAACTACATAGACCATCATCCATTATCATTCATTTTCATATGAGTATAATAGCCTAACCATGGTGAACCGAGTCTTTGGATCCCTATATCACCTTTTATAAACATGTTAGACTAAAAATTATACTTCATGTATTCATAATAGTAGGTTTCAAAAAAAATTCATGACTATCAGTAATAAGTTCATCCATTATAATGGGACCCCTCTGTTTGGCTATGCATACATTACATAATTTGGTTCATGTATATGTGACCCTAGTATGGCATGCCAACTAAAGGCATTTTCATCCTAAGAAAAGGGTCCTCTAATACTAATAAACCGTAAAAAATCACAACAAAATTCATCATTTACATATAAAAATCAATTATCCTAGGGAATCGTAATTAGATTTTTTTGTCACACATCCCCCCTTTTCCTTTTTCCAATAATATTGACCTTAAACTATGTTTGTTTTGGTCCATTTATCATGAACTTTAACTATGAATGCTTTAGTACTGTAAGGACCTGACCCCAGTTGCTCAGAGTTGGTGTGTTATTTGATTACGTTGGCATACATACAAAGAATATGAATCCCGAAGGAGCAAGTAGTTTAGTATTATTTGAAAAAAGATACATACATAAGTTCAACTTTACATAAGGAAAGGAAAAACATCACTAATTTATTCCACTAGAGTCATCACATCTCCTAGATTATGCTTGAAATTAATTCATAAAATAATTCTTCATGTCCTAAGAAAATGAAACATAAGAAAGGGGTGAGCTAAAATTTTCAGTAATATTAAGAAATACAGAGGAAGATAAAATAAACATTAGACATGGTGAATAATTGAAAACACATGCCTTTAATAATAAACATGAACACATTATGGAAGGAATATGAGCTGAGTAAATAATGCCATAATAAAACATCATCATGGGTTTTATACTAGTCTAATAACCACATGAAATATCAATAGATGAACTCAAAATGATGGAATGCATAATGCCGGACATTCTGAAACATTTTTTCAAGTCCTTGTCCAAGACTTCTAATGATTAAGGCCTTGGCCAAAATCTATATCACTTTGGGAAAGGCCTCGGCCAATTCCACGTCTATTTGTCTCATGAGACCTACCGATTCATCGAGGGGCTATAGTGGGCTCCACCCGTCACACAATAATTCCAATGCATTCCTTATATGAGCGGGGATAAACATAAACAACATATAAATTCATATTGAAACTGTCATATGAAATGTAACAAACTTTTCCCAATTATTGAACATAAACACTAATCATTAGGAATAATATGGTGAATGGTTTTAGGACAGATCATCCAAAATAGAGTTAGTCATAAACCATTAAATAAAATATCTTAGATGACTTCATAAATTATTAAACCCAATAATACCATGGAATCAACAAGAGTGTTGAATTAGATGACAACACTCTTATAAAATCATTAAGTAATTCTTGAGATAAATACTCTTTTATTTTGAAAAGAAGATTTCTTTTGGAAAAATATTTGCATAAAACCAGAATTGAGGTAAGATAGTATTTTAATAATAAAATGAGTGATTTTATAATGATAAATGTTTCTAAAAATAGATCATAGAGCTCCCTTGAAAATAGGAAGGAATTTGAGAAATTCCCTTGGATCGGGCATGTATTTTGGAAACAACAAAAGTTCCTTTAAAAATGTGTAACTATCCATAAAATAAGGAAGGGTTCTGGTTTGAACAAATATATATGATACTCACACAGAATATATGATGAGTACATAATAATACATAATAATTTAATTGAGCTAATTAGACAATGAAAGTATCCCGAATGAAAATGGAAGTTCGGGTGGAAAAACCCTTACCTTAACTCCAAACGTGTTCCGCTATTGTACTTAAGCTCATGGAATATGAAATTATACTTGTTAATAACTTATTTCAGAACCTATTAGACATGTATTTAGTTTACCATAATTCTGGTTAGTTCATTTATGTCTTTATTGACAAGTTATTGTATTGAATTTCGTCGTTCTGGAGTGTTCGTTTCTCTTATTTTCATATTCGGTTCACTTGTTTTTAAGTAATGAAGTGGAATGGATGTAAATCCCCAGAATTGAAATTATATATTATTTATGAACATAAATAGGCTTTATTTTTCATTTATATAACTTGGTTACATGGAACGAGGATGAATTATCATATAGAACTTTAATGATAATTGTTTCGGTTAATTTGTGGGTTTTGATTACAACGAACTCATTTTTCTTTATAACCTAACACCATTTGAAAAAAGGGATTAAAGAATCATAAATAGTTTATATTATACATAATAATATGGTTAAACCACAAAAATAATGGTTTCATGACCAGAATTTAGAATGATAAAAGAAATCGAAAGTACATCGTCCTTGAATGTGTAAAATTGACACATCTCAGATGGTGTTCTTGCTACTAGTATAAAAGAAGGAAAAAAGGGGGAGATGATGATAACTTATTCCACTATCATGACAAAATTAAAGTACATATATGTTACTGGATTAATCACAAAATTTGGATAAATAGAGGTAATATAAAAAGAAAACAAATGAACTTGAAAGGAAAGACAAAGAATTGAAAAGAGGAATTTACCTCTTGAACCAAACTTCCTTGAGAACCTCCTTAAGGGAATGGTTTTGGTATTTTAATGAGACCACAGATTTCTGGACATGGGAGAGGAGGTTGGGAGGGTATTTGGATAGAATTTGGGGAAGTCAGAAGGCTTGAGAGGAGTGATTGGAAGAGGGGGTGAGAGGGGATTTTTATAGTGGAGGAGAGAGGGTATTTTTTAATATAAAACTCATTAATTAATTATTTCTTCCCAAGACAATTAATAGTAAGTATTCCAAGACCAAGAATAGTAATTTTATCATGTGAATTCGGATTAAGGGTTGTGACATCATCCATGATTCTAGGAATAGTTTATTTAGCTTATAATGTATATATACTGTAAATTACCGTATTTTACTATTCATCAAAAAATCAAGTATTTCAGAAAAATCCCAAAAATTCACCCTAACCATTTTTTGACATGTAGAATCCAAAAATGAAGTCCATTTTTCAAAAATAATTTTCTAAAAATTATTAATTTAATATTTAATTAAAATCATAATTTATTATCAAAAACCAGTTTTAAAACATTCATTAACTTATTCTAAAATATAGGTATATCGTACATTCAACTTGAATATTATTTATATATTATCATAGGTAAGGTTACTATTCATTAGGGTATATCACTATTCATAAGGGTATGTGACTATTCAAAAGGGTAGGTTACTATTCACCAAAAATTAATTTTTTCTTATTGGACTCTAAATAACTTACTGATTGCGACTGTGTATGTCGGATTTTTGAAATTCACATCACAAAAGTGACAAACTTATGTTTTAAGGGTCCCATAGCACTTATTATTTAATGGGATTATGAAATATTTTATAAGAAAGTGATTTCCTTTAAAAAAATATTGGGTCGTTACATTCTCCCCTCCTTACAAAATTTTTGTCCTTGAAATTCACAAAATATTATGTAAAAAGATTTGAATATGTCTTTAACATAAGCTCCTCAGGCTCCCATGTTGCTTCCTCCATATTATGGTTCCTCCATAGAACCTTTACCAGACGAGTCATCCAATTTCTCAATACTTGTTCTCTAGTATCAAGAATCGTGATAGGATCTTCACAGTAAGATAGATCGGGCTCAAGTTCCATTTCTTCATAAGTGATTACATGTGTTGGGTATGGCATGAACTTTCTTAACATTAGCACATGGAACATATTGTGAACCTTTGAGATACTTGGAGGCATTTCTAAATGGTAATCTACGGATCCAATTCAGTCCAGAATTTCAAAAGGTCCAATGTACCTGGGACTTAACTTTCCGTTCTTACAGAATCGTATAATACCCTTCCACGGAGATACCTTTAAGAAAACGTGATCACCTTCTTGAAACTCCAAATCCTTAATTTGGTTATCTGCATAGCTCTTTTGCCTACTTTGAGCTATTTTGATATGGTTCTTGATAATCTTCACCTTTTCCATTGTTTCTTCAACAAGTTCTGGGCCCACGAGCTTTCTTTCTCCAACATCATCCCAGCAAGTCGGTGTACGACATTGCCTCCCATATAATGCTTCATAGTGTGTCATCTGTATACTTTAATGGAAGATATTATTGTAGGAAAATTATACGAGAGGTAAATACTGATCCCACATGACTTCAAAATCAAGTGAACAAGATCTCAACATGTCTTCCAATGTTTGAATAGTCTGTTCTGATTGTCCATCAGTTTGTGGGTGGTAGGTAGTGCTCAAACGAAGATCAATATCTAGGGCCTTCTGAAGACTTTTCCAGAATCTTGACGTAAAACATGGATCGCGATCAGAAACAATCAATAGGGGTACTCCATGAAGTCTCAAAAATTCATTAATATACAGTCTTGCTAGATGTTCAAGTTGTAGATATTCTCTTATAGCAAGAAAATGCGCTGACTTGGTAAGACGGTCAACAATGACACATATTTCATAGTTCCTTCTAGGAGTATTTGGTATTCCCATGACAAAATCCATTGTGATATTATCCCATTTCCACTCAGGTATGGGAAGAGGTTGCAATACTCCTCCAGGTTGTTTCCTTCCAGCTTTCACTTGTTGACAAACCATACATCTTGACACAAAATCAGCAATCTCCCTCTTCATGTGGTCCCCCCCAAAATGTTCCTTCAAATCTCTTTACATCTTAGTGCTACCAGGGTGTATAGATAAATTGGAACTATGAGCATCATCCAACAATTCCCTCTTTAGATCAGGTATATCGAGAACACAATGTCTCTTCCCAAATTTTAAAATTCCATCTTCATATACGAAGTCACTCAATCTTCCATCATTCACAGATTTAATCTTCTTTTGAAACCCCTCATCATCAGCATGAGAACTTTTTATCCTTTCTAGTAAAGATTTTTTGGAAACCATTTGAAAAAGCATTGATGTTTCACCTTCCATGGTTATTCCAATATCCATCTTTACTAGATCCATGAAAATAGGATCCCTTTCAACTCTCATCTTGTTCAAAACTCCATGATCCTTTCTGCTCAAAGCATCTTCCACCTTATTTACCTTCCCTGAGTGGTAGTGTATCATGCAATCATAATCCTTGAGTAGTTCACGCCATCTCCTTTGCCTCATGTTGAGTTCTTTCTGGGAGAAAATGTACTTCAAACTCTTGTGATCAGTATAAATCTCACATTTTCCCCATAGATATAATGTCTCCATATATTTAAAGCAAAGATTATAGTAGCCAACTCAAGATCATGATTAGGATAGTTTTTCTCATGAATTTTTAGCTGTCGTGATGCATAACCAATAACCCTATCATTTTGCATAAGGACACAACCAAGTCCTTTCTTTGAAGCATCACTATAAGTAACAAACCCATCATTCCCCAATGGTAGAGTCAATATAAGAGAATTGAATAATATTCTCTTCAGTTCTTAGAAACATTATTCACAATCTTTTGTCCAAACAAATTTAACCCCTTTACATGTAATCTTCGTTAGCGGGTTAGCCAGTCAGATAAAATTTTATACAAAACGCCGATAATAACCTGCTAAGCCAATAAAACTGCATACCTCAATTATATTTGATTGCATTGGGCAATCTTGGATTGAATTTGTCTTTGAAGGATCAACTATGATTTTATCCTTAGAGAAAATATGGACAAGAAATGAAATCTCCTAAATCTAGAATTCACACTTGCTAAACTTCCCATATAATTCATGTCCTTTAAGAGTCTTCAGGATAATGCACAAGTGATCTTCATGATCTTCATAGATTTTGGAGTATACCAAGATATCATCAATAAATACCACTATAAAATTATTGAGATATTACTTGAAAACTATGTTCATTATATCCATGAAGACATAGGGTGAATTAGTCAATCCAAAATGCATTAATGTAAACTCGTAATGCCCGTACCTGGTTCGAAATACTGTTTTCAGAATGTCTTCCTTCTTCACACTCAACTGATGATATCTAGATCGAAGGTCAATCTTTGAAAAATTTTGAGCTCCAAGTAGTTGGTCAAATAAATCATCAATGCGAGTTAGGGGATACTTGTTCTTTATTGTTATAGAATTGATCTCCCTATAGTCGATACATAACCTCATAGATCCATCTTTCTTATTAACAAAAAGGACAGGGACTCCCCATGGAGAAACACTAGGGTGGATAAATCCTTTATTACTCAATTCCTCTATTTGTTTCTTTAGTTCCAATAATTCCACAGTGGCCATTCTATAAGGGGTCTTCGATATAGGCCGTGAACGAGGAATTAAATCAATGGAAAACTAAATTTCTTATTTTGGAGGATGTCCAGGTAAATATTCTGGAAACACATCAACATATTCTCTCACAATAGGTACATCCTCTATTTGAACATTCCTTTCCTCACCCACAATTATTTCATTCTCTTCCTCCCCAATAATTGAATTTAGTTGAGCTACTGGGGGTGGGTCTAGATAAGAATCAGGTGGTGACAATTATGCTCTAAGGATAAGGTGTTCTTTATCATCATCATCAAAAATCATAACCTCCTTATTCCTACAATAAATTCTTGCATCATGATCCGAAAGCCAATCCATACCTAGGATTATATTGAATTCAATCATGGGTATGATGATGAGATCAACAGATAAAGAACATTTGTATTCCCTAGTAGGAACAGATTGACATAACTTTTTAGCAATGATACTTCCCTTAATATTTTTGACTGACAACTCCCTTGTTAAATCAAATTGAAAATATCTAATTTTCTTAGCAAACTGGGAAGAAATGAAACAATGCGATGATCCAAAATCAAATAAATCATTGGATAAGCTTGAGTAAATGATCAAAGCACATGACACCATGTCACGCAGAACATCAACCTCTGCAGTTTTGATCGCATATGCTCGTCCTTGCTCCCTTGGCCTCTTCTATTGCATATTTCCTTGACATTTTGGACAATTATTATCACAGTGCCCCATCTCTTGAAAATTATAGCATAGAACATCATTGGTTTCCTTCTTTCCTTTGAAATCACCAGCAAGATGGCCTTTCTGACCACATTTGTAGCATAATTCTTTTCCTTTTAAGCAGGCACCGGGGTGTTTCCTTCCACAATTGTTACATGGTGGAAATTAAACTCTTCCCTTCTTCCCTGTTTCCTTATTTTCATTCCTATGGTTTTCAGAAGCCCTCTTCTTTTCTTGATTTCCCTAAAAGTCATAAGAATTAGATAATTCTTTTTCGGTCTTGATAGCACATGAAACTATGTCCTCATATGATGAAAAATTTTGGGAGACCAGTTCCCGCCGGAGGAATGGCTTTAGGCCATCAAAGAATCGATTGATTTTGCTCTTTGGATTTCGTATGTAGTCCACAACATGTCTTACCGGCCTTGTAATGTTGGCTTTATACTTGTAAATATTTTCATCCTCCTTTTTCCTCAGATTCAAGAATTGTCTCTCCATATATGCTCTTTTTTCTCGAGGGAAATATTTTTCTAAGAATATTTCCTTAAAATCCCTCCATTCCATCTCTTTTATTTCTTCCTCCTCCTTTGTGTTATTTATTAATGAACACCATTGATCCAAATCTCCCGATATAAGATATACTTCCATCACAACCTTCTCTCTTTCATTACATCCCAAATTGAGAAATATCTTCTCAAGGGAACATATCCACTGCTCTGCTACAAACGGGTTTGTAGTCCCGTTGAATGATGGAGGCTATTGTCGCATAAAGAAATATAGCATGGATCCTCCACGTGGTGGATCTAGATGCTCCATACGGGTAAGTCTATTATTAATAACCTGAGTAAGTTGTCCCAGTATAGTTATGAGTTTCTCAGCACTAGTCACAGCACCAGAGCCAACATCATTGTCTTGTGTTAGAGGAAAATCCCTACAGGGGACACATGCATTCGTGAAATTTCCATTCTGTCCACTAGGTTCCATATCTAGATAATGGAATACACTATATTAGATTATGAATCATAATGTATAATCTTAACTTTAAAATACCCATAAAAATTGATATCCTACACATGGCTAATCCCATATTCACAAAAATGGTTTCTTTGAGGAATATTTTACATTTCAATCCTTCATAATGGCTTGTAAGTAAAATGTGAATTAAGCTAAGAATATAGCCCCATAGTGTTGTAACCAAGAGTGCAGCAAGGCCCGATTTCGTGCACCAGTTCCCGTTCGAGTCTAGGAAAAAGTAGTGTTTTGGGTTTTACCCCTAGATACATATGTGCCAGAGCAACCTCTACCTTCTCGTATCCATATAGGGATGTATTTCTTGAAAGATCCACATAATCTATTCCTTACCAAAATACCAGGATTTTATTGTATGTATATCCTCAAAGACTAACTTAGGGACTCTTCCCTAATTCTACATTTTCTAAATCTATTTTCCAAGTATTCTACTAAACTTCCGCTGATAACAACTATAAGGAACCGACCCCAGTTTCCCTGAGTTGGTGCCTTATTTGATTACGTTGGAATACATACAAGGAATATGAATCCAGAAGGACCAAGTAGTTTAGTATTATTGGAAACAATATACATAAATATGTTCAACTTTACATAAGGAAAGTAAAAAAAGCACTAATTTATTCCACTAGAGTCATCACATCTCTTATATTATGCTTGCAAGTCATTCATAAAATACTTCTTCATGTCCTGATAAAATAAAACATAAGAAAGGGGTGAGCTCAAATGCTTAGTAAGAGTAAGCAATACAGTGGAAGATAATATAAACATTAGACAGGGTGAATAATTGAAAACACATTCCTTTAATAATAAACATGAACACATTATGGCAGGAATATGAGCTGAGTAAATAATGCCATAATAAAACATAATCATGGGTATTCTACCAGTCGAATAACCACATGAAATATCAATATATGAACTCATAATGATAGAATGAATAATTCCGGACATTCTGAAACATTTTTTCAAGGCCTCAGCCAAGACATCTAATGATTAAGGCCTTGGCCAAAATCTAAATCACATTGGGAAAGGCCTCGGCCAATTCCACGTCTATTTGTCTCATGAGACCTACCGATGAATCGAGGGGCTATAGCGGGCCCCAACCATCACATAATAAGTCCAATGCATTCCTTATATGAGCAGGGATAAACATAAACAACATATATATTAATATTGAAACTACCATATGAAATTTAACAAACTTTCCCCAATTATTGAACATAAACACTAACCATTCGGAATAATATGGTGAATGTTTTTAGGAAAGATCATACATAATAGAGTTAGTCATAAACCATTAAATAAAATATGGTATATGAATTCATAAATTATTAAACCCAATAATACCATGGAATCAACAAGAGTGTTGAATTAGACGAAAATGCTCTTATAAAATCATTAAGTAATTCTTGAGATAAATACTCTTTTATTTTGAAAACAAGAGTTATGTTGGAAAAATATTTATATAAAACCAGAAGTGAGGTAAGATAGTATTTTCATAATAAAATGAGTGATTTTATAATGATAAAGGTTTCCCAAAATAGATCATAGAGTGCCCTTGAAATTGGAAAGAATTTAAGAAATTCCCTTGGATCGGGCTTGTATTTTGGAAACAACTTTGAAAGTTCCTTTAAAAATGTGTAACTATCCATAAAATAAGGAAGGGTTCTGGTTTGTACACATATATATGATACTGACAGAGAATATATGATGAGTACATAACAATACATAATAATTTCATTGAGGTAATTAGACAATGAAAGTATCTCGAATGAAAATGGAAGTTCGGGTGGAAAAACCCTTACCTTAACTCCAAACGTGTTCCTCTATTGTACTTAAGCTCCTGGAATATGAAATTATACTTGTTAATAAATTATTTCAGAACATATTTGACATTTATCTAGTTTACCATAATTCAGGTTAGTTCATTTATGTCTTTGTTGACAAGTTATTGTATTGAATTTCGTCGTTCTGGAGTGTTCGTTTCTCTTATTTTCATATTCGGTTCACTTTTTTTTAAGTAATGAAGTGGAATGGATGTAAATATCAAGAATTTAAATTATATATTATTTATGAACGTAAATATGTATTATTTCTTATTTATATAACTTGTTTACATGTAATGAGGATGAATTATCATATAGAACTTTAAGGATAATTGTTTCGGTTAATTTGTGGGTTTTGATTACAACGAACTCATTTTTCTTTATAACCTAACACCATTTGATCAAAGGGATTAAAGATTATTAAATAGGTTATATTATATATAATAATCTGTTTCAACCAAAATAATAATGGTTTCATGACCAGAATTTAGAATGATAAAAGAAATTAAATGTCCATCGTCCTTGAATGTGAAAAATTGACACATCTCGGATGGTGTTCTTGCTACTAGTATAAAAGAAGTTAAAAAGGGGGAGATTATGATAACTTATTCCACTATCATGAAAAAATTCCAGTACATATAAGGTACTTGAGTCATCAAAAAATTTTGATAAAGAGAGGTAATAGAAAAATAAAACAAATGAACTTGAAAGGAAAGACAAAGAATTGAAAAGAGGAATTTACCTCTTGAACCAAACTTCCTTGAGAACCTCCTTAAGGGAGAGGTTTTGGTATTTTAATGAGACCAAGGATTTCTGGACGTGGGAGAGGAGGTTGAGAGGGTATTTGGCCAGAATTTGGAGAAGTCACAAGGATTGAGAGGAGTGATTGGAAGAGGGGGTGAGAGGGGATTTCTTAAAATAAAACTCATTAATTTATTATTTCTTCACAAGATGAGTCATATAAGTATTCCATGACCAGGAATAGTAATTTTATAATGTGAATTAGTATTAAAGGTGGTGGAATTATCCATGATTCTAGGAATAGTTTATTTCACTTATAATGTAGATATATGGTAAATTACCGTATTTTACTATTCATCAAAAAATCAAGTATTTCAAAAAAATCCCAAAATTTCACCCTATCCATTTTTCGATGTGTAGAATCCAAAAGTAAAGTCCATTTTTCAAAAAAAAATTCTAAATATTATTAATTTAATATTTAATTAAAATCATAATTTATTATCAAAAACCAGTTTTAAAACATTCATTAACTTATTCTAAAATATAGGTATATCGTACTTTCAACTTGAATATTATTTATATATTATCATATGCAAGGTTACTATTAATTAGGGTATATCACTATTCTCAAGGGTATGTTAATATTCATAAGGGTAGGTTACTATTCACCAAAAATTAAGTTTTTCTTATTGGACTCTAAATAACTTACTGATCGCGACTGTGTATGTCAAATTTTTGAAATTCACATCATAGAAGTGACAAACTTAGGTTTTAAGGGTCCCATTTCACTTAATAGTTAATGTGATTATGAAATATTTATATGAAATTAATTTCCTTAAAGAAAATATTGGGTCGTTACAAGAACACACATTAGACCCTTAAGTTTTTTGTACCTTTTTTAAATATGTACGACCTTAAACTCTATCCCTTGATGGTCTACATTGCATTACCTTAAACTGAAATTGAAAGTAACACAAATCATGTTAGAATAAAAACCTTTTGATGGTGTTCTAAGAAAAAATCTTGTTTCTGATCACTAATATTTAATCTTCAAAGACTTAAGAAAAATTTAGATTGCAAATAAAAGAGATACAAAGCTTATATTTCCCCCTATATAACCTTATAAAAACACAAGTTATGATCATTGGATCCACCGGTTCCATAAAAAGTTATAGAAATGAATTATCATATCCCTTAACCTTGATAATGTGTTTTATACATGGAAACACAACTTTTAGGGTGATATAACCCTTATTTAATAGAATTTTCTCCATAAACTACTTTGTTTCCCATGTTTTTGAGTCTTTGATAATATTTCATGGTTATCAAGTAATGAGTGTATTTGGCATCAAGGGACACCTTGGTTTTTTTATGCATACATGCCCTAATTTGTATCCTTTGTATGTTCTAGTAGTATTCCCTACCAACCAAAGGAATATTTGTCCAATGAAAAAGTTTTTTCTAATCCTTGTATAATTGAAAACATTAGAGAAGAACCAATTATTCGAATTTGGTCAAAAACATCCTTTTTTAGCTATCTGATCTCATCATCCTTGATTCAAATTTCATGATACATGATTTACACAACCTATAATCCAACAATTCAATTATATTTTGTATGATTAATTCCATGCCTCCATATACAATATTATTTCTCAGGGAAAATATATGGTTTCTAAATCATGAACCATTTTATAGTCCTATTCATGTGCCCATAAATCACATGGAGCATTAGTCTATCTTGTGTGACCTTAAACATCCCATGGAAAGAGATATAGTACTCACTAGACTGAAAACCCATACAGGGAGTTATGGAAAAAATTTGAGCCTCTGCTCACTGGACATTCATATTGCATGATCTAGTAAAAATCAAGCATTTGAAATGAAAGTATCCCAACAAAATCAGACTCAAATGTCATAACGTGAAGGCTAGGAAAATACCACATCTTTACCTTCTAGTCCTTCCATATATAAGGCATAGGAAAAAAATATATTAATAATATAAAAAGACATAAATCTTGTCAGACCCACCATACAGTCCCAACAATAGTTAGACTATTCTCACTAGGCCCCCAACTTATGAAAATGTTAGACTATCCCATTATTATATCTTGTTAACCAAAACCATCCATTTATTCCAAACCATTCACCATCATATATGAATGGACCAAATCTAGTGCATCTGGGATGGTGTCTATACTTATATTGGTATGCAATCCAATCATAGATTAAATTCATCATCATTTATAATTGATCCATCTTCAGTGCATCAGTGATGGTTTTTGTGCCTATATTTGTATGTGTGGAATTCTTAGGAGGAATGAAATATCATTTCTAAATAGAATAACTCTAGTGTATTGGTCTTGGTATTTATACACATATCCATCTAAGAGCCATTCCTAGGAGAAATTCATTATCATTTCCATTTGAAATATCTATAGAGAATCAATGATGACGTCTATACCAGTATTCATCCATGATCCATGCCCATAATGAATTCATCATCATTTTTGAACTAGATATATATAGTGAATCTATGATAGTATTTATACCAATATCTATTCATGATCCTTTCCTAATATGAATTCATAATAATTTTTTAACATACTAGCTCTAGTGAATCAGTTATGGTGTTTATACCTATATTTGTACATGAGCTACAACCAAGAGTAATTCATTATCATTCCTGGATGGACCATATATAGTGTATAAATGATCATGTTTATACCTTTATCAATCTTCAATCCATGCCCAGGATTAGTTTGACATCATTTCTAAATGGACTAGATCTAGTTCACCAGTGATGGTGTTTAAACTTATATCCATTCTTGATCCATACCCAGGAGGAATTCATCATCATTGTCCAATAGACCATCTATAGATCATCAATGATAATGTTTATACCTATAACCATCCATGATCCATGGGATTAAAGAATTCATCATCAAATATAAATGTACCATATCTAGTGAATTGATGATAGTTCTTATACCTACATCCATATATGATCCATGCTTAGGAGAAATTAATCTTCATTTTTTAATGGAACAACTCTAATATATTGATAATTGTATTTATACATATATCCATCCACAAGCCATGCCAATGAGGAATTCATTATGGTTCAAGTATTTGAAATATAATATGGGTTTGTTTAAATTGAGTAGATATTTACTTGTCATGGTGATTTTTTAGATATTGGATTATTCAGAAGGTATGAATTATAAAATATCAACCATGATACAGTGAATGAAAGTAACCTTATGCATTGATACATTAAAAAGGAGGGAGTAACCTTCACATTTCAGAGTTTCTCATATGTTTTCCTAAGTAACAGGATCCTAAAGGTATAATTTTATGACAACATATGATATGAAGGCTCCCCAATCTCATCCATATTATTCCCAAGGTTGGTTATAGATTTACATAACTAATTTATCATATTAGTTTCCACCTCCACCATGAATCATAGTGATGTCACTCTCACAAAATCATCCATTGTGACCCTATAAACTACCTCAACAAGCCATTATTATTCCTCCAACATATTTTTTTCTATGATGAAAATATATCGGAGGCAGGATGGTTCTTGTTGAAGACTATCTATTTCAGATTACCCTTTATAAATTATGCCTACATGTTTCATATCCACTGCTACTTGATGGGAGGATTTATTATGATGATTTGTGATGGAAATCAAGGAATATTCTAATTTTAATTACAGTTTGAATTCCCTTATTTGTTTCTAGATCATGAGAACCGCTTTGACCCTTTCTTGGAGTGAATTATAATCATAACTTTCATATCTAAAAGTGTGGAACATATAGCATAGGTGACCCAATCAGTGTTTAATCTTGTCAAATGGGATCTCAGTGATTATGTTCCATATTTATTTCCAAACATGTCACCTAAAGAACTATTGGAATGACAACTATTATGGGCCTCTACCTAAGAAAATTATAGGAACATGGATGTATATAGGAACCAAGTCATTGAGTGAGGAATTTGTATTAACATCACCTAAAGAACTTGGGGATGAACCTTCCTATGACATAACCACTATCTTTATATGAGACCCTAAAATATACTAATATAAAATGACTAAATTATATGATTTATTTCTTGATATCAAACATATAATTTTTTTAATCAATTTACACAAATAATATAGTTTATCCATAAAATATTGGATAAATACTAACATTGGTTGTGGAAACAACTTCTTTTGCTGATATCTACTCAATATGAAGAACAATATGAATTGTTTTAGAATGATTATATCATCAACAAGGATATATTCATACAAATATAGGTCAGGTAATTTAATATGATTTAGATCATATATGTAATCCCATAAGAGGAAATAACCCTCTTCTAATTATGTTCAGACTCAAGAAAGATCATTTAATGTGTAAGTGGTTGTGTTTGGGACCTCCAAGAGTGCATGTACATACTCTGGGTAAAAGGTAATGATAGTAACCGTATCAAAATTAATGTTTGGGTCCAACTCTACTTAGAATCTAGAAGTTGATCAATTCAAAAAAAACCTTCTTATAGAATCAAGGATGATTATAGTAGTGTAGGATTTGGATCCAACACATCCCATTTTTTTGAGCCTATATGATCAATTGTTGAGAACCCTTATTTATTCCCCTTTAGACTAAAGACTAAATTCATAGTTGTTGGTGTGATCGGGTGACTAATCACCTTTGATTGTTCCTGAGCCTCCATTATTTCTTTATTTACAAAGGATCCTTATGTAATCATAGAAACCATATTTCCATTGGTTGTGGGTACCATTTACCCTAGTATCTCATTATGATCACCTTTATAGTCGAATAAGGTCAAGAAAAGACACTAAGGTAATCCATGGGACATTCCTGAAATTATAGTACTCACGATTTGATTTAGGATGTATTTTCATCTCTAGTAACTTTTTCACTTTATATTTAAAACTTGTTCAACTAGAATCCCCTTTGAATTAATATATACCTATACTTACAGATGTGGAATCGGTGTAAGTATTGGAAAATTCCCTTCAAGATCAATGGAAAATGAATCAATATACTCTATCTAGTAAGGAAAACCTTCTTCACTAGCCTCTTTATTAGCATGAACATCAACACTGAATGGCATACCCCTAAGAAAATATACCAATGAAGTAAGAGTTAGCCTAATCTCTATATCTTCCTAAAATACCTTAAAGTAAGATTATTTTAGAGTTAATGAAACTAAATATTCTATGAATGGTGATATTTATCTCACTCCTCCTTCATAAGGATCTTGAACTACCTCATTATCCATAACTTCCAATAGTCAAGCAACTATTATCTATAAAACCTGGTCTGTATAGTGAATTTTATCATGTGGGGAACAAATTGTAGCATCAATATATCTAAGGAAGTATTTGACCTCTATAGGTTGTTCCTCATATATAATACCTTTAAGAAAAATTTCATTCCCAAATCCCTATATTTCAACCTCCTCCATGAGGGAAATTTTCCAAATATTTGTAATGGATGTTCATTTCCTATAGTCACCCATTTTTTGACCTGCCGTAGTAAAAGTTGATGTGAATATAGTGGGTGATGAGGAAGGTACCTCACTTGTTTGAGCTTTAATTTATGATATATTTGGCTCAAAAACAACTTAATTGCTTCCTAGTAATATCTAATGCTTATGATCCATTTGAATGAAGGACTTTAATAGGCCCATTTGATACCGTTGAAATTCTATTTCCTTCAATATCACCCCCATAAAAGTTATAACTTTATCTTTTCCACTAGCACAACAAACTAATCATCTTGGTAATACCAGATACATGCATCAATATAATCTTTCAACAAACCAATACCAATATCGTTCAGAGGAAACTTTACCTAGATACGAGTCTCCTATCTTCTGAACATAATCCATAATTTACTGGAAACCATAACATGTTTCTCCACATGAATACTATAAATATTATTTGGGAATTTCATTTGAATGAAAATGAACTTCCTCCCAAATTGGATGGTTTCATATCCTTCAGAGATAATCTTTCCTCTTATCTAAGACAATAAGGAACCCCCATGAATAGACAAAAACTAAGAACACTCATTAGTACCACCCCAACTATTTTTGATGATAGTGTCGATCAATGATTCATTTGATATATATACAAATAGTTCATGATGATTCAATTTTTTTTGTATCTCCTAGATTTTTAGTGAACTCGGATTGGCCCCACTAATGCTTTATAGAATTTTCAAAGACCAAGCATCAGAAATTACCGTGTTAATGTATTCATAACCACCCATATGGGCTCCCATATAACCCCATAATACTTGGATGGGACCTAAAATTCAATATAGGGATCCCCCCATATATGTGTGATAGATTTGGTGATAAATTGTGGCCAACATGGGTTTATCAAAGCTAATTTTCCTTCTAATGGCTAATTGGTCCACCATTGAAAATGTGGTCTCTCTTACCCCACCCTTATCATAGACGATAAATAGGTAATAACTAAGGGATGTTGTAATAAATTATACCATTTGGATAATATGATTGTCCGCAAAGATGAAATTCTATCTCCAGTTGTGGAATTGGCCTTCTTCCAATGTAGGCCAATAAGTACCATGTACCCCACGAGATTCATGTGACTAGAAAGCTTTAGGATTCTATGCTAATGTATCATATATGTTCATTTTAATGAATAATATTTCTCACTTTTTGAATTATACATCGAATCTTAGTAATGGGTTGCATTCAAGGATTCTATTATCCAAACCAATAATCTACTTGGAAATAGGGGAAGTCCACTCAAAATCAACCCAGATGGAAGGGGGAGAAATTTGTTGTAAATATCTCCCAATATGTATGTACTACTAATCATCTCCATATCCCATAGACTTAAAACTAAATCTATGTGCATCATGTAGAACTTATTGGTGTCTAGGTTCCACCTTTTTACTTGGTCACGAATAAGTATCCTTTTAAAATAAGTGATAGAATGTGAAACGTATATGGACTCGTAAAATCGTACGCTCTTTTTTTAGACTATGAACTCCTTGAATATGTGTGTCAACTAGAATGGAAAGCCCCAATCTATGCTGAAATCCCCACCTAATATGTGATCCTAAAAAGATACCCACCCAAACATTTGGTGTGTTTCTGTTTCTTCATTATTGATCTATAAACATGAGTATTGGGTTTAGATTTATGTTAATTTTTCTCGATATCCAGTAGGTAAATAATAACATGTAACCATTAGAGTGATCATATTTGGATAAAAAATGTTCTTCAATATAGATTTCCACTCAGTATGTATGATGAGTCTTAATAATAAAATAACGAGGTTAGTTCCCTACCCAAGGAGGTGAAATAGGTGTGTCATCTCAAAGATCAAACCCATACTGGGGTGGCCAATTGGATTGAGGGTAATATGTTAGTTTCTTCCCCATTAATATCATAATATGGTCATGAATGGACTGGATAATATTTAATCAGTTAGCCTCAACAACTTTTAAAATAATATTCTGAGAGGCCGCAATATCCCTAACTTCATTTCTTTAATTCCTCTAGATCAAAGAGGGAACATTGAGTTTAGAAGTGAAATCCATGAAAATTTATTTAAATCACATAACCTATCAAATCATTCCATAAATTTCAAGTATGAATATTCATATTTACTATATCATGATTTGATCTTTTATTTGGTTGTTTTATGTAAAATTTTAGAGTTTATAAGGTTTTATAGTCATGTGTGTGGTTGAAGCATGGTTAGGGACAATTGTGCAGGTCATCCTAGGAAATTGTACAAGTTGTTTTGGAGTTCTAGAGGATAGTTCATAGTTGGCACATAGTTAAGAAAAACCATGAATCCTTATCCTAAAACTATGAAACACTGGATAGAGGCATATCATATGATTTTCATGTGGTTTGTAGAACCATAATATTAAATCATGTGGCTCTTCTAGTAGCCCAAAAATGGGCACATAGTTGGAATTTGGTTTTCCAAACCTTATGGAAAAAACATGCATCCAAACCATGTAATGATAATCAATTAATCCAAATTTTATTTTTAAGACCAAGAATGATCTTTTTAGCCTCATCATCTTCTAGTTTATTACATTATTGACCTAGGAGACCCACTGTTGGGATTTTAGAGATTACATGCCTCTTTGTTATCAATTTTGATAAAACCTTGGGTGTTGGATCTATATTTTCAAAGGCATGTCTCCATTTTTCATCATTATTATCCTTTCTTATAGATCTATCCTCTTTCTATAGAGATTAATCTTAGATAATAGGTTTATTAATAAAGTATAAGGTTTTTTATGGTCTAATAATGTTTCAATTAGATTGATAAAGAGGTTAAATTCATTGGATCTAGGTTGATTATTGTGTGAATCTTTGGGATCATCTTGGAATGTAGTCTCTATATCTTCTCCATTGACCATGAGATTGGTGAGTATGAATTTTATGTTAAGATATTCATGGTTTAGGATCATCTATTGATTCCTAGATTTTTCCTCTCCATTTGTATGTGTACTCCATGGAATTGTTGGAATACTTTATGTTAAGTTGTATGTATTCATTTAATATATTTTTTAGGAATTTCACATTCATTCTCATTTATAAAAATGATTTCTAAACTGTTATTAGAATTATTTATAATTTGTTGAAATTTATATGCGGTTATTTTTGAAATAAAATGGTTTCCACATTTTTATTTAATAAATAAATGCTGACTTAAAAACACCATTGGGTAGTTTATAATATTTGTATTTTAAATAATGTATTTTGTGTGAAAGAGTTATTTTGTTTTGATTGTTGAAATGTGATATTCCCATTTTAAATGATTTAAGATGTTCATAACATGGGAGATTAGGGAATATAATAGTGGTTCTTGCAGGGACTTTTTTCAATGAATCGTAGGGGGGTTCACACATCAAGGTGTTCCTATGCTCCCGAAGTGTTTGTGAAGGGGACTAATTTAGATGAAATTGTTGGGGTGTTCACATATTAGGGTGTATCTATTCTCCATAGGTATATGTACCATGGAATTTTTTAGCACATACTAGCAATTATTGATTAAATGGGGTGAGGATCTTAGCTATTTCATACCTATATTATCCTAGGGGTACTTCCCATTATAATTTTCTTTTGATGTTTCTTTACGATGCATGCTTTAAAAATGATATATGGATTATTTTAAATATTTTATAATCTATTTAATATAAAATTGTTTACAATCTATTGAAAAGGGTGAATTCCCATGTTTTGTATTAATTTTTCAATGTTTTATATCATGCCTTATTTTGTTTTAAAATGGGAATATTTGGATTGTTTAATAAATATTGATTGTGGAAAACTTTATGGGATCCCACTGGTCTTGTTTTTCTCACACCCAACACAAAACTTTGGGTGTATCTAGACCATGTTTTGTTTGATGTAGGAATATGAAATGTGTTTTAGTGGGGTCCTAGTTATTTGAGTTAATTGGGTTTGTGACTTGGGTGGTGAGTTGGTGGAATGTTTTCCACATAGAACATAGAGATAGATATCATTATAATTGGTAATTATTATACTAATAGATCTTATAGTTGTTTTCTGGTTTATTTTTTCAATTATGAATCACTTTTCTTCCATTTGAATAAGTCATGTCTTTTTTATTAATCCTTATCACACATTTCATGTGGATCATTGTATCTGGTTGGGAGAAATTGTTCCCTAGGTTATTCTTATTTCCTGGGTTCTTATCTCCAGCTTGTGGGTATTGGGAATTCCCTTCATATATTTTTTAAGATCAGTTTAGATTCAATATTTATGGGTTATTAGAGTTGGTTCATGAAAAACTAGTATGATATCTTATGTTGTGTTCACGTTTTTCTTTTGTTCTATTCTTGGTAGACAGCATATAGGGATTTCATGACTCAAAGGGTAGTTTATGAGTGAGTTCCGGGCCATATCTATTCAAAATTAACCTTAAGTTACAATGAGATGTTTGGAAATGAGTCTTCTTTGTTTGGTTTTGATCTAATCTCAATTAATTTAAGAAATTGTTTTGATTTAAATAGAGATATCTTCCTTTTATGTTAGACTATTTCATTCCTTGATATATTACCATTCTACCCAAAATAATTATCATATTACCCGAGTGTACACTATAGATGATTCTCCATGAGGGGAACCCTCCATTGGACTAGAAAATTATTGAGGCTAATGTATGGGTAGTTCATATAGTGGAAGAAAATGTACACCTTGATCAAAATTAGGTTTGGGATTCAAAATTTAGATCTTTAGAGACAAAGATCAAACTCCAAAATTACTCTACTAGAATCCTTCATCATTTTAGGGGATCAATGTCCCTCATAAAGTGGATTAATGGTTGGATAAGATTCATTGGAGCTTTTTTATTATTAGGGAATCCAAAATCTATTAAGTTGAAGTGTGGTAACTTCTATCTTGAGGGACCTAGAAAGTGGTGGTGGGACATGGTGGTACATTTAATAAAGGTGAGTGATTAGAGTGGAAAGGATTAAAGATCATCGTTTTCATAATTTATCAAATGAATCCATGAATTTTGGAAAGTATATCTATTTTCTCTTGACTCAAAAGGGTGATCACTTAGTGAAATAATATGCTATTTTTTTGATGAAATTGTTTGTTTTCTTCTTACATTGGTGTAAAAAATAATATAAAGGGTCATAGATTATATGATGTCTTATTATTGGACATTAATTATCTGGTCTTCATGTATAAGCTTTTTACCTATGCATAGGTAGTGAAAAGAGTGATGATAGAAGAGATGGATCTAGCAGATAAGTCGAGTTTGGTTGTAATTCCTCATATACTCAATATAAACTAAGTGGATCACATAGAAAGAAGTGTATATATCATGAGACTCATAGATGTGGTGGTGGTAGCTCTCTATAGAAGGATTCCTCTATACCATCAGTAGTAGATGGAAGTGTTCCTTTGACTTTATACTAGCATAGAAATATAGGGAACACTAGGTATTATTTTCCCAAATCTCTGATGATCTGTAGTCCTTCTGGTCACTGAGGTCATTTTTATAGGTTCACTCAGGCTCTTTCTATACCTCATTATGGCCCTGGTTCATCACCTCCAAGGGAAACTATGACATAGTCAGAAACATTTATGTCTATAGGGCATTATCCACCAGCATGTGGAGAGGATTAGATTTATATAGTAAAATATTTTCTACTAGAAGTTGACATAGGACTATAATAGTGAGAGGTATGATCTTTATTTCATCATCTATAACATCTTCTCTATTTTATATAGGTTCCTATCATTCCTTCATATCAACTCTTTTTTTTTTGATATTTTGAAACATGTAATGAAACTTATTCCATTCATTATATGTATAGCAATTCCTATTGGTAGGAAAATGGAGAAGGATCTTTGATGCACCATATGTTCTTTCTCAATCTCTAATATTGAGTTATTTTGAGATTTTTTGGTTCTCAACCCATATCTATATGATGTAATCATTATGATGGATTAATTGGTTTCCCATTGAGCCAAGGGTAATTTCTATCATTGGTGGGTGTCCTTTACTACCCCCTATGGGATCTCTTTGGTGTTTTATGGTGAATAGGACCTAAATATAATCTAAATAGTACCTCCTTATCTAGAATTAGGGAATTCGGTATATACTTTTGTAGTTGAGTTTTGAAATGAGTCAACTAGTTGTGATCTTTCTTTAGTGGCCAGGGATTTTCCGAATTATTCCCTAACAAATTATCTGATATTCCTCTAAAATTAAAGGTTATGTTTTATATTAATCAGGTTATTGTAAGTTAACCAATATCATTTCTATCATACCATATGGGACAAGTTGAGTTTTAAGAGTTGAAGATTCAACTTGATGAGTTAAAGGTGAAGGGTATTGTTAATCCTAGTATATCATATTGGGAATATCATGTGATTTTTTCTATGAAATCATATATAAATCTTCATATTTTTTTAGATTAATGAAATAAAAATTGGATGATGATTAATAATGAATGTCATTTTCCCCATGTTGAAGACTTATTTGATCAGTTAAAGGGTGAAAAGTGGTTCTTGAAGATTGAACACTAGTCTAGTTATCATCGCCATATATTTAAGGAGTTAGATATCTTAAATAACACTTTTAGGACCATGAATGGCCACTTTTAATATGTTATGATGCTTTTTATCTTGAAAAGTTACTATAATTTTTATAGCTTTGATGAACCAGATATTCCACCAGTACCATGACCCATTTATTTTTGTATTTTTTGATGGTATCCTAGTTACATCAAAATATGAGAAGGATAATGATCATAAAATGATTTTTTTAGGAATCATGAGGAATATACATATTTATAAGAAGTTATAGAAATGTGAATTTTTTATTCAGGAAGTGACCTTCTTAGGATAAGCGATTTTAGAATATGGAATCTTAGTTGATCTTAAGAAAGTGAAGGTCATATTTTCATGGGATGAACCACATAATGTATTTTAGATATGAATATTCTTAGGTTTATCTGGTTATTACTATAATTTAATGGAATAATTCTCAAAACGTGAATCACCATTGATATCTCTTACTAAGAAAGGTGTGAAATTCTTATGGGATGTAAAATTTTATACTTCCTTTGATGAATTGAAACAACATATTCCCTCAGAATCTACTATGGTTATACCAAAAATGGGCTAAGTGTATGTGTTTTATTATGATTCTTTATTAGTAATGGGTTACATGCTTATTTATAGAGATCATATAGTGGCACATGACTCTTTTTAGCTTCATCCAGATGAAATGAACTATCCGAATCATGGTATCATACTCACAATAGTTATAAATGATCTCATGTTTTGGTGGAAATACCTTTTTGAGGAGAGTTAAAATTTCTATTATAATAATAATATTTTGGGATTAATCCTTTTGGAAAAATAAATAATCCTTTTAAAATCAAGATGAGTGGAGTACCTTCATAATTTAAACTTTGCCACCGCCTACACCTTGAGAAAGCAAAATGTTTTAGCTGACACCCTTAGCAGAAAATTGTCTTTTCAAGTCATCGTAGAATCTAAGGAGGAATGGTATCTCATGGGAATATCTTCTCAAGCTCACATAAATGAATTTGAAGATGATACATGTTTTATTATATCCAATATTTAGTTGAAGTCATACTCCTCAAGTTAATTCATTAGGAGCAGAAATATGATAATGAGTTTAGGGAAATCATTGGATCCTTATATGGTTGGGAGACCATTATCAAATAGTGTGTCTCTTCAGAATATATTATTTTATTTAGGATTTAGTTCATCATTTTAATATCTTCTAGGTAGACCATGATATTGGATTTTCGTAGCATCATGAGGGTTGTTCACCCTAACAATATAAAGATTTATAATGACATTAACCATTAGATCTGGTGGTCATGAATAAAGCATGATGTAGTTAAATGTTTTCCCCATTGCAATACCTAATAGTAGATTAAAGATGAGTTCCAAAAGACTTATAGTATACATTATCATCTTCCAATGATGGGTTAGAAAAGGGATGAGGTATCCATTGATTTCACCATCATATTACCATGGACTCCTCAAGGGAATAACAATATCTTAGTGGTGATTTATCAGTTGAGTAAAAAGGCTCACTTCATTCTAATTCAAGACACCTCTAAATTCAGGGATTTGGGAAAGTTATACATGAATTTTAATGTGAGGTTACATCAGGTTTCATCTAATATTTACTTGGATTGAGATCCCAGGTTTATTTCCTGCTTATGGAAGGTTTTTTAGTATTTTTTCAAATCATAGGTCAGATTTAATATAGCTTACCATCCTTTGAAAGATGTAGATAAAGAACATGCTCCTTAGATCCTAGTGGAAATGATTCATTCTTGAATTATATATTTTACAACATCTTGGGATAGCTATTT
Organism: Viscum album; assembly: GCA_963277665.1. NCBI lineage: Eukaryota > Viridiplantae > Streptophyta > Magnoliopsida > Santalales > Viscaceae > Viscum > Viscum album. The sequence continues at coordinate 602,560,238 of OY728148.1, forward strand.
TGGGATATTTGATTTTTCTTATGATTATATTTATCATCAATCTATCATAATAGATCATTTCAAAGCTCTATATGGTCACCCTTATAAATAACCTCTTTTTTCAGAGGTGGGAAAAATTCTATAATGGGACCAAACATTATCTATGATATATTAGTGAGGATTCAAGTTATACTCAGATGTTTAGAGATGTTCCAAAGACAATATAAGTATTATGTGGACCCTCAACACCATCCTATAGAAGTATCAGTTGGTGACCAGGTTTTCTTGAAATTACCACCTTGGTTGCATCACTGTCAACTTAGGATGTTTGGTATATTGGCTTCGAGATATGTTGGACAATTAAAGATCATTTAATAGATTAATAAGGTGGCCTATCAGGTGGAGTTATAATAATAGTTTACTATGATTCATGATTTTTTCTACATATATCAGCTTAAGAAAAGTCATTCTGGTCCTTATAATGCATTTAATTTGGAAGATATTTCTAAAAAACTGGATATGTCTACAGTTGAGGAACCAAAGTATTTTTTTGATTTTTCAGGAGAAATTCATTTTCCGAAAGTTTATTCCATTGGTTAAAGTGTTGTGTAATAAAAAAACTTATTCTTTGATACATAGGAGTATAAAAAATTGATGATATATTAATGGATTCATCTCTTTTCAGATCAGCCTTTTGGGATTTGAATTTATAATGAAATATAGTTTTATAGTGGGGAGAATTGTTACGACATGAAATACCTTTTGGGTATTAATGTCCTATTATTTTTAGCATATCTTTATTTGAGACTTTATTCGGTTTTTTTTGTTAAATTATTTAGTTTGTAGGTTTTTATGGATTTATGCATTGTTTGTGCCAAGTTAGTGAAAACTGTGTGGATCATCCCTGATAACTATGGAGACCATTTTGGAGTCCCAAAGGAGGAAATATAGTTATAGAATGGTTAGTTCAAACCATTTGGCCTTATCCTAAAACATTAAAACATTGGATTGATTTTTGTCACATAGATTTCACATTGTTTTTTATACCATATAAAAAACCATGAAGCTTGTCTAATGTTCCAGAAAGGGGTGCATAATTAAAGAAAAGTTTTTCAAATCATGTGGCCAAACTATGCAATGTTAATTAATTAATTAAAATTTGATTTTAAATGACAAAAACTTCTATGTATGGACTCGTTATTCTTTTCATTGGATTAAGAATCTAACGAATCAAGCTTGAAGTACATGGAAATTACATTACTTTGGTGGAATACTTAATACATGACACAAACAGATTCCCAAAGACAGTTTTAGTTTAGTGCCTTTGGAAATTGTAAAATACAAACAACTGGTTCATAAAACATATACATCATCTCCTGCTTTATCCTTCATAACTAGAACCCCTTTTTGAAAAATCTTAATTCCCTTATTCAAATAATGCGGGAAAATAAACATAAAAAGGGGTGATCTCATATTCTTAGTAAGGGTAATCATGGAAAATATCTTACAAAACTTAAACATAACAATGTAAAAACATGAACATAACTTAAAAAAATATACCGCATTTAAGATATACCAAAATCTTGAGTCATGAAATAAATCTTGGTAGTTCATAAGGCATAAATCATAATGGAATCATGAACCATGAGAAAATAGAATTGGCATAAAAATGGAACTGTAGAAAAAAAATAAGCACACGATATGATTTCCATAGTAGCAAAGGCATTGTTTCCAATACCATCATAGTAGACAAAGTCCATTACTGAATGAGGTTTACTTTCTGTTCCAACCATGTATTACTGAACCAGATTTACTTGTCGTCCCAGCCCTTTATTATAGAACTAGATTAAATTTTTGTTCATGTCATGTCTATCTCATGAGATATAAGTCTTTACCCAATGTATTGGAGGGAGATATAGGTCCCACCCATCTCATAATGAAATCATTCTTACACATTCCATAAAAACATAAATCATTCATCATAGCATAACCCATGAAATAAAATGGGTTTCTTAAACATCATTCTATCATAAAACAATCCATATAATATATAATTCCATAATTAACACAAAAAAACATGTTAATAATAGGTATAAAAACATTACCTTATGTCATATTATATGTAAAATAATTTGGATAAAACACTTGAACTTAATTCTTAAGGAAAATTCCCTTTCTTCTTCAAAAATGTTTTCTTTTCTCAAAATGCCACACACTTTTAAAAGAAAAGAATTTATTTGAAAAGAAACATGAAATATTATATAGTAATCTCCATGTACATAAGGTGTTATGAAGATTTAAAAATCTATTAATTCTATATAATTTAAAAAAACTTTCTTCTCGTACTCTTGTCATAAAAGTCGAAAAGTGCCTCTTATGAAAAATGAAATAAAGATTCCATCATACCATTTAATAAAACTTCACCAATGGGAAAATTTGAAAATTAAATAATAATATAAGAATAGAAATAATTTTATATATTTAGGAAACATGGACATGGATAATAAATATACCCCAGTAAATACTTATGAATAGAAAATCTTGGGTAATAATGAGATTGTAAAATTATCCCTTGTATTAGGCCTGATTTGTTCCATATGTGTCCAAAACTCCTTTTTTGAGTATCGCCTATTTATTTGCACAAAAGTTCTCCCTAGGATAGATTTATTACCAAATTTTGGCATCTAGGATGAATTGATGGAATTTGGGAGAGGAAATTGGAATGGTTTGTTTAATAAAAAGGTCTTTAAAGGTGTGATTAAAAGAGAAGGAGATGTGCCCTTTTAGAAGAAAGGGTAGGGGCCCCTCTAGAAATTCCAAAACTATAAAATTAATATAAATTAATTTTTAAATTAAAATAACTCCAAAGTTTATTATTTAAAAGATAATATGAGTTTGGGTCTAAATTCTATCAACCAAGAAAATTTATACATGTTTTAATTTTAATTTAAACCTTATCTTTTGATTTATCCTTATTTAATCTATTTAATTTTAATTGTGGTAATAATATTCTAAGTAATAAATGCTTATACATATTTAATTATGTGTTTTCAATTGTCCATAAATGGATACTTTATAAAATTTTGGACTTTATAATTTTAAATTTTAAATTTTTAATTTTTTTGGGGGATTTTTCAATAATTTAATAATACATTATTTTTATAAAATATCAATTGTGTCAATTTTGACACTATTTATTAATTTGACTTCAAATAAAATCCACACCGAAGATAAATTATAACCAAAATATTTAATAACCTTATAACATGTAATAGTCACCTATAAAATTCATTGAGAACATTAATTAGTTAATATTATATTTCTTTTAATATTTTTAAATCCATTTATCTGATATTTCTAACAAAAAATATTTTCTACATCACTATTGTGTCATCATTAATGGTAGTTATTTAATATATAATATTCAAAATACATTTACATGATATATATAATTTCATTAGATTTATAGAGACTATTTATGTTTGAAGTTTTATCAAGTTTATCACTACATTAAATTTTTTTAATTATTAGATATATGTGAGTGACATGTTGTCACTTTCTTTTGTTTTAATTATAATTACATCACTTTCATGGAAAAAAGTCAATTAAATAAATCAATTCTGACACTTAGGTGATATTGGTCGAATTTAATTAACCCAATATTATTTTGGAAGGTGTCAGGGTAATTTTATTATCTTTATCATATTATTTGTTACCCTAATTTACCTGATTTACCTTTAACCATGGCAAATAAAAATTACCGTAGTTACTATTCATAATATCCAAAAAATAAAAGTAACCTATTAAAATAAGTTGAACCCACTAATTCCAAATATGGAATTAATTTTTCAAAATACAAAATACAAAAGTTGCAGTAATTAATTTATAATTAATTCCGGTTATCAATGCCAGATATCGAGTTTTTAAGAAGTAAAAACAATCAAAAGATTGACATGTGTTTATATCCAATATAAATATGAAATTACATCCAATGACCAAAATTGGATTAAAAGATAAAAACATAATCATATTACACTTTAAAACCAATTTAGAAGATAATCTAACTATATAACTAAATTAGACAAAAAGGCAGTTTTGAATTAAAATGCAGTATTTGTCACTATTTGTTAAAATATGAATTTCATCAGAAAAATACCAAAATTTCAACCAAGGTAAATTTTGTTGTCCCACTTCAAAATAAAAAGTTTATTTTGTAAAATAGAACTTAAAAAAATTTCAAACACAATTTTTAATAACGGTTCATCATCTAAAGGCGGTAAAACTGTATTTTTTTTTAAAAAAATAATTCTTTTATTAGAAAAATTTAATATTTTCTTACATAATATCTAGAAAACATATAATATCAATTGAAAACATTACATAGAATATATTAAATATATATTTCACTAATAAAATCCATAAAATGTGATTTTATTATTTTATACACTCACTTATTTTCATTTAAATAGTTTTTTTAAAATAAATTTAATATTATTCATACCCACCACTATAATGACTAGATTATAATATTTTTTATCACATATACTTGGTATATTGTGAAATTTATTCAATAAAAATAACTTAAAATTGTGTGTAACACAAGCCAAGAATAGTGTTGTGTATACTGCATAGTAATACAACATTAGGTATTGCACTAGATAATCATGGGGTAGCATACAACATAAGACATAAATGAAATTAAAAAGAATCTATCTCATAAAATCTCAAGGTGTTACATTATACCCCCCTTCAAATGAATTTTTCCCTCTAAATTTTTTAGGGTTATAAAAGGTTTACTACTTGAAAGTTTATTTTATAGAAACCCACATCATAAAAAGGAATGGTAAAAATTCATTTTAAAAAGGATAGTTTGATACATAATGGTTACCCAAACTAACTCATCACCAGTTTAACACATAAGAGAACTTTGTTGGGAAGTGAAAACATGGATATAAAAGAAAAATATAACAATAAAATTCTAATAGATAGTGATATAGAACCAGGTTTGGATAAAGTTAACAACCTGAAAGAAACAAATATGTGATCGTTTAAGGGACCACCTGATTCATCGGATAATAATTTACTAAGATAAATTTTTTGGTTTTCAATATCCTTTTCCTAAAGTTGAATAATTTTGAATGAAAATAAATACTTTCTTAATTTTTGGTACAATGTCACCTTTTTCGTGCCTTGAACAATTTTCACTTCATCTCTTATTTAAATAAATGAAGTTGAATTTATCATTATTCAAGTGTTAACATATTATATGATAGAATGATAAGTCATTCCATCTCTCTCAAAAAAAATTAGCATAGGTAATCAAATATGAATAAGTCCACCCATAGTGAGATAATACATTAATCTAACAAACTTCAAACGGAATATAAATTATACTATCCATAAATGGATAACATAACAATTCTTCAAAAAACTAAAAATATTAAACATTATAAAGAGGTGAACTAAATTGACTTAACATTTATCTCCCATATCTGATAAAGTAGTTCCTAGTTGTCACATTCTAAACATTTGAATACCTTAATCATCTATTCTCTTGAAACATGATAATAACATGAATTAGTATAGAACCTTAATTAAAACATTCATTTTTTAAAAAATTAACTTATTCCACACACCAATAATACCAAAGATTCTATATAATCAAACCATGATATCACTTTTTCTTTATATCAGTCATGAGTTTATTAATACTATCAAACATCTCCTTATATACTTATCCCTTCATTATGTGTATATCAAGTGCCTTCCAAAATTATTTCAATCACTTTTCATGGTTACTGATACCATATAATAATGGAAACTCACAATGTACCAATACATAGATATTACAATATTCCATAATACTATAAAAGAGATTTTATAACACTATTTTGGAGTCCCATTACATAAACACTTAGTCATTACACAACTTCTTTGTCATACTCAACATCACCAATAGTGATCGCATGTGATTTTCCTTTGTATTTGGCCTTAATAGGTTATTGATGTCAATAATCATCCATATCCCTTAGATTAGGTCATTGGTTAGCATAATTCCCCATTTCATTACACTTCTAGCATTTAAATGTGTGTGGTGTATTCTCTATAGTATTTTCTCTATTCACATAATTAGAAAACTTTTTCACATTACGTATCTTTTCCACACTTAAAACATTTTCTATTTCCTTTAATACAATCTCCATAATGATTCTTTCCACACTTTGCGCATAAGAAAACATTCATCTTCTTTTCACGATTATTTTGAGATTTTCCCTTGAACTTCATCTTTCATTTCATGTCAAAACCATGATATTGATATATAACACTAAATTTTATTTCTACCTTGAGAGCACAACACACAATATATCTATAGCTACTAAATTATATTATAGTTAATTCCCTTCGATGATTTGTTTTTAATCAACTGAATAATTGATCAGCTTTACTTTCATATTGGATGATAAAGCCTTAAAAATACCTGTAAGTCTTGAAAATTTTTCCTCATATGTACCAACATATTAATCATCTATTTCATTAATCTCATAGAACTAATTTTCCATATTTGTTCAAAGTATATGAGGAAAGTAATTATTGAAAAATAAGTTATTGAACTCATCCCATTTTATGGATTCAATTTCATCTTGTTTCTGTGTATTCATGATTAGAGTCCACTACTGGTCTTCTTCTCCCTCTAAACAATAAACAACCAAAATGATATTTTCATGTTCCGAATTGAGAAGGATGGAAAATTTCTTTTCAACGGTATGGATCCATTATTTAGTAACAAGTCGATCAGAAGACCCACTAAAAGAAGGTGTGTGTTGCCTCATGAAGGAATCAACAAAACTTTGTTCCCTTATCTACTCATTTGGAAGTCCAGAATGATTCATATCTTGTGTAAGTATAGAAATAAGATTTTGAATTCCATTTCCCATAACATTTGGTTTCTCAAAAGGAAAATAATTTCATTTCCAAGTGCATTGATCATTAACACGGTTCCTTTAGGTTTCATCCATTATCTAAAACCCAAAAAAAATAGCATTAGAGGAAAAAATCATACTAGGAAAACAACATAATCAAGGGGGATTAATTTCAATCTCTAACATCCTAGGTTTAATCATAGGTTATTCATGATTGTTACCATAATTATAGGACTGTAAACTATAGTTAGACGTACCCTTAGGGATATCCCTATACATACCTTATAAATACCTCTAGGGATCTCACTAATGTATTTGCGTCCAAGTTTCCAAAGGTTAACTAAACCTTCACTCTGATACCAACTCTAATGACCCAAGTTTAATGTATATGGAAATTACATTACTTTTGTAGAATACTAAATACCTGACACAAACATACACCCAAAGACTGTATTAGTTTAGTTCCTTTAGAAACTGGAAAACATAAACAAATGATTCATAATACATCTACATCGTCTCCTGATTTATCCTTTATAAATAGAACCCCTTTTTGAAACATCTAACTTAATACCCATATTCAAATCTTGGGGGAAAAGAAACATGAGAAGGGGTGAGATTAAATACTCAGTAAGATTAATCATGGAAAATATATTACAAAAATTAAACAAAAAAATATTAAAAAATGAACATAACTTTTGAAAAAAAACCATATTTAACAAATACCAAAATCTTAAGTCATGAAATAAATCTCGGTAGTTCATAAGGAATAAATCCTAATGAAATCATGAACCATGAGAAAATATCATTAGCATAAAACATGGAATTATAGAAAAAAATAAGCAGATAATATGATTTCCATAGTATCCAAGGCATTGTTTCCAATACCGTCATAGTGGACCAAGTCCATTACTGAACTGGGTTTACTTTCAGTTCTAGCCATGTATTACTGAACCATATTTACTTGTCATTCCAGCAATGTATTATTGAACCTGATTCACTTGCTATTTTAGTCATGTTTATCTCATGAGATAAAAATCTTTACCCAATGCATTGGAGGGAGATATATTTCCCACCCATCATACAGTGAAATAATTTATACATGTGCCACAAAAACATAAATCATCCATCATATCACACCCCATCAAATAAAATGGGTTTCTTAAACATCATTCTATCATAACATAATCTATATAATATATCATTATATCATTAACACAACAAATCATATTAAAAATAGGGATATAAACATTACCCTATGTCATCTTAGATGGTAAATAATTTTGATAAAACACTTGAACTTAATTCTTATGGAAAATATCCTTTTTTATTCAAAAACGTTTTATTTTCTCAAAATTCCACGCAATTTTAAAAGAAAAGAATTTAGTTAAAAATAAACATGAAATAGTATATATAAAGATTTATTTAAATAAGGTGTCATGAAGATGTAAAATTCTATTCATTTTGTATAAGTTAAAAATCCAATATTATCCTACTTTTGTTGGAAAAGTCAAAAGGTAACTCATATGGAAAATGAAAGAAAGATTCCTTCTATACCGTTTAGTAAAAATTCACCAATGGGTAAAATTGACATTTAATAGTAGTATAAGAATAGAAATAACAGTAGATATTTAGGAAACATGGACATGGATGATAAATATACCCCAGTAATTACTTATAAATAAATAATCTCATATAATAATGAGACTCCCAAATTATCCCTTACCTTAGATCTGATTTCTTCTGTATGTGTATGAAACTCCTCTTTTTCGAGTATCTCATTATGATTTACACCAAAGGTCTCCCTAGGATGGATTTCTGCCCAATTTTGGACTCTAGGATGAAGTGAGGTAATTTGGGAGATAAAATAGGAAGGGTTTGTCCGAGAAAAAGAGCATTAAAGGTGTGATTAAAAGAGAAGGACAGGTGCCCTTTTATAAGATATGGGAGGGGCACCTTTGGAAATACCAAAACTATTAAATTAATATAAATTAATTTTTAAATTAAAATTACTTTAAAGTATATTATTTCTAATATAAGATGAGTTTCTATCTAAATCATCTCAACTAATAAAATTTAGACATGTTGTTATTTTATTTTAAACCTTATCATTTTGATTTATCCTTATTTAATCTATTTAATTTAAATTTTTGTAATAATATTCTAAATAATAAATGGTTATACATATTTACTTATGTGTTTTCAATTTTCTATAATTGGATACATTATGAAATTTTAGACCATATATTTTTCACTTTGTAATTTTAAAAAAAATGTGATTTTTAAATAATTTAATAATACGTTATTTTTATAAAATATCAATAGTGTCAATTTTGACACTATTCATTTATTTAACATTGAATAAAATCCAAACAGAAGATAAATTCAAACCAAAATATTTAATACACTCTTAATATGTCATAGTCACCTATAAAATTAGTGGATCATATTAATTAGTTCATATTATATTTCTTTTAATATTTTTAAACCTATTTATTTGATGTTTCTATTAAAAGAATAATTTCTACATCACTATTCTGTCATCATTAATGGTAATTATTTAATCTCTACAAATTATAAATAAATTCACATGATATAGATAATTTCATTATATTTATATAGACTATTTATGTTTTATGTTTTATGTTTTATCAAGTTTATCACTACATTAAAATCATTATACTTATAAGATATATGATAGGGACATGTTGTCACTTTTTTTGTTTTAATTATAATTACATCACTTTCAAGAGAAAAAGTCAATTAAATGAATTAATTCATACCCTTAGGTGATATTGGCCTATTTTAATTAATCTAATAGGATTTTGGCATGTGTTAAGGTAATTTTATTATCTTTTTCATATTGTTTGTTACCCTAATTTACTTGATTTACCTTAACCATGGTAAATCAAAATTACTGTAGTTACTATCCATAATATCCAAAAAATCAAAGTAACCTATTAAAATAATTTGGACCCACTAATTATAAATATGGAATCCATTTTTAAAAATTCAAGACACAAAAGTTTCAATAATTAATTTAAAATTAATCCCCATTGTCAAAACCAAAAAGTGAGTTTTTAAGAAGTAAAAACTATCAAAAGATTGATATGTGTTTATGTCCAATTTAAATGTGAAATTATATACAGTGAAAAAAAATGGATTAAATGATAATAATATAATATATTTACACTTTAAAACCAATAAAAAAGTTAATCTAAAAATATAAATAAATTAGACTAAAAGGTAGTTTTGAATTAAAATGAAATATTTTTCACTATTCGTTAAAATATGAATTTCATCAGAGAAATACCAAAATTTCAACAAAGGTAAATTTTTTCCCACTTCCAAATAATACATTTATTGTGTCAAATAGAACTTATAAAATTTTAAAAATTTATATTTAGAAAGGGTTCACCATCAAAAGGCGGTAAAACTATATTTTTTAGAAAAGTACTTCTTTTAATTGAAAAACTAAATTTGTTCTTATATTATATATAGAAAAAATATAAGATGAATTTAAAACATTATATTGAATATATTAAATATATATTTCACTAATAAAATCCATTAAGAGTGATTTTATTATTTTACAGACCCACTTATTTTCATTTAAATAGTTTTTTTAGAAGGAATTTAATATTATTCATACCCTTTATTATAATTTCTAGGTTATAATGTTTAGTTTTCACTTATACATGGACTTGCGTAAAATGAATTAAATCAAAATAACTTGAAATTGTGTGCAACACAATCTCAGAATAGTGTTATGTATACTATAATCTAATATGGTGTTGCGTATAGTTAAATCTAATCTTGGTGTAGCGTAAAACACAAGAAATCAAAGAAATTAAAAGGAATATATCTCATAAAATCTCAAGGTGTTACAAATAACATGACCTAGGAGACTACTATCAGAGATTTTATATTTTACTTTACTCCCGATGATTTATTTATATGGATCCTAGGGTGTTGGATCTATATTATCAAATGTGTGTCTTTGTTCTTCATCATTATTCTCATTGCTTCTCGATATCTAAAATTTATCTTGAGATGAATCTAAAATCAAAGGTTTATAAACAAAATATAAGGTTTCTTAGTGACATATTGATGTTTCTATTATATTAGTCATTTAAATTGGTGGAATTCTTTGGATCTGGATTGATCATTGTGTGAATCTTTGAGATCTTTATGGAAAGTGTTGTCTCTATATTCTATGTTGATCTTGTGATCATTGAATTTAAATTTTATGTTATGTGATTTGTGGTTTAGGATCTTCTATTGATTCTTAGTTCCCTCTTATTTATTGTGTGTATTCTTTATAATTGTTGAAATGAAAATTGTTTGAGGTGGGTCGTTTCATCTAAAGTATATGTCTTATGAACTACTCATGCTCGCTAATTTATAAATATGATTTCTAAACTATTAATGGTATGATATCTGATTTATTAAAATTCATATATGGGTTTTTAATATAAAATGATTTTACCCTTTACATTTTATTTAAAATGTTGATTACAAAGCATTGTTATCTTATATAAGAATATTGGATTTAAAATAATGGTTTTGGTGTTAAAAAAATTTTATTTTATTTTTTAAATGTGATATGCCATTTGGAAATGATTTAAAATGTTCAAAACATGGGATCTTAGGGTACATAAAAGGGGGGTTCATGAGTGAATTTGTCTCCATGACTTTTACTTGGGTTTAGACATTGGGATATTTCTATGCTCCCTAGGTTATCGTGTTGGGTACTTGTTTACATGACATCATAGGGTGTTCACACATAAGGGTGTTCCTTTTCTCTTTATGTCCTCATATTGGGATCTTTTTGGGTTTGGACTAGTCATTATTGATTACATGGGGTGAGGATCATATTTTTCCTAGATCTATACTATCATTGGGGTACTTCCCATTGTGATTTTCTTTGATATGGCTTTACAATACATTATTTGAAAAAGATAAATGGACTATAAAAAATTTATTTGAATACAATTTTAGATGAAACTATTTATAAATATTTGAAAAGTGTGAATTTAAATGTTTTATATCATTCCTTTTTTTTATTAAAAATAGAATATTTGGATCATTTTACAAACACATTTTGTTGAAAAATTTATGTGATCTAACTAAGTTTGTTTTTCTCACACCTTGCACACACCCATGGGTGATTGTAAAACTTATTTTCTCTAATGAATGAAATGGAACCGAATTATAGTGAGGTGGTAGGTACTTGAGTTACCTGGGTTTAAAACTTGGGTGATGATCCATTGGGATGTTTCCCACTTTTCACTTAGAGATAATTGGTATTATCTTGTTTTACTTTAGTTTCTCTTAGATCATGTACTTGGTTTTTGTTTTTTTCTAGTTTTTCATATCTTTTCCACAATTTAAATATATTGAGGATTTATTATCCATACATATCATATATTTCTATCTATTTATTTTATCTAGTTGTGAGAAATATTTCCCTAGGTTATGCTTATTATCCGAGTTCTTGTCGCTAGCCCATAGGGATCGGGAATGCACTTTGAGATTTATTGTAGATTGGTTAAAAAACAATATTGATGGATTATCTGGATTTGTTCATGAAATAAATTATATAGGTTCATGTGATCACATGATCCATATGAATAAATGTTATCATATGAATGATTTAGTGTAAGTTTATTGTGTGATCACAATGGATTCAAGTGGTCACATGTTTTCTTTATCATTATGAGTAACAGACATGGGTGCTTAAATATGATGAAGACACACTATCCAAAGAAGATATTAAGAGAATTATGAATTAAAATTTATCATTATAACACCCATAGTTTTTAGGAATTTTTTTCAAAAAAAATTAATTTTCTTTGATAGCTTGTGTTACATGCAACACTGAGTTTTAATGAATAGTATAAAACATTTAATATTATAATTTAAATATAGATGTAATTAAATATATGTTATAATTGGCAGAATGAATATGAATAACTACATTTTAAATATTAATTATATGTTTTTATATAATTAAAAAATATTTATAAAAAAAATACGTAATTTTTTGTAATGTCTTTGTATTCTATGAAGCTACTATTTTCACAAAAAAAAATGTTTTGTTAATTATTTTTTTGAACAATAATAAATTAATTTTTTGAAATTCCATAAAGTCGATTTTACAAAATAAAGATTATTTTTTAATTCATAATATCAAAATTATCATAGGATTTATTTTTGTAACATCCTAGGTAAATAAAGAATAATACATATTTCATATTTATTAATATTTTTTAATTCAATATTAATTTTACATTAAAGGGGTTTCTATGTTTGATAGCGTACCCGACACGCAACAACGGGTTTCTTTGAAATCTTAAGTTGCAGACTAATAATATAATTTTATTATTTTAAATGGTAGTTAACTTCTAGCCATTGTATTGGAAGTAATAAAAAAACTAACTACAATATGATTATACATGTTTTTTAAACGTATTTACATTTATCCACTAAAATTTAGAGGCTTTAAATGTGAATGAATCTAATTTTAATCATAATTTACATTAAAAGGCCAATTTACCGCCTTTTAATAGAGAACCCTATTTAAATATAATTTCGGTCACTTTAATACATTATATTTGACCAAATAAAATCCTTCTTTAAAATGGAGACATCAAAATTTACTTTTTTTAATTTTTTGGAATTTTTCTGATAAAGTTCATTTTCTAATGAATAGTGAAAAATATTGTATTTTAATTCAAAACTATGTTTTAATATAATTTATTTATATGGTTATATTATTCTTTAATTGGTTTTAAAGTTTAATTAGAATAAATTTTTATCATTTAATCTAATTTTGGTCATTGGAATTAATTTCACTTTAAAATTGGACATAAACAAGTGTCAATCTTTTGATAGTTATTGTTTCTTAAAAAACACGCTATTTGTTTTAACAACGGGAATTAATTTTAAATTAATTAATTCCACTTCTATTTTTTAATTTAGAAAAATAAACATCATTTTTGAATTCGGAATATCAAATAAATCTTAGTCTGAATTTTTGGTATTTTTCTGAAAAACTTCATTTTTTTATGAATAGTGAAATCACATAGTAGTAGTTAAAAAACTGACCTTTTCATTTTAATGAAATTTTACCGCCTCTATGAATTGAATTTCAAAAATCTGACATACATGTTTGTTATCAAGAAGTAAAATGTGGTTCAATAAGATGGAAATAATTTAGGGTGAACAGTAACTTTTGACTTTTATTTACCACGGTTAAAGGAAAATAGGGTAATTCAAGGTAAAAAGAATATTGTAATAATTCAAAATTATCTTAACACATGTCATAACATTATTTTATGAGTAATTTACGACCATGGTAATATTTGGGACTATTTTGGGACCCCATGGAGCCACTTATGAAATATAATGACACTTTAGATTAATTAATTTAATGTAAAGGCAAAAATGACACAAACAAAAATCTTTTAGTAAATTAATTTTTATATGGTGTTATATAAATTATATTTTCGACTATAAATATTCATTGGAAATATAAAACGTTTTTCTACATCATGGTATGTTTTTTATAATTTTTATACATCACATAAATTAAATTATGTATGACACAATAATGATGCAGTGTTTACCTCATTAATAAATGATTTAAATAAATAGGATTATAAAGAAAAAAATAATATAAAAAACCTGTCCAATTACTATTGGATGATTTTATTTCAAATAAGAGTCATTTATATTCTAATTTAATGTGTTTTTGACCTTTTGGAACCGAAGATAAGTTTATAATAAAATAATGTTTTCACACTTTCCTAAAGAGCCCCGCCTCCACCTAATAAAAGAAGACCACTTTTAACCAATTCCTCACACCTATAAAGTCTTTTGGCTCATCCAAAATCTACCCAATTAAGCTACCTACATCCCTCTCCTCCTCATAGAAGCTTTACCTTATGAATATGGCACTTCAAGAAGTATTTTAATTCAAACCAAAGGGAGTTACCCAAATTAAAGGTAACGATTTCTCTTAAATTGTTTTCTTTTATTTTAATTATCCAACCCCTAAAATCTTTTTATTACTTTATTTTATAACAACACAAGTATCCTCAATATAATATTATGTTTTTATGAGAATTATTCGAACTACACTTACACAAACCTCCATCTAATGGGTGAAGAACATATTGTTTCTGTGGATGGAAAACAAACGCCTCACGAAACGATGATTGTTCAATTATCTCTTACCGCCTCTCATGGTGGTCATTACGATGGAACTGTATTTATATATGATATATATTATGTTTATGGTTTTATTATTCTTCTGTATTTTTTCATTTATATAACTCCTTTATGGTTTCTATAGTGGCTAAATACAATAATCTCATTAGAGGAAATACGGATTACCGCCCCATCAAAGTGATATGACTCGTTAATGCCTCATGTGGGACGTATAAAGGATAGAGTTAATAATATTTTATATGATATTATACTTTAATTATAATATAACTATGTATCATTATGTTTTTAATTCCATTAAAATAATAAATAGAAATGGTAGTAGCGTTCATGCGTACGTACGACTTACCATCTCCATGAACAGTGCATTTCATTTCTAACCTCTAAATGTTATGTACTATTATAAATACATGTATATACTGGATATATATGATATATATGATATATAAATTATTAATATCATTCTTAAGATAATGGATATCTTACCACATGAACAAATTGTAATTATAAGGTGTTCATTTTTTTTACTCAAGTACCAAATATCAACAAAACGACCGTTATTAACATAAATGATTACATAATGTTTATAACATGGTAATAAGTAATATAAAAGGAATAATAAAATTTAAAAAAGTTATTATGCAAGTATAAATTAACATTATTTTATTATTCATAAGATTAATGAACGAACGGGTCAATTCGGACACAAGGTAAGAAGATTTCTTATCTCACTTTTAATTCTGTGAGATTTCCATTGTTCGCCACTCATTTATTGCATGTGGTGTATTATGTAATGTCGTTTGATATATTTTATCATGATTATATTTATATTCATGGTGTTCTGTGATTCATTTGATGGTTATTAACTTTTTATCAAATGACTCAGTTGATTACAATGAGGTAAAGGGTTTCATCTCACTTTTATTCTCGTGCGATTCATGCTATATTTCACACTATTTCATTTTGTGTGGTGTATGTACTGCCCATGATTGTAAATATGTGGAATATAATTTCATTTATTATTATTTACATCTTCATTGTATTATACTTATTTCATGTGGCATATGTTTTGTAAGTTACCAAATCGGTAAGGGAACCTTTCACCGTCCTCTTTTTAAAAGACTTCTTTTTGTTATGTCTTTTAATTTACCTCTTATTATGTTGGGATATGTTATTCTATATCCTTATTGATGTAAAATTTATGTCCAAGTGATGAGATACCATTTTTATCTCATCAACTCATTTTCTGAATTTTAAAGCAGTTAGGCTGTCAAATTTTTACAAGGGAACTTCTTAACCCAATTTCAATTCTTTGGGATCAACTTGTACTTCTTGAATATTTCATCCTATAAGTATGTTTGAATAACCTCTGATTATTTTACACTTAATATCCACTTATATTGGGTGTATTTATATTTTTCACACATAATTATGTGATTGATTTATCCTTAATTTATTGATACCATCTTTATAAGGGATTTCATCCCAATTTACATTTCCACTGAGACTTCATTGTTGTTATGCACCAATTCACTCTTATATGGTGTATATTCTATCCTTTGACATATTATATCATGAATACCTTTATTCTCATGATATTATGAAGTTATGACAAAAAATTTATTCTTCAATTATTTGTATTCAATCATCTCTCTTTTTGTTAAAAAAACTCTTTTACTAAAATTTTGTTTTAAATTTTTTAATGATTTATTCTATTAAATATTTATCATTAATGTCCATGTTTTCAAAATGGGTTTTAGTATTTATTTATATGGACATTAATGGTTTCAAATGATAATTCATTTAAAATCTTCAAATTTGTATGGGACACTTTGATTCAAAAATCTCTTTTTAAATGGTTTTGAAAATGATTTGATAAAACATTGTTTATTTTAATATCTTGATTTGATATATTGGAATCTAGAAATGTTAACTTTCCTTTATACATGTGTTATATATTATTATTATGTTATGGTTATTGGAAATTGTTTACGTATATAGGTGGTTTCATGATAAACCTAGGGCAGGTGAGCCCGAGATAGCTCTCCAATGCGTTGCGTAATGGGATGGAGGTAAATGTGATGTTTCTCCTAAGAGATTTAGGGAATATATTGTGATGGGTATTCCAAGTGTAACTCCCTATGTAGCTGTGATAGCTAAAATTTAATTTTGATATGTATTCTATAAGTAATCTTTATGATTTATGATTTTTGTGTGTTATTCATAAATCTTATGATTTCGTAAGGTATGTTATGATTGAAAATAATTATTTCATTGATTTTTATTTATTTATGGGTAATGTTTTCCTTCCTTATTTTATAACCCTTACTAAGATTTTTATGCTCATCCCAATTTTTTGAAATGTTTTCCCCAGGACTTAAAGATGAATATGGTCAAGGATGGGATCAAGGAAAAGTCATGCTATCTAAAATATGGAACTAGACATGTTTCTTTTTAAGAGTTTTTATTTTATGAAAAAAATGGATACTGAGTAGTAGTGTCTACTTGTAATATTCAACTTGTTATGTAATATTTATGGCCTAATTCTCTAAAACTCTAAACATGAAAAGCTCCTCAATGTGAATTATTCATTTAATTCAATATTATGTAATGTTATAAGGTCGGGTCCTTATAGTTGGTATCAGAGGTCGGTTTAGACAACTTTAGGGATTATGAGTTTTCGTTAGACACATGGTTAGTTCCTATGTCTATTATTTCAGTTAAATCCTTGTTCAAATACTTTTTCAGATCAAGTAAAGCTAGTTACAAATGGAAGGAGGAGGATATAAAACGAAATTCCTCTCTCTTCCTGATGACATGCTTGCAATAATTATTGAAAAGTCATGTTTGGATGATTGTGAAACTTTTTTTAGCATAAAACTCACTTGCAAGCAATTTTTTGAGATATCAAACATATCTACTATACCTCATTATCATCATAGATCATGGGTTGTATTTAGACAAATCTTATTTTCAAAAAATTCTAATATTTTCAAGAAAGGTAAATATTATCAAGGCATTTTCAAATATTTACCTTATCACAATATTTTGAAGAATATTATGATTTTAAAAAAGGTGATGAAGAAAGAGACCCTTGTGCAACCAATTTGATTTTACAATATAGTCTCTCAGCACATACCTATGATATTTTAAAAGGACCATTAATTGAAAGTTTCAACTCAAATTCAGTCCGACTATTTTATAGAAATCATGTTTTATCAGATGTTTTGAAATTATATGTAATACATGATTATTTTCCAAAACTATATTTCTGTGAACACCCTTATGATATATGTTGTACAAGGTGTATTTGGATGGAGGAAGCAAATGATTTTAAAGGATCTCTAAATCATTGTTGCGATGCATGGACCTTCTACCTATGTGAATAACATGACGATAAAACCACATGGACACCATGATCAAGGTATGATGTTATTCATTTTGGGGATCATTTTATTTCATCATATGGTGGTGAAATAAGACTTCAAGAATTAAGATGTTGAGATTATAATGAATTTGGATGAAAATTAGAGGTATAAAGAAACCATTTAGGTTAAAACATGTTAGGTTTATTTTTGAGTTTTATAAAAAGGACAACTCGTAGGAAGGGTGACAACCCGTCGCATCCGGCAAGGTTGTAGGAATTGAAGCCACAACTAAAGGGAGACAAGGGTGCATCACCTACCACTACCCTACTTGAAGTCCCTGATTAGTTTGACTTATTATTTTAGTAAAATGTTTTTATGGAACAAGAATAATCTTATTTTTGGAACTTATGTTTTATCAAATGGATATACTTAATAAAGAAAAATCATTTAGTGATTAGGTGATAAAGGTTGTTGTGGAAGACGTTCCCTCTTTTGAGGAAACACTATATGCCTAAGGAAGATAGAATAATATGGATTTCAATTTTGGAATAATGGTTGAAATTTTAGTTTGAAAGAATCAATGTTTTTATTGTGGACATATGATAATTTGGTATATTTATGAAAATTATTAACCTATCATGGAGAACATGTGATTTGGTTAATTACTTTTCAATATGAGACTTTATGAGTAACTATTGTTATTTAGAGATAAATGTTATCTTGGAAGACTATGTAATTAAATCATTATGAGATTTGGGTTTCAATCTTAGTTTGGATCACTTTTGATGAATTTTATAGAAAGTTGTTTTTTTGAATGGTCTTTTTTGAACTTTAGGTTTTGTTTGAAAAAATTTGTAGATTAAGAGTAGTTTTTCTTTTTTGTAAAATATTATCCTTTTTGGGTATTATCTAATCTCGCACTAACAATTTTTGTTTTAGTTGATGTCTAAAGACAAGGGAAATATATAGTTCTTCTTTTGTGGATTATGTGATTCTCAATAAGATGATTCTTGTTCTTTTGATGTGACCAAGTCTTTTAAATGCTCTTTGTTTGGAGAAAAGAAAAGTTTTTTGTAGAAACTTATTAAAGAATGAAACTCTACTTTAAGGTAAGTATATTTCTTTGTGTTCTTATTCTATGTAGTAAATTAATTCCTCCAAATTATGAAAAGAAATGTAAAACAAAAATGTTGTTGGTTTACGTTTCCTACTGGGTAATCAAAGACAGTTTAACACATCATAAGTGCGTGATTTTCTGGTGGTTAACTTTCTCCTCATCATGTTTTCTATCACTCTCCATCAGATTTTGATAGTTTGTTATCTCTTCCATATCCATTTTTCCTACATGGAATCCTAATACAAGTTATCTTAGGTGACCATTGTACTTTTATTTCTTTCTTTTAAAGTGATAGTTTTACCGACTCTTTTCTGATGTGGAACATTTAATGAAGTTTCCAATCCCAGTTTTAAAATTGTGAGGATGCAATTCTCAAAAGGGGATAAGGATGTAACATCCCAAGTAAATAAATAATAAGAAATATTTCATATTTATTAATATTTCTGAATTAAATATTAATTTTACTTTAAAAGGGTTGTTATATTTGATAGTGTACCTAATACACAAAAACAATTTTCTTTGAAATCTTACATTGCACACTAATAATATAATATTATTATTTTAAATGGTAGTTAAATTCTAGTCTTTGTATTGGTAGGAATGAAAAAAACTTACTATAATATGATTATACATGTTTGTTAAATGTATTTACATTTATCCAATAAAAGTTAGAGGCTTAAAATGTGAATGAATCTAATTTTAAGCATAATTTACATTAAAAGTCTGATTTATTACCTTTTAATGGAGAACCCTCTTTAAATATAATTTTGGTCACTTTAATAAATTCTATTTGACAAAATAAAATGCTTCCTTAGAATGGGGACATTCAAATTTACCTTGTGTAATTTTTTGTAATTTTTCTGATAAAGTTCATTTTCTAATGAATATTGAAAAATACTGTATTTTAGTTCAAAACTGTGTTTTAATCTAATTTATTTATATGGATAGATTATATTTTTAATTGGTTTTAAAGTTTAATTAGAATATATTTGTACCATTTAATCCAATTTTGGTCATTGGAATTAATTTCACTTTTAAATTGGACATAAACAAGTGTTAATCTTTTGATAGTTATTGTTTCTTAAAAAACACGCTATTTGTTTTAACAACGGGAATTAATTTTATATTAATTAATGCCAGTTATATGTTTTGAATTTAGAAAAATATACATTATTTTTTATTTTGGAATATCAAATAAATATTAGGCTGAAAGTTTGGTATTTTTTTAAAAAACTTCATTTTTTTATGGAGAGCGAAATCACTTAGTAGTAGTTAAAAAACTAAAATTTTCATTTATATGAAATTTTACCGCTTATGTGAATTGAATTTTGAAAATATGACATAGATGGATTTTATCAAGAAGTGAAATTTAGTTCAATAATATGAAAATATTTTTTGGTGAATAGTAGCATTTGACTTTTATTTACCGCAGTTAAAGGTAAATAGGGTATTTCAAGGTAAAAAGAATATTTTAATAATTTAAAATTACCTTAACATATTTTCTAACCTTATTGGATGAGTAATGGATGAACATTGGTATCGTTTTGTCTATTTTGGGACCCCATGGATCCACTTATGAAAGATAATGACACTTTAGATTAATTAATTTAATGTAAAGGAAAAAATGACATAAACAAAAATCTTTTAGTAAATTAATTTTTATATGGTGTTATATAAATTATATTTTATACAATAAATATTCATTGGATATATAAATATAGTTACTACATCATGGTATTTTTTTATAATTTTTAGATATCACATAAATTAAATTATTTTATGACACAATAATGATGCAGTGTTTACCTCATTAATAAATAATTTAAATAAATAAGATTATAAAGACTTAAATAATATCCAAAACCTATCCAATTCCTATTAGATGATTTTATTTAGAATATTAGTCATCTTATATTATACTTTAATGTGTTTTTGACCTTTTTAAACTCAAGATAAGTTTATAATAAAATAATGTTTTCACACTTTCCTAAAGAGCCCCTCCTCCCCCTTATAGAAGGAGACCACTTCTAACCAATTCCTCACACCTCTAAAGTATTTTGGAACATCCAAACTCTTCCCAATTAATCTCCATGCATCCCTCTCCTCCTATTAGAAGCCTTACCTTAGGCAGAAGGCACTTCAATAAGTCCTTTGGTTCAAACAAAAGGGAGTTACCCAAATTAAAGCTAATCGTTTCTCTTGAATTGTTTTCTTTTATTTTAATTCTCCAACCCTTAACTATTTTTATTCCTTTATTTTATAACAACACACATATCCTCAATATAGTGTATGTTTTTATGAGAAGTATTATAACTACACTTACACACACCTCCATCTAATGGGTGAAGAACATACTGTTTCTGTGGATGGAAAACAAACGCCTCACGAAATGATGATTGTTCAATTATCTCTTACCACCTCTCATGGTGGCCATTATGATGGAACTGTATTTATATATGATATATATTATGTTTATGTTTTCTTTATGTTTCTTTATTTTTCCATTTATAGTACTCCATTATGGTTTCCATAGTGGGTAAATACGATAATCTCATTAGAGGAAGTGCGGACTACCGCACCCTCAAAGTGATATGACTCGTTAATGACTTATGTGGGATGTATAAAGGATGGAGTTAATAATATTATATATGCTATTATACTGTAATTATAATATAACTATGTACCATTATGGTTTTAAGTCCATTAAAATAATAAATATAAATGGAAGTAGTGTTCATGCGTACGTACGGCTTACCGTCTCCATGAACAGTGCATTTCATTTCTTACCTCTAAATGTTATGTAATATTTTAAATACATGTATATACTGGATATATATGATATATATGATATCTAAATCATTAATATAATTCTTAATATAATTGATATCTTACCACATGAACAACTTGTAAATATAAGGTGTTCATTTTTTTACTCAAGTACCAAATATCGACAAAACGACCGTTATTAACTTAAATGATTGCATAATGTTTATAACATGGTAATAAGTAATATAAAAGGAATAATAAACTATAAAAAGGTTCTTAAGAAATTATAAATTAACATTATTGTATTATTCAAGAGATTAATGAACGAACGGGTCAAGTCGGACACAAGGTAAGGAGATTTTTTATCTCACTTTTAATTCCATGAGATTTCCATTGTTCGCCACTTATTTATTGCATGTGGTGTATTATGTACTACCATTTGATATATTTTATCATTATTATCTTTATATTCCTGGTATTATGTGAATAATTTTATGGTTATTATCTTTTTGTCAAATGACTCGGTTGATTACAATGAGGTAAAGGGTTTCATCTCACTTTTATTCCCATGAGATTCATGCTATATTTGCCACTATTTCCTTTTGTGTGGTGTATTTACTGCCCATGATTGTACTTTTCTGTAATATAATTTCATTTATGAGTATTTACATCTTCATTTTATGATCCTTACTTCATGTGGCATATGTTTTGTAAGTTACCAAATCGGTAAGGGAACCTTTCACCCTCCTCTTTTTAAAAGACTCCTTTTTGTTATGTCTTATAATTTACCACTTATTATGTTAGGATATGTTATTATATATCCTTATTGATGTAAAACTTATGTATAAGTGATGATATAACCTTTTTACCTCATCAACTCATTTTCTGAATTTTAAAGCTGTTAGGCTGTCGAATTTTTACAAGGGAATTTCTTAACCCAATTTCTATTCTTCGGGATCAACTTGTACTTCTTGAATATGTCATCATATGAGTATGTGTGAATGACCACTGATATTTTTACACTTAATATCCACTTATATTGGGTGTATTTATAATTTTCACATATAATTATGTTATTTATTTATACTTAATTTAAGGATACTATCTTTATAAGGTATTTCATCCCAATTTACATTTCCACTGAGACTTCATTGTTGTTATGCACCAATTCACTCTTATATGGTGTATATACAGTCCTTTGACATATTATATCATTAATCCATTTAATCTCATTATATTATAAAGTTCTGACTAAAATTTATTCTTCAATTATTTGTATTCAAGCGTCTCTCTTTTTGTTAAAAAAACTCTTTAACTAAAATATCGTTTTAAATGTTTTAAATATTTATTCTTTTAAATATTTCTCATTAATTCGAAATGGGTTTTAGGATTTATTTATATGGACATTAATGTTCTCAAATGACAATTCATTTAAAATCTTAAAAGTTTTTTGGGACACTTTTATTCAAAAATCACTTTTTAAATGGTTTTGAAAATGATTTGATAAAACATTGTTTATTTCAATATCATTATTTGATATATTAGAATGTGGAAATTTTTTCTTTCCTTTATACATGTGTTATATGTTATGATTATTTTATGGTTATTGGGGGTTCTTTACATATATGGCTGGATTCGTGATAAACCTAGGGGAGGAGATCCCGAGATAGCTCTCCAATGCATTGGGTAACATGACAGAGGTAAATGTGATGTTTCTCCTAATAGATTTAGGGAATATACTGTGATGGTTATTCCAATTGTAACTCCATATGTAGTTGTGATAGATACAATGTAATTTTGATATGGATTCCATAAGTAACCTTTATGATTTATGATTTGTGTGTGTTATTCATAAATCTTATGATTTCATAAGGTATGTTATGATTGAAAAATATAGTTTCGTTGATTTGTTTTTATTGATGGGATAATGTTTTCCGACCTTATTTTATAACCTTACTGAGATTTTTATGCTCATCCCATGTTTTTGAAATTTTTTCCACTGGACTTAAAGATTAATAGGGTCGAGGATGGGATCAAGGAAAATTCATGTTGTCTAAAATATGGAACTAGACATGTTTCTTTTTAAGAGTTTTTATTTTATGAAAAAAAAATAGATACTGAGTAGTAGTGTCTACTTGTAATATTCAAGTTGTTATGTAATAGTTATGGCCTAATTCTCTAAAAAACTAAACATAAAAAGATCCTCAATTTGAATTATTCATTTAATTCAATATTATGTATTGTTATAAGTTCGGGTACTTACAATTTTTTTTGGTTTTCTGAAAAAATTAATTTTTTCAATGAATAGTGAAAAATACAATTTTTTTATTAAAAATTGTATTTTCGTCTAAAGAATTTATTAGGATAATTTTTTTTTAAATTGTTTTAAAAGTAAAATTATTTAAACTATATATCTATTAATCCAATATAGTCCAATTTAATCATTTTTATATTTATTTTTGATACAAACACTTTTTTAAATTGTGAACATTTTCTCTTTGGAAAATTACTTTCTCGTAATGACTACGAGATTAATTTTAAATTATATTTTACCAATTATAAATATTTAATTAAGAAAAATTGATTCCATATTTTGAATAAAAATAATTTAAATTATCTAATAAGTCTAAATTAATTTTTTCCCATAATTAATAGTAAAATTAGTAAAAATTATTTGTAATGGTTATGGTAAAAATGGTTTTACTGAAGGTTAAACTAAAAAGTTAAGTGATAAAAATGGAAAAAAATAGAATAGAAATTTGATAGAAATATTTATACCATATGTCTTATATTATCAAGAATTTTCCACTTTGGATCCTTTTATCATGATAAAAATGTGGGTATACATTTTTCTTTTCAAAAATTACAGGTGTTTCATTCTTCTCACAATTAAAAGGCCATCCCATATCCTCTCATATTAACACATAAAAACACTATGGTTAATCTAATACCAGCCCAAATACATTATTTTATTTCATAATATGATCCTATAAGCCTTGTTTTTATCATAAGTCCATCCTATCATGTTTTTTATGCAAACCCAAGGAGGTTACCTGAAGAATAGGTAACGTTATTCAACAAGTGTTTATATTTTATTTCTTCCTCCACCAACTTAGATTATTATTAAAACATTATGATATAATAGAATTGTAATATAATATAAACTTATATGTTGTTATGTTAAGTGTATTACCAAAATATATCTCTTATACCCTCAAATGGGAAATGATAACATCACACATGTGTATAGTGGACTACCACATCACGAACTGATGTGACAAGATTTCCATCAACACCTATCATGATTTGGTATGATGATGGATATATTGTAAATATAAATATATATAATATTTTTAAAATAATTATACTTCTATGAATATATTATCATATATACCTTTTTTACATTCCATTCCATAGAGAATACGAAAACATTATTTGTGTGTACGATGGACTACCTCCTCGCGAAATGATGTGATCCATTTTTCAATTAAATTTTACATGGAAGGTAATAAGGGATAAATTTAATGAATATATGTGATATATATGACATATAATTTATTATTAAAGTTAATATAATTTTTTTTCATTTTCTTCATCCATCAAGGAAATGGAAACAATATCCATTCATATGCATGACCCATTGTCTCCATAAACGATGTATTTTATTTTCTTTCTCTAACACTTATGGATTACTATAAATACATATATACTAAATATACATGATATTTAAATCATTTATAGTATTTTATATATTATTTAACTTATATAAGATTAATAGGACCAAAAATAAAAAATAAAAACATACATGAAAAACAATGCAATTATTGCCTGAAACGTGACTTTGGCATGGAATTGTTAATAAAAAGGTAATAAAAGGTAATAAATAAATAATATATGGTATGATATATATAATTATGGTTATATAATATATTTATAACCAACTTATATTAATTATATATGATTTTTTAATGATTATGAAATAATTCGAGACTTATGGTAAGGTATTTTTTGACTCAATTTTCTTTCTTTGAGACATATGTTATGTTATGAACCTATCTTATTTTAGATGGTATATATATATACCATTTTATATGTAATATACAGAATTTATTAATTAACATTATATTATAATATTAAATTAATGTTATAATTTCATTGGTCTTACGATTCAAAGTTAACAAAGTGGTAAAGGTTTTATGATACAATCTCATAGTTTATCAAGATTGTTAATGATTATGCTTCCAATTAGAAAATATGATGATATATATCTTAAAAAACACATGAATTTTATTCTCATATGGTTTTTTATAGATATTACATGTTTTCCCATCATTTTCCTCTCTTTATATACTCAAGACTTAAAAATAAGTTTTTAAAAGAAAAATCTTCTATGTTTATCTCTTTGATTGAAAACATGTTTTCTTCCATATCCATGTTTTATAAAAATGTTTTCAGAAAATGTATTGATATTCAAAAAAGTATTTATTAAAAAAAATTACCAATGATTTAATGTTTACAATTTTTTGAAAGGAATCTTCATATCATTTTCCAAACAAGGACCATATGATTTTACCAAAAATGTAAAAGGAATCCTTGTTTTTATCATGTATAACGTGGAAAATATTCGAAAAATAATTTTATTTAAGGATTTTATTTTTATTTTTAATGTTTATTTTCAAAGAAAATTTTTTAGATATTATTTCATGTATTTTTAATTTTAAAAAAACGTTATTTTCAAAGATAGGATATTTTCCTCAAGAAATGTTCCAAGTGATTTTTCCTTCAAAATCATTTTCCATATAAGATAAAATCCATTGATGTTACTAAATATTTACTGGGGATATGATCCAATGATTCTATATTTTTCTTTTTATAGAAGGATTATGTTTATGATGATAAAATGTTTATGAAACTTATTTCTCTTATATGGTTTATAACATGATAAAATGTTTATGAAACCTGTTTCTTTTTTCACGAGTTATGGTTTAATGCAATGATTAATTTTTTTTTGAATATTGTCTCTTTTCCATAAGTTTTATGATGATGAATTTTTATGAAACCCATTTCTTTTTTATGGGTTCTGATATGATTAATGTTTTATGATCTTATAACATATATATTTATGATTTTCATTATGTCATGGGTGGGATTTAAATCTCCATCCAATATTTTGGGTAAAGATTGATATCTAATGAGATAAATATGACTATAATGGGGATTGAACCTAGTTTATTAAGAGACTTTATCCACTATGATATTATTGGGAGTGATACATGACTACTATTATGATTTGGGTAGTGAATCCATTCCTCTATGATAGTCTCAACAATGATCCTTGAACTACTGAGAAAATTATTTTATATGCTTATATGTATGAGAAAATTCTATGTCATATTCCATTGTTATGATCTCAGTGATCATGTTATTTTATTCCCTTATGATTCATGTTTTATGAACTGCAAATCTTTATACCATGACTTAAGATTATGATCTTTGATATGTATGGCACTATTTTTAAATGTTATGATCATGTTATCATACCCTTCTTCTCATGTTATGTTTATATATCTGCATCATTTAACCTTATTGAGAATTTTATATCACCATTTATTATGCTCCTTTTCCCTAGGTTATGAAAAAAATTATTATGTATGCTTTTTTTAATAAGGATTCTAGTTACGAAGAACATAAAGGGAGATGATGTAGTTCACCTATAAGCCAGCTATTTATGTTTCCAAGATACAAAGGCATTATACCTTTGTGATACTTGGGAATTTGTTTGTGTAATATAATGATTTTTCATCAAAACATTATGTACTATCTATGAATGAAAATCATGGGTTGTTACAGTTATAATCAAAGGATAGATTTAGTTAACCTTTTCAAACTAGGATGATAAAAATATTATGAGAAACCTTTTTATAAGCCTAAGTATAGGGTAATATCCGAAGTTTTTGGTAAGGAATATATTATGTGGTTTACCTAGAACTAAATCATTATCTAGATACTACAGTTAGAATTGATTCTTGAATAGATGTACCTTAGGGTAATAACTCTGAAAAAGGAACTTCGGTATTGAATCATGCATTACTTGGTACATGACAATAGGGATTACTATGCACTTAGTTTGAAACTCCTAGGGGATATACTTTTGTTAAATCACATTTTATCTAAAAACCATTATGAAGGAATTGAAAAGATGATGATCATGGATAACATAGGTTAAACATAAGGTGTCATAGTTTTAAAAGAATTTTTTTTGATTTTGATATCATTTTTTTCATCAATATGTGGTTTTCCACTTTGATTATTGTTTCTCACACTATGATTTTTGGTTTTGGTCAATGGATGGAACCTGAAGAAATTTTTTTAATGTTGAATATGATGGAAAATTCAATGTTTATCCTCCAGATAAATTGAATTTTTTGGGAAATAAAATGAAAATCTCATTGATATGATCACAAAAATTTATAAAGATATGAATCATATAATAATTCCAAACAACCAAGGAAGGAACAATATTTTGTTGATTCCTTCACAAGGAAATTTCCACCTTATTTTAGTGGTTCTTTTCATCCACTAGTTTCTGAGAAATGGATCAGCACCACTGAAAAGATATTTTCCATCCTCTAGTGTTCAAAACATGAGAAATTCAATTTGGATTTCTACTATTTTGAAGGTGAATTAGATCTATGGTAGAATATTATCAATAATATGGTGTAATATGATGAAATGTAATCCTTATATTAGTATGAGTTCAAAAACTTATTTTTCAATAATTACATTCATCATATTCTTTATATGAGGATGGAGGAGGATTTCCTTTAGATAAATTAAAAGGATGATGAATCCTTTGGTACCTATGAGAAACATTTTACAAGAATTTTGAGGTATTCTTCTGGTATTGTCATCCAAATTGAAAGTAAGGTTGATCAATTATTCAATGGCTTAAAACCAAGTCTCCAAATGGAGTTATCCATAAGAGAATTTAGTATCTCTAAAGATATTTTTTAACATTCTGTCAAGTTGGTAATGGATGTTTTAGTTATATATAAATCTCATGGATTGGATATGATGAGAAAAATGGAATTCAAAGGAAAACCTAAAAACAATGGAGAAAATAATATGGGATTTTCTTTATGCTCAAAGACTAGGAAGAAACATAGGGGAAGTTGTATTAAGGGGTTAGTAATTTTTTAATTTTGGGAAGGAAGGTCATTGGGAAATAAAATACCGAAGTGCTGAGAATTTTTTTTTAATTATGTGAATAGAGAGAAATATCTATATAATAATCCACCCAAACTCCATTTTTTCAAATGCAAGGACTATAGGCACTACGATAACCAGTTATAAAATATGATGTTTAATAATAATGATTGACGTCAGAAACCTCTTAAGCTAAGCTACGAGGGGAAATATCATGTAATAACTATTTTTAATGTGGGTGTGATAATGACATACTGAAATTTATATTTATCATCCACTATATAACCAATAATGTCTTATTTTAGTATTGATCTACCCATTATTTCGTATATGATAAATTTTCTAAGGGTATCACGATTCCAATCAAATGTTTAGATATAGAATTTGTAGTGAAAATTCCTAATAGTATGATGATCACATATCAAATATATAATCCCTATATCATTGATGTTTTTGGGAATGTGTTTTCAATAAATCTTATCATTTTCCTCTGGTTGAATTTTATGGAATGGATTGGTTTTCTCTACATAAATACCATATTAATTACTGAGGAGGGGATTTCATGTTTGATATTCTAAAAAAACCTAAGATCATATATCAGTGAAATGATAAATATGAACTTCTAATAGAAATAAAATCCATTGTATGAGTCTTGATTCTTATTCAAAATGGTCATTTATCTTAGTTTGTTGTGGAGAAACTAAATATTGAGGATATGTCTATTCTGGAGGAGAATTTTGATATATTCTTAGAATAGTTTCCTAGTCTTCCACCAAAATTTGAAGTTGAGTTCTTAATATGATGAATACCTAGTTCAATTCCTATTTCAAATACTCCCTATATAATAACCTAGGTTGAGTATTATGAATTTAAGAAGTAACTCCTGGATAATCTTGCCAGGGGATTCATTTAGCCAAGTTTTCCACCTACAGGTGATCCAATTCTCTTTTTAAAAAATAAATATCGATCAATGTGGATTAGAATTGATTACAGGGATTTAAACATGATCAAAATCAAGAAAAAATATACTCTATCTGTATTCATAACCGACTTGATAAACTTTGTAGAGATCAATACTTTTTTAATATTGGCCTTTATTATGGATATCATCAATTAAGGGTCAAAAAGGAGGATATTCCTAAGAAAATATTCTTCACAAGTTATGGACACTACGAATATATAGTGATTCCATTCCTTCTTATTAATTCCATAGTTATCTTTATGGATTTAATGAATTGAGTCTTTAGAGATTACCTTGGTTAGTTTGTGGTAGTCTTTATAGAATATATTACAGTATTATCAAAGATAAAGGAATAACATTAATGTAACTATAGGATTGTACTGAATAGCCTAAGAAAAGATAATTTGTATGAAAATTTTAAAAAGAAGGAATTATGGCTACAAAAATTTTCATTTTTGGGTCATGCATTCTCACAAGCTGGTATATCTATAGATCCATAAAAGACATAGGCTATTAAACCTTGGACCAGACCAACTATATTGACTGAGATCTAATTTTTTCTTAGATTTGTTGGATATTATCAATGGTTTATGGAAACTTTCTCATGAATATAAAATCCACTCACTATGTTGACCAAGATGGGAGCCAAGTTCTTATGGATGGATGAGTTTGAGGAAAATTTTAATTAACTGAAGAGAATATTTGTCAGTTCACCTTTAATTAGATTAACCTATAGTAGATAAGGGTTTGTAATCTACAGTTATGCATTCATGAAGAGATTGGGATGTTTTACTATGACTAATTACATGGTTATAGATTATTAATCATGATAATTGAAGGTTTAAAGAAAAATTACACAACTCAAGATTTGGAGTATGTTTTGGTAATTTTTTAATTAAATATATGGATAAATTATATTTATTGAGAAAAGTGTGATATATATACCAATCAAAAAAGTTGAAAGTATATATTCACATAGAAGGAGTTAAATATGGTCCAAATAAGATAGTTAGACTTGATTAAATATTATGACTACTCAATTAATTACCACCCTTGGAAAGCGAACAAGGTGGATAGTGTTTTGAGTTGAGAAGATCATCCTATATTATATAATATGAGGATACAAAAAGATCCAATATTTTTAGATTTCCTAAGGCTGGATCTGGAAATCCTGATATAAGGGGGAAAATCTTATCTTTCTAAATTAATTGTTCAACTATCTATCAAACCAATGATTAATTATGCACAAAAGGAAGATGTAGAGCTTCAAAAGATGGTTAGAAATTCTCTTGAGTTTATAAATGATCATGATGGAATGATAATGTTTAGGAACTGTGTATGTGTTCTATCCACACCATATTCTTATATGGAGT
The DNA here is from genome assembly GCA_963277665.1 of Viscum album. Classification (NCBI taxonomy): domain Eukaryota; kingdom Viridiplantae; phylum Streptophyta; class Magnoliopsida; order Santalales; family Viscaceae; genus Viscum; species Viscum album. The sequence continues at coordinate 602,592,157 of OY728148.1, forward strand.
TTATAGAGGAAGCTCATAGTTCTTCATTCCCTATTTATCCTAGATGCATGAAAATGTATAGAGATTTGAAAGATTATTTTTGGTGGGATGGTAGGAAGTGAGATACTGAAGAGTTTTTATCTTAGTGGCTGGTATGTTATAAAGTTTAGGATGAGATACAAAATTATAAGGGTATTTTACATCCATTACCCATACCAGAATGAAAATGGGATAACCTGACCATGGATTTTTTTGTTGGACTCCCCAAAAAATCTAAAGGGAATAATGTTGTATGGGTTGTAGTCGATCACCATACGAAGTCAGTACACTTTATCATGATTAGAGAAAATTTCTCTCGGGATAAAATTTATTGGATATACATTAAGTGGTAAGGTTTCCTGGAGTACCACATTCAATAATATTTTATTAGGATCTAAGGCATACCTTAAAGTACTAGGGATGTCATCAACATGTTTTTGATACACATTTGAGTTTCGACACTGAGTAACATCCTCAGATAGATAGTCAATCAGATATAAGAATTTAAACCCTAGAGATTATGTTGAGATACTGTTCTATATATTTCAAAGGTGGTTGACATAAGCACCTTCCTATAATTTAGTTTTCATACAAAAATCACTTTCACATGAGTATTAAAATTGGTAATTATGAATCCCTACATAGAAATTAGTGTAGATATCCAACATGTTGAAATGAATATGGATAAATAAATCTATTGGGACATAAGATAGTTGACGAAATCATAGAGAACATTAGAGCTATTCAATAAAAAATAAGGTTGGTTCAAAGTGAAAAACAAAGTTATGGTGATAATAAATGACATTATCTATAATTTGAAGATTGTGAAAAGGTGTTTCTAATAATTTCTCACTAAAAAAGTTTATGATATTTCGAAAGAAATGGAAACTAATCCCTTGGTATATCTATAACTCCATGAGATTTTTTGAATTATTGTTTTTCAAATTAATTTATCTTCTTGATATTTTTCATTTAACATGACACTGGATATAGTTCTTTATATATAGATATATATATATATATATACATACACATAAAACACTAAGTCAAACATTCTTTTCACACACAATACCGATTGGGCTTGCACTACAAGTAACACTGACTTGGCGTACTATTCATGTAACAATGAGTTTCTATGAAACCTCTTTATATATATAATTAATTATTTAAATTAAGTAATTATAACCTATCTGTTAAACATATTTATATAAATATTAATATTTTATACAATTTTTTTATATTAATAAAACATATTGATAATGAAAGATATGATTTTTGGTAAAGTCCTATTTTTAAAAATATCATTTTCTAAAATAAACCACTTATAATAATGAATGTAATTTTAGAAACATTTAAAAATTAAATTTGATAAAATAAAATTCATTTTTTAATTCATAACATTGAAATTATCTTATACTAAATTTTTGGTATTTTTCTGAAAAGTTTCAATATTTGATGAATAGTGAAAAATACTACATAGTAGTTAAAAATCGCCTTTTTCATTTAAATAATTTTTTTACATTAAATTGATTTTAAAGTCACAATAGAAAAACACTATATATATTAATCCAATTTAGGTCATTGGAATCATTTTTACAATAGCATTAGATGTAATAAAATTATTGATATTTTGAACATCTCTTTTACCCTCCTTCTAGCCACATTTTAGAGATTAGCAATAAACGTAATTTTACCACTTCTGCAATTTGAATTTCCAAAAATAGAAATACATGGTTTTAATCAGAATGAAAAATGTGATCTAATAGGATCAAAATAATTTTGGGTGAATTGTAACTTTTAAAGTTTATTTACCATAGTTAATGGTAAATAGGGTAATTAAAGGTAAAAATAATATTATAATAACATAAAATTACCCTAAAAATTGTTCTAATTTCATTGGATATGAGTTTTTATACCAAAATAAACCTTATTCCAAAAATATGATCCTTTTTAATCCACTTGTTCTAGATTAGTACAATTATTATATTTTATTTAAAGAAGAGTTAAAAGTGTCATATTCAAACTTTAATAACTAAATAATTTTTTATATAGATTTATACATATGTTAAATTCAAATATAATTATTAATTGGAAATATAAGAAATTTATCTTCATCATGAAAATTTATTTTTAATTTTTTAATAATAAATAACTTAATTAAATCCTTGTATAATAATGATGTGGCTATTGTTTAATTAATTGAGATATCAAATAAAGGATATTAAAAATATTAAAATAAATATAATTTTAGTTTAATAAAGACATAAAAATTATAGATAACATATAAATGTTAGTGAAATATTCAAATTATTGGATAGAAGTTATCTTGTTGGTATGATATTTTTAGAAATTTAAATATTTAATAGTATCAAAATTGACATAATTGATATTTTAAAATAAATAATATATTATTAAATGTAATAAAATTCATAAAAATCTAAGGTTCATCTAAATAACTTTTAAATTGTTAAATATTTCATAAATTATCCAATTAGGGTTATTTTGGTAATTTATAGTAACTATATTAACCCTATTGTATAAAAATACAAACTCTTGCGGTAAAAGGTAAATTGTTTAACTAAGGGTTAAAGCCAAATCATAAGGCTAATTTTATAACCTAAATGTGAATAAAAAATTTTTTTTGATTATTTTTAGACCTATAAGAATCTCATACTAGAATAAACTCACTTTGGATCCATTTTTAATTGAAACTTAATTTATATTAATTTAATATTTTTAGAGTTTCCTAAAGTGTCTCTCCCCTCTCTTATAAAAGGGCACTTCTCATTCTCTTTAATTCACACCTCTAAAGCCATTTTTATCAGAAAAACCATACATTTTTCTTCTCCCAACTTCCCTCACTACATCTTAGAGGCCATAATTTGGGTATAAAACCATCCTAAGGTGTCCTTTTGTGCAAATCAGAAGAAGATACCTGAAAACGAGGTAATTGTTTTATCACATCTTTCAAAGTTATTTTCATCATTTAATTACTATTTCTATGTTTTTCAATAACAAATTAATAACTACATAATATAATATATTCTAATATGTTTTTATGATTATGGGAGAACCATATTTTCCCTTTTACCCATCCTATGAAAAATGATATCACCATGCGTGTGTGCGTACGACTTACCGTCTCCATGTCGTGGTGTAAAATGTTTTTCATGTATAATTTATTTATATGGGTATGATGATAAATATAAAGGATACAAATAATAAATATATAATAATATTGTTTTTCTATAATTTATATTCTATCAAATTCTTTACCCTTTTCTAATACGAAATGATATCATCACTCGTTGGAATGTACGGTTTACCATCTCCAAGACGCGGTGAGATTCATCTTCCACATTCACTATTCAAGGATAATTATTATATATATATATATTAATAATTATTATTAAATATATGATATAATAATGATAATGGAATAATATATATGTATATTTATATATATTTCATTCATGTATTTCCATTCAATATGATAAGAATATTGAAACAACATTCATGCATACGTACGACCTATCGTCTGCATGAATGGTGTATTATATTTTATATATATCTCTATAATATATATTTTTATAATGAATATATATGATATATAAATAATTTTATACATTATTAAAGTAATTAAATCATGATCTATGTAATACGGTCAAGATTAACATGTCAAAACATGTATAAAAAAAGTGATTATTACCCGAAATGTTTCTTTAACTTGAAAATTATTGATAAACAGGTAATATAAAGCCATAAAAGAATCATATATGATATCATAAATATTTTTATCATTATTTTAAAATTTAATAATATGTTTAAAACCATTATATAGGAGTTTTGGACACATATAGAGAGTATCAGACTAAAGGTAAGGTAATTCCATCTTACTTTTAATATTCGTGAGATATAATCCATGTTCACCACCAATTTATTGTCTATGTTTTGTGTATATATCCTATTATATTTGATATCGTGAATATTTTTATCTTCATTATATTTAAATATTCATTTTAAGATATTGGGAATATTACTTAAATGTTCAAAGTTGTATGGGATGCTCTGAATGTTTAAAGAATTAATCCTTTCTCCATTTAAATATTCTTAGTATTATCATACATATTTATTTATATGTATATAAATGATTAAAAATAAATTTTTATTATTTTTAAATTCATTATAATGTTTTCAAAATGAATATTTTTAAGGTTTTATGTAATGTATTTTTGTCTCACCTTTATTTTTGTGAGACACATGCCTCTTGCACTACTTATTAATTATACATGGTGTATATACTTCCCCTGAATGTCTTTTATGAGTAATATCTAGAATATTATGATATTTATATATTATTATGATTTTATTTCTTACATGGGGTATACTATTCAATTGATTATAATTTTATGAGTATTGATTTCACAATATCTACCATATTGGGAATTATTTCCTTTTAAGTCTCCGTTGGGGAATATTTTTCATCCATGTCCATGCTTTTTTGAAAAAAATTCATAAAATGTTTTCCAACTCTCCTATGAATTTTTAATGTAATTTTTATTTATTTTTTGACTGTTTACTACAAGTTTTGAAAGGAATATTTCTTTTATTTTCCAAACGATGTACTTTTTGACACTACTGTCAAAAGTACGAGAAGAATGTTCTTTTTAACTTTTATGGTATGAACAGATTTTTATACTTTCATGATTAATTATTACCATGAAACTTCCCCTATAACCATACAAGTTTATTTTATAATTTCACGACATTTTAATAAAATAAAACTATTTAAAAAAAAAGGATATTTTTCTTAATAACTATTTTAAATGATTTTCACAATTCCTTTATATTTTTTAAGTATGGTTTCAATAAAAATGGTTTTGAAAATGTTTTTTGTTTTAAAAAATATGATTTTTAGGAAAATTCATGTTTCATGTTATCTATCAAAATCCTTCCCCGCCTATGATGACATACTTTATTATAGATCACAAATACCATTCATATTCTTTATCTGAATGGTTTATGTTTTGATGGCATGATGTTTAAGAAACCAACTTCTTTTCATGTGTTATGATTTTGGTGAAATTATTATGAAACATATTTCTTTTCCACAGGTTATGATATAATTATATGATTATTATTTCTATTTTATTTCATGAGTTATGATATGATTTTTTATGAACTTGTGGAACATATATGTATGATTTCATTATGAGATAGTTGGGACCTATATCTCCCTCCGAGGCATTGGGAAAATATTTATATCCCATTAGACCATCTAATATGGTCTTGGGAGTGAACCTTGAAAAATAAGATGGCCTTGGGAGTGAACCATGACTAATAAGATGGTATGAGGAGTGAAATCATGCTACTAATATGGACATGGGAGTGATCCATGACTACTAAGATGTTATGAAGAGCGAACTCATGCTATTAAGATGACCATAAGATTGAACCCTGACTACTAAGATGGTATGAGGAGTGAACTCATAATACTAATATGGTCTTGGAAGTGATGACATGGATAATATGGAAATCATTATATACTTATGTGTTTTCCACACTTAATTGTATTACACCTATGTAATCTTTTCATGGCTTGTGATGTTTATTTAATTATGGATTATGTCCTATGAACTTCTAATATTTATTCCATGATTTATGTTATTATATTTTACATGAAGGGTATGATATTATATTTTTCATGATCATGTTCTCATACCCTTATCCTCATGTTTATGCTTATATGTCTCCCTTTTTTACCCTTATTAAGCATCTGAGCTCACCCCTTTCTTATGTTTCCTTTACCTATGTTACAAAGAATGGTTCAAGGTAGAAGTACTAAAGGTGGAGATATTTATGGGAGATGTTGAAGGTCTTCACCTGGATCGTAGATTTTTTTTCCATGTTTCCAAAGACACAAAACTATTATAGTCCTCAGGAATGTATTATTGTAATGTACTAAATATTCATCTAAAATGATGTAATGTCCATGTATGTTAAGCCTGGTTTTCTATAGTTGGTATCAGAGGAATGGTTTAGTAAAACTTTGGAAAATTGGATTATTAATGTTTAGTGAGATCCCTAGAGATATTTCTAAGGATATTTCTAGGGATGTCCCTAAGGATATGTTTTAGGTTGATTTAATGTTTATGAAGATTTATTGGAAATTTAGTAAATGATAGAGTAATCGGTTTCCTATAATTACATCCCTATCTAGATATTATAAGTGGATATGGATCTGGAACAGATGTACCTAGGAGTAATAACTCCAAAAAGAAGTCATGGGCCTGACTCGGGTTAATCCGGTACATGAAATCAGGCAATGCTGCACATCTGGTTCGACACTCCTGAGGGATATGATTTAGAAATTCAAAAACTCTTCATGAACCATTATGACAGATTAGAATAGAATTGGATATGAATAGCATACAGTGAACCTAAGGTGTCATAGATTAAAGAAGTTTTTATAAGTTAGACATATTATGAGTGACTTTTTGTTATTATGGGGTTCCTCATTATTATAACTATTTCTTACACTATGATTTTTGGGTTTAGTAAATGGTGGGAACCATAAAAAATTGGGTTAAAATTGAATCTAATGGACAAATTGGTGATTTTGTGCAACGAAATCGCGTAATGACTGGAGAGAAGGATATTTTGATTATGCCGAATCAGTTATTGTGACATATAATTAATAAGGTGAACTTTAGTGGTATTCAGTTTTCATCAAATAAGAGGAAGATGGATTTTTATGCATGTTCACATGGTGATAAACATATAATAAAGAAGATAAAGCTTCCTACATGTCAAGAATAAGGGAAGAAGAACCTTGAGGAATACCTCAAATAGAGGGTAAGATGTTATCTATGTTGGAAAAAGGGTTATAGAGTGACAGACTATAAGGTATTTTAATTCATTATCAGTGGAGAACATAGGTATTAACCAACTTAGTGCCCTGACCTGAGAATTTACTTCTAAGTCAAGGAAGGACCTATTCCATTCAAATCATTAAATAGGAAGAATTAATGATTTTATTATGAAATATATAAGGATTGTTAAATTTATGTGTTTTTCACTGAGGATTTCCATGAATATGTTGAATGGTTTTGATTGACAAGATAAGTTATTGTGATGTTATTATTAAGGAAAAGATAACACTTAATATGTTTTTTATGTTCAGATAATGATGTTTGGATGAAGTTATAGTTGATATAAATAAGTACATTTAATGATATTGATTACCTTGGAAATAAATAAGGACTTGTTGAAATGGTAGTATATGTTATCATGGATTATGTTTACAAATTCCTGGATTTAAGGAATATATTCAGTAACCTTTGGAATAAGGAAACATGCATGTTTTTCAAAAGGATTTATTGTAATTCAGGTTGTTACCATGTTTCAAGAGAATATATGATGAGGGTATTCACATGATTGGAATTTAAAAACCAAGAGATAAATTGTGATATATAGGGGAATCAATGTTAATATTATTTCATGAATATCTTTCTAATGTTTTGGATATTGTTCATCCATGACAAAAGTTATAAGGTTAACCTTTCTAGAAACGTTTAAGTTAAAATTTAGAAGAAGTATTTGTCACTTGGTTTTTATTGAAAACTTGGTTAGAAGGATAATCAGTGATTAAACTTTTTTCAAGGATGTCCATCTTATATATTATATTAGTGTGGTTTTAAAAAAGGACACCATCTATGTCGGGTGATAACCAATCAAGTCTGGCAAGGATATGTGTCTTGAACCCATGACTGAAGGACGATAAGGGTATCATGCCTACCACTAGACTATGTGATGTCCTGGATAATGTATAATTATTATTTTTTAATAAATATTTATGATGAACTAGAAGTGTTACTTTTATTTTTATTGATTAATGCATGTTAATTTTTTTTTGAGACAAACAGTTAGACTTTTTATTCTTTTGTTGGCCTTAAGATCCGTTAAAAGAATATTAATCATCAATGTTGATTTCCAGAAATTCATTCCATGAGGTAATGAATGTATTGTAATTTTTTTCAAAGAAAAACCCAATACTGAAAATTATTTTTATATAAATTTATCAAAATTACTCAATGTTCTGACAGTGATACAAATTTTTTTTTGCCCTAATACCTTAAATTTTATTGAACCAATGGCTTCTCGAATCATCACAGATTTATGACTTTGAGTGTAACACCCCAGGTAAATAAAGAATATGAAATTTTCATATTTATCCATATTTTTGAATAAAATATTAACATTACTTTAAAGGGAACGCTATGCTCGATGGCGTACCCAATACGCAACAATGAGTTTCTTTGAAATCTTACGTTGCACTCTAATAATAAAATAATATTATTTCAAATGGTAGTTAACGCCTAGACATTGTAATGGCGGGAATGAGTGGAACTAACTACAAAATGATTATATATGTTTGTCAAATATTTTTACTTTTATCCAATAAATGTTAGAGGCTTAAAATGCAAATGAATCCAATTTTAAGCATAAATATTCTAATATTATTTAAAAGGTCGATTAACCGCCTTTTTATGGAGAAACCTTTTTAAATATACTTTTGAAAATTTTATATGTTGTATTTGAAAAAATAAAATCCTTCTTTAGTATCTAGACATCAAAATTTACTTTGTGTAATTTTTTGTTATTTTTCCGATAAAGATCATTTTTAGTAAAAATGTTGCATTTTAAAACCTTCTTTTTAATCTGATTTATTTAAATGGATAGATTATATTTTTAATTGAGATTAAATTTTATTTAGAATATATTTTTACTATTTAATCCAATGGTGGTAATTGTAATTAATTTCACTTTGAAATTGGACTTAAACTAGTGTCAATCTTTTAATAGATATTGTTTCTTAAAAACACACTATTTGTTTTGACAGCGGGAATGAATTATTAAATTAATTATGGAAACTTATATATTTTGAATTTTTTAAAATAGACATCATTTTTGAATTCGGAATATCAAATATAGCTTAGGGTGAATTTTTGGTATTTTTCTAAAAAACTTCAATTTTTGATGAATAGTGAAACCACAAAGTGGTAGTTAAAAAAACTGATTTTTCATTTAAATGAAACTTTACCGCTTCTGTGATTAGATTTTCAAAAATTTGACATACATGGTTGTCCTTAGGAAATAAAATGTGGTTCAATGAGATTAAAATAATTTTTTGGTGAATAGTAACTTTTAAGATTTATTAATCGCGATTAAAGGTAATTAGTGTAATTTAAGGTAAAGATAATGTTATAATAATATGAAATGACCTTGACACATGTCCTACCATTATTTTATGAGTCATGGCCGACCAAGAAAATCCATGTGTCAACTGGGGGACCCCATGGAGCCACTTTGTTTGGAAAATGACATTAATAACTTTTTATTTAAAGTTAAATTTAAAATGTCACAAACATGAATTGTTTTACTAAAACAATTTTTACATGTGGTTATACAAGTAATATTTTTGACTATAAATATTAATTAGAAATATAAAAATATTTCCTACATCATGATATTTTTTTATAATTTTTATACATTAAATAAATTATTTTATTTATGACATCGTGATGATGCAGTTATTACCTCATAAATGAAAGATTTAAATAAAATGAGTAGATAGGGTGAAATATAAGTCTTAAAATTGTCAAAAACCTATTTGATGTGTGTATTTCTAAACCTTATCACCTTATACTTGAAATATATCCTTTTTGGACCATCTAAATTCGAAAACCATTTTATAATAAAGTAATATTTTATAACTTTCCAAGAGTACCCCTTCTCTTCTCTTATAAAAGGCCCCCACCTCTACCACCTTACCCACACCTCTAAAGCCTTTTTCATGGCCAACACCTTCCCATTTCATCTCTACAAATCCCTCTCTTCATCATTGAAGCCTCTCCTTTGGAATAATTCTCTTCAAGAAACCCTTTTTGTTCAAACAAAGAGGAGTTACCCGATTTAAAGGTAATGTCTTCACTTGTATTCCTTTGTTTTATTTTGCTTCTCCAAACCCCTAAACTCTTTTTATTCATTTCTTTTGTAATAAAACCAGTATCTTCAATATACTAGGATGTTTTTAGGTGAAGTATTCAATCTACACTTACACACACCTCCGTCTAATGGTTAAAGAACATATTGTTTCTGTGGATGGCGAATTACTACCTCACGAAATGATGATTGTTCAATATTATCATAACACCTTTCATGGTGGACATTATGATGTCACTGTATTTTATATACGATATACATGGTATTTTTGTTTTCCATATGCTTCTGTATTTTATATTTAAAACATACCTTTATGCTTTGCATGTTGTGCAAATGTGATAATTTCATACGAGGAAATGTGGACTACCGCCCCCTCAAGTGATGTGACTCGTTCATGCAATACATGGAATGCATAAAGAATTAAATTAATGAACTTATGTGACCTATAAAACATATATATTATACTGGAATTATAATATATATATATATCTCAATTATTTTTAATTCAATTAATATGTCAAAGAAATGAAACTAGCGTTCATGCGTACGTACGGCCTACCGTCTCCATAAACGGTGAATTTCATTTATTTTTATATTTTAATATTATGGAATAGTATAAAATGAATATGTACTGGATATATATGATAATTAAATCATTAATACTATTCTGGAGATGATTTACTTATAACTACATGGACAATCATTTTTTAACAAGTTCATTTTTGACTCATGTACCAAACATCGACAAAAACATCTGATATGAACTCACATTATTAACCAATTATTATAACATTATAATATGTGATATTAACTGAATAATAATCTTTAAATTAGGACCTTAATCAATAATAAATTGACCAAAGTTTATTATTCCGGAATATAAATAAACGAACAAGACAAGTTGGACTTGAGGTAAGGGATCTGACCTCTCTCTTTCTTTTTCAAGTAACCTCTTTTATGTCATTTCATGTATGCTCCAGGTTCTTATGTTGGAGGATGTTATTTTATATTAACCATACTGTAATTTTTATTTTAAAATTATTATATACCCCCTCTTACTCTCATCAATTCATTTTTATAATTTTTAAGTGGCGCTGTTAGGCTACCGAATTTTCGTAAGGGATCCTACCTCTATCTTTATTTTTAAGTACTCTTTTTAATGTAACTTACTTTAAGCTCCTCTTTATTATGTTGAGGGATGTTATTTTATATTCCTGTTGCTGTAAATTTTATTTTAATATGATGAGAGACCCTATTTTATCTCATCAATACATTTTTGGATGTTTTATGTGGCGTCGTTAGGCTGCTGAATTCTCATAAGAGGATTTTCATCTCACTTTTTATTCCCGTGAGATTCATGCTTCAATGGACACTGTTTTGTTTTGTGTGGTGTATGTACTGCCCATTATCTTAATATTTGTGTAATAAACTCTCATTTATGGGTATTTACATCTTCATTGTATGACCCTTCTTTCATGGGGTGTACGTTTCGAAAGTTGCCAAAATCGGTAAGGGAACCTTTCACACTCATCATTTAAAAAGACTTATTTTGTTATGTCTTTTAATTTGCATCTTTTTATGTTAGGATATGTTCTTATATATCCTTATTGATGTAAATTTTTATTTCCAAGTGATGATATTCCATTTTTCCTCTCATCAACTCTTTTTATGAATTTTAAAGTGACACAGTTAGGCTGTCGAATTCTTGCAAGGGATCTTCTTAACTAAATTTCAATCCTTTGGGTTAAACTTGTACTCCTTGAACATGTCATGCTATGAATATGTGTGAATGAATCTGATTTTTTTACACTTAATATCCACTTATATCGGGTGTATTTATATTTTTTCACACATAATTATGCGATTGATTTGTCCTTAATTTAAGGATACCCTCTTTATAAGGGATTTCATCTCACTTTACATTTCTATTGAGACTTCATTGTTGTTATGCACCAATTCACTCTTATATGGTGTATATACTATCCTTTGGAATAATATATCATGAATCTATTTATTTTCATGATATTATAAAGTTCTGATTAAATTTTATTCATCATTTATTGTATTCAAGTGTCTCTCATTTTGTTAAAACCCCTTTAACTAAAATATCTTTTTAAAGGTTTTAATGATATATTATTATAAATATTTATCGTTAATATCCATTTTTTCAAAATGGTTTTAAGGATTTATTTATATGGATATTAATGGTTTAAAACTTTAAAATCTTCAAAGTGGTATGGGAAACTTTGATTCAAAAATATCTTTATTAAATGTTTTAAATGGTTTTGAAAATGGGTTTTAGAATGGATTCATTATTTCAATATCTTAAAATGTTATATTGTTATTGCAATGTGGGAATGTTATCTTTCCTTTGTGCTTAAGTTATGTTATATGAATATGTTATGGTTCTTGGGCATTTTTTTATGAAGACGGGTGGTTCCTTGATAAACCAAGGGCGGGTGAGCCCGATATAGCTCTCCAATGCATTGGGTAATGCGAAGGGGTTAAACGTTAAGGTTTCTCTGAAGAGATTTAGGGAATATACTGTGATGGGTATTCCAAACGTAACCATGAGGGTTAATCCCTATGTAATAATGTTATGAATGCCTCAAGTTATCTTTATGTCTTATGATTTCTATTGAGTTATGCATAAATCTTATGATTTCATGAGGTAGGTTAAGTTGCTTATGTTTTATGAGTAAAGTATGATTTCATTGATTCTTATGTATACATGGACTGATGTTTTCTTTCCGTAATGTTATAACCCTTACTGAGCTTTTTTTGCTCATCCCATGTTTTTGAAATGTTTTCATAGGACATAAAGTTGAATAGGGTCAAGGATGGGATCAAGGAAATGTCAGGATATCTAAAACAAGTAACTAGACATGACACTTTTGTTCAAGAGTTTTTATTTTTGTGAAGAAAAAAAATGGAAGCTGAGTAGATGCGTCTACGTTGTAATCTTTGAGATGTAATAGTTATGTTTTAATTCTCTAAAACTCTAAACCTGAAAAGATCCTCAATGTGAATAATTCATTTAATTCAATAATAAGTAATGTTTAAGGTCGGGTCCTTATATTTGGTATCAGAGGATGATTTAGATAACTTTAGATGTTAGAGTATTAAGTGAAATGTTGGTTAACCACAATGGTTATTATATTATATAGAGTAATTGTTATTTTTTAAGGCTAGAATGAGTTTGAGATAACTTGGATAAGTATATCTTAGTGTTTATCTTCCTCTTTAGTACATAATGATTTTGTTGATATACTCACACTAACATTTCTGGTTTTAGTATATGGATGGATCTAACAGGCACCAAAGTGACAATGGGTTTGAAGGAAACTGTGGTGGTTCTCTGATTAAGAGACTGGATGAAATGGGGGATTCAATGAGAAATCTCGTGGTTATTCTAAACCAACTATCAGGAGTCATGATCAACCACTTGAACCTTGGTGAGTTCTCTAATGCATCATGTACGAGATGACCAAATCGATGTGGAAGTTCAAGTAATAATTATAAAGGTAACCATTAGGGTTTATATGATCCTTACTTTTGAGGTAATGATGGGTTACTATACGTTATGATGGAATATGAATGACATGAGATAAACTTGAGGTTAAATTATATTATGGTTATTTATGAAGATTTTATCTCATTTTGGGGAATGGTTTAAGAATTATATAGTTTTGTAAAAAAGACAAAACGCAAACCGTGTGACAACCCGTCACGTCGGACAAAGCTGTGGGAATAGAACCCACAAACAAAGTGCAACTGGTATTTATCACCTACCACTAGACTATGTGAAGTCCCTGGTTAGTTTGACTAATTATTATTTTTAGTAAGATGATTTTAGGAATAAAGAGTAAGCTGATTTTGGGTTATCTATGGAAATTATTAACCTATCATGGAGGATATGTGATTAGGTTAATTAAGTTTCAGTATGAGACTTTAAGAGTAACTGATTTTATTTGGAGACAAATGTTAAGGTTTATCTTGGAAGACTATGTGATTAAAACCTTCAAAATTTTGGGTTACAATCTTAGTTTGGTTTACTTTGAAGAATTTTATAGACAATTTGTTTATTGAATGTTCTTTGTTGATCTTTGGGTATCATTTGACAAATATTGGAGATTAAGAATAGATTTCTTTTTTTTAAAAAGGATTATCCTTTTTGGGTATTATATGATCTTGTACTAACCTTTTTGGTTTTGGTTTTGGTTAAGGTCTAAAGACACGGGAAGTATATAGTTCTCTTTTTTGGATTATGTGATTCTCGAGAAGTTGATCATATTACTCTTAATGTGAATGAGTCTTCCTAAATACTCATCATTTGGAGAAAGTATGAGTTTGTGTAATAAATATAGTAAAAGTTGAAAGTCAACATGACAAGTAAGTATGTTTCCTTATGATTTAGTTAATCTAAAAAACAAATTCCTCAATGAAAAGTAACTTAAAACAAAAATGTTGTCTGTTAACTTTTCCTACTGGGGAATCAAATACCGTTTGACCCATCACCAGTTTGTGATTTCTTGGAGGTTAACTTTATTCTAAACATTTTTCTATCACTCTCCCTCAGAACACGACCCTTTGTTTTTTCTTCCATATCCATATTTTCTTACTTGGAATCCTGGTATGGGTTAACTCGGGTGACCTTTGTACTTCTCTCCCATTATTTTGATGTAACATCCCAAGTAAGTAATGAATAATAGATATTTTTATCTATTCCTATTAATGAATTATATAGTGTTTTAGAGGCTTAAAATGAGAATAAATCCAATCTTAAGCAGGGAATACACTAATATTTTTAAAAGATTGTTTTACTGCCTTTTGATGGAAAACCATTTTTAAATCAAACTTTTGACAATTTTATAAGCTCTATTTGTCAAAATAAATATATTCTTTATGATTGGGACATTGAAATTTACTTTGGGTAAATTTTTGGTATTTTTCCGATAAAGTTTATTTTTTTAATGAATAGTGAAAAATGTTGTATTTTAATTCAAAACCTCTTTTTAATCTAATTTATTTATATTATTATATTATCTTTTGAATTGGTTTTAAAGTTAAATTAGAATATATTTTTACCATTTAATCCAATAGTGGTCATTGGAATTAATTTCACTTTAAAATTGGACTTAAACTAGAGTCAATCGTTTGATACTTATTGTTTCATAAAAACATGTCATTTACTCTGACAGTGGGAACTAATTATTAAATTAATTAATGTAACTTATATGTTTTTAATTTTGTAAGATATACATCATTTTTGAATTCGGAATATCAAATATATCTTAGGGTGAAGTTTTGGTATTTTTCTGAAAAACTTCAATTTTTGATGAATAGTGAAACCACTAAGTGGTACTTAAAAAACTGATTTTTTGTTTAAATGAAATTTTACCACCTCTGTGTTTTGAATTTCAAAAATCCGACATACTTGGTTGTCATTAAGAAGTAAAATGTGGTTCAATGGGATTAAAATAATTTTTTTTTTGAATAGTAACTTTTAAGTTTTTAATCGCGATTAGAGGTAATTAGTGTAGTTTAAGGTAAAAATAATGTTTTAATAATATGAGATGAGCTTTACACGTGTCCTACCCTTATTTGATGTGTCATGGCCGACCAAGAAAATCCATGGGTCAACTTGGGGACCCCATGGAGCCACTTTGGAAGGAAAATGACATTAATATCTTTTTATTTAATGTAAAAGTAAAAATGACACAAACATGAGTTGTTTTACTAAAACAATTTTTAAATCGGGGTATAAAAGTCATATTTTTGACTATAAATAGACATTGGAAATATAAAAGTATTTCCTACATCATAGTATTTTTTTTATAATTTTTAGACATTTAATAAATTGAATTATTTATGACATCATGATGATGCATCGATTACCTCATTATTTAATGATTTAAATAAAATGAAAAGATAATGTAAAATCTAAGAGCTACACTTGTCAAAAACCTATTTTATTGGTGTATTTATAACCCTTATCACCTTATCCTTGAATTATATCAATGTGGGGCCTTTTAAATCCGAAACTCATTTTAAAATAAAGTAACATTTCTTTACTTTCCAAGAGTGCCCCACCTCTCCTCTTATAAAAGGCCCCCACCTCTACCACCTTACCTACACTTCCAAAGCCTTTTTCTCGGCCAACCCCTTCCCATTTTGTCTCTCCACATCCCTATATAACTCTTAGAAGCATCAAATTGGGCAGAATTATTCCCAAGGAAGCCTTTGATCACAAATCAAAAAGAGTTACCCGATTTAATGGTAGTGTCTTCTATTGTGTTCTTATGTTTTATTTTGCTTCTCCAACCCCCTAAACTCTTTTTATTCATTTCTTTTGTAACAACACCAGTATATTCCATATAATAGGATTTTTTCATAAGAATTATTATATATACACTTACACACACCTACATCAAATGGTTAAAGAACATACTGTTTCCGTGGATGGAGAATTTCTGCCTCACGAAATGATGATTGTTCAATATTCTTTTAACACCTTCAAAGGTGGCCATTAAGATGAAACTATATTTATATATGATATATAATATGTTTATGTTTTAATTAAGCTTATGTATTTCTCATTTATGGCATACCTTTATGGTTTCCATTATGGTTAAACGCGATATCTTCATTTTAGGAAGTGCGGACTACCGCCCCCTCAAAGTGATTTGATTCGTTAATGCCATATGTGGGACGTATAAAGGATGTAATTAATGATATTATATATGATATTATACTGGAATTATAATATACCTTTATATCATTATGATTTCATTCCATAAAATACAAAATAGAAATGAAAGTAGCGTTTATGTGTACGTACGGCTTACCGTCTCCCTGAATGGTGCATTTCATTTCTTACCTCTAAACGTTATGTAATATTATAAATGCATGTATATACTGGATATATATTATATATATGATATCTACATCATGATTATAAATCTGGATATAATGGATACATGAATAACTTGTAATTATAAAGAGTTTATTTTTGACTCAAGTACCAATGATCGTTAAAACGACCATTATTAACTTAAATAATTACATAGTGTTCATGACATGGTAATAAGTGATATAAAAGGAATAATGAACTTGAAAAAGGTTCTTAAGCAAGTTGAAATTAACTCTAGTTTATTATTCAGGAGGTTAAAGAACGATCGAGTCAAGTCGGACCCGAGGTAACGGAACTTCTTAACCCAATTTCTATTCTTTAGGTTAATCTCCTACTTTCAAATTATGTCATGATATTATTATGTCCTATCATGTAGTTGTACTTTCTTTATGTGTACTTATAGTGAATACACATAATAGATCTATTTTATTTAAAAAAATGATCTTTGTATGGGACTTCGTCTCGATCTCCTTTCATTGAGGCATATTTTGTTTTATACACAACCTTCTTTTATACGGTGTATAAACCCCTTTTACTTTTACGTTTATCCAAAAGGAATATTTTTTATACAAAGCGTTTTACTAAACGACAAAAGGGAATGTTTTTGTCGTACGTATGCGGTGACAACAACTTCTCCGCCTCCGTGACCATTATTTGAGTTTCGGATTCCTCTACAAGCCATACTTTTTTAATATAAAAATAAATACCATGTTTTACTTTTCTTTTATTTTGAATGGTTTTCATAATGTTTTTATATAAATGTTTTGTATTGATATCTTATGATTGAAAAGTGGAAATGTTATGTTTCCTTTATGCATGTTTTATGTGATATGATTATGTTATGGTTCTTGGGAATTGTTATGAGGACGGGTGGTTTTGTGATAAACTAAGGGCGGGTGAGCCCGATATAGCTCTCCAATGCATTGGGTAACGCAAAGGAGTTAAACGTTAAGGTTTCTCCGAAGAGATTTAGGGAATATACTATGACGGGTTTTCCAAACGTAACCAAGAGGGTTACTCCCTACGTAATAATGTTATGAATGCCTGATGTTACCTTTATGTATTATGATTTCTATGATTTATTCATGATTTGATGAGGTATGTTAAAGTGATTATGTTTTATGAGTAGAGTATGATTTCATTGATTCTTATGTATACATGAACTCATGTTTCCTTTCCATATTTTTCATATCCCTTACTGAGATTTTTATGCTCATCCCAAGTTTTTGAAATGTTTTCACAGGTCAATGGAAGGGTACATGATATGATGACAGTGTCAAGGAAGTGTCAAGAAATAATCCATGTTTTATTTTAAATATGTTTCTGTTGATGGGAAAAATGAATAATATCTTTTATTGTAACCACTTTGTTTAAATGTGGGATGTAATGCATGTTTTATGATCTAATTCTCAAAATCTCTAAACCTGAAAATATCCTCAATGTGTAATCTTGTAATAACTCGAGATTAAGTAAGGTTTAAGGCTGGGGATTTATATTTAAAGTGATAGTTTTACTGACTCTTGTTCCGATGTGGGATTTTCAATGATGTTTCCAAGCCCAATTTTAAAATTTTGAGGACACAATTCCCAAAAGGGGGGAAGGATGTAACACCCTTAGTAAATAAAGAATATGAAATTTTCATATTTATCCATATTTTTGAATTAAATAGTAATATTACTTTAAAGGGAACGCTATGCTCGATGGCGTACCCAATACGCAACAACGAGTTTCATTGAAATCTTACGTTGTACTTTAATAATAAAATAACAATATTTTAAATGGTAGTTAATGCCTAGCCTTTGTAATGGAAGGAATGAATGAAACTAACTACAAAATGATTATATATGTTTGTCAAATATTTTTACTTTTATTAAATAAATTTTAGAGGCTTAAAATGAAAATGAATCCAATTTTAAGCATAAATCTTCTAATATTATTTAAAAGGTCGATTAACCGCCTTTTGATGGAGAACCCTTTTTAAATATACTTTTGACAATTTTATATTTTTTATTTGAAAAAAATAAAATCCTTCTTTAGAATCTGGACATCAAAATTTACTTTGTGTAAATTTTTGTTATTTTTCCGATAAAGATCATTTTTAGTGAAAATGTTGCATTATAAAACCTCCTTTTAATCTGATTTATTTATATGGATAGATTATCTTTTTAATTGAGATTAAATTGTATTTAGAATATATTTTTACAATTTAATCCAATGTTGGTCATTGGAATTAATTTCACTTTGAAATTGGACTTAAACTAGTGTCAATCTTTTAATAGATATTGTTTCTTAAAAACACGCTATTTGTTTTGACAGCAGGAATGAATTATTAAATTAATTATTGAAACTTATATATTTTTAATTTTTTAAAATAGAGATAATTTTTTAATTAAGAATATCAAATATATCTTAGGGTAAATGTTTGGTATTTTTCTGAAAAACTTCAATTTTTGATGAATAGTGAAACCACTAAGTGGTAGTTAAAGAAACTGATTTTTCATTTAAATGAAACATTACCACTTCTGTGATTTGATTTTCAAAAATTCGACATACATGGTTGTCATTAGGATGTAAAATATGGTTCAATGATATTAAAATAATTTTTTGGTGAATAGTAAATTTTAAGTTTTATTAATCGCAATTAAAAGTAATTAGTGTAATTTAAGGTAAAGATAATGTTATAATAATATGAAATGACCTTGACACATGTCCTACCCTTATTGGATGAGTCATGGCCAACCAAGAAAATACATGGGTAAACTTGGGGACCCCATGGATCCACTTTGGTTGGAAAATGACATTAATAACTTTTTATTTAAAGTTAAAATTAAAACGTCACAAACATGAATTGTTTTACTAAAAAAATTTATATGGGGTTATACAAGTCATATTTTTTACTATAAATATTCATTAGAAATCTAAAAATATTTCATACATCATGATATTTATTTATAATTTTTAGACATTAAATAAATTATTATATTTATGACACCGCG
The DNA here is from genome assembly GCA_963277665.1 of Viscum album. Taxonomy (NCBI): domain Eukaryota; kingdom Viridiplantae; phylum Streptophyta; class Magnoliopsida; order Santalales; family Viscaceae; genus Viscum; species Viscum album. The sequence continues at coordinate 602,612,089 of OY728148.1, forward strand.
ATGATGCAGTTATTACCTCATAAATGAACGATTTAAATAAAATGAGAAGATAGGGTAAAATCTAAGTCTTACACTTGTCACAAACCTATTGGATGGGTGGATTTAGAAACCTTATCACCTTATCCTATAAATATATCCTTTTGGGACCTTTAAAATCCGAAAATCATTTTATAATGAAGTAATATTATATAACTTTCCAAGAGTGCCCCCCCTCTTCTCTTATAAAAGGCCCCCACCTCTACCACCTTACCCACACCTATCAAGCATTTGGCTCGGCCAAACCCTACCCATTTCATCTCTCCACATCCCTCTATTCATCATTGAATCCTCACCTTTGGCATTATTCTCTACAAGAAACCCTTTTGGTTCAAACCAAGAGGAGTTACCCGATTTAAAGGTAATGTCTTCACTTGTGTTCTTTTGTTTTATTTTGATTCTCGAAACCCATAAACTATTTTTATTCCTTTATTTTGTAACAACAACAGTATCTTAAATATACTAGGATGTTGTTATGTGAAATAATCGAGCTAAACTTACACACACCTCCGTCTAATGGTTAAAGAACATACTGTTTCTGTGGATGGCGAATTACTGCTTCACGAAACGATGATTGTTCAATATTCTCTTAACACCTTTCATGGTGGCCATTATGATTTCACTGTATTTTATATATGATATAAATGGTATTTATGTTTTCCATATGCTTCTGTATTTTATATTTAAAACATACCTTTATGCTTTGCATGTTGTGCAAATGTGATAATTTCATACGAGGAAGTGTGGACTACCGCCCCCTCAAGTGATGTAACTCGTTCATGAAATACATGGAATGTATAAAGAATGAAATTAATGAACTTATGTGACCTATAAAACATATATATTATACTATAATTATAATATATATATATCTCTCAATTATTTTTAATTCCATTAATATGTCAAATAAATGAAAGTAGCGTTCATGCGTACGTACGACCTACCATCTCCATGAACGGTGCATTTCATTTCTTTTTATATACAAATATTATGGAATAGTATAAAATGAATATGTAATGGATATATATTATGTTTTAATCATTAATACTATTCTGGAGATTATTTACTTATAACTACATGGACAATCATTTTCAAACAAGTTCATTTTTGACTCATGTACCAAACATCGACAAAAACGTCTGATATGAACTCACATTATTAACCAATTATTATAACATTATAATATGTGATATTAACTGAATAATAATATCTAAAGGAGGAACTTAAGCAATTATAAATTGACCAAAGTTTATTATTCAGGAATATAAAGAAACGAACAAGACAAGTCGGACTTGAGGTAAGGGATCTGACCTCTCTCTTTCTTTTCAAGTACCCTCTTTTATATAATTTCATGTATGATCCATGTTCTTATGTTGAAGGATGTTATCTTATATTAACCATACTGTAATTTGTATTTTAAAATGATGAGATACCCCCTCTTACTCTCATCAATTCATTTTTAGAATTTTTAAGTGGCACCGTTAAGCTGCCGAATTTTCGTAAGGGATCCTACCTCTATCTTTCTTTTTAAGTACTCTTTTTTATGTAACTTACTTTAAGATTCTCTTTATTATGTTCAGGGATATTATTTTATATTACTATTGCTATAAATTTTATTTTAATATTATGAGATACCCTATTTGATATCATCAATACATTTTTGGAAGTTTTATGTGGCGTCGTTAGGCTGCTGAATTTTCATAAGGGGATTTTCATATCACTTTTTATTCCTATGAGATTCATGCTTCAATGGCCACTATTTCATTTTGTTTGGTGTATTTAATGACCATTATATTACTATTTGTGCAATACACTCTCATTTATGTGTATTTACATCTTCATTGTATGACCCTACTTTCATGGGGTGTACGTTCTGAAAGTTTCCCAAATCGGTAAGGGAACCTTTCACACTCCTCTTTTAAAAAAACTTATTTTGTTATTTCTTTTAATTTGAATCTTTTTATATTGGGATATGTTATTCTATATCCTTATTGATTTAAATTTTTATTTCCAAGTGATGAGATACCATTTTCTCTCTCATCAACTTGTTTTATGAATTTCAAAGTGACGTCGTTAGGCTGTTGAATTCTTACAAGGGATCTTCTTAACTCAATTTCAATCCTTTGGGTTAAACATGTACTCCTTGAACATGTCATTATATGAATATGTGTGAATGACTCTGATTGTTTTACACTTAATATCCACTTATATTGGGTGAATTTATATTTTTTCACACATAATTATGAGATTGATTTGTCCTTAATTTAAGGATACCTTCTTTATAAGGGATTTCATCTCACTTTACATTTCTATTGAGACTTCATTGTTGTTATGCACAAATTCACTCTTATATGGTGTATATACTGTCCTTTGGAATAATATATCATTAATCTATTTATTCTCATGATATTATAAAGTTTTGATTAAATGTTATTCCTCAATTATTGTATTCAAGTGTCTCTCATTTTGTTAAAACCCCTTTAACTAAAATATCATTTTAAAGGTTTTAATGATTTATTATTATAAATATTTCTCATTAATATCCATGTTTTCAAAATGGTTTTACGGATTTATTTATATGGAAATTAATGGTTTAAAATTTTAAAAGCTTCAAAGTGGTATGGGACACTTTGATTCAAAAATCTCTTTATTAAATGTTTTAAATGGTTTTGAAAATGGGTTTTAGAATGGATTCATTATTTCAATATATTTAAATGTTATATTTTTATTTCAATATGGGAATGTTATATTTCCTTTGTGCTTAAGTTAGGTTCTCTGAATATGTTATGGTTCTTGGGCATTTTTTTATGAAGACGGGTGGTTCCGTGATAAACTAAGGGCAGGTGATCCCGATATAGCTCTCCAATGCATTTGGTAACGCGAAGGGGTTAAACGTTAAGGTTTCTCTGAAGAGATTTAGGGAATATACTATGATGGGTATTCCAAATGTAACCATAAGGGTTACTCCCTACGTATGAATGTTATGAATGCCTCAAGTTACCTTTATGTCTTATGATTTCTATTGAGTTATGCATAAATCTTATGATTTCATGAGGTATGTTAAGTTACTTATGTTTTATGAGTAAAGTATGATTTCATTGATTCTTATGTATACGTGGATTGATGTTTTCTTTCCGTATTGTTATAACCCTTACTGAGATTTTTATGCTCATCCCAAGTTTTTGAAATATTTTCACAGGACATAAAGTTGAATAGGGTCAAGGATGGGATCAAAGAAATGTCAGGCTGTCTAAAACAAGGAACTAGACATGACTATTTTGTTCAAGAGTTTTTATTTTTGTGAAAAAAATGGAAGCTGAGTAGATGCGTCTACTTTGTAATATTTGAGATGTAATAGTTATGTCCTAATTCTCTAAAACTCTAAACCTGAAAAGATCCTCAATGTGAATTATTCATTTAATTCAATAATAAGTAATGTTTAAGGTCGGGTCCTTATATTGAGGGACTCAACTTTCCTTTTACCATTAAATTGTTTATGATTTATGACCTCAATCACTCCCTATAAATATTTATTATTTTCCTCCCTATCCAATTTTCACTCCCAATCTATGTTGTCCTATGTGGGAACCCAGTTATATTTTACTTTGGGTAAAATTTATGGTTCCAAATTAAAAATTTTATGGGAAATTTTATTATCAGTTTTTATTATGTGTGTTTAGATGAATGAAACTTTCAAGTATTAAACATTTGACAACCCAGAAAAATTTTGAGGGCAAAATTCATTTTAAGGGGGGTAGAATGTAACACCTTGAGATTTTGTTAATTATTTCTCTCAAATTAATTTAACTTTTTGATATTTTTCATTTCATGTGACACTAGAAAAAGTTATTTATACATACATACATATATATATATATTAAAACACTAATTCAAACATTCATTTCACACACAATAATTACTCAACTTGCACTACAAGCAACACTGACTTGACATACCAAGCACACAAAACTGAGTTTCTATGAAACATATATATATATATATATAATTAAATTAGATAATTATAACATGTCAATTAAACATAGTTATATGAATGTTATTATTTTCTAAAATTTCTTTATATAAATAAAACATATTGATAATGAATGATATGATTTTTGGTAAAGTCCTTTTATGTTTAAATACATCATTTTCTCAAATAAACCTCTTCTAATAATGAAAGTAAAATTAGACACATTTAAAAACTAAATTTGATAAAATAAAATTCATTTTTCAATTCATAACATATAAATTAGCTTAGTATCATTTTTTGTTATTTTTCTGAAAAGATTTAGTTTTTTGATGAATAGTGGAATATACTGCATTGTAGTTAAAACTAACTTTTTCATTTAAATAAATATTTTTATATTAAATTGAATTTAATGTTATAATAGATAAATAATACATATATTAATCAAATTTAGGTCATTGGAATCATTTTTACAATAGAATTAGATATAAAAATATTATTGAACTTCTGAACGTCTTTTTTACACGCTTTCTAGCCACATTTTCAAGATTAGCAGTAAACATAATTTTACCACTTCTATGAATTTAATTTCAAAAAACATACATATATTTTTTAATAAAGATTAAAAATTTGATCGAAGAGGATCAAAATAATTTTTGGTGAATATTAACTTTTAAATTTTATTTACCACGGTTAAAGGTAAATAGGGTAATTAAAGGGAAAAATATTATATTAATATAAAATTACCCTAAAACTTGTCCTAATTTAATTTTATATGAGTTTTAAAAAAAACTTAGTTCAAAAATATGTTCATTTTTAAGCCAATTGTGTTATATTTAGACAATTATTACATTTTATTCAAAGAATAGTTAAAAGTGTCACCTTCAAACATTAATAATTAATAATTTTTTTATAGGGTTATAAATAATTTAAATTATACTATAATTACAAATTTGAAATAAAATAAAATTTTCTTCATTTTGATAATTTATTTTTAATTTTTTGGAAATAAATAACTTAATTAAAGGCTTGTATAATAATGATGTAGTAATTGTTAAATTAATTGAGATATCAAATAAATGATATTGAAAATATTAAAATAAATATAATTTTTCTTAATTAATGACATAAAAAACATAATAGTTAACTTATACATGTTATTGACATATTGAATGTATTATTTTGAAGTTATCATGTTGGTATGATATTTTTTAAAAATTAAAATATTCAACAGTATCAAATTTGACATAAATGATATTTTAAAATAAATATTATTTTATTAAAAGTTTGAAAATTTATCAAAATATAAGGTTCATACAACTAACTTGGATATTTTTAAATATGCCATAAATGATCCTACTGGGGTTCGTTTGGAATTTTATAGTAACTATATTAACCCTATTGTATAAAAATACAAGTTGATGTTGTAAAAGTTAAATTGTTTAACTAAGGGTTAAAGCCAAACGATAAAGTTAATTTTATAACATAAACATGTCTAAATTCATTGTTGGATGATATTTCTACCCATACTAATATAATACTAGAATCAAATCACTTTTTATCCATTTTTAATTGAAATTTAATTTATATTAATTTAATATTTTAATAGTTTCCTAGAGTGGCCCTCCCTCTCTTATAAAAGGGAACATCTCTTTCTCTTTAATTCACACCCCTAAATCCCTTTTTATTGTACAAATCATTCCAATTTACTCTCCCAAATTTCTTAAATACATCCTAGAGTCTATACATTGAGCATAAATCCATCCTAAGAAGTCCTTTTGTGAAAATAAAAATGAGATACCTGAAAAAAAGGTAATTGTTTTATCACCTCTTTCAAAGTTCTTTTTTTCTTCTAATTCATATTTCTATGTTTTTTCCATATAAAAGTAATAACTCAAACATATAATATATTCTAATATGTTTTTATGATTATGGTATGACCATATTCCTCCTTTTACCCATCCAATGAAAAATAATATCACCATGCGTGCGTACATACGACTTACAGTCTCATCGCTGTAGTGTAAACTATTTTTCATGTATACTTTGTTTATATGGGTATGATAATGAATTTAAAGGATAAAAATAATAAATATGTAATAATAGTTTTTCTATATAATTCATATTCCATCCAATTCCCTACTCTTTACCAATATTAAATTATATCATCGTTTGTGCGTACGTATGGCTTACCGTCACCATGACGCGATGAGATTCATCTTCCACGTTCACCATCCATAGATAATTTTAAATATATATATATTATTAATATGTATGAAATATATTATATAATATTTCTATCAAAATAATATATATATATATATATATGTGTGTGTGTGTGTGTGTGTGTGTGCATATATGTCATTCACTTATTTCCATTCAATATGATAAGAAAATGGAAACATCGTTAATGTGTAAGTACGACCAACCCTCTCCAATAATGGTGTATTCCATTTAATAGATCTCTATATCATATATATTTATATTATGAATATTTATGATATATAAATCGTGATATACATTTTGGAATTAATTAAATCATGATCTATATAATATGATCAAGAAAAACAAGTCCAAATATGTACGATAAAGAAAGCGATTATTACTCAAAATGTTTCTTTAACTTGGAAATTATTAATAAATGGGTAATATAAATCCATAAAAGTATCATATATGATATCATAAATATTATTATGATTCTTTTATAAGTTAATAATATGTTTAAAACAATTATAAATATGTTTCTAACACATACAAAGAGTATCGGACTTAAGGTATTGGAATTTCATCTTACATTTAATTTTTGAGAGATATAAGCCATATTCACGACGTATTTCTTGTGTGTGTTGTATTTACTTGTCCTATTATATTTTATATAATCATTATGTTTGTCTTTATGGTATTTAAGGATTAATTTTAAGATATTGGGAATATCATTTAAATGTTCAAAGTGGCATGGGCCTCTTTGAATGTCTAAAGAAATAATCCTTTCTCCATTTCAATATTATTGGTATTATCATACATATTTTTTTATATGAATAGAAAATATTATAAAGAACATTTTATTAATATTTTTAATTTCATTCAAAAAATTTCAAAAGGAATATTTTTAAGGTTTTATGTAAGGGATTTTTGTATCACCTTTATTTATGTGAGGTGCATCCCTCATACACTACTTGCTTCTTCTACATGTTACATGTACTTCCCATGAATGTATTTTATGATTATTATCCTAAAGATTATAATGTTTCCATATTCTTATGATTTTATTTCTTACACGGGGAATATGATTCTATTTGTTATAATGTGATAAATATTGATTTCACAATCTCCCCCATATTTGGGATTATTTCATTTTAAGTCTCTGTTGGAGAATATTTATCATCCATGACCATGTTTTCTAAAAGAAATCATAAAATGTTTTCATATTCTCCTATTATTGTTTAAATTAATTTTTACCCATATTTAAATTTTTATTATACAGTTTAAAAGGAATATTTATTTCATTTTCCAAAACGATGTACATTTTGACACTCCTGGAAAAAGTACAAGAAGAATTTTTTTAACTTATATGGAATGAATGTATTTTTATACTTTATTGATTCCATAATACCTAAAAGATTACTCTAAAATATTACATTTTTATTTTTGAATAAAGTGTTTTCTTTTAAAATTTTGCAGCATTTTAAGAAAAAAACTATTTCAATAATGAAATTATATTTTCCTTAAGAACTATTTTAAATGATTTTCATGATTCCATTATATGTTTTAAATATGGTTTAAAATAAAAGTGTTTTGAAAATTTTTTATGTTTTAAAAAAATTTATTTTTAGGAAAATTCATGTTCAAAGTGGTCTTTAAAAATCCTTCCCCACCTATAATGAAATACTTTGTTATAGTTCAAGAATACCATTTATATTATTTCTCTAAATGTTTTATGTTTTTATGGAATTATGTTTTATAAATCAACTTATTTTCTTGTGTTTTTATTTTGATGAAATTATTATTAAACCAATATCTTTTCCACAGGTTATAATATGATTTCATGTTTATGATTTCCATTTTATTTCATGAGTTATGATATGATTTTTTTGTGATCTTGTGGAATATATACATATTATTTTATTATGAGATGGGTGAGACCTATATATCCCTTTTATTCATTGTGTAAATATTTATATCTCATGAGATAAACTAAGATGGTCTGGGGAGTGAACCTTGACTATTGAGATGGCCAAAGGAGTGAACCATGACTACTAGGATGGTATGAGGAGTGAACTCATGCTATTAATATGGTTAAGGGAGTGAACCATGACTAATAATATGGTATTAGGAGTGAACTAATGCTACTAAGATGGTTATGGGTGTGAACCATGACTACTAAGATGGTATGTGGAGTGAACCCATACTACTAAGATGGTCTTGGAAGTGATTCCTTATATACTATGGAAATCATTATATGATTATGTGTTTTCCACACTTCCATGTCTTACTCCTATGTTATGTTTTTATTTATTGTTCTTTTTATTTTATTATGGATTATATCCTTTGAACTCACAATATTTATTCCACAATTTATGTTATGATCTTTGATATATAGGGTATGATCTTCTATTTTTCATGATCACATTCTCGTACCCTTATCCTCTTGTTTATGATTATATTCCTCCCTTGTTTACCGTTACTGAGCATCTGACCTCACCCCTTTCTTATGTTTCCTTTACCCAGTTTATGAAGAAAGGATTTAGATAAAAGTAATAAAGGTGGAGATCTTTATTAGACAAGTTGAAGATATTTCACCAGGATGGTAGATTGTTTTCCGTGATTCCAAAGACACTAAACTATTATGGTCCTAAGTCATGTATTACTATAATGTATTGAATATTCATCTAAAATGATTTAATATCCATTTATGTTATGCCTGGGTCTCTATAATATTGGTCTCTTCAAAATTATTGCTTGTATTGGGATGGTAGCCTATAGGTTAGCGCTTCCACCAAACCTCTCTTAAGTCTATGATGTGTTCCATGAATCTCTCCTACAGAATTAAAGACCTAAAACATAACATTTACTAAACTTATAGGTATTAACACTGAAGCGTGATATTTATTATGAGGAAGTACTGGAGATTAAAGATTTTATATATAAATTTATATAAAATAATACCACTCACCTATTCAAAGTTTTTTGGTAAAAACACAAGTTTGAGGAAGCTACAAGGCAACTTAAAGATATAATAAGGCATAATTATCCTCAGTTTTTTGTACCAAAGGAAATAAATTCTGTGGAAAAACCCCATTTTAATGGTTTTAGAAATAACTCCCTTATTCATTTTTATTTTTTTGAATAATTTTTTTTTGATAGCATGTGTTATACACAACATAAAGTTATAATGAATTGTGAAAACAATATTATTATTATTATTTAAACATCACCATTATTACCTAGCCATTAAAATTTTTGGAGTGAATATAAATAAAAAAATTTAAATATTATGTATAATAGTTTTATATAAAGAAAAAATATTGATAAAAAAGTACTTAATTTTTGGTAAAGACTTTATATGTTTTAAAAATACTATTTTTTCAAAAAATGTTTTTATTTTTTTTATAAAATAAAATAAAATAATTTTTTTCAATTTTAGAAAATTATTTTTTAAAAATAAATATATTTTTTAAGTGATAATATAAAAATTATCCTAGGATTATTGTTTTAATTTTTCTTCAAAGATTAATTTTTTGATAAATACTGATAAATGCTCATTTTTATTTAAAATTGTCTTTTCATTTAATGATTTTGTAAGTTTATTTTTTGCTTTAAAATGGGTTTTAAATTAAAATTAGTTCAATTTTATATATATTAATACAATTTATTTCATTTAAATCATTTTCATATTAAATTTTGATATAATATCTTTTTAAAGGTTTGCAAGTTTTCTCTTTGGAAAACCTGTTTCTCGTCAGGCCTGCGGGTTTAATTTTAAATTAAAATTTTCTAACTATATGAATGGAATTTAAAAAAATGGATTCTATACTTGGATTAATAATAATTTATATTATATAATCATTTCAAATTAATTTTTAACCATAGTGAATAGTAAAAGTTATTTATCATAGATACGGTAAAATGGGTTCACTGGGGGGTTAAACTAAAAATATAAGGGTTAAAAGTGACCAGAAACATTTCCAAAACCCATTGGCTGGAAATATTTATAAATTATCTCCTATAATATCTATAATGGTCCATTTTTTATCCTGTTTCATGATAAAAACAATGATACACCATTTTGTTTTCAAAAATTAGTAGTGTACCTATCACCACACTTATAAAAGGCTGGCCACTCTCCTCTCATCTTTACACTCCAAAAAATAATTTATTTTAGAAAATAACTAAACAAATACATTCCTTAATTCTATAATCTCATTCTATAATCCTTATTGTGGTCATAAATCCATATTATTAAGGTTTCTGGTGCAAACCCAAGGAGGTCATCCAAAGAAGAGGTAATGTTCTTTAACAAGTGTTTTAATTTTATTTATTCCTCCATATCCTTAGATTATAATTAAACCATGATGATATAAAAATAATATTATATTAAATATTTTTAGATTTTTTATTTAATTTTAATTAACTACATCCATATCTTATTACCTCATATGGGAAATGGTAACACAGCCCGTGTGTATGATGGAGTATCACCTCACGAACTAATGTGACGCGTTTTCCATCAACACCTCTTAGGGTTGGGTATGATGACAGATATAATATGTATATATGTATATATTATTTTTAACATAAATATAACTATATAAATATATTATCATATTTAACTTTTTTACTTTCCATTCCAAATAGAATACAATAACGTCGTTCGTGTGTACGGCTGACCACCGCCCTACGAAGTGACGTGATCTGTTTCTCACTTACATTTTATATATAAGATAAAAAAGTATAAATTAAATTAATATTTTTATATACATGAAATATCTATTATTATTTAAAATTAATATATAATTTACCTTTTTATTCATCTATTGAGGAAATTGAAACAACATTCATGCGTACGTACGACCTATCGTCTCCCTGAACGGTGTATTTTATTTTCTATATCTGATGTTTATACATTAATATAAACAAATATATACTTAATATATATGATATTTATATAACAGATAAATATTTTGAGATTATGGAACAATTATAAGAGTAATATTAACAAAAATAATAATTAAAAACATACATGAAAAGCAAAGTAATTATATCCCGAAACGTGACTTTAACATGGAATTATTAATAAATAGGTAATAAAAGGTCATAAGTAAATAATATATTGTATGATATATATAATTATAGTTTTCAATATATTTTTTTAAACATATATTTACTATATAATAGGTTTTAATGTGTACGGAGGATGTTGAGACTTAAGGTAAGAGATTATTTTATCTTAATTTGTCTTCTTTAAGACATAGTTATGTTATGAACCTATATTATTTTATGAGATTTATATACACCACCTTTCACTTGTAATATCTTTAATTTATTTATTATCATGATATTATAAGATTAGTTTAATCTTATTCCTTCATGGGGCTTACGATTCCAAGTTACTAATTTTGTACGGGTTTTATTTTTCTATCTCATCATTTATCAGAATTATTCATGATTATAATTCTAATGATGAAATATTATTTTTTATATATATTAATAAACTATTTTATTTTATTCTAATTTGGTTATTTATTACTAATTCATTTTTTCCATTCATTTTCCTCTCTTTATGTACTCAATTTTTTAAAATAAATGTTTTAAGAAAAATCACTTTTATTTCTCTCTTTGGTCAGAAACCAATTTTTTCCCCATATTCATGTTTTCTAGAAATGTTTTAAATAATATTTATTGAAATTAACTGAATTATTAATTAAAAATTTTACCCATGTTTTACTTTTTAAATTTTTTTTGAAAGGAATCTTCATGTCGTTTTTAAAACGAGGTCTATTTTTCTTTTACCAAAAATGCGAAAGGAATTTTTTAACGTGTACAACATGAACAAAATGTCCCAAAATAATTTTATTTGAATATTAGTTTATAATATATCAAGGTTATTATCAAATAATATGACTTCAAAAATATTTAATGAATTTTTAATTTCAATAAAGGTTATTTTCAAAGATAGGATATTTTACTCAAGTAACGTTCAATGTGATTTTTCTTTAAAAATAAATATCCATATAAGATTATATGATTTGATGTTTGTTAATATTTATCGGGTATATGATCCAATTATACCATATTTATCATTTTTCAAGATGTATTATTCTTATGAGGACAATATTTTTATGAAACTTGTTTCTCTTCTACAGGTTATACCATGATAAAAACATTATGAAACCCATTTCTTTTTCTACATTCTATGATTTGATGAAATGATAAAATTATTCTGAAACATATTTATTTTCTACACTTTATGTTATGATGAATGTTTATGAAACCCATTTATTTTCATAGATTCTGATATGATAAATTTTTTATGATCTTGGGGAATATATATGTATGATTTTCATTATGTGATGGGTGAGACCTATATCTCCCTGAAATTCATTAGGTAATGATTGATATGTCATGAGAAAATCAAGAATAGAATTTGGAGTGAACCCAATTCATCAAGGGATTGTTTCCACTATGATAGCCTTGGTAGTGTACATTGACTACTATAATGTTTGGGGGGTGAACCCATTACATTATGATTGTATTAGCAATGATCCTTGAACTACTAATGAAATGATTTACTATTCTTATGTATATACCAAAATTCTATTCCATATTCCATTATTATGATCTCATGGATCATGTTATTTGATTCCCTTATGATTCATGTATTAGGAACTACAAATATTTCTGCCATAACCCATGATTATGATCTTTGATATATAGAATATGGTTTTCAAATGTTATGATCATGTTCTCGCACCCTTCTCCACGTGCTATGTTTATGTATCTCCCTCATTTTATCTTACTGGGAATTTGAGAACACACATTCATATGTTTATTTTCACTAGTTCATGAATGAATGTATTAATTATGATTTTTTAAGAAGAGTTGTAGTTGTGAAGAACTTAGTAGGAGATGATGTAGTTCACCTATGAATGAGTTTATTATGTTTCCAATATACCAAACACACTATATCTTTATGATACTTTGGAATTTGTTTCTGTATTGAAATTAATGTTAATTAAAAAATTGTGTAATATTTATGAATTAAAATCTTGGGTTATTATAGTGATCTACCACTAGATTTAAATGACACTGTTTGTGTAAAGGAGTTATGTGATGTTAATCAATTGAAGTAATCACATGTAACAGTTACATGAGGCTAACATGTGATGGAGTTATGTGAAAGGTTTAAAGAATATGATTTCTATCATATTAGATTAGTAGTGTGGAAAAAATTTCATTGACCATTTATATATAACAGAGTATACACGATAGACCATTGGCAACATAAAAGGTAAAGGGATTATGATGGGCTTCTGTCTCCATGGAAACTAGTCTCCCTTTACCTTATAAACTTCATTTCTATGTGGGTGGAATTTGTTGGTTCCTTAAGGATGGGAATTTCTGAGGAAAGGATGATAAAAAAATAAACTAAGGAGACCTAAGAGAGGGATTAATGAGTTTCCCATAATTCCCTCTTAATTACATGGTCAAGTGGTGTGATCATATGAAGCCTACTGGGTAAAATGATGCTCCTTGATTCATGTGATGAAGACCAACAATACTATTTATGGAAGACTGGTATGTTATCACTATTTTTTACACAACACCTCATATATATTAACTTTTTGGTGTTATGGTAAATAAATCACATGTCCCTAATTCGATCATGTGTTCGGTCGAAGTCATGTGATGGACACAACTTGTGCAAGCCCTCTCTACCGCCTTTGAACCACACACATGGCCTTGTTTCCTTATATAGTTTCGAAGATATTGAATCCAATTGCACATATATACCCTAATTTTTTTCCTAGAGACACATGTGGAACAAAGAGAACACAATACATAGATAAATGGAAGAGACATAAGGGAGAAGTATTTTGGATATTTTGAGACTCCCACTTGGAAAATCAATAGGTTGCTCTCAGATGGATGGTTTAGACTTTAGAGGAAATACTACTTGATCACATAAATATTGTGAGATTACATATAAATATTCTAGTTTGAATGTATACTATGTATTTAATATCTATAAATTAGAAAAGAAACACTATGTTCAATAGCATACAAGATATGCTAAATGAACCACGAAATATTACTATTTAAATATGAATGTTATAACATATAAATTGAATTTGAGGGTAAAAAGAGTATTAATCACATTATGAAATGTATATAAAAGACATAATAAATAAATATTTAATTATTATTTCTTAAAAAAGTAAGCACTCAATTTTTACTAGTCATTTTATTCCTCAAAATTACATTTTCTTCAAAAATAGATTTTATTGCTTTTTGTGAGTGAATATTATAATTTATTTCTAGAAATTTTATAAATTTTATTGAATAAAGAGGATTTAAATTATTAAATCATCATGTAGAAATTATCTTAAAGTGAATTTTTTTTATTTTCCTGAAATGATTGATTTTTAGTGAATAGTACAAAATATGAATTTTTGTAAAATTAAAAATTCCTTTAAAAATTCTCATTATTTTTTGAATTTGATCTCAATGAACATAATTATTATTTAATTATATTTAGATCATTATTATAAATTATTTTGGAATAAGTTCTTTTTTTTCATAAAATACATTAATCTGAAAAAATGTTTTTTTTCACATTTTTCATTTTAATATTAAATTAAAATTTTATACTTCTATAAATTAAGTATTGAAAAATGGATTACATATTTGGAATCAAGAGGGTGAGATTATTTAAATAGGTCACTTTTATTTTAGGTCATTATGAATAGTAACCATAATAAATAATTGTCACCATGGTTCGTATAAATCTGGTAATTAAGGTTTCAATTAATATGAAAAGGACTAAAAATGACCAAAATACTTAGATTTATCATGTTTTATAAGATCAGTTAGGTTATTTCCATACAATTTTCAAAAACATGTAAACTTGGTTCCATATGTATTTGATTTATACCTTTATAATATTTAACTAAAATAAAAAGTCAAAAATCACACTTTCCTGCTTTTAATATCTATAATATTTTGTGAGGGGGATAAAAACATCATATGTCTAGTGACTAGTTTTTATTTTAAAGGTAAATTATTTTTTATGATGGTAATTTATTTTTAATTTTTATTTATGAAATAATTATTTTAAATGTTTACACAACGCCAATACTGTATTAATTCAATTAATATAAAAATTAAATAATTAATTCTAAAAATATAAAAAGTAATATAATTTGAATGAAATATTTTGTTACTATAATTTTTTAGATAAATATAGCAATTTATGGATGTTTTAAATGGTTATATTTGAATTAATTTACTACCATGTTTTTTTTCAAAGTCAAATTAAATGAATAGTTCCAAAAATGATGTTAATGATATTTTAAAATAAATAATATTTTATTAAATGATTTAAAATTCCTAAAAAATCACATATTCATAAAATTGATTAGTATATGGTTGAAAATATCACCCATTATCCATTTGTGGGACAAATTTTCTTTAATGATAACTATGTTGAATCTTAACCAATAAAAAACTTTATTATCCTTATAATCATTAAAAAGTGTTAACACATGTTAAAATAAAAATATATGGGTAAAATATAATCTAAAATTTTTTTTAAAAAAATTAGTTTATTATGACCCATAATCATTTCATATTCAAATTATATCATTTTGGAGTCATTTTTCCTTGAAACTTAATTTATATTAATTTAATATTTTAAGTAATTCCAAAAGTTCCCATTCCCTCACATATAAAAAAGACCCATATCTTCTTTTCTTAATAATTAAAAAAATTATATTCAGCCAAAAAATTTCCAAATAACTTATTTTAATTCTTATTCATGTCCTAGATTCCTCAGTTTTATTATAATTCCAACCTAAGAATGTATTGGGCATAAACCTAAAGAGGTTGTCTAATTAAGAGGTATAGTTTTTAACCAAGAGTTTTCATTTTACTTCCTCTTATACCTCCAAAAAATATTACCCAACGATGATAAGATAATAAGATAAATATATTACATATAATGATATTTTATTATGTTAATTTAATAACCAATATCCATCTACTCTTCCATCAAATGGGAAACGAAACCATTATTCGTGTGTATAGAGGACTACCACCTCACGAACTGATGTAATCCATTTTACATCACCATCTCCCGTGACTAGTTATAATGAAGGATTTAATGTATATATATTATATTAAATATATAATTATAATTATTAAAAAATAATATATTATCTATTTTCTTACCTTTCTATTCACTAAAAAATGACAACGACGTTTATGTGTATGTGTGGGCTTCCACCACCACAAAATGAAGTGATTTATTTTTCATCACCACATCTCATGTATAATATATATATAAATATATTTAAATAAATAATATGTTATTTATGATATAATTTCCATTATATATTTATAAAATTATTATTATTTTATTTTGTTCATGGATATTAAAAAATAAAAATGTTACTCATGTTTATATACGACCTATCATCACAATGATTGTATCATTGTTCATTTTTTATAAACATATTTCATGATTATTTTTAAAATTATAATTGATGTATAAAAATTATTATTATTTAATGATTATTATTTTGGAGTTATTTATATAATGACCTTGTTTACAATAGTCAACCTACCATAGGGGCAGGAGAAACGGATTCATGGGCGCGATGTCGGATCCCCTCTTCAGCACTCGACCGGGGAGGGGAGGATGCTCCCACTTCACTCTCGCTCCCACCTCACATCTCTTAATTTTCCCCTTTCATAGATCATTCTCTTCTCCTAAGTTTTCCTTCAATTTATGTTTTCCCTAAAGTGCCATATTGGGTGAATGGCGTTCTTTCAGTTCCAATTTTTAAATAAGTTCAAGAGCGCCACGTCGCTGCTGGATCATTCTTTAGTCGCTCGATTTGGGAAGAAATGGCCCTCCATCGACCCCTTCAACAGATGGTCATTCGAGTTTCGTCTGAAGCAAGACCCCCCATCCTCGGCAATCTGGATTTCTCTTCCTGGTCTCCCATCACCATTCTAGAATCCGATTATAGGTCATTTTATTTGTTTGAATTCCCAAACTCGCGCTTTTTTTTGCCCCATAACTCCGAGTATTTTTGTTGAAGTGGATGTCTCAAAGGGTCTGTTGGACTCCATCTATGTCAAGGTTGAAGGAGAACTACATTGTCAACCAAAGGCCAATATTGTGGAGGCTTATCAGTGCATCCTCAGGGTGTCCCTACCCTGGTTCCCCCGGGGGATGAAAATGCCTCGCTTTCTACTACTGAGTGGGGTTAGTTGGGCACTGGAGAATTTGGGTCAATATTACAGAAAGTAGTTCATTTGTTATATCCAGAACCAAGAGTTTTAGAGGTTTTTGATAGGCTGTGTAGTGATCTGGGTATCAAGAATACCTTCCAGGGAGATGATCAGGGGGTATGTGTGGCCCCGAGAAGCTACTCTGGGATTCTTACTATACATGCAGACATGGTGACACCTAATGGTAACACCCTTCAATGAAAGGTTTTAGCAATAAGGGAGAGTCCTGGAAAGGCCAGACCTAATTCTTATGCTGCTATCACTGGCTACAGTTCTCATAATCGCTTTGCGGTGTTAGAAGAAGGTGTTTGTCACACCTTCGAAGAACAAATTGAAGTGGTGGTTTCTCATGGAGAGAAGAATGATGAAGGGGTGTGAGTCAGACTCCTGATCTTCTAAGTCCAAGGATGTGGTTATTGTGGAGAAATATTTAAGATCTTCCACTAAGAAAGGAAAGAACCCAATCATAGATGAAGATGGATTTATTAAACATACACGGAGGCCGCGAAGAAAAAAAGACTATTAAAATTTACCTATCACTCCAGTTACAAGGTCTTCCAGAAAAGGTAATCTCCCTCTAAAGAGTTTGACTGATGCAAATGACAACTCCAAAAATAAGTTCAAAGGCCCTGCAAAACATGTGGATTTATAGGATAATGAGAAGCTAGAATCACAATCAGGGAAACCCTCTACTAATGAACCGGTGAATGTTGAAAATAAGGATGAAGAAACAAACTTCTCCCAAGAGCTCAGCACACATTCTAATGAATAAATTCTGGAAGATTCATTTATGATAAAAATTTCATAGGACCCACCCAGAATGTTTGAAATACTATTGTGTGTTTATTTGAGCTGAACAATCCTCATGGATTGATAAACAGAATCGGATTTTGATTCATGGTTTCAATGAGGGTAAGAAAAGCATAGAGGAGCAAGTGTAGACCTAGGATAAGATGTCATCTCGATTCAAGGATCTCATAGTGGACAACCAAGAAATGGAGTTCACATCCAATGAATATAATCTATATAAGGTTAAAAACTCTAACAGTTTTAAAATTTTCTAGAAGGACATAGCCATCTCTTATAAGGTTTGAATTCTCTGAATTATGTACTCTTGGTTTCCCACATTTTCTTGAAAAGTTCTTCTGAAATAATATCCAACCTACCAAATTCATTTCTGAAATTTGATACAAATAATATCAAAACGTCCGATATGAATTTAAATGATTAAGTAATTTAATATAACAAGGTAATAAATAAAATAAACGAAATAATAGACTTAAAAAGGATATTAAGTATGTAAATAATTGACATAAGTTTATTATTCATGAAGATAAAGAATATATGTGACGATCTAGACTCAACGTAAGACACACTGTTGGAAAACCTCATTTCAGTTATTTTAAGGATTTATTTTCTAGATATTTTCCATCCTTGTACACATTCTTGAAATTATTTTATGAATATATTTATATGTACATAAATGAATTATAAATTAAATTTTATGTTTATTTTGTCTTTATTTCAAATTTCTTTAAAAGGAATATTTTTTACATCATGTTTTGACATTCTTTACCAAAGGGAAAAACTTATGTTCTATTTTAACATATTTAGTGTCAATGAATTTTCACACCACTATAAGTGTAATTTTATTGCTGGATTACTTTAAAATATTCCAAATTTTATTCAATGATAACCCCTCTTCCCATTTTCTAGGTATTTAGTGTCGATGACTTTTCATACCACTATAGTTTCTGTTATCACCCAAACAATGGGTTGTGTTTTTTCTAAAACTTTAATTATTATCAAATTTCTATAAATGATATAAACATCCTAAAAAATAACCATATTATATTCAACACTAAAGAAATTTTTTCACCTCTAAGGATATATCATACCTTTCATTATTAATCCCAAAATGAAATAACCCACAATTTCTAGTGCTACAAAACAAGCTATATCCAGCACTAGGGATTTAATAGTGCAATCTAAAATCTATGTTAAAGACCCCTTTTTAGAACTAAAAATCACTATTAAAGGGGGCCTTTAATAGTGATTTAAGCACCATTAAAGGGGGTATTTAATAGCGCAAAATAAAGCATTGTGAAAGGGGTCACTTTATCAGCACTAGAAAAAAAATTACTGATAAAGGGTGGCACATTATAAAAAAATTTAAAAAGGTGATGATAAAGGGGGATCTTTATCAGTGCTGGAAAAAAAGAGCTATAAAGGCTTCCCTTTATTAATATTTTTTTAAAATCCTTGACATAGGCCCACCCTTTATCATTAAATTTTTCCTTGTGCTGATAAATGATATATTTCATAAAAGGAATATATTTCATTAAAAAATAATATATTAATAAATAAATATAATTATATTTATATAAATATAATATATATATTTTTAATATTTTTTAGATATGGATAAATAGGCATTTACACTTAATATATAAGATATTGAATGAAACTGGATTTTAAAATAATTAAAATATATTAAAAGTAAATAGATTTATAATTATTACCGAGTAATAGATATTTAATAATATTTGGATGGTATAAAAATTAAATTAATTAATGAACAGTCTATGATAAGTCTAAAAAATGACTTGAACTTCAAACAACAATAAATTTTGATCCAGGTGTCCATTTTTGGCACTACCACATATCAAATTGAATCATGTGATGAGATCTATGAACTAGAGACTAGGAGAACTATCGATCACATTTTTTAAGGCCAAACAAATCCTAGATGGTCTCCAAAATTGAGTGTTTATTCATGGTACCCTAATTTTTTACATTTGATGTAATTTCATCATAATTTCAAGGGGTATTTTTCCTTATTTTTAGTTGGTACTGAATTTATTCCAAGTTATTACATTCATATTGATATTATGGTCATAAAATTTTACCATTTACCATAATTTATTTTTATTTATAATTAGATTCATGCATATTTTCTTATACTTATTATAGAAAATCAATAGTATCAATAAATATATTAATATATTTACGTAAAAATGTATTTTTAAATATAAAAATATATATTTATAATTTATTTTATTTAAAGTAAAACATTATCCATTTTATTTTTCTTATAAAAATTCATTAATATTTATATATATACCTATAAAATTAATGTTTATTTATAAACATCCATGTTTTAATAATTAACAAATATATATATATATATATATACTAATGTATTTAAATAAAAACATATTATATAAATGTATTTAAAACAACATATAACCATTTTTTACACTATAAATATATATATATATATATATATAATGTTTATATATACATATGTGTGTATATTAATAAACTGATATATATTTATATTATATTCAAGTATATGTAAATAAATATAATATATAATATATTTTTAAATAAATATAATTATATATATATCACACAAAAACACACGTATACTTTAGAAATGTATTTAAAAATATTTATATAAATATATTAATAAAACATATATATGTAAATATATAAATAAATAAATAAATAAATCACTAAACAGACAAAAGAACAACATTATTCATTGGTAAATGTGTTCCATCTATAAAGGAGAGGTGGAGGATTCGAATCCATTTATACGCAGTAGCCTAGAAATTCACAAAGTGCTATTAAAGGGGTGGTGGGATAAAAAACAAAAATAAAGGGGGTTGAGAACTATTAAAGTGGTTATGGAAGCACTGATAAATTGTCGAACTCAGAGAGGTCCAAAAGAATATAATTTAAACCCCTTTAACATCAATTTTTTGGTGATGATAAAGGGGGAATTTATCAGTTTTTTTAGAACTGTTAAAGGACCCCTTTAACATTGATTTTATTGAGCACTATTAAATCCTTTCCTTTAACATCACTTGTTTAGACAACACTTTATAAATTTTTTTAAAGGCCCTTTACTAGTGCTGTTAAAACCCAGTTTTATAGTAGTGTACCTCAAAAATAAATGTCTCTAAAAATATCATTATTCATATTCAAATTTCAAAACTTAAATCCTCAAAATAGGTTTATATGAAATTTAACTTATGATCAACCATAATATTATAAACCCATGATGGTACCCAAAATTATTAAGATAACATCACATAAAAACTTCATAATCTCTAAAGTTGTCAAAACCCTCATCTGATACCAATCGTAAGAACTCATCCTTATGCATTTCATATTTTAGTTTTTTTGAACAAGAATTCACATTCTTAAAATCATGAGGATATTTTTTGTTTAGAATTTTTTTAATATTAGGTTAATTTATTACATAAAAAATTTATATATTATAAGTGGAAACTTATACTCAGTATGAATTTTTTCACTAAAAAAAATGTTTTAAAATAAAATATGGTTTCTATTATTGAACAAATCTTCAAAATTTTTATCTTGACCTCCTACTTATCCCTAATATTTCTTAAAACCTATGAAAAATATTTCTAAAAACCTGTGATGAGAAAAAAAGTTTCATCAAGGGAAAAATAATAATAAATCACTTAGTATAGTGAAAAACATAAAAAACTATGCAATGTTTACCTTTATCTTCAAAGTTAATTTATAATATAAAAAAATTCACATGAAAAAAGAAACTTTTTATTAAATAAAACCATTAAAATTCATTTAATGAAAATAAATACCCTTTTTAGCAACTTAAATCATCACATTCATAACTCGTTTTAAACCCATGTCAAAAATAACTAGTGCCCAATTAAATACATTGGATAAACCCTTAAGTAACTACCACATTATTAACTTAAAATATGAGGTTAATTATCCAATTCATTTAATTTATATCTAGTCTAACCCAAACCTATAAGGTTTTCACATGGTACTATCTGGGTGTACCCGACATATAAGTTACATCAGGCTCCCCCATGAGTTATAATGGGGATCAGCCCTTCATATAAGTTGTATCGGGCTCACCTGTTACAAATATAATGCTCATGTACCATATAAAATAGTTTATTCTTTCACCTTTTCATTATATAACTTTATAGAAACTCTTTAGAACCCACATGCAAAAAAAATTCAGATATCAAAATATATTTTTCTTTTAAAAAATCACTTTTAAAATATTAAAACTGCAAATGTAATAAATAAAAAGTTTATTTTAAAAGATAAATTAAAACATAAAATTAAAATTAAAATATTTAAGGTTTCATGATTGAGGAAAGGTAGTTCAAGCCATATAAGTTTAATAATATTCCTTTTTTATTTTTGTCATAAAAATAAAAAAAAAAGTACATCATTTTGAAAATGAAAAAATAAGATTCATTTGAAACCATTTTTAAACAATAAAATAATATGTAAAAATTACTTTAAATAAAAATAATATAATACTAAAAATATTCTTTAAATAATTTTTATAAAATAATAAAATGGGTAAAAAAGGAAAAGAGAGGTTTAAGGTAAATTCTAAAGTTGATTTTTTTTTAAAAAAATACCCTTACCTTGAGTCAAATACATTACACATTTCCTTTATCTTAATAAGTAGTAAACATAAGTTAATTTATACATGATTAAGAACCTTTTCAAACTTATTATTCCTTTTATATCACTTATTACCATGTTAAATACAACTACATAGTTATTTAAGTTCATGTAATATGTTTTGAAGATATTCAGTAATTAATTCAAACAATGAATCAGGTCAGTTGAGTATGGTCAAAAAAGCCCTTATTCCAGAATATATAGAATAATAATCAGGAAATAATTATAATTTTTATACATAAATTATAATTTTAAATTAATCCATTAAATATGGTGATGAAAAATGAACTACATTACAATCCTAGTGATGGTAGGTTGTACAAACGCATGAGTAAAGTTCCCATTTTCAATGATCAATATGGAAAGATATTAATTATTATTTGATCTTTAAATAATGATTATAATATCATAAATAACATATTATTTATTTAAATATACTTTTATATATATAGTCCATGTGACTAGGTGATGAAAAATGAATCACTTCGCTTCGTGGAGGTGGTAGTCCACACATACACATGAACAACGTTATCATTTTTACGTGCATGGAAAATAAAGAACATAAAAGATATTTTATCTTTTAGTAATGATAAATTTATCATGAATATAATATATAAAAATTAATTCCATCATTATAATACATCCATGAGATATGGTTTTGGAAAACAAATTATATCGATTTGTGAGGTGATAGTCCACTGTATGAAGACAATTTTGTTTCCCATTTTATGGAATATGAGATAGATATAGGTTATGATATTAACATAATTAAATATCAGTATATGATTTATACTAATATTTTTATTCTATAATTTTTGAATAATATTTTAATTAGGTGGAATAAGAATCAAAACTAAAACATGTATTTGAAAACTATACTTCTTCTTTGAAAAACCTCCTTTACTTAACACCTTAAGCCCTATAAGATTAGTATTATTCCTAAAAAATAACTCTATAATTAGGGTAGGGATTATAGGGAGGTATTTGGGTAGTTATTGACCGATCCAAATGGTTTTTCTCATTTTAATAAAATTAAAGAAGAGGTTCCCTTTTATCAGAGAAGGGACGATCACTCCTAGAATTTATCAGAATATTAAATTAATATAAATTATTTTTCAACTAAAAATAGATAAAGAGTATATTCTTTATAATATAATATAATTATTTATCTAAATAACCTCATAAAATAATTATGATACATTTTTTCAATATTTATAGCATTATCTTTTGTTTTTAACCACCTGTTAATTCCATTAACTCTTACCGTGACTACATTGATTTTTTATCTTTGAGTTCCAATATACTTACTATAAAATGAAAAAATACCCATTATTGAAACATTTTTTATATCATAATCCTTATAATAATTACGTGGAAAAATTTAATTTTTTTAATAATTTTATATCATTTAATAAAATATTTTATACTATAAAATATCTATGATGTAAATTTTTATCACAATTCATTAAATAGACATTAATAATTCCAATAAAACATATAAAATTAAAAAAAAAAATTATTATATCCATAACATGTCATGAGAATCTTTAAA
This sequence comes from Viscum album, assembly GCA_963277665.1. NCBI lineage: Eukaryota > Viridiplantae > Streptophyta > Magnoliopsida > Santalales > Viscaceae > Viscum > Viscum album. The sequence continues at coordinate 602,636,649 of OY728148.1, forward strand.
ATTATTTTATCATAGTATTTATCTCAAGTAAGATTTATTTTAATATTTTTAATATCATTTATTTGATTGTTTTCACTAATTAAAAATTATTACATTAACATTGTGTAAGAATTTAAGGCAATTATTTATTCACTAAAAAATAAAAATTAAATACCACGATGAAGATAAATATTTTATATTTCAAAATAATATTTATAATTGAACATATTTGTCATGACCTGTCCCCTAGGACCCGTGTCGTGACTACCCCAAGCTCGCCTTCCATAGGCTAAGGGCTGGGGACTAGCACCAGAAATACGAAACCCAAAAAAGGGAAGGAATTTCCTTTAAACCTTTACACATAGAAACTATGTATAAAATGAAGGCAAACCACAAATTCAATTTTTGATAGTAAAGGTAGTACTGAAAGTAAAGAGGCCAAAATACAAGCCCCATTGAAAAAGAAATACAGTAAAAAGGGAAAAAAGCGTGCTCCGGAGGCTGCCCACTAAGAATATTACCTGAAGGGTAGGTAAAGATTATAGTCTGTCCTCACTACTGCTCACTACGTCCGTTTATCACCTATGAGAACTGTCTAGCCTTTGCTCCCAAATCTCAGTCAAGCTGTTCATCATCTGCACAAGACACAACAAGGTGTGGGCGAAGCCCGTGCAGGGGTGACTATAACAATACTCAGTAGGGACCCCGAGACCCCCGAAGGTCTCTGAGAATTGCACAAAGGAAAAACCACAAAGCATGATCCCAAAAAAACACAAAGTAAATACATCTCACACAAGGTATAACTTAAGTACAAAAGTATGAATGATTAGTTGTAAATCTATATCATCTTATTCATTCGAGAGGATCTATTGTTGACCCACAGAGGATCAATAGATGCTGACCCACACAGGATTTTTAGACGCTGACCTACACAGGATTGCTGAGCACTAAACCACACAAGATCTATAGGCATTGACCCACACAGGATCGCTGAGCCATGACCCACATAGGATCGATAGGTTCTGAACCATACAAGATTGCTGAGCACTGACCCACATAGGATCAATAGGTGTTGACCCACAGAGGATCATTATTCATTCTTCCCATCACAGCCGGCCACTGGATTCTCGCAGTTAGTACACTTTATTCTGGGAGGATCTTCTCCTCAATCCATAAGTCGTACCTCAACCTCCATGAAGTCCCAAAAAGAAGTAACCTAAAGAACCACCATGTCATAAGGGTTACAATGCAATAGACAGCGCGTCAATCGGATGCTCAGTTGGATTCGGTTTTGATCCAAACCATAAATACTATAACTTTCTCTAAAACTCAAGTGGAGTATCTCAAAATTAACCACTCATCCTAAGGGTTCTAGTGCTGCAGACGCTTCGTTAAATGGACATCTGGTTTAGAAGATAAGTCCCATTAAGAGAAACTGGGCTAAAAATGGTCTGGGACCGGTCTGACCTGGTCAAACCGACCTGACCCGGCCCAGTCTAGATGGGATCAGTCCGAGCCATGGACTTGGCCCGTCGGACCACGGGACCGGCCTGGCTCACCTGGAAGGGCATGGATTGTCGGGCCGCAGATCCCACCCGGCCCACCGGACCGCTGATCCCGCTCGGCCCACTGGCTGGGTGCGGCCCGCCAGTTGGGTGTGGCCCACCTCCCCAAACAGACAAGGGTCTGTTTAGGCTCCCCAAATCAGCGGTGATAGTTAGGGTCACACCACCTGAATGGTCTGTATGGACTAGTCAATAGTGGGTCCCACGGGCGCGGGTCCTCCCTCTGCCATGGCTCAGATCCGCATCCCTCCTCTTCGGCGCGCCACCCGCTGTCAATGCGGATTGCAAGGGTCATCTTCCCATGCCCATCATAGCGCCTTTGGGTGCCACCATCCCCTCACGGCCAAGGAGAGTCGTCCACGGCCTCCACCGGTCACTCGCGCCGCCGCACCGGCAGAGCTTTTGTGGGACACCGGTGGAGCTATGAAGGTAATATTTCCTTCCTGTCTATGCCTACAGGCCACCCGAGACTCCGCCTACACTGCAGGACCCTTGGTTTTGCCTTGCTGTTGTGTTTCTTGGTCGACCACAAAGAATGCAACCAAAGAGAATTTTGCGGAGGGTCTGGGCCTTGTTCAGTTCGGTCCGAGCCCTCCACATTAGCCTTATAACAAGGGGAGAGTTCAAACATCATCAAGAGAAGATGAATTCATAAAACTATTAGAATAGAAACAAACCCCTACTTGGAACTCGTTTGGAAGATGCTGCAGATGAGGGAGAAGAACCCATGTTCTAAGTTCTTCATCGACATTCATTCGTTCCTCATTCTTTGTTGAACAAGGTTCCTACCGAAGTTTCGTCAGAGCTTCCTTGCATCGATCCCCAAAACTCATGCCATAGGTTATCTTTTATAAGATAAAGGGAACCACCCATGTTTCATTTCATTAATGTGTTTCATTAATGTACTGTAAGTAATGTTCCATTAATTCTATGAGCATCATGTTTACACAACCAAAGGTCGTGTCATTAAATGACTCTCATTCAAGCCTAAAGTTACACTATGGTCATGCCACCATCGTTCAACAGTTGAAAGAAAATAAAATAACTCATGGAGTTATTTTATTATTATTTTTGTAAAGTCAAAAAATTATCTTTTTCATCTGACCCTTGCCAGTCTAAGTTAAGCTTCGCCTAAGTGATTCCCAACTCTGTGAATTCAATGGTTCCCTCAGATCTTTAATCTGAGCACTGGTTCAAAAGACAGAAATCACCGCTCGCATATTTACTGAATGTACCTTAAAAAGAGTTCAAAACTCCATTTTGAGCTCTCTAGGCCTTGGAATCATGTGTCATCAATTTTCACAGAATCTTAATAATTCCATAAAATTAAAAAAAAACATATATATATATATATATATATATGTAATTAAGGGTCATTACATTCTCCCCACCTTACAACTTTACATCCTTGAAATCCACAACAAAAACTAAGAGAAACAATGGGGGTACTGAGCACGGATCTGAGCCTCCCGCTCCCATGTTCTCTCATGGGGGTTCCCATGCTGCCACCGAACATTCACCAGAGGGATCGATTGTCCATGAAGGTTCTGCTCATGTCGATCCTCTATCTCCACCGGGAACTCCGTGAATGCCATCCCATCGTTAATGTCTAGGTCGCCTCAGTCGATAACGTGCGACGGATCGTTCACGTACCTCCTCATCTATGACACATGGAAAACATTATGCACCTGGTGCTGTCACGACCCGTCCTAGTGGGGCCCGCACCGTGACTCCCCAAGCCCGCCTCTAATAGGCCACGAGCTGGTTACTAGCACCGAGTAGGCATGTCACTAACATGGGAGGCATTTCCTAAGTACCTGTACACACACACACACATCTCCGAGCCCACAAATGCTGAAATGTAAAACACTAAGGAATAAAAATTCATGAATACAACTAAACCCAACCAACAGAGTACGACGAAAGGTAGAGTACTGTAAAAGTAAACTGGTTCAGAATACAAGCCCACCAAAAGCAAGAGTCTGAAAAACTGCAAAGTCCAACCTGTAAGCACAAAGGTACTCGGACTACCGCTCGTAGCAGTAGGAACGTCTTGGCCTGTAGGGAACTTAGAAAGCTCAGTCCTGTCCTGGTCCTCCCTGGACTCTGTCAAAAGGATGCTCGTCTGTACAAGACACGAGACGTGCGGGCAAAGCCCATGCAGGGGTGAGTATAACAATACTCAGTAGCGGACCCCGAAAACCACAAAGCAGTACACAAAGTAAAGGTACAGTCAGCTATGCATAGAACATGTTTACAGAACATATAAAACAAACCAGATATACTCAAAACCCAGACATGTGGTCTAGAGACAAGTCACGCAACCGCATACCCCCACAAGGGATTCCATCTGAAGATTCCATGATGTGATCGTTCCTGGAGAACACACTCCATGAGTCTTATAGATCTGATGACGTCCGTCTGGGAAGAGCTTTTCATCGGGAACCATCACGAGATATAGCTACACTAATTACATGAGACACACTCCTGAGTGGGAAAGATTTCGATACACAGATGAGGATCACTTCCAGGGTCATGGCGGATACCGCGACTCATCCGGAATTCACCTGCTAGGTAGAGGATCAATGCCCGATAGAGTTGGTCACGTCGATGTCTGACTCTACCTAGGGTCTGGAATGGATAGAGGATCTTGATCCGGGCCTCTCGGATGGATGCCTGACTCTATCACAGAAAGTCCTGTTGAAAGGATCATAATCCTGCGTAAGGGAATGATGCCTGACCTACATGGGAACAAGAATAAGGGGCACTAACCCAAACGAAAGATGTTCATGGCACGGTGAACAAAAGGACCAAGCTGTTTTCCAAAAAGTACACGGCGTGTAGAAATGATACATGCCATGTTGTCCGACCCTGGGTACTTCTCGTGTACAATGGCCCGTTTTGTGAGGCTGGTCGTGTAGGAAACATTATACACGGCGTGTAGTATGGAGTATATGTTGTTTCTGGGTCACTGGGGTTGGCTCCGTGTACTCTGGCCATGTGCTCGTACACTGTCACCAACCTGTGTACTCCAACCCCTGCAATCTGCACATGGGGTGACCTGTGATGTTGACCTCTCCTGGCCTGGTGATGGAGTACATGGTCGTGTACTCCATCCTATGTCCGTGTATCCCCGGGATACACGCTGAGCTCCGTGTAGCCGCCTCTGCCGAGCTGTACATGCCATGCTGCCTGAAGCCATGTAGAGAATCTCGTGTCCGTGTACTACCCAAAGTACACGCCGAGCTTCGGGGAAGGTCCAGCACGCCGTGTGACCAAGGTTACACGCCGTGTGATCCTTCTCTGACCCCGAAACCCTATCCTCTACCTTCCTAAATACACAGCGTGTTCTTCGGAAGTACATGCCTTCTATTCTAGAAATTTCCCGAAATGGCGCTCTTCGCCAGCGCGCCTCCCGTGCTGCTCCGTTCATCAATCTGGCCATCTGATCACTGCAAAACATCCAGGTTCTGGTCGCCCCGACACCATGAATCCGCTTCTGTCATTTTCGGGCCTCTGATCGGCCCCAAAAACGTGATTTGATCTTCCCACGCGAAGAACGCTCGAAGAACGCCCTTTCCCGATCCGGTCCGATTCGTCGTCTGCCATCGTCGCCGCAGCTCCACAAGGTCGTTGGGCTGTTGAAACTTTTATTTGGGATCGTTGCGTCACGGAACAGATGCGCAACGATCCGTTGTTTGTCGCCCAGTGAAGAACGCAAAGAACGCACGAGAAAGAATGGGGGAGGAAATCCAAATAACAAAATGAGGAACGACCCTTCGTCGTCGTTCGTCACGGCGTTGATCCACTCCCGTTAATAGGCTTAAAACTGAGCAGAGATCAACATGAATAAAAATCGTGGATTATTTCCCCCAAAATTACCCCAAAGAAAACCCCCCGTAAGAACGTACGAATCCGCGGATCAACTTGTTCGTGGTTGATCCGCGTTCATTGTTTAAACTCTAAAACGGGGAAAATAAATTGAAATAACAAACCCCTACCTTTTGAAAGGATTGATCATTGACGAAGGTGTCATGCTGCCGTTGTCATCGAGATCCTTCAACGTCGGCGCAACAATCCTCTATCTCGATCTATCGTCATTCGTCACTGAGAATTCTCTCTAACGCCTTGCGGATTCGGCAGATATTCCTCTCAAACGTTGCCAATGATCAGCAATTGCTTAACCCATTAAAAAGGGAAACATGTTGTCATTTAATTACACGACAACATTAATGACGTTGACTTTCCATTTTGAAGTTATTATGAAGCGTTATTAATTTAGGAAATAGTTGCGCCATTATCGCGCTACAACGGATGTTTCCTTAAATGAAATAAAATAAACTTGTTAATTTATTTTATTTTATTTTACTTAAAACGTCATAAAATTAACTTTTTCCTTCACCCCGCGCCGGTCGAGGTTAGCCTCATTCTTAGGTAAATTTGTCATCCCGGACGCAACGGTGCACTCATATTTTTAATCTGGGCATCCATTTGGAAACTGCCACAACCGCGCACAAGTGCTGACTCACTTAACTAAAAAAAAAGTTCAAACCACCATTCCGGGCTCACTGGACCTCGGAATGATGTACCGTCTTTGCGATCGGTCTCGAAATAATTCCATATAATATTTAAAAATAATAACGGAAAATCTGAGACATTACATTCTCCCCACCTTGGTGCTTTACGTCCTTGAAAAGCCAAAAAAAAGGCTATTCAAAAAGATGAGGGTACTGGGCACGGATCTGGGCCTCCCGCTCCCACGTGCTCTCCTGAAGATTCTCGTGCTGCCACCGGATGCGCACTAAGGGAATTGATTGTAACGACCCAAAGTTTCATTAATGGAAAATCCCACTTGATCCAATTAAATGTCTCTTTATGAAAAATATTTTTATAATATGTCAACTTCTTTGGTTTTATGTTATGAATTTTGACCGTTTCTAATATAGTCATTGAACAGTAATCACATGATTAGTATAAATATTGGACTTTAACAAATCCAATTTACCCAGACAAAGGAAGCGATGGCCTCATCTAGTAGAATTTCCCCATATGAAGCCCATTTGTCGGAGCTCAGAAAATAGGTGGTGTCTTTGGGCTTCGCCCTTGACTAATCCCAAGCTGAGCTTCATCATGTCAAGCTCAAACGTGACCGTCTACGGGAAAGGTGGAAGTTGATTGAAATTACCACTCGAGTGATGTTATCCGAGCCACCCCAAGAGTCTGTCACCATCGCACACCTTACCCTTAGGTCTTATGCAGCTGTTTTAAGGGTTATGTAACAAATAAGTTGTACTATGTTCATGTAAATTATTTTTTTATATAATAATTAATATAATTTCTAGTCATTTTTGATACTTTGTAAATAGTTTTTAAAGTACAAATGGTGTTTTTAGTTATTATTTAATTAAGAAATCTATTTTATTAAATTAATGGATTTCTGAATTAAATAATATTTTAATAAAATAATAATATTATTATTAAATTAATTTTTATTAAATATAAATGATCTTATAATTTTATGAATGCAATTAAAATATTTATTAAGGTTTGAAAGCCATCTCTATCAGAACCCGTGAATTTTTTATAAATGCCGGTTTTTATTTTAAAAGTGAAAATTAACATATTTAGAAAAAAAAAATTAGATAAAATAAATGTCATTTCTGGAATCAGGACGTCGAAATTATTCAACGGGGAATTTTTCATAATTTTCTGAGACAGTCAAATTGTTGGGTAAAAATTAAATACCGTTTAAATATATAATGTGTTTTATGAAATCATAATGACCCAATAGTGATGTTATAAAATACTATAATATTTATGTTCGGCCAATATATGTTTTACCATTAAAATAATGTGATTTTGGGTTTGTTTGACTTACTTTTCAAAGCATTAATGGACCCCTCAAGACTTATTCAACACCTTGCCTTTTTAAATTAATTTCCATGGGAGTGTGACTCACCTCTACATAAGCAACCCTAATTATTTAAGAAGTTAGGACTTTGGCCTTATAAAATATTGTTTTACTCTTCCCTTTTCCAAAAAACATGGGCAAAAACCATGGGATGGTTTGTGGTTTGGATTAATTTAATGTAAGGGGACCCAAACCTAAATAATAAAGAATTTCCTCACCTTTCCTATATAAACCCACCCAATCTCCCACTTCCTCCTCACTCAAAGCCCTTGGAGTTCGTCAAACTTCTTCCCTACTCTCTATAGAATCCTCCCAAGGTGCCCCAAGCTCCCAAGAAGCCTCCCACAAGCCTCTCTCTAGCCTTTGGAAGCACACTTCCAAGTAAGGGTTTTTTCTTCCTTTCTCATTTTTGTCAATTTTCTTTAAGTTGTATTGCCCTTTTAATTTCAATTATGAATGTTGGGGTATGGTTTCACACCTCTGTAATACTTCCCTCTTATTTTTTGAATGATGGGGGACCCATTTCTCTCTCATTAAATGCCTCCCATGTACACCCATTACTACGCTGAAATTCCGAAAGGAACTTCTCTCTCTTCTTTTACATTCAAGCAATAATTTTGTATCATGAATCTAAATTCCATTACAATTGTTGGGACATGTATCTATATGAACTACTTAATGTAAATTACATGTAAATATGATGAGGAACCCCTTTCTCTCTCATCAACCATCTTTTATGAATTCTTATGTCATGCCGTTACGCTGCCGAAATTGCACCGATTTTCTAATCCAATGTCATTGTGTAGTGAATACCATGCCCATTTCTCCATCAGGGGTATTCACCTTTATGCACATTTACATATTGATTATAAAGTTTAATGTATTAATTACACATTCCTTTATCATGGAATAAATGATTATGTTTTATGAATCCATGTTTTATGATCCATGTGGCACACTTATGCATGGAATGAAATGTTTAAGAAGGGTGCGCCCTTATAGTGCTCCAATGCATTGGGTAAAGTATAGTATCATGATACATCATGTGAAATGAGTGTTGAATCATGATAATTCAAGTGAAATTATGGTTTACTTGTGATTTATGTGAAATGAGGATTTACTCATTCTCTATGTGCAATGAGCCTTGGCTCATGCTAATTCCATGTTAAGTGTTGTTGCCACATTTCCATGTTATGATTATCATGCTTTATCATGCCTTTATGTTCATGTTTTTCTTATGCTCTATGGATATTCCTATTGTCTAAAATTTATTGTACTCCTCATGTTATTCCATGTGTACTCCCTTACTGGGCTTTATAGCTCACCCTTTTCTTATGCATGTCCTCAGGTTTTCCCATGCAATGCTAAGTACGAAGGAATGTAGTGGTCATGTAAGGGAAGTTTTCAATAAATATATTGTATTTCATGTTTTAAGTTTTTATTTAATGATCCTAAGCCCCAAATACACTAAACCTCTTGATCTTCTTGTTTTATCAAGTGAAGTTTTATGTAATAAATCAGGTTTAAGTTTGTAATAAAAGTAGGGTTGTCATAGTTGGTATCAGGGGAAGGTTTAGTTATTTTTGGGATTAGGAAACCCTAGTAAAGCCTTAGATACAAGACTAAGTATAATAAAAACGTCCCTAAGTTTTGGTAAGTACTGACTAAGTGGTTTATCAAACAAATACATCCTTGTATGGATACGAGCAGGTAGAGGCGGCTCTGGCACAGATGTATCTTAGGGGTAAAACCCGAAAACACCGTTTTGAGCTAGAATCGAACGGGAACTGGTGCACGACAACGGTCCTTGATGCACTCTTGGTTACAACACTCCCGGGGGATATGTTTTGATAAATTCAAAATCTTAGTATGAACCCTTATTAAGGGAATTAAAAAAAATTCCCCTAAGAATATATGTTAGAAAGTAGATCATGAAAAGACTAGATTGAAGCCTATATAATCATGAGTTAAGGAAATAAAATTTTATTTATAAGTCATAAACTTTTGTCTTTGGATTACCCTTTATGTGTTACCCCTAACTTTCCTTTTATTCCAGCCAATGGCCGGTAATAGGAGGACTCAGGCTAATAACCGTTGTGAAGATTAGTGTGATGATTGTACTAATGAGATGCCAAATCCAATGGGAGTGGGAATCGTGAACTTTTCCATGCTTCTCTCTCATCTAACTCAAGTTTTGAATAGAAACACGGGTCAATAGGAATGTTCAACCCCCCCTAAGAAATAAGAAGTCGCTATCGAGAGCTTCATGAGACAAAGGCCTCCTACTTTTAGTGGATCATCCGATCCCACGATCGTTGAACAATGGATCAACTCCATTGAAAAGATATTCTCTATCCTCCAATGTTCTGAACAAGAGAAGTTTTTCCTGGAGGCTTATCATATGGAGGGTGAAGCTGATCAATGGTGGACTTTGATAAAAAAATATGAAGCCTGAGGAGGAAATTGAGGCATTGGAATGGAAGGATTTCCGGAAGATGTTTTTTGATAAATATTTTCCGTGCACCCTCCGGCTTTAGATGGAAAGGGAATTACTTTCCCTTAAGCAAAAAGATGAAGAATCTGTTGGATCGTACGAGGAAAACATCACGAGGCTTGAATGATACGCTTTCGGCTTTGTCGTTACCCTCGAATGCAAGGTTGACCGCTTCTTTGGTGGGCTGAAGCCTAGCTTGCGGAAATCATTAGCGATCCGTGACTTCGACAGCTATGGGGAAATTTTCTGATGTGCCCTCAAGGATGAAATGGAGATCGGGGAATCACATGAGTATCATGGGGACAAGAAGAATAAGGTGGAATTCAATGCTGGTGTTCCAATGGATAAATCCAATGGTGCTAAGAATATCCAGCACCCCACTTTCCAAAAGTGCAGAAAGAAGCACCCTGGAAATTGCCTTAAGGGGACAAGAAAATGCTTCAGGTGTGGAAGAGAAGGGCACCTAGCTGTTAACTGTCGGCAAGAAAGACTCGCGGCTGCGACAGAGAAGAAGAATGCTCTATTAGAACCTTAACACATTGTTAAATGCTAAAAATGCAATGAAACAGGTCATTTTGCAAATATGTGCCATAATCCAAGGGTTTTCAGAGATAACAAACAACCTCCAAGGCAGCAAGGAAGAGCTTTTTCCATCACTTCTGCCGAATTAAACCCCGAAAACGAAGTGGTGACAGGTACGCTAGTTATTCATTCAAGAATAGAGAACATACTTTTTGATTCAGGTTCTACGCATTATTTTATATCTCGGAAGTTTAGTAGAACAATCCCATCACCACCACAAATCATGGAAGTAAAGATGTTGGTGAGTACGGAAAATGGGGAAATCATTGCATCCCATGAATATAAGTCCTCCCCTATTATAATCTATGGATTGAATTTCCCAAGGAACCTCATCATACTCCCTCTAGTTGAATTTTATGCAATTCTTGGAATGGATTGGCTTTCTTTATATAGACCCAACAAAAATTTTTAGAAGAGGGAAATCACACTCCATATGGAGAATCGACCCCCAATTCTTTACAAGTGTTAGGAGGAAGATGAATCTCCTTTAGCTCCATCATCTCAAGCATGGATATTACTTCCTTATGAGCATGCATATCTGGATTAGATGATTAAGTCCAAGGAAGAAACCATCCTTGAAGAAATGCCTATTGTGAGGGAATTCGCTGAAGTGTTTCCCGAGGAACTTCCTAGTCTTCCTCCAAGAAGAGATGTTGAGTTCTCAATTAAACATATACCTGGGGCACTACCAATATCCAATACTCCATATAGAATGGATGTTTTTGAGCTTGAAGAGCTGAAGAAACAACTACAAGAGAATCTGGATAAAGTTTTTATACACCCAAGTGCTTCACCAAGGGGTGCACCAGTCCTATTCATCAAGAAGAAGGATTGGTCAATGCGGATTTTCATCGATTATCATGAACTTAACAAAATCACGATAAAGAACAAGTATCTTCTCCCAAGAATTGATGACTTGTTTGATCAGCTGCGTGGAGCACAATACTTCTCCAAGGTGGATTTGCGGTCGGGATATTATCAAGTAAGGGTGAATAAGGAAGATGTCCCCAAGACTGCTTTTCGTACAAGATACGGTCACTATGAATTCATATTAATGCCTTTCAGACTCACCAATTCTCCAGCAATATTCATGGACTTGATGAATAGAGTCTTTAGAGATTACCTTGACAAATTTGTGGTAGTCTTTATAGATGATATTCTAATATACTCTAAAACCAAGGAGGATCATGAGGAGCATTTAAAAACTGTACTAGAGACTTTGCGCAAGGAGAAGCTCTATGAAAAGTATAGAAAGTGTGAGTTCTGTTTGAAGGAGGTCTCATTCTTGGGCCATATCATCACAAGCAATGGGATATCTGTGGAACCCTCTAAAATAGATGCAATTGAGGGATGGCTGAGGCCAACATCGGTAATAGATATCCGTATCTTCTTGGGGTTAGCTGGATATTATCGACGATTTGTGAGGAATTTCTCACGATTTTCCAACCCTCTTACCAAGATAACTCGAAAGGGAGTAAAGTTTTCTTGGAGTGATGAATGTGAAGAAAGCTTCAAGGATTTGAAAAGGAGGCTTATCACTGCGCTCGTGCTCACTTTACCCATAAGTGGGGAACTTTTTGTGGTATTTAGTGATTCTTCGAAGAAGGGCTTAGGCTGTGTGCTGATACAGAATGATAAAGTGATATCCTATGCCTCAAGGCAGTTGAAAATCCATGAGAGAAACTATCCAACGCATGATCTGTAGTTGGCAGCGGTGATCTTTGCCTTGAAAATCTTGCGGCATTATCTCTATGGAGAGAAATGTGAGATATATACTGACCACAAGAGTCTTAAATATATATTCACATAGAAAGAGATTAATATGCGCTAGAGAATATGGATAGAGCTCATCAAGGATTATGACTGTTCAATACATTACCACCCTGGGAAAGCGAACAAGGTGGCAGATGCCCTAAGTAGAAAGGACCCAGCAATTCTATCAATGATGATAATTGGGAAGGATCCAACCTTCTTAGACTTGATGAAGATGGAAGTGTGAATAATAAAGAAGGGAACATCATCAATCCTTTCACAAATTATTGCTCAACCATCTCTTTTGAAAAGTTTAAAGGATGCTCAAAAGGATGATGTGGGAATTCAGAAAAAAGTGGAAGCTATCAAAAAAGGGAAATCCTCAGAGATTAATGTTAATGAAGAAGGAATTATGCGGTTTGGGAAAAGACTATGTGTTCCATTAAGTCTGGAGCTGAAGAAGGAACTTTTGGATGATGCACATAGTTCAAATTTCTCTATTCACCTAGGGAGCACAAAGATGTATCGAGATCTCTGAGAAAACTTTTGGTGGGATAATATGAAGAAGGAGATCGTTGAATATACATCAAAGTGCCTGGTGTGTCAGCAAGTGAAGGCAGAGAGGTATAAGTCTAAGGGGATGATGCAACCATTTCCCATACCAGAATGGAAATGGGAGAACATCACCATGTACTTTTTCACTAGACTTCCAAGGACATCCAAAGGCAACAATGCAATCTGGATTGTTGTGGATCGTCTTACAAAGACTGCACACTTCATTGCTATTTGGGAGGATTTCTCTTTGGATCATCTGGCACGGATATATATTAGGTAAGTAGTAAGGTTGCATGGAGTACCACTATCTATTGTGTCTGACCGAGATCCAAGATTCACCTCTAAGTTTTGGAAGATTCTTTAACATGCTCGGAATACTGAACTGAACTTCAGTACGGCCTATCATCCTCAAACTTATGGCCAATCCGATCGGACTATCCAAACACTTGAGGATATGTTGAGAGCGTGCTCAATGGACTTTAAAGGAGGATGAGATCAACATCTTCCTCTGGTTGAGTTCTCTTATAATAAAAGTTTCCACTCGAGCATCCAAATGGCACCATATGAAGCCCTGTATGGGAAAAGGTGCAGAACACCGGCATGTTGGGATAAGGTCGGTGAACGTAATATGCTTTGACCAGAAATGGTCAAAGAAATGGTGGAGAAGGTGAAAACCATTCAGCATCATATCAAGGTAGCCCAGAGTCGACAAAAGAGTTATGCAGATAATCTTTGACGAGACCTTGAGTTTAAATTTGTAGACATGGTGTTTCTACGCATATCTCTGTGGAAGAAGGTCATTAGGTTTGGAAAGAAAGGGAAGTTAAGTCCATGGTACATCAGCCCCTTCGAGATTCTTGATCGTGTCGGGGTTGTGGAATGTCGACTAGCATTCCCACCTACTATGGCCAAAGTACATGATGTCTTTCATGTATCCCTCTTAAGAAAGTACATAACATACCCTTCACATGTACTCCCTTTTTAGGTGGTACAATTGGAAGATGATCTTTCTTATGAGGAGAAACCAGTGAAGATATTAGATCGTAGAGAAAAAGTTCTACGAAATAAGACAATGCCCCTCGTCAAGGTGTTGTGGAGAAACCAAAAGTTTGAAGAAGAAACTTGGGAATCAGAGGATATAATGAAGCTGAGTTACCCACATTTGTTTTAGTGTGGGAAAAGGAAAATTTTGAGGGTGAAATTTCTTAAGGGGGGGATATTGTAACGACCCAAAGTTTCATTAATGGAAAATCCCTCTTGATCCAGTTAAATGTCTCTTTATGAAAAATATTTTTATAAGATTCCAACTTCTTTGGTTTTATGTTAAGAATTTTGACCGTTGCTAATATAATTGTTGAACAGTAATCACATGATTAGTATAAATATATGACTTTAACAAATCCAATTTACTCAAACAAAGGAAGCGATGGCCTCATCCAGTAGAATTTACCCATACAAAGCCCATTTTTCGGAGCTCGGAAAAGAGGTGGAATCTTTGGGCTTCTCCCTTGACCAAGACCAAGCTGAGCTTCATCATGTCAAGCTCGAACGTGACCGTCTACGGGAAAAGTGGAAGTTGATTGAAATTACCACTCGAGCGATGTTATATGAGCCACCCCAAGAGTCTGTCACCATCGCACACCTTACCCTTAGGTCTTATGCGGCTATTTTAAGGGGTTATGTAACAAATAAGTAGTACTATGTTCATGTAAATTATTTTTTTATATAATAATGAATATAATTTCTAGTCATTTTTTATACTTTGTAAATAGTTTTTAAAGTACAAATGGTGTTTTTAGTTATTATTTAATTAAGAAATCTATTTTATTAAATTAAGGGATTTTTTAATTAAATAATATTTTAATAAAATAATATTATTATTACTAAATTAATTTTTATTTAATATAAATGATCTTATAATTTTATGAATGAAATTAAAATATTTATTAAGGTTTGAAAGCCATTTCTGTCAAAACCCGTGAATTTTCGATAAATGTAGGTTTTTATTTTAAAAGTGAAAATTAACTTATTTAGAAAAAAATTTAGATAAAATAAATTTCATTTCTGGAATCAAGACTTCGAAATTATCCAACGGTGAATTTTTCATAATTTTCTGAGACAGTCAAATTTTTGGGTAAAAATGAAATACCGTTAAAATATATAATGTGTTTTCTGACATCATAATGACCCAATAGTGATGTAATAAAATACTATAATCTTTATGTTCGGTCAATATATGTTTTACCATTAAAATAATGTGATTTTGGGTTTAATTTACTTACTTTTCAAAGCATTAATGGACCCCTCAAGACTTATTCAACACCTTGCCCTTTTAAATTAATTTCCATGGGAGTGTGACTCACCTCCACATAAGCAACCCTAATATTTTAAGAAGTTCGGACTTTGGCATTATAAAATATTGTTTTTCTCTTCCCTTTTCCAAAAACCATGGGCAAAAACCATGGGATGGTTTGTGTTTTGGATTAATTTAATGTAAGGGGACCCAAACCTAAATAATAAAGAATTTCCTCACCTTTCCTATATAAACCCACCCAAGCTCCCACTTCCTCCTCACTCAAAGCCCTTGGAGTTCGTCCAACCTCTGCCCTACTCTCTATATAATCCTCCCAAGGTTCCCCAAGCTCCCAAGAATCCTACCACAAGCCTCTCTCTAGCCTTTAGAAGCACACTTCCAAGTAAGGGTTTTTTCTTCCTTTCTCATTTTTGTCAATTTTCTTTAAGTTGTATTGCCCTTTTAATTTCAATTATGAATGTTGGGGTATGGTTTTTCAACTCCCCCATACTGACCTCTTATTTTTTTAATGATGGGATACCCATTTCTCTCTCATTAAATTCCTCCCATGTACACCCGTTACTATGCCGAAATTCCAAAAGGAACTTCTCTCTCTTCTTGTACATTCAAGCAATAATTTTGTATCATGAATCTAAATTCCATTACAATTGTTGGGACATGTATCTATATGACCTCCTTACTTTCCATTACATGTAAATATGATGAGGAACCCCTTTATCTCTCATCATCCATTTTTTATGAATTTTTATGTCACACCGTTACGCTGCTGAAATTGCACCGATTTTCTAAGCCAATGTCATTGTGTAGTGAATACCAACTCATTTATCCATCAAGGTTATTCACCTTTATGAACATTTACATATTGATTATAAAGTTTCATTTATGAATTCCACATTCCTTTATCGTGGAATAAATGATTATTTTTTATGAATCCATGTTTTATGATCCATGTGGCACACTTATGCATGAAATGAAATGTTTAAGAAGGGTGCACCCTTATAGCACTCCAATGCATTGGGTAAAGTATAGTATCATGATACATTATGTGAAATGAGTGTTGACTCATGCTAATTCAAGTTCAATGAGTTTTTACTTGTACTTTATGGGCAATAAGTATTTACTCATGCTCTATGTGCAATGAGCCTTGGCTCATGCTAATTCCATGTTAAGTTTTGTTGCCACATTTCCATGTTATGATTATCATGCTTTATCATGCCTTTATGTTCATGTTTTTATTATGCTCTATAGATATTCCTATTGTCTAACATGTATTTTACTCCTCATGTTATTCCATGTGTACTCCCTTACTGGGATTTATAGCTCACCCTTTTCTTATGCATGTCCTTCGGTTTTCTCATGCAATGCTAAGTACGAAGGAATTTAGTGGTCATGTGAAGGAAGTTTTCAATAAAGATGTTGTATTTCATGTTTTAGGTTTTTATGTAATGATCCTAAGCCCCAAAGACACTAAACCTCTCGATCTTCTTGTTGTATCAAATGAAGTTTTATGTAATAAATCATGTTTAAGTTTGTAATAAAAGCAGGGTTTTCATATCGATCGCCCACGAAGGATCCTCTCCTGCCGATCCTCGATCTCCATCGGGTACTCAACAAAGGTCACTCCATCCTCAATGTCCAGCTCACCCCAGTCGATGATGTGTGATGGGTCATGCACGTACCTCCTCAGCTGCGACATGTGGAAGACATCATGTACTCGATGCAACTGTGGCAGTAGAGCCAGGCGGTACGCCACCTCGCCAACTCTGCCCAGGATCTGGAAAGGTCCGATGAACCTCAGAGATAACTTTCCACCTCTTCCAAATATCCGCAACCCTCGTTGAGGTGAGACCCGAAGAAAGACGTGGTCTCCCTCCTCGAACTCCAGAGGTCTCCATCGTCTGTCAGCATAAGACTTCTGCCGGCTCTATGCAGTCTTCATCCGCTCCCGGATGATCTGCACCTTCTCTGTGGTAGCTCGCACTAACTCTGGACCCATTAGTGATGACTATCCGGGGTCGGTCCAGCAAAGCGGTGACCGGTAGGGTCTCCCGTACAAGTCCTCAAATGGTGTCATACCGATGGTGGAGTGGTAGCTGTTGTTGTACGCAAACTCCACCAGTGGTAGTTGGTCCTCCCAACTGCGACCAAAGTCCAGGATACAGGCTCCTAACATATCCTCCAGAACCTGAATGGTCCTCTCTGTCGGACCATCTGTCTAGGGATGAAACACTATGCTCAAGCGTATCTAAGTCCCAAAATCCTCCTTCAATCCCTTCCACAACCGGGATGTGAAGCGGGCATCTTGTTCTGAGACTATAGTCGAGGGGACGCCATGAAGCCGAACTATCCCCTGTACCTAGAGGCGTCCCAAGCTCTCTACAGAACTCTGCTCCCTGATATCTAGGAAGTGGGCCGACTTGGTGAGTCGGTCAATGATCACTCAGATAGAATCATGCCCCTTGGACATTCGTGGTAAGCTCGTCACGAAGTCCATCGATATTCCATCCCACTTCCACTCTGGAACTTCCAAGGGTGAGCTAACCCTGCTGGAACCTGGTGCTCAGCCTTCACCTGCTGGCATGTGAGGTATCGAGAAACGAACTTTGCCACTGCCTTCTTCATGCCTGACCACCAGAACTAACTTCGGAGGTCCTTGTACATATTTTCTACTCCGGGATTTACCGCCAAAGGGGATGTATGGAACCCCCTCAGGACCTCCTCCTGCAATGCCACAGGTACAACAGTGCGTCCTCTGAAAATAAGTACGTGCTCCCCACCTTACGAATATCCATCAGGAGCATGTCCTGTAGATAACTGAGCACGTAATGTCACATAGTCAACATCCCCAAGTTGTTCCTCCCTAACTCGCTGTAAGAGTGGAGGGGTGATAACCATCGACTGTAGGTAAGCTGTATCCTCTCCATCCACAAAGGATAACTGTAACACGACTAATTGTTGTGTTTCCTCACTCAACAGTTGTGAGATCGACCTTATGCTAAGAGCATCTGCCACCTTGTTCCCATTCCCAAGAGTATAGATGATCTCGAAATCATAGTCCTGGAGGAACTCTAGCCAACACCTCTACCTCGGATTCAGATCCTTCTGTGAGAAGATGTACTTGAGGCTTTTATAGTCATTGTAGACAATGAACTGCTCACCCATAAGGTAGTGTCGCCACATCTTCAATGTGAAGACTACCGCTGCTAACTCAAGATCATGGGCCGCATAGTTCTGCTCATGCGGCCTATGCTAGCGTGAACCATAAGCAATAACCACATGCCACTGCATCAGGACACAGCCGAGCCCGGTCCCTGATGCGTCGCAGAAAACTATGTACTCGACACCCTCCTCCGGCAATCTCAAGACTGGGGCGCTCGTCAAACTCTATCTTAGCTGCTCAAAATCCTGCTGGCACTTTTTTTTCACACGAAGGGTTTCCCCTTCCTGGTCAAGTCCGTCATCGGTGCTAATATCCGGGAGAAATCAGGGATGAATCTCCGGTAATATCCTGCCAACCCAAGGAAGCTTCGCACCTCTGTCACGCTCCGAGGTGGCTCCCATGCTAACACAGCCTCCACCTTGGCTAGGTCCATAGCTACTCCATCTGCTGAGATGACATTTCCCAGAGAGTGGACCTCCCGAATCCAAAACTGACACTTTGAGAGCATCCCATAAAGCTGGTGCTCCCAAAGTACGTCCAGGACCATCCGCAGGTGTCTCACGTGCTCCTCCTCTGATGCTGAGTACACAAGGATGTCGTCGATGAAGACTACTACGAACCGGTCCAAGTACAGCTAGAAGATCTGATTCATCAACCCCATGAACACTACGGGGGCGTTCTTCACACCAAAGGGCATCACCAAGTACTCATAGTGACCGTAGAGACATCTGAAAGCCATTTTCGGTATATCCTCTTCCCGTACTCGTAGCTGTTGATAGCCTGACAGAAGGTCAACCTTCGAGAACCACTGTGCCCCTCTTAGCTGATCAAAGAGGTCATCGATCCATGGAAGTGGATATCTGTTCTTCACCATCACCTGGTTCAAGCACCGGTAATCCACGCACAACCTCAGACTCCCATATTACTTCTTGGAAAACAAGACTGGGGCCTCCTTGGGTGAGACATTGGGTCTTACGAAACCCTTCCTCTACAAATCCTCCAACTGCACCCTCAGCACACGAAGCTCCATGGGAGCCATCTGATAAGCTGATGAGGAAATCGGTGTCGTCCCAGGGTGTAAGTCCATGCAGAAGTCAATTTCCCAGTGGGGAGGTAACTCTGGAACATCTTCCAGAAAGACGTCCTCATACTCCACCACCACTGCTGGGAACTGAGAGCCCACAACATCTACTGCTCTGAGGGTAAGGCTAGCCAACTCATGAGTGATCAGCTTCCCCCTCTTATGCATGAGCCCATTTTGTGCTGCCTGGGTTTTCTTTTCTCCGACAAAGGAAAACCTTGTTCCATCACGGTGGACACACCGCACTCTTCGCCTAAAACAGTCAATTTGGGCATGGACCAAAGATAACCAATCCATACCGAGAATGATGTCATAAGGCATCGACGCTACCACTAAGAGGTTCCAACCGAAACTCTCACCTCCAAGGGTAAGGTCACACTGTCTGTAGAGGTGTGTGATCGTCGAGTTTCCTTCCGTAGGTGTCTCCAAGTGTAAGGATCGAGTCAACGGTTCTACCGAAATCTCGAGGTTTTGGACAAGACATGTGGATATAAGGGAATGAATGGAACCTGTGTCTATGAATACGGTAGCTAAGGTATAAAAGACACAGATTGTACCTCGAATCATCCCTGGAGCCCTTGGGTCGTATGCCTCGACCACATGCAGTTGTCCCCATCCCTGTCCCCTAGCTCCCTGAGCCTGGTTCTGACCTCCTGGGGGTGGTGGTGTAAGTAAGTCGAAGCGTCTACCACCACCCGCAGCTCTCCCTGCTCCTCTGCCATGTCCGCCTCCTGGCAGATCTGCCTGCTCCGTTCTCTACCTCTGCCTCGGTGGTCCATCCACCACTTCCCTGTCAGCAGCTCGATGTGTTGGGAAATCTCTAGCGAGATGCCCCCTACCGTCACATGCATAGCATTGCTTCTCCCTAGGCTGACTGGATCCAGGCTGAGAGCCCTGGATTGTCGATCCCCTGTCCTGGGTCCTCCTATGACGTCTCCCACGTCCAGATCTCTATGCCTGACCTCGGCTCCCTACTGTCGGTGTCTCTTCACCTGTATTCCTGCTACTGAATGTCGGCGGATGTCTCTGCTCTGCCAAGAAGCTCTCGATCACCAAGGCCTGCTCGAGCACTCCAGCATAATTCGAAATTCATAGAGGCACGACACTAGCTCAGATGTCACACCGTAGACCTCGCTCGAAGGTTCGATCTCTGAAGTACCGATCCCTGACCATATCCATCTAGTACCTGGTGAGGTTGGTGAACCTCGATGAATAGTTAGCCACCGTCATACTACCCTACTGGAGCTGAAGAATCTCCTAGATGCGCACATCTCTCAGCGTAACTGGAGAGATCTCCTCCCTGAAGAGTCGCTCAAACTCTGTCCACGAAAGAGTCTCCTCATTGTGAGTCTATGTGGTCAGACTCCACCATCGTCCCATGATCCCTGAAGAAGGCTCGCTCCTAGGATCACCATCTGGTCTGTCGGTGTCCTCACTAGATGGAAAACTCTGGTCACCGCCTCAAGCCAGTCCTCAGCTGCCTAAGGGTCGAGCTCGCCTCGGAACCTAAGGGGTATCTGTCTCAGAAACTCATGGAGTGCGCTAAGCCTGCGCTCCTCGCCGGTCGGTACTGCAGGTACCACTGGCTGCTCCACTAGCGGTATAGAAGGTGCACCACCTGGTGGCAACGCCTTGGGGGATGGTCCCTGTATCGAAGCCTTTTCACTGAGGGGGTCATCCTCGTGATCGTGCTGCTGAATCCTAGCGGGTACGCGTCGCGGAGGCATCCTGTAAAGAAACAAGATGTGTCACGGTCAATGAGTATATCTGGATAGCTGACACCAAGGATATGGAAGACACAACCCATTCTTATATGATGCATGTACCTTTTTATTTCCCCACAACTAGTGTTTTCATGAACTGGGTCGCAAAGCAGGTTATCAGAGTCCTGGTGTATGGATACGTCAGCCTCCGCACCAACACTGGAGTCTCTAGCCTGAAATCCGAACCTGAAACACTCAACACTGTTTCCCCCAACCAAACTCACAGACTCTTGGTCCTAAGGTAGAACCAACCACTCTGATACCACTCTGTCATGACCCGTCCCAGTGGGTCCTGCGTCGTGACTCCCCAATCCCGCCTCCAATAGGCCAGGGGCCGGTTACTAGCACCAAGTAGGCATGTCACTAACAAGGGAGGCATTTCCTAAGTACCTGTACACACACACACATCTCCAAGCCCACAAATGCTGAAATGTAAAACACTAAGGAACAAAAATGCATGCATACAACTAAACCCAACCAACAGAGTACGACGAAAGGTAGAGTACTGTAAAAGTAAACTGGTCCAGAATACAAGCCCACCAAAAGCAAGAGTCTAAAAAACTGCAAAGTCCAACCTGTAAGCACAAAGGTACCGGGACTACCGCTCGTAGCCGTAGGAACATCTCGGCCTGTAGGGAACTCAAAAAGCTCGGTCCTGTCCTAGTCCGCCCTAGACTTTGTGAAAAGGCTGCTTGTCTGCACAAGACACTAGACGTGCGGGAAAAGCCTGTGCAGGGGTGAGTATAACAATACTCAGTAGAGGACCCCAAAAACCACAAAGAAGTACACAAAGTAAAGGTACAATCAGCTATTCATAGCATATGTTTACAAAACATATAAAACAAACCAGATATACTCAAAACCTAGACCCGTGGTCTAGAGACAAGTCATGCAAACGCATACCCCCACAAGGGATTCCGTCCAAATATTTCATGATGACC
Organism: Viscum album; assembly: GCA_963277665.1. Classification (NCBI taxonomy): domain Eukaryota; kingdom Viridiplantae; phylum Streptophyta; class Magnoliopsida; order Santalales; family Viscaceae; genus Viscum; species Viscum album. The sequence continues at coordinate 602,658,746 of OY728148.1, forward strand.
TCATTCCTGGAGAACACACTCCACGAGTCTTATAGATCTGATGATGTCCGTCCGGGAAGAGCTGTTTGTCGGGAACCATCACGAGATATAGCTATACTCATTATGGGAGACACACTCCTGAGTGGGAAAGATTTCGATACACAGATGAGGATCACTGCCAAGTCCATGGAGGATACCACAACTCATCCAGAATTCACCTGCTAGGTAGAGGATCAACGCCCGGTAGAGTTGGTCACATCGATGCTTGACTCTACCTAGGGTCTGGAATGGATAGAGGATCTCGATTCGGGCCTCTCGGATGGATGTCTGACTCTATCACATAAATTCCTGCTGAAGGGATCATAATCCTGCATGAGGTAATGATGCCTGACCTTTACGGGAACAAGAAGAAGGGGCACTAACCCAAAATAATGATTTTCAAGGCACGGTGAACAAAAGGACCAAGTCGTTTTCCAAAAATTACACGGCGTGTAGAAATGATACACACCATGTTGTCCGACCCCGGGTACTGCCTGTGTACAACGGCCTGTGTCGTGAGGCTGGTCGTGTAGAAAACTTTATACACGGCGTGTAGTATGGATTACACGCCGTGTCTGGGTCACTGGGGTTGGCTCCGTGTACTCTGGCCATGTGCCCGTACACGGTCACCAACCCGTGTACTCAAACCTGTGCAATCTGCACATGGGGTGACCTGTGCTATTGACCTTGCCTGGCCGGGTGATGGAGTACACGGTCGTGTACTCCATCCCATGTCCGTGTATCCCCGGGATACACACCGAGCTCCGCGTAGCCGCCTCTGCCGAGCTGTACACGCTGTGCCGCCTGAAGCCATGTAGAGTATCTTGTGTCCGTGTACTACCCAAAGTACACACCGAGCTTCGGGGAAGGTCCAGCACGTCGTGTGACCGAGGTCACACACAGTGTGATCCTTCTCTGACCCCGAAACCATATCCTCCACCGGCCGAACTACACTGCGTGTTCTTCGGAGGTACACACCGTGTATTCTAGAAATTTCCAAAAACGGCGCTCTTCGCCAGCACGCCTCCTGTGTTGCTCCGTTCATCAATCCGGCCATCCGATTGCTGCAAAACTTCCAGGTTCTGGTCACCCCGAAATCATGAAGCTGCTTCCATCATTTTCAGGCCTCCGATCGGCCTTAAAAATGTGATTTGATCTTCCCGCGTGAAGAACGCTCGAAGAACGCCCTTTCCCGATCCGGTCCGATTCATCGTCTGCCATCATCGCCGCACCTCCACAAGTTTTTTGCGGTTCCAAACCTTCGATTTGGGATCGTTGCATCGAAAAATGGATGCACAAGGATCTGTTGTTCATCACCCCGCGAAGAACGCGCGAGAAAGAATGGGGGAGGAAATCCAAATAACAAAATGAGGAATGAACCTCTGTCGTCGTTCATCACAGCGTTGATCCACTCCCGTTAATAGGCTTAAAACGGAGTAGGGATCAACATGAATAAAAAGCATGGATTATTTCCCCCAAAATCACCCCAAAGAAAACCCTCCCATAAGAACATATGAATCCGCGGATCAACTTGTTCGTGGTTGATCCGTGTTCGTCGTTTAAACTCTAAAACGGGGAAAAGAAATTGAAATAACAAACCCCTAACTTTTGAAAGGATCGATCGTTGACGAAGGTGTCGCGCTGCCATTATCGTCAAGATCCTTTAACGTCGATGCAGCGATCCTTGATCTTGATCTTTCGTCATTTGTTACTGATAATTCTCTCTAACGCCTTGCGGATTCGGCAGAGATTCCTCTCGAACGTTTCCAATGATCAACAATTGCTTAACCCATTAAAAAGGGAACCATGTTGTCATTTAATTACGCGGAAGAATTAATGATGTTGACTTTCCATTTTGAAGTTATTATGACAAGTCATTAATTTAGGAAACAGTTTTGTTGTTACCGCACTGCAGCGGATGTTTCCTTAAATGAAATATAATAAACTGGTTATTTTATTTTATTTTATTTTATTAAAACGTCAGAAAAATTAACTTTTTCCCTTGACCCGCGCTGGTCGAGGATAGCCTCATTCTTAGGTAAATTCGTCGTCCCGGACACAACGGTGTGCTCATATTTTTAATCTGGGCATCTGTTTGGAAACTTCCACAACCGTGCACAAGTGCCGACTCACTTAACTAAAAAAAGTTCAAACCACTAGTTCGGGCTCACTGGACCTCGGAAAGATGTGCCCTCTTCGCGCCCGGTCTCGAAATAATTTTATATAATATTTAAAAATAATAACGTAAAATACGAGACATTACAGGTGCTTATATGGGGGATGATCTAGGTGGTACGCCACCTCACTAACTCTACTGAAAATCTGGAAAGTTCTGATGAACCTCGTAGATATCTTTCTACCTTGGCTAAATCTCCGCAATCCTCATCGAGGAGAGTCCTGTATGAAGACATGTTATACCTCCTAGAACTCCAAGGGTATCCATTTTCTTTTAGTATATTACTTTTTCCTTCTTTGTACAGTCTTCATCCGCTCTTGGATGATTTGCACCTTCTCAGTGGTAGCCCGTACCAACTCTGGACCCATAAGTGATGACTCCCCTAGGTCTATCTAGCATAAAGGTAATCTGCATGGTCGCCCGTACAAGTCCTCAAACGACGCCATGCCGATAGTGGAGTGTTAACCGTAGTTGTATGTGAACTCCACCAGTGGTAGGTGGTCCTCCCAAATACATCCAAAATCAAGGACACAAGCACAAATCACGTCCTCAAGTGTTTGTATGGTCCACTCTTACTAACCATCTATTGGAGGATGGAAGATAGTGATCAAGCTTAGCTGAGTCCCAAACGCCTCCTGTAATCCCTTCCATAACTGATATGTAAAATGAGTGTCTCGATCTGAAATGATCGTCAATGTCACTCCATGAAGTTGTACAATATCTTGTGCATAGAGGCATCCCAAGCCCTCTACTGATCCCTACTCTTGGATGGGTAGAAAGTGGGTCGACTTGGTTATTCATTCAAAGATCACCCAGATGGAACCATGGCCCCTAGACGTATGTGATAGCCCTATCATGAAGTCCATAGAAATACCATTTCACTTCCATTCGGGAACCTTAAGTGGTTGTTCAAATCCTGCTGGAACCTGATGCTCGACCTTCACTTACTAAAAAGTGAGGCATCGTGATACAAACTCTAACATTGCTTTCTTTGTCCATGGCCACCAGTACTGACATCGGAGGTCCTGTTATATCTTTACCACACTAGGATGTACCACCAATGAGGGTGTGTGGAACTCCCTCAACACATCCTATCATAGCGTCATTGGTACCATGGTGCATCCTATGAAATGGATGACATGCTCACCACCTTCATAAAATCCTTCAGGAGCTCATCCTGAGGATATCTAAGCACGTTGAGCCTCACAGTCAATGTCCCCAAGTTGTTCCTCCCTAACTCGCTGAAGGAGTGGGGGAGTCACTATCATAGAGTGGAGGTAGGCTGCTCCATCATTATCCACGAAGGATATCTACAACAAGACTAGGTAATCTATCACCTCACTTAGTAAATGTAATCTAGAACTTCGGCTGAGTGCATCTGCCACCACGTTTCCCTTCCTAGGAGTGTAGACTATCTCAAAGTCATAGTCTGGAGGAACTCCATCCATCGTTGTTGTCTTAGGTTTAGGTCCTTCTGTGAGAATATATACCTCAGACTCTTATGATCGTATTAGATAGTAAACCATTCACCCATCAAGTAGTGATTCCATATCTTCAACGCAAATACCACTACTGCTAACTCTAGATCATGGGTCATGTAGTTCAGCTCATGGTGCCTCAGCTACCATGAGCCATAGGAAATCACTGCTAGCTCCTGCATCCAGAAACATCCCATTCCAGTCTCTAATGCGTCATAATAGACTATATACGTAACGCCCTCTTCTGGTAGCCTCATAATGGGGGCACTCATCAGTCTCCGTCTTAGCTCCTAGAAACTCTTTCGGCACCTATATCCATAAGAAAGGTTTTCCCTTCTTTGTCAAAGCTAACAAGGGTGATATTACTCTGGAAAATTTAGGTACATATCTCTGGTAGTACCCATTCAAACCTAGGAAACTACGCACCTCGGTCACACTTCTAGGTGGATCCCAAGAAAGCATTGCCTCTATCTTTGTTGGATCCACTACAACTCCAGCCTCCAAGATAACGTGTCCTAGAAAGTGTACTTATCATATCCAAAATTGGCACTTCAAGAGATTTCCATAATACTAGTGCTCTTGGGGTGTATTCAAAACTATTTGTAGATGCGTGGTGTGCTCCTACTCCGACATTGAGTACACCAAGATGTCGTCAATGAAGACCACCACGAAGCGATCGAGGTAAGGCTGTAAGATCTTGTTCATGAGTCCCATGAACATTGTCGGAGCATTGGTCCTGACGAAGGGCATCACCAAGAACATGTAGTGTCCATATCATCATTTTAAGGTTGTCTTTGGTACATCCTCATCTCATACCCTGAGCTAATGATAGCCTAATCTGAGGTCTATCTTTGAAAACCACCGTTCTCCCTTCAGATGGTCGAAGAGATCATCAATCCTCAATAGAGGATACTTGTTCTTCGTAGTCACCTGATTCAGATACTGATAGTCCATGTAAATCCTCAAGCTCCCATCTACCTTCTTGGGGAACAGGATCGGGGCTGCCCATGGAGAAACATTGGGCCTTACGAACCCCTTCCTCAGTAAGTCTTCTAATTGTACCCTCAACTCATAAAGCTCCATGGGAGCTATCTGATATGTTGGTGTATATATTGGTGTTTTACCGGGGTACAAGTCGATGTAAAAGTATACCACTACATGGGGACGTAGTCCCATAACATCATCAGGAAAGACATCAACATATTGGTCCACCATAACAGGATAGATCAGACTCCTCTCGTCCACTACACTGAGGGTGAGGCTAGCCAACAGATGAGTGATTGGTTGTACCCTCCTCCGAGAAAGACCTTCCTATGCTACAAAGGTTTCCTTCTCACTGGTGAAGGAAACCTTGGTCCCATTATTGTGGAAACACCACAAATTACACCTAAAATAATCAATTTGAGCATGGATTGTGGATAGATATCCCATACTCAATATGACATCATAATGCCTCGACACTGCTACTAGGAGATCACAGCTGAAGCTCTCACATCCTAGAGTAATCTCACACTACCTACACAAGTGTGTAATTGTTGAATCCTCTCCCATAAGAGTCTTTAAACATAAGGATCGAGCCAATATATATATCAGAATCTTTCAGATCCGAATGAGTGTCGTGGAAATAAGATTAATTGACACCTATGTCTTTAAGAACTACAGCTTGGGTGGAGTAGACACAAATCGTACTCGAATAATCTCTAGAGTGTTGTGGTCATAGGCCTCAGCTACCTAAAGTTGATCTTGTCCATTTCCACCTGCTCCCTAAGGTTGGGGTGGACCACCTGGGGGTGGTGGCGGTAAAACCTCAAATCGATGCCCACTGCCTGTTTCACGACTAGCTCCTTATCCATGTCTGTGGCCCTGCCGACCTCCCCACTTGAATATCTTCCTCTTCCCCAGCGGTCCCTCGACCATCTGCTAATCATCAGTACAAGTGGCTGGGCAGTTGCAAGCTATGTGACCCTTCCCACCGCATGTGTAGCACTGTCTGATCCTCTGCTAACTCCCTCTGTCCCGTGAGCTCTACACCTCTGTCCCTACATCCTGGGGTCGCCTTCCAGAAGGTCTGGCTTGCTTGGACCTTTGTGTCATCTTCATACTACCATCTACAGATGACTCGGTTGTCATCGTGATCTCTCACTAGAATCCTGGATAGCTGGCACGTGGCGGCATCCTATAAAGAAACAGGTGTTCCACTGTCAATAAGTTATACCCGATGAGATGACTCAAAGAGATCAATAGAAAAACAACATTTTCAAAACACATGAAAACAGTGGTTTTGTGCACCAAGTTAGAATCATAATTTAGTGTCCTGGGGTATTGATACATTGGCCACTGCACCAACACTGGACTCCCAAACTGGAACCCAAACTCAATACACTTAACACTATTGATCCATTGAAAAACATAGACCTTTAGTACTTTTGGTAGAACCGACCCCTCTAATACCACTTTGTCACGACCCGTCCCCTGGGTCCCGTTCTGTGACTAACCTGATCCCACCTTCCATAGGCTCGGGGCTAGTGACTGGCACTGAAATGGTGAAATCCAAAAAGGAAAGGAATTACCTTTAAACCTGTACACACACATACTAGGTATACAATGAAAGCAAACCACAAATTGAATTGATGATAGTAAAAGTAGTACTGAAATTAAAGGGGTCAGAATACAAGCCCAACTGAAAAGTAAAAATAAAAAAGGGAACAAAAGGTGCTCTGGAGGTCGCCAACCAAGAATCCTACATGAAGGGTAAGTACAGCTCGTCGTCTGTCTTCACTACCGCTCACCGCAACCATCTATAACCTCCGAGCACTGTCCAGCCCTGGCTCCCAAATCCCAGTCGAGATGTTTGTCTTCTGCACAAGGCACAGCAAGGTGTGGGGGAAGCCCGTGAATGGGTGAGTATGAAAATACTGAGTAGGGACCCCGAGACCCCCGAAGGACTCTCGAAATTCCTCAAAGGAAAAAACCACAAATCATGATCTCAATCACAAAACACAAAGTAAAGAGAGCTCACACCATGTAAAACTTAAGTATAGAAGTACTGATGATTAGTCATAAATAAAGATAATCTTATTCTGTCCAGAGGCTCTACTGCTGACCCATACATGATCATTATATGCTAACCCAGCAGGATCTCTAGGCGCTGACCTACACAGGATCGTTGAGTGCTGACCCACATAGGATCAATAGGCGTAGACACACACAGGATCGCTAAGCGCTGACCCACACAAGATCGATAGGCGCTGACCCACATAGGATCGCTAAGTGCTGACCCACACTGGATCGATAGGTACTGACCCACACATGATCACTATTCATTCTTCACATCACAGTCAGCCACTGGATTCCCGCACATAGTACACTTGATTCTGGGAGGATCCTCTCCTCAAGCCATCGGTCATACCTCAACCATCATGAAGTCCCACAAAGAAGTAACCTAATAACCTTCATGTCATAAGGGTTCCAACACAATGGATGATGTGTTAATAGGATGCAAGATCTGTAAATTATAGGCATTTTAGTGTTGAGGGACCAGTTGGATTCGACTACAATCCAACCTAGTCGTACTCCAAATTTCTCCAAAACTCAATTCGAGTATCTCAAAAGGACCACCTCGTTCTAAGGGTTCCATCACCATAGACGGTTCATCAAACGAATGCCTAGTTTAGAAGATAAGACCCTTTAAGAGAAATTGGGCTAAAATGGTCTGGGACCGGTCCGGTTGGGCTCGGTCCGGGCTTTGGGCTCGGCCCATCGGGCCGTGGGACAAGTCCAACTCACCCGGATGGGTGCACCTCGCCAGGTGGGTGTGGCCCGCTAGTTGGGCAGGGCCCGCCAGCTGGGCGCGGTCTGCCTCCCCGAACGGACGAGGGTCTGTTCGGGCTCCCCAAATCAGCGGCGCCCCTCCACCTGACTGGTCCACGTGGACCGATTAACAGCGAGACCCATGGGTGCGGGTCCAACCTCGGCTACAACCCTCCTCCATGGCACGCCGCCCGCCATAAATGCGGCTGACAAGGGCCGATCGCTCCTGTCTAATATGGCACCTTCAGGCGTCGCCATCCCCTCATAATCAGAGAGAGTCGGCTGCCACCTCCTCTGGTTGTTGGTGCCACCGCACCAGCAGAGCTTCCTTGGGCCACTAGTAGAGCTCTGGAGGTCAAATTCTTTCTAGTCTGTACCTACAGGCCACACAAGACGCCTCCTATACTACGGGGCCCTCAGTTTTTTATTGCCGCCACGTTTCTTGGTTTCCGATGAAGAACGCAAGAAAAGAAAAATTGGCGGAGGGTCCGGCCCATGTTTGGTTCGGACCACGCCCTCCGTGTTAGTGTTATAACAAGAGTAGAGTTCAAGAATCATCAAGAGAAGATGAATTCATAAAACTATTAGAATAGAAACAAACCCCTACCTGGAACTCATTTGGAAGACACTACAGATGAGGGAGAAGAACCCGTGTTCAAAGGTGTTCGACAGCGTTCATTCGTCTGTCGTTCTTCATTGGAGAAGGTTTCTACCGGCGTTTCATCAGAGCTTCCTCACATTCATCCCCAAAACTCATGCCATAGGTTTTTTTAAATAAGAGAAAGGGAACTACCCACGTTGTGCTTCATTAATGTGGTTAATTAATGAACCGCAATTAATGTTCCATTAATTCTACGAGCATCTTGGTTACACAACCAAAGGTCGTGTCATTAAATGAATCCAATTAAAGACTGACATTACACTACGATCCGACCACTATCGCTCAATGGTTGAAATAAAATAAAATAAATCATAGAGTTACTTTTTTTGTAAAGTCCAAAAATTAACTTTTTCATTCGACCATTGCTGGTCGAAGTTAAGCTTTCCCTAAGAAAATCTCGACGCTATGAATTCAATAGTGTCCTTTGATTTTTAATCCAAGCACTGGTTCAAAAGATATAAATCATGGCTCACATGTTTACTGAATATACCTTAAAAAAATTCAAAATTCTGTTCTGGGCTATCTGGGCCACGAAATCACATGCCACCAATTTTTGCAGACTCATAATAATTCCATATAATTTAAATAAAATTTATATAGAAATTCTAGGTCTTTACAATATTCTCTGGATAAGACCATATATAAAAATTACACTTAGTAATAATAAGAGGGTGACATGTTTGATATTTCATTAAATAAAATACAATAACGTCACAATCTCATCCAAGTGGACCATAATGGACATAAATCCAACCCTTGTACTATTAGTGATTATATATTCTCAATAAATAATATTTATTCAAGTTATTGGGAAATTTAATGGTTCTTATTATTTTATTTGTAACTTAAATATCTCGATTTACCCTTTATCATGCTAATAAAATTACTAAGTTTACTATTCATATTTACCAAATATAAAAGTAATATATTTTCTATATTTGTACCCAATTATTCCAAATATTGAATCAATTTTTAAAAATTTAAAACACAAAAATTTCAATATTTAATCTAAAATTAATCTTGAAAAAATCAACAAAAAATAGTTTTTTGTAAAATTCTCTTTTTAAATATAAAATGTTATAGTAATAATTCAAGTATAAAATCTATTTTTAAAAGAATAAATGGATTATTTTAAATAAAAATAAATTATTAAATTTTAAAACCAATTCAAAATATAAATTATCCATGTAAATACTTTAAAATAAAATACACCTTTCAATAAAAATTAGTATTTTTCATTATTCCTTGAAAAATCAATATTTTCATAAAATTAAAAAACACTTCCTAAGATAATTTTGACATGGTAAATTTAAAAATTAAAATCATTTTTATAAATTAAAATTCTATAATTTTAAAATTAAACTTTTAAACATAATATTATAAGAAAAAGGTTTAATGAAATCATTTTATTTTTTATTATTAAAATCACTTAATATATTTAAAATGAATATATCTACATAATTATAGAATAATAAATACTAAAAATTAATTATCATATCATAAACTTTTTTTTGTAGTAATAAATGAAGATTAAAAAAAATACTATGTTCGATATCATACATAACACACAATACCAAGATTAAGCATCTATGAAATATTATTACTTAAATATGACTGTTATAACCTTACTGTTAAATTGGTGGGTATGAATAGGAATAAACAAATTATGCTATATATTTATATATAAAGTTCCTAATCAATGAAAATTTATTTAATAATTCTTAGGAAATAATCATTCAATTTTTAGTAAAGTCATTTTATTATTATGAAATACTTTTTTCCCTCAAAAATGATTTTTTATTGCTTGTTGTGAGAAAATATATAATTAATTCAGGAAAAATTTATAAAATTTATTTAAAATATTATTTTTTATCAAATAATCATGTAAAAAGTTTTTAGAGAAAATTTTAATATATTTTTTGAAAATTTTTATTTTTTTATGAATAGTGGAAAAACTGATTTTTAATAAAAAAATGCCTTTTTAATTCAAGAATTTAAAAAGTTTTATAATATTATAAAATGGTTTAAAATTAAATTCATTTAATTTATATAACTAATAATCCAATTAATGTCCTATTAATAAATTGTATGCTTTATTTGGTATAAACACTTCATCTATTTAAGAAGACATTTTTCTGGAAAATCTATTTTCATCACATCTTACAATTTTAATTTTAAATTAAATTATAAAAAATATATGAACTTAATTTTGAAAAAATGGATTCCATGTTTGGAATTATTATAATTAATTATTATTAATATGTTTGAATTAATTTTTAGTCACAATGAATGGAAACTATGGTAAATAGTTACAACCATAATAAAGGGTAAACATGTTAATTAAGGTTAAAACAATGGGGCTTTAAAATCTAACTAAAAATTTAATTTAAACTATTTAATTAGTTAAGTTCATCCATACTCACATCTGTTTCTAATTTATGGGCACTGGGATCTTTTTTCTTGGATAATGACCTATATAATATTTTACATAAAAAAAATACAAACTGTCACTCTCTTACTTTTAAATTTCCCATTTATCTTTACATAGGGATAAAAGTAAGTTTTAAAAGAATATTAAAATTTATTTTTATCATAATTATTTTTTTATTATATAATTTCCTTAAATTCTTGTATAATGCTGACATATTTCTTGTCCAAGTAGTAGAAAAAATAAAGTTATTTTCAAAACATAAAATGTAATATATTTTTTAAAACAATTATGGTCTCGCATTAATTTTATGGTTAATAATAATTTACAATTTATGTTTTAATAGTTTATATTTTTATTTCATACTTTTATTGATTTTTTAAAGTCAAAATATATGAATAGTTATTTAAATAACATTAATGATATTTTATTTTATATAATATTTTATTAAATGATTTAAAAATCATAAAAACAATGAAAGATGGAAATTGGAATGTTAAATGGCCAAAAAATTTATTAATTGACCATTTATAAAATAATTTTTACCTTATAATTAAATTTATAACCCTTGACGATTGAAACATGTGTTACCATGGTTAAGGATAAAAACGGGTAATGAGGGGTTAAACTAAAGAGATAAGGTTTACAATGATCTCAAAAATTTTATGAAGCATATTGGATGAGATTATTTAGAAAATTAATAATATTTAATTTTATATAAATCCGATTTCAAACCACTTTCCCAGGAATTTGACTTTATGATATTTTAATGTTTTGCAAAAACACAAGAGTTCCCCTCCCCTCACTTATAAAATGCACCCCCTCCCCCCTCTTACACACATATTTTGAGAATACTATCTCATCTATGAACTAAATAAATACCTTCTTAACATACCTATTAATTCCCTAAAAGTATTATTTTGGTCATAATACTAACTTTATAGGTCTTAAGGTGTAAAGAAATAGTGTTTGCCCGAAGAAGAGTTATAGATTTTAACCAAATGTTTTAGTTTTATTTCTTCTTCTACTTCCTTGAAATAATATCAACCCATTACGATATAAATAATAAGTATCTATAATATAATTCTATGTTATTATGTAAATTTATATACCTTAATCAATCTCATCCTTCAATAAAATGGCAAATTAAAAAACCATTCGTCTGTACAGTGGACTACCATATTGTGAACTGATGCACTTTGTTTTCCATCATAGCCTCTTATGGATTGATATAATGAATGGTTTAATTTTAATATATATATAATATTAAATACATATTTATAATTATAGAAATATAATATATCATATTTTTTCTTACCTTTCTAGCCAATGAAAAATGATAATGTCATTCGTGCATAGGTGTGGATTACTACCTCCATAAAGCGATGCGATTCATTTTTCATCACTACATCATATGGATTGTGTAGATAAGTGTATTTAAATAGGTAATATGATATTTATTATACAATGACCATTTTTTTAATAAAAAATTATACTTAAATTGTGTCCCTTGTGTTCATTGAAAAAATGGAAATGTTACTCATGCATGCGTACGACCTACCATCTCTAGCATTGTAACATAATTAATTTTTCAGGGCCATATTGCACAGTTTATTCTAAATATGTAATTATTAAATAAAATTGATAATTTTTTCATGATTATTATTCCTAATATTATTTAATAATTAAAAATTTAACCACATTTATCCTACAGAATCTGTTTTGGGATTATGAATTGAACATTCTCAAAACGTTAGACACAAACTTAACTAATGAAGTAAATAATTAAAACATGATCGTAAATGATATATAATGGATAATAATAATAGAATGAACAAGTAAATGTTTCATAATAATTTAAAAAACTAATATAATTTTATTATTCAAGAATTAATTAATGTATGATTCTAGACGGTTTTCAAGGATAGAGATTTCAAATATTAATTACCTTTCTTTGAGACTTAAATTATTTTCACTGAATGTTTTATTTTCTATAGTGTATAATAATAAATTATGTATTAAATTTAACATTCTTAAAAATATATTCAAATTTATTTACTTAAATTATTTTATTGGTTCAAAATTTATCAATTCTTAAGGAACACTTTATCTAAAAATATCATTTTAAATGTTTTAATGATTTATTTTATAAAAAAATTATTCCATGTCGATATGCTTAAAATTATTTTATTGATGTGTTTTTATGTTCAAAAATAAATTATAAATGATATTTTATTTCTCTTCTAACTTCCTTTAAAATGTTTGATAATGAATATTTTCATGGGTTTTAGACAAAATGTTTTGATTTTTTTTTACAAAAGGAAAAGGAATGATCAATATTAACTTATATGGTGATTATGAGATTTCCCATCATTGTAACTATTATTTTATATTTGGATTCCTTTATAATATTCAATTTTTTCTCCAAATAAATACCCCAATTCCCTTTTTTATGGGTATTTTATGTTAGAAATTTATGTTTTAAAGGAGTGGATATACCAATATCTGGAAATGTTTTTATTATGGGTTCAAAAGTATATTTTTACAAGTTTGATGATAGAAGTGAAGGATTAAATGTTTTTATAAATTTTATGTCACTTGTACATTGTTTATGATGGGGTAATCTCGGTATAGCTCTCAAACTCTCCTGGTAATGATTATGTTCTCCAAATAATTGTGTTGGAAGTTGACCATATTGGTTATTACACTTAGAAGGGTTCTTCTAAAGGTTTTATAAAGATGATGTTCAATGGTTCCTACAATAATTTTATATGAATTGTAAATAGTTTTTATGGAAATAATTTATTTAAAAAGTTTGAATAACAGTATTTTGTTTTAATTAAATCATTATTCCCTTTTAGTGTAAAAGGTATATTTTTTAAAAAATGGTTTTCGTGGTTTCTCTTATTTTAAAATAAACCCTATAGATTATGATTTTTACTTATTTTTTTATAGAGTGATTTATGAAAAAAATGGATAGGTAAACTAATTTCATGTATAAGTAAATGATTATCTAATATAAAATTTTATTATGTTAAAGGGAATTTGTATTTTATGATATTGTTGTTTTGAACTGCACGAAGAGTTATTTTTTCATCTATTTACCTTATGGAGATTTATATTCCTATTCTATGTTTTCAAATGTTTTTTTAGGATTGGAGGGTTATTTAGAACAATTATTAAGTATTAATAAGGAAAAAATAAAAGCTAGGTATAGTGGAAAAAAACTCAAATAAAGTCATGGTTATTATTTCATATGGTTTTCTTAATTATATAATACTCAAAAATTAAAATGTCCTTGGGAATATAAAAGATCCATTATTTCCATTTGATGCTGTAAGTTTTGGAAGGTTGAACATGGGTTACATTTATTTTTATTAAAGTTAAAAATGTAAATATTATGTTTTAAGAACCAGATTATGGCTGTGCATGTTCAGGGCTGTTATACCTATGATATGTAAAAATATTCACATTAATATATATTAATACCTAATTTCATGAATTAGGGAAACCATCCCCAATGTGAGTTCCAAATCATAATTGTTAAGAAACTCTAATGACAACCTAGCTTTAGAAATTGGTTTTGTATCTTTTCATGGATGTGAGAGTTATTGGGTGTTTTCAGTTCCATTAATAAACCCCATTAGAAAATGTTTGAGATAAGAGTAGCAACCCAATATGAAGGTTGTGGAGCTGTAATCATACATTCACAAACCAAGAATTAAGCCACCCCAAATAATAATAATAAATTCCTAGTTAATATTTCAAAAATAAATATACGAAATAAAATTATTGCATCTCATAATAAAATAATCTCCCACATTATATAATTATTAAAAATAATATAATTTAATAATAAAATAATTATAAGTATAATTACATTTTTTAATTAAAAAATACCTTAATATTTGAACATCATAATATGCATACATATATTAAATAAACTCAAAAATATGAATGTAACAACACTTATCCATTTTATGTACTCAGTAGAGTTATTGTGCATAGTTTTAAACAATTCACATAAACTATGCAACAATAAAAAAATTTATGCTCCCATTTTTTCATAAAGTTAATATATAATATATAATTTATTTAATTAATGAAATCCATTGTGTTATATTTATACCATCAATAATAATCCCCCCCAAATCATGAAAAATATTACCCATCAAATTATTTCACTCTCTAGGTGATCCCCACTAAGAGTTCTTCTATAATACCTTTATGTTCATGATAAAAAATTAAACTACCTTAACATAAATCTCTATTAGCTACCCTAATTTGTTCTAGATAAGGTATATAAAAGAGACATCATAAAAAACAACACATTTGAATACTAAAAATGAAATTGGTGTAAACATTTCCTCATTAATGAGATACTAATATTTTACACAACATGAAAGTACTGAGTTCTATATTTTAAATAGGGTTTTTAGCGGAACCCATCCTCATTCGGTCGTACCTTTCATCCTATATTTTTTGATAGAGCCCTGGGTGATTTTGATGGATCTTTCATCCCTCCTTCCATCACTTTGATCCACTGGTTCCAGTGGATGCCCGTTGGTGGTCGGTGGTAAACCCTTATCTTCTTCTTCATTGTTTTATTCTATTTTTCTCCAAGGTATATAATATAGTGGTGTGGTTTTGTTTTGGGTTATGAGTTGGTATTTGTTTTGAAAACCCTTTTATTTGGTGTAGGTTGATCTATGATCTAGGGGTGCGGTTGGGGTTTCCAGGTAGTTCATCTTCACCTTGTAGTGTATAGTGAGAATGGAAATGTTATTTGAGGTAGATAATTCCTTATTTTCTTTTTTGTATCATGTGGTATGGTTTTTCACTAGTTTAACTATGGGGTATAGTTGTGTTTTATTAATTAAAGATAAATAATTGACTAATTGATATTGAAGGGAGGGAAGGGGACTGATTTGCCTAATTTTACATCTTTGACATTGTTTTGACATTTTGATCATATGGTATAAATGCCTCACTAATTTTTTTTGCAATTTGGGGATTTATTTGTGCTGAATTAGGATGAGTTTTGGAACACTTTCTTTTTTTGCTTTGTTTGATATCACCCTAGAGGAGAAATAGACTAATCACTTATATTTGGACAATGAAATAGTTTCCCTAGGATTGTGGCTTTCCTAATAATGCATTTAAAATAAAGAAGTTGAATTAATAAAATAACCATACTAAATCATTAAAATAGTTTTTTTGTCACTGATGTGTGGTTGTTGTGTGGTTGGGGAATGTGAGACCGATAGGTAAGATGTAGAAGCGATTTTCAAATGGTGAGGTGATGGTTTTTTTGGCTGTTTATTTTGGGCCATGAGGTGATGGATTGTTTTTTCATGCTTTTGAGGTGGTCAGGTGATAGTTTGTTTATCCATGATTTTAGGTCGGTGAGGTGATGATTCTATGGGAATGTTGAGATACTTGTGATGTTTGGTTTCATTTTTCTAGATACACGAGTAGTGATAGAATTATATTTAATAATGGTTGAAATTATTGGAGTTTGGTTTGGTAAATGTGATGGAAATTATTAATGAAAATAATAAATGATGGGTTAAGTGGTTAAGTGTGTTTAATGATTAATAATTAAATGAATGATCTGGATAATGGGATTTGTTGTAAATGGTAGGTGTGGCTTGTGTCTTTTGTGGTGTTATACATTTAGTGGTGCTAGATAAAGTGGCAGTGTGGTTATTTGGTTAGTTTTTTTGTTGTCAACCCCTAAGTTAGGATTACTCAGGGATTATATAAATATTTATACTTGTATATTCGTTGTGATTTCTAAACACACCCCACCCACATTGAGCACTATATGTTAACACTTATATTTTTATACAAAGGGTATTTTTCCTAATATCCCGATGATAAGTATAGATGGATGGATACCCGATCTTCCCTACTCTCTCTTTTAAGAGAGTATATATGCATAGACTATAATGGATGGAGGTTTGTTAGTACACAAGGTGATGATCCATGTATCTTCTGGTGGGATGTGATCTGACCATGTTGTGGGGTGGTGGCCTGAGTGTCTTCATGTGGGATGTGATATAACCATAATATGGGGAATCTTATGGTGGGGGTCCTTCATGGTAGGAGGAGGGAATGTGGTTGATTTCCTTCATGTTCAATATACCCTACTACTCTATTTATGGAAGTTTTCATGATTTGATGGCCCAGGTGTCTTCAGCTAAGATAATATGTGACTATGTTATGGATTAGTGGCCCAAGCATCTATGAGTGTGATGTGATGTGATTGTGATTGTGGAGAACTGGTAAATTTTATTTAGAAGAGATGGGAGCTCTAATACATATGAAATTATGGTATAAGAGAGTAAAATCAATGGTAAAGAATTGTGGGTTACCAATTATTGATATAATTCTTATTATGTTATTATACTTGGCATGAGTTATTTGGTGAGAATTCCCTGGTGTGGTTTTAATGGATTATAGACCTGTTTAGGTGCTATTGGTTCTACTATTTGTTCATGGGTGCATTGGTATTCTTCTTTATCATGTGAACAAGAGACATTGGTTTTTCTACTGAGTATACTTGTATGATCACCCTTTTTATTTAAACTAACTATTAGGATTCCAAGAGGATTACATGGACTATGCTAGAAGGCACTAGATCAGGCCTTTTTGGATAGTTTCTATATCGATGCTTTAGCTTTTATTTTGGGTATTTACTTTTAGATACTTTTACATGTATTATTTTTATTTATTCATGCATTATGGGTTGGTTTTAGTTTCCTTTAATATTAATTCATGGAGTTTATTATGGTTTATTCATCTTATCTTCCAATATTTTTTATATTAAAGGGGTTAATTCATACCATTTATATTATTTTTTATACCCTTGGTGCTAGTCACCAACCCGGGGCCTACTGAAGGTAGGACTTGGGGGTCATTATCTCTCTCCCCTCATTACAGTATCTTTAGAGGGAGGGGTCATGACCGAGTAGTGATGGAGTTAATAGTTGGGAGATATGATGGATTTTGGTGTTAATCATAGTGATGATTTTATAGGATGTTATGGAAATAATGTCAGTTTACCTTGGGGTCTAACATATTCTAGGGAGACCTGTTATGACATAGGCTTTTAGGTCCCCCATGATCCAATGAATGGACTCTGAGATTATTGAATGAACAAGTGAGGTGCACTTATTTTTATGGTAGAGACCTAATAGAGGTACATGCATCATGATGATTTGTGTTTTTATTTGAGTTTGTATGTTTTGATATGGTTAAAATGAATAAAGTAAATTAAAATTAATCTAAATAAGATTGCATAATATCGTGATTTTGAACATTCTTATTTTGTTTTCATTTATGGATAATTTATGTAGTCCACATGTGGCTCAAGTAGTTGGGGTTCAACAAGATGATCTAGTTGATTATCGTTGGGTTGATCTGATAGAGGAGGATTAGGCTCATAAGAGGTATTTTCACACTTTTCAGTGGTATTATTTTGGGAAATATGTGTGAAGTGCATCGAATGTGGAGATAGAGAGTTAGGTAGAGGAGATTAAGATCACTTTCAGTTTGATCTAACCCATAGTGGGGTATTGGGTCCCTTTGGTATTTAGTCAGATATGGGGAGCTATGTATTAGTGTTGGATGCTATATCTGGGTGAGTGGATAGAGGAAAATGTTTCATGGTTCAAATTTTAGAAAAAGTTCTGGGTAGAGTTTCTTTTGGCAACCATGAAGGCAATGAGGAGCTAAGACCTTATTTCTCTTCATTAGGATAGTATGTCAGTACAGGAGTTGGGAATCAAGTTCAAGGACCTTCTATGTTTTTTCTAAAAAAAATCTAGATGAGGAGTCTTGTGTGACACATATTGAGGAGGAACTCCATCATTATATCCATTTCATAGTTACTTTTTTTATGTTTCCAATATATCTCTAGGTTTAGAAGAAAGAAGATGTGATCAAGCGGATGAACATTCTTGGAGGTTTACCAAGAGAGATGAATCAACAGGGTTCCTTAAGGAGTAGGGTTGTCAGTTGCAGGTCTCAAGCATCAGTATATTTGAGGTTTCAACATATGGGGAGTTTTCCTCTGCATATTACCTTACTTCTTTCTATGGCTAGTGGTCTCCATGATTTTCATAGAGATATCAAGTCAGTTTGTTCTATCTGTGAGGTTTGTGGACATCACCAGAACTAGAACCCAGTGGTTCTTCAAGATCAGTTTGGTAGAGGTGGGCAGTTTATTCCAGCATTGGTATAAATTTCCAGTGATACCATTTTAGTAATAGGGGAAATAGGCTTATATTCCACCGAGGGGAGATAGAGTGGGTAGAGGATAAACTCGGAATCTTGTTCATGTTTAGGGACCTCGAATCGAGTGTGGTTATAGAGGTTTCCTTCAACATAGAGTAATATGAGTTGGGAATGGTCATTTTCACATAGTTGAGGTAGCTATACTATATGGTTCATTAATCACTTGAGGTATGTTCAGTTTCATGTCTACCCCTGTGTGTGCTTTGTTTGATTCAGAAGTTTCACACTTTTTTGTCTTACTCACTCTATTAAATTTTCTTGGACAAGACATAGAGATGATTCCAATGACCATAGTGTTTACTACACTAGTCAGAGGCCATAATAGATTTTTTGATGTATACCAAGGGTATAGACTAATAATGGGGACACATAAGTCCCGTGGGGATCATTTATTGCTATTGATGTATCCATACAATCTCATACATGGAATATATTGGTTGTATTTCATACATGTTATTGGCTAATTCTGGAGGAGATTCATGTTCTAAGATGTGGATGGACAACGTGTGGTTTTCATTAGTGAGGGGTTTTTTAGGTAGTTAGATGGAATTTGGATCCCTTCCTTTCTTTAATTTATTAGTTTTCTAAAGAATCGGTGGACACTGGGATAGTATTGTTCCCCTAGTTCATTGGGAATTTTCTAGATGTTTTTTACAAGGAGGATATGAAATTACCCCCTCATTGTGATGTTGAGTTCTGGATAGATATTCATCCCGGGTCCTCTCCAATTTCAATGGATCCTTATCAAAATGAACCATATGAGTTATGAGAGTTGAGAATTTAGATATATTATTGGATGTATAAGGGTTTTATCTTGCCCAATGTGTCACCATGGGATGCTCCAGTGTTGTTTTCTAAGATAGAGGATATTAGTATGAGGTTATATATAGACTATAAAATATTGAATCAGGTGACATTCATGAACCATTACCCTCTTATGAGTATATATGTTCTTTTAGACTAGCTTAGAGGGGTTATTTGGTTTTCTAAGATAAACCTATGGTCAGGGTATCACTTATTGAGGGTAAAGGTGGGTGATATCCTAAATACTTCCTTCAGATATAGGAATGGGAACATAAAGAATTAAGTCATTTCATTCATTGTTACAAACTCAATAGATGTATTCATGGGAATCATGAACTCCCTATTCCATGAATTCTGGAAGAATATCATATTCATGTTCATTATTGACATATTGATATACTAGAATTCATAGGAGGATCATGATGATCATCTTAGAGATTTCTTATAGGTATTTTGAATCCACCAGATGTATATACAGTATTTCATGTGTAAGTTTTGGACACAAGAGGTGATTTTCCTTGGGAATGTGATTTCTTAGAAGGGTGTGGAAGTTGACCCATCGAAATTCAAGCTAGTTTTTACTTAAGAAGCACCCAAGAACATGACATAGGATCATAGTTTTATTTTCTTTCACTCTATTCTTAGAGGGTTGTACCAAATTTCTCTTGAGTTACATCCACATTGAAAATATTTAATATGAAGGTCCAGTATTTTGGGTATAATGATCATTATTAGGAAGAATTCAGTTACCTCAAGGAAAAGTTGGTTAGTTCTTAAGCTCTTTAGTTTTCTAAGAAGGGTGTCGCATTTAAGGTGTTTTGTGAAGCTTCTCATCTAGTGTTGGGATGTGTGTTAATGTAGTAGAATAAAATGATCTCTTATGGGTCTAGGAAGTAATTCCCCTAGGAGCATAACTATACCACCCACGATCTTGACACTAGAATAAAATTGGTCTTTAATGTCAATTTTTTAAAAATTGTAATGTCATTTTTTAACTGATATTGAAGCCGCTGACTTAAAAAATCTGACATTTGATATCTATTTTTGTAAAATGACACCAAAAAGGATTCACACATAGTTTTTGGAATTAGTTTTTTTCAAAAATAACACCAAAAATACACATCGGTATCATTTTTGGCGTCAATTTTTAATGAAACTGACGCCAAAAGGTAAAAAAAAATTATTTTTTTGTCAGTTTACAGAAAATCCAACAACAAAAATGATTTTTTATACTTTTTTTCTATCATTTTTTAAGTTTATACTTGAATGGTTGTCGAGATAAAATGGAGTTAAAGATCAAAATTTGTGGTTGTCATAAGTTGAACATCTCAAATATTTGATAGATACAACTCTTTTCAAACAAAACATGATAAACATGAAATAAAATTAAATTCACCAAATGAAATAAAATAAACTTTAGGATTCAAACATATTTCAATTATTTTAGGAGTTTCCATCAAAATTATATGTTGTTTATCATCATATCTCTTATTTTTAGGGTAGAACTCATATTGTAATGAAAATGGTGATCAGTAATGAATTTTGATCATCGGTTGGTAAATATCATCCAGACATTTTATATTTGTAACTCGATCATAAGAATATATCATCATTATAAACAAGATTATCAAGATGGTTAACAATGAAGGAAAATAATAATAAAGAAATTAAATGATTATAATAGATATCGTGTTCAAATCATCGATTGAACCCACCTGGAAAACATGATTGAATCGAAGAGGTCGAAAATGATGAATGAAAGAGAAAATTGTTTTATATATAGTAAATGAAAATATTTTCAAGGGTGTTGAATTCAAATTTAGATTTGATTTTAGAAAGAGAAACGTGAATTGTGAAAAAAAATTGAAATATTGATTCCACATATTTTCAGATACTTATTGGCATCAGTTATCCTTAAAACCGATGAAAAAGAGGATTTACATTGGTTTTTTGGCATCATTTTTCTACAAAACTGATGCCAAAATTACCATTAGTATATTTTTTGGAATCAGTTTTTAAGAACACCAACAAAAAATTTAATTTTTTGGAATTGTTTTTTTAAAAAACGATGCCAAAAAGTTAAAAAAAATATTTATTTGTGTTGTATTATTAAAAAACGATGCCAAAAATTTTAAAAATAATTTTTTTTGTATCAGTTTTTTATAAAAAAATATGGAAAAAATTAAATAAATTTTTTACAATGTTTTAGATAATTTTTTAAGGTTTGATTTGACTAGTAATTAAGCTAAAACAAAGTTACATATTAAAACATATGGCCTTTGAAAGTTGTACTTCTTTAAGATATTCTTATAGAACATCAACTTCTAACATCCATAACTTTTAATTTGTAACTCCATTTTAACACCACAACTAGTAAAATATTATGTTAAGAAATGATATAAAACATAGTAATTTTTTTAATTATCGGTATTGGTTTTTATAAAAACCAACACCGGTAATTTTTTAAAAAAAATCCTGTTAGATTTTTTCAAAAATGGCGTGAAAAATATTTTTCTTACTTATTGGCATCAATTTTTTTTAAAACCAATGCCAAAAATTATACTGATTGGTTTTTTTACCTTATTTTTTTAAAAAAGAATGCCAAAAATTATCCACAAAAATATATTGCTTTGGTTTATAAGAAACCGATGTCATATTTTTGACGTTAAAGACCATTTTTCTACTAGTGATAGTTGTATCAGTGGTGTTTTCACTGAAGTTGTGGTGGTATTAACTCTTTGGGGAGCAATTTATGGTCTTCACATATCATAAGAGATTGAGTTATATATTTTCTCAGCATGATCTATATTTTCAGTAGAAAATTTGGATGGAGTTTCGACAAGATTATAATTTTGATATCTATTACACCTTAGTAAACGGAAATGATTTGGACAATGATTTGAGTATAAATTAACTGATAGATTTTGTTTAGGTGTTTGGGGATGTTTGGAGAGTGATGGGGATATTGGAAGCCTTACCCATAGAAACAATTTTGGTTAATGGTATAGGCTATTTGTTTTAGATTACAGTGTAGTATTCTCTAATGTACCTAGTGTAGGAGTCTTAGTGGAGAGACTCATAAAAAGAGGTGATATGGAATCATGTTCGATAAGGTGTTTCTCCCAAGTGATGTTCAGAGGATGTTCAGAATCTGTTGTTTTGTTATAGGAGACTATTTATTTAAGTATTTTTGTGTGAGGTATCACTTCATGAGTTTCATAACTCACCTTCTTCAGTACACCCATGAGTATTCAAGATGTACTATAGCTTGAGGATGTATTTTTGGTTGCCTATGATGAAATGGGTAGGGAGTATTTTGTCGTTAAGTGCTTGGTTTGCTAGTTGGTAAAGTTATAACATCATATTTCTATTGGTATTTTATATCCTTTAGACTTTCTCGAGTGGAAATGGGATGAAATATCAACATATTTCATCACATGGTTACCCTGATCTTAGGGAAGTTATATTGTAAAATGGGTAATCATTGATCGATTGACAAGATCATCCCACTTCTTAATGATCAAGGAGTCATGCATAATAAATGATTTCACTAAGAGGTATGTGGGTCATGTGGTGTTGTTTCATGGAGTTCTAAGGTCCACTGTTTTAGATCAAGATGCAAGTTTTACCCAATGATTCTAGTGGGGATTATAGAATGATTCTTGGAATCAGTTACTCATTAGCACTTCTTTCTACCATCATATGGATGGGAAGATGGAGTGGATCATCCAAACATTGGAGGGAATGTTATGGGTATACATCTTAGACCTTATTAGATTATGGGTGAATTATTTTTCCTTCGGTTGAGTTTTTTTATAATAAAATATATCACTCATCCATAAACATGGACCCATTTGAGGCCTCTTATGGGAGTATATATCATTCTCTATTGTGTTGAATCATTGGTGGGGAGGTATCACTTTTTTGTCCCAATGTGGTGAATAGTAAAACATAGAATGTGCATCTTGTTCATGAGAGTATGAAAGAAGTGAACTACCGATAGAAGTATTATGTCAATCATGGGAGGAGGAATTAGAGTTTGAGGTTAGGGACCATGTGTTCTTGAAGTATTTCCCTTGATGTGGGTATCTAAGTTCTTTGGGGGAATTAAGCATTCTCCTAGTTTTTTGCGCCCTTTGAGGTGCTAGGGTTAGTTGGAAAGGTGGTGTATTGGTTGGTGTTTTCATCTTAGATAGAGAGGATCCATAAAATCTTCTATGTCTCTCATCTTCATTAGTATCTTGATGAATCCCATGTCATTAGATAGAGATAGATGTATATTGAGGATGATGAAATGTTTTTTGCGGCATCCAATATATATCTTCGATCACTAAGATAAGGAGTTTCATGGATAGTCCATTCTCTTGGTTCGTGTGTTGTAAAGGTATGATGTCTTGGAGTAGAGTACTCGGGATCCTGATACATAGATGGGTGCCTAGTACCTTGAACTTTTTTGTGTTTTCCCTTACTATTTCTTACATGTGATGTGATGTTGAATCTTATTGTGTTATGAGATATGATTTTTTCTTAATGTATGATATGTGATAAAATTTTAACATATGAAAAGTGGAGGACCTGATTCAAAATCGTGAATCATTATACTACAATGTGATTAAACCAGTTTGGTAGGGTTAGTGTTTCCCATAGTGGATAATATCTTGACATGGGGGATAGAATTACCTTATTCATGTGTTCAGGGTGGTGTATTTTTTTATTTGTTGAGTTTATTGGTTTCGGCTGAGTGGAGGTTGATATTTTTTTGATGTGGTTGTGTGGAAGTGTGGTTGTGTAAAAGGAGGTTATTTTTGGATGTTTTGTGTGTTTTGGGGTGTTTTTGTTGGTGTTTTTGGATGATTTTAGCATTGAGGAATAACTAGATCCTTGAGAGTAATCTTGCAGGGTTGTATTTCTGACCCATTTCTTTATTATATTGATTTTGGATTCTTAAGGGTGATAACCCATTATGATACATCTGGTGTAACAACATATTCCTTCCTGGTCTATTACTTTTTTAGTTTTTGGTATTATAGGTTTTCCGGACGACACTTGATGAGATTCATTGGTTTTTGAAGGTGTGTCAAAGCTATAGTGAAAAATTCACATTGTGAAAGGGGTACACAATGTGAATTAGAGGTTCATAGATTGTGTAAGTGTCCAGTTTTACATCATGTATATAGCTAATGGGGAATCCATGAAATAGATTCACATTTTGAAATTAATTCATGAAGTGTAATTTACTAAGGCTGAGGTGATGAAAAATTTGGAGGAATATTGAATTTTTTTAAAATCTTTGAATTACATGTCATGAAAGGGTTACATGATGTGAAAGTATTTAATTATAGGTTTTAAATAGGTATTTTAGCCGAAACCCAAATCCTTTATTCGTACCATTCTTCCTCTCATTTTTGGTATATCTTAAGGAACTTTATAGGGATCTTACATCCCTCCTTTCCTCACCTT
Source organism: Viscum album (assembly GCA_963277665.1). NCBI lineage: Eukaryota > Viridiplantae > Streptophyta > Magnoliopsida > Santalales > Viscaceae > Viscum > Viscum album. The sequence continues at coordinate 602,683,882 of OY728148.1, forward strand.
GATTTGTTGGTTCTGTTGGATTCTCATTGGAAATCAGTGGTGATCCTTTATGTTCTCATTTTTTTATTACATTATTTTCAAAGGGATATGATTTGTTTTTTCACATTTGGTTTGGATTTTGATTTGTTCTATGTTTTTAAAACCCTTTGATGCGATGTAGGATGATCCATTATCTCATGGTGTAGTTGTGGTTTCTAGGAATTTCTTCTTCACCCTATGGTGTGGAGCGAGATCAGAAATATTTTTTGAAGTATGTAATTTTTTATTTCTCTTTTTTTATATAATGTGGGAGGGGTTTTATCTTATTTATATACAGGGAATGGTTCTTATAGATTAATTAAAGATAAATAATCATATAATTCAAATTAAATGGGGTAAATGGGAATGATTCTCATTCTTTTACATCTTCATCGTTTTTTTATATTGTGATTGTATGGGATGAATGCCCCGTTGAAAATTAAGATTATTGAGGTATTTATTTGCTATGATTTCACAGGAGTTATGAAACCCCTGATTATTTTTCTTTGTTTTATATCACCCTAAATGAGAAATCAGATACTCAATTATATTTTTTTATCAAAATGGTTGACCCAGAATCATGGCTTGTGTGATAATTCCCCTAGAATAAAGAACTTTAATTTATAAAAGATTCCTTCTAAATCTGTAAAATAGTTTGTGTATCAATTTTTTGGGGTGGAGATGTGTAGATTTTGTGTGGTTAGTGTGTGTGGGGATTATGTGTGATACATGACCATGCATTTAGGGTGGTAAGTTTATGGTTTTTTTGAGATTACTTTTGGGGTGGTGAAGTAATTGTTTGTTTGGTCATTATTTTGGGGTGGTGAGGTGCTGGTTTCTTTGTTCCTTCTTTTTGGGAGGTGAGGTAATAGTTTTTTTAACCATGATTTTAGAGTTGTGAGGTGGTGGTTTGATGGTAATTATGAGTAACTTGTGATGTGTGGTTGAATTGTCCAAGATGCCCTGGTAGTGATGGAATAATTGTTTAATAATGGTTGAAATAATTGTTTTATAGTTTGGTTAATGGGATGAAAATGATTAATGAACAAATAAATTGTGGTTTGTGTAGTTAAATTTGGTTGACTAAATAATTAAACAAATGATCTTAATAATGGGATTGGTTGGAAATGAAAATTTTTCCTTATTTATTGTGTGGTGTTATGCATTTAGAAGTGGCAAGGAAAGTGTAAATGTTGTGTGTTGGTTAGTGTTTTTTTATAAACCCATAGGTTAGGATTTTGTATTGATTATAATTATATAATTTATTATTCCTTATTATTTTTATACACACCCCCACCCATTTCGATCACTTTATGTTGACACCCATATTTTCATATGGAGGGTGTTTTTCCAATATCATGGTGATGAGGATGGATGAATGGCTACCCAAACATCCTATCTCCCTTTTCAATGAGTACATATGCACATGTTGTGCGGTAAAAAGATTTGTTAGTGCACTAGGTGATATCCCATGTGTTTTTGGGTGGGATGTAATTTGACTGTGTTGTGGGGAGGATTATGGTGGGGGACATGTATGGTGGGAGGAGGGTACAAGGTTGAAGTCCTTCATGTTTACAATACACTACTATATGGTTATGGTATTGGTTGTGATGTGATATCCTAGGTTTATTTAGGAAATATGAGATATGAGTTTACTGTGGTCAGTGGTGTCCTACGTATCTGTGGGAATTATGTGATGTGATCCTAGTTATGGGGTGGTGGTATATGTTATTCGGAAGATATGGGAGGTCCAGGATGATCGATGTTGGGTTGTGAGAGCATAAAATTAGTGGGAAATCAGTGTGGTCTACCCTTTATTGATATTATTCTTATTATGTTATTATACCTAGATTGCATTATTTGGTGATCATGCCCTGGTAAGACTGGGATGGATAGTTGACCTATTTACGAGATATTGGCTCTACTCATTTCTCATGGGTGAATTAGTATGGTTCTTTCTGATGTGCATGAGAGACTTTTTTTTCCTACTAATAATGATTATATTAGCACCCTAAGTATATAAACTGAATTTCAGGTTTCCAATAGGATTATGTCGTTCATGCTAGATGGTACTAGCTTGGACATTTTTGTACAGTTTTTTGTGTCACTTCATTTTATTTTCTTTTGGGTATTTACTTTTGGAGACTTTTATATGTATCAGTTTTATTTATTCATTAATTTTTTTTGATTCATATTATCTCATAATCATGATTACATTATAGAGGCCAATGCCTCCCATTTATGGGATTTTTTATACCCTTTGTGCTTGTTGGAAACCTGAGGACTACTGAAGGTGGGACTCGGGGGTTATTATCTCTCTCTCTCCTCATTGCAGTATCTTTGGAGGGTAGGATTCATGACAATATATCACCAAAATTATATATCATATCTATTTAATTCCACTTAAATATATCTAATATATTTTTAAATATATTCTTTACTAATATAGCTGCAATTCGGATTATGATCTTCATGAAAAACCATGAGGATATATATTTTATATATGTGTTCTTTTTATTTACTTGTGGATTTATTCCACCTTTATTTTTATTAATGTCAGTTCATATTTCATTCTCATAATATATATATCTTATACTGTAATATTTATTATCTCAAAAAAATGTATCACATTTTTTTAGTTCGGAGTTGAATGTGAAAATTTATTCAATAAAGAATTTATTTAAAGAGAAATTCATTCTAAAATCATAAGGTGTTACACTAGTGAAATGATACCCCTTAAGAAACATATTTAAAAAATTTATATTATTGAATTATAATTAAAAATAAATAAATTTCTTATATTGAATTAAAATCCCACATACACATCAAATAATCATGAGAATATAATCCCAATTAAATAAATTCAATAATGCAGTCCAAAAATCATATTGTCAATATAAAAATAAATTATAGGTAAGGGGTAAAAATTGTTGATGATGAATCTGTGGAATTTTTTCCTCCACTAGATCAATCTATATTCTTGAAACTACAATGGATAATACAACTCAAATATCTAACTAACACCATGAATTAAGTCCCATTCCAATATAAGCTCATGTGAAAATGTTGAATTTGTATAGAATTTTATATCTAGGGGTTGAGTATAATGCAGAAAAATATTTCCCTATTTGACTCTAAATGATATCTATTCATTTTACACTAAGTTCCTATTTTATTTATTTATATAATGTGTACCAAGATTATGATAATTTATAAAATATATTTAAATGGTTAAATTATTATAAAAACTTATATCCTTGGAACATGAAACAGTGATTCTAGTTTAAACATAAATAACCCAAACACAACAATTTTCTATAATTAATCCATTTTAATTCACAAAGAATATAGTTTATCCACCTAGATCAACTCTGTTAATAATAGTTCCAAATTAACACCAAACATACTTATAAAGACACCATATATAAGTTTCTAGGATTTTTCCCCAACTCCTCCATATTAACTATGGAGCCACCACAATTAAGAAGTTTTTTCATTCTTATATTATTTATTCCCTTAACATAATTTCAAAATTTTCTCGTACTTGTAATTTTAACCCATCAAAAAATTTATTTTACATCCAATATTTACTAAACAATACATTTATAATGGACTAACACTCACTTAGATTTATGATTGAGAAATTATAACTCATCAATAAGTTATAAAAATAATTTACCACAAAATAAATATTTAAAAAAATTAAATAATTCTATAAAATTATCAATTTAAAACACTAACAAAAAAATGTTAAATTTAAATTTTACAAAAAAGTTTAAAATTAAATTTAAATTCATAGAAACCAAATATGATGAAGTTATATTTTAAAAATATATTAAAAAATAAAAAAATTATAAAATTATTCAAAAATAAAAAACAAATATCTCAAGAACAAAGATAAAGGGAATCCACTTACCTATAACCAATATTTCTTAATTAATAATAGACTTTTCTCTCTATAATATCACTCACTAAAACCTTAGAAAACTCAAACCATTAATTTCTAAATATAATAAAACAATAAAGAGGTTCATATTAGTTATAAGATGATGAAACTTTACCAAGAATACATAAGAGTTCTAACTACCCCCATCCATAATGAATTATCCTTACCTCAACATTACCAAAGCATTACTAGAAAAATCCCCATCAAAACATGAGTTTCACGACATATAAGCGAGACACCTAATATCCAAAATCCATAAGAAATAAAAAACTAAAAATATAAAGAGTAGTTAGAGTAATAGAAAAATTAAAGAGATATTTTAACATCTGATGTTGTGATATAATAAATCACTTTTAAATTTTTACTCATCAAAAAAATCTAAAGTAATTTTTAAATCAAAAAGGAAATAATTATAAACAAAATCATTTATTATAAGGTTTTTATTTAAAATATAAATTTTATAATTTTAATTTTAAAAAATTAATATAATTTTTTATATCATCATAAAAAATTTAACTTGTGGTAAAATTTTGAAATTTTTCAGAGAATATTGATTTTTCAGTGAATAGTGGAAAATATTAATTTTTATAAAAGTATTTTACCTTCAATAAATTAAGTAATTTAAAAGTATCATTAAGTTTTTAGTATTATTTAATTTAAAATAATTTTTATTTATTTATATTAAATCCAATTAATTACTTTTTAACCCAAAATATATTGGATTTTGTTACTGGTTTGTTTTTGGGTTTAAAACAGAATTTTTTTAAAACTGTTTTAAAGTGAATAATGTTTCTAAATTTTATTTAATTAAGATAATATCTAATGAATAATTTTTTAAATTAAATTTATATAAAATAAATCAATAAATATTAATTTTTATTCATTCAATGATTATTATTATTCATAGAGTTAATATAAAATCATCTTTTCCTTGAAAAATATATTTCTTGAAATCTCGCTTTTTGGTCACGTCTGGGGGTTTTTATTTAAATAAAAATTGTACACTTATTTTAATTTAATTGGGTAAAATTGATTCCATATTTGGAATAAATATAACTTATATTATATAATAATGTAAAATTAAATATTTATCATAATTAAAAGTGAAAACATTAAAAATAAATTGACACAGTTAACGTAAAAATGGATTTACTAGGGGATAAACTAAAAATATAAGCATTAAAATGACCTAAATTTTTTATAAAATCTATTTTATGGGAATATTTTGAATTTATAATGTCCAATTTTTAATAATTTTCTACTTTTTATACTTTTTCATGTAAAAAATGTGGGTATGTCTTTCAATTTTCAAAAATTACAAGTGTTTCACTCACCTCAATTATAAAAGGAAACCCACTACCCTCTCATATTTGCACCATATAAGAAATATTTCTCATAAAATACTTACCCAAATATTTTCATACTTCCATTCCAAAAACCTAAATCCATTTTTCATTAAAAATCCATCCTAATAAGGTTTCTAGTACTTACCTAAGGAGGTTATCTGAAGAAGAGATATCATGCTTAACCGAGCATCTTTATTTTATTTATTTCACCACCTCCTTAAAATATTATTCAATTATGAATATATTATAAAAATACTACATAACATATACTTATATATTGTTATTTTAATTTAATAACCAAAATATATCTCATCTTCCATCAAATGGGATACAAAATTGTCATTTGTGTGTACGGAGAACTACTGCCCCGCAAACCGTTGTCATTTGTTTTCCACCATCACCTATCATGGTTTGTTTGAATTGGGTATTTAAATTATATATATGATATGTTTAAAATATTTGTACTTATTTAGTTATGATATCCTATATACCTTCTTAATTTACATTTTATGGGGGATATGAAAACATCACTTGTATGTACGGCGGACTACTGCCTCATGAAGCGTTGTGATTTTTTTTTACTAACTCTTTACATGGAAGTTAATAAGGATAAATTTAATAAATATATGTTATATAAATGATATAATAATTATATTTATTTCATATTTATCATTATTAGAGGGTAAGATATCATTTTAATTCTTATACAGAAAAATAATAATGTCATTCGTGTACGTGTGGACTACTACCTCCACGAAGTGATGTAATTATTCTTTTAATCACCACATCACAAGAATGATATAAGTAATTATATAGAAAGAAATAAAATTTTATATATTATATTATTATAATTATTTAAATATAAAATATTACTTAACCCCTTTTCATAATGATCTTTGAAAAATGGAAACATTACTAATGTGTATGTATAGCCAGTTGTCTTCATGATTGTAACGTAGTTAATTTTTCATAAACATACTTTATTATTGGATTTAAAAGTATAATTTATGTAAAAATTATAACCATTTACTTATTATTATTTTTAATAAGTTTTATAATGACCTCTTTGATCAATACTCAATCTACCATATTCATGTTTGGCATATAAGCTGAATACAATCAAAACATCTAAAGTAAACATAATTAATTAAGAAATTATATATAATAATTTAATAAGTGAAATAAAATGAATAATAAAATTTTAAAAGGTTCTAAATCAATTATATAATTAACATAATTTTATTATCCAGGAATATAAAGAATAAACATGATGAATGAAACTCAAGGTAAGAGACTTCATCACAATTTCCTTTCATTGAGGCATATTTTTATGTTATGAACCTATAATATTTTTGGAGGTGTATATGTAACCACTTTTACATTTTATATCATGAATCTATCCATTCTCATATTATCTAATGTTTTTTAGGTTATTATTTCATATGCCTTTTGATTTAAATGTTTTCAAAGTGATAAGTGGATTTTCTTTAAAAGAATATATTTTAATGTTTTCCTTATAACTCAATTTTTTCCATGTTTATATTTTTTAATTTATTTTATTATAAAAAATTATAGATTTATAAAGGTAATTTTTTAATTTCTTTTACTTTTTTTAAAAAGGGAATCTTTTTATTGAATTTTTGGAATTATTTAAAACTATTAAAGAAATGTTCTGTTTTAATATATACAGTAACAATAACATTTCCATATCTATAATCCGTATTTAATGTTTGTATTCCTTTATAAGAATTCATTTTTTATTCAATGATAAAAATTAATTACCATTTTTAGTGTATTTTGGTATTGAAAATGGGATTTAAAAATTAAATAGTATTTTAGTATTGAAAATGGGGTTTTAAAATAAAAGGGTATGTTGGTATTAAAAATGGTTTTTTAGAAGAAAAGGGTATTTTGATATCCAAAAGTAATTAGCATGGGAGTTTAATAAAATAATTCAAATGTTTTATTAGGGAAAATTAGAAGTATATTTTTTTATTCATGATATGGTCCGTAGATGTTATTTATGAAGGGTTAATCCCATTATAGCTCCCGATTGAGCCCGATATATCTTATATGATAGTTACACCCAGATATCACTGAGTGAGCATGATATAGCTTATTGGATGAGTGCACCCAGATAATGCTACAATAAATTGGGTAAAGATATTTTTCTTCAAATAATTATATTGGAATTTTTTTGTATAGTTATACCAATTTTTAAGGGTTCAATAAGTGTTTTATAAAATGGTGTCCCAAGGAACCTATATGAAATTTCTATAATTGATAATCCATTTTCATGCAAATAATTAATATTCAAAATGTAAGATAAATGATCTTTTAAAAAATGATAATTCCAATTTTGGGTAAAATGTTAGGTTTCTTATAAAATGATTTTCATGGGTTTTTATGTTTTTCACTAGACTAATAGTTTTCTTCTTATTATATCCCTTACAAAGATTTTTGTTCTCATACCAGATTTTTAAGATGTTTTTACATGATATAATTCGTAAGGTAAATGAATATGTCATGTTTAAAGTGGTAAAGTTTTTTCATAAAAACAATTCATATTTTGTTTAAAAAGTTATAAGAAAAATTGAAACTGATTGGAATTGTACACTTTGTATTATATGGTTTTTTTCATATGAGTTATGAACTAATTATATAAAACTCTTAAACTAAAAATATCCTCAATGGTAAGATGATGAATTCTTGAAATAAATCTCAATATTTTATAATTTTTAATTTTGGTTCCTTATAGTTGGTATTAAGGGTTGATTTAGATATTTTTAGTTTTAAGGATAATGATAATAGAATAACCTTGAAAGATTTAAATTTATGGTTATGTTAAAATGATATATAATTTAAATATTTCTATATTGGTTCATATAAACTATTTCTGTTTAAAATGGTTTTCTATAGAGGAAACATGGAAGTTTTAGTGTGAAGGTACTGAGGGGAAGATATCCTTCGAAATCAGTATCCTGAGATGGTTGGAATTGGAAAAGAAAAATTTATTCCAGTGATGGATCAGTTGACATAAGATATAAATGGTGGTGGTTTCCATGCTAGTGGGGGAATTTATATACTATGAAGGAAAATTTATAGTGGGAGATTTCTTGATGCAACATCCCCCATCATTAAGTGGATCATCTAACCTATAGTAGTCAATGGATGGATCAATACTCTGGAATATATATTTCAAGTCATGGGATGTTCAAGATGTCAAAAGAAAACTCTTATAATTTATCTTTTTTAAGGTTAATTTGATCAATTGTGGTCATTATTTAAGAATAATATAGAGAAATATGATATTTATTCCATGGAATGGGAATCATTTAAGGAAAAATTCCTTTAGAAATATTTCCCTAATATTGTTTGAATATAGATGTAAAAATAATTCCAATAATTAAGGAAAAAATTAAATATTATATGGACACATATTAATCTAATTTTATAAGACTCTCTAGGTACATACCAAATATTATTAAGTACAACTATATTAAAATCAATATATTTTACTCAGGATTTAAACCAGTTATATAAAGATATTTAGCCATATAAAAATTTAAAATCTATGAGAAAGTTGTTCATAGTGATAAAAAAGGTGAGATAGAGTTTTCTGACACTTATGTGCCTCATTATGATAAAAGTAAGAAGTGATCAAATGTAAGGTGATGGAGAAACAGACAAAAAATAAATATGGACGGAAGAAAATAATGTTCCCATCTTATGGTATGTATAGAAAAAATCACCATGGATAAGGTCTTAATAAATCATGGAAGTGTTACTGATATGAAAGGTTTGACCATATGGGCCATGATTGCAAAGAAAATAATATTGAAGAATCAAGTAATGGGGTAACCAATATCCATCCAACGATGAGTTTTTTTTTGTAGAAATGAGTTTTATAATAATTCTAAAATGTGTTTAATGTTAGTAACTCAGGCTATAAATTGTGATGATTTGATGAAAATGGGTGTGGAAAAATCTTTTTTTACTACTATGGTTGATGTTGGGCCTTCAAATGAAATGGTGAAAGGTATGTTATTTGTGTATTTGAATAATTCCAATTCCCTTTTTGACTCTATATCTTCACATTATTTCATATTTGAGAAATTTTAAAGTAAATTGAGAATATCACCTCATCAAATAAATATATGACTTTTGGTAAAAACTATAGTTGGGAGTGTTAAGTATAATAAGATTTATAGGAATCTTCCTATTGTTATTATTGGGACCGTCTTTTCTAGAAATATTGTTGCACTATCCATGGTAGAGTTTTAAATCATTTTGGGTATGGATTGGATTTTATTTTATCATGATAAGCTATATTTGATGGTAATAGGGAATACAGTAGAAGCTGATGAGATAGGGATTTAAAATTCTCATCACTAGATCAATGATACTTCATCATCTCTAACAACATGATCTCTCCTATAGTATGAGACCTACAAGAATTAATCAGTGAATAAAAATAAAATATAATGATTATATCATTCAATTAGAAGTTCTCTCATCCATTACAAGTTGATGGTGACATTTTCTTGAAGGATCTTATGCCGAACCCATATACATCTTCCACACATGCTTCACAAATATGCATTCATGCTATTCATAAAATTCTTAATACTAGCATGTTTCTCTAATTGTATCTTCTATGTATTGAAAATCACCAAGATCTCATTCCTTTGACCTCCAAGGAGATCTTGGATAATTTGCTCAGTTAGATCTATTATATCTCTAGGATTTGATAGGAGTGATAATATCTCAATTCAAAATGATGAAAATTTTATGGAATGATTTTATTATCCACATATATAGTGGATGTTAAAAATACCTAGTTAGGGTTCCACAATCCCCGTATATTTAATGTCTCCTAAATAAGTAAAAAATAATTAATTACGAAGAACTAACTATATCATAAATCTTATTTATATTTTATCACATACTTATAATATATATTAAATATATTACATGATAAATTTGAGTCATTAACTCGAATCTTAATTCCCGATAATATTAAATGAAACTTGAATATTAAAATAATATTAATCAGTATAATATTATTCCTTGTATTTACTTAAACACCTATAAATACTATTAACAAATAAATTTATCCCAGTTATTATATACTCAAATGATAATGTATTTATTAATTTATTGGTGACTGATTAAACTTGGAAAACACTCAGACCCTGTGGTGGGGCCCACCAAGTCTTGTATAAATATTCCCCCGAATAGGGAAAATATTGAATGTGCAATTGTGTGTGATCCTCTAGGACCTTATCTTGATAATAGTGAATAATATAAACTGACCAATACAAGAGTCTAGCAACCCATCAAGACCCCTAAAGAGATAAATAATTGTCATAGCAATGAAAACCCTCCTACAAACATGCATTGTGTAATATAATCTCTTTTTCATATAATATCTTATAAAGAAGGGTGTACACTTGTGTCATAATCCTTTCTTTCTTTATTATTTATTATTATAACTCGACGGACTTACCTTTGACTACCATGTACATGGATTTGTGAAGGTACCACCATCCCGATCAACCATGCCTAAGATATCACTTCCTCAGCTTGGAAGAGAAAATTCTATCTTGATCATTCAACCAATATCATACCACAAATGAAGCACACAACACAAGAGGCAATCCCATGACTTCATTATCATGTTTTTTCCTTTCATAAAAATATGTGATCAACTGGAACACATTGATAATGATGTAAAGTTTAAAGACCAATACATGTGTATATAGATAAGAATAACCAATGACACTCGAAACATGTCATGCCCATATTGACATATCTATCCTCATGATATAAACTAATAAATATCACCAAATGATAACTTTATGATAATATGTCTCAATGCTTATGATCCCCAATCACTTGATAGTCACACATCATCTATGACCTATCAGTATGATGTATCTGTAATATAGTAAATAACATTAATATTATTTTCATAATATCTTTAGGTGATCATTGTAGTCTAGAAACTACTATAACCTTATACTATAACACATAATATAAGTAAAGTTCTAAAAATATAGTGGATGCCTATGTATCAACACAATTCTGGTAAGATAAACACATGTATATATCAAACCGATAAAATTTTAACCATGTAATGGTAATCAAAGTACAGACACAGAATTTGAGTCTAGGGAATCCATTTTCAACACTCCCACTTACACTAGAGTCATATGCTAACAATCCTTAGTCCACTAGCTATCACATGAATAATCATACTTTTATTGATATATGGATTTAGTTAGGGGTACCCCACATTACCCTTTGTGGCTACTCTACTAATTTATACTTCACCACTCTAACTAAAATCCCTCAATATATGAAACTTACAAAGTATATACTTTTTCCTCTGTTGTGACTTGGGCCCCTTAGAAAGAACCATTATTGTAGTATTATCACAATAAACTGAAATACTGTCTGAACTGATAGGAATAAAAAAATTAAGAAAAATATGTGTATCTATAATACCTTTTTAGTTACATCAGAAGCCTCTATATACTCATTTTTTCTGTACAATCGGCAACCATAAGTTTCTTAGAGCTTCTCCAGATCATTACACCACCATTAAGGAAAAATATGTATCTTAACTGCGATTTTCATATTATCGTGATATTTCTTGAAACTAGAATCAATGTATCCTCTCACTACTAGTTCCATATCTCCTACATACACTATAATCATATCCTTTTTACACCTCATGTACTTTAGAAGACTTTTTATAGCTTTCCAATGCAGTTCTCCTAGAATAACCTAATATTTTCCTACCATTATTATAGAAAAGGTAACATAAAACCTAGTGCATAGTATGGAATAAAATACATATCCTACTATTGATAATAAGTGAATATACTCATTATTTTAATCTCCTCCAATATATGTTAACACATCTTCTTGGAGAGATTTACACCATGTGACATTGGAAATAACCCTATCTTGAATTGTTCAATAATGTACCTTTTAATTATGTTGTCAATATATGTAATTTTAATTTGTTCATGTATCCTTTGAGGTATATCTCTATAGATCTTGATCCCTAGAATGTAAAATTATTCACCTAAGCCTTTCATGGAGAATAATTCTTTTGACCAAGTCATAATTGACAGTAAGACTTGCACATTTTTTCCCGTAATTAATATGTCATAAACATATAATACTAGGAAATGATGGAATTATCATTAACATTCTTATAGAAACATGTATTTATTTCATTATTTATGAAACCAAATTCTCTTATGGATCCATAAAAACACATGTTCCTTGATCATGATTCCTACTTCAACACATAAATGGATCTCTGCAGCTTTCACACTTTATGGGAATTCTTGGACATAATAAACGCTTCAAGTTGAGTCATATAGACATATTTAACCAACATCCCATTTAAAAAATTTGTTTTGAATTCTTTTTTCAAAATTTTATAATCATGGATGGATTCTATTACGATAAATATTCTGATAGATTTAAGAATCAAAACTACTGATAAGGTTTCATCATAGTATATGCCTTAACATTGTCTGAAACCCTTCACTACCAGTCTTGACTTATAGGTATTTATGTTAGCATCCATTTCTATCTTTTTCTTAAATACCCAATTTCACCCAATGGGTTTTACATCAGTTAGATTCTCTATCAAAATAAAAACATGATCTTGATTCATGAACTATATTACATAATTCATGGAATTTTATATTTAGCATCACCCTTTCCTTCTACAACTTCTTTTTTGGTTAGAGGTTCATCATCCTCTAGGAGTAATGTGTCACCTGACTCAGTGATAAGAAATATATAATTCTCTAGTTCTCTAACCTCTCTAGTTTACTTGTGAAATACTTGTGTATCGGGAACATCTACATCTCTCGTTGTCTCTTGTAAAGATTGTTCACATACTAACTCTTGTGCATCTAGAGAACCGACTTCATTGAATTTAATATTGATCCAACTATTTATATTGGAAATTTGTTCACTATATATAAATGTGGCTTGTCTCTCCATAACCAATTTACTATTTTAAGGGTTATATATGTAATATCCCGATGTTTCTTTAGGATAATTTATAAAAATGCACTTCATACTTTGGGATGCTAATTTTTCACTAGTTAGAGCCTTGAAAAAAGACTTGCATCCCCATACACATATGTGTTCCAGACTGGGTTTCTTTCCATTCCACAACTCATATAGAATCTCATCAGTAGATTTAGTTGGTAGTTGGTTAAGGGTGTATGAATCTGTCTGCAAGGTGTATCCTGAAGGGAATAATAGAAGTGTTTCCTGACTCATAATTGATTAGACCATGTAAACCAAGGTCTTACTCCACCTTTCACCAACACCATTCCACAATTTTTTATAAGGTGGAGTGAGTGGGAATACTATTCCACACTCCATTTAGTGATAAATAAAAATTTGGTTAAGATAATCTCTGCCTCAGTCTAAGCATAGGGTCATAATCTTATTACCAAGAATGTTTTATAGTTCATGTATGTATTATTTAAACATCTGAAAGGAATCTGACTTATATCAAATTAAGTAGATATATCCATAACTACTATAGTCATCAATAAAATTAATGATGTATGAAAATCCACCCATTTCCTCTAATAGAAATAGACAACCTATGTTAGTATGAATTAATTCTAGTTATTTTGTAGCCCCTTCTTCCTTCCCAGATATAGGTTTTTATTCATTTTCACTTGTAAACAAACATGAAATATATCTAAGGGTTTCAATTCTTTTCAATATAAATACCCTACTTAATGTAATTGTAAGGTTGGAATATACAAAGTAACATAAGAGGACGGTGAATTTTTTTTTCTTTTCAAAAATGTTCCACAATTATAGATTTTGACACCCAATGTGATTTATATAGATAAGAAGTTTTTTCTTTTGTATAAAAATGATCAATAGATAAAAAGAAATAAAGAAAACATCATTTTATAGTGGTTTGGGGCACAAATATCCCCCATTCCACTCCACTAATAACTTTCTCTGTGAGTTTGGTGAATTTCACTAGAATGGTCCTATTATCACAAGAGCATAAATCTACAACTGACTGTCGGAAGTTGAGACCTTTACAACAAGACAAATAATAAATCCTTCTAGTTCTTTAACAGAGAACTGGTTATCCAGAGCTTAGATTGAGAAGCTGACACTCCACCACAACTGAGTATGAGTAGTTGAAACTCTAATAAATCAAAAGATTTATTTTAAAGGTTCAAGATGATCTTCATAATAGTAGCAATAAAAAACATAAAATTGATGGATCTTCTTATTTAGAAAGGAATATCATCAAGAATGAAATAGTTTGAAGTGATCCTTATTAAAAAATTATCTTTAATAAGATATAAACTAAACATTAGTAGTAACTCTAGGTTAAAATATATAGAACCTTCAAAGTGTAACCTCTTTTGAAAATAATAGAGATTTGATTGTTTGTTGTAGTATCACTATAAAAGATAATCTCATTAATGTAGTCTCATATGTGAATTACTTATCACACATATATATTTGAAGAGATAATCTAAAGTAATATATAAAATAAATATATTTTTTCAGTATTCTAGATCCAAAAGAATAGCCCGATAGATCATATAAATTCACATTAAAATTGACCATGGGATTCGTAACTTCCCTTAGGAACATGAGTGATTTTATATGATAAATACAGTTCTTTGAAACAATCATAATGATCCTTGAATCGGTCTTAATATCTGACTCGACCATTGCAGCAATCTTGGATTGAAAAAGTGGCTTAAAAACTTCACTATTCAAAACACAACATAGAGTTTAACTGCATAGCGTAGGGTTCCTTTGCATACCATAGGGTTACTACCAACATATAGTTCTTTAACCATACATTAATCTTCACGTAATGTAGGGAAAAAAAGTAGTGTAGGGATGATAATGAATATGTTCACCTTTTTATCATAAAATCCCGAATGTAGCATTGATTAACCATACATTCAAATTCCCGAATATAGGGTTGATGACAAGTAATACCAACTACCAACATAAGGTTGTTGATCTATACGCTTGTTGAGTGTCCAAATGTAAGGATTTCGATCCAAATAAAAACTATTTAGCATAACATAGTATTGATACCATATGCAAGCTTTAATATTCCAGTGTAACCTAGGGATGATGAAACCATACACTCATTTTCCAAACGTAGGGTTTGAAGTAGTGTTTCTAGAGTAATTCCCATAACATTAAACCGGATATAAATTCATGAAAACTCACTCAGGAAAGCATCATTAGAAAAAAAACAAGGGTATTTGTGGGCATCAAAATCATCATAAATTATAGATTATTTTTTAGAAAATACATGCCCAACAATCTCCCCATTATTTATAATCACAAAACCCATAACATAATCCATAAAAATATTTAAATAAAAATGTAGGATTTGTCAACATAAAAAAATATATATAGAAAATATTTCAATTTCACAATATGATTTTGATAAATGAAAATAGATACCTGTAAATTAAATATTTTCTCTAATGAAATGTCATGATTTAAAAATATTCTACCCTATATATATTCTCCAAATATATACCTATATTACAAATATTCTCCCCCTTTTGTGATATGAAAAAGTTGGTTTGAAATAATAAATTATTTAAACCATAGTTAATGCAGCACTAAACTATAAATAAATAGTTTATAAAAAATTATAGCAGAAATAAATTTAGGATTGGTAGTTATGTATTGAAATTAAATAAAATAAAATAAACCTAATTTAGAAAAAATGAAATTGAATTTAAAATGAATTAAAATGTTTTTAAATAGATTTTAATCCATATCCAATGAAATTTTCTCTTCAACATGAGGCTCTATGATCAGAATCGCTAAAGGTAGAGAGGGTGACAGGGTGAGGAATGGCTTGGTCAACACCATTAATGTCAATGAGATTCAACATTAAGCTCTAAAAATGGTTGTTTAAGACTTTTGACCACTGTTGAAGAAGATTCTTTGAATCTTGAAAAATCCTTAAAGTCTAAACCAAATTAACCTTCAAAAACTCATTCATAACTTCCTCTGACTGAATGAATGATGTAAAATTATCCTTAACTTGATTAAGCACTAATCCCAACTAGGATTCATTAGAAGTAAGTTGACTAACTAAATGCCTTTGATTTTTTAACGGAATTCCCCAAGGAGTATTGTCACGCTGAAGAGTGTGCAGTCTATCATTAAAATCATCCATTATTGAAGTAATAACTTTAAATATTCTGATCAGGTCTAGCGGTGACTATTGAGAAGAGGTTGATGCTTGATTTCTTTCCCTAATATACTGAAATTACCTCCCTATAATTATCTAAAAATCATCAAAATCTGACATTTTTATAGATTCATCTTTCAAAAAATTAAACTCTCTAGATAATTTACTAATAAACTCTTGAAGGTATCTAACAGTAATGAGATTTTATTTGAATTTTAATAGATAGATCTTATGGGCCCTAACTATGATCTTGGGATTGAATAAATTTTGAACACTTCAAACTTCTTTTTATCATCTTCTAATTGTTTTCTAAGAAAAAAATTATGAACCTCAAATATATTTAACTTTATAACTAAGGATTCAACATGAGAATCAGATGATTTTAGAGATTGAGTGTAAGGGTTAGGGATATTTTCCCTATTATAAACATCTACCAAGTCCAAACATGGCTCTTCATTACCAACTGTTATGTATCTTAAGAAAGATTCTCCAACATATTAAGAATTATGAACAATAATAGATTGAGTTTCAGGATCAGGGACATATTTCCTTTGATGTTCTTGGCTCTGAGCCTCTTGCTCAAAATGCTCAACCACTGGAGTCTCATTCTCTACTCTAATAGTATCTTCATTAATAGTATCTAGAATGCCAACTAAAATTCTTCTTCTCTAAACTATATTTTATTCTGAACTTGATTCTCCTTCATCATTAGGCCTCTATCTGACAGAACCAATTAAAGGAATCATCTTTTTATCCCCCTAAGCAGTTGTTAACTACCTATTTTTTTGTTCTCCACCAACAAGAAGTAAAATGTTACAAGATTTTCTCCAAACAAAGCCTAACTTCTTAACAGTCCCATCATTTTAAACATTGTTATGATGACATGTTTTACCAAAAAACATATTTAAAAGTTTTCACGTTCTTCATAATAAAAATGATATTATCCTTTAATAGGGATAATATCCCATCTTGGACTCCTTTTGATATTAATTCTTTAGATACCTTATCATTAACAAAAATAAATTGAACATGATGTGATTCAAAAACAAAAACATAACATACATGTCAAGATATATGAACTTCTCTAGATCAGCAGTCCTTGGAAAATTCCAAGATTGAATAAATTTCATCTATAACTCAGTGGTCAATAGTAAGCTCTTTCATCATTACTTTATCGATAGTTCTCTTTCCAAACAATTCAAAAATAATGTCCTATAACAAATTTTTTTCATTGCATATATTCCTTAAATCAAAATGAAACTCCCCCTCATGCAGACAATGTAACAACTTATTTATTTCCACATAAGAATAAAAATTTAGAATCATCAATATTAGAGACAATAGTTTCTTAATCATTTCTAAGACAAAGTTAATCATTTCTACAAAATTAATTTACTTAAATGTCATACACTAAAGGTGTGTTATTATCTCAAAAATCATAATCCTAACCTGGAATTATTATTTCCTCCTTGAATGAATGATTTTTAAAATCTAAATAATCAAAATTGATTACCTTTTTCTGGAAAACATTATGAGCTTTCCCTAATGCGTACATAGAGGTATCCAAATCAACATCTTTAGATCTTTGAGAGGTTTCCATCTCTGAAGGTTTCTTGATTAAATGGATTGAAATTTTAGGGCTTCGAAAAACGTGAATCAAAATAAGCTCAGTAGAGCAAAAGAATGTGTAGTAGAGGAGAAAGAGAGTGGGAGAAGGAAAAAAGTTTTCTCATGATGATTGAGAATGTACTCATTACTTTTTAATTTTGAATAGAAAAATAAAAAGAAATCAAAATGAAATTATTTTCAAAAAACTAAAAATTTAATCGAATAAAAAAACTAAAATATTTTAAACATATTAAATGAATTTTACTAAAATAAAAATAGAGAGATTGGAAATAAATTAATAAGCATTTATATAAAATTAAATATTCCAAAATGACCCTTAATAAAATCAAAACTTTCACTGGGAAGTGGTTTAGTGAAAATGTCAGCTAATTAATATTCATTATTAACAAATTCAAATAAAATATCTTTTTTAAGGATGTGATCTCTTACAAAATAATTCCTTATATCAATTTACTTAATCTTAGAATTAATTATATGATTTTTTTGAAATATTTATATCACTTTTATTATCACATAAAATATTTATACTATTAAAAAATTTTCCAAAGTCTGGTAGTGTGTTTTTAATCTTAAATACATGTGCCCAACAACTACCAGCAAACACATATTCTACCTCAGCAGGCGACATGGAAACTATTATACCATGAAACCAATGATTTTCCTAAAAAGTTATAGTTTCTAGAGGTACTTTTTCTATCTAATATACAACCTCCAAATTCAGAATATGAATATGAAATTAAATTAAAATCCAAATTTTTGGGGTAAAAAAGATATTGAAAATAGTTCCTTTTAAATATATAAAATTTATTTTAAAAGTTGTAAGATGGGTTTCTTTTGGATTTGAATGAAATCTAGAACATAAAAATATATAAAACATAATGTCTTGTCTACTAGTAATAAGCTATAAAACACTAAAAATCATACCTCTATATAAATTATTGTTTACTAGTTTTCCAGCTTCATCCAAATCAATTTTTGTATTGGTACACATGGGAGTTGTATATGTCTTGTTGTTTTCAAGTCCAATATTTTTCAAAAAATAAATAATATATTTATTTTTATTTAAAACATTTCTATAAACTTTTTGATAAATCGTAAATCCTAAAAATAAATTTAGTTCTCCCATCATACTCATTTCCAAATATTTTTTCATTAATTTTGAAAAATCATTATAACGCTTTTTATTAGCCAGACTAAAAACAACATCATCAAAATAAATTATAAAAAATAGAATATTGTTAAAAAAATTCTAAAAAAGTGTTGGATCTGCCAATCCAAAAGTAAATCCATTATTCAAAAGAAAATAACTCAATCTTTCATACCAAGCTCTAGGTTCTTGTTTAAGGTCATATAGAGATTTAGAATTTTTAAAACCAGAGTTTGGTTTTTGAGGATTTTCAAAACTATGATATTGTTCAACATAAATTTCCTCCATTAAGTAACCACTTAAAAAAGAAAAATTTACCATCCATCTGATATAATTTAAAATTAACATGAGATTCCTAAGAAAAAAAGGATTATTATGGATTCTAGTCTAGATACAGGGGAAAATGTATCATCATAATCTATACATTATTCCTTATTATGTATTTCAGCTACTGGTCTAACTTTATTTCTGGTTATGATCCATTGATCATCCTATTTTTTTCTAAAGACCCACTTAGTTCCTATAACTAGATAATTGGTTGGTCATTCTACTAGTTCCCAAACTTAATTCCTTATAAATTGGTATAGCTCTTCTTACATTTCTATTATCTAACCCTCATCTTCTAAGGATTATTTAATAGTATTAGGTTCTAACTAAGATATAATGGTAGAAATTTATTCAAGGTTTTCTATATTTCTTCTAGTTATAATTCATGTGCTTAGGTATCCAATAACAGTTTATAGAGGAAGGTTCATTAAAGTTATAGAATTTCTAGGGAAGATACTTTTAGGATCTTTAGAATCATGTTCTTCGGAATTGGAATAAATTTTGATAATATTATTTTCAAAATCAATTTTAAGGTTTTAAAGTCTCATGTTTTCAAAAGAGTCAATAACTTCATCAGTTTGATCTTTCACTCTAACAAAAGGGTTAGTTTCATAAAACTTCATATGAACTGAATCTTCAATAATCCATGACTTTTTATTAAAACTATATAAGATTTAGAGGTAGCCGAATATCCCAAAAATATTCCTTCATCATATTTTGGATCAAACTTACCAAGTTTTTCCTTAGTGTTCAAGATATAAACCTTGCATCTAAAAACTTTAAAGTAATTTTCTTTAGGTTTTCTATTATTTCAAATTTCATATAGTGACTTTTTTAAAATAGATCTTATTAAAACTCTACTCATGATATAGTAGGTTGTGATTACATATTCTACCCAATTATAGGTTGGAATATTATATTTATTATACATAGTCCTTGACATTTCTTGAATATTTATATTTCTACTTTCAATAATTACATTTTGTTTAGGTGTTATTGGTGTAGATAAAGTGTGTTTAATACCAATATTTGAGCAAAAATAATTTAATTCTTGATCCTCAAATTCTACACCATGATCACTTCTCAAAGAAATTATTTTAAAAACTTTATCATTTTTAAAAAATTTACAAAAACTTCCAAAAACAGGGAATACTTCACTTTTGAGTTTTAGAAAATAACCCCAACTAAATCTAGAATAATCCTCTACTAAAACATAAAAATATACTTTACCAGAAAAACTTGCTGCTTTGGATAGTCCAGACAATTCCATATAGATAAATTATAAAGGTTTAGATGTAGCAATTTTGTTAATAGATTTGAAAGAATATTTGTGTTGCTTTCCAATTTGGCATGCACCACAGAATATTTCATTGTCAAACTTAAGACTAGGAAAATTAGAAACTAACTATTTATTAGATAATTTATGTAAAGCATATATATTACAGTGTCCATGTATTCTATTCAAATTTCATGAATCATTTGGTTTAGGAGTAAACAAATTCACTTTTTGTTTATACAAGGAATTCAAATAAAATTAAAAAAAATTATCAAATCTAGGTGTTCTAAATTTAAGCAACTTATCTTCAAATAAATAGCATGAATTTTTAGAAAAAAAAAATCATCATCACATAGTTGAGAGATACTTATTATATTGTGCTTTAACCCTTGCATATATAGTACTTTTTTGATTAATATAGTCTTTGGATCTCCAGTAGTTCCAACTCAAAGAATTTTTCCTTTTGAATTGTCACCAAAAGTGACTAGTCATCCATCTATTTGAGTCAGTGTATGAATGTTTGTTGAGTATCAACTCATATACCTGGAATAGTCATTGTCCACATACCATATTAATTTTCTATTCCTATGACCTATTTCCTAGAAAAGTATTTAAGAAAATGTTTCTTTTTTGTACCCATATTTTCTTTGGTCCTACAGTGTTAGTGAGAAATAATTTGGGTCCAACATGTGCTGGTGGAGAATAAGATACCCCCTGTTATTTCTTTTTTTTTCAAATCCTAGTGATAGGAAGTTAACCACTTATATTGTTTGATCGGTGGAAAGTGGTTTCACCCATAGGTATGTCTTATATATATATATATATATATATATATTCCTTAAATCATGTAGAATTTATATTCACTAGATAGAGGTGATCTAGCTACTAGATTCTAGATGCATTCTGACTAGGTATTAGCTAGAATAAAGTTGATTTCTTGGATTAAATTTCTATAAATTCACCACCATACTAATATAAGTTCTTCAAATTTTAATATCTTAAATACCACCACTTTTTGTCCATAAAATATTTTTTGTATGTCCATATATTTTCCATACAAGATCGAATAGAAACAGGGCCATATCTGTTGGTATCAATTTCAAACTCTCTATTTAAATTTAAAGGAAAATAATTTTTCTTGGCTCATAAAATTCACATTATCTCTCTAATACAAATTTATGGTACTGGGACATGTAGCAGAAATCCGGTGGGCTGAGGATTTAAAATTTTATTCATTAGAGTGATCATACTTCATCATATCTAGAAATATGATACCTAGTAAAATATGATGATCTTGTTTGAATTAATTAGATCATATAAATAAAATAGAATGATTTCCTCATTTGATTTAAAGTGTTCTTATCTGTCTCAATTCATTGGTGATAGTTTCTCAAAGGATCTAAGGCTAAAACCTTCTAGATTGTATACATACTCTTTTAAAATTTTTATATATGTTATTCATAAGATTCTGGGTGCTAGTACAGAGCTCTGGTACTCTCTTAGATGTAGTGATAATCACTACGATCTTGTGATTTTGATCCAAGAAGGCATTATTGGATCTTTCGCTTGGTTATAGAGATTATCTATCTAAGATTCATAAGGATAGAGAAGATATCAATTATGAATGATCACTAGTTAATGGAATGAGATTCTCCTTTAATTATATAGTGGAAGGTAAAAATACCTGGTTAGGGTTCTCCATCCCCCATATATTTAACATCTACTAAATAAGTAATAAATACCATATTATGACAAATTAACTATGTCATAAATAATATTTATATTTTATCACATTCTAGTACTATATATTAAATATATTATGTGATAAACCTGAGTCATTAACTTGAATTGTAATTCTAGATAATATTATATGAACCTTGAATATTAAAATAATATTCATTTGTATAATATTATTCCTTGTATTTACTTAAACACTTGTAAATCGTATTAATAAATAAATTCATCCCAATTATTATAAACTCAAATAATAATGAATTTATTTATTCATCAGTGATCAATGAAACTTGGACAAAACACAAACCCTCTATTGGGGCCCACTAAATCATATATATCTATTCCCTAAAATAGGGAAGAACATTGAATGTGTTATTGTGTGTGAGCCTCTAAGAATTTATCACGATAACTGTGAATAGTATTCATAGACTAATAATAAATTCTAGAAACTCATCAAATACCTTAGAGAGATAAGGAATAGTCATAGAAACAACAACCATCATACTAAGACACACTGTGAAATATATTCTCCTTTTCATATGATATATCAT
Organism: Viscum album; assembly: GCA_963277665.1. NCBI lineage: Eukaryota > Viridiplantae > Streptophyta > Magnoliopsida > Santalales > Viscaceae > Viscum > Viscum album. The sequence goes on from OY728148.1 coordinate 602,707,116, forward strand.
AAAGACGAATACACACTTATTTAATAATCCTTTCATACTGTATTATTATTTAATCTAACAATATAGAATTACCTTTTATGAACATGGATATAGATATATAAATGTACTTCCATCCTGATCAACCAGGACTAAGATATCACTTCCTCAGCTCAGATGTGACAGATTCTATCTTGATCATTCAACCAATTTCATAACCACAACGACACTCCCAAACAAGCTACATCGCTATGGCTTAATGGTAAATGATTTCACCATTATTCAAATTACATGATCAAATGGAACACATTGATAATTTTTTAAATTTAGAAGACCAATAAAAATTTACATAGATAGGAACAACCCATGACACTCAAAATAGGTGGTGTTCCTTTTGGTGGGTCTATCCTCATGATCTGAACTAGAGATCACCAAGTACAAACTTCATGAGAGTAAGTCTCAATGTTTATGATACCCCAACACCTTATAGTCACACATCATCTGTTTCCTTTCAGTATGATGTATCTAGACCATAGTTCATAACTTTAGGATTACCATTTTAGACTCCCTTGGTTCTCATTATAGCATGGGAACAACAATAACCCTTTAATATGATATGTAATCTATGAAAATTACCATAAATATAGTAGATCAGTAAGTATCAACACTATTATGGTAATATAAACTCATGTATATATCAAGATGATCAAACATTATACATGTAATGGTAATCAAAGTTAATATACATGTTGGGTTTAAGGCACCCACATTCAATAATATTTGGAAGCCAAGAAATCATTATTCTATTATTTCATACCATTGATAACATTCCAAGAATTTTAAAATTGATTATTGATGTCATTTAAATTTACCTCTGTCATATTATTGAAAAGAAATAACTATTAAAATTAGTGATGAAACATTATTAACTGAGTACATGGATGTTTTTTTGGGATATTTTCCGTGTGTTATTCATGATCAGGAGGTTGAATTTACTATTGACTTAGTGCTTGATGTTAAGCCTATTTTTAAAACCCTTTATCAAATGGATCAAGTAAAAATTTTATAATTTAGAAAAAATTATAAGAGTTATTAGATAATGGTTTCATTCGACCTAGAACTCTCCACGAGGTTATCCTATTTTTTGTTCAAAATAAATATGGTTTAATGAGACTTTTCATTAATTATTGTGCTTTAAATACCATCATTGTTAATAATAAGTATCATTTTTCTGATATAGATGATTTGTCTTTGAAAAAATCTAGGGAGAAAAATATTTTTCAACGGTTTATCTAAGTTCTAGGTAACATTATTTGAATACAAAGGAGCATAAAATTTTGAAGAATATATTTCCAAATAGATATGATAATTATGAGTTTATAGTTATTTCATTTGTATTTTTTAGTGTACCAATTTCATTTATGGGTCTTCTGAATAGATTTTTTCATGAGTTCTTGGAAAATTTTGTGGTTATGTTTATTGATGAAATTTTGATATATTTTAAAACACAGGAGGAACATGAAAGAAACCTAAGCATTGATTTGAAAACCTAAATAAACTATTTTGGAAATTTTTTAATTATGAATTTTGGTTATAATAAATTTCATTTCCTAGACACATTATTTCTAAATATGATATAACTATTGACCGTAATAAAACAATAGTTGTTTAATAATGTCCAAGACACCCAAATATATGGGTGATTCATATTTTTTATTGATTAGTGGTTTGTTAAAAATAGTTTGTTGAAAAGTTTTATCGTTTGTCGAGACCAATGACTATGTTAACTTAAAAGGAGTTAAATTTATCTAGACAAAATAATGTGATGATTTTTTTAGGAGCTAAAATAAATAATAGTGAATGATCCATTTTTTGGCCTAATTTTTATAAATGGATAATTACACATCTATATTGATGATTCATTTAAGGGAGACGGCTGTTTTAAAATGAATAATTATCAGGTAATTGATTATGATTTATGTTATTTGAAACCTCATGAGTTAACTTACCCTACATAGGACACAAAATTAGATTATATGCTAATTGCTTTAAAATTTTGGGGGCATCATTTTTATGTAGTAAAGTTTGAAATATATACTGACAAAAAAAATTAATGTATATAATAAATCAGAAATAATTGAACATTATATATAGAAGTTGGATTGAAATAACCAAGGATTATGATTTCACAATTCAATACCATTTTGTAAAACCAAACAAAGTGGTTGATTCTTTGATTTGAAAATATAATTCTACATTAACCATATTACATTTTTAGAATGTCCCTTTATTGAATCATTTGATAAATGTTTTCCTATAATTTTTGGATGTAAGGACATCCTTTATTTTTTTCAGGTTTCAGTAAAGTCTATATTTTCATAAAAAATTAATCAATCACAAAAGGAAGATCAATATTGGCAGAAAAAGGCAGAATCCATTAATAAGGTTATGCTTCCCAATTTTAATATTTATTAATAAGGTGTTTTATGATTTCAAAAAATTTTATGTGTGCCCTGTGATTCCAAATTGAGGAATGAATTTTTTTAGTGAAGCTCATAGTACTCCATTTTCCATTCATCTGGGTAGTTCTAAGAGATATAGTGACCTTTAGAAGTATTACTGGTGGGATGGAATGAAAATAATATTTCTGACAGTACAATGAAGTGTTTGAATTGTTATTAGTTTAAATTAGAATGAAAATTACCAAAGTAAATTATTTAACCTTTACTTGTGTTAGGGTGGAAATGGGGAAATATATCCATGGATTTCGTGGTGATATTACAAAAGACGCCATGAGGTAATAATTTAATTTTGGTTATTGTTTCTTTATTAAAAAAATATTTAAATTTACATCCCATTTTATGTACTATGTGTTTATGTCATCTTTATCAGCTCTATATAAAGGATACAATAAAGTTACATGAAGTGACTCTCTCTATTATCTCTAACTATAATCCCATATTTACTTTAAATTTTTTAAAAGGACTTCAAAAGTCATTGGGTATTGAATTAGGTTTCGATAAAACTCTTTATCCTCGATCTAATGGATAGTCTGAGAAGATGATTCTATACAAGTAATATTTGCTATGTTCTTATTGAATGAATTTCCAAGTAAGTTTGGATCAAAAAATTTCTTCATTGGGGTTTTATTATTACCATAGTTTTCATTCTAGTATATAAATGGAACCTTTTAAGGAATTATATGTAAAGTGGTGTCAGACATCATCTTTTTGGGTTGATTTATAAGGAAGTAATTTTATGGGACCATAGTTAGTATTGTAAATGGATAAAAAGGTTCTATTGATTTAGAATAATATGAGCAATACCCATAGCATTCAGAAACATTATGTGGATAACTAGAGGAAATATACTTCTTTTGAGGTAGGTGATCATGTTATTTTTAATGTATCTTCATGGAAAAGTTTTATGTGTTTTGGTAAAATAGAGAAATATAAGTCCACCGTTCATTAGACTATATGAAATCCTAGATATATTTGTATCAGTGTCCTACCGAGTGGCCTTTCCCTCAAGTTGGCCCAGGTACACATCATTTTCAAGTCTCAACAAAAAGAAAATTTGTGTCGGATTCTTCTCATGTTTTGATCCCTAAAGTGGATTAGTTAGAAGATAAAATTTATTATGAGGAATTTCTATTTTAGATTCTTTACCATAGAGATCATGTATTTTAGAATAAGGTGATTTATTAATTTAAGGTTTTATGGAAAAACCATATGGTTGAAGAGGAAACATAAGAATCTAAAATTGTAATGAGGGAAATATATCTCCAGTTGTTTAATAAGTGAATAAAATTTTGAGGAAAATTTTACAAAATTTTTTTTAAGAATTTAACAACCCATTTAATGTTATAATAAATCACTTTTATGTTTTTATTCATTATAAAAAATATTATGTAATTTTTAAATCAAAATGAAAATACTTTTAACTAATATCATTTCATATATGGTTTTTATTTAAAATATAAATTTAATAATTAAAGAATTTTAATTTGAAAAAATTAATATATTTTTTTAAATCATCATAACAAAATAAACATAGGGTAAATTCTTTTTATTTTTTTAGAAAATATATTATTTTAATGAATGGAGAAAAATATTGATTTTTGTAAAAAAAATATTTTCTATTTAATAAATTGTGTAATTTAAAAGTATAAATATGTTTTGAATATTATTTAAAGTAAAATAAGTATTATTTATTTATATATAATCCTTTAATTACTTTTAAATCAATTTATATTGTATTTAAGTATAAGTTTGTTTTTAGGTTTTAAAATTGGATTTTTCTAAAAAAAAAATTAAAGTCCATAATGTTTCTCCATATTTATTAATTATGATAACCCTAATGAATAATGTTTTAAAATAAATTTATAGAATATATATTGATAAATATTAATAGGTATTCAAACAATTATTATTATTAGTATTAGAGTTAATATAAAATCATCCTTTTCTTGAACAATACACTTCTTGAAATCTCTATTTTTTCCTTTCATCTATGGGATTTTTTTAATTAAAATTTACCACATATATGAATTTGTTATAGTAAAATGGATTAAATTTTTTTAATACTAATAATTTGTGCTATATATTAATTTCAACTTAATTATTTACCATAGTGAATATTAAAAACATGAAAAATCAATTATTGTGGTTATGGTAAAAACGGATTTATCTAGGGTTAAACTAAAAGTATAAGGGTTAAAATGACCTAAAAACATTTATAAAATCCATTTTATAGAAAAATTAAGAAAATTTAATATCTAAGGATAAATAATGGTCCATTTAGGATCCTTGTTTCATGAAACATATGGTTGCACTTTATCCTTTTCATAAATTACAAGTGTTCCACTCGCCGCACTTATAAAAGGTCACCCCATCTTCTCTCCTCTTCACACGTTAAAATCCAATTGTATTAGACAATAACTACCCAAATATCTTCTTAAATTCCCTCCCCATAACCTAGATCCCTTATTTTTGTCATAAACCCATCCTGGGAAGGCTTTTAGTGCTTGCCTTAGGAGGTTGTTTGAAGAAGAGGTATTGTGATTAACCGAGCATATTTTTTTCATTTATTCTACCTAATCCTTAATGTATTCTTTAATTATGATTATATAATAAAAATTGTATCTAAAATATAATTATATTTTATTAAAATAATTTCATAACCTAAATCCATATCCTCTTCTGTCAAATGGGATATGAAATCATTATTCGAGTGTGCGGCAGACTAGCCAGCAAGAACGTACCCGAGTAGTAAGGGCTCCTACTTAGAATCCAAGAGACCCAGGTTCAAAACCTGGTGCAGGTGAATTTTTGGGCGGTACTGTAGAAGTTACTATAGTAGCCAGAACTATTTACCCTATTTGGGCCTTCGGGCCACCGGTTTGGGCCTATGGGTCTCAAGGGCCTTTAAACCATCCAAAGCCTTGGGACCACAGGGCCTTCGGGTCACAGAGACCATGGAGTAGCCCAGTTCACACATATTAAGCCACAAAAAAGGATCGGAGCAACATGATCATTCACCAAAAGCAGAGCTAACTAGATTGAAAGAATGAGAGGGTATGACAACCGCCATCGGGACCAGGCACTGTGCAGCTTTGTACAGGGGAAATGCTAACTGATCAGCAATTCATGGTGGGGATCTTGGCGATCAATGATGTAGAAGCTAGGGAGGGGAAGTTCTATTGGGTTGGGCCTATGGTTCATGTATTGGGCATGGTATACCTCTGGGAATTTGGGTCATGTATTGCAGGTCATGTAGAGCCTTGTGCCTTGGGCCTACGGGTCATGTATGTGTTCCCCTTCTACCCTTAAAATGGGGATTATCCATGATAAAATAAAAAATAAGGCCTTCGGTCCATTCGGACTCAGGGAGTGTGCGGAAGACTACGACCTTGTGAACCAATGTCATTCGTCTTCCATAATCACCACTCAGGATTATTGTAACTATGTATTTAAAGTATATATATATATATGATTTTTTAACATATTTGTACTTTTATATTTATTATATCTCATATACCTTCTTACTTTCTATTCCATGGGGATAACATCTCTCTTGTGTACGGAGGACTACCGCCTTACGAACCGATGTGATTCATTTTTCACTATCTCTTTACATGGAAGGTAATAAAGATAAATAAATGAATATATGTGATAAACATTAAATTGAAATTATATTAATGAATTTTTTATAATTATTAAAAAAATAATATATCATTTTCTTTCTTATACCGAAAAATGATAACGTCGTTCGTGTACGTGTGGACTACCACCTCTACGAAGTGATGTGATTCTTTTTTTTTCATCACCACATCACAGTATTTATATATTTAGGTATATTTAAAGAAATAATATGGTATATATGATATTATGATCATTCTAAAAATATAAAATATTACTTACCCCCTTTCCAAAATGATTATTGAAAAATGGAAATGTTGCTCATGTGTAAGTATGGCCTATTATCTCTATGATCATAAAATGGTTCATTTTTTACAACCATCCTTTATAAATGGTTTTAAAATTATAATTTATGCATAAAAATTATAATTATTTCATGATTATTATTTTTTTATGTTTAATAATCACATATTTAACCAATGTTGGACGCATCATAGTCATATTTTATATATAAATCAAATACCATCAAGACATTTAAAGTAAATTTAATTAGTTAAGTAATTATATATGACATGGTAATAAGTGAAATAAAAGGAATAATAAAATTGAAAAAATTTCTCAGGATATTAAATAATTAACATAATTTTATTATTTTAGAATATAAATAATGAATGTGAGAAATCAAACTTGATATAAGGGACATAGTCTCAATTTCCTTTTATAAAGAAATATTTTTATGTTGTGTATATATATATTCTTTTATGATGTGAATATAAAACCCCTTTGAAAATATATATAATGATTTTTTATATTTTAATGGTATTTAAATTTTTTAATGTTATTATTTAATGGGTATTATGATTCAACTATTTCCAAAGTGATAAGTGACTTTTATTTTAAAAAATTATTGTTTAATATTTACCTTTTAACTCTATTTTTCATCCATTTCCATGCTTTTAAAATAATTTTATTATGGACATGATAGTTTTATAAAGGGTATTTTTTCTTTTTTTAATTTTTTTATAGTAATCTCTTCACAAAATGTGCGACTTTATTTAAAAATGATAAAAGGAATGTTCTATTTTAACATATACGGTGAAAATTTATTTTCCACCACTATAGCCATTATTTGAAGTTTTCCTACCTTTACAAGCATTCATGTTTTGTTCAAACAGAAAATACCCCTCTCTTTTTCTGGGTATTTTGGTATTGAAAATGGGTTTTTAAACTAAAATGTTATTTTGGTATTGAAAATTTTTTTTAAAAGAAAATGGAATTTTGTTATTGAAAATGAATTTTTAAAAGAATGGGTTATTTTGATATCCAAAAGTTTTTTGGATATGAGTTCAATAGAATTTTTCAAAAAAATTATGATGAAAAAGTGAAAGAATAATTTTTTTATTCATGATATATTTATTAGACGTTGTTTATTAAGGGTTGATCCCATTATAACACATAGGTGAGCCTGGTATAGCTAATATAATGGGTGGACCAAGATAGCATTGGGTGAGCCCAATATTGCTTATATGATGTGTGCACTCAGATAGTACCATGTGATCCTAATATAGCTTAAATTATGGGTTTTCCCTAATAGAACTCCACTACATTGGGTAATGATTATGTTATCTAGAGAATTATATTGGAAGTTGGTCATATGGTTTTTCCAATTTTTAAGGGTTCGGTAAGGGTTCTATGAGATGATGTCTAAAGGGACCTACATGACTTTTATATCCTTGCTAATTAGATTTCAAGGAAATCATTTTTTTATAGTAAGATAAATGATCTTTTTAAAATAATTATAATTCCCTTTCTAGGTAAATAGTTTTTTTTTTAAATCATTAATTTTTATATTTTTCACTGGACAAACCATTTTATTTTTTTCATTTACCTTGCTGAGATTTTTTTCTTCATCCCATATTTAAAAAAACGAACATATTTAATGATGGTTAAGGGAAAATAAGAGTTTTTTAAGTTGAAATTAATTAATATTTTCCATAAAAAGGAATTTTTCTTTGTTTTAAAAGTATAATATGGTGATAAAAATTGATACTGATTAGTATTTTCCACTTGGTATTATATGGTTTTGTTATGTATTATTTATGATCTAATTATCTAAAACTAAAAACCTAAAAATATCCTAAAATCTAATAGAATTATTTCTTGACTTAAAAATCTTGGTTATATAATATTTAAGGTCGGTCCTTATAGATATAGAGTAAAAATAAAAAACCCATCTAAATCCAAAATCATTAATATGGATTTATGATGGAGAGTAAGAGAAAAAATATGATGGAGTTAAGGGTGTGGGGTTTTTCTCTCTTTTGGTTTATTATGGAATGAAAGGGGGTGATCCTACTCTATTAAATTATAATATAATAAAAACAATAATAGTAATAATAATTATAATAATTATAATAACACCACCAATAATATTAATGTAGGTAAGATCGCAAAAATGGGTATAATAACCAAATGAAATAAAATTAATAAAAATTGATGTATATGAGTTTTCTATGTATCCCTTTAAAAAATAAATAGTATATATAAATGTATATTATTAATAAAAATGAATGTTTTTCTAAATACTCCTGAATTGGAAAAATAATCTAGCAAAACATTAGACTCCCAATAAATGTGAGTAACTATATAATCAAGGTTATAGAGATAAACCATCTAATATATACACCATATTATAAACTTCTAGGAGAATGTATAACCTTTATATTGATTTTCAAGCACAAAATTATTAAAAACATACTTTAACCATATTTTATCCAATTTTTTACTTTAATTTTTTTATGGACTGATAAAAACCTTTATATGTAACACCCCAGGTAAATAAAGAGTATGACATTTTCACATTTATCCATATTTTTGAATAAAATATTAATATGACTTTAAAGGGAACTCTATGCTCGATGGCTTACCCAATATGCAATAATGAGTTCCTTTGAAATCTTACGTTGCACTCTAATAATAAAATAATATTATTTTAAATGGTAGTTAACGCCAAGTCGTTGTAATGGCGGGAATGAACAGAACTAACTAAAAAATTATTATATATATTTGTCAAATATTTTTACTCTTTATAATAAATGTTAGAGGATTAAAAATGCAAATGAATCCAATTTTAAGCGTAAACATTCTAATATTCTTTAAAGGGTCGATTAACCGCCTTTTGATGGAGAACCTCTTTTAAATAGACTTTTTGAAAATTTTATGTTTTATATTTGAAAAAATAAAATTCTTCTTTAGAATTGGGACATCAAAATTTACTTTGTGTAAATTTTTGGTATTTTTCCGATAAAGTTCATTTTTTAATGAATAGTGAAAAATGTTGTATTTTAATTCAAAACCACTTTTTAATATAATTTATTTATATGATTAGATTATCTTTTTAATTGGTTTTAAAGTAAAATTAGAATATATTTTTACCATTTAATCCAATAGTGGTCGTTGGAATTAATTTCACTTTGAAATTGCACTTAAACTAGTGTCAATCTTTTAATAGATATTGTTTCTTAAAAACACGCTATTTGTTTTGACAGCGGGAATTAATTATTAAATTAATTAATGAAACTTATATGTTTTGAATTTTGTAAAATATATATCATTTTTGAGTTCGGAATATCAAATATAGCTTAGGGTGAATTTTTGGTATTTTTCTGAAAAACTTCAATTTTTGATGAATAGTGGAACCACTAAGTGGTACTTATAAAAACTGATTTTCCGTTTAAATGAAATTTTTCCATCTTTGTGTTTTGATTTTCAAAAATCTTACATAAATGGTTGTCATTAAGAAGTAAAATGTGTTTCAATGGGATTAGAATAATTTTTTGGTGAATAGTAACTTATTATGTTTTTAATCGCGATTAGAGGTATTTAGTGTAGTTTAAGGTAAAAATAATGTTTTAATAATATGAGATGAGCTTGACACATGTCCTACCCTTATTTTATGTCTCATGGCCGACAAATAAAATCCATGGGTCAACTTGGGGACCCCATGTAGCCACTTTTGTTGGAAAATGACATTAATACCTCTTTATTTAATGTTAAAATTAAAATGACACAAACTTGAGTTGTTTAACTAAAACAATTTTTACATGAGGTTATAAAAGTCAGATTTTTTACTATAAATAGTCATTGGAAAGATAAATAATTTACAACATCATAGTATTTTTTTTATAATTTTTAGACATTAAATAAATTAAATTATTTATGACATCATGATGATGCAGCGATGACCTCATTATTTAACGATTTAAATAAAATGGAAAGAGAATGTAAAATCAAAAACCTACACATGTCCAAAACCTATTGCATGGGTTTATTTAGAACCCTTATCAACTTATCCTCGAAACACATCAATGTGGGACCATTAAAATCTGAAACACATTCTAAAATAAAGTAACATTTCTTTACTTTCCAAGAGTGCCCCTCCTCTCCTCTTATAAAAGGCCCCCACATCTACCTCCTTACCCACACATACAAAGCCTTTGGCTCGGCCACCCCCTACCCATTTTGTCTCTCCACATCCCTCTATAACTCCTTGAAGCCTCACTTTGGGTATAAGTCTTCCCAAGGAATCCTTTGAGCTCAAACCAAAGGGAGTTACCCGATTTTAAGGTAATGTCTTCACTTGTGTCCTTTTGTTTTATTTTGCTTCTCCAACCCCCTAAACTCTTTTTATTCATTTATTTTGTAACAACTATAGTATCATAAATATACTAGGATTTTTTTATAATAAGTATTCGAGATAAACTTACACACGCCTACATCTAATGGTTAAAGAACATACTATTTCCGTGGATGGTGAATTTCTGCCTCCCAAAATGATGATTGTTCAACATTCTTTTAACACCTTAAAAGGTGGAAATTAAGATGTCACTATATTTATATATGATATATAATATGTTTATGTTTTACTTAATCTTCTGTAGTTTTCTTTTTTTGCATACCTTTACGGTTTCCATTGTGGGTAAGCACAATAATTTCATTTTAGGAAGTGCGGACTACCGCCCCCTCAAAGTGATTAAATTCGTTAATGCCATATGTGGGTTGTATAAAGGATGGATTTAAAGTTATTATATGTGATTTATGATATATATAAATGATGAATATAATTCTGGAATCAAAATATACATACCTCTCATTTGGTTTTAATTCTATTAACATGACATAGAAATGAAAGTAGCGTTCATGCGTACGTACGGCTTACCGTCTCCATGAATGGTACATTTCATTTCTTATCTCCAAATTCTATGAACTATTATAAGTACATATATATAATGGATATATATGTAATATATTACATCTAAATTATGGATAAAATTCTGGAATTATAATATATATATCTCTCATTTTTTTTAATTCCATTAATATGACAAAAAATGAAAGTAGCGTTCACGCGTATGTATGGCCTACCGTCTCCATGAATGGTGCTTTTAATTTTTTTTATCTCCAAATGATATTTAATAGTATAAAATTAATATATACTGGATATATATTATATTTAAAACATAAATACTATTCTGGATATGATGTACCTATAACTACATGGAAAATTCTTTTCCAACAAGTTCAATTTTTACTCATGTACTGAACATCGACAAAAACATCTGATATGAACTCACTTTATTAACCAATTATTATAACATTATAATATGTGATATGAAATTAATAATAATATTTAAAGGAGGAACTTAAGCAATTATAAATTGACCAAATTTTATTATTCATGAGAGTAAAGAACGATCGAGTCATGTCAGACACGAGGTAAGGGATCCTACTCCTCTCTTTCTTTTTAAGTACACTATTTTATGTCATTCCTTTTAAAGCTCATATTTCTTATTATTAGGATGTTATTTTATATTAATCTTACTATAATTTTTTGTTCATATTATTAGAGACCATATTCTCTCTCATCAATCCATTTTGGAAGTTTTGTGTGGCGTCGTTAGGCTGCCGAATTTTCGTAAGAGATCTAACCTCTCTATTTCTTTTTAAGTACTCTCCTTTATGTCACTTATTTTAAGCTCCTCTTTGTTATGTTGGGAGATGTTCTTTTATATTTCTCTTTCTGTAAACTTTATGTTAATATGATGAGAGACCCTATTTGATCTCATCAATCCATTTTGGAAGTTTTAAGTGGCGTTGTTAGGATGCCGAGTTTTAGTAAGGGATTTTTCATCTCACTTTTATTCCCGTGATATTTATGCTACATTTGCCACAATTTCCTTTCAGTGGTGTATGTACTGCCCATTACTTTACTCATTGTGTAATATAATTTCATTTATTAGTATTTACATCAATGTTGCATTGTCCCTCTTTCACGGGGTGTATGTTTCTAAAGATACTCATGTCAGTAAGGGAACCTTTCACCCTCCTCTTTTTAAAAGACTTCTTTTGTTATGTCTTTTAATTCACATAATATTATGTTGGGATATGTTCTTCTATATCCTTATTGATTTTAATTTTATGTCCATGTGATGAGATACCCTTTTTATCTCTCATCAACTCATTTTCTGAATTTTGTAGTGACACCGTTTGGCTGTCAAATTTTTGCAAGGGAACTTCTTAACCCAAATTTGATTCTTTGGGATAAACTTGTACTCCTTGAATATGTTGTTCTATGAATATGTGTGAATAACCTATGATTTTTTTACACTTAATATCCACTTATATTTGGTGTATTCGTTTTTCACACATAATTATGTAATTGATTTATCCTTAAACCAAGGATATCGTCTTTGTAAGGGACTTCGTCTCAATCTCCATTCATTGAGGCATATTTTGTTTTATACACAACCTTCTTTTATATGGTGTATAAACCCCTTTGAATTTTACGTTTATCCAAAAAGGAATATTTTTATACGAAGTGTTTTACTAAACGACAAAAGGGAATGTTTTTGTCATACGTATGTGGCGACAATGACTTCTCCGCTGCCGTGACCATTATTTGAGTTTTGGCTTCCTCTACAAGCCATACCTTATTTTTAAAAGAAAAATAAATACCATGTTTTACATTTCATTTATTTTGGTATTGAAAATGGTTTTCATAATGTTTTTATATCAATGTGTTGTATTGATATCTTGTGATTGAAATGTGGAAATGTTATGTTTCCTTTATGCATGTTTTATGTGATATGATTATGTTATGTTTCTTGGGCATTGTTATGAAGACGGGTGGTTCCATGATAAACTAAGGGAGGGTGAGCCCGATATAGCTCTCCAATGCATTGGGTAACGTGAAGGAGTGAGACATTAAGGTTTCTCCGAAGAGATTTAGGGAATATACTGTGGTGGGTATTCCAAACGTAACCAAGAGGGTTACTCCCTACATAAGAATGTTATGAATGCCTCAAGTTACCTTTATGTATTATGATTTCTATGATTTATTCATGATTTGATGAGGTATGTTAAAGTGCTTGTTTTTTTTGAGTAAATTATGATTTCATTGATTCTTATGTGTACATGTACTCATGTTTCCTTTCCATATATTTTTATATCTCTTACTGAGATTTTTATGCTCATCCCAAGTTTTTGAAATGTTTTTCACAGGTCAAGGGAAAGGTACATGATATGATGATAGTGTCAAGGAAGTGTCAAGAAAGAATCCATGTTTTATTTTAAATATGTTTCCGTTGATGGGAAAAAATGAATACTATTTTATATGTAACCACTTTGTTTAAATGTGGAATGTAATGCAAGTTTATGATCTAATTCTCTAAAACTCTAAACCTGAAAACATCCTCAATGTGTAATCTTGTATTAACTCAAGATTAAGTAAGGTTTAAGGATGGGGACTTATAGATGGTATCAATGTTCGGTTTAGATAACTTTAGAGGTTAGGGTATTCTCTAAGCATAAGTGACAGTACCATAATGGATAGGATTTCAGAAAGAGTCCTAGTTTTAGATAAAGTGAATGAGTAAGTATATCTTAGTGTTTACCTTCCTCATTAGTACATGATGGTTTTGTTGATATACTCACACTGACATTTCGGTTTTTAGTGAATGGATGGATCTAGCAGGCACCAAAGAGACTGCAGGTTTGAAGGAAACTGTGGTGGTTCTCTGATTAGGATACTAGATAAAATGGGGGATTCTATGAGGAAACTCATGGTTGTTATAAACCAACTATAAAGGATTCATGATCAACCACTTGAACCTTGGTATGTTCTATAATTCATCATGTATGAGATGACCAATTGATGTGGAAGTTCGGGTAATAATTATAAAGGTAACCATTAGGGTTTATATGATCCTTACTATATGTTATGATGGAACTGAAAGGCATGAGATAAAATTGAGGTTAAATTATGTTATGGTTATTTTTGATGATTTTATCTCTTTTGGGGAATGATTTGAGAATTATATAGTTTTCGAAAAAGGATAACACGCAGACCGTGTGACAACCAGTCGCGTTGGACAAAGCTACGGGAATCGAACCCACAACCAAAGTGCGACTGGTATTTATCGCCTACCACTGGACTACGTGAAGTCCCTGGTTAGTTTGACTGATTCTTTTTAGTTAGATGATTTTATGAATTAAGAGTAAGTTGATTTTGGGTTATCTATGGAAATTTATTAACCTATCATGGAAGATATGTGATTAGGTTAATTACTTTTCAATATGAGACATTAAGGGCAACTGATGTTGTTTGGAGATAAATGTTATGATTTAACTTGGAGGACTATGTGACTAAATCCTTAAAATATTTGGGTTTCAATATTAGTTTGGTTTACTTTGAATAATTTTATGGGAAAATTGTTTATCGAATGGTCCTCATAGAACTTTGGGTTTTGTTGGACAAATTTAGGAGATTAAGAATAGATTTTCTTTTTATAAAGGGTTTTCCTTTTCTGGATTATCTGATCTTGTACTAAACTTTTTGGTTTTGGTTAAAGTCTAAAGACATGGGAATAATATAGTTCTCTTTTGTGGATTAGGTGATTCTCTATAAGTTGATAATAGTACTCTTAATGTGAACAAGTCTTCCTAAATACTCGTCTTTTGGAGAAAATATGAGTTTGTGTAAGGAATCTAATAAAAGTTGAAAGTCAACATGATAAGTGATTATGTTTCCTTATGAATAAATTCCTCAATAAAAAGTAACTTAAAACAAAAATGTTGTCTATTAACTTTTCCTACTGGGGAATCGAATACCGTTTAACCCATCACAAGTTTGTGATTTTCTTGTGGTTAACTTTCTCCTAAACATGTTTTCTAACACTCTCCATTAGAACATGACCCTATGTTTTCTCCTCCATGTCCATGTTTTCCTACATGGAATCCTAGTATGGGTTAACTCGGGTGACCTCTGTACTTATCTTCCTTTATTTTAAAGTGATTGTTTTACTGACTCTTGTTCTGATGTGGGACTTCCAAGGATGTTTCCAAGCTCAATTTTAAAATTGCGAGGACGCAATTCCCAAAAGGGGGGAAGGATGTAACACCCCAGGTAAATAAAGAGTATGACATTTTCACATTTATCCATATTTTTGAATAAAATATTAATATGACTTTAAATGTAATGCTATGCTCGATGGCTTACCCAATACGCAAAAACGAGTTCCTTTGAAATCTTACGTTGCACTCTAATAATAAAATAATATTATTTTAAATGGTAGTTAACGCCTAGCCGTTGTAATGGCGGGAATGAAAAGAACTAACTAAAAAATTATTATATATTTTTGTCAAATATTTTTACTCTTTACAATAAATGTTAGAGGATTAAAAATGCAAATGAATCCAATTTTAAGCGTAAACATTCTAATATTCTTTAAAGGGTCGATTAACCGCCTTTTGATGGAGAACCTCTTTTAAATCCACTTTTTGACAATTTTATGTGTTATATTTGACAAAATAAAATTCTTCTTTAGAATCGGGATATCAAAATTTACTTTGTGTAAATTTTTGGTATTTTTCCGATAAAGTTCATTTTTTAATGAATAGTGAAAAATGTTGTATTTTAATTCAAAACCACTTTTTAATCTAATTTATTTATATGATTAGATTATCTTTTTAATTGGTTTTAAAGTAAAATTAGAATATATTTTTACCATTTAATCCAATAGTGGTCGTTGGAATTAATTTCACTTTGAAATTTCACTTAATTTAGTGTCAATCTTTTAATAGATATTATTTCTTAAAAACACGCTATTTGTTTTGACAGCGGGAATTAATTATTAAATTAATTAATGAAACTTATATGTTTTGAATTTTGTAAAATATACATCATTTTTGAGTTCGGAATATTAAATATAGCTTAGGGTGAATTTTTGGTATTTTTCTGAAAAACTTCAATTTTTGATGAATAGTGAAACCACTAAGTGGTACTTATAAAAACTGATTTTCCGTTTAAATGAAATTTTTCCATCTTTGTGTTTTGAATTTAAAAAATCCGACATACATGGTTTTCATTAATAATTAAAATGTGGTTCAATGGGATTAGAATAATTTTTTGGTGAATTGTAACTTATTATGTTTTTAAACGCGATTAGAGGTAATTAGTGTAGTTTAAGGTAAAAATAATCTTTTAATAATATGAGATGAGCTTGAAACAGATCCTACCCTTATTGGATGTATCATGGCCGACCAATAAAATCCATGGGTCAACTTGGGGACCCCATGGAGCCACTTTGGTTGGAAAATGACATTAATACCTTTTTATTTAATGTTAAAATTAAAATAACACAAACATGTGTTGTTTAACTAAAACAATTTTTACATGGGGTTATAAAAGTCATATTTTTTACTATAAATAGTCATTGGAAAGATAAAAATATTTTCTATATCATATTATTTGTTTTATAATTTTTATACATTAAATAAATTTAATTATTTATGACATCATGATGATGCAGCGATGACCTCATTATTTAACGATTTAAATAAAATGGAAAGAGAATGTAAAATCTAAGACCTACACATGTCCAAAACCTATTGGATGGGTGTATTTCGAACCCGTATCACCTTAGACTCAAAAAACATCAATGTAGGACCATTAAAATCCGAAACTCATTCTAAAATAAAGTAACATTTCTTTACTTTCCAAGAGTGCCCCTCCTCTCCTCTTATAAAAGGCCCACACCTCTACCTCCTTACCCACACTTCCAAAGCCTTTGGCTCGGCCAAAACCTGCCCATTTTTTCTCTCCACATCCATCTATAACTCCTTGAAGCCTCACTTTGGGAACAAGTCTTCCCAAGGAAGCCTTTGAGCTCAAACCAAAGGGAGTTACCCGATTTTAAGGTAATGTCTTCACTTGTGTCCTTTTGTTTTATTTTGCTTCTCCAACCCCCTAAACTCTTTTTATTCATTTCTTTTGTAAAAATACATTATATTAAATATACTAGGATGTTTTTATAATAATTATTCAAGATAAACTTACACACGCCTACATCTAATGGTTAAACAACATACTGTTTCCGTGGATGGTGAATTTCTGCCTCTCGAAATGATGATTGTTCAAGATTCTTTTAACACCTTCAAAGGTGGACATTAAGATGTCACTATATTTATATATGATATATGATATGTTTATTTTTTACTTAATCTTCTGTATTTTTCTTTTGTGGCATAACTTTATGGTTTCCATTGTGGATAAACATGATAATTTCTTTTTAGGAAGTGCGGACTACCGCCCCCTCAAAGTGATTTGATTCGTTAATGCAATATGTGGGTTGTATAAAGGATGGATTTAAAGTTATTATATATGATTTATGTTACATATAAATAATTAATATAATTCTGGAATTAAAATATACATACCTCTCATTTGTTTTTAATTCCATTTATATGACATAGAAATGAAAGTAGCGTCCATGCGTACGTACGGCTTACCGTCTCCATGAACGGTACATTTCATTTCTTATCTCCAAATGCTATGAACTATTATAAGTAAATATATATAATGGATATATATGTAATATATTACAGCTAAATTATGGATACAATTATGGAATTATAATATATATATCTCTCATTTTTTTAATTCCATTAATATGACAAAAATGAAAGTAGTGTTCATGTGTACGTACGGCCTACCGTCTCCATGAATGGTGCTTTTAATTTTTTTATCTCAAAATGCTATGTAATAGTATAAAATGAATATATACTGGATATATATGATATTTTAAACATAAATACTATTTTGGAGATGATGTACCTATAACTACATGGAAAATTCTTTTCCAACAAGTTCAATTTTTACCCATGTACTGAACATTGACAAAAACGTCTGATATGAACTCACTTTATTAACCAATTATTATAACATAATAATATGTGATATGAACTGAATAATAATATTTAAATGAGGATCTTAAGAAATTATAAATTGA
Source organism: Viscum album (assembly GCA_963277665.1). Taxonomy (NCBI): domain Eukaryota; kingdom Viridiplantae; phylum Streptophyta; class Magnoliopsida; order Santalales; family Viscaceae; genus Viscum; species Viscum album. The sequence goes on from OY728148.1 coordinate 602,725,579, forward strand.
CCAAATTTTATTATTCAGGAGATTAAAGAACGATCGAGTCATGTCGGACACGAGGTAAGGGATCATACTCCTCTCTTTCTTTTTAAGTAAACTATTTTATGTCATTTACTTTAAAGCTCATCTTTCTTGTTATTGGGATGTTATTTTATATTACTCTTACTATAATTTTTTTGTTCATATGATGAGAGACCATATTCTCTCTCATCAATCCATTTTGGAAGTTTTGAGTGGCGTCGTTAGGCTGCCGAATTTTCATAAGAGATCTAACCTCTCTCTTTCTTTTTCAGTACTCTCTGTTATGTCACTTCTTTTAAGATCCTCTTTGTTATGTTGGGGGATTTTATTTTATATTCCTCTTTTTTTAAACATTATGTTAATATGATGAGAGACCCTATTTGATCTCATCAATCCATTTTGGAAGTTTTAAGTGGCGTCGTTAGGCTGTCGAGTTTTCGTAAGGGATTTTTCATCTCACTTTTATTCACGTGAGATTTATGCTACATTTGCCACAATTTCCTTTGAGTGGTCTATGTACTGCCCATTATTTTACTCATTGTGTAATATAATTTCATTTATTATTATTTAAATCAATGTTGTATTGTCCCTCTTTCATGGGGTGTATGTTTCTAAAGATACCCATGTCGGTAAGGGAACCTTTCACCCTCCTCTTTTTAAAAGACTTCATTTGTTATGTCTTTTAATTCACATATTATTATGTTGGGATATGTTCTTATATATCCTTATTGATTTTAAGTTTATGTCCAAGTGATTAGATACCCTTTTTATCTCTCATCAACTCATTTTTGGAATTTTGTAGTGACGTCGTTAGGCTGTTAAATTTTTGCAAGGGAACTTCTTAACCCAAATTTGATTCTTTGGGATAAACTTGTACTCCTTTAATATGTCATTCTATGAATATGTGTGAATAAACTCTGATTTTTTTACACTTAATATCCACTTATATTTGGTGTATTTGTTTGTCACACATAATTATATAATTGATTTATCCTTAAACCAAGGATACCGTCTTTGTAAGGGACTTCGTCTCAATCTCCATTCATTGAGGCATATTTTGTTTTATACACAACCTTATTTTATACGGTGTATAAACCCCTTTGACTTTTACATTTATCCAAAAAGGAATCTTTTAATACGAATTGTTTTACTAAACGACAAAAGGGAATGTTTTTGTCGTACGTATGCGGCGACAACGACTTCTCCGCCACCGTGACCATTATTTGAGTTTCGGCTTCCTCTACAAGATATACCTTCTTTTTAAAAGAAAAATAAATACCATGTTTTACATTTCATTTATTTTTGTATTGAAAATGGTTTTTATAATGTTTTTTTATCAATGTGTTGTATTGATATCTTGTGATTGAAAGGTGGAAATGTTATGTTTCCTTTATGCATGTTTTATGTGATACGATTATGTTATGGTTCTTGGGAATTGTTATGAAGACGGGTGGTTCCGTGATAAACTAAGGGCGGGTGATCTCGATATAGATCTCCAATGCAATGGGTAACGCGAAAGAGTGAAACATTAAGGTTTCTCTGAAGAGATTTAGGGAATATACTGTGGAGGGTATTCCAAACGTAACCAAGAGGGTTACTCCCTACGTAAAAATGTTATGAAAGCCTCAAGTTACCTTTATGTCTTATGATTTCTATGATTTATTCATGATTTGATGAGGTATGTTAAAGTGCTTATGTTTTATGAGTAAATTACGATTTCATTGATTCTTATGTGTACATGTACTCATGTTTCCTTTCTATATATTTTTATATCCCTTCTGAGCTTTTTATGCTCATCCCAAGTTTTTGAAATGATTTTCACAGGTCAAGGGAAAGGTACATGATATGATGATAGTGTCAAGGAAGTTTCAAGAAAGAATCCATGTTTTATTTTAAATATGTTTCCGTTGATGGAAAAAAATGAATACTATTTTTTATGTAACCACTTTGTTTAAATGTGGAATATAATGCAAGTTTATGATCTAATTCTCTAAAACTCTAAACCTGAAAAGATCCTCAATGTGTAATATTGTATTAACTCAAGATTAAGTAAGGTTTAAGGTTGGGGCCTTATATTATATCTATGTATATTTCACTTTCATCTCTATATAGTTCAAAAATACATATGATGACCTTGTCCTTTAATCCACAAAAGACACCATAATTGATTGATCCACCTGAATTTCCATTAAATTATCCATTTGTATCTAGTTAGATCCACTTTGAAGGAGAATTATTCTAAAAACATAAATAGAAACCTTGTTTTTCATAAAATTACTTACAATACATAATCTATTTGTGATTGATAGATTATTATAGGTTTTATTAGTAGTACCATTAAAAATTATTTTAGCCTCTTTATAATTGACCATGTTTTTTTAAATTCTATCTTATATAATTACTAATAGTAATTTGTATTTAATTGAGTATCGGTGTCATCCAATAAAATAAAAAATATTAGAAATTATGGTAGTGAAAATATTAATTATTAATTCCAAGGGAGGTTCCATGATTCATATGAGGGTGAAATGCATAATATTAGATACATATAAAACTGGTAGCTCAAATGTATCAAAAAAATATCTATATAATACAGTTTCAAATGCATAGTTAAGGAATATATGATCAATGATCTCTTTTTCAACCATGTATAAAAGTATAATGGAATCCATAAAGAAACATAATCTCTTCATATTTAAGTCATTTTCAAGATTTCTATATGAAAATTCTAAAAGATTCAAATAACTAGAAATAACAGTCCATGAATTGAAAAGGAAATAAGAACCTGAAATCATTTCATTAATATATATTTTGGGTATAAGGACCCACCCTTAAACCTTACTTAATCTTGAGTTATTACAAGATTACACATTGAGGATCTTTTCAGGTTTATAGTTTTAGAGAATTAGATCATGAAACTTGCATTACATTCCACATTTAAACAAAGTGGTTACATAAAAGACAGTATTCGTTCTTCCCAACAACGGAAACATATTTAAAATATAACACGGATTCTTTCTTGACACATCCTTGACACTATCATCACATCATGTACCATTCCCTTGACCTGTGAAAAACATTTCAAAAACTTGGGATGAGCATAAAAAGCTCAGTAAGAGTTATAAAAATATGGAAAGGAAACATGAGTTCATATATACATTAGAATGAAATCACACTTTACCCATAAAACATAGGCATATCAAATCATGAATAAATCATTGAAAACATAAGACATAAAGGTAACTTGAGGCATTCATAACATTCTTACGTAGGGAGTAACCCTCTTGGTTATGTTTAGAATACCCATCATAGTATATTCCCTAAATCTCTTCGGAGAAACCTTAACGTTTCACTCCTTCGCGTTACCCAATGCATTGGAGACCTATATCAGGCTCACCCGCCCTTAGTTTATCACGGAACCACCCATCTTCATAATAATTCCCAAGAACCATAACATAAATGTATCACATAAAACATGCATAAAGGAAACATAACATTTCCACATTTCAATCACAATATAACATTTTAGTATATTGAAATAATGAATCCATTCAAAAAGAAACCATTTCCAAAATCATTTAAAACATTTAATAAAGAGATTTTTGAATCAAAGTGTCCCATACCACCTTGAAGCTTAAAATTTTAAACCATTAATATCCATATAAATAAATCCTTAAAACCATTTTGAAAACATGGATATTAATAAGAACAAATAATTAAAACATTTAAAACGATATTTTGGTTAAAGGGGTTTTACCAAAATTAGAGACACTTGAATACAATAATTGAGGAATAACATTTAGTCAGAACTTTATAATATCATGAGAATAAATGGATTCATGATATAATACTCCAAAGGACAGTATATACACCATATAAGAGTGAATTGGTGCATAACAACAATGAACCCTCAATAGAAATGTCAAATGTGATGAAATCCCTTATAAAGAAGGTATCCTTAAATTAAGGACAAATCAATCTCAAAAATATGTGTGACAAATATAAATACACCCAATATAAGTGGATATTAATTGTAAAACAATAAAAGTTCATTCACACATATTCAATGGATGACATATTCAATGACTACATGTTGAACCCAAAGAAATCGAAATTGGGTTAAAAAGTTCCCTTGACAGCCTAACGGCATCACATCAAAATGAGTTGATGAGAGATAAAAAGTGTATCACATAACTTGGACATAAAATTTACATCAATAAGGATATATGAGAACATATCCCAACATAACAATATGTAAATTAAAATACCCAACAAAAGAAGTCTTTTAAAAAAAAGGAGGGTGAAAGGTTCCCTTACCGACTTGGGTATCTTTCAAAAAATACACCCCATGAAAGAAGGACAATAGATAATTGATGTAAATACTCATAAACGAAATTATATTACACAAATATTATAATAATGGGCAGTACATACCTCACTCAATGGAATTTGTGGCAAATGTAGCATAAATCTCACGGGAATAAAAGTGAGATGAAAAATCCCTTACGAAAACTCGGCAGCCTAACGGCGCCACATAAAACTTCCGAATATGGATTGATGAGATCAAATAGGGTATCTCATCACATTATAATAAAATTTACAGCAAGAGTAATATAAAAGAACATCCCCCAACATTACAAAGAGGAGCTTAAAAGAAGTGACATAAAGGAGAGTACTTAAAAAGAAAGAGAGAGGTTAGATCTCTTACGAAAGTTCGGCAGCCTAACGGCGCTACTCAAAACTTCCAAAATGGATTGATGAGAGAGAATAGGGTCTCTCATCACATGAACATAAAAATTACAGTAAGTGTAATATAAAATATCATCCCAATAACAAGAAATATTAGCTTTAAAAGGAATGACATAAAAGTGTGTACTTAAAAAGAAAGAGAGGAGTAGGATCCCTTACCTCGGGTCCGACTTGAATCGATCGTTCTTTAATCTCCTGAATAATAAACTTGAGTTAATTTCTACTTCATTAAGAACCTTTTTCAAGTTCATTATTCCTTTTATATCACTTATTACCATGTCATAAATATTATGTAATCATTTAAGTTAATAATATTTGTTTTGCCGATATTTGGTTCTTAAGTCGAAAGTGGAATTCTTACAATTACATGTTGTTCGTGTGGCCAAATGTTTATTATATCCAGAATTTTATTCATGATGTAGATATCATATATGTCATATATATCCTGAACATGCATGCATTTATAACATTACATAATCATTTAGAGGTAAGAAATGAAATGCACCGTTCATGGAGACGGTAAGTCGTACGTACGCATGAACGCTACTTTCATTTCTATTTCGTATTTTATAGAATGGAATCATAATGAAATAAAGTTATATTATAATTCCAGTATAATATCATATATATATCATAGTTCCATCCCTTATACGTCCCACATATGGTATTTAACGAATCAAATCACATTGAGGGGGCGGTAGTCCGCACTTCCTTAAATGAAGATATCGCGTTTACCCATAATGGAAACCATAAAGGTATGCCCAAAATGAAAAAAAACAGAAGCTTAAGGAAAACATAAACATATTATATATCATATATAAAAAAAGTGACATCATAATGGCCTCCTTTTAAGGTGTTAAGTGAGTATTGAACAATCATCGTTTCGGGAGGCAGAATTTCTCCATCCACGGAAACCGTATGTTCTTTAACCATTTGATGTAGTTGTGTGAGAGTGTAGCTCAAATAAATCTTATAACAACATCCTAGTATATTTAAGATACTGGTGTTGTTACAAAAGAAGTAAATAAAAAGATTTTAGGGGGTTGGAGAAGCAAAATAAAACAAATGAACATGAGAGAATGAATTAGCTTTAAAAGTGTAACTCCTTTTTATTTGAGCCTAAAGGCTTCCTTTGAAAGGATTATGCCCAAAGGGAATCCTCTAGGATGAGGAGAAGGATGTGGAGAGAGTAAATGGGCAGGGTTTGGCCGATCCAAAGGCTTGAGGAGTGTGTGAAATGAGGTAGAGGTGGGGGCCTTTTATAAGAGGAGAGGAGGGGCACTTTTGGAAAGTAAGAAATATTACTTTATTTGAAAATGTGTTTCGGTTTTAAAAGGTCCCACATTAATATAATTCGTGGATAAGGTGATAGGGGTTCTAAATCCACCCATCCAATAATTTTTGGACATGTTTAGGTCATAGAGTTTACATTATTTTCTCATTTTATTTAAATCGTCAGATAATGATGTCATCACTGCATCATTATGATGTCATAAATACTTTAATTTATTTAATGTCTAAAAATTATAAACAAATTACTATGATGTAGGAAATCTTTTTAGCTTTCCAATTACTATTTATAATAAAAAATCTTACTTGTATAACCTCACTTAAAAATTTTTTTAGTAAAACATATCATGTTTGTGTCATTTTTACTTTTACATTAAATAAAAAGTTATTTATGTCATTTCCCAACCAAAGTGGCTCCATGGGGTCCCCAAGTTGACCCATGGCTTGTCTTGGTCGGCCATTACAAATCCAATGAGTTTAGGACATGTTTCAAGTTCATTTTATATTATTAAAACATTATTTTCACCTTAAACTACACTAATTACCTCTAATCGCGATTAAAAACTTAATAAGTTACTATTCACCAAAAAAATTATTTTTATCCCATTGAACCACATTTTACTTCTTAATGACAACCATGTATGTCGGATTTTTTAAATTCAAAACACAATGATGGCAAAATTTCATTTAAACGGAAAAATCATTTTTTATAAGTACCACTTAGTGGTTTCACTATTCATCAAAAATTGAAGTTTTTCAGAAAAATCCCAAAAATTCACCCTAAGCTATATTTGATATTCAGATTTCAAAAATGAAGTCTATTTTACAAAATTTAAAACATATAAGGCACATTAATTAATTTAATAATTAATTCCCGCTGTCATGACAAATAGCGTGTTTTTATGAAACAATAAGTATCAAAAGATTGACACTAGTTTAAGTCCGATTTCAAAGTGAAATTAATTCCAACGACCACTATTGGATTTAATGGTAAAAATATTTTCTAATTTAACTTTAAAACCAATTCAAATGATAATCTAATCATATAAATAAATTAGATTAAGAAGAGGTTTTGAATTAAAACACAACATTTTACACTATTCAAAAAAAATGAACTTTATCCGAAAGATACCAAAAATTTACACAAAGTAAATTCTGATGTCCCGATTCTTAATAAGATTTTTATTTGGTCCAAAATAATGTTTAAGAGTGAACAAAACTATATTTAATTATGTTTCAACATCAAAAGGAGATAAGTGAACCTTTAGTGAACACTAGGGCATATACGCCTAAAATTGAATTCTTTCCGTATTTTAAGCCTCTATCCTTTATTGGATAAATGTAAAAACATTTAAAAACATATATAATCATATTTTAGTTATTTCTATCCATTCCTGCCATACAACGGCTACATTTTAACTACCATTTAAAATAATATTATTTTGTTATTAGAGTGCAACGTAAGATTCCCAAGAAACTCGTTGTTGCGTGTTGGGTACGCCATCGAGCATAGCGTCCCCTTTAAAGTCATATTAATATTTTATTCACAAATATGGATAAATAAGAAAATTTCATATTCTTTATTTACCTGGGGTGTTACATCCTTCCCCCCTTTTTGGGAATTGCGTCCTCGCAATTTTAAAATTGCGCTTGGAAACATCCTTGAAAGTCCCACATCGGAACAAGAGTCGGTAAAACATTCACTTTAAAATAAAGAAAGATAATTACAAAGGTCACCCGAGTTAACCCATACTAGGATTCCAAGTATGAAAATATGGACATGGAGGAAAAAACAAAGGGTCATGTTCTTGAGGGAGAGTGATAGTAAACATTTCTAGGAGAAAGTTAACAATGAGAAAATCACAAACTTGTGATGGGTTAAACGGTATTCGATTCCCCAGTAGGAAAAGTTAATAGACAACATTTTTGTTTTAAGTTAATTTTTATTGAGGAATTTATTCATAAGGAAACATAATCACTTATCATGTTGACTTTCAACTTTTACTAGATTCCTTAATCAAACTCATATTTTTTTCCAAAAGACGAGTATTTAGGGAGACTTGTTCGCATTAAGAGTACTATAATCAACTTCTAGAGAATCACCTAATCCACAAAAGAGAAATATATACATCCCATGTCTTTAGGCTTTAACCAAAACCAAAACCAAAAAGGTTAGTACAAGGTCAGATAATCCAAAAAAGGATAACCCATTAAAAAGAAAATCCATGCTTAATCTCTAAAATTTGTCCAACAAAACCCAATGTTCAATGAGGACCATCCGATAAACAAGTTGTCCATAAAATTCTTCAACGTAAACCAAAATAAGATTGAAACCCAAATATTTGAAGGATTTAGTCACATATTCTTCCAAGTTAAATCGTAACATTTATCTCCAAACAACATAAGTTGCTCCTAAAGTCTCGTATTGAAAAGTAATTAGCCTAATCACATATCCTCCATGATAGGTTAATCATTTTCATAAATAACCCAAAATCAACTTACTCTTAATTCATAAAATCATATAACTAGAATGAATTAGTCAAACTAACCAGGTACTTCACGTAGTCCAGTGGTAGGTGATAAATACCAGTCGCACTTTGGTTGTGGGTTCGATTCCCGCAGCTTTGTCCGACGCGACGGGATGTCACACGGTCTGCGTGTTGTCCTTTTTCCAAAACTATATAATTCTTAAAACATTCCCCCAAAATGAGTTAAAATCTTCAAATATGATCATAACATATTTTAACCTCAAGTTTATCTCATGCCTTTCATTTTCCATCATAACATGTAATAACCCATAATTACCTCAAAAGTAAGGATCATATAAACCCTAATGATTACCTTAATAATTATTACCTGAATTTCCACATCGAGTTGGCCATCTCGTACATGATGCATTAGAGAACTCACCAAGGTTGAAGTGGTTGATCATGAATCCTTGATAGTTGGTTTAGAACAACCATGATATTCCTCGTTGAATCCCCCATCTCATCCAGTCTCTTAATCAGAGAACCACCATAGTTTCCTTCAAACCCATTGTCACTTTGGTGCCTGCTAGATCCAGCCATTTACTAAAACCAAAAAGGTCAGTGTGAGTATATCAACAAAACCATCATGTACTAATGAGTAAGATAAACACTAGGATATACTTACTCATTCACTTTATCTAAAACTAGGACTCTTTCTGAAATCCTAAACATTATGGTAATGTCACTTATGCTTAAAGAATACCCTAACCTCTAAAGTTATCTAAACCGACCATTGATACCAACTATAAGGCCCCAGCCTTAAACCTTACTTAATCTTGAGTTATTACAAGATTAAACATTGAGGATCTTTTCAGGTTTAGAGTTTTAGAGAATTAGATCATGAAACTTGCATTACATTCCACATTTAAACAAGGTGGTTACATAAAAGACAGTATTCGTTCTTCCCATCAACCGAAACATATTTAAAATATAACACGGATTATTTCTTGACACATCCTTGACACTATCATCACATCATGTACCATTCCCTTGACCTGTGAAAAACATTTCAAAAACTTGGGATGAGCATAAAAAGCTGAGTAAGAGTTATAAAAATATGGAAAGGAAACATGAGTTCATATATACATTAGAATGAAATCACACTTTACCCATAAAACATAGGCATATCAAATCATGAATAAATCATAGAAAACATAAGACATAAAGGTAACTTGAGGCATTCATAACATTCTTACGTAGGGAGTAACCCTATTGGTTATGTTTGGAATACCCATCACAGTATATTCCCTAAATCTCTTCGGAGAAACCTTAACGTTTCACTCCTTCGTGTTACCCAATGCATTGGAGAGCTATATCGGGCTCACCCGCCCTTAGTTTATCACAGAACCACCCGTCTTCATAATAATGCCCAAGAACCATAACATAAATGTATCACATAAAAATGCATAAAGGAAACATAACATTTCCACATTTCAATCACAATATAATATTTTAGTATATTGAAATAATGAATCCATTCAAAAAGAAACCATTTCCAAAACCATTTAAAACATTTAATAAAGATATTTTTGAATCAAAGTGTCCCATACCACCTTGAAGCTTAAAATTTTAAACCATTAATATCCATATAAATAAATCCTTAAAACCATTTTGAAAACATGGATATTAATAAGAACAAATAATTAAAACATTTAAAACGATATTTTGGTTTAAAGGGTTTTACCAAAATTAGAGACACTTGAATACAATAATTGAGGAATAAAATTTAGTCAGAAATTTATAATATCATGAGAATAAATGGATTCATGATATAATACTCCAAAGGATAGTATATACACCATATAAGAGTGAATTGGTGCATAACAACAATGAACCCTCAATAGAAATGTCAAATGTGATGAAATCCCTTATAAAGAAGGTATCCTTAAATTAAGGACAAATCAATCTCAAAAATATGTGTGACAAATATAAATACACCCAATATAAGTGGATATTAAGTGTAAAACAATAAAAGGTCATTCACACATATTCAATGGATGACATATTCAATGACTACATGTTGAACCCAAAGAAATCGAAATTGGGTTAAAAAGTTCCCTTGACAGCCTAACGGCATCACATCAAAATGAGTTGATGAGAGATAAAAAGTGTATCTCATCACTTGGACATAAAATTTACATAAATAAGGATATATGAGAACATATCCCAACATAACAATATGTAAATTAAAAGACCCAACAAAAGAAGTCTTTTAAAAAAAGGAGGGTGAAAGGTTCCCTTACCGACTTGGGTATCTTTCAAAACATACACCCCATAAAATAAGGACAATAGATCATTGATGTAAATACTCATAAACGAAATTATATTACACAAAGAGTATAATAATGGGCAGTACATACACCACTCAATGGAATTTGTGGAAAATTTAGCATAAATCTCATGGGAATAAAAGTGAGATGAAAAATCCCTTACGAAAACTCGGCAGCCTAACGGCGCCACATAAAACTTCCGAATATGGATTGATGAGATCAAATAGGGTATCTCATCACATTAAAATAAAATTTACAGCAAGAGGAATATAAAAGAACATCCCCCAACATTACAAAGAGGAGCTTAAAAGAAGTGACATAAAGGAGAGTACTTAAAAAGAAAGAGAGAGGTTAGATCTCTTATGAAAGTTCAGCAGCCTAACGGCGCTACTCAAAACTTCCAAAATGGATTGATGAGAGAGAATAGGGTCTCTCATCACATGAACATAAAAATTATAGTAAGTGTACTATAAAATATCATCCCAATAACAAGAAAGATTATCTTTAAAAGGAATGACATAAAAGTGTGTACTTAAAAAGAAAGAGAGGAGTAGGATCCCTTACCTCGAGTCCGACTTGAATCGATCGTTCTTTAATATCCTGAATAATAAACTTGAGTTACTTTCTACTTCCTTAAGAACCTTTTTCAAGTTAATTATTCCTTTTATATCACTTATTACCATGTCATAAACATTACGTAATCATTTAAGTTAATAATATTTGTTTTGCCGATATTTGGTTCTTAATTCGAAAGTGGACTTCTTACAATTACATGTTGTTCGTGTGGCCAAATGTTTATTATATACAGAATTTTATTCATGATGTAGATATAATATATGTCATATATATCCAGTACATTCATGAATTTATAACATTACATAATCATTTATAGGTAAGAAATGAAATGCACCGTTCATGGAGACGGTAAGTCGTACGTACGCATGAACGCTACTTTCATTTCTATTTCGTATTTTATAGAATGGAATCATAATGATATAAAGGTATATTATAATTCCAGTATAATATCATATATATATCATAGTTCCATCCCTTATACGTCCCACATATGGTATTTAACGAATCAAATCACTTTGAGAGGGCGGTAGTCCGCACTTCCTTAAATGAAGATATCGCGTTTACCCATAATGGAAACCATAAAGGTATGCCCAAAATGAAAAAAAAAACAGAAGATTAAGGAAAACATAAACATATTATATATCATATATAAAAATAGTGACATCGTAATGGCCACCTTTTAAGGTGTTAAATGAGTATTGAACAATCATCGTTTCGGGAGGCAGAATTTCGCCATCCACGGAAACCGTATGTTCTTTAACCATTTGATGTAGTTGTGTAAGAGTGTAGCTTGAATAAATATTATAACAACATCCTATTATATTGAAGATACTGGTGTTGTTACAAAAGAAGTAAATAAAAAGAGTTTAGGGGGTTGGAGAAGCAAAATAAAACAAATGAACATGAGAGAATGAATTACCTTTAAAAGTGTAACTCCTTTTGATTTGAGCCTAAAGGATTCCTTTGAAAGGATTCTACCCAAAGGGAATCCTCTAGGATGAGGATAGGGATGTGGAGAGAGTAAATGGGCAGGGTTTGGCCGAGACAAAGGCTTGAGGAGTGTGAAATGAGGTAGAGGTGGGGGCCTTTTATAAGAGGAGAGGAGGGGCACTTTTGGAAAGTAAGAAATATTACTTTATTTGAAAAAAAAATTCGGTTTTAAAAGGTCCCACATTGATATAATTCATGTATAAGGTGATAGGGGTTCGAAATCCACCCATCCAATAAGTTTTGGATATGTGTAGGTCATAGAGTTTACATTATCTTCTCATTTTATTTAAATCGTCAGATAATGATGTCATCACTGCATCATTATGATGTCATAAATAATTTAATTTATTTAATGTCTAAAAATTATAAAAAAATTACTATGATTTAGGAAATCTTTCTAGCTTTCCAATGACTATTTATAATAAAATCTGACTTGTATAACCCCACTTAAAAATTGTTTTAGTAAAACATATCATGTTTGTGTCATTTTTACTTTTAAATTAAATAAAAAGTTTTTTATGTCATTTCCCAACCAAAGTGGCTCCATGGGGTCCCCAAGTTGACCCATGGCTTGTCTTGGTCGGCCATTACACATCCAATGAGGTTAGGACATGTGTCAAGTTCATTTTATATTATTAAAACATTATTTTCACCTTAAACTACACTAATTACCTCTAATCGCGATTAAAAACTTAATAAGTTACTATTCACCAAAAAATTATTTTTATCCCATTGAACCACATTTTACTTCTTAATGACAACCATGTATGTCGGATTTTTGAAATTCAAAACACAATGATGGAAAAATTTCATTTAAACGGAAAAATCAGTTTTTATAAGTACCACTTAGTGGTTTCACTATTCATCAAAAATTGAAGTTTTTCAGAAAAATCCCAAAAATTCACCCTAAGCTATATTTGATATTCCGATTTCAAAAATGAAGACTATTTTAAAAAATTAAAAACATATAAGTCACATTAATTAATTTAATAATTAATTCCCGCTGTCATGACAAATAGCGTGTTTTTATGAAACAATAAGTATCAAAAGATTGACACTAGTTTAAGTCCGATTTCAAAGTGAAATTAATTCCAATGACCACTATTGGATTTAATGGTAAAAATATTTTCTAATTTCACTTTAAAACCAATTCAAATGATAATGTAATCATATAAATAGATTAGATTAAAAAGAGGTTTTGAATTAAAACACAACATTTTACACTATTCAAAAAAAATGAACTTTATCGGAAAGATACCAAAAATTTACACAAAGTAAATTTTGATGTCCCGATTCTTAATAAGAGTTTTATTTGGTCCAAAAGAATGTTTAATAGTGAACAAAACTATATTTAATGATGGTTCAACATCAAAAGGTGATAAGTGAACCTTTAGTGAAAACTAGGGCATATACGCCTAAAATTGAATTCTTTCCGTATTTTAAGCCTCTATCCTTTATTGGATAAATGTAAAAACATTTAAAAACATATATAATAATATTTTAGTTATTTCTATCCATTCCCGCCATACAACGGCTACATGTTAACTACCATTTAAAATAATATTATTTTATTATTAGAGTGCAACGTAAGATTCCCAAGAAACTCGTTGTTGCGTGTTGGGTACGCCATCGAGCATAGAATCCCCTTTAAAGTCATATTAATATTATATTCAAAAATATGGATAAATAAGAAATTTTCATATTCTTTATTTACCTGGGGTGTTACATTGGGGGTATATATTTCATAACCATCTTGCACTAGCTGAAGAAATGGAAATCCAATCCAGATATCTTTCATGAATTTGATATTAGAGATTTATTATCCCAACCAATTGGAATAAAACATAATATAAGAGAAATTATTACTTTGATTAGAAATAATTGATGAATCAAAAGAGTGAAGATGACCCATTGTAAGAATTTTGATGAATTTTTATTTCATTACCTGGTTAGAGACTTATTTATCTCTCAAGATCCTTCACATGAAATTCAATTGAAGAGAATCGTTGAATAACCTTAAATTCTTATTCTCCAAACCAACAACATTAATAGGTTAATAATAATCCTTCCAAGGGGTGGTAATGAGTTTCTTTTTAATGATGAAACTTTACTAGAGAAAGATCTTAAAAAACAAAATATTATTTTTGATAAGGATAACATGAAACCTATAGAACCTAAATAAATACACTAATTTTGGGGTAATCATAGCATTAGTTTATAAAATTATACTTTCCATGGTTAGGTTCATTACCTTCTATGAGGTTATTTGATTAACAACCTGACTAAAAAATCCATCAAAATATATATCCATAGGCTTACCTGAAAAGAGAGTCACACATATGTAATCAAATGGGATGGATCCTTCCTTAAATCCCAAGGATATAAGTAATTCATGTTTCCTTACTTGGATGAATCCCTTACCTAAACATCCAAAAAAATCTTCAAATTGATCATCTTCCAAAATACCAATCCATAGTATTGAAAAATACAATTTAGATTGACAATGTTATTATTTGATAATTGGGAATAGGAAATGAGATCATCAATACATAAGAGGTGATAATGACCTTTCAATCCTCTAATTACTTATATAACCTATATTTTACCATCTTCCACCATTTTTTAATGAATTTACCAAGGTAATATGTAGCTACATAAAAACGAAGGAAAGAGAGAGGTTCACCTTAATTAAAACTCTAAGAGTATAAGAAATAACTTGTGAGAATTCTATTAATAATCACATATATCTTTACATATTAAAAAAATTTTGAAAGTTAATAAATATAAATATTAATTAAATTGTAAGGAATTAGGTTAATACAAATAATTTTCAATTTCATAGCATCAAAAATCCTTTAAAACATCATGATTAATTGAAATATTATCACATGTGACCTTGTTCTTAGGTAGTCTAACAAATTTAAAAGAAATTATAAATAATTTTTTTATTTTTATTCCATAAATAAACCCTAATTGATTTAGAGATACAATTTTCTCAAACATCCTGATAAATTTATTTGAAATAATCATGTTTATGATCTTATAAAATAATTTGGACATAAAAATTGGTAAAATCATACTAATCTAATCAGTATTTAAGATCATAGAAATAAATAAAAAATAGAATTTATCCCTTCATATAGAGAACCCATTATGATAAAATCTTTGAAAATAATTTTAACATTACCTTTAACAATGTCCTAATATTTCCAAGAAATAGGTTTGAAAAACCATCAATACTGGGTGCACTTACTAGGTTCAGAATAAACAATACACTTTTAATTTTCTCATCACATAAAAATCTAGTAATAAACTGTTTTTCATCAATAATTATACTTTCATGAATAATATTATATTGTAAATAATGGTTTTTATTCCACATTTTAAATAGAACCTAATTGTAGCTGACAATGTAATCCCTAATTTCTTCATTAGATTAGATAATACTACCATCACATATTTTTGACTCTCCAAGATTTAAAAATATTATGAATAAAGAGGTGATTAAATCTCTCTCATTTAACCATTTCAAAATATGTATCTCTTTATAAATATACTATTTTGTTTTGAAAAATGAATTTTATTTGTAGGTAATATTCACATTCCTAGTAATTTCAAGATAATAACCTTTAATTTTAGAACTATATATTTTAATATAATTATGTTGTTCTTATGTGGACTTGATGTCATTGACAGTTTTTTCAAGGAAATATTTCCTCAATGTTGTAATTCATTGTTTTATGTCCTTATGATTAACCATACATGTGTTGGGATGAAGTTGGAAAGAAGTTTTTTTTATGATGAAAGATGTTTGTTTTGTATTTTGTTTTCAAATAAATTAAGAAAGAAAAAAATCATCTCATTTTTTATTTTTTTGGTGATCAGACTCAAAAATAATATTCAGAATATCGGAATCACAATTATTAAGAAATTCCATCATATTGGAAAGATGTTTTCTGGAATAAAAGGATTATCAGACTCACCATGGGTCTATAATGAAATAAATATCGTAATGAGAAAAAAATAAGATTCTTCATAAATCTGATATAAATCTGATGATTCTTTGATATTTTTTATTTCAAAAAAATCATAAGTTTTATGAGGAACATGTGATGAAATCCTTTTGAGGGAATGTGTGAGAGTTGGTTTTTCCAATCATATTGAGAGTTTTTTTGAAATAAAGATATATTTTAGATGGTAAAGGAAGTTACAATACTTTCCAATGGAAGTTATATGATTCTATGTCAATACTCAATGCGTTAAAATTCATGAGGAAGTCGTGATACAAGAACAAGTTTGTGAAAGAATAACATTTCCCAAATACAAAGATCTCTAGTCTCAATTCATTGTTGTGAGATCACCAAACATGGATTTATTTAAAGACTTGAAAGGTTGATCAGAACATAAAGAAGATGAAGATGTTTATTTTCAATCAGACTAATAATCCATGAGAAATAAATCTTTGGAGAAATAATTTAAGTGTTGGAACTTCATTGGTATCATAATTAGTAGAGGAAAGAAATTATTGAAGTTGAAGCTACTGAAACCACTCCATTACATGTGGTGTTCCACCGAACATCAAAGGAAGAATTATTTCTATGGTTAATTTTTGATACCAATGAAAAATAAAATAAAAGTGATGTTTTTTGGGACCAATTAAAAATATGATCAAGGAACAATAAACAATGCAGTCAACCATTTTCATCAAGATTAATTGTTAGTTTTTTTCTTATCAAGTTATTCAAAAAAAAATAAGAGCTTTCATTTTTTTTAAATATTTTTTATATCTAGTGGGTCAAAACTATCAGACTATAGTTGACACCAATTACTTCATTGGACAAAAGATCATCAGTCTGGAAAAATAAGAAAATAATAAATGCTTCAAGAAGCTATAAAAGTGTTATCAAGGGAGGTCATAAAAAAATTATATTGATTTTATGAAGTATTGTCAAAAGAGTTTTTTAAAGTTTATATAATAATTTGAATATATTTAATTGGTCATTATAATGGGAATGATTTAGTTTTCAGGAATTTTAAAATAGGTCAAGGAAAATTAGAGTGACCAAATGCTTCCATAATAATGAGAAAATTAAAATGAATAATCTGAATCAGATAGAAGATTGAAAAGAACGTATAAAGTAAGATGGAGTTGTGAGATTATTACAGAATTTTTGATAATAGTTAGAAAGAGTTTAATAAGTCAAGATTCACTCTAAATTTAAGGATAATTTATGTTTCATTAAATTTTGTTGTGTGGGAAAGATTTTTAGAATCCCACCCAAACCAATTTTTGTTCACCTTTAAATAGGGTAAGTATTTTATACTTTCTAACATCAAAGTATTTTTTAATATAGAAGGTATATCACTAAATAATTTTAGAGAGAAAGATTTTACGGATCATACTTACTTGATGAAGCTTTTAGGATAGAATAATAAAGGAGAAGAGATAAGATCATATTCAGCTGATCATCATATTGGGCTGAATCATTAGACTGGGAATTTGATTGGGATTTCCAGACTCAAATGTAATAATTTAATAATTGTTTCATGGTATTCTAGAGTATTAATATTATCATATTGAGCAATAGGACTGAATAATTAGACTAGGAAATTATACTGAGTATCATTGAAAATTCTAAGTAAGATCTTGTCTACTGTGGGGTAAGAAAGTGAAGAATTTTTTTTTGAAGATCGTATATTTAAAAGTTGATAACATAGCTTAGTAACATGTTTCTGAACATGTTACACAAAATTATCTTACCTCATTTGTTCTAGAAGACAGATACCCACTTTTATATTGAACATATTGCTACAAAATTATAAGTTCCTATCCTACTCATTGTATTCCATACAAAAGGATTTTTTTTATAGTGGATTGTGTGGTATAAGATTGTTTCCAAACCATACTGAGGACCTAGCTACTATTTTTGATTAGTTAACCTTGTAAATTATTGTGCTCTTATAGATGTTTGATTGTTTTGTTTTTAGTGAAAGTGATAACTATTTAATAGATATTGAAGGTTGTTTCAATAAGAAAGAAACATAAAAGGAAAAGATATCATTGATTCACCCCCCCCCCCCCCCTCAATGATACTTAATCTTTAATGGGAATTCACAAGTTGTATCAGAGTTGAAGGTTCCCTTAGTTTACTCAATTATGAAGATTTAAAGAAGAAATTTGTGATAGATAATTTCAATTATGTAAACAGTAAGGGGATTCTGGTCATCGATGGTAAGAACTATCATATCTGGAAAGATCTAATGTTTCCTTATCTTATTTCTATAGGGTATGATGTTTTTGTATCCGGAATAGATGGATCTCCTCCTATTGATGATAAAATTTCTCTAACATATATTGACAAGAAGAATCTAGAGAATGATGGAAGGTCCAAGAATACTTTACTCTCATCACTTTATGAAAGTGAGTTTTTAAGTATGAAGGGTGTTTCTAGTACCAAAGGTATTTGGGATAAGCTGAAAAACATTTATGAAGCCAATATAAATTGAAAATGGAAAATTTACAAATCTAGAGGTTGAAGTACAAAGATATCAAGATGGGAGAGTGTGAATCTATTAGTGACCTCTTTACCAGGGTAATAGACATTTTCAGCACTATGAAATGTCTTATTGAAAAGTTATAAGATTCTGCAGTTATTGAAAAGATCTTAAGAATTATTATCAATAAGTTTGATGCTAAAGTTTCTTTATTGGAAGACTGAGATCCGGAAACATTATATCTAGATTATTTTCATAGAATTATCATTAATTATTAAATGATAGTGTACAAATTTATTAATGGAGAAATAAAATTTGGTAGAGAAATCTCTTTTATGTCTTCCAATAAAGAAAAGTTAAAGAATATTCTTGTTGAAGAATAATCGGGTAAATCTGATTCCAAAAATGAGGTATATAAATATCTTAATGAAATTATAACATTTTTTTCTAAAAATGTGAAAAAAGGTACAAGTAAATATAAAGGTAAACATCCCTTAAAAAAAATTTAATGTGGAATCATTGGGAACTTTGAGGCTAATTGACCTCTAAGAAATAAATAATATGATAGTAAGGAAGAAGATAAAAGATAGAGAAGATCATGGAAGAAATAGGGTAATAAGGCTAAATATTATTCCAAAGGAGAAGAAAAAACATTTTTCAAATCCATTAGAAGAAGTTTCTTATCTAAAGATGATGATTAAGAAGATAGATATGATGAATACAAAAATTATATTAAGACAGCTTAGAATAATTTTATTGAAATATTTAATGATGAAGAGTTCATAAGTAGATGTTTTGAAGAAGAATAAACTAAATTATAATATTATCTAAAAGTATAATTGAAATCATGTTTGTGAAAGATTTGGAGGCTTGAGAAGGAAATCAAGAAACTGAAAAGTGAAGACTCTTCATTAAACAATCAAGAATTTATTCCTGATGAGAACATCAAGATTTTGGAATAGATTTGTGATTTGAATAAATATCTTTAGAAAAAAATAATCATAATGAAAAACTAGAAGTAAAGTTGAAGGAAAAATAATAAGAGTTGGAACATGTCCATTAAAAACATTCTAAATATGAACATAGGGTTACCATTTTCAATAATTCTATCTTTGAAGTTGTTGAAATATTTGGAAATGTTAAACTTGATAAGGATAAAAAATTACCTTCAAATGTTAAGAAGAAAGTTGATTTTTCTACTAAGAATAAGAAATATAGGAAAGTTATGTATGTGTACAAGACCAAAAAAGTGAATAAATCATAAGTTTATAAAAATGTTGAACCTAAAAAAATATTTTATTAATTATAGTTCTAATAAGGATAAAAAGAAAACTGAGATAAAGAATAATATTTTCATTGATAATAGAAATTTTGGTAGTAAAAAAAGTGTTGATAAGAAGGTTGCTGAGAAACATGCTCACAACTCCGGTCAGTATGAAATTTTTAGAGGTAAATATTAATTCTATGGATACTGCTGGTATTATGGTGGATTTGGTCACATTGAAAATATTTTTTAGTTCAATTATCTTTACTATTCTTCCATAAACTATATAAGGAAATGTTTGATGGGGATTTAATCCCCTCTAAATAAGAAGTATGAGACAGAAGTTATGACGAAACCAGGGAAGGTTGGTGTAAAAATTGAAAATAGTTTCCAATGCATGGAAACAATTTTTGAAATATGTGAACAACTTGGACACCTTTCAAAAGGATTTTTTTTCTACCATCACAAAAAAGTTTTTAACAATTCTTAGAATCCAAAAGTTAAGAAAGACAAAGGGAATTAAAAATCTCTTATTGTTGTGACCGCTTATAAAGAAACAAAAGGAGAATGGCCGTGTATTTTGGGTAATGGGTGTTCTTCTCATATGACAAGAGGGTTAATTTTTTTAATAATTTGAAACAATTCAAGGGAATAACAATGAAATTTTGTAATGATGAATCCATTATAATCAATGGTATTAGATCTACTATTACTGTGGGGAAAAGTTAAAGTCCCAGAAATATTAGTATATAAATGGGCTTAAAACAACTTATTAAGGTTTTCATGACTTTTTTATGAAGAAAACAAAGTTATTTTTAAAAAATATGGGTTAGTTATGAAAATTAAAGAATATGTTAATATTGTTATCAGAGGATAGCATAAAAAAAGAAAATTATTCCAAGTTGCTGAAATATAAAACTCTTGTTACTTAGGCATGGTGTAAAAGAATCAGTTTTTGTATAAAATAATGGGACACATGTTCATATAAACAAGATGAAGTTATCAAAATGAGACAGTACCCATGGAATTCTTGATATGTTAAGAAAAATATATTGGTGTTATACTATTTTTCAAAAAGGATACAAATTTTGTGCATAAGAAAGTTGACATTTCTTCAAAAAAGACCCCTAGAACTTATTAATTCCTATATTTGTGGGACAAGGATCAAAAAATAAACTCATGCAGATAGGTACTTAATTACTTTCACTTATGACTTTACTCACATTACTTGTGTTATGTACATGAAACATAAGTCATATTCTTTAAAAAATTTAAAAGTTTTATGAGGAAAGATAAAAATGAATGTTAGTTTTTAGTTAAAAAGTTGAGAACAAAAAATGGTTGTGAATATAAGAATTAATAATTTTAAAGTTATCTTTATAAGCATGGAATTCGGCATGAGTTCAGTACACTATACACACCTCAACAAAATAGTGTTTCTAAAAGTAATAATAGAAGTATGGTTAAAATGGAAAGAATTATTTTACATGAACATGGTCTCTCTCATTTATTTTTGAGGAAATTCATGAAAACTATCATGTATATTCAAAAATAATTTTTCTATAGACCAAGGTTAGATATGACTCCATATGAACTTTTATATGAAAAAATCCAATTTCTAAACACTTATGGGTTTTGGGGAGTCCATGAATCATAAAGAAAAAAGGTGGAAACCATGGAATGTTTGAAAAGAGAGGTGAAGATAGAATTTTTCTTGGATATTCTATAGATGTAATAAGATACATATGTTTCAATAATGATCCATAAAGATTATATTACTCCATTAATGTAAAAGATATTGAAAAAACTGTGGATGATAAATAGACTCATGCAGATTCAGAAGGTTAAAAGAATGAAATAATTTTTTTTGAGGATTCTAATAAAGATTAAAAAAATTGTAATCCTACTCAAGAAGAATAATTGGACTCATCTAGTTCTAGTGATGAGGAATAATCTCAAAAATTTAATCCTAGGATGAGGATGCAAGTTAAAGATGAAAACATCATTGGGGATCAACATGAAAGGTTTTAAACAATAAAAAAATTAACGTACTTAATTTTTATTCCAAAGTTGAGCCAAAATATGTGAATTAATATTTTGAGCATCCAAAATCGGTTTAGGTGATGAGTTAAGAGATTGATCATATAGAAAGGAATGATACATGGAAATCATACATAAACCTAATGAAAAAAAAATTATTTGTAAAAAATGGGTTTTTTGGAACAAGCTGAATGAATATGGTGAAGTGATAAGAAACAAATCAATATTAGAACAAAAAATTTTACTCATAGATTAAAGGTGTATATTTTGATAAGGATTTTTATCTGTTGGAAATATTAGAAATAATCATAATTTATATTGTTTTTACTACACAAAAAAAGTTAAAAAAATATTTCAAATGGATGTGAAGTCCATATTTCAGAAAGGGTATATTGATGAAGAATTTTATATTGAATAACAATGTGTATTTTTTATTGGTAAATATGAGAGTTATGTGGACAAGTGGAAGAATGGCCTTTATGGGATAAAGCAAGATCCAAGGTAATGGTATTCTAAATTGGATACTTTCTTGAGGAAGAGGAATTTTAATAAAGAAAGAGTTGATAACAATATGTATATCAAAGAAAATAGGATTTTCCCTTATCGTAATTGTTAATGTTGATGACATTATCATTGTTGGGAATGAAGAATGATTTTATGAAAGATTTTATAAAGAGATTAAAAAGTATTTTAAGATGTCCATACTATGTGAAATGAAATACATTCTTGGGTTACAAATTTCACAAAATAAGAGACAAATTTTTCTTTCCCAAAAAAATTATTCTAAGGAAATTATTAAGAAGTTCATCAAGGAAAAATTAAAACCATTTTACACACAAATTTAATTGGGATCTAAGTTTACTAAAGATGGATAAGTCAAGGAAGATTATTTGAAAGAGTTTCTAAATTTTATTAGAAGTTTTTTTTATATTTGACTACCTCAATACCCAATACTTTTTATGTTTTCACCTTATATGAAATATTTTAGAGCATTCCAAAAGAATCACATTTGTTGGAGAAAAAAATAATTATCATATATATCCAAAACATAGAAAATTTTAGAATTAGGTATGATAGCACAAAAATTATTGACTTTTTTGGGTATTCATATTCTTATTGAGTAGTAAATTTTGATAATAAAATATCCACATCTGGTGGATTCTTATTTATAAGGAGGAGTTGTGTTTGTTTAAATATAAATAAATATAATTCAGTAACTCTTTTAATGTATGAAGCTGAGTATGTTGCTACCACTCACTCAATTACATAACTAATTTGGATGAGGAATCAGTTGGAAGAATTACTTTTTAAAGTAAAGTTACCCCTTCTCTGGGGTTGTGATAATTAAATTACCATAAAAATTACTATAAATATAGTACAACATTCTCATTCAAAATATATTGATATCAAATATCATTTCATCAAAGATAATTTGGAGAATAATTTATTGATGATAGTGTATGTTTCTACATTGGAACAATTTGTTAAAATTTTCACAAAACCTTTACCGAAGGAACCCTTTTCTAAAATGAAGTTGAACATCGGTGTCCAACCTCATTCTCATCAAGGATGATTTATTTTTTCCCCTTATCTCATATATTATTTTTTATAGTGATTTCAAGGGGGATAATTGTTTCATAAATCTATCCATTGAATATGTACTAAACCTTTCAAGGAACCATGTATAAAGGGGAGTTGTGGGTAAGCTATGAATTCAACATGTAAGTGTGTAAAATATACAAACTATTTATCAGAGTGGTTGTAGGAAAATTTTGTTGACAGGAAAATTGAATGATGTGAATAAATATGTGAAGAAAAGCTGAAGATGTTTTCATGAGTTACTACTTTTGGAAAACATGGTTTTTCTATTAATTATTCATGTTCCCTACAATTATCTAGCTCACATAGGATTAGAATTGATGATAATAAATCCATATCTTGAGGTTACAAAATTTTATGATTTATGAAGCTTAGTTGAAAAAAAATACAAAGGGGGAGATTGTTGGGACCAAGTTGGTAACAAGTAGCTTTTGGAAGCTATAAGATGTTTCCATTGTCATTTTTTTGTCAAGGAAGTTAAGTAAGAAAATAAATCACCTCACTTTTTATTTTTTGGTTATTAGACTCAAAAATAATATTCAAAATATCATACTCACAATTCTTAAGAATTTCTATCATATTGTAAAGAATTTTTATGGAAGAAAATATTCATTGGACTTACCATGGGTCATGAATTATAGTATGATCATAATGTGGAAGAAAATAAAATTCCACATTATACGATATAAATTTTATGATACTTTTCTATTTTTTATTAAAAAAAATCATAATTTTTATGAAGAATTTATTATGCAAGCCTTATGAACAAAAGGGTGAGAGTTGGTGTTGTCAATCATATTGAGGTTTGGTTGGAAAGAAATATGTATACTGGAAAGGACATGGAGTTATAATACATTACTATAAATATTGGTTTATTATATGTCAATATTCAAAGTATTAAAATTCATGAGGAATTCATGATATAAGAATAAGTTTGTGAAAGAATAAAAGTTCTTGAAGCTCAAGATTTCTGGTATCAGTTCATCAGTGGGAGATAATCATGTATATATTTATTTAAAGAATGGGATGGTTGATTTAAACATCAATAATTCGAAGATTCTGGTTTTAATCACACTAATTATTCATGGGAAACAAATATTCATAGAAAGAAGTTAAGTGTTGTAAGTTCATTGGTATCATAATCATAAGAGGAAAGAAGTTTCTAAAGTTGAAGGTACTGGAACTGGTCCATCAGACGTAGGGTGTCACCAACATCAGAGGACAAATTTTTTCAATTGGGTATTTTTTAGGAAAATGTATAAGAAAATAAAAATAATGTCTGTTGGGACCAATGAAAAATTATATCAAAGATCAGTCAACTATGTAGTCAACCATTTTCATCAAGTTTAATTGTTGGTTGTTTTCTTATCAATTGGGTCAAAAATGAAAATTAGAACTCTGATTTGTTTTCAATAGTTTTTGTATCAATTGATTCATGACTATAAAAATGGAGCTAACATCGATGACCACATTGGACACATGAACATCAGTTTGGAAAATGAATAAAAGAAGAAATGCTTCAAGCAGCTATAAAAGTTTTGTCAAGGGAGATTTTGAAATAATTTTTTAGTAGTTCTTTTGTGAATTATTGTCAAAGGAGGTTTGAAAAGTTCATATAATAGTTTTAATATCTTCAAGTGGTCATCATAATGGGAATTCTTTAGTTTTTATGAAAATAAAAATTGCTCAATGAAAGTCAGATTGACCGAATGCTTCCATCATAATGAGAAAATTAGAATTATGAATCAGAATCCAAATGAAGATTGAAAAGAAGGTCTAAATCATGATGAAGTTGTGAGAAATTTTGAGAAGTTTCTAAAATATTTGAGATGCTTTGAAGAATTCAAGATGTACCCAAAACTCAAGAATAATTTTTGTTTCAAGAATTTGGGAATGATATTCAGAATCCCACCTAAGCCATTTTTGGGTCACCTATAAATAGTATAACTACTTTTTACTTTCTTACATCAGAGTACTTTTGAAGAGAGAAGGTGGAGCACTGAAGAATTTTAGAGAGTAGAAGTTTTTGAATCATGATTACCTAAAAAATTTTGTTTGGAAGAAGAAGAAAGGATGTGAGAGAATTTCTTATTCAGTTGATCATTATATTGGGATGAATCATCAAACAAAGAATCAGACTAGGATTTGCAGACTCGGATTAAAGAAGATCAGAATTGTTTTAGCAGTATTCTCACAAAACAATATTATCTTATTGAGAAATAGGACTGAATAATTGGATTGGGAAATTATATTGAGTATCATCGCAAAGCCCAGGGAAGTTCTTTCCTTCTTTTGTATAAGGAAGTGGAGAATTTTTTTGAAGATCATATTTGTGAAAATTGATAAGGCAGCACAATAACATATTTATTAACTTGTTACAAAAAAAATTTATTATATAATTTGTGTTAAAAGAAGAACACACTTTATTGTATTGAAAAAAGTTCTACGTGAGTGTAAGGGAATATCATACTCATTGTATTCCACACAAAAGGATTTTTTTTCTAGCGAATTGTGTGGTATTAGATTGTTTCCAAACTATAACAAGGATGTATCTACTCTTGTTGAGTAGTGAACCTTGTAAATTCTTTTGTTCTTATGGATGTTTCATTTTTTTGTTTTTAGTGAAATTGATAACTCTTTAATAGTAGGAGAAGGTTTTTTCATTAAGAATGAAACTTAAATGTAAAACATATAATCAATTCAACCCTTCCCCCTCTCAGTGAAACTTGATATCAATTGTTAAATCAAAATATGTATAAAGACTATCATAATAATGAACAAAAGTTGATAAATCATTCACAATTGGGATATATTCATATCATTTATGCGTGAAATTTTTTAATATAAATGATCTAGAATTACTTTCATGTTTTTTAGAAAGTGAAATAAAAAGAGGTTGATGGTCTTATTTTATTTTCATTAGACAAAGTTAATTAATTATATTCCAGTACTCAAGAGAGTTCACATTGAAATAAAATCTTTCTAGTTTACAACCAATAAATATATTAGTATGAAAAATTTTAAAATTTTACATTAATCCAATTAATTTAACTTCAATGTTTTTATTAATATAGATACAAGTTTTAACCTCTATATTAAAAATTTTAATAGGACAAGATCCAATTCATTCTCTAAAATATATCATAACATTGAAATAACTACTGAGGGATCATTGATTTTCTGATTGAGAAGAGTAATCTTCAACTATAAAACTATTCTTTCATGGTAAAAATTAAATGAATAGATGAAAGAATAGAAATAATTTTTCTCCTTGAAATAAACATTACATGTAGTCATTAGATAAATAAAATTAACATTAAATTTAATATCTAATTTTCTAAAAGAAAATAACCAAAGTGTATAAATAGTATAAGTATGAATATTAACTATTATAACATTTTATACCAAATAAGATATATTAAAATCCTTAAATTTGTTAAAGGGATCCCTAGGTTTAATAATAAGCAGGATAAGGGGATTATGATCATATATGAGTTTGTAAAGGGATCTTATTGTATCTAAATTAACTAGATTATGAAAATTATAAAACAATATATGAATTTATAATTGGTTTTGATTTTGTATTTCTTAACACCAAGATTATTTTTCTTTTTTAAAGATTATTTATTGGATATTAAATACTTTTTTTATATTATTTATTTTTAAGAGATTCCATATCTATGTATGACAAGTTTCTTTAAACATTTTCAATTGGATAATTGATATTTCTACCTAATCCACATTGCTTATTATTTTAAAGTTATATTAGAGCCTTATTGTGAAAACCATCCCCATTACTTCTCTGTATATATGATTCTTGGTCATCATTATTTCTATATTTTACATTTACTTCTCTCTCTTCTTCTTTAAAAGGTATCTTAAAATCGTGAGAAATTATATTTCCTCGCTAAATTTTGTCTTCTTCCACCATATTAGGCAATGTTTTTCTTCTAATTTTCCTAGAGGAATTATTTTTATTTTATATAAACATAACATTAGTGGATTTTTCTGTAACATTGTCAAGTCATTTTAAACTTTTGTATCCACTATTTAGAAATTCAAAATACACTTCATCTAAATTTTATATTCACTATATTTTTTTAATTCTACGTTAAAATAATTTTATCTTTGGAATTTTTTCTTTGGAATGATGTGGATGGATTTTATCTAGTGGTCTGATTGTGGGGGTTCAATATATTGTACAATTATTCATGTCAGGCACAAAATTTGTTAATATTTCATAAAAACTCCCAATGTTTCATGCATCCATAATTGTGTACGGACGTTATTTTGAAAGTTCGGCGGTCAATTAGGTAATTAGAACCAATTCCAAAAAGGAACACACATTGGTAGAGAGGATGGGAGGTTAGGCACATCACACCGTTTTGGTAGAAATTTTTTCCTACTTCTTGACTCTCCTATAGATTTAATATATGTTTGAGAATCTCTTCTTAATCCCGATATAGGACCAACTACCCTAAAAATTATCATAGGTTAAGTCTATTTATATAAAAAGAGGGAGGGTTCTTTTTTGTGAAACCATATATATGTATCTGAGGTTATTCATACATTTCCATTTGGTGGGTATCAACTTATATGTTGAAGTGGTATAATCAGGCACTTCAGAGTTTGTTGTCATCTAGGGAGGTGGTTAATATTTTTAGTATGGAATTCAGCCATTATGAGGCATCCTACGTATCCTGTTATATAAAAAGATTAAAAACCCACATAGTTTGTTAAACTCATGCAGTTTAACAACATATAGAAAGGAAATATATGTGGGAACATGGGAAATGGATGTTGAGATTGATCCTCGAGTATGCATCATATGTATCCTCATTGTGGATGGAATTAGATTTACCATAGTTCATTCATTCCCTTATGATTTTTTCCAAGGTAGATACCCTTGTATGGTTGGTAGTTATATTGTTCCACTGATCAGGGATGAGACTCTGAGGTTTCCCTAGATGATGGAGATTCATGATGACAATGATGTGATTATGGAAACTCCCTAAGATCTTGTGATCTATGCTTGGTGTGAGAAATAAGGTATAGTAATTAATCAGTATCATTTCATATGGATGTGGGTATTATGTTATGGGAAATCCCATTGGATGTTTAATATATAGTTTGGGTCCTAGTAAGGTGCCTTACATTTCCCAATTATGGTAGTAATTAGAGTCATCATAGTTCACGGATTACTCAATCTGTTGGTGGATGAGGAAGGACCGGTATCCCTTGCAAGAGATTGGGTCCTAATAGTTATAATGTCAGAGAAATTGAGGGAATTACACCGAAGTGGATTCCCATTTGATCTCAATCTCATGAATTTGGAAGGAATTTTATGCATCCTTATTATGGAAATAATCAGAGTCCTCATAGTTTAATAACTCAGGTTTACACATCAAGTATTCCCTTATATACGTGACAAATCATATTATGCTGATGATTAGTGGTTACACGCTAAGGTTTCCCATGTATTGATAGAGTTTCATTATGTGAATGATATGATCATTGTAACTTCCTAAGACCAAATGAGCTATGATCAGTTTGAGAAAAAAGGGATAGAAAATAATCAGTCTCACTACTAATGGATGTGGGACTTATGCATTAGGACATCTCTTTAGAGGTTTCATATGGCGATTGAGCCTTAAAAAGGAATCCTACTCTGGTTTTGTTTGTAATCATATTTCACATAGTTCATTAAGTTGATGCATAAAAATTGAGGTTTCCCTTTATGGAGTATGAACAAGGTTATCAAGTCTTGGGATTCCCACTTGGCTTATTCTTCTTGTATGTCTGACATGTGTTAATTTTTTTCCTGAATAGACTTGATTGCCTACTTTATATGTCATACAATGTCTACATGACATGTATAAAGACAATTTCATGATCCAGTTGACTTTTCATAGGTACATCAGATAATCTGGATGGCATGTATGAAGGTTGTCACATTAACAAGGATGAATTGTCCAAATGACATCATAAGACCCATCTAGTTGATCCCAAAATCGGTAACATTACCAAGGTTTAATTCTCTGAAGGACATCACAAGACCTTGTTGGTTGATCCTAGAAGACATTGTATGATATCGGCTGACTTTCTTGGAGGTAATCACATAATCAAGATAACTTTCCCTGGTTTTATCATGAATGCTAAATGACATGCTTAGAGGGTATCATGATAGTTGGTGTGACATGTCTAGACGGTGCTCCACATCCTAGAAACTTGTCCATGTGTCATCATGAAAATAGGCTAACATGTCTAAAGTACGTTGCAAGATCTGGTTGTCTTGTTCGAAGGATGTTTTCAAAGCCATTTGACCTATCCTGATGCCATATTGAGACTTAGTTTACATATAGTGGTTCCACCATATGATTTGGGAAATATTTCTAGAGATCTTCATGAGATAGAAAATGGAATTTGGAAGAATATTGAGATTACATACTCTAGTAAATATATAGTTTCGGAGACTCAGAGAAAATTTAAAATCTAACTATTAATATTTTTATTTAATTTATGGAGAATCAATGGCTTAAATTCATCAATGCTTTATTATGGTTGGGAATGGGTTGTTAAAACTTTTTAAAAGATAAATTAGAGATGGAAAAATTGTTGATAAAATAATTGAAATTCTTCTAGAAGAGTGGGATTCCAAAGGATGGTGATAAATAAAAAACATATTATTAAACTAAACTTGGATTATTTGATCAAAACCTTAACCTAGTACAACAATATGTTCAAGAGATATTCTAAGAAAGAGAAGTGAAAAAATGTAGTTTCTATTACAAAAACATTTAGATCATTAGAATCCAAAGAAAATACATAGAATATAGCCACAACACTATATAATTATATGAATTTTTTTATTATAGTTTTATTAAGTTAAATGAAGTATATTTTTATATAATTTCAATATGGATGAATAAAATTATTGGAAACAAGAACTTTCAAAATGATCATCAGAATGAAATAAGAGATGGATATGAGAAGTCAAGTAGAAGATATGAAAATAAAAAATAATTTAATGTTATATGTTATGAGTACAAAAAAGGAATTCATATTATAACTGATTTTATAAGATTTTAAAGGAAGTATAATGAATCTTTAAGATCATAAAATTGAAAATGGAGAATAGTTTTAAGGGATTCAATAGACACTTCGAGTTCTAGTGAAGATCCATCATTAGAAAGTAATGGTTCAAAAAATTATAATGTAAAAAAGATAATTTTGTTTAATGAAAAACTACTATAGAACAAAACTTTATAGATAACATAATAGATTATTCTCTTATTTACTTTTTTTAGGTTCAAGATACTATTTTACTTTGGATAATGAATATGAAACTACATCATTTGAGGAGATGGATAAATATGTTGTTTTCATAGATAAAACATTTAAAACATTAAAGAATTACTATAAATGATATAAGGTAGATATTTCACAGGCAGATGATATAATTTATAAACTTACTTTTGAGTTTAATACTAAATCAA
This sequence comes from Viscum album, assembly GCA_963277665.1. Taxonomy (NCBI): domain Eukaryota; kingdom Viridiplantae; phylum Streptophyta; class Magnoliopsida; order Santalales; family Viscaceae; genus Viscum; species Viscum album. Next base: position 602,756,891 of record OY728148.1, read on the forward strand.
TTTATATTTAAACTAACAATAACTGGAACATTATCATAAAGATAAGTTCAAAATTTATTAGTATTAAGGATATTATTTCTAATTCCACTACTATAAGGGATAATTTATAAAATATGATAATATAGTTGAAATCCCTTAGTTTACCTTTTGGAATTGGTTACTTCCCAAAACATCCACTTTCTAACTATTTTTTCAAAAATAGAAAATTTATATCATAAATGTTTTAAAGGAGGTCATTGTAAGAGTAATTGATCCTCTAATAAGATTTAATCATTTAGAACACATAATTATTTTAATTATTATTAACTAAATGTTATTACAAGCCATAGGGTTTCACAGATATGGGTTTTGAATGTTTTATTTTCTAACATTACTAGTCCCAAAAAAGTTTGGGTACCAAAATTTTAGCTTTTTTATTTTAAAAGAAAATGATGAGTAACTATAGGAAAAATACTTGGTACATGGGTAGAGGTTTTTCTCGCCACATTACTAGAAAAATTTTTGATTTCTAGAACTTAAAAAAAATAAAGGGTGGTCGTGTTACTTTTATAGAAAATTCAAAAGGACAGATTATATGTATTGGTGATGTTTTTTTTTCTTAGTGAGACTTTAATTTCCAAGGTTCATTATGTTATAGGACAAGATAACAACCTTATTAGCATAATTAAATTATGCGATGATGGTTACTCCATGAACTTTTGGAATTAAAAATTTACCATCACATGTTTAGAAGGAGTTCACATTTTATTTTGTGTTAGGCATGATAATATTTACCTTATTGAACTAGAAGACCCAACTTATAAGTTATAACTTACCCTATCTTATTTTAGTTTAGGATACTCGTTAGAATTGGCATAAGAGTTCAGGAGACTAAAATATTTGTAAATTAGATAGAATTTCTTGGGATTTACTTACAGTGTATTTTCCAAGACTTATTCTTCCAGAGTATGTTATCCTTGAAAATATGGTAATAAGTTTAAGTCTAGATTAATATATGTTGGTGAAGTTTTAACTTATAGACCTTTAATTTCAAGAAACATGGACCTTTTGAGACCTAAAAAACTAGGACTATATATAGAGAACATTTGGTTTATGTCTTAATTAATGATTACAATAGATATATCTGGGTTCATTTTCTTTCTCTTAAATAAAAATCACTCTTGTTTTTTAATATGTTTTATACTATTGTTAAAAATGGGAAAAACTAACTGATTATCACTATCTGAAGTGATCATGGTGAATATTTTTTAAATTATGATTTTAGAAATTATTTTTAATGAAAAGTGTATTACTCATAATATCTCATTACCAATAACTCCACAATAGAACAATGTGGAAGAAATGAGGAATAAAACATATCATAAAATTACTCAGTAAATTTTTTGTAAATACTGCATGACTACAAATTTTTAGATTTAATACATTAGTACTACATGTTTCACTATAAATAAAATTTTATTAACTCTATGATTTAGTAATAAACATTACAAATTATGTAATTTAAGGAATAAAAAACTTAGTTACATTTGAGTTCTTGGTTGTAAATTGGTCATTTTGAATACTAAAGATAATTTACATAATTTTGATCTAAAAGTTGATGGTGGAATATATCTTGGTTACTCTATCACATGTATAGTTTATCATATTTCCAACAGATGAAAAAATATCGTTGAAGAAATAACACATGTTAATTTTTATGAAGTCAATATTTTTGTGATGTTAAAATTTCTAGATTATGAAAGTAATATTGATTGTTTTTTTGAATCCCCCACTATTTTACTTTTGGAATTTGAACCACATTTACTAAAATATATCTTTATCAATGTTAATATATAAAATTATACACATACGGTATATGAGTGCATAATTCCCTTTTTACATAAAAACAAATTGTTATTAAGGAAACAACCCACTAATTATATAATTAATGATCTTAATAAACAAGTCAAAACTATAATTTCTTTATGAAATGAATGTGATAATCTTGAAATATTATCTCAATATAAACCTAAAAATAAGATAATATATTGGGTAATTAAAGTTGGGTAACTTCTAAATTAGAATATCCTAATTACTTCAAAAAAATTGGGCATTGTTTGAATGTCTATGTAATATTTTGGTATGAGTCAAATTGGTCTTCTGAAATAAGTGTTGTGAAAATGGAACTATTGTTCAGAAGAATGAAATGTTTTTTATAAGAATCATAATTAGTAAAAGGGCGTGGAATATGGAGAATAGTATTTTTGGTAACTAGAGAAAAATATTTCCAAATTGTTTTATCCATAAGAGATCATCTGAATTTTAGATTATTTTAAATTGATGTAAAGAGTGACTTCCATAATGTTTAGGTTCATGAAGGGGTTTAGATTGAAAACCCACATGGTTTTAAAGATATTAATTTTAGAAAACATATATTCAAACTTTCTAGGGTACTTTATAGAATTAAATAGGCTTGATATCTTGGTGTGAATGAATATCCAGATTTTTTACATCTGAAAAATTTATTAAAGGAACAAAAGATCAAAATATTTTTATCAATAATAATTTCAATAACAGCATAATTGTAAAAATATATTTTGATGAAATTAATTTATTTAAACTTGAAAAACACTTGCATATAGTTCTTTAAAAATTGTGAGAAGTGAATTTGAGATTGTATAATGGTTGAACTTAACTATTTTATTGGATTTGAGATAAAATATAAAATAAATGGAACTATTTTATCTCAATAGAAGTATATTAAAGATTTACTTAAATATTTTTGTTTTGAAAATTATTTTAGTATAAGTATTATGGTATGTACATCATGTAAACTTGATCATGATGAATATGGGAAACTAGTTGATTAGGAAATTTTAAAAGGGATTGTAAAAAGTTTGCTTTACTTAAAATATATTCTATAGGACATTATCTATTCTATGTGATTGTGTGTGAGATTAAAATAACATAAAAAATAATATTCTATTATCTTAAAAGAACTTTTTATCATAGACTATTTTATTAATTGGGATCTGGGTATACTATAAAGGGTTACTCAAGTAATTATTTTTATAGTTTTATATTTTATTAGAGGAGTACCTCTAGAACTTGTCATTTTATTCATGGAGGTTTTGTTTTGTGGTCCAATAAGAAACAAATTTTAGTTACAATTACCACTGTTGAAGCTGAAAATGTGGAAACAAGAATTGATTGTGCTCAATTGACGTAGATGAAGAAAAAACACATAAATTTTAGAATCATTTTAACTCAAACATTGATTATTTATAATAACACAAGTTGGAAATATTTTTCTAAAAAACAAACACACCACTCAGAATAAAAACATATATATATATATAAGACACTATTTACAATGGGATCAAAAAAAGGATACATTAGTCTAGAGTTTTTTAGAATTGAAGATCAACTTGTTGATATTTTTACCAAACTTTTACATTTAAAGTGATTTTAATACATTAATCAGAATATGTATATTATCAGTGTTAAGTGATCACAAGTTTCAATTCTATTACTACATCTTGAAATTGAAAAAATCCTTAGAAAAGGTGGAGAAATTAATTATTTATATTATTTCTGAGTAATTTAAACATCCTAAGTATGGGTGAGGGTTAATTAGGTTATTTCAATCATTCAAATAACACCATGTACAATAGTATCATTATTCCATTAATAGGAACACTCTCCCCCACAAAACAAGTATGAAACAATAAAGCTAATAGAAGAGGGATATAATAAATTTATTTGGTTCTCCTAAACTTGGATATTTTAAGGATTGTGAAACAAATATTTTTAAATGCACTTAAAATACTAATCAGATTCATTTTCTTTTATATTTTAGAGAAGTTTCAATAGTCCTCTAGGTTCAAAACCTTTTAAAAATAAAATAATTCACTTATACAGAATATTTGGAGAGAACAATTATACTCCAACAGTTATTTTCTTTATCTTCATAAAGTAGAACAAATTGAGAATACACTAGAAGTGGTATATCAATCAGCTTCATTCTTATCCACATGATGAACCCTATGAACATGTATTGATAAATGATCTTAGAATTATCGTATCCTCTCCTTTAACATCCTAGTGTAAGTATATAATTATTCTTATTTTATATCTATTTTTTCTTTGTAATTATATAAATCTTATTCTATTATAAATTTGATATTAAATCTATAAAACCTTTTTTTTATTCTTTATTATAAGAGAATGATTTATCTCTTATTCTTCAATAGAGAGACTCTACCCTGGGCTCTCAATTTTATTATTTTTTATTTTTATTCCCTGAATCATTATATGGGATATATTTTATATACTTGAATATGGATACCCTAAAAAGATAGAAACATGACTTTATCTATCATATCCTCATAGTCTTAAGTATTTATTAAATCCCAAATAATATTATTTTAAATAATATTAAATTTTAATCAAAATTTCATATTCTTTTGGAAAAAATACGATATTTATCCTTTGGCTAAATCTTAAATTTTAAATTCAAAAAAATATTATTTAATATCTTATCCATTTCATGAACATTATCATCACAACATGATTATTAGTTAAATATCATTTCCATTAGATTAATAAAAATATTATATTTAAACCAATATAATATCTTGGTGTCATCTTACTTTAATCATGATATAATCATCTACATCATGGATGAGAAACCTACCAATCATATTTTACAATTTATAATACATATTTTAATCTACTACTGGACAACCCTAAAAACAAAAAATAGAATAGAATTTAATTATCACTTAGTAAGTATTTCTTACTCTTTTGTATCATATTTTTTACACTTCAAGACTTTCCTAAATTTAGTAAAGGAAATAACCATTATATATGGGTCGGGTAACTTTTTCCCATCAAATGATGACCCTTAAATCTTACTTGATGACCTTTAAGTATCACCCTTTTACTATGGAAATGAATCATATATATTGGACTGAATACCTTTACATAACGAGATGTATTTTAGTACTTGTCATTTTTCTACTCAGTCTATAACTATAATTGGAATTTATCATAATGAAACTATAGGAATTAGCTAATTTATTACAGTGAAAATGGGGATTTTAAATGTAGGTTTGGTTATCCTTATGTATCTCTATGTGGTTTATCCTATACTTTTTCAATTCTATGAAAGTGAAGTTAGGTTACTTTTAAGTTTATAGGTAGACCTCCAGGACTCTTCACATTCTTCCTCTTTCAATAATATCTTAATTATATGTAATAATATAAATTACCTTTAAATATTGACATAATAACATTTATTTATTAGGAAATTTTCATTTTTCTGATCTAACTTAATCAGAAATAATTATCCTTATTAATGGGGTTCTAATTACACAAATATATGAGAATTATAAAAATTCCTAGAAATATTCCCAGTCACTATAAAGGATTTAGAATGCTTCCAAAACTCCTACAACCATAATTTTATAACTTTTTCATGATTCATTAGCTACTTTAGAGTATTTTTCATCAACTTTGTCGACAAACACGACCCAAAAAGCACTATAATGTGATTTTTTCAAATAATATCATCCTTCGAGTTTGTTGAAAACTCCAAAATAGATTCAAATAAATTTCACATGAAAGCATAAAAAAATAACTAAGAATGACTAGAAAAATAGTCTAAACCTATTACTTAAAATAGTGTATCAATAATTCACTAAAAATAAATGCTAATTCATTATGACTAATTGTCATTGTGAGAAACAAGGGTTAAATGAAAATTTCTTAATAAAAAACATTATTCATATTCATGCTCTACAATACTCCTTTATAAAGATTATCTACTTTAATAACATTTAAATAATCCCCCCCCCTTCTAAAAAACTAAAATGGGATAACTCTACCTTTATTAAATGGATACAATTATCCCAGTGACCTTAATTTAAAATCATTAAAAACTTCTCCCATTCAATTCATGGATAACTTCTCCTCCTTCATCAATTAACCCAAAGTTATACTCTCAAAAATTTCACAAGATAGGATTAGAAATAAAAATATTTAATTCAATAGAGTCACCATTACTTTATATAAATAGAAAATCCCATGGAGAGAGGAGGTCCCTTCTCTAAACTATTTTTTGTATAGAGATAGCTAGACTCCAAGGCACAGTATGTGGTTTTCAGAATCATCCTTAGGTAGTGCCTTTATCATGATTTATAAAACCAAATTTTTTATTAAAACATAATCAAAATTCACTATCCCTTTTAAGTATTATCATTGATTAAATGATATATTATCTTGGTTTAATATTTACTTGAATTATGGATTTGATTTTTCCTTATACTAATATCACTCGGGTTATCACACTTTATTATAATAGAATATTTCAAATCAACTCCAAAAACATCAATTTTTTTATTCACCCATATAAATTGAGCACATTATTGAGTATTTATAATATATTTAGATTATATGGTGATGAGTGAAACAATATTTTACTTTATACTCATCCAGGATTTTCAAAAATATGTATGATTCAAATCATTTCTAGATAATAAGTTTTGATTGCCTAATGAACCATAAAAATCTACAACCGTTTATACCAAAAACTCATGTTATGATATTCTTTGATAAAATAACCCAAAATACACAATTTTATTATGTGAAAAATTATTTATTTTCATTTCTAGCATGTGAATTTTGGGGGAAAACTTTGGAACTATGCAGTTTGACATGTGGAAAACATAAGGTTCGGTTATATCACTATTAGGTATAATAGGATTCCAATGATTTTTATATATTCTATTATATATATCTTATTTCTATAATTCTATGTTGAAGCATAATTTGGGTAGCCACTAGTGTTTTCATTAGCCTAGAATCCTCTTTTACACACCTATTTATAATTTCTTTGGTTTATTTTGAGTGATAATTAAATGTTATATTCCTTACTTGAGTCACATATAAACCAAGTAAAAATAATAAATCCCCAACCATGGACATATCTAATACACACTTGATGTATTCTATAAATATCTTTCATTTTTTCATTAGATATGCTAAACATTATGTCATTCAAATAAATGAGCAAAAACTCTGAGTAGCCAATTATTTTTCAATCCAAAACATCGTTTTTAAACAATAATTAATTTTTCATTAATTACTAAAGATATTTTTAGGTTTATAAATTTAAATAATTATGTCATAAATCTTATATAAAAAAACAATACATTAAAATTTTGAAACTTTCTATTATTATCCATTTTTCTATAATATAATACTTTTAAAATTTAAGACATTTCCATTTCATGATAAAGGTTTAAAATTTTTAACTTGAATTCTTCTTTGTTAATACTCATCCTTAAAACTAATGAAAAACATTTGAAAACCTATAATAGTCAGAAAAATATAAATAATGTAAATAAAAATAAAATTAAACCCATTATTCAATTTTAAAACCATGAAATAATAAAAGATATTTTTCCTTCAACATAATAAAAATTGAGGTCAAAATAATCATTAACTTACTCTGAGCATTACTGCCAAAATATTTTCATAAAACACTATATAAGAAAACATAAATCCAAAATCATAATAATGAGGGTTTCTAAAAATTAATGATGACCCCAGAAATTATTTTTCTTTAAGACACACCTTTCTACCCTAAAAGGTGATAATTTATCCATTAAATCAAATATCATTTACTTTCCTTTGGAAATAAAAATATTTATATGAAAACTAGTTAGAAAGAATAGAAACTTCATGTAGGTTCCTTGGGTAATCACATTTATAGAACCCTTATAATTGGAATAACCATTATAGTAGACTCCTAAAATAACTATTTGGAGAACATAATCATTACCCAATGCTTTGGAGAGCTATATCAACCTAACCCATCATCATGAGATAAATTGGGTCCACCCATTATAATAATCTAATCAGGCTCACCCATCATCATAAATAATTTAAAAGGACCATAAGATTAATAAAACACATAAAATATTACATTTCCATCATAAAACTCATAAAAAAATACCTTTTAACCTATAAGTAAATCATTTTTGGATATTAATATTTCCCCTAACCTTAAACCACATTTTTAAAAATTAAAACTATCAAAATAAAGTTAGGGACAGTTTTTACTTGAATAAATCATGTAATCTTATAAAGGAATATAAAAATAAAAATAAAAGTTATGGTTGTGGTTGTGGGAAAATATATTAATTTCATATACATTTTAATAGAATATTCCTTTTCATTTTGTAATGAAATTTTAAATGTTCCATAAAAATATTCCTTCTAAAAAAACCTTGATAGAAAGAAAAAATTAAAAAAAATGTTATTTTTTATTAATATTTATCCATATAAATATATTCATTAAAAAATTTAATATCATGGATATGGAAGAAAAATATTTAGAAAATAAATCATTAAAATAGATAAAATGATATTTTTAAGGTAATGTTTTCCTTACCTCGAGTATGACTCGTCATATACATTATTTATCATCATTAATAATATGATTAAGTTAATTATTTACTTAATTAATAAAAAATTTCAGGTTTACTATTCCATTTATTTTATTTATTACCATGTAATATATAATTACTAAATCAATTATATGCACATCATAATTTTTTATGTTATTCGGCTCATATGTCCAAAATGAATTTTGCAAGTTGAATATGGTAAAAAGGTCAGTGTTCCATCATAACCAATATAATAATCAGTAAATAATTATCATTTAAATAAAAAATTAAACTTTTAAAACCAACCATGAAATATATTTATAAAAAATGAACTATTTACCAATCATGGAGACGGTAGGTCATACGTACGCATTAGTAATGTTTCCATTTTTCAATGATCATAATATAAAAAGGTAAGTATAATTTAATCTTTATAGATTTATTATGATATCACAAATATCATATTATTTATTTAAATAAACTTATATATATTATCCATGTGATGTGGTAATGAGAAACTAATCACGTCACTTCGTGTAGGTAGTAATCCACACATACGCATGAACAGTGTTATCATTTTTAAATACATGGAAATGTAAGAAAATAAAATATATATTAATTTTAAATAATTATAAAAATATATTGAATATAATATATTTATATATATATATATATTATATATTTATAACCATCTGTGATATGCGGTGATGGAAAAAGAAACACGTCACTTTATAAATGTGGTAGTCCACACATATGCACGAACGATGGTTTTATTCCACATAGGATATATAAGGAGATGAATTTTTTTTGTATTATATCCATAATAATATGTATGTATAGAGTAAATTTAACATTTTTTTACCTTATTTCAGGTACTTCTCATCCCTCTTTTCGTTTCCCTCTTAATTTGGGTGTGTCTTGGGTCTCTAGAGGGTGGAGATCCTTTACTGGAGAAAATGAACTAAAGTTATAGGAAATATGTTTTTCTTAAATTATTTTAGTTTGGGTATAAATTCATATAAGTATTTATGGGGTTCTCCCTATGTTTAGAGAACACCATAGATACTTTGGGTTTTTGAGCAGAATCTGGTTTGTTTGCTGTCTGGTGGGAATTTTCATGTCATGAAGGGTTTATACATCAAGTAATGGTTGTCAAGTATATTCCATGAATTGGTTCATGGTATGAAATTTTTACACACTTTGAACCAGGTTTAAATTATGAAATGGAGAAAAATTAGTATTTTGATCTAAGGTAGTACATTTTTTAGTCTTTTCTAAATTGTGAAAATCATGTCAAGAAATGTTTTCACATCATGAATGTTTTTGGGTTTTGGATTTTTAGGTTACTGTATGAGTTATTAGTTATTTATTAAACCAAAATATTTTCCTCTCAAAATTAGGATCCCCCAAAATGATTTTATTGGATCCCCTATCCTTTGGGATCACTTCGTTCAGTGATTGATATCTATTACAGTTGTGGTGTGTCTCCAGGTGAGTAATCCTTATACTTATTTGTTTTTATTGATTGTGGTAGAATCATTTCCCTATGTTTATAGATATATTTATCTATGATGATAATATTATTTATCCTTTATATATCAATTGTTTGATCTATGTTAGGAGGCTGACTCTTTTGTAGGTTATGGTGCAGCATGTGAGTTTCTTTTAGGTATGTTGTGATTTTTCCTCCCCGCCAACTTCTTTTCTTGTTGAATTTATTCTATGATGTGAAAATTGATTCTAGGGACTCCATTGTTATTTTTTAATTATTCCATTTTGGTGGATCCTATTTTGGTATGTGTGGCCTAAGTTTTAGGTAGGTTTTTTATCTCTAGCCTATGTTGTATGTACTATATTGATCTGGGTTTTATAAATTATTTTACAAATAAACAGGAATGATTGAATTGTGTGTGGAAATTGGTTTTTGAGAAAATATGGTTATTTCATTATTTTATTAAAAGAAAATTTATTTTCAAAGCATTTTGAAATGTATTTATTAAAAAAATTTCAAATCATGGTTTTGATGAAATGGTTTTGAAGATATGGCACATGGGAAGCCTTGGCTACTTAGGTGTAAGGTGTAGTAATAGGCCTAGTCTGTTGATACTATCAAGGGGTTCACTCATGGAGTTTTCCTATAATCCCAAAGTCTGTTTTTCTAGGGACATGATAGAAATTGTTGGGAGTTTCATTTTCTGGGGTGTTCCTCTACTCTCTAGATTAGATTCATATATCTAGAGACTTGATGTGAGCTATTGTCAATGTCTATGAATGAGTGTCCAAGTTAACCTGACCTATAGTGATCTTTTGTGTGATTTCACATATTCTTTGGTTTATATTAGATATGATATGATATGTGATACATGATTTTATTTGACTTCTTTGATATATATATGAAATTATTTAAAACATTTTTACCTTGTAAATGTGGAAGAGGGGGAATTCAAAAAATTTCCCATGTTTTTTATATAAAAAATATTTTACTATTTATAATGAAATTTTTTATTTAAATTTTATCAAATTCATATTGTAGTACAATGAATTTTTATAGAACATTTGAGTAAGATTATACTAAGATTTTTAACCTCACACCATGCGCACCCCTTCAATGGTTCATAAAACCTTGTAGGAATTTTGATGTAGGGAAAGTAAAGGAATGATAGTGAGGAAGATAGGTTTTTTTAAGATGTGTATAGGTATCTAGTGATGAGATGGTGGCATTTTTCCCATGATATCACATGGAGTAGTTTTTTTTTGTTTTTTTTTTTCTTTGTTGTTATACTTGTATCTTAGTGACTGCTTAGTGACCTTTTCAATGGTTCACTTCTTATATTTCCCTTTTTCTATAATATTTGTTTTTTTATATTCCTATGTTCCTTTCCATCATGTATATATATATCATGTTTTCTTCTTCAGGTTGAGAGAAATAATTCCCTATGGTTTTTTTAATTAATAACTATTAGTGAAATATATTGGTTAAATTTATATGTCATATATTCAATAAAAAAATATATTCATCCAATAAGTTTGATTGGAAAAAGATAAGAAATAAATCTAATTTTAAGCATAAAAAAGATATATTTTTTTAAAAGGAAATTGTGATGCCTTTTATTGGTGAACATATTTTAAATATAAATTTTTAAAACCTTAATAAATATAATTTAAAAGGATAAAATTAATTTTTTAAAATCATACTATCGAAATTTTATTATAGTGAAGGTTTTTTATTTTTATAAGAAGTTTCATTTTTTGATGAATAGTGAAAAATACCGAATTTTAATTGAACTAACTTTGCATCTGAATAATTTATAATGTAAAATTAAATTTTAAATAGGTTTTAAAGTTAAAAATAGTTCAATTATAAATCTATTAATAAAATTTGGGTCATTGAAATCACTTTCATATTGAATTTTGATATGAAAACATTTCAAACTATTGAACATTTTCTCTTTAAAAACATGTTTTGTCATTGCGTCTGTGGGATTTATTTTAAATATTAATTTTCTAATTATGTGAATTTAATTTGGTAAAATGGATTATATATTTGTAATAATAAGGTCCAAATTATTTTTTTATGTCATTTCCATTTTTAGTCATAAAACATTTACCATGGTAAAAAGAATGATTTGTCACGATATTGGTAAAATAATAAAACAGGTTAAAGTTAAAAGGTAAAGGATTAAATACCTAAAAATAAAAAATTTCATGGGTGTTTTAGGTGTTTCTAAACTTTATAAATCATTTATAATATTAATTAGAATCCAAATTCGAATGAATTAATTCCACCCAAATTTTATTGGAATTAAACATAAAATAATCATTTTTTAATCACTTAAAACCACCCCTCCTCAAGAATAAATACCGCACCATTTCTCCTAAAAATTCTTAAATAAACTAAAATTTATGAGAAAAACCTATAATCTCCACTCTCCCACATACAAGTGCTTCTAGTCTCACCAAAATACCAATTCAAAGGTATTTAATGGATCCTTCAAGGAGGTGATATTTAAGAGATAATTTTCTCAAAACACCTATCTTAATTTATTTTCTTCTTATAATTTATCCACACATCCTTCATCCATCAAGGAATGATAAATATAGAATCATGTATATAATTTAATGTTATGATTATAATAGAATATATTATATCCATCCCTTTTATTATAATCCATTATTCAAAGAAACAAAACCATTGTCCAAATTATGATGAGGAACCGTCTCCATGGATAATGATTATTCATTTTCCATTACCTCCATAAATGATGTTAATAAAACTATTATTATGGTTAAATAATATTTTAATAATTATATTATAACTTATTTCATGTTCTGTAACTAATATATAGGCATAATATTAAATAAAACGAAACTAGTTTGTGATGGTTGTAAAAACTGCCAAATTAAACTAAAAATTTATTGTTAACATTTTATCAAATGAATCATCCTAAGATAAGAAATAACATATATGAATGGGACAATTTAAAATTTTGGAAGTGGATGAATACCATTTTATTTCACTTCTGGAGTTTTATGACATGACCCATTCCCGATGGCCCATGTCGTTACTACCACAAGTCTGCCTTCCATAGGCCAGGGGTTGGTGACTAGTGCCATGTAGGCATATCCCAAACAAATGGGAGGAATTTTCATAAGTACCTATACACACACACACACAAATCCAATCCATAGATGCTATAAGGTGAATACACTAAGTAAACAAACACAAGGTAAGACAATATAAAACTAAAGGTAAACAGAGCCATAATACAAACCCAACAGAAATAGAAAAGTAAAAGTAAAAGTCTATGGAACTCTTCTTCATAAAACCCTACCTAAAGGGTAGGTATATAAATAGTTGTCTGAAGTCGTAGAAGCGCATATCATCTGTCGGGTCACTCTAAGCACCACCTGGACTCGGTCCACCAAGGACTCCATCAAAGCGTCGATCGTATGCACAAGACACGACATGTGTGGGTGAAACCCATGAAGGGGTGAGAAAAACAATACTCAGTAGGGACCTCAAACCATAAAGGTATACCACAAAGAAATACACAATGAAGACTACCGAAGAGGTGCACAAAGTGTAGCCTCTAAGAAGTACATTCAACAGAATCACTAGAGTCAGCTCACACAAGTATAATCTAAAGTATGAAAAGTAGTACTATCAGTCGTAAACACTGAACACCTTGTAATATTGAGGCACTCATCCTCGATTAGTCACTTAATCCTACCAGGTCACCTAGACCTGCTCGTCACTTAGGCCTGTTGGGTCACCTAGACCCACTCATCGCTTTGGCCTCCTCAGTCACCTAGACCCACTCGTCACTTAGGCATGCTAGGTCACCTAGACCCGCTCATCATTTTGTCCTTCTAGGTCACCTAGACTTGCATGTCACTTTTTCCTGTTGGGTCACCTAGACCCGCTCGTCACAACTAGCCACATGATTCCCACTTGTAGCATACTTGATTCCAAAATAATTTAATCCTCAAGCCATTGATCGTATCTCAACTTTCCAGAAACCCACTTAGATTATATCAAAAGTAATACCTTGTATCGAGGGACCCAATACCACAAATGACTCTTCAATATGATGTACGGTTTGGAAGACATGAGCCTTTTAGTGAGAAGGGGACGATTGGGTCCGGGTTCGGTCTGACCCAGTCGGACTGACCCGACCCATCTGGTTGACCAAGCCCACTGTGCTAGCCCAGCATGAACTAGTTGGGCTCAGCCAGGTCCGCCACACCGAGGCTGGTGCAGCGGGATGGATAGGCCCGAGGTCGGCCTGCATAAGTGGGTCAGTTTGTTCTTCCTGGTACGTGGTGGGTTTCGCGTCTCTGAAACACCTCGTGATTTACCATGGTGTCCTATCGTTGTGGTCCATTTGGACCACAGCTCACTTCCGCGTCCATCGAAGCCACTACTGGCTACTTTCCGGCGGCCTCTTCTCGCCGCCCCAGACTGATGTCGTGGACTTCTTCCATCACCATGGCATGCTGGTGGGTTCTTCCATGAGCGACTGGAATCACCCTGGTGGTCCATTTTCCGAACAGTGATCTCCTCTAAGATCCTTGGGTCGTTTTTGTCACTGCAGCATTCTCTAAAGCATATTTTCATCGCTCTGGGGGTTCGTCCATGTTTGGGACCTCCCAGAAAAGACCGACGCAACCACGAGGGTTCATCGGAGAAGAACATAGGAATGGGGGGTAGGAGAGAATACTAGGAACACCCAAACAATGATCCAAGCCTTTGTTCGTGTTGAACTTAGATTGTTCTTGTTAGAATGATTACAAAGAACGTAAATAAAGATAGTAATCACAAAGATCTAATTCCCATTAAATTCCTGAAAAAAAATTCCCAAACCCACAAGAATGATCGATCCATGAATCAACTTGTTAGTGAGTTGATCCACATTCTTCGTTTAGAAGGTAAGAACATGAAAATATAATCACTTAGAAATAAACCCCTACCTGGTTTTGAATCGATCGTTGATGAAGGGTGAATCCTATATTTTTTATTCTTCAATCCACTGACATCTGATCCAAATCCATTCGTTGATCTGTCATCGTTCATCATTCGTCGCTGCTCATCGTTCGCCACTGAATTTTCACCAAGGCATCATAACAAACTCCGGGATCCTCCACTGATCCCATATCTCTGTTAATAAACTTAATAGAGGAAATGTGTTTCATCATTTCTATTACACTGAGTTGTCGCGTCGTTATGCTGTTTCATTTATGAAATGAAACAGAATTTCTGTTACGCTTGAGTTGTATTGGTGTCACAATGTTTCATTTATGAAATGAAATAGCTGTCTCGACGTTGCATTGCAACAAAACATTTTTGAATAAAATAAACTTTCTTAAGTTTATTTTTTATTTAAAACTCCCAAAAATTAACCTTTACCCTTGACCTGTGTCGATCATGGTTGGGCCCCACCTAAGGAAATCACACCTTCACGAGCTCAATGCTACTCTTATATTTCCAATCCAAGTAACCATTTTTGAGTTATATGTTTTAAAAATAAAATAATATTTATTTAATTATTTTATTTATAGTCCCGTCCCAAAAACTACTTTCCACAGTTGACTCATGCCAATGTTAGGATATTCCCAAGGAGAACACTCCATTATGAACTCAATGGTGGTATCAGATTTTCAATATGATTCAACATTCCTGAGTTATAATTATTTTAAAAATAAAATTATTTTATTTTATTATTATTTTTTTATGTGTATTCCATTTTTAGGTTTTATCATTGGAGGCATGCACCGACTAAATTTAAGTCACTCCTAGGGTAAACTTGACATCCTGAATGCAATGGTGCCTTCAGATTTTTTATCTGAGAAACCGTTTAAGAGTTATTCTAATTTTTCATGAAAATTTCTCTAGTGTGCTACTTAAAAATTTAACATTTTTCGATGGACCATTCCAAGCACATCGGGCCTCAGAATCGCATGTCGTCTCAGCACTTGGTCTTTGAGTTTTCCTAGAAATTTTCTAAAAATAAAACTGGGAAAATCTGAGTCACTACATTCTTCCCACCTTAAGGATTTACATCCTCGAAATCCAAACCAAGGGATTCCCAAACAGATGAGGCTATGAACATGAACCCTATAATCCCACTCCCATTTTCTCTCCTATAGATTCATATGCTACCACAAAGCATGCACTAGAGGAATCTATCACCCATGGAGAGTCCTCTCATATAGATACTTTATTTCCATTAGAAACTCCTCAAAAGTCACATCGTCATCAACAACCAGCTCACCCCAGCCAATGACGTGTGATGGGTTGTGTACATATCTCCTAAGCTAGGATACATGGAGGGGGCCATGCACCCTCTCTAAATGAAGAGGTAGAACCAAGAGGTACACCACCTTTCCCACTCTACCCAGTAAGAGAAAAGGTCTAATGAACCTCGGAGATAACAGTCCATCCCTGCCAAATCTTTGTATCCCACATCAAGGAGAGACCCAAATAAACACATGGTCTCCCTCCTCAAACTCGAATGCTCTTTATCTACTATCATCATAGTACTTATGACAGCTCTGTGCAGTCTTCATCCACTCCTAGATGACATGCACCTTCTCTATAGTGTCCTGCACCAACTATGGGCCCATGAGCACTAACTCTCTGGGGCCAGTCTAGCAAAGTGGCGACTTGTAGGGTTTCATGTACAAGGCCTCAAATGGATCCATACTAATGGTAGAGTGGTATCTATTATTATACACAAAATCCATTAAAGGTAGGTGATCCCACAAACTATGGACAAAATTGAGGATGTAATCACATAGCATGTTCTCTAGAACCTGAATGGTCTGCTCCATCTGGACATCTATCTATGGGTGGAACTATGTGCTCAAGAACAACTGAGTCCCAAACACCTCCAGAAATACCTTCCACAATGAGGGTGTAAAGTGTGAATATCAATCCAATACTATCGTCAATAGGAATCCAAGGATTCAAACTATATCCTGCACATAGATCCATCCAAATCTCTCTACAGGACTCTATTCCAGAAAAGATAAGAAGTGACCAACAAGGTGAGTTGTTCAAAGATCACTCAAATGGTACTGTGTTCCCTGGACATATGTGATAAAATTGTCATGACGTCTGTCAATATCCTTTCTCACTCACTTCATGGAACCCCAAAGAATAAAAGAGAAACCCCCTTCCAATCATAGGGGCTTGACATGGTGTGTTGACAAACCATGAAACTGATTAAAGAAGTGCTCATATTTTATATAAATAGGTAATCCTTGTTCTAACCTATTCCTTCATCCTCAATTTCCACCTTGACACCCACATGCTTATTTTTATGCATCTTGTCACTCTAGGAATCTACTGCTACTACTATGCATCCTCTGAAAGGAACAACGTGCTCCCCACCTTTCGAATATTCATCAGGGGTATTCCCTATGGAAAACTGAGCACTTAAAGACCCACAGTTGGTATCATCAAGATATGCCTCCCTGAATAACTTTAAGATTGTAGGGGTAAAAACCACTAATTTGAGGTAAGTTGCATCATCTCTATCAATAAAGGATAACTGTAACAAGGAAAACTACTCTATTTCCACACTTAACAAATATGTACTAGATCTCCTACTAAGATAATCTACTACCATATTTCCCTTACCAAGAGTATAGACAGCTTCAAAGTCATAGTCTTGGAGGAACTCCAGCCATCATATCTGTCTCAAGTTAAAATAATTCTGAGAAAATATATACATGATACTCTTGTGGTTGTAGTAGATGGTAAATTGTTCACCCATATGGTAGTGTCACTAAATCTTCAATGTAAAGACTACCACTGCCAACTCAAGTTCATGGTTTGCATTGTTCTTCTTATGTGGTCTCAATTACCGAGAAACATCTCACTCACTTCATCTGATTGAAGATATCATTGATCCTCGATAGTGGATACTTATTCTTCATGGTCAATTTATTCAAGTGTCAAAATTCCACACATAACCTCAAACTCCCATCTGTATTCTTGGAAAACAATATTGAGGTTGCCCATGGTGAAACACTGATCTCACAAAGCCCTTCCTCTACAAGTCCTCCAACTATACCCACAATTCATGAATATCTATGAGCGCCATCCAATATACTGGTGTAGATATCGGTGTCTTCCCAGGGTACAATTCAATGCATAATTATACCTCCCTACGAGTACATAGTCCTGGAAAATCCTCTAGAAAGATGTTCTTGTACTCATCCACCACTATAGGAAACTGAGGACTCATCTCATTGACTACACCAAGGGTCATGCGAGACAACTCAAGAGTAATTAGTTGAACCCTATAATGCAGGAGTCTATCCTATGCTACTTGGGTTTCCTTTTTTCACCAACAAAGGAAAGCCCAAATCCATCACTGTAGATATACCTCACCCTCTTGCAAAAAATGGACAATTTGGGCATGGACTGTCGATAACCAATCCATAAAAATAATGATGTCATAAGGCCAAGATGCTTCCACAAATAGGTTCCAACCGAAACTCCTAGCTCAAGGGTTAGATAACATTATCGGCATAAGTGTGATTATCAAGTCTCCTCCCATAGGTATCTTTAGACGTAAGGGTCAATTCAACAATTTAACCAGAAACTCTTGGTCTCAAACAAGATTCTTGACAATGAAGAATTATTAGTACCTATTTCTATTAATATGGTACCTAAGAATAGACATAGACCATACCTCGAATCATTCTTGGAGCCCCTGGGTCATATTCCTTGACAACATGCAGCTGACCCTTCTCCTATCCTCCAAGTCCCCGAGTCTGGTGTGGACCATGTGGTGGTGGTGGTGGTAACATGTAAAAATGTATACCATCTCATACTACTCTCCCATCTCCTCTTCCATGTATTCAACCCTTTAGATTCATCTGTTCCTTTCATTTTCTCTACCTCGGTGTCCCATCCAATATTTTACTATCAGCACGATGGGTTAGACAATCTCTAGCGAGATGTCCCCTACCTTCTTTTGAAAATAATTACCTATTTCTAGGATGACTGGACTCACCCTTCAAGCCCTGAGTTGTAGATCCCCTATCTTGTGACCTCCTCTCGGAATGTCCCACACATCCAAGTCCTTGAGACTGACATCAGCTTCCTATCCCCGAGGTATCTACTCCATCTTTCCCACTATTGACATCTACTAGTTGTATCTACTCATCCAAAAGACTTTTAACCAAAAATTTTCTCTCTAGCACCCTATAATAAGTAGTAATGCATATGGGAATAGTGTTGTCTCAGATGTCCCTAAACACACATTGCTCAAAAGTCCGAGCCCTGATGCACTGGTCATATCGTATTCATCGAGTACCTATAAAGGTCAGTATGACTCGATGAATACTCAGCTACTAACATGTCATCCTTTTGAACCTGTAGTATCTCTTGGACACGCATTTCCCTTAGATTTTTTAGAGATATCCCCTTCTCTGAGAAAGCTTCTCGTGATTTTTCTGTAGAAGAGTCACCTCGTTGTAATATCAGGTAATCTGAACACCACCATCACCCTGCTGAGCCATGTAGAAGGATCACCGCTAGGACCTCCATCTAATCTAATGGTGTTTTGACTGGATAGAAAAATTGGTCACCACCTTAATCCAGTCCTTTGCTGCCTATGAGTTGGGTTCTCCTTGAAACATGATGGGTATCTGTCGCTGAAACTCATGAAAAATAGTTCAGCCCAAACATCTCATCCATTGGTACTACAAGCACCATTTTATACTCCAAAAGTGGTGGTATATATGGTACACCACCTAGAGGTGTTGTCTCCGGTATGAACCCATATACCCATCTCATCACCCCATGAATCATCCTCATGATCATGTGGTGGAATCCAAACTGGATGTCTACGTGGAAGAATCTTGAAACAAAACAAGATATATCATGATCCATAGAGTATGCATGGTGGGATAACTCAATAACGACATGGAAAACTCAACCCATTATTATATGATGCATGTACCATCATTTTTTATTACAACTAGTGTTTCCATGTACTGAGTCAAAAAGCATAATTCAGGGTCCTAGTGTTTGGATACATCGGTCGCCGCACCAACACTGTATTCCTTGGCTGGAAATCCAAACTTGAAAAACTTAACACTATTTCCCCAAACCAAACTCATAGACTCTGGGTTCTTAAGGTAGAACTTAGCTCCTCTAATACCACTCTGATACGACCATTCCCTTAGGGCCTGTGTCATGACTACTCCAAGCCTGCCTCCCATAGGCCAGGGGCTGGCGAATAGCGTCGAGTAGTCATATCCCAAACTAATGGGAGGAATTTTCCTAAGTACCTGTACACACACACATAACTCCAAGCCACAGATACTAGAAGGAAAATACATTAAATAAACAAACACAAGGTATGATAGTAGAAAAATGATGGTAAACAAAGCTAGAATACAAGACCAACTAAAACATAAAAGTACAAGTACAAGTATCTGGAACTCCTTCATGGAAAACCCTACCTAGATAGTAGGTAAAAAATAGATTTCTGAAGCCACAGAAGCATATCTCGTCTATCGAGTCACTCTAAGCACCACCTAGACCCCAGTCCACTAAGGACCCCATCAAAGTGTCAACTGTTTGCACAAGACAAGACAAGTGCGGGAGAAGCCTATGTATGGGTGAGTAAAAAAATACTCAGTAGGGACCCCAAACCAGAAATGGGTACCACAAAGCAATACACAAAGAAGACTACCAAAGAGGTACATGAATTGTAGCCTCTAAGAAGTATACTCAAGAGTGTCACTTGAGTCAGCTCACATAGGTATAATCTAAAGTATAAAAAGAAATGTTATCATTCATAAACACTAAACACCTTTTAATATTGAGGCACTCATCCCCAATGAGTCACTTAGACCTGTTGGGTCACCTAGCCCCGCTCATCACTTAGGTCTGTTGGGTCACCTAAACTTGCTCGTCACTTTGTCCTTCTATGACACATAGACCTGCTCCTTACTTAGGCCTACTGGGTCACCTAGACACTCTCATCACTTTTTAGTATTGGATCACCTAGTACCTCTCGTCAATTTTTCCTACTAGGTCACCTAGACCTACTTGTCACAGCCAACCACTGGATTCCTGCTCATAAAATGCTTGATTCTGAGAGAATCTACTCCTCAAGAAATAGGTCATATATCAACTTACATGAAGAACCAATTAGAGTATATCAAAAGGACCACCTCATTGTGAGGGTCCCAACTACACAAATTTCTCATCAATCAGGCGTAAAATTTGGAAGATATGATCCTTTTAGTGAAAAGGGGCTGGTTGGGTTTGGATCCGACCCGACCCAGACTGTTGGGCCCTACCCTCCCCGCCATCTCGGCTCACTGCACTAGCCCAACTACCTATCCCAGACCACAAAAGTAGGCCAGTTTGTTCCACCTGGGATGCAGTGGGCGTCGCATCTCTAAACCACCCCACAGGTCGTTGTGGGGTCCTGCCGCCACGGTCCAGCTGGACCGCATCTCTCCAGCTGGACCACAGCTCTCCAGCCAGTGACGTAGCTAGCTGACGTGTCTGCCAAAGACACCACTGGCTTCCTAATAGAAAACTCTGATCACCGCCCACAACCTATGTCATGGGCTTCTTCCACCATCGCGTGTCATTGCCAGCACGCCGGCGGGTTCTTCCGTAGGCCACCAGACATTCCCCAGCGGTCTGTTTTCTGAACTATGAGCACTTATGGGATCCATGGGTCGTCACATTAACTATCGCATTCTTCAAAGTGTATTTCCATCATTCTGGGGGTCTATCCATGTTCGGGACCTCCTGAAAAATCCTGACGTGACCACGGGGGTCCTTCGGCAAAGAACGCAATAAAGGGGGGTAAGAGAGAATACTAAGAACAACCAAAGAGCAATCTAATCCTTTTTTTGTTTTTTCCATAGATAATTCCAGTTAGTAAGAATAAAGAGAACATAAATAATGGTAGTAATCAAAAATATCTACTTCTCATTAAATTCCAGCAAAAAAATTCCCAAACCCACAGGAATGATTGACCCAAAGATCAACTTTTTAGTGAGTTGATCCGCTTTCTTTGTTTAGAAGGGAAGAATGGGGAAAGGTAATCACTTATAAATAAACCCCTACCTAGGATTTAATCGATCTCTAAAGAAGGTTGAATCCTACATTCTTCATTAGTCAATCCGCTAACATCTAATCTAAATTTGTTCGTTCATCCATCATTGTTTATCATTCTTCACTGCTTGTTGTTCACCAACGAATTTCCTCCAAGGCTTCATACCAAACTCCAGGATCACCCCTAATCATGTATCTATGTTAATCACCTTAATGAAGGAAATTTATTTCAGAACTTCTGTTATGATGAGTCATTGCATCGTTATGTTGTTTCATTTATGAAATGAAACAACATTTCTACTATGATTGAGTTTCAGAGTCATTATGCTATTTCATTTATGAAATTAAATTTCTAGCTCGATGTTTCATTGTAGCAAAACATTTTTGAATCAAATAAACTTTCTTAAGTTTATTTTATTTTTCTTTAAAACACCCAAAAATTAACTTGTAACCTCAGCTCGTGTCGGTGAAGGTTAGGCCCTGCCTAAGGAAAGCGCACCCTTAGGAGATCAATGGTACTCTTAGATTTCAAATCCGAGTTACGGTTTATGAGTTATAGGATTTGAAAATAAAATAATCCTTATTTTATTATTTTATTTACAGTCAAGTCCTAAAAACTACTTTCCACAGTTGACCCGTGCCGGATAATGTTAGGCTCTACCCATTACAAACTCAATGGTGGTGTTATATTTTCTATATGAGTCAACATTCCTAAGTTATAAAAAATGAAAAATAAAATTATTTTATTTAATTATTTTATTAACGGGTATGAAATCTTTTTTTCCTCACTAGAGGGCCACACTGACTAAATTTAAGTCATTCCTAGGGTAAATATGTCATCCTAAATGCAATGGTTCCCTCATATTTCTGATCTAGGAACCCTTTTAAGATTTATTAAAATATTTCAGGAAAACTTCTCTCATGCGCAATTTAAAAGCTTAACATTTTTTTATGGACCATTTCAGGCACACCTGGCCTCAGAATTGCACGTCGTCTCAGCACCTGGTCTCAGAAGTTTCCAAGAAATTTTTTGAAAATAAAACTAGGAAAATCCACATCATTACATTTTATTTCCATTTTACAATAAAATCCACCAATATATGGAACCGTGAAACAAATTCACCCAAAACAATGAAAATAATGAAATATTATTAATGAATTGGTGCTAAGATGTTATAAAAGTATCATATAAGGTATTATAAAAATGATATATTTCAATAATGAATCAATAAAATTATTCAAACCGTTATACTAGAGGTTAAAGTTCACACCACTAAAGGGAAGTGTGAGGTAATAGTTTCTCATCACACTTTTACTTCTGTGAGATATATTCCTTAATCACCACTTATTTCTTGTGTGTGGTGTATGTATTCTTCTCTTTGATATCTCATATCATAAATATAATTATCTATATGGTTTTCAATGTTTCATTTTATAATTATTAATTTTATGGGGAATACAATTCAATTGATTATAAATTGGTAACGGATTTATTAATTCAATTTTCTTTCATTGGGTTAAAATTCTATTTCATTGATTATTTCATGATAAAGATATATGTGAAATGATTTTTGATTATATCATATTGTATTTTCAATTTTTTTATGTGGATTTATAACAAATACATGCAATTAATTCATTTTATTAATGATGTGATATTTGTAAGGAATTTCAACTCAATTTACATTTCATTGAGACTTATTTGTTATTATCCACCAATTTAATTATATACGGTGTATATACATTCATTTTGATATGTAATATCATGATTTATTCATTAATTATAGTATTTTAATTTTTGATTTGAATTATTTCATCCAAGGGGTTTTGACTTGAAAATTACAAAGTGAAAATAGTTATTGTAAAATATCACTTTCTTTTTTGATTGTTAACATTGTCTTGAAACGATCACTTTATTATAATAATTTTTCATTAGACGTTACATTTCTCTTAAATACCCATATTATTTTATGATGGATATGATTATATCCTAAACCATATTCCATTTTTACATATGGTTTTTACTTTGGATTTTGTTTTATTAAATAGGGAAATATTCATAAATCCCTAATCCTCTATTCAATGTGGATATTTGATGATAAGGTACATTGTTTGTTAATTAGAACAATTATTTGATATATAAGATTTTTTTTGGAATTTCAGACATGGGTGGGGCCTGGTTATAGATAGCCTCTCAATGCATGAGTAGTCTCATGAGATGAATAATTTGGCCAAATTAAGTGGGTTTCTACCCATAAAGATTAAACTGTCTTTTGAAAGGTCTTGACAGTAAAGGTATTATGTTCCTGGGAAAAATGATGTCCATTAATTAAGAATTTTATTAAAAAATCATTTATTTTATCCATGATATTGTTACTATGATATTATAAATGGATATATATTGTGATTTTTTTTATTAAATGGAATGTGAGTTCAGTTATTTTACCTTTACATATTATTTATGCATTATTTAATGCTTGTGAAATATGTAACACTTACTGCGCATCTAAGGTCACCCTATTATTCGAACTATTTCCCCTGTTGATGAAGAATAAATTTTTGAATGAGTTCGTGGATGAAAATTTCTTTCCTTTTTTTGTTTTATTTTTTAATTATCAATGTAATAAGGGTATTATGTATGTAATCTAGTTTTCCAAAACTATTAAACTATTCAGTCCTTTAGGATTTAAATCATGTATCTATGCTAATGTAATAAAGTAAGTCACTGGATTCAGGTTATTGGGGTCAGGTTTTTTAATGTTTTGGTAAAACCATGAGCCATAGGATACATGGATCAATCATCGGATTTCTTACATGAGAATCCACATCCTTTAAAGGTAAAAATGGACATCAAGAGGTAAAGGAATGGATTGAAAATTTTGATCAGATATTTTACTTCTTAGAAACACATGAGAGTATCAAGGTGAAGTGTGTTATGTTTAATCTTGAGGGTCCCAACAAGAGATGGTGGGATTATATGGTACATGGGGATAGGCATGTGGGATTGAACTAGAAGGGTTTCAAGGCTCTCTTCTTTCATCATTTGTGTCCAAAGTCACTGATGGTGATGAAGTATCTACAGTTCCTATCCTTGAAATAGGGAAATTGTTTTGTGTCAGAATAAAATAATCAATTTGTGGAGTTGGTTCATTTTTCTCCAGAGGTGGTAAAAAAATGACCAGTTGAAGGATCATAAGTACTTGTAGGGTTTGTGACTTGATATCATATCGTATGTATTTATGGTGAAGATTTCAAACTATGTGAAGATAGTAGATAGGGAAACTATGTTAGATATGAATATTTAAGAAAAGTTTGGTTACTATTCCCCTTATCTTCCACCCAGTGGTGTATCCAGTGTCATTCAAGGGAAGAAAATAGGAATTATAAAGATCATCATAGGAGTTTTGGAGGTGTTTCTCAGTAATAGTCCTCCTCTGTACCTTTAGTTGTAACTAGTAGTATACCCTGTAGGATCGCAATAGTATATGAAGATGCTTAATTATAAGAGGGGGTGAATTTTAAGTTTAAAAACTTTCATTTTTAACATTAAGGAAAACTATGTTTAACAAAGTTAAACAAGGTAAATTCACAAACCCTAAAATAAATTCTATAAAATAGATTTGCTTAGGTTCTGGAAATATGGTTCCAGAAATGAAACTTAAGGAAAGTTTATAAGGAAAAGATTCTACCTTAAAGCATATAAAATATTACTTATCAGAGTATACAAAAGTACAATAAAGTATAATAAAGTTGTAATTATTACTTTATAAAAATGAAATGGAAATAAAAACTTGAAATAATACAAGTAACAAGTATAAAATCTTTTAACCCGAAGAGAAGGGTATCCAAAAACCTTGGATAATGGTCCCTTGATTTATACTTTCAAGAAATTATGTCTTACCCACAGTAGGGTAATCCCTCGATAGGAATATTAGAATATGTATTGCTATCCTTGCAAGCCCTCGAACTTTAAGGTAGTCAACACCTCTGTCTTCATATCCCCATAAGTCCTAGATTTTACTCAGCAACAATCAGATTCGCATGAAGAAAGATGAACAAGATGTTTGAAACACACAAGGCATGAGAGTATGTCTCTCTAGAAATCACTTCAAAGAATGTAATCTCTAGTTTGATGGATCAGTTGTGAGCTCGTTCAAATGAGATCCTATTTATAGGTACATCTCCAACGATCATCTTCCTCCTCCAATGTTCATATTTTTCCTTCAATCTCGGAGAGACATATACACGTGTCACTCAACCAATGGTTAGTTAGAAATAAATTTCATGACATTGTTTCATAGTATGAGTAAGGAAAATGAAATTACATAAAAAATATATTTTTCATATTCTAAGGAAAAATAGAATTCGGATTCTAACCAAAAAAAACATTTAGGGAGTCTATAAGACATGAATATTCATATTTTGTTTTACAAAAGTGTTCGGAATCTGAAATCTATAGATTCTGGAGTTTTAATTCCAATGAATTTAGAAACTAAATTCTGAGAAATTTGGAGTCTAAATTATAAACAATTTGGAGTCTTAATTCTAAAGAATTTGGAATCTGAATTTCAGAGAATTTGGAGTCTGAATTTTAGAGAATTTAGAATCTTAATTTCAAAGAATTCAGAATCTAAATTTCAGAGAATTCGAAAACTGAATTTCAGAGAATTCATAAATTTAATTTCAAAGAATTCAGAGTCTAAATTTTAGAGAATTTGGAGTATGAATTTCAGAGAATTTAAAATCTTAATTTTAGATAATTCGGAATCTGAATTTCAGAGAATTCAGAATCTGGATTTCATAGAATTCAGAATCTGAATTTTAGGGAATTCAGAATCTGAATTTTATAGAATTTGGAATATGAATTTTAGAGAATTAAAAATCTGAAAACATAATACTCTATATCCAAGGAATTTTGGGATTCCTAGGTTTTAGATATGAATCCGAATTTTAGACATACAAATAAAAAGAGTTTGATTTAGAGAGATTATAAAATGAGATAATGAAAATAGGAATAAGGATAAAAATTTCCTTAGAGAAGGAAAATTTTCCTTGATAAAATAAACCTTAGGGAGATATAATTTTCCTTAAAATAATGTTTTTATGATTTTCATAACATAAAAGAATGGAAAATTCATAAAGAAACCTTATTGACTCAACAATCTCCCCTTTTTGGAAAGTACAAACATCCTTACGAAAAAGAATATAAGAACTAAGAATTTTGTTTTATAAACTTAAAAAAACATATATCCCTTTACTTATGAACCATGGTGAATACAACTAACTCCCCCTTAGGTTTTTAAATCCCTAAATATCATATTCTTGACTTAATTAAATAGATTTGTCTTTTAATTGTATAAGAAAATCTTCTTTGAGAAAACTCCCCCTTAGATACACTCCCCCTTACATAAGGAATTATCTTCTTTACTTAGTATTCTCTTTTATCATTCCTTTCTCCCCCTTTGTGATTTTAAAAAAGAAATAAAGAGAATGGAAAAAATATATGGTACCTGAAAGATTAGAACTGTATACAACAACAAAAATGAAGCATAACTAGAGATTTTCATTAAGGTTGGAAAAATTAGTACAAGGAAAGTACAACAAAAGATCGGATTTGAAGAAAAAAAATCATCCTTATTTTTCCTTCGGCATGAACTTCTTAACTATGGTCTTAAGCTTATTAAGTACCTTATGATATTCTTCAAAGTGCTTAAGAAATTATTCCTGGTCCTCATTTTTCTCCTCGAGAACTTTGAGATTTTCATCTTGAGACTTTAGGATTTCTGCCTGAGACTACAAAAAGTCTTCTTTATTTCTAAAATTCTCTTTGAACTCGATTCTGGGATCTCTTTCCCTCTTCAAATTTAAATAAAATAAATTGAGCTTCCCATTCATATCTTTTTCTTCCTGCTTATGAGCTGTTTTTTCTAGATTCATCTTCTTAGTGAAACTTATTATAATATTTTTGATTCTTTCATCTAAATTATCAAAATAATCCTTCATCCCATCTTTAAAGTCATCCATAATTCTTATATCTTCAATTTTTTCTTGGAACACATAGTTATTTCTTTCCAAGACCTTCTATGAGAATCATACTTAATATATAAATTTTTAAAGTCATCCTCAAGCTTGATGAATTTATCCATAAGCATGATAATAGAATCTAAATTCTGATTAAATGAGTGTTGAATAATATAAAACCTCTAATCATTACTCGAAAACAAGGGAATGGTATCGACTAATTTCTTTAGGTACTGAACCACAAAGTCTTGACCGATGGAGGATGATTCTGAATCTGATTCCCTTTTTGGAGAGGATTCTTTATCTGTCTCAACAGCCTTTCTTTTTGATGAACCAACAACATTTTTCTTATCTACTACATCTTTGTTAGGTGTTTCAACTATCACATATTTTACTTTATCAACTTTAGAAATAGTCTCTGTAGCTTTTTGGGATTCATGTTCACTATGTGATACTTGAATGATTTTATCCTCATCAACCTTTTCCTTCCCAGTATATTCCACAAGATCATCTAGTTGAACAAGATAATGATTACTACTTTCATCATTAGATGGTTTATTTACTTCTTCCTGACCTTCATCACCTTTTCTAGGGGAAGCAAGTTTTATTGATTCGGCCTGAGAAGTCTGGATCGACATCTTTTCATAAGTTCTTTCCTTATCATGATATTCTTCAACTTGCCTTATCACATCATCAATATCATCACTTCCTTCCTCTTTTTCTTCTTCCACTTCCTCTTCCTGAACAATATCTTCCTCTTCTTCTAGATCCAGAATTTCCATCTTCTTTCTCAGAGTCACAGGTAATTATTCTTGTAGAAAGGATTCCAGTACATGGATTTCTTCAAAAACTTTCTCAGTATCTTTTAGAAGAGCTTGAACTATTTCATCCTCGTAAATCTTCTTCGTTACCTTCTTTTTCTTTTATTTCTTCTCATATTCCTCAGAAGCCTTAATCTTCAAATATTTTGCCTCAGTAGGATCCAAGCCAAAGCTAGTATCTCCTTTCTTCCTATTATTCTTATCTTTTCTCCACTCAGAAACCACTTCATCAGGGTAGGTGTTTTGCTTCTTATACTTTGGGGGTTTTTATTGAGTTTCCTAAACTATATGAGTTTTTCCTTTACCTTCAGGTTCTTTATGCATTCTCTTCCTCCCACCCATCTTGGAAGTATCAACTACATCTGGTTTCATAAATAAGGATTCTATTTCACTTTATGAAAAGTCATAAAATTCTTGGTATTTTCTATTAAATCCAACCTTCATCCACCTCAGGGTATCATCACTTATCAAAAAAACTTTGAAAGTTTCTAGCTTAGAACTCATAGGATTTTGAAAGAATATATTAAAATGGAAATGATTTTGGAAAGAAATACCAGATACATTATAATTTGATATTTGAGGGTCATGTTCTTGATATTTGTAATAGTGATCAAGATATACTACACCATATTTATCTTCCTCAAGTTCATAGGAAAATACAGAACGTAGATATCACTCTTCTTCAAGGTGTCCTTATCGTCTTTTCTCGGAATGAGAAACCCCTGAACCCATAATTATATGATCCTAAGATTTGTAGAAAATGGTTGATTTTCAGTGACTTCACTTCTGTCAAACCAAGGCACTCTAAATCCCTATCCTTCTAAAAACTTCCTGACTCATCAGGAAATTTATGGGTACAGAACTCTACTTCACCTTCATATGGAATTCCAATTATGCTTGCAGCCATACTAAAGGAAAGAAAATTAGTTTTACGGTAACTCTTGAATGAAAACATATCTCTCAAACCTTCATTAAAAAAACTTACAGACTCATAAAATTCTACAAGAAACTACGGATAAACCAGATCCTATCCTTTTGGTTTAGCTACGCAAAGACTCTCTTAACCATTCAACTTGATATTTTTTTAAATTAGAGAATCATACTTAGAAAAGAACTTTGGATCTATTAACCTTTCTATGTAGATCTTCCATTCTGAAATTTCCTTAACTGATGACATTTGTTTATTAGAAGATGCTTCCAAAGAAATTTAGAGTTAAGAAAACTAGAAATGCAGAATAATCCTTAAGTAGAGAGGCAGAGCTTCAACACACAAACACTTGAAAACCAATGTGAGAAAACTAATAGGGAGCCCTTATATAGGCATTGAAGTGACAGTTCATATTCCTAGATTGATCCAATGGTTTGAAACAATATTGATGTGATCTGATGGTTGATATTAAAGCCGAATAAATATTTGGTAGGTTACGATCTTTTGAGGTTTTTAAGATAGAAATTCATATAAAAAAAAGTGAATCTGAAAATTTTTTCTTAAAACAAGATAAAAATCACAACAAGTTAAAAAATCAGTTATGATAATTTATGTAAGGAAACATACCTTCCAGATTTCTAGGAAAATTGTAGTGATGAAAAAAACATTCTTCTTGAGAAATTTTAGTTTCTGGAAAACTTTCTTAAGGAAAATTTTTTAAATTCTGGAATTTTTTTAAGGAAATGAAATTTTCAAAAAATAATTGAGTTCGAGAATTTTAGTTTCGGAAAATTTTGATTACGAAAATTTTGGTTATGAAAAAAAAATTGACTATCAAAAAATATTATTACAGAAATAAATTAACTATGAAAAATTTTATTAAGGAAAAATTTTGGTTATAAAAAAAATTGATTATGAAAAAAAAAATTGTTAAACAAGTAAATGTACTTACCCTATGAGAAGGAGTTTCTTAATGTAAGGAGATAGGTTTCAAAAAAATGTTAATATAGAAGATTACCTTATGATTATAATTCATAACTTTTGTTTAATGAATTCAAATCTATCAGAGGGTAAAGATTTTATAAAAATATCAGCAAATAGATATTGTGTTTCGATAAATTGAAGAATAATATCTCTTTTAAGTGTGTGGTCCCAAAGAAAGTGATGCTTAATATCTATGTGTTTGGTATGGGAGTGATGTGTAGGGATTTTTCTTAGGGAAATGGAACTAGTATTATCAAAAT
Source organism: Viscum album (assembly GCA_963277665.1). Classification (NCBI taxonomy): domain Eukaryota; kingdom Viridiplantae; phylum Streptophyta; class Magnoliopsida; order Santalales; family Viscaceae; genus Viscum; species Viscum album. Next base: position 602,787,937 of record OY728148.1, read on the forward strand.
TTATCTGTGTTTTGGTAAAACTCATGTCATAGTCTGTGAGTGTGTGTTACATCCATAACACTTGGGCACAACAACTTCTAGTTGCTACAAATTCAGCTTCAGTAGTGGAAATTGCTACTGAGTGTTGCTTTTTTCATGACCAAGAAACTAATTAATCTCCTAATAAATCAAAAGTTCCATAAGTACTTTTCCTATCCATTTTAAAAGCACCAAAATAAGCATTAAAAAAAATTAAAACAAAATCATTTCCATAAGTATAAAAGATTCTTAAATACATGGTTCCCTTTAAATAGCAAAAAAATATTTTCACTTATTTTAAATGAGATTCCTTTGGATTAGATTGATATCTTTCACATAAGCATACTAAAAACATTAAGTCTAAATGACTAGGTTTCAAGTATAGTAAACTTCCTATCATACCACTGAATGAGGTTTGATCTACAGGTTTCCCAGCTTCATCGAGACCAAGAGAAATTGAGGTACTGATTGGAGTACTTATACTTTTATTATTGTCATAACTATACTTTTTAAAAAGATATTTAATATACTTATGGTGGGATATATAAGTTCCTTTTGGTTTTCAAGAAATTTTGAAACCTAGGAAAAAAATTTACTCATCCATCATACTCATTTCAAACTCAGATTTCATTAAATTCACAAACAAATCAGTTAAAGATTTATGAGTTGAACCAAATATAATTTCATCAACATAAATTTGAACAGTCAAAAAAATTTCTTATCTCTCTTTATAAAAAGGTTTGGATCACTATTTCCCTTAACAAAATATTTTTGTAACAAAAAACATGTAAGTCTATCATACCAGACTCTAGGGTCTTGTTTAAGTCCATATAAAGCTTCGGTAATTTTGAAAACATGTTCAGGATGCTTTGTGTCTTCAAAGCTAGGATGTTGTTCAATATAAACTTCCTCTTGAATATATTATTTAATAAAACCACATTTTACATCCATTTGAAATTTTTTGAAATTAATGAATGTTGTAAAGGAAATTAAAATACAAATAGATTCAAGTCTAGCTACATGAGCATAGGTTTATTTATAGTCTATTCCTTCTTGTTGATTATAGCCTTTAGCAACTAATCTAGCTTTATTTGTTACTAAAATTCCATTTTCATCACATTTATTTCAAAATACCCATTTTACCACAATTATAAAAGTTTCTTTAGGTCTTTCAACCAAGGTACACACATTGTTCCTTTCGAATTCATTTATCTCATCTTGCATGGCTTTAATCCAATCATCATCACCTAAAGCTTCATCAGTGCTTTTTGGTTCTAATTGGGAAAGGAATGCTAGATATTCTACTTCATTTCTTAAGGGACCTCTAGTTCTTATAGGTTTATTTGCATCACCAATGATACTATCACTAGGATGATTCATAAGAAAAAATTGATTTGGGTTTTGTAAAACATGTTCATCAACATATGGTAGGAAATCTTCTAGGGTAAATGCTTCAAAAATATTTTCTTGAACATTTTCCTTATCAGAAGGATCTTCTATCAAGGGTTGATAATTAGTTTTTCAAAACACATCTGAATATTTTTATTGGGTTTTTTTTTAAACAAAAGGATATGTTTCATCAAATTTGACATGTACTATTTTTTCAATAGTACATGTATTTTTATTAAAAAAATATATAAGTCTTAGAGGTAGTGGAGTATCCTAGGAAAATTACTTCATTATATTTGGGTGCAAATTTATGAAAATTATTTTTAGAATTCAAGATAAATACTTTGCAACTAAAAACTTTGAAGTAAGAAAGTCTAGGTTTTCTACCATTCCACAATTCATAAGGATTTTTATCAAGAAAAGTTCTGATCAAAACTCAATTTATAGTATAATAAGCAGTACTTATAGCTTCAGTCCAAAAGTGTTTAGCTATAGAATATTCTCTCAACATGGTTCTAGTTATCTCTTGAATAATTTGATATCCTCTTTCAACAGCACCATTCTATTAAGGAGTTCTTGGAGTTGGGAATTTATGAGTGATGCCTTTCTTACTAAAAAAAGTTTAAAAATATGAATTTTGAAATTCTCCTCTATGATCACTATGAATATTTATCAAATGAAGGTTTTTCTCATTTTTGACTTGGTCTCTAAAAGTTTTAAAATAAGAAGAAGCTTCAAATTTCTTTTCTAGAAAATAGACCCATGTAAATCTAGTGTAATCATCAACTAAAAAAATACATAATATTTTCCTTCAATACTTCCAGTTTGTGTTGGACCAAAAAGAACTATATGCACTAACTATAATGCAACATATGTTGAGACATCGCCGATTGATTTAAAACCTGATTTATGTTGCTTTCCATATTGAAAAGGATTAAAGACTTTTGAAGAATTAAATCTAAGCTTCTGTAGATTCTTAAAAAGTATTTTCTTCATGATTTTACATAGGTTCATAAGGTTACAGTGTCCTAAACTTCTATTCCATAACCAAGATTGAACATACATTGCACTAAGGCAAGGTAGATCTTGACTCCTAAGAACTTCTATGTTTAGTGTGTATACATTATCTTTCCTATTGGAAGAAAGAATAAACTCTTACTTGGAATTGTATACTAGGCATTTATCATTCCTAAAATTCACAAGGTATCCATCATCACATAATTGGATTATGCTAATGAGTTTGTGCTTAATAACCTTAACAAATAAAACATTAGAAATCAAAGTTTTTCCAAGAAGAACAATGTTACATATACCAACAATTTATCCATGAGCATTATCTCTGAAAGTTATTTTTCCTCCTTTGGTCTTGATAATATTTTCAAAGAAGTTTTTGATACCAGTCATATGTCGGGAACATCCACTATCCATGTACCATGTATTTTTGTTGGTACTATCTTTGTTTTCATGGAAATAATAGTGTTAGACTTTTGGAATCCAAACTTTCTTGCATCCGGAAATTTTAGAAAGTAAGATTTTAAGAATCCACATTTTCTTAGAAAAATAAGATTAATGAAAATGTAAAGATTGGTTTTTGTTTAAAAAAAATTCTCCTGATGTCCACCACAATAACATTTAGTACAAAATGGATCACTTTGGGGGAAAATAGTTATTACTAAAAACTGGTTTAGAATAGGTATAACCAAATCCAGAATGATTCATCAAAGGATGAATTTAAGAATACATCTTGTCAAAATTTTCCTTACCAAAGGTAAAGTTTAACATAAATTTCCTTAAGGAAAATATTTCTGACTTTAGTTTAATAACCAAGTTATTATCTTCAAAAATATTAGTTTTAGCACTAGAGTTAGCCTCTAAAATATTTTTCTTAGAAATTACATTTTCAAGATCCTTAGAAAGTTTATCCTTCTTAGAATTAACTTCATCAAGTTTTTTAGACACACTTTCAAAATAAAAAAAATTCTGATCAGTATCTTTAAAAAGATCTGATACTTCATTAGTTAAAACAGAAATTCTAGAATTTTATTTCTCTAACATATTCTTTGTCATATAATTTTCATTCTCAATAAGTTTATCAAATCTAGACAATTATTCATAAGAAGGAAAAGAGTCATCTTCATTAGAATAGCATTCTTCATCTGAAGACTTATAATATTTATCATCAGTATAATTTGCATTCAAAGATACATTAGTAATAGATTCATCACTTGTAACTTGGCGATTAGAAAATGATTTTCAATGGGTATTTTGGCTAATAAACCAAGATTCTTTTTACTAGAAGATTCATACTCTGAGGATTCATCATATGATTCACCACCACTGGAACTCCATGTATTATTGGGCTTCAAGACATTCTTAGCCTTAGTCTTATAATACTTCTTCTTGTTTCTTTTAGAATTATTTTCTTTCCTATCTTTTCTCTTATGTATTAGAAAACATGGCATGATATGACTAGCTCTTTTACATTCATAACAAGTGACTTCCAAATCTTTCTTATCCTTTCTATCTATCTTCTTATATCTGTACTGAAAATATTTCTTACCCACTCTCTTGTTCATCCTTCGATAAAGATTAACTAGCTCATTTTTAGAATGTTTACTTTTACTAGATTTAGATAGAACAATGAATTTATTAGACTTATATCTTGTAACCCTTTCAGGAGTCTTGACTTTAGTAGTAGTAAAATCTACACATCCATTGCCATTATTCTTCTTATTCAAATTAGCATCTCTTTTCATTCTTGTCTCATGTTGAAGAAGAGTTACAAAAAGTTAATCAAGAGTAATTTGAGATACTTTCCTATTCTCATAAATAGATGTTGTTTTAGATTCCCACTCGTTAGACATAATATCAATAATCTTGTCCACAAGAACTTCATCATCAAGACCTTTCTCTCCCATAGATTAAAGACTATTGAAGATGGTCATAAATCTTTGTTGTACTTTGCAAACAATTTCTCCATAAGAAAACATAAATCCATGATATTCAGCTCTCAACACAGCTCTTCTAGTCTCTATTACTTTTGAAGTTCCAAAATGAGTAACCTGAAGTTTCTTCCAGATGCATTTGGAAGCTTCACAAGAAGAAATTTGACTATATATTCCTGGTCATGGAACACAACAAAGTATTTTGTACCTTGTAATTTAGTTGATATTATGATTTTTCATGATTGGTGAAGGTTTTTACTTCCTTGTTAGGAATTTTTTAATCTCCAGTAAGCGTAACAAAATTATCTACTCTAGTGTTAATGAAAAAGGTCTTCATTCGATCTCTTCGATACTCATAATCATTACGATAAAAAATGAGTGGTCTGGTAGGATTTAAATTATCAATTGAACCAACATTCATTCCTTCCTTTATTTAATAAAATAATTTCCACAAAACATGTTAATAGAAAAAGTTTTGTAAATAAAGATAAAAATTTCAAAGCAGAACGTAAGCAAGAAAATTTAAGTAAGAAGAATTTTGAACAATGAAAACTTGAGAAAGAAAAACTTATATGTGAATATATGTATTTCATAGGCCTCCTCTAATACCAATTGTAGGATCAAAATAGTATATTAAGATGCTCAATTACAAGAGGGGGTTGAATTGTAAATTTAAAAACATTCATTTTTAACCTTAAGGAAAAATATATTTAACAAAGTTAAACAAGGTAAATTCACAAACCCTAAAATAAGTTTTATAAGACACACTTTCTTAGGTAATGGAAATATGGTTCTGGAAATGAAAATTAAGGAATGCTTATAAGGAAAAGATTCTACCTTAAAGAATATATAATCTTACTTTTCAGAGTATACGAAAGTACAAGAAAGTATAAGAAATATATACTTTATTCCTTTATCAAAATTCAACGTTAATAAAAACTTGAAACAATACAAGTAATGAGTATAAAATATTTTAACCCAAAGATACGGGTATCCAACAACCTTGGATAAAGGTCCCTTGATTTATACTTTCAAGAAATTATGTCTTACCCACACCAGGTTAATCCCTCGATAGGAATATCAGAATCTATCTTACTATCTCTGCAAGCCCTTGAACGTTAAGGTAGTAGGTACTTCTATCTTATTATCCCCATAAGTCCTCCATTTTACTCAGCAACAGTCGGATTTGCATGAAGAAAACTGAACAAGATGTTCAGAATGCACAAGGCAGGGGAGTCTCTCTCTCTAGAAATCACTTCATAGTATGTAATCTCTAGGTCGATGGATCAGTTGTGAGATCGTTTAAATAATATTCTATTTATAGGCACGTCTCCAATGGTTGGATCCCTCCTCCAATGGACATATTTTTCATTGAATCTCAGAGGGACCTGTACACTTTTCAATCAACCAACGGTTAGTTAGAAATAGATTGCATGATATCGTTTCATAGTATGCATAAGGAAAATGAAATTACTTAACCAAATCTATTTTTAAGAGTCTAAGGAAAAATATAATTCAGATTCTAACCAAATAAACATTTAGAGTCTATAAGACATGGATATTTGAATTCTATTTTTCAAAGAGTTCAAAATATGAAATATATAGATTCTGGAGTCCGAATTCCAATGAATTCGGAATCTAAATTCTAGGAAATTTGGAGTCTGAATCATGAGGAACCCGGAGTCTAAATTCTGAGAAATTCGGAATCTAAAATTTGGAGAATTCAGGGTCTAAAATTTATAGAATTCAGAATCTTAATTTTAGAGAATTCAGAATCTGAATTTCATAAAATTAGGAACCTAAATATCAGAGAATTAGGAACCTGAATTTCAGAGAATTTGAAGTCTGAATTTCAGAAAATTCAGAGTCTGAATTTCAGAGAATTCAGAATCCAAATTTCAAAGAATTCAGAATCTGAATTTCAGAGAATTTGGAATCTGAATTTCAAAGAATTTGGAATCTAATTTTCAGAGAATTCAGAATCTGAATTTCATAGAATTTGGAATCTAAATTTTAGAGAATTTAAAATCTGAAAACAGAATACTCTATATCCAAGGAATTATGTGTCACGACCCATCCCATAGGGCCTAGACATGACTACCCCAAGCTCACCTTCCATAGGCCAGGGGTTGGTGACTATCACCTGAAGGATTTTCTCGAACATGGAAGGCATTGTCTTATATATATGTACACACTCAAAAAGGGAAACTGGAGTAAACAATCAACAAAAGTATGGTACAACCACGAGAGTAAAATACAATCACAAGTACAACTATAAACTGAAAATAGTGGACTGGAATACAATCCCTAGAAACTGAAAAGAAAGTAAACAAATATTGCATCTACCCTAGAGCTCAACCTAGATGTTAGTAGATGTAATTCTGAAGTTGAAGTAGAGGATCTCGACTAATCCCATTGCACCAAGCTCCACCAAGTCCCAAACCTCCAAAGTATGCATCGGAGCATTAGTAGTCTACACCAGACACACACGTGGGGGTGGATCCCATGTAGGGGTGAGTATAAAAACTCAGTAGGGGACCCCGAGACCACCTAAGGTCTCTCAGTAATCCAAAAAGGAAAACATCAAAGAAATACCACAAAGGTAATATCACAAGCATGGTCTAAATCATGAAGCACAAAGAAAAATAGATATCTCACTCTAACGGTATAACTTCAAGGTTACGGGGATGGGGATGACTAGTCCTAAAGATAGATCATCCTATCCATAGTAACTCTACTTCTAACCCGTATAGGTCACTGTATGGTGACCCGTATTGGTCGCTAGATGTTGACCCATATTGGTCGCTAGATACTAACCAATATTGTTCATTGGTGTTGACCCATATTGGTCGCTGGTGCTGACCCATATTGGTCATTGGTGTTGACCAGTATTGTTCGCTAGTATAGAGGTAGGGATGATTAGTCATATAGCTAGATCATCCCACTCTGGAGTTTCTGATGTTGACCTGTATTGGTCGCTCTTCTTCTTCATGTCACAGCTAGCCACTAGATTTCTGCATGAAGCACGCATGATCTTCGAAAGAATATTCTCCTCAAGTCATCGGTCATATTTAAACTGTTACTAAGTCCAGAAAAAATCATACCCAAGGGACTGCCTTGTCATAGGGGTCCCAACATGACAGACATTGCGTCGATCGGACGCCCGGTCTGTGAGATGAGGACACTTTTGTAAAAGGGCCCGGTTGGATTCAAGTCTGATCCAACCTAGGTCACACGTCAAACTCTGCAAAAACTCACATAGAGTATCTGCAAAGGACCACCTTGTCACAAGTGTCCTTATTCCATAGACAGTGCGTCGATCAGACGCCCGATGTGTTAGTTACACCCCTTTTCGTTAAATGGGGGTGATCATACCTCGGTCCGGCTCGGCTCGGTCAGGCCCGCCGGAATATTCCAAAGGTACCGCTTCCCAAAAGGGGTTCCAACGCCACTTATGGCATATCAAACAGACACATGGTTAGTCAGTTATGGGCGTTTCATTATTTAGGGGTCGGTTGGGTTTGGGCCCAATCTGACTCTGTCAGGCCGGCCCGATACAATGGGCCCCGGGGTATACCTGACCCCACCCGGGTCCGCCCCACTAAGGTTCGGCTCGGTTCACAAGATCTAGCCTGTCGAGGTCGGCTCAGCTAGTTCGCAGGCCCGGGATTCGGTTAGCCCAGCCCATCGGGTAGGGCTTAGCCCACCCGCACTGGCCCGTTGGGCCACAGGTCTGGCCCATTTTGTCGGATCACATCTAGCATGTTCCTCTTAATGGAGAACCATTTTCCAGTTGGCCCCACGTACATGGGGTCGTTTCGTCCTGCTAGTGTGGCTCTGCCCCACCGTTTCTCCAGCTGGCGCGGCACGACGGGGGGTCTTGCCACCCCCTCCTATCGCGGCCTGCTAGTCATGACTACTGCCGCTGGCCGTGCCTACAGACACCACCCTTCTCCCATGCGGTTGACTAGGTCTAGCTGCCTCTGACCACCGTGGCGAGCGATGGCTTGCCACCTTTCCACTACCCATCTCCGGTTGCCGCGGGCCTCCTCCAGCCGCCACCGGCATGGCACATCGGCGGTTCCTTCTATGGTCCACCGGACGTGCTCCAGTGGTCTGTTCTTGGTGCCGTCTATGCCTACAAGTCTCTCTGACTATCGTCGTTACAGCGAGACCCTCTATCTCGTGTTTCTGTCAAAATCGAGGAAATCTGTCCCTGAAGAACGTAATGATAAATGAAGCGGCGGAGGGTTCGGGCCTTGTTCGTTTGGCACGTGCCCTTCGTGTTAACATTATTATAAGAGGGAATAATTATGAATCACATTTCAATAATGTTAAACCACATCCATACATAAACTCCCTACCTAGATGAGACATTTGTTGCTGATGATCGACGAAACCTCCTTCGTCGTTGTCTTCGGTTCGTGATTCGGTGGCGCTCGTCACCGCTCGCTGAATTTGTTCTCGTCCTCCAGGTGGTTATTCAATGGCGTCCATCTTTCTTCCTTGAGGAATAAATCTATCGGTGTTTCGTCGGGCCCGGATCACTACCACCCGAGCTTCTGTCTTTGTCTATGGAAGGTGTCGCATCACTCCGCCAGAGGTTCCTCGCTTGAAGTAGCTATGTCAAGACTCCACCCCGAGTCTCACCTAAATATAGGAGAGAAAGGGTGAGTAATGTTCTGGGAAATTAATGAGTTTCATTAATGAATGAACCACTTAATTCCCCAATGGTGCGGTTACAAATGAGGGAGAGTCAAGCCATTAATTGGCCTGACAAGTCACTGGTCCTGCCACCGCCGCTCATCCAATGGAGAAAAATAAAATAAAATAACAATAACATGTTATTTTATTATTCTTTAAAAATTCCAAAAACTATCCTTTTATCCCAACCAACTGCGGTCAAAGTGAAGATTCCCTTAAGAGAATCTCGGCACTACAGATTCAACGGTGGTCTCAGATTTCAATTCCAATCACCAGTTAAAAAGATAGAAAACGCCACCTACGCATTTACTGAACGTACTTAAAAAAAGTTCAGAAATTCATTCTAGGCACACCGGGCCTCAGAATCACGTGCCAAAAATTTTCACATACTCGTAATAACACCAAATAATTTAAAAAATATATGGAATTTTTCGGGTATTTACATCCTCTCCACCTTGGGGATTTACGTCCCCAAATCCAAACAAGGCTACACAAACAAATAGGGGTATTGGGCACGCATATGAGCCTCTCTCTCCCATGTGATATCCTGGAGATTCCCATGCTGCCACAAAATGTGCACCAGAGGTATTGACCACCCATGAAGGATCTGCTCCTATCGATCCCCTATCTCCACCAGGTTCTCTGCAAAAGTCGCCTCGTCGTCAATCTCCATCTCACCATGGCCGATGACGTGAGATGGGTCATGCATGTATCTCCTCAGCTGGGATACATGGAAGACGTCGTGCACCCTCTACAACTATGATGGAATTTCCAAGCGGTACGCCACCTTGCCAATCCTCTGAAGTATCAGGAATGGTCCGATAAACCTTGGTGAGAGTTTTTCGCCTCAGCTAAATCTCCATAGTCCCCGTCGAGGGGATACTTGAAAGAATATGTGGTCCCCCTCCTAGAACTCTAGTGGTCTCCATCGCCTATCAAAATAGGACTTTTTTCGGCTCTGTGCAGTCTTCATCCACTCTTGGATGACCTGTACCTTTTTAGTGTTAGTATGTACCATCTCTAATCCCATGAGTGTTGGCTCCCCTGGATCCGTCCAGCACAAGGGTGATCTGCACGGTCGTTTGTACAACACCTCGAAAGGGTTTATACCAATTATGGAGTGATAAATATTTTTTTACATGAACTACACCAAGGTTAGGTGGTCCTCCCAACTTTGACCAAAATCTAGGACACATGCATGAAGCATGTCCTCTATGGTCTGGATGGTCCGCTCAGTCTGACCATCTGTCTGCAGGTGAAAATTTTTGCTCAAGCAAAGCTGATTCCCAAAAGCCTCATGCAATCCTTTCCACAATCGAGATGTGAAGCATGTGTCACAGTCTGATACCATCATCGAAGGCGCCCCGTGAAGTCGCATGATCTCCTGAACATAGAGACATCCCAAACTCTCTACTGAACCCTTCTCTCGAATAGCAAGGAAGTGGTCCAACTTAGTCGGTTGGTCAACAATCACCCAGATGGTATCATGCCCACTAAACGTACATGGTAACCTCATCACAAAGTATATCGATATCCATTCCCACTTCCATTCTGGTATCTCGAGGGGTTGGGTCAGGCCTTCTGGTACCTGGTGCTCAGCCTTCACTTGCTGTTAAGTGATGCATATAGAAACAAACTCTGCCACAACTTTCTTCATCTCTGGCCACCAGTATTGATGACGGATATCCTGATACATCATCATCATGCCTGTATGTACCTCCAAGGTGGATGTATGGAACTCCCTCAGCACCTCCTCTCATAGTGACACTAGTACAACGATGCGTCCTCTGAAAGGGATAGCGTGATCCCCACCTTCATAATATCCATCAGGTGCATGGCCTGAGGATATTTGAGCACATGTAGTTTCGCAGCTGTTGTCTCCGTGTTGCACCTCCCTGACTCGTTGAAGGAGTGGAGGGGAAAATACCATCAACTGGAGGTAGATTTTCTCATCTCTATCTACGTAAGATATTTGAAGTGAGGCTAACTCCTCTAAAGCCTTATCCAGTAGCTACGAACTCGATCTCCAGCTATGTGCATCTGCCACTATATTTCCCTTCCTAGGAGTATAGACTGTCTCAAAGTCATAGTCCAAGAATAACTTTAGCCAACATCATTGTCTCAGATTTAGATCTTTCTGTGTGAAGATATATCTAAGACTCTCGTGGTCTGAGTAAACAATGAACCACTCGCCTGTCAAGTAGTGTTGCCACATTTAAATGTGAAGACTGATGCTGCTAACTCCAAGTCGTGAGTCACATAATTCCTCTCATGGTGCCTCAAGTATTGTGATCCATAAGAAATCACTTCATCACCCTACATTAGGATGCAACCAAGTCTAGTCTCTGATTCATCACAGTAAACCACATAGTCAGTGCCCTCCTTCAGTAACCTCAGGATGGGAGCATTGTTCAAGCTCAGCCTTATCTATTGAAAGCTCTGTTGATATGTCTCTGACCACAGGAAGGGTATCCCCTTCTTCTTCAAGGTAGCCATTGGTGCTGCTACTCTATATAAATAGGGTACAAACCTATGATAGTAGCATGATAATCCAAGGAAGCTTCACACCTTAGTAACACTCCTAGGTGGCTCCCAAGAAAGTAATTCCTCGATCTTTGCTGAATCCACTACAACTCCAGCCTCTAAGATGTCATGTCCCATGAAGTGGACCTTCCGTATCTAGAACTCACACTTCGAGAGCTTCCCATATAACTGGTTCTCTTGGAGTGTGTCCAGAACTATCCTTAAGTGTATAGCATGCTCTTCCTCAGATTCTAAGTACACCAAGATTCCATCGATGAAGACCACTACAAACCAGTCTAAGAAGGTCTAGAGGATCCTATTCATGAGACCCATGAACACTACAGGGGAGTTCGTCACGCTGAACGGCATTACCAAGTACTCATAATGTTTGTACCTATATCTGAAGGTTGTCTTCGGTATGTCCTCATCTCATACCTTGAGCTGGTGATAGCCTGATCTAAGATCTATTGTCAAGAACCACTTCTCTCCTTTCAACTAATAAAATAGATCATCAATTCTCGGCAGAGGATAATTGTTCTTCACAATCACCTGATTTAGGTGCCAAAAGTCCATGCATAGTCTCAAACTTCGGTCTGCCTTCTTGGAAAACAACACTGGGTATGTCCATGGAGAAACATTGGGCCTTACGAATCCCTTCCTCTGTAAGTCCTCCAACTATACCCTCATCTCCCAGAGATCCACAGGGGCCATCTGATATGCTGGTGTAGATATCGGTGTTGTTCCTGGGTACAAGTCAATGCGGAATTCTAACTCTCTACAAGGAGTTAGTCCTAGGAAATCTTCTGGAAAGACTTCCTCATACTCATCTACCACCTATGGAAACTATGTACTGCCTCATCCATCGTGTCGAAGGTCATGCAAGATAGCTAATATGTAATCGGTTTCAACCTCCTGAGCACAAGTCCATCTCGTGCTGCTCTGTTTTCCTTCTCACCAACAAAGAAAAATTGGCCTCCATATCTATGCGTACATCACACAATATGTCTCAAGTAGTCAATATGTGCGTGAATTGCTAATATACAGTCCATGCATAGAATAACGTCATATAGATTCAACTCTGATACTAGAAGATCCCATCTGAAACTCTCTCCTCCTAGAGTAATATCACACTGTCAGCACCAGTGTGTGACCATTGAATCTCCTCCCGTAGGAGTATCCAAATTCAAAGGTTTAGTTAAAAGATTAGTTGGAATCTTAGAGTCCCAAACTAAGTTCACAGTAAGGAAAGAATGGATAGCACCTGTATCGATAAAAACTACTATTAAAGTAGAGAAAATATTGATCGTACCTCGTGTCATCTTAGGGACATCAGGATCATGAGATTCTACTGCCTGTAGCTGGGCATGTCTATGTCCACCTACTCCCTGAGCTCATGGTGGACCGTCTGGGGGTGGTGGTGGTAGTTCTTAGTGACCCTAACCACCTCCCGTTGCATGTCCTGCTCCCATGCCTCATCTACCACCTGGCTGATTCTCATTCTCTTTCCGCTGCCACTGCCTCGGTGGCCCCTCCACTATCTGCTGATCATCTGCGTGGGGAGTCAGAAATTCACGAGCTCTGTGACCCTATCCCCCACAGGAAAAAAAAATCATGCCTTGATAGTGGCTCCCTCGACCTCTCTATCCTCACACCTCCGACCCTACATCCTCGGGTCACCCTCTGGAAGGTCTAGGATGCTTGGGCCTCTGCGTCATCTGTCTACTGCCAGCTGTAGATAACTCTGAGACCTGTCGTCTGGTAGGGGATCTCACTGTCAGTGCCTACTCAGCAAGGAAGCTTTCCATCATAAAATATCTCTCTATCACCCTAGTCTTTTTCAGGATACTGATAGAAATTTTTGTAGCTATGATCTCTCATTGAATCCCCTGCTCAATGTTCCAGGCCCTGAAGTATGGGTCTCTTACCATGTCGGTGGAGTATCGGGAGAGCTTAGTAAATCTCACCAAGTACTGAGCCACATTATGGCTTCTCTACTGCAGATGCAGCAGCTTTTGAATATGCACAGAGTGTAGTGTTTCTGGCATGAACTCCACCCTGAAAAGGCTATCAAAGTCTGGATAGGTGAGGGTCATCTCCTCATGCACCTAGAGCGTCGAGCTCCACCATCGTCCTGTTGAGCCCTGAAGAAGTCTAGTGGCCAAGATCTCCATCTGCTCAGCAGGTGTATCTACTAAGCAAAAGACCTACGAAACTGCATCAAACTAGTCCTCTAATACTTGTGGGTCCATCACACCTCAAAAACTCATAGGCCTTTATCTCTGGAACTCATGCAGCGCACTTAGTAGGCATGCATGATCCACTGGTAGCATCTGATGCTCAACGGGTGGTGGTGTTTCTGGTACACTATCAGAAGGTTTCATCACTATGAGTGGTCCAGGTAGCAATGCCTCATCGCTTGGTGGCCCACTATCATGATCTCTAAACAGAATTCTGGCTGGCTGTCTTTGTGTACGCATCTTGTAAGAAACAGATGTGCCACGAACAGTAAGTTATACCTGGTTATCTAACTCAAGAATGATCAAGAAAACTTTTCAAAACACTAGAAACTAGAGATTTCATGTACTGACTCGGAAAATAGAATTCATGGTCCTGGTGTATGGATACATCGGCCACCGCACCAACACTAGACTCCAAAGTCTGCCCCGTAGCGTTAGTAGTCAACACCAGAAACACACGTGTGGGTGGATCCCATGTAGGGCTGAGTAATAACAACTCAGTATGGGACCTCAAGACCCCAAAAGGTCTCTCAGTAATGCAAAAAAGAAAAACATCACAAGAAATACCACAAAGGTAATATCACAAGCATCATCTAAATCATGAAGCACAAAGAAAAAGAGACAGGTCACTCTAATGGTATAACTTCAAGGTTGTTGGGATAGTGATGACTAGTCATAAATCCTGATCAACCAATCTGTATTAACTATAATGTTGACCCGTATAGGACACTGCATACTGATCTGTATTGTTTGATAGATTCTGACCCGTATTGGTCGCTAGATGCTGAACCGTATTGGTCGTTGGTGATGACCGATATTGGTCGATGGTGTTGACCTGTATTGTTTGCTGGTACAGAGGTAGGTATTATTAGTTGTACATCTAGATCATCCAACTTTGGAGTTTCTGATGTTGACCCGTATTGGTCACTCTTCTACTTCATCTCACAGCCAGCCACTGGATTTCTGTACAAAGCATGCCTAATCTCCAGAATACTCTTATCCTCAAGAAAAAAGTCATATTTCAATCCATAAAAATACCCAAAAATATCATACCCAGTGTACCGCCTCATCATAGGGGTCCCAACATAAAAGACGGTGTGTCGATCGGACGTCTGGTCTGTGAGATATGGGTACTTTTGTAAAAAGGGCCAGGTTGGATTCAAGTCTGATCCAACCCAATTCAAATGTCAAACTCCATCAAAACTCACTTAGATTATTTTCAAATGATCGCCTTGTCATAAGGGTTCTTATTCCACAGACGGCGCATTGATCGGATTCCTGATCTGTTAGTTACATCCCTTTGTGTGAAATGGGGGTGATCGTACCTCATCCCGGCCCGGCTCAGTTGGGCCTGCTGGAATATGCCGAAGGGACCACTTTCCAAAAGGGGTCCCAATGCCTCTGACAGCGTATCAAACGGACACCCAGTTTGTTAGTTACTAGCATTTCTTTATTCGTGGGCCGGTTGGGTCAGGGCCTGGTCTGACTCGGTCAGGCTGACCCGACGCAAGGGGTCTAGGGATCTACCTGACCCCACCTGGTTCTAGCCCACTAAGGTTCAATCCGGTTCGCTGGGTCTGACCCATCAAGATCGGCCCGGCTGGTTCATGGGCCCAGGTCGCTGTTGGCCCGGCCCGCCGGGTGGGGCTTGGCCCACTGGGCCGCAGGTCCGGCCCGTGTCAGGCCTAGTCCCCCTGATGGTGAACTATTTCCCAGCTGTCCCTACAGATGCGGGGCTATTTCATTTGGTTGATGGGGTGTCGCCCCACCGTTTCTCCAGCTGGCACGGCGTAGTACGGGCCCACACTGCCCCCTCTTGTCATGGCCCGCTGGCCACGGTTGGTGTCGCCGCCAGTGCCTACGGGCTTCGCCCTTCTCATGCATGGCCAGCCCAGGCCGGCCACCTCTGGACACCTAATCACACAACATCCCACCGCCTTTCCACCTCCCGTGGTCAGTTGTTACAGGCCTCCTCTGGCCACTGACGACATGGCGCATCAGCGGTTCTTTCCACAGGCCACCAGACGTGCTCTGGTGGTCCGTTATTGGTTTCATCTGTGCCTACAAGTCTCTCAGACTGTAGTCTTCATAGTGTGACCCTCTATCTCATGTTTCCATCAAAATCGAGGAAAGTCGTCCCCAAAGAATGCAATGATAAATGAAACAACGGAGGGTCCGGGTCTTGTTCGTTTGGCCCACACCCTCCATGTTAGCATTATAACAAGTGGGAATAATTATTCATCACATTTCAATAATGTTAAACCACATCAAAACATAAAACCCATACCAAGATGATACGTTTTTTGTCGACGATTGAAGGAACCTCCTTCATCTTTGTCATCGGTCTGTAATTCGGTGGGGCTCATCTCTGCTCGTTGAATCTGGTCTCGTCCTCCAGGTGGTTCTTCACCGACGTCCGTCGTTCTTTGTTGAGGAAGAAATCTATCAGCGTTTCGTCGTTCCCAGATCGCTACTGCCCGAGCTTCCTTCTTCGTTGGTGTAAGGTGTTTCATCACTCCACCAGAATTTCCTCACTCGAAGAATCCATGTTAAGACTCCACCCCGATCCTCACTTAAATAGAGGTGATAAAGGGTGAGTAACTTACAGTGTAATTAATGAGATTCATTAACGAATGAACCTCTTAAGTCCCCAAAAATAAGGTTACAAATGAGGGAGATTCAAGCAATTAATTGTCTTGAAAAGTCACCGGTCCCACCACTGACACTAATTCATTGGAGAAAAGGAAAATAAAATAACAATAACATGTTATTTTATTATTCTTTAAAAATTCCAAAAACTATCTTTTTCTCCCAACTAACTGTGGTCGAAGTGAAGCTTCCCTTATGAAAATCTCGGTGTTGCAGACTCAACAGTGCTCTCAGATCTCAATTCTGAGCACCGTTTCAAAATATAGAAAACATTGCACATGTGTTTACTGAATATACTTAAGAAAGTTAACAAATTCATTCCGGGCACACTGGACCTCGGAATCACGCGCCATCAATTTTTGTAAACTCATAATAATCCCAAATACTTAAAAAAATACATAGAATTTTCCGGGTCTTTACATTATAGGATTCTAAGGTTTTAGATATGAATCTGAATTTTAGGCTTAGAAATAAAAGGATTTTGATTTAGAGAGATTATAAAATGAGATAATGAAAATATGAATAAGGATAAAAATTTCCATAGAGAAGGGAAATTTTTCTTGAGAAAATAAAACTTAGGCAAATATGATTTGCCTTAAAATAAAGTTTTTGTGATTTTTAAAACATAGAAGAATGGAAAAGTCATAAGGAAACCTTATTGACTCAATAGACCCCTAACTTGTTATTCATGTAGCAAGGTCATGCACGCCTATCATTCTTGTTACACACCTATGAGGTTGTAAAATAGTTTTGGATGTTATTGTTATCATCAACATTTCAATCAGGACATGTCTACTCCTTTTTATGGTCAAGGATCATTGGCTCCAAAGGACACTGTGACATAGTAAGATCCTTTAAATATTATAAGGATCCAGTTACAGGCCTCAATAGTGAATCTCCTTCATGTAGTGGATGATATTATAGAGGAGGTAGATATAGATCCATCTATAGTGATAGGTACCATATTTATTTAATATTTAGTTGAGACATTTTTATTTGATACAGGTGCCTCCCACTCGTTCATTTAAGGTAGTTTTATTGATATAAATAAACTTCCAATGGATCCCTTGTCTTTTGTTATGGATTTAGTGACTCCTCTTGAGAATAGGAAAGAGAAGGGGTTTTGGTGTCCTTCTTGTTCATTATCTATAGCTCATGAAGAGTTAGTATTGGATTTTCTCATTATCAATATATATTTTTTTGACATCATCATCAGGGTGGATTATATTTTTGGTCATAATGCTAAGGTTTATTGTTATCATCATTATTTCTCCTTTATGGTATCTAATGATAGATCTAAATTGTTTCAGGGTGAGTGGGATCCAAGGTGTGGTCGTGCAGGACCTTCCCTCCCAAAGCTCAGGATTTTTTTGTCTTATATAGTAGTTTATCCTTGTGATGTTTCATTTATTTTTTATCTCCCCACTATTGTTTTGGACTTCCCTAACATTTTTATAGATTATTTCTCTAGTCTTCCTCCTAATATGGAGGTATATTTTATAATGGACCTAGTTCTAGGTATGTATATAATCATGATAAACTCTTATCATATGGTGCTAGTGGAGATGAAAGAGCAAAAGATTTAGTTAGACGGCCTCATGGTGAAAGGTTTTGTCCACCATAGTTTTTATCTTTGGGAAGACCCTTTGTTCTTTTCAAAGAAGGAAGATGAATCACTTTTACATTGTGTTATATTTCAAAATTTGAATCTGGTAACTATTAAGAATAATCATCTTTTTTCTTGTGTGGATTATTTTTTTGACCAATTAAAAGGGTCAAAGTGTTTTTCAAAGATTGATCTTCGGTTAGGTTATCATCAGCTTAGAGTATGGGGGTTTAATATACTGAAGATGGATTTTAATAGAGGGTATGTTCATTATGAATATATTTTGATGTTTTTTGGTTTGGCTAAAACTCCTTCAGTTGTCATGGAATTGATTAAGTGGATATTTCATAGGTATATCGACAATTTTTGTGGTAGTTTTCATGGATGATATTTTGATTTATTTGAGATCCAAACAAAATAAAGAACACCATTCCAGTTCCATTCTAGAAATACTGAGGAGTCACCGTTTGTATGGAATGATTTCAAAATATATTTTTTTGGTACCAAGAAGTGATGTTCTTAGGGAACGTGATTTGTGATCACAGATTATCAGTTGATCTTATAATGGTGATGGTTGTCTTATCATGGGAATCTCCATGGATAATCTATGATATTAATAGCTTTCTTGGTATTTTTAGATACTATTAACAGTTCATCAAGTATTTCTCAAAGTATTAATCACCTTAGAATAACCTTACCCAGAAATGGGTGAAATTTATATAGGATACAATGTTTTAGTCTTCCTTCGATGAGCTGAAAAGACTTCAAACATCAACTCTTATTCTGATATTTCCTAAGCCCGGTAAGGGGGATGTGATTATATGTGATGATCATGAGGATGATTGGGGTTTTTTGCTAATTAAGGATGATCATGTGTTGTATTATTACTCTTTATAGAATTTAATGCATGATAAAAATTACCCCACTCGTGATTTAGAGATTTCAGTGGTTATTTGTGTGATTAAATATTGGTGGAACTATCTTTTTAGGGAGTGGTTCACCATCATTTATGACCATAAGTGACAAAGCTATATATTTTCTTAGAAATAATTAAATCTAATATAGAGTTGGTGGGTAGAATACATTAATATTTTTTACCTCGACATATCCTACAGCCATGGGGAGGGAAATTTCATTGCAGATATTATAAGTACTAATGTACCATCACATGATGTTTTAGAATCAAAGGAAGAGTGGAAACTGGTGGGGATCCTAGATCAGTTTCACCTAGATACATAGGAGGATGTTTAATGAATGTTTTTATCAGTTCTTAGTTGATATAATCTATCCATGAGTCTATATTGTGTGTTCAACGATAGGATTATGAGTTCAGGGTGATATGATAACCCATATATTGTGGGGGTCGTTTCTGGTTGGTCTATCTCCTAAAATGTTATTCTCTATTTTGGTGATCAATTTTTTATCCCAAAATCTATAAAGATCTTAGTTTTATTATAATATCATATTTCATTATGGTCCATTATTCTTGAAATAGAAAAAAAATGTATTATGACATGATAAGGCAATTTCGGTGTTAGGGTATGAAATGCTGCATTACAAATTAAGTGTCTTATTGTTGAAAATGTCAATAGATAAAGGTAAATCATTTAAATCCATCTAGTTTTATCCATCCTCTTCTAGTTATAGTTTGTAAATGTGATGAGGTGTCCATAGACTTTGTCTTTTGGTTTACCATAGACTCCTCAATGGAGGAATGCTATCTAGGTGGTGATTGATCGGTTGAAAATGTCATCTCACTTTATTCTGATTAGGGATGCCACAAAATTTGAAGACCTGGGTAATATGTATATGAAAGAGGTTTGGAGGTTATATGGGGTTCCTTGTGGTATTTTTTTAGATAGGGATCCAAATTTTACCTCATAGATTTGTAAGTGTCTCTATGAGGAGATGGGAACTCAGGCCTGGTTGAGTACAACAGACCATCCATAGATATATGGATAGACAGAGCATGTAATTCAGATCCTAGAGGATATTATCCATTCTTGCATTGTAGAATTCTTGCATTGTAGATGTTAGGGGATCATGGCATGGAAATATGGGACTAGTTTAGTGTTCATATAACAATAGTTATCTATCTTAAATCAGAATGGATCCCTTCAAGGATTTGTATGGTCACTCATAAAGATCCCCTCTTTGTCGGTCAGATGTGAGTGAGGCCTCTCTTGTAGGAATTAGTTTTTTCGAGATACATCCGTAAGGATTTAGGATAAAAATTTATGTCTGGTTACAACTCAGATTCAGCAGAAATCATATGCAGCTCATCAGCGTAGTCCTTTGGAATTTTTTCTAGGTGACTGGTTTTTCTTGAAAATTTCTCCTTGGTTGGGTCACCGTCATCTTGGAGAACAGGAAAAGTTGGATTTAAGATCTGTTTGACTATTTTATATCACTGATCAGCTTATTCTGATTGCTTATTAGTTGTCATTTTCGGTTCAATTGATGAGTATTCAAGATTTTTTCCACATATCACATCTTAGTAATTGCCATTCAAATCCCTCTCATGTTTTGAGTTTAGAAGAGATTGAGTTGGAGAAATATGTTTCTATTGAGCATAATCTAAGGGAGATAATTTAATCCTAGATAAAATACTTGTGTGTGAAGTTGATTCTCTTGGTCAAACTGTTATAGAGACACAGATCATATCCTCACAAGACTTTATAGTGTTAGTTATTGATGAGGGAGTAGTGACCTCACCACATTTCGGACATAATTATTCCAAATGACATCTTTAGGATGGAAGTTTCAATAGTGGTGAATTTAAAACATGTGGTTTCTATATTTTAGGTATTTCTAATTTATCTTTTAATTTTTCTCTTAATTTGGGTGTATCTTGGGACTCTCAAGGCTGGAGATCCTTTTTAGGGAAAATGTCATAAATTTTAGGGATGTATGTTTGTTTTAATTAATGTACTATGGGTATAAATTCATAAAAGGATTTATGGGGATCTCCCTAAGTTTAGAGAACACTAGAGATAGTTTGAGCTTTTGAGAAAAATCTGATCTATTTGTTGTCTGCTAGTATTTTTTTCATCATGAATGGTTTATCTTTCGTGTAATAGTTCCTAATAAGATTTTAGAAATTTGTTTAAAGTGTGAAAGGTTTACAGGATTTGAATCAGGTTCACATCCTGAAGAGGCCCAAAATAAATATTTTAATCTGAAGAAACACTATTTCAGGTATATTTTCTAAATTCAGAAATTCACATCATGAATATTTCAGGGTTAGTGATCTTTTTTGAATTATATAGGTGATTGGTCTTTCATTAAACTATAAGATTTTCCTCTTGGGCCTAGGATCTCTCCCATGATATTTTGGGGATCTCTAGTCCTTCCAAATCACTTTATTTAATGATTATTCTTAGTTTAGATTGTGGTACATATATTTGGGTGAGTAATCCTTCTGTTTATTCATTTTTATTAATCATGGTAGTGGTGTTTATCTATTTTTATAAACAAGTTGATCTATTATTATAATCACCTTGAACCTTACTAGATCTTTTGTGGGATCTTACTCTACTGGATGAACCTTGTGTTGGTTTTGGTATGGCATGCGAGTTTCTTTGAGGTATATTGTGATTTTTCCTCTCTATATATCACTTTTTTGTTTAATTGATTGTAATATGTGAGTATTTATTATAGGGCCTCTATTTCTACATTATATTTCATCTACCATGGGGGATCCAATTTCAGCATGTGAGACCAAATATTGAGGTAGGTGGTATCGTATCTAGCCTATGATGGATGAATTATATTTCTGTGGGTTTTATAAATTTTTCTTTAAATAAACTAGAATTATTGAATTATGTGTTTGGAAATATTTTTTTGAGAAAATATGGTTTTCACTTATTTAAGTAAAAGAAAAGGTGTTTTCAAATCATTTTGAAATGTATTTATAAAATAGTTTTTCTATAATTGTTTTAACTAAATGGTTTCGAAAATGTATCACATGGGAATCCTTAGGTACTTAGGTAGAAGGTATAGTAATATTCCCCATCCATTGAAACTATTGGGAGGTTTACTCTTGGGTTATTCCTCTACTCACTAGGACTATTTCTCTAGTGACTTGTCAAATGCTATTGGGAGGTTCACTTTTTGTGGTGTTCCTCTACTCTTTAGATTCAATGCATATATCTGAAGACTTGATATGCATTATTGTTTATGTCTAGGTATGAGTGTCTTAACTATCCTGAACAGTAGTGATCCTTGGCATGATGTTACATTTTCTTTAAATTGTATTGGATTTGATATGATATGTGATATATGCTTTGATTTGACTTCTTTGATATATATAAAATGCTTTAAAACTATTTGATCTAGTAAATATGGAAAAGGGGGAATTAAATATTTTTCTATGATTTTGATATAAAAACCATTTAACTATTTATCATGAATTTTTTTCTTTAAAGTTGATCACATTTAGTTTTTTGTATAATGACATGTTACGGAACACATGGGTGGGATCCTACTAAGCATGTTCAGCTCACACCCTTCACACCCCTTTAGTAGTGCATAGATCTTTGTATGTATTTCAATAGAGGGATAGGAGAGGAACCACAGTGAGGCATTGAGGTTTCAGTTAACTATGTTTAGGGAAAAGGTGGTGAGATTGTGAGAGTTTTCCTACATTATCATATGGAGTAGTTTTTTTTGTTTTAGTTTTCCTTTACTATTGGACTTATATCTTAGATATTATTAAGTTAACTTTGAATTGTTTTTCTTATATTGTTTCCCTTTTTATATTCCATATTGTCTTGTTTACTCTTTATTTGTTACTTTACATCATGTATATATATATATATATATGTATATCTAATTTTTTTACTTCAGGTTTGGAGAAATCATTCCCACTGGTTATTTTGGATGCCCAGGTGCTAATCACTAGCCCATGGGGATCAAGAACGCACTTTGGGTATGTCACAGATCAGGTTGGGTACCAGGATGAGAGGGTATTCTAGGTTGGTTCATGATATTAGATACTACATTTATTATATCATTATATTTTAAAAATATTTTGATTATGAAGAAAAATAAATAATGCTAATATATTCGATTAAAAATTATACATCTTATTCGAACAACCTCATTTTCATTTCACCTTAAGCCCTGTGAGGTTGGTATTATGCCCAAAATAAGTCTTATATAAAATATGGAGGTATTTCATTAAGGTATCTAGTAAGTTACTTTCAAATATATATTTATCAAATGGAGTGAGGAATAAAGGAGAGGAGGTGCAATTTTATAAGGAGGGTGGGTAATTCTTGGAATTTCTAAAAGTACTAAATTAATATAAATTATTTTTTCATTGATGTGGAAAATATTTTTAAAATTATGATATAGGATGATTATGGGTCTAATTATTATCATCCAATAAAAATTGGATAAGTTTATATTATTTTTTACCCATATCTCATTGTTGTAACCCCCCCATTAATCTTTTGACAATTACTTCAATATAAATGTATTTTACTCTATGGGTCAATAAAGTTTTTATAAATGGAAAAATGAACCAAAAATTGATCATAGTTGATATTTTAAACCATATACAATTAACTTGGATGAATAATGTATTTTTATATATTTTAAATCATTTAATTGTGTATTTTTTATTATAAAATATCATTAATGTCTTTTTGGGAATTATTCATTTATTTTATCTTTGAAAAAAAATGACAAAAAATGAATTAAAATATAAACCAATAACTTATCCCTGATATGATATATTTATCTATAAAATTTTATGAAAAATATAATTCACATAAAAAGTATTACTTTTAGTGTTTTCAATATCATTTAATTGACTTTTCTACTACTTTAATAAGCACATAATCAGTGTTACGTAAGCATTTGAGGTGATTTACTAATCAATAAATATTGAAAATAAATTAACATCACAAAAAAATAAAAAATTTAGAAATAAACTTTATTATTAATTCACCAATTATTGTTATACCTATGTGAACATATAAGGGAAATTTAAAAGCAAGAGAGTGGAATTTTGTATTTTTATTTACATAAAATATTATAAAGAAAAAAATCAAAGATAAATTAAAATAGTATATATTTTATAATTTTTTATGATTATAGATAAAATAGAATCAAAAAATTAAATAAGTGAAAGTTTTTATTAAATTTGAATCCATATCACATTAGTTTTAACCCTAATTAACTCATTTTACCTTTACTATAGTAACAAAAATTTATTATGCTTACTATTCATAATGAAAAAAATAAAAGGAAAATATTTACCAAATATTGACCTGATGATTCCAAATATGGAGTTAATTTTTCAATATTAAATTTTTGTAGTTAAATAACTTAATTTAAATCTAAAACAAAAAACATAATGAAAAACAGTTTTTTTAGAAAAATGTGTTTTTAAGACCAAAAATGTACTCACACAAAAATTAGGTATAATGATGATTAAAATATAATTAATTAGATTATATCTAATTAAATATTTTTTATGTTAATTTGATATCAAATTTAAATAATAATAGTCCTTTTTAAAAATGATGATTTTACAGAACTAAGTATTTTCCCACTATTCGCTGAAAAATCAATCATTTCATAAAAATATCAAAAAAATAATTCTATGATAATTTACATATGCTATTTTTAAAAATTATGTTAATTTTGAAAAATTAAAATTCAATAATTTTTAAATTTATATTTTAATTAAAACCATACAATGCATGAAATCCCAATTTGGTTAGAACTAAATCTTTTTCCCTTTTAACCGAAAAATTACCAAATGTTATTATAATGAATATAAATATAAAAAATATTATCAATAAGTATGAATAATACTTGAAAATTATTTATTCTAAAATTAACTGGGTTTTTTCATTATTCACCCCTTTAATAATCATTGTTCTCAAAATTTTATTCATTACTCAATCAATTGGGGATATTTTTCCTTTATAGCATTTTCAGATTCCCATGTTTCTTCTTTAGTCATATAGTTTTTACAAAAAAAATACCGGGTGAATCAGCTTATTCAATAACACATTCTCTTTGTAGTGAAAAATATTAACATGATGTTTCTCGTATGAGGATTCTCTTTGAAATAAACTACGCCAATTCTCAAATCATGAAATGTATCTAGCATATATTTTCATAATAATTAAATATGAAATATATCATATATATGAAATAAACTCAAAGGCAAGGCCAATAAATAAAAAATAATCTAAATTTATCTAGGATCGAATACAATCCAATGAAATATAGAATTAACTTTATATTTTACCAAAATTTATTTCACTTTTCTATGGAGACACTTTAAGAAAAACATGATCTACTACCTATAAAAATGATATTTCCTATTATTACCCTCATAACATTATTGTCTAATATGAGCCTTCTTCATATATTTATAAATAATATCCAACTTCTCAAACATTTCTTCTTCCAATTCTATTCCTAATAACTTTTTTCACATACTTCATTCCAACAAGCTAAAATTTGAAACCACTTTATATATATAAGTTTAAAAGGTTCTATTATTATTTCATAATGAAAATTGTCATTATAATAAAATTTAACCAATGAAATATATTGATACCAAATTTAATAGTAATCAATTGAATAAACTCAATTAATGACTTCCAAAGTCTGAGTCTTTCATTACAATTTTCCACAATATTGAGGGTGAAAAGTTGTACTGGAATTTAATTCAATACCCAATGAATTCTGATGAATTTTATAAAAAATAAAAGTAAACCTAGGATCAAAGTTATATAAATTGGAGATAATAAATTCATGTAACATGATTACCTCCTTCTTATATAGTCGAGAAAGATGATCTAAGGGAATAATATCTCATATAGGAAAGAAATGTGAAGATTTTGTTGATTGATCAAAAATTACCTAAATCACATTATTACCTTGAAATATCTTTGTAAATCCCACCATGAAATCCATAAATATATTTTCCCATTAACAATTTTAAAATTGAAATGGTTGAATCATCCCTTTAGTATTTTTCATTATACTTTAACCTATTGAAAATTCAAAATTTTCATAGTGAAGTCAGCAATACCCATTTTCATTCCTTCCCACGAGTAACACTCTCGAAGGCCTTTTCATATATTAGTCTATTCAGGGTGAATGGAAAATGAAGAATAATGGGATTCACTCAATAATTTTATTCCCCATTGAAAATCATAAGGCTAATATATTCTCTTCAAAATTTGATAATACTATCTCCATCAACATTAAACTCTATCAACATACCCTTTATAATAGATTATACTTTTTCCAATAAAACATGATCCTCCTTTTGAACAAGATAAATTCTTTTTTTTAAAGATGATTGTACTAACACCTAAAACAAAATAGGGAAAGTTACTATGCACAAAATCTCTGGGAACAAAATTCACTAAATCATTAACCAAAGGTTCATGTTGAAAATCTAACATGGTTATTATAGAATTATCTTTCATACTTAAAGAATCAACTCCACTATTTTCTTTACATCTATGTTAATGAATGGTTCAATCATAATACTTTATCAATTCCATACATCTCATTTATATAATGTTTAGCTCTTTATAAGTGGATATATAATTTAAAATTTTATGATCAATATATATATCACATCTTACTCCATATAAATGTTGTATCTAAATTTTTAAATCAAAAAACCACAACATCTAATTCCAAATCATGTGTAGGATAATTTAACTCATGAGGTGTTATTTTATGTGATGCATAATCTATTACCTGATCATTGTGCATCAAAAAAACCAATTACCTTCAATAAATCATATTTTTAGAGGATAAATTAACTATTTCTATAGGATAGGGACAAACTAGATAATTCAAAAATATTATTTTTAGTTTCTAGAAACAACCTTGGCACTCTTTCATCCAAATTAATTTAACTCCTTTTCGAGTTAACATAGCCAGTAGGATAGATAATCGAGAAAATTTTTCAAGAAAACGTCTATAGTGATCCTCTAATCCAATAAAAAAATGAATATTTGTGAAATTTTAGGTCATTTCTATTATTCAAAAACTTTATTTTAGAAGGGTCAACATTTATACCATATTTGGAAACAAAATGTCAAAGAGAAAAATATGTTGCAACCAAAATTCACACTTATTAAATTTTTTAAATTGCTTATTTTATTTTAAGGTATATAAAAAATCCTTAGGTGCCTTTAATTATCCTCGTGTTTTTTATAATATACCAATATATCACCAATAAACACAATTAAAAACTTATCTAAATAGTTATGAAAAACTATATTCATAAGATCTATGAATATAACTTGTGTGTTTGAAAACACAAAGGGAATAACTAAAAACTCATATTACATGAATTTATTCCAAAATTATTTCTTCATAATATCTTCCTCTATCACCTTGAACTGATGGTACCCTAACCTAATTTTAATCTTTGAAAAATACTACGCTCTCTATTTGTGATTAAACAAATCATTGATATGAGGAAAAATACACTTTTTTTTAATAGTGTTGTTATTCAATTATCTTGAATCAATAAAAATCCCCATGAAACCATATTTATTTTTAATAAATAAAATATAATCACCCCATAGTGAAGTGATAGGATTAATGAATCCAATATCAAGAAACTCTTATAACTACATTTTAAATTCAAAAAATCATACTTGAGACATACAGTAAGGGGAATTTAAAATAATATTAGCATCAACCATCACATCAATGGTAAAATCAACTTCCTATAAAAAAATGACACAATTTAAATCATCAATAAATACATACATATATTAATTAACTATAGGAACATCACTAATTTGAATAGTTCCTATCTTTTTAAAAATATGATCTAGGTAACTTTCACTTCCATCCATAATCAATTTCCCAGATTCTTGATATTTTATCAAAGTTATAAAATCATTAAATAAAACTTTATTAAATATTTAATATATTTAGATAGTTAAAATAAAATCCAATATATTCCCAAAATAATTTCAAACTCTATTATGGGTGGTTCAATAATATTTATAGGAATTACTATCCCTCTAATAACAATAGGAAGATTCTTATAAATCTTAGTTTCTTTAATATTTCCACACAATGTTTTCACCAAATTTTCTATATTATTTTCATGAGGTGATATTCCAATTTTACTTCAAAATTTGTCATAAATGAAGAAATGTGATGATCCAGAGTCAAATAGGTTATTGGTATAATTATAATAAACATGTATTCTATATGTCACTACTTCATTAAAAGGACCACTATCAACTATAGTAGTATAAAATGATTTTACATACCTTTCTCATTTTATATTGATGATTTCCTTCCTCCATTTATATATTTGGATAAGTATTCACATAATGACCCATATTATTAAAATTAAATCATATTACCATTGATTTTTCAATATTTTAGTGATCATTTTCTTTACAATCAGGAATCGCATGTCCAAACTTTCCACATCAAAAACACTTCACATATTTTATAAGAATTTATCCATGGTTATTTTTACCACACTTATCACAATATAGGGAATTTTATTTTCTTAACTCTATATTTATTTGATGAATACATCCCCATTTCCTTCCATTTGGACCTTTTCTTATAATTTTTTTCTGGGAATACATGATCATCAGTAAACTCCATTTCTAAATTTTTTGCACATCAAAAAAGTTTATCATAAATTTTGAATTCATCAGAATCCAATTTCGTTTGATATATTGATATCAATATCAATTAAAACTGATTAATTTTATCATTAATATCTTGAATACAATTTAGCGTAAACCTTTCCAATCAGATGAAGTTTTCTTAGTAAGCAGCCACAGAGTTTTCCTCATTTAGTCTGAGTTCCAAGAATTTTTTCCATCCTAATTTAAAAAAAATTAAGAAAATGTTTTTGAAGGAAAATATTCTTAAATTCATAACATTCCAAGGCATATATATCTTCTCTTTCTCTAATATTCTTAGCAATTTATCATCATCAGTCAACTTTACCTTTATAATAATAAGTATCAAGATTTACATTTTAGTGATCTGAATAACCCATGACATTAAATATCTTTTCTAGGTTTTAATCTATCCCTTAGAGACCGCGAGGTCATATGTTCCCCTAAATGTATAAGGGTATTTTATAATTAAATTATCTACTATATACATGTTCATATTTAGTGAATGTGATTTCACTCTCACATAGACATCACCACCATTTATATCATCTTTCAACTAACCAATCACAGCAAAAAAAACTATTATCTTTGAATTCTAACCCTTCCAAATTTCTGATTCAAAAATATATTTTCCTCTTGGTGTCTTCCTACATTATATTCCTTATTTCCTATATAGAATAGATTTCTGAATTTTCATATTTTAGATGAAGAAAAATTGTAATCCTCCATTTCTATATCATGATAATGTTAAATTAGAATTTATTAATAGCACTTACTTATATTATAATAACCATTAAATTTATCTTAACCTTTTATATAATACCAACTATAAGGACCTTCTCATTATTTAGTCTATAATTTCATTTATAAATAAGAACTAATTTTATTTCATTCTCAGTATCATTTTATGTTTAGAGTTTTAGACAATTAGGTCACAAATCTTATATAAAAAATCAATAAATTATAAGTTGTACACTTCTTCTTAGTATACATTTTTTACAATACAATAATTTTAAAATAAAACATGTTTCCTTTTCATGATAAATATTTACATTTTTTAACTTGAATTATTCTTTTTTTCTATTCATCTATATAACATATGAAAAACATTTGAAAATGTGGTATGATCACAAAAAACTCATTGAGGGACATAAAAAATTAAAAATCAACCCTTTAGTATATTTTATAACCATAATATGATAAAAGAGATGTTTCCTTCAACATAACAGGATTTAAGATCAAAATACTTTTTTACATACTTCAGAAATTATTTTTATTAACCAATGTTTTTTATAAAACACCTTAAAAGAAAAAATAATTCTATAAACATAATCATGAGGATTTATTAAAAAATGGGAACCCGTGAAATTTTTTTTCTTAAAAACACACTATATAACCATAAATGGGGATAATAGTTCATTTAAAAAATATCATTAATATCTTACCTTTTTAAATCAAATTATTTACTTTAAAACTCATTAGTAATCATATAAAAGTCATATAGGTGCCTTGAGACATCATGTTCATTAAATCCTTGAAATAATCCTTACAAAAACCATTATAATTAGAATATCCATTACATTAAACATATAATATAACTCTTTAGAGAACATTATTATTATAAAATATATTAGATAGCTATATCGGCCTCACCCATCATCATGACATATATCGGTCTCACCCGTCATCATGAGACATATCAGTCTCACCCATCATCAAGAGCTATATCAGGCTCACTCATCATCATTAAAAATTTACAAGGTCTATAACATGCATGAAACAAATAAAATATTATATTTCCATCTTCAAACCTATAAAAATAAACTTTTTAACCCATAAGTAAATCATTATTGAATAATTATATATCATTTTTCTTTAAAACCAATTTTTTAAAACTAAAATTCCTAGATCAAAGGGGAGCTGGTTTTTTCATATAAAAACATATTATGTTATAAATAAATCAAAAACATAAAATATTTATTTCCATGGTAGGAAAATTAATTGACTTCGTATATCATAAAATAAATCATTCCTTTTGCATGTTGTAAAGAGTTTCAAAACGTTTGTAAAAAGATTCATTTTAAAAACATTTGAACTAAAGTAAAAAAGAGACATAAATTTTTCTTTTTAATTCATTTAT
The DNA here is from genome assembly GCA_963277665.1 of Viscum album. Classification (NCBI taxonomy): domain Eukaryota; kingdom Viridiplantae; phylum Streptophyta; class Magnoliopsida; order Santalales; family Viscaceae; genus Viscum; species Viscum album. Next base: position 602,818,806 of record OY728148.1, read on the forward strand.
ATCCACATAAATATATCTATAAAATTATTTTAAGACCATTTCCATGGAATAAAAATATTTAGAAAATAAATCTTTAAAAACATTTTAAAAAAAATTCTAAGGTAAAGTGTCTCATACCTCAAGTCTGACACAACACATTAATTAAATAACTTCAAGAATAATAAGATTATGTGAATTATTTACCATTATGATAACCTTTTTAAATTTTATTATTCCTTTAATTTTATTTATTACCATGTTATATACAATTACTTAATTAATTAAATTCATGTCTGATGTTTTGATGATTTTTGGATCATATGTCTAAAATGACTTTCGTAAGATAAATATGGTCAAAGAGGTAAATATTATATAATCTAAAAAATAATTATCATGAAATAATTATAATTTTTATACATCAATTTTATTTTTAAAACTAACCCCAAAATATGGTTATGAAAAATGAACCACGTTACAATCATGGAGATGGTTGGTCGTACATACACATGAGTAACATTTCCATTTTCAAAGAATATGCTGGGAAAAGGTTTATATTATTTTATAAAAATAATATTATTTATTTAAATAAACTTATATATATTTTCTATTCGATTATTTTATTAAAATGGATCACATTGCTTTGTAGAGGTGGTAATTCATAAGTACGCATGAATGAAGTTATCATTTTTTTATGGATGAAAAGGTAAGAAAGTATATGATATGTTATCATTAAAAATGATAAATATTTCATTAATAATATATATATATATATATTAAATAAATTATTATATCCTTCCATAATAGGTGATTATGGAAAATGAAACACATCGCTTTGTAGATGTGGTAGTCCACATGTATGCATGAATGATGTTTATGTTCCCTATATGAAGTAAAAGCATAACGATATAGGTATTTATAGAATAATAAATTTATATATCTTTTAATATTTATGAATACGATATTAATTTTACATTAAAGATGAAACTTTTTTCGAAAGTGTACCCAACACACAACAACGGGTTTCTCCGAAATCTAACGTTGCACACAACATTGAGTTATACCAAAAAATATTATAATATTATTATTATTATTTTAAATGTTAGTTAATTACTAGATGTTATATTTTTGGGAATGAATATAACTAATAAATATATTATTACACATGTTCGTCAAATTTTTTTACATTATCCAATGAATTTTAAAGGCTTAAAATGAGAATGAATCCAATTTTAACCATAAAATAATCTAATATTTTTAAAAGGTCGGTTTACCAACTTTTGATGGAGAACCATTTTTAAATCTAGTTTTTTTTTACTTTTATATTTTATATTTGAAAAAATAAACTTCTTATTTAGAATCGGGGAATCAAAATTTACCTTTTTTGAAATTTTGGTATTTTTTTGATGAAATTCATATTTTAATGAAAAGTGAAATATACTGCATTTTAATTCAAAAATATATTTTAATTTAATTTATTTATATAGTTAAATTGTCCTTTTAATAGTTTTTAAAGTTTAATTGGATTATGTTTTTTTAATTTAATCCAATTATGTTCATTGGAAGTAAATTTAAATTTAAATTTAACTTAAACACGTGTCAATCTTCTGATAGTTTTTACTTCTTAAAAACCTGCTTTCTGGTTTTGACAAAAGGAATTAATTTTAAATTAATTACTTCCAATTCTGTGTTCTAAATTTTGAAAAATGGATTCCATATTTGGAATCATAAGGTCCAAACTATGTAAATAGGTACCTTTTATTTTTTGACATTATGAATAGTAACTTAGGTAATTTTTATTTACCATAGTTAAACGTAAATCGGGTAAATTAGGGTAACAAACAATATGGTAAGGATAATAAAATTACCCTAACACCTACCAAAATCCTATTGGATGAATAAAATTTGACCAATTTTACCTAAGTGTCTTAAATTATTCATTTAATGGAATTTTTCCATTAAAGTGGTGTAATTATTATTAAAACAAAAGAAAGTGACAACATGTCACTCTCTTATCTCTTATTAGTATAATAATTTTAGTGTAGAGTTAATATTGATGAAACATAAAAAATAAATAATATATATAAATATAATGAAATTATCTACATAATTGGAATTTATGTTTAATTTTTATATATTAAATAATTTCCATAAATATTGACACAATAGAGATATAGTAATTATTTTATTAAGGGAAATATGAAATAAATGATATTATAAATATTAAAATAAAGATTATATGACATAATTTGTGCCATAAAATAATTTTATGTATGACTATTAAATTTTAGTATTTATTTAATGTATTATTTTCTATGTAATTAAGTTTTTATGATTTTTTGAAAAAGTAAGGTACGAATAATGTCAAAATTGACATAATTCATAACTTAAAATATAAAATAGTTTATTAAATGTTTTAAAATTCCAAAAAAATATAATATTTGGCCAAATTGTTATGATAAGTTAAAATATATCATAAATGGAACTTTTTTGGGTCATTTTACATGTTATGGTAACTAAATTAACCCACACAATGTAAATAATAAAATATCATGGTAAGATTAAAAAGAGTAAAATAAAGATTAAACCAAAACTATAAGGGTTAAAAAACATTAAAAAATTGTATAATTTCAATTTTATTATGGTGATATGACCCATAACCATCTTATATTTTAAATAAATTAGTTTGGTACCATTAGAAACTGAAAATAAATTTATAATAAAAAAATATTTCAAGACTTTCCTAAAGTGCCCCATCCTTCCTCTTATAAAAGGCCACCACCTATACCCACTTACTAACACCTATAAATCCCTTTGGATCATAAAAAATATGATAAAATAAGCTCAAAACATCCCTCCTTTCCTTTTATAAGACTTACCTTGGGTAGAAGGCAATTCAAGAAAGCCTTTTGGCTCAAAACAAAAGAAGTTACCCAATTTAGAGGTAATGTTTTCTCTCAAGTTCCTTTTATTTATTTTCCTTATCTACTAACTATGCTCTTATAATTATATGATTTCATAAAAAAACTTGTATCTGAAATATACTAGTATTTTATATGTTAATTATTCAAACTACACTTACACACACCTTTATCTAATGGATATGAACACATTGTTTCCGTGTACGGTGAACTACTGCCTCACGAAACCATGATTGTTAAATTTTCTCATAACACCTATCATGGTGGACATTATGATGGTATTGTATTAGTATATGATATATATTAAGTTTATATTGTCTCTAGTATTTTTTATTTTTTATTTACAGCATACCTTTATGCTTTCTATAATGTGTAAATACAATAATTTCATTTGAGGAAGTGTGGACTACTGTCCCCTCAAAGTGAAATGACTCATTCATTCCATACATGGAACATATAAATTACAGAATTAATAAACTTATTTAACATATATAACATATATATTATAATTTAATTATAATATACTTATGTATCATTTATTTTTCATTACTTTAAAATGACAAAAAATGAAAGTAGCATTTATGCGTACGTACAGCCTACAATCTCCATGAATGGTGCATTTCATTTCTTATCTAAAAATATTATAGACTATTATAAATATATATATACTGGATATATATGATATTTAAATCATTAAGGATATTCTAGAGATAATTTACTTATGACCACATGGATAATTTGCATCAAAACATGTTCATTTTTTAATCAAGTACCAAACATCGACAAAAGGTCCGATATGAACTCAAATAATTAACTAATTTCTATAACATGGTAATAAGTGATATAAAATTAATAATATAATTTAAAATGGTTATAAATAAAGTATAAATTAACCTAATTTTATTATTAAGTAAATTAAAGAACGAACGGGACAAGTTGGACTCAAGGTAATGGAACTTGTTAACCCAATTTCCATTCTTTGGGTTGATATTTTACTTCTTGATTTTGTCGTGATATGATTATATGAGAAATGAATTTTGATATATTATCTTGTATTTATACTTGATTTATTGGTATTTATAGTTAATATAAATAATTGATCTATTTTATTAACAAAATTATCTTTGAAAGGGAATGCACCACCCTTCTCTTTTCAAGCACTCCTTTAATGTTATGCCTTCTTAATTTCAATTTTATTATGTTGTGATTTGTCATTCCATACCCCCCTTACTATATATATTATTTACAAATTATTATAGACCCATTTTCTCTAAATCAACTCATTTTATGAATTTTTAAGTGACACTGTTAGGCTGCTGAAATTTCATAAGAGAAATATTAACTCAATCTCATTTAGTTGAGTTAAATATCCATATCATCGGTTTTGTTTTTTCAAAGAATATGTGTGAATGACCTCTAATTGTCTTACATGGAATATCCACTTATATTTTTTGTAGTTATATTTTTTACACATAATTATATTATTGATTTATCCTTAATCTAATGATATGATCTTTGTAAGGGATCTCGTCTCAATCTCATATCATTGAGGCATATCTTGATATTATGCACCTTTATTATTCTATAAGGTGTATATACAAACCTTTTTACTTTTTATATCATGAATTAGTATATTATCATGATATTTAATGTTCTATTTAATTTTATTCCTTAATGATTTTTAATCAAGTGTTTCTCAAGTGGTAAGGGACTCTTTAACTAAAACATTATTTTAAATGTTTTAAATATTTATTCATTTAAAACCATCTATTTCATGTCCATGTTTTAAAAATGGGTTTTAATAATTTATTTACATGGACATTAATTTTTTAAAATGATAATTTAATTCAAAAGTTTCAAAGTGGTATGGGATACTTTGATTCAAAAATATATTTATTAAATGTTTTAAATTGTTTTGGAAATGGTTTGAATATTTAAATATCTTGAATTGATTTCTTGTAATTGATGAGTGAAATGTTGATAATTTCAATATTTTATGTGTTATTATTATGTAATGGTACTTGGAAATTTTATGGGTGGTTACGTGATAAACCAAATATGGGTGGTTCCATGATAAAACTTAGGTGGGTGAGCCCGTGATATCTCTCCAATGCATTAGGTAACGTGAAAAAGGTAAATGATAAAATTTCTCTTAAGAGATTTATGGAATATATAGTGATGGGTTTTCTAATCTTAACCATGAAGGTTAATCCCTATGTAGTTTTGAAATTTAAAATGTAAGTATGATATGGATGTCACAATTTACCTTCATGTTTTATTATTTCTATGATTTTTTGTATGAATCTTCTGATTACATGATGTAAGATGTGTAGTTTATGTTTTATGGGTGAAAAGTATGATTTTGTGAAAAAGTTTTCATGGGTTTTAAATATTTAGGGACTAATGGTTTTATTCCTTCTTTTATACTCCTTACTGATCTTTTTATACTCATCCCATGTTTTTGAAATGTTTTTCATAGGGTATAATGAAGGATAACAGAAAGGAAGAATTCTATAATATTTTTATCAAGAAAATAATTCTTGTTTTATTTAAGGAGTTTTATTATTGTTAAAAATGGATAGAGTAGAAGTGTCTACTTTGTAATTTTTGAGATTTAATGCAGTAGTTATAGCCTAATTATCTAAAACTATAAACCTTAAATGATCCTCAATGTGAATTAAATTCTAATTATTGAGTGTTCTCAAGATTAAGTAATGTTTTAAGGCTAGGTCCTTATAAAAAGAAGATGAAAAGAGGGTTTTAATATTTTCATAATAACATTTCAGTACAGTTTTTATAATTATGTTATTATATCATCATGGTTTAGTAATATTTTAAGTAGGTAGAAGAATAAATTAAAATAAAACATTTGGGTAAAAACTATACCTCTTCTTCAGATAGCCTTTTTTTTCTTTACACCTTAATCCTTATATGGTTGGTATTATGAAAAAAAAAACATAATAACATGTTAGTAATTTAAGGAAGGTATTTTAGAATAGAATATCCAATTTAGAGTTTCAAAATTGATTGAGGAAAGAGGAGATGAGGCGTACTTTTATAAGTGAGAGGAGGGGAATTCTTGGTATTTTATAAAGTATTAAATTAATATAAATTAATTTTCATGTTCATGTAGTTCAAAATTGATATTATTTTAATATAGGATGATTATGGATCAAAATAATCTCATATAATAAAATTTATACAAGTTTAGATTTTTATTTTACCCTTATCCCTTTTTTAACCCCACGTTAACCCTTTTGACAATTATAGAGATATCAATGTTTTTACTCTTTAAGGGTCAAGAAAGTTAAATTGGAGGGGAAACTGATACATAAATGGACCACGGTTGATATTTTCAACCATATACCATTAAAATTTAGGAATATAGGATTTTAATGAATTTTAATCCATTTAAGAAAATATTTTTTATTATTAAATATCATTAATGTAATCTTTGGAACTGTAAATTTAATTTTAATTTGAAAACAACATGATATAAAATTAATTTAAATATAAACATTTAAAATATATCTAATATTTTATTTTTATTTATTAAATTATTTTTACACTATAAATCTCCCAAAAATATTACTTTTAGTTTTTTTAAATCATTTACTTTATTTTTTTACTACTTGCACACGTAATGAATCAACATTGTGTAAGCATTTAAGGTGACTTTATCAACAGTAAAAATTGTAAATAAATTAATATAATAGAAAAATTTTAATTATTATTAAAATAAACTTTATTATTCATTCACTACTTTTTTATCTTTATAAAGACATATAATTAAAATTTAAAAATAAGTAAGTGACATTTTGAATTTTTCATTACTTAAAATATTATAAATGTTAAAATCAAAGATAAATAGAGAAAATGGTCATATTATATTTTTTTAGGATTATTTATTAAATGTAGTTAAAAAATTAAATAATTTAAAGTTTTCTAATTAATTTAAATCCTTATCACATTAGTTTTAACCCAACATAACTCATTTTACCTATGTTGTGGTAACAAAAAATTATTGTTATTACTATTTATAATGACTAAAAATAAAAGGGTCTTATTTACCAATTTTTTACCTCCTCATTATATATATTTTAACAATTTTCAATATTAAATTTCTTTAAATGGAATAATTTAATATAAAATTTAAATTCAAAATTCAATAAAAAACATTATTTTGAAAAAATGTGTTTTTAAGCCCAAAACATAACTTTTATCAAAATAAGGTATAATTATTATTAAACTTTAAATAATTATATTATATATAATTAATTCATGCTTATTTTACTTTGAGACTAAATTAAAATAATAACGGTTCATCTTTTAAAGAAATAATAATTTTATAAAAACTTGTATTTTCATTGTTCACTGAAAAAACTATTTTTTTTATAATCCAAAAAAGCCACCCTATTCTAATTTTGATATGATAATTTCAAAAATTATGTTGATTTTTTCAAATTAAAATTATACAATTCTGAAATTTATCTATAAAATAAAACCATATAATGCATGAAAACCCAATTTGGTTAGAACTAAATCCTTTTTCCTTTTGACTGAAAAAGTACCTAAATAGTGAATATATCTCTATAAAATATAATCAATGAATATGAATAAGACATGAAAATGATTATTATCACATTACCTTGGTTTTTTCACCAGAATCATTTGATGTTCCTCTTTATTTTGGTAGATATTTTTATCAACTATACCTCATTGGAGTCTAATCTTTCTCAAGCTTATAATATAAAGCTCTTGGTGCTTGATTTAGCCCAAAAAACACCTTCTATAACTGGTATAATTTGATATAATATTAATATATAATAAATTAATCGGTATGATTTATGTTCAATTCCTCATCAAGAAAACTATTCAATAGTGTTTCTTTAATTTATATTTTATACACCCTAAACTTCCTTTACACTGAAATTGAAAATAAAAATAGAATAGTTTCCAAATCAGATACATGGGAAGATATATCAACAACATAAATTCATTCAATTATTGAATATCCATATCACATGGACCGTCCTCTTATTAGAGTTACCTTTATATCTTCATTAATTTTTTTCTAGAATACAAACTTTTTTCGATGACATTTTTGTCTTTTGGACTTAGGACAATCACTTATGTTTGATTCTTCTTAATTTGGACATGGTCTTCATGTATATATTTGAGCAAAATGTCAAAATTTTCAAACTCTTAAAAACATTTTGCATTTAATTTAAATAAAAAATATTTTATTTTATTGACTCACAATTCTTGGTATTGACACTAGAGATATCTAGTTGTTAATAATATTCCCTTCACTGATTTCATCCCTATTTATTACCCTCTTTGTAGCTTAGGAAACTACTATGTTTTTGTCATAATAGATGTATTCTTATAATTCTTTAATATCCCCATGTTCTCCCCTTAATATGATTGATTTATTACCACTTTTTTAGGAAATTTCATTACTGATTTATTACAAAACAACTCATCATATTTTGAAATATACTCATTTTCTATAATAATTACATCTTGAATTTTAATTCTTTTTCCAATATTTTTCTTATATAGTTTGTAATCCTTTATTTTGGATTAGTATCAAAGGAAATTACTTTTATAACTATGATCATCAATCTTGAAATTCTTCTCTTTAGTGAGTATTTATAATTTTAATCAAAAAATATAAAAGTACTTTAGTGTTAGATTCATCCTATTATGTGTCTCATAGGGTGTTTTTTCTTCCTTCAGTCAAAAAAAAAATACTTTTTTAAGATAAAAAATTATGTGATCACTGATTCCTTTCAATATTTTTCTCATAAATAATTCTCAATGAGAATTGTCTAATAATGGTTATTGATAATATGATTCCTCCTCTCAATGAATCTACTTTGCAGAAGGGCTTTCACTACTAGAAATATGCCCCTTATCCCATGCATCATGAAATATTATTCAACCATATTACTTGTGAAATTGGTAATATTATCAATATATTACTTCTAAATTTTTCACATGATTATCTTCTATGCTAACCTTTCATGATGTGTAATAAACTTGAACACTTTGGATATATGAGATATCACTCTATTTCATTACAACCTATTTTAATCATAAATAAATAGAATATATTACCTCTTTTTATCTAAAATTTTTTGTGATATTATCTCACACACAAAAATGGACACCAACTCAAGAAATCTCATCGACTTCTATTCTATTGTCTTATAAATCTTTCGAATTATTCCCACTTTTGGAAAGTGTCACACATATGAGTATAATTATATGAGGTTTTAGGTATATCATTGTCTTATTCATTATTCACTAATATTTCCAAGTAATTTGGTCTTACATGACCAATACTTTTGTAAAAATACTTTTACTCTTATTCCTTTGATGAAAAACACTTGTCTTTTTCTCCACCCATGATATAAATATTCCCTTTTATATACATCACTTGTATCATAATCATACCATATATTCCTTTAATGATAAAATATGTTTTTATAAAATTAACTTTATACTCAAGTTACATAATTTTATTACACTTATTAATTTGTTATTAAGTCCTTCAACCACCAAGAAATCCATGCACCTTCAGTCTTTCCCTATAATTTTAGATATTTTCAGATCCCATAATATTTAAAACTTAATCATTTCTAAATATAAATTCATGTTATTTTTAATATTTGATCCCGGTGATAAAAAATTTCCCCCCATTATATTTAAATTTCACCCACTATCAAAAATATACACTCTAACCAGATCTTTTTATTTTAAATAAATTTCATAAACATTTTTCATCTAAAATTGCTCATTCATGATCTAAGTTTGTTGTTATATTTAATTTATTGGTGAAAGAAATTTTTTCACCTCAGACTACATTTAATAATACTCACCTTTTAAGGATATAAATTTATTATGTTTTTTATCCAACTTGATGATGTTTCCATCTACAATGATATCCTTATTCAAATATCATTTAGAAAATTTATCAATACCATTGATGAGTAAATCACAAAAATGTATATATAACCTTCACACTAAAAACAATATATTTTAAAAACATATCAAGTGTAAAAAATTATACTCATATGTTTTTTCTCTTTAACCTTGAAATTAATTTCCTCTATGGACCAAAGGTATTGTGTATGACAATATTCTCAAAACAATAACTCTAGATTCATGGTATATTATTACATACCCTATATAATCCATTTGTAATTATTTATTTCTACTATGAGTTATTCAAATAAACCTTCTTATTAGGCTTGGGTTGTGGTGGTTTCACCTCAACTACCATTGATTATTTTCTTATGATCAATCCATTTAATATATTTACCTTTATTTTTGAAATGATACATAGGTGGTAAATGTTCTAATTTTTCTATTATCTCCCATATTTTTCCTTATCTTATTTGGATTCTCATTCACACATATATCTATAAGTCACACTAATAATTAGAATTATTTATAGATCATCAATATTTTTTTTCACATCCCCGTGACTTTACCTTTGATATTTTAAATCCTTTTGAAATGGTCTTTTATGGAATTGGTCAATCCATTAATAATAAGGTTCACTCATTGATATTGATCACAAATTCCATCTCTTAGTTTATAGAATCTGTAAATTTGATTCATTAAATTTTTGCTTTCAAAACTAATTTTTCTTATTCTTTATTCTATATATATAATTTTAATTAGGTACCACTCTATTGGATTGCTATTTTGAGGCCCTCCAAACATCAATTTATTCAATAGAATCTTCTAGTTTAACCTTAAAGCCTACTCATCCCTCAACTTAATAACTTTAACCATTATTTACCTTCAATTAGGTTCAATCTATGTTAATCATAAGAACTTCCTCATTAAGTTCTGTGTATTTATCAATTTTCTACACCTATATTCTTTCTAGATGAAATATTTTTTAAATGAAATTTATTCTTCATAAATATTTCATATGGTGAACTCATCTTCCCCTTCACATATTTATATGAATTATTTATAGGTTATGTGTCTTCATCATCATCCCAGAACTTATATAGACATCATGAAGAGATAATATAGACTTTTCTACATAAAAATAAATAAAGTGTAAGTTTTCAATTGAATTTTCCATTTACTTTTCCTTAAACACCACTTCAATAGAATTATAAGTTTATAAGGAATCATTTTCATTATTATATATCCCATATGAAATGAGAGTTCTATAGATACTATCTATAATAACTTCTTTTGGGTATAAATATTTTATCACTGAGACCTTCACATTGAAATGTGATGGTTATCTTCTCAAGATTCTCTTCATGAGTTTTGATATCATCAAGGTTTTCTATGAGTTAAGGCGTGTACTCCACAATGATGTTCACCCGATTAGATAATGCTTCAACATACTCATTCTGGTGAATTTCCAAATCATATTACTTATTCCATTGAACCTTTAATTTATCTTCACATACCTTTTAATCTCATTCATAAATATTGTGAAGTTTCTCCCACATGGCATGTGAGGATTTACACAACATCACCTTTGTCTATATTTTATTGGATAAAGATCATCTTAATACAATGAATCTTTTGGAATCGATATCAAAATCTATTTGGTTTTATTGATAATGCTCCACTCTCTATTCTAATTGAGATCACATGTATTATATCTATATAAACATCCATTTCTGATTATTGGAAATAATGTTGCATCTGATTCTTCTATAATTAAAAATTATTTCCATCAAAGATTATAATTACCTTATGGTAACCAATTACTTCCAATATTTATAGTGATAAATTTATTTCAAGAACCATTAGTTTCATTAGTACTTATTGGTCCCATTAAAGGAAGATATCATAATAGGGGGTGGGTTAAATCATGGAATAACAATATTTTGACAAATGACCATCTCCAATAATCGTCTTCCACTATTAATTGGAAAAATCTCTCCCTAACAACCTATATAAGAGAGAAATAAAATATTTTTGGGATAAAAAAAATTTACTTTGTTCACCCAAACTAGTCTAATATAAGGATCATATAATTCTTATATGATGATGCACCTAAAACAATAAGCATGGTTCTTTTACTTTAAATTTTTAAGTATTTGCACTAAACCACTTAGTTAACAACCTTCACAAAACAAATAACTCACTTCACTCAACTACTTAGATAGATAACTACTTTTCCAAGATGAATTACCTCAATATCCATGAACCAAAATTGATTTTAAACTAGTATTGGTGTATCCATCATCTTCATTGTCATCTATTTGACTAATTCCTTAAATATAAAGTGAGAAAGCCTCTTGGAAATACCTTATCCTATTTTCTATATTTCAACCACATATCTATAATTCTTATTCTTATTCTTGAAATTTTCAAGTAAAATTATACAAATCCACCTCTATTCTTATGAATTTATATTAAATCAATAAAACCCTTTTCCCTTCTTTCTTCTAATAGAAGGATTAATTTCTACTATATTAAGTGAGACTCCACATTTTATCTCCTTATTATTATTATTATCATCATCATCAATATTTAATCACTAAATCGCCATATAATATATGTTTTCCATATTCAAATATGGAAACCCCATAAAGCTGGCAATAAAATTTTAACCTTTATCTCCCCATGCTCTAGGTCTTTATTACTTCCTAGAAAAGATGACTTTACTAAATATTAAATTCTAATAAAACCTAATTATTATGTTTGGAAATAACCAGATACACATCCTTTAGGAAAATATAATATTTAAAATTTAAAACAATATTTTTCTTCTATCTTGTTTATAGAATGAGTATTAACATCATGGTTTTATGGTTAGTCAAATACTAGATCCGCTAAATCTAAAAAAATCTAGTATTTAAGTCACTATAATATCATGGAATGATCCTCCTTTAATAATGGTGTGATCTAATCTATCATAGATTTTTGACCTATCAATCATATTTATTATTGATAGTACATATTGTAATCCAATATTGGATAACCCTACACCTCAAACAACAAATGGAATAAACCTCAAATATCAAATAATGAGTCTTTCTGACTCATATGTACCATCTATTTTCCACTTCTATAATTTTTTAAAATTAAAAAAAGGAACATACCCATAGATATGGTCTATGTTACTTTTATGAACCACCTGACGAACCTTGAATATGGCCGGATGAACTCTACATGTTTCCCCAATATTTTAGAAATTAATCTTATATATTGGATTTACTACTATTATATACCACAATATAGTTCATCACTTTTTCACTTTTCCACTCGGTATACAAATGTTACTTTAACATATCATAATGTAATTATAGAAATTTTATAATTTATAAAAGTGTTACCTAGATTAATTTTATGTATCAAGGTAATGACCCTTACACATCTTATTTTGGTTTCTCAAGGAGTTTTCCAATTCTCCAGGAGTGCAGCCTGGTTTTTTTACATATATAGGGAGACCTCCTATACTTTTCTGATTCTTCCTCTTTATCAAATATATTACTTTTTCATAATGGTCTAGTATAACTTTATGTATTAACATAGTAACCTTGATGTATCAAGTCTTTGTAATTTTTCTTGTCAAACCTACTCAGCATTGTTTACACTTAGGCATGGGGTTTTGGTTTCCCTTATGTTTGGATCCTATCCAAATTCAAGGAAATCTACCCAACAACCATAAAACCTCTAAGATACTTCTAAAACTCCTTAATTTTCATGTAATAATTTATTCAGGACCTTTTGAGATACTTTGGTAGTTCCTTTAATAACATTATCAATAAACACATATTAAAAACCATTCCAATAGGATTTTTGAAAACATTTTATATAGAAATGTGATAAATCTTTATATTGGTACTTTATATTTTCTATAAGAACCTTGAACTGAAGTTATTAGATGAATTGGGGAAACGTTTTGAAACTAAACCTTATAGAAATTCATTGATTGATGAACTTAAAAATAATTATCTTTTAAATGTAATATTTTACATAATAATGTTTATCTAATGAATATCTCATTTTTTGTTTGAATTTACTCTTATATATTCTTAATGTTTACTTGTATGTATTCTTTAAATTAATCTTATTTATCCTTTGGTTATCCATTTTTCTTAACTATCATGGTTTTCATTTTTATTTTATTTTATTTTATTATTTAAGATAACCCAAAAAGAGAGAGATATCAAGAGTTAGAAGATATGGGAAGATATCAAAAGTTAAAATATATTTTTATGTAAAAAGGTTAAGAGATATTATAGGTTAGGATATATTAAATTCAATTTATAATGATAGAGTGCATCCTAGGGGAGATGTAAAAAGGGCAGAAACAAGAACTTAAATGAGAAAGTATGTTTTTATTTTATGATTTAATAAGGGGATAAGTTAGAAAAAATAAGCTTTATATAAACTCCATAAATATCTAAATAGGGATTAATATTTTTATATATAATTTATATAATTTTTTTACTTTTCTTCATTTCATTTGATTTTTATTTTTTAACTCTCTAACTTTTCCCATATTTCTTTACACTCCATGGTTTTTTTATTTATTTTATTTATTTTTTCCTATATTAAAATCATAAAGGTGGAGAATTTAAAGATATACTATAATAGTTTCCTTTTATTAAAGTGGAGATAAGAATATAATTGAGATATCTTTTGAGATTTGTTTTAAAGAGGGATAATGTGAATGGATGTTTTTATAGATATAAAAATCAAGTGGGTTTCATAAAAAGTTTCAAAGAGTTTTTCTTTTAAAATTTCAATAAAAATTACCTTTTCATGCATGTTTTATGATTGTCAAAAAGGATTATCTTTTTTGGTCAATTGAATATTTTGTATCTTTTGATTTTAAAATCAAAATAAAATTCGTCTGAATTTTATGTTAACTTGAGTTTTTATGTATATTCTGTTTATACAAATTTTAACTTCTAGATCACTATGTTTTGGTGGGGCAAATTGAGCGATATAATTTTTGTAATATAGTAGAGTCATGCTGAAATACATTTAGTAGATTATATAAATGCTTTTATGTTTTTTGTATTAGTACCTAATGATATAGGATGTTGCCATTGGAGTTTCTAATAATAATGTTTATAAATAGAGACTTGAATTTAAGGAAAATAATATACTATAATAATTGTATTCATTAATATATTCATTATCTATTTTCTTTCGAGATATTATAATTGTATTGTTTTTTAATGTTCTTTCTTAGTTATTCTAATTAATAGGTCGTTAATTTTATGGATCTATGTTTTCTTTATTATAATCATTAATTATAATATTTATTATTAAATAGATTATATATATAGGAATCTATATCTTCTAAACTAGTTGTTCATTGAAGTTTAGGTGTTTTACTTTTTTCTGATCATTATGATTATAGAGGAACTCTAAGATAAAGCTACCAATTATTGATAGGTTTTTCAAATAAGATACTAGTGAAGAACTTGTAACATTATATCAAGTAGATCAATGAAGTTACTATAGTATAACTTATACCCCTTGAGACTGGGTATTAACAATCTTATCTCTTTAGGATAAAATCAAAGAGTTACCTTGATAGGAATAGCTATATCCTTCATATTAATTTTAAATGAGTTTTGGGATCATTATCCTAATGTAACACCCTAAAAATCTTAAAGAATAGAATTTTATTTTATAGTGTATAAAAAACTCAACATAAATCTAAAATCACCCATGAAATATATTTCTATAAATTTAATCTCTTTGATAGTTTGTGAAACACGCAATCCCAAGTCTAAATCAACTGTAATATGGAATACCATTATAATCTAGTCATTAAATTGGTGGGTATGAATAGTAATAACTAAATTATGAAAACTATATGGTTTACACATGTAAAAAATTCATTTCTTATCTATTGATTATAAATAAAATAAGAATCATTTAAAAGAAAAAGCAATGTTTTCTAAAAACTATATTTTTTATAAAAGATAGTGTAATCATGATTTGCACGCATAAATTAAAATTAAATTTTACCAATTTTAGAAAATTTATTTTATAAAATTAACTTAAATTTTTAAATCATCATATAAAAATTATCATAGGTTTTAATTTTGATATTTTTCTGAAAAGTTTCATTTCTTGATGAATAGTAAAAAAATATTGATTTTTATTGAAAATTGACTTTTTGTTTAAATAATTTAAAATGTTAGATTATATTTTAAATTGGTTTTAAAGTAAAATTAGTTCAATTATATTAAAATTTATCTAATTTAGGTCATTGTAATCAATTTTATATTGCATTTTGATATTAAACCCTTTTGTACTTATGATATTTTTTCTCTTTAGAAACCCACTTTTTCGACGCATCTATGGGTATAATTTTAAATAGAATTATAACACTTATATGAATTTAATTTGTAAATAATGATTGAATATTTGGAATTATAATAATTTATATTATCTAATAAAGTCAAATTAATTTTGTAACATAACAAATATTGAAAACTTTAAGAATTAATTATCATGGTTATGGTCAAAAAAAGGTTTATTATGGATTAAACTAAAAAAGATAAGGGTTAAAATGACCTAAAAACTTGTATAAAATATATTTTATGGAAATATTTATAAATTAACATGTCTAATTCTTAATATTACTCCATCTTGGACCCCTTTTTCATGTAAAAAACACGGTTACACATTTTTCTTTTCAAAAATTCAAGTGTGCCACTCAACTCACTTATAAATGGATACCCCCTCTCCTATCATCTTTACACATTCAAAAAAATTTGGTTCAGAAAATCCCAGAAAAAAATAAATTTAAAACTCCCATAAACTAATTCTAGAAGAATTGTTTTTGTAAGATATGTATTCTAGGAATATTTTAGGTATAATCCTAAAGTGGTGGTCTGAGAAGCGGTAAAATTCCTAATTATGCTTGTTTGTTTTATTTATTCTTCCACCTAATTAAAATATTCTTAATTTATAATTATATAATAAAACAAGTATATATCATATACTAAGATATTATTATTTTAATTTCATGACATATATTCATCTCTTATTCCCTCAAATGGGAAATAATAATGTCGCTAGTGTGTACAATGGACTACTGTCTCACGAACCGATGTGTCACGTTTCCCATCAACACCTATCATGGTTGGGTAAGATGATGTATATAAATTATATATATGATATTTATAAATTAATAATATATATGGATTCATTATATAATATTTAAATTTTTAACTTTCCATTCCTTAGGGGATACAATAATGTCTCTCGTGTGTAAGGCGAACTACCATCTCAAGAAGCGATGTGATTTATTTTTCACTGTCACTTTACATTGAAGGTAATAAGAATAAATTTAATGATTATATTTCATATAATTTAAAACAAATTATGAGATTTATGACATATTTATCCTTATTAAAATATAATATATCATTTTAGTTCTTACCTTCTCACTCACTGAAAGAAGATAATTTCATTCTTGTACATGTGAACTACTACCTTCATGAAGTGATGAGACTATCTTTTCATCACCACACCACATTGATTTTATATATAATTTTATTTAATGAAATAATATGTTATTTATTATATTATTATAATTCTTGAAATATTAAATATTACTTACCTTTTTTCTATAATTATCATTAAAAAACAGAAATGTTACTCATGTGTACGTACGACCTACCATATCTATGATCATAACCTACTTGATTTATAAAATAAATCTTTAATGATTAGTTATAAAAGTATAATTTATGTACAAATATGATCATTATTTTATTATTATTATTATTTATATTATGGAAATATTTAATATGCATAATAATAGGAGCATTCATGACAAATTACGGATTAGAAAATTAGGAAATTAATATGTGAAATAATGAAAATAATAAAATATTATTAAAAAAGGGTGGTAAAATGATATGAGAGGATCATATATGATATTAGTAATATGAATACTATTTTTATCAATTAATTACATGATTGAAACCATTATGAAGTAGGTTAAATCATGTTCAACCAAAAGGAAGCGTGAGGTAAAGGACATCGTCTCAATTTCCCTTCATTGAGGCATATTGTAATGTTATGAACATAATTTATTCTATTTTGTGTAAATACTACCAATTTTATATGTAATATCATTTATCATTCATAAATTATGGTATTTAATGTTATAATTTTAATTATTTCATATAAGTGGATTTGACTTGAAAATTACCAAGTGGTAAATAATTTCATAACTCAATTTCTTTTCAATGGGTTATATTACTTCTTTGTTGTCTTTGATCTTGTATGATTATATGTGTAATAATTTTGATTATGTTATGTTTTATTTATAATTATTTTATATGTATTTACATTTGATACACATAAAGGATTCATTGATTAATTCTCACTTCAATATTATGATCGTTGTAAGATTTTATTTCATAATATCATTTTATTCAAGATTTTTTAATCATGAATTTTAGTTAAAGGAAATTATTTGATCATTGGAAAACAAACCTATTTTATTTTTTTCTCCTCTAATTATTCATTATTTTCTCAAGATATAATTAAATTTTTACACTCTTTGGTACTTAAAATGAATGATAAAATGATTTTAGTAAAATCTGACATCATTTCTCTCTTTTCCCATAAACCCTTTTTCTTCTAAAACCATATTTTCTAAAAAAATAAAAAATATTTTTTAAATTTTTCAAAATGATATATTAAAGAATTTGTTACCCATGTTTTAATTTTTTTTTAAAAAAATGTAATCTTCTTGTTATTTTTCAAACAATTATTCTTATGATTTTACCAAAAAAATGAAAGGATTATTTGTTTTAACGTGTATAGAATGTATAGAATTTTATACCATCTTGAACACTTAATGTTTTATAGATTACTTTATAAGTTTCAAAGTTTATTTTCAAGGAAATATAATTTCAAAATGGTTTGTGAACTTCTAGTTTTAAAAGGTGATTTTAAAAATGAAAATTATATTTTCCTCAAGAATGTTCTTAAATATCTTTTATGGTATTTCTATTAGTACCATCATTATTCTTCCTCTATATATTTTATGATTATTTTTAACAAATATAGTGTTGACATTCATTTCCTTGATTAACTATTTTAGTCATTAACTTTACTTTTAATTATTCTACCTAAGATGTTCTATATTGAAATTTATTCTTTTATCTAGGTAAATATTGATAAATCAATATTTTTACTCAATATGGATATTCAATGATAATATACATTGTTTATAAATTAACTAGATTATTTGGTATATGAGAAATTATTTGGACATGTAGTGATCAGGGAGACCGAAATTATATATCCCCTCAATGCATTAGCAGTCTCATGAGGTGAATTAGTATGATAAAAATTAACAAGTTTCTATATATATTTTTAATTTGCCTTGTGAAAGGTCTTAACGGTAGAGGTATCACATGCCTAAGAACATTATGTCCAATGATTAATCATTTCCTTCATTAAGAATTAAATTTTTATTATCCATGATATTTTTTAATTGATATTATCTCTAGATATATTTCATTCTCAGTTTATTAATAAAATGAAATATTTTTTAAGTTATTTACCTTTACATATCAATTATTTTTTACCTTATTATCAATGATATTTTATAAATGATATTATCGATGGATGTATATTATTTTCAGTTTATTAATTAAAGGGCATGTTTTTTAATTTATACACATTTTCAATTTGATTATGACTTATCATATTATCCATGAGGTTCTTAAAATGATATTATATTTAGATTCATTTAATTATTAGTTTATTTACTAAATGTAATGTGTTTTTGATTATTTATGTTTCCGTATTAATTATACCTTATCTTATCTTGATATTCATGATACTTAAATGGAATTATTTTTTAGTTATTTACATTTCCATGTTGATTATTATTATTGATTAATGATAGATTTTATTGTACTTAACCCTTATTGAGATTTTGATATCACCCTTATTGTTTTTCTTTTACCAAGAATCAATGAAGTGTACCATGATTGAAATATAAGGATATTCTAGAGGGAATAACATTATTATCAAGAAAAAATTATGTTTTAATTTGTGTTCTCAAATGTAATATGGGAATCAAGTATGTATCTAGTTTACAAAGATTACGAAACTATTTAGTCCCTCGGGATATTATTTATTGTATCTTATTTAAATTTAATAAATTAAGACACCAACTCTAGGTTACTGGGATCGGGGTATCTATATTTGGTATCAGAGGAAGTTTCATAGAAACCTTGGGAAATAGATTTAGGAAAACATAGATTACGAAACATAAACCTATGATAAACATTAAGGATACACATATATGAACATTATAAAGTGTTGGTAAGGAAGAGGTTATGTCCTTTTATTATTAATACATTCCTATTTAGATACTACAAGTGGATGTGGTTATGAATAGATATACCTTGGGTAATAACTCTAAAAAGGGGAAATTAGGCTTGACCTGATCATCACTTGGTGCATGATAGTGGGCCTTACAGTGCACCCAGTTTGATACTCCTAGGGGATATTATTTGGATAATTCACATTTTCATTACAAACCTTTATTAAGGATTTTAATAGATGATGACAATGAATGACCTTGTTTAAACCTATAGTTTATTAGTTTGATTAGTGTTAGTTTAATCATAAGATTAAAAAAATATCTATTTTGAGGTTTTATGTGATGGATAAGGTGGCTCATACCTTGATCCTACATGTAGGTTGTTGGTCTATTTGGCATGCCAGGAATAAGCTACAACATGAGGGGGTTAAATATTCTAATCATTCCATTATTCTCAAGAGGAATAGTCTCCTCATCGACCTGGCTCGTCTCTTCAGCAAAGGGTGGGAGTCTCCCTCCCTTTGGTGGATGAAAATGCGGCCTCAAGACTCCCAGACAAAGAGCAGCAGTTCTGGTGGTCTTTGGATTCATTGGAACCTGGGCCTGAAGCTTAATACTGATGGGTCCTGTTGTGGAGGGGTCCTGCGTGGTGGTGGCGTTGTCTGGGATTCTCAATTCTCGGTAGTTATGGCCTTCTCCTCTCGCCTCGGCCATGGTTCCTCACTTCAAGATGAAGATAAGGCTATGATGTAGGGATTGATACTTTGTCAAAAAAATGGTTTTGTTATCTCATAGGTGGAAATAGACACCAAAATCCTTCATGATGTTCTGCATGAACTCTACCCTATTATGTGGTTTATCTTCTACATCATCCAAAAAGGCAGTAACATGATCAAAAATGACATCAAAGTTAAACACTCCTATATAGAGGGAAATCATGTCACAGATTACCTTACTTCTCTTGAGGTTATTGGGCCTGATCCAGTTTTCTTGCACAATGTCCAAACTTTGAAACCCAAAGGGTTCAACCTCATCAGAGGGGATGCCCTTGATCTTCACTATTTTATACCACCTTAGGTTCCTTCACTTTAATGTGGTCATGTGGTCATGTGGACTTATTTGTTTATTGCTTTGTCTTTTCCTTAATAAAAATTTCAATGATTATGATGATCTGTTAAAAGTGAATTTTAGTTATTAAGGTATAAAAAATTTATTTCTTAATATTCATTTCTTGGAGTAAGTGATAAGTTGAAAATTTATTGAAGTAAAAAAGGATTAAATTGTGCTTATGAAATAGAAATATATTAAGTAAGTATATTTCCTCATAATCTTCAACAGTAAAAGAATTATTCTAATTTTGGAAAAGGATATTTAAACAAATAGATTATCTTATTACCTTAATTTTTTATGAATCAAATGATATGTTAAATCGTCAAATATGTATGGTTTTCAGGTCCTTAAATTTCTATTAATAATTCAATTTCTTGTGATCAATGACCTCTATCACTGTCTATAATTATTTACTCTTTTCTTTCATGTCTATATCTTTACATGCCAACAATTTTCTCCTATATAAAAAACTAGTTAATTTTTTATCCATATGAGCTTTGAATTTCCCATTCTCTCCTATCAAGAGTAATTTTTATTAATCCTCTTACAATATGGGTTTTCAACAAAGGATTTTTCAAATATTAGAACCTTGATTTATGAGAAAAATATCAAATTATGAGGATATAATTTATCTATGGTGGGGAGAATGTAACCCCCTGAAAATATAAAATAAGAACATTTTATTAGATAGAGTTTTTTGGCACAAAAAATCTAGCATAAACAACCTATGAAAATATATTTCTTTAAATTTAATCCCTTCTATAACTTGTGGAGCATGCAACCCTAAGTCTAAATGAACAATAATATAGTATATCGTTATATCCTATTTGTTAAATTGGAGGGTATGAATAGTACTAAAAAAATTATGATCATTTTATGGTTTACACATGTAAAAAAATTCAGTTTAATCTATTGCTTATAAATAAAATAAAAAACATTTAAAAGAAAATGAAATGTTTTATGAAAAACTTCATTTTTTCTAAAAGATGATTTATTCATGCATTGTGCACATAATTCATTTTTTTTTATTTTAGAAAATTTATTTTAAAAAATGAATTTAATTTTTAAAATAATAATATCAAAATTATCTTAGGGTGAATTTTTCATATTTTTCTGAAAAGTTTCATTTTTCAATGAATAGTGAAAAATACAGATATTTTTACAAAAAAATCTTTTTTATTTAAATAATTTTCAATTTTAAATTATATTTTAAATTTTTTTCAAAGTATAATATGTTAAATTATATTAAAATTTAACTAATTTATTTTATTTTAATTAATTTCATATATTAATTTTGATATTAAAACCTTATATACTTATGATAATTTTCACTTTTGAATCATGTTTTTTCATCACGTCCATGGGTATAATTTTAAGTGGAATTATGCCACTTATGTGATTTGATTTTGAAAAAATGATTCCATATTTTTAATCATCATAATTTATATTTTATAATAAGTTAAATTTAATTTTTTATCATAACAAATAGTGAAACAGTAAAAATTAATTACCATGGTAAAGGTAAAAATGAGTTTACCGGGAGTTAAACTAAAAAGATAAGAGTTAAAATGACCTTAAAACTTGACTAAAATATATTTTATGGCCATATATAGACCTTATAATTTTTAATACTCTATAATACTACATTGTGGACCCTTTTTCATTTGAAAAATATATGTCACTCACCTCACTAAAAAAGGCCATCTGATCTCCTCTTTTCTTCACACATTCAAACCCTTTGGATTTAGCCAAGACCTTCCCAGATCACATCCCAAATTCCATAAAAAATATTATGTTAATTAAATTAATTATATACATCTATTATTCCCTAAAATTTTAAATGATAATGTCACTTGTGTGTTCGGTGGAATATCACATTGTGAATCGATGTGACACGTTTTCCATCAACACCTCTCACAGTGGGGTATAATTATGGATATAAAGTATATTTATGATATTTATCACATAATTATACCTATAGATTAATTATATAATATTTAAATTTTTTACTTTCCATTCCTTATGGGATATGATACTTTTTATCATGTGTACAGCAGACTACTGCCTCGCGAAGCGATGTGATTCATTTTTTACTAACGCATTACATGGAAGGAAATAAGGATAAATTTTAGAAATATATGTGATATAAATGAAATTATTATTATATTAATTACATATTTATCAAAATTATAATACAATATATCATTTTATTTATACCTTTTCACTCAATAAAAGATGATAATGTTGTTCGTGTGTGTGTGGACTACCGCCTTCACAAAGTGATTTCACTCTATTTTCATCACCACCCCACATGAATGAAATATATAAGTATATTTACATAAATAATATTGTATTCATTATATATTCATCATTATGTAAATATAAAATATTACTTACCTCCTTTCCATTGGTATTATTGAAAAATGGAAATGTTACTCATACATATATACAGCTTATCGTCTCCCTGATCGTGACCTACTTAATTTCTCAAAACTATATTTCATGATTAGTGGTAAAAGTATAATTGAAGTATAAATATTTTAATGATTTAATTGTTATTATTTTTGACATTATCTGACTATATAATATTCATAATAACTTTAACTTTCATGACAAAGAATGAAAGAGAAAACAAGGCAGTTAACACCCAATTGAAAATAATGAAATATTATTATCTAAAAAGTGGTAAAATTATATAATAGGATAATATATTATATTATAAATATTAAAATTGTTATTTTATAAATTAATATCATGATCAAAACCATTATAAATGAGTTTAAATCATGTTCAACCAAAATGAAGGGTGAGATAATGGAAATTGTCTCAATTTCCCTTCATTGAGGCATATTGTAATCCTATGCACCTGATTTATTTTATATGGTGTGAATAATTCCTTATTTACAAGTAACATCATGAATCATTCATACTTAATGGTATTTGAAGTATTTATTTAAATCATTTCGTCTAATGGGATTTCACTTTAAAATTTACAAGCGATAAATAATTTCATAACTCAATTTATTTTCATTGGGTTATTTTACTTCATTGTATTTTATATTCAAATATTATGTGTTTAATTAATTTTTATTATAATATTATTTATTTAAATTTTTTTATTTGGATTTATATTTTATAAAAATAATTAATTCATTTATTAAGTCTCGCATCAATGTTATGAGCATTGTAAGGGTTTATTTCACAATCTCATTCTAATTAAGATTTTTTTTTATTAAATTTAAATTGAAGGAAATTATTTGATCATTGGATAATAAACCACTTTCTCTTTATTCTAATTTGGTTATTCATCAATTTTTCATGTAATATTACCATTTTCACTCTTTGGTACTTAAAATTATTGAGAAATTTTTTTTAGTAAAATCAAACTTCATTTATCTCTTCAATCAAAAATCCTTTTTCTTCAAAAACCATTTTTTCTAAAAAACATTATTTTTTTTAATTATTAAAAAAAAATTATTTAATAAATTTTCTCCAATGTTTTAATTTTTTACAAATTTTTTTAAATTTAATCTTCATGAGGTTTTCCAAACAATTCATGTTAGGATTTTACCAAAAAAAGTGAAAGGAATATTTTTTTAACATGTATAGAATTTATGGAAGTTCCTATTATCATGACTACTCAATGTTTTAAAACTTCCTTTATAATTTTTAAAGGTTATTTTTAGAGAATTTTTTTTAAATTATTTTCCAACTTTTAGTTTTAAAAAGTTTATTTTCAAAATAAAAAGGATAATTTCCTCAATATTTTTTTTAAAGATCTTTTATGGTATTTATATTCATCAAAAAAAAATAACCCTTTATTTTATATATACTGCACTAGGGGTATGTTGTATTTATACCAACCATATTCTTCTTATAGATAGTTATGATTATTTTTATCAAGGATAATATTGAAATTCACTTAGTTAATTAATTTATTTAGTTGTTAACTTTACCCTAAATGATTTACTTTCCTATGATCATTAGACATTAAATTCTCCCTAAATATCCATATTATTTATCATAGATATGTTTTTTTATTAAACTGTATATCTTTTATACCTATAGTGTTCTACATTTAATGTTATATTTTTATCTAGTGAAATATTTATAAATCTGTATTGTTTACTCAATACAGATATTTGATGATAAAGATCATTTTTTATAAATTAAATTGAGTATTCAATATATGAGGAATGATTTTGACATGCAATGATGGGTGGGGACCAAAATTATATAACCCCATGATGAATCGGTATTCTCATGAGGAAAAT
Source organism: Viscum album (assembly GCA_963277665.1). Classification (NCBI taxonomy): domain Eukaryota; kingdom Viridiplantae; phylum Streptophyta; class Magnoliopsida; order Santalales; family Viscaceae; genus Viscum; species Viscum album. The sequence goes on from OY728148.1 coordinate 602,844,413, forward strand.
CAGCAAGCAATAATTTAACAGGTTTCTAATTGTTTTTTTAAATCATCTTGTGAAAGGACTTCACGGTAGAGGTATAATATTCCTGAGAACATGATGTCTAATGATTAAAAATTTCCTTAATTAAGAATTCATTCATTATTATCCAAGAGATTTTCAAAATGATATTATCTCTGGATGTATTTAATTATCAATTTATTGATTAAATGTAATATGTTTTATATTATTTACCTTTTAATGTTGATTATATGGTATCTTATTATCCAAGATATTTTCACAATGATATTATCTTTGGATGGATTTCATTATCCGTTTATTGATTAAATGAAATGTGTTTGAATTTATTTTCCTTTCCATAATTATTATTTATTATCTTATTATCCTTGAATTTTTTTTCAATGGTATTATGTATAGATGAATTTCATTCTTATTTAATTGACAAAATTGCATGTGTTTTTATTTATTTACCTTTAAATATTGATTATATATTATATTATTATGAATTTAAAGTTATTTAAATGGAACTTATTTTATACTATTTAAATTTCAATATGGATTCTGTATATTGATTCATGATAGCTTCTATTATACTTAAATTTTACTGTGCATTTGTTTTCACTCTTTTTTGTTTTCTCTCCTAGGAATCCATGAAGTTTACCATGATTGATATGAAATGATATTCTAGAGGGAATAATGTTATTCTCAAAAAATATTTATTTTGTAATTTTTGTTTTCAAATATAATATATGAATCATGTATGTATCTAGTTTACTAAGACTACTAAACTATTCGATCCTTCAGGATGAAATTCCTTATATCTTAATCTAATGTAATAAAGTAAATAATCGACTCCAGGTTATTGGGGTTGAGTTCGCTACACCTAAACTCCATTGTATTATTTTTATGGTATTCTTTTTTTTTCCTTCCAAAGTTTAATTTTTTAACTAAAAAAATTAATTTCCACTATTTTTATCATTTAGTTTTTTTTATTGTTATTCGATCTATTTAGAGTACTGAAACATGAGATAGTGTACATTCAAGAGTGGGTGAAAGTTATAAGTTCACTTTTGTGGATTTAACTCACCCCCTATTGAACTACCATAATATTATTATCTAGAACAAAAAAAGGTAGTTTCCCTTATTTTTTATTCTCATTTATATTTTTTTTAATTTCTTCTAAAACCTTCTCATTATATTGAATTAAAGTTACAATATCACTCTTTTGTTAATGATCATCCATTTTATTATAATAATACCCTTTATTATATTAAACTTTTGCACCCTTATTTAATAATTTTGTAAAAAAAATAAATTTCTATTTATTCTTATTGATAATATATTATAACTTATTCTTAGGGAAAATTGTATTTTATTTAATAACCTTCCTATGAACTACACTATAGTTTAAAAAATCCTACCAAATCCTTTGAAAAATGAAACATAATGTAAGTAAATATTCTTATTTTATATGAATTCCATGATTACTCCTTATTAAGAAGATTAATAATATTATGAAAAGTTGAATCAATATTTTCATTAACTAGAAAATAAGAAAATAATCCAAACATATAAATCACTATGTTATCATCCATTTTAAGAGGAATACAAATATATAAGGAAATATCATTTAAAATCCATGGATTCTAAAAATATTTAGTTCAATTCATGTAATAAAACCTATATTTTATAATTATAGAGTTTTTGTGTGATTGGGTTAACTATAGATTTCCCATATTTTTGTAAACTCTCATTTTCATCTTAATTTTAATATATAATTAATCATTTATTTGTTAAATGAAAACTATGGTAATACATTTCCTTCCATGAAAAGGTTTTTTTTTTCAAATGGTGTGTTGTGCTAAAGGATATAGATCTAGGATTTTTATCACTATGTAATCTTGATTCCAAGCATGGGTGGTCAAAAAAACACTAAAACCCCTAATTTATTCTAGAATAAGGTTTTAAACACTATTTTCTCATGAAAATTATCCTTATTATAATTTTTTTCCCACAATTTAGGGGGATTTATAATCATTGTGTCCCATGACCCCTATTTGGAATCATTGATGTGACCCAAAATTGATCATGCCATTGTCTGTGATAAAGATAGGGTATCCTAATTGGATCCTCCATTTTTTTCCATACTTTTATTTTTTAAAAAATTTATTTAATATAAATCAATTCAAGTAATATAAAAAATTATTTAATAATTATTTCACACTTAATAAAAAATACTGATATGAAAATAAATTTAGTATTTTAGAAATATTAACTAATATGATTTAACTTTTCTTATTTTTGAGATATAAGGACCATACATCCAAATAATGTGTTTAAATGTAAAAATTATAGCATCAATCACTAATTTATAGATATAAGATCCTTATAAGGATTCAATATTGAAATTTAAAAAAAATTACCCCTTAGGAAAACACAATCCCCAGTCAATATTACATTGTTTATTAATCATTCAAGGTTCTGTTTGAAAGATATATACATTTCATTTATGAGGTCTCTTGTTGATGGAAAACTTAATTATTAAAATTAATGAATTTTACTTATTTAAACCACCTAATAAAAACTAAAAATTCAATTGATTCTTATGATCATCCAAAAAATTAATGAGGCAATTTCAAGGGACCACTATTGTAGATCCACCCTTTAATGGTTCTAAAAAAGGTTTTATCATTTCTAAAAAATCTCTAATATTTTAAGTGATGTTAAAATCCAATTTTTATGAGCGCTCAAAAAATGGGATGATAAATGGTGGCTTTATCAATGCTGTTAGAAGCACCCTTTATCAATTCTTTTTTAGTGGCGTTAAATGGTGTCCTTATCTGTTATTTTTTAGCACTAATAAAATTTGGTTTTAACAACACTAAAAGATGTGTTGATGAATTCACCCTTTATCATCACTTTTTTAATAGAGATAAAAAAATGTAAAAAAATATTATTTTCATCATGCACCCAAACACCCCCCTTCTCAACATTCAAATCCCCCTTTCTCACTATTTTCCACTCCCCAGCCACCATCACGCACCCCCACCTTTTCTAAATTCTCATGAACACCCCCCTCCTTAATGCTATAATGCCCCCACAAATACCTTCTTGTGCCTAAACTTGATCACGTGACCTACCTTATGAGACCTGATTCCCTTTACCCCTCCGAAAAATCTTGTTTTATTTTATACTTTAGGAAATTTCTATTTACTATTATATATTTAGAAGTGTGTGATATATATATATATGCTTATATTTATTTAAATATTTTATATATTAATATTCATTTGTATATATTAGAATATAAATATAAATTTATATCAATTTACTAATACACACATATATGTTTATATAAACATAATACATACATTTGTCTAAGTATATATATTCATATATTTTTATAACGTATAAAAAATGGTTAGATATTGTTTTAAATAAAATAGATAATAATTAATTCCATATGATTTATATAATTATTTTTAAATTAATTTTTAAAATATATCAATATATTGAGATATAAATTTTATACATGACATATATTTATAGATCTATATATTGACATATATATTTATACATATTTACATGAAATTGTGTATTTTGATATAAATTTTTTTATAATTTATTTATAAATATTTACAATAAATAAATTTATGTACTAGATTTAATGTAAATGGTATATCTATAAAAATACACACATATATATATATTTACTTATATTTAGTTTATATATTTAAAAATACATTTTTATGTAAATATGATTAAATATGAATTTATATAATTGATTTATTATAAGTAAATATAATAAAATGTTCATATATTTAATTATAAATAATACTAAAATTTTAAAAATGATAAAATTTCCAAACCATAATATCTATATGAATATAATCCCAAATAATAAATTTAGTCCCCACTAAAAAAGAATAATAAGACTCTCTAAAACAAAGATGAAATACTATCAAATATTAAAAAATCTAGGGTATCCCAAATAAAAAAATCAATTTTGGAGGTCTTCTGGGCCTTTTGACCATGAAGAAATAGTGACTTGAATTTACCTAGTCAAAACATCAGAGATCTTTTTGTAGGATTTGATTTGATATATGGTAGAGATCAAACGGACACTCAGATAAAAAGTTATGTCCATTTGAATTTCAAGTCATGTTTTCAACTTATCTTAGATCATTCAATATTTTATTGAATTTTTATGTCATCTTATAGTTATTAAATGACTATTACTTGATATTAATTCATAAATTATTAATTAATATTATTTTTTAATTATTTTATTTTCCATTTTTACTAATTATCTTATATATTAAGTGTAAATGGGTATTTATCCTTATATAAATCTTATTTAATAAAATATATTATATTTATATTAATATAAATATATTAATATTGTCACGCCTGGACTCCGCTCTGATGTATGACCTTAATTTTAAATTTTTATTTCATGAGTTTAATCGCTTGCTTATTTAATTACTGGTTTTAAGTACGGTCTGAACTTGATGTGAGGCCTTTGTTGTGGTGCTGATAAATGCACTTTATCTCTACACCGCTTAGTACACGGGCAGAGCACGGGCGTAGCCGCTTGACCTTGCCTTTTTATCATGCGGCGCTCGCTACGCGAACATTCTTTTGTCGGGCGATTAACTTTAGTTTCAAAGTATTATTATTATTATATTATTGTTATTGTTATTATGATTATTATTTTTATTGTTACAATATTATTATTATCATTATTACTATTTTTATTATTATTATTACTAGGATGTTATTAATGTAATTAAATTTATTTTTGATTAGCTTGTTTAACTCCCTCTCCCCCCTCCAAAACCCTAGCCGCCACCCTTTTTTTTTCTTTTTTTTCTCTCCTCTTTCTTCCTCCCCACGTTTTTCTTCTCTCCCTCATTTCTCTCCTTCCGCGGCACACCCCACCCTTCCCTCTTCTCTCCCTTTTCTCCCCTCTTACCCACTGCACCCTCCCTCGCCGCACCTCACTTCTTCTTCTCCCCTTTCTTCTCCTTCTCCCTTTCTCCTCCTCTCTTCCCCGCGCGCCACCCCTCCTCCTTCTCTCTGTTTTTTTTTTTTCTTCTTCTCCTCCTTCTTCTTCTTCTTTTCTTCCTCTCATTCCTTCTCTTCTCTTCTACCGCGCTCCACCTCCCTTACCGCCTCCTGCTTGGTCACGCCTTCCCCGCTCAGCCGCTCTCCCTGCCACCTCCGTCAGGCTGGCCGGCACCCTGCCTCTGCACGCCGGACTAGCCCTCTGCCTCGGGCTGCCCCTGCTGCGTCCCTGCTGCATCCACGCCAGACCCGCATCGGACCAGCCACCCGCACTCGCGCTGGACCAGCCACCAGCACTCCTCCCCTTGCTGGAACAGCCGCCGGATTAGCTTCCTGTACCCCTCTCAGGCCGCCCCTGCTGCACCCGCGCCGGATCAGCCTCTCGCACCCCTCCCGGGCCGCCCCTACTGCACCCACACCGAACCACGCACCCGGTTTCTATTAGTTTTCTTTTTGTTGGTTTAATTAACGTTTTATTTTATTTAACATTTTATTTTGTTATTATTATTATTATGTTAATAATGATATTATTATTATATTATTATTTCTATTATGAATATGTTAATATTATGATTATGCTATTATTATTATTATAATAATAATATTGTTATTATTATTATTATAATAATATTATTGTTATTATTATTATGTTATTATTATTCTTATTATTATCATTATTGCTATTATTATTATTATGTTATTATTATTATTGAACCTGTTTAACGGTCTACTGTTTTAGGACCTATTTGACGGCGCAATACGGTACGACCATTACTCAATGGGAGTTCTGCACCGTGTCGTTTTCCGTTCCTATTTGAGGTAGGTGGTTCCACACACAAGTATTTGTTTACAATCATTTGCTTGCTTATTTAATTAATTTAATGATTTATCAATTTGTTTACAAACTGTAGTGTGTGAGTTAGGAAGTGTAGATGACGCAGTTTATATTTTGGCGTGTGTCAGCATATGTTCTATTTTAAAAAAATGGGTTGAGTGACTTTTTCCCTTCAAAAACTTTTGCGACATGTTTGAAACTATTTAATAATTTTTTTAGTGGGTTTCTCAATTATCAAAGTGTTTTGTTAAGTTTTGTAGCTAGTTTAATTTAATGTGTAAGGGACGCAGATTTAGTTTTATTTAAAAAAAGTTTTGTGTGCATGTGGTTTTCAAAAAAGATATCACTGTGCAGGTGACATGTTATGTGAACTTTAAATTTTTAGGTGAGCACAAGGAGGGAAGTCGGGGTATTAGGTGGGGAGACTAGGACTAGTGAGCTAGTGTTCTGGAGATGACCCGACCCAGTTTCACTGGCAAGTTTGATGATTGCAACACTAACTAAACATATGATATCTGAGGGTCATGGCCTTCTAAGCCACGTGTTCTGAGGGTCGTGGCCTTCTAAGCCACGTTATCTGAGGTTCGTGGCCACCTAAGCCACGTTTCACTGAGACACGACGTTCTAGGGTCCCACATGCTCTAGTACCCTTTTGGGCCTCTCCCATCCTTTGGTGTTACCGGTTACTTTGCGTGCACAATGATACGTGATATGTCACTTGAATTACTACCCTAATGTGTTTATCTTGAACTGTCTTTCTTTTAAATCATTTTATGAAAACCATTTCTTTTTTTTCATTTCTTTCTTTCTTTATTTCTTTCTTTCTTTATTTAGCATTGAAAATGGTTTGTCTTTTGATATTTGTGCGTGGAATCTTTTCTTGGTGATATCCTGTTGGGCGATTTCTCACACCCTACTTACACCCTTGGGTGTAAGTAGATTTGTTTACTTCTGATACATGTAAGGGTCCAGCTTTTGGGAGCAGTGGTTCAGGTTGTTAGCTGGCCTATCTACGTGGTGTTTTGGTGGTGGCTTAGGGGCGGTGTCCTCACACCGGGCGACAGTTCTTAGGTTGGTTTTGGCCACCATGTTTTAGTGTTATTTGGATTTGGAATACTTGTGACTCAAAAACCTATTTTGGTTAAATACACGTTTGACTGTAACCTTTACTTTTGTTTGGTTTACTTTGGTTGGTTGCTTTATATTTGTTCACTCGGGTAAATCGTTCCCAAAGTTTAAATTGATACCCGGGCACTTGTGCCAGCCCGTGGGGATCGGGGACGCCCTTCGGGCCTTGCCGCGGGTCGGGTCGGGCATCGAGTTGATGGCGACCCGATTCGGTTCGTGACAAACTGGTATCAGAGGAGGTTAGTTCGTGGTTTATGTTATTTGGGATGAGTTGGATTATACAGGAGTTGGGTCTGTTGGGGCTCAGAATTCATGTTGCGAGTAGGGTGCCTGGCCAGCACACCTCGTGACAGATACTGAGTCACCATGGGTTGTCAGGGTGCTTGTTCACTTATTTTCTAGGTGGGACGTGCAGGCTGCAGACTGTACGTGGACACCAGGCAAGAAAGTAGAGTTTTTGCACGAAGTCGTTTTTGCATGTTTGATTTACTGATGATTATTTATCTTGTTGAAAAATTTAGTTCCTTTTGAGATATGTGATATTGATGGTATTCCTTCTTGACTGTTGGCCTTTGCAGTAAGATGCCTCCCTGGAGAGCTCCCATGCACCCATGGGAGGAAGCCGAAGAGAGTTCTCCCACACCGCTTGATCAGAGATTGGTAGAGGCTATGGTCTGAGCCATTCAGGCTTTGGGACAAGGGGAGACTCTTGCCCCTGCCCCTATTCCATCTAGAGGGGAAGATTTTGGCTCCAGGAAGGATAGAGCTCAGAAGTTTCTAAAGAAAAAACATCCATCATTCCGAGGTAGTTCAGAACCTCAGGAGGCATAGGAATGGCTTGAAAAGATAGAACGTATGTTCTAATTCCTTGACACGCCCGAGGAAGTCAGGGTGAAGTGTGCCTCGTTCCAGATAGAGGGTTCCAGTCATAAATGGTGGGAATCAGTGATCCAGGCTAGGAAGCATGAGCACATGAGTTGGAAAGATTTCAAGGTGATCTTCAACGAGCAATATTGTCCAGAGTTCCTAGCCTATGCTAGATCTCAGGAGTTCATGGACCTTTCGCAAGGGAATCTGAAAGTGATGGAGTATGCGAACCGCTTTGCTGAACTAGTATGGTACGCACCTGAGATAGTTTCGAGCGAATTCTTGAAAGCTCGGAAGTTTGAGAAGGGCCTTCGACCAGAAATCCACTCCCAGGTTTTCTTATTCAAGCTGAAGACTTATGCTGAGGTGGTCGATCGTTCTTGTATGGCCGAGATTGACCAGAAGGGAAAGTTGGGGTTTTCTGGATCAGTGTCAGGGCTTGGCAGTGGCAGTTCATCTGAGAAGAAGAGGAAGCGTGATGAGCAATGGAAGAAGAGTGATGGCAGCTCAGGTCATCCTCCCAGGAAGTTTTCATCTGGGGCTTCTGGTGCAGGGTCTGTAGTGTGCCATCAGTGTGGAAGGGTAGGTCACATCCGACCTGTTTGTCCATACCCTTCCAGACCATGCCATAGATGTGGAGTTGTGGGACATCTACAGCGCTTCTGCAGGACTGCACGCCCTTACCAGAGTGGGGCTGGATCGGTGGCTTCTAGAGGGGTATCAGTTTAGTCAGAGCCGACCAGAACGATAGGATCTCGGTTCGGTGGCCGTGGTGGTAGGACCGGATCGTCTTCAGGGCAGAGCCAGATCAGGGCAGAGCCTCAGGCGAGTGGTCGTTCTCAGGAAGGGACCAGACTTTTTCAGGTTGTGGATCAGGCACCGGTAGGATTTGATGCAGGGCCTTCGACGGTTCGAGGTACTATTCTGGTTGCATCTTCCATAGCTGCAGTTTTATTTGATACTAGTGATTCAGTTTCTTTTATATCTTCTCACCTTGTGAATCTGCTGAACCTACCAACCGAGCTGTTATCGTTTGCTATGGAGTTGGCAACACCGTTGGGGAAAAAGAGGGAGCAGGGCCTTAGGTGCCCATCATGCGCACTCTCTGTGTCGGGAGTCGATATGGAATGGTATTTCTTGGTCCTTGACATGGAACTATTAGATTTGATCCTCAGTATGGATTGGATGGTGTGTTTTCAGGCGCACATTGATTGCTATCAGCGCCGAGTCAGTTTTACGGCACCAGATGAGACTCCCCAGTTATTTCACGGAGAATGGGATCCTCGGTCGGGACGTGTGGGACCTCCACTCCCTGAGCTGGGAAATCTTTCTCATCAGTTTTCGTCGCTCACGCTGTAGGACGATGGTGGTGGTATTTCATAGGGCGGGTTACCTCGTGTAGTGGATGAGTTCCCAAAGGTCTTCCCAGATGATTTTTCTGGCTTACCCCCAGAGCAGGACGTGGAGTTCTCGATTGAGTTGGCGCCGGGAACACAGCCTATATCTCTTCCCTCATATCGCATGGCCCCCACCGAATTGAGGGAATTAAAGATACAGCTGGACGATTTGGAATCCAAATGATTCATTCACCCGAGTATCTCTCCTTGGGCCGCACCGGTTTTATTTGTGAAGAAGGCCGATGGAACCCTTCGGTTGTGCATTGATTACCGAAAATTGAACAAGGTAACCATCAAGAATAAATACCCTTTGCCCTGGATTGACGATTTGTTTGACCAGTTGAAGGGGGCAAAGTGGTTCTCCAAGATTGATTTGCGTTCGGAATACCACCAGCTCAGGGTGAGAGAAGCAGATATCCCGAAGACGGCTTTCCGAAGCAGTTACGGTCACTTCGAGTACTTGGTCATGCCTTTCGGACGGATGAATGCTCCTGCAGTATTTATGGCGCTCATGAATAGGGTGTTCCACCAATATCTCGACTCATTTTTCGTGGTATTCGTGGATGACATCCTGGTTTATTCTGGATCTGAGGAGGAGCATGATCATCACCTGCGCGTTGTTTTGGGCACTTTGAGGGATCACCGCCTATATGAAAAACTCTCGAAGTGCACTTTCTAGATCAGGGAAGTGAAGTTTCTGGGGCATGTCATCTCAGAACAAGGGGTTTCAGTGGATCCCGAAAAGATCAGGGTAGTTATGTCATGGGAGCAGACGAGAAATGTGTTTGAGATCAGGAGTTTTCTGGGCTTGGCTGGTTATTACAGGCGCTTTGTCCGGGACTTCTCACGGCTTGCCTCCCCCATGACCGCACTCACCCAGAAAGGGGTGAAGTTTGAGTGGAGCCCATAGTGCCAGACATCTTTTGAGGAGTTGAAGTGGTGGTTAACCACCGCACCTGTGTTGACCTAACCAGAGTCAGGAAAGGGCTATGTGGTGTACTGTGATGCTTCAGGTACGGGCCTTAGATGTGTGCTCATGCAGGATGACCATGTTGTGGCTTATGGTTCTCGCCAACTCTGGCCGCATGAGAAGAACTATCCGACTCACGACTTGGAGTTGGAAGCAGTGATGCATGCCTTAAAGACGTGGTGTCACTATCTTTTTGTGGAGAAGTTTGTGGTATATTCTGACCATAAGATCCTGGACTATATTTTCTCTCAGAATGATCTCAATTTGAGGCAGCGCCGCTGGATCGAGTACCTGCAGGGTTTTGACTTTGATATTGTCTATACCCCTGGAAAGGGTAATGTGGTAGCTGGCGCTTTGAGCAGAAAAGTACCAGTGTAGGCGTTGAGGAAGTCCAGCGATGAGTGGACTTTGATGGGGCTCTTCGCCCAGATGCACTTGGAGAGCAGGGAGCACAGTGGATGTACTTTCTTGGCTAGCATCCAGTTGACTCCTGCTCTTCTGGAGTTGATTCAGCGGGAGAAGCCTGGTGATGAGTTGTGTTAGCGATCTATGCAGTTTCTTCATGGTGGGGAGACTCCTTCTGATTGGTCTTTGTCTTCCCATAGGGTCTTATGCTTCAAGGGTCGTTTTGTAGTGTTGTTGTCTCTGCAGAAGGTGGTGATGCAGGATAGCCACCAATCTCAGTGGGTCGTCCATCTTGGTACCACCAAGATGTATTACGATGTTCGTTGTCAGTTCTGGTGGCCAGGTATGAGACGGGACATAGCCGACTTTGTATCCAGATGCTATATTTTCCAGCAGGTAAAAGCAGAGCATCAGAGACCATCTGGCCTACTCAAGCCATTACCCATTCCTACCTGGAAATGGGACGAGGTCTCCATGGACTTCATTATTGGTTTTCCTCGTACACCTCGGGGGAGGAATGCTATCTGGGTAGTGATTGACCGCTTAACCAAGTCAGCTCACTTTATTCCGATCGGAGATACAGTGAAGGTAGAGGAGTTGGGCCGCTTGTATGTTCAGGAGGTGGTCAGACTTCACAATGTGCCGTCGGCAGTTGTTTCTGACAGGGATCCCCGGTTTACATGTCGTTTTTGGGGAGGCCTCCAGAAGGCTCTAGGGTTGCAGATTAAGATGAGCATGGCATACCATCCTCAGACCGATGTTCAGACGGAGCGGGCGAATCAAATTCTGGAAGACATGCTCTGAGCCTGTGTGTTAGATTTTGGAGGCTCATGGGATAGCCATTTGGGACTGGTCGAGTTTGCTTATAATAATAGTTACCATTCTTCCATCAGAATGGCACCCTTTGAGGTGCTCTATGGTCGGCCTTGTTGGTCTCCTCTGTGTTGGGCTGAGGTAGGAGAGGCCTCGCTCTTGGGACTGATCCTTGTTCAGGAGACGTCTGAGAAGGTCAAGCTGATTAGGCAGCGGTTGTTGACAGCTCAGAGTCTCCACAAGTCTTATGCATATTAGAGGCAGCGGGATCTTGAGTTTTCAGTGGGGGACAGAGTGTTCCTGAAAGTGGCCCCTCGCTTGGGTCACCGTCATTTGGGGAAGCAGGGGAAGCAGGGGAAGCTGACACCGAGATATGTTGGACCCTTCGAGATTCTTGAACAGATTGGCAAGGTGGCATACAGGTTATCTTTGCCCTCGCAGTTGACGTCGATTCATGATGTATTTCATGTCTCCCAACTAAAGAAGTACAACCCCAACTCGTTGCATGTGCTGAATTGGGAGGAGATGGAGATAGAGTCCGACTTGTCTGTGGTTGAGCGACCAGTGCCTATAGTGGATTCTAAGAAAAAGGTGTTGCGTGGAAAGTCCATTCCTCTGGTTCGTATTCTCTGGCAGCACGGGAATGATGAGCATGAGACTTGGGAGCGGAAGTCGTGGATCAAGCAGGAGTACCCTTTTCTATTCTTTGATCAGGCATTGAGCTGACTTTCTGAGGGCAGAAAGTTTTCATGGTGGGGAGAATTGTCACGCCTGGACTCCGCTCTGAGGTATGACCTTAATTTTAAATTTTTATTTCATGAGTTTAATCGCTTGCTTATTTAATTACTGGTTTTAAGTGCAGGTTGAACCTGATGTGAGGCCTTTGCTGTTGCGCTGATAAATGCGTTTTATCTCTACACCGCTCGGTGCACGGGCAGAGCACGGGCGTAGCCGCTTGACCTTGCCTTTTTATCATGCGGCGCTCGCTACGCGAACATTATTTTACCAGGCGATTAACTTTAGTTTCAAAGTATTATTATTATTATATTATTGTTATTGTTATTATGATTATTATTTTTATTATTACGATATTATTATTATCATTATTACTATTGTTATTATTATTATTACTAGGATGTTATTAATGTAATTAAATTTATTTTTGATTAGCTTGTTTAACTCCCTCACCCCCCTCCAAAACCCTAGCCGCCACCCTTTTTTTTCTCCTCTTTCTTCCTCCCCACGTTTTTCTTCTCTCCCTCATTTCTCTCCTTCTTCTGCAGCGCACCCCACCCTTCCCTCTTCTCTCCCTTTTCTCCCCTCTTACCCGCTGCACCCTCCCTCGCCGCACCTCACTTCTTCTTCTCCCCTTTCTTCTCCTTCTCCCTTTCTCCTCCTCTCTTCCCCACGCGCCACCCCTCCTCCTTCTCTCTTTTTTTTTCTTCTTCTCCTCCTTCTTCTTCTTATTTTCTTCCTCTCCTTCCTTCTCTTCTCTTCTGTCGCGCTCCACCTCCCTTCCCGCCTCCTGCTCGGCCACGTCTTCCCCGCTCGGCCGCTCTCCCTGCCACCTCCATCAGGCCGGTCGGCGCCTTGCCTCTACACGCCAGACTAGCCCTCCGCCTCGGGCCGCCCTTGCTGCGTCCCTGCTGCATCCACGCCGGACCCGTGTCGGACCAGCCACCCGCACTCGCGCCGGACCAGCCACCCGCACTCCTCCCCTTTCTGGAACAGCCGCCAGATCAGCTTCTCGTACCCCTCTCGGGCCGCCCCTGCTGCACCCGCGCCAGATCAGCCTCCCGTACCCCTCCTGGGCCGCCCCTACTGTACCCACGCCGAACCACGCACCCGGTTTCTGTTCGTTTTCTTTTTGTTGGTTTAATTAATGTTTTATTTTATTTAACATTTTATTTTGTTATTATTATTATTATGTTAATAATGATATTATTATTATATTATTATTGTTGTTATGAATATGTTAATATTATGATTATGCTATTATTATTATTAGTATACTATTATTGTTATTATTATTATTATGTTATTATTATTCTTATTATTATAATTATTGATATTATTATTATTATGTTATTATTATTATTGAACCTATTTAACAGTCTACTATTTTAGGACCTGTTTGACGGTGCAATATGGTGCGACCATTACGCAACGAGAGTTTTGCGCCGTGTCGTTTTCCAATCCTATTTGAGGTAGGTGGTTCCGCACACAAGTATTTGTTTACAATCATTTGCTTGATTATTTAATTAATTTAATGATTTATCAATTTTTTTACAAACTGCAGTGTGTGAGTTAGGAAGTGCAGATGATGCAGTTTATATTTTTGCATGTGTCAGCATATGTTCTATTTTAAAAAAAATGGGTTGAGTGAATTTTTCCCTTCAAAAATTTTTGCGAAATGTTTGAAACTTTTTAATAATTTCTTTTAGTGGGTTTCTCAATTATCAAAGTGTTTTGTTAAGTTGTGTAGCTAGTTTAATTTAATGTGTAGGGATGTAGATTTAGTTTTATTTAAAAAAAAGTTTTGTGTGCGTGTGGTTTTCAAAAAAGATATCACTGTGCAGGTGACATGTTATGTGAACTTTGAATTTTTAGGTGAGCACAAGGAGAGAAGCCAGGATATTAGGTGGGGAGACTAGGACTAGTGAGCTAGTGTTCTGGAGATGACCCGACCCAGTTTCACTGGCAAGTTTGAAGATTGAAACACTAACTAAACATATGATATCTGAGGGTCGTGGCCTTCTAAGACACTTTTTCTGAGGTTCATGGCCTTCTAAGCCACGTTATCTGAGGGTCGTAGCCACCTAAGCCACGTTTCACCAAGACACGACATTCTAGGGTCCCACATGCTCTAGTACCCTTTTGGGACTCTCCCATCCTTTGGTGCTATCAGTTACTTTGCATGCACAATGATACGTGATATGTCACTTGAATTACTACCCTAATGTGTTTATCTTGAACTGTCTTTCTTTTAAATCGTTTTATGAAAACCATTTCTTTTTTTGCATTTCTTTCTTTCTTTCTTTCTTTCTTTATTTATTTAGCATTGCAAATGGTTTGTCTTTTGATATTTGTGCGTGGAATCTTTTCTTGGTGATATCCTGCTGGGCGATTTCTCACACCCTACTTACACCCTTGGGTGTAAGTAGATTTTTTTACTTCTGATACAGGTAAGGGTCCAGCTTTTGGGAGCAGTGGTTTAGGTTGTCAGCTGGCCTATCTACGTGGCGTTTTGGTGGTGGCTTAGGGGCGGTGTCCTCACACCGAGAGACAGTTCTTAGGTTGGTTTTGGCCACCTTGTTTTAGTGTTATTTGGATTTGGAATACTTGTGACTCAAAAACCTGTTTTGGTTAAATACACGTTTGACTGTAACCGTTACTTTTGTTTTTGTTTCCTTTGGTTGGCTGCTTTATATTTGTTCACTCGGGTAAATCGTTCCCAAAGTTTAAATTGATACCTGGGCACTTGTGCCAACCCGTGGGGATCGGGGACGCCCTTTGGGCCTTGCCGCGGGTCGGGTCGGGCGTCGTGTTGATGGCGACCCGATTCGGTTCGTGAAAAATATTTTAATATTTTATATTGAATTAACTAAAAAAATTTATAAAATTTACACTTTATCAGTTCTAGGAAAAAAATCATAAATGTGGCCTTTATCTGTGCTGCTAAAAAACACTAATAAATCCCCACCATCTATTCTTTTTTACTATAACTGATAAATTCCCCGCTTTATCATTTTTTTTTTCTAGTTCTGATAAAATATGGATTTATTAGTGTTTTTTAGCAATGATAATAGAACCCTTTATCAGCACTAGAAAAAACACTAATAAAGGGGGACCTTTATCAGTGAAAAAAAGTGATGATACATGGGGGCATTTATCAATGCTAAAAAATCACTGCTAAAGGGGGGACATTTATCATCACTTTTTTAGTAGCACTAATAAAGTCTTCCTTTATAACTTCTTTATTAGAATTGATAAAGTTCCCCTTTATCAATTATTTTTTCTAGTGCTGATAAATGCTAGAACTATATTTATCTCAATCTGTAGTAGTGGACCAAATTATAAAAATAAAAATAAAATTATATTTTAAGAACCTACACACTAAAATATCTCCACTTTCAAGGATTTTTCATCTCAAAAATGAATAATAAAGAAAAATATATAGATACCTTACTTAAAACTAGGCCTCATATCCCCTAGTTCACTCCTTGATGTCTTCTACTTCCAAAGGTCCCCCAAATTGGGAGAAATATTTAAATTAAATAACTCTCCTTTTTATCAATATTTCTATTGTCTATCTAAAAATGTCATGAAATATTCTATATCTAGCTCTCCCCAATCGATAATTTTTGTGAGATATTAAAAGTTTCTTATAATCTATGATACCTAGAGTCTATTTTAACTCTATATATGAAGTAAATTCCATATAATACAACACATATCTAGCACAACTCAAGATCTATAATGGGTAAATGGATTTTATGTATAATTAAATACCACAAAAAAACCTCATTTGACCTCAACATGAGACCAATATTAGAAAAAATAGAATCACACTTTGAATTAAAAGAGCCTTAGCCTTTGATTCACATAGAAACATTGGAGAATATGAACTATACTCATCCACTCATTGATCAAAAAATATTTTTAATATATCTTGGTGAATTAGGAACGGCATGAACATCACAGGTTCTTCAATCTCCATCTTGGATAGGGTTGAAGTCCAACACAAATGATCGTAACTTATACTTGTACACATGGTGAATCTACTCTATTAGGTTTTTCAACTAAGGATAGAATAATATACTCAATTTCACTAATGTGCATAACACTGATTGTAAGATCTATCACAAAGGATAGGTTAATATTTCATCACAATCAGATTTTATCATCAATGATACTATCTGATGTTGAACAACATTGACCAAAAAATGAGTTTTAAGGTCATCAAGTATTTTAAAAAGTTGTGAAAATATATAACCAAACCCAAGATCATTTGAAATGTGGATATAATAAATGAATTAATAACACAAATAAAACACACCTTTATCCATATAGATCATTAAATTTGTGATTTTGATGATATATAATTAGAACAACCCGATGGATTTGTTCCTCTAAATATAATCCACAAATTATGGAATCTCTAAATACTATTTTAAAAGGATCTCATTTACTCCCAAAATATGTGTGTATCTCATTAGAGTAAATAAATCAAGAATAATGGTGAGTTTTTATAAAGTTTTTCTAAATTTTCTATATATTACAAGGAAGTTATAAACCCCTTTATATAAACCACCTACATTTATAAAGCATCTATTAGAAGATCATTTATTTCATATATCATGGATGATACTTGACCACAATGATATAAATTATTATTATTTTTCTTTATTAACCATTTTATCCTTGAAATATTTAATAATTAAAAATAATAATTAAACATAACTAGATAAATCATCAAATAATGTGTGAGACAAATAAATCATATTATCTATATAAAAATACCACATATGTAACATTAATATGGTATCTCATATAATATGCTCAAAATGAAAAAAAAAATTATATTTCATATCAAACCATGTTATATGGTATTTAGTGAATTTTATCTTTCAACATCTCACTTATGCAAAGTCTTAATGATAATATGTATGTTTCGTAATAAATTATGAAATCATAATCAAACTCTTTTGAAAAAAAAGTATAATATAAACTCTTTTATTTTTCAAAACCATTGTGTTAAAAAAATACTTATTCTATAAACCTATGTGTAACCCTATATACATTTATAGAATTGAAAATGATTATGAATTTATAAATCATAATCATATAAAAATATAAATTTCTTGTAAATAATCATTGATAATCAAGCTACAAAGGGATTTGGTATGATCTTTAACAAAAATTCGTATCATTATATGAAAATTTCCACCGCAAAAGTCTCTATATATTGTATATATATATATTTATATGATCCATTTATCCAATGAAAAGAGTAAATCCATGAGAGTTGGAATATTTAAATCTCACATGGTCCAACCCAAATTTTCTTGATTATATAAAATTTATTAACTTATTTAGATGAATATAACACATGTTAGTAAACTAAGTAGATAAGAACATGATATATCACTTAACTAAGAATGAACATGAATTCATTTAAGTATAATTAAATCAATTTATTAGATTTTATACCAATCATATAGGATTAAAATACCATATTTGTTAATAAAAACCAAGAACTTGATCAAAAATGTCACGAACCAACTCGGGTCGACCCTGAACCGGTCACCCGAGCCGATCCACGACATGACCCAAGAGGCGTTCCCGATCTTCCCGAGCTGGCGACAAGCACCAGGGCATCAATAGAGAGCAAGTGGGAACGATTTCTCCCAACATAAATAAAGTAGTATAAATAAAACAGAGTAGTGCAAAAATAAATAAACAAAGTAATGTAAGTAAACAAGAACAAAGAAAAATAAAACTAACCAAAAAGGGCAACCACTATCTCTGTGTGACCTCGCGGGTCACTCTCCAACTCACGACCAAACATCACCCAAAGCGAACGCACCCAATATATATCCTGAAAAAATACTAAAAACAAAAAAGAACTATAGCCGTGAGTATTAAAACTTAGTTGGTTAGCCTGATATCTATTCCCAATGCACTACCTTTAAATAAAGAATCTACCAATTCTAGGTTTGAACTAAATTATATAAAATATTAGTTTTCACACACTCTTTAATTTCTAAAACAAGTATCAGTCCATTTCCCTTTTATTTAAAAAAAGTTTAATGTTTGAAGGGAATAGGTACATTTCATATTAAAACATTTTCTGCGAACAATTTAGGAATCCATACTTCAGTTATAATCCAAAAAGGAAAACCACACTTAACACACAACACACGCCAAGGGCAATGGGAAAAATTGCACACACGAGCTAGCAACCGAACTAGACCTCTCAATCGTGTGCCACATACAAATAAATACTAAATGAAACATGGGTCGAACCTAGGAGATCATGAACAATCTAGAACGTACTATACATCTGACTCATCCTGAAATAATGCTCTAACTCGATGACGTCATAACGCCCTAACACTCGGTATATCCCTGCATGGCCTAACCAAAGGGCCCAATCCCTATAGCAGCAATAACTCAGTATTCCTCTGTTATGGGGGCACTAGCTAGTGCTTAATCTAAACTAGTGCGGCAATCGTTCTCAGAAGATTCACTCACTATGCCAGGTTCTCATGTCAACACATGCAGTAAAAAGGGGTGCGTCCACAATGTAAATCAATCAGTCACGATGCACAAACATCACATACAGCTCATGCAATCAACACACACAAAAGATCACCCCTGAGTGGGTTTTCCAAAATAATTTATTTTATTTAAGTGTCAAACGGGCCTTCACCAATTTTAATGAAAAACCTCATTTCTCGAAAAAAACCAAAACACTTTTTCAGAAGAAATCATCTATCTTTAAAACTAGAACTACATTTTGAAATTCTGTGAATTATGTTTAAAATACAAATGGGCATTCTTTTACTACTGGGTGTCTGCTCATAAAGAAAATATTTTGAGTGTCGTGTATAAAATAAACAACTCTTTTTACACCAAATAATCATTTTAAAATTAATTATCTATATTATTTCTCATTAATTAAAATTAATAAAATATCAAGAAATTAATAAATTCTAAATTTAAAGGTAAGTGATGTGGGGGACCTACCTCGAGACCAAGGCACAACGATAGCGCAAGCTTGGAAACCAGACATGGCGATGACGCTCACTCGGAAACACCCCGCGTGGGTCCTAAAAAGTTAAACTGACCCAAATAAAATTTAATTAATAAAAAATCTAATCAAACCAAGGCATATATATATATATATAAGACATATATATATATATCAAATATAAATATCAATGGGTATAAAATAAAAGGGGTATACCAATGGGGGTCGCGACTAGAAAAAGTTCATCGGAGGGCTGGTCGGGCAGCACCGGCAGGGTGAGGGCATCGAAACAAGGCAGCGCCGGGAAGAGGTAGAGGCACTGCAGAAGGAGGGTGGTGTGGTGGAGCGGTTGTGTGGAGGTGCTGCAGGCGTGCTACAGGAGGAGGGAGAGCCGTAAGGGCAAGTCGGAGCTGGGCGCTGCTGTAGGAGGGATGGCGATCGGGACTCACAGGGACGAACGGAGCGTTGTTGAAGGAGGGTTGCAACAGGAAGAAGAGAGCGCAGGGGCAGGTCACGTAGGGAGCCGATTGAGGGGGCAGCCTCATGGAAGAAGCAAAAGAGAGAAGAAAAAAATAAAGAGGGGGAAATAGAGGGGAAAAAGGATAAGATAAAATAAATAAATAAAAAGGTAAAGTAAATAAATAATAATAACAGTCTAATAATAATGATAATAATAATAATAATAACAATAATAATAATAATCTAAAAACAATAGTAATAATAATAATAATAACAATATTATAAATTATTGTTGTTATTATTATTAAACATTTTATAAAAAAAAATTTAATTTAATTTATTCTTTTAATTTTATTATTTTTCTAAACTGGTGGGCAACCGCGGTGACCATGCACCCACCCGGACCGAATGCGCGGTGACCGCTAGCAGTGTGGTGACTGCGCATTGGCCCGAGACCCACCGAAAAAATCAATGCTTCAAAAATTCAAACCCGGACCCAAATTCGACTCTACCCAGAGTCGCAGGTCTGAGAAAAATAAAATAAAAACATGGGTGTCCGTGGTCGGGGTGTGACAATTCTCCCCACCACAGACACTTTCTTCCCCCAGAAAGTCACCAAGACAACAGTTGACACAACTTGAGTTCATTTCCAGACAAAATCATAGATAACCGAGAGCTTTGGGGTAACCATTTCCAACAAACGTAACACCCGACCAATTCGAAGAAAACCACTGCCCGAGATTGAGGGGAGAACATGAGGGGGTTCTCCCCACCTTAAGAATTCATTAATACAAAAACCCTTGAAACCCGAACAACCCCCCCCCCCCCCGGGGGGGGAAACATGGGGACTCCCAAACCAAACTCATTCATTTTCCCCACATGTACTAAACAACACACCTGAGACTTGACGAAAATCTTTCTACAGAACAATCCAGCAACTTGAGAATGAGAAATTAACTCAACACCTCTCATCAACTTCACAAAACGAACATTCCCCTATCGAAAACAACTATGACCAACTCAAAGACAGAACATGTCCGTTTATTCATGGGCCCACACCATTCAGAGATACCAAACAACTTAAGAACCACACTGAGAGCAGATAAGATCGCCTGGATTGTGGGGGAACGAGCTTATCACGCCACCACAACAAGGATGATCTTACGACAATGGTGAGAATCGAACAAGGGAAATTTTGGATATTTTCATTCTAAAGCCGAATACATTATCCAGACTGAGGTTCCACACACCCTTGGAAACTCCTGACTGTGCGCGAGCTTCACCCCGAGACCTGTGGCTGGGGCCCTCATAGCTGAAGCGTCTTCTTCCTCACAGTCAGGCATTTTCATCTTCTGGTATCTAACTCATTCTGTTCTATGATTCGAACAACCACGATGATAGTACATTTTCAAAGGGATGAAACATGAAGACTTAGACTGTCTAGACAGGCCATACTGGTGGCGCACAAGAGAGCGGTCTGACGTACTAGGAGCCGGTACCAATGAGGATAGTTTCTTGGAGACAGGTTCCACCGTCCTGCACTCCTTGTCAGGTGGGGAACCTTCGTGGAAGTTTACCACCATTAATCACACCCAAAACTCTAACGACGATGAGAAATTTCATCTTTACTAACCCATAACTGAACCCTCAAATAACTCTAGGGCGGTACGAACCTTAACTACCCTGGGAGTTCCCAACAACCCGAAGACACGCTATCTTTCAGAACAAAACAACTACCTCTGACAGACTTCGACTACCTCGATAAGCAAGCAACACACCAAAGGAACTGAGAATTGAGCATGAAGCATTGACAACTTTGGGAGGATTTCTGGGCGGCATACTCATAACAACACAAAAAATACCATCAAGACTGGCATCAAGCCAAAACTCAATCAAAGAAACAACACAAGCTAAGGGCAATAGGCCCATAATCCAAACATATACAAACAAGGAGAAAACACTTTTCCAAAACCATTATTTCTTTACTATTTTAAAAAAACTCACCAATGGAACCTTATAAACCGTCACATGTACGTTTATTCAATCCCTCTCACATCTTCTGCGAACAAGTGCCTCCACGCTCTTTCCATGCATATCCACGCACATGTGACCCTCTATAAGGAGTGTCAATGTTCAAACACTTCTTTTCCTAACCAAATCCAAACACATACCAAGTTTTTATTCCAAACCGATACACCTCCTCATTAAAAACCCACTTTAGTAATTTCAAAAACAATTTGGAAGAAACACTTTTCCATTTAAAAACCAATTTCACTTTTAACACACACTCAAATCAACTGAGACTAAAACAAAACACAGGTAGTAATAACCCACTGGAATGAAGAACTAGTGCATATGTCTGACCTAGTGGCATGGTGGTGAGACATGCCCCAAGTAAAGAAAAACACTAAGAGGACCTTAAACCGGACACTTGGACTCCACATGGGTCACTACCCCATGTGAGGCTGCAAAGTGAACTGATTCACCTCCATTGTCATCCCTTAATCTGAAACAACTAAGGAAAAGTGACTCAAATCCCGGACTAACCCTAGTAACTCAGGTCTCTTTACGAGTGGTGGTGATCAGGCACTGACCCATAACCTACCTCCAGAGCCCCGACAGTCCTAATCTCCTTCTACCAGACATCCCAAATAAAAAAGGGCGCTTTGAAAAGCGAGGTCCTCTAGGATCGGACCTGCTCTGATACCATTTTTTCACAAACCAACCCGGGTCGACCCTGAATCGGTCACCCGAGCCGATCCGCGACATGACCTGAGAGGCGTTCCCGATCCTCCCAGGCTGGCGACAAGCACCAGGGCATCAACAGAGAGAAAGTGGGAATGATTTCTCCCAAAATAAATAAAGCAGCAGAAATAAAATAGAGTAGCACAAAAATAAATAAACAAAGTAAAGTAAGTAAACAAGAACAGAGAAAAATAAAACTAACCGAAAGAGACAACCACTATCTCTGTGTGACCTCGCGGGTCACTCTCAAACTCACAACCAAACATCGCCCAAAGAGAACGCACCCAAGCTATAGCCTGAAAAAATACTAAAAACAAAAAATAACTATAGGCGTGAGTAATAAAACTCAGTTGGCTAGCCTGATATCTATTCCCAATGCACTACCTTTAAATAAAGAATCTACCAATTCCAGGTTTGAACTAAATTTTATAAAATATTAGTTTTCACACACTCTTTCATTTCTAAAACAAGTATCAGTACATTTCCATTTTTAATTAAAAAAACAAGTTTAATGTTTGAAGGGAATAGGTACATTTCATTTTAAAACATTTTCTTCGAACAATTTAGGAATCCATACTTCAGTTATAATCCAAAAAGGAAAACCACACATAACACACAACACACACCACGGGCAATGGGAAAAATATCACACATGAGCTAGCAACCAAACTAGACCTCTCAATCATGCGCCACACACAAATAAATACTAAATGAAACATGGGTCAAACCTATAAGATCATGAACAATCCAGAACATATTATACATTTTGACTCATCCTGAAAGCATGCTCTAACTCGATGACGTCATAAAACCCTAACGCTCAGCATAGCCCTGCATGGCCTAACCGAGGGGCCCAATCCCCATAGCAGCAATAACTCAGTATTCCCCTGATATGGGGCCACTAGCTAGTGCGTAATCTAAACTAGTGCAGCAATCGTTCTCAGAAGATTCACTCAATATGACAGGTTCCCATGTCAATACATGCAGTAAAAAGGGGTGTGTCCACAATGTAAATCAATCAGTCATGATGCACAAACATCACATAGAACTCACACAATCAACACACATAAAATATCACCCCTGAGTGGGATTTCCAAAATAATTTATTTTATTTAAGTGCCAAATGGGCCTTCACCAATTTTAATGAAAAACCTCATTTCTCGAAAAAAATCCAAAACACTTGTTCAGAAGAAATCATCTATCTTTAAAACTAGAACTACATTTAAAATTCCATGAATTATGTTTAAAATCTAAATGGGAATTCTTTTACTACTGGGTGTCTACTCATAAAGAAAATATTTCGAGTGTCGTGTATAAAATAAACAGCTCTTTTTACACCAAATAATCATTTTAAAATTAATTATCTATATTATTTCTCATTAATTAAAATTAATAAAATATCAAGAAATTAATAAATTTTAAATTTAAAGGCAAGTGCAGTGGGGGACATACCTCGAGACCAAGGCATGACGACGACGCAAGCTTGGAAACCAGGCGTGATGATGACGCTCACTCGGAAACACCCCGTGCGGGTCCTAAAAAGTTAAACTGACCCAAATAAAATTTAATTAATAAAAAATCTAATCAAACCAAGGCATATATATATATAAGGAACATATATATATATATATATATATATATATATTAACGGGCATAAAATAAAAGGGGTATACCAACGGGGGGTTGTGACTAGAAAAAGTCCGTCGGAGGGCTGGTCGGGCAGCACCGGCAGGGTGCGGGCATCGAAACAAGGCAGTGCCGGGAAGAGGTGGAGGAGCTGCAGAAGGAGGGTGGCACGGTGGAGCGGTTGTGCGGAGGTGTTGTAGGTGCGCTACAGGAGGAGGGAGAGCAGGAAGGGAGAGCCGGAGCTGGGCGCTGCTGCAGGAGAGTTGGCGATCGGGACTCACAGGGACGAATGGGGCGCTGTTGAAGGAGGGTTGCAGCAGGAAGAAGGGAGCACAGGGGTAGGTCGCGCAGGGAGCCGGCTGAGGGGTCATCCGCGTGGAAGAAGCAAAAGATAGAAGAAGAAAAAGAAAAGAGAAGAAGAAACATGGGGAAAGAGAGGGAAAAAGGATAAGATAAAATAAATAAATAAAAAGGTAAAGTAAATAAATAATAATAACAATCTAATAATAATAATAATAATAATAATAATAATCCAATAATAATAATAATAATAAAAATAATAATAATAATCTAAAAACAATAGTAATAATAATAATAATAACAATATTATAAATTATTGTTATTATTATTATTAAACATTTTATAAAATTATTTTTAATTTTATTTTTTTTCTAAACAGGTGTGAAACTGCGGTGACCATGCACCCACCCGGACTGAATGCGCGGTGACCGCTAGCAGTGCGGTGACTGTGCATTGGTATGAGACCCACCGAAAAAATCAACGCTTCAAAAATTCAAACCCGGTCCCAAATCCGACTCTACCCAGAGTCACAGGTCTGAGAAAAATAAAATAAAAACATGGGCATCCATGGTTAGGGTGTGAAAAAAAACATGCCCAATCACCTCTAATTTGGTCATGTTTAAAGTTATAGTAATAAAGGTACCAAATAATATTGGTTATAATTTGGGATTTCCTATTAATATCAAGTAGCTAGGATTAATATAAATCATAAAACCAAAAGTATATAAAATATATTATTTTTTGAATTCTATGTGATATACTTGTTTCAATGGAAAAGACGCGATAAAAAGAGAGTTTGGTTTGTCCTCATGGTTTATTTTGGGGGGTTCAATTTGTTACACAATCACTGACATCAGGTCACCATTGTTTTTTAAATAGAAAATCCCAATGGTTCCCACATCCATAACTGGGTATATACCTACTTTCCAAAGGCAGGTGGTCAGTTGGGTTTTCAGACCCAATGGTGCTTAGGAACTCACATTGGTCGAGAAGATAGGAGGTCGAGCGCATCACACCCTTTTGGGTGGAATTATTTCCTACTTCAAGACTCTATTATAGATTTAAGATATGTTAATTAATATCTTCCTAATTCTGGTACGGGACTAGTTACCCAATGAAAATTTTCATAGATTAAACCACTTTCCATTCTGGATATGATATCAATTTCTCCCAAAAAATGGCCATAGGATAAATATCTTTTATACATGAAGGATAATATTTTAGTGAATACATATGTATGTATCTGAGGTTCATCGTCCATTTCCCTTGATGGGTGGATACTTATATGTTGGAGTCATATTTCAAAGAACTTCAAAATTTACTACCATGTAGAGAGGAAATTAATATGTTGAGGAAAGGATTTAGCCTCTGTGAGGTATCCTATGTATCTTGTTTATAATAAGAATCAAATCCCATATATTTCACTAAACCCATGAAGTTTAAATTCATGGATAAAGGGCGTATTTATAGGTACTTAGGCAATAGGTATTTGAGATTGAGTATTAAGGAGATGTCCCATGTATCCTAGTTATGGAAAGAATTGTATTTTTTATAGTTTGATCACGCCCTTAGTACCGGTCCCAAGTTATATGTTTTTATATGAATGAATTCATATCACGCCGCTTATCTAGGATTACACACTGAGGTTTTCATGGATCATGAAGATTCATGATGCGAATGATATGGCTATTTCAACTCCCTAAGCCCATGTGATCCATGCTGGATGTGAGAAATAAGGGATAGAAAGTATTCAGACTCACTACATATGGATGTAGGAATTATTTACTACAATAGACCTTTGGATGTTTAATATGGACCTCAAGCCTTAGAAAGGTGTCCTACTTATCTTGGTAATTTTAGGAATCATACTCATCGTAGTTTAATTCACTTCTTACTATACTAATGTATGAGGTAGAATGATCATATAAAGGGAATGATTAGGTCCCAATTCTTGAAATTTTAGAGACATAGTGGGACTTATGCTGAAGTGGATTCCCATTTGATATTGGGACTTTGGAAGGTGTATTATGTATCCCAGTTATTGTAGGAATAAAATTTATTATAGTTCAATATATTGGGTCCTATACATCGATATTTACCTGGTATGGTAGCTAGACAATTTTATCATGTCCTGGGATGCCTCCTTGACCTGGCTTTCTTGTCTTCCTTACATGTGTTGATTATCTACTTGGCATGCCTTGGTTGTCTTATTGATAGGTCGGAGGATGTCTTCCTAACATTTCTAAACACAATCACATGATCCAGTTGACTTTTTTTTAGAGACATAGCATAATATGGATGGAATTTCTAAAGTCCATCACATGACCAAGGATGACTTTTTTGGAGGACATCACAAGACTTGGCTAGCTGATCTTAGATTCTATCACATGATATCGATTGACAAACTTGGAGGGTGTCTCATGATCCATCTGACTTGCACTGGTGTCATCATGAAAGTTGTATGGCATGCATGGAGGGTGTCATGAGAGTTATTGTGACATGTCTAGAGGGTTCCTCATGTCCTAGATGACTTTTCTAGGTGTCATCGTGAAATCTGGTTAACTTGTCTAGAGGATATTGCATGATCTGACTAGCTTGTTTGAAGGTCGTCACGATATCTAGTTGACATGCCCTGGTTCTATCGAGATACTTATCTGACATGTACTAGTGTCATTATATGATTTTTTTGACATGTATAAAGTACATATCAGGGTTTGGATGGAAATCCTAGATGGTTTCGTGAGACTCAGGTGGCATGCTCAGGAGTTCCATGTGACTTTATCTTACATGTCTAGTGGACTTCACATGATCCAAATAGTATACCAAAAGATCACTGCAGGATCTACAGAATGTGTCTGGGTTTTATCGTATGACATGGGTGGATCATTCAAATCACATGAGGATGAGCTTATATGTTCTTCACATAATTCTCTCATATTTTTAGTATTTATTTCAGCCTTTTATTGCATATGTATTAGATTTTTTTAGTGTCATAATTTTCATGTATCATGTGATTTAGTAGATATGCAGGATTTCCTTTATATATCCCTTCATAAGTCCTTCATGGGATCTATGAGTGATCACATGAAGTTCCAATGCATGTCACATGATCGTTTGGGATGTTCCTCAGACTTTACCTAATAGAAAACCATTTCTATTACAAGGTATGCTGCTCCAAGAAAGCCACTCTACTTCTTGGGTGTGTTGGTGTGAGGATCCAAGCATGCATTTTCTCATGCTAGGGTAGGGAATTTATAAACCTTTCCGCCCCAATTATTCCACACTTTTCATGGTGCGTATTGCGCAAATTATGTATGGAGTCGGTGGAGGGATTTGATGTCATGTGTTTCATGAGATCTTGTTGTAGATCATCCCAACGTTGCCACATTATTTTCAACGACTGCAAGACCATCCCATCAACACCCCATTTATTGGATTATATCCAATTAATGGCATCTTTCTAATCACATGGTCATGCTAAGGTCCTTTTTCTAGGCCAGGCTGACATGTTAAAGGGCTTTCATGAGACTAGGATGCCTGTTGAAAGTCTTTCATGTGATCTTAGGTTACTTGTCTGGGGTCCTTTCGTGAGATAGGTATGGATTTCCAAGGGGCCTTCACGAGATCAAACTCACATGGTAAGGGGTATTTCAAGGTTGTTATGTCTTT
Source organism: Viscum album (assembly GCA_963277665.1). Taxonomy (NCBI): domain Eukaryota; kingdom Viridiplantae; phylum Streptophyta; class Magnoliopsida; order Santalales; family Viscaceae; genus Viscum; species Viscum album. The sequence goes on from OY728148.1 coordinate 602,872,444, forward strand.
CTGAGTGGGGTTTCACATGATCAATGGTGATCAATTGGGGTGTATGACCTCATTCACATAAGATCAATGTATCTTCCCTAAACAAGAATCTATCATCATTTACATTTTTATTTATTTTTTATTTTACAAGGGTTTGGGATCTTGTTATTTTTCATGGGTGTTGTAAAAAAATCACTCTTCCCATCAGTGATGTGTCACATGACCAAAAAAGGGTCCTATGGTTATGTAAGATAATTTTATAGAAAACCCCTTTTGTCTGTCTTTAGACACAAGGGGGCAGTATAGGACTGGATATACATGTATGAAACCTTTCATGTGATGATAATGACATGACCACAAGCTATCGTATGGCATAGAAGACATGTTTTGGGGGGATTGTGGTGTCTTGTGAGTTTCATGGGTCTTTCTCATGAGTTTTATGACCAAAAGAGTCTCCCACCTTTTGGATTTTCTTCCCTCTCTATTTTCCAAGGATTATTGGATGGGTTATTAGGTATCCTAAAATTGACAATTGTGTGACTTAGGATAAACTCATTCAGTAGTCATCGCATGATCAGAGAGTGTTTGGGATGCCTTCTCAAGAATATATGGGTTTGTAAAATGAAATCTAGAAGATCTTCTGTAGGTTATGTGTTGTGCATGATCATTTACATAACCATATAAAGTTCATTCGATTTCATGGATTTTAGAGGTTCGTATTCTCTATATGAGTTTGGATACATTTTTCTTCCTTTGCTTTCTAGAAGAAATAATACCCATATTCAGGTTTTTCTTTCCCTGTGGTTTTATCCATTCTCATTTTAAGGGTGTCAATGAATCCCACCCCCCTCAGAAGAGATGTCTATAGGGACAAGGGATCATTTCTGAGGAAATTAAATACACACATGAGGATTTTATCATTATCAGTAATGGATGTCTTGGGTGATTCTTGGTCTTCTGGGAGATATTTGACATTACATGTAATTACCTATAAATATGGGAAAAAATGGTGTATCATTCACCAATAAATTGATTCTCAAAGATCTTGAAACTTTCCTCCATATCGTGATCTTTTTCAAGACCTTATTGTAATAACCAGACACAAGACCCATCCGTGAGACCATTTTGTGAGAACTACTTTCAAGAATTTCTTTTCCCTGTCTCTTGTTTGAATCAACTAAAAAATTAATTTCAGTAATTGCTTAAACTTCGTACATAGTGATGCATGATTTTCTTTGAATGTTTCACAAGATCTGATGGCTTGATCACATGACCCATTTGAATATTTTTTGGCTCACATGACCATGTCAAGATCATGAAATCGTGAGTTTTCTGAGGGGTCATGCGATTGTGTGATGTTCTATGGGTTTACGTGGTCTGTGAGATTTCCATAAGCTAGAATATTCAGGATTTTTTTTATGTTATCTTGAATCCCTTTTGATTCATGTTATGTGCAGGGTATATTAGGATTTATTCCTTTCTTTTTAAGGGCTTTCACTTATCTGAAATACACTTCTTTCTTTTCTTCATATGGATTCCAAATCTCATCATACTTCCTCATCCATAGCTAACCAAAGTGATATGATCACTAGGAATCATAATGGATACCCTTAGTATCATGTGATCTCTAACAATGAGTTTATGAAAAGGATTATCCCATCTTAAATCTAGGACTATCCTTTATCACACCAACTTCCCTTATATGGGTTTGGCCTGATGGATGATGTCTCCATCCCTTCTATGAACTACAACCTTTCATCTGGTTGGGTGTCAACTTATCTTGAATTCATTCAGAATATGGTTTAGAAGGATGTTTGATTCATTATAGCATGGTCCCATGGGTTATATTATATGATGGAAAATTCCCCATTAGGTCTAAATGGCTACGACTTCTCTCACCATCCCATCGCATAAAGATATTTGAGCATACTTTTCTTTTATTTGAATAGATCGGGAAGCGGTTGGAGATCAAAATGGGATCTTTAACCTGGTGGAAACTTTTCTAATGAATGGGCATGGAAATTTTGGGTTAGGTATAGTTTCTTGAAGTTTTTTTACCAAATATATATTTTCCATCTCTATAAAGAAGTGTGAATTTCCCAATTCATTTTCTATCACTAGTCTGGCCTTCTTAGATAATTGGTTAGACATTAGTGCTCTGGCACAAACTCATTTCATCTTTCACATGGTGAGGTAGGAATCAGTATCTAGGATATTTATCAACAATTTGGGATATATTCTCTTAGATATATGTTTTATGAATTCATTTCTACCACGAATGTCTAGGATGACCCGGCACAGACTCCAGTCTTGGTCAGGGACATTCTAAACATTGTTAAGTAAAAGTTATTAAAGGATATGACTATGTTATTGCTCATACCTTTCTATGATTGGATCAATTTTTTCCTCTATTGGATTGTAGTAAGTATGATTGTTATTCCCCCTCATCAGTTCCCTTCTCAGCTATTTCATGACAGTTCCAGTTCATACTGGACCACCTTGGAATCCAGATATCATACCACATGGGGTTACTTAGTGATATCAGAAGTATCCCCGAGCCTTAGGTAGGTAGTCTTTATGGATATGTTATTCAATGGATGGATTTTCTTGACTAGGGATGCGTGTTCAGGAATCTGGGTCAGTACATTAGTGATGGAAGCTTGGCTAGCAGAGGGGTGGCTGCTCAATCTGGTGGTGCCGACTCTTGCACACCTCTACTAGCACTTGGGACACACCCAGCAGGGAAACACCCCATATAGAATTAGTGGCCCTTTTTGGTATTTATTTTTCTAGATAGGGGATCATTTTTAATACTGTGAATACTAAAATTACACTAGGATCCCAAATGCCTTATGTCATCATAGGTTGCTGAACATATCTAGGGTTGGGGTCATGTCATTAGGCCTAGACGAGAGACCCCATGGGATCCCTTCTTCCTTTAGCTGGTGTACAGGGAGAGAGATACCATGGGATAATCTGCTAGTTTTTGATGAATTTTTCATGTGAAGACACCAATTTCAAGATTATCCTTTTTCCCATTGGTGCCTCTACCTTCTTTTCCTACGATTATGCCTAGGTAAGGGTATAAGCCTACCCGTGTGGTGTGTTGAAATAACCAGTCCATTATATGGACAAACCATTTGCCTTACCGAACCCTTTTTCCATAGAAATGATGGAATTTATTTGGTAAATGAGTGAATCTTTGAGGAACCATCCTCATATAATCAATGAAAATTCTGTTATCAGGGAAGATTATGTTGAAGAGGATATCCCTTCAGCCTAAGAAATGGATGATGCAATTTTTGAGGTAATAATACATGGGGCTACATCTCCTATTTTCTTATCAGCTCAGCTAGTTATTCCTTTTTCTCATGCTCCCACTCCAGAAGACACAAAATCTCAAACACAGTGTAAGTTGATTTGGTATAAGATTCAAACCCTAATAACTAAGTGTCCTCCAGGAATGCTATGTGATAAAGTTGAACATCTTCTCAAGCTGTTTCAGGATTTAGGGTGGGTGGATTTGACCTTCAATCATTATATGAAAACATGTAGTAGATTATCTTGGCATGGAAAGACTTAGATTCCAGTGATATGGACTTGCACAATTTTTATGATGTGTCTTCCTCAGCCAAATTGATGAAGGATTCTTTGGAGCTATTGAAGTAGAGCCTCCGTTTTATATTTAAGATGCAAGACCAAATGGATATCCTAACAGTGTAGATATGGCGGTATGAGGAGATCATGGATTGCTCTGATTTTGATATTTTAACATCATCATCCTCACTATAAACCAATTAAAAAAGGGTCCATGAGATATTGAATTTTATTGATGCAGTTCATCCTAGGGTAGAATCAGAAAAAGTAGGGATAGTGACTCTTCTGTGTTCAATCGACGCTTCTCGCTAGACTTTTACTGAATTTTCCAACTCAGCTAAACAAATATTATTGAAGTTAAATCATTGATATGTATTTTATTTTTTATCAAATTCTTAGAAATAATTCAAAATGTTTAGATTCCTCCTTTTACATGCTATCAATGAATAGATATTCTGAATTATATATTTTATTGTCTAGTTATCTTTTATTCATGATGTGAATGAAATTTTACTGATATGATGTCACATGAATAATCAAAAATACCCATCCTTTTAATAATATCATGTAATATTGAATTCATGGATCTGAATATTTAAATTATAATAGATTCTTCTCAAGAAATAATCATGAACACCCACCAACATGAGATTCTTTACGGATATTTTATGCTCCATCTATCTTGATATTACTTGACTCACGTAAGGACAATTGGGAATAATATATGTCCTAGAGGTAAATTTCTTTATCTTTTTCTGAATCCAATGGACTTTTAAAGAAACTAAATCATTGTTATGGTGTAGTTTATGGTCTTTTAGATCAGACCTCCTATCATTGTAGTTTAAGGTTTTTAGATAAAACCTTCTATCATTGTATTTTAGTGTCTTTTAGATTAGATATTATATCACTATAGTTTATTGTATTTTATCTTAGACCTTTTATCACTGTATTTTAGGTTATTTTATCTCATACCTTCTATTGTTTTAGTTTAGGGTCTTTTAGCTTAGACCTTCTTTTGGTGTAGTTTAGGGTCCTTTGGCTAGGACATTATATCACTGTAGTTTAGGGTATTTTAGCTCATACCTTTTATTATTTTAGTTTAGTGTCCTTTAGCTCAGGCTTTCTATTTTTTAGTTTAGGTACTTTTATCTTAGACCTTCCATCATTTTATTTTAGGGTCTTTTACCTCAGACATTCAATTGTTGTAGTTTTGGGTCTTTTAGCTTGGACCTTATATTAATATAGTTTAGGTTTTTTTAGATCAAACCATGAGATTCCATTTAGTTTAAAATATTATTTTCAATACTTGATCGATGATCATGAAATATGGTAGACATTCTAGGAATTACCCAAAACACTCTAGGATGTTGATTTCTTATGTGGTGTTGTTGAGGCCCACGAAGATTAGATCTCCTTTTCTACAATAAGGAGATGACTCTAGTTGGTAGGTCAAAGCCCTTATGTGTCAATATCATTTTAAAAAAGAGGTGCCTCCACCCTTCTCTAAGGGACATGGATGATTTACGCATCTGGTATTGGTAGAGGGTGAAATAATAGGGATGCTAGGTCTTCCTGGATAGTTGGAATATGGGAGGTGTATGTCATAACCCAAAAGTTTGAATCAATGAATATGGGATGAAGAAGTCATGTTGGGGATGACCTATAACACCCTAAGGTGATAGGTTACTCCATGGTGTTATTGGTGCTCTAAAGGATTTGGGTTACCTTCCTGCAAGGAGGATATGACTTTAGTTGGTATGTCAAAGCCCTTATGCATCGATATAATGGTAAAAAAAATGATCTCCACTCCTTTATAAGGGACATGAAATATTAATTAAGACTCAAATGTATAGATTGTGAGGTTGGGTATGGAATGAAAAGATATACAAGAATATTTATAGAACCCTAGGGCAGTTAAACTTCTTAATTTTGAATCTTAAGCCCTATTCCTTGTGGTTTTGAATCACAGTATGTGGGACATTAAAAGGTTAGGTAATGGAGTGTTATGTACTTTCTTTGAGAAAGGGTACAAAACATGTGTTATAACATCGAGGATGTAGAATCTGATTAAATAGTCTAGGTGTGGGGATTGTAAATCATGGTATAAAGTGTTTGAGTCACGAGGATGGTGTGGTAAAATCATTCTAGGAATGGCCTAGAACACACTACGGTATCCCTAATTAAGAACCTATAAGAAATTTTGTCTTCTAAGTCATAAAATACATTGATCATATTGATTGGATGACACTACGTCTCCCTATCCATGGGATCCCTTGATCAACCTTACTAGAAAAACCTATGTCTCCCTAACCCTGGGATCCCTCGATCAATATGATCGAACAAAAAATAATTGCAATAGAAAAACTTAAAGAATTTAAAATAATAATCTCAAAACCATATTTTATAATAAAATATCTCTAAAAATTAAATATTCAATCACTATAAACAATGTGACATTGACAAAAATCAAATGAAATATTCAGATCACATGTAATTCAGTTGACTCTTCTCTTATAGGTTGTGGTCCTATTTAGAGGCATTGGCATAAAAATCTCATAGTGGTTGAACTATTTACTTATTAGGTTCAGTTTAAATATCATTATACAAATCATCTTAATATTTTTATATTCTTAGAACAACAACACTTTTTTACAATGGTCTTAACATTCATCAACATTACAATTATTTGTATGTGTTGGTCGGAGTGGTTTACTCAAGAGGGGGGTGAATTGAGTACCAATTAAAATTTCTGTATTTAAAAACACTGTCTTAAAGACCCCCAAATAAAATAATAAATTAAACTGTAGTGAATTTATATTAATGTAGAGGTTCTGTTAGATTCTCAAGGGATTGATTAATTCCCAGTTAATCAATACAGGAGTGTATGATTATCTTTTGAAACTAACTTACTAATCTACACTTAACATAAACACTTGCTAATTTAATTATCAAAGTAACTTTAAAAACAGTATTGGTTTTAAAGTGATTAGCAGCGGAATAAAACTTTGAAAGAGATGGCACAACAAATGTAACCAAGAGGTTCAGTCTCAAGCCGAGACTTAGTCCTCTCAAAAGTTTATATAAAAATGATCCACACCCTGGATCGGGGTTCAACAGTTTACAACTGTCCAGGTCCAAGACCTCTACCACTGTTATTCGTGGGAAACAGTACAACAGCAACCAGCTGTCCAGGTCACACACGACCTCTACCACTGTTATTCGTGGGAAAGAATAGAATGAAAGAGTTTGGTAAGGATTTACAAATCCTCCAGTTTAAGTACAGGAGACAGTGTATGTGTTAGATACAGCAGATAACACACACTGCTCGAAAAGTATAATAATAAATCACAGAACAAAAGATGTAGAGTTTAGAAGTGGTTCTGGTGATTTCAGTGTAGCTCTGGACTCCTTTGGATTCGATCAGAAGTGAGTCTGAGTCCTCTTCTCGTTTCTGTTTGAGAAACAGAGTGTCGTATGCTCCAGGTTCACAGACAGTGAAAATGTAGTGGTTGAAGTTCTTCAGTGCTCTTCTTATATGCACAGAACACTTCTCGAGTATGCTTGATTGTCTATGAGCTTCTCTGTGTTCTTGATGGAACTGGTTTTGCTCTTGATTCTTCTTGTTCTTGTGTTTCTGGTATATTTCATCCACCACACGCTTCTTTTTTTTTTGGGCAGCGTAGTCTTCTCGTATTTATCTCCCAACAGGGGACAGAAAAGATTTCCTTTCTGCAGGTACGAGGTACGGGTTCCTGACATCCGACAACCTTTATCAGATATATGACAAATCATTAAAATGTACATGATATGACCGTTGGATAGATTAAATAAAGATAGGAAATAAAGAAATTCAAACAGTGAGTCGAGTGATCGGTAGGTAATCAGCATCGGTAGCTTGGACATCGGTAGCTCAATGTCATTAGTTACTTTGACTCTATCGGTGGCTCTATGCGTCGGTTGGTACATGCTTGTATCGGTGACTTTGTTTATCGGTAGCTCCATGCGTCGGTAGCTTCATGTGTCGGTAGCTTCATGCGTCGGTAGCTTCATGCGTCGGTAGCTCCATGCGTCGGTAGCTCCATGCGTCGGTAGCTCCATGCGTCGGTAACTCTTATTCCATCGGTAGCTATTTATACTTACACCGGTAGCTCTATGTTTGTATCGGTAGCTGTCTGTAAGTCAGTAGCTTACATTTATAAGTACATCGGTAGCTCTGTGTTAAGTATATCGGTGACTCTGTCTGTCGGTAGACTAAGTCTATCGGTAGACTGGGTACCGGTAGCTCTTTATCAGTAGCTATAGGCAGATTACTTATCTGTTTTATGCAGAACGCATCCGATTGTGTTAGAATCAATTTATAACTTGTATGAACATGGATAAATGAGGATTAACATATTCCAAAGACTATTTTAAAAATTATTATTGGTTTGATCACAGATTTGAAAGAATTAAAGTATAGATCAATGATACTTAAAAATATCATAGAGAATGAAAACATAATTGGGATTTTCAACACATATGAATACATGATTGAGATTATCAAAACAGGTGAGGTCAACAGTATGAAGTTCCATTAGGTGGGATTAGTAATCTATTCCTAGTAAAATTTGTACAACTCCATATGTTAAACATTTTATATCTCTATATAGTAAAATAGGATGTATTTTTTCACTTATTAAACATAGAATCAATCATCTAGGTAAAATGAATTCCCTATGTCCAGAAAAACTAAAAAAATTATAACTGTAAGACTTCCTGCACAAAGCTATACTTGGGAAGAAATAATTATAAAAAACAGAAACATTAAAAGAGTGAATTTTAATTTTCAAAAGTAATAGTAGAAATAGATCTTTTGACTCAATAATCTTGCCATTTTTTAAAATCACAATACACAATACAGAGAGAATGTTTCAAAAAAAAATCCTGACCCCCCCCCCCCCCCCCCCCGAGTCATCAAGAAGGCAGTATTGCTCACGGTGCGGCCAATCAAGATGTTTTTGATGAGAGGGCTAGCCTGTGCAAATTCTCAATCATTTCTCGCATCCACACCCCTAAGGGTGAGAAAATGTGGCGCTTTGATGAACTTCACAAAAAGATTGCAGCGGCATGGGGATTTGAGGAATGGAAGATGACGGGAATGGGAAGGGGTTTTTTTCATATTTTCTTCCCCAATGATGCCCTAAAACGCCATGCAAGGAGCTTTGGATCCATTCCTCTAAGTCCTGGAATTATCCAGATCTAGGAGTGGGATCGTAATTTTGATCCCTTCAATGTTGTGAATACACATGTACAGCTTTGGGTATGGATCTTTAAGCTCAATTGGATGTATTGGCACCCCCAAATCCTATGGGACATTGCATCTGTGGTGGGAAATCCAATTAGGATTGATCGACAGACCAATAACCCTCGGTTTGGACACTTTTCTCACATCCTAATTGAGGTGAACATGGTAAGAACACTTGTTGAAGAAGTTGTTCTCACAAAAAGAGATGATATCCTCACTCTTGGCATCTTCTATGAGAGGAAACCAAAGTTTTGCAAGATTTGCAATTTTTTGGTCACTCAGTTGAGGAATGCAGGAGGTCCACCGTGTGCAATATATGAAAAATGAAAGAACATGATGAGTCAACTTGCTCTAAAGCTGCTGGGAAAAAGGGAAGGGCTTCTCCAACTGCTCCAAGTCAGAATAAGGATGTCTACCTTGATGACCAAATTCTTGCTCTTATTGTAATTGTTGAGGCCGAACAAGTTCCCATGGATACTGCTGGTCCTGTTGCTGAGTTTTTTCCTCTTTCTCAGAATGGTAATGAGTCTTTTTTATAGGATGATATTCTTGACAGCCCAGAGCACTCATTGTTGGACAATGGTGAGGTAGGGTGGCAGGAGAGGGAATGCTTCCCTGCTTGTTATGATCTGAATGTTGAGTTACCAGCCAATCTGAGTGAGGCCCATGTTCCTTCTCTAGAATGGAATGAGCCTGAATTTGGTGGGCTTCCTCACTCCCAATTTTGTACTATCTTACAAGATTCTCCCCCTCATGAGAAGCTGCTTCCTTGTATGGGCAGTGAGGTGGTGCCAATCTTTGGTCCCTCTGTAGATCTGGTGCCTGATGTGAATATGGGTAGTACTGGTCCTTCGATCCAGCCCCAACCACAAGACCAATCTCTTATGCCTGATTGTTCTAATCATAGTGAATCCTTCATCGTGGTGCCCTCGAATAGGGCTGCAAAGAGAAAGACGAATGTTGATAGGAATGATGTTATCCAACAGTCATTGAATTCTTTTAGTCCTCTCTCAGACAGATTTTTGGCTGTGATATTAAAACTGATCACTGCCCTGAGGCTGATAATGGGGATAAGCCCCTTAAGACTGAGGAGAAGAAGAGGGTCAAGGGAAACAATGTCAATAGGAATGCTAAACCGGAGGGACCCCAAACAAGGGGGAGGACAGCACTTCTTAAATAAATATTCTCTTCTATAATTGTCAAGGTCTTGGGAATAACCCCACGGTCAATACCCTTAGACATCTTGTCATGACCAATAAACCCTTAATTTTGGGAATTGCTGAGCCGCTAATGCAATTCCTTTCTTGAAAAGCCTTCAAGTGGGAGTCAATTGGTTACTCTCTTGTTTCACACAACCTGAATGAGAGTGGTGTTGAAACCCTGTGGATTTTAAAGCATGACTCCCTCAACATTGTTTCATGCAGTCAATCTCAACAAATGGTCTCAATCTCAACGGAATTTTAGAATTATAATGTCAATGTTTCCTTTTTTTATGCCTCTAACTCTTATATTTCAAGAAGGAAAATATGGCATGAAATGGAATGCTTCTCTGAGTAGATGCCCCATAACTAGATTATTGTTAGTGATTTTAACATTGTTCTTTGCCCGGAGGAAAAGACTGGATCACATTTTAACAGCAGTGCGGCCAAGGAGTTTTCCCAATGTATTGAAAAATGTAGTCTTATTGAGGTCTCTATTGTTGGGGCCGATTTCACTTGGGGTAGATACACCCTTCATGGAATGAAAGCTAGAAAGCTGGATAAATGTTTATTTCGGGTTGAAGACAGGAATGATGTCCTCGGTATTGCTGGAGTCATTCTCCCCAAGATCCACTCTGATCATAATCCTCTATTAATGGATGCCTCTTTTGGAAGCACACGCATGGCCCACATCCTGTTCAGATTTAATAATGCATGGCTTGGGATCCCCAAATGTAGGGAAATAATTATTGATTCGTGGAGTTTTGTGGCTAATGGGAGCCCCTTCACCATTCTTTCTTCAAAATTGGGATTTCTGAAAGCAAGGCTCAGGGAATGGAGTAAAGCCTTATTATCTAAGATTGATGATGATATCAAGGCTGCTGAAAATCATTTGCTTGTCTGCCAAAATTCCAATCTCTTCCAGCCATCCAATGTGGAGATTGAAGCATTATCCAGACTTGATGATCTTCTAAAAATGAAGGAAAATCTTGCCAGATCAATCTACAATATCAAGAAGTTAAATGAAGGGGATAGAAACTCCAGTTTCTTTCATCGGATTCACAAGGAAATAAAGGTTAGAAGGGGGCTAAATTTCCTAAAAGTCAATGACAAGTTGTTCACATCTGAAAATGACATTTCCAATATTGTCACTGAATATTTTGCTGATATTTACTCTGACAACGGGGCTGATAAATCCCATATGATGGTTGATAACATTGCCTCATGAATTGATGAGTAGTAGAACAAGGCTTTAGTTGAGATGCCTAGAGGGAAGGAGGTCAAGGAGGCACTCTTCTCTCTTAATGCTGACAGTGTTGCTGGTCTTGATGTCTTTAATAATAACTTCTTCATGTCAAACTGGGAGATTGTTCATGATGATGTTGTTAATGATATTAGGGAATTATTTGCTCATGCTTCTATTTCTTATGGTGCTAATTCCAACTTTATTTCTCTCATCCCAAAGAAGGACAATGTTGTGGATATCAGAGACTTTCGACCTATTGCTATTAGTAATACAATCCCCAAGATCATTTGTAAGATCATTGTCATGAGGCTTGGGAAGGTTGTTCAAGATACCATCACACCAAATCATTTTGGGTTTGTGCCGGGGAGAAGCATACAAAATTGTATCTTCACTGCTTCTGAATGTATTAATATCATGAGGAATAAAGGAAAACGAGGCAATCTTGCGTTGAAGATTGATATTTCAAATTCCTTTGATACGATGAAATGGATCTTCATCCTTCACATTCTCAAAAAATATGGATTCTCCAATAATTTCATCAATCTTATTCATACAATCCTGAAGAGTGCAAGGATATCCATACTTATCAATGGATAACCTAGAGGATTCTTCCAATTCTGCAGGGGTGTACGTCAAGGAGATCCCATTTCTGGGCTTCTATTTGCACTTGCGGAGGACTATCTTAGTCTTTTTCTAAAAGGGCTTGTTCAGACTGGTTACATCAGTCCAATTAGGGTTGGTAGAGATCTTTTTGCTCCATCTCATTTGCTTTATGATGATGATATCCTGTTGTTTACACAGGCGGATAAAAGAATTGTCTCTTCCATTAAGGCGGCCTTTATGCATTATGAGGATGTTGCGGGTTAGGCTATTAGCTGGCACAAGTCCTGTGTCTACTTCGGGAGTGGCATTCCCATCAGGAAACAAAATAGGATATCACGTTATCTTGGGGTCAAGAAGGGGTCCTTTCCCTTCAACTATCTTAGTGTGCCCTTATTTTGGGGAAGGGTCAAGAGAAGTCACTTGGAGCCTGTTTTCCTCAAGATCATTTCTCAACTATCAACCTGGAAAGGGAAGGTGATGTCGCAAGCTGGAAGAATTTGTTTGGTTAACTTTGTTATAACCTCTATGTTTGTTCATGTATTCTCTATTTATAGGTGGCCCAAGGCCCTTATCAAGGAGCTACAAATACTCATTAGAAACTTCATATGGACTAGCTCCATTCATGAGAAGAATATTTTCATGGTAACTTGGAAGGAGTGTATCAAGCCTATCAGCATGGGGGGCCTTGGTGTTAAGGATCTGAGTCTGTTCAATGAATCTCTTCTATCCAAGTTTACTAGAAAGCTGATCACTTCTGATGATCCATCTCTTGACCTTCTTTCAGACAGATTTGTCTCAATATTGTGGGATGGTTACTCTCTCTACACCCCCTCCTCCATTTTTGCTTCCCTGCGAGATTCATTTAATGGCCTTATGAAATACTCCAAATGGGTGGTGAGTCGCTCATCGAACCGTAATGCATGGAGCACTCCGTGGATGTCAAAACCAATGTGTGGGGAGATTGAAATCCCTGTGACAATGTTTAACACCTCAATATATGATCTCTCCACTGCTAATCCCCGTAGATATGGGTTTATTCCTGACAATCTTCATGCTGAAATTCAAAGATATCATTTCATTGATAGAGATACCCTCATATGGAAGCTGTGTTCCACTAGAATCATCAGCACCTGCCTATGGTACAACAACATGTGCCAAAGGGATCCTACTACAAGATTATTAAGGGATTTCAATGTGAATTTTATCCCTCCATCTATATACTTTCTGGTCTGGAAAATATGGAAAAACAGACTCCCTGTGCAATCCATTTTATAGACCTTTGGCCTGCAGATTGCCTATGTTTGCTTCCTCTGTATGGTAGCAGAGGAGTCTCTAATACATGTTTTTTGTAGCTACTCTTTCACCCAAAGGCTATGGATTTATATTGAGGATTCTCTTGGTGTTCGACTGGCCTGTGATGGTGTACATGAGCTGCTCATGTCGGTCGATACAGCCACCTGCAGTCCGCAAGTGAGGGGTATGCTGCTGTCTGTGGTCGGGGCTGCTCTTGACTTCATCTGGACAGCTCGGAATGCCTCTATTTTTTACAGCATGTTGCCTTCATTTCAGGATGGTGTTAGAGCTATTCATCGGGCGGTCATCACTGCTTCTAAGGTGAAGTCTGGGTGTATGAACAATGACATAAACGACCTCATTTTCATGAGAAATTTCAGCATGTTGGGCTGTGAAAAGAAACCATTGCTGATAAAATATGTCAGGCGGATTCCACCAATCCCTAGTTGGTTAAAAGTGAATGTTGATGGGGAGGCCTCAGGATCACCTGGCCCTTCGGGTTGTGGTGGAGTTTTCCGCACTTATCAGAGCTTCATTAAAGGTTGTTTCTCTCATTTCATTGGGTCAGGCTCGGCAATTGAAGCGGAACTGTGGGCCATTATTAAAGTTGTCTCCTATGTGTCCCATCATGGATAGAATTTCATTTGGGTTAAATTTGACTCTGAAGTGGCGGTTGACATTCTCAGGAGAAGATCAAGGAATGTTCCTTGGTGGATGTTGGCACCTTGGGTTGATTGCCTTCAACAAATAAATTGTGGCTTGGTGCTTGATGTGACTCATGTTTATAGAGAGGCCAATCAAGTTTCTAATTCACTCTCAAAGAGGGCCATTGTGGAACCTTGATCATAGTGGTCTTTTGTTATCCCAAATGAGTTCTATGGTCTTGTTGAGGAAGACATGGTTGGTAAATTATACATCAGGCTTTGGAAACCCCCCTTGTAATGTCATGAATATTGTACTTTACATTTTTTAATAAAGTTTGGTAGGGAAGGGTCCTCCTATCCCTAGACCTTTTGGAGTATATATTATTAAACAGTCAAAGAACTATATGAAATTACTATAGTAACTAGAGAAAGTTTAATATTACAATGATCAAAAAAATCAAATAAATTATTATTTCTTAGTTTTTTAACAATATTTTTCATCATTTTTAGGTCTTTTTCCAACATTGATATAATTATATAGAAACTTAACAAGGTTAAATTTTCTCATATTATAATGAAAAACATGGATATATATATCTTTAACATAGATAATATCATTATCCCTTTTCTTTGGAAGTAGGGAACTTTTTATCTGTAAGAAAACTATTCTTGCCTTTGGTGATAAATGATTCATCTTATGTACTTTTTTATTAAAAAAATTGGTGATTTTTCTTCATGGGTTATTATAAATGATCATATTATATCATTAAGTTTGTGAGGTACAAAAATAGATTAACCTTGTAGAGTTATTCTAACCAACTCATCCATCTACTTACTAATCACATTAAGAGTTTTTTCTAACAAACTGAAAGAAAATTTCTTCAGGACATCTACCTCATTGAATATTGAACTAATAAAAATCCCTCTGATTATGGTAGAATAATGAAAATCATACTCATATTTAGTAATAAAGATATTTTTCCATCCTTTTAAAATAATTTCTTATTTTTAGTAGAGATTCATTCCTTTTAAACTAGCTTATGTCAATAAGGCTTTCATTCATAGTATCTTTAATAGAAAAATTAGCACAAAAAATCTAAGAAATATTAAAAAAAGAATACTAATAGAAAAACTTTAAGAGATATCTGAAATAGGAAATCATGTTGGGGAGATCACTTCACACAATTTACCGATGAAGAAAAAAATTCACGCCGCTACTTCTATATATAGGAAATATTTAGTGGTGTTTTGAATTCCAGAAGATCTGAAGGCTGGGATTAAATCATGGAAGTGATGCAGTAAAAAATTTACATAAGTACTTATTTTTAACCTTTTATTATTATAACAAGAAATTTTATAAATTTTATGGTTATAAGGTATATTTCATTCCTTTAATAATCCACGAATGGTTTCTATTGTCCAAAAACATCCTATCCCAATTACAATCATCCACGACCCTAGTCACAAGGCCACAACACTTGGTAGGTACTTTCCTCTAACCTATGGGGTTTTATCTCACCTCCCCTATAGATCAAACCCATAACCTTAGGCATAAAAGTTACTTGGGGTGCTATGAGTACCATTGATCCATTATCCTAGTGGAACTTATAGAACTCCCCAGATGGTTGTTATGCCTTATGTCATAGGTTTGAGCTCTGAAGGAGGCATGATAAAAACCCACCGAGTAGGTTAAAATTATTTCCATGTGTTTCCACCTTGTGTTGAAGGTTGTGTCTTATTACGATTTTAATTCCCTAACCCAAACCACTAGGTCTAAGCTGAAGAGTCACATGAACTCAAGTGTGCCTCATCGTATACAAGAAGCAACTGACTATCGGTGAGGTTCTAAAATCTACCATTATAGAGAATATACCCTCAGTATCCTATCCTTGAACAAAAATTATAAACATTTATAGTAATATATCAGTCTAGATATAAAGCGGAAGTCTAAATATCAAATGTAATCATAGATGGCACACATGTCATACAACACATAAATAAATTCTCTCCCAATGTGTCAAGACAATGTAGAGTATAACTGTAATAGATAAGTAAATAAAAATTCGGTATATTTCAAAGTTTATCCCATTCCCGCCCCAATATCCATACTCTATGTCTCAACCATCTTTCATGGGATCTTTTCCCTTACTTGGATCCCTATACATGAAGTCTCCAAGTGAATCGAGATGCTCATGAAAGTTATGCGTAATGAAACACAGTAATACACCACCAATAGGCCCTTTAAAATTTTGAAAAAGTATAACAAGTGTATTCCATGATAATAATAAATTTTCAATAAAATAATATACAATCATACATTGATCACCCATGTGCTATCCAAGCTACCATGAGTGCTGACCATGCATTATTTGGATCTACACCAGAATTAATATCAAGATATCGAGTGTAATCAATAACTAGCTTCCATTCTAGTAAACATACTTCTCAGAATCATGTTGAATAACTACTTTACATCCACTAGGAATCAAGTGATTCATGTTCCCAGTATCCACTTGGCATTGGTGATCATGCTACTCAATGTCTACCAGTCCTCAAGTAAACATGTTGTTAGGAATCTTATAGGAATCAAGTGAATCACACAACATCCCTGAAGAATCATAAAATCCCTACCCCATTATTAGGTCCATCATCGCCATTTTAACAAGTCATGCACACTCTTCCTCTAAGGGATGGTCATTTCACGATGGTCAACATGTTCCAAGCACCAAGAACAATACCTATAAAGGCATGATAACAATCATAGATAGGTTGATCATACAAATAAAATCATATCATATCATCATGAGAAAATAATATCATTAAAAAATACATGTGATCAATATCAAACATGAATAAACAAGTACAAAGAATACTCATGGAAACAAGTATCATAAAAAGGTCTCACGACTATGAACAGAGCCACATGTGATCATAATCAAGAATGATAATAAAATTATTCTAAAAAAATAATCATACCAAGGAAAAAAGTGCATCAATATCCTCAAAAGGAAAGTAACTTTCTTCCTCAAGGTTTTCAACATCAATGACATGGTTCTTCAGGGGTTTTACCTCCCAAACCATGTTCACACTCCTACCTAGAAAATATCTCTCACCAAGAAGTCCTAGAACCTATTTAACATAAAATAAAATAGTTTCTAGATCATGACACATTTAAGAAAAATCAATGGGGTAAAAAAAATCTTACCCAATTGTGAATACTGAAAAATTTAAAATCTGATCCCAGTTGAATAAAGAAGAAATGGTCTCTCTTGAATAGAGACAAGAGATGAAGTCACCAAGAGAACATCATCAAGGTTTCATATAACATCACTAATCCTCAATAATTTTATTTGATATTGAAATTATATAATTTCCTCACATGAAAAAATAAATCATCATCATCTAAGATAAGAAAACATCAATCCATGATCGAAAAATAAATAGGAAAAGAAATTTGACCAAACAAGAAGAATCACTAAAGACCTTCCCCAAATCACCTAAAACAGGAAGTACCGACAAAGAAAGATGAGACAAGGGATTAGATCAATTAGGTAGAAGACATGATCAACATAAATGGCAAATAAGTCAATCTAATAAATTAAAAAACAAATATTTGAATAGGTTCTCTATGTTTCATCTAAAATCATCCAATAATGAATAAATCACTAAGGAAGGATGTAGATTCAATTAATAGGGTTTAGTAATCAATTAATAACCTCCATAAGGACCCCACAATTTATAACTATACATTTACATTTTTGTTTGGTAAAGAATCAATAATGTAGGAAGCATTATATTTGGTTATTTAAAAAATCACAATGCCAAAACAACTTACACCACGACCTATCCATGGTTGTGGTATTCTTGAACACACCAGTCCACAATGGCATGCCCTGCAACATGGTTCTAGGATTTAGGAAATTTTTCCTCACCATTCCCTTCAAAATGGGTGTGGTGAGTTCATATTATACATTTTCCACCAAGGGAACTATAGTTCCCCACACCCACGAACACGCCTAGATAACCTGTTTCCCTTGGTCATTTAGACACACAAGGACCACCGCGGTCAGAACTATGGTCATGGTGTTTCCTTTTTTGGGCCAAAAACATCTAAAATACCTTAATATAAATCAAAAAATTAATTTACTTTACACAATAATGGTTCAACCCAAAAACTCAAAGAATGAAAAATAGGAAACATGGCCTTTAAAATAAAAGAAACTTAAAATTAAGATGTTATAATATCCCTCTCTAAAGACTTCTCATCCTCGAGAATCATCTCTAGGAATCCTACTCAATCAATTTAGGTAACTAAGCCCAAAAAAATAACTCCTTCTGTAACGACCCGAAAATTTCAAGGAAATTTTTTTCTTAATTTCTTTGGAATTTTACATGAACGCAGTTTCTGACGGTGCCTAATTCCGAGGCCCGGTGTGCTTGGAATCATTTTCCGAAGTTTAGCTCGGGTACGTTCAGTGAACGAACGAGCGGGTTTTCCTAACTTTTGGATTGGTGCTCGGAATCGAAATCCGAGGGCACCGATGGAATCACAACACCGGTAATTGCTTAAGAACACCTTTTTTTAGAGTTGTGTTTTCTCGGGTGAGGATATTAATTATTTGGGTTAACGAAAGAATAAAATAAAATATTGTGCAACATATTTTATTTTTATTCTAAGTAGTGATAACCTAAGCTAAGTGGTTGGAGTGGGACCCACATCCTAACTACTCCACTAGGTAGGAAATTAGTGGGGTGGGGCCCACATGAGCCCCACCCTTTCAACTTCCTCAACCCCTATTAATTAAGTAACTCACCCGCACCCCCCTTTTTAAATGAAAGTCAACTCTTAATTAATTAATTGAGTAGGTTATTCAATATAATTAATTCTTGGATTCATTTTGAATTTCAATTGAAATATTGGCTTGTGTGTTGATTAAATAAGACTAAGTCTTATTTCGTGAGAGGTTAGTTCGTTGTGCGAGATGATTTGGAGAGGAAAGCTATAAGTTTCGAAGAACGTTCTTCATCCTTGAAGAACGCGAAGAACGCACCGTCGCTGACGAGGAATGCTGACCTCCGACGAAGGACGACGGTGAGAGATGCCTTCCTCGGAGATCGACGACGCGACGCCATGTACCGCGACGCCAACGACCCTCTCCTTCCGCGACACCCTCTTCCATGACGTTCAATTCTGCGACGAACCTTCGTTCAACGATTTCATCGAGGTAGGGGAATTATATTTGATTTTCCCTTTTATCATTTGAGAAAAGGATGACGAGCGTGGATCAATCTCTACCGGTTGATCCGCGGATCGCTCGTTCATGCGGGATGGTTGCGAGGTGAATATTTGGGATTGGTTGAGTTTGATATTGATTTTTAAAACCTCTAACGCGGAGGGCACGGGCTAACGAACAAAGCCCAGACCCTCCGCAGTTTGTTGTCGAAGTGCGGATCGACGGGTGATGATGAGGCAGGCCGCAAAGGCATTTTGAAACCTTTGCAGTAATCTACGGCTCCCGGGAGGACCACTGGCACAGAAAGAATTGAAAACGGACCACCGAAGAAACTCCAGTGGTCCGCAGAAGATCCTGTAGGCGCGCAACGCCGGCACGGCGGCGCCGGCGCCCGGCGCGCCGCCAGGAGGGTCCGCCGCAGCTTCAGCCGCGGTGGTCCCGCGGCCGCGCGGGACCATGGGGAGACTGGGGGTCGTAACCCCCGACTACCAAAAGAAGCGGGCCCCACGTGGGGGCCGCAACTTCAATCAAGGGGGGCAACCGCACCCCCCCGTTCCGCTCAACTCAGACAGCCGAACAGGCCACGCGGGCTGTGCCAGTGCGGCAGGCCAACCGGCCGCCGGGCCGCGCCGGGCCGGACCCGGTTCAGGCCGACCCAGGGGGTCTCGGGCCGGGTCCGACCGGGCCCAAACCCCCTATTTTCAGGCAGTTTTCGTTCAAACGCTCATAACTTGGGATACGGACCTCCGATCGATGCACCGTCAGTTGCGATGCGATCCTTGGATCGAGACGGTAGTTTTGGTATATTAAACTCAAGGTTTCGAAGAACTTTGGTTATGGACAGGTTGGTTCGAACCCGAAACCAACCGGGCTCTCGAAGTGGAAACACTTATATCTCGAGCTCTGGATGTCCGATTGACGTGCCGTCAAATTTGTTGGATTCCTCTTGTTGAGATGAAACTTTTGGAATACTTTTTCTAAGGTTTGGACACAGTTGAATAGTGTCTGGGTTGGATTAAAACCAAAATCCAACAGGGCCCCTGGAACGGAAAAGCTGTTAACTTTCAGACAGGACGTCTGTTTGACGAACCGTCAGCGGTGTTGGTGATAACACTGAGAAATGGTCCCTATGAGTATACCCTATGAGAGTTTGGGGTACATTTGAGATACGGCCGGGTTGGTTCGCACACGAAACAAACCGGGTCCCTAAGACGAAAAGGCTAATAACTCACAGACTGGGCGCCCAATTGACGCGTCGTCGGTTGCGTTGAGACCCCTATGACGAGGCGGTCCTTTGAGATACTTCTTCATGGGACTTGTGATACTTGGAGTATCAACCAGTAGCTCGTGGAGAGGACCCTCCCGGAGACGATCTAGCAGAGTGCAGAGACCTAGTAGCTGACTGAGACTTGACGACTGCTGATTGATCGACTCGAAGTGATTCTGATAGCCCAGTGGGGTGTGCTTGGTTGTAGCAGTAGACCCACGGAGGAGGTGCGCTTGGTTGTAGCGGCAGACCCGCGGTACTCGATAGAAGGAGTACCTCTGTAGGCTATAAGGGGGTGTGCTTGGTTGTAACGGCAGACCCATGGTGGGATGCGCTTGGTTGCAGCGGCAGGCCCACTGTACTCGACAGAGGAGGAGTTCTCCAACAGCTGTGGTTTCGATATCGTGAATAAAATCCTGGTTTGAGTTGAGTCTATGACCTATGTGTTTACCTTATGATTGAGATGGGTCACTTAATAACTTAGGTATATGTATGGGCATATATCTAAGTAGAGGTTATCCATTGATTTCATAACCTTTGTGTTTCCTCATGATTGAGATGGGTTACTGATGACTTAGGTATAAGTATGGGCTTATACCTAAGTAAGAGTTATCTGTTGAGATTCTGCTTTGTGGTTATCCTTGTTGGATTTAGAGAGACCTTAAGGGTCTCGGGGTCCCTATTGAGTATCGTTATACTCACCCCTGTACGGGCTATGCCCGCACCTCATTGTGTTGGATGCAGACGACGAACAGCGCTGACGGAGGCCGAGCGTTCGAGGACTGGACGGTACCCGGAGGTGGATCTCATGACGAGTCGATACCCGAAGAAGATAGAAGGACGGACGATCGGACGTGGAGTGCTGAGGAGGGCATCTGTACCTACCCTTTAGGTAGGATCCGTGGTGGAAGATCCAGGAGCTGCGTGTCTTCTTCCAGCTGCTTGTCTTTTCTGTTGTACTTTTATTCTGTTGTAGCTGTACTTTCAGTTGGGTTTGTATTCTGGCCCATTTACTTTTCATCACTTCTTTTATACTTTGTGTATTACTTCCACTTGTACTCTGTGGTGTTTTGTTTACTTTTATAAAGGCAATGCCTTCCCGGTTGTCAGGTTTTATGCCTTTGGTGCTAGTCGCCAGCCCCTGGCCTATGGAAGGCGGGCTTGGGGTAGTCACGACACGGGCCCCGAGGATGGGTCGTGACAAATTGGTATCAGAAGAGTCGGTTCTACCACAGAACTTATAACTCTGATATTTTCTTTCTGTGAAGCAATAGTGTTAAGGGTACTGAGTGTGGTTTTCAGTTCAGGGAGTCTAGTGTTGGTGCGGGTGGCCGACGTATCCATACACCAGGACCCTGACAACTGATTTCCGTCTTTGTGCACGAAAACACTGATTGCGTGTGTGTTTCCAAAAGTTTTTTTTAAAGTCAGCTCAAACCAGGTCATCTCACCAGGTATAAATCATTTGACTGTGACACGTTTGTTTCTTTCAGGATGCCTCCCCGCGGACGACCAGCTAGAGCCCCGAGAGTTGTACGTACTGACAGCCCGCCGAGCGACAAGGCCTCAGTACAGGGCCCTCTTCCAGTTGAGGCACCAGTGGAGGCACCAGCGGTACTACCACCCGTTGGGCCACCGATGCCACCAGCCCCAGCAGCAGAGAGTGCACGTCGCTTGAGCGCACTGCATGAGTTCCAGCTCCAGAGACCACCCAGGTTCAGGGGAGAGACGGACCCACAGGAGGCTGAGAATTGGCTGGAGGATGTGGTGAGAGTCTTCAGGCTAGTAGGGACACCAACAGACTTCATGGTGATCCTTTCTTCCAGCCTCCTTCAGGCAGCAGCAGACAGATGGTGGAGCCTGATGCTCCAGATGCATGACGAGGTGACACTTTTGTGGGCAGACTTCGAGAGCCTGTTCCGGGCAGAGTTTGTACCAGTCACCCTTCGAGCGGTGCGTATACAGGAGCTACTACATCTACAGCAGGGTAGCATGATGGTGGCGCAGTACTCAGTGAGGTTCACAGACCTCCCGCGCTACTCCACAGATATGGTACGGGACCCGTTCTTCAGGGCTCAAACCTTCGACCAGGGGCTCAAGTGAGATATTAGAGCTTTTGTTGTTTCTCACAGCATCCCGATGTAGATAGGGGTGTTGGAACAAGCCCTCTTAGTGGAGAGTTTCCTTGCTGAGTAGTCTCCAACAGCAGGACCCACCACTAGCCGGCATGGGGTAGAGTCTTCTGCAGCGGGCAGTAGACAGATGACGCAGAGTTCCAAGAGGACCAGACCTACAGGTGGTCAACCGCATGACACAAGATCATGTGTGCGAGGCACCCAGGGTGGAGAGAGACTTACTAGGAGTGAACAGTGTTACTCCTATGGCGGGGTTGGTCACATGGCACGTGACTGTCCGACCTGCCATACAAATGACCAGCAGATGAACAAAGGACCTCCCAGGCAGAGGCAGAGGTTCGATCGAGGTGAACCGCAAGGAGAAGAAGATCGAGGCAGGGGAGCTGGACGTGCAGCTGGAGGTGGATGACACTTAGAGGTGTTGCTACCACCACCACCAGGAGGTCCACCCCGACCGCAGGGAACAAGTGGACATGGGAGAGCTCAGCTTCAGGCAGCAGAAGCATACGACTACGGAGCTCCGGAAGCTGGCGGACAAGAGCGGGACTAGTTCCAGGCATGGGACCTTTGATCTTGGTGCTTCTAGTTTCCTTGTTGTCATTATTGTGTGCCTTTGTACTTCGAACTGTTGTAATAAAATACACTTTTCCTTATGACATTTGCTTCCTTCCTTTTTGTTACTGAGAGATCCCGATTAAAACTATTGACTTGACCCTCACTTTCGAGATTCCTACTGGAGGAGACCCAGTTACCTCACACTGATGCCGATAGTGTGACTCGACCCTTAGAGGCGATAGTGATAGTTGGATCTCTTGGTAGTAACGTCGAGGCCTTACAACGTCGTCCATGGTATGAATGCATCATTCATGTATAGATTGACTGTATTAGGCAAAGAACGTGGTTCATCCAGGGGATGAGACCGGGTTTCTCTTTTCGGCAAAGAAGAAATCTTAGCCACTCTTGTGGGACCAGAGATGGTCCAGGCCATGACAGAGAAGGTCCAGGTCATCCAGGAGCGAATGAAGACAACTCCAAGCTGACAGAAGTCTTATGCTGACAGGAGGCAGAGACCACTAGAGTTTGAGGATGGCGACCACGTTTTCTTACGAGTCTCACCTCGACATGGAATTACGGATATTTGGATGAGGCGGCAAGTTATCTCTGCGCTTCATCGGACCCTTCAAGGTCCTCAGTAGGGTAGGCGAGGTGGGTTACCTCTTGACCCATCCACCTCAGTTGCACCAGGTGCACGACGAATTCCATGTATCTCAGCTGAGGAGATACGATCACGACCCTTCGCATATCATCGACCATAGGGAGCTGGACTTTGATGATGGGGTGACTTTTGCGGGGTTCCAGTAGAGGTTGAGGATCGACAGGAGCGGGTCCTATGAGGACAGTTGATTCCTCGGGCGTGCTTTCACTGGAAGCACGAGAACCTCCAGGAGAGCACATGGGACCGGGAGGCTTAGTTGCATGCTCAATACCACTTTTGTTTCCCTAGTTTGTGTTATAGCTTTACGGGGATGTAAAGCTCTGAGGTGGGAGTAATGTAAAGACCCGGAAATTTCAAGGAATTTTTTTTTCTTAATTTCTTTAGAATTTTACATGAACACAGTTTCTGACGGTGCCGGATTCCGAGGCCCGGTGTGCCCGGAATCATTTTCCGAAGTTTAGCTCGGGTACGTTCAGTGAACGAACGAGCGGGTTTTCCTAACTTTTGTACCGGTGCTCGGAATCGAAATCAGAGGGCATCGATGGAATCACAGAACCGGTAATTGCTTAAGAACACCTTTTTCAGAGTTGCGTTTTCTCAGGTGAGGTTATTAATTAATTGGGTTAACTAAAGAATAAAATAAAATAATGTGCAGCATATTTTATTTTTATTCTAAGTAGTGATAACCTAAGCTAAGTGGTTGGAGTGGGACCCACATCCTAACTACTCCACTAGGTAGGAAATTAGTGGGGTGGGGCCCACACGAGCCCCACCCTTTCAACTTCCTCAACCCCTATTAATTAAGTAACTCACCTGCACCCCCCTTTTTAAATGAAAGTCAACTCTTAATTAATTAATTGAGTAGGTTATTCAATATAATTAATTATTGGATTCATTTTGAATTTCAATTGAAATATTGAGACTAAGTCTTATTTTGTGAGAGGTTAGTTCATTGTGCGAGAGGATTTGGAGAGGAAAGCTCTAAGTTCCGAAGAACGTTCTTCCTCCTTGAAGAACGCGAAGAACGCACTGTCGCCAATGAAGAACGCCGACCTCCGAAGAAGGACGATGGTGAGAGACACCTTCCTCGGAGATCGACGACGCGACGCCATGTACCTCGATGCCAACGACCCTCTCCTTCCGCGACGCCTTCTTCCGTGACGTTCAATTCCGCAACGAACCTTCGTTCAACGATTTCATCGAGGTAGGGGAATTATATTTTATTTTCCCTTTTATCATTTGAGAAAAGGATGACGAGCGCGGATCAATATCTTCCGGTTGATCTACGGATCGCTTGTTCATGTGGGACGGTTGCGGGGTGAATATTCGGGATTGGTTGAGTTTGATATTGATTTTTAAAACCTCTAACGCGGAGGGCACGGGCTAACGAACAAAGCCCGGACCCTCCATAGTTTGTTGTCGAAGTGCGGATTGACGGGCGATGATGAGGCAGGCCGCAAAGGCGTTTTGAACCCTTTGCAGTAATCTACGGCTCCCGGGAGGACCACCGACGCAGACAGAATTGAAAACGGACCACCGGAGCAACTCCAGTTGTCTACGGAAGATCATGCCGGCGCGCCACGCCGGCAAAGCGGCACCGGCGGCCGGCACCAGCCGGCCACCAGGAGGCGGCGGTGCCCGGCGCGCTGCCAGGAGGGTCCACCGCGGCTGAAGCCGCGACGGCAGGCGGCGGTTCCGCGGCCACGCGGGACCATGGGTGAGACTGGGGGTCGTAACCCCTGACTACCAAAGGAAGCGGCCCCCACGTGGGGGTCGCGGCTTCAATAAAGTGGGGAAACCACACCCCCTGTTCCGCTCAGCTCGGACAGCCGAGCAGGCCACGCGGGTCGCGCCAGCGCGGCTGGCCAACCGGCCACCGGGCCGGGCCGGGCCGGGCCGTGCCAGCCGGGTTGGGCCGTGCCCTATTGGGCCGGACCTTGGTCGGGTCGACCCGGTTCGGGCCGACCCAGGGGGTCTCGGGCCGGGTCGGACCGGACCCGAACCCCCTATTTTCGGGCAGTTTTCGTTCAAACGCTCATAACTTGGGATACGGACCTCCAATCGACGTACCGTCAGTTGTGATGCGATACTTGGATCGAGACGGTCATTTCAGTATATTACACTTAAGGTTTTGGAGAACTTTGGGTACGGACGGGTTGGTTCGAACCCGAAACCAACCGGGCCCTCAGAGCGGAAACGCTTATATCTTGAGCTCCGGACGTCCGATTGACGTGCCATCAACTTTGTTGGATTCCTCTTGTTGAGAAGGAACTTTTAGCATACTTTGCCTAAGGTTTGGACGTAATTGAATAGTGGCTGGGTTGGATTGAACCCAAAATCCAACCGGGCTCCTGGAAAGGAAAAGCTGTTAACTTTCAGACCGGACGTCCGTTTGACGAACCATCAGTGGTGTTGGTGATCACGTTGAGAAACGGTCCCTATGAGTATACCCTATGAGAGTTCGAGGTACAGTTGAGATACGGCCGGGTTGGTTCGCACACGAAACCAACTGGGCCCCTGGGACGAAAAGGCTAATAACTCACAGACTGGGCGCCCGATTGACGCGTTGTCTGTTGCGTTGAGACCCCTATGACGAGGCGGTATTTGGAGATACTTCTTCGTGGGACTTGTGATACTTGGAGTATCTACCAGTAGCTCGTGGAGCGGACCCTCTCGGAGACGAGCTAGCAGAGTGTAGAGACCTAGTAGCTAATTGAGACTTGACGACTGCTGATCGATCGACTCGGAGTGATTCAGATAGCCCAGTGGGGTGCGCTTGGTTGTAGCGACAGACCCACGGCGGAGGTGTGCTTGGTTGTAGCGGTAGACCCGCGGTACTCGACAGAAGGAGTACCTCTGTAGGCTATGAGGGGGTGCGCTTGGTTGTAGCGGCAAACCCATGGTGGGATGCGCTTGGTTGCAGCGGCAGGCCCACAGTACTCGTCAGGAGGAGTACTTCAGCAGTCCAAGGTTAGTGGGACGCTCTTAGTTATAGCGGCAGGCCCACTGTACTCGACAGAGGAGGATTTCTCCAGCAGCCGTGGTTTCGATATCGTGAATAAAATCCTGGTTTGAGCTGAGTCTATGACCTATGTGTTTACCTCATGATTGAGATGGGTCACTTGATAACTTAGGTATATGTATGGGCATATATATAAGTAGAGTTTATCCGTTGATTTCATAACCTTTGTGTTTCCTCATAATTGAGATGGGTTACTGATGACTTAGGTATAAGTATGAGATTATACCTAAGTAAGAGTTATCTGTTGAGATTCTGCTTTGTGGTTATCCTTGTTGGATTTAGAGAGACCTTGAGGGTCTCAGGGTCCCTACTGAGTATCGTTATACTCACCCCTGCACAGTCTATGCCCGCACCTCGTTGTATTGGATGAAGATGACGGACAGCGCTGACGGAGGCCGAGCATTCGAGGACTGGACGGTACCCGGAGGTGGATATCACGACGAGTCGGTACCCGGAGGAGACAGACAGACGAACGATTGGACGTGGAGTGCTGAGGAGGGAATCTGTACCTACCCTTCAGGTAGGATCTGTGGTGGACGATCCAAGAGCTGCGTGTCTTCTTCTAGCTTCTTGTCTTTTTTTTTTGTACTTTCATTCTGTTGTAGCTGTACTTTCAGTTGGGTTTGTATTCTGGCCCATTTACTTTTCAGCACTTCTTTTGTACTTTGTGTATTACTTCTGCCTGTACTATGTGGTGTTTTGTTTACTTTTATAAAGGCAATGCCTTCTCAGTTATCAGGTTTTACGCCTTTGGTGCTAGTCGCCAGCCCCTGGCCTATGGAAGGCGGGCTTGGGGTAGTCACAGCACGGGCCCCGAGGACGGGTCGTGACACCTTCTCCCAAGTCTCCTATTGTATTCACCCATGAAACCATAAATCTATATTAGTAGTATCATCTTCCCTCGTAAGACTTTCTCTCCCAAGTCCACAATCTATACTGGGAACTCCATATATGATGTTTCATTCCCTGGCTCAAAATCCTCATAGTTGATGAAATTAATGGGATCAGGCATGTACCTATGAAGCTAAGAAATATAAAACACATCATGTACACATCAATAATATGAAGTAATATCTGAAAGGTATGCCACTGACCCAACCTGATCAATGATCTCAAAGGGTCCAATAAAATATGGGGCTAGTTTTCCATAATTCCTCAAATGTCAATGGATTAACAGAGTAGTAAATCTGATAAAAACCCAATCACCTATTGAAAACTCTAGATTACTCTCCTATTGTCAATATAAGATATATGATTTCTCTTATCAATAACCAACATTTTCTAAATTATTTACACTCTCTCAGAGGTCTCTTGTACTAAACTTGGTCCTATAACTACTGCATCACCGGGCCTATGCTATCAAAGTAGTGAAATTTTTTTCGTTCCATAGAGATAATCATAAGGTTCCATCTAAATTGAATCATGGTAACTTTTATTGTATGAGAAATAAACTAATGCTAAGTGATTATCCCATGCTCTATTAAAGTATAGGACACAATCTTGAAGCATATCTTCTAGATAGTTGTTTTTGCATCACATCACACTCTATATTAGTATCCAATCCAGCCATTACTTGGTTTACTAAACAATATGTGATGAAAAATGGAGTAAAAATCATCTATCTATGGTCATTAGAAGTATAAAACATCCAAAAATATCATCAGGCATCATTGTTCCTATAAAGGCTGTTTACCAAGATCTTGTGCTACATTCATCTTATGGATAAGAACATATAAAATGATTCTATATTTACATGGTTCATAGGTAATCTCAAAGTTAAAATTTTTTAGATACCCTACCTAGTGTGTCTTCTTTAAGTTTAACCCCTACTATGTGAAGATATAGAGGAGGTTCTTATGGTCATTATAGACAAAAAAAAACTCTTACTGAAGAGATAGTATTGTCAAACTTCACTATGTGTACCATGGTTTCCAACTCCAAGTCGTGGATAAGATAGTTTTTCTCATTAGATCACAACTGAGGTGAACCATAATCTACTACTTTCTCCCTCTACGTCATTATTTCCCCCAAACTAACACATGATGCAATACAGTAAACAATATAACCAATCCCCATCTTGGGAAGTATAAAAACATGATTCGTATTAAACTTACTCTTTATCTTAATAAATACATGTTCACACTACTCTGACCACTCATGCTTCACTCCCTTCTTCATCAACACATCCATTGGTTTTGATAGCTGATATAAGGCTAGGATAAAATGTCAGTAGTATCATGTTAAACCCATAACGCTCCAAATCTCAAAAAAATTCTAGGTAAGTGTCTAGGAAATCATTTCATTGACTTCATCTAGGTCTATGGATATACCTATCTCATACAAACTATGTCTCAGGAATTTTACCTCTTGAATCTGAAAGTTACACTTAGATTGATTAGCATGAAGTTTATGTTCTCAAAGTGTGCTCAGGGCTATCTTGAGATGCCTACCATGTTACTCTAGGGTTAGTTTGTATATGAGGATTCCATCAAAAACACCAAGATCAAAGAGTCAAGATATGGGTCAAATATTTTTTTAGGAGATCCATGAAAACTGTTATAGAATTCATCAAACCAAACTACATTACCAAGTACTCTTACATCTCATACCTTCTATGAAATGTTGTCTTTGGGATGTCATCTTCTTTAACCTGCAATTGGTGATAGCCCATTTGAAGATTGATCTTGGAGAACCACTAGGATTACCATAATTGATCAAATAGATCATTGGATATAGAGAAAATGATATTCTTTCTTCAACATCACTTGATTCGACTTCTAGTGATCTATGAAGAGTCGAAGACTACTATCTACCTTTTTGGAAAACAAGATAGGTACACTCCATGTGAAGTATTCGGCCTAATAAAGCCCTAATTCTCTAAGTAATTTAGTTATAATTTGAGATTCTACAATACATGTGAGGCCATATGATAAATTAATATTGAGTTTTATTCCACATATGTCATGATCACTTTATCAAAGTCAACTACTCTATCAGGGGGAAGTATTGTGATGTTTTCTGGGGGAAAATCCCAGCATAGATCCACAAATACAGGAAAAGGAGACAAGGTTTCCACTGATCCTAATGAAATATATAAGACTATAATCTACATCATGATCATTATAATATTACTTAGGTTTGAACCGATTATTTCTACTCCAAATTCCCATTCACAAATCATCATAAACTTCTCTCCCTTTGGAAAATTAAATGATACCCATATCCGATAGAAATCAATGTGGATCAAAAACTTGTCAACCAGTCCATGTAGAGAATCACATAAAATATTTTCATCTCCTGAATCATGAAATCCTACATATTTCCATAATAATAAATTTCTATACTATTATATATGAATCATTTAATATTATCCACTTTTATGACCAGTGGTGTATCAAGAGAAATTAACTCAAAAGACAACTTGATATGTAATTCAATTCCACTAATAACTTGTGCATATATAAAGAAATGGGAAGCACTGATATAAAAAAAGTGGAAAATATATAGGTGGTTAAGGAAATACTGAAAATAGTAGATGGCCCCTCTCCACCATTTTCTAGATTCGGATCCATTATATAAACATAGCCTACCTTGCCCCCGTGGGCGTGGTGGAGTGGTCGAAGGCTCCGCTTCCCTCAGGGGAGGTCGGGGGTTCGAACCCTGTCAGGGGGTATGCTATAAAAAGCATGTTCACCACACGCGGTGCACGATTGCACGCCGGTTACCCAAGCGTTTACGCGGCGCCGGCCCCCGTTGGGGAACTGGGCTTCACCCCTTGGGTGGGCCTGTGGAAGGTAGGGGATTCGCGGGCCACTGCATGTCTGACCGCGTACCCACTCGGGGGATGGGCCATCACCCGCTTTGTTTCCCGGCCCCTACCTTTTAAGAGAGAGAGAAGAAAAAAAAAATTAAAAAAAAAAATAATAAACATAGCCTACCTTAGGTCTGCAACTCGGTCCCTAACACGCATTAACTTCCTGAGTCTTGATTGTCTGCGACCACTGCTAAAGACCTCATCCAGATCCCTATTTCCATAAAAAATCTTCATTGATCCTCTATGGAATCTTAACCTCATAACCCTCAATAAAAACTAATAAATATTCCCAATATTTTGTAATTTCCAACACTAGATCAGAGGTTATATGTAGAACCTATAGCAATGACTGATCTTTCCAAAGTTGAATCATTGTGGTTCAACTCCTAAGAAAACTAAAAAAGTTTAATTCTCCTCCACCATAATACCATTACCCTGCCTCATGTCCCATTACTTTATCTTCCATATACCATTATTGGGACTCATCATAGTAGTAAGATGTCCCCCTGCCTGATTACTAAAGGGTGGAAGAAGACCAATTGTTTAATCCACCTCTAATCCCTTCTTGACATTCATGGACTTTCATTAACCTTAAGGTATATTTCTAGATCAAAGGTTATGATATATCACATAATGTTTGGAAAAATACTGATCTCAAACATTATAGGCTTTTTTCATCATTTCCATCAAAGAGAGAAGTAAATATAAGTAACTCAATAAAATGAGTCGAGTATACGAAAATATCCAAGGACTCCTACAGTGGCTACATAAACTCTTGTGCTTAGTATAGATTTAGTGTATTGGGAAATAATTACCCAAAGAATATGTCCTTGAAGGCCTCCTAGGTGATACCCTCATGTCATTATCATGTCCCATCATGCCCCACCACCTTATTGTGAGTCCCTATAGCATGAATGCTACCAACTTCACTTTCTTCTCCTCGAGTGTCTCAATGAGGTCAAAGATACCCTCGATGATGTCTATATAGTCCCCTACATCTTTCAACACTCCAGTTACTTGAAAATATGGTGGATGATAAAGCTATAATTATCTAGTATAGTCAACTGTATACCTTAGTGTCCCTCTTCCCTAGACAAGAATAAGTGGAAGGACTCCAATTAATGTGAACACACTTCCTACACCACTCAAGTTGGTGTGGGAGCATGCTCTGCTTCTCCCTCCTATACAGTAGGTAGTGGAACAGGGGAATCCTACCTAGCTGGAGTATCATATACCACATTATAAGGTAGTCCCATTAGTCTCCTTTTGGGTGGCACTTCAAAAACATGAAGTAAGAACTTAGAAAAATCAAATTCCTTTAGACAGATCCTAATATGTCTATCAGATCACAAAAAAGGTTCCCCTATGATTCTACCTATAAGAAAAGGTATAACCCTCATAGAACTAATCAATATATTCATACCTACACATTATTCATAGTCACATATATATACAAAACATATCTACATGATCGGGTTAAACTAATTAATGACAATAAAGATATATCACAACAACATGGAAAATAGATATATCACTCGAACATAAATACTATTATATCCCGAATAGAGAGTTCACATCATGAACATAAATTAAATAACTAGTTTTAATTACACAACATTTATATATAAGTAATGAGATCATATTATTGTAATCATGATGCAAGAGCACACCCAAAATCCCATAAAACAATATTAGAAAAGTCAAAAATGGTAACTCGAATGTTCATTTCATACGAGCTAGCTAGAAAAATGGAAATACACCTACCCAAATCACAAAAATCCTATATCATTTCTACCATGTCCCAAGTTGGTCAAAAATAAAATAAAATAAAATTATTCTCTGATACCATTTTTTAACATATCAACCCAAACCACCAGTTCCAATCCGGAGTATCACATGACCTCATGCACACCTCACCGTATGAAAGAGGCTACCGACTAGCAGGAAATGTCTGAATTCCTTTAGTGGTGAGATTATCCCCTTAGTACCATATCCTTGGAAAAATAATATAAATATAAGAAAAAATATATCAATCAAAATATAAATAAAAATAATAAATATCAAATGTAGAAATGTATGTCACACATGTCACACAACGCATAAACAAACCGACTCCTAAAGTGGAAAGAAAAATCAGAGTACAAGTGTAGAATATAAGTAAATAAAACTAATATATATTTTAGAGTTTGTATTGGTCCTTCCACTAGCTCCATGATACATGGATCAACCATCTTACATGGTCCCTTTTCTCTTAATTATATCCCTATACATGAAGTCTATAAGTGCATCGATATTCTTGTGCAAGGTGACCCAGTAGGACACCACCAATGAATCATTAACAAATCTTCACATGTATAATAAGCGTATTCCATGATAAAAATAGATACACAAGAAATAATAAACAATCATATGTCAAAAACCTATGAGTTAAAAAAATCCACCATGAGCCTTGGACATACCTGCTTTGGCTCCATGATTGAAGGATATATCAATATATCGAGTGTAATCAAAAGCTGTCCACAAGGATAGTAAACATACTAATTAGAATCTTATAAACTAACTACTTGACATCCATTGGGAATCATGTGTGTCACGACCCATCCCAGTGGGGCCCGTGAAGAAAATATCCAAGCCCGCCTCTAACAATCCATGGGTAGGTTAATAGCATTGATTAGGCATATCACTAACATGGGAGGCATTTCCAAAGTACATATACACACAAAAACATCTTCATTCCCAAAAAATACTGAAATGTAAAAACAACTAAACAATCAATGAATTCATTTATCAATATACCACGACTAGAGTACGATAAGAAGTAAGTCAAAGTAAATAGGTCCAAATATAATCCCACCACAAAGAGTCTATAACCCACATACAACCAAAAGTAAAGGTATTGGAATAGTTGTATGAAATCCACACGAACACACATCGATCTGTTCGATCACACAAATAATTTTCTAGTCCTAGTCCACCTAGGACTCTTTCAAAAGTTCAATCATCTACACAAGACATGACGCATGTGGGAAAAGTCCGCGCGTAGGTGAGTATAACAATACTTAGTAGGACACCTCGAAACAACAAATCATACAACCAAGGAAAGTACATTCCACTAAACACAGGTATATAACTACAATACATATAACAATAATATCCAGATACACTCCACAAAGTCACACAGTCTATAGGTAAGCCACAACCATAGTATACCAACCCTAGGATTCCAACTCAAAAGATCCATGAAGCACTAATCCAAGAGAACACACTCATGTGTATTATAGCAATAATGACCCATGTTTAAGAGGTACTTATCGTCAGGTCTCATCATGAGAAATAACATGTTTATAGTCTGAATAGATACGATACATAGATGAGGATCACTATCAAGGCCTTGGGGTGATACTAATAAACTTAATCTAGATTAACCTATGAAGTATAAGATCGGCTCCCCTATAGTGTTGGTCATGCCAATACCAAGAACTCCACCAAGGGTGTGAAGATGAATATAGGATCTCACTTTGGGCCTCTCAGGGGGATTCTAATGACTCTATCCAAGAATTCCTACTGAAGAGATCATTTTCCTAGGATTAAGATATGATACTATACAAACATTTAAGGAAAGGATGAGGGGAACAAACCCTAACGAATCATGTCCAAGATATGGAGGATAATAGATTCAAGCCATGTAGAAAAGAGTAATCGGCATGTTGAAGGGTTACATGTCATTTCCCTTGACCCCAGGTCCTACCCATATAAACAAACCATTTCCTAAAACTGTGTCTATTTAGTAGTACACTCTATGTACGAATCCCATATACTCTACCCATGTTTCATTTCATGGCTCAACCCATATACTTTGTCCAACCAGTGTCTGTGTAGTCGAGTATATGTTGTGCAGGGAGTTTGTGTACTCCACCTTTTATATCCTATTTACACATCGTGTGATACTTAAATTTCTCCCAAAACCCTTATATGATACATGGAGGCCCCACATGACATGTATATCCATTTTACACATCGTGTTCTACAGGATTTTCTAGAATCCCAGATTCTTCTCCATATACGAGTCAACACCTCTGGGATTCAATGCAGTTAACGTTTCACCACGAATTCAAATATAGATGTTTTTCCATGCCTTTCCTTCTTCAAGAAATGTGTCTCATCATCATATATTCTCATAAAATGGATAAAATATCCATTCTTTGTTGTGCTCCGAAGAACGCAAATTTGGGTATCCAACATCATATGAATCACTCCATCTCTATCATCGCACCTCATCACAACATTCCAATCTTATATCTACGATATAGGATATTTTCTCCAAGAAATATATGTGCAACAATTGATTGATTGGGATTTGTAGAGTCATGGTCCAAATGAAGAATGCCTACGATGAATGATGAATGGGGGGAGAAAATCACAAACAAAACAAGAATAAAGAACCTTGATTTGATGTTCATATCAATCTTGGTTCATTTAAATTAAAAAGATAATCGAAATAATCAATAATCAAAAATATAATTCTCTGGATAAACCTCATAATAATACCCACCTCGCATAATGATCGTAATATGGGCCAATAATCCTGTTGATTGCTCTGTGTTCATTATAGAAATCAAGAACAGGGAAAAAATTGAAACACACACCCTACCTCAATTTAGTTTGATTACTGGTGAAGAATGATGCATCGTTATCATTGTTGTCAAGATCTATCGAATCTGAAATACGTTGATCTTTGATCTGAAATTCCGCCGTTGTTCACCTGATTGGATTATCCAAATATCTCTCCAAAAATTCTCTCCAAGTCTCCAAGGTTATGTGGCTAACACTTTGATTTCTTCATAATAGTCTATTTAATTACTAACCGGTCATTTTATCAACATTTAAACTAAAAATAATTTTATTTAATTATTTTATTCATTTCTATTCCTATGATGACTTTTCCACAAAATACCTGCGTCGGCTAATGTTAAGTCGCACTTACGATAAACCTCATGTTCTTAACTCAATGGTACCCTCATATTTCTGATATGGTCACCCATTTAGAAGCTATTCCACTTTTTTAGTAAAACTATACATGTCTGATATTTAATATATTTAATATATTTTAAAATTTTATTCAGGGCACATCGGTGTTGGGTCGGAACAAAACGGGAAAGATGGCAAGAGGGGGGGTGAATTGCCTTTTAAAAAAAGATTAACAAATTAAAATCAAAGTTGAAAGGTGCAGCGGAAATAAAGAGGCAAGACACAAGAAATTGATAACGGAGTTCGGCCAAAACCCGGCCTACGTCTCCGCTCCCAACTCAACCGTTGAGAGATTCTACCTCTTGCTTTTCAATGGTTTTAGCAAGAAACCCACTAGGCTTTGAGGTAGCACTAAGACCTATTACAGCTTGCTTTTGAGTGGTTAAGCAAGAACCCACTTGCTTTTGATGGTTGAGCACGAACCCACTATCCTTCTTACAGGTGAAGGATAGCTCACCTATGTCTCAAGCTATTTAAAGGAAAGCTTGACAACCTCTTCACACCTTAGTGGTGATGTGAAACCCAAAAGAAAGAGGGGATGAGAAAAGTTTGGGGTTTGTAGGCACAAACCCAATTTTAAGCTCAAAATAAATAAAACACTAAAAACCGTAATTGGGAGAAGCCTTGGGCGCCTTTGATTGATTGGAGATTTTGAAGGCCGCTTCCAAGCTTCTTTGGTGGAGCTCCTTGGATGTGGAAGTTGTTGGAGCACTTGAGGTTCCTTTGAAGGAAGTCTCCGGAGGTTGGTCAAATGATCAACAAGGTGTCCGTGGGCTTCCGTATAGTTCCGGTTAGTGTCCGGGGCTTCCTTGTCCTTTATTTATAGGCATGGAACCCTTGGGGAGGCTTCGGAGCCGTTGGAGAGGCTTAAAGAGCCGTTGGGAGCCAAGTGGGCCAGCCTGGTCAAACTGCAACGGCTAGTTTGACTGGCTCCACCGGCTGGCCGGTACAGGTCCACCGGCTGGCCGGTGTGTGCAAAAAGGCATAGGATTCGGGCTCAGCCTCCACCGGCTGGCCGGTGCTGAGGCCACCGGTTGGCCGGTGTGGAGACAGTAGCTCCCACTGTTCTGCTGGGTGCCACCGGCTGGCCGGTGCTAAGGCCACCGGTTGGCCGGTGCTGAGGCAGTGGCTCAGCCCTCTGTTCTAGGTGCCACCGGCTGGCCGCTGGTGTGACACCGGTTGGCCGGTGGTCTGGACAGAGGAATCCCTCTTGTCCAGTCCTCCATCGGCTGGCCGGTGGTCTTCCATTGGTTGGCCGGTGGACTGAATTTCAGTCCACTTTTGGCTTCTTCTTGTCCTAAGACCTTGGCAACCTTTTGCCTATCAACACAAACACTTAAAACACAATTAGATAAACATGAAAGTGATTGTGATCATGAAAATTAAACCACGAGGGGATACGAGAGGTACAACAATCTCCACCTATTTTGATGATCACAATCACCAAAACAATTAATGTAAAATACTTAAATTAAAGACATTCTTTAAATGATAAATTGAAAATAAATACTAAGCATGAGAGAAAAGATTCTCCCCCAATCAATCAAGAAATTTCTCCCCCTTTGTGATTATAAAAATAGCGTGGGGCATAAAAATTTGATTGAGGGAAAAATTGAAAAACAAGTTGAGATTTGAAAATCAATTGAAATTTTTGAAATTTGAATTGAAAGTTTTGAATCAAAAACCAATTGAAATTTGAAATTTGAAACCAAATGAAATTTTTGAAATTGAGAGTTTTGAATCAAAAAAGAATTGAAAGATTTGAATGAAAAATTCAAATTGAATATTTTGAAATGAAAATTTTGATACCAAGTGTTGAAATTGAAAGTTGGAATCGAAAATTTTGAAAATACTCCCCCTAAATAAAAACAATGAATCACCGGGGAAAGGAAATAAATTTTGGCCCGGAGAGACTCGCAAGAAGGGATTTTTCAATCCAAACTTGTCTCATGGAGGGTCTTCTCCTATAGAACTCATCGGAAAAGAAAAAAGATTTGGGTTGGCCGTACCGGGCATTTTTGCAATTACACTCATAAATGAGGTGCCCGGGTTTCTTACAATAATTGCAAAATTTATAACTAGAGCTCTCCCTTACAAAAACAGTGGGTGCATGGGAGGAGGAAGCTACATTGGTATATCCTAGCCCTTGGGTGGTTCTTGAAATTCGTTGGGAACCTAAGAGTTTGGTCAGATTTTGTTCCCCGTTGGTGAATTTAGCAAGAGATTCTCTAAGGTCCTTGATGGTTGATTCCAAAGAATCAACATTTGGGAAATTTTGTATTTTTAGGGAGAGTTCCTCCTTCTCTTTGAGAAGTTGTTCTTTTTCGGAGGAAAGTTTTTTGAAATTCTTTTTCAAAGCAACGAATTTTGAAGAAAGCTCATGAAAACCTTTTTCAAGTTGGTCTCTAGCATGTTGGAGTTCTTCATATGATAAATGATTAAAAGAATTAGAAGAACTAGAGGATGAAGAAGAGGAAGAGGATGATGATACCTCATGTTTTTCCATTAGGCATTTTGTACCTTGGTCGCTTGAGGAGGAGGAGGAGGAGGATGATGAGGTGTCACTCCATGTCGCCTTAAGGACCTTTTTCTTTCCTTTTTCCTTTGGCGTGGCCCGTTTTTTTTTGAGTGGGCAATCGGGCTTGTAATGCCCTTTTTGGCCGCACCCGTAGCATTTTACCTTGGGCTCGTATTTTTCGGTGGGTTCTTGCTTTCGCGCCTTGCGAGATTTCTTCTTCTTGTGTTTCTTCATAAATTTGTGCATTTGGCGGGTGAGATTCTCCATTTCCGAATCGCCGCTTGAAGATGAAGAAGATGAAGAGGATGATGAGGAGGAGGAGCTTACTTCTTTTTGTACTTTGAGGGCGATGTTCTTTGGTGTCTTGATTGGTGTGCCCTCCTTTTGAGCTTGCCTCCTCATCGTGATCTCATAAGTCATGAGGGATCCAATGAGTTCTTCTACCGGCATATTTTTGACGTCCTTAGCTTCTTGGATTGCCGTCACTTTAGGTGCCCATGAGCTCGGAAGGACCCATAGAATCTTCTTGACCATTGCTTCAGCTGAAACATCATCACCAAGGGACTTTCTCCCATTGCACACGTCAGTAAATCGTGTAAACATTTCAGAAATAGATTCATTTGGATGCATTGAAAAAGATTCAAAGTCTTGTCTATACATATCTAATCGAGTATCCTTTACTTTGTTGGTCCCCTCATGGGTAACCTCCAAAAGTTTCCAGATTTCATGTGAGGAGGTGTATGTGGAAACTCGATTGAACTCATTTCGGTCAAGGCCGCAATGAAGAGCATTCATGGCTTTGCCATCAAGATCAAAATTTCTAATGTCGGCTTGGGTCCATTTGGATTCGTCGGGGGTAGACAAAGTGTAACCTTGCATGACTATTTTGAAAATAGGATATCCTATGCTTCTTAAAAAAGTGGTCATGCGGGTTTTCCAATAATTATAGTCGGTTCCATCAAAAAATGGAGCACGACCCAATGAAAAGCCTTCGGGGGTGAAAGAAGTGGATGCCATCACAATGGATCTTTGAATTTGAAACCTTTTAAGGTATTACTCAAATTATCCCTCTGATACCAATTGTTGGGTCGGAACAAAACGGGAAAGATGGCAAGAGGGGGGTGAATTGCCTTTTAAAAAAAGATTAACAAATTAAAATCAAAGTTGAAAGGTGCAGCGGAAATAAAGAGGCAAGACACAAGAAATTGATAACGGAGTTCGGCCAAAACCCGGCCTACGTCTCCGCTCCCAACTCAACCGTTGAGAGATTCTACCGCTTGCTTTTCAATGGTTTTAGAAAGAAACCCACTAGTCTTTGAGGTAGCACTAGGACCTATTACAGCTTGCTGTTGAGTGGTTAAGCAAGAACCCACTTGCTTTTGATGGTTGAGCAAGAACCCACTATCCTTCTTACAGGTGAAGGATAGCTCACCTATGTCTCAAGCTATTTAAAGGAAAGCTTGACAACCTCTTCACACCTTAGTGGTGATGTGAAACCCAAAAGAAAGAGGGGATGAGAAAAGTTTGGGGTTTGTAGGCACAAACCCAATTTTAAGCTCAAAATAAATAAAACACTAAAAACCGTAATTGGGAGAAGCCTTGGGCGCCTTTGATTGATTGGAGATGTTGAAGGCCGCTTCCAAGCTTCTTTGGTGGAGCTCCTTGGATGTGGAAGTTGTTGGAGCACTTGAGGTTCCTTTGAAGGAAGTCTCCGGAGGTTGGCCAAATGATCAACAAGGTGTCCGTGGGCTTCCGTATAGTTCCGGTTAGTGTCCGGGGCTTCCTTGTCCTTTATTTATAGGCATGGAACCCTTGGGGAGGCTTCGGAGCCGTTGGAGAGGCTTAAAGAGCCGTTGGGAGCCAAGTGGGCCAGCCTGGTCAAACTGCAACGGCTAGTTTGACTGGCTCCACCGGCTGGCCGGTACAGGTCCACCGGCTGGCCGGTGTGTGCAAAAAGGCATAGGATTCGGGCTCAGCCTCCACCGGCTGGCCGGTGCTGAGGCCACCGGTTGGCCGGTGTGGAGACAGTAGCTCCCACTGTTCTGCTGGGTGCCACCGGCTGGCCGGTGCTAAGGCCACCGGTTGGCCGGTGCTGAGGCAGTGGCTCAGCCCTCTGTTCT
The DNA here is from genome assembly GCA_963277665.1 of Viscum album. NCBI lineage: Eukaryota > Viridiplantae > Streptophyta > Magnoliopsida > Santalales > Viscaceae > Viscum > Viscum album. The sequence continues at coordinate 602,912,643 of OY728148.1, forward strand.
GGGTGCCACCGGCTGGCCGCTGGTGTGACACCGGTTGGCCGGTGGTCTGGACAGAGGAATCCCTCTTGTCCAGTCCTCCATCGGCTGGCCGGTGGTCTTCCATCGGTTGGCCGGTGGACTGAATTTCAGTCCACTTTTGGCTTCTTCTTGGCCTAAGACCTTGGCAACCTTTTGCCTATCAACACAAACACTTAAAACACAATTAGATAAACATGAAAGTGATTGTGATCATGAAAATTAAACCACGAGGGGATACGAGAGGTACAACAATCGGGTCTCAGAATCGCATGTCGTATCAGTTCCTGGTTTCAAAAATAATCCATATAATATCCAAAAATAATACACTATAAACTTGATGCATTACATTATCCACACCTTGGGGATTTACATCCCCAAAAAACCAAAACAAGTGATACTCAAAAATATGTGGGTACTGAGAATGAATATGAGCCTCTTGCTCCCATGTTCTCTCCTAACGATTCTTGTGCTTCCATAAAAAATTCATCAAAGGAATCAATAACCCATGAAGTATCATCTCCTACTAATTCTAAATATCTATCAGGTACTCAGGAAAGGTTTCTCCATCTTCGATGTCTATATTTTCCCATTCAATAACATGTGATGGGTCATGCACGTACCTCTTCAACTGTAACACATGTAGGACATAGTTTACCCGATCTAACTACAGAGGTAGAGCTAAGTGGTATGCCACCTCACTAACTCTAAGTAGTATCTGGAAAGGATCAATGAACCTCCGAGATAGCTTGCCTCCCTAAAAAAATCTTTATAATCCATGTTAAGGTGAACCCGTAGGAAAAAATGGTCTCCTTCCTCGAACTCTAAAGTTCTTCATCGCCTGTTAGTATAAGACTTCTAACTACTCTTTGTATTCTTCATTTTATCCTAAATTATCTTCACCTTTTATGTTGCATTTAGAACCAATTTTGGGCCAATTAGTTTTGAATCTCTTGGGTTATTCCATCAAATAGGTAAACAATAGGTCACCCGTACAAGGCCTCGAATAGTGCCCTACCAATGGTGAAATGGTAGCTATTGTTGTATGAAAATTCCACCAGTGGTAGGTGATCCTCCCAACTATGACCAAAGCCCAACATGCAATCTCATAGTACTTCCTACTGAACCTAAATGTTCTGCTCAATATGGCCATCACTTTGGGGGTGAAATGTTGTGGTCAAGCATAACTAGGTCCTAAATGCCTCATGTAATCCCTTCCACAAACATGATATAAATTTATCATTGTGATCAAAAATAATCATCAATAGAACTCTATGGAGTTGAAATAACTCCTTTATGTAGAGGTGTCCCAATCTATCTACTGAAATATGTTCTTAGATATCTAGGAAGTGGTCATACTTGGTGAGTCAATCTATGATCACTCAATTGTCATCTTTTCCCCTAGATGTGCATGGTAATACTATCACAAATTTTATAGATATCCCACCCCACTTTCTTTCTGGAACCTAAAAGGGTTGAGTTAAACTCGTTGGAACTTGGTGCACAACCTTCACTTGCTGATAAGTAAGGTATTGAGAGACTAACTCTTGAACTCTCGTCTTCATTCCTGGCCACCAAAACTGACATCATAGGTCTTGGTACATCTTTTCCACAACTCAATGTACCACCAAAGGTGATGTATGAAACTCTCTCAGATCCTCCTCCTATAACATCATTGATACCATTATGCTTCCCTTGAAAATAACGACATGATCCCTGCCTTTAAAAAATTCATCAGGAGCATGTCCAGTGGATATCCGATCACATAGGGTGTTGTAGTCAATATCCTGAAGTTGTGCCTCCCTAACTCACTAAAAAAGAGGAGGGGTAACAACCATCGACTGGAGGTAAGCGTCTCCATATCCATTCATAAAGGATAACTACAATGAGGCCAACTACTCTAATGCCTCATTTTGTAACTACAAACAATATCTCTTGGTGAGTGCATCTGCTACCATGTTCTCCTCCCTAGGATCATAGAAATTTTTGAAATCATAATCCTAGAGGAACTCTATCCATCATCTCAATCTAAAATTTATATCCTTTTAAGAGAAGATATACTTGAGACTCTTGTGATTAGAGTAGATGATAAATTTCTCTCCAATCAGGTAGCATCACCACATATTCAAAGTGAAGACTACTCCTACTAACTCAAGATCATTGGTTGCACAGTTCTTCTCATGTGGTCTCAACTAGAATGAACCATATCAAATCACTTCTTTCCTCCACATCATAATACAACCAATCCTAGTTCTAGATGCATCGCAGAAAAATACATACTTGACACCTTCCTTCGGAAATCTCAAGATGGGAGCACTTTTCAAACATTGCCTCAAATACTGAAAAGCTAGCCGGAACTTCACTATCCACATGAAATTCTGCCCATTTTGAGTTAATGCTTTTATGGTTTTGATAGTCTAGAGAAATCAAGTATGAATCTACAGTAATATCCTTCCATCCCAAGGAAGTTAGGAACCTCTGTCATGCTCTTAGGTGGCTCCCAAGCTAACACTACCTCAACCTTGGCAGAGTCCACTGCCACTCCATCTACTGAGATAAAATGTCCTAGAAAGTGGACCACCTGTATCCAAAACTAAAACTTTGAGATCATGCCATAAATCTAGTTCTCTCAGAGTAATTCTAGAATCATCCTCAAGTGTGTCACATGATCCTCCTCCGATGATGAGTACACAAGTATGTCATCGAAGAAGAATACCATGAACCAGTATAAATAATCCTGAAATATCTGGTTCATGAGTCCCATGAACACTACTGGGGAGTTCTTTATAATAAAGTGAATCACCAATTATTCATAGTGACTGTAGAAACATTTGAATGTCATCTTTGGTATATCCTCAACTCATAATCGTAACTGGTGATAACATGATCTAAGGTCAACCTTTGATAACTATCATTCCCCTCTCAACTAATCAAAGAGTTCATAGATCCTCGGTAGTGGATAATTATTTTTTAAAGTCACTTGGTTCAAGCACTGGTAGTCTAGAGACAACCTCAAGTTCCCGTATGCCTTTTTGGAAAAAAAACTGGGGATGACCAGTATGAAATATTGGGTTTAACAAAGCCCTTTCTCTGTAAGTCCTCCAACTACACCCTTAACTTGTGAAGCTCTTTAAAATCCATCCAATATGTTGGTGAAGATATTGGTGTCTTCCCAGAGTGTAGATCAATGAATAAGTCTATCTCTCGGTGGGGAGGTAAACCTAGAACATCTTTGAGGAAGACATCCTCGTAATATGCCACCACTTTAGAAAACTAAAAACTCATAACATCCAATGCATCAAGGATAATCCTATCCTACTGATGATTAATCATCCACACCCTCCTATACATGAGTCCATCTTGTTTTTCCTAGGTTTCTTTTTCACTAAAAAAAGAACCTAGTTACATCACTAAGGACACTCAACACCCTTTTCCTAAAATAGTCAATCTGGGCATGAATTGTAAATAAAAAATTAATACCAAGAATGAAATTGTAAGACCTAGACACTGCTACCAAGAGATCACAACCAAAACTCTCACCTCGAAGAGCCAGTTCAAACTTTCGACATAAGTGCACAATCATTGAGTCTTTTCCATCAGGAGTATATAAGCCTAAGGGTCAAGTTAATAGTTCAACTGAAATCTATAAGTATCGAACAATATATGTGGTGAGAAAAGAATGACTATCACCTGTGTCTATCAGTACTATAGCTAAAGTATAAAAGGCACATATCATACCTTGAATCATTACCAGAGACTTTAGTTCATAAGCTTTGACCACCTGTAATTGTCTCATCCCCTATCCTCTATCTCCTTGATCCTGGCGTGGACCACATGGGGGGGTGTAACATGTCAAAATGTCTAACACCTCCTTTTTCTATCCCAGGTCATCTTCCATATCTTTCACCCTTAAAAACTACCTTCTCCTGATGTTGTCTCTACCTCAGTTTCCCATCTATAGTTTCTCTGTCAACTGTGTTGCAGGTCAGATAATATCAGGGTGAGATTTACCATGTCGTCACATGAGTAGCTTCATCTCTCTCTAGGATGACTGGAACCACCTTGTGAGCCCTAGGATATAAATTCTCTATCCTGAGAGATTCTTTTGAAATTCCTCCCATTCCTAGATCCCTAGGATTATTGTCAGTTCCCTACTACTGAGGTCTCTACTCCTGCTTTCCCACTGCTGACAACTGTCGGTTATAACTTCTCATCCATGAAAATCTTGACCACCAAATATTGTTCTAGCACCCCATCATAAGTAGGAATAAATAGAAGGATAAATTAGGCTCGTATTTTTCTTCGCATACCTCTCTATAAGGTATGATCCCTAAAACTGATCTTGAACAATATCCATCAACTACCTTGAGAGGTTGGTAAACCTCGATAAATATTCTACCATTGTTATGCTACCCTGCTAGAGCTGTAGAAGCTCATGGATACATACATCCCTTAGCATAGCTAGAGAGAACTCCTCTTTGAAAAGGATCTCTAAATATATCCATGAAAGAGTGTCCTCATCATAAGAATGGGAAAATAAACCCAAGCATCACCCTGATCATCCATGAATAAGGCTCACTTTCAGGACTGCCATCTGATCTACCGGTGTCCCGACTAGATGGATAACATGGGTCACTGCCTCAATCCATTCCTTAGCTGCCTATGGGTTAGACTCACCTAGGAACCTTAAATCTATCTATCTCTAGAACTCGTGAAGAATTCTTAGCCTATTCCCCTTATCCATCAACACTATGGGTACCACATGCTTCTCTATAGGTGGTATAGTTTGTGCACCACCTGGAGATAAAATCTTGGGAAGTAGTCCATAAATCGATGCCTCATCACTAAGGAGATCATCCTTATGATCATCATTCTAAATACTAATTGGTATACATCACAGAGAAATTCTAAAAGTAAACAAGATATACCATGGTCAATGAGTATATCTAGAGAGATGATTCAATAAGTACATAGAAAAAAACCCATTCCTATATAATGCATGCACTATTGTTTTCCTTGCAACTAATGTTCTCATATACCATGTTGAAAAGAAGGTGATCAGACTCCTGTTGTACGAATGCATTGGCCACCACACTAACATTAGAGTCCCTAGCCTAAAATATGAAATTTAAAAACAAAACACTATTTCCCCAAACCAATCTCTTGGAATATCATTCCTATAGTAGAACTGATCCACTTTGAAACCACTCTGTCGTGACCCGTCCTAGTGGGGCCCATGCCGCAACTCCCCAAGCCTACCTCTAATAGGATAGGGGATAGTAACTAGAAATGAGTAGGAATATCACTAACATGGGAGGAATTTCCTAAGTACCTATAAACATGCACACATCTCCAAGAACACAAAATAATGAAATGTAAAAAAAACTGAATAACCAATGCATGCATACATCTATATCCCACAACCATAGTATGGTAGGAAGTAAAGGAAAGTAAACATGTCCAAATACAATCCCACCACAAATATTATATAACACAAGTACAACATGAAATAAAGGTACTGGGAATGCTGTATAAAAGCTCCAGGAACACACCTTGATCTATCCAGTCACACTAAGCACCATCTGGTCCTGGTCTACCTAGGACTATGTCAAAAGGTCTACCGTCTGCACAAGACATGATGTGTGCAGTCAAATCCCATTAATGGTTGAGTATAACAATACTCATTAGGACACCTCGAAACCACAAAGCGTAAAAAAGGGAAATTTTAGTCATCTCTACAAAATTATATGTATACAATACATATAATAAGAATATCCATATATACTCAACAAAGACACATAGCCTAGAGTTAATCCACAACTATATTATATTATCCCTAGGATTCCAACTTAAAATATCCAATAAGAACTCCTCTAGGATAACACACTTATGATTATTATAGCATTAATAATGTTCGTCCAAGAGGTACTATTCATTGGGGTCTCATTATGAGAAAGAACATGCTAATAGTTTGAAGAGGTATGATACACATATGAGGATCACTACCAATGCACTGGGGTGATACCAAAAAACTTAATCTAGATTAAACCTCTGAGTAGAAAATAAGTGCCCACATAGTGTTGGTTACATCGATATCAAGAACTCCACCTAGGGTATGAAGACGAATTGAGGATCCCACTTCAGGCCTCTCAGAGGGATTCCAATGGCTCGATCCAGGAAGTCTTGATGAAGGTGTAATTGTACTAGGAGTAGGAGATGATACTATACCAACCTTAATAGAAAGGATAAGGGGACTGAAACCTAATGAATCTTTTTTAAGATATGCAAGAAAAGAGATTCAAGCCATATAGAAAAGAGTACACGGTGTGTAGAAGGGTTACATTCCATGTCCCTTGACCCCAAGTCCTACCCGTGTAAATGGACCATGTTATAAAACCATGCATATGTAGTAGTAAACACTTTGTATTCATCCCTTGTACTCTAACTATGTTCCATTACATGGATAATCTCATGTACATGGTCCAACCTATGTCCATATAGTGGAGTACACACCATATAGGCAGTCCATGTACTCCACCCCATTTCTATGTACTTCCCAAGGTACGTGCTGAGTCAACTGTGAGAGAACACATGATATGTGATAGGGGTCACATGTCATGTGATACTTAACTTTATCCCCAAAACCCTAGACACCGTTAGGGGTGCCTACACAGTGTGTAGATCTAGTTTACACGCCGTGTTCGGCAGGATTTTCCTAAATCCAAGATTCTTCTCCATGTACGATCTAGCACGTCTGGCCTTCAATCTAGTGATCATTTCACCAGGAAATCGAATATACAAGTTCATCCATTCCTTTTCATCGTCTAACAATGCATCTCATCATTAGATCTTCTAAAAAAATGGATCAAATCATTATTATTCATTATTTGTTGAAAAACATGAATTCAGGTATCCATTGTCTTCTAAATCAATACATCTCCGTCGTCACTCCTCTTTCATGCCATTCCAATCCTAGATCTACGATATCGGATCATTGTGTCATGAAATGGGTGTGCAATAATCGATTGATTGATATTGGTATAGTCGTGGGCCAAACAAAGAACGCCTGTGATGAATGATGAATTGGGGGAGAAAAGCACAAACCAAAAAAGAGGAGCGAACATCGATTCGATGTTCATGTTGATCTTGGTTCTTTTCCATTAGAACAAAAATTGAATTAATCAAAAATCATAATGATAATTCTCTTAATAAACCCTTCAATCATACCAATCCCAAATAATGATCAAACCATGGGCCAATATGCTCGTTGATTGGTCTATGTTCATTGTAGAAATCAAGAATGGGGAAAACCAAATTGGAACAAAGTTCCCACCTCGATTCTTTTTTATTAATGATGAAGAATGGTTAATCATCATCATCATTGTCAAGATCTGTTGAATCCAAGGTGCGTCGATCTTCAATCTGAACTTTGGTCGTCGTTCGCATGAAAGGATTATTCAAGGATCTCACCAATGATCCTCTCCAAGGCTCCAAGGTTATGTGGATAACCTTGGGATTTCTTTATAATAGTCTATTTGAAGACTAACCATTAATTGCATAAACATTTGAATTAAAATAATTTTATTTAATTATTTTATTCATTTCCGCACCCATAATGACTTTTCCACAAAACACATGCACTGAATAATGTTAATTCATGCCTAGGGTAAACCTCATATTTTAAACTTAATGGTAACCTCGGATTTTTTATTTGAGCACCCATGTAAAAGTTATTCTGCTTTTTCTAGAAAATCATAGCTCAATGCTATTTAATATGTTTAATATATTTCAAACAATTATTTCGGGTACACTGAGTCTCGGAATTGCATGTCGTCTCAACATTTGGTTTCAAAAATAATCCATATAATATCCAAAAATAATACATGAAAAATACGAGACTTTACAAAGTGATTCATTATCTTAGCATCCACTCGACATCAAGTGATCATGCTACTCAACATAAACTAAGTCCCAATTAAACATTCTACTTGGCTTCCTCTAGAAATCAAGGGAGTAACACAATATCCATGATTAAACATAATATCCCTACCCCATGCTCCTGTCCATCTTCTCCGTCGTCACGTGTCATGTGCACTCCCCCTCAAATGGATAGCCATGTCACAATGGCACACATGTTCTGAGAACCATGAACAATACCTCCAAATACACGATAAGACACAAAACAGGGTAGAGAATACAAAGAAATGAATATAATATCATCATGAGAAAATATAATCAACAAAAAATACATGTGATCAACATCAAATATGAATAAACAATATAAAAGAACACTCATGGAAAAAAGTATTATAAATGTGTCTCACAGATATACTATAATGCCCCAGCCTTAAACCTTACTTAATCTTGAGTTACTATAAGATTACACATTGAGGATCTTTTCAGGTTTAGAGTTTTAGAGAATTAGATCATAAAACCTGCATTACATTCCACATTTAAACAAAGTGGTTACATGAAAGATAGTATTCATTTTTCCCATAGATGGAAACATATTTAAAATAAAACATGGATTCTTTCTTGAAACTTCCTTGACACTATCATCATATCATGTACCCTTCCCTTAACCTGTGAAAAACATTTCAAAAACTTGGAATGAGTATAAAAAGCTCAGTAAGGGATATAAAAATATGGAAAGGAAACATGAGTACATGTATACATAAGAATTAAATCATACTTTACCCATAAAACATAAGCACTTTAACATACCTCATAAAATCATGAATAAATCATAGAAATCATAAGACATAAAGGTAACTTGAGGCATTCATAACATTCTTACGTAGGGAGTAACCCTCTTGGTTACGTTTGGAATACCCACCACAGTATATTCCCTAAATATCTTCGGATAAACCTTAACGTTTCACTCCTTCGCGTTACCCAATGCATTGGAGAGCTATATCGGGCTCACCCGCCCTTAGTTTATCACAGAACCATCCATTTTCATAACAATTCCCAAGAACCATAACATAATCGTATCATATAAAACATGCATAAAGGAAACATAACATTTCCATATTTCAATCACAAGATATCAATAAAACACATTGATATGATAAAAACATTTTGAAAACCATTTTCAATACCAAAATAAAAGAAATTTAAAACATGGTATTTATTTTTCTTTTAAAAAGAAGGTATGGCTTGTAGAGGAATCCGAAACTCAAATAATGGTCACGAAGGCGGAGAAGTCGTTGTCGCCGCATACGTACGACAAAAACATTCCCTTTTGTCATTTAGTAAAATGCTTCATATAAAAAAGATTCCTTTTTGGATAAACATAAAAGTCAAAGGGGTTTATACACCGTATAAAAGAAGGTTGTGTATAAAACAAAATATGCCTCAATGAATGGAGATTGACACAAAGTCCCTTACAAAGACGGTATCCTTGGTTTAAGGTTAAATCAATTACATAATTATGTGTGACAAATGAATACACCAAATATAAGTGGATATTAAGTGTAAAATAATAAAAGGTCATTCACACATATTCAAAGGATGACATATTCAATAACTACATGTTTAACCCAAAGAAATCGAAATTGGGTTAAGAAGTTCCCTTGACAGCCTAACGGCGTCACATAAAAATGAGTTGATGAGAGATAAAAAAAGGGTATCTCATCACTTGGACATAAAATTTACATCAATAAGGATATATGAGAACATATCCCAACATAAAAATATGTAAATTAAAAGACCCAACAAAATAATTCTTTTAAAAAGAGGAGGGTGAAAGGTTCCCTTACCGACATGGGTATCTTTCGAAACATACACCTCGTGAAAGAAGGACAATACAACATTGATGTAAATACTCATAAAAGAAATTATATTACACAATGAGTAAAATAATGGGCAGTACATACACCACTAAAATGAAATTGTGGCAAATGTAGCATAAATCTCACGGGAATAAAAGTGAGATGAAAAATCCCTTACGAAAACTCGGCAGCCTAACGACAACACTTAAAACTTCCAAAAATGGATTGATGAGATCAAATAGGGTCTCTAATCGTATTAACATAAAGTTTACAGAAATAGGAATATAAAAGAACATACCCCAACATAACAAAGAGGAGCTTAAAAGAAGTGACATAAAGGAGAGGACTTAAAAAGAAAGAGAGAGTTTAGATCTCTTACGAAAATTCGGCAGCCTAACAGCGCCACTCAAAACTTCCAAAATGGATTGATGAGAGGAAATAGGGTCTCTCATCATATGAACATAATAAGTACAGTATGAGTAATATAAAAGAACATCCCAATCATAATAAAGATGAGCTTAAAAGGGATGACATAAAAGAGTGTACTTAAAAAGAAAGAGAGGTGTAGGATCCCTTACCTCGGGTCCGACTTGACTCGATCGTTCTTTAACGTCCTGAATAATAAACTTGAGTTAATTTAAACTTTATTAAGAACCTTTTTCTAGTTCATTATTCCTTTTATATCACTTATTTCCATGTTATAAACATTATGTAATCATTTAAGTTAATAATGTTTGTTTTGTCGATATTTGGTTCTTAAGTCGAAAGTGGACTTCTTACAATTACATGTTGTTCGTGTGGTCAAATGTTCATTATATCCAGAATTATATTCATGATTTGGATATCATATATATCATATATATACATAATATACATGTATTTATAATATTAAATAATCATTTAGAGGTAAGAAATGAAATGCACCGTTCATGGAGACGGTAAGCCGTACGTACGCATGAATGCTACTTTCATTTCTATGTCATATTAATGGAATTAAAACCAAATGAGAGGTATGTATATTTTAATTACAGAATTATATTCATCATTTATATGTAACATATATCATATATAATAACTTTAAATCCATTCTTTATACATCCCACATATGGCATTAACGAATCAAATCACTTTGAGGGGGCGGTAGTCCGCACTTCCTAAAATGAAATTATCGTGTTTACCCACAATTGAAACCATAAAGGTATGCCAAAAAAGAAAAATACAGAAACAGAAACATATTATATATCATATATAAATATAGTGACATATTAATGTCCACCTTTTAAGGTGTTATATGAGTGTTGAACAATCATCGTTTCGTGAGGCCGAAATTCACCATCCACAGAAACAGTATGTTCTTTAACCATTTGATGTAGGTGTGTGTAAGTGTAGCTCTAATTCTTCTTATAAACACATCCTAGTATATTTAAGATACTGGATTTGTTACAAAATAAATGAATAAAAAGAGTTTAGGGGGTTGGAGAAGCAAAATAATACAAAAGAACACAATTGAAGACATTACCTTAAAATCTGGTAACTCCCTTTGGTTTGAGCTCAAAGGATTACTTGGGAAGACTTATGCCCAAAGTGAGGCTTCAAGGAGTTAGAGAGGGATGTGGAGAGACAAAATGGGTAGGGGTTGGCTGAGCCAAAGGCTTTGGAAGTGTGGGTAAGGAGGTAGAGGTGGGGGCCTTTTATAAGAGGAGAGGAGGGGCACTCTTGGAAAGGTATAAAATGTAACTTTAGTTTCAAATGAGTTTCGGATTTTAATGGTCCCACATTAATGTGTTTCGAGTATAAGGTGATAAGGGTTCGAAATACACCCATCCAATAGGTTTTTTACATGTGTAGGTCTTAGATTTTACATTATCTTTACATTTTATTTAAATCGTTAAATAATGAGGTCATCGCTGCATCATCATGATGTCATAAATAATTTAATTTATATAATGTCTAAAAATTATAAAAAAAATACTATGATGTAGGAAATCTTTTTATATTTACAATGAATATTTATAGTCCAAAATATCATTTATATAGACAAAATTAAAAATATTTTACATAGGTGATACATTCTTTGTTACATTTAACATTCTTTAAAAATAAAAAGATAAAAAGTAACTTTCTCACAAAAGTGATTCCATGGGGCCCACAAGTTTGGAACAAGGCATCCCATGGTCGGCCATGAGACAAACAGTATCCTTAGGACACATTTTGTGTTCATTTTTTATTATTATGATATTATCTTATTTTCTTTAACTACCCGATTACTCATTAATCAAGATAATTAAAGATAATTACCGTTGTTACTATTCATAATGTCTAAAAACAAAAGATTCTTAATTAAATAATTTGGACCTTATGATTCCAAATATGTAATTCATTTTAACGAATTCCAAACACATAAATTTCAATAATTAATTTAAAAAAACTTCTCGTTGTCAAAACAAATAGCGGGTTTTTTTGAAACAATATTTATAAAAAGTTTGGTACTTGTTTATGCCTAATTCCAAAGTGAAATTAATCCCAATGACCATCATTTAATTACATGGTAAAAATATATTCTAATTAAACTTTAAAACAAATTAAAAATATAATATAACCATATAATTAAATTATATGAAAAAGCAGTTTTGATGTAAAATGCAGTATTTTTCACTATTCATTGAAAAATGAACATTGTCAGAAAAATAAAAAAATTAACCCAAGGTAAATTTCAATGTCCCAATCATAAATAATATGTTTATTTTGAAAAATAGAGCTTATAAAATTGTCAAAAAGTGTATTTAAAAGGGGTTCTCCATCAAAAGGCGGTTAATCGACCTTTTAAAGAATATTAGAATGTTTACGCTTAAAAACTGGATTCATTTGCATTTTTAATCCTCTAACATTTATTGTAAAGAGTAAAAATATTTTACAAACATATATAATAATTTTTTAGTTAGTTTTTTTCATTCCTACCATTACAACGGCTAGGCGTTAACTACCATTTAAAATAATATTATTTTATTATTAGAGTGCAACGTAAGATTCCCAAGAAACTCATTGTTGCGTATTGGGTACGCCATCGAGCATAACATCCCCTTTAAATTAATATTAATATTTTATTCAAAAATATGGATAAATATAAAGATATCATATTCTTTATTTACCTGGGGTGTTACATCCTTCTCCCCTTTTGGGAATTGCGTCCTCACAATTTTAAAATTGGGCTTGGAAACATCCTTGAAAGTCCCACACCAGAACAAGAGTCGGTAAAAAAATCACTTTAAAATAAAGAAAGATAAGTACAATGGTCACCCGAGTTAACCCATACAAGGATTCCATGTATGAAAATATGGACATGGAGGAAAAAAAACAAAGGGTCATGTTCTGATGGAGAGTGATAGAAAACATGTTTAGGAGAAAGTTAACCACAAGAAAATCACAAACTTGTGATGGGTTAAACAGTATTCGATTCCCCAGTAGGAAAAGTTATTATACAAAATTTTTGTTTTAAGTTACTTTTTATTGAGGAATTTATTCATAAGGAAACATAATCACTTATCATGTTGACTTTCAACTTTTATTAGATTCCTTACACAAACTCATATTTTCTCCAAAAGATGAGTATTTAGAAAGACTTGTTCACATTAAGATTACTATAATCAAATTCTAGAGAATCACCTAATCCACAAAAGAGAACTATATGCTTCCCATGTCTTTAGACTTTAACCAAAACCAAAACCAAAAAGGTTAGTACAAGATCAGATAATCCAGAAAAGGATAACCCTTTATAAAAAGAAAATCTATTCTTAATCTCCAAAATTTGTCCAACAAAACCCAAAGTTCAACGAGGACCATTCTATAATCAATTTGTCCATAAAATTCTTCAAAGTAAACCAAACTAAGATTGAAACCCAAATATTTGAAGGATTTAGTCACATAGTCTTCCAAGTTAAATCATAACATTTATCTCCAAACAACATCAGTTTCTCTTAATGTCTCATATTGAAAAGTAATTAACCTAATCACATATCCTCCATGATAGGTTAATAAATATCCATAGATAACCCAAAATCAACTTACTCTTAATTCATAAAATCATTTAACTAAAAATAATCAGTCAAACTAACCAGGGACTTCATGTAGTCCAGTGGTAGGCGATAAATACCAGTTGCACTTTGGTTGTGGGTTCGATTCCCGCAGCTTTGTCTGACGCGACAGGTTGTCACACGGTCTGCATGTTGTCCTTTTTCCAAAACTATATAATTCTCAAATCATTCCCCAAAAAGAGATAAAATCATCAAAAATAACCATAACATAATTTAACCTCAATTTTATCTCAAGCCTTTCACTTCCATCATAACATATAGTAACCCATAATTACCTCAAAAGTAAGGATCATATAAACCCAAATAGTTCTTTATAACTATGTCCACAAAAGAACATATAACTATTCATTGAATAAAATTTTCATATATTAAACATCAGGGTTACACATACTATAAAAAGTCTTCTAATGTAACCCCATCATCAAAAGAGACTTAAAACTCTTAAGAATTTCACCATAACTCTTGAATCCCTTATATGTTGACATCTTACTCATTCAACATTCTTCATGACCCATTAACCATTCCTTTATAACTTATTCTGAAATACTTCTTTCCTACAAACAAAATCATGAATCATATCCTAAGATTCCAAAATAGGAAAACAATAGTAATGAAATAATCCATACCTTTGATTGGTCATTTTCAGTTTCTTCATCCTCAATCGGAATGGCATTAGGTATTGGTAAATGAACATTTGTACGATCTTGGTGATCCCATTCACGAAACTTATTCACAGGACATGTGTTTTCATAATGACCATGCACAACACATTTAAAACATTCAATTGATCCCTCAAAAAGAACATATTTCCCTTTCCTCGAGTCAACTGGATGCTTCCTCTTACCATGGCAGGTTCTTGCTTTATGACCTTCATTTCCACATCTATAGCATATTTCTGTCCCTTTGAAACATTTTCCTAGGTGTTTCTTTCCACATTTTTGACACATAGGTTTTTTAACACACTTACCTTTATGATTATTACCTGTAGTTCCGTAGGGATTTGTTTCTCGCATATATGATGCCTCAGAGAAATCACCAAGGTTTAGGTGGTCAATCATGACTCCAGATAGTTGGTTGAGGATAATCACAAGAGTTCTCATTGCAGCTCCCATATCATTCAGTTGCTTGCTCAAAAAACTGTCACAGTTTCCTTCACATCCACTGTTACTTTGGTGCCTGCTAGATCCAACCATTTACTAAAACCAAAAAGGTCAGTGTGAGTATATCAACAAAACCATCATGTACTAATGAGGAAGATAAACACTAAGATATACTTACTCATTCAATTTATCTAAAACTAGGACTCTTTCTGAAATCTTATCCATTATGGTAATGTAATTTATGCTTAAAGAATACCCTAACCTCTAAAGTTATCTAAACCGACCTCTGATACCAACTATAAGTCCCCAGCCTTAAACCTTACTTAATCTTGAGTTACTACAAGATTACACATTGAGGATCTTTTCAAGTTTAGAGTTTTAGATAATTAGATCATAAACCATTCATTACATTCCACATTTAAACAAAGTGGTTACATGAAAGATAGTATTCATTTTCCCATCGATGAAAACATATTTAAAATAAAACATGGATTCTTTCTTGAAACTTCCTTGACACTATCATCATATCATGTACCCTTCCCTTGACATGTGAAAAACATTTCAAAAACTTGGGATGATCATAAAAAGCTCAGTAAGGGATATAAAAATATGGAAAGGAAACATGAGTACATGTATACATAAGAATGAAATCATACTTTACCCATAAAACATAAGCAATTTAACATACCTCATAAAATCATGAATAAATCATAGAAATCATAAGACATAAAGGTAACTTGAGGCATTCATAACATTCTTACGTAGGGAGTAACCCTCTTGGTTACGTTTGGAATACCCACCACAGTATATTCCCTAAATCTCTTCGGAGAAACCTTAACGTTTCACTCCTTCGCGTTACCCAATGCATTGGAGAGCTATATTGGGCTCACCCGCCCTTAGTTTATCACGGAACCACCCGTTTTCATAACAATGCCCAAGAACCATAACATAATCGTATCACATAAAACATGCATAAATGAAACATAACATTTCCATATTTCAATCACAAGATATCAATAAAACACATTGATATGATAAAAACATTATGAAAACCATTTTCAATACCAAAATAAAAGAAATGTACAACATGGTATTTATTTTTCTTTTAAAAAGAAGGTATGGATTGTAGAGGAAGCCGAAACTCAAATAATGGTCACGGAGGCGGAGAAGTCGTTGTCGCCGCATAAGTACGACAAAAACATTCCCTTTTGTCGTTTAGTAAAACGCTTCGTATAAAAAATATTCCTTTTTGGATAAACGTAAAAGTCAAAGGGGTTTATACACCGTATAAAAGAAGGTTGTGTATAAAACAAAATATGCCTCACTGAATGGAGATTGAGACGAAGTCCCTTACAAAGACGGTATCCTTGGTTTAATGATAAATCAATTACATAATTATGTGTGACAAAAGAATACACAAAATATAAGTGGATATTAAGTGTAAAATAATCAAATGTCATTCACACATATTCAAAAGATGACATATTCAATAACTACATGTTGAACCCAAAGAAATCTAAATTGGGTTAATAAGTTCCCTTGATAGCCTAACAACGTCACATCAAAATGAGTTGATGTGAGATAAAAAAGGGTATCTCATCACTTGGACATAAAATTTACATCAATAAGGATATATGAGAACATATCCCAACATAACAATATGTAAATTAAAATACCCAACAAAATAAGTCTTTTAAAAATAGGAGGGTGAAAGGTTCCCTTACCGACATGGGTATCTTTCGAAACATACACCTCGTGAAAGAAGGACAATACAAAATTGATGTAAATACTCATAAAAGAAAGTATATTACACAATGAATAAAATAATGGTCAGTACATACACCACTCAAAGGAAATTGTGGCAAATTTAGCATAAATATCACGGGAATAAAAGTGAGATGAAAAATCCCTTACGAAAACTCGGCAGCCTAACGACGCCACTTAAAACTTCCAAAAATGGATTGATGAGATCAGATAGGATCTCTCATCGTATTAACATAAAGTTTACAGAAATAGGAATATAAAAGAACATCCCACAACATAACAAATAGGAGCTTAAAAGAATTGACATAAAGGATAGGACTTAAAAAGAAAGAGAGAGTTTAGATCTCTTACGAAAATTCGGCAGCCTAACGGCGCCACTCAAAACTTCCAAAATGGATTGATGAGAGGAAATAGGGTCTCTCATCATATGAACATAATAAGTACAGTAGGAGTAATATAAAAGAACATCACAATCATAATAAAGATGAGCTTAAAAGGGATGACATAAAAGAGTGTACTTAAAAAGAAAGAGAGGTGTAGGATCCCTTACCTCGGGTCCGACTTGACTCGATCGTTCTTTAACGTCCTGAATAATAAACGTGAGTTAATTTACACTTTATTAAGAACCTTTTTTTAGTTAATTATTCCTTTTATATAACTTATTTCCATGTTATAAACATTATGTAATCATTTAAGTTAATAATGTTTGTTTTGTCGATATTTGGTTCTTAAGTCGAAAGTGGACTTCTTACATTTACATGTTGTTTGTGTGGTCAAATGTTCATTATATCCAAAATTATATTCATGATTTGGATATCATATATATCATATATATCCATAATATACATGTATTTATAATATTACATAATCATTTAGTGGTAAGAAATGAAATGCACCGTTAATGGAGACGGTAAGCCGTACGTACGCATGAACGCTACTTTCATTTCTATGTCATGTTAATAGAATTAAAACCAAATGATAGGTATGTATATTTTAATTACATAATTATATTCATCATTTATATGTAACATATATCATATATAATAACTTTAAATCCATCCTTTATACATCCCACATATGGCATTAACGAATCAAATCACTTTGAGGGGGCGATAGTCCGCACTTCCTAAAATGAAATTATCGTGTTTACCCACAATGGAAACCATAAAGGTATGCCACAAAAGAAAAATACAGAAACATAAACATATTATATATCATATATAAATATATTTACATCTTAATGGCCACCTTTTAAGGTGTTATATGAGTGTTGAACAATCATCGTTTCGTGGGGCAGAAATTCGCCATCCACAGAAACAGTATGTTCTTTAACCATTTGATGTAGGTGTGTATAAGTGTAGCTAGAATTATTCTTATAAAAAAATCCTAGTATATTGAATATACTGTATTTGTTACAAAATAAATGAATAAAAAGAGTTTAGGGGGTTGGAGAAGAAAAATAATACAAAAGAACACAAGTGAAGACATTACCTTAAAATCGGGTAACTCCCTTTGGTTTGAGCTCAAAGGATTCCTTGGGAAGACTTATGCCCAAAGTGAGGCTTCAAGGAGTTATATAGGGATGTTTAGAGACAAAATGGGCAGGGGTTGGCCGAGCCAAAGTCTTTGGAAGTGTGGGTAAGGAGGTAGAGGTGGGGGCCTTTTATAAGAGGAGAGGAGGGGCACTCTTGGAAAGGTATAAAATGTAACTTTATTTTCAAATGAGTTTCGGATTTTAATGGTCCAAAATTGATGTGTTTCGATGATAAGGTGATAATGGTTCTAAATCCACACATACAATAGGTTTTGGACATGTGTAGGTCTTAGATTTTACATCATCTTTACATTTTATTTAAATCGTTAAATAATGAGGTCATCGCTGCATCATCATGATGTCATAAATAATTTAATTTATTTAATGTCTAAAAATTATAAAAGAAATTCTATGATGTAGGAAATCTTTTTATCTTTCCAATTAATATTTATATCCCAAAATATCATTTATTTAGACAAAATTAAAAATATTTTACTTAGGTGATACATTCTTTGTTACATTTAACATTCTTTAAAAATAAAAAGATAAAAAGTCATTTTCTCACAAAAGTGATTCCATGGGGCCCCCAAGTTTGGCACAAGGCATACCATGGTTGGCCATGAGACAACCAGTATCCTTAGGACACATTTTGTGGTCATTTTTTATTATTATGATATTATCTTATTTTCTTTAACTACCCGATTACTCATTAATCAAGATAATTAAAGATAATTACCGTTGTTACTATTCATAATGTCCAAAAACAAAAGAGTCTTAATTACATAATTTGGACCTTCTGATTACAAATATGTAATTAATTTTACCAAATTCCAAACACATAAATTGCAATAATTAATTTAAAAAAACTTCCCGTTGTCAAAACAAATAGCGGGTTTTTTTGAAACAATATTTATGAAAAGTTTGGTACTTGTTTATGCCTAATTCCAAAGTGAAATTAATCCAAATGACCATAATTTAATTACATGGTAAAAATATATTCTAATTACACTTTGAAACAAATTAAAAAGATAATATAACCATATAATTAATTATATGAAAAAGCAGTTTTGATGTAAAATGCAGTATTTTTCACTATTCATTAAAAAATGAACATTGTCAGAAAAATACCAAAAATTAACCCAAGGTAAATTTCAATGTCCCAATCATAAATAATATGTTTATTTTGAAAAATAGAGCTTATAAAATTGTCAAAAAGTGGATTTAAAAGGGGTTCGCCATCAAAAGGCGGTAAATCGACCTTTTAAAGAATATTAGAATGTTTACGCTTAAAAACTGGATTCATTTGCATTTTTAATCCTCTAACATTTATTGTAAAGAGTAAAAATATTTGAAAAACATATATAATCATTTTTTAGTTAGTTCTGTTCATTCCCGCCATTACAACGGCTAGGCGTTAACTACCATTTAAAATAATATTATTTTATTATTAGAGTGCAACGTAAGATTCCCAAGAAACTCGTTGTTGCGTATTGGGTACGCCATCGAGCATAGCATCCCCTTTAAAGTAATATCAATATTTTATTCACAAATATGGATAAATATAAAGATCTCATATTCTTTATTTACCTTGGGTGTTACATCCTTCCCCCCTTTTGGGAATTGCGTCCTCGCAATTTTAAAATTGGGCTTGGAAACATCCTTGAAAGTCTCACATCGGAACAAGAGTCGGTAAAACAATCACTTTAAAATAAAGAAAGATAAGTACAATGGTCATCCGAGTTAACCCATACTAGGATTCCAAGTATGAAAATATGGACATGGAGGAAAAAAAACAAAGGGTCATGTTCTGATGGAGAGTGATAGAAAACATGTTTAGGAGAAAGTTAACCACAAAAAAATCGCAAACTTGTGATGGGTTAAACGGTATTCGATTCCCCAATAGGAAAAGTTAATATACAACATTTTTGTTTTAAGTTACTTTTTATTGAGGAATTTATTCATAAGGAAACATAATCACTTATCATGTTGACTTCCAACTTTTATTAGATTCCTTACACAAACTCATATTTTCTCCAAAAGATGAGTATTTAGGAAGACTTGTTCACATTAAGAGTACTATAATCAACTTCTAGAGAATCACCTAATCCATAAAAGAGAACTATATACATCCCATGTCTTTAGACTTTAACCAAAACCAAAACCAAAAAGGTTAGTACAAGATCAGATAATCCAGAAAAGGATAACCCTTTATAAAAAGAAAATCTATTCTTAATCTCCAAAATTTGTCCAACAAAACCCAAAGTTCAACGAGGACCATTCTATAATCAATTTGTCCATAAAATTATTCAAAGTAAACCAAACTAAGATTGAAACCCAAATATTTGAAGGATTTAGTCACATAGTCTTCCAAGTTAAATCGTAACATTTATCTCCAAACAACATCAGTTGCTCTTAATGTCTCGTATTGAAAAGTAATTAACCTAATCACATATCCTCCATGATAGGTTAATAAATATCCATAGATAACCCAAAATCAACTTATTCTTAATTAATAAAATCATATAACTAAAAAGAATCAGTCAAACTAACCAGGGACTTCACGTAGTCCAATGGTAGGCGATAAATACCAGTTGCACTTTGGTTGTGAGTTCGATTCCCGCAGCTTTGTCCGACGCGACGGGTTGTCACACGGTCTGCGTGTTGTCCTTTTTCCAAAACTATATAATTCTCAAATCATTCCCCAAAAAGAGATAAAATCATCAAAAATAAACATAACATAATTTAACCTCAATTTTATCTCAAGCCTTTCACTTCCATTATAACATATAGTAACCCATAATTACCTCAAAAGTAAGGATCATATAAACCCAAATGGTTCTTTATAACTATGTCCACAAAAGAACAGATAACTATTCCTTGAATAAAATTTTCATATATTAAACATCAGGGTTACACATACTATAAAAAGTCTTCTAATGTAACCCCATCATCAAAAGAGACTTAATACTCTTAAGAATTTCACCATAACTCTTGAAGCCCTTATATGTTGACATCTTACTCATTCAAAATTCTTCATGACCCATTAACCATTCCTTTCCAACTTATTCTGAAATACTTCTTTCCTAAAAACAAAATCATGAATCATATCCTAAGATTCCAAAATAGGAAAACAATAGTAATGAAATAATCCATACCTTTGATTGGTCATTTTCAGTTTCTTCATCCTCAATCGGAATGGCATTAGGTATTGGTAAACGAACATTTGTATGATCTTGGTGATCCCATTCATGAAACTTCTTCATAGGAAATGTGTTTGCATAATGACCATGCACACCACATTTAAAACATTCAATTGATCCCTCAGAAAGAACTTCTTTCCCTTTCCTCGAGTCAACTGGATGCTTCCTTTTTCTATGGCAGGTTCTTGCTTTATGACCTTCATTTCCTCATCTATAGAATATTTCTATCCCTTTGAAACATTTTCCTAGGTGTTTCTTTCCACATTTTGACACATAGGTTTTTTAACACACTTACCTTTATGATTATTACCTGTAGTTCCGTAGGGATTTTTTTCTCGCATATATGATGCCTTAGATAAATAAACAAGGTTTAGGTGGTCAATCATGACTCCAGATAGTTGGTTGAGGATAATCACAAGATTTCTCATTGCAGCTCCCATATCATTCAGTTTCTTGCTCAAAAAACTGTCACAGTTTCCTTCACATCCACTGTTACTTTGGTTCCTGCTAGATCCAGCCATTTACTAAAACCAAAAAGGTCAGTGTGAGTATATCAACAAAACCATCATGTACTAATGAGGAATATAAACACTAAGATATACTTACTCATTCACTTTATATAAAACTAGGACTCTTTCTGAAATCTTAACCATTATGGTAATGTCACTTATGCTTAAAGAATACCCTAACCTCTAAATTTATCTAAACCGACATCTGATACCAACTATAAGGCCCCAGCCTTAAACCTTACTTAATCTTGAGTTACTACAAGATTACACATTGAGGATCTTTTCAGGTTTAGAGTTTTAGAGAATTAGATCATAAAACTTGCATTACATTCCACATTTAAATAAAGTGGTTACATGAAAGATAGTATTCATTTTTCCCATCGATGGAAACATATTTAAAAAAAACATGGATTCTTTCTTGACACTTCCTTGACACTATCATCATATCATGTACCCTTCCCTTGACCTGTGAAAAACATTTCAAAAACTTGGGATGAGCATAAAAAGCTCAGTAAGGGATATAAAAATATGGAAAGGAAACATGAGTACATGTATACATAAGAATGAAATCATACTTTACCCATAAAACATAAGCACTTTAACATACCTCATAAAATCATGAATAAATCATATAAATCATAAGACATAAAGGTAACTTGAGGCATTCATAACATTCTTACGTAGGGAGTAACCCTCTTGGTTACATTTGGAATACCCACCACAGTATATTCCCTAAATCTCTTCGGAGAAACCTTAACATTTCACTCCTTCACATTACCCAATGCATTGGAGAGCTATATCGGGATCACCTGCCCTTAGTTTATCACGGAACCACCCGCTTTCATAACAATGCCCAAGAACCATAACATAATCGTATCACATAAAACATGCATAAAGGAAACATAAAATTTCCATATATCAATCACAAGATATTAATAAAACACATTGATATGATAAAAACATTATGAAAACCATTTTCAATACAAAAATAAAATAAATGTAAAACATGGTATTTATTTTTCTTTTAAAAAGAAGGTATGACTTGTAGAGGAAGCCGAAACTCAAATAATGGTCACGGAGGCGGAGAAGTCGTTGTCGCCGCATACGTACGACAAAAACATTCCCTTTTGTCGTTTAGTAAAATTCTTCGTATAAAAAAGATTCCTTTTTGGATAAATGTAAAAGTAAAAGGGGTTTATACACCGTATAAAATAAGGTTGTGTATAAAACAAAATATGCCTCAATGAATGGAGATTGAGACGAAGTCCCTTACAAAGATGGTATCCTTGGTTTAAGGATAAATCAATTACATAATTATGTGTGACAAATGAATACACCAAATATAAGTGGATATTAAGTATAAAATAATCAAAGGTCATTCACACATATTCAAAGGATGACATATTCAATAACTACATGTTGAACCCAAAGAAATCGAAATTGGGTTAAGAAGTTACCTTGACAGCCTAACGACGTCACATGAAAATGAGTTGATGAGAGATAAAAAAGGGTATCTCATCACTTGGACATAAAATTTACATCAATAAGGATATATGAGAACATATCCCAACATAACAATATGTAAATTAAAAGACCTAACAAAAGAAGTCTTTCAAAAAGAGGAGGGTGAAAGGTTCCCTTACCGACATGGGTATCTTTCGAAACATACACATCATGAAAGAAGGACAATACAACATTGATGTAAATACTCATAAAAGAAATTATATTACACAATGAGTAAACTAATGGGCAGTACATACACCACTCAAAGGAAATTGTGGCAAATGTAGCATAAATCTCACGGGAATAAAAGTGAGATGAAAAATCCCTTACGAAAACTCGGCAGCCTAACGACGCCACTTAAAACTTCCAAAAATGGATTGATGAGATAAAATAGGGTCTCTCATCGTATTAACATAAAGTTTACAGAAAGAGGAATATAAAATAACATCCCCCAACATAACAAAGAGGAGCTTAAAATAATTTACATAAAGGAGAGGACTTAAAAAGAAAGAGAGAGTTTAGATCTCTTACGAAAATTCGACAGCCTAACGGCGCCACTCAAAACTTCCAAAATGGATTGATGAGAGGAAATAGGGTCTCCAATCATATGAAAATAATAAGTACAGTAGGAGTAATATAAAAGAAAATCCCAATCATAAGAAAGATCAGCTTAAAAGTGTTGACATAAAAGAGTGTACTTAAAAAGAAAGAGAGGTGTAGGATCCCTTACCTCGGGTCCGACTTGACTCGATCGTTATTTAACATACTGAATAATAAACTTGATTTAATTTCCACTTTATTAAGAAGATTTTTCTAGTTCATTATTCCTTTTATATCACTTATTTCCATGTTATAAACATTATGTAATCATTTAAGTTAATAATGTTTGTTTTGTCGATATTTGGTTCTTAAGTCGAAAGTGGACTTCTTACAATTACATGTTGTTCGTGTGGTAAAATGTTCATTATATCCAGAATTATATTCATGATTTTGATATCATATATATCATATATATCCAGAATATACATGTATTTATAATATTACATAATCATTTAGAGGTAAGAAATGAAATGCACCGTTCATGGAGACGGTAATCCGTACGTACGCATGAACGCTACTTTCATTTCTATGTCATATTAATGGAATTAAAACCAAATGAGAGGTATGTATATTTTAATTCCAGAATTATATTCATAATTTATATGTAACATATATCATATATAATAACTTTAAATCCATACTTTATACATCCCACATATAGCATTAACGAATCAAATCACTTTGAGGGGGCGGTAGTCCGCACTTCCTAAAATGAAATTATCGTGTTTACCCACAATGGAAACCATAAAGGTATGCCAAAAAAGAAAAATACAGAAACATAAACATATTATATATCATATATAAATATAGTGAAATATTAATGGCCACCTTTTGAGGTGTTATATGAGTGTTGAACAATCATCGTTTCGTGAGGCAGAAATTCACCATCCACAGAAACAGTATGTTCTTTAACCATTTGATGTAGGTGTGTGTAAGTGTAGCTTGAATGATTCTTACAACAACATCATAGTATATTGAATATACTGTATTTGTTACAAAATAAATGAATAAAAAGAGTTTAGGGGGTTGGAGAAGCAAAATAATACAAAAGAACACAAGTGAAGACATTACCTTAAAATCGGGTAACTCCCTATGGTTTGAGGTCAAAGGCTTACTTGGGAAGACTTCTGCCCAAAGTGAGGCTTCAAGGAGTTATAGAGGGATGTGGAGAGACAAAATAGGCAGGGGTTGGCCGATACAAAGGCTTTGGAAGTGTGGGTAAGGAGGTAGAGGTGGGGGCCCTTTATAAGAGGAGAGGATGGGCACTCTTGGAAAGGTATAAAATGTAACTTTATTTTCAAATGAGTTTTGGATTTTAATGGTCTCACATTGATGTGTTTCAACGATAAGGTGATAAGGGTTCGAAATACACCGATACAATAGGTTTTGGACATGTGTAGGTCTTAGAGTTTACATTATATTTAAATTTTATTTAAATCGTTAAATAATGAGGTCATCACTGCATCATCATTATGTCATAAATAATTTAATTTATTTAATGTCTAAAAATTATAAAAAAACTACTATGATGTAGGAAATCATTTTATCTTTCCAATGAATATTTATAGTCTAAAACATCATTTATTTAGACAAAATTAAAAATATTTTACTTAGGTGATACATTCTTTGTTACATTTAACATTCTTTAAAAATAAAAAGATAAAAAATCACTTTCTCACAAAAGTGATTCCATGGGGCCCCCAAGTTTGGAAAAAGGCATCCCATGGTCGGTCATGAGACAAACAGTAGACTTAGGACACATTTTGTGGTCATTTTTTTTATTATTATGATATTATCTTATTTTTTTAACTACCTGATTACTCATTAATCAAGACAATTAAAGATAATTACCGTCTTTACTATTCATAATGTCCAAAAACAAAAGAGTCTTAATTACATAATTTGGACCCTCTGATTCCAAATATGTAATTCATTTTACCAAATTCCAAACACATAAATTTCAATAATTAATTTAAAAAAACTTCCCGTTGTCAAAACAAATAGCGGGTTTTTTTGAAACAATATTTATGAAAAGTTTGGTACTTGTTTATGCCTAATTCAAAAGTGAAATTAATCTCAATGACCATAATTGAATTAAATGGTAAAAATATATTCTAATTACACTTTAAAACAAATTAAAAATATAATATAACCATATAATTAAATTATATGAAAAAGTAGTTTTGATGTAAAATGCAGTATTTTTCACTATTTATTGAAAAATGAACATTGTCAGAAAAATACCAAAAATTAACCCAAGGTAAATTTCAATGTCCCAATCATAAATAATATGTTTATTTTGAAAAATAGAGCTTATAAAATGGTCAAAAAGTGGATTTAAAAGGGGTTCGCCATCAAAAGGCGATTAATCGACCTTTTAAAGAATATTGGAATGTTTACGCTTAAAAACTGGATTCATTTTCATTTTTAATCCTCTAACATTTATTGTAAAGAGTAAAAATATTTGAAAAACATATATAATCATTTTTTAGTTAGTTCTGTTCATTCCCGCCATTACAACGGCTAGGCGTTAACTACCATTTAAAATAATATTATTTTATTATTAGAGTGAAACGTAAGATTCCCAAGAAACTCGTTGTTGCGTATTGGGTACGCCATAGAGCATAGAATCCCCTTTAAATTAATATTAATATTTTATTCACAAATATGGATAAATATAAAGATGTCATATTCTTTATTTACCTGGGGTGTTACATCCTTCCCCCCTTTTGGGAATTGCGTCCTCGCAATTTTAAAATTGGGCTTGGAAACATCCTTGAAAGTCCCACATCGGAACAAGAGTCGGTAAAACAATCACTTTAAAATAAAGAAAGATAAGTACAATGGTCACCCGAGTTAAACCATACTAGGATTCCAAGTATGAAAATATGGACATGGAGGAAAAAAAACAAAGGGTCATGTTCTGATGGAGAGTGATAGAAAACATGTTTAGTAGAAAGTTAACCACAAGAAAATCACAAACTTGTGATGGGTTAAACAGTATTCGATTCCCCAGTAGGAAAAGTTAATATACAAAAATTTTGTTTTAAGTTACTTTTTATTGAGGAATTTATTCATAAGGAAACATAATCACTTATCATGTTGACTTTCAACTTTTATTAGATTCCTTACACAAACTCATATTTTCTCCAAAAGATGAGTATTTAGGAAGACTTGTTCACATTAAGAGTACTATAATAAACTTCTAGAGAATAACCTAATCCAAAAAAGAGAACTATATACTTCCCATGTCTTTAGACTTTAACCAAAACCAAAACCAAAAAGGTTAGTACAAGATCAGATAATCCAGAAAAGGATAACCCTTTATAAAAAGAAAATCTATTCTTAATCTCCAAAATTTGTCCAACAAAACCCAAAGTTCAACGAGGACCATTCTATAATCAATTTGTACATAAAAGTCTTCAAAGTAAACCAAAATAAGATTCAAACCCAAATATTTGAAGGATTTAGTCACATAGTATTCCAAGTTAAATCATAACATTTATCTCCAAACAACATCAGTTGCTCTTAATGTCTCGTATTGAAAATTAATTAACCTAATCACATATCCTCAATGATAGGTTAATAAATATCCATAGATAACCCAAAATAAACTTACTCTTAATTCATAAAATCATCTAACTAAAAAGAATCAGTCAAACTAACCAGGGACTTCACATAGTCCAGTGGTAGGCGATAAATACCAGCTGCACTTTGGTTGTGGGTTCGATTCCCGCAGCTTTGTCCGACGCGACGGGTTGTCACACGGTCTGCATGTTGTGCTTTTTCGAAAACTATATAATTCTCAAATAATTCCCCAAAAAGAGATAAAATCATCAAAAATAACCATAACATAATTTAACCTCAATTTTATCTCAAGCCTTTCACTTCCATCATAACATATAGTAACCCATAATTACCTCAAAAGTAAGGATCATATAAACCCAAATGGTTCTTTATAACTATGTCCAAAAAAGAACAGATAACTATTCCTTGAATAAAATTTTCATATATTAAACATCAGGGTTACACATACTATAAAAAGTCATATAATGTAACCCCATCATCAAAAGAGACTTAATACTCTTAAGAATTTCACCATAACTCTTGAAGCCCTTATATGTTGACATCTTACTCATTCAAAATTCTTCATGACCCATTAACCATTCCTTTCCAACTTATTCTGAAATACTTATTTCCTACAAACAAAATCATTAATCATATCCTAAGATTCCAAAATAGGAAAACAATAGTAATGAAATAATTCATACCTTTGATTGGTCATTTTCAGTTTCTTCATCCTTAATCGGAATGGCATTAGGTATTGGTAAATGAACATTTGTACGATCTTGGTGATCCCATTCACGAAACTTCTTCATAGGACATGTGTTCGCATAATGACCATGAACAGCACATTTAAAACATTCAATTGATCCCACAGAAAGAACTTCTTTCCCTTTCCTCGAGTCAACTGGATGATTCCATTTTCCATGGCAGGTTCTTGCTTTATGACCTTCATTTCCACATCTATAGAATATTTCTGTCCCTTTGAAACATTTTCCTAGGTGTTTCTTTCCACATTTTTGACACATAGGTTTTTGAATACACTTACCTTTATGATTATTACCTGTAGTTCCATAGGGATTTGTTTCTCACATATATGATGCCTTAGAGAAATCACCAAGGTTTAGGTGGTCAATCATGACTCCAGATAATTGGTTGAGGATAATCACAAGAGTTCTCATTGCAGCTCCGATATCATTCAGTTGCTTGCTCAAAAAACTGTCACAGTTTTCTTCACATCCACTGTTACTTTGGTGCCTGCTAGATCCAGCCATTTACTAAAACCAAAAGGGTCAGTGTGAGTATATCAACAAAACCATCATGTACTAATGAGGAAGATAAACACTAAGATATACTTACTCATTCACTTTATATAAAACTAGGACTCTTTCTGAAATCTTAACCATTATGGTAATGTCACTTATGCTTAAAGAATACCCTAACCTCTAAAGTTATCTAAACCGACCTATGATACCAACTATAAGGCCCCAGCCTTAAACCTTACTTAATCTTGAGTTACTACAAGATTACACATTGAGGATCTGTTCATGTTTAGAGTTTTAGAGAATTAGATCATAAAACTTGCATTACATTCCACATTTAAACAAAGTGGTTACATGAAAGATAGTATTCATTTTTTCCCATTGATGGAAACATATTTAAAATAAAACATGGATTCTTTCTTAACACTTCCTTAACACTATCATCATATCATGTACCCATCCCTTGACCTGTGAAAAACATTTCAAAAACTTGGGATGAGTATAAAAAGCTCAGTAAGGGATATAAAAATATGGAAAGGAAACATGAGTACATGTATACATAAGAATGAAATCATACTTTACCCATAAAACATAAGCACTTTAACATACCTCATAAAATAATGAATAAATCATAGAAATCATAAGACATAAAAGTAACTTGAGGCATTCATAACATTCTTACGTAGGGAGTAACCCTCTTGGTTACGTTTGGAATAACCACCACAATATATTCCCTAAATCTCTTCAGAGAAACCTTAACGTTTCACTCCTTCGTGTTACCCAATGCATTGGAGAGCTATATTAGGCTCACCCTCCCTTAGTTTATCACGGAACCACCCGTTTTCATAACAATTCCCAAGAACTATAACATAATCGTATCACATAAAACATGCATAAAGGAAACATAACATTTCCATATTTCAATCACAAGATATCAATAAAACACATTGATATGATAAAAACATTATGAAAACCATTTTCAATACCAAAATAAAAGAAATGTAAAACATGGTATTTATTTTTCTTTTAAAAAGAAGGTATGGCTTGTAGAGGAAGCCGAAACTCAAATAATGGTCACGGAGGCGGAGAAGTCGTTGTCGCCGCATACGTACGACAAAAAAATTCCCTTTTGTCATTT
Source organism: Viscum album (assembly GCA_963277665.1). Lineage (NCBI taxonomy): Eukaryota > Viridiplantae > Streptophyta > Magnoliopsida > Santalales > Viscaceae > Viscum > Viscum album. The sequence continues at coordinate 602,942,696 of OY728148.1, forward strand.
AGTAAAACGCTTCGTATAAAAAAGATTCCTTTTTGGATAAACGTAAACGTCAAAGGGGTTTATACACCGTATAAAAGAAGTTTGTGTATAAAACAAAATATGCCTCAATGAATGGAGATTGAGACGAAGTCCCTTACAAAGACGGAATCCTTGGTTTAAGGATAAATCAATTACATAATTATGTGTGACAAACTAATACACCAAATATAAGTGGATATTAAGTGTAAAATAATCAAAGGTCATTCACACATATTCAAAGGAAGACATATTCAATAACTACATGTTGAACCCAAAGAAATCGAAATTTGGTTAAGAAGTTCCCTTGACAGCCTAACGGCGTCACATCAAAATGAGTTGATGAGAGATAAAAAAAAGGGTATCTCATCACTTGGAAATAAAATTTACATCAATAAGGATATATGAGAACATATCCCAACATAACAATATGTAAATTAATAGACCCAACAATAAGTCTTTTAAAAAGAGGAGAGTGAAAGGTTCCCTTACCGACATGGGTATCTTTCGAAACATACACCTCATGAAAGAAAGACAATACAACATTGATGTAAATACTCATAAAAGAAAGTATATTACACAATGAGTAAAATAATGGGCAGTACATACACCACTCAAAGGAAATTGTGGCAAATGTAGCATAAATCTCACGGGAATAAAAGTGAGATGAAAAATCCCTTACGAAAACTCGGAAGCCTAACGACGCCACTTAAAACTTTCAAAAATGGATTGATGAGATCAAATAGGGTCTCTCATAGTATTAAAATTTAGTTTACATAAAGAGGAATATAAAAGAACATCCCCCAACATAACAAGTAGGAGCTTTAAATAAGTGACATAAAGGAGAGGACTTAAAAAGAAAGAGAGAGTTTAGATCTCTTACGAAAATTCAGCAGCCTAACGGTGCCACTCAAAACTTCAAAAATGGATTGATGAGAGGAAATAGGGTATCTCATCATATGAACATAATAAGTACAGTATGAGTAATATAAAATAACATCCCAATCATAAGAAATATGAGCTTAAAAGGGATGACATAAAAGAGTGTACTTAAAAAGAAAGAGAGGTGTAGGATCCCTTACCTTGGGTCCGACTTGACTCGATCGTTCTTTAACGCCCTGAATAATAAACTTGAGTTAATTTAAAATTTATTAAGAACCTTTTTATAGTTCATTATTCCTTTTATATCACTTATTGCCATGTTATAAACATTATGTAATCATTTAAGTTAATAATGTTTGTTTTGTCGATATTTGGTTCTTAAGTCGAAAGTGGACTTCTTACAAATTACATGTTGTTCGTGTGGTCAAATGTTCATTATATCCAGAATTATATTCATGATTTGGATATCATATATATCATATATATCCAGAATATACATGTATTTATAATATTACATAATCATTTAGAGGTAAGAAATTAAATGCACCGTTAATGGAGACGGTAAGCTGTACGTACGCATGAACGCTACTTTCATTTCTATGTCATATTAATGGAATTAAAACCAAATGAGAGGTATGTATATTTTAAATCCAGAATTATATTCATCATTTATATGTAACATATATCATATATAATAACTTTAAATCCATCCTTTATACATCCCACATATGGCATTAACGAATCAAATCACTTTGAGGGGGCGGTAGTCCGCACTTCCTAAAATGAAATTATCGTGTTTACCCATAATGGAAACCATAAAGGTATGCCGCAAAAGAAAAATACAGAAACATAAACATATTATATATCATATATAAATATTGTGACATCTTAATGGCCACCTTTTAAGGTGTTATATGAGTTTTGAACAATCATCGTTTCGTGAGGCAGAAATTCGCCATCCACAGAAACAGTATGTTATTTAACCATTTGATGTAGGTGTGTGTAAGTGTAGCTCGAATGCTTATTATAACAACATACTAGTATATTGAAGATACTGGAGTTGTTACAAAATAAATTAATAAAAAGAGTTTAGGGGGTTGGAGAAGCAAAATAATACAAAAGAACACAAGTGAAGACATTACCTTAAAATCGGGTAACTCCCTTTGGTTTGAGCTCAAAAGCTTCCTTGGGAAGACTTCTGCCCAAAGCGAGGCTTCAAGGAGTTAGATAGGGATGTTGAGAGACAAAATGGTCTGGGTTTGGGCGAGCCAAAGGCTTTGGAAGTGTGGGTAAGGAGGTAGATGTGGGGGCCTTTTATAAGAGGAGAGGAGGGGCACTCTTGGAAAGGTATAAAATGTAACTTTATTTTCAAATGAGTTTCGGATTTTAATGGTACCACATTTATGTGTTTCGAGGATAAGGTGATAAGGGTTCTAAATCCACCCATCCAATAGGTTTTGGACATGTGTAGGACTTTTATTTTACATTATCTTTACATTTTATTTAAATCGTTAAATAATGAGGTCATCACTGCATCATCATGATGTCATAAATAATTTAATTTATTTAATGTCTGAAAATTATAAAAAAAATACTATGATTTAGGAAATCTTTTTAGATTTCCAATGAATATTTATAGTCCAAAGGATAATTTATGTAGACAAAATTAAAAATATTTTACTTAGGTGATACATTCTTTGTTACATTTAACATTCTTTAAAAATAAAAAGATAAAAAGTCACTTTCTCACAAAAGTGATTCCATGGGGCCCCCAAGTTTGGAAAAAGGCATCCCATGGTTGGACATGAGACAACCAGTAGCCTTATGACAGATTTTGTGGTCATTTTTTATTATTATGATATTATCTTATTTTCTTTAACTACCCAATTACTCATTAATCAAGATAATTAAAGATAATTACCGTCGTTACTATTCATAATGTCAAAAAAAAAGAGTCTTAATTACATAATTTGTAACTTCTGATTCCAAATATGTAATTCATTTTACCAAATTCCAAACACATAAATTGCAATAATTAATTTAAAAAAACTTCCCGTTGTCAAAACAAATAGCGGGTTTTTTTGAAACAATATTTATGAAAAGTTTGGTACTTGTTTATGCCTAATTCCAAAGTGAAATTAATCCCAATGACCATCATTGAATTACATGGTAAAAATATATTCTAATTACACTTTAAAACAAATTAAAAAGATAATATAACCATATAATTAAATTATATGAAAAGCAGTTTTGATGTAAAATGCAGTATTTTTCACTATTCATTGAAAAATGAACATTGTCAGAAAAATACCAAAAATTAACCCAAGGTAAATTTCAATGTCCCAATCATAAATAATATGTTTATTTTGAAAAATAGAGCTTATAAAATTGTCAAAAAGTGGATTTAAAAGGGGTTCTCCATCAAAAGGCGGTTAATCGACCTTTTAAAGAATATTAGAATGTTTACGCTTAAAAACTGGATTCATTTGCATTTTTAATCCTCTAACATTTATTGTAAAGAGTAAAAATATTTGACAAACATATATAATCATTTTTTAGTTATTTCTGTTCATTCCCGCCATTACAACGGCTAGGCGTTAACTACCATTTAAAATAATATTATTTTATTATTAGAGTGCAACGTAAGATTTCCAAGAAACTCGTTATTGCGTATTAGGTACGCCATCGAGCATAGTATCCCATTTAAAGTAATATTAATATTTTATTCACAAATATGGATAAATATAAAGATGTCATATTCTTTATTTACTTGGGGTGTTACATATACACTCACCCATATGCAATCACAATCAAGTATGGACATTGAAGTACTCTAACATAAGAATCATACCAAGGAAACATGTGAAAACAAATAACTAAAAGGTAAATAGCTACCTTCCTCAATTTTTTCAACATGAACATCATGGTTCATCAAGGGTGTCCACTCACGAACCACATTCACACACAAACCAAGAAATCATTATTGGAAAATACTCTTATAACTAGTTTCTATTAAAATAAGATGGTTTCTACAACATGAAACATGGAAGAAAAATAAAAGGGGTAAAACAACACTTACACAATGATGATTACCAAGATGGGTATAATCTAATCCCATTTTAAATAAGAAGAAAATTATTCTCTTTGATAGTGATAAGAGGAGAAGTCAGCAAGATAATGACATAGAGACATTGTAGAATTCAACTAATACTCAAAAAGGTTGTTGATGCACTAATTATGGAATTACCTCTCTAGACAACAATAATTAATCATAATCTTAGACATAAAAATATCATTTCACGATAAAAAATATATATAAGGAAGAAAATTTTTCCAAACAGGGACACTCACCGAAGACCTTCAGTGAATCACCCAAAACTAGAAGCACCGGTAAAGAAGGGTGAGCCGAGTCCTTAAATCAATCAAATAGAAAAAAATATTGAACTTAATGAGGAAGAAACAAATGATAATCGATCAAAAAAATTAACATTCAAATTTATTTTTTATGTTTCATCCAAAAGAATATTATTATGAATAAATAATTATGTAAGGATGTCGATTTGATTAATATGGGTCATTAATCAATTAAAAAACATCATAAAGGCTACACAATAAATCCCTACTTGTTTCCCTTTTGGTCTTTTCATGATCTAAGAAGGGAGGAGTCATTAAATTTAGCCTCTTTAAAAATATCAATGATGAAATGGCATGAACCATGGCATATCCATGGTCATGGTGTTCTTCGACACACTAGGATGAAATTTCAAGTACTATAGAATGGTTCTAGAATTTAGGCTATTTTCCCTCACCACATCCTCCAAAATGGGTGAGATGAGGTTATAGATATCATAGTCCATTGAGGAACATACAACACACCACACCTAGAACCATACCCAGATAGACTATTTCACTTGTATGTTTCAACAAATGGGGATGACAATATCCTATATATAGTCATGGAATTTCCTTTTTTGGCCCAAAAACGTCTAAAACTCATAAAATATTCCCAAAAAATTTATGGTAATTCACTCAAGAATGGTTAAAACTAAATCTCAAAGATAAAAAGGGAAAAAATATTATAAAAGAAACATAAAATGAGGTCATTATAATTCTGGAATAACATCAAAATTTATAACAAGCCTTTTATAGGATTTTCCCTATAAAGGATATAAAAATTAAGAACTATATAGAATTTTAATTGAAAATAAATTATAAAATTACTTACTTGAGAAATTATATATGGTGGTTTTTAATTTAGTTTCACAAGATATTTAAAATAAACATGGTTTTTTCAATGAAACGTCAGATGAACCTCATTGTGATAAAATGAAAAAGTTTCTCATCTTATAAAATCTATTCCTTGATATTTTAGAAGAAAGGAGAATAGAAAAAAAATATCCTCCCCCTTTCTCTAATATTTTTTCACAGTAATAAGATAGGTAAAACAAAAAGTATATTATTGATCATACAAATATTTTTTTAATATATTCAAATATATATAAATGAATAGGTTTTCTAAAAATATAAATAACTTGGTATTACATTATGATTAACTAAAGAATAATATCAAATTTTTGTATATGATCCAGAAGTAATTAGTGTCTTATATCTATGTAATTTTCTTATGAATTATATTTTGGATTCTTAGAGAAAGAAATGGAACATGTTTTATCACACTAAATAAGATTTTTATTAATGTTCTAGCAAAAAAACAGTGAGTGTGTGTTGTATCCCCAATACTTGGGTGTGAAAAATTACAATTTCTACATATCCATCTTCAATAGTTGAATATTTCACTGAGTATTATATCTTGAATGACCAAGATACTAAAACTTCTCCTAAGAAGTGAAATGTTCTAGATTTAGTTTTTCTATACATTTTATATCCACCAAATTTAGTATTTGAAGAACATTTAATTTCAAATTCACTTATTTAGTATTATAATATACCATTATCTAAAGTTCCTTTAAGATAACAATTTTTTCAAATTTAAGATGAGATTATTTCATATTTTATTCAAACCTGCACAAAAGAAACTAGAAATCATTAATTATAGTTGAATAGATGTGAGATAAAGTAAACATATAATCATCCCTCTAATTATTTTGATCAACTGGTTTCCCAGATTCATCAAGATCATGAGTTTTATAATTTCTAGTATGAGTACCAATACTATTATAATTTTCAAAGACAATTCCTTTAAGTAAATATTTTGTATACTTTTTTTGGAGATAAAAGTCTTATTTTTAGTTATTTATAAATTTTAAAACTAATAAAGAAATTATTTTCACTTATCATGCTCATATCAAACTTAGATTTCCTAAGTTCTAAAAGGAATCAAAAAGAGTTTTTCAAGTTGGTATAAAAATAATGTTATTAACATAAATTTTAATAATGATGATATCTTTAAAAAAATTATAAAATGGATTTGATCATCTACTCCATTAAAAAAATTATTTTAAAGTGAAAAAATGGTTATTTTATTAAAATAATATCTTGGGGATTTTTTAAGTCCACAAAGTGCCTAAGTAAGTTTGAATAAATGTTACAAAAAAATTTACTTTCCAAATCAAGTGGTATTACTGAAAAGACATCCTCCTAAACATATCTGTTAATAAAATAATTCTGTATATCCATTTTATTATGAGTAAAATTTAAATATGGTGCAAAATCATGAAGTATTTGGATAGATTCATGTCTTACAACCAGTTCATAAGTTTCTTCATAATATATTTCTTCTTATTGATTATTTACCTTTCTAATAAGCCTTTATTTATTTATAAAAATGATTCCATTTTCATCATGTTTATTTTATAAACACCATTTTAATCAAGTGATAACAAGATCTCTAAGTCATTCTATGAACGTTTAAACTCTATTCCATTCAAATTCTTTAAATTTTTCTAGCATTGAACTTATCCAATATTCATTACCTAAAGCCTCATGAGGATTTTTTTTTTCAAACTGAGATAATAATGAACAATGTTTAAATTAATTTATAAAGTAACTATGATCTTTGGCTGGTTGATTTATACCAATGATATTATTAGTGGGATTACTCCTTAAGATCAACTGATTTCTTGGATAAGTAAAACATTGTTCTTTAATAATATATTGAAATTATTCCGATGGTACAAATTCTAAAATTATTTCTTTAATTTGTCTTTTATCTATATGATATTTCAACATGGTCCAAAAATCAATTTTAAAAACATCATTTAAAGGTACAACTTCTGGATGATTAAAAACAAAAGGATTGGTTTCATCAAAATTAACATGTACCATTTCCTCAATAATGTGTTTCCATTTATTAAAAACATGATATTTATTAATTGTTGTATAATATCCAATAAATATTAATTCCGTTCACTTTGGATCAAATTTTTGTAAATTATATTTAGTATTCATAATGATCACTTTACATCCAACAACACTGAAGTACGGAAGTTTTGGTTTTCTTCCACTCCACAACTCTTAAAGAGTTCAATAAAGAAAAGGTCTAAGTGTAACTCGATTTATAGTATATCAAAAGTACTAATATATTTATCCCAAAAATAATTGGTAATTGAGTATTTACTTAGCATGGTTCTAGAAATTCTATGAATAAATCTATTTCTTCATTTAACTACACCACTTTTTTGAGGTCTTCAAGGAGTTGAAAAGTTATGTGTAATGCATTATTTACTACAGAAAGTTTCAAAATCATAATTTTAAAGCTCACCAACATGATAACTTTGAATAGTAACCAAAATTAGTTTTTTCTGATTTTTAAAATTCACTATAATAATTTCAAAACAAAATAGATATTCTAATTTATTTTATATAAAATAGACCCATGTTTATCTAGTATAATCATCAACTGAGACTTATATATATTATGTGCCTATAATACTTTTAGTTTGTATTTGAACAAATAAATATATGTGCATTAGCTATAAAGCTTCATAATTTTATAATTCACTAGTATAGTCAAATGTTAAATTATGTTTCTTACCTTATTTATAAGGATCATGAACTTTTAAATAATTCGATCTAATATTTGATAAATCACTCACAAGTCCTTTCTTAGAAAGTATAGATAAAGTTATAAAATTACAATACGATAACCTTATATTCTAAAACCAATAATAATATTTCATTTCACTTAAAAAATATAGGTATTGGTTCATAATTTCCACTAGTTTTAGGTTGTAAATATTCCTATGCCAGTCATCATAAAGAATAAACTCTCCTTCTGAAATTTGAACAACACATATATCATTCCTAAAGTTCACAAGGTAACATTCATCACATAATTTAATTATACTAATTAGATTGTTCTTGAGTCCTATAACTTATAAAACATTATAGACTAAATTCTTACTAATAAATTCAACATCACTAATTCCAAATATTTTTCCATGAGAATTATCACAAAAAGTTACTTTTACACCTTTCATATTTTAAATTTTATGGATGAAATTTTTGTTTCCAATCATATTCCTTGAACATACACTATCCGCATACCATATTTCTTAGGTTCTAGTACTTATAATTTCTACTATAAATAAAAAGACTAATTTTTTGGTACCCATACTTACTTGGGTATAGAAGTATTAGAATATATAACTTTTGGAAACCACATCTGTCCAAATTTATTAAGTTGTATAGCTGCGAATTATTTAAAAATATTAGCTTTAGGAAAACTGAAATATTGAACATAATTTAAAGAAAATTTCGTTTTCCAATTTCTATCTTTTTGAAATTTCATCAAAAAGGGTTTATTTTTAGGAAGAAAATAATTTGACTAAAAATGATACTTTTCCATGTTGTAACCAATTTCGAAATTTTTTCTATGTGGCCTCAATAGTTTTCAAATATTACCAAAAGTTTCCTTCCCAAAAGTAAAATTTGATAGAATTTTTTTTAACTATTAATTCCATAATTTAGTTTTACAACCAAATTCTTATCTTTAAGACTTGATCAAGAATTAGATTTATTAACTAATTTCGATGTATGTTGAGAAATTTTGGATCTAAGTTTTGAAATTATATTAATATATTTACTAAAATATTCTTTAGAATAATCATTTTTTATCAATAATTATTAATTCTATTTCTCATGTAAACTTACATATCTCGTCATCTATTTAAAAGAACTTAAACTATCCTCATCTTCCAATGTAACAAATTTTTATTCTTCCATAGAAGTTGAACTAAATTCTCATATGAAGTATTGGGGTAACTTTAACTTAAAGTTAAATTCTCATGGGATATAGAAAATACCTTCTCTATATATCATTTATTAGTCTTAAAAATATTAGAATAAAATCTAAAAACCCTCTAACTATCATTGATCTCATCGAATGAACTTTAGGTTGATTTTTCTCCACCACTTGCACTCTATGTGACTAGAGCATTCAAAATTTTATTCCATTTTCTTTTATAATATTTCATTTTATTTATTTATTTTATTTTAAAACTTTTAAAAAACATGTTTGATATACCTCAGTTTTCTTACATTCATAACAAATCAACTTAGAAGTATCATTATTCTCATTTCTATCTTTTTTATTTTATCTATACTTATAATAAAAATATTTATTATCAATAGTTGTATTCATCCTTTTACTATATGAGAATTTTCACTTTTACTTTACTAATAGGAACTACAATATCACTCACCTTTAATATTCCTATAATAATTTTAATATTTTAAAATATCTTTATCATTTTAATCCTTCTTAACTATAACTGTTTCAGATGTTAAATAAAAATATGCCCCATTTTTCTTATTTTACTTTTTTGAATCTATTTTTTAGTCTATACTCATACTACATAATATTTATAATAAGATAAACTAAACTTAAATTCTTTATATTTTTTGTATCATTTATATTTGTTCTCTTAGATTCCCACTCTTTGGGAATTATATCAATAATTTTTTCATCAAAAAAATCTTTCTCTTCAAGTGAATTTAAACTATTTATGATATTTATAAGTATTTTATGCATCTATCCAACTGTATCACCATGTAAGAAATAAAAATCATAATAATCATTATGAATCATAACTCTTATAGTTTCCAAAACTATAGAAGTTAAAAAATTATTTACTTTAATATTTATCAAAATATTATTAACTTTATCAAAATAGTATTTTTTTAACAATAGATACTCCTAGTCATTGCGAACAACAATGGTTTTTTAACTCTATAATTAAAATAATATTCAGTTTTCCCCTCTTAGGTAAAACTTTTATCTTCCTTGTTAGGAATATTATAGTTATTGGTCATCAAAAAAAATTATCAACTCTGGTATTAATCACAAAGGTATTCATATGATATATCTCATACTCATAATCAACCCCATAAAATATTTGTGGTTCCCTAGGATTTATATTCTCAAAAGTACTAGAAGATAATCCTACCATCACAAAAAAAACTTTTCTATACCAACACAGTTAGTGCATGGAAATATATATTAAGTCCTCACATTGTTAACAAATGTTTCCAAGGAATTTATAGATAAAATACTACATGTTAGGGAGGGGTGAATTTTAGTTCATAGGAAATAAACATACAACTTCCAAACACCTTGATTATAATAAGGTCAATTATATGAATAATCATTCTAATAAACTGTAAAATTTTATTTTAAGAAATAAGTAAATACTATACAGTATAAACTACATATAAAATTTATAGAAGAAATATAAATATCTTTTTATAAACAAAGGATTAAAAAATACTTATGGTACCTCCAATAAGTGAGGTATTATATTTCACCCAAAGTGATAAGGAAGTTTGTAGACCTGAATTTAGGTATCCCTGATTAATAACCTATCTAAAGGTCTTTCTTCCAAAACATAAAATCCATCAATCATATTGACCAGATAAAACTTTTTCTCCATTTTTCCATGATCCCTTGATAAACCTAATCAATGAAACCTCTGTCTTCGGAGCGCTAGGAATACTTGATCAAAATGATCAGAAAAAAAAAATCAATAAACAAATTTAGAGAATTTACAACAACTACCTCATAATAATATTCTCTAAGGAAAGGTCTATAAAAATTAAAAAATGAATCAAACTTGGTATAAATACATTTTAAAACATAAAATTAAGGATTCAAATATTATGTAATATAGTTACTTATTCTTCTCAATTTTGTGGTCCTATTTATAGATGGTGACATAACAAAATCACAATGGTTGAATTCCAATAATATTGGGATCATTTGAAAAAGAATAAAACATAAAATCCTCATATTTTGATGGGTTTAGCACAATAAAACTTTTTTTTATGGTCATCAAGTTCAACACCATTACAATGAATTGTTGAAGTTTCATCTTCTAGGATTAAGTAAATATATTCTCTGTAAACTTTGTAAAACTCAATCCAGTAGATTTTTCAAATATCTATTTTTAAAAAATATATCTTCTTCATCCATTGATTAAATAAAGACTCAATATGGTTAAATTAATTTCCTCTATTGGGTGAAACTAAAATCTTAATAACTCTAATACTTATTGTAAAAAAATATACTTGGTAAGAAATAATGATTAGAAATATAAAAATTTTAATACTGAATTGTGACATTCAAGTGAGAGAAGAAATAAATCTTTCAACTCAATAGTAGTGACCAATGATTATGTCTCTTTTGGGTGATCCAGGTTGGGGAGTTACACCAATTGAATCATAAAAATAAATACCACAACTCTAAGAACCTTATTTCAGTCCACAAATGTATTATTATAATTTTTATACTAAAAAACCTTCATTTAAATCCTTATAAAATTAATGATTTACCAAACACACATCCTTGAATATATTTTTTCCAATGAAAGTGGTTTTGAAATCTATTTTGTTTATTGCATAATCATAAGAATCTACTGCCCATGTTAATTTTACTTAAAAAAAATATCATACTCCCTATGGGTATGACCCCTTCAGGTAGATCATCTATGTTTCAAACATGATTTTTTGTACATAGAATTTATCTTAGATTTTATTGCCTTTAACCATTTCTTAAAATAAAATCTCTGAACAAATTATTGATAAGAAATATGTTCATGTTTTATGAAGTCAAACTCATTGTTATTTTTCATAATAAATCCATATTTTATAGGATCTTGATAAATCATGTAATACCATCATGGTTCTTATGATATATAAATCAATTCATTATTTCATAATGTCTCATAAAATTGTTACCCCAACTAGTTTAAATACCCTAAGAGTGGGGTTGAATCAAGGTATGGAAGATTAAAAAAACTTCCCCTTTAGATATTATTTCATCATTAAAAAAACACTTATACCTTTTCTATAAAAATGTATGAATAGTAATGAAATCATGCATAAGACACAGTTATTTTATTTGATTCACCCTCACTGGGATACGTCCAAGGAGTATACAATGGAAATGTGCTAATGTACCAAATTTATTAAGGATCACTACCAATTCAAGGTTTGGTATAGATTATTTCTATGCCTAGGATCACTGCCTTTACAATGTTTAGGGATAACTCACTGCTTGTCAATGGTCACTCCCTCAATATTTCCTTCGTTGGGTCATGTTGATTGAAAGTATTACCTTTTTCCTTTTCATTTTCTCACTACTCCAGAAAGGATCAACATATAGTTTATGGGCATGTTTGTCCCCTAATTATAAATAATGAATGCATCCTAAATTTTGGTGGATTATCTATTGAAGTTCTACTATTTTCCACTTGATGAGTACCACTTTACCACATATTTATTGGGAAATACCTTCTGGTTCAAACACCTTTTTATTTCATGCAACCATTGGATGGATTCGGTGAAAATATACCAACTTTCACACTACATTTATGTTTGTTCATGAAACTAACAACTTTTGTGCAAATTTTGGATTTTCTTGAAACTTCAACTTGCATGAAACTTTAAAACTTTTCATGCAACTCCCTTGGTCATGTAGAAACATGTTCTTTTTTGTGCACACCAAACATATGATTCATTACTTTACGCAACTCTTTTTGCACATAAATTTTACACTTTGAGTGAAATACTTATGCGATTTAGATCCCTAATATTCTCTAAGGATTGAGCTACTAAAATTATAGGGGTAGCCACATATTTGTAAACCCGCCAGGCCCTACATGTAAAATCCTTATGCTCCTTCCTATATGTGTGAAACTTTTATTCAATCATAGAACTTCTCATTTTAACAACATATTTAGTGTATAATTCTATTTCACGGGTTCCCACAAATCTATATTTTGTGTCCCTCAAACCATATCTCAGACACTTTCAGAACTTTTAAACAATACCTTCTTTTACTGAATTTTGATGTGATAATCCTAAATTATCACTCGCACACAACTTTGTGCATCACATTCACCCTTGCATGTAAATTTTTACTTTTACACAAATATATGTTCTTTTCCAAAAACACATTTATCTATCCTCCTAATTTTGGACCCCAAATATTTGGAAAACACTGGGAAATGACGCCACCTTATATACGAAATTTCCTATACTATTTTTAGAGAATTCATTTGTTTTTATTGGGTCTTTGTCATTATACCTTGTCAAAAATATCTTTGGAACTTCACAACAAACCATGGAAACCTTCTTTTTCAATAAACACAATCAACAAAAAATCACTACAATGTTACCTTGAGGTATTTTTTCCCAACAATCCCCCCATTTGGTTTGTTGATAACTCTTCTCATTTTGATACATTGTTAAATATTCTTCCATGTTATACCAAAATTCACTTCTTATGATTTGGATAATAATAAAATATTTACCCAACATAAACTATAATCCCACATGAGCAATTATCAGCATGAGATACATGAGTAGCCTGAAAATTTCATCAATGAATCACTTCATTCTAAAGACGAATAAATTTCTTTCATTACAAACCTCTTCTTTCATGATATATATCTTTTTTATTGATCATATTTAGCATTGTTAGATTTAAAACTCCAATACATATCTCCCCCCCCCCACACACCCCCCATCAAGTTCTCTGTAAAGACCCCAACCCTAGTAGACTGGAGCTGATGCCTTGATTTTATTATATTGGTATGATTAAAAGGAATACACATCCCAAAGGACTGAATATTTTAGTTGCTTTGTAAAAAAAGATACATACATAAGTTCAACATTACAACTTGAAATGAAATACATCATAGATAATCCTTTGTAAACACCCTTATTCGTCTAGATTATCTATTCATGTCATTCATATAATTCATCTTGGAATCCTAGTGAAAATAAACATAAGAAAGGAGATATTTGATGCTCATTAAGGGTGAGAATTCATAGTAAGCTAAAAATAAACCATAAGGCAAGGTGAATAACTAAAAACACTTTCTACAAAAACGTGAGAATAATATGGAAGGAATAAAAACTGATTAAATAATATCGTATAAATAATAACATGAAGATGATACTTACCCATGGATATTCTAATAGTAAAATAATCACATGGAATATAAAGTAATAATATCATAATGAGGGAATTCATAATTTGGGACATCATAAACATACCATCAAGGCTTCGTCCAAGACACCATACATAATCGGGTAAGACATTATCTAATACTCAAACTAGTTTGTCTTATGAGACCTACTGATGCACCCAAGGGGCTATATCTGATCCAACCTCACACTTAATAAGCCTAATGGATTAATAATATGAAAGGGTTGAAACAAATAAACATATACATTCATATTGAAACTAACATCTGAAATGTAAATAACATCCCCCAATCAGTAAACATAATCACTAACCATTTGAAGTAATATAGTGAATGGTATCAAGATAGAACATCCACAGTAAAAATAATAATAAACCAATCGATAAAATATGGTAGATTATATCATAACATATTAAACCCAATTAAACATAAGAATCAATAGGGGTGTTGAAATAGATGAAAATACTCTTATAAAATCATTAAGGAATTCTTGAGAGAAATACTCATTTTACTTTGCAAAGAAGAATTATTTTGGAAAATCTTTGTATAAAATTATAAATGAACTAACAAAGTTTTTCATGAAAAAATTAGTGATTTTAGAAAAACAATGGTTTCTTAAAATAGATTACATATGGTACTTGAAAATGGGTAAGAAATCGAGATGTTCCCTTTAATTAGACTTTCGTATCAGGAAGAAATTGGAATGGAACCTTGTAAAAAATTATTCTCCCATAAAATAATGATGAAAAGATCTAGATATATTATTTTGGAATATATATATATATATATATAATTTAGAATAATTATAAAAATAATGAATAATTACATTTGTGTATAGAGGAAGAAAGCATAACCTGAATGAAAATGGAGGTTTGCGATGAAATCCCTTACCACTTTGTAATCAATAGAATAGTATGTAAAAAAATTAATAATAATCAAATGAATCATTTAATACCATGAAGATAATGAGATTCATGATATTATATAAAAAATTTAGTATACATACACCACATACAAGAAATAAGTATAGAATAATGGAAGTCTCATGGAAATAAAAGTGAGATGAGAAACCCCTTACCTTATGTCTAAATGTGTTCCACACTTGACCTTAATGTCATGGATAATAAAACTAAATTAATTAATTATTTAATTTATAACCATTTATATATGTATATGATTTATAATAATTTTATTAAGTTTATTTATGGCCTTTTCTATGAGTTATAAGGTATAATTTTGTCAATTTGGAGTGTTCGTTTCCTTGGTTTTCACGATCGGTATACATGTATATATGTATGAATGTTCCTATGGAATGGGTATAATTATATAGAATTGAATTTATATGATATTAATGAACATATAGATAATTAAATTGTTATATAATTCATTTAGTTATATGGTTTGAGGATGATTCATTAGATAAAACATTAGTGACAATCATTTAGATTATTTTGGTAGTTTTTTGATCATCATAAACTAGTTTGTTGTGTGAATTAATATTATGTATATATAATAGTTATATAAAATTTAATAGATTGTAATACATATATTATAGTATGGTTTAACCATAAAAATAGTATCATTGCCATCCTTGAAGGAGAAATTGAAGAACCAAAATCTATCATCTACGAAGGTTGTAAATCGACACCTCATGAATGATGATTTAATTTTCAAAATAAGAGAGAGATAGATAAATAGATAGATAATTTTGATGAAGGATATTCAATTAACATCTAATTCATTCATACCATAAATTACCATAATTTACTATTCACCAAAAATTTATGTATTTCAGAAAATCCCCAAAAATTCACCCTAACCATTTTTTTATGTATAGAATTAAAAAATGAATTCCATTTTATGAAAAAAAATTCTAAATATTAGAAATTTAATTTTTAATTAAATTCATCATTTACTCAAAAAATACAGATTTTAAAACTATAAATGATTTTATATTAATTTGAAAAATTAACTAAGGTCTCATAAAATTATCCTAAAATCATAAGACAAAAATATATTAATTTATGAATACATATTATGAAAATAAATTTTCTTTAAAATTATTTTATTAATTATAAACTTATAACTAAATAATTATGAATTTCAAAGATACCAACACTTGATTATTAATTTTTAAAATATTCACTTACTTATACTCTGATATAATTATATCATACCTTAATTTATAAGATTCATAAATTTTATTTATACTTTAATGGGTGATTTTACTGTTCATTTGGACATATTACTATTCATAAGGGTAACATTACTATTCCAAAGGGTAAATTTACTATTCACCAAAAAATTAAGTTGGTCCTATCATAATCTAAATATCTTAATAATCACAATTGTGTATGTTAGACATTCAAAATTCAATTCACAGAAGAGTCAAAATTATGTTTAATGTTAATCTCGTAAGTGAGGCGAGAAGGTGAGTAAAAAAGAACATTCAAAAGTTCAATAATATTTATATATAATTTCAATATAAAAATGATTTCAATGATCTAAATTGGATCAATATATGTATAGTTGATCAATTGTGACTTTTAAAATCAATTTAAATTATAATAATTATTTAAACAAATAACACAGTTTTTAACTAAAATGTAATATTTTTCACTACCATCAAAAAAATGAAGTTTCTTAGAAAAATACTAAAAAATCACCCTAAGTTAATTTTGAAAATATGATTTTTATTTTACCAAAAATTATATATTTAATTATAAATATGTTTTATTTATGTAAAACCATTATAAATAACATTTAGTAGTAGTTATTACTATTAATATTACTATGGCATAGTTATAACTATCTTATTTGAATAATTATAATAACAAAGTGTTGTTTTTTAGAGACTCAATGTTTCATGCATTACATTATACATTAAATTTATTTTTAAATACTTGGTGTGTTACATTCTCCCCTCCTTCAATAAATTCCATCATCACAATTTTAAATTTCACTTCAAAATAGAAAAATGTTGATACTAGAAAATACCTTTATGGAAAATCCACATCGTAAATATGGTTAATGAAATATACACTTAAAAAGAGGTTAAGGTAAATGGGGTGGACATAAAAAATTATTCTTTTTAATGGGATAGTGTTATTTGGAATTAAAAACTTAGACATGGAAGAAAAATCAAACTATGATGTTCTGATGGAAAGTGATAGAGAACATGTTTTGGAAAAAGTTAACATTCACAAATCCATAAATCTATGATGATCTAAGGGACCATTTGATTCATCAAAAAATAAGGTACTAGGATAACATTTTTTTTCAAGATCTTTTCCATAAATCTCAAAAATTATTTCACTCTATAATAATGTACTGAAATATAAGTATGCGATACGTTTCTATAAACACAACCCTATCATTCGATTGTGCCTTTAACTATTCCTACTTTATTTCATTTCATTGGGTGATGTAATAAAATAATCTCTAAAACCTAGTCCAAAATATAATTCAACCACTTCATAAATTATTAACTTTTTAAAAATATCATGATACAAAACTTTAGAATTAAGGTCATTGAATTTCTATAATGAACATATTAAACAACATGAAGTGGATCTTAATCGTCACATTCCAACATGTGAGTACATTCTCCTCGTATTCCTTTAAATCGTGGTAATAACTTGAATTACCATAAAACCTTATTGAATATATTTATGCTTCCTTATTCTTTATGTAAAACATAGGAAATTGTATATATTCCATAAATCCAAAATGTTGTAGATTCTACCAAATGACAGTATAAACCACTTTTCCGATAGTCCATTATTTAGTTCCAAGATAGTAAGGGCTATTCAGTTTACATTATCCAAATCAATCATCTATTTATTCCAAAATCTATATCTCAATATTAAAAATATACTAAGGGTTGTCTTTCCCTTATAAATATATTTTCCAAAAGTTTAACTTGATACTAAGTCACTTTTCCTTGGTACCATTCATCATATGACCCCAAATCCTTAATGAAATAGTACTTTAGTACAATCTTTATAAAGTCTATAATTATCATAACCATTACATAATTTATAAAATACCCAAATTACATAATTCTTGAATCCAAACATAATAGAATTAAACATTCCTCATAATCCTTACCATGATCCATTATCTTCTTTTGGGGTATATTTCTTTTACGCAAGGGAAATTGGTTTTCCTAGTGTCTCATATCTTTGCAGTTGAAGAATTGTATATTAGAAACATTTTTCTTATCCTAGAAATAATGATCATGGTGTCATTTTCCTCCACACCTGAAGTATACTCTTTTTCATATTAGGCATATACCATGGTGTTTCCTTCAACAATTATCACATATGGGTAAATACATCTTCCCCTTCTTCTATTTATCTATATTTTTTCCAAATTCCCACTTATTATCTTTCTTCAATTTGAAGTAATAAGTATTGTATAATTATTTATCTATGTTTTTAGAACATGATATGATTTCCTCATATGATGAAGATATTTGTGAGACTACTTCCCTTCAAAATGATGGCTTAAACCCATCGAAGAAATAACCATTATTACTCTTTTTATTATGTGAATTGATGCAGTTTACATTTCTTCTACTATGATCCATTTCTAAACAATGGAATACACTATATTAGATCATAACATTATGAAACATAAGGTATATTCCTAAAACTATTGAAATACTTAACATAAATTAAAAGATTTATGTGCAGCTAATCTCATAATCATAAACATGGTTTGTTGGGGGACATATTTACTTTTAAATCCTTCATAATGGTTTGTAAAGAAAATTTTAATTATCCTAAGAATATCCCCCAGGATTTTCAAACCAAGTGCATATTAAGGCCAGTTGTCATGTACCAGGCTACCCAGAGTCAGGCCCGAGACACCTTGTCGTAGTTGTTACCCCAAAGTATATATGTACCAAAACCAATTCCACTTGTTGTAACATACATGTATTTCTTGCTAGGAAGACCCACATAATTTATAACTTACCAAAATTCTAGTATGTTATTCTACTCTTATCCTCAAATTCTATCTTAGGATTACGTTCCCTAATCTATGTTTTTCAAATCTAGTTTTCAAGGATTCTACTAAACTACCTCTGATACCAATTGTAAAGACCCTGACCCTAATAGTCTAGAGCTGGTGGTTACTTTTATTACATTGGTATGATTACAAGGAAGACGCATCTCGAAGGACTGAATATTTTAGTATCTTTGAAAAACAAGATACATACATAATTTTAACATTGTAACTTTAAATGAAATACATCATAGATAATGATTTGGAAACACCCTTATTCTTCTATATTATCTTTTCATGTCATTCATATAATTCATCTTGGAATCTTGGGGAAAATAAATATAAGAAAGGGGTAAGATATAATGCTCAGTAAGGGTGATAATTTAGTGGAATCTAAAAAAATTATAAATGAAGGTGAATAACTAAAGACAATTGCTACAAAAACTTGAGCATAATATGGTGGGAATAAAAAGTAATTAAATAATACCATATAAATAATCACATGAAAATTATACTTACCCATATATATTATATCAGTCGAATAATCACATGGAATATCAAATACTAATCTCATAATGAGGTAATTCATAATGTGGTACATCATAAACATACCGTGAAGGCTTCATCCAAGACATCATACATAATCAGGTAAGATGTTAGCCCATACCCAAACTAGTTTGTCTCATTAGACCTATTGATGCAACGAGGAGCTATAACAGGCCCCAGCTGACACTTACTAAGTATAATGTGTTCCTAATATGAAAGGGGTGAAACATAATCAACATATAAATTCATATTAAAACTAACATATTTAATGTAAACAACTTCGCCCAATCAGTAAACATAATCACTAATTATTAAAAGTAATATGGTGAATAGTATCAAGATAGCACATCCACAATCAAAATATTAATAAACAATTTGATAAAATATGGTAGATGATATAATAAAATATTAATCCCAATTAAACATAAGAATAAACAAGGGTGTTTAAATAGATAAAAATACTCTTATAAAATCATCAAGGAATTCTTGAGAGAAATACACTTTTTACATTACAAAGAATAGTTATTTTGGAGAAATATTTTTATAAAGCCAAAAAATGAACAAATATTGTCTCATGAAAAGAAAATTATTTTAGAAAAACAATGGTTTATTAAAACATATTATATATGGTACTTGATAATGGGAAAGAAATCTAGACGTTCCTTTAATCAGGCTTGCGTATCGGGGAGAAATGAGAAGGTAAACCTGAAAAAAATTTATTATCCCATAAAATAGTGATGAATTTATCTAGATATATGATTTTGGAAAATAAATATATAATTTATAATGATTAAAAAAATTAATAATTAAATTTGTGTATAGAGGAAGAAAGCATAACCCGGATGAAAATGGAGGTTCGGGAAGAAAACCTTTACCACTCTCTAATTAATCGAATCATATGTCCAAAAATTAATAATCATCCAATAAATCATTTAATACCATGAAGATAAAAATATTAATGATATTATATATCAAATTTTAGTATACATACACCACATAAAATAAATAAGTATCGAATAATGGAAATCTCAAGGAAATAAAAGTGAGATGAGAAACCTCTTACCATATGTCCGGATGTGTTCCGCGCATAACCTTAATATCCTGGATAATAAAATTAAATCCATTAATTAATTAATTAATTTAGAACCTTTTATATTTTTATTTTATTTATTATAATTTTATTAAGTTTGTTTATGGCCTTTTGATGAGTTATAAGATTCAATTTTATCGCTCAGGGGCGTTCGTTTCCTTGGTTTTCACGATCGGTATACTTGTATATGTGTATGAAAGTTCATGTGGAGTGGGTATAATTCTATATAATTGACTTTATATAATATTAAAAATAATACAGAAAATTATATGGTTATATATTTCATTTTATTATATTCTATTATGATTATTCATTATATAAGACATTAGTGATAATCATTTAGATTATTTTGGCAGTTTTTCGATCATCACGAAGTATTTTGTTGTATGAATTAATATTATGCATATATACTAGTTATATAAAATTAAATAGGTTATAATACATATATTATATTCTTTTTTAACCATAAAAATCGTTTCATTACTATCCTTGAAGGAGGAATTTAAGAACCAAAATTTGTCATCCACAAAGGTTGTAAATCGACACCTCACGGACGATGACTTTGTTTTTAAAATAAGATATATATATATATATATATATAAAGGAGTGTAATGAAAGATATTCTATTAACATGATAAAATTCTAGTATATATATGATACTAGAGTTATCGTCCTCTTTTGGACAGATGAGGTGAGGAGAGGATAAGAAATGAAAAAGGAAATTGAAAGGAAATTAGAAGAAAAAGAAAGAGGATTTACCTCTTGAATTCTCTTCTTTGAGAACCTCCTTAAGACACCTTGGTTTGGTCTTTTGTGGTGACAAAAACCTCATAGAAGTTGGGGAGAGACTTGGGAAGTGGATTTGGGATTAATTTGGACAATATTCAAGGCGGTATTTATAGTGGAGGAGAGGGGTGATTTTTGAATATTTTATTCATTTGTTTATTATTTTTGGCTTAAGACTATGAATAGTTTGAGAATTATCATAAAGTATATTAAAATAATTAAGGGAAGTTAAATATTATGGTTCTTACATCATCCATGACTCAATTAATACTGTATTTAACTTTTAATGTATTTATACCGTAAATTACCATATTTTACTATTCACTAAAAATTAAAGTATTTCAAAAAAATACCAAAACTTCACCCTGACCATTTTTCAACATGTAGAATTAAAAAATGAACTCCATTTTAGGAAAATAATTTTATAAATATGATAATTTAAATTTTTAATTAAAATCATCATTTACTTAAAAATATAGATTTTAAAATTATTACTGATTTTATAACACTTTGAAAATTTAACTAAGGTCACATTAAATTATCCTAAAATAATAAGATAGAAAAATATAAATTTAGGAATACATTTTATGTAACTATATTTTCTTTTAAATTGATTTAATAATTATAAACTTGTAATTAAAAATTTATGAATTTCAAAAATACCAACACTTAATTATTAATTTTTAAAATATTCACTTACATATACTCTGATATAATTATATAAAACATTCATTTATAAGATGACTAAATTTTTTTATACTTTCATTGGTGAGGTTACTATTCATTTGGACATATTACTATTTATAAGGGTAAAATTAATATTTCAAATTATCAAGTTAATATTCACCAAAAAAATTAAGTTGAACCTATCAGACTTTAAATATCTTACTGAATGAAACTTTTTATATCAGTTTTTCTAAATTCAATTCATAGAAGTGAAAAAATTATGTTTAATGTTAATCCTATAGGTGTGGAAAGAAGGTAGGTAAAAAAACATTCAAAAGTTCAATAAGTCTTTATATCTAATTTCAATATAAAAATTATTCTGATGATCTACATTTGATTAACATATGTATAATTGAAATATTGTGACTTTGAAAATAAATTTAAATTATAAAAATTATTTAAATGAAAAACACAATTTTTAAGTAAAATGTAGTATTTTTCACTATTCATAAAAAAATAAAACTTCTCAGAAAAATACTAAAAATTTATCCTCAATTAATTTTGAAAATATGATTTTTATTTTACCAAAAACCATTTACTTCATTATAAATATGTTTTATTTATGTGAAACCATTATAAATAACATTTAATATTAGTTTTTACTATTAATATGACTATAGCTATGATATAACAATCTTATTTAAATAATTATAATAACAAAGTGTTGTTTTGAAGAGACTCAGTGTTGTTTGCATTAAATTATACTTTAAATTTATTTGTAAATCCTTAGGGAGATTTATTCTCCCCTCCTTAAATAAATTTCATCCTCACAATTTGAAATTTCACTTCAAAAAAAATTGATACTAGAAAATAACTTTGTGGAAAACCCACATCGAAAATATGGATAATAAAATATACACTTAGGTTAAGGTAAATGAGGTGGTCACCAAAAAATTATGCTTTAGAATGGGATGACATTAGTTGTAAGTGAAAACATGGACATTGAATAAAAATAAAACTATAATGTTCTGATGGAAATTGATAGAGAACATGTTCAGGAGAGAGTTAACATTCATAAATCCATAAATCTGTGATGATCTAAGGGACTATTTGATTTACTAGAAAAGAATATACTAGGATAAACTTTTTTTCATGATCTTTTCCATAAAGTTCAGAAATTATTTCACTCTATAATAATTTAAGTGAATATAAGTATGTGATTTGTTTCCATAAACACAACCTTATCCTTTAGTTGTGCCATTAACTATTACTACTTCATTTTACGGAACAAGTTGTTTTATAGGCTGATGTAATAAAATAATCTATAAAACCTTGTCCAAAGATCGAATTCAACCACTTAATAAGTTTTTAACTTTTCCAAAATATCATAATCCAAAAATTTATAAATAAGGTCACTAAATTTCTATAATTAACTTATTAAACAACATGAAGAAGCTCTTAATCGTCACATACTAACATGTGATTACATTCTCATTGTATTCCTTTGAAGAATGGTAATAACTTAGATTACCATAAAACCTTATTAAATGCATTCATACTTCCTTATTCATTATGTAAAACATAGGAAATTTGATGTATTATTTAAATCAAAAATGTTATAGGCTCTAACAATGACAGTATAAACCACTTTTTCGACAGTCTATTATTTAGATCCAAGATAGTGAGTGTTATCCAGTTTACATTATATAATTTAATAATCTCTTTATTCTGAAATCAATATCTTAATATCAAGAACATATTAAGGTTTCTCTTTTCCCTCATACATATATTTTTCAAAAGTCTAACTTTCTACTAAGTCACTTTTTATTGGTATTGTTCATCATATAACCTCAAATCCTTAATGAAATAGTACTACAGTACAATCCTTATATAATCTATATTTCTCATCTCTAGTACATCATTTATAAAACACACAAATAAAATAATTTTTGAATCCAAAAATAATATAATTAATCATTCCTTATAATCCTGACCATGATCCATTATTTTCTTTTGGGGTATATTCCTTTGATGCATGGGAAATTTATTTTCATATTGTCTCATTTCTTTTCAGTTAAAGAATTATATATTAGAAACATTTTTCTTATCCTAGAAATAATGAGCATGGTTTCCTTTTCCT
Organism: Viscum album; assembly: GCA_963277665.1. Classification (NCBI taxonomy): domain Eukaryota; kingdom Viridiplantae; phylum Streptophyta; class Magnoliopsida; order Santalales; family Viscaceae; genus Viscum; species Viscum album. The sequence goes on from OY728148.1 coordinate 602,967,279, forward strand.
CAACACTTAAATCATAATCCTTTTCCTCTTAATCATATACCATGGTGTTTCCTTCCATAATTATCACATGTAGGAAAATACTTCTTTTCCATCTTACCTTTATCTATCTTTTTTCCAGTTTCCATCTTCTTCTCTTTCTTCCCTTTGAAGCAATAAGGCTTGGATAATTCTTTTTATATCTTATTAGAACATGATATTATTTCCTCATATGATGAAAATATTTTTGATACCACTTCCCTTCAAAAGGCGGGATTAAACCCATCCAATAAATGATCATTCTTACCCTTTAGATTATGTGTATTGATGTGGTTCTCATTACTTCTGCTATGATCCATTTCTAAATAATGTAATACACTAGACTAGATCATAACATTATGAAATATAATTTATAATCCCAAAATAGTGAAATACTTAACATAAATTAAAATATTTATGTGTAGCTAATCTCATAATCGTAAACATGGTTTCTTTGGGGATATATATGATTTTAAATACTTAATAATGGTTTCTAAAGAAAATTTTAATTTTCCTAATCATATCCCTCATGAGTGTAAAATCAAGTTCACATTAAGGATAATTTTTGTGTATCAGGTTACCCAGAGTCAGGCTCGAGATACCTTGTTGTAGTTTTTACCCCTAGGTACATCTGTGCCAGAACCACGTCCACCTATAGTATGCAGATAAGGATTTATTTCTAGGAATACCCACATAATCTATACCTTACCAAAATTATAGTATTTACTTCTATTATTATCCTCAAATTCTATCTTATGGTTATGTTACCTAATCAATGTTTTCTAAATATAGTATCCTAGTATTCTACTAGAATTCCTCTGATACCAACTATAAAGACCCCAACCCCAGTAGCCTAGATTTAGTGCCATACATTTATTACATTGGTATGACTACAAGGAATATGTATCCTAAAGTACTTAATAGTTTATTAGCTTTAGAAAACAAGATACATATATAATTTTAACATTATAACTTGAAATGAAATACATCATAGAGACTCTTTTGGAAACACCCTTATTTTTCTAGATTATATTTTCATGTCATTAATATAATTCATCTTTTCATCCTATGGAAAATAATTATAATAAATTGGTGATATATGATGCTCATTAAGGGTGAGAATTCAGCAGAAGAAAAAAATTAATGATAAGGAAAGGTGAATAAATAAAAACACTTACTACAAAAACATGAGCATAATATGGCATGAATAAAAACAAATTAAATAATACTATATAAATAATCACATGAAAATTATACTTACCCATGGATTTTATACTATTAGAATAATAACATGTAATATAAAATAATAATATCATAATGAGGTAATTTATAATGTGGGAAACCATAAACATACCATCAAGGATTTGGCCAAGACACCATACATAATCGGGTAAGACGTTAGCCCATACCCAAACTATTTTGTCTCATGAGACCTATCAAAGAAATGAGGGGATATAGAGGGACCCAACCAACACTTAAAAAGTATAATTAATTCCTAATATGAAATTGGTGAAACATAATCAACATATACATTCATATTGAAACTAATATATGATATTTAAATAACATCCACCAATCAGTAAAAATTATCACTAACCATCCGAAGTAATATGGTGAATGGTATAAAGATAGCACATCCACATTCAAACTAATCATAAAACATTAAATAAAATATGGTATATGATATCACAAAATATTAATCCTAATTAAACATAATAATCAACAAGGGTGTTGAAATATATGAAAATACTCTTATAAAATCATTGAAGAATTCTTGAGGGAAATACCCTTTTAACTTTGCAAAGAAGATTTATTTTGGAAAAATATTTTTATAAAACCAAAAATGAAATAAGATATTTTTTCATGAAAAAATTAATGATTTTATAAAAAATGGTTTCTTAAAATTTATTATATATGGTACTTTAAAATGGGTAAGAAATCAAGATGTTCCCTTTAAACAGGCTTGCATATCGGGAAAAATGAGAAGGGAACCTTGTAAAACATTTATTCTAAAATTAAATAATGATTAAATGATATAGATATATGATTTGATAATATATATATATATATGATTTATAATAATTATAAAAATAATAAAGAATTAAATTGGTGTATAGAGGAATAAATCATAACCTGAATGAAAATGGAGGTTCGGGAAGAAAACCCTTACCACTTTGTAATCAATTGAATCATATGCCCAAAAATTAATAATAAATCAATGAATCATTTAATACCATTAAAATAAATATATTAATGATTTTATATATCAAATTTCAGTATACACACACCAAGTACAAGAAATAAGTTACGAGTAATGGAACTCTCATGGAAATAAAAGTGAGATGAGAAACCCCTTACCTTATGTCTGAATGTGTTCCTCACATAACCTTAATTTATTAGGTAATCAAATTAAATAAATTAATTAATTAATTAATAACCTTTTATACATGTATTTTATTTAATATAATTTTATTAAGTTCATTTATATCATTTTTTATAAGTTATATGATACAATTTTATCGCTCAGGAGCATTCGTTTCCGTGATTTTCATGATCGGTATACTTGTATATGAGTATGAAAGTGCATGTGGAATGGGTAAAATTATCCAGAATTGAATTTATAAGATATTAATGAACATACATAAGATTAAATGGATATATAATTTATTTGTTTATATGGTATGAGGATGAGTTATTAGATAAAACATGAGTGATTATTATTTAGGTTATTTTTGCGGTTTTTCGATCATCATGAACTAATTTATCATATGAATTATTATTATGTATATATACTAGTTATATAAAATTATATAGGTTGTAATACATATATTGTAGTCTATTTTAACCATAAAAATGGTTTAATTGATATCCTTTAAGGATAAATTGAAGAACCAAAATCCATCATCCATGAAGATTGTAAATTGGCACCTCACAAACTATGATTTCATTTTTAAAACAAGAGAGAGAGAGAGAGAGAATTTTGAGGAAGTATATTCCATTAACATGATATAATTATATTATATAGATGATACTGAAGTTATAATTATCATTTTTATATGTGAGTTAAGTATAGGATAAAGGAGATTCAAAGAAAATTAAAAGAAAACGAAAGAGGATTTACCACTTGAATTCTCCTCTTTGAGAACCTTAAGGCACCTTGGGTTGCTCTTTTGTTGTGACCAGAACCTTATTAAAGTGGGGGAGATACATGGGAAGTATATTTGGTGAATAATTTGTAAAATATTCATGTTTTATAGGTGTGAGTAGAAGTGGTGGTGATAGGTGGTATTTATAGTGGAGGAGAGAGGTTATTTTTGAATATTTTATTCATTTGTTTATTATTTTGGCTTAAGATTATGAATGTTTGAGCATTATCTTAAAATATATTAAAATAATTAAGATAAGTTCTACATTATGGTTCTTAAATCATCCCTAACTCAAGTAATTTTGTATTTAACTTGTAATGTATTTATACTCTAAATTACCGTATTTTATTATTCACCAAAAATTAAAGTATTTCAGAAAAATACTAAAATTTCACCCTAACCATTTCTCAATGCTTATAATTCAATAATAAACTCCATTTTATGAAAATCTAAATATGAAAATTTAATTTTTAATTAAAATTATCATTTACTTGGAAAATGCATATTTCAAAATTATAACTGATTTTATAACACTTTGAAAATTTAAATAAGGTCTCATAAAATTATCCTAAAATCATAAGCCAACACAATATTAATTTATGAATACATTTTATCAAAATAAAATTTCTTTTAAATTATTTTATTAATTATTAACTTGTAATTAAATATTTAAAAATTTAAGAATACCAACACTTAAATATTAATTTTTAAAATATTCACTTACTTATACTTTGATATAATAATGTAATACCTTCATTTATAAGATTCCTAAATTTTATTTATACTTTTATGTGTGTGGTTACAATTTATTTGGACATATTACTATTCATAATGGTAACATTATTATACCAAAGGGTCAAGTTACTATTCACCAAAAAAATAAGTTGATTCTATCAGGCTCTAAATATCTTACTAATCACAACCATGTATGTTAGTTTTTAGAAATTGAATTTTCATAAGTAGAAATTTTTTGTTTAATGTTAATATCGTAAGTGCGGTGAGAAGACAAGTAAAAAGAACGTTCAAAAGTTCAATAAGTCTTTATATCTAATTTCAATATAATAATGATTCGAATGATCTACATTGGACTAATATATGGATAATTGATCTAACGTGACTTTGAAAATCAATTTAAATTATAACAATTATTTAAAAAAACATAATTTTTAACTAAAATGCTGTATTTTTTACTATTCATCAAAAGAATGAAACTTCTCGGAAAAATACTAAAAATTCACCCCAAGTTAATTTTGAAAATATGATTTTTATTTTTCAAAAAAATATATATTTTGTTATAAATATTTTTTATTTATGTAAAACCATTATAAATAACATTTAACAATAGTTATTACTATTGACATTACTATGGCTAGGTTATAACTATCTTATTTAAATTATTATAATAATAAAGTGTTGTTTTGAAGAGACTCAGTGTTGTATGAATTACATTATATATTAAATTTATTTGTAAATTCTTGGGGTTTTACATTCTCCCCTATCTTGATTAAATCATTTTCTCCCGCATTTAGCCACAACTTATCCCGCTTTTTCAACTAAACTGAAGGTCACTCCTTTGTTGTATGTAGTGGGGTAAAGAACAAAATTTATCACTATAGGGAAAAAATAATACCTTGAGGATAGGGGGTCCAACATCCATGATTTTTCAGTTTTGGGGATTCAACTAAACACCAATAACTAGTATATGTCACTCAAGTTCTTATTTGGGTAAGGTCTTCGTCATAATGTATGAAACCTGTAGTTCTGTAGGCACATACTCCAACTTCATAATCTCATCATCCACCTTCACCTTAATAAAATTATACTTGATTTATATTTTATTTTTCCTTGAGTAATGGATTAGATTTTTTTTAAGGTTTATAACACTTGAATTATCATAATGGATTCTGATCGGGGGCTTCACTTCAACTCACATATCATCAAGGTGCTGCTTCATCTGCAAGAATTGTGTTTATTCTTGAGTGGCTATAATATATTCAGATTCTACTATAATCAATGAAAATCAATCTTATTTCTTGGTTATCAAATAAATACAATATGTGAAAAGATATAATTTACCACCTAACATTTATTTTCTATCATCTATTGAACTGAACCAATCTTCATCTGCATAGCCCAATAACTCTTATTGAGATTTTTCATTGTACAAAAAACATAAATCCATTGTTACCTTAATATATCAAAGTATTATTTTCACTATAATAAAGTGTATTTATTTGGGGGTACTTTTATACCTTGATTTTTAGAATATGGAAAAAAATATCTGATGGGTCATTGTTAAGTACAATAGGCTTTAAATGATCTGCTTTTATTTTATGACATTAACATATTTGCCTTCATCCTCTCGTGATAGTTTCATACAAGTAAAACCTAGAGTCATCATATCCTTTGAATTATCCATTCCAAATCTTCTCAAAACCTCCTTGGAATATTTATATTTAGAAATTAATGTTCCATTCCTTCCTAGTGTCACCTTTAAACCAAAGAAAAACATCAGTTCACATATCATTGACATTTCAAACTCACTTTTCATGAACTCTACAAACTGTTTACATTGTGATTCATCTGATCTACCAAATATTTTGTCATTGAAATACACCAATACCATCATTCGTTTATTAATATCATTGTTAACATAGATATTTTAATCAACTCCACCACACTGAAACCTGAGATTCTTCAAAAATTGATCAGGTCTTGAATACCATTCTCTCAGTGCTTGTTTTAGCTCATATAGTTCCTTCCTAAGACAAAAAACTCTATTATCATCTTCATCAATTAGAAAACCATCTAGATACTCAATATAAACTTCTTCTTCCAGAACCCCATTCAAAAATGCTGACTTGATGTCCATTTGGGAAACTTTTGACTTTCTTTGCACTGTTATGGAAAAGAATAATCTGATTGACTCTAGCCTTGAAACAGGTGAAAATGTTTCATCAACATCAATTCCCTCTATCTGAGAATACCCTTTTCACACAAATCATTCTTTATTTTGAATCACTCTCCCATATATATTCATCTTTCTATAAAAGACCCATTTAGTCCCAATGAAATTCGTATCTATTGGTCTCAAAAAATCTCCCATGTTTGATTCTTCTCAATTTGGTCAAGCTCTTCATTGATAGTCTAAACCAGGTTCTCATCTCCTACTAATTCATTAAAACATCTAAGTTATACCTAATATAGGAAGGATGATTTCTATAACAACTTCATTATTTATGTTTGAACTATCATTGTATGATTACCAATGATATTATTTCTGTCAATTTCATCTAACTCTTCAGGTTTCATTCAGATATAGATTTGAATTCCTCATTTTCATCATCAATATCTTCTTTTGAATCATCATTTTCCACTTCAACTCCCCTTGATGTTTTTACCTCCCCATCACTTTCATCATCAAAATCATCATTGTGTTGTTTAATATTTTTTTTCATTCTCTACTATAGTGACATCATTTCATTCAAATGCCTTTCCAAGACTTTTATTGAAACATTTAAATTCTTTTCTTTTTCCTGAATATTGAAGAAATATCCCTTCATCTCTTCATGATTCAAATTTCATGTGTTTCGCCTTATTAATAATAAAAAAATTACATCCAAATATTATTATTTATTTAAATTTTGGATTCTTCTCATACCACAACTCATATGGAGTATTTTCTTCTTTCATACATAATAGAGCCATGATGGATATATAGAATAATGTCAAGACTGCTTCCTTCCATAATTTATCTGGTTGGTTTTTTCAATAAGAATTGTTCTGACCATGTTGTTTGTGATCTGATATCTCCTCTCAACCACTCCATTTTGGTGAGGAGTTCTCACTAATAAAACTTGATACCATATCCCATGTTTCTTGAGAAAACATTCCATGTGACTATTTTTGAATTTCATACCATTATCAGTATGAAACTTCATAATCTTCTATCCAAGAATACTTTTAGATTCCATGTGATACTATTTTATGAAACTGAACACATATGACTTATATGAAATTAAATATACTCATGTAATCCTACTGAAATTATATATGAAAAGAATGTAATACCTTTTCCTGCCAATGGATTTTGGTAAGACTGGTCCACATATATCTACATGCACTAATTCAAGAACTCTAGTTGACTTCTATTGTTTTTCCTTATATGTATTTATGATGATCTTCCCTTGTTGACAAGCATCACATGTATGGGTACATTCATGTGATGTCTTTGGGAGATCTCAAGTTTCATCACATTTGAACAAATCTTCCATAGATGGTTAGCATAGATGTACAAGTCATTTGTGCCATAACCTATTTTCTTCCTCTCTAGATAAAAGGAACATATCTTCTTATCTACTTACAAGGCAAGGTATAGATTCCTATTCATTATTTTTACCTATATAACAATAGCACCATCTCTTCCTTTGATGATACACATCTTATTTATAAATATTATAGCATTCCCCAAGTCACATTGTTGACTGAAACTAAGAAATTTATGACTAAGACCTTCAACAAATAATACATCAACATGTCTCATTTAATTTCTCCCAAATTTGGATTTTCTAAATACAATATTATTTAGGCCTTTATCAGTTCCAAAATTTTCACACCTTCTTTTCATATTTTATGCCTATAATAACATCCTTATTATATTTCATATGGGATGTGAATCCACTATCAAGGATCTATACACCATAATGATCTAATTCTTTAAGGGAAATATATGAAACCACTATCTGCTCAGTTATTTTCCATTTGATCCATGTTTTTGAATTCATACCAGGTATGGATTGATAATTTTGATCTTCCTTGGAGTATGATGTAATAGAATCATCTTACAGATAATTAAATTGAATTTGTGTTTTTAGCTCATTTGAGGATACATTGAGTTGCTGCTTATGACCACATTAAGTATGTTTTGGAACATTTCTATGCATTGTTGATGAGAAATATCTTTCCATGTGTCTTAATCATCCACACTCAAAATAGTTACCATCAAATAATATCCTGTAATATTAAGATATGTATGGATTCATATATTAGTCTTATTCCATTCAATACCTTTTTACTATGGAACATATATTCTAAGAATGTCCCATATTTCCACAGTAATAACACCTGATATGAGGTATATTTATATAAATTATTATAGGATCATTTATTTATTGGGTCTTATAATTCTTCTAATTCTGATTTATACCCAAATTAACCATCAACCTTGGAGTAGGTGCTTTTTTTTTACATTAATCACAAAAAATTTCTATTTGAGATCGATCCCCATGTGAGCCACATTGTTTAGATATGATTTTTACTTATGTTTCTTTGGAACTCTATGCATCACATCCATCTTTTCTATCACCTTAGTGATCTACTTTTCCAATTTCATACCAGGAGTTAACAATTTTTCATGATCCTAAATTTTTTGTCATAGGATGAAGACATGTTATTAAAGTTATTTGATATGTTTTATTTGATCTTTAACTATGTTATTTAAACAATTAATCATCTTTTTCTATTCCTCGTCTTTGAGATTGTACTCACCAAATATTTCTAAATTTTTAGGCATTGAAGACATATTCTTTTCAATTTATTCTTCCGTATTATAATTCACTTCATCTTGATTCTATATATAAATTTTGGCATTACAAACCTCTATATTTTATTTCTTTGTTTGGATCTCCAAAAATCTATCTCTTCAAGAGCGGCTTCTAATTCAACATGCTTATCAACTCTTCCTTCAACTTCTTATTCATCATTATCTCTTTCTTCCCTTTTCTATTAGCTACTGACAACTTCCACCATAGAATTCTCTCCATGATCTTTTTAGTTATACATCTCTTCAACCTCATATTCTTATAAATTATCATTTTCTTATGAAAGAAGATTATTCTTTTTGATGAAATTTCTTTTAAAAATTTTCTTACCTTTCATATAGGTTGAATAATTCTTTATGGGAATTTAAAATTCATCCTCATCATCTTCTTGAAACTTATTGGGGAAATTTTCTATAATATATTCATCCATTACACATAGAATGCATGAAAGTGGGAGTTTCCCTTGGAAATTTCCTTTTCCTCTTTGAAGATTTAAGGGGAGGAATGACATCACCTTATCCATCTATTCTTATTTCTATTCATATTAAATGGTGAACTTCATCATGGCATTGAATTCCACCTATTTTTGAATTCTCTTTTTCCATAGACTCACTATCATAATTTCTCATCTCATATGAAACTAGAGTATTGTGCAAGATATCTTCTATGAACTCCTTTGTATCTTTATCATCTAATATAAAAACTTTTGAACTGTACTGAGTTGGAATTCATATCAAGATGTGCTTAAAAAATTTTATGTATTCAATAATTTATCTAAGTCTATGCATTCCTTCCATAATAACATTCACCTGATCATATAAAAAATATATGGACTCATTAGGGTGCTTTCATAGATCCTCTTACTAGTTACATAGAACCTTTATCTTTGCTTCTTAGACTTTTTAGTTTACCTCATAAATATTCAAAAACTTTTCCCACATATCATGTGATTTTTTATACAAAATCACCTCCATCTAGATTGCACTGGATAAGGCTCCCCCTAATTCATTGATTCCTTTTGCGTCAGCATCCAAATCACTATATTCGACTCTAATAAAACTCCACTGTCCATACTAGCTAAAATAACATACATTTAAGTTCTGAAAACATCCATAACTAATGATCTAAATATGTGTTGCATCCAATTCATCCATAATTGAAAATTGTTTCTATCGAATATCAGAATTTCTTTATGATTGACCACCTCCATTGTATCCCATTAGAGAGAAAAAATAACCTTTGGATCTGGTACCAATTGTTATCCCAACTAGGATAAATACCCTGAGAGGGGGTGAATCATGGTATGGAAGATTAAAAAAACTTCTTCTTCGGATCTTGTTTCATCATCAAAAAACACACTTATCTCCCTTTCTCATAGCAATGTATGAATAGAAATGAAATTATGCACGAGACATCGTGATTTTACTTGGTTCACCCTCACAAGGCTACGTCCAAGGATCATACAATGATAATGTTCTAATGTACAAAAATTTACTAAGGATCACTATAAATTCAAGGTTTGGGATAGATAAAATATATTCCCTATATCACTACCAATACAATGTTTAGGGATATCTCACTGCTTCCTAAGGGCCACTCACTAAATATTTCCTTCACTGGATCACTGCCAGTGGAAAGGAGCACCATCTTCCTTTTCCTTTGCTTACTACTCCAAAAAGGATCCACACAAAATTTATGGACATGTAGTTCCCTACATTAGAAATAATTAAACATACTCAATTGTAGGTAGATGCTCTATTGAAGTTATACTTTCATCCACTTGATGAATACCACTTTCCAAAAGATTTATTGGGCAATCCCTTCTGGTACACACAATATTGTATTTTCTATAACCTTTGGATGTCTTGCGCACAACTCTACCAACTTTCATGAAACATTTATTTTGGTCTCAAAACTCCTAACTTTCATGTAACTTTTGTATTGTCATGGAACTTCAACTTGCACATAAATTTCACATTTTTCATGCAACTCCATTAACCATGAAGAAAAAATTTATTTTCTATAAAAAAACAAACATATGAGTCATTGATTCACACAAATATTCTTGTACATAACTTTTATGCTTTGTCTGAAACTCTTAAGTGATTTATATCTTTGATATTCACTAAGGGTTGAGCTACTAAAATGATAGGGGTAGCTGCCTATTTATAAACTCGACAGACCCTATGCAAAAAATTCTTACACACCTTCCTCTATGTGTATAAATTTTACATGTGTGTGGAACTTCTGGTTTTTATGACATATTTGGTGTGTAACTCTCTTTTTATGGTGTATGAAAATCTATCTTTTTTTGTGAAAAAAAACATTCACGCACTTTCAGAACTTGCGTGCAATACATTCCTTTACCAAATTTTGATGCAACGATCCCAAATATTCACTTGCATTCAACTTTATGTATAAACTTCACCCTTGCGCACAAATTTTTAATTTTACATGAAAATAATTCCTTTTCCAAAAACACTATTATCCATCCTCCAGATTTTGGACCCCAAAAATTTGGTACACTGGGAAACGACACCACCTTGTATACACAATTTTATAAACCATTTCCAACGCATCCATTTCTTTATCTTGGATCTTTGTCAACATAAATTTTCAAAATTTTCATTGGAAATCCAAAAATGACCATGGAAACCTTCTTTTTCAACAAACACAATCAACCCAAAAACACCACAATGTGTTACCTTGAGGGATTTTTTCCCAATAAAAACCATCTCATAATACTTTTTAGGAACTATTCCAATTTTTTTGTCTTGAACTTCACCAATTTCATTTTTTCTCTCATATAATCCTAAAAAATATATATATTATTTATCACTACATACACTTCAATAATCCACAAAAAAGAATCAATTAATAATTATCTATGATTATCTCATCTGAATGGTTTACTAAAATCATAAAACTGATTTGAATAAACTAGCCTTGGTTGACTTGAATCATCACCTAGACTGCTCTACCCCAAGGTTCTAGGCACATCTATAATCACCATGGGTAGGGGAAAAGAACCATGGTTTCAAAATTTAATATTTGGGAATAGTTTAACACTTAGAATACAACAACCAATACCCATAGATTCTACCATGTATCCATAATGACTTATCCAGAGATTGTATTCCCAAGACATCAAAAGAAAAAATTTCATAATATAGAAAAAACAAATAAATCACAGTAATAATAAATGATAAAAAAAAACTCATAATCATAATACCATAAATATAACCATAATAATGAAAATAATTCCACAATATAAGAAAAAATAGAATTAAACCAAGTCAAGTGAGGTCGTTATAACAAAACCCAAAATCATTGAGGATCCTAAAATTCTTTACATGATCGTAACACATTATGACCCAATGTCACCACTTTTAATATTCCTAGGAAGGATCATGATCAATAATAGGAAATTCTAGACACATTTAACTCCCTTATTTACCTATATCCTACAAAAACATTATTCACATACCCAAAGGAATATTCTATGTGTGATGAAAATCCAAGTAAGACACCACTATAAATATAAATAATTACTTTAACCCTATAAAATATTATTCCATGTTTTAAGACAATAATATAAATCTATTTTTCATCATAAAAGGGTTTTATCAAATCCCTTTGGTTTCATTAAATTAATCCAATTTCCTTAGTTAATTCATGCTGGATAATCATAAATAAAATAGAGGGAATCAAAGTATGAATAGTTTCATGATCAATAAATTGTTAATATGTAGTTACATGTATCAAATAAAAATCATTCATACATCATCACAAACATAATGAAATAAAGATGAGAGATCTTGGAACTATAGGTTACAAAGGCACTATGACTCTTTCAAGGAACATTAGTCCGATTATATGATCATAAATATGTAATAGAACCCAGGACGCTTGAGGCATCATAGAAAATGACCCATATCTAGCATCATTACTAAAGCGAGGGAAGCACCCATCCACTCACTCACATACCTAAAGTCCCCCATGTGAAACTAAAAATAAACCCATAAACAATATAAATCTAATAATATTTTCAAAAAATTCCATAATCAATAGAAACATCAATCCAAGGTAAACCACATTCAAAACCCTTCATTTGAAATCACTTAGATACAAATCCCTATTGAAACCAATTTATAAAACACCCTTCTAGTATAAAATTTATCCTTCAAGGAAAATCATTTTAAATTGTCTTTAAAGACATATATAAATTAAAACCCACCTTTAAATACATTTTTTAGACAAACTAACTTTGAATCATTCCATCAAACACATTTATGTCACAAAACCTCATTTTTTTAGAAAAACCAGTTAAAACACAATGAGGAAAATTTTTTAGTTGATCCCTGTGAACCTATATGACCATGAAATTTTTTTAGTTGATCACCCTTAATACTAGGTTTGTCCATGATGGCCACCTAGGGTTGCAAAACCTAATGAGGAAAGAATAACAAAGGTTTATAGGACTGTGAGAGGAAAATTTTCAAGAAAATCAAGGTTTACTTTAGAGTAATCCAACAAGAAATAGGGGAATAAACCTTGCAAACAAAGAAGAAGAAAATCTAATCCAATAAGGGTTAGTATGAAAAAATGGGGAGAAGAAGGGGGGAAGAAGAGTTAAAATCATAAGGGAAAAATGAAAATTTCCTTATTTTTAAGGAAATTAGAGTGACCACATGGTTTGGTCACACAGTTTTCCAAACTATGTTCTAACCATGTTGGTTACTCCATCTTCAAAAAAATATGCTTCAAAATTTTCATGAGACTAATTAATGGTTTGTAAAACCATGTGTTAATCATGTAAAGCAGTACCAAAAAAACTTATACCCCTCTTTCTTGATAGGGAACACGGTTAGTACTAACTATGAACTACCATTGTGCCCTATCCATATTTCCCAAAAATTGAAAATTTAAACCCTCGATGCCTATATAACCTATATTAAATTAAAGTCAAATGAAAAGTCAATTTAACTTAAACCAATTACCCAATGGGTGTCATAATTCCCCCAACCATGCTACTTTATCACCTAAAAAGTCCATAATACCCCTTATTTAAGATAAGGACAGACCATTGATATCTCAATGGGGTCTTTAAATTCAAAAAACTTGAGTTCATACCACCCCCTCTCATCACACACAAACTTTAAAACACAGAAAAATGGGCCCAATTACAAAGAAGTGTTGGTGTTAAAAATCCAAAACCATTAACTAACCAGTAGAAAATGGGGATATCTAGTTCTGATTCCAAAACTATCTACTCAGTAACAAATAGTAACTAAATAAAACAAATTCCTTCCCAAGGAACCTCATAACTCAATGTTTTAATAAAACACAATGTTAACCAAACAAAATATCCCAAATGATAGGTTCCCAATAAAATAAATATTAAAAAGGGACCCCAATCACTAATTAAAATCTCTATATAATTATAAAAAATATTGTAAAATACTTTATGGATATAGGTCATCATGATTCCTCCCAAACCAACAGAGTATCATTAATCATATCTATAATGACACTTGGTATTAACCATAAGTTTTCACCCCTAATTTTACTAGTATAGGGGAGATTAAAATGGATTCTTTGAAAGGTTTCAAGGGGATTATCATCATCAGTGTTTGATAAACATTCCTAGATGATGTCAAAAAACCACTAGTTGATTTTTTGCCAATCTGGATACATTATTGGAATATGTATTCATATATTTAATTTACTTATATAGAGAAACCATCCATCAGGAAAAAACATTGTGTTCAATTGAAAAGAGGCCTCATTCCCTATAACTCCTATCACTAATTCAAGGGATGTACAAGACATTTTCTAATAAGTGGGAATTAATGGAAAAACAAGATAAATTAATCAAGGTCGTCACACCATTTATAATTTTCCTATAAAGGTGGAATAAAAGATTAAATACTCTAAACAAATCATCACATAAGAAGACATGATATCCAAAGATACCCAAAACAAAAAATCACATCCAAGAAACAACTGCTAGTCCTAATCCATACCATGACATCCTTAAATGATAAAATAAAACAACCAAAGAGAAATTCCCAAAATCATCATTTTAGTTTCATTGGAATATTTAAAACATGATTAAAGGGGATAAAAAAAATTTAAACATGGTTCAATAGGAATATAAGAGCTCACTTGATGTGTAAGACCATAGCACAACCAACTAAAACCAACACTCACTTAGAGCGATCAAGAATAAAAAAAAACTTCACAAAACAAGATTTATCCCAAACCATTACCCACTATGATTCATTGAATGTGGATCATGTACTATTCCATTCTCAAATCATTCTAGTATTTCATTACAAGAGATAAAAATACACTATAAAACGAATCCAAATATTAATATTTGACAAATTCCTCCATTGGAGAATTGATCGAGTAACAAATATCCATTAGTTCACACAAGGTTAGATAACATCAAATTAAATAAATGATAAATATACTCTTCCATTGAAAACTCACTCAGATAGGGGTTTAAAATTTCATTGGCTTCTACCACCTATTAATTATCAAAATACAACCATTAGATAAACGTTATATATAAATATTCTTAGAAAGTGTCATCATATATGAAATCTAGTATAGTGACATTCCGTAGTGGTTTTTTCTCTAAGTATTTCAGTTATTTGAGGGGACTAAAGGTTTCCCTGCCTTCCATAACCACATTATTAACTTAAGAAAACATCAACCGTCACAAAAAATAAGAAAATAATGATTCAAAAAAAATATGAATCCTAACAACATGTGAACTATGACCCCATCACCCAAATTGAACAGTCCTATTATAACTCAAAAACTACTCAAAATCATAAATCACCAAGTTAGGTGAATTTATAAAACTCTGTTTTTTAGACTTAAATTCCATTTCAAAAAATTTACAAAATTTAAAACATTATAATTTTCTTACCTTTAATTTTTTGAATATACACGAAATCTTTATTACACTTTCAAAATTTTACTACCAAATCTATTAGAATTTAAAGCACTAACACAAGTTTAGAACATCTTGAACTTCTATTTTTTACAATACCCAACCATTAAAACATTTGATAATTGAGAAAAAATTTCCCCATTTATTAAGTTAAAAATATTCAACCAAAACTAATGAAAAATTTCATATTTTTCAAAAAAACTAAAGAGGTTAACTACGTTTATAAACCTTTCATGAGAATCGAAGAAAAAATTACTATCAAACCACAAAATATCTATAAAAAATCTATTAAAAACATTTAATTGGGATAATTTTTTATATAAGTCTAAAAATATTTAGTAAAAGCTATAAGACCTCATTTTAAATTTAACCGGCCTAAAAATATCCTTCTTCCAAAAATATTCTATGATTTTTTATTATAAATACTCATCCTATTTTAAAATAACAATTCACACATCTAAATCATTTTGTAAAAGAATCATCACTTAAAAACATAACTCCTTGTCCAAAATAATTTCATAATCATATTGAAAATTCATTTATGTAAGGCTAAAAAATTTATAAATTGTTTTAAAAATTAAAAAAATTAATTATCTCCTACATGTTATATAAAACAAACACTCTCAACTCATACTCAAAAAAACTCAATGTAAACCAACCAACATAAAAAATTCCAAATCATCAATACATCATAAATTATCATAAAAACTATACAAATACAATTAATTATTAAATAAAAACTCAATAATACAACCTCACCTCAATGGTAAACAACATTATATTTTCACTTGGAATAAAGGGTAAAAAAATGATCTACGGGTTGTTGAAGAGCTATAAAAGGTTTGCATACATGGTTTGGTGAACTATGTGTCTACTATGAAATGAAATTTGGAAAGGTTGTAAATTTAACTAAATGGGCTCTGAATTTTTTTCTAAGTTGTGTGTACCAACCATGTAACCTTGGTTATATCCCCAATTATACCCCAAAACATTAAAAAATCTCAAAACTGATCATGAAACCCCATTAAGGATTAGTACACCATAATCTTGGATTGAGATGTATGGGAAATAAACAAAAATCAAAACTCAAAATCAAGACTTAAATGTTAGCTACCTTGATTAACTCAAGTCTCATTATGATAGGTGTTTATCATGCCCACACTTGTGATTTACTTCTTATTATCTAAAAATATTATTATTCGTTATACTATGGAACACCACAAATAACAAAAGGGTCATTGATATCATTTTAAAATAAACTATCATGGGTCAACTCGACCCACCACCCGAACCACTCTACTACAGGGCCTGAGGTGTGTTCCCAATTGACACATGATATAAGCAATAATTATAGTATAAAAATTTAACCTTTGGGAATGTTTTTACTCTAATAATCGAATAAATACAACCCATGGATTCCACTAAGAATTTAACATGACCAGTTTAGAGATTGGATTCCCATTTTATTAAAAGAAAAATTTCATTATATAGAAACAAAGAAATAGAGCATAGAATCATCCAATGATAAACTAAAAAACATAATAAAATTTCTATAAACATAACCAAAAAAACAACCAATGTCCTATAATAAAATTAAAACTAAAAATACAGCCAATAATAGAGATACCAGTGCCTACAACCCCAAATCCCTAAGGATACTAACATTTTTGACATGATACCAACTCCTTATAACGCACATTCACCACTATAAACATACCCAAGAAGGATGGTTATTAACAAAAGAGTCACTATTCACTTGAAAACTTTTGATCTACACATATCCTGTAATAAAAATATTTATAAAATAAAATGTATATGTAATGTGTGAGGAAAATCATAATAGGATACCCCCATGAATCTACATTATAACCTTAATCGTGAAAATAATTAGTCCATGCTTGAAAAAAATAATCAAAATCCATTTTTCATCATAATATGGTTTTATAAAACCCTTTGGATTATTTAAATTAAAAAAATCCATAATTAACACCTTTCATATGATCAATAGTAAAATAGATGGAATCATAGTATAAACAATGTTAAGGTCAATAAATATCCAATAGCAGTAACACATCACAATAAAGAACCATTTGTGAATCACAATAAACATAACACAATCCACATAGGATAGGTCATACCTACAAGTTACAAAGACACTAGTACTTACTCTCTTAACACTAGAAGACTTATATTATCTAATAAAATTTATGAAAACTCAACCCTAACAAAGAATCACCAGAAATAACCCTAGCTGGAATCATGCCTAAATCTAGGGTGGCACCCATCCACTCACCCGCTTAATTAATCCCACCCTTTTGAATCCAATAATAAACCCAAAACCAATAGAAATTTAATCACATTATCAAACACTAAAATCATCAAAATAATCATTAAGAAAAGGTAAAAATATTTAAAAATCCTTCCTTTAAAATCACATGGAAAAAAATACATTTTGAAACCAATTTATTAAACACCATTCATTAATAAAACCAATACTTAATGTAAAACCATTTTAAATTATCTTTAATTCCATTTAGATATAAAAAACCTTCCTTAAAACTATTTTGGAGGAAAATCCCTTCTAATTATTCCATAAAACACCTTTTAAGTCACTATAACAACCCTTCTCTTTATTACACACTTAAACATATTTTATTACATAAAACCTTCACTTGATAAAACATAGAATATTGAGAGGTCTAGTGTCTTTGGGGATTAGTAAAATTACATAACAACTTAAAGTATGAAACACAATATCTTTATTGAAAACTTTCTTTACATGACCACTACATTCCCTCATACTTAGCATTGAATGGGATAACCTAAGTACATTCATAAAAAAGGGTGAGATATAAATACTAGTAATGGATTAAACAATGAATAACATGAATAATATAATAAATTTTAGGAAAAAGTCATATTAATTGAGCATAAGAGAAATATGAACATAAAATCATGATATAGCATGATTATCATAACATGGAAATGTGGCAACAACATTTAACATGATATTAGCATGAGCCAAGGCTCATTGCACATGGAGTAAGAGTAAACCCTCATTGAACTTGAATTAGAATGAGTAAAACCTCATTTAACTTGATGTATCATGATACTAATCTTTACCCAATGCATTGGAGCGCTATCAGGGCACACCCTTCTTAATCATTTCATTTCATGCATAACTGTTCCACATGGATCATATAAAATGGATTCATTAAACATCATCATTTATTCCATGATAAAGGAATGTGGATTTCATAAATGAAACTCTATAATAAATAATTAAATGTTCATAAATTTTAATACCCTTGATAGAGAAATGGGCATGGTATTCACTACACAATGACTTTGGCTTGGAAAATCACGGTGCAATTTTGGCAGCATAACTGTGTGACGTAAGAATTCATAAAAATGTTTGATGATAGAGAAAGGTGTGTCTCATCATATTTACATGGAATGGAAATTAAGGGGTTCATATATATACATGTCTCAACATAATTAATGGAATTTATATTCATAATACAAAATAATTTCTTAAATGTAAATGCGGAGAGAAAAATTCCTTATAGAATTTTTGCATGCTAACGGGTGTACATGGGAGGAATTAATGAGATAGAAAGGGGTATATCATCATTCAAACACAAATAGGTCAGTATTAAGGAGGTGTGAAATCATACCCCAACATTTTTAATTGAAAATTAAAGGTCATAACAACATAAGAAAATTTGGACAAAATGAGAAAGGAAAAAATCCCTTACTTGGAAATGTGATCCCAAAGGCTTGGGAGGGGCTTGAGAGAGGCTTATTTGGGGTTTGGGGAACCTTGGGAGGATTCTAGAGAGATGAGGTCAGAGTTTGGTTGAGCTCCAAAGGTTTTTAGTGAAGAGAAATTGGGATCTTGGATGGGTTTATATAGGAAAAGAGAGGGAATTCTTTATTATTTAGGTTTTGGGCACCACACATTAAACTAATAGAAACCACAAACCAACCCAAAGTTTTTTCCCATGGTTTTTTCCAAAGGTTATTGGAATACAATATTTTATAATTCCAATTTCTGAACATATTAAAATATTAGGCTTGATTATGTGGAGGTGATTTACACTCTCAAGGAAATCGTTTTAAAAAGATAAAATGTTTTATAAGTCTTGGATGTCCACTAAGGCTTTGTAAAATAAATAAAATAAACCTAAAATAACATTATTTTAATTTTAAAACATACATTTTCCGAACAACTCATTTATAGTATTTTATTACAACACTATTGGGTCATTATGATGTCATAAAACACATTATATATTTAAACGGTATTTAATTTTTACCCAAAAATTCGACTGTCTCAGAAAATTATGAAAAATTCACCGTTGGATAATTTTGAAATCCTGATTCCAAAAATAATATTTATTTTATCTAAATAATTTTCTAAATATGTGAATTTTTTACTTTTAAAAATAAAAACTGACATTTATCGAAAATTCATGGGTTTTGATAAAAACAACATTCAAACCTTAATAAAAATTACAATTATATTCATAAAAATTATATGATCATTTATATTTAATAAATAGTACTTTAATCATAATAATATTTTATTAAAATATTATTTAATTTAAAAATCCATTAATTCATCAAAATGGATTTCTTAATTGAATATTAACTAAAAATACTATTTGTGCTTTAAAAACTATTTAAACAGTAATAATAATAAAATGAATGTATATTCATTATCCTATAAAAAAAATTATACACATAATAATAGTTCTAGGGTCTTGTTACATAACCCCTTAAAACACCCGCATAAGACCTTAGGGTAAGGTGCGTGATGGTGACATACTCTTGGGGTGGCTCTGATAACATTTCACGGGTGGTAATCTCTATTAAATTCCACTTCTACCATAGGTGGTTCTTCTCAAGCTTAACGTGTTCAAGCTTAGATAGGGCTTGGTCAAGAGTGAAGCCCAATTACGCCACCTCCTTTTCAAGCTCTGATAAATGGGCTTCATATGGAGAAATTCTACTGGATGAGTTCATCGCTTTATTTATCTGAGAAAATTTGATTTGTTAAAGCCTTATATTTATACTAATCATGTGATCACTATTCAATGGCTATATTAGAAACAGTCACAATTCTTAACGGTATTTTAAAATCCAAGAAAATAAATCCAAGGAAGTGCATATTTTATTTAAACATTTTACATAATAAGACATTTAATTATATCAAAAAAATTCATTGATAAAAGTTTGGGTCGTTGCAATCTTCCCCCCTTAAGAAATTTATCCCACGAAATTTTATTTTCCCACACTAAAATATGTGTGGGTAACTCTACTTCATCACTTCCTCTGATTCCCATGCCGCTTCTTCAAACTTGTGGTTTCTCCACAACACCTTGATGAGGGGCATTGTATTATTTCATAGAACTTTTTCCCTACGATCTAAGATCTTCACTGGATTCTCTTTATAGGAGAGGGCATTATCCAATGGTACTGTCTCTGGATTGAGTACATGTGATGGGTTGGGTATGTACTTCCTCAAGAGTGATACATGGAATACATCATGTACTTATGATAGGTTCGATGGGAGTGCTAGTCGATAGGCCGCCTCTCCAATGTGATCAAGTATCTCAAAAGGGCCAATGTACCTTGGACTAAGATTTCCCTTATTCCCAAATCTCATAACCCTCTTCCACGGTGATATGAAGAGGAATACCATGTCTTCATCATCAAACTCTAAGTCACATCGATGATTATCATCAAAGATCTTTTGTTGACTCTGGGTATCTTTAATGTGTTGTTGGATGGTCTTAACCTTATCCACCATTTCATCAACCATTTAAATACCTATAAGTTTTTACTCCCCAAATTCATCTCAACATGCCAATGTTATGCACCTCTTCCCATACAGGGCTTCATAAGGATCCATTTGGATACTTGAGTAGAAATTTTTGTTATAAGAGAACTCAACCAGAGGAAGATCTTGATCCCATCCTCCTTTTAATTCTATTGAGCATACTCTCAACATGTCCTCTAGTGTTTGGATAGTCCTCTCAGTTTGGCCATCAGTTTTAGGATGATAATTTGTACTGAAGTTCATCTCAGTATTCATAGCATGTTGAAGACTCTTCCAAAACTAAGAGGTGAATCTTGGATCTCGATCAGATACAATAGATATTGGTACTCCATGCATCCTTACCTGATGTATATCTGTGCCAGTTGATCTAATGAGAAATTATCCTGAATTGCAATGAAGTGTGCAGTCTTTGTAAGATGATCCACAACAACCCATATAGAATTGTTTCCTTAATATGTCTTCGGAAGTCCGCTGATAAAGTTCATGGTGATGTTATTCCATTTCCATGTTGGTATGGGTAATGGTTGCATCATTTCCTTAGACTTCTTCCTCTCAGCCTTCACTTGCTGACATACTAGGCACTTTGATGTATACTCAGCGATATCCTTCTTCATGTTATCCCACCAATAATTCTCTTAGAGATCTTGATACATCTTTGTGTCTCCTGGGTGAATGAAGAAAATCGAACAATGTGCATCATCCAAAAGTTATTTCTTCATCTCTGGACTTTATAGAACACATATTATTTTCCCAAATCTCACAATTCCTTCTTCATTGGCATTGAACTCTGAGGATTTCACTTTTCTGATAGTTTCCACCTTTTTCTGAATTCCCACATCATCATTTTGAGCATCCTTTAACCTTTTCAAAAGAGACGGTTGATCAATAATTTGTGATAGTATTGATGATGTTCCCTTCTTTATAATTACCATGTCAATATTCATTAAATCTAATAAGATTTTATCCTTTTAAATTCTCATCAATGATAAAATTATTGGGTCCTTTATACTTAGATCATCTGCTACCTTGTTCGCTTTCCTAGGGTGGTAATTGATTGAGAAGTCATAGTATTTGATCATATCTAACCATCTTTGTTGGTGTGTATTCAACTCTTTCTATGTGAATATATACTTGAGGATTTTTTGGTCCATATATATTTCACACTTCTCCCCAAAGAGGTAATTTTGCCAAATTTTTAAAGCGAAGATCACCGCAGATAGATCCAAATCATGTGCTGGATAGTTCTGCTCATGAACATTCAATTGCCTTGAAGCATAAGCAATGAATTTTTCATTTTTCATCAACATAGAGCCAAGAACCTTCTTTAAAGCATCACTAAATACCATAAAAATTTATCCATCTGTGGGTAATGTGAGCACGAGCGTAGTGATAAGCCTCATTTTTAACTCCTTGAAGCTCTCTTCGCATTCATCACTCTAAGAAAACTTGACTCCCTTCTAAGTTATATTGGTAAGAGGGTTTGAAAAATGTGAGAAATTTCTCACAAATCGGCGATAATATCTAGCTAAACCTACAAATCTATGGATATTACTTACCAATGTTGGCCTCATCCATCTCTTAAATGTAGCTGTCTTGGAGGGATCCACAGATATCCCATTGCTTATGATGATCTGACCCAATAATGAGACCTCCTTCAACAAGAACTCACACTTGTTATACTTTTCATAGAGATTATCCTTTCTCAAGGTCTCTAGTATAGTTTTTAGATACTCCTCATCCTCCTCCTTGGTTTTAAAGTATATTAGAATACCATATATAAATACTACCACAAATTTGTCGAGGTAATACCTAAAGACTCTATTCATCATATCCATGAAGATTTTTGGAGAATTAGTGAGTCTGAAATGCATTACTATGAATTCATAGTGCTCGTATCTTGTATGAAAATCAGTCATGGGGATATCTTCCTTCTTCACCCTTATTTGATAATATCCCGGCCGTAGATCCACCTTGGAGAAGTATTGTGCTCCACATAGCTGATCGAACAAGTTATCAATTCGGGGCAGAGGATACTTGTTCTTTATCATGATTTTGTTGAGCTCATGATAATAAATTCAAAGGCACATTGTCCCATCCTTCTTCTTGATGAAGAGGACTTGTGAACCCCATGGTGAAGCACTTGGGCATATAAACCCTTTATCCAGATTCTTCTATAGTTGTTTCTTCAGCTCCTCAAACTCCACAACAACATTCCTATATAGATTCTTGGATATTAGCAATGCCCCAGTTATAAAATCAATTGAGAATTCAATATCTCTTCCCATAGGAAGACCAGGAAATTCCTCGAGAAGCACTTCAACTAATTCCCTCATAATATGAATGTCTTCAAGGATGGTTGCTTCCTTGGACTCAATCATCTAAGCTAGATGTGCATGCTCATAGGTTAGTAATATCCATGCTTGATATGGTGGTGCTAAAGAAGATTCATCCTCCTCCTTGCACTTGTATAGAATCGATGTTCGATTCTACATATGGAGATTGATTTCCCTCTCACAGTAATTTATGTTTCCTCTATATAAGGAAAGTCAATCCATGCCAATAATTATATAAAATCCCACCAGAGGGAGTAGGATGAGGTTTTCCAAGAAGTTCAATCCAAAAATTATGATAGGGTAGGAGTTATATTCATGGGATGTAATGATTGTCCCATTTTCCATACTCACTGACATCTTTACTTCTATTATTTGTGGTGGTGTTGGGATTGTTCTACTAAACTTTTAGGATATAAAATAATGCGTAGAACTAGAATCAAAAAGTGTGTTCTCTATTCTTGAATGAATAACTAGTGTACCTATCACCACTTCTTTGTTGGGGTTCACTTCAGCGATAGTGATGGAAAAAGCTCACCCTTGCTACCTTGGTGGTTGTTGGTTGCCCCCAAGAACCCTTAGCTTAGGTAACTGATTTGCAAAGTACCGCAATTCTTTTCAGTTGAAGCAATGAAAAATGTGTTGAGGGTTGAATGGAGTGTTCCTATCCTATGTCGTAGCTACGGGTTTCTCTTGTTGGTAGTTAATAGCTAGGTGCCTTTCTCTTCCACACCTAAATCATTTCCTCATCCCCTTCAGGCAATTTTTTGGGTGCTTCCTTCCACACCTTTGGAAAGTGGGGTGCTGAATTTTATTAGCACTATTGGATTTATCCATCGGACTACCAGAATTAAAATCCACCTTATGATTCTTATCTCTATGATACCCCTAAGATTTTATGATCTACATTTTGACTTTGAGGGCACATCAAACAATTTCCTCATAGCTCTCGAAGTCATGGATCGCTAGGGATTTCTGTAGGCTGGGTTTTATCCCACCAAAGAAGCGGTCAACCTTGCATTTGGGGGTAACGAAAAATCCAGAGGCATATTGTGCAAGTCTTGTGAAGTTTTCCTCGTATGCTCCGATGGATTCATCATCTTTTTTCTTATGGTAAAGGAATTCCATTTCCATCTTAAGTCGGAGGGTGTGTGGAAAATATTTATCGAAAAACATATTTCGGAAATCCTTCCATTCCAACGCCTCGATATCTTCCTCAATCTTTGTATTTTTATCAATGTCTACCATTGATTAGCTTCACCTTCTATACGATAAGAAACTATAATAAACTTATTTTGTTTAGAACATTTAAGGATGGAGAAGATCTTTTCAATGGAGTTGATCCATTGTTCGGCGATTGAGGGATCAGATGACCCATTAAAAGTAGGAGGCCTTTGTCTTATGAAGCTCTCGATTGCGACTTGTTCTTTCTTAGGGGGGGTTGAACATTCCTCTAAACCCATGTTTCTATTAAAAACATGAGTTAACTAAGAGAGTATAGTGAAAAAGTTCGCAATTCCTGCGCCCATAGTATTGGGCATCTCATTAGAACAGTCGTCACATTGATCTTTGCATCAGTTGTTAGCCTGAGTCCTCCTATTACCGGCCATTGTCTGGAATAAAAGGAAAGTTAGGGGTAACACATAAAGTTTAATCCAAAGACAAAAATTGATGACTTATAAATTACTTTTATTTTATTAACTTGTGACTTTATAGGCTTCAATCTATGTTTTCCACGATCTACTTCCCAACATATATTCTTAGGGAATTTTTTTATTCCCTTGATAATGGTTCATACTAAGCTTGTGAATTTACCAAATCATATCCCCCAGGAGTGTCGTAACCAAGAGTTCATCAAGGCCCGTTTTCGTGTATCAGGATACCTCGGGTCAAGCCCGAAACTCCTTGTCAGAGTTTTCACTCCTAGGTACATCCATGCCAAAGCTGCCTCTACCTGCTCGTATCCAAATAGGGATGTATTTTCTTGATAAACCACTTACTCAATACTCACAAAATCTTAGGGATGTTTTTATTATACTTATTCTTATCCCTAAGGATTTCACTAGGGTTTTCTAATCCTAATCCCAAAAATAAATAAACTTATCCTCTGATACCAACTATAATAACCCTGCTCTTTATTACACACTTAAACATATTTTATTACATAAAATCTTTACTTGAAACAACATAGAATATTGATAGGTCTATTTCCTTTGGGGCTTAGTAACATTACATAACAACTTAAATCATGAAACACAACATCTTTATTGAAAACTTCATTTACATGACCTCTACATTCCCTTATACTTAGCATTGCATGGGATAACCTGAGAACATGAATAAAAAGGGGTGATATATAAATCCCAATAAGGGAGTAAACAATACACAACATGAAGAATAAAATACATGTTAGGCAATAGGCATATCAATGTAGCATAATAGAAACATGAACATAAAGGCATGATATAGCATGATTATTATAACATGGAAATGTGGCAACAACATATAACATGATATTAGCATGATCCAAAGATAATTTAACATGGAGAATTATTAAACCCTCATTGAACATGAATTATAATGAGTAAACCTTCATTTCACTTGATGTATCATGATACTAATCTTTACCCAATGCATTGGAGCGCTATCCGGGCACACCCTTCTTAATCATTTCATTTCATGCATAAGTGTGCCATATGGATCATATAACATGGATTCATTAAACATCATCATTTATTCCAAAATAAGGGAATTTGGATTTAATACATGAAACTATATAATCAATAAGTAAATGTGAATAAATGTGAATACCCTTGATAGAGAAATTGGCATGGTATTCACTACACAATGACTTTGGCTTGGAAAATCACGGTGCAATTTCTGCACCATAATGGCATGACATAAGAATTCATAAAAATGTTTTATGAGAGATAAAGGTGCGTATAATAATATTTACATGTAATGGACAGTAATTGGGTCATACATATACATTTCCCAACATAAGTAATGGAATTTAGATTCATAATACAAAATAATTGCTTGAATGTAAATGAGGAGAGAGAAATTCCTTACGGAATTTTTTCATGGTAACAGGTGTACATGGGAGGAATTAATTATAGAGAAAGGGATATATCATCATTAAAACATAAATAGGTCAGTATTAGGGAGGTTCAAAATCATACCCCAACATTTTTAATTGAAAATAAAAGGGAATAACAACATAAGAAAATTTGGACAAAATTGAGAAAGGAAGAAATCCCTTACTTGGAAATGTGATCCCAAAGGCTTGGGAGGGGCTTGAAAGAGGATTCTTGGGAAATTGGGGTACCTTGGGAGGATTCTAGAGAGATAAGGGCAGAGTTTGGTCAATCTCTAAAGGATTTTAGTAAAGAGGAAGTGGGATCTTGGGTGGGTTTATATAGGAAAAGAGAGTGAATTCTTTATTATTTAGATTTTGGGCACCACACATTAAACTAATCAAAACCACAAACCAAACCACGGTTTTTTACCATGTTTTTTACCAAAGGGGAGTGGAAAACAATATTTTATAAGGACAACAACATAACGTCTTAAATTATTAGGCTTGATTATGTGGAGGTGACTCGCACTCTCAAGGAAATCATTTTAAAAAGATAAAATGTTTTATAAGTCTTGGAGGGTCCACTAAGGCTTTGTAAAATAAATCAAATAAACCGAAAATAACATTATTTTAATTTTAAAACATATATTGTCCGAAAATATCATTTATAGTATTTTATTACATCACTATTGGGTCATTATGATGTCATAAAACACATTATATATTTAAACGATATTTAATTTTTACCCAAAAATTTGACTATCTCATAAAATTATGAAAAATTCACCATTGTATAATTTTGACATCATGATTCTAAAAATAATATTTATTTTATCTAAATAATTTTATAAATATGTGAATTTTTATTTTTAAAAATAAAAACTGACATTTATCAAAAATTCATGGGTTTTGATAAAAACAACTTTCAAACCTTAATAAAAAGTACAATTGTATTCATAAAGATTATATGATCATTTATATTTAATAAAAATAAATTTAATGATAATAATATTTTATTAAAATATTATTTAATTCAAAAATCCATTAATTCATCAAAATGGATTTCTTAATAGAATATTAACTAAAAATACTATTTGTTCTTTAAAAACTATTTACAAAGTAACAATAATAAAATGATGTATATTTTTTATCCTATACAAAAAAATAATGCAAATAATAATATTGATAGGGTATTGTTAAATAACCTCTTAAAACACCCTCATAATACCTTTTGGTAAGGTGTGCGATGGTGACAAACTCTTGGGGTGGCTCGGATAACATTGCACGAGTGGTAATCTCTATTAACTTCCACTTCTCTCATGGGTGATTCCTCTCAAGATTAACGTGTTCAAGCTCAGCTTGGTCTTGGTCAAGAGTGAACCCCAATTATGCCACCTCCTTTCTGAGCTATGACAAATGGGCTTCGTATGGAGCAATTTTACTGGATGAGGCCATCGCATCATTTGTCTGAGTAAATTGGATTTGTTAAAGCCTTATATTTATACTAATCATGTAATCACTATTCAATGGCTATATTAGTAACGATCATAATTATTAATGATATTTTAAAATCCAAAAACATAAATCCAATGAAGATCATATTTTATATAAACATTTTACATAATAATACATTTAATTAGATCAAGAGGAATTTTCATTGATAAAAGTTTGGGTCGTTATAGTCACAAAAACTCATTTTTTGGAAAAAAAACTTCAATCGCCATTTATTAAAATTTAAAATAATAAAAACATCAAAAGATCATAAAAATCCCAAAAAAAGTAAAAAAAATATATTATTAATAAATTTAAACCATAGTGAAACCATGAACATAGGGTATTCTATGGAAAAGTGCCATTAATTAGAGAAACCTACATCGATCTAGAGTTAAACTCATTGTATCTGTTGGAAACCACAAGAAATTAGTAGGGATCCCAAAAAACCTATAAGACAGAGAAATTTAATTATACTATAACCCATAATCCTAGGTTTGATTGTAACATCCCTGATCAGCTCACTATGTAGAGTAATTGTACTAGTGGTGTCATCTAACCTCAAGAGAAATTATCCATATGTCAAAGGTCGATGACTAGCAGTAGGGGTATATGGAAGTACCATAGGGAGACTATTCTCCCATATCATAACACGTAGTAAAAAAATAAAATAAACAAAAAATAAAGTATAACAATAAATCATCAGATTATGTATGAATAAATAAACATACAATGAAAAAATAATAATGATACAGGGTCATATAGTCAAACAAAAATGATAGCCCATTGTGTTGATCACAAATAAAAATAAAATATATAAAGAAATAATATAAAAGTATTCATAAAACTCTGAGAAATACTTCATCCCAACCACCAGATTTTTTCCAGTATAATTATCTAAATGATCTAAAACTTAGATACCTTATCTCAACATATACATATTACTAGTGAAATATTCATGATTAATCAAGTGACATGGCCACCAAAGTAGGGTGATAGTGCATAACTAATTAAGGAAAAATGAATATAGTATCTTACTTAGTTGTTAAATACAGTTATATGTGATTTTGATATGCTCAAAAAATAGCTGAAAAAAAAACAAATAAACCACCATCGATTTCTAGGTCTTCAACCCCAATCAACCATACCTACTTTGGATAGTGCTAGAGTGTCTATGAGAACATAATATGAAAATTCCAACCATAATAACAACCTAGGGGTATTTCACCCTTGTATAAATTAATAATAACTCAAGCGATAAAATAATATTGATATATAGTATAATGACATGTGTAATGATTCATCCAACTATACAATGGTTCCCAAAAACTAAGCCCCGTCTGTGTAGGAGACTCGACCAAATAAACCAAAGACCCCATAATCCCAAGTAGATATTAAATGAAAAGGACCTATCCTTTTCTTGGAACCAATATAATCCTAGATCCAAATCCATGTCTACCCCACAAATAGTATCAAAAACCTTTTTACTAGGGGGTTTTCTTTAGTATCAAATACCTCCATAATATTGTATCTTTCTTTTCTAATAAAATATTTCCCTAAGGGTTTTTTATATATGAATCATATAAAAACTGACATAATGGGTTATATCATCTCAAGTATATGTGTGTATAAGTATGTATCACACAACACATGTGGACATCTACTTAACCTCTCACACAACCATAAATAAACTCTTAGAAGAACGACCCAACTTACCACAGCTAAACATTCATAAGACATTAATCCTAATCCTAAGGTGAAAAATGTGATCATCACTACACAAATTTAGGTTATAAATTTATTGTAAAACCTACTTGGGGTTCATAATTTAGTATAAAATAAGGGAAACCACACATAGGGTCCTAAATCTTAGCCCTGAATCTAGAGTCAACATGCATCTGAAGAGGGAATCATGGCCCTTGGTAACACCATACATGGTGCAACCTCATAATTAATAATGGAATATATAATTATTAATGGTCTATAAAGATATCCCATGGCCCACCTCTAATTCTAGGGTCATGATAGGTTATTCCACACACCCGTTGAATCAATAATTCAGTCAAGGTATACCCAAAAGGTAGTCACATGTCAAGGGGAAGGGATACTCACCCCAAGTTCAACTCAATGAGCTTAAGGGATTGAAGGTATCAATAGGTTCATTATATAACCTACCCAGTCTATCAGAAAATAAAACCACCTTCCTCCATGAGTAAGGTCTATAGGAACCTTTGGTAAGGTTCATTATATACCACTAGGTCCAAACTCCTCTAATCCCTCTCAACTCTACCAAAAGGAATCAAATTATCCTAATATAGGGCCACTATATCATGATTAATTCATTTTACTAAAGAACACCCTTCAATACAGGTCCACACATCAAGGAAATATAAAAATAACTCATGGTATCATCCATCAGAGATAGATATGATCAAGGTAATTCATAGGGGCATGTGTGGCCTTGGTACTTTTCTCTCTTTATGTTGAGAAAATTCATTTTAAATTGACCATTTTAGTTTAATCTAAACAATTGAAAATTTATTAAGTTCAATGCTCAATAGTGTGACCATATATCACATGCACCATAATAAAAAATCATAAATAAATAGGGAAAGTACCAGAACAACTCACTTCATTTAAATCCACTCCCTTTGTTAATTCTAATGCCTGATATCTTTGTCCAAGCTTTTCAAGCATCGACTAAGCCTATATGTGTTACGCTAGCCACTAGTAACTCACATGTGGCCCAAAATAACACCAAATGACACTAAATAAGGATTTATAACCTTTTAAATTAATTAATTATTTCAATTTTAATGGTTAATATTCATCAAAAACTCACCAATCACCCTAATCATTTTGAAACTATGCCCAATAACCCACAGAAGTTCCACAGTGGACTAACAACACTAACTAGGACTAAAGACCTAACCATCATGACTGATTTCATAAGAAACATCACTTAATTTGACCAGAACCCCTTAAAAAACTCAAATGATGACATACCTCTGTCAAACCATTTGGAAAAAGTGTACATATGGTGTCTCGAGACATCCTCTAGCTAGGATACATGAAATAAACCTCATATCAGGGTGATTCCACAATAATCTAGTGGAATATTCACTCAAATCCCTAAATATAAAAGAATAAAATTATAACAATGTATGAGGTGAGCAATGGATACCAACCAAAGATGAATCATACCTTGTATTGATGATAAAAGATACTTGAAACACCCCCTTAAAGAAGATTTAATGGGAGAAGAAGTGGGATAAACACATGGAAAAGTGATAGAATCGAAGGGGAAGAAGAGGGGTTTACCCCTATAAAAATTCAAGGGGGGAAATGTAATTTTCTATATTAAATACCCCAACAGCTATTCAGTGGCTACAGGTTGCATGATACTATAAGGCCAACAATCTTGATCCTACTCAAGTATGATCTCAATCCTTCTTGATACCCAATAGACATAAATTATTTTTAAATTACACACATTAAATAGGTTCTTGCTATTGGAAACTCTTCATAAAGTGTATTTCAAAATTTAACCTCCCAACAGTATAAAAATGAATTTTTTTCCTAAAATTAGGATCCTGTATAGACATGGGATCTTACATTTTCCCCCATAGACACCCAGGGTTCCAAAACCAAAAGAAGAAATAATAAAATGGGTTTATAGGAGGAGGAGAGGATAAATACCAATTAAATCAAGGAATAACTTTGATTAATAAACTAAGAAGAAATGAAATCCACCATAGAAACAAGGAATAAGAAGCTCTCAGCTAAGGAGGGTCTGAATCGCATGAATGAGGAGATGAAAGGAAGAGGAGAAGTTAAAATCATAATGTAAAAATATAAATTTTAAAAATTTTAATACAATCTGGAAGACTGAATGGTTTTCTAAACTATGAGAAAATTGTATGGGTTACTCCCCCTTCACGAAATAGGTTGTGTAGTTTCTTATAGAGTTTTGTATGGTTTGAAAAAACATGCGGTAACCAAGAAAAAATAGAACTGTAATCCCCTACACACCTCTCAAATGGTTGGGGGAATGGTTTGTATTAACCCTTCTATAGTTACCCATTCCTCTTACACATATTATTACATGATTTTTAACATAAATATATAATAAGAAAAACCCATGGATCTATAGGCATGGTGTATTTATAATACTAGGTTCATAAAACATCATCATGAAAATAAAATAAAAAATAATTATTTTAATCTCTATAGCGGTCTCTTAAATCCCTTTGAGATACTAAAACTGAATAGGGTAACTTGGGGATACATAAACAAAAGGAGAGCTACAAATCCTAGTAAGGAAATAAGCATGATAATGAAACATAGAATATGAGTCGTATAGAATAACATGATAAAATAAATGTAAATACTAATGAATAATAATATGGGAGAATGACATAAATTATATGGAGTCCTAAGATTATGTAATCATAGTAATGTGGTAGCAACATAAAACATAATATGAGTATAAGTTAAGGATGACCACCAAGACAAAGTCCCATGATGGATTTGGTTTACTCCTTAATCCTATACATTTCATCTCATTAGATATAAACATTACCTAATGTGTTTGAGAGCTATCAAGGCACACCCATCATAGCATGTACATTCATATATGTTCCACATAATGAAATCAAACATAAGGAATAAACATCATAAAACCCCATGAAAATGAAATGGGTTACATTATCATGTATTATACAATAACCAAAGTGGATATAATATTGGTTTACATGAAATAAGGGATCAAATAATTACTAGAAATTCATAGTTGGAAAATAATAATTGGATAACAAAAATAACTCCCAAGTGAATTGAATACATGAAAAGAAGTGGAGAGGTAACTTTATAATGAACCTGTTAAGATGAGTTTTAGGGAAAAGGGTAAATAATCATTAAATAGGGTAA
Organism: Viscum album; assembly: GCA_963277665.1. NCBI lineage: Eukaryota > Viridiplantae > Streptophyta > Magnoliopsida > Santalales > Viscaceae > Viscum > Viscum album. Next base: position 603,000,681 of record OY728148.1, read on the forward strand.
GAGAATAATAATATCCATAAATCTAGAAATTAAATGAAAAGGTTTTATACTATAAAATGTAAAATTTTAGAAACCATAAATAGTTTAAAACATTTTATGGAGTGTTACTTGAAATAGGGTAAGGAGCATAGTAGTCCCCTTTAATCAGATTTTCTTAACAAATGAATTTGGGAAGGAAACCTTAAAAATATGTATATCCCCAAAAAATAATGTTGAGAATAACTAGTTATGTATGTGATGGGAACATATATATATATATAAAATTAATTTAATAAATGTGAATAATAGTGCGATAAATTTTGTTTTAGTGGAAAAGGTCATGACCTAAAATAAATGAGGTTGGTTCATAAGTTCCCTTACCTCTGATCTGGATTCGCTCTATAATTTCACCTAACAAATAAAATAATCAAATTATATTTATTATATACTTTATTGAGAACATAAAACAACTATATTTTATTTATTATTAATATTTTATGTTTTTTTATAGTCATTTAAATGAGATAATGAGTCTATATTCACTGTATCAAGGTCATTCGTTTCATGGTTCCAAGGCTGGATTAATTTGTTGGTTATTATAAGAGTTGTTATGGTATGGTTAAATAACTCCAAAATCATGATGAAATTTTTTTCATTTCATTTATAGAGTTTTAAATGGTGGTAAATTTCAAATAGTATTAAAATTTACATGGTTCATAGAGTACAAATATTATTATTTTACCAATAATCCCCTTAGGTGGTTTTTCCGACCACAATGAACTTGGTTTTATTTAACCATATGACTATTTATACACTCAAAAATATAAAAATATATTTATAATATACTGATTTATATAATTTTTTACTATAATAAATGTATTAAAACCATCCTTTAAGACAGTTCTGAAAATGAAGTATGTTGTTCATGGAAGTGGCGAACTGACCATAATGTGAACAACATTTTAATTTTATAAAAGAAATGAAAAGTTGTGGGTTAATTTATTTTCCATTAACACAATAAAATTGAATTATATTTATTATACTAGAATCATTATTTCATTTTTAATTAAAGATATGTGGAGGAGGTGGAAGAGCGAAAGTATTGAAATAGATAAGTTTGGAATATTACCTCTTTGGATTTCTCTCTTAGAAAACACCTTAGAGCACCCTCAGATGGGATTTTAGTGAGACAAGTAGCACTAGAATGTGGTAAAGAGGATTGGGAAGATAATTGGGAAGAAATTTGGCAAGATACAAATCTTATAATTTGTGAGTAGAAAGGGTGGTGAGGGGTGGTATTTATAAGAGGGGAGAGGGAATTTTTTGAATATAATATTCATTAGTTTATTATTTTAGATGAAGACTACCATTAGTGATGATTTTTTTGAATAAATATAGTAATTTATGAATGTGAGTTATAGATAATGGATTTTTACATCATACATGACTCTTATATTCATGTATTTAACTTATAATGTCAAATACCATATTTTGTTCTATTTCACTATTTACTAAAAATTCAACTATTATAGAAAAATAAAAAAAATCTCCCTAACAATTTTTTGTTTTTTTAATTTTAACTGTGAAATAAATTTTATGAAAATAATTTTCTAAATACTATAAATTTTATTTTTAAATAAAATCCTTATTTATTTGAAGAATACAAATTTTACTATTATTATCAGTTTTCTGACCCTTTTAAATATTACTTATGGTATCATAGAATTATGTTATATTTATAATTCCTATTAGTATTGTTTTCTAGAACCATTTAATTAAAATATAATTTTGTGTAAATTTTTATATTTTTCATAAAATATTTAATAAAACATATGTGTTTTAAAAAAATTCAAACACTTATTGTATTATTTTAAAAATAGTTATTCATTTGTATCATGATATAAATTAATTATATTTTCATTTTATAAGATAAATAAATATTATTTTATAATTAAATCAGTGAGGATACAACTCTAACTGTCATGTTACTATTCATAATGGTTAGATTACTATTCCAATGATCATATTATTACTCCAACTGTCAGGTTTGTAATAGCTATATGGGTTTCCAACCATCTATAAATACCTCATTATTCATTCACTTATATTTTCTCTCAATGTTATATATATTTTCATTTTAAAAATGTAAATTAAATTAATAATATTATGTTCCAATTCTACATTGTTTTACATGAGTCCGATCATTCTACGAGATCGAGGATATCTAAATTTTAATATTATAGTTATATTATTTCTAATTTTTTTTCCCATCGTAATTTTTTGGAATTTTATTAGGTATATTTATACTCTAAATTAAATTCTCAAGTCAATATAAAAAAACTAGTTTTATCATGTGTTGCATGTGATTTATATAATGCTAAATTAATAAATATGAAACATGTGTAAATTTTTAATATAAGTTCCATTAATAAAATTTTGGTTCATTAAACCTGTACTAACTATGTGCCCTGTCCAAATTTCCCAAAATCTAAAATTTTAGCCCTCGACTCCCAAAAAACTCCATATTAAATGGAAAAAAGAAAGAAAACTCAAATGAATTCATACTAATGACCCTATATAACTCATATTAATGATAATTAGTGAATATGTGATATAATCCAAGAAATTTTCATAGAAAATAATTTATATACCATCTCATGGTCTCAAAATCAATTATTCATCTTCAGAAGAACTCCATAAAGGATCCACATCATTGATAATTTAATAAACATTCAATGTTTTATCATTATATAAGTTTAATAAAAGTTATAAACATGAAGGATTTTACTAATAATTTTATTCTTCAATCATTGATTATGAAACATTTAAATTATTAATATTTTGATAATCTATTGTAAAAAATACTTCAAATATCTAATGATGTCCAAACCGATCATGTTAATTCTTTTTTGGAAGAAATAATATATTTTATGGATTATCATATAATTCATATACTACCATTTATAGAACCAAGATGCAGGTACCTTCCTTATAATTTTTTTTAGTTCAAAAAGTCCATGAAATGGTTAATAGAAACATGGCATGATTTTACTTTAGTGTATGTTTTTATCAATCTTCCACTTTCACTAAATCATTATAGACTTTGTGTATTTACACTTTATATCAAATAAAATATAATAACTTATGAAACCATATCCATTACACCTTTTTTATTTCCTAAAAAACCCATTTTTTAGAATCTATCATTTATTTTCACTATATTTTACATAATATATAATAAATTATAAAAATCTATCCAAAAATTATTTTCCTATATCTTATAAAACACTTTTTTAGCTTCTCTCAAAATTATGTAAAAAGACATTGTAACAAAACATAGTCATCATTCACAAAACAACAAAGTTTCTATCCCAAAATCAATTGTATTATAGAAAACAATTCTGAATTATCAAATATATAATTGTAATTAAATAGTGTCCTTTAGAAAAATATCAGTGTTTTATAATCTATATATTAATCTAATAGGATTTCCATCAAAAACATGTATATTAGTGCCTTGATCCTTTATCTATATCATATACAATATGAATAATCATATACAATATGAATAATCATATATTATCTTTATTCAAAACATTTAGTGTCTATAAGTCATGAATTATTTCAATCCCATATAGGTAAACTATACAGTTCAATTATTCCAGTATAGACTAACTTGATATATGAACACATCACATATTATTCAACCAAATAGATGATCACATGACATACCCCTAAACAAAATTTGTAATCACATCACATGTTAAGTATTAAGGAGTTCATATAGAATTATTAAATCTATCTCAATAAATGGGCTCAATTTTATACCCATCGTAGGAGACGATGAATCCTATCATTATTAAACCACAACCAATAACATGTTTAACAACATACTAAACCACCCCTGATTAGATGTGACTTAGAAATAATATAACAAAGTTATAAAAGTATAAAGGTTTTCATACTAGGTACCTTGTCAATCTCTAGTAATAGGGATTCAATATGAAACTTTCACCCTTATTATATCAAATACATAGTGTATGTCACTCCATGTGGTAAGCATTGTGGGTTATCGAGTACACAAAAAAATTTCTCATGCCTCAAAAGTTAATTTTATATCTATATATGAAACCAAGCCCACGCCTTTATATATCTTAAAAACATATAATTATCCATCATGTTAATCAATTAAGGATAACTCAAAATCCTACTTTGAGAGGTCATTTATCATTTCACTTCATATAATATATGTGTCTGACATGAAATAATGATAAAGAAGAGATACATTTTTTATAACATTATATATTTTATATATTATAAAACTTATTTAAGAATACTAAAACATCATACCTAAGAATTAGTTTAATAATATCTCATATGATATACTATAGAATAAAATTTATGCTTGTTGTATTTTTATGGTTTTTTTAATTCATTTTTTCACTATATAATTCCTACCACATGTGTCGGCATAACCATTTGATAAATACTCCAACTCAACTTCTTTAAGGGGTTAATTTTTTTGAAAAACACTTTTTAAATATCAATGAAATTAGTATTCATAATCCTTATGTTAAACTCTTTGAAAATAATATTCAAGCTTCTTTACTTTACAATATCCAATGTTATGATTTTATTGGATTATGCAATTTTATATAAATAAAGGTGATTTTTAAGTTCATTATCACCTTTGAAAAAATTTCATTTAACCTTTTTTTGAGGTAATTTGGTAATAATATTTAAATATTAATTTTTACATTAATGTCAATCTTTACTAATATATCTTAAACACCTTTATGATGTAAAGAAACAATCTCTCTAAATTATAATAGAATAATCAGTTATTTTTTTACTTTTAACATTTATAAGTTCAAAGATATCTTCATTATCCTATTTTTACTCAAAACTAAACATTTTATGAAGGTGAAAAACTCACTAAAGTGAGATTCGGGGATGTATAAAGTGATGGATCCCCTTATCTTCCCCTATAAAAATACTATAAAAATAAAAATATAGAGACTTGATACTGTATTAAATTATTACGTGGTCATTCTTGTTTACTTTACTAGCCAATGAATTACCCGCCTTGTTTCCCCATTCCATCTTTGAAGAATAATCACATACTAATTGAGTAAACTTCAACATATTCTAATATGATTGAAAATAGATCAATGGTTTAAATTTTTCCATGTATAAATTTGGATACCAAAGGGGAATATGTTTCTATCACATCTATGTTTAGTTTGTAGAGCATTCATAAGGTGAGTACACTATGCATCACCCTCATATTGGCTATGATAGAGTTACCGACCCTGAAGTACACACTATAAGACTTCACCATTGACCCCTTTATTTTTTCACCTGTCCTCATAAATTTTATAATCATATCATATATGTAATTTAATATATTTGGATTAATATTTTGAAAATAATATTTCATTCTTTAAAATATGTCACTATTGGTGGGTGGGGACTCTGTCCCATATATCTTAAAAATTACATGGATAAATCGCTTTTATCCTGGATAAAACACCTTTTATCCTTGTATTATTTTAAAATATGCTATAGATTTAGATAAAAAAAACATGTATATCAAAACCATTATCAAATATTATTTATGAAAACCATTATTTATAAAAAAATCAATTATAACATAATAGATTATAAGATAAACATATAAATTAATTATTTAAATCCATTTATGATTTTGAGTTATCCATTATATCCTCCACTTTGATGTAGAAACCTTTTTTAATATTTCATTGAATATAAATATTAATCTTTATCTGTAAAATCTTCCTTAGTTTTAAACTTCTATGAATATTTAGAACATTTTCTTAATACTAAAAGTTAACTTTTTATCTCAAAAATAATTTTAAGGAAAAAGTGATAAACCAAAAAGGTTCAATCACAAACATTAGAAACTATAAGATATCACAAACTCATTAAAAAAACTTAAGCCTATTGGAAACATTATCCCGATATAATTTCCAATGTTGAGTAGTTACCTTTGAAACCATATATTCCTTGATGAAGTCTTCAAAATGGTTATCAATATTTCCCCAAGCATAAATGTTCTCTTCCAAGTTTATCTTCCCTTCATTGAAACCTCTTTTCATAATACGATATTGATTGTTTATAAATACACATTTCTCACTATTAGCGTCCACCATAATCACTCTTTTGGATATCCTATCAACATCTTCATGTGAGATATTGATCAAGAATGAATCCTCCAAAATTTCTTCTATATAATGCATAATCAGCTGCAATGTTTTTCATTTTTTATTTCCTTCGCACCTGCCTCCCATTGCTTTCCATATAGACTAACCTTAGAAGTGTCTTCCATAACTGAAATTGAAGTTCTCAATCAGGATCCAAGTATCACTGAGAGGGAGAGGGGGTGAATCAGTGATATCTTTTTCTTTTTATGTTTCCTGTTTTTTTTTTGAAACAACCTTCACCTCCTGTTAAAGAGTTTCTTCCCTTCTGAACACACACAACCAAAGGAACACAAGATTTACAAGGTTCACTACTAAACAAGAGTAGCTACGTCCTTGGTATGGTACGAAATCAATATAGTACCACACAATCCACTAGAAAACAATCCTTTGATGTGGAATACAATGAGTAGGATATACCCTTACACTTGTGTAGCACTTTGAAAACAATCCAATAGTGTGTGTGCTCCCTCTTAGCACAAATAGGGTAATGTAATGATTCTGTGCTTATTAATTAACTTTCAAAAATTAAATCTTTCAAAACAATTCTTCACTTTCCTACCCAGAAGCTGGTAAGAACCTCCTGGTGAAGACAGCTTACATGCCACTCCCTACTTTCGTACCTCCCTGCTTGCACGCCACCTGCTTGCGCGCCTACTCACTACTTGCGCACCACCATTGAGCACAACTCACAACTTGCGCGCCACCTTTGGCTTATACACATACCACTTCTTGAAAGCATCTCCCTGCATGCAAGCCTCTGGCAACTTGCGTGGAAAAACTTGCGCGACACCCTACTTGCGCGCCTTATAAATAACCCTCATCTTGCGCGCCACTTCAGATTACACGACGTCCTCTGATACTTTCATGATTAGAGCACCCTCCACTACTTGCACGATCAGATCTCTAATTTTCTCTTGAGTGTTGAGCATTAAAAAATGAGGAGGCTAGTCATTTATTTATAGGTATTTTGGTGACTTGCGCGCCACAGACACTTGCACGCCGATCCTACTTGCGCGCCGCTCCATCACTTGCACGACACTTTCTTTCCTTTTTCATATTTGATATGATGATGTTAAAATATGACTTGTGCGCAACATACACTTGCGTTCCATATATACTTTCACACCACACTTGCGCGCCAATACTTGAGTGCCACACTTGCGCGCCACTTATACTTGTGCACCGCTTTTTGACTTGCGCTCCAATATTTAACTTGCGCGCCATTTTATTTCCTTTGTCAAATTTTGATGTGATGATCTTAAAATATGACTTGCGCGCCACATATACTTGCGCACCACACTTGCACGCCAATACTTGCGCGCCACTTTCTTCCCTTTTCCAAAATCACTTCTTTACTCTCTCTACTCTTTATAAGTCTTGTATCACAAGCTCTCCAAAATTATGATATTTGTGAAATAAAAATCAGAAAAGCATCATAATATTTTACAAGCCCTTTACAAAGTGAATTTATTTAGCTTTATTGACAACAAAAGACAACACTCTGTAACAGCAAACTTTTCTTACTTCCTTATCCTTCCAACATGGTCCCAGCAATCCCCCGCTTTGGATTTTGTTGTCAACCAAGATTCATAAATCACTGAACTTTGTAACCTTAAGAAATGTATTATTTATCAATAATTCTAAGCCTACATGAGCTAAATCATTGTAGGAAACATGAATTATTAACATCCAAAACCATGTTGTCCAAAAGCAGTGACTATGAAATCGAATGATCATATCTCCTCAACCTTCTTCAGAAAATCTTTCAATCTTTTACTTTAGCATTCATCACTTCTTCAAATTTCCTAGAAAACATAATTTTTTCCAAAAACCACTCCAACAAATAGTTAGAATAGTTCACACACATACATGCTGGATTCACATCTTACCCACAACTCCCCCTTTATGCATGCATCTATAAGGATAGATTTATAAAACAATTCTCCCCCTTGACAACACTATCCAAAGGCAATATGATAGTGGGGAAAAAAACACGTACCTTAACCTTGATGAGAAGAAGGTTGGACACCCATGTAAAACCTCAATTTTTCAAATGGTTCCTTCAGTAACAGTTTTTTGAATATATCAACAACTTTTTCAAATGTAGGTACATACTCCAGCCTCAATTCATTCTTCTCCACCTGCTCTTTGATGAAGTGGTACTTTATATCAATGTGTTTTGAATGAGAATGTTGTACTGGATTTCTTGTAAGATTGATTGCACTCTGATTATAACAGCCCAAGAGAAATGGTAGCTTTACTTCAACAAGTAGGTATTTGAGATGATTCTTCATCAACATTAGTTGAGTTGCAGATTGAGTAACAGCAACATACTAAGCTTCAGTTGTGCTAAGAGTTACTGAATTCTGTTTCTTGGTATGTCAACTAACACAACTTTCCCCCAGAAAGAAAACTCCACCAGATGTGGATCTTCAATCATCAACATTTCCTGCCCAATCAGCATCAGAATACCCAAATAGATCAATATTTCCTGAGCCATCATACCTGATTCCAAAATTTGTTGTGCCTTTGATATATCTGAGAATTCTTTTTCCAGCAATCATATGTGATTCTTTAGGAGCACTCTGAAATCTTGCACATAAAGTGATAGTATAGACAATATCGGGTCTTGAGGCAGTCAGATACAACAGACTTCCAATCAGCTTTCGAAACTCTTTCATATCAACTTCCTTGCCTTCTCTATCTTTAGACAACTTGGTTCCCACTGAAATTTGTGTGGAAACTATTTTCAAATTTTCCATGCCAAACTTCTTCAGAAGTTCCTTAGCATACTTTTATTGAGACAAAAATACGTGATTCTTCTTCCATGAAATTTATAGACCAAGAAAGTACTTCATTTCTCCCAGCATGGACATCTCAAATAAATTATTCATTTTCTCAGCAAATTTTTCAAATGATATTTCATCATTTCTAGCAAATATAATATCATCGACATAAACAATAATAATCATTGAAAACTCCTGACATTCCTTGATATAGATATTACTGTCAACTCTCCCTTTCTTAAAGTTCATCTTCTTTAAGCAAGTATCTAATTTAAAATACCATTCTCTCGGAGCCTATTTTAGCCCATACAAAGCCTTCTTCAACCTAAACACATAACTTTTATCTTTTCCAATAAAAAATCCACAAGGTTGATCAATGTAGACTTCCTCGTCAATGTCACCATTCAAAAATGTGGATTTTACATCCATTTGAAATATTTTGTAACCTCATTGTGTAGTAATGGCAAGAAAGATTCCGATTATTTCTAATCTTTCCACCAGATCAAAGGTTTAATAAAAATAAATGCCTTCAATTTGTGAATACCCTTTACAAACCAATCTTTCTTTGTTTCTTATTACTTTACCTTCTTCATTAAGCCTGTTCCGGAAAACCCACTTTGTACCAATGATGTTCTTGTTGTCCGACTTGGGTACAAGTTCCCAAGTATCATTCTTCTCTATGTGATCAAGCTCTTAATTCATTTAATGAACCCATTATGGATGCTCAAATGATTCATTTACATTATTCAGTTCAACTTTCGAATAAAGAGATTTATGTGATATAACATTTGTTGTTCTTCTTGTTTGAACCCTCTCATTTGTATCTCCAATAATGTTCTGAGCCTCCACTTGCTTCATCAATCAAGGATGATTTGTTTGAACTTCATCTCCATCACTTGAGATTTCTGAGTCGGATCTGTCTTCTTGAGTAGGATTAACACAGTCTGCAGCATTATCAAAATTGTTAACAAAATCTTCTCTATCATGCTCAACTTCCACATCAACATATGATTGCTTTTCTTTCTCAACATTTTCAACAACATTTACATCTGAAGAATCAATAATTATTCTTGTTTCTTTGTTGATACATATATATCCTCTTCCTTCTGGATCATAGCCAAGAAAAATTCCATCATCTCCTCTTTGCTCAAACTTTCCAAGGTTTCCACCTTTATTCTTTATAATGCATGGACTCTCAAAAACTATTAAGTGTTTCAGACTTGGAGTTTTTTCATAGAACATTTCATAAGGATTCATATATAAGTTTGGTTTAAAGAAACATCGGTTCTGAATATACACAGTAGTGCTCATGGCTTGACTCCAATGATAATGATAAAGACAATGCTCAAGCAACATAGTTCTCCCCATTTCCACCAAACTTTGATTATTTCTTTCAGCAACCCCATTTTGTTGAGGTGTTTATGGTGAATTGAATTCATGACGAATTCCATTCTTCTCAAGATAACATTCAAAATCTTCATTCTTATACTCACAACCATTATCAGTTCTTAACTTCTTCACTGAATACTCACATTCCTTTTCTGCTTTCCTCTTGAAACTCTTAAACATTTTCAGAGCATCTGACTTATGTCTCATGTACATAACACAAGTAATGCGAGTAAAGTCATAAATGAAAGTAATAAAGTACTTATCTTCATTTTTTGATTGCTTTATCATTGGTCCACATATATCAAAATGTATAAGTTCCAAGGGTTGTTTTGAACGAATTTCAACTCTCTTATGAAAAGAGTTTGTAATCTTCCTTTTTTCACAAATAGTTTAGCACCAATCTCTTCTTCTTGATAAATCAGGCATATCTCGGACACTGTCTCACATTGATAACTTGCACATATTTCTCTGACACATATGTCCCAGCCTTTTATGCCATAACTAATTTTCATCCACTACACCCATGCAACAAGAGTTCTGCACTTCACCAACTTGGAACAAATTCCCTCTTGTACGTCGGCCCCTTGTAACTATATTTCCATCATTCTCACTTTTCACAAAAAATCCATCTTTTCTGAAGATAACTTTGTTGCCCTCATCACAGATTTGTGACACACTAAGAAGGTTATGGTTCAGCCCATCAACATATAGTGTTTTCCTATATTTCATCTTTTCTTTTCCAATGATGGCTGATCCAACACCTTTGATCCTTAGAGATTCATCATTTCTAAATGTCAATGTTCCTTCTTTGAAGTATTTCACATTCTTCAACAGCTTTAAGTATCTTTTCATATGAGAGGAACATCCACTATCAAGAATCCATGGACGTTCTCCTTTTGTAGCTTTCAAAGCAGTTTCGACAACAAAAGCTTTTTGTTCTTCCTTTTCCTTCACTTCCCGTTGTGCTACCTCTAATTTCCTAGCCAAGTTAATGTGTTATGGCCAGAAAACCATGAAATCTTTCTTTTTAGACTTATCAGACCTATCCCTTTTAGCTTTTAAAAACTCTGGATTTTGAGAATTATTAAGAATCTTTTGTTTCTTTGGTAACACACTAAGGTAGACCTTGGCAAGATGTCCAGGTCGATCACATCTTTCACAAATAGTTTCTAGTGGTTGGAACCTATTCTCAACTTTCACACCAGTATTCTCAAATATCTTCTGAAATATATTTATAGACTTTCTATTTTGAAAGGATTGACTCCCCATCAATCCTTGTCTTTCAAAACTTGTGTAATAGTTGTAATGTTGTTGGTTGAACCAACACATATTTGTCATGTGTCCTAATCCACCACAATACCAGCAATAACCATAGAAAGAATATTTGCATATGAAACTTCTATACTGACCAAATTTGTGAACATGCTTCTCAACAACCTTCTTAATAGAACTATGCTGACCATCAACCTTCATGTTTTCATTTGTAAATTCCTTTCTCATTTCAGATTTAACAACACCAGAAGTATTAGAAGTCTTTCTTGACTCATGATTTTTATGCACTTCTAATTTTTCATCATTGCTGACTTTGATCACATACATGGTCTTTCCAGCCGTTTTCTTATCAGAACCAGTTCTATATTTCATTTCGACCTTTGAAGGTAAATTTTGTGGATCCTTGTTTGGTTCATTCTTACTGGAACATTCACCAACTTCTAAGATAGAATTTTTGAAACTGATATTCATTTATTTAGATTTACAAAGTTTCTGTTGGACAAGTTCCAACTCTTCTTCTTTTTCCTTCATCTTTACTTCAAGATGATCATTACGCTTCTTTGTATTCTCAAGATAATTTTTTAGATCATCAATCTCCTTTTCCATCTTGATTTTCTCATTAGAAAAACCTTCTTGATTGTTTAATTTGTAATTTTTATTTATCATCTTGTTGTTTTCCTTCTCAAGTCTTCTGATCTTCCTCAATCATTCTTTCAACTCTTCTTTCAGATGATATTCAAGTTGAGTTTCTTCTTCTTCTGAACTATTTCTCTCGTACTCTTCATTATTCACTACAGCAATAAAGGTATTCTCTCTAGATTTTTTAGCAAATAATTTCTCGGATTCATATTCGTTGTCTTCTCCATCTTTATCTTTAGATAAAAAGCTTCTTCTTTTAGATTTGAAGAACTCTTTATCCTTCCCCTTTGAAAAATATTTATCTTTGTCAGCTTGTTTCTTCCACAACCTTCTTGGCCTTCTGTTATCATCATCATTGTCTTCTTCTTTATTCTTTTGAGGACAGTTAGCCGCAAAGTGACCAACGGCTCCACACTCAAAACATTTCAAGGGAAGTTTACCCTTGTATTTCCCTATTCCTCTTTTCACATTCTTAGAAAACAAGGATAAAATTTCATCAAAATTTTTACATACCTCATCTTCAAAATCAGATTCAACAACATCATCTTCAATAAGAGTCTTCTTTGACTTTTCTTTCTTTGTATCCTTGAATGACATTTCTCTATCATATTTTGTTTTGGCCTTCAAAGTATTCTCCCTTCTCATATCATAAGTAATGAGAGTGCTATGAAAATCATCCAAAGACAATGTTTCAGGGTCTATATCTTTTAATAAAGACACTTTAGCATCAAACTTGTCAGGAAGAATTATCAAGATCTTTTCAACAACTGTAGAATCCTCCAATGTTTCACCAATACATCTGATTGTACTGACAATATCATTTATCCTGGTAAATAAATCCCCAAAAAATTTAGATTCTCTCATTTTCAAGTCTTCATACTTCAGTCTCCAGATTTGTAGTTTAGCCTTCTTGACTTTTTTATTTCCTTCATAGATGTTCTTTAGTTTGTCCTAGATTCTTTTGGCTGTACCAACACCTTTCACTCTTAAAAATTCACTCTCAGAAAGATATGAGAGTAATGAATTTTTAGCTCTTCCATCATTCTCAAGATTCTTCTTATTGATGGGAGTAAGAGGAACCTTGTCATCAATAGCAGGAAATTCATATGTTGTAGTTTCAAGAACTTTATATCCAAGAGACATAATATAATTCATCATTCTGACCTTCCAGATGTGATTGTTCTTTCTATCAAAAATCGGAATCCCCTTACTGTTCACGCAATTTAGATTCTCCATCAAAACTTATCTTCAACCACTCAGCAAAGAATAAACGAAGGGAACCTGCCCTCTGATACCAATTGAAGTTCCCAGTCAGGATCCCAAGTATCACTGAGAGGGGGAGGGGTGAATCAGTGATATCTTTTTCTTTTTTATGTTTCCTGTTTTTTTTTGAAACAACCTTCACCTCCTGTTAAAGAGATTCTTCCCTGCTGAACACACACAACCACAGGAACAAAAGATTTGCAAGTTTCACTACTCAATAAGAGTAGTTACGTCCTTGGTATGGTACATAAACAATCCAATACCACACAATCCACTAGAAAACAATCCTTTTATGTGGAATACAATGAGTAGGATATACCCTTACACTTGTGTAGCACTTTGAAAACAATCCAATAGTGTGTGTTCTCTCTCTTAGAAAAAATAGGGTAATGTAATGATTTTGTGCTTCTTAATGAACTTTAACAAATCAAATCTTTCAAAACAATTCTTCACTTTCCTACCTAGAAGCTGGTAAGAACCTCCTGGTGTAGACAACTTGTGCACCACTCCCTGCTTGCACGCCTCCCTGCTTGCGCGCCACCTACTTGCGCTCCTACTCACTAATTGAATTCCACCATTGAGAACAGCTCACAACTTTCATGCCACCTTTGGCTTATACATAGCCCACTTCTTGAAAGCACCTCCCTGCTTGTGCGCCTCTGGAAACTTGCGCGGAAAAACTTACACGGCAAAACTTGCGCGAAAAAACTTGCATGACACCCTACTTGTGCACCTTATAAATAACCCTAAGCTTACGCACCACTTCATCTTATGCACTGCCCTATGCTACTTTCACGATCAGAGAACCCTCCACTACTTGTGCGATAAAAGATCTAATTTTCTCTTAAGTATTGAGCATTAAAAAATAAGGAGGCTAGTCGTCTATTTATAGGCATTTTGGTGACTTGCGTGCCATAGACACTTGCGCGCCGCTCCTACCTGCGCACCGCTCCATCACTTTCACGTCACTTTCTTTCATTTTTCATATTTGATATGATGATGTTGAAATATGACTTACACGCAACATAAACTTACGCGCCACATATACTTTCACGCCACACTTGCGCACCAATACTTGTGCCCCACAATTGTGTGCCATTTATACTTGCGCGCCGCTTTTTGACTTGCGCGCCAATCTTTAACTTGCACACCATTTTATTTCCTTTGTCAACTTTTTATGTGATGATCTTGAAATATGACTTGCGCACCACATATACTTGCGCACCACACTTGCACGCCAATACTTTCGCACCACTTTCTTCCCTTTTCCAAAATCACTTCTTTACTCTCTCTACTCTTCATAAGGCTTGCATCAAAAGTTCTCCAAACTTATGATATTTTTGAAATACAAATCAGAAAATCATCTTCATAGTTTACAAGTCTTTTACAAAATGAATTGATTTAGATTCTTTGACAACAAAAGACAACACTCAGTAACAGAAAACTTTTCTTACTTCCTTATCCATCCAACTTGGTCCCAACAGAAATGACCTCATTGGTGACATGCTTCACTACTTCATATCCTCCCTATATCTAATTCTATGCTTCCACTAAACCAGTAACCTACCCTTGATTTCCAGAATCAATGTAGATATACCTTTTTTTTCATGAAAAAGGTTCATTCTTTCCAACCTCTCTTGATTCATTACATTGATATCACAATCTAACTCATTTGCTCTTATATTTTTGGAAGAACTTGTTTCCATTAGTTTAGGTAAATGAGAATAGTCCTTACACCCTTTGGTCTTCATACCTTTGAGAAGAATGCGGCTGCCTGAATCATGATTGCCTTTTTTCCCTTATTACTTCTTAAGTAGTGAAGACCTATACTAATTCTTCCCATTGCAATATCACTTGATAAGTGACTAGAAAAATCCTCACATAAATCTAACCTAGAGGATCACTACCACTCAATGGAGTACTCTTCTCATGTTGTAATACTCTATTCCTGAATACGACCCTCAATTCTCAGACCTTCAAAACGGTTACCAAGTTTAATAGTTGGAATATCCCACCAAGGAATTTCCTTATTAACTGCATTCACCCACCCCCTGTTCAACCGAAGATAACTCCCTTAAATTATCCTGAGTAATGTAACCCATTACACCGCCCTTCCCTAACACCTAAAGCACCACCTCATGATCTATTTCACCACTAGGTCACATTTGTTTGACATATAAGGGGAATTTCAGTAAATTATTGATTGGATTGAAATAATAAGAAATGGGAATCCCCTCATCCCACCTGAATTAGATGTAGCATGAATTTTCATAAAGGGATCAAATAGATCACACCTCAAACAGTTAAACATGTACACCATCTTCAGATCAAGAATAGAGAATCTTGTTTCTTTCTAAATTAGATTATTAAAATTAGCCTCGTTAATTAACAAGTTGAATAGTCGTAATACTGGTGTTGGAATTTTTCCCAAATTTCTATCATTCTAGAAGTTTAATCACCCCATACCTACCTTAAAGTAAACATTTATATAAAAAATTTACCATATGTCTACACAATGAGAAAATTTCAGTCCACGACTCGAAGACCACTGCTTCTCGATAGCAGAATTCTTCTCCAGAATAAATACGCCACCATTCCACTGGAGGTTTTGAAACATCCACTTCCACACAAATACAAGGATTAATTATATGACAAATAGAATTCATTCTATTATCAGAACACAAATAACATCCAACCAAATTTCCAGGAAAACGTATAATAGAAGGGTTTTGAAAAAGTAATGGGAGTTCAGAAAAGCTTACCCAAATAATTGTGGTGGGAGAATCATGATTTATATAAAAATAATATGACCATTAAAAAGGGTATAATCTACACTCATTGCATTTTAAAGGGGATTTAGACCAATCAAGAATAAAGACTTCCACTGATGCAAACTGAATCATCATATGATATCTATCCATAAGACCAATAGTCACCTAATCATGTAACCCCTTGGTTTCAAAGATGAACCTATAAAAATAATCCATTTAGGGTTGATGTTGCAAGAAAATATCCACCAATGTGTGATTCATGAGATCTTATGCTTCAGTGAACTCTGATGTTGGGAGCGATAGTTGAGGTGAGCCTTCAACTAGATCTGGGGCCTTTGGACTTATCAAGATAGACAAAAATTTCTGAAGTAAATCAGGCTTTGAAAATGGTAGTAATGAACTAGAATGATCTATTATAGAATATTAAGGAAAAACATCCCCCCTACACTAATAGAGAGGGGGTTCCATAACTTTAAAATATTATATATAAAAATTTTATTTTTTCTGAAGTGGAATAATTTTCCTCTATTATAAGCTCAATTTTTTATTTTCATGAAGTTATAATGGACTCTATATAACCTATATTATTTTCATTATAGAAAAAAATTACCCTTCCATTTATTTACCATAATTGTGGAACTTTTTATTGAACCTCCCCAAGTATTTTTTAATATCCTTTAATATATTTAGAAGATTAAATAAAATTTTATTGAATACATTCATGTTTTAATTAAAAATGAATTATAAGAACCATTATGATAATGATTATAGAATGAATTCTAAGGATATATTATTCTTTTGTGGTAAGACCATTATCTTTGAGTTGTTTATAATTATTTTTATATTTAGTATATGATTTGTGACTGATGTAAATTCAACCATCTTATACTAAAAAGGTGATTTCTAAACTTCACATCTTTCATATCTATATTATTCATGATAGATATTCTTTAGGTTTTCTATCATCCCAAAAGAATATATATTCCTAGATTAATTTTTAATCTTATGATCCATTGAAATAAACATCACTATAGAGAATCGTGAGAATATTTATTGTTCTTGTTATAAGAATTTTCTCTTTATTACTTGAATTATTAAAAGGTGAATTATTATGATATTTGTGCTATGACATATAGAATTTTACATCTTTTATAAGAAATATAATCAATTCAGTATACATGTCTATCAAGTTTCTTCCATTAATTTTTTACTTTTCAATAATTTATCTCAAAGTCAAAGTTGATGATTATGTAATTTTAACTACAACATAAGCTTTTATAAGATAAGTATCATGTTTTAAAATCATTTAATAATAATTTTTATTAAATTTTTTCCCATTTAAATAACGTTCAATTTTATATTATATTATATATATTAATAGGCCAAGATCCATATTTCACTAAAGGTTTGATTCCATTTTTGAATTATTTTCATGACATAACTATTTATGTAGAACACCATTTCAATCATATCTTATATGGATCATAGATATATAAGTAAATAGATCCATTCCCAAATCCATTATATGGATTATACCATATCCATTCCTCTAAAAAATTAGTCTTATTAGGGTCATCTAGATAATTTTAAACTAAAGGACATCCCAAATATAGACACATAATCATATTATGGTCATTCGTTCATTATTTTCAATATAAAATACAATCCATAAGCACCTTCCTATAGAATTACCTACTCATTTGGATGATCAGGGTCTTGATAGATTTTATCTTTATAAATAATCTTAAACATGGGTTTTAAGATGTTTAAAAACATCACTATCTTATCTCATGTATTATCGTAATGTATTAATGCTTCTAATGATTTAGTTTTTTATCATATCTTTTCAAATAAATTAATATATTCAAAAAATGTTAATGTATAATAGTTTAAATAACTCCTTATTTGAATTATTTACATAAATATAAAATCTAATTATATATTTACATATACAAATTCATTCCAGGACTAAGGTATATGAAGCCTTTATATTTTAACGTTGTTAATCATAGAATACCAAAATCCCCATAAGAAAATTTATTGTGATATAGGTAACCAACGAATACTTTTCTTGATAAAGACAAAGTCTTCGGTCTAGTGATAATTTTGTCCCAATGTTCTATGGACCTTCAATAAATACTTTAAATGGACCTCAATTCCAAAACAATCATAGCAATTAATTTACCTAAATCATAGCCAACTATTAATATTATGTTCATAATCCATAAAAATAATGGTTTTGATTTAACCCAACAAAATCTAATGTTACATATTGAATGTAAGTCTTTATATGCATGGTTTGAATTATATAAGAATAAATTTGAAATTTTAAAATAAATAACATATCCACTAATAATATAAAATCAATATATACGTGAATTAAATAATATAGTGAATTAACTAAATTAGTGAAAAAATAATAAATTTAAACCCGAGATAAAAAAATTCTGAAAATTTTAATAATTTAATTAATTATATACAATTTAAGTTAAATATTCTTATGATAATTCCATAAATATATAACACATACATTTCATATTAATTTCAATGGTAAATCTTCCATATTACTATTTTACATGATATTTCATAAGAACTCTTTTTTATTTAAAATATATGATGTTTATGAAAATATAAACCCTTTTATATTCCAAATTAAAAGTTCATATTTTGTATAAAAAATTTATGTAACCAAAATATAACATACTTCAATTTGTTTAAACCTTGATTTAATTCACCAAAACTATTTTTTTCATGGTTTGAATAAATTAACAAGGGATTTAATAAAAAAATTCATATTATTATTAATAAAATTTTCATAATATAATGAAAAATATTTTATATTTTATTTTATTTTATAATTTATAAAAAAATTAATTTAATCAACCACATAAATATTATTTAACCCTAGATTTCATCCACTAAATTTTTTGGTAGGATTTCAATCGTGCTACCCATTCTGGATAAGGTTTCTATGATTTTTATAAAATTAATTTTTCTTAACAAAACATAAAACTATATAATATTTTACAATAAACCATGTATATTAATTTTCGAGTACCAAGATTATAAAAAATAACCTTGTCATTTTTATTCTGAAGAAATCATTTTGAGTAAAACAATTCAAATATACACTTTTGAAACCATAATGTGGTTTTTTCCAACTATGTCATGGTGTTTATTATAGAAATAAAATTCCCATGTAAACCATGACCATCTATAGCTAACATCATGGAACAGAAATCATATTTATATAATGATATATATCCAGGAAAAAATTTTCATATCTCATTTTATTAAAACATGGTGTAAATTTATGAATTAAATATAAATCATGGCATGGGTGAAGTGAATTAAAAGGTTTAATTAATTTTCATAATTTGTGGATAGTTTTTATAAAATATATCATGGTTCTAAAAAACATCATTTTTCCTAATTATTATCAATCAAAATATAAATCCAAATAATATAAAAGTTTCTTTGATTCCACCATTGGATTTTATAGGGGTTAAACTATTCCAAATACAGTGGAAAATAACCATTAAAACCCTTTCTCTATAAGATCTAACCATTCATTTAAACTGAATAAAATATAAATAAAGAACATACCACTTCACTATAAAGTTGATATTTCTAAGATCCTCTATAAAAGTTTTATGGGTAACCCTTATAGGTAATACAAAGACTCTATCCTCCAAATATAATTGACATAGAAAATAAATTAATTATCTTTTATTAAAATTCAAATTATTTTATTCCATCACATTAAATAATTAATTTTGTTTTAGGATGTTTTATCATTAAAGCATCATTTCATTCTTTTTGAATATTTCATTAAATGGTTAGATTTTTTATTTAATTGATTTATTTTATTACTAGAATAAAATGAATGTCTAGTAATAGATAAATCCTTTGAATTTTGTTCTATAAAAATTTTGGCTAAGTCTATACATAAGAAATTATGTATCTCAAGAGGATTCATGGATAAAATTGGAAAATTACATTCTATACAAGTAATACATAACATAATTTTAATGTTATCTTAGAAATTTTACTTTACCACTAAGGAGAGATGGTGATACATATAAATAAATATATATTATCTTATGTCTATTATGTAAGATTTGTTCCTTAGTCATTGGGAAGGATGAGAAATTTTGGAAAAGGACTTAGGAATACATAAGAGTAAACAACCTATATAAAAAAGTAACTTTTAGGGTGTATAAAAGTCCCTAAATTTATCGCTAAAAAAGTTTGGAAGATGATTTCAAGAAGTTTGAAGAAGTGTGAAATTTTCAAAGTGAATAATCTTACATATGAATATGTAGATTAATTCTCATGATATGTAAAAACAAATTACATAGGTGTATAGAAATGTTTACAAGTGATTAATCTTACATATAGATTTATAATAGTCACTATTTTGATATATAATATTAATTCATGTGTCATCCCTAATATAGAAATTTCAATTCCATTATCATGGGGTGATGAAATACTGATATGTGAGAGTAAAATAGAGTTTTGTAAAAGTATTTACTTTATTGATGGGAAGAGTTTTGTATGACGTGTAAATGCTGATTTTATATCATAGTGGAATGTGTAAAGGTCATTTACTTAGTGGTATTTTTACCAATATGGTCAAGGTAAGATTTGTACAATGGAAAATCAGATAAATAAAAGACCATGCCATGAATAAAGGACCCACATTATGATGGAATCTTAGTCCAAACACCTGGAAGAAAACATATAGAAGATCATACCTCTAAAATGGTAATCATGCCCCAAATAAATTAATTGTTAGAATATATGAAATTTCTTTATAACCATTACATTTTTCTACCTATTTCATGACATGACATGATTAAATGTGTTATATGGAATGAATACCACAATTCTAGCCAATAAATAATTATTCAAAATTCAAATGAGAATATGGGAGGACTGAATATAATAATAATAATTAATATAAAATAATATTAAATTGAATTTATGAACCATGTTATCTAATCCACATGGAAGTATAGAATATGGAATTCCACATTGAAGAAATTGTGAGGATCATTGAAAAGGTAGAATGTAGAAGTCTCTGTGTAAATTATAGAAGGGGTCATAGGAGTTGAGAGTTTATTTTATCATTTTTTATGTTTTATTTATTTTATTACCATGGTTTTAACCCTATTAATATAGTTCTTAACCCGTTTTAGTGTTTGGGATAGTGAGGAGACCCTTTTTATTATGCTTGATAATGATTGTCAATTAAATACTTAAACTGTTATTTTATCTCATATTTCAGTGTTAGGATGTTTAATTTAATATGATTGTGTTTGGTCTATATTTAATTCATTGTATTATACTTAGGGTGACATCATCTTTTCTCCTACCACTTTGATTTTCCTATATAAGATGGAATGGATTAAGTTTTGTGGTTATATATTGAACGATTAATAATAAAAATGTTAAAGGTAGTATATTTTTCAAGGATTAATAAAATATGTCTTCATCTAATTGGGTGTCTATATAGTAGTTTTTGGAGATTACATTTTATATCATTCATACTCATTGTATGGAGGATTGTATGGAATTGATCATTATGGATTTAAAAATTACATTTATTTCCATCCATTTATGGGAGATGAAGTGATTATGAGTTCTTTTATTGATCAAGTTTTAGAAGTAGAGTTAATCAATTTATGATGAAGATAGAATAAAAAATGGTAACCCAACCCTTGAACCATTCACATATTCCATTACATGATCAAATCATCGTTTCTTTATTTATCTAATATTTCTTATTTTTCCCAAAAAAAACATCAATCGACATTTCGTTTTATTATTTGTGAAAAGTTGAATTTTATACCCCTATTTAGAGACTTCCTTTTCTACCCAATATACTATAGTATAACATTACATATTAAATTTCTTTTTTATACCTTAATATGGGTGTTTCAAAATCATGGTGATGTTTACAGGGATGTGGTTCCAAAATTTTATAACTATAATTTCCATGACCCTTTCTAATAGTGACCATATTTAGTATCTTGAACCAGATATTTACAGCTATTTTATAACTAAACTCAGAAAATTAAATTTCCAACCATAATTTTTAAATATCGTGTTAACATATTCAATTTAAGCTTCAAGTGTTCAATTTTAATCTTATACCAAGGTTAATAATCCAAAAACCCCATAGATATCATTTTTCACATTATTTCATTAACCAAAATTATCATATGGTTTTTCTTATAATTAAATGTGATTTTTAATTGAAAATTGGTTTGACTTAACTTTTTCTAATGTTTTATGGGTACACAGGTGAAGATCCTAACAAACACAATAAGGAATTAACCCTTGTGTATGATACACTAAATCCAAGATTATTAGAAGAAGACCAAGTCAAATGGAGAGAATTTATATTTTATTTGGAAGGATCATCAAAATAATATGTTTACAGATTACAAGCTAGAAAATTCAGTGAATATGATGATCTTAAAAATATTTTTATTTAAAGATTCTTCCAAACTTAAAATTTAATGATAAGTAAGGAGATTTATTCTAAAATACAATCAACAAAATAGACACTCTATGGTTGTTGGGGAATATTTAAGAAGTTATGTTAATGTTTCCCACACTAAGAAATTAGGGAACACCATTTCTTAGTTTTCTTCTATCAAGATCTTCTGGATAGTGATATAAATCTATTGGATGAATCATCATGAATATATTTGATTGATAAGTAACTATTTGTATCCAGATGACCAATTGAGAAAATAGTTCAAAATTAACAAAAGTTTGGTCTAAGATATACTGGTACATGATGATTTTATGAGATAATATCAACTATATCACTATTACTAGAGTCTAAATTTTAGGAACTAACAAGTATGGTTTGAAAAATGGGTCTTAATCAATCAATTAAAAAACTCACACTAGTGATTTTTTTGTCTTTTTCTTATAAAACTTATTCTACATACAAATGTAAAAAATTAAATGAAACTAAAAATTTTGAAACATATAATTAATAATGGTAGTTTTAATATCCCTAAAAAGTATGGAGGGACACTCCCTAGGTCCTATATGGATTTTTAAATCAACAAAACCAAGAATTACCACCTATTCAACAATAATATGATCACATCCACCATTTCAATAACCATACAATCAATAATCCTTAAAACCATTATAAATATATAAAATTAAGTCCTTTTAATTTCTTATAACTAGTTTACAACCAAATGTGCATAAACAAACATATCTTATGATTTAAATGTCACAAATTGACAAGGAAGGATTAAAAAATTAGATAAGAAGACTTATAGAAATTATAACAAAAAAACAAATGATATTTTCATCTCAACCCATTCTAAATCCCATAGTAAATGTATGTGTGGAAAAAAATATGTTTCAAAGAGATTTCCCCTACTTATATATCTCATTCTTAGAACAACCATCCCAACATTTAAAAAGAGAGAGAAGAGTGTTATATAATGATTTAGAGGGGATTTAAAAAGGAATATAGAAAATGAAAAAGGGATAAAAATTAAAATAAAGGAGAATTTTGACATTTTAATATACAAATTAATTTAGAAACACATTAATAAATATATATTATGGAAAAATAAAACATTTCACTTCTATCTCTCTTAATAATTGTGAAATCAAAGAAGATTAATATGGAATAAATCTAAAAAAACAAATTATGGAAACATTCCAAATGGTTGAAATGAAAATAATTATTCTTGAATCCCGTAAATAAATTAATAAATATACTATGTTCCCCAAAGAAAATTTTACAAGAAAAGGATTTGATAAATATAATGAGAGAGTGAGTTTATGAAAAAATGTTTCAACACTGATCACACCACAACGTCTAACTAAATTTCATGATCCAAGGACATTTTCTATTCCATGAATAATTTAATATATATATATTAATGACATTAAACATTATATATCTTCTTGTTTATGTTTGGGAGAGTAAAAACTATTAATATTTATTATCCATTTATCCAATAAATCGATTGTATTCCTTAATGGAGTTCTTGAAAATGTTCTTAACAGAGTGAAGAAATTGAATTTTTGAGATGATTTTTATGTACTAAACATGGAAGAATATAGTATACCATCTAATTCACCTATAATTTTAGATATTACATTCATAAAAATATAAAATAAAATTATAAATTTCCATGAATATACTCTATTAATTGAGTTTTGTGAGAATACTATACACTTTATTAATTTTGATTCCATGATGTACCCATAAGGAGAGAACAAAATTTTTCACTAGCACATTATTATAAATATAATCCATATGAGGAAAATATTTTTTAGATATATTTATACATTTTGATTATAAAATAAAATTAAAAATATTATTAAAAACAATTTAGAGAAACTTAATAATCCTATGAATCCATTTGAATATATGGAACCTTCTAATTTCTTTGATAGTTTTGATTGTTTATTCAATAGTGAAATGATATTTCATATTTTTGTATGAAGTTTTGGCCATTGATATAGTTAAACCAAATATAGTCTTATATTTATCACATCCCCCATATTTTGAATTTAAACCATTTCCATGTGATTTAATGTATGTTTTTTTAATGGAACAAAATAATCTACTGATTATAATTACTAACAAAATGTATTCTAATAAATAAAAAAATTGAAAATTTTTTTAAGAGAAAATTTGTCATAATATAGGATAGAATTTAGGATGCATTCCTATAATAAATTATAAAATCTATATTCCTATAATTATACTATAAAATTATTCCAAACATATCAGGAAACCTAATATAAGACTTAACTGAACAATGAGGCAAGTAGATAAGAATTAATTTGAGAATTTATTTGAAGTTAAAATCAATTAAAAAATAATAATTTATATTGGATAATCCCATTTGATATAGTGATCAATAAAAATATACTGATCACTATGAAAAATAAAAAAAATGAGTTAATTCCTATAAGAATCCAAAATATTTAGAGAGTATGTATTCCTTACAAAAATATGAATCGGGTCACAAGAGAAGATAATTTTCCTATAACATTTATTGAGAAAATTCTGGAAATATTATCATTGAAATGCCATTATTTATTTTTAGATATATCTTCATGTGCCAACTGCACCGATGGACCAAGAAAATACAAATTTCACTTATCTTTATAGTACTTTTACTCATAGAATAATTCCATTTAGATTATAAAATTCACTGGGTGTATTTAAAATATGCATGGTTATCATTCTATTTTATTTTATAGAGGAATAACTTTATTTTTTTCTTTATGATTTCATGTTGTTTAATAATTCCTTTAATCACCTTTTGGAAAATCAAGATAAAGACTTGAAAAATTGAATTTAAAAAAATATAGACATTGATTTTTTTTTTAAAAAAATCATTTCTGGTTTTAAAGAGGTATTGTGCTTGGACATGTACCTCCACAA
The DNA here is from genome assembly GCA_963277665.1 of Viscum album. Lineage (NCBI taxonomy): Eukaryota > Viridiplantae > Streptophyta > Magnoliopsida > Santalales > Viscaceae > Viscum > Viscum album. Next base: position 603,026,455 of record OY728148.1, read on the forward strand.
AAAAATGGGATTGGAATTTATAAATATAAAATTTTGGTTATTAATGAATTAATTTACTGAACTCTTTTGAAACATGTTAGATCATTTTTAAGACATGTATAATTTTAAAAAAATCATCATGGATTTGAGTAAGAAATATCTGACTCTGTTAAGATTACTTTTGAAAGATTATGACTTAATTTTTTATGATCATTATTGGAAATATTTGGTTGATGTAAATATTAAACTAACCACATCACCAGTTATACATCCACACAATTAGGGGCACCCATTTGAGCTACTATGGGATACTTCAAATATGCTCTTGGATCATTTCTGTAGCATAAAATTGAGGGAAATACATTTTCATTACCTATACTTCAAGAACTCAATATAAAGATCAAAACCATTATATAACCACTTAAATGGAGTTTTTAATATAGGTTTTTTTTCATTAGATAAATTTAGATCATATTTTCATAGTAATAAAGTGGCTATTTTCTTTAACAATATAGACCTTAGGAATTTAATGAATAAGGATGAAGTAAATAAAAAAATTGTGATATAGATGATAATACCTTAGAAAATTGATTTGGGAATAAATGGAAAAATAGAAGATGAAAATCAAGTTGAAGATCACTTGTTTAGGTTTCCCCCACACATTTGAGTTAAAAATTCTATATAAATATCCATTAAATGAATCTATTTCAGGTAAAAAAATTATTTTATTGAAGGAGAATTACCATGGTATGCAGTCATGGTAAATTTCCTAGTAACTTATTAAGTTTCATTAATCTAAATATATAAAAAGTTTTTAAACTTAAAGATGAATCAATATTTTATATTTGGGATGATCCATATCTTTATGAAATTTAAAATGGGAAAATTATTTAGTGATTTAATACTAAAAGTGAGGTATAATTTATACTAGATTTTAGTTTCACATTAACACATTAAGGATACTTTGGACCACAATAAACTACTGGAAATTTTTTAGAATCTATAATATACTAGCCCACACAACTTATTTATTCTTATTGGTTTTCCTAAAAATGTTATCAATGTAAATTTACTATAAATATTTAAAAGAGGTAATAAATTTCTAAAATACCATTGAATTTTCATGAAATATTTGAATTATAAGTAATCAATTTTATGGTACCCTTTACCATGTCATTTATATATTCATACATCATTTTATCTTTAGATTATGTTTAAAAATTGGTGGAATTCATAGCCACTAAAACTAATGATTCCATTATTGTTTATTATTTTTTAGAACTAACATATTTTATAGATTTGTAATCCCAATAATAATAATTAGTGATCAAGGAAACCACTTATGAAATATCAGTATGTTATATTTAATGAGGAAGTATATAGTGACCCATGAAAACTTAGTACTCTATCATCCCTAAACTAATAGAAAAGATGAAGTCTAAAATAGGGATATTAAGAGAATTTTTGGAAAAAACTACCAAGTTAAATAAAAAATATTTAATCCAAGGGTTAGAATACACCTTGTATGACTATAGGAAATCCTATAAAAACCTTTATTAGAATGAGCTCATACTAATTGATTTATGGGAATAGTTTTCATTTTCTAGTGGATTTGGAACATAATTCTTATTTTTTAGTCAAAAATATGAATTTGGATTTAGAAAAATCAATACAGGAAATAATAATTCAAATTCAAGATTTAAAATAAATTAAAATAGAATGCTCTCTAAACTTTAGAAATTATATGTAAAGAACAAAATTAATACATGAAAATATGATCCAATAATGTAGCTTATATTTAGGAGAAAAATTTATTCTTTACAACTCAAGGTTTAATCTAATCCTGTGTAAACTTCATTCTATATGGGATGCTCCCTTTACTATCACTAATTTGTAAAAATTTTATGTTGTGTATATTATTAATAAATTATATAATAACCCATTCACTATTAATATAAAAAGGGTAAAAATTTATTTTTTAAGTCTTCTACAAACACCAGTATAGGATATCACACTACTCCATTCTATCATTAAAACCCATAGGTTGTTCCCATCATTAAAATTGTTTATTGTTTTCCTTATTTTAAATCTATTGAAACTAGCATTTATATTAGAATTTATTGAGAACACTTTATAGTTCAAGTGTGGTGGAGGGAAAAAAATTATTTTTTTTGTAATTACAAAATTTTTATGTTTTTATTTGTCATTATTGTGTGTTTATATTTATTTTGGTCTATTTTTTAAATATGTTGAGATCAAATTCAATAATTTTTTTTCATTTTTTAACCTATAAAATTTGTTATTATAATATTTAATTATATGAAACTCAAATTAAAGGAATTATTAAATAAACTTATTTTTGATAATCAATGATAGGGAAATTAATGCAAAGAACACAAATTTTTGAATCTCATGCCATGAAATACTATCAAATTTTAAAATCAATTACCTATGATGCTTCAAAACCAATTTTGACATATTATTTATAATTAACACATTTATTTAGAAAACTAGTACATTATTTATTAACCATAATTTAACATTAGTTTTATTCAAAACCTTAGATAAATGAAGATCATTTTTTTAAAAATGATTGATGCGTTATTTTGAATTAATAATACATTTTTATAAAATAAAATATTATTCTATCCAAACCTTTATATATAAACCTTGTAAGACCCTACAATACATGAATTACCTTGTTATTAAAACAAATTATAAACCAAAAATCCCTTTCAAAATATATTTAGAAGTAATTTCATGGTCTTAATTTAATTTAAGTGTGGATGAGGGTGCTGTTTTTTGAGTGTTATATCAACTATGACTTTTTTAGAATAAAATATCATCCTGAGAAGTATTTTTTTAGAAAATCATCAAAATATGGTAAAAATAGAAGGAAAATGAGGCTTTAAATTTTAGTCTTGGAAGTTAATACTACTATATGAGCTAAAATAATCCTCTCTTCCTTAAAAATAAAATCTCTTCAGAATATTTAAAAAAAATATAAAAAGATATTAAATTTATATGAGTAGAGAAAATATATCTACGTAAATGTTGATTATGTAAAAATTACATGGATATCAAAAGGATTTTGGAGGTGAATCTTGTAAAATGAGAATGAGTGAGGATATTATTCTTGACTATAAAACTAGAAATAATGTGTTTTTATTTAATTAGATCTAAATATCCCCATTCTACCATAGAACATTAAATATATAAGGCTTGAAAACCCTTAACCATAGAATAAACCTATAATTTTCTCATAATAAACATAGGTAATTGACTTATTGGGTAGATATTTATAAACTTATCTAGCCTAGGGTGACTCGTGAATGTGTTTGGAATGAGAAAAACTTTTCTTAAATTAAAAATTTGTGTGTTGAGTGAAATATTTCCTATGAGGTAGGTATTAATGAGCATGGGTGGTGTGAATAGTTGAAATTAATTAAATTCAAAATATGGATAAAATATAATTAATGATATTAAGGAGGAATGATAAGTTTGAATACCTTAGCTATTGAAAAAGGGACTCATAATGGAAAGTGTTATAAATTTTACATTGGTGTTATTTTTTATTTTTACTTTGCTAGGAATATAATGATTATGTGTGGGGAATTGAAATGTTCAATAAATTAATTATATTTTATTTAATTTTAATTTATTTTATTCTCTCAAATTTATTAATTAATCAAATTTTAAGATGTTTTAGTATTAAAGTATCATTTAATTAGATTTTTTTAATATTTATTTAAATGAGTGGATTTTTAGTTTAATTTATTTATTTAATTTCTAGAATAAAATGGATGGAATGATACTAATAAATCCATTTAATTATTTTTTATAAGATATTTTTCTAATTTTATGCATAAGTAAATATATAGATAATGGGGATTCAAGAATAAAATTAGAAAAGTACCAATGCTATAAGTAATACATAACATCCTTTGGATGTTTCTTAAGATATTTTCCTTTACTACTAAGAGTAAATGGTGATGCTTAAGGTTTTCAAAGTTATATGTGACATCCTTCGTACATTATATAATATTTATTACATAGTGTTAGGGAAGGAATAGAAAATATAAAATATGACCTAGGAATTTATAAAAGTAAATGGAACAGTTTCTCGTAAAAGTTTCAATGTGAGTAATCTTATGTATGGATATATAAGAGTCATTATTTGGATATGTAAAAGTAATTCCCACAGCTACTCTAATATGAAAATTCCAGTTCCTTTGTAATAATGGGATTAAATTCTGATATGAAAGGGTAATATAGAGATATTCAAGTCTTTCAGTTTCTAATGATCAGATTATTATCTGATGTGTAAAGTTTTATTTTATATTATAGGGGAATGAGTAAAGGTCAGGTTTATATTAGAATTTTGACCAAGCAGTTCGAGGGAAGATATTTACTTTAAAAATTAGGTAAATGGAAGACTAGACCATGGAGAATATATTTTTGATGTGATAAGTTATATGGATAAACACTAAAAAGAAAATATATGGAAGATCACATAATTGTATTATAAGTCTCTCCATGAGGAAATAAAATTTTCAAAGATAGAAAATTCATTAGGAACCCTTTCAAGGTTGGTCCCAATTTCATATAGTGGCATGATTAAATGTGTTTTGTGTCATGAATCCTTTAATTTTGGCCAATAAATGCTTATTTAGCTATGTGCATTAAATTCAAATGAAAACATGGAAAGATTAAAGGTCATGGAAATAATTTTAAATAAATAATATTGGAGTTAATTGATGATCCCTCTCATCCAATCCATGTGGAATCATAAAATATGTAAGGTCACAGTAAATAGATGACATTTTATATTTAAAATGATGTAATAAGAACACTTTATATAAATTATAGATGGGTAATGTGAGTTGAGATTATATTTTTTCAATTTTATATTATATATCCATTATTTACATAGATCTAACCCTATACATGGAGGTATAAAATAATTTTAGTGATTGAGATAGTGGAGAGGAGACCATTTTTCTTATGCTTGAGTCTGATTATCATTAAAAGAATTATATTATTATTTAATCTCATTTTTCAATAACGGTATGTTTATTTGAATATGATTGTGTTTGGATTATATTTAATACACTAAATTATATTAGGGGTGAAAATATATTTTCCCACTCCACTTATTTGTTCCCATATAAAATGGAATGTGGTGATGTAATGAGCGATTACTGATACTAGCATGGAAGGAAACGGATTTTTCTAGGATTCTTCGAGAGTTCCTTCACCAAATTAGGTTTTTATTGGGTAATTTAGGGAGATATTTTCCCACTCCACTTATTTGTTCCCATATAAAATGGAATGTGTAAGGTTTTTTGGTGATGTAATGAGCGATTACTGATACTAGCATGGAAGGAAACGGATTTTTCTAGGATTCTTCGAGAGTTCCTTCACCAAATTAGGTTTTTATTGGGTAATTTAGGGAGATATTTTTTTACATGATTAGGAAGGAGGATATGATTTTAGTAATAAATAAGGATTTGAAACTCACACTCCCTTGATGAAAGATAAAGTGATTTTAAATTCCCTCATTCATCAAATTTTGGTAGGAAGGTTAATCAATTTAAACTGATAATATCATAGAAATTTGTAATCTAACCCAAATACCACTCATCTATTCCATCGATTGATCAAACCATATTTCTTTTCATTATCAAATTTTTCTTAGTTTTCTTAAACCCAAAAAATTAACCTGCTTTTCATTTTACTAATGTTGAAAATCTAAATATTTCACGTCTATTTGGATACTACCATTGGTCCCCACTATACTATAGTATAAAATTAAGTAAATAATTTATTTTTGAACACCTTATGATGGTGTGTCACTAATAAAAGTTCATATGAATAATCTAACACTTAGGTAATAATTCATCTTCCTCTTAGTCTTCTAGAACCTTAAATTAAACAAAATGAGAGAATGAATTATTTATTTCAAATTGTTTTTATAGTATTAATTTCCTAAACCATCACATGGTATCAAAAGAAATTTATAACATATAAAGATACTTGATGAAGAATCAATGTTATTAAACATTTCATAAACACCTTTTGTTTAATAATTCAAAAAAAATCAAAAATGTTTAGAAAATGAAACAAATTATTACTAATTTATATAATTCAACCATTCAAGATGAATTTTTTAACTCTTAAAATATTTCTTAAATTTTCATCAACACACTTTAATACATCATCCAATGATGTTCAATATATATCATGATAGATTTTAGTGGGTAGAAACAATAGTCAATATGTAACACCCAGAGGTTTTAAAAGTAAATTGAAATGCATGAAACATTTTTTTAATTAGATAGTTATAATTATCACTAAACTTAAATTTCTTAATTCTGTGTTTTGAATTTAAAAAAATAGACCTACATGGTTGAAATCAGTAAGTTATTTAGAGTATGATAAGACCAACTTAATTTTTTGTGAATAGTAACATACCCTTATGAATAGTAATGTTACCCTTGTTAATATAAACATGACCTTATGAATAGTAACCTCACTTATGACAGTATACATATAATATTTAATTGAAGTTATGATATACCAATATCTTGGAATAAGTAAATAAATGTTTTAAAATTATAGTTTTTTGAATAAAATAATATTTTATTTAAAAATTAAATTAATCATATTTAGAAAATTACTTTCAAAAAATTCAGTTAAATTTTGAATTTTACACGTCAAAAAATGGTTAGAATGAATTTTTGTAATTTTTCTAAAATACTTGAATTTTTTGTGAATAGTAAAATATAGTAATTATGGTATAAATACATTATGAAATAAATACACTATTCCATGCATCATGACTGATGTAAGAAATCATTAGTTTGAACACACATGCACTTATTACTATTTTTGGTCTTGGAATCATAACTATTGCTTGTCTTGTGGCAAAATAATAAAATAATGATTAAAATAATGTAAAACTCCTCTCCTCCACTAAAAATATCACCCACTCCCCCATCCTCCTCCCACACCTCTCAAGACTTTATCCTTATCTAAGTTCTACCAAATACTCCTCTCAAGCCCCTTAGACACGTCCCAGACCTGCTAGTATCACCAAAATGCCAAAAACAAGGGCCTTAAGAAGGATCTCAATGAGAAGAGATCAAGAGGTAAACATCCTCTGTGGTTTTCTTTCTTTTCTTTTCATTTTATTTTCTATTATTCTTATTTACTCACCTCCCATTATCTAGAAGTCATGAATGATATAGTATCTTGCATATTCTGGATTTCATCATGTTTATGGAAGATTCTCCATTATACTTCTTCTTCTCTCCCACTTATTCAAGAAATTAAAACATCGTCTGTAATGTGTCGATTTACCGACATTGTGGATGATGTGATTTCAATTTATTTTAATTCCTTAAATACTGGTTATGAAACCATTTTTATGTTTTAACCAAATTATAATTTATGTATTATATCTTATATAAGTTTCTAGAATCATTTTTTACACATGTTATTAATTTATAAAACAAAATGAGTTCATTATGATCGAAGAATCCCCAAAATGACCTAAACAAATATCAATAATGTTTTAACTTATGAATCATCCTCATGTAAGAATTCAAAATAATAAATGGTATAATTTATGGTTATGGAAATATTAAAATACCATTCCATTCCAATTATGGATTTTCACTTCCAATCGACAAGAATACCCTTTACAAACTGCTCATGGAAACCATGTAATGTACGCACCCGAAACAATGGAATTAACAAGATATTATTAATGAAGGGGTTGAATAATGTTATAAAATAATCATTAAAGGTGTTATAAACCTGAATATGTTTCTTTAAAATATTAATAACACTATAGTAACTTTCATACAGGAGGTTTAAACACATTTTAGGGAATTCAAACCCGAGGTAAGGGATCCTCTCTTTCTCACTTTTATTGAAGAATCACCCCTATGTTATGATCTTTAATTTTTAATTCCTAATAATGGTGTATGTTTTATAACCTCCCCCATACTTACCTTATGATATATTAATGATGAGATACCCCATTTCTGTCTCATTAATTTCTCCCATTTACATCCATTACCATGCTGAAACTTCTTAAGGTAATTCTTAACCCAATTTCCATTCTTTGGGTTAACCTTCTCCTTTATTCATTGTGTGGTATTGAGATTATTTGTGTGATGAATTTTTTATTATATTATGTTTTATTATTTGTATTTATAGTTTATACACATATCCATTCTATTATATTAATTGTCACTCCAATTATATTTGTAAGGGACTTTCCTCTTTAATGAAATTTAAAAAGATTTTTTTTATACATATATGGAATGATTGGTTTATCCTAATTTAATGATACTTTATTACCATGGTATGTTCCTTGGACATTTTTTATGTTGTTTTGATCCCATTATAGCTCAAGATATGATGGTTTGAGCCCCATTATAGCTCAAGATATGTTGGGTTGAGCCCATTATAGCTCAAGATATGACGGGTGATCCCCATTATAGCTCGTCAATGCATTGCGTACTCCGAAGATGGAAGTTTACCAAAAGGTTATTCCATGTGTAAGTTTTAATGTAAGAGTGATATGGTAAATATTTCCCAAGTCAACTACATGATGTTTCTATGCATATGAGTTTTTATGATTATGGGTTTTGTTGGTTTTTATGTTATCACCTGACTAACAATTTCTTTCTTTATATCCCTTACAGAGTTTTATACTCATCCCAATATTTAAAAATGTTTTTCACAGGATATAAGGATGGGTAAGAGAAATAAGGGATTCATGATGAATGATATGGATTATTTTCAAAGAAATCATGTTTTAATTTTTAATGTTTTATATTTAAAAACAAAATTGATATTGTTTTTAGTAGTATACACTTTGTATGAATGTTCTATGTTATATATGTAAGATATCCTAATTTTATAAAACTCTAAAACTGAAAAGATACTCAATGTTAAATAATGTATGTTCTTGACTAAAATTCAAGATTAAGTAACATTTTAAGGTCGTGTCCTTATAGTTGGTATCATAGGATGATTTAGATAACTTTAGGGGTTAGGATGATGTTGAAAAAATACCATAAATGATTTTTACTATAGGGTTAATTTGAAATGTTATAGAATTTAAATATTACCATGTTGCTTCTTCTAAGATATGTCTGTTCAGAATGGTTTTCCGTAGAAGAAACAGGGAAGCTGAAGTAGGAAGGCACTAAGAGGCTGATGTCTATTTGAATTTGAATCCTGGAATAGTGAGAATCGGAACCGAATAGTTTATGCCAGCAATGGCATAGTTAAATTAGACGATAAATGGTGTTGGTATCCATTATAGTGATGAACATGATCTACCGTGAAGAAACATGTATTTTTTGGATCATTTTATGAGGCATTATCCTCCACCTTTCAGTGGAATAAAAAATTTAGTGATAGCCGAAGGGTGGATCAATTATCTAGAAAAGATATTTGATGTCATGGGATGTTCAGAACTTCAAAAGGGAATACTGTCCATTTATAGTATGGAAGGTTAATCCAATCAATGGTGGTATCTAGTTAAGAATTAGAGAGAAAGAGATGATCTTTATAGTATGGAATGGGATGATTTTAAGAGTCTTTTTTTGGAAAAGTATTTTCCTACAAATTTTCGAATCAGAATAGAGAAACAATTCTTGGAACTAAAGAATAAAGATGATGATTTTGTGGCATCATATGAATCCAATTTTACAAGACTTTCTAGGTACGTACCAGATTTTACTCAGGACTTTGATAGAAAAATTAATAGATTTTACTCTGGTTTGAAACCTTTTCTACGAAGATCTTTGGCTTCATGAGAGTTTAAAAGATATGAAAACTTGTTCATTATGATGAAAAAGTGGAGATGGAGTTTACTGACATGTATGTGCCTCGTGATGAAAAGAATAAGAAGTGGTCAGGTTGGCAGGCATTGGGGAATAATTCGTTAAAGAATTCTAGAGGTAAGAAAATCAATTTCCCTTCTTGTGAAAAGTGTGGTAAAAGGCATCTTGGTGATTGCCTTGTAAATTCGGGGAATTTATTCCAATGTGTAATGTTTGGAAACATGTCTCATGAGTGCAAGGAAAATGATCCAAAAATTAATGAGAAGCCTATGGTGAAATTATTTAACTATAAGTAATTGGGTCATTTTGCTAATATTTTTCCGAAGCTAGTCACTCAGGCAGAAAATCAGCAAGATTGGAAGAAGGGTGTGGAAAAATCCTTTGCAACTAATTCAATGGATATTGAGTCATCAAATGAGGTGGTATTTGGTACATTGCTTATTTTTATATATTTTTCAAATGTGAAGTTTGATTCAGGGTCTACACATTCCTTCATTTCTAAGGAATTTTCAAAAAAAATGGGAATTCCACCTCATGAAATGAAACCAGAACTCGTGGTAAAAAAACCTAGAGAAAATATTGTGGTAAAAATAAATTATAAGAATATACATATCTATGTCTGTGGAAAGAGTTTACCTGAAAACCTTATTGTTTTTCCTCTAATAGAGTTTGATATTATTTTGGGTATGAACTGGCTTTCTTTTTTATCTTTCTAAGATAGATTACAGAGCTAAAGAAGTTGTTTTTCAGAAAGAGTTTTAGTTTATGTACAAGAATGAACCCATGCAGTTGATAACATATCAAGAAGCTAAGATACTGATAAAATATGAAAATGAAATTTATCTTGCTCATATTTTTGAATATAAGTGAACTATCCAGATTAATGATGTACCAGTGGTAAAAAAATACCTGGATGTTTTTCTTGATGATTTTCCTGGTGTTATTTCTGATCGAGAGGTTGATTTTACTATTGAATTAGTTCCTGGTGCTAAGCCAATTTATAAAACCCCTTATCGAATGGTTCAAATAGAACTTCTAGAATTAAAAAAAACAATTTTAGGAATTATTAGATAAAGGCTTCATCTGACCTAGTACTTTACCATGGGGTGTTCTTTTATTGTTTATTAAAAAGAAAGATGGTTCAATAAGACTTTGCATTGATTATAGATCCTTGAATAAAATTACTGTTAAAAACAAGTATCTTTTTCCTCATGTTGATGATTTGTTTTATCAACTCTAGGGATCACAATACTTTTCGAAGGTTGACCAAAGGTCAGGGTACCATTAGTTGAAATTAAAGGATAAAGACATCTCAAAGACTGCATTTTGTACTAGATATGGTCATTATAAATTTTTAGTTATGCTTTTGGGGTTAATTAATGCACTTGTTGTATTAATAGATCTTATGAATAGAATATTTCATTATTTATTGGATAATTTTTTGGTTGTATTTATTGATGACATTATGGTATATTCTAGAAGCAAATAGGAGCATGAAAAACATCTGAGGGTTATTCTGAAAACTTTAAAAGAAAAGAAACTGTATGGAAGATTCATAAAGTGTTATTTTTGGTTGCAACATATTTCTTTTCTTGGGAACATTGTAAATAAGGATGTAATAGCATTCGATCTTATCAAAAAAAGTGTTTGATGAATGGACAAGACCTACAAATGTTATAGAGATTCATAGTTTTCTTGGATTAATAGGTTATTACTGACATTTTGTTAAAAACTTTACATGGTTATCTATCCCTCTAACTAAGTTAACATGAAAAGGGGTTAAATTTATTTGGACAGAAGAATGTGATGTTTGTTTTCAGGAACTGAAGAAGAAATTAGTGAATGCACTAGATTTGGCATTTCCTTCCCGAAATGGTGAGTTTGTCGTCTACAATGATGCTTCATTAAATGGAATTGGTTTTCTTCTAATGAAGAATGATCAGGTAATTGCTTATGCTTTACGTCAATTGAAACCCCACGAGTTAAATTACCCTACACATGATTTGGAATTACCAGTTGTGGTCTTTACTTTAAAAATTTTGAGAAATCATTTATATGGAGTCAAATGTGAAATATATACTGACTATAAATGTTTGAAGTATATATTCAATCAGAATGAATTAAACATGAGATAGAGGAGATGTATGGAACTAATCAAGGATTATGATTTCACAATTCATTACCATCCTATTTTGGAAAAGCAATGCTACATTAACCATGATACATTTGGAACGTGATCCTTTGGTAAATGATTTGATGAATTTTGTATTAGAAGTTGTTGGTGCAAGAAATACATTTGTTTTGTTTCAGGTTTCAGTGTAGTCATATTTATCAAATAGATTTAAGAAATCGTAGAAGGAAGACCGTGAGCTACAAAGAAAGGTAGAATTGGTTAAAATGGGTAAGTTTCCAGAATTTAACCTTAATAAAGATCGTGTTTTAAGATTTGGTAAGAGGTTTTTTGTGCCTTGTGATTCCCAGTTGAAGAAATAATTGTTTTGTGAAGCTCATAGTTCTCTATTTTCAGTTCATCCTGGTAGTATTAAGATGTACAGAGACCTTTAAGAGTATTGCTAGTGTGATGTAATAAAAAGGGATATTACTAATTTTACTGTGAAATGTTTGATTTGTCAATAGGTTAAAGTGGAGAGGCAGTTACCGAAGGAGATGCTTCAGCCTTTACTGGTTCCAGAATGGAAATGGGAGAATATATGCATAGACTTCGTTGTGGGGCCACCAATGACTTTTAGAGGTAACAATGTGATTTGGGTGATTATTGATCAGCTGACTAAATCTGCACATTTTTTTTCTATTCAAGATACAATGTATATGGATCAACTCTCTCGGATGTACCTCAAAGAGATTTTCATGTAACATGGAGTTCCTATTTCCATTATATCTGACTGGGATCCTAGGTTCACTTCTAATTTTTGAAAGGTCCTTCAGAAGTCGTTGGGCATAGAATTAAATTTCAGTGTAGATTTTCATCCTCATTTAGATGGGCAGTTAGAACGAATGATTTAGACTTTAGAGGATATACTTAGAGCATGTTAAATGGATTACTAGGGAAGTTGGGTTCAACATCTTTATTTAGTTGAAATTTCTTATAATAACAGTGTTCATTCTAGTATACAAATGGCACCTTTTGAGGCATTGTATGGAAAGAGGTGTCAGACTCCAGTGTTTTGAGATGAAGTCGATGAATGGAAGATGATGGGGTTGGAATTAGTAGAGGAAGTGGCTGAGAAAGTGAAGGTGATCTAGTAGCACATGATGACAGCTCAAAGAAGGGAGAAATTTTATGCAGATAATAGAAGGAAATACTTCTCTTTCGAGGTAGGTGACCATGTTTTCCTTAAAATATCTCCTTGGAAAAGTGTGATGTGTTTTGGTAAAAAAGGAAAGCTAATTCTATGGTTCATCAGTCCTTTTGAAATCCTAGAGAAAGTTATACTAGTTGTATAACGAGTAGCATTGCATCTGAGTTTGTCTTAGGTACAATTTTTTTTTCATGTTTCGATATTGAGAAAGTGTGTGCTAGATTAATCTCATGTTTTGATCCCAGAGACAATTTAGTTGGAAGAGAGACTTTCTTATGAAGAGAAATAGTTTTAGATTCTTGATTGTAGAGAGAAAGTATTTAGGAATAAGGTAATCCACCAAGTAAAGGTTTTTTGGAGAAACCACATGGTTGAAGAAGCATCGTGGAAATATGAAAATTCTATGAGGGAAAGGTACCCTCACTTGTTTAATAATTCAATAAAATTGTGAGGACGCAATTTCTAGAAGGTAGGGATAATGTAACACCCCAAGGTTTTAAAAGTAAATTGAAATGCATGAAACATTGTTTTAATTAGATAGTTATAATTATCACTAAACTTAGATTTCCCACTTCTATATTTTGAATTTCAAAAAACAGACATACACGGTTGAAATCAGTAAGTTATTTTGAGCCTGATAAGACCAACTTAATTTTTGGTGAATAGTAACATACCCTTATGAATAGTAATTTTAACCTTATGAATAGTAATTTTAACCTTATGAATAGTAACATACCCTTATGAATATAAACCTCACCTATGATAGTATACATATAATATTTAATTAAAGTTATGATATACCCGTATCATGGAATAAGTAAATAAATATTTTAAAATTGTTGTTTTTTGAATAAAACAATATTTTATTTAAAAATTAAATTAATCATATTTAGAAAATTATTTTAAAAAAATTAAGTTTATTTTTGAATTATAAACATCAAAAAATGGTTAGGGTAAATTTTTGGGATTTTTCTGAAATACTTGAATTTTTAGTGAATAGTATAATACAGTAATTACTGTATTAATACATTATGAGATAAATACACTATTACCTACATCATGGATAATGTAAGAAACTGTTAGTTCAAACTCACATGAACTTATTACTATTTTTTGTCTTGGAATCATAACTATTTCTTGTCTTGTGGCAAAATAATAAAATAATGATTAAAATAATGTAAAACTCCTCCTCTCCTCCACTATAAATATCACCCACTCCCCCCTCTTCCTATCACACCTATAAAGACTTGATCCTTACCTAAGTTATATCAAATACTCCTCTAAATCACCTTCCCCACATACAAGACCTACTATCCTCATCAAAAGGCCAAAAACAATGGCCTTAAGAAGGATCTCAAGGAGAAGAGATCAAGAGGTAAACATCCTCTTTTGTTTTCTTTCTTTTCTTTTCATTTTCTTTTCTATTCTTCTTATTTCCTCACCTACACTTATCCAAGAGGAATTAATGATTCATTATCTTACATGTTATGGATTTCATCATGTTTATAGAAGATTCACCATTATACTTCTTCTCATCTCCCACTTATTCAAGAAATTAAAACATCGTCTGTGATGTGTCGATTTACCGACATCGTGGACGAAGTGATTTCAATTTGTTTTACTTCCTTAAATAATGATCATGAAAGAATTTATATGGTTGAATAAGATTATAATTTATGTATTATATCTTACATAAGCTTCTAGAATCATTTTGTACACATGTTATTAATTTATAAAACAAAATGAGTTTATTATGATCGAAGAATCGCCAAAATGACCTAAACAAATATCAATAATGTTTTAACTTATGAATCATCTTCAAGTAAGAATTAAAAATGAAAAATGGTATAATTTATGGTTCTAGAAATATTAAAATACCATTCCATTCCAATTCTGGAGTTTCACTTCCAATCGACAAGAATATCCTTTATGAACCGCTCATGGAAACCATGTAATGCACGCACCCAAAACAACGGAATTAACAAGATATTATTAATGAATGGGTTGAATGATGTTATAAAATTATCATTAAAGGTATTGTAAACATGATTATGTTTCTGTAAAATATTAATAGAACTATTTTAACCTCCATACAAGTGGTTTAAATACTTTTTAGGGAAGTTGAACCTGAGGTAAGAGATCCTCTCTTTCTCACTTTTATTCAAGAATCACCCCTATGTTATGATCTTTAATTTTTATTTCCTAATGATGGTGTATGTTTTAGAACCTCCCCCATACTGACCTTATGATATATTAATGATGATATAACCCATTTCTATCTCATTAATCCCTCCCATGTACATCCATTACCATGCCGAAACTTCGTAAGGTAATTCTTAACCTAATTTCCATTCTTTGGGTTAACCTTCTCCTTTATTCATTATGTGGTATTGAGGTTATTTGTGAGATGAATTTTTGTTTATGTTATATTTTATTATGTGTATTTATAGTGTATATAGATATCCATTCCATTCCATTAACTTTCACTCCAATTATCTTAGTAAGGGACTTTCCTCTTTAATGAAATTCAAAAAGATTGTTTATATATATATATATATGGAATGAGTGGTTTCTCCTAATTTCATGATACTTTATTACCATGGTATGTTCATTTGACATGGTTTATGTTGGGTTTATCCCACTATATATTAATATATGATGGTTTGAGCCCCATTATAGCTCAAGATATACTGGGTTGAGCCCATTATAGCTCAAGATATGACGGGTGAGCCACATTATAGCTCTCCAATACATGGGTACTCAAGAGATGGACGTTGAACAAAAGGTTATTCCATGTGTAAGGGTGAATGTAAGAGTGATATTGTACATATTTCCCAATTAAACTACATGATGTTTCTATGCATATGAGTTTTTATGATTATGGGTTTTATTGGTTTTTATGTTATCACTTAACTAACGATTTCTTTCTTTATATCCCTTATTGAGTTTTATACTCATCCGAAGATTTAAAAATGTTTTTCACAGGATATAAGGATGGGTAAGAGAAATAAGTGAGTCGTGATGAATGATATGGAGTGTTGTCAAAGAAATCATGTTTTAATTTTTAATGTTATACATTTTGAAAAAAATGGATATTGTTTTTAGTAGTATCCTCTTTGTATGAATGTTGTATGTTATGTATGTAAGATATCCTAATTCTATAAAACTCTAAACCCAAAAAGATTATCAATGTGAAATAATGTATTTTCTTGACTAATATTCAAGATTAAGTAACGTTTTAAGGTTGGGTCCTTATAAAATATGCATTATTTTATAATTCATATACAACCATACAAAAAACCATAATGTAGTAACCTTCGCTCTGATGTATTTTAACTTATCATAAACCCTGATGTGGTTAATAACACCATAATATGATTTTGATTTAGAGAATAATAATATTATTGAGATGATAAATAAAAAAATAATCCATTATTTCTTTGTTAAATCCATAAAATAGACACTTATAAGTTTTATGAAGAAAATATATCTAAAAAATAATGCTTAACCTAATCTTTATATCCACAAATCCACCTAAAATACATGTTAGGACATTTCTTAATCTATATATCATATGATGTATTTATAATTTTCATATATGGAATGTGATTAATTAAGAAAACAATAGGCTCTAAAGGATAACCTATAACACCCTGAAAATTTATTTTAAATCAATAATAAGCTCGATAGCTTACTTAACACGCAACACCAAACTTTAAGTGAATTGAGATATATTATAAGAAATATTATTATTTAAATGTGATCATTATAACAATGTCATTGAATTGAAGTGTATGAATATGATTAACCACATTATTAAATATATATATAATGGTACTAGTCAAAAAAATTAATTGATTAATTCTTAGTAAATAAGAACTTAGTTTTTAGTAAAGTAATTTTATGCTTCAAAATAGAATTTTATTAAAAAAATATTGCATTTTATGCATGGAAATTATAATTAATTTATTCCAATTTTATAAGAAAAATATAAAATAAAATTTATTTTTTAAATCATCATATCACAATTCACTTAGGGTAAAATTTGGGGATTTTTTGAAATGATTGATTTTTTAGTTAGAAGTGAAAAAATACAGATTTTTCAAATAATGTGATTTATTTTCATTAAATAAAGTAATTTAAAGGTACCATTATATTTTTTATATATTATTAAATTGAAATATGATTAATTTTATTTATAATAATCTAATTAATTTCATTTTAATTAAAAATATTCTTGATTTTGGAATAAGTTAATTTTTATGTTTAAATATGCATTTCTCTAAAAACCTTTTTCACTACATTTTATGAATTCATATTAAAATTGATTTCCACCATATATAGACATTGGATCTAGAACAATGTATAATATATTTGGAATAAGGAGGTTCAAATTTGATAAATATGCCCCTTTTATTTTTGGTTATTATGAATATTAACTATGGTAAATATTTATGTCTATAGTAAGGGGTAAATGGGTAAAATATGATTAAAACCATGAGATAAGGTCTCAAAATCAACCCACAAATTACCTTTATTTTATTTTATGGGTGTAATTTGGCTATCTCCATACAATTCATGAACATATTTTCACCTGGTTCCATTTTTCTTTTCTTATGAACTTTACATAAATTTAAGAAAAGAATAAATACAAAATGTCACTCTCTTGAATTTAATAACATTAAAAGTTTTACATAATGATAAAAATGGGATGAGTTAAGTTATAAATTTTAATTTGAAATATAAATTAGTTTTTTTTTATAATGGTAATTTATTTTTTATTTTTAGTGATAAAATAATTACCTTAAATGCTTACACAATGCTAACATAGTGCTTGTGCAAGATGTATAACAATCATATAAATGTTTTTAAAAAACATTAAAAGTAATATTGTATGGTTGAGTTATAGTTTCCCATGAATTTATATAGATTAATATAACATATTAAAAATATGTGAATGGTTTTTTTTTAATTACATTTATTTATTGTTGCTTTCATAGTCAAATTATGTGAATAGTTCTTTAAATGACATTAATAGTATTTTTTGATAAAATTATTTTATTAAATTGTTTTAAAATAATAAAAATATTTGAAGAGGAAAATTAATATAATATATGATCTAAAATTTCATCCATTGGAAATTTAGAATCTAATTGTTATCTTATAAGTATAATTATAACCCTTTCATATTAAAAAAAGTCATTAATGCAGTTAAAATTAAAATTGGTTAACCAAGGGGTTAAAACAAAAGATAAGGTTTAAAATGACATAAAAACCTATATGAATTTAATTTTATAATTATATTTTAACCTCATAATATTTTATTAAAATATATATCAAATTTGGGTCATTTTTCTTGATAATGACTTATTTATATTTTAATCCTTTTAGTTATTTCATGTGTGTTGTTTCAATCTATTATAAAAGGACACCCATTTTATCTTTTATTTACCCCACTTTGATCCATATATATTATAAAACCCCTAAATTATTATATTATAAACCTATATAAATTAATTATATCCTTTTATCTTCTTAAAAATCCATTCCAAGGATCCTTAAGAAAGGATCTAAATGAGGCCTACTGAATAAGAGGTAATCATCTTACCCAACCAGTTTCAATTTATTTCTACCTTTAAATCTTATAAATACGTATTATTTATCATAAAAAATAAATTAAGTATTCTAAATATACTGGAATTTAATTGTATTATGTAACCACCAATATAAGCCTCTATTCCATCAAATGGGAAGTGAATGTATCACTCTTGCGTACGTGGCGACTATCGCCTCCACATAGCGATAAAATTCATATTCCATCACCATATTTCATGGATGGTTATTATGATGGTTTTAAAGATTATATATCATATTTATGAAATTATTATTCTTCTATTATTATAATATCATATCTACCTTCTTACCTTTCTATTTTTTGGGAAATGATAATGTTGATTCTGCGTACGTGTGGACTATCACCTCTAGGAAGCAATGTGATTCGTTTTTCAATTTAGATTTACATGGATTATAATAAGTATATATTTAATGAATATATGTAATACGTGTTATATAATAATTATTTTAGAAAAGTTAATTATTATTTACCCTTCTTTCATTCCCTCCGTCAAAAAGTGAAAACTGTATTCGGGCTTATATACAACATATTGTCTCTATGAACGATGTAATTCATTTTTCTATATATAAATTTTACAAAAGATTATAAATATGTAAATAATGAATATATTTTATATTTTTATCATAAATAACATTATGGAGATGATGTAATCATGATCAAAGTAAAAGGACTAGAAATAGAGAAAATAAATTCTCATTAAAAACAAAACAATTGACACATGGAAACAATAATTTTAATAAGGAATTATTAATAAATGGGTTTTTAAATATTATAATTGGATTATATATTATATTATTTGTATTTAAATGAATCAGGTATAAAATTATAATAAATTTAAATTTATTATACCTATGTTTAAATCACTTTTGAAGAAAGTCAAACTCAATGTAAGGGATTTACATCTCACTTTTATTTTTTGTGAGACACATGTCATATTCTCTAATTGTATCTTTTATGTGGTGTAAATACTTCACATTAATATATTTTATGATGATTATCATGAAAATTATGGGATATAAATATCCATATAAGTTTATTTTTTCATGTGGCTTATGATTCAAAAATTATCAAAGCAGTATTGGATTTATGTTACAATCTCGTTATTTATCAAGTTCATTTATGATTAGGTTTATGATGATGAAATTTCATGATATATTCCTCAAGATTATCATGAATTTCCATATCCTCTATTTAATTCTTTAGAATAAATTTTTTCCTTTCATTTTCCTCACTTTAATTACTCAAGTTTCTGAGAGAACATCTTTAAAGAAAGTCGACTTCATTTCACTATAAGGTCAACAATCTATTTTATTTGATATCTATGTTTTCTAAAAATTATTTCAATGAAATTTTTACAATTATACTATGATTTTTAAAGTTATTTTTACCCATATTTTACTTTTTACAAAATGGTTTAAAATGAATCTTCTTATCATTTTCCAAACGAGGAACTTTTTAATTTTTACTGAAAATGTGAAAGGAATATTTATTTTAACATGGACAACATGAATATAATTTCCCAACATCACGATATATGAATTTTTTAATGATTAATTTAAAAATTGACATGGATATTTTAAAATAAAAAAATTTCCTTAATATTTTTGAATTTATTATATTTTAATATGTGATTTAAAAATGAAAAGGGTATTTTCCTAGAGAAATATTCAAGTGATCTTTTAAAGGAATTTTTCATTTATAATAACGTCCTTTGATATTGATTAGGATTTAATGGGGATATGATCTGATAATACCATATTTATTCTTTCTCTGGATGGTTTATGGTTATCATGATAAAATATAGATGGAGCCTATTTTCTTTTCCATGGGTTAAGTCATGATGAATGTTTTTACGATCTTATGGAATACCTATAAATGGATTTATGATTATGTGATTGGTTAGCATTGAATTATATTAACCTATGATATATTTGGTAAAGATTAATGTTCTATAAGTTAAAAGGTTACGTAGGATGTTATCCTAATCCCAAAAAAATAGGATACATGGGAGGTTATCTCAAGACCTAAAGAGGGTAAACAAGAGGTTATCCCAAGCCCGAAGTAGGAACATGGGCAGTTATCCTAATCATAACATGTTATGAATGTCTTAGAGGGTAGTATTAACATAATTTTTCTATTATTATGATTATGAAACAATTTATTCCACTCTTTTTTTACATGGTCTTATGTTAATGTTATGTTCTCATGGATCATGTTCTTTGATCCATTTATGATTCATGATTTATGAACTGTCATGATTTATGCCATGAATAATGTTTATGATTTAATAATTTTTTGTTATGATTTTAAAAGGTTAATCTCATGTCCTGATACCCATTATTTACATGTTATGTTTAAATGATCATTAATATCTAACTTATTTACCCTTACCGAGCATCTAAGATCAGCCTTTATTTTGTTTTATTTTCCATATGATATGAAGAAAGTTTTTATGTATGATATGTTTATAAAGGGATATAGTTATGAAGAACATAGTGGAATGTGATGTAGATCTCTTATGACCAATTTTTTTATGTATCCAAGTTTCCAAAGACACTAAACCTTTTTAGTTATGGTATTAATCATAATGTTATTTATGATAACCCTGCTTTTTATTACAACTTAAACATGCTTTATTACATAAAACTTCACTTGATCCAACAAAGAAGATCGAGAGGTTTAGTGTCTTTGGGGCTTAGGATCATTACATAAAACTTTAAACTTTAAATACAACATCCTTATTGAAAACTTCCTTTACATGACCACTACATTCCTTCGTACTTAGCATTGCATGGGATAACCTGAGGACATGCATAAGAAAAGGGTGAGCTATAAAGCCCAGTAAGGGAGTACATAATGAATAACATGAGGAGTACAATACATGTTAGGAAATAGGCATATCAATAGAGCATAAGAGAGACATGAACATAAAGGCATGATAAAGCATGATAATCATAACATGGAAATGTGGCAACAACACTTAACATTGAATTAGCATGAGCCAAGGCTCATTGCACATGGAGCATGAGTAAACCCTCATTGCACTTGAAGCACGAGTAAACCCTCGTTGCACTTGAATTAGCATGAGTAAACACTCATTTCACATGACGTATCATGATACTATACTTTACCCAATGCATTGGAGCGCTATCAGGGCGCACCCTTCTTAAACATTTCATTTCATGCATAAGTGTGCCACATGGATCATAAATCATAGATTCATAAAACATAATCATTTATTCCACGATAAAGGAATGTGGAATTCATACATGAAACTTTACAATCAATAAGTAAATGTGCATAAAGGTGAATACCCTTGATGGAGAAATGGGCATGGTATTCACTACACAATGATATTGGCTTAGAAAATCGGTGTGATTTCGGCAGCGTAACGGCGTGACATAAGAATTCATAAAAAGGCTGATGAGAGAGAAAGGGGTTCCTCATCATATTTAGATGTAATGGACAGTAAGAAGGTCATATAGATACATGTCCCAACAATTTAAAAGGAATTTAGATTCATGATACAAAAGTATTGCTTGAATATAAAAGAGGAAAAAAAAAAGGTTCCTTTCGGAATTTCGGCATAGTAACGGGTGTACATGGGAGGCATTTAATGAGAGAGAAAGAGGTATCCCATCATTCAAACAATAAGAGGGAAGTATGGGAGATGTGAGAAACCATACCCCAACATTCATAAATTAAATTAAAAGGGCAATACAACTTAAAGAAAATTGACAAAAATGAGAAAGGAAGAAAAACCCTTACTTGGAAGTGTGCTTCCAAAGGCTAGAGAGAGGCTTGTGAGAGGCTTCTTGGGAGCTTGGGGCACCTTGAGAGGATTCTAGAGAGAGTAGGGCAGAGGTTGGACGAACTTCAAGTGATTTGAGTGAGGAGGAAGTGGGATCTTGGGTGGGTTTATATAGGAAATGTGAGAGAATTCTTTATTATTTAGGTTTGGGACCCCTTATATTAAAATAATCCAAACCACAAACCATCCCATGGTATTTGCCCATGGTTTCTGGAAAAGGAAAGAGGAAAACAATATTTTACAAGGCCAAGGTCCGAACTTATTAAAAAATTAGGGTTGCTTATGTGGAGGTGAGTCACACTCCCATGGAAATTAATTTAAAAAGGCAAAGTGTTAAATAAGTCTTGAGGGCTCCATTAATGCTTTGAAAAGTGAGTCAAACAAACCCAAAACCTAATTATTTTAATGATAAAACACATATTGGCTGAACATAAGGATTATGGTATTCTATTACATCACCATTGGGTCATTATGATGTCATAAAACACATTATATATTTAAATGGTATTTAATTTTTACCCAAAAATTTGACTGTCTCAGAAAATTATGAAAAATTCACCGTTGGATAATTTCGACGTCCTGATTCCAAAAATAATATTTATTTTATCTAAATAATTTTCTAAATATGTGAATTTTCACTTTTAAAATAAAAACCGACATTTATAAAAAATTCACGGGTTTTGACAGAAATGGCTTTCAAACCTTAATAAAAATTTTAATTGCATTCATAAAATTATAAGATCATTTATATTTAATAAAAATTAATTTAATATTAATAATAATATTTTATTAAAATATTATTTAATTCAAAAATCCTTTAATTTAATAAAATATAATTCTTAATTAAATAATAACTAAAAACATCATTTGTACTTTAAAAACTAATTACAATGCATCAAAAATTACTAGAAATTATATTCATTATTATATACAAAAAATAATGTACATGAACATGGTGCTACTTATTTGTTACATAACCCCTTAAAATAGCCGCATAAGACCTAAGGGTAAGGTGTGCGATGGTGACAGACTCTTGGGGTTGCTCGGATAACATTGCTCGAGTGGTAATCTCTATCAACTTCCATTTTTTCCGTAGACGATCACGTTCGAGCTTGACTTGATGAAGCTCAGCTTGGGCTTGGTCAAGGGCAAAGCCCAAAGATGCCACCTCCTTTCCGAGCTCCGACAAATGGGCTTCGTAAGGGGTAATTCTACTGGATGAGGCCATCGCTTCCTTTGTCTGAGTAGAAAATTGGTTCGTTAAATCCTTATATTTAAACTACCCAGATGATCACTGTTCAACGGCTATAAAAGTAACGGTCACAAATCTTAACGTTAAACTAAAGAAGTTGACATCATATAAAAACATAAAGAAACATTTAACTGGATCAAGAGGGATTTTCCATTAATGAAATTTTGGGTCGTTACAACATTCCCCCCTTAAGAAATTTCGCCCTCGAAATTTTCCTTTTCCCACACTAAAACAAATGTGGGTAACTTAGCTTCATCATATCCTCCGACTCCCAAGTTGCTTCTTCAAACTTGTGGTTTCTCCACAACACCTTGACGAGGGGCATTGTCTTATTTCGTAGAACTTTTTCTCTACGATCCAAGATCTTCACTGGTTTCTCCTCATAAGAAAGATCGTCTTCTAATTGTACCACCTCAGAAGAGAGTACATGTGAAGGGTCTGGTATGTACTTCCTTAAGAGGGATACATGGAAGACATCATGCACCTTGGCCATAGTAGGTGGAAGTGCTAGTCGATAGGCCACAACCCCAACACGATCAAGAATCTCGAAGGGGCCGATGTACCTTGGACTTAACTTCCCTTTCTTTCCAAACCTCATGACCTTCTTCCACAGAGATATGCGTAAAAACACCATGTCTCCGACTTTAAACTCAAGGTCTCGTCGACGATTATCTGCATAACTCTTCTGTCGACTTTGGGCTGCCTTGATATGCTGCTGAATGGTTTTCACCTTCTCCACCATTTCTTCGACCATTTCTGGTCCAAGCAGCTTACGTTCACCGACCTCATCCCAACATGCCGGTTTTCTGCACCTTTTCCCATATAGGGCTTCATATGGTGCCATTTGGATGCTCGAGTGGAAACTATTATTATAAGAGAACTCAACTAGATGAAGATGTTGATCCCATCCTCCTTTAAAGTCCATTGAGCACGCTCTCAACATATCCTCAAGTGTTTGGATAGTCCGCTCGGATTGGCCATCAGTTTGAGGATGATAGGCCGTACTGAAGTTCAGTTCAGTATTCAGAGCATGTTGAAGACTCTTCCAAAACTTAGAGGTAAATCTTGGATCTCGGTCCGACACAATAGATAGTGGTACTCCATGCAACCGTACCACTTCCCTGATATATATCCGTGCCAGTTGATCCAAAGAGAAATCCTCTCGAATAGCAATGAAGTGTGCAGTCTTTGTAAGACGATCCACAATAACCCAGATTGCATTGTTGCTTTTGGATGTCCTTGGAAGTCCAGTGACGAAGTCCATGGTGATGTTCTCCCATTTCCATTCTGGTATGGGCAATGGTTGCATCATCCCCTTAGACTTCTGCCTCTCTGCCTTCACTTGCTGACACACCAGGCACTTTGATGTATATTGGGCGATCTCCTTCTTCATATTATCCCACCAAAAGTTTTCTCGGAGATCTCGATACATCTTTGTGCTCCCTGGGTGAATAGAGAAATTTGAACTATGTGCATCATCCAAAAGTTCCTTCTTCATCTCCGAACTTGATGGGACACATAGTCTTTTCCCAAACCGCACAATTCCTTCTTCATTAACATTAAACTCTGAGGATTTTCCCTTTTTGATAGCTTCCACTTTTTCTTGGATTCTCGCATCATCCTTTTGAGCATCCTTTAACCTTTCCAAAAGAGATGGTTGAGCAATCATTTGTGAAAGGATTGATGATGTTCCCTTCTTTATGATTCCCACGTCCATCTTCATCAAGTCTAAGAAGATTGGATCCTTCTCAATTCCCATCATTGATAGAATTGCTGGATCCTTTCTACTTAGGGCATCCGCCACCTTGTTCGCCTTCCCAGGGTGGTAATGTATTGAACAGTCATAATCCTTTATGAGCTCTATCCATCTTCTCTGGCGCATATTAAGCTCTTTCTGTGTGAATATATATTTAAGACTCTTGTGGTCAGTATATATCTCACATTTCTCTCCATAGAGATAATGCCGCCAGATTTTCAAGGCAAAGATTACCGCCGCCAAATCCAGATCATGCGTTGGATAGTTTCGCTCATGGATTTTCAACTGCCTTGAGGCATAGGATATCACTTTATCATTCTGCATCAGCACACATCCTAAGCCCTTCTTCGAAGCATCACTGAATAACACAAAAAGCTCCCCACTTGTGGGTAAAGTGAGCACAGGTGCAGTGATAAGCCTCCTTTTCAACTCCTTGAAGCTTTCTTCGCATTCATCACTCCAAGCAAACTTTACTCCCTTTCGAGTTAGCTTGGTAAGAGGGTTGGACAATCGTGAGAAGTTTCTCACAAATCGTCGATAATATCCAGCTAACCCCAAGAAGCTACGGATATCAGTTACCGATGTTGGCCTCGGTCATCCCTCAATTGCATCTGTTTTGGAGGGGTCCACAGATATCCCATTGCTTGTGATGATATGGCCCAAGAATGAGACCTCCTTCAACCAGAACTCACACTTGCTGTACTTGGCATAGAGCTTCTCCTTGCACAAAGTCTCCAGTACAGTTCTTAAATGCTCCTCATGGTCCTCCTTGGTTTTGGAGTATATTAGAATATCATCTATAAAGACTACCACAAATTTATCTAGGTAATCTCTAAAGACTCTATTCATCAAGTCCATGAATATTTTTGGAGCATTGGTGAGTCCAAAAGGCATTACTATGAATTCATAGTGCCCGTACCTTGTACGAAAAGCAGTCTTGGGGATATCTTCCTTCTTCACCCTTACTTGATAATATCCCGACCGCAAGTCGACCTTGGAGAAGTATTGTGCTCCACGCAGCTGATCAAACAAGTCATCGATTCTTGGGAGAGGATACTTGTTATTTATCGTGATTTTGTTAAGTTCACAATAATCGATGCAAAGCCGCATTGACCCATCCTTCTTCTTGACGAAGAGGACTGGTGCACCCCATGGTGATGCACTTGGGCGTATAAACCCTTTATCCAGATTCTCCTGTAGTTGTTTCTTCAGTTCTTCAAGCTCAACCACAGCCATCCTATATGGAGTCTTGGATATTGGTAGCGCCCCAGGTATAAGTTCAATTGAGAACTCAACATCTCTTCTTGGAGGAAGACTAGGAAGTTCCTCGGGAAATACTTCAGCGAATTCCCTCACAATAGGCATTTCTTCAAGGATGGTTTCTTCCTTGGACTCAATCATCTGAGCCAGATATGCGTGCTCATAAGGCAGTAATATCCATGCTTGAGATGATGGAGCTAAATGAGATTCATCTTCCTCCTGACACTTGTAAAGAATCGGGGGTCGATTCTCCATATGGAGTGTGATTTCCCTCTCCCGACAATTTATGTTGGCTCTATATAAGGAAAGCCAATCCATGCCAAGAATTGCATCAAATTCCACCAAAGGGAGTATGACGAGGTTCGCCGGGAAATTCAATCCACAGATTATAACAGGGGAGGACTTATACTCATGGGATGCAATGATTTCCCCATTTGCCGTACTCACCGACATCTTTACTTCCATGATTTGTAGTGGTGCAGGGATTGTTCTACTAAACTTTTGAGATATAAAAGAATGCGTAGAACCTGAATCAAAAAGTATGTTCGCTATTCTTGAATGAATAACTAGCGTACCTGTCACCACTTCGTTGTCGGGGTTCACTTCGGCAGAAGTGATGGCAAAAGCTCTTCCTTGTTGTCTTGGAGGTTGTTGATTGCCTCCGATAACCCTTGGATTAGGGAACTGATTCGCAAAATGACCCGGTTCTTTTCATTTGAAGCATTGAACAACGCGTTGAGGTTCGAACGGAGTGTTCCTCCCCTCCGTCGCAGCCGCGGGTCCTTCTTGCTGACAATTAACAGCTAGGTGCCCTTCTCTTCCACACTTGAAGCATTTTCTTGTCCCCCTAAGGCAATTTCCAGGGTGCTTCTTTCCACACTTTTGGCAAGTGGGGTGCTGGAATTTCTTAGCGCCGTTGGATTTATCCATCGGACCACCAGCATTGAAGTCCACCTTCCGCTTCTTGTCCCCATGATACCCCTGTGATTCTACGATCTCCATTTCAACCTTGAGGGCACATCGGACAATTTCTTCATAGCTGTCGAAGTCACAGATCGCTAATGCTTTCCGCAAGCTAGGCTTCAGCCCACCAAAGAAGCGGTCAACCTTGCATTCGGGGGTAACGACAAAGCCGGAAGCGTATCGTGCAAGACTTGTGAAGTTTGCCTCGTACGCTCCCACAGATTCCTCATCTTTCTGCTTGAGGGAAAGGAAGTCCCTTTCCATCTTAAGACGGAGGGTGCGTGGAAAATATTTATCGAAAAACATCTTCCGGAATACCTTCCATTCCAAAGCCTCAATCTCCTCCTCAGGCTTCGTATTTTTGATCAACGTCCACCATTGATCAGCTTCACCCTCCATACGATAAGCCTCCAGGAGAACCTTCTCTTTTTCATAGCATTAGAGGATGGAGAATATCTTTTCAATGGAGTTGATCCATTGTTCAGCAATCGTGGGATCGGATGATCCACTAAAAGTAGGAGGCCTTTGTCTCATGAAGCTTTAAATAGCGACTTGTTCTTTCTTAGGGGGGGTTGAACGTTCCTCTTGACTAGTGTTTCTATTCAAAACTTGAGTTAGCTGAGAGAGAAGCGTGACAAAGTTTGCGATTCCCGCTCCCATTGGATTGGGCATCTCATAAGTACAATCATCACACTGATCTTCACAACGGTTGTTAGCCCGAGTTCTCCTATTACCGGCCATTGGCTGGAATAAAAGGAAAGTTATGGGTAACACATAAAGGGTAATCCAAAGACAAAAGTTGATGACTTATAAATAAACTTTAATCTCTTTAACTCATGAGTCTATAGGATTCAATCCAGGCTTTTCATGATCTTCCTTCTAATATATATCCTTAGGGGCATTTTTCCCTTAATAAGGGTTCATACTAAGATTGTGAATTTATCAAAACATATCCCCCGGGAGTGTCGTAACCAAGAGTGCATCAAGGCCCGTTTTTGTGCACCAGTTCCCGTTCGAGTCTAGCTCAAAGCGGTGTTTTCGGGTTTTACCCCTAGGATACATCTGTGCCAGAGCCGCCTCTACCTGCTCGTATCCAGACAGGGATGTATTTGTTTGATAAACCACTTACTTAGTATTTACCAAAACTTAGGGATGTTTTTATTATGATTAGTCTTGTATCTAAGGCTTTACTAGGGTTTCCTAATCCCAAAAATAACTAAACCTATCCTCTGATACCAACTATGACAACCCTGCTTTTTATTACACTTAAACATGATTTATTACATAAAACTTCACTTGATACAACAAAGAAGATCGAGAGGTTTAGTGTCTTTGGGGCTTAGGATCATTACATAAAACTTTAAACTTGAAATACAACATCCTTATTGAAAACTTCCTTTACATGACCACTACATTCCTTCGTACTTAGCATTGCATGGGATAACCTGAGGACATGCATAAGAAAAGGGTGAGCTATAAAGCCCAGTAAGGGAGTACATAATGAATAACATGAGGAGTACAATACATGTTAGGCAATAGGCATATCAATAGATCATAAGAGAGACATGAACATAAAGGCATGATAAAGCATGATAATCATAACATGGAAATGTGGCAACAACACTTAACATTGAATTAGCATGAGCCAAGGCTCATTGCACATGGAGCATGAGTAAACCTTCATTGCACTTGAAGCACGAGTAAACCCTCGTTGCACTTGAATTAGCATGAGTAAACACTCATTGCACATGACGTATCATGATACTATACTTTACCCAATGCATTGGAGCGCTATCAGGGCGCACCCTTCTTAAACATTTCATTTCATGCATAAGTGTGCCACATGGATCATAAAACATGGATTCATAAAACATAATCATTTATTCCACGATAAAGGAATGTGGAATTCATACATGAAACTTTACAATCAATAAGTAAATGTGCATAAAGGTTAATACCCTTGATGGAGAAATGGGCATGGTATTCACTACACAATGATATTGGCTTAGAAAATCGGTGTGATTTCGGCAGCGTAACGGCGTGACATAAGAATTCATAAAAAGGCTGATGAGAGAGAAAGGGGTTCCTCATCATATTTACATGTAATGGAAAGTAAGAAGGTCATATAGATACATGTCCCAACAATTTAAAAGGAATTTAGATTCATGATACAAAAGTATTGCTTGAATATAAAAGAGGGAAAAAAAAGGTTCCTTTCGGAATTTCGGCATAGTAACGGGTGTACATGGGAGGAATTTAATGAGAGAGAAAGAGGTCTCCCATCATTCAAACAATAAGAGGGTAGTATGGGAGAGGTGAGAAACCATACCCCAACATTCATAAATGAAATTAAAAGGGAAATACAACTTAAAGAAAATTGACAAAAATGAGAAAGGAAGAAAAACCCTTACTTGGAAGTGTGCTTCCAAAGGCTAGAGAGAGGCTTGTGAGAGGCTTCTTGGGAGCTTGGGGCACCTTGAGAGGATTCTAGAGAGAGTAGGGCAGAGGTTGGACGAACTTCAAGGGATTTGAGTGAGGAGGAAGTGGGAGCTTGGGTGGGTTTATATAGGAAAGGTGAGAGAATTCTTTATTATTTAGGTTTGGGACCCCTTATATTAAAATAATCCAAACCACAAACCATACCATGGTATTTGCCCATGGTTTCTGGAAAAGGAAAGAGGAAAACAATATTTTACAAGGCCAAGGTCCGAACTTATTAAAAAATTAGGGTTGCTTATGTGGAGGTGAGTCACACTCCCATGGAAATTAATTTAAAAAGGCAAAGTGTTGAATAAGTCTTGAGGGCTCCATTAATGCTTTGAAAAGTGAGTAAAACAAACCCAAAACCTCATTATTTTAATGATAAAACACATATTGGACGAACATAAGGATTATGGTATTTTATTACATCACCATTGGGTCATTATGATGTCATAAAACACATTATATATTTAAATGGTATTTAATTTTTACCCAAAAATTTGACTGTCTCAGAAAATTATGAAAAATTCACCATTGGATAATTTCGACGTCCTGATTCCAAAAATAATATTTATTTTATCTAAATAATTTTCTAAATATTTTAATTTTCACTTTTAAAATAAAAACCGACATTTATAAAAAATTCACGGGTTTTGACAGAAATGGCTTTCAAACCTTAATAAAATTTTAATTGCATTCATAAAATTATAAGATCATTTATATTTAATAAAAATTAATTTAATATTAATAATAATATTTTATTAAAATATTATTTAATTCAAAAATCCTTTAATTTAATAAAATATAATTCTTAATTAAATAATAACTAAAAACATCATTTGTACTTTAAAAACTAATTACAATGCATCAAAAATGACTAGAAATTATATTCATTATTATATACAAAAAATAATGTACATGAACATGGTGCTACTTATTTGTTACATAACCCCTTAAAATATCCGCATAAGACCTAAGGGTAAGGTGTGCGATGGTGACAGACTCTTGGGGTTGCTCGGATAACATTGCTCAAGTGGTAATCTCTATCAACTTCCATTTTTCCCGTAGACGATCACGTTCGAGCTTGACTTGATGAAGCTCAGCTTGGGCTTTGTCAAGGTCAAAGCCCAAAGACGCCACCTCCTTTCCGAGCTCCGACAAATGGGCTTCGTAAGGGGCAATTCTACTGGATGAGGCCATCGCTTCCTTTGTCTGAGTAGAAAATTGGTTCGTTAAAGCCTTATATTTAAACTACCCAGATGATCACTGTTCAACGACTATAAAAGTAACGGTCACAAATCTTAACGTTAAACTAAAGAAGTTGACATCATATAAAAACATAAAGAAACATTTAACTGGATCAAGAGGGATTTTCCATTAATGAAATTTTGGGTCATTACATTATTCATATAAAATGATGTGATATCTATGTATAAAAATTATGGGTCACTATAGTTTGTATTAGATCCAAGTTTAGTTACCTTTGGAAGCTAGGATGAGAAAAATTTAGTTACAACCCTTAGGATAATCATACGTATAGGAGAACATCTAATGTTATGGTAAATAAAGGATTTTTGTTTTCCTAGAAATACATCCATTTTTGGATACTACAAGTGGATGATTTTTTAGCATAGATACATCTAGGGTTAATATACACAAAAATAGTTGGTTGAGTATATTTTTACCATAGTTCTATTGTATAGTGAGTTTACCCTTACTACGCACCTAATTTTACACTCCCAGAGGATATCCTTGGGTTAATTCACATTTTCTTTATGAATCATTATAAATTATTTGAATAGATGGTGGTCATATATGACCTAGGTTAAACCTAAAGTTTCATAGGATGAAAAGAAGATGTCCTGATTTAGATATTCTATAAATTATTTTTCAGGATCTATTAATATGATTATTGTTTCTCACACTATAGTGTTTGGTTTTAGGTAATGGATAAAACTTGTAGGATTCATATTAATGGTGAATGTAATAGATAAGGGAATTATTTTCCATATGAGAAACTAAATTAAATTGGAATTGGAAGGTGAAACCTTATTATTAT
This sequence comes from Viscum album, assembly GCA_963277665.1. Classification (NCBI taxonomy): domain Eukaryota; kingdom Viridiplantae; phylum Streptophyta; class Magnoliopsida; order Santalales; family Viscaceae; genus Viscum; species Viscum album. Next base: position 603,058,837 of record OY728148.1, read on the forward strand.
ACCTAATAATCTATTAGGATATATGTTTAGCAATATAAATTTCAATGAGTTTCTTCACATTTCAAATAAGAGGAGGATGTTTTTTTTGAAGTTTAATGTGGTAATGACCATAGAGGAAAGAAAGTTCAATTTTCCTCATGTACATAATATGGGAAGAAGAAACTAGGGGAATGTATTAGAGGAAGGGGAAGATATTTTCTGTAATGAAATAAAGGTCATAGAGCAATGAATTTTCAATTAATTTAATTTATTTTGTCTAGGAAACTTTTTCATAATACGATTTAATGATTTAATACAAATGTTATCTCCTAGACCAAGGAAGGGACTATGTTATATTGATCATTTAAGTGGAATCATTAATTTTTTTATGTATTGGTATTAAATAATTATGTCATAGAAGTGTTTTATCGATGATATTTTAGTTATAAGAATCATGAAACATATAAAGATTATTCTATAGTAGTTTTTATTTATGGATTTTCAAATATATGTTTAACAGTATCAATAAACAAGAAAATAGATTTAGTGATAGGGTGATTTGTTTAGAACACATGATTAAGGGAAATATAACCATCAATATATTTTAGATATTGATTTGATAATTTTTAGATAGGATAAAGAGATTATTTTCATTGAGAACCAAATAAGGAAGTATTGGTGACCTTGAAATTGGTTATTGATTTGATAAAAAAGTGATTTAGGTGATATTTGATTAATTTAATTACATTTTTGGATTTATGTAATATATTCAATAGTCTATTATTTTATTTAATGAATAAGTATTGAGTTAATTTTTGGAAGTAGTTATGTTTTCACTAAGGTTTTATGGTGATTAAAGATATTATTATGTTTTAAGAGAATATATGATCATGGTATTAAAAATTTTAGTATGTGACATTATGGGATACTTCATATTGTCTTGGGATAAATGTTAGTATTGATATTAGAAAAATATATGTGATCAAATATTTTATATTTATAGGTCTTTAATTTGGGTAGACATATTTTGGAGGATTCTTCAGTTTAACTATTTATGGAATGGATTAATTTTAACTTTAGTTGTTATTGTTGAGGTTTTAGAGATTAATATATTGTATTTATCCATATTGGATAACTTTTGGTAACCATTTTGGTTTTGATGATTAATATAGATATAACAAACGAATTATAATTATTTTATGGATCTTATGATCTGTTAAATATTACTTTTAGTGCTTCAAGCATGAAAAATTCATCTTGAATATTCATTTCTTGAAGTAAAATATGAAGTGTTAATTCATCAAAGAATAACCAAATGATGGTATTATGATTATAAAATGGAAATAAATCAATTAAGTATATTTTCTCATGTTATCTGTATTGATATTAAAAGAATCCATCAACTTTAGGAAAAGGATATTGAAAAAAATATATACTTTTACATTCATTTCAGATGAATCTATGGTATTTTTACCCATCACAAATTTATGGTTTTTTAGTCCTCAACATTATCATGAACATGTTTTATATCACTATCAATTAGTCATTAAATTCAATTTTTATCCTCGGTATATATAATTTAACAACCCACCAATGTTCTTCTTATTTGGGAACATGATTATGTTATTTTTAGGTAACCTTTATATTCCCCACTTTCCCTTTTTAAGAGAAGTTTTATTATCCCTTTGTATGATGTGGGTTTTCAATAAGGGTATCTTCAAATATTAAACCTTTGATGACTGAGATAAATTTTCAAGGGAAAAATTTATTTAAGTAGGGTAAATTTAACACCAAAAATTTTTATTTTAAAAGAATAATAAGCTCAATAGCTTTATTAATACATAATATTGAGCTTTAAGTGAATTGATATATATTATAAAAAATATTAGTATTTCAATGTGATCGTTATAACATAGTTATTGAATTGGTGGGTATGAATTTGACTAACCACATTATAAAATATATGTATAATGGCCCTTATCAATACAAATTTATTTATTAATTCTTAGTAAATAAGAACCCAATTTTTAGTAAAGTCATTTTATGCTTCAAAACATGTTTTTATTGAAAAATGATTTGTATTGCATTTTATGGGTGGTAATTATAATTAATTTCTACCGCTTTTAGTAATTTTATTTTATTAAATAAAAGTAATTTTATAAATAATCATATAATAATTCACTTAGGATGAGATTTTTTGACATTTCTAAAATGATTGATTTTTCAGTGAATAGTGAAAAAAATACATATTTTTCAAATATTATCACATAGTTTCATTAAATAAAGTAATTTAAAGGTCCCATTATATTTTATATTTTTTTTAAGTGAAATAAAATCTATTTGAGTTAAAATAATCATATCAATTCCATTTTAATTATAAATATTCATGATTTTGATATAAGTTAATTTTTATGCTTAAAACACATTTTTCTAAAAACAATTTTTCGTTGTGTTTTACAAATTTATATTGAAATTGATTTATTCCAAAAATAGAGATTGAATTTTGAAAAATTGATACCATATTTAGAATTATGATGTTCAAATTTGGTAAATTTTTTCCTTTTATTTTGGTCATTATAAATAGTAACTGTGGAAAATATTTGTCACCTCAGTAAGTGTAAAATGGGTAAAACTGGGATAAAACAATGATATAAGATCTCAAAATCAACCCAAAACTTTATTTTATCATATTGGATGGTTTTTTGGAAATTGTTTTGCACTTATATAATATATGGCCACTTTTTTCCTTTTTTTATTTATTAAGACCTTTATATTAATTTAAGAAAAGAATAAATACAAAATGTCACTCTTTTGAATTTGATATGTTAAAATTTTTTACATTAGGATAAAAAGAGGATAAGTTTAGTTATAAATATTATTTGAAATATAAATTAATTTTTGTTATCCCAATAATTTATTTTTAATTTTTAGTGATTAAATAATTACCTTAAATGCTTACGCAATGCCAACACGGTGTTTGTAAAGGTAGTAGAAAAATCATGTAAATGTATTTAAATAACTCTAAAAGAAATATTTTTTGGGATATTTAATGTTTTCCATGAATTTTATTGAATAATATAATATATTATATTTTTTTAAGGATTATATTTTAATTCCATTTTCAACATGTTGTTTTCAAAGTCATCTTATGTGAATAGTTCTTAAAATGAAATTAATAGTATTTCTAATAAAAAAATTATTAAATTATTTAAAAATCATAAAAATAATTCAAGAGGACAAATAGGATAAAAATAGTCTAAAATTTCATACCTTCATCATTTATAAGTCAATTTATAACTTATAATGTAACATCCCAAGTAAGTAAAAGAATAATATATTTTCATATCTATATCTATTTATGAATTAGATAGTGAATTAGAGGCTTAAAATGAGAATGAATCCAATTTTAAGCATAAATATTCTAATATTTTTAAAAGATTGTTTTACCACCTTTTGATGACAAACCATTTTTAAATCTAACTTTTGAAAATTTTATAAGATATATTTTTCAAAATAAACAATTTCTTTAGAATTGAGACGTTGAAATTTACTTTGGATAAATTTTTGGTATTTTTCTGACAATGTTCATTTTTAATGAATAGTAAAAAATACTGCATTTTACTTCAAAACTGCTTTTTCATCAAATTTAATTATATATTTAGATTGTCCTTTTAATTGATTTTAAAGTGTAATTAGAATATATTTTTACCATTTAATTCAATGGTGGTAATTGGAATTAATTTTACTTTGAAATTGGACATAAACAAGTGTCAAACTTTTGATAGATATTGTTTCTTAAAAACACGCTATTTGTTTTGACAACGAAAATTATTTTTAAATTAATTACTGAAATTTCTGTGTTTAGAATTTGGTAAAATGGATTCCATATTTGGAATCATAAGGTCCAAATTATGTAATTAATACTCTTTTGTTTTTGGACATTATGAATAGTAACGACGGTAATTATCTTTAATTATCACGATTAATTAGTAATCGGGTAGTTAAGGGTAATAAAATAATATCATAATAACATAAAATGACCCCAACATGTATCCAAATCCTCTTGTTTGAGTCATGGATGACCATGGTAATCTTTTTACCGAACTTGAGGGCCCATGGAGTCACATGGGTGTAATAGTGACATTTATGACATTATTTTTAAAAAAGAAGAGAAATATAACAAAGGTTTGTATATCATAGGTAAAAGAATTTTAATTTTTTTTAAATAAATTATATCTTAGACTATAAAGATTCATTGTAAAGCTAAAAATATTTCCTACATCATGGTATTTTTTTATAATTTTTAGACATTAAATAAATAAATTTATTTATGACACCATGATGATGCAGTGATTACCTCATTAATGAATGATTTAAATAAAATGGAAAGATAAGGTAAAATATATGACTTACACTTGTCTAAAACCAATTGGATGGGTGGATTTCGAACCCTTATCACCTTATCCTTAAAATATATCATTGTGGGACCTTTAAAATCCGAAAATCATTTCATAATAAAGTAACATTTCAAGACTTTCCAAAAGTGACCCTCCTCCCTCTTATAAAAGGTCCCCATCTCTACCCCCTTACCCACACCTCTCAAGCCCTTTTCTCGTCTAAAATATACTCATATTATCTCTCCAAATCCCTCTATTACTCCTAGAAGCCTCACTTTGGGTATAATTCTTTCCAAGGAATCCTTTGGCTCAAATCAAAAAGAGTTACCCGATTTAGAGGTAATGTCTTCTCTCGAGTTTCTTTCTTTTATTTTCCTTCTTCACTCCCCGCTATCTTATTATTATTTGAACCCATAATAACACCAATATCCTAAATATACTAGGATGTTTTTATGATAATTATTCTACCTACACTCACAAACACCTCCGTCTAATGGTTAAAGAACATATTGTTTTCATGGATGGCGAATTACTGCCTCATGAAAAGATTATTGTTCAATATTCTTTTAACACCTTTCATGGTGGCCATTATGATGGAACTATATTTATATATGATATATATTATATTTATTTCCTCTTTATGATTCTGTATTTTATATTTAAAATATAACTATATGCTTTGTATGTTGTGAAAATGCGATAATTTCATATGAGGAAGTGTGGACTACCGCCCCCTCAAGTGATGTGACTCATTCATGCCAAACATTGAATTTATAAATAATGTAATTAATGAACTTATGTTACCTATATAAAATATATATTATAATGGAATTATAATATATCTATATCTCATTTAGTTTTAAAGTCCATTAATATGACAAAAAAATGAAAGTAGTGTTCATGCGTATGTACGGCCTACCGTCTCCATGAACGGTTCATTTCATTTATTATCTCCAAAAATTATGGAATATTATTAAATACATATATACTGGATATATATGATATTTAAATCATTAACACCATTATGGACATGATGTACTTATAACTACATGGACAATTCTCTTCAAAGAAGTTTATTTTTGACTCATGTACCGAACATCGACAAAACGTATGATATGAACTCAAATAATTAACTAATTATTATAACATGATAATATGTGATATGAATTGAATAATAAACTTTAAAGAAAGTACTTAAGTAATTATAAATTGACCAAAGTTTATTATTCAGGAATATAAAGAAACGAACAAGACAAGTCAGACTTGAGGTAAGGGACTTCATCTCAATCTCCTTTCGTTGAGTCATACTTCAATTTATATACGACCTTATTTTATTAGTTGTATAATAAAACCTTTTGAATTTCAATTTCATTCAAAAGGAATATTTTTACACGAAGTGTTTTACTAAATGACAAAAGGAATGTTTTTGTCATACATATGCGGCGACAACGACTTCTCCACCGCCGTGACCATTATTTGAGTTACGGCTCCCTCTACAAGCCAAAACTTTTTTAAATGAAAAATAAATACCATGTTTTACTTTTATTTTATTTTTTTATTGAAAATGGTTTTGATAATTTTGTGATTATATCAATGTGTTGTATTGATATCTTGTGATTGAAATGTGGAAATGTTATGTTTCCTTTATGCATGTTTTATGTGATACGATTATGTTATGGTTATTGGGAATTTTTTATGAAGTCGAGTGGTTCCGTGATAAACTAAGGGCGGGTGAGACCGAGATAGCTCTCCAATGCATTGGGTAACGCAAAGGAGTTAAACGCTAAGGTTTCTCCGAAGAGATATATGGAATATACTGTGATGGGTATTCCAAACGTAACCATGAGGGTTACTCCCTACGTAAGAATGTTATGAATGCCTCAAGTTACCTTTATGTCTTATGATTTCTATGATTTATTCATAAATCTTATGATTTCATGAGGTATCTTAAAGTTCTTATGGTTTATGAGTAAAGTATGATTTCATTGATTCTTATGTATACATGGACTAATGTTTTCTTTATATATTTTTATATCCCTTACTAAGCTTTTTATGCTCATCCCAAGTTTTTGAAATGTTTTTCACAGGTCAAGGGAAAGGTAAATGATGTGATGATAGTGTCGAGGAAGTATCAAGAAAGAATCCATGTTTTATTTTAAATATGTTTCCTTTGATGAAAAAAAATGAATACTGTCTTTGATGTAACCACCTTGTTTAAATGTGGAATTTAATGCATGATTTATGATCTAATTCTCTAAAACTCTAAACCTGAAAAGATCCTCAATGTGTATTCTTAAAATAACTCAAGATTAAGTAATTTTTAAGGCTGGGGCCTTATAGTTGGTATCAAAGGTCGGTTTAGATAACTTTAAGAGTTATAATTCTATTAAATGATTATCCAAAAATATTCTTTTTTCATTATGGTCAAATTGAAATGATATAGCATTTGAAGATTACCATGTTGCTTCATCTAAGACATGTTTGTTCAGAATTTTTTTCTATAGAGGAAATAGGGAAGCAGTGCTAGGAAGGCATAAAAAAGGAAATGATCTTCCAAATCAGCATCCTGAGATAGTCGGAATTGGAACTGAACAGTTTGTTGCAGTAATGGTGCAGTTGACTCAAGTGATAAATGGTGGTGGTATCCATGCATGAGATCAGCCAAAGCAATCGCAGAGGAATATGTCAGTGGTGGAACATTTCCTGAGGCAACATCCCCCATCATTCAGAGGATCATCTGACCCTATGCTATCTGAAGGGTGGATTAAAGCACTGGAGAATATTTTTGATGTCATGGGGTGTTTAGACAATCAAAAGGTTAGTCTTTTTGTTTACCGTTCGGAGGGTGAAGCAGATCAGTGGTGGTCGATAGTTAAAAATATCAGGTACGCTGATGAGATTGATGATCTTGACTGGGATGAATTCAAAGGTATGTTTCTTGAGAAATATTTTCCTAAGGCTGTTCGACTTAGGATGGAAAAACAATTCTTGGAATTGAGGCAAGAGGACGACTCAGTGGCTGCTTATAAAGAAAAGTTCACTTGATTGGAAAGGTATGCTCCAAATTTTATCTGAGACCTTGATAGTAAAATCAATCATTTTTACTCAAGATTAAAGCCATAATATTGAAGGGCATTAGCTTCTCGTGAGTTCAAAAGTTATGGAAAGCTTGTTCGATGTTCTGAGAAGGTGGAAATGGAGTTTTCCGATGATCAAGTGTTCTATGACAACCAATAGAAGAAGAGATCGAGGTGGCAGGAGAAAGGGAAGAATCCTTCAAAAAGGTTTGATGGTAAGAAAACTAAGTTTGAAGTTTGTGATAAATGTGGTAAAAACATGTTGGGGAATGTCTTTTGAATTCTAGAAAGTGCTTCTGATGTGGTAAGATGGGACATAAGGCTCGTGATTGCATTGAGAAAGATCAGGGTAATGGTAAGACCAAATTTGATTTACAATTAGTGAAATATTTCAAGTGTAATGAGATGGGTCATTATGCAAATGAGTGTTCGACAAAGAGCTCGAATGATAGGAAGCAGTCAGAATACAAGTAGAAAGGTGTGGTGAAATCCTTTGCAACTACTTCAGCAGATGTTGGGCCATAAAATGAAGTGGTATCAGGTACTTTTTTTGTTTTTTTTCAGATTATGCCAATGTGTTTTTTGATTTAGGGTCTACACATTCTTTCATCTCTGAAAATTTTTCTAGTAAATTGGGAATTCCATATCAAGAAATGACTCTTGAACTTGTGGTAAAAACACCTGGGGGAAATGTTGAGGCAAAAATAATTTATAAGAATCTTCCTATAATTATTCGTGGGAAGAATCTACTTACAAACCTTATTGTTTTACCTCTAGTAGAGTTTGATGTTATCTTGGGTATGGATTGGCTCTCTGTTTACCATGCTAAGATTGACTATAGATCTAAATAAGTTTATTTTCAGAAATACTTTTAGTTTGTGTATAAGAATGAACCCTTACTTTTGATAACATATCAAGAGGCTGAGAAACTTGTAAAAGATGGAAATTAATGTTACCTTGCACATATTATTGAAAACAAAGGAACCATTCAGATTAATGATGTTCTAGTGGTAAATAAGTATCCTGATGTTTTTCCAGATGAGTTTCCTAGAATAATACCAGATCGGGAAGTTGAATTTAATTTTGACTTAGTTCCTGATGCTAAGCCAATTCCAAAACTCCCTTATTGAATGGCTCAAATTGAAATTTTAGAGTTGAAGGAGCAATTGCAAGATTTATTAGAGAAAGGTTTCATTCGACCTAGCACATAACCATGGGGTGATACTATCTTATTTGTTAAAAAGAAAGATGGTTCAATGAGACTTTACATTGATTATAGAGCCTTGAATAACATCATTGTTAAGAATAAATATCATTTGGCTCATATCGATGATTTGTTTGATCAGCTCTAGGGAGCTAAGTATTTTTCAAAGATTGACTTGAGATCGGGGTACCATCATTTAAAGGTAAAGGAAGCAGATATTCTGAAGACTGCGTTTCGTACAAGATATGGCCATTATGAATTTTTAGTTATGCCTTTTGGGTTAACCAATTCACCTACTGTATTCATGGATCTTATGAATAGAATTTTCCATGAGTTCTTGGATAAGTTTGTGGTTGTTTTCATTGATGATATTTTGGTGTTTCTTAAAATTAAAGAGGAGCATGAAAGTCATTTAAGGGTTATTTTTCAAACCTTAAAAGAAAACAACTTGTATGGGAAATTCAGCAAGTGTGGGTTTTGGTTGCAACAAATTTCTTTCCTTGGTCACATTGTTTCTAAAGATGGAATAGTTATTGATCCTGCAAAAACAAAAGTTGTTGAATAATTGCCAAGACCCACAAATGTAACCGAGATTCGTAGTTTTCTTAGTTTGGTAGGATATTACCGAAGGTTTGTTAAAAATTTTGCATGGTTGTCTAGCCCATTGACTAAGCTAACTCGGAAGGGTGTTAAGTTTATATGGACAAAAGAATGTGATGATTGTTTTCAGGAATTGAAAAGAATATTGGTGAATGCTCCAGTATTGGCACTACCTTCCAGGAATGGTGAGTTTGTTATCTACAGTGATGTTTCATTGAAAGGACTTGGTTGAGCCCTAATGTAGAATGATCAGGTAATTGCTTATGCTTCACGTCAGTTGAAAACTCATGAGATAAATTACCCTACACATGATTTGGAATTAGTTGCTGTTGTTTTTGCTTTAAAAATTTAGAGGCATCATTTGTATGGTGTAAAGTGTGAAATATATACTAATCACAAAAGTTTAAAGTATATATTCACTCAGAAAGAATTGAACATGATACAGAGGAGATGGATAGAATTAATCAAGGATTGCGATTGCAAGATTCACTACCACCCAGGAAAAGCAAAAAAAGTGGCATATGCTTTGAGTTGAAAAAGTAATGCTTCATTAACCATGTTATGTTTGGAACGTGATACTTTGGTTAAGGATTTGATTAATTTTGGCTTGGAAGTTGTTGGTGCAGGAAATTATTCTATTTTGTTTCAGGTATCAGTGAAATCTTCTCTATTAGACAGAATTAAGCAAGCACAGAAGCAGGATAGTGAGTTGCAGAAAAAGGTAGAGCTAGTTTAGAAGGGTATGTTACCTGAATTCAACATTGATAATGATTTTGTTTTGAGATTTGGGAAGAGATTGTGTGTGCCTTGTGATTCACAGTTGAAGATAGAGTTGTTATGTGAAACTCATAGTTCTCCATTTTCAGTTCATCCAGGCAGTACTAAGATGTACAGAGATCTTCAAGAGTATTAATGGTGGGATGGAATGAAAAGTGATATTGTTGATTTTACTGTGAAGTGTTTGACTTGTCAACAGGTTAAAGCAGAGTGACAGTTACCAAAAGGGATCATTCAGCCTTTACCAGTGCCAGAGTGGAAATGGGAGAATATATCCATTGACTTTGTTGTGGGATTACCGAAGACACCTCAAAGTAATAATGCAATCTGGGTTATTGTTGATCATTTGACTAAGTCTACTCATTTCCTTGCTATACGAGATAATTTTTCCCTAGATCAACTTTCTCGATTGTATCTTAAAGAGATAGTTAGGTTACGCAGAGTTCCACTCTCCATTGTATTTGATCATGATCCCAGGTTCACTTCTAACTTTTGGAAAGGCCTTCAGAAGTTGTTGGGTACTAAATTAAATTTTAGTACAACTTTTCATCCTTAATCAGATGGGCAGTTAGAATGAACAATTCAGACTTTGGAGGATATTCTACATGCTTGTTCGATGGATTATCAAGGAAGTTGGGACCAACATCATTCATTGGTTGATTTTTCTTATAATAACAGTTTTCATTCCAGTATACAGATGGCACCATTTGAGGCATTATATGGGAAGCAATGTCAAACTCTATATTTTTGGGATAAAGTGAGTGAAAGGAAGTTGATGGGACCATAATTAGTAGAAGAGTTGGAAGAAATGGTTCAGCTGATACAGAAACACATTAGAACAACTCAGAGCAGGCAGAAAAGTTATGCAGACAATAGGAGGAAAGATCTCTCTTTTGAAATGGGTGATTATGTCTTCCTCAAAGTTTCACCATGGAAAAGTGTGATGTGATTTGGTAAGAAAGGAAAGCTGAGTCCAAGGTTCATTGGACCCTATGAAATTCTAGAGAAAGTTGGAACAGTTGCGTACCGAGTGGATTTACCTCCAAGTTTTTCCCAGGTACACAATGTTTTTCATGTTTCGATGTTGAGAAAGTATATACCAGATCCATCTCATATTTTGAGTCCAGAGGTAGTTCAGCTGGAAAAGAGTCTATCTTATGAGGAACAATCGGTCCAGATTCTTGACCATGGGGAGAAAGTGTTGCGGAATAAGGTGATTTATCAAGTAAAGGTTTTGTGGAAAAACCACATGATTGAAGAGGCAACATGGGAATCTTAAAATTCAATGAGGGATAAATACCCCCACTTATTCGATAAGTAAATAAATTGCGGGGACGAGATTTTCTAAAGGGGGAAAGGATGTAACATCCCAAGTAAGTAAAAGAATAATATATTTTCATATCTATATCTATATATGAATTAGATATTGCATTAGAGGCTTAAAATGATAATGAATCCAATTTTAAGCATAAATATTCTAATATTTTTAAAAAATTGTTTTACCGCCTTTTGATGGAAAAACATTTTTAAATATAATTTTTGACAATTTTATAAGCTCTATTTGTCAAAATAAACAATTTATTTAGAATTGGGACATTTAAATTTACTTTGGATAAATTTTTGGTATTTTTCTGACAATGTTTATTTTCAATGAATAGTGAAAAATACTGCATTTTACTTCAAAACTGCTTTTTCATCTAATCTAATTATATAGTTAGATTATCCTTTTAATTGGTTTTAAAGTTTAATTATAATATATTTTTACCATTTAATTCAATGGTGGTCATTGGAATTAATTTCACTTTGAAATTGGACATAAACAAGTGTCGATCTTTTGATAGATATTGTTTCTTAAAAACATACAATTTGTTTTGACAACGGAAATTATTTTTAAATTAATTACTGTAATTTTTGTGTTTGGAATTTGGTAAAATGGATTCCATATTTGGAATCAGAATTTCCAAATTATGTAATTAAGACTCTTTTGTTTTTGGACATTATGAATAGTAACGACGGTAATTATCTTTAATTATCGTGATTAATTAGTAATCGGGTAGTTAAGGGTAATAAAATAATATCATAATAATATAAAATTAACCTAACATGTGTCCAAATCCTCTTTTTTGATTCATGGCCGACATTGGGGATCTTTTTACCGAACTTGAGGGCCCATGGAGTCACATGGATGTAATAGTGACATTTATGGCATTATTTTTAGAAAAGAAGAGAAATATAACATAGGTTTGTATATCCTAAGTAAAAAAAAATTAATTTTGTTTACATAAATGATCTTTTAGACTATAAATAGTCATTGGAAATATAAAAATATTTCCTATATCATGGTATTTTTTTATAATTTTTATACCTTAAATAAATTTATTTATTTATGACACCATGATGATGCAGTGATTACCTCATTAATGAACGATTTAAATAAAATGGAAAGATAAGGTAAAATATAAGACTTACACTTGTCGAAAACCTATTTTATGGGTGGATTTTGAACCCTTATTACCTTATCCTCAAAATATATCATTTTGGGACCTTTAAAAGCCGAAAATCATTTTATAATAAAGTAACATTTCAAGACTTTCCAAAAGTGACCCTCCTCCCACTTATAAAAGGCCCCTGCATCTACCCTCTTACCCACACCTCTCAAGCCCTTGGATCATCCAACCTATGCTCATATTATCTCTCCACATCCCTCTATTACTCCTAGAAGCCTCACTTTGGGCAGAAGTCTTTCCAAGGAATCCTTTGGCTCAAATCAAAAAGAGTTACCCGATTTAGAGGTAATGTCTTCTCTTGAGTTTCTTTCTTTTATTTTCCTTCTTCACTCACCACTATCTTCTTATTATTTGACCCCATAATAACACCAGTATCCTCAATATACTAGGATGTTGTTATGATAAGGATTCTACCTACACTCACACACACCTCCATCTAATGGTTAAAGAACATACTGTTTCTGTGGATGGCGAATTACTGTCACACGAAACGATGATTGTTCAATCTTCTTTTAACACCTTTAATGGTGGCCATTATAATGGAACTATATTTATATATGATATATAATATATTTATTTCCTCTATATGCTTCTATATTTTATTTTTAAAACATACCTTTATGCTTTTCATGTTGTGCAAATGCGATAATTTCATATGAGGAAGTGTGGACTACCGCCCCCTCAAGTGATGTGACTCATTCATTCCAAACATGGAATTTATAAATAATGTAATTAATGAACTTATGTTACCTATATAACATATATATTATACTATAATTATAATATATCTATGTATCATTTAGTTTTAAAGTCCATTAATATGAAAAAAAAATGAAAGTAGCGTTCATGCGTACGTACGGCCTACCGTCTCTATGAACTGTACATTTAATTTCTTATCTCCAAACATTATGGAATATTATTAAATACATATATACTGGATATATATTATATTTAAATCATTAACACCATTCTATAGATTATGTACTTATAACTACATGGACAATTCTCTTCAAACAAGTTTATTTTTGACTCATGTACCGAACATCGACAAAACGTATGATATGAACTCACATAATTAACTAATTATTATAACATGATAATATGTGATATGAATTAAATAATAAACTTTAAATTAATTCCTTAATAAATTATAAATTTACCAAAGTTTATTATTCAGGAATATAAAGAAACGAACAAGACAAATCGGACTTGAGGTAAGGGACTTCGTCTCAATCTCCTTTCGTTGAGGCATACTTCAATTTATATACGACCTTAATTTATTAGTTGTATAATAAACCCTTTTGACTTTTAATTTAATTCAAAAGTAATCTTTTTAGATGAAGCATTTTACTAAATGACAAAAGGAATGTTTTTGTCTTACGTATGCGGCGACAATGACTTCTCCGTCGCCGTGACTATTATTTGAGTTTCGGCTTCCTCTACAAGCCATAACTTTTTAAAATGAAAAATAAATATCATGTTTTACTTTTCTTTTATTTTGTTATTTAAAATGGTTTTGATAATGTTTTGATTATATCAATGTGTTGTATTGATATCTTGTGATTGAAATGTGGAAATGTTATGTTTCCTTTATGCATGTTTTATGTGATATGATTATGTTATGGTTCTTGGGCATTGTTTATGAAGTCAGGTGGTTCCATGATAAACTAAGGGCAGGTGAGCCTGAGATAGATCTCCAATGCATTGGGTAACATGAAGGAGTTAAACGCTAAGGTTTCTCCGAAGAGATATAGGGAATATACTGTGATGGGTATTCCAAACGTAACCACGAGGGTTACTCCCTACGTAAGAATGTTATGAATCCTTCAAGTTACCTTTATGTATTATGATTTCTATGAGTTATTCATAAATCTTATAATTTCATGAGGTATGTTAAAGTTCTTATGGTTTATGAGTAATGTATGATTTCATTGATTCTTATGTATACATGGAATAATGTTTTCTTTTCATATTTTTATATCCCTTACTGAGATTTTTATGCTCATCCCAAGTTTTTGAAATGTTTTTCACAGGTCAAGGTAAAGGTACATGATGTGATGATAGTTTCAAGGAAGTGTCAAGAAAGAATCAATGTTTTATTTTAAATATGTTTCCTTTGATGAAAAAAAATGAATATTGTCTTTGATGTAACCACCTTGTTTAAATGTGGAATGTAATGCATGATTTATGATCTAATTCTCTAAAACTCTAAACCTGAAAAGATCCTCAATGTGTATTCTTGAAATAACTCAAGATTAAGTAATGTTTAAGGCTGGGGCCTTATATATAAGTAAAATTATAACCCTTTAATATTAAAAAAAATCATTACCATAATTATGATTAAAATTTGTTAACCAATGGGTTTAACCAACAGTTAAGGTTTGAAATGAAATATAAACCTTTATAAGTTTCATGGTATGATGATATTTAGATATTATACTCTTTTTATTCAATATATATAAATTTGGAATCATTTTTCTTAAGAACAAATTAATTATATTTTAATCATTTTAGTAATTCCAAGCGCGCCATTTCCCTCCCTTATAAAAAGACACTCATTCTCTCTTTTATTTACACCACATTGATCAATTTTAGATTAATGAAAACCAGTTCAATTATATTATATAATTCACTATAAATTAATTAGATATTCTGTTATTCTTAAAATACCATTCCAAGCATCCTTTAGAAAGGATCTAATGGAGGCTTACTAAAGAAGAGGTAATCATCTTACCCGACCTCTTTCGATTTAATTCTTATTATACCTCCTCCAAATATAGTCATTAATCATAAAATAATAACTTAATTATCATAAATATACTAAAATTTTATTATTGTTATGTAACAACTAATATAAACCCTCTTTTCTATCAAATGAGAAGTGAATGTATCGCTCGTGCGTATGTGTGGACTACCGGAGCTCCACGTAGCGATGCAATTCATTTTCCATCACTGTATTTCATGCATGGTTATTATGATGGGTTTAAAGTTTATATATGATATTTATTACATAATCATACTTATATAATTAAAATATCATATCTAACTTCTTACCTCACTGTCTGTTGGAAAATGATAACGACGCTTATGCGTACGTGTGCTCTACCACACCCATGGAGCGATGTAATTTGTTTTTCATTTTTGTTTTACATGGATTGTAATAAGGATACATTTAATGAATATATTTTATATTTATAATATTATAATTATTTTTTAAATTTAAATTATTATTTTCCTTTTTTTGTTCCAGCTGTCAAAAAGTGAAAACAACGTCCTTGCATACATACGGTCTACTATCTCCATGAACAATGTAATTAATTTTTCTATCTATAACTTTTATGTAAGATTATAAATATTTATATATTGAATATATGTGATTTTTATATCATAAATAACATTATTTTTATGTTGGAACCATGATAAATACACAAGTACTAGAACTATTGAACAAAAATTCTCATGAAAAACGAAACAGTTAACACACATAAATGACGGTTTTGATAAAAAAAATATTAATAAATTGGTGTTGAGATATTATAAGTGGATCATATATGATATTATGAGTATGTAAATGAATATTTTATATAATTATATTGAAATTAAATTTATTATATTGTAGTTTTAAAGCTCTTTTAAAGCAAGTCTAACCCAAGGTAAATGATTTTCGTCTCACTTTTGTTTCTATGTGACACATGCCATATTCACTACTTGTATCATTTATATGGTGTGTATACTACCCATTAATTTATTTGATGATTATTATAATTAAAATTATGGTATATACATATCCATATAAGGTTATTTCTTTCATGGGTATTATGATTCAATAGTTACCAAAGCGGTAAGAGATTTATGTTACAATCTCATTGTTTATCAGGATTGTTTATGATTAAGTTTACGATGATGAAATTTCATGATCTGTCTCTCAATAATCTCATGGGATTTATTCTAATATGTTTATTTATTTAGAATACATGTTTTAATTTCATTTTCCTCACTTTAAGTACTCAATATATTGAATGAACATTTTAAATAAAAAATAACTTTATTCTCCTTTTGGTGGAAAATAATTTTTCTTCCATATCATTATTTTCTAATTTTTTTAAACAATAATTTTACTATTGTCCTATTATTACTACTAATTTTTTAATTTTTACAAACTTTTTTAAATGTAATATTCTCTCCATTTTTAGAATGGGGTACTTTTTCCTTTTTATCAAAAATGTGAAGGGAATATTTTTTTAACGTACACAACATGAATTGAATTTCCCCCTATCATGACCACTTAATGATTTGAATCTTACTTTAAAAGTTTCCAAGTCTATTTTCAAATAAAATTTTTTCCTTAATATTTGGGATATTTTTATAATTTAATAAGTGATTTAAAAATGAAAAGGGTATTTTCCTCAATAAATATTCAAGTGATCTTTTAAAGGAATTTTTTATCTGTGATAACATCCTTTGATGTTACTTAGTATTTACTGGAGATATGATCCAATGATACCATATTTATTATTTCTCTGGATGGTTTATGGTTGTGATGATTAAATATCGATGAAACTCATTTTTATTTCCATGAGTTAAGTTGTGAGGAATGTATTTATGATCTTATAAAATACATATGAATGGATTTATAATTATGTGATGGTTGGGCCCAGAATTATATATCCCTCCAATTCATTGGGTAAATGTTAATGTTTTATGATCTCAAAGGGTACATGAGAGGTTATCCCAATCTCAAAAAAATATGGTACATAGGAGGTTATCCCAAGCCTGAAATTGGGTGCATGGGAGGTTATCATGTTCCCAAAGAAGGTACAAAGATGGTTATCCCAAGACTAACAAGTTGTCAATGACTTAGTCGGTATCCTTGAAATAATATTTCTATGATTATAATTATTCCACACTTTATGACACTCTTTTAGGACATGATATTACGCCAATGTTATGTTCTCGTGGATCATGTTCTTTGATCCTTTTATGATTCATGTATTATGATCTATCAATATTTAAGACAAACTCATATTTATGTTATAAGAATTGATGGGTATGATTTTCAATGGTTAAGATCATGTTCTAATACACATTATTCTCATGTTATTTTTAAATGATCATTGATATCTACCTTTTTTACCATTACTGAGCATATGATCTCACCCTTTATTATGTTTCATTTTCCCCGATATATGAATAAAAGTTTAAAGTATGATATGTCTAATAATGTTTGTAGTTATAAAGAACTTACTAGAAGATAATGTATATCTCTTACAATTTTTTTTATGTATCCAAGTTTCCAAAGACACTAAAGCTTTATGGTTCTATCAAGGATTGCAATGTTATTAATTTAAAATAATGTAATATCTATGTATAAAAATTATGGGTCACTATACAACCCAATATTTATAAAGGTTTGTTGCACTAAATCATCATTGATGAAAAATTTTATAAAAAAGTACAATTTCTCCCTCAAGACATTAATCCACTATGGTGTTGCAATAGGATTGAGTCATGAAAAAATTCAACAATCTCACATATGACCAATGAACTCATAGCTTAAGTATTACTTCCCTTAATACGACCAAAGTGTCTTAATACTGTTTTACAATTTGATTATATACCTCATTCTTAAAAACATTAAAAAATTTAAAGGGTTTAATGTTATAGATCATAAAATATAGTTAAAATAATAACTAAAATCATTAGTAAATGTTACAATGTACATGTAACCACAACTTTATTTTACACTAGTTGGATCATATATATAACTATCTATTTATGCAAAAATCATATTAGCTTTCTTAGATTTTCCATTAAAATGTGATTTAGTCATTTTTCAAAAAAATATGAACCATTTACATAAAATGATTCATTATCAAATTATTCTAATAATTCATCCACATAAAGACTTTAAATGCATTTCTCATTTATATGTCCAAGTAAACAAATACAAAGATACAAGGTGTTGAAATCATTAACATTGACTGTCTTATTTTGAATGATATAAATTATATTAACCATATATATAATATATAAACCATTAATACTATTTATAAATCCATAAAACATTTCATTCACTAATATAAAATAGGTTTTTTTCTTAATAATGAAATAAAGTACTTTCTGGTAAAAACAAGAAATAAAAATAAAATTTCAATTTATACCCGAGACATAGTAACAATTTTCTAATTCTAGAATTAATACCCTAAGTTGATGTAAATAAAATGTTCCTACCTTTAATGAAATAACCCTTGATTTGTTCCCAAGATGTAGACATATCAATAAAATAAAAAACATACTTTTCATAATTTTATTAGAAGCGGTTTTGAGAAACTACCACTAATTGAAGAACCGTAGGCTTTTATCGGTTCACCCTGCTTTATTAACAGTGGTTAACTATAGTTTATGAATAATTAAATATTATCAGCGGTTATTTAAAAATCCACCAATAATATTTTTTAGCAAATCTTATTTTAAAACATCCTATATTCAAACACTATTATCAAAACTGCAACATCTCTCCTCAACTTTCTTCCATAGCGTGAAGCCCTCAGGCCCTCCCTCCCTAATGAAAACCTCCATATAATTCTTTCCTATGCCATTCTTCCCTCCCACGAACCTCCCATTTCCTTTTACTTCTTCCTCTGAGCCTCTTTTTATCTTTTCCAATCCCCCCTTCTCCTTCTTTGAAGCGTGTTATCCTTCTTCATCGTCAGTCATGTGAACTTCCCCATTTTGGTTCATTTCTTCTTAGTACAAGGTAAGTTTCTAGAACCTCTACTATTATCTTTTCATTATTATTCGATGATTTCATTGACCTCCATGAGATTTACCTAGGGATTTCGAATTAGAGATTTAGATATTTGTATAGGTGGGCTATAAAGTCTTATTTTATCATGAATTGGGGATTTATGGATACGTCTGTCTAGGATATATTTACATTTTTAATTCATTTATAATTTTAATGAATATATGATATGTATATAATTTTTTGCTAATTATGAGGGTAAACTATTTTGGCCTAGTTTTCATTTCTTTATTGATTTTTTGGTTTGTTTGGATGCATTCATGAATTATGTTTTTTTTTGTTTTCTTAGTGTCATTTCGTTAACACATTGTAGAGTAATTGTTATTTAATTATTTTTTATATTTTTTTATATGTTATATGATATATTTATTTCATAAAATATAAAATCATAATATCAGTTGATTGTAGAGTAATTGTTTTATTTTTCCCTCAAAGAACACGCTCAATGAACCTCAGAAAATTCAAACTCCAGTATCTATTGTAACGTGGGCGCTTCCCGTTTCGACATCCTAGGCCCCTTCGCCTTCTCTTAATTGCCCTCCGGACCCCCCCTATCCCCTTCCTGGTGTTCCTCTCCATCGCCTATCGGTGTCCCGCCTCTGCCCCCCTCTCTCAAGGATGCTCTTCTTCGTCCCCCACCTCTGATTCCTCCAGATCTGCCTTCTTTTCCTCAGTTTTTCCCGGGGGGAATCTGGTCATCTTTTCTAGAAGGATCGCCAGTGCTTGACTTCCCTACAGAAGCATCTGCAGAAGAACACACCCTGAAATTCTTGGACACGTCCGTGGCACGCATCTGCGTCGAGATGGATGTTTCTCTGTCTCTTCTGAAATGGATTTCTCTAAGAGCAGGAGAATCTCTCTCTTGGTGGAAAAACCTAGTGTACCATTTTCCGGCGTGCTCCTGTGCCGTCTGTCATCTTTAGGGTCACCCGACTACAACATTCAGGAAAATTAAATGTGGTTTCCATCCAGAGACCAAACCATATTTAGGTTTCTCGGAAAGGTCTCAGAAGGCTGCGGTTCAATTTAGATCCTCTTTTCCAGATCCAGTGCTTCAACTAGGGTTGATTGCTTTGTCATTTGGTTCAGAGATCTGAGAGGTTCCGCCTCCTCTAGCTTCTCCTTCTCTCACGCCATTAGAAGCTTCCTATCCTGGCCTGGAAATGGTGATCTACAATCCTCAGTTATTTCCCAATCCAATTATTCCGGACTCTCTGGAGCCTCAGGCTACCCCCGAAGTAATTTGGTGCTAACCTCGGACCCTGCTCTCCCAATCCCTCTGGCTTCTAAAGATCCCGAGTGTGTGTCTCCACTTCATCTATCCAATAGCTTTTTGCTTCTCATAGAAGCATTGGAAGATGAGATTGATTTAAGGGGGATCTTCCCTACAGGTCCACCTTCAGCTACAGGTGTCCAGACCAGATCCTAGAAGAGGAAAGAGTTGTCTCATTCTGTTGCTTATCCGCATCAATCCTCGTTGTTGGGCGACAATTCAAGACTCCCTTCCTCCCAATGTTCTCCTTCATAGTCTGGAACACTCGTGGATTGGGAGCTCAGGTTAAAAACGATTTTATAGCTAATGAGAGTCGCAATAGCAGTATCTCCCTTTTTGTAGTTCTGGAACACAAACAATGTTTCTCCCGAATTAATGAGTTTTCTCGGAGGATAGGCATTCGCGAATACATGCATGGTCATCCAAACAATCAGCACATATGGATGTTCTGAAAACCCAATCGTAGTGTTGAGATGGTGGACATTTCAGATCATTACATCACAAAAAAGGTTAGTAAAGGTCTTAGCATCTTTTTCATTATTTTTTTATGGTAATTGTGACTCTTCCAAGAGAGATGAGATCTGGCAAGGCCTCAGGTCTTTCAACCCAGAGGAAAAATCTTGGATAGTTACAGGAGACTTCAATGTGATTTTGGAAAACTCATAGAAGAAAGGTGGTAACCTATACTCCAGGAAAGAAATATAGGAATTTTCCTCTTTACGACCCTAAATTCACTTGGTGCAATAACCGTAAGGGAGCCAACCACACATTGTGTCGTCTATATCGTTGCCTAGAGAACATCCATGTCATCTCTTCCTACCCATCAATTAAGGTGAAACATATTGTTAGAGCTTTATCCGACCATTCACCGATCACGGTATCTCTTCTTGGGAGCAGAGATCGTACTGGCTGCTTTTTCTTTTCAAAACGCTGGAAAAAAATTATGGGCTATTCAAAGGGAGTGAGAGCATCATAGAATGAACCGGTGTAAGGAAACAACTATCTAGGTCTCCACAATAAATTGAGATGATTAAAGGGGGACTTGATTCAATGCCTTGAGAGGCAGCAACCTAATGTGAATGACATTTCCTCCTTAAAATATGAGTTATAACACATGGAGGTGTCCCTTGAAGATTCATGGAATGAATACCTCTTCTATTATATGGTCCAAAAGAAAAACATCTTAGATGAGCTCCTTTTATAAAATGAACGTATGGTCTATGAACAATGTATGGTTACATTCCTAAAAGAAGGGGACAAAAACACTGCATACATCCATGCATGCATCAAGGAGAAAAAGAGGACTTCTCAACCCAACATCCAAATGAGAAATGAGTATTTTACCAATAACATTGAAGTTGTGGGAGGTATGGCCAATACTTTTATCCATTCTATTCTTTATAACCCTAACCCCAACATCCAAAAAGGTTATATGGGTGGTCATGCTAATCTCTTTGATAACATGCCTTGCGTGGTCTCTGTCTCTGATAATGACATCATTTGTTCCTTTCCGACAGAGGAGGAAATCAAGGAGGCTGTATTTTCTCTTCATCAGGATAGCTCTCAAGTTCCTAACAGCTTCCCAGGATCCATTTATGTGGCTTCTTGGGATACGGTGAAGGCTGGTCTCATTAAGATGATCCTAGAATTTTTTAGGGGAGGACATCTTCCCAGAGTTTCTTGTGCTACCTCCCTTGTCCTCATTCTAAAGGTGAAAGATCCCTCTTCTTTGAGTCAATATAGGCCAATAAACATGTGCAATTTCCCCTACAAGGTGCTAGGAAGTGTTCTAAATAGAAGACTTACCTCATACTTGTAGTTATAGATATCAAGTGAGCACCATGGGTTTATTCAACAACGGTCCATCCAAGTAGCTATTGGTATTTCTCAAGAGATGATATCTGATATCAATAAGAAATTTCATGGATCCAATATTAAGAAATTTCATGGATCCAATATTGCTATCAAAATAGACATGGATAATGCATATGATAGAACTGAATGGGGATTTATTTTGAGGGTTCTTTCTGGTATGGGTTTCTCAGCTCAGAATGCAGACTTGTTTTTTAGGTGTTTCAGTTCCTCCTGGTTTTCAATCATTTTAATGGGCAGGAGATTTGGTTTTTTCAAAATATTTCCAGAGACTTAGACAAGGGGATCCACTACCCCCAAGTCTATTTATTTTGGTATAGGATACTCTCAACAGGATGATAAATAATAACCATGAACAAGGAATTATCACCCCTAATAAATGCAGGTCGCATTCCCAAGGGGTCTCCCATCTCATGTTTGCAGATGACACACTTCTTTTTGCCAATGGAAATAGGAGATCAGTCAAAGGTGTTAATGAAACCTTGGAAGATTATTGTACATGGAGCGGAAAATATATCAACCGCAATAAAAGCATCTTTTTTATTTCAAGACATTGCGCGGAGATCCGGATTCATTCAATTGAGTTGACCTTGGGAATTCAAAGAAGGAATTTTTCCACGGGAGTACATAGGAGCTCCCATCTCCTCGAGTCTCCTGCAGATTCATCACTTCGATAAAGTGGTTGAAAAAAATGTGACTCATATTAACAATTTTAAGAACAAATTTCTTTAGTTCGGTGGAAGAATAACTTTGGTTAATTATGTAATTTCCTCAATTCCAATGCATATCCTCTCGATCCTTAAGGTGCCTAAATCAGTTATTAAGGAGATAGAATCCCTCATGTACTCATTCATATGGGACGCCCACTCGGAGGGGAGGTGTCAGTGGGCTTCCTGGGGAAAAATGGAAAGACCCTATAATGAAGGCGACATCAACCTTATATTTGTGAAGGAAGCAATGAACAACTTGCATGCTAGATTAGCTTGGGAACACATTCAAGGACAATCACTTTGGACATCTTTCACTGCTACCAAATATGGTCGACCCTCTCCTTTCCCTAGGGAAAATGCTTCAGTGCTTTGGTAGACGCTCAAAAATCTCATTCCAAACTTGAAATGCAATATGTGATGGGTAATCGATCGAGGTGATATTAACTTCTAGGATGATAATTGGGTTGGATCTAGACCTGTATTCCCGAGTTTCACTATTCCAAACATATCCTTTCATCAAACAAGTGCATATCTTGGCTTCATCCGAGCGATTCTCAACGAATAACAATAGCAGGTATTTAACCTTATTTCCCTTACCCTCGAACCGGACAGATGTATATTCATAGGATCTCCATCGGGGGTCTTCAACACCAAGGAATACCGTCGAACCATAATCTCCAACGATGATCTCGATCCATGGGGAAGATTTCTTTGGTTTAAGGAGGTCTCGGCGAAGTACAAATCCCTGATATGGCGAGGTGCGCAAAAATTCTCTACCCACCAATGATGTAATCTGTCGTAAGGGCATTCTGATGGTCTCAAAATGCTACTACTGCACCAACCCCAAAGAAGAAACAAGCCTCCACCTATTTTTCACAGGTGATTGGGAAATGGAAATTGGGTGTTAGTAGGTGATTTTGCAAGAATGTCAATGGATGCCTCCATCGGTAATGATTTCTTTCAATAATGGCTCCAAGGCACTGAGAATAATTTACATAAAATGAAGGTGCAAATCATCATTCTCACTGTTGGGTGCTGGTGTTTATGGAATGCTTAAAACAAATCCTGCATAAATGGACACAGGAGCTCAAGTCTAGCCCTGGTTGTGAGGAATAAGTGTGTGGTAGACGATCTTGAAATTCTTCTCAAGCACAGGGAGCCTGCTCCCTCTTTAAGACACCATATTCCTAACTATATCCTTGATGTGAGCACAACCAGTCCCTTATTGGGATGTTGGGTGTGCTGGAGACCTCCAACAGACGGGATCAAGCTTAATATGGACGGTTCCTACAGTATGGGGGGTATGAGTGGTGGAGGCCTGGTACGGGATAAACACAATTCTGTGATTTATGATTTCTCAGCTTATTTTGGCACAAGTGATTCACTTAGGTGGAGGCTAAGGCCATGTTACAAGGCTTGTAACTTCATATCAAATAACATCACAGTGGAAGTAGTAGAAACCGACTCCTAGGTTATCCATGAATCTCTCATGGGGCAGATCCACCCTCCCTGGATAATCATCTATCACATTTGGCAATGTAAATAAATCATCAATGAATGGATGGAAATCCTTCACACCAGGCATAAAGGGAACCAAGAAGCAAACTATCTCACCTCTAGGGATACTTGGACCCACTCTTTACATACTTTTTCCAGCATGGGTTCACTACCTAATGAGTTTGTGAACATAGTTGTAGGTGATGATATTGGCCTGCATTTTTATAGACCCCCTTGATCAGAGTGTGACTCAATGCATCCTTGTATCTAGTTGGTTTTTTTATCCATCCTTCATGAATAAAAGTAGTAGTATTGTGACTAATGTACATTATGTTTTTAATATATATATTTATTAATAGGGTATAAATGAATATAATTTGGATTAATTTTCTCTATAATACACCTACACATGTTAAGAGGTTGGAGGATTTTTTAAATTGTTCAATTGCAATTTGATCCGTAGATGAAAGAATAAGATATATATGTCCTAATTGTAATTTCAAAAAATCGTTAAAAATATGTAAATTTTATGAGCATTTGATAGTGAAAAAATTTCCTAATAGATTTATAAGATGTATTAGAAAAAACGTAATTTAGAATTATAGAAATTTTGACATTTGGCCATCAGCAAAATAAATAAACTATTTCTCCACTAGTGAAGAATGAAATTTAGAACTTGATTAAGGATGATTTCGGCACTACAACGAAGCATGGTGAATATTTCCACATATCATTTGGGTCTCATTGTGATTTTCTAGAGATTAATACAATAGGGAAGAAGATTGAGTGATCAAATGAGTTTTATGAATTATGGATGATTGAAATTAGGAGTTATATGAAGGATATAGAAAATATAGAAAATATAGAAAATTATTCTTTCTATTGAAGTTATTCCATATTAAGTGCATGTGTGTAATTATAGATAAAGAAATGTCGAAGATAATTGAATTACTTCATTATGAATTTGTTAAAGATAAGGACCCTAAATCATTTTATTAGATGAAGAAATTCTTTAACAAGGCTGGTCTGAATAATTCAAAGATACATGCATGTCCTAATGACTGTATGTTGTGTCAGAGAGAAGATTCAGATAAAGAAAAGTGTATAATATGTTTTATGTATAGATGGATACTAGTGAATCATAATGAATGTTAGAATGAATGTACTATAAAAAAATGGAAATAAAACTACAGTGAAGTTTTTATGTTACTTTTCATTAAAACCATGATTGAAAAGATTATTAATATCTTCTAAGATGACGGAGCTAGTGAAGTATCATGTCATGGGAAATAAAATTATGGGTTTATATGATATCCAAGTTATTATAATACCAAAAAAGAAATTTACTATTTTTATCCAAATATATTTTCAAATCCTATGAATGTGCATTAATCATTGTCCACTAAGGGAATTAATCTATTGAGACTCCAAGTATAACTTTTAGTTTATGTCCAGTTATTGTCATCCCTTATAACCTACATCCTTGAATGTGTATGCAACAAATTTCTTTCATTATTTTGATGATCAATATAAGAAAGTTTTTTTTGGAAATGACATCGATGTATAAATCTATCCTCTTATACAACAATTGTAATAGTTATGTGGTAATGGTGTAGATATATATAATGTATCTATAGATGAATGTTCAAAATGTGTGTTGTTCAAATATGAATAATTATATATTTTCCTGGATTTGGAAATGTGTTTGATTGGAATACTCACACTGGCCAGTCATGTCCAATTTTTAACTTTGACTATGAGCCTAAAAGACTACCATAAATCAGAAAGTAGTGTTTCATGTGCCATCGTTGATTCAAAGATTCATCTCATAGATATCAGTTTAATAATTCATGATTCAATTCATAAAATTATTTGAGGCCACCACCAAAATTATTATATGGTTCAAAAATCATGTCACAATTATGTTGTATAATTTAAAAAATAGCATCGGTTAAAAATTTCTAGGAAAAGACTTCGAATATCATCAGATACAGTTGGTACATAGCTATTAAAGAAACAAAGTTTTTTTTCCAAACATCCTTTTTGGGAATTTCAATTCTTATGTTATAATATTAATGTTATGTATAGTGGAAATAATGTACATAAAAATTTGGGTTTTACAATATTGAATGAGTATAGAAAATCAAATGATCACATTAATGCATATATGGACTTACAAGAAATAAATATAAAGAATCATTTATGGAAAAATGAAATTGGAATATATCTTATAATTGTTTTTCCAATGAAAAAGAAAGAAAAAAATCTATTTTCCATTAAATACGCTTTTTTTGAAATTACCTGATGAATATTCAAGTAACATTTCAAGATGTTTTTACTTAAAACATCATAAATTACATGGTCTTAAAAATCAAGACACACATATTTTTGATGGATAAATTTATACCTTTAACATTGCATAAATTGTTACATGATAAAATAATAGTAGTAGTTATTGAGTTTTACACATTATTCAAACAACATTTTGAGAAATCATTAAAACCCATTAAGCTTGAAAAACATAAATAAGTAATTGTAATGTCACTTTATAATTTTGAGATGATATTCCCTATATCGTTTTTCACCATGACAGACCATCTAACTATGCATTTAAAAAAGGAAGTTAGGGTTGGATGGCTCGTACATTATCGATGGACGTATCTGGTAAAGTGATATTATAATCTTACTTCTTTATCATTACAACATTAAAATTATCATACTCATCACATAAAATGGTTTATCCTTCCGTGTTCCTTTTTAAATTGTCTATCTAGGTCATTTGAAGTATTTTGTGAGAAACAATGCTCAACCAGAAGGCTCTATTGGTGATGGTTATATAGTTGAAGAATGTCTTACCTTTTCTTCAAGGTATTTGGATAATATTGAAACATGATTCAATCAAGTTGTACATGTTTATGATAATAAAAATCAATTCAAAACCTATAATAAATCAACAAGCATTCTAATGTTGGGTCGTTATGTTGGGAAACTATCATTATTATCATTGACAGAAATATAGTTCATACAACCACATATATATTTTCTACTCAATAGTGATATTAAAAATCCTTTCATTGAAGACTTGAATATGAAAAAATAATATGAATTTGTATTCAAACACGAAATGAGAAATAGATAACAAAATTCATTAACAGATACATTATTGATTAGTTTGCATGTCATGTAAGATCATAATCAACTTCATATTCATAAAATATGGATATAATTATTTTATTTAACTAAAAATATTTTATATTTATACATATATATCATGAATGTTTGTCATCAACCTATAGTTCAAAATGATTTAAAATATTTGAATCAAGGTCCTTTGAAGTAGTGTTGAAGATTTAATGCTTATAATATTAATGGATTTAAGTTTCGTATAGTTTTTATGTGTAGTTTTTTAAAACAAAAAAAGTGGAATCTTTAAAAAAATTCTCAAACTCTGGATACTATGGAAAGTTGATTAACATTTTTGAATTAAATTATCATGGAAAATTTTTAGTTTTAATATTCAAATGCAAGGGGGTTGGTATTTATAGGGGCATAAGGAAATATTTGTTACAATTTACTGATGTCAAATTATCTCGGTTGATCGATATTTGCGAGGGTGAAGAACGTGATTCATATATTTTGGATTCAAAATCTAAAAGGGAATATTATGTGGATAAAAAAGTTTATAAAGGGTGGAGTGTTTTAGTTAATGTAAATAAAAGAGGTTTTTATGATATGGGTGATGAATTTGCAGAACTTTTTTATGATAATGAACCTCATCAGTAATAGGAGATTAACCTATCCATCTATTATGATATTGAAATAGTAGGTCTTGTAAGGTAGAGTGAAGATGATGAAATCATATTAATAGTGGGGTGGAAATAATATGGTCAAAGATGAATTAATTGATTGTATACTCAGTCCTCTTCTAACTTATCTATTATTTATTTATCTAGAATACATGATATTAATTAATCTATGTACATTATTTTCAAAATATTTTCTTGTTTTATATCATATATCTTGTTCTAACTTATTTTATATTCTTTTTAGATGTAGGAATGCTAAAAACCCAAAAACAATTAAAGATACGAGTAGGTCCTACATGACTCCTTTGTCATCAGAACCATCTGATACCCTCCCACCATCACTAGGTATACTCCTTATGTTCAGTATGCTCCCTTTTTTCAATACATGACTCTAAAAATTATATAGAAAAGATCAAAACATACCACTCCTTAGTAAAATAAAAATACTAACGCCCTAAGAGTTTCTTTTTCAAATTCACTCTACATTATAGATATCTATATAATAAGGATTCACTTACCACACTACATAGTCCAACTACTATCACATAAATACTAATTACCACTCTTAATAACCTATTAAACTAAAAATTATATTGTTTATTTCTATATAAATTACTAAAATCTGACTTATACACCTATACGATATCTCAATTCTAGGTGAAATAATCAATTTTAGATATTTGTAACAAATTCTAACAAAAAATCAATTTTTTAATATAGTTATCCACTATAGACACATGTATTATAATTTCTCACGGAATTATTTTATATATACCATTGATGAATTTTATTTTATGTTTCCAAATATAAACTCACCTCAAACCAATCCTAGGGTAATTTTTTTAAAATTCAAATATATTGATTTCTTCTACTGTAGGGATGTCAAGGGGGTGAGATAGAGAAACAAAAGAGTATTCATCAACTAAGAATATTGTTTCAAAGTTAGCATCAAGAGAGTAAGATCTCGATGTTTGTATGGGTTCTTTTTCAATTAAATTATGGCTAAACTCCTCCTAAATGGGTTAATGTAAGGTTTCCCATGTGTAGGAAAGGTCTCATGGGCGTTTCAAGTGTTCTGGTCATAGGAAAGAATGAAAATAGGCCATTGTAATGAGTTAATGGTTGGTGCATTGTTAGTAGTAATTGTGAACCATAACCGTGTAGTCTACAAAAGGGGTGTATGGTTAGGGAAACCATGTAGGATGGCCCAGGAGACAGTGTAGCTCAATCTCCCCTTGGACAATGGCGAGCGCATGACCACCACCTGGTTTGTCAAACCATGCGGGTGGTCAGGAAAACCATGTAGTTTGGTTTCCTCTTGGGCAAAGGGAACTACACAATTGACACATAATTTGGAAAACCATGTGGCTAAACCATGAACCTCATTAAAAGTGGGATTTTTATCATTTTTCCCTCCCAAAATTATCTGTTTCTTCCCCAAATTTCTCTTCCATTCGACTGCTTACTACAAGGGTGATGAACCAGGAGATCTTCCCTCCTATATGGATGATTCTCTCTTATTTCTTAGTCATTTAGAGTGTCATTTAGTGTAAATAAAAGCTCTGTGTAAGTATTCAACTCCATTTCCTTCCATTTTATGGAATAGGCTTGGTTGAATGTTTTCTCTCATTCTGAAGCCCTAATACCCTCTTTTTCCAACAAATTATAATTTTGGATGTTAACGGTTGTTTGTATATGGATCAAGGGCCAAGGATGGATGAGCGGTTGTCTACGAGCATGGGGTAGGTAGTCTATAAGATTTTTAAAATAGTTTTATTATTTTATAAGTGTATGTGGTTATGCCTATGTAATACCTTACAGCGTTTTAATTTATTTAACTAAGGAAAGTAATTTGAGCCTTAGATTGAGGTGTGATACACTTAAAATGTCTTGTTGGGTTCATTGATGATGTTAGAATTAACCTAGGGATGCCCCTTGGGTATTCCAAACCCTTAAAAGTGGTGAAATGAATTTGTAAATGTCGGGATGGGATAATTGTGATAGTGAAAGGGATGAACTTATTAATTTGGTATGTGATCATTGTTAAAGGGATAATTTAAATGATTATATGTTGGATTTTATGAAATGACTTAGATTCCTTTGAAATGGTTTAAATGATGTATTTTTTATTCTGATCTAGTCATGGTTTTCAATGAAGGAAATGATGTTTTAAAAAGGGGATCATGATTTAAAATAAGGTGTTAACTCAAGGTGATTTTAAAATGAGGGTTTAAAATGAGTTTCAATTTTTGATTTAAAATGAGGGTATGGTTCCCTTTTTGTTGAAAATTCCTTCGGGGATCTTTTTAATGTTTTTTTTGGAAATGAAGGTCATGGGCCTTGTTTGGATTTCAAAGAATGGCCCATGTTTTAATGGGTGACTTTGAGATGTTTTAAAATAGTAGTTATTCTAAGTGTTTCATAGCATGATAAATTAAATGGAAATTAGGAATGACATAAATGTGTGTTTAGCTTAACTTGAAGAGCTAAATGAGTTACAAAATGTAATGGGTAAATGTGAAAAATGGTTAAAGAATCATGTCCATGTGATAAAGAGTATGAGTGGGGTATTGGGATGAGGCTATACACCCATGGGTTGGGCTAGTCTAATGCTCTAGGACCCACCGATGTATTGTATGACTAGAGTATTGGAATGAATATCCTCATATTTGAGTCAGGCTAGACTGATGCTCTATCCCCAACTAATGTTTTTCCTGGTTTAGGATGTCGGACTAAGCCTCTATACTCCTAATGTTGGCATGGTTTGGGATGTCTTAATGAGGATCTATACACCCAAAGTATGGAAATGATATGGTTACCTGGACTAATTATCCAAGGTTCATGGTTAAAATGAATTTATTAGTGAACATCCCTTGTGACTAAGAGTATGTAACCCATTTTATGATATAGATTAGGCCCCTGGTATGGACAGAGCATGTTAGATTAGTTAGATTGAATGATAATACTTAAAGGATAAGATGGTTAATTAATAATTGTCTAATTGTGAAACTTTCACCCTTTGTTTCCCTGTTTATTTATTGCACCTTGATCACCTATAATCACTATTGTACTGACTATAAATTATCTTGGACACCATTAGTGGTGGCCTACTGAGTTGTACTCACACCCTTATTGGGCCTCCATTGTACTTGGGTACCCGAGCATGTGTCACTTGTTTTCTGGTATAGGTTCAATATAAGTACATGGTGTTTGGTTTATTCATGGGATGATGGATTGGAGCATGGGATGTCAGGATCAAGTTGGACTCAGGATCATGGTTCGAATTTTTCATAGTTTCAGTATTTTGGGTCATAACTGTATGATTTATTTAAAGTTATGTATACATTCCATGTTTATATTATGTTTCACTTGGTTCATTGTTGGTCCTTGCCTCTATTCCTTATATTGTACTATTTCTTTTGGTTGATATATTTTTTTATATTATTTCTACTATGGTTTTACTCTAATAAGTGGGTATAGTCTCCCCATGGTACCTACATTGACCCATGTTTCTAGTCAGCAACCTCTGGATATGGGGAGGCACACTTGAGGTCATATTGAGATCTATCTCAAGGCATTAGTTTTAGTGGCTACCAGGTCGGGATGATATAAAGTGGTATCAAAGGTAGTTTTTTTTGTCTTAATATTTGTGAATGGTAGACAAGAGAATAAGATATTATTGGTCTTGGTAATAAGCTCGTTCCTGGGTTCCAACAACCCCATGTCCCAAGTTTCTAGGGATGGGAATTAATGTTATATTTTATTCTTTTACCATTGATTGATATTTCCACCCTAAGTGGTGTAATTGTATTTTATGTAATTGATTTATGAGGTTTTATCTCTTGGACCGGTATATAATGTGATGGTGTGTGGGTTCATACAACATGCTAGGAACATAGAATTGATAGTTGATCTGTATTTTTCCTGTGATTGACAGTTCCCCAGGATTCATATACTAGTAGTGTAATTTTTTACTATGGTTTGTTCCTATTATTCATTTCATGAAATGATCATTGATGAAAAATGTTTTGAAAAAAATTAATTTTAGTAAAGATGTTAGTTTTTTAATATTGGGAAACAAGAATGTTTTTAAATGTTAATCTTCGAGTTTTAAAGTGAAAAAGTTTAAATTAAAAAGGGGAATTTGTAATGATGATACTTTTCAGGACACCGGTAGTGAGTATAAATTTTATTGTTTGTTGACCCTATGTATGGGTGGTTTGGGAAGTGCAAGTTCCTTAGATTTGAGACCTTAGGTTATTTATTGTGAGACCTTTATGGGTTTGGGTGCGCTGAATAGTGGAATTTTTCTTATTGTACATTTGGTATGGTTGTGACCTTAAGATTGTGAATGGTCAATTTTTAACATGGGTGTGGTGACCCTTATGGGATGAGACCTCGAGAATTTTGTTTTGCACCCTATAGAGGGTGTTTGGTTCATGGTATTGATGTATGTGTGCGAGTAAAATTGGTACAAGGCCTTGAGTAAATGGCCTCTTGGCGTTTTGAGTGCAGTGTGTTTCAGAATGGGGTGGGAGTTCTGCTCGTGAGAAACAACTTTTTTGAGGTCCAATGTGTATGGATTAGAGGGAGAGATAGTGGCCTCTATTAGATATGACTCTAGTTTAGGGAGTTGGAATCGTTTGACATTCAAGGGCGACCCTTGAGAGGGGTCAGCCGAGTTTCTAGTGCTTCTGGGTGTGTATGACATGAGTGTATATTTTGGACCATGATAGTGGAACACGAAGGGTGTTTCCTAGGGTGGGCTTAGTGGGAGTGCCATTGGTTTTGGAAATATAACTTGGGTAGTGGCCATGATTTGGTGTCTTGGGTAATTTAGAGTAACTGCAAGTGAGGTTAGCCCAGTGTTGTGGGTGTCTTGGGATTTTAAGCACTGTTGGATGCTTTAGAGGTGAAATTGACGCATGTTTGGTGCCATTGAATTTTGGTAAAAGTGCATGGTTATTCCTTGGTTTCATTCTCAATGAATCACTAGAGTGGTTATGGTTGGTTATGAGGTCGGTTTTGGAAGAGGCGGGATCGTTTGGGTATTTGACCCATCTGTTTTAACAATGATTAAAGGACTTGGTGTTGGATTAGGATAGATGAGAAAAGGGTGACCAAATCATGGATATATTCTTTTGATTTTTAATTAACACTTGGGGTGAGGGTTGGTCATTTTGATGGGCTTATTTGTGTGAAAGTTTGGGTAGTTGGAAGGAAATGATGAGAATTCCTTGAGTTCAATGAGTAAGATACACTAGGAGTCATGGCCAGTTGTGAAGGTGGGAATTTGGGTCCATCTCCATTGATGTATAACTTGGGGGACCTAGAGTTGATTTTAGTAACTAGTTCTGGGAAGACACATGACCTCAGGTATTACGGTGAGTTCAGAAAGGTAGGCACATATCAGAGACGAGCGATACCATTTGGGGCATGTGAACATGTGGATCGGGATAAGCGCCTATCATTTTCTGTGAGATCAGAGTGGGAAGTTTTGGTTATGTGAGAAACCTTTTGGTTTTGGATCGATGTGGTGGATATTTTTTTTTGAATCACTAGGGTTGTGATGGAAAACCTCGAGTGGTATTGAGGCAGTAGTTCCAAAGGGAACATTGGTTCACAACTGCTTGACAGAGAGTCGTGAAGTGGTGGTGAGTTTTGGTTGTCAATCCCACTTGATCGGTGGTGTTTGAGTGTTTATGTGATGGTTACGAGAAGGGAAGTTGGGACCTTGGACAAGTAAAGGTGTCCCCATAGTGGGAGGTGACATCATTGATGGTTTTTTTGTGGTGGTATTATTCAACAACATCTTGGTTTACCTTCCGACTCGAGATGATCATGACCAACATCTTAACATTTTCCTAGGTACACTAAGAGAGAATTGACTTTATGATGATCTACTTAAAGGTTTTCTATTTGGTCGGATAGAGAAAGTACTGGAGGTTTCATTCAAGGGACTGTGTGGGGAAGACTTCATGGTGGTAGGTCCACCATCACCATTTGTAAGCAGGGTCCTCGTGATGGATTGGATGTTGTTGAATTCCATGGATGTTGTTCCCTGAAGTCAGGGGAAGACGAGGGTTGGCGTTTTGTTTTGTCTCTCAGGTGAGAGAAAGGTTACCATTTCCACTTCTTTGGTTTGGTAGTTTTAGAGCATGGAACTTAGCAGTTGGTATTTATTGAGTAATTTAGTGACAAAAACACTTATAAGGTGGGGAGTGATGTTTCATTCATATATTTTTTTAGAAGACTGTGGATTGGATGTGGTGGAATCATAATTCCAATGAGGAACCTATGAGGGACATGTTTGGGTCCCTTAGGGAAGGATATGTGGCCCTTGGATGTGGTGTTTCATCAAGACGAGTGTTGCCTTTGGACTTGAGGTAAATCTGAATGAAACCTGAGTGTTTATGACAGAGATGTGTCCTTAGGTAAGGTATACCACAAAGACAGTTTTTGAGTAATGGATTCTTTTATGATTTAATTTCACCAGTAGTCTGGGATAGAATCTGGTAAGTAAATTCAGGTGATGTTCACATGCCATAAGTGAGGAGTCATGTCTAGGTGAAGTGTTAATGTACCGACATGGGGTGTTGGGTGTTTTTGGGGAGAGTTGGTTGGGGATGGTCTGACACGACATAGTAGAAGAAATAGATTTGATGAGTTGCAAGACACCTCCAATTGATGTTTTGGAGTGGGAAGTGCATTTTTTAGAGTGAAATAGAATTTTGAGGAAAACAAAGTTCTCCTTAGTTTTTAATTAGATGGTGGAAACACATCCATTCTGGGTGGTTTTGATGGAAAGGATGGAAGCTGATGTTGGTTGATGTTCTCATGGGTGTTTGGGAGCAATGAGTTAGGAAACACATCAGGTATGTTGTGAAGTTTTTTTGGGGGTTCTAGTGGTCCCTTTATGATGATGGAGTTTTCAAACATTGAAAGATGGTGGTTTTGAGATAAAGAATATGGTGGGGAACACCATAACAGGCAAGTGGTTGGTCGATGAAGTGATTAGTTTTAAAGGTTTGATGAGATCAAGTTTTGACCAGTTGAGTGACTTGAAATGAAGGTTGTGATTTTTTTGTGTTCTAGGTGTTTGGGTGTGGGATGAGTTTGTTGGGCCTTGAGTTTTTGACCAGTGTAGGTTAGAGAATGTGGCTAAAAAATTGAACCTTCCTTTGGTTGATGCCAAGTTTGGGTCATTGTCGGGTTTGGAAAGAAGGATAGTTTGGAAACCTTGTATGTCGGGTCCTTTGGGGTTGTGGGGAGAATCAGTCCAGAGTTGTATCGATTGGATATCCTAAGATAGTGTAGTGCTTTTTCAATGCCTTCTTTGTGTGCTAGTTTCAATGGTATTACCTAGAATTTTTTCATGTGTTTGATGTTGGTAATGTTGTACCTAAGGCCGATGTAACCTTTGAGGAGCATCTGACTTGTGTAGTGAATCGCGATGAGAAGTTTTTTGGGGTAATACCAAGCTTTGACCTGAATGTTGTGACGATTTGTTCATGTTCAATAGGAAAATTAAGAGAGGGAAGCTAGTGTGTCGGCCTAGTGGCCTAAAATATTTTCCATGGGGGTTTAGTAATGTTTGAAAGTGAATCTCAAGGATGAGTTATTATAAGGTGAGTAGGTTGTAATATCTCGTTATTTGATGGAGTTTGTTTCTATTTAAATTGTTGATAAACTCCTCATAAATGGATTAATGAAAGTTTTCCCATGTGTAGGAAAGGTATCAGGGGTGTTTCAGGGTTTAAGGGAATGAGAAATAATGAAAAGATCCCAATCTATGCAGAGAGAATGGTTGGCACATGATTAGTTGTAATTATGTGCCATAACCGTGCATCATGCAGAAGGAAGTGCATGGTTAGGGAAACTATGCGGGGTGCCCTTGGAGACTATGTGGTTCAATCTACCCTTGGATAGTGGCGATCACACAACCACCGATTGTTTTTTCAAATCGTGAAGGAGGCTAGGAACACCATGCAACTTAGGTTCCTCTTGGAAAAAAGGAACCACACAGTTAGAAAACAGTTTGGAAAACAACGTGTGTAATTAAAAGTGGTATTTTTACCATTTTTCCTCCTAAAATTACATGTTTCTTCCCTAATTTTATCCCCAATTCAAACCCATACATCAAGGGTAATGAACCAAGAGATCATACCTTCTCCAAAGGGATGATTCTCTCTCATTTCTTAGCTATTTGTAGTGTCATTTAGTGAGAATCAAAGCAATGGGTAAGTCTTCAACTATGTTTCCTTCCATTTTATGAAAGAGGTTTGGTTGATTTTTTTAATCTCATTATGATTCCCTAAATCCCTCTTTTTCCATTATATTATCATTTTTGATGTTAAAGGTTGTTTGGTCTAGGGTTAAGGGTTAAGGTTTCCTGAGTGGTTGTCTATGAGAATGAGGTAGGCGGTTTACAATTTTTTCCCATAGTATTGATTTTTTATAAGTGTATGTGGTTGTGACTATGTATTTCATTCCTAATTTTTAATGTTTTTGAATAAGGAAAGTAATTTGGGCCTTAGATTGAGGCATGATATCCTTCACAGACCTCGTTGGGTTCATTGATGATGTGATACCAATCCTAGGGCTACCCATGGGGTATGCCAAACCCTTGAAAGTGGTGAAATGAATTTGTAAATGTTGGTATGGGATAATTGTGATAGTTAATGAGATGAAATTTTTAATTTGGCACGTGGGAATGGTTAAATGAATAAGAAAAATGATTATATGATGGATTTTTTGAAATGAATAAGAGGCCTTTGAAATGGTATAAATGGCGTGTTTTGAATTTTGAGTTGGTCATGGTTTTCAATTAAGGAAATTATGTTTTAAAAAGGGGTTCATGATTTAAAATGAGGTGTTGACTCAAGATGATTTTCAAAAGGTGTTTTTAAACGAGTTTCAATTTTTGATTTTAAATGAGGGTGTGGTTCCATTTTTGGTGAAAATGACCCAAGGTCTATTTTTAATGGTTTTTCTGAAATGAAGGTCTTGGGCCTTGTTTGGATTTCAAAGGAAGACCCATGTTTTAAAGGGTGTCTTTGAGAAATTTAAAAAGAGTAGTTAGACCAAGTGTTTCATAATGTGATAAATTAAAGGGAAATGAGGAATGGCATAAAGAGGTGTTTGGATTAACTTGAAGAGCTAAATGAGTTACAGAACATAACGAGTAAATGTGATAAATGATTAAAGAATCATTTCCATGTGGTAGATAGTATGAGTGGGGTACTAGACCGTGGCTCTATAC
Source organism: Viscum album (assembly GCA_963277665.1). Classification (NCBI taxonomy): domain Eukaryota; kingdom Viridiplantae; phylum Streptophyta; class Magnoliopsida; order Santalales; family Viscaceae; genus Viscum; species Viscum album. Next base: position 603,096,603 of record OY728148.1, read on the forward strand.
CCATTTTTTGGGCTAGAATGATGCTCTAGGCCTTGCCGATGTATTGTATGACTAGAGCATTGGACTGAGGATCCTCATCTTTAGGTTAGACTATACTAATGCTCTAGGACCCACTGATGTTATCCCCAGATTAGGATGTCAGACAGAGGATCTATTCCCCAAAAGCTGGCATGGTTTGGGATGTCAGACCGAGGCTATATGCTCCCAAAGTATGAAAATGCTATGGCTACCTAAATACACTATTGCACTGAATGGATATTTCCTTAGACACTGTTGGTGGTGGCCTACTGAGTTATACTCACATGTTTCTCAGGCCATCATGGCTCTTGAGTAATCGAGAAAATGTCACTTTTTTCTCTTACAGGTTCAGGACAGGGACCTGGTGTTTGGATAGTTCATGGGATGATGGGTTGGAGCATGGGTTTTCTGGACCAGGTTGGACTCGGGACCATGTTTGGGGTTTTTCCTAGTTTTGTTATTTTTTTACTTACTATATGACTGCCTGACATGTTGTGTATACATTACATGTTTTATTATGTTTCACTTGGTTCATTGTTGTCCCTTGCATTTAGTCATTCCATAATACTATTTATTTTTGTTGATATATCTATTGATATTTTTTTGTTATAGTTTTACTCTGATAAGAGGGTATAGTCTCTCCATGGTACCTATATAGACCAACATTTCTATTTTATAGCCTATGGTATATGGGGAGGTGTGCTTGAGGTTATGTGAGGATCTGGATCGGGGCACCATTTATTGTGGCTACAAGGTCGGGAAATTACAAAGAGAGTATTTAATATTGGACGTGATTGGTATGTAATTGTCAAATTGAAAAAATAATTTATTACATTTATATATTAATTGATCCATTTTACATGTATGATGTGTCTAAAAATGGTTCCATAGGTTTGTATGGGAAGATATTTAGGAAATTAGCATGTGAGATGACGTCACTTTCTATCACGTATCACGATTGGTGGAATATTCTCATCACGTAGTAGAATGAGATTTTTGATAAACAAGTAAAACCAAATCAAAATAAATATTTATAGTTTATTTTATTTGATATTCCTATCAAATGTATGTCTAAATATTTTTTCATATATATTTCAGGGCATGAATGGGATCTTTCCTCTAAACATTTCATCCTTAATATGAGTGACACTAAATTTGTTACAATTATTTCAAAATATTTATATTATTATTATAATTTTTCAGATTTTTTTTCATAATATGTAATTAAAACTAATTTATATTGAATTTTTTTTAACACATGCATCATATGCGCCATAAGTTGTTAGTCTATGGAAACATTAGAAGTACTGATCATCTAGGTGTAGCTAGCTTGACTCAGAGGAATATATTTGGTGTTGGATCCATCTATTCAAGTGTTGTAAATTTATTAGAAAACTTATATATTCTAACTTTGTATCATTTTATTGAGGAAAGAATATTTATGCATTTAATATTTTTGTGATATATATTGATAATTGTTTTATCTTCTTTTTTTATTGTTGGAAGTACCAAATTCAGTATATTTGGATATATATATTTTTTTAAATTGAAGGTAGTAGTGTATTTAGATTCCCCTATTCACTATTAAATTATTCTATTTTTTTTAATCCAGTTTAAAGTTTCATAAAACAAAAAAATCTATAAAATATTTAGTTGTGGTTTTAACCACCTCCACTTACTGCTAAATTGCCGCTAAATACTAGTATTAACTACTAAACCACTATGAAATATTTTCATAGCGGTTATATGTAAGAACCCTAATTTCCTATGAGGTATATAACCTTTTATTTTTTGGTTAATTCTTTAATTTTATCCTAATGTAAGTCCATGATAAGGTCATGAAGGTTATGGGGTTCTTGGGGCTTGTTTTGAGCCCGGATCCCCATCTTTTGGAAGGAATAAGTGGACCACACAGTTAGTAGAAACCATGCAGCCCATCCCACACAGATTAGTTAAACTATGTGGGGTGGTCCAGTACTCTGCATAAGGATACATGATTTTTCCTAACCATGCAGCCTAGTCCACATGGTCATGTGAGTGATTCAAACCACTTTATAGAGGGGTTTTAGATGGGATACACATGACTAGTCTAATCGTTCTCCTAACCCATATGAGGGGTGCCTTAGGGAAGTGTATGATGTATGGTTGGTGCATGGTTTAGAAAAACCATGTGGTAAAACCATGTGTCCCTTAAAAAAATGGTGAAATTATGATTTCCCCCCTCCTTTCTATTTAACTCCTCCAATCTTTTTCTTCCTTATCCACACATAGTAGGCCCTCCTCCCGTTGAAGTATTCCTTCCACCACAACCTAGTAATTTAGGTATCTCCTCCATCTGGAATTTGATTGATCCACCATTCATCTTATTGGATACATACATGTAATTTATTTATTCCTTTATCTCCTTTCATCATTTAATTCACTATTAATGGAGTTATTTTTATGTAAGATAATATACCCTATTTTCTGGGATTTTTCTATTTACTTGATTTATTTTTTTCAAGCCCAGATTTGTGTCTAACAACAGATGAGGAGTCAATTACTAAGATATAGTAAGCGGTCTCATGATTTTCCCATAAGTCTTGATGTTTATGTATTTCACTACTGTGTTGTGTGTCAGATTTTTTGAACATCACTTATTAAATGGAATTTTACTTAAATTAAATGAATGGGAATGAACTATCTAACTCACGGGACCCATTTATATATCATTGGAGGGTAAAGAACTCGAATTGAACCACCCCTTGGGTGTGTTTCTAAATTGTATAAAACCACCATGGGTGGGATATGAAATTGATTCACCTTTTAAGGTGTGATCTTTTACCATTTTTTTTGGATTTTAAATTAATTTATTGAAGTGTAAATTGAATTCAATAAAAGAGAGAATGGAAGTCCATGTCCCTATGAATTTGGAATTTTCACCATCTCTCTTAGGGTTGAGATTTCATTTAAATCCAAAATTTCCAATTAATAAAAATGGGATGATTCATGGGATTATAGGCCTTCTAAGACTAGGGTGTGTTTTGATCCACATTTTGAGTCTAGTAAATTGTATATATAAATGTTATGGACAATTGAATTAAACATGTATTTAGATGGTATGGTTAGACTTTGGTCTTATGACCATTCATATTTCCATGTTGAGAGTGAAACATGGGTTCTGACTTGGAACTCCATAAATATACTCATCATGATTATTGAATTAAATGAATTATAAATTAAAATATCATGTGTCGTGGGTGACACATGGGTTCTTATATGAACTCCATGGAAAAAATAACTTGGTAGCTAGATTATATATGCACGATTAATACTTGGTATCCCTATGTGGATGGAAAAGGATAGAATCAAAGGGAATATCTTTATATGCACCATGAGTGATACTTGGACTCCATATGTGGACTACCAAGGATAGACTTAGTGGTAAGACCTTTATATACACCACAAGTGACACTTGGGATCCCTTTGTGGACCACTAAGGATGGAATCAGAGGGTAGTGACTTTATACCACATGTAGAGTGCTTACAGGGTTCCTATGAGGAATGTCTAGTATGGGATTATAAGGTGATGGGTTCATGTTATGTCTGGTTAAATACTTGGGTTCCAAATTAGGAACACCAAGGATGAGATCAGGTTACTTTACAATCATAATGAATTAATTACCTGACACGACTACCAAACCAAAGAACAAGATTGGATTTGGTTAGAGCCGTGCATTTTATAATGGCCCTATTATACATATATTTCTCAGATATGATTTACAGGGGACACATGGGCTATGAGCCAATTCTTTTGACTTTATTATAAATTAAATAATTACTAACTATTTTCTAAAAGATATTCCATCTAAGGTCAAAGTAGGTAGAAGAGGATGGAAATTCCATGGGAAGATGTACCTATGTGTGTTATTTATTTACCACATTTCATTTACAACTTTTGTTGTTACCTACACATTGCTTATTATATACTCATAGATTGGATAGAATTAGAAAAAATTGGTGGTGGCCTACTGAATATATCTCAAACCCTGTTCGGGCCACCATTGGGTACCCAAAAAGACTTTATGGATGCAGGCAGGGACAAGGGAAAGCGACCTACTATGGATTCTTGATTACCTTACTAGGATGGTGTATGAGGGTAGAGGATTGTGCCTATATTCAAGATTATACTAGAGATATCCTTGGGCATTTTTTCATTTTTTATAGAATGTTTTATATAAAGTTTCCCCTGATCCCTCAATATTTCCCTTTTTTATATCATTCCATGATCATCATTTTTGTATATGACATTGATGGATGTGATCACTTGGTTATTTATGTAATGGATGATTAATCTTCCATTGTTCGGTTTTATTTTATGATTATGATATTGATTTATATGATCATATTATTTGACTACACTATGATAATGAGGCTATACTCTCCTCACTATTCCAAAATGGACCCCTGTTGCAAGTCAAAAACCTCTAGTGTGTGGGTAGGTGCGCCTGAGGTCATGTGGCCAACTAAGTTTGGTTACTTCTGAGTGAATCAGGTTCAGGACATCACATAGTGGTATCAAAGATGTTTCTTTTCTTTTATATTCCTTGCATTAATAATTGGGATGGTAGAAAGGAGAAATAGGAATTTTCAGGATTTGATCATGATCTTGTGCCTGGGAGTAGCTCACCCATGTACAGTGAAAACCAAATTACTTGGGATGGGTATGTTGTTCTGGATTGTACTTATTACAGTTTTCTTGACATCACTATTGGGTGACTCACTTAATGTTTAATTTTCCTTATGGATATGGATTTTTACCCTTGGATGGTATGGAAAATAAGTACTTCTTTATGAATCATTATAGGCACTTAAGGATTTAAATGTCATGTATATTCTATGCCATGTTTATATTGTAACACCCAAATTATAAATTAAGAACATTGTATTTGATAGCATGTATAACATGAAACACCAAGAATATAAAGGAATATAATATCTAGAGACTTTATAGTACATTATATATTATATATATTTAAATGCGCACAACATTTATTTCATATTGCGTTTCATGCAACAAGTTTATTCTATGGTCTGTGTTACACGCAAAACCGAATCTTACCAAATACTATTAATATTATTATTTAAAATAGTGATTATCTCATAGTCATTAAAATGAGGTTATGAATAGGATTAACTAAATAATGAAAATATATAGTTTAATTCATTGGTTACCAATTACTTATAAATTAATATAGAAACAAAATGAATATAAAGGGAATGATTTTATAAAAAAACTATTTTTATTCTCTAAAGGCATTTAATCTTAATAAATTATATTAATTACTATTTTTGAATGATATTAATGATATATATTTTTATATATATATATATTATATTCAATAAATTATTTTTTTATATTCATCCAATAGATTTTATGGTCATAAGATAAGACCAAACCCAATTTTACACATAAAACCTATATTTTTATAAAAGAGGTTTTACCAGCGTTTAATGGTGAACCTATTTTAAATATAAATTTTGGAAATTTTATAAACTTTATATTAAAAAATAAACTTTATTTTCTTAATAAATATTACAAAATTAGTCTGGGGATAATTTTTGGTATTTTTCTGTGAATTTTATTTTTTGATAAATAGTGAAAAATACTGAATTTTAATTCAAAACTGCTTTTTAATATAATTTATTTATAATGTAAAATAATATTTTGGATTGGTTTTAAATATTAATTAGGCCTATTTTACATATATTAATCTAATTTAGGTCATTGTAATCATTTTAACTCTGAAATTGGTTATAAAAAATTAGAAAACTTTTGAAAGTTTTTACTTTAAAAACCTGCATTGTCGTCCTGTTTGCGGGATTGATTTTAAATTAATTTATGAAACTTATGTGATTGGAATTTTTAAAAATGGATTTCATATTTATAATAATAATAATTTATAATGTCTAATAGGGTCAACTTATTTTTTTACCAAAAATATTAGTGAAAGTGATTAAAATTAATTACACCCATTAAGAGAAAAGTTAGCTTAACAAAGGACTAAACCTTAAAATTAAGAGACAAAATCACCTATAAAAATGTCAAAAATCCATTTTATGTCCATATATATATATATATCTTATCCTCCTTTATCAATTTTTTTACATTATTGGAGCCACTTAAAATGGGAAAATGTGGGTGGAATTCCCTTTTCCAAAATTTACAAAAATGTCACTCCTCCTCCACTATAAAAAGGAACTCATGCCTCCCACTTATTCACACCTCTAAATCCATTTGGATTTCCCAAATATGATAAAATAATATCCAAAAATTCATCCCCTAATACTATAATCCTTAACTTGGGTAGAAATCATTCCAAGGAATCCCTTTATTGCAAACCAAAAAGAGTTACCCGAAAAAGAGGTAACATTATTCAATGTGAATTTATGTTTTATTTGTTTATGCACCCCTTAATTTATTATTATTACATGATTATATAATAACACCAGTATTATAAATATACTTATATGTTTTTATATTAATGTTTTGACCTAAACCTACACACACTTCCATCAAATGGGTAACGAACTTGTAGTTCATCTACGAAGAACTACTGCCTCGTGAAATAATGTTGTTCGTTTTTCCTTTACTACCTCTCATTGTTGGGAATTATAATGTACAAGATTTTTTTATATGTTATAAATTTTATTTATGTTGTATTAATACTTATTTCATTTTTATATAGAAAATGGCATTATTCTTTCCATTTTGTGTAAATATAAAAACATCATTTTTGGAAGTGTGTACTACAGCCTCCACAAAGCAATGTGATTCATCCACACTATACATGAAACATATAAAAAATTGTTTTAATAAAAATATGTGAAATATATGAAATATATATGATAATGGAATTAAAATATACATATATATCATTTAATTTTTATTCTTTTAATATGGAAAAGAAATGAAAGTAGCGTTCATGTGTACATACGGCCTACCGTCTCCATGAACGATGCATTTCATTTCCTATATCAAAATATTATGGATAATTATAAATAAATAAATATATACTGAATATATATGATATTTAAATCATGGTTTAAATTCTATATATTATTAAATCATTATCTAAGTAATATGAACAACAAATAAAAAGTCAAAACATACTTGAGAAACTGGGAAATTAAAACCCGAAATAGTGAAAATAATAAAATATTACTAACAAACGGGTAATAAGATATTATAAGAAGATAATATATGATATCATAAATATGAGTATGATTCTATTGTAAGTTATTAAATTTTTTAAACCAATATAAAGGAGGTTAAAGACTACACAACTAAAAGGAAGGATAAGGTAAGAGATTTCCATCTCACTTTTTACATATGTGAGATAAATTTCATATTCACCGCTTAGTTATTTTGTGTGGTGTATCTAATGAAAATTTTGATATATTATATCATGAATAATTATATATTCATGGTATTTAAATTTTTTACATTGAATTATCTCATCCAAATGGGTTTGAATTGAAAATTACCATGTGGTAAAAATTATATTTTCAATATCACTTTCTTTTTGGATTGTTAACTTTATCTTGAAACAATCACTTACTTATGATCATTATATATTAAATTTACATATTCTCATGCAATGGATATTATTATTTCCTAAACCATATACCGTTTTTATATATGTTTTTCACTTTGATAGTTATTCGATTAACTGGGGAATTATTGATAAATTCGTATCTTTTATTCAATATGGATATTTGATAAGGAATATTGTTCATGAATTAAATAGATTATTTGATATATGAGGAATGATTTTTACAGGTACGAAATGGATGGGGCCCAATTATAGATATCCCCTTGATGCATTGGTATTCCCATGAGATGAATCTGTTAGCCAAATTATATGGGTTTTGTACCCAATATGATAAATTGTCTTGTGAAAGGTCTTGATAGTAAATATACCATGTACCTATGAAACATGGAATCCAATAATTAATCATTTCCCTCATTTATACTCAGTTATTATTTATCCATGATATTTTTTCTTTGACATATCTATGGATGCATTTCATTATCAATTTATTAATTAAATGACATGGGTTTCAGTTATATACCATGCCATATTGATTATTCCTCATCTAGATATTTATATGGAATGTGTTCTTAGTTATATACCTTTCCATGATGATTATGCTATTTGATTCATTATTAATTACATTTTACTTACCCTTACTGAGTATTTGAGCTCACCCTTTTTTGTTTCCTTTCCCTATGATATAAAGAAGAAATATTTGAATGAGATTTCAAGGAAGAAATTAATTTATTTTTATTATATATCATATTTTAGTTTCTATTTCCCAATATAATATGGGTATCATGTATGTAATTTGGTTTTCAAAAATTTCTAAATAGATCAGTACATCAGGATTTGATTTCTTGTCATCATTCCAATGTAATAAAATAATGCAATGGCTTCGAGCTTCTGGGGTCAGGTCATTACAGTTGGTATCAAAAGAAGTTTAAAAGAAACCTTAAAAAGTAGATTTAGAAAACTTATATTAGGGAATATAACCATAAGATAGTATTTGTGGATAAGTATAGAAAAACACCCTCGAATTTTGGTAAGTAAGATATTATGTGGGTATTCCTAGAAATACATCCATGTTAGGCTACTACAAGTAGACATGTTTCTAGAAAAGATGTACCTAGGGGTAATAACTCAGACAAGGTGTGTCAGGCCTTACTCGAGCGTAACCTGGTACAAGAAAATGGGCCTTATTTTGCACCCAATTTGACACTCTTGGGGGATACACTCAAGATAATTCACAATTTCTTTATAAACCATTATGAAGGATTTAAAAGTAAATAAATTCCCAAATTAACCATGTCTATTATTATGATATTAGTTATGGAAAATCTCTTCAATTTTTGATAATTGTTTAACTAGTTTTGGGATTATACATTATGTTACATAATGTTATGATCTAATACAATATATTCCATTATTTAAAAATGGTGCCTAGAAGGAAGAATTGTATCAATACCCATGGCCAATGTAGAGGGTGAACTACTGAGCAAGTCGATGTATCTGGTATTAGAAATGAGAAAATTATGGATATATTAGGGTATATTAGTCTGGTTATGAAAAATGAACTTGCCTGAATAGATAAACCTACTACAAAGAGATAATCTCCTATATTAGATCTCTTTATGCAATAGAATCCCACATCATTTAGTGGGACTACCGATCCAATGGAAGCTGAGAAGTGGATTAATTCTTTGGAGAAGATATTTATGGAATTAGGATATGGTGAAAAGTAAAAGGTTACACTTATAGTGTATTATCTTAATGGTGATGCTAATTAATGGTGGTCGTTGATCTAGAATACAAGGGAGGAAGAGGAAATAAAAATTTGGGAATGGAAACCTTTTAAGGACACATTATTTGGAAAATAATTCCCTCTTGATCAATAAATTGAGATGGAGCGAAAGTTCCTTAGATAAAGAAAAAGGAATAGAAAATTGTTCCATATTATAAGCTACTTTTACAAGGGTTTAAAGGTATGTTATGGATTTAATACCCAATACAGAGTGTAATATTGATTATTTATTTGAAGGAATTAATCCAAGTCTTGGATGGGCACTGGTGTATCAAAATTTTTATTCTTACGATCAAACAGTTTTATGTTCTATAAATACATAGAAATAATTATTCAAGTCTTATGGATTTAAAGGGAAGAAAAAGATGTAGGGAAAGGAAGATAAAATGACAGATAAAGGGGAAAAGGGAAAGGAGGATTTTCCCACATGTGACAACTGTCGAAAGAATCCCCTTGGTAAATGCTTGAAATGATTAAGAGTTTGTTATAAATGTAGAGAAAAGGGTCATGAGGAAAAAAAATGAAAATGGAAGAAGGAAAATACTATTATTCAGTGTTAGAACTGCAAGAATATAGGGCACTGTTCAAAAAAATTCCCCAAGCATCAAGGTAATGTACCTCAGAAGAGGATAAGAGATCAAGGTCAAGCATATATTATTGACACAACCAAAGTGGAATAATTAATGTACTTCTGTATTTGGATCTAAGAAATATGTTTTAAACTTATTTTATTGATGATGTTCTCATAATATGAATTATGAAATATATAAGGATTGTACTATAGTACATTTCCATCAAGTATTTAAAAGCATGTGTTGATCAATACTGATAACTAAGAAAATTGATTCAATAACAAGTTGATTTTTTCGGAAAATACATGGTTGAGGGAAGGATAAGCCTTAATATGATCATAATATTAACATGATGACATTTTTATAAATATATGATCATTATGGATAAATTATATTGGATATTATAGACTACCTTGGAACTAATTAATGATTTTTTGACAACACGGTCTATTCTATCATTGATGGAGTTTACAACACTTTTAGATTTAATAAATAATCAAACTACATGTTTTTTACTTAAGGAAAATGGAAGGGTGCATATTTCAAGTAACTTTTTATGGTAATTCATATTATTACCATATTTCAATAGAATACATGATAAATATATTGCAATGTTTGGAATGTGACAATTTAGAGCTGCTTCATGTTTATTAAAGTCTAATGATAAGTTCATTTTGGATATTTAGTGACCATATTTATAAAGTCTTGGATGATAATATTTTGGAAAATTTAACCACTTATGAAATAGTTTAATTTGAACTATGGATGTAGTTTTAGAGATTAGTTTATTACTTCACTATATGAAGAATACTGTGCTAAGAGATAAAGTGGAAATAGTTCAAATCGCAATCAAAGGAAAATATTGTGTTTATAGAAACATATATTTACTTATATTCTTAGAGTGTGAAAGAATTTATCAACTCTAGTAAAATAGTCTTGAAATAAAAATGTTATCTTATTATCATCATTTTTTATCATATAAATGACCTTTTTCATAACTCTGGTTTATGAATTTGTGGTCATCAACTTTTATCTGAACATGTTCTCTATCACTCTCCATCAGAACTTGATAGTTTTATTTATCTTCCATATCTATTTTTTAATAATGTTCTCATATTCAAAAGCTTAATTTTGTGGTGAACTTCATTTTTTATTTTATATATCATTAATAATATGTTTTATTAACCCTATTTATGATGTGGGTTCTTCCAAAAATAGTATTTTCAAGTATAAACACCTAGATTACTGAAATCAAGTTTAAATTGTGAGGATGTAATTTAATTAAGGTGTGGAGGATGTAACACCCCTAAATTCAAAAGTAAGAACATTATATTTGATATCATTTATAACACGCAACAACAAGATAATAAATAAATATAATATCATGATAATTTATAGTATATTTTCTATTTTAAATAGATTTAATCTATTCTATATATTGTAAATCATGCAACATTGATTTTAGATTGTGTTGTATGCAAGATCAAATCTTACCAAATACTATTAATATGATTATTTAAAATGAATATTAGAACCTAGTCATTAAATTGGGGTTATGAATATGATTAACTAACTTATGAAAATATATATTTTAATTAATTAGTTACCAGTTAATTAGAAATTAATATAGAAACCAAATGAATATAAAGGGGATGATTTTATAAAAAAATAGTTTTTATGCTCCAAATATGTTTTCTCCTAATAAATTAAATTAGATGCTATTAGTGAATAATATTAATAAAATATATATATTATATATTCAATAAAATATTTTTTATATTCATATAATAAATTTGATAGGCATAATATATGAAAAACCCCAATTTTATACATAAAAACCTATATTTTTATAAAAAATAGTTTTACCACATTTTAATGGAAAACCTATTTTAAATATAAATTTTGAAAATTTTATAAATTTTATATTAAAAAATAAAATTCATTTTTTAAAGTGAAATTTCAAAATTAGGTCAGGGTGAATTTTTAATATTTTTCTGTGAAGTTTTATTTTTTGATGAATAGTAAAAAATGTTGAATTTTAATTCAAAACTGATTTTTTGTCTAATTTATTTATAAGGTTAAATAATTTTTTTTATTAGTTTTAAATATTAATTATATTAATTATATATATATATATTAATCCAATGTAGTTTATTGGAATAAATTTCACATTTAAATTGCATATAAAAACATAGAGAACTTTTGAACGTTTTTACTTTAAAAACCCGAATTGTCATCCCATATGCAGGATTAATTTTAATTTAACTTATTCCAATTATATGATTTTAATTTATAAAAATGGATTCCATATTTTTAACAAGAATAATTTATAATGTATAATGGGTTCAGCTTAGTTTTTTACCAAAAATATTAGTGAAATTGATTAAAATTAATTACAATGATTAAGAGAAAAATTAGTTTAACAAAGGACTAAACATTAAACTTAAGAGAAAAAAAAACCAGAATTTGGACCATATTTTAGACACTTGACATGGTAAAAATGTGTGTGGAATTACCTTTTCCAAAGTTTATAAGAATGTCACTCCTCCTCCACTATAAAAAAAGGCACTCACACCTCCCACTTATTCACATGTCGCAAGCCCTTTGGATCATCCAAACATTGCTAAGATAATATCAAAATATCCATAACCTAATCCTATAAGCCTCATATTATTCATAAATCAAACCAAGGAATATATTTGGTGCAAACCAAAAGGATTTACCCGAAAAAGAAGTAACATTATTTAATTTGTATTTATGTTTTCTTTTTCTAACCACTTCATTTATCATTAATTTGTGCTTATATAATAACAAAAGTATCATAAATATAATGATATATTGTTATGTTTAGGTTTATACCTACACCTACACACACTTCCATCAAATGGGTAATAAACTTACCATTTGTGTAAGGAAAACTACTGCCTTGCGAAATGATGTCGTTCATTTTTCCTTTACCACCCCTCATGGTTGGGAATTATGATGGACACATAGTTTTTATATTATATATATGATATTTATGTTGTATAAATACTTCTATAATTATTATGTAACACATACCTTAATGATTTAAATTTTGTGTAAATACGATAACATCGTTTGTGGAAGTGTGGACTACTGCCACCTCAATGTGATGTGATTCATTCACACTATAAATAGAACGTGTAAAGGATAGTTTTAATAAAAATATGTGAAATATTTGAAAAATATATGATACTGTAACTATATAATACATATATAACATTTTATTTTCATTATTTCAATATGGAAAAGAAATGAAATTAACGTTCATGCGTATGTACGACCTACCGTCTCCATGAACGTTGTATTCCATTTCCTATCTCCAAATTATATGGATTATTATAAATAAATATATACTAAATATATATTATATTTAAATAATTGTTTACATTATTTAGATAATGAAATCATGATCTAAGTAATAGTAACAACAAATAACAAGTCAAAACATACTCGAGAAACTAGGTAATTAACATCCTAAATAGTGAAAATAATGAAAGATTACTAATAAATGGGTGATAAGATATTATAAGAAGATAATATATGATATCATAAATATTATTATGGTTCTATTATAAGTTATTAATATGTTTTAAACCACTATACATGATGTTAAATACCACACAATGAAAATGAAGGATAGGGTAATGAATTTTCATCTCACTTTTTACACATGCGAGTTAAATGTCATATTCATCACTTACTTATTTTGTGTGGTGTATATAATATAAATTTTGATATATTATATCATGAATCCTTTTATATTCATGGTATTTATATTTTTAATTTGAATTATCTCATATATGGGGTTTCGACATGAAAATTACCAAGCAGTAAAAGTTATCTTTGCAATATCAATTTCTTTTGTGATTGTTAACTTTATCTTGAAACAATCACTTCCTTATGATAATTTTATCTTAAATTTTAATATTTTCATGAAATGGATATTATTTTTTCTTAAATAATATATGATTTTTACATATGGTATTCACTTCGACAATTATTCTATTTACTAGGGAATTATTGATAAATCCATATCTTTTATTCAATACGGATATTTGATAAGAAAAATTGTTCATGAATTAAATAGATTATTAGATATATGAGGAATGGTTTGGACATGTATTAAATGGTTGTTTTTGGTTATATATATCCCCTCAATGCATCAATAGTCTCATGAGAAGAATCAGTTGGCCAAATTAGATAAGTTTCTACCTAATATGTTAAAATGTCTTATGAAGGGTCTCAATGGTAAAACTACCATGTACCTAGGAAACATGGAATCCAATAAATAATAATTTCCCTCATTAAAAATCACTTACTATTTATCCATGATATTTTTCTTTTACATGTCTATGGATGCATTTCATTCTCAATTTATTGATTAAATAGAATTTGTTCCAATAATCTACCGTGCCTTATAAAAATATTTATATGGAATGTGTGTTCAGTTTTTTCACTTTCCGTGATGATTATTCTCTTTGATTAATTATTTATTTTTTACTTACCCTTACTTAGCATTTGAGATCACCCTTATTTTGTTTCCTTTCCCCATGATATGAAGTATAAATTTTTGAATGATCTTTCAAGGATGTAGTTCATTTAATTTTATTATATATAATGTTTTAGTTTCAATTTTCCAATATAATGTAGGTATCATGTATATAATATGGTTTTCCAAAACATATAAACTGATCAATACTTTGAGATTAGATTACTTGTAATCATGTCAATTTAATTAAATAATGCACCGGCTCTAGGCTTCTAGGGTCGAGGTGTTACATATATTATTATGTGCATTTCTAGTAACATGTTATGGTGCCTTAATTACCATGTCCATTAAATTTTTAGAAAATCTCATATAGGGATTTAATAAATAATTGGTTTTGATTAAATAGATACCACATTTCAATTTATAAAGTGTATGGGCCTTTATAAATTGAAAATAGCGATCTATATAACTCAACCATTTAAAAATATTTTCTATGTAAATAAGTATGAACTTAAATGAAATTAAATTATAAAATGAAATGGTCTTCGTTAAATGGGTATTCCAATTTCAACATAATGGGTGTTTTCATCTATAACTTATAATTTTAACTCTATATACCAAGACCTTTTACTTATAGTATATAAATTTACCTTGAACCAAACTCTATAGTGGGTAGTAGCCAGTGTCTCTTGTGGTATTTAGGATCTACATATCACCCAAACCTGGATTTAGGAGTAGGAAAAAGGGTGTTACTCTTATAAAGGAAGTCTTGTACCTATCTTATTCTTATATTTTCAATTCTAGTGGTTATTAAATCTTGTATTGAGGCATGTTTTTGAAATTTGTAGAGACATGACACCATGACAACCTTGATTCAGGTTCCAAGAGGGTGGTGATGACCATGATCTAAAGGTGGTGGGCCCTAGGCTACCAATATAACTTCTAATAGCGCCACTTGAAGCACCACCAGTTATACTGGATATGGACATTGATGCCCTATTTTGAGAGGGTTTCTTATGATTTATGTAGACTATTTAGGGATCCTCATGACCTACCTCTACTATGTAAGAGTTGATGCATCTGTTTTAGCAGCAGTATACACTCACATTTTTTGGGGATGGTGGACCATAGGCTAAGAAGTCATATCTAGTGTCCATGCTATCAATTTTCAAGCATCTTAAGATACCTCAGGAGAGAAGAGTGAATATCACTACCAATGTTTTATGGGATTACGTCAAGAGAAGGTGGGAAATTATTATCCAGATAGATCATCATAGGTATATTTATTGGAGTTATTTTTAAATAGCCTTCTTTGATTATTTCTATCCTGAGATATTGAGAACTAATAGAGATAGATAGTTGATGCACTTGAAGTAGGATGTTTTACCAGTCATGGACTATTATTCCCATTTAATGGAGCTCCAGTGCTTTGCACCTATTACGTTAGGTGATGAGTTATCCAATTATAGGTGATTTATGAACTTTATCAGGTATGACATCTGATCATAGGTGAATGTATTTCATCTTACAATAGTATTTAGAAAAGTTAACCATGTGTTTTCATTAAGCATAACCTAAGAGATTATGGGGTGAAAGCCCGAGTAGTTTAGACCCTAGATATGGAAATGGATTGAAAAACAGTAGGAAGCATCATTTTTAAATTCCATGTGGTGATATTAGTATCTAGGGTGCGCACTTGGGTAGCCATGTGAGGTGACATATGTGTTGTAGGTCGGGACATTTGAACCCCTTGTGTACTAGGGACCCTGTCAAATGATGGTCTTATGGAAATATGAGTAACATTTATCTCTTTTATAGAGATTTTCCTCTAGTATACAATGAGAGAGGGTCTGAAATGACTCCATCTCTAAGAGTGGGTTTAGTATCTTCTCATTAGGTAGGGAGTATAGATGTAACCAGCTAATCAGGCTGAGGTGGTGGTTGTGGTCAGGGTAGCCAGATACTAGACTTACAGTGATATTAGAGTGGTCCAAATTATGATATCCATCATATATATTAGGTCCAAAAATCATGACAGATATGTGAAGTACACTTAATACATAAGGAGAAGAATGCAGGTCCTTCTATGGTATGAGATACTATTATAGTATCCTCTACATTAGTATCTTCTATTTTTGATACAGGTGTTCCCATTCCTTCGTATATGTGCCTATTTTGGAGAGCCTTGGGCACGATGCTCAGTTTTCCTACGGAATGATGACACTCAATACACTATTGGGAATTCAATAAGGGGGTATAATATAGTGCAGGGAGTGATCCCTCGAGGTAGATGGGTGTCACTTCATAAAAGACCTCTTTTTTCCTTGAGATGACAGGGTTTAACATCATTCTTATGATGGACTGGTTTCTTCCCTATCATAGTTTATGTTAATTTCTATCACTGAAGGGTTACTTTCACATCACCATAGGGTGGGAATTTTATTCAAAAAGGTGAATGGGAGACCCAGTCAAGTCGATTTGGACCTAAGCATCATGGGTTGGGTAGGATGACATCCTAGATTGCTAACTTTTAGCTGGATGATCAGGGAACACATCAGGAGTATTTCCCTCCAGTAGTAGATCATTTTAGGGTCATTTTCCTGGATGACATTTATAGACTACCATCCAAGAGAGTGGTATATTTTTCTATCGATCTAGTTTCAGGAGTTTCAATGGTATCCATTCCTCCTTACAGGATAGGTACTATTGAGTTGTAGGGTCTCAAGAGGAAACTAGAGGATTTGGAAGGAAATGGTTTTATAAAACCTTGTTCATCACCATGGGGTTCCACAATCCTTTTATCTAAGAAGTTATATGGTACCCTTATCCTTTTCATAGATTAACATCAGTTGAAACTACATATAGTTAAGAACCAGTATCCATTTACTAATATATAAAATATCTTAAACCAGATCTAAGGGGAAAGGGTTTTCAATAAGATTGATCTAAGATCGGGTTATCATTAGGTGCATGTTAGACCATCAGATATACCATGTACAAAATTATATAGTATATATGGCTTGCACCGGTATTTTTTCATGCCATTTGATCACACAAACATGGAAGTAGTTTTTATGGAACTCATGAATTGGGTTTTCCACCCATATCTGGATTCATTTGTGGTGTTCTTGATGGATGATATCTTGGTGTATTCTCACACTCGACACGACCATGCCAAACATCTTGAGATAGTATTTAATATACTAAGAGATAATCAGTTATATATTATGATCACAAAGTTCCACTTTTGGATGCATAAAGTTCATTTCCTAGGACACATTATCTTAGATATAGGAGTATTAGTTGACCTAGAGAAGGTGAGATCTATAGTTTCCTAGGATCATCTGAAGAATGTCTTTGATATAAATTGTTTCTTGGGGATAGGTGGTTATTATAGGCGCTTAATTTAGAAAATTTCACACTAATAAGAACATATTATAGGCTTGAATAAGAAGGGTGTGAAGTTAATATGGTCAAAATCATGTGATACATCCTTTTAGGAGATAAAGTGGAGACTAACTTTAGTGTTGATCCTGATTCTACTAGTACCAAGAAAAATATATATGATTTATAGTGATGCATCAGACATTGGTATAAGATTGGTTTTGATTCAGGAGGAGTGAGTCATGGTATATGAGTCTCATCATTTAAGGCCTCATGAATGGAATTACCAAACAAAAAATCTCTAGATAGCCGCTATTGTTCATGCCTTGTGCTACAGGAAGCATTTCATAATGGGAAAGTATTTTATAGTGTATATGAACCACAAAAGACTCAAGAAAAATATTTAAATAGTGTGAATTGAATCTTATACAATGGAGGTGGTTTGAATACCTATAATCCATCAACATTGAGCTTGTCTATATGCCTAGAAATGGAAATTTAGTGGAAAATTACCTGATCATGAATACGTAGAAACATGAATTTCAGGAGGCCAATAACGAGTGTCATCTTATGGCCCTGTTTTCTAAGATGCACTTAGAGGTTCAGGACTATCATGGAAATCAATAATTTCATCGTTATCAATTACCTATTAACTTTTTTAGATATTTAAGATGAGGTAGCTATCAGATCCCAAGGGCTTGGTCCTATGGGAGGGTATTGTAGATGATGACCCGCCACATGGTTGGGTCATTGATGATAATGAGATCTACTGAATTTATGGATGCATTTGGATTCCTATATATGTCGGAGAGGAGTTGATGAAATATTTTAATGCCTTTGTATGGGAATTTCATCCCTATATTACCTAGAAATATCATGAATTATGCCACCAATACCGGTGTTCATGGATGAAAAGGGAGATATATGGATTTATTACTCGGTTTTCAAACTATCAGTATGTGAAGGAAGAACACCAGTGAATAACATGGATTTAAAAGTCATTACCTATTCCTAATAGGAGGTGGTATAACATCACCATGGATTTCATGATAGGGTTTCCTAGATCACCTCTAGGCAATGATGTCATATAAGTGATCATAGATAGATTGGGAAATTTCACCCATTTATTGCCTATTAGGGATTCCTTTTTATTGGATGATATCAAAAGGATCTATATTTGTGATATCATACACCACCAAAAAGTTTCACATTCTATCATATCAGACAGAGATGATCACTTCACATTGTCGTTACAGTACGAGTAGGAGAGGTCCCTAGGTTCACAGGTACTACTGAGTACAACCTATCACCCATAGATCGACGATTAGTCCAAGCATATGCTATAGATTTTATTAGACATGCTTCGAGTATGTGTATTTTATTTTGAAGGTTCTTGTAATAAACACCAACCTCTCGCCAATTTTTCTTACAATAATAGATTACAGGAGACAATATAGATGGATCCTTATGAGGCCCTATATAGTAGGTTTTTCCATTCACCATTGTGATGGTTATTGGTAGGTGAGGCATCACTACTAGGCCCTCATCTTGTTTAGGAGACATCAGATTAGGTTCATATTATTAGAAAGAAGATGTATACATATCAGTATAGGTAGAAGTCATACACCAATAATCACCTTCGAGTACTAGAGTTAAAGTTGTGGAGTTAGGTTTTTTATATGTTTCACCAAGACTATGGAATCAACTGATTTTAAAACAAGGGAATATATCACCTTGTTATGTCGGAGCCTTTTCAATTCAGGAGAGAGTCGGGCTGGTAGCCTATTGAATGCAGTTTACTCAGAGGTACCAATCTATTTACTAAGTCTTTGATGTATCTCATCTTCACCTATATCATCCAGATCAGTATCATATTATTTATCTTGAGGATTTTTTATTAGAGTTTGATGAATCCTTTAAAGAGAATCCTATCCATATTCTTTATTAGGACATGAATGTTCTTTGAGGTTGTTCAGTTCCTTTATCATAGGTTCTATTGCAGCACGACCATGTACATGATGAGACTTGGGAGTAGGTGTTTAATTTACATGCCCAGTGGCCAAAGTTATTCTATGATGATACTTTACCATCCATGGAAGGGAAACTCAAGGATGGGTTAATTTAAGGGGGGAAACATTGAAAGAAAAAATATTTTCTATGAGGTATGTAACCTTTTAATTTCATCTTAATTATTTAATTTTACCCTAATGGAAGTTCCTAATGATTCCATAGACTTTATGGGGGATTCTTAGCCTTGTCCAGAGCCTGAATTCCTAAATTTTTGAAAGAACAAGTGGGTCACGCGATTAGTATAAATTATATAGCCTATTCTACATGATTTGGTGAAACAATATGGGGTGGTCTAATGCTCTTCCTATGTTGACATGATTTTTCCTAACCATTCATCCCAAGATACACAGCCATGTGAGTTCTAAAAACCTCTTTACAAATAGTTTTTTCACGGGCTGCACACATTTAGTCAAACCATTCACCAAAACCATGTGAGGGGTGTCTTGGTGTAGTGTATGGAGCATGGTTGGTGCATGGTTTGGAAAACCATGCGTCCAAACTATGTGACCCTTTAAAAAGGGTGAAATGGATATTTTTCCCTTCTTTCTATTTAACTCCTACCCACTTTTTCTTCTTCCTCTATGCACAACAATCCCTCCTCCCATTGAATTATTCCTTACACCTCAACATAGGCATTGGGTTATCCCACCCAAGTAAACTCCAATCAAGCCACCATTCATCTCATTGGATGTGTATAAGAAATCTCTTCATCTATTTATCTTATTTTAACATTTGTTTCACTATGTCAGCGGTATTTTTGGTGTGATCTAATATGCCCTATTTTTAGGTAATTTGTCTATTTACTCAATTTATTTCATTATAGCTTAAATTTGAGGCAAAAAATGGATAAGGATTCAGCTACTTAGCTAATATAGGTGGTCTTGTGCTTTTACCTAAAGTCTTGGTGTTTATGTATTGTGTTGTTCTTTTGTGCGCCATATTCTCTGAGAATCACTTATTAAATGAAATTTTACTTATATTAAATGAATAGTCATGAATTATATAACTCACGATAACTGTTTATGTATCATTGGATGTTAAGGACCTTGAATTGAACCACCCCTTGGGTGAGTTTCTAAATTGGATAAAACCAACTTGGGTGGCCTATGAAATTGATTCACCTCTTAAGGTGTATTCCTTTAAGCCTTTATTTTGGGGATGTTAAATAAATTAATTGAAGTGTAAATTGAATTCAATGAAATAGGGAATGGAATACCATGTCCCTAAGACTTTATAAATTTTCCCATACCACTTAGGCTTAATATGAACTTTAAATATAAAATTCCCAATTAAGATGAATGAGAGGATTCATGGGATTCTAGGCCGTCTAATCAAATGTTATTTTTTGAGCCACCTTTTTAGGTGAGTTAATTTATTATATAAATGTGATAGACAATAGAATTATACATTTATTTGAATGGTATATTTAGATTTTAGGCCTACGACCATTGATATTTCCATGATGAGAGTGAAACATGGGTTCCAAATGAGAACTCCATAAATGGAGTCATTGATATTATTGAATTAAATGAATTTTAAATGAAATTATCTTAAAATGTGAGTGAAACATGGGTTATTATATGAATATGTTGGATAAAATCACTTGGTAACTAGAATATATATACTTAAGTGATACTTGGAATCCCGATGTGGTCATCGAAGGATGAACTCACATGGAATATCTTTATACGCACCATACATGATACTTGGACTACCTGTGTGGACTGCTAAGGATGGACTTAGAGGTAAGACCTATATATACTTAATGAGTGAAAATTGGGCTCCCTTTGTGGGCCTCCAATGATAGACTCAGAGGACAGTGACTTTATACCATGCCTAGAGTTATATCAGGGTTCTTATGAGGAATACCTTAGACGAGCCTGTGAGGTTACGAGTTTAAGTTATACCTAGAGCGATACATGGGTTCCAAATTAGGAACGCTTAGGATGGGTTCAAGTCACTTTAAAATAATAATTAATTAATTAAAATATTTTTCTACCAAGTGAAAGAACAAACATGGAATAGGTCAGAACCTTACATTTTATTATAGCCTTATTATACATACATTTCTAAGATATTATTCACAGGGCAAACATGGGCTATGAGAAAGGTCCTATGAATTTATTTTAAATTAAACCATGACTGACTATCTACTCAAAGATATTCCAGCTTAGGCCAGATCAGGTAGTAGAGGATGTGTGTTCTATGGGAACCTATACCTATGTGGGTTATTTATTTATCGAATTTCATTTACAGTTTTTATTGTTACCTATACACTGGTTATTATATAATCACTGACTGTATGGAATTAGACTCAATTGGTGGTGGCCTACTAAGTATATCTCACACCCAGTTCAGGTCATTGTTGGGTAATCATAAAGCCTTTATGGATGTATTTAGGGATAAAGGAAATAGACCTTCTACGAATGCTTGATTACCTTGATAGGATGGGGTATGGGGTAGTGAATCAAGCCATTTCTTAAGATGCTACTAGAGATATCCTTGTGTCTTTTGTTTATTTTTGTACAACATGTTGTATATTCTTGTTCCCCAAACCCCCATGTATTTTCCTTTTTCTATATAATTCCATGATCATTATTTTTTTATATGACATTGATGGATTTTATCACATGGTTATTTATATGACGAATGATTACTCTTCTATTGTTCAGTTATATTTTATTCTTCCACTAATGATTAATATTATTATACCACTTTACTATACTGCGACGTCCCAGACCCGGCTACCCCTCAATCCGAGCCTCGAGCCCAGTTGGCCACATGACCCTTGGTTCGTCTCCCCACAGGCCAGGGGCTGCTGACTAGCTGCGGGGGTGTAATGGTAAGTCAGTAGGGAGAATGTACCCCCATGTCAGAGTACATAGTGGAATAGCAACAAAGTAATAGAAATAGAGTAAGCACAACCAATGTATAAACAGGAGAAAAATGGAAACATACAAACCAACCAACAATGAAAGGAAACCTCTGATAAATATACAAAAGCCACATAGGCAGTGTCAGATACAAAATGGATGCATGGCATTCTGATACAATAATACAAAAAGAGAATAAAGAACAAAAGTAGTCCACAAGCATCTCTAGACAAGATCGATCCTCTGCTCTGTAACTCCATCTAGAATATATATATATCAACAACCTGACGCAGGGCCCTTACCCCTACTAGTACCTGCAACAGTAAAGTCTACACGGGTGCCAAGGAGGCCGCCCGGGTAGGTTGTGAGACAAGTCTCAGTAGGCCAACACCAACGATGTCTATGTGTAATCCAAAAAGGTGTTCGCAAAAATAAATTGTGTGTAGTGAACTGCAAGTAAGTAAAGCAAAGTAATAAACAACCCTCCCGTTCAGGTTCCAGAAGGACACCTGGCGTGTCTACCTGCTTCAGCTCATGGCTGGTAAACTGAAAAATCACCACAGGTATAAGTACATAGATATAGGTTATCACTGGCATGTGGTAAACATGCCTCTCATCCATGCTTCTCACATCAGTAATAATCATCTCTGGCCCAAGGTACGAATTCCTCTCATCCACAAGCACTGTAGTTGGCGTGGGGTAGAAATGCCTCCCACCCGTAAAGGTTATATAGGCACGAGGTATAAATGCCTCTAGTCCTCAATCACTGTAGCTGGAATGGGGTAAAAATGCCTCCCACCCATAAAGGTTATATGGGAATGAGGTATAAATGCATCTCGTCCTCAATCACTGTTGCTGGCGTGGGGTAGAAATGCCTCCCACCCGTAAAGGTTATATGGGCACGAAGTATAAATGCCTCTCATGTTATTACTCTGAAGTTCATCTGGAATGGGGTAAGAATGCCTCCCGCCCAAGACACGGAGATTCACAATCATTACATAACCATTCACATCAGAATATATAAGGCAATCCATCTTATATCATATCACATTAGTAAAGCATGGAATATCCATATTATAATATCACATAAGCAAAGCATGGCATATCCATCTTATAATATCACATAAGAAAAGCATGGCATACATACATTTCAATTCATTCAAGGGGTTCAGGCTATCTCATCCTAGCCAACCTCTAACCAATTCATCTCATTTACCTAACATGGAAAATGTCTTTCAAGATATATCGCTAAGTTCCAAAGGTGAAAAAGGGCCAAATATCAAGGCATAACACCTATGGTTGACCTTACCCAGTCCATATCTCATCTATGTCCCCTATCCAGGTTATATTCATCAATCCTATACCACTCGGGTCATTTAGATATTAAGCAGTCAATATAAATAAGGGTTTTGAAAAAATACAACCCCCATCATGACAGTAATAACTCAAAAGGAAAAAACCCAAAATGGAAACCACGTGACCACCTACCTTAGATATGTAGGCATCAGATCACTTGATATCGACCTCAGATTCGTAGTAGGTTGTAAGAGATCTGAGTTCCAGTCCAATTCCCTAGAAATAGGGCATATGATCCAACATTAAAATAGCGAAAAAAATACCAAGATTCACCAAGGAAGGAAGCTTAGGTGTGGTTAGCCTTACCTTGGGTGATCCAACGCCTTCGACGGATCGAAGAACGGTCAGCAGATGAAGAAACGGAAAGAGATTGAGAGAGGAGAGGGTTTGGAGCTCAAAAGATGGCTCCCCTTTGTTCTGTCCGTGGGAAGGAGGAAGAAAGAAAATTATTAGGCTTAAATATAATTTAAGGTCAAAATGGTAATTTTTACCCAGGACAGGGTTGCACGGTTTAGGCGCACAGTTTACCAAACCGTGCGTAAACCGTGCGCATTACACTACCTCCAGAAATAAGGTCGCATGGGTTAGGCGCACAGTTTACCCAAACCATGCACAAACTGTGCACACCTCCCTACCTCCAGACCAAAGGTCACACGGTTTACCTAAACCGTGCGAAAGCCATGGACAGTCCATGCACCCCTGTCTGCAAGTCCATTTCTCAAAATATCGGGCTCCAAAAAAACCCCGGACACTCCCTGGACCTTCCTTAGAACATGACACACATTAAACAATCTTAAATGAGAGATTTGAAAGAGAACTGACTATTCGTACTTTTTCCAAAGAGTCGGGTCGTTACAACCTCCCCTCCTTAAAGCAACTCGTCCCCGAGTTGACTTTCTGAGGGTACTGAGGTGTCATCAACAAAAAGATCTGACCATTGAGAATGTATATCAGGCTCTCATTCCCAGGTCTCATCCTATACCCGGCCATGCTGCCACAACACCCGTATAAGAGGAAAGGACCTACCACGGAGTGTCTTCAAACTCTGGTCAAAAATTCGCATCAGATACTCCTCGAAGGAAGCATCCATATCTAGTTCAACCTCATCATGCTGAAAAACATGAGTCGGATCCAAAAAGTACCGGCGTAGTTGAGATACATGAAAAACATCGTGCATGTCCTGATATTTCTACAGAAGTGAAAGCTGGTAAGATACTGTTCTAATCCACTTCACCACCTCAAAGGGTCCTACAAACCTCGGTGAAAGCTTACCCTACTTCAGTATACGTCTCTTCCCCAACCTGGGTGAGACCTTCAAGAAAACATGGTTCCCAACCTCGAACTCAAGAGGTCGCCAGTTCTTGTTAGCATAGGACTGCTGTCTAGATTGAGCTATCTGCATACGCTTCCTAATAAGCTATATCTGCTCTGTAGTCTCCTACACAAGACGTGGTCCTAGAACAGTTGCCTCCCCTTCCTCAAGCCAACACAAAGGAGAGTGACAAGGCCTACCATATAAGGCTTCATAGGGAGCCATCTCAATGGTACCCTGGAAGATATTTTTATAAATGAACTTGACAAGAGGAATGTGTTTCTCCCATGAACCTCTAAAATCGAGCACACATGCATGTAACATATCCTCTAGTACCTGTATAGTCCGCTCGGTCTTCCCGTCAGTCTGTGGGTGATAGGCCGTGCTCAAAAGTACCTACGTACCCAAGGCCTTTTGTAAACCCTGCCAGAACTGAGATGTAAAATGAGGATCTCTGTCCGAGACAACATAAAGAGGTGCTCCATGAAGGTGCACTATTTCCTTGACACACAAACTTCCCAAGTCATCAACTGTGAAGGTCTTCCGCACAGGTAAGAAATGCGCGACCTTTGTCAGATGGTCGATGATAACCCATACTGCATCATTGCCACGAGGTGACCTGGGTAAACTGGTTACAAAGTCCATATAAACGTCATACAATTTCCACTCTGGAATGGACAACGGCTGCAAAAGCCCTGCCAGACGCTGATGTTCTGCCTTCACCTACTGATAGGTGGAACAACACGTGATAAAAACAGCTATCTCCCGCTTCATGCTAGGCCACCAGTATTGTCGTCACAAATCACGATACATTTTGGTGACGCCTGGGTGAACTGACCATGCTGAGGAATGGAAATCCCTCATCAACTCCTCTCTAATGTCTACCGGGACCCATACACACCCACAAAACAATAAAGTATCACCTTCATCTACGGTCCATTCTGTAGAGGCATCATCAACGACACTTTCTCGTAGAACAAGGCCTTCTGGATCTGATAACTGTCTAGTCCTGACCCGTTCCAAAAGAGTAGACGTCACCGCTAAGGCTGAGAGAACAGTTTGACATTGACCCTCCTGAACCTCAATGTGCATCTTCGAAAATAGGACCATCAACTTCCACTCATCATTATATTCCCGAACCACTTGCGACTAAGTTTTCCGACTCAGTGCATCGGCTACTGAATTTCCCTTCCCAAGAGTCTAGGCCAATTCAAAATCAAAGGATTACAGGTACTCGACCCACCTACGTTGCCTGAGATTTAGATCCAGCTGAGTGAAGATATATTTGAGGCTTTTGTGGTCAGTGTATACCAAAAAATGGTATCCCAACAAATAGTGTCTCCAATAGTGTAAGGCATGTACAACTGCTGCGAGCTCGAGGTCGTGCGTCGGATAATTTCGTTCATGAGGCTTTAACAGACGAGAACCATACGCAACGACTCGCTCATCCTACATCAAGACATCTCCAAGCCTGATACCTGACGCATCGCAAAATACCGTATAAGCTCTGCCTGGCTCTGGTAAGATCAGTATCAGTGTTGAATTTAGCCTCCCCTTCAGTTCCTAAAAATCCACTTCACAAGGTTTTGACCAATCGAATCTCACCCCCTTTTTAGTCAAAGCTATAAGCAGTGCTGCTAGGCATAAAAAGTCCTGAATGAAATGCCTATAATATCCATCAAGCCCCAAGAAACTCCTGATACCAAAGAGGTTTTTGGACTGCTCCCAAGAAACTACAACACTCACCTTCTCAGGGTCAACTGAAACTCCAGACTCAGAAATAATGTGACCCAGGAAGTGAACCTTATCTATCAAAAAGTGACATTTACTGAGCTTATCATAAATCTGATGCTCTCTTAGTGTATTCAACATGATCTCAAGATGGGTTGCATGGTCGTGTCTCGAGCGTGAATAGACTAAGATATCATCCACAAATACAACCACAAAAGAATCAAGGTAAGGGTGGAAAATCAGATTCATAAGATCCATAAACACTACAGGTGCATTCTTATGCCCAAACGGCATGAATAGGTACTCATAGAGACCATGCCTACTCCGGAACGCCGTGCGAGGTATGTCCGAAGTCCTAACATGAACCTGGTGATAGCCCGACCTAAAATCTATCTTTGAAAAAACCTTTGCTCCTCGGAGCTGATCGAAGAGGTCATCAATTTGAGGTAAAGGATAGCGATTCTTAATAGTCAGCTGATTTAACCTATGATAATCCACGCAAAGAATAAGGGTACCATCTTCCTTCTTGGCAAAGAGAACCGGTGATCCCCAAGGAGAATTACTAGGAAGTATAAAGCCTTTTGCTTCTAGGTCCTCCAGCTAACTCTTAAGATCCATAAGTTCCTTAGGTTCCATCCTATAAGGAGGAATGGTCACTGGTTCTGCTCCTGGTATAAGCTCAATAGTAAACTCCACCTCTCACACTGAAGGTAGACCAAAGAAATCATCAGGAAAGACATCACAGAAATGCTCCACCATGGGAGGATAAGCAGAGGGTTGTAACCCTTGGTCATCGAGATAAAGACTAGAAAACTATGTCGTGACACCACCTAAACTCTGGTGTTCCGGTCCTGCTCGCGTCGCACTAAGATCCCATTCTCCCTTATGAATATACGTGTCACCATCTGGTGATTTAAATTCCACTCTCCAATGATAGCAGTCAATCCGGGCTCTATAGGGAACTAACCAGTCCATCCTGATTATTACATCAAAACTTGTCATATCCAGAACATACAGGTTCCACATGAAAAGGTAACCACCCACCTCGAGGGAAAAATTCTGAAAATGAAGAATGCCCTATGAACGGACACCTAATGGGTTATCTAATGTGATCATACCATGACATGACTCGACGTCGAGGCCCAAAATTCCAATAATCTCCTCCGATATAAAAGAGTGAGAAACACTTGTGTCAAACAAAGTAGATACTAACGTAGAGGCAACTAGAATTGTACCTCGTATAGTAGATGGTCTGGCGTACTGCTCCTGTGGCGCAAGCTCGACTACATACAACTGGCCGGCACCACGACCCTGAGTCACAGCCTGGATACCTTGAGAAGACCCGCCCTGCTGGCATTGAGAGTCATACACCTGATTACCTCTGCCTTGACTACTGCCAAGGCCTGATCGGCCGACGGTATTCCAGCCGTCTGACTGACGTGATCCTGCCGATCCAACACCAGATCGTGGAGTAGGTACAGATCCCTTCTCACTAGGCCCTAGGGGAAAAGTCCTTCAGAAATGGTGGAGATGACCCAACCTACCACAACCTCTACACTCCAATGGATTTTGCGTACACTGCCACTTAATATTCCCTGACACCCCATATTGGTGAAAAATAGGAGTAACACCCGAGAAAAGGGTCTGACCACCACTAACACCATGAGAGTTCTCAAAACACCACTTCTTCCCAGAAACAGATCCACAAGAACCCTTAGGTGCCGAATCGCCCTGGTTCACACTGTCTGATTCTCTCAAATTTATCTCTGTGATCAAAGCCTAATTGACGATCTCTGAAATAGTCGCCATCCTGAACACGTTAACCTATGACCAGATGGCGTAACACAGCCCATACTCAAAACTCCTAGTGGCCGTGATATCGTCAGCATCTTGTGTAGGAGAAAAATGCTGTAACTCAGTGAAACAAGATAAATATTACATAACCGTCATGGTCCCTTTATACAGATTCATAAACTTTCTAGCTCTGTCATCCCTCAAAGTCTGGGGAAAGAAGTAATCATAGAAGATGGTCTGGAAATCAGTCCAGATCATATCTCTCTACTATCTCGACTGGGTGATGACATCCCACCACCTCATGGATGAACCACGTAGAATATAAGTTGTGAGCTTGACCCTCTGCTCTGGAGGCATCTCAAGGTGCTCGAAGATGGTCAAAATAGCTTCTAACTAGGACTCCGCAGTAAGTGGTCCCCCATCTCCCATAAATGTAGGAGGATGCTGCGACTGAAACTCGCGGGTCAACTCTGCCATACTCGGGGCAGGTCGCACTCCACCTTGCATAATCTTCATCATACACAAGAAGCTCTCACGGAACTGGGCATCGATGCCCATCTCAGGAATAACAAGAGGAGCCATGGGTGGCTAGATAGGAATATTAAATGGCGGCTTAGGGCCTGGCACCTCAGGAACGTGATCGTCGCCGCCTTCAGCATGCGCGACTCGAGGACATCTTGGAGGAATAGTGCTTCAATGCCAAACAAACGTCTCAAAAGAAGAAACCAACAAACTAAAGGCTAAACTCTAGAAGCTAGGACAGGTACTAAGCCTTCCTACCCCTAATATCACCTATCCACACCCATACAAAACTTAGCAAAACCTGCAACTGTTTAAAATTTACTTAATCCAGTGACATGGCATTTCCCAACCCATAAGGGCCTATACTCCTCATGAACTGAAATATGACACACACTTGGATGTTATTTCTCATTTACCGGCACTAATCATGCATTGGAATTCCTTTTAAGAAAATGATTGGTTTAGTTGGAATGTCGTTTTCCGATCCATAAGGGCCCATACACCTTATGAACCAAAGAGTAACACCCACTAAAATCACATCATTCCTCAATTCACAACATGCATTAAGGGTTTTCAAAATTGCACACATTTTAACCAGCCGTGGAAATAAACAATAGACAATGCTCGCTGAAAATTTAAATGTGGCATGGAAAGATTCATGGCCTAATAATATTGTGCCTATCGTGATTCTTGTTCTAATGCATAACCCTCATTTCATCGGGTCGAACCTTGAAATCCAAATTCCAACATTGCAAATCTCAATTACATCACAAAACATGTGAAGCACCCAATGGTGAAACAGTATCAACAGTTAGTAGCAGAATCAATAACAACATAAAATAAGAAACTTGGCCTATACCTCGTACATGGGTTCGCGATGCCCAAGCACGTCTCATGGATAAGTCCCTATGCATTCCAAGTCTCCAATTTTGTTGTCTCCAAATAGTAAATCAAGAAAGAAATAAACCTCTGATATGACTTTGTAACGTCCTGGACCCAGCTTCCCCTCAATCCGAGCCCTGAGACCAGTTGGCCACATGACCCCTGACTCATCTACCCATAAGCTAGGGGTTGCTGACTAGCAGCAGGGGTGTAATGGTAAGTCAGTGGGGAGACTGTACCCCCATGTCAAAGTACACAGAGGAATAACAACAAAATAATAGAAATAGCAGAAGCACAACCAATGGATAAACATGATAAAAAGGGAAACGTACAAACCAACCAACAACGAAAGGAAAACCCTGATAAATATACAAAATCCACACAGGCAGTGTCTAATACAAAATGGATGCATGTAATGCTGATACAATAATACAAAAAGAGAACAAGGAACAAAAGTAGTCCATGAGAATCTATAGCCAAGCTCGATCCTCTGCTCAGGAACTCCAGATAGAACATATATATATCAACAACCTGACGCATGGCCCTTTCCCCTACTAGTACCTGCAGTAGTAAAGTCTACACGGGTGCCAAGGATGCCGTCCGAGTAGGGTGTGAGACAAGTCTCAGTAGGAAACCACCAATGATGTCTATGTGTAATCTAAATAGGTGTTCGCAAAATAAATAGTGTGTAGTGAACTGCAAGTAAGTAAAGAAAAGTAATAAATAACCCTCCCGCTCAGGTTCTGGAAGGACACCTGGCGGGTCTACCTGCTTCAGCTCATGGCTGGTAAACTGAACAATCACCAGAGGTATAAGTACATAGATATAGGTTATCACTGGCACGAGGTAAACATGCCTCTCGTCCATGCTTCTCACATCAGTAATAATCATATCTGGCCCGAGGTACGAATGCCTCTCGTCCACAAGCACTGTAGTTGGCGTGGGGTAGAAATGCCTCCCACCCGTAAAGGTTATATAGGCACGAGGTATAAATGCCTCTCGTCCTCAATCACTGTAGCTGGCGTGGGGTAGAAATGCCTCCCACCCGTAAAGGTTATATGGGCATGAGGTATAAATGCCTCTCATCCTCAATCACTGTAGCTGGCGTGGGGTAGAAATGCCTCCCACCCGTAAAGGTTATATAGGTATGAGGTATAAATGCCTCTCATGCTATTACTCTAATGTTCATCTGGCATGGGGTAAGAATGCCTCCCGCCCAACACACGGAGATTCACGAGCATTCCATAACCATTCACATCACAATATATAAGGCAATCCATCTTATATCATATCACATTAGCAAAGCATGGCATATCCATCTTATAATATCACATAAGCAAAGCATGGCACATCCATCTTATAATATCACATAAGAAAATCATGGCATACATACATTTCAATTCATTCAAGGGGTTCAGGATATCTCATCCTAGCCAACCTCTAACCAAGTCATCTCATTTGCCTAACATGGAAAATGCCTTTCAAGACATATCTTTAAGGTCCAAAGGTGAAAAAGGGACAAATCTCAAGGCATAACACCTATGGTTGACCTTAGCCAGTCTATATCTCATCTAAGCGCCCTATCCAGGTTAGATTCATCAATCCTATACCACTCAGGTCATTTAGATAGTATTCAGTCAATATAAATAATGGGTTTGGTGAAAGACAACCCCCGACATGAAAATAATAACTCAAAAAGGCAAAAACCCAAAATGGAAACCACGTGACCACCTACCTTAGAGCTGTAGGCATAGGCTCGCTTGATATCGACCTCAGATTCGTAGTAGGTTGGAAGATATCTGAGTTCCAGTCCAATTCCCTAGAAATAGGGCATATGATCCTGCATCAAAATAGAGAAAATAATACCAAGATTCACCAAGGAAGGAAGCTTAGGTGTGGTTAGCCTTACCTTGGGTGATCCAACGCCTTCGATGGATCAAAGAACGGTCACCGGATGAAGAAACGACAAGATATTGAGAGAGGAGAGGGTTTGGAGCTCAAAAGATGGCTTCCCTCTATTTTGTCCGTGGGAAGGAGGAATAAAGAAAAGGATTAGGCTTAAAAATGATAATTTTTACCCAGGACAAGGTCGCACGGTTTAGGAACACGGTTTACCAAACCGTACGCAAACCATGCGCATCACACTGCCTCTAGAAATAGGGTTGCACGGGTTAGGTGCACTGTTTACCCAAACCGTGCGCACCTCCCTGCCTCTAGACCAAAGGCTGCACGGTTTACCCAAACCGTGCGCAGGCCGTGTGCCCCTGTCTACAAGTCCATTTCTCAAACTCTCGGGCTCCGAACAAACACCGAACACTCCCCGAAACTTCCTTATAACATTAAACACATTAAACAAGCTTAAAGGAGAGATTCGAAAGGAAACTAACGATCCATACCTTTTCCAAAGAGTCGGGTCGTTACAATACTATGATCACGAGGGTATAGTCTCTCCAATATTCTACCATGGACCCTAAATACTAGTATAAATCCTT
Source organism: Viscum album (assembly GCA_963277665.1). NCBI lineage: Eukaryota > Viridiplantae > Streptophyta > Magnoliopsida > Santalales > Viscaceae > Viscum > Viscum album. Next base: position 603,129,503 of record OY728148.1, read on the forward strand.
TGAAATAGGGGGAGGCACTCATGAGGTCATTTGGAAACCCGAGTTCAGTTACTTTTAAGTGAATCAAGTCTGGGATGTCAAATTATTAGAACCTCTAATATATATAAAATATATAATTAGGATAACAGACATGAAATATTTTCATTGTGGTTATAAACACTACTAAATGATATAATTATATGAGAATTTAAACCATCATATTCTTTATAGTGGGGGTTTCAAAACTGCCACCAATTATGGATTCACAGTGATTCTATAAGACCACTACTAATAAAAAATTCAATTTAATTAATAGACAAATCATAAAATTGTGACAGTTTGAGAAAATACCATTCATAAATTTTTAGTGGTTTAAGACCCCACAAAATTCAAAAAATCACTACTAGAATACATTTTTATTGTAGTGTATTTATCCATTAGCCAATTATCTTCTAAATTTGAGTAAAAGTAAATTTGGAAAAATGGGTGATGTACCACTGGTATCTATTTCCCATGAGTTAGAATTAGAAAAATATATTTATATAAAACTTAATATTTTAGACTCGTGGTTCATCTATTTATAACCAAGAACCCTTCTCAAGTTATAATACCAACTTATAAGGTTATAAAACAAACCTATAATGAATCTTAATGTCAATATGTTTGTGTTTAATTCTATTCTAATAAAAAACTAAAGATATTTATCAAGTGATTATTGTATTTTAGATTTGTTTCCAATAAAGGATTTTGGTGAATCATTTTAAAATGATAACCCCTTACACCAAACCTATTACCAAAACAAGATTCAAATTTTACTATTATTTGGATTAGTTATTGTATTTCTACTATCATTTATCTATTTTACCATACAAACATATCAATTATATCATATACAACTCTTTAAGATTTTAATGGAGAAAGTCTTGTGCAAATTCATCAAATTAATTATCTCAAATATATGTTTCATGGTACATTACTACTAGGGTCACCCTAACAGGAGAAACCAAAAGTTCACATTAGGTATAAACAACTTACTATTAAGAATACCCATATTCTACATGCCATATATATAATAATCCATGGTCACATAACTCTTAGAATCATATATTATAAATGTCCCAACCAAATGATCTCATGTTCTACCTTGAGGAAGAGTAAATACAAGGGGGAAAATTATTTAACTATGGCCCCACTTGATTCGGCCATTTTCATGGTCATTAATGCACGGGAAAGTGGACTATTGGAATATAAATAGGATTCAAATATTGGGGAGGGGCCGATCCAAGTTTTCAGTCTGGGTTTATTTTCCCACCTTTAGGTTATGATTTGTATTAAGTATATGATGTCTATCTGGGTTCCCCCTAATTCCCTTAAAAGTGGTTTTTTAATAATAAAAAACGTTTAAGGCCTTTAGGCCATTGGATGAATATGAATAGTCACATGTCCAGAATTAATTTCTTTGATTAGAACAGCCATAACTCCTACATACCATTTCTAATAAAGTTGAAATTTTCAGGGAGGACATGGATAAAGTATAGGAACAAATTTAAATAAGTAATATTTACCCAATTCATTAATTTAATTGGTAATCCACGCACATGTATTCAGTGGATATATTTAGAGCCAAAAATTTCACCTCCCTTTGCCTATAAAAATGTATCCCATCTCAATTACAAAGTGTTAGAAATTTGGGGGTATCTTTTTTGGACATTTTCTATAGTTTATCTTTTTATTTTATTTTATTTTCATTCTACAATATCATTTCATGTTTTAATTTAAGTGTTCTCCTTTAAATATTATTCTTTCTCTCTTTTGTTTTCTTCCCTCATTTTCTTCTTCATTGTGAACTTTTATGCTCATGATCATCAGTAGCTAACCCGAGGAAGTTCCTAGAGGAGTAATCCAGTGATGAACCCAAGTATTTGGAAGATCATTCTTAATATTTTCTATTTTCTTAGAGTTAGGCGAAGTGGTATATTAGTGGTCAAGGTGCCTTTGTATCTCTACTAACCACCCGAGGTTTAACTTTCACTTCTACAATATTTTCCCTCAATTGTGGAGGTGGATGTGAGGTCTCTTGGAGATCGTTGAGAGTATCATATATTTACAACCATATTTATAGAATAATGATCACAAATATTATTTATTTTATTCATTAAGTAAATTTGAAACTAATAATAAGATGATGAAGGTTCAATCTGGGTGATTCTCTTTGGAATATTTCTTTTCTTCTAACTTTATTTTGTTTTCGTTCATTTTTTTTGAATTGCATATGCATGTTTAATTTTAGTATTTAATTCTCATTTCTAAACATACATTTATTTTAGTTTTATTTCATAAATAAAAAATATAAAATAAAAGTGAATTAGAATTAGTGAGTGCTTAACCACAAAAGCTCCTCAAGAGAATGACCTAGGTCAGCCCCTATGTTGCACTTAGATATAAATTTTTTTTGAGAGCATGCACGACAACGATTAATCAAATTGGAACTATTATCGGGGATCCAAGTGATCTTCACTCACTATTTTTATTAAAATTTTGTAAATAATTTCCTTTTTCATTAAAAAAACAAAAAAATATAAATTTCAAAAAAATAAAAAAAATAATTATTTATGATGTCTTTAAATTCAAATTATTTTTCATGGAATGACTATTATCAAGTGTAACCAGAAAAATAAATTAAAAATGCTCAGTCACAAGAACATAAATAAGACATACAAAAACCTAATATCCAAGCTAAAAGGGTTTAATAATATATTTGTTCACTGATGCAACAACCCAAACCAGAATAAGAACCTGAATCAAAAAAAGTTGTTGAAGATATTTCATTAATCATTTTTTATGTTAAAGAAATTAAGGTAGGTGATAAGGAGTTACTAAAGAAATTAATTACATTATCTCATACTCAACCATTTCTTGAAGAGGTCCCTGAATAAAAATTAAAGCCGATACACTTATGGGAGATCAACATTTTTTGGAAGAATCTTAGAATCACTATATTGAAGATAACCTGCAACATGATCTTCCCATCCTTGATAAAGAAAAAGAAGCACCTCTCTACCTCTATCTTGATTTAAAAGATAAATATTCACCTATTGAGATTGATGTTCCAATGTTCTTTCCCGAGGATATAAATTTTCAAGCCAACTTACTTGAAATGGAACATTTTTATATTGATTCTTCATGATTTAATCTTATTCAAAATGTCACGACCCATCCCCTGGGGCCCATATCGTGACTACCCCAAGCCCGCCTTCCATAGGCCAGGGGCTGACGACTAGCACCAAAGGCGTAATTCCCTAAAAAACTGGGAAGGCATTTCCTTTATAAAACATAACACACACTACCAGAGTACAAGTGGAAGCAAACACTAAGAAAAATTGTATAACAAGGGTGATTAAAGTATAAAGGGGCTGGAAATACAAGCCCAACAAAAAGGTACAACTACAACTGAAGAAAGTACAACTATAAAAGACAAACAACTGAAAGGTTAAAGCAGCTCCTGGATCGTCCTCCGGGTTCCTACCTGAAGGGTAGGTACATATGTCCTTCTCGGTACTCCGTGCCTATCAGTCCGCTCCGTGTGCCGTCACGCCGAGTGTCCACCTCTGGGTACCGTCCAGTCCTGGCGCTCTCGGACTTTGTCAACACTGTCTGTCGTCTGCATCCAACACAACGAGGTGCAGGCATAGCCCGTGCAGGGGTGATTATAACGATACTCAGTAGGGACCCCGAGACCCTCAAGGTCTCACAAAATACAACAAGGATAAAACACAAAGTATGATTTCAATGGATAACCATTACTTAGGTATATTCCCATACATATACCTAAGTTATCAAGTAACCCATCTCAATCACGAGGAAAACACAAAGGTCATTGACTCAGCTCAAACCCGGATTTTTATTCACGATGTCGAAACCACGGCTGCTGGAGAACTCCTCCTCTATCGAGTACAGTGGGCCTGCCACTACAACCAAGCGCTTCCCATTAACCTTGGACTGCTGAAGTACTCCACCTGTCGAGTACTGTGGGCATGCTGCTACAACCAAGCGCTTCCCACCATGGGTCTGCCGCTACAACCAAGTGCTCCCCCTCATAGCCTACAGAGGTACTCCTTCTGTCGAGTACCGTGGGTCTGCCGCTACAACCAAGCGCTCCTCCGCCGTGGGTCTGCTGCTACAACCAAGTGGTCCCCACTGGGCCATCCGAATCACCCAGAGTCGATCGATCAGTAGTCGTCAAGTCTCAACCAGCCACTAGGTCTCTGCAATCTGCTCGCTCATCACCAAGAGGGTCCGCTCCACGAGCCTCAAGCCGATAATCCAAGTGTCATGAAGTCTCACAAAGAAGTATCACAAAGGACCGCCTCGTCATAGGGGTCTCAACGCAACAGACGACGCGTCAATCGGACGCCCGGTCTGTGAGTTATTGGCTTTTCCGTTCCAGGGGTCCGGTTGGTTTTTAAACTAAAACCAACCCGACCATACTCCAATATCATTAGAATCTTACATGGAGTATTCCAAAAGAACCATCTCAACAAAATGAAACTAACGTAGTTGACGACACGTCAATCGGACGTCCGGTCCTTAAGTTATAAGTGTTTCTGCTCCGAGGGCTTGGTTGGTTTCGGTTTCGAACCAACCCGGCCATACTCAAACTTTGCCAAAAACTTGAGTGTAATATACCGAAACGACCGTCTCGATCCGAGGAATCCTACACAACTGATGGTGAATCGATCGGAGATCCGTAGCTCAAGTTATAAGCAATTAACTGAAAATGGTCCGAAGAGGGGGGTATGGGCCCGGTCCGACCCGACCCAAATCACCCAGGGTCGGCCCGAACCGGGTTGACCCGATCCGAGTCTAGTTAAGGCCCGAATGGGTGTGGCCCAGCCTGGCTGGGTGTGGCCCGACCCGGTTGGGTGCGGCCCGGCCTGCGGCTGGCCGAGCGGGGGGGGGGGGGGGGGGTGCGCGCGGCCTCCCCCGGTTTTTCGTAACGGCGGCGCCAGCCTAGCGCCGCCCTGTCTCCCCAGATCCCGCGCGACGCGGGATCCGCTCCACCGCCGCAGCAGCCGGTGCCACGATGGGTCCTCCGCTAGCGGCGTGCTAGGGTGCCGCCGCCGCCGTGCCGACGACCTGCACCGCCGCGACCTTCCTCGGGCCACCGGAGTCATTCTGGTGGTCCGTTTTAGCTCCCGTCTGCGCCTTCAGCCTCCTTGGGTCCTGCTCTTCACTACAACGACCTCAAATCAATATCTCCCTTTCATTCATCCATCACCCAACATTCTGCGCATCAAGAACGATATGGTGATGGGTCCGAACTTGTTCGTTAGCCCGTACCCACCACGTTAGAGGCTCAAACAATTATTCAACAAATAATCGCCCAAGTTTGTGGGTATAAATCACATGAATTAAATTATAAAAAATACCCCTACCTTGAAATTGACGTCACACGTCGTCGAGCCGTGAAAGATGAGCGTCACGGTAGTTGGGCATCACAGAAGAACGATGTCGTCCCGCCAACGTTGGAGGAGGAGTTGTTGTCGTAGGTGACGCCTCTCACGAGCGGTGTATTCTCCCTTAACGTGGTGGAGAAAGGAGGCAAGAGAAGTCGTGGAGCATTCTTCGCTGAGAGAGTATGATGTTCTTCGATGGAGGTGTTCTTCATTGGGACAAGAACACTTTTCTTTTCTAACTCTCCAGATCTTTCCCAAGTTTTCCCCAACACAACAAAAGTCTCCCAAAATAATAGCGAATGCTATTATTTTATTCACACACCAATTAAAAAATTCAAATACTCTAATTAATTAATTGGAGAATCCCATTTAATTAATTAAAATGTGTTGGAAATCTTAATGGGAGGAAGGCGGAGAGGCTCCACTTATTAAATGAGGGGAAGTTGTCAAAGAAATAAATGAGGTGTTAATGGGGAGTTTAAGGGGAGGTGAAAGGTTAGTGATCGTGTGGGCCCCACCACACTAATTCCTCTCATGGGAGGTTATGTGGATGTGGGACTCATCTCTAACTCCCCATTTTAGAAAATAACTAACATCCTCTAAATAAAATTTTGTGCTACAATTTTATTTATTTTATTCCAAATCCCCAAAAATTAACTCTCAACCCGCATAAAATGCAACTGCGGTAAATGTCCCCTTAAGTGAAAACCGGAGCTGCGAGTTCATCGGTGTCCGCAGATTTCAATTCCAAGCACCGGTTCAAATGATAGAAAAACTCACACATACGTTTACTGAACGTACCCGAACAAAACTTCAGAAATTGATTCTGGGCACACCGGGCCTTGGAATCAGGTACTGTTAGAAACTTAGGACTCGTAAAATTCCAAAGAATTTTGAAAAAAAAATTTCCTTGAAATTTATGGGTCTTTAAATTACTCCTACCTCAGGTATTTACGTCCCCGTAAAGCTACAACACACACTAGGGAAACAAAAGGGGGTAATGAACATGAATCTGAGCCTCCTGCTCCCATGTGCTCTCCTGGAGGTTCCCATGCTGCCAGTGAATGTGCACTAGAGGAATTGACCACCCATGTAGGAATCACTCCTGTCAATCCTCGATCTCCACCAGAACCTCCATTAATGTCACCCCATCATCGATGTCCAGCTCCCCATGGTTGATGATGTGGGACGGGTCGTGCACGTATCTCCTCAGTTGAGATACATGGAAGACGTCATGCACCCGGTGCAACTGAGGTGGAAGGGCCAGGCGGTAATCCACCTCGTCTACTCTACTGAAGAATTGGAGGAGTGACTGTAGATAAGCTGCACCATCCCTATCCACAAAGGATATCAGCAATGCAGCCAGCTTCTCTGTCACCTCTCCTAGTAGCTGGATGCCTGAACTCCTGCTGAGATAATCCGCTACTACGTTCCCCTTCCCAGGAGTATAGACTATCTCGAAGTCATAGTCCTGGAAGAACTCAAGCCATCGCCACTGTCTCAGGTTCAGGTCTTTCTAAGAGAAGATACACCTAAGACTATAGAGATTAGAGTAAACCGTAAACTGTTCGCTCAACAAAGTATGGGTGAGACTATCCAATTAAAAAGATCTCGTATACACCCTTCTTTGTTTACGATTTACAAGAGTTTCTATGATTTCTCCTCTGTTGAAAAGAGAAATTCGGTCTCATCCCCTGGATGAACCACATCCTTTGCCTAATACAGTAAATCCTAACATGAATGATACTAATTCATGCCATGGACGACGTCATAAGGCCTCAAAGCTTCTACCAAGAGATCCAACCGTTAATCTTGCCTCCAAGGGTTGAGTCACATTGTCGGCATCAGTGTGTGGTTACTGGGTCCCCTCTAGTAGAAATCTCAAAAGTGAGGGTCAAGGCAATAGTTTTAACCAGAACCTCTTAGTATTAACCACACAAAAAGTAAGGAAAGAAAACATTATAAGGACAAGTGTCTTTTATTACTACATCTCAAAGTAAAAAGACACAAAACAAGCACAAACAACAACATCAAGAAATCTAGAATCACCAAGAACAAATGCCTCTATGCCTGGAACTAATCTCGCTCCTGTCCACCTGCTTTTGGAGCTCCATAGTCGTATACTTCACCTGCTTGAAGCTATGATCTCCCATGTCCACCTGTTCCTTGTGGTCGGGGTGGACCTCCTGGTGGTGGTAGTGGCAACACCTCGAAGCGTCGTCCACTACCAGATGCACGACCAGCTCCTCTGCCTCAATCTCCCGATCCTTGCAATCCTCCTTGATCGAACCTCTACCTCTTCCTGGGAGGTCCTTCATCTATCTGCTGATCTTCTACAAGGCGGGTCAGACAGTCACGTGCCATGTGACCAATCCCGCCACAGGAGTAACACTGTCTGCTCCTGGTAAGTCATTCTCCACCACGGGTGCCTCGTACACACAATCCTAAGTCATGCGGTCGACCACCTATGGGTATGGTCCTCTTGGACCCCTATTTCATCTGTCTACTGCCAGCTGCAGAAGACTCCGCTGCATGTCGACTAGTGGTGGGTTCCGCTATTGGAGATTTCTCAGCAGGGAAACTCTCCACTAGGAGGGATCGCTCCAACACCCCTGTATGCGTCGGGATGCTGTGAGAAACAACTGAAGCTATAATCTCTCACCTGAGCCCCTGCTCGAAGGTCTGAGCCCTAAAGAACGTGTCCCGTACCATATCTGTGGAGTAGCACGAGAGGTCGGTGAACCTCGCTGAGTACTGAGCTACACTCATTCTGCCCTAATGCAGATGAAGTAGCTCCTATATCCGCACCGTTCTAAGGGTGACCAGGACAAACTCTGCCCTAAACAGGCTCCCGAAGTCTGCCTAGAGAAGTGTCGCCTCGTCGTGGACCTAGAGCATCAGGGATCCACCATCTGCCTGCTGCTGCCTGAAGGAGGTTGGCAGTAAGGATCACCATGTAGTCTGCTGGTGTCCCCACTAGCATGAAAACTCTCACCACAGCCTCCATACAATCCTCAACTGCCTTCGGGTTCGTCTCTCCCATGAACCTGGGTGGCCTCTGGCGCTGGAACTCGTGAAGCGCGCTCAAGCGGCGTGCACTCTCTGCTATTGGGGCTAGTGGCATCGGTGGCCCAACAGGTGGTAGTAACGCTGGTGCCTCAACTGGAAGAGGGACCTGTACTGTGGCCTCGTCGCTCGACAGGCTGTCAGTACGTATAACTATCGGGGCTCTAACTGGTCGTCCGCGGGGAGGCATCCTGGAAGAACAGATGCGACACGGTCAAATACTATACCTGGTGTGCTGACCTGGTTTGAGATGACTTAAAGAAAAAAACTTTTTGAAAACACACACGCAATCAGTGTTTTAGTGTACTGAATCGGAATTCAGAAGTCAGGGTCCTGGTGTATGGATACGTCGGCCGCCTGCACCAACACTGGACTCCATGAATTGAAAACCACACTTAGTACACTTAACACTATTGCTTCACAAAAAAGAAATATCAGAGTCCTAAGTTCTATGGTAGAACCGATTCCTCTGATACCAATTTGTCACGACTCGTCCCCCGGGGCCCGTATCATGACTACCTCAAGCCCGCCTTCCATAGGCCAGGGGCTGGCGACTAGCACCAAAGGCGTAATTCCCTAAAAACCCGGGAAGGAATTGCCTTTATAAAATGTAACACACACTACCAGAGTACAAGCGGAAGCAAACATTAAGAAAAACTATATAACAAGGGTGCTGAAAGTAAAAAGGGGCCAGAAATATAAGCCCAACAAAAAGGTACAACTACAACTGAAGAAAGTACAACTGAAAAAGACAAACAAATGAAAGGTGAAAGAAGCTCCTGGATCGTCCTCCGGGATCGTCCTCCGGGTTCCTACCTGAAGGGTAGGTACATATGTCCTCCTTGGCACTCCGCATCTATCGGTCCACTCCGTGTGCCGTCACTCCGAGTGTCCACCTTCGGGTACCATCCAGTCCTGGCACTCTCGACCTTCGTCAACGCTGTCCGTCATCTGCATCCAACACAACAAGGTGCGGGCATAGCCCGTGCAGGGGTGAGTATAACGATACTCAGTAGGGACCCTGAGACCCTCAAGGTCTCACAAAATCCAACAAGGATAAACCAAAAATTAAGATTTCAATGGATTACTATTACTTAGGTATATGCCCATACATATACCTAAGTTATCAAGTAACCCATCTCAATCAAGAGAAAAACACAAAGGTCATTGTCTCAGCTCAAACCAGGATTTTTATTCACGATGTCGAAACCACAGCTGCTGGAGAACTCCTCCTTTGTCGAGTACAGTGGGTCTGCCGCTACAACAAAGCGCTTCCCATTAACCTTGGACCGCTGAAGTACTCCACCTGTCGAGTACTGTGGGCATGCTGCTACAACCAAGCGCTTCCCACCATGGGTCTGCCACTACAACCAAGCGCTCCCCCTCATAGGCTACAAAGGTACTCCATCTGTCGATTACCGCGGGTCTGCTGCTACAACCAATCACTCCTCCACCGTGGGTCTACTGCTATAACCAAGCGCTCCCCACTGGGACATCCGAATCACTTCGAGTCGATTGATCAGTAGTCGTCAAGTCTCAGCCAGCCAATAGGTTTCTGCAATCTGCTCTCTCGTCACCAGGAGGGTCCGCTCCACGAGCCTCAAGCCGATACTCCAAGTGTCACGAAGTCTCACGTAGAAGTATCACAAAGGACCGCCTCGTCATAGGGGTCTCAACGCAACAGACGGCGCGTCAATCGGACGCCCGATTTGTGAGTTATTAGCTTTTCCGTTCCAGGGGCCCGGTTAGTTTTTAAGCTAAAACCAACCCAACCATACTCAAATATCATCCGAATCCCATGTGGAGTATACAAAACAACCGTCTCAACAAAAGGAAACCAACGTAGTTGACGACACATCAATCAGACGTCCGGTCCTTAAGTTATAAGCGTTTCCGCTCCGAGGGCCCGGTTGGTTTCAGTTTCAAACCAACTTGTACATACCAAAACTTCACCCAAACCTTGAGTGTAATATACCAAAATGACCGTATCAATCCTAGAAATCCTACGCAACTGATGGTGTGCCGATCATAGGTACGTAACTCAAGTTATGGGTAATTAATCGAAAACAGTCCGAAGAGGGGGGTCTGGGCCCGGTCCGACCCGACACAACTCACCATGGGTCGGCCCAAACCGCGTCGACCCCGACCCGGGTCCGGGTCCGGCCCGGCCCACGGATGGCATGGCCTGGCTCGGCTGGGCGCGGCGCGGCCCGGTTGGGAGGCTCGGCCAGGCAGGTCGAGCGGGGGGGGGGGGGGGGCTCCCCCAGTTTTTTGTAACGGGGGCGCCAGGCTAGCGCCGCCCTGTCTCCCCTGATCCCACGCAGCGTGGGATCCAATCCACCGCTACCGCGGACGGTGCCGTGGCGGGTCTTCCTCCGGCGGCGCGCTAGGGCGTCGCTGCCTCCAGGCGACCGGCCAGTGTCGACCACCGCCTCGAGTCGTCGGCACCGCCGCGCCGGAGACCCGTGCCACCGTGACCTTCCGCGGGCCACCAGAGTCATTCCGGTGGACCGTTTGAGCTCCCGCATGCACCTTCGGCCTCCTCGGGTCCCACTCTTCACTAAGATGGACTCAAATCAACTTTTCCCTTCCGTTTATCCATCGCCCAACATTCCGCGCATCAAGAACGATATGGAGATGGGTCCGGACTTGTTCGTTAGCCCGTACCCACCGCGTTTGAGGATCAAACAATTATTCAAAAAATAATCACCCAAGTTCGTGGGTATAAATCACATGAATTAAATTATACAAAATTCCCTTACCTCCAAATTTACGTCGCACGTCGTCGAGCCGCGGAAGATGAGCGTCGTAATAGTCAGGCATCACGGAAGAATAGTGTCATCCCACCAACATTGGAGGAGGAGGAGTTGTCGTAGGTGAAACCTCTCGTGAGCAGTGTCTTCTCCCTTGACGCGGTGGAAGAAAAAGGTAGGAGAAGTCGTGGAGTGTTCTTCTCCGAGAGAGTATGACTTTCTTCGACGGAGGTGTTCTTCGACAAGAGAAGAACACTTTTCTTTTCTAACTCTCCATAGCTTTCCCAAGTTTTCCCCAACACAACAAAAGCCTCCCAAAATAATAGCTAATGCTATTATTTTATTCACACACCAATTACAAAATTCAAACACTCTAATTAATTAATTGGATAATCCCATTTAATTAATTAAAATGTGTTGGCAATGTTAATGGGAGGAAGGTGGAGAGGCTCCTCTTATTAAATGAGGGTAATTTGTCAAAGAAATAAATGAGGTGTTAATGGGGAGTTTAAGGGAAGGTGAAAGGTTAGGGATCGTGTGGGCCCCACCACACTAATTCCTCTCATGGGAGGTTTTGTGGATGTGGACCCCACCTCTAACTCCCCATTGTAGGAAATAACTAACATCCTCTAAATAAAATTGTGTGCTACAATTTTATTTATTTTACTCCAAATCCCAAAAATTAACTCTCAACCCGCATAAAATGCAACTGCGGTAAAGGTCCCCTTAAGAGAAAACCGTCGCTGCGAGTTCATCGGTGTCCTCAGATTTCAATTCCGAGCACCGGTATAAAATATAGAAAAACCTGCACGTACGTTTACTGAACGTACCCAAAAAAAAAACTTCAGAAATTGATTTCGGGCACACCGGGCCTTGGAATCAGGCGCCATCAGAAACTGCAGACTCATAAAATTCGAAAGAATTTATAAAAAAAATTTCCTTGAAATTTATGGGTCTTTACACAAAATTAATTGTTTTATGACATCCCTTTTTCTAAAAGTTCTGATATAGCACAAATGGAGTAGGTCTTGGATGCTAAGGAAGATACCATCCAATTAATGGTGATATAAGAAGAAGATCCAAAAACATTGGTGGTGGTGTGACTACCTCCTCTAAAACAACTTGAATACCATACAGAGGATGACACCACAAAATTCAATAGGGATCACCCCTATTTTATTTTTCCTCCCACTATGGATCTAAAATTCATTCTTAGGGTTTTGAATTTTCTTATATTATTTTGGGTTCACTACATTTAGTGTTTACTTATGGACATTGGGTAAAGTCACATGTAGTGGTTTATTTCAAATAAACCACACCCACTTGTTGATTGGGGATAATCCACTACAATTGCCTGACTAGGGACAATAAAAACCTAGCACCTTATAAGGGGTTAAACCAAGAATTATCCCTTTTCTATCCCCTTTATATTTATTTTTTTATTACTTATTTCCATTTATTTTCTGTATTTTTAAAGTGGTGTATCTAGGATCTTCTCTCAAGGCTTCCACTGAAAAATAAATCAGGTTGTGTCTTTTCTTTTCATTATTTTATTTTCTGCCTAATTGAAATTCTGAGTGAAAATATTTCTTGATCTAATTTGAGATAAAAATATGATATTAAATGTTATAAGTGTGGTGGAGTTATTTCAAAATTTTTTATGATTTTTTGTGTGATTCTATTTTTTTGTCTTTATATGAATTTTTCATGTTTTCCATTTTCATTTTTGGTATGTTTTTAGGATTCTTGAGATGAATTGAATAATTTGGAAAATTCAAACCATATTGGTATTTTTTTTTCACATTTCTTATTTTGAATATTTGATTATTTAAATGATTAATTATTGGATTTTGTTTCTTTATTTATAATATTTTCATTTGATGAAGTTTGATTGATTGTGAAACTCATGTGCACTAGTACTGTCCAAATTAAATATCTTTCCCAACCCGAGAGGTTTCTAAACTTGTTTGATATATTCTTACATTTATATTTTTCTGGAGATTCTTGATACATGTTTTATGATCAATAAAATTATTTTTTTCTCTTTTTAAAAGCTATTACAGTTCATGGAATTTGTTAAGTATGATTGATAAACCACTTTAAAAGCCCATTTTGAAATTGAACTCTAATTTTGGCCTACCTTTTCATCTGAACCTTATTAATCACCTAGTAGCTATGAAATAACTTGTTATTAAGACAAATTATTATACATTTATCCCTTTACAAAATTCTATAGAATATAAATTCATGATTATTTTTGAATTAAAGTGTGGGGGAGGGAGAAGATGATTTGTATTTTTCTTTCCTGAAGAATTTGTTTGATCTGAATTGAAAGTGTTTCCATGTTTATTGATAATTTGGTGGCAGAAATTTCATAATTGAAATATGGGTGGGTGGACTAAAATAGAATTTCAAAATTTTGGATGGGTGTTCACCAATGTTTGAAGATCAAAAGATGTCTCTCTTTCCCACAAAAATATGATTCTGAAGAGAAATCCAGATCTGCATTCAAGATGAAACAGTGAAACAAATTGGGGAAAGAGGGATGAAATTATCATTGATATTGAAAATTAAAAGTGTTTAATTTACAAATAAAGATGTTTTTTGATGTGATTCATTTTTTATCTCATTTAGCAGGACACCATTATTGAGGAAAAACTATTTTCATGCATTTACTTCACTTTAGAGATTAACCCTCCTCATTATGCCTCAGATGTTTTTACATTTTAAACCTTCCAAACCTCAGCCTCAGAACAATCCATGAAAAATGTCTCATGATTGGAACATATATTACTCTATTAAGTGGAGATACTAGGAAGATATCAAGCCTGTGTAGATCACACATGTTCTTGGGAATGAGAAAAACTTTACACAAAAATCCTTGAGTGAAGGGAGGAATATTTTTTCAGGGAGAAAGGTATGACATATATATGAGGATTAACAAGATATTGAATGAATTATTATGATTTTTGGGGATTTAGGGAATTTTTATCCATGTAGGAGGCATGATATTTTTCTTGATATGATAATTGAGCTGTGTTTTCATTTATGTTTTGGGAAGTTTGTTTTGACCTTGGTATAAGATGATTTCCCAGGAGTGTATTGTTTAAGTGTAGGATAATTGACATATCAAATATTTTCAATTATTTTATTTCTAATTTCAATGTTATTAATACCACCAATGTGTTATTTTGAGGTAAATTGTCACATTTTATAGTTTAGAAGCATTTTTGAGCTTAATTGAAAAAATGGATTATTTTGGATATTAACTATTTTAATTTATTTATGTATTTATACCATTACTTTTTATACAATTATCCAAATTGAAAAATTATTCTTTTATAGGTTTCTATGTTCGATGTGATTCATTTTATCCTGCTGGACCCAAAATATCAATCCATCATTTGAAGGCCCAAATCCAGCTCACGAGACAAACCATGAAAATTATGCATAGATCTGGAAAATTTTATTGTTGGGCCCATATCTGAGAAAGGGTAAAAAAAAATGAGCTCAAATTCTACCTTGAGTAATAATAAATCTGATGGAACAAATTACTTAACTATTTTACCACCTTATTCAGTCGTCCTCATGGTCATTAATGCACTGAAAAGTTAACTATTATAATACGAAGTCACATGTACATAATTAATTTCTCAGATTGGATTATCCATAAATCCTACATTCCTTATATAATAAAGCTGAAATTTTTAGGGAGGATGAGGCTAAAGTTGAGGAATAACTTTTAAGAAGGAATATTTACCAAATTCAGTCATTCAATGGGTAATTTAAAGGAATACATTCAATGTAAATATTTTGAGAAAAAAATTCACCTCCCTTTGCATATAAAAATGCATCTCATCTCAATTAAAAATTGTTAGAAACTTGGGAGTAGCCATTTTGGGATATTTTCTATCGTTTATTCTTTTATTTTATTTTATTTTCATTCTTTAATAACATTTCATGTTTTAATTTAAGTGTTATCCTTTCAATCTTATTCTTTCTTTCTACTATTTTCTTCCCTTATTTTCTTCTTCACTATGAACTCTTATGCTCATGATCATGAGTGGATAACCCTAGTAAGTTATCAGGGAGTAATACATTGAATAACCAAGGTATTTGGAAATTAATGTTTAATGTATCTTATTCTCTTAAAGTTAGGCTGATGAGGATCTTAGTGGGTAAGGTGCCTTTGTGTCTCCACATTCCACTCAAGGTTTAACTTTCATTTTTTTAATATTTTACCTTGATTGAGGAGGTGGATGTGTGGTCGCTCAGTGATCATTGAGAGTACCGTATATTCACAACCATATATAGAAGAGGATGTTCACACATATTATGGAGTGTGTTCATTAAGTAAATTTGAATCTAATAATAAGATGATCAAGGTTCAATTTGGGTGCTTCTCTCAGGAATATCTCTTTTCTTTTAAAATAATTTTGTTTGAATTCATTGTGTTTGCATTTCATCCACATGTTTAATTTTATCATTTCATTCTCATTTCTCAAAACTAAATTTATTTTAGTTTTATTTCATAAATAAAAAAATATAAATGATAAGTGAATTATAAGTAGTGAGTGATTGACTACAAATTCTCCTCAAGAGAACGAACAAGGTCAGCCCATGTGCTGCACTTAGTTATAATTTTTTTTTGAGAGCATGCTCAGCAACACTTCATCAGCTACTGATATAACAAGACAAAAATATGATCTTTTATTTTATATGAGAAGACAATGAATATATTAGTGACCAATATGTAATATTTTCATCCTGGATATCATGACCAATGATAAAATTTCATCACTCTGAGTAGTAGATATATAAAAGGTTGAGAAATAGTGAGTTTAGTCCAACTACCTCTAAGAAGAATCTCTCCCTCACTTCCTCACTACTAGGGTTCCTCAGTGGTTTTGTGGCGGGGGAGGCCAGTGCGCCACTCTTTGGCCTCGTCTCCCCCTTCTTCCCCTTTCTTCCTCGCTCCTTGTCTCCTTTGGGATTTTCTTCTGGTCAACGAATTTTATTTGTTTCTGTTTTAGGTGGGTCTTCAGCTCGGCGGTGGCTTCGCCAGAAGGGGTAGGTGGTCCGGTCAAGGTCATGCTTTCCTTTTGGATTACTTTCAATATTTAACCACTACTTTGGCCTTCAGACCTTGCGCGACTCTTCTAGTTGGTTAGCGGTGATGGTTGCTGAGAGGATTTGGGAAGTGCGGTTGGTATGGTCATTGGTGCTCTAAGAGGTTGTTGGTTTTGTTGGGTTCTTCTCCATTGAAGCATTATCTGAACCCTTATCTACTCTATCTTCACACTCCTTTCTCAGCTCTCCCAGTCGGTCGGCTGTATAGGTTGCAAGGAAGATTTGGGAGGTGCATTCGTTCGGTCAGGGTGTCCTAGAAGGCGCCCTCAGTTCCTCCCTTACTGTGGCTGTTTTCTGCTGGAGATATTCGTTATAGATGGTTTTGGATGGAAGGTGGTTTATTGTGGCTATTGATTTTATCTACATGAAGGTGATTCTCGAATGGATGTGATGCTGGTGAAGGTGAATCGATTGTGCTGATACGTGGTTTCTTTGGCATTTCTTCCTGCCTCTGTCTTCTTGTTTCTATTCTCTGGTTCCAGATTACCTCCAATCTCTCCTAGGAAGGTGCGGTGGTCTCCATGGTCCTTTGGGATGTGAGTTCGAGCGGCCATATTCAGTACTATAGCAGTACTATAGTAGTTACTATTCGGTACTATAACAACCAACACTATTCACCCGATTTGGGCCTTCGGGCCACCGGTTTGGGACTACGGGTCTCCAGGGCCTTCGCGTCATCAAAGGCCTTCGGGCCACAGGGCCTTCAGGTCACGTAGACTATGGAGTATCCCAGTTCACACAGAACATTCCCCAGAAGAGGATCAGATCAACATGAGTAGTAGCCACCAGATACAGAGCTAACCGGATTGGAAGAATGAGAGGGTATGGAAGCCACCATCGGGACCAGGCACCATGCATCTTTATACGAGGCAATGCTAGCCGATCAGCAATGCAAGGTGGGGAGCTAGGTGATCAATGATGCAGAAAGCTGGGGAGGGGCAGTTCAAGTGGGCTGGGCCTACGAGTCATGTATTGGGCATGGTATGCCTTTGGGCCTTTGAGTCATGTATTGCGGGTTTGTTGGTCCTTGTGCCTTGGGCCTACGGGTCATGTACGGGTTCCCCTTCAACCCTTAAAAAGAGGGATTATCCATAATAAAAAAAATAAGGCCTTCGGGCCATTCGGGCGATGAGGCGTGAAGGTTGAAGTCTTTGATGGTGGTTTTTTGACGCGCAGATGGTGATGGAGCTTGGCTGGTGATGTGAGGATGGTAGTGAAGTGGTCCTCGATGGTTGTTTTTTCACCTCCGATATCCTTATGGGTTTTTTCTGATTTTTATTTTTCTGGTTTATTGCCCTCTCAACGGCTTCGAGTGGTGGATGATGATGACGGTGATGGATACTCCAGTGACGACAATGGTGATGATGAAGGTGGTGGTTCTGAGAAGCGATGATGACAGAGGTGACTAAATATTGGATTTCCGATGACTTGAATCGAGGTAGGTGAGAAGATTACATGACTCAAGGTGGATCTTGGTTCAACCCATAATGATACAGCTGGCACATGGTCTGAAAATCAGTTTTATGATTTTGAAATTTGAATTTGAAACTCTATTTGTGGCGGGGTGCTTTGGTTGTGAAGAAGTAGGACATGCTTTTTTTATCTTGATTTTGGAATGTGGTGCATTTTTGTAATATGGTTGAGTTTTTTGAATCTTGTGATGTACGATTACCACTTACCCTTAAAGTGTCTATTATAAAATATAAAAAAAAATAGATTTGGAGGTGATATCAAAGGTTAGGATATTGTCTTATCACTTCCTGCATTATCCATGTTGTTCATACAAACATATTTTCATAAATTTAAATATTCTTCAATCCATCAACAAATTCAACTAGGATACCACTAATGGTTTTTGATTATGTCAAGTATGTCTAAAATAAGTAAAAATATACAACCCAAACCCAATATCATTTGGAAGAAATATTAAATAAATGAATAAAAAACATAAATAAAATGTACCTCATGTTTAGTAAATCATCGAACTATTGAGTTTAATGATCACTAAAAAACAAATACCTATTAATTCTTGCCTCTAAAGGTAATCTATTCACATAGGATTTATAAAAAACTCATTTTAAGGATCTTATATACCCAAAGATATGTTATTTTATCATTATATTAAATAATGAAAAATATGGGAAGGCTTTGATGAAGAATTGTTTAATCTATTTAACCTTCTAGTGAATCTAAGTACCACTTTATATATAACTAATTCATTTATCAAGGATAATTATTTATTTTTTACAATTAATAAATACATGGATAATTATTATCCATAATCTTATACATTAAAACATTTTTACATCATTAACCATGTGATAATTTCACTCATAAATGATTAAAAACATGTGTTATACTTATTTAATTACATCATTAAATGATGTATAAACTGAATGTGTGATCATTTACATGGAATAAATACACATAATATTTATGTAATATCTCATATCACATACCCATAATTCATAATGAAATATATATCATGTCCCACCATGTGATCATGGATTTTGTGAATTTTATCTTTCACTACATACAAACATCATAGTCTCTCCTTTAAACTCATATATCTTATAGATAAGAAGAAAAAAATCATTTCAAACAATCAATAATCACTCAAAAAAAATCATAGATATTTAGTGAATATAGAATACCCATATTGAAAATCATCGATATGTCATCAAAATTCTACTATGGAATACCCAATAATTTTTTTATACCACCCGATACATGGAACCTAGTCATGAACCAACCCTGGTTACTCAGACTCAGTAACCAAGTTGGCCCATGATAGTACTCAAATCATGTTCTTGATATCCATGGGATAGAAACTAATGATTCGGAATCAAAATATACATCATTATGAATGAATTATCTAGATGAAATGAATAATAATAAAACAGTGACTTCTATGAGTAATTCCTACATGACCTTCCTGTTAATCATAGAGATGTTTGTATAAATAAGTAATTTCCAATAATTAGTGAATCCAAAAAATAAATAATAGTATAACATAAATTATTTAACCAAAAGTAGAACAAATAAATATATCCAAAACAATCCAATATAATAGTGGTTCGACATTAATTATAAGAATTAGATGAAGATGTAATGGAACTAGATTATGAATTTCAATGTGAAATGTTATGTCAAATTAACACAATACCAAAATAAATATATATATCACCCTAAATCCAATACACATATTATTATAAGTTTTTTAATATAAAATACCTTAAAACACAACCTATAAATCTAGAGGTATATATTATTTTGGAGAATGTATATATATATATATATATTACATCAACTTAAAAAAAATTATAAAATATTTATTTAAATGTACATAATGTGATATTAATTACCATTTAGAATTTCATTACTTAAAATGGTTCCATATGAAAATACATAAAGGAAAATGGTGAGCTATAAAGCCCAATAGAGAATAAACATGATTTTTAAAAAAAGTTTCTAGTGGAATAATATGATATCAACAAAATTATGGTTATATATCATCACATTGAAGCATGTAATAAAGAAATAGATATCATAGGATCATATCATCATAATAATTTATAAACAATAAAAAAAATTAAATCATAAAAATAATACAAGGATCACTAATAAGACAATATAACATAATGAGCTAGTCTAATTGATTATACATCATACATGGTATCTCATGAGATGAGAAAATTATCCATTTAATTGGATTAATATATAATTCTAGAACCATCCCTCAAATAATATTATGTACATGTGTAATGGTACAAACATTCCATCCTATTAATTTATGGGAATTCAGGTGGTGGTGGTGTCTTGGGGATGTTATAAGAGAGTTAAGGAGTAGTTGATGGAGTTGTATTTGAAATTTTAGTTGCATAGTAGTTTTGTAGTGTGGATACTTATGTTGCACTATAAAGGGGGTGTTTGTGGTGTGGAGAGATCATATGCGGTGTGTATCCTTGATAATTGAAGTTTCAATGGTTATTAAAATTTAATTATAGCAAAAGTGTGGCTTCTAGGATATGGTGTGTAGTCTTGGAGGAGAAATTTCATTGGTTATATTTATTTCAATTTCATTGCATTGTGGATTTGAACTGCAGTGTGGTCCCTTGCATACTGTTAATATTCATGCAATGTGGAGCTTTTCTTGCGCCATGGTCCTTATCCTAGGTTATAGTATCTACATTATGGAACACACCATGTTTCTTGGATGTGTTTTTGACCAACCCCATTATGACATGGTCCCTTTACATCATATCTTTATCCTATATCATCACCTTTTCAAGGTATAGGGTGTTGCACTATGATATTCAAATTTCCATATTTCCTATAAATTTATGAACCCCTTTAAACCCTATATTCCTCTATTATTTCATCATGGTTCTTGGAAGAATCCTAGGTTATTTTAAGATGACTTTAACCCTCTCCTTGATGGTTTTAAGTCATGAAATTTATAAATTTAGTGTTGGTAATTCTAAGGCGATTCCCCTCTTTACCTTCCCATTTCCCCCTATTCTTTATTCTAGGGAAGGTTGTTAATTGGGGGATGGATGGTTTTGGTGGTGTAGTGGATGGAGATTGATATATGGTGTTTTTCATATGTTTTTGATCTATCCTTGGTTTGATATTAGTCAGTAGGATGTCCTTTCTTCATTTCATCCTTGCACAGTAATTCAAAAAGATTTGTTTGAGGTAGGGGATCCTCGTTCTCTCTATTTTTAAGCCTATGTGTAGATATTTCATGATTTTGACATAAAATGGGTGGATAAAAAGGTACAAATTAATAAAAATAATCAATTCGATTATCTAAAATTGATGGGAATTATTAGTAATCACATGTGTTTAGTATTTTCATGAAACTTCATATTATGATACTTACTTATTATTATTTCTGAAAATAATGGTTGTTGGGATCCTTGTTTTCATTGTGATTTCTAGGAATTATGAGGCCCTTCTTGTTATTGTTTGATTAATATTTACATTGAATGAAAAATTCTAATCACATACATATGGTTAATGAACCAGTTTCCCATTGAAATACAAAATTTTGTGATAATACCCATACTAAATAATATGTGATGTTATGAAATCCCCTTAACTAAAATTGTGGTAAATTTGGAATCTAAAATGTGATTCTATGTGTTTATATGATTTCTTAATTATCATGTGTATTTTTTTGGTAAATTGTTTATATTTTACCAGTGATGGGGGTGATTGGGTTTGAGGTAGAATATAGTGGTAGTGAGGATGTGCTTGTTTGGAATGGTAACTGATAAAGGGTGATATGCATCGATTGATTTATAAATTTTTTATCATGTGGTTGTTGTGATGATATGTTTAGTTTATGGTGATGGATTGGAATATGTTTCATTGAGACATTGGTTATTATGGGATGGATAATATATATTGTGGTTTGGTTCAATTAGTTTCCTTATTATCTATGGAATGAAATGGAATACTGATATAGAAATATCATTGGAAGGATTTAAATAAGAAAGGGATGAAATTGATTTGTGTTAATTGGATTAAATGAATTTAATGATAATGAGTGGTTTGGGTTAATGTGAAATGAAATGGATTAGTAAATGAGATTTTGGGAAAACTCATTAATTATAGAAATGGTGGAATTTTTAATTGGAAAGTGTGATTTCATGGATTGTGTTTATAGAATGCGTGGTGTGATGCATTAGAGGTGGCAATGAATAATGGCGGTGGTTGTGAGATGTTGCAGTGGTTTCATGGGACATGTTGATGCTCTTGTTATGAACCCAAAGGTTGGTCTTGTGTGTTGAGTATTTATCTTTTATTTTCATGTTATTTATATACTCACCCAACTCAAGTTAGATAACTTTACTAATGCCAAATTGTTTTGGGTTTCGGGTTTGTTCCCTAACATCTTAGGTGGTGGTGAATTAGATGGTTGGATACCCCCTATTCCCTAACCTTCCTTCAGCAGTAGTGACAATGAAGATTTTGTGTTGTTGATCACCCAGTGATGATGGGTTATTGTTGGATATCACCTAGTGATGATGATGATGTGACATGTGGTTGAGGTCATGTGTGGTATAAGGAGGGAACAATTTTTTTGTACTTCATGTTAATGATACCCTACTTCCTTAGTTCCTGATGAGGTTGTTTTATAGATTTTGATTGATGAAAGAATGATATGTTAGGCCCTATAAGAGGTTAGGGTAGGTAGGAATGGATCCCAAAACACATCATATATGGATGTACCAGTGACATGAGAGGTGTTCATGATGCAATTGATGCCAACACAAGATATTGGGACCTACAAGAGGCTAGGGTGGGTAGAGATGCATCCTGAACCATATCAGATATAGATTGATTTTTAATGTAATGACATGAAAGGGATAAGATCATAAGACATTAAACATTGAGGTGTGAGAGAATAAAATTAATAGGGGAGTTTCTTTGGGGTGCCTGTCTTATATTATTTTGATGATATATTATTATACATAGATGCGCTATTTGGTGAGAGTGTCATGGAGAGGTTAAGATAGATAAATAACCTATTTAAGTGAAAGTTAGTTATTTTGTTTGTTCACTAGTTCATTAATATCATCTATTAAAATTATCATGATAATCCTTGGTTGTGATCCTATTGAGTATATAAGTTATGCTCACCCTATATATATGAAAACTATTTTCAGGTTTTTGGGAGAACTTTAAGGACCTAATTGAACATTATAAGATTGGATATTGGAGATACTACTGATTCACTACCGTAGGAATTGTATTTTAAATATTCATATGACACTCACCTTGTCACTATGGTGTTTATTTATATTTTTTATGAGTTTGAGGGTTATTTTATGTTTTCATGGATTTTTGACCAAAAATGTGAAAATTTATTATTTTTCCTTCTATTCATGGTTATGGTACATATTTTAAAGGATATTGGATGACTTCCCTTAAATGTATCTAAGAAACCCTTTTGTGTGGTTTATTTTGAATGTTCATGGGTTGGGTTTCATGGGTGGTGTATGGGTTTCATCCAAACCATGTGAGTCCTAGGAGAAACTGTGTGGGACCTTTAGTGAGTCTAGGGTGTATTCCATGGATTGAGTTTGTTTAGGTATACTATATAAAAAATATTTAGATTGGATTTAAATTTCTAAATTTCTATTTTTAACAGTTAGAGAATGGTTTATCTAATCATGTGGTGCTAAGGGTAGACCGTGTGAATTGTTTTTTGTCTAGGAAGAGGCGAGCACACAGTTGGAACGTGGTTTGAAAAACCATGCATCCAAACCATTCAGCTCGCCCAGAATCATTAAAAATTTTAAATTAATATTTTTAACCTCCTTTTTTAATGTATCCAACCATTTATTCTCTCCCCCTCTCACTCAAAAAGACTAATAAAAACCCCTTTGGGTGTCTCCTCCTTCCTCCCTCAAAAGTGACAACTTCCAGCATGACATCCATTGAAATGAGGTAGGTTTTTCTCTATCATCGCTTTATATTACATTCCTTTAATTACTTTTTGTTTTAAAATTTTTATTTATTAATATTGATCCATATTTATAAAATATGATGGGAATTTTTTTAAAAAGTGATTTTAAACCATGGCATGAGACGGAGATCCTTGAAAAGTTCTTGCGAAAATGACCAATTTATTTTTAAAGAATAATTTTGGTTTCAGAAGTAGTGGAGAGTTCCAGTTTAATTTTTTAAAAAGTATTCTTTTATTAACTAGTTTCTAACCATGTTTTTGGTGTGTTTTAAAAGTGTTAAAAAGTATTGGAAAGGGTTATTTTATTTTAAAAGGGTGACTGAACCCTTATGTTCTTTATTTAAAACCCCTTTATAACCTTTGTTGATTTTTATATCAAAGACTTGAGATGCTTGACGACTTTGATATTCCCAAATGATTTAATTTATTTATAAAGGGTATGTTATCCCATTTGTATTATATTTTGAAACTCATTGTGGATTTTAATACTTTCAAAGGAAATTTAAAAATGGATGAGTGATTTCCTATTTGTGTTTCAATTTTATTTTCATAAAATTATTCCCAACAGTAGATTGGGGTGGGTTTTATAAATGATAAAATAACTTTGATTATAAGCATGTTTTGAAATGAGAAATCCTATTTTAAAATTTATGAAAAATATTTTTTCACTAAATGTGTGATTCCATCTTAATCCCGATTAATTTTTTTGTACCCACTGCGTCTTATGATCTCATGAGGGAATTTTTATTTTTGATGCATTTATAAATGATGTTTATGTTAGATGTCTATGGTGCTTCCTATTATGAGGGTATGAGATGATGTATGAGTTATATTAAAATGTTTCATCCTTGAGTTAAGGGATATTTGATTGTTCTCACCTCAATTTTGAATCATTACTAGAGTCCTAGGTAGATAGTACAAGACTTGTGTGTGGGAAAAACCTAGTGTGACAATGGGTTGGCCAGGGAAGCACTACCTGACTACTCTCAGATGGTTAGACCAAAAGGAGTGGTGGGACCCTATGTTATAAATTCCTTTTTTATGATCTCATGGGTGAAGGTGTCCTAGGAACATTATCCTAGTTAATCCTGTGAAAGGAATCATTATAGGAATATTATATTTGGGTAGTTTAGAGGGAATTTCAAGGATATTAATAGGTTCAATAGTAATGGTCTAAGTTTCTTATCTCCATTTCAGGTCCTTTTATTATTATAACCTAGTGAAAATACCCATCATAATAGGATCCTTTGGATCATTTTATTGGTTTATATTTGTGTATTGATTGTACCCCATTCTATTCATTTTATTTTTTGTCACATATGTACTTTTTATTTATTTCTTCTTATTGTATATAACTTGAAATAGTGGTCCCTCGCTACACACTTTCCTCCTTTATGTGCTTTACTTTTCAAATGTTTGAAAATGTATTGTGAAAGGTGTTATATAAAAATTAAAAATTTCATTTCCAAAGTGTTTTTGAGTATTTTAAATAGACAATTATATTTGGTTTTTTAAACTGTTAGTGTGTGTGAGTTTTGAAAATGGGGTTTTTTGTCATTGTGTGCATCTCTATGGAAATTGTTTGTTTTCAAAAATGTTTTAGAGAACCATGTGATAGTTGAAAAATTATTTGAGTTTTGAAATGTGTATTTAAAAAAGGGTTGTTTATGAAATGAATTTAAAGTATTCCTTTAAAAAAGGATATTTGGCTAAGAGGTATTGTTTATATATTGTGTTTTCTAAGTAATTATTTTCATTTAATTAAAAACCTAGAAAAATAGTTTTTAACACACTATTTAAGATTTGTTATTTCCTTTTAAAAACTTCCAATAAAATGTATATTTTTCTATTTTATATCAAACTATAATTTTTAATATATAAGATGAAATAGATTTATTAGATTCAGTTTGTTTGGGTGACCTATTGGGATTTTATATCATAGTTATATTTTATAGGTTTCACTTTGTTCCATCTTGTTACATTCCCTATAGATCTTTTGGTAGGGATGTTTGGTTGTATAGTGGTTTTGAGTCACATAGTGTCTTTTCAGATCTATTTTGTCTCTTTACTTCCAGTTGAATTTGTTTTGGCTATTTGGAAAATTGTATTTTATACTCTAACTTATGTGTTTCTATTTTTGATGCACTTTTATTTATGTATTAGTTGTATCTTATTTGGATTTAGAGTTTTATTTATATCCTGTTACATATTTATTACTACTATTCTCTCTTCATATTTATTATATTTGTACAAGGGAAAAATTATTCCCAAGGTTTTATTTGTGATGAATGGGAACTAGTTTCCTACCTATGGCTATTAGGAATTCCCTTCGATCCATATGGAAGACCTGGTTGAGAGACAGGTCAGATGGAACCCTAGGACAATTTACTAAAAACTGGTAATAGAGCATAAGTTCTCAGTTTGACCTAGGTTTTGGAAAACCCACTTGTTAATTAGGGTTTTGGTAGTTAGAGATAAGGTTGTTAGGACATGGGAGGCAGGTGTGAGGAGAGTATCATGATCACTTTCTCACCCTAATTCATGAGTTTTCATAGTCAATGGGGATTTTTTACTTTGATTATGTTTTACTGTTTGATGGAATTGTTTTATTATGGTTTGGTGAATATGGAAGTGGTGTTTTTATCCAAGAAATCATGTTCGAGTGTCCTTGGGGTATTCTGTTTGATGTTGGAAAGGAGATGGAAAACGGTATTTAAGCATGAGGCTTCCTTTTAAGGCCCAAAAAAACAATATTATAACCAAAATCTTGATGCTCAATGCGTTATAGTGACCAATGCATGATTGGAATGTGTTTTTCAACCATGTTTCAAAGTTATTCATGGTTCCGCACCCCAGTTGATTTTTCTATTAAGATCTCTTAACCCTTAGATTAACTAGTGTATTTTGGGGAAATGTGAAAAGAGTCATTATTGGTCTTGTGATATATTGTAATATTTGAATGGATTATTTTGTTGAGTATTGTGTTATGAATATTTTTATGTGTTTTTTCATACTAAGTGAAATTAATTTGTGTGTTTAAAAAATGGATAGGATTCCTATTTTAAGGGAAACTAGTGTTTTCTAAATTGGGATCTTACCCTTGGTTAGTGCATTTTATAAGGATAAGTGATTTGAAAATAGTTTCAAATGGAAAGTGTGTGTTTCATTTTTAAACCTAGAATAATTTTTTTGGTTTTAAAAATATGATAGTTTTTGTTTTGAAATTAGTTTTGGAAACATTTTAAAATTTTCCAATAAAATTAATGGCTTGAGGTTTGAATTTTAATGTAGTATCTCTTTGGTTTTGAATGAAATAATCCTTGATTTTAATGGTGTCATTGGTTTCAAAGTGAGATTTTAAGGACATGGCTATGTGAGGGCCCATGCCTCACATTATTTAATGAGAGACTCCTAGAATGTTTAATTATACAACTAGAGTGTTTATCTTATAGATTATTCCCACATTTTTTAAAACTTCCTAGCCTCTAAATAGAGTGTCTTGTATGGTTTCTTTTTTAGAGTGATGTTACTTGAATTTATCTAATGTAGTTCTTATTTAGTGTCTCTTTTGGAGAATGTTGGGTTTAGTGGTTTAAACCCATGAGATTTAGTATGATGGTTGGAATAGTAAGGATTAGTTTTTCTTGGAGAATCTTTTATGGTCTTGGGTAGAGTGTTTCCTTGGTTGATCTTGGAAGCGTTTAAGGTTTTATGGATGAGTTTACATTATCTTATGTAACCATCAGGTGTTTAGTTATTCCTTTTTTTAGATTATGATCCAATTTGGGATTTTTTTCTCATTGGGTTTAGATATTTTTTGGCATGGTAAAGCCTTTTCCCAGTGTTTCTTGGGTTTTTCTTTGGTTTCCTATTGTGATTGGTTTTCCTTTTGGGAATTTTCCATGCCTCACTGCTAGTTTTTTATTTTTTCCCTTGTGTGATGTAGACTATGGGTGAGTTTTGGTCAGTAGTTCAAATTTGGGAAGAACATGGGTAGCATATAGGGGTACTTGAGGGTGTATTTTTGTTTCCAGTTAGTTCATGGATGCCATTGGAATTTATTTTCTATTAGAATCACCATATGATGGTATTCCATGGAATTGGGATCTAAACACCTTCACCTTATGAATGTGACCCTTAGGTTAGATCCCTATCATTTCATAATGAGGAATGTCTTCTGTTCTTACATTCCTTGGTTTTTAGATATCTTAAGAATTAGTGATTTAGATTGTTTTTCCTTTGGCATATTTCTAGAGGTAGTTATATCCTTGTATTTTTGAACCAGTTTCTTGTGGTTGGCTTTAGCCAGTGGAGTTCAATAAATTCCCTTTAGATATTTTGGGAACATGGTTGTTTGTTGACATCCTTGTGTATGTGGAATGAGGATTCTAGTTATTCCATCATTTTAGTTCATTTATAAATGGTGGGGTGACTGTTTTTTGGTTTTCATTTATTTGGATACATTATTTAATTGGTTATTGATCAATTTTTCTTGATGATTAACTCATTTGTTTAAGGATTTCTTATTTTTATAGAAGTTTTCTTATAATATTCTCCCTTTTGACCAATATTTTAACATGATACTTTTTGGAGTAATAAAGTTCCATTTTGGGTAGAATTATAACACCAAAAATGTCACTATAGTGTTTATTTTATATTATTTTTTTGAGTTTCAGGATTGTTATAAGTTTCCAAGGAGTTTTGATCTGAAAATTAAAAATTTTGTGTTTTTTCTTCTTTACACAGTTATGGAACATAGTTTGAAGGAAACTATGCAACTACTCTTACTTGTCTCTAAGAAACCCTTATGTGTAGTTAATTTTTAATGTGCAGGGTTTTGGTTTAATAGGCGGTGCATGGGTTGCTTACAAACCATGTGGTTCCTAGGAGAAACTGTGTGGGGATTTTATTGAGTCTTCAGTGCAGTGAAAAACTTTCACATAGTTATGAAAACCAACTGAAAAGAATGTGGATTGGATATGCATTTTTATAGTTCCATTTATCCTAGTTAGAGCATGTTTTTTTCAAACATTTAGTATTTAGGGTAAACTGTGTGAGTTTTTTTTCTAAGAAGAGGCCAACATACAATTGGTGTATGGTTTGGAAAATTGTGTAGCCAAATCATGTGACCCGATCGTAATCATGAAAAATTTTAAATTAATCTTTGTAACATATTTATTTTTATGTCTCCAAACCTCTATTATCTCCCCATATCACCATAAAATACTAGGTTCACCCCCATTTGATTTCTCATACTTAATTTTTTTGTGGTCTTCTCCCTTGTATTCAAGTAGATTCTTCCATGGTAAGTCCTTCTAACCCTCTTCCTTTCTTATATCCTTATTTTATCCCTTGATTTTTCTTTTCCCATGAACTCTAATCTTTTTGTTGTCCAATTTTAGGATGGTAATTGGTTCAAATATTGGGTTTTTTCTTGTGTAGATGTTGTATAGGGAACATCCTGGCTTGGGGTGTTTTCTCCATCATAAGCGGAAAATTATGGCATAATAAACATTTAACCGAGGTATGTTTTTCTTTGTCATTGAAATCTATTACATTATGTTCATTTCTTTTTGTTTGAAATTTTTTATTTATCAATGTTAGCATATATTTATAAACCAGGAGGGGGAATTTTTTTTAAAAGTGATTTTAAATGTTCGTATATGATGGGGATCCATGCCATGTTTTGTGAAAATTATTGTTTAGTTTCTAAAGAATGATTTTGGTTTTAGAATTAGTAAAAAGTATTTCCTTGATTTTTAAAAAAAGTACTATTGTATTAATTGGTTTTAAAATATTTTTTAGGCTAATTTGATTGTGTTAAAAAGGATTAGAAAGGGTTGTTTGATTTTAAAGGGGTGATTTAACCCTTGCATTCTTTATTTAAAATATTTTTATAACCTTGGGTGATTTCTATATAAATTTTTTGAGGTGTTTAAATATTTTGATATTTCCAAATTATTTTTTTATTTATAAAGAAAATGTTCTCCCATATAGATTATATTTTGAAACTCATTATAGATCTGAACATTTCAAATTAAATCTAAAAAGGTAAGAGTGAGTTCCCATTTTAGTTTCAAAGGTATTTTGATAAAAATAATCCCAACAGTATATTTGGGTAGATTTTGTAAATGATAAAATGTTTTGGAATTCCAAGAATGTTTTGAAAAGAGAAGTCTCATTTAGAATTTAATGAATAATGAGTTTTAATGAAATTTGTGATACCATATTAATCCCATTTGATTATTGTGTGCCTATTTTGGATTAGAATCCCATGACAGGATGTTTATTATTGAACCATTTTTATATTTTTTTATGTTATATGTATATGGGACTACCTATTATGAGGGTAGGTAGTGATGTGAGAGTTATTTTCAAATGTTTCATAATTGAGTTAAGGAATATTTGATTGTACTCACATTAATTTTGAATTTTCATGGGAGTCCTAGGTAAATAATATGTTTATTGTGTATTGGAAAACACTAGTGTGATATTGGGTTGAATAGGGACGCACTGCCTGGATACTCTAAGATTATTATATTGGAAGGAGTGGTAGGCCCCTATGACAGTAATTCCTTTTTTTATAATTCAATAGGATAATGATTATCATAGAAATTATCTTAATTTATGCCATGGATTAATTTGTTCCAAGGAAATTACATTTGGGTAGTTTGGGAGGACTTTTAGAGATGTTGACAAGTTCAGAAGTGTCAGCCTCGGTTCCAGGTCACTAGTTCAAGTCATTTTATCACTAGATCCTAGTGATGATTCCCATGAAACTATGTTCCTTTGGATTATTTTAGGGTATTATATTTTTGTATCAATTGTTTCTCCTGATATTCATTTTATTTTTCATCACATATTTACTTTTCATGTATTTCTATTTATTGTATGACTTGAACTAGTAGTTTCTGTATATATTCTTTCCGCCTTTATGTGCATTACATTTCATGTAATTGAAATGTTATTGTGAAAGGTGTTCTGTAAAAGTTAAAAGTTCATTTATAAAGAGTTTTTAAGTATTTTAGATAGACATTTGTATTTTTTTTGTAACTCTGGGAGTGTTTTAGTTTTCAAAAAGTGGTTTTAGGCCGTTGTGCCTAGTTTTATGGAAATGGTTGGTTTTTAAATTTTTTTAGAATATAGTATGATAGTTGGAAACCACTTTTATTTTATAAATGTTTATTTCAAAAAGTGTTGTTTATGAAGTGGTTTTAAAGCGGGACATTAAAGAGGTGATTTTCCAAGAGGTATTGTATTTATGTAAGTGTTTTATAAGTGATCATTTTCATGTAATAAAAATTCTAAAAAAAGAGTTTTTAATAAACTTTTGATGTGTTATTACTTCTTTTTAAAAAATTATAGAAAATATTTAATTTTATATAATATTTCAAACTATTTTTTTTTGATGTAATAAGAAAGTAATTTCTCAGATTAGAAGGGTTTTGGTAACCTACTAGGATTTTAACTCATGCCTATATTTTACAGGTTCAGGTTTGTTACAGATTATTATGTTTCCTTTGGATCTTCTAGGGGATTTATGGTTTGATGGTGATTGTGGGTCACATGGTGGATCATTAGATCTATTTTGGTGATTTACTTTCATTTGAGTTTATTTTGTCTATTTGTTATATTTTATTTTATGACATGGATTATGTGTAACTATTTCTACTATACATTTATTTATGTATCAGTTGTATATTGTTTTAATGTTTAGTTTTATTTATATCTAATTACATGTTTATTTATTTATTTATTTATTATATATGTATAAGTGATAAATCTTTCAAAATGTTCGTTTTTTGATTCCCAGACACTAATTTTAGCCTGTGGGGATCAGGAACGTCATTCGGGCCATGTGGTGGACTAGGTTAGGATTCGAGTTAGATGAAACCCCAAGCCAGTTCATTACAATTCACTTAGATACTTTTATTATATTTATTTATATTTTTCAAACATTGTGGGATGGTTTGGTTTCTATTTTTATATTATATAGTGAATTTTATTGGTGTTTATTCATTTTATCTCTCAATCATATATTCATTATTGATGGTAATTCATTATATATATTAGATTTTTATACCCTCAGTGCTAGTTGCCTACCTGAGGCCTATGAAAGGCAGGACCTGGGGGTCAATATCTATATCTATTAATTTCCAACCCATAAGGGGAACCTATGGGGGGATCAAATAATGACAACATGCATATCATTTCTACATAAGAAAAAAGAAACCATACAACAAGCATAAGTATAAGAAAACCCATGAGAAGGAAATGGGTTACATAACTATACCTTAAAGAATAAAAAATGGTCATTTCATAATTATTCTCAATAGAATAAGTAATTAAATGTTTTTGGATGTTCATATTTGTATAAAGAGTCATGTGTCTTAAATATAAAGTTAAAATGAAGAAAATTCATAAGAATTAAGTGGTTAAGTATGTATAAAATTGAACATCTTAAGTGATGTTTTAAAGAACGCATAAAGAACCTCTAAGGAAAGAGAGAATATATTGTTTTACTTAAAACTAATAATAAACCAAAATTGATTTCCAAAAAATATTAACTAATTTTAGAAATCATGTAAGTGAAAAAATGTTAAAATATTGACATGTAAAAATGAATAATGAATAGGAAAGTTCCCTTAAAACAAGTTTTCTTTAGAGAGAAGATTTAAAAGGGAATATAAAAAAATTTATAACCCTAGAAAATAAAGTAAAATTTACTAGTTATTTATTTAAGATACATATATATAGAATATTTAAGAAATATATGAGAAACATGAAATGAAAAATTGATGGATAGATAGAGAAAAAACATAACCTAAAAGAAAATAGGGTGGTTTGGAAGTTTTACTACCTCAAGTCTTTACTTTCTTGATACACATGGATAACCTCCGGAATAATCAATATAAGTTTATGAAATAATTTTTATGAAAATTTTCATGTATATTTCATTATTTAAGGTCTATTTATTATTTTATGTTATTCATTTATTGTATAGTTTTTCTCTCATCAACCACTTAGGGTTGTTCAATCAATTTCTCTAAAACTGCTTCGGTATGTTGAACATAGAAAAGGTTATTATCTAATAGTACCATAATCTACAAAATAATATAGTTATAGATTATTTATCATACTATTATTAAAAAACTTATTCATCTCAAAAAATTATACAAAATTTATTTAAATTATGAAATATGTACTAGTATGCTTGTCTTTGGGTGGTTAAAATCATTGTGATCATTTATAGTTAATTTCATTAAGATAATAGATAATTTATATTTCATGAATATTAATTATGTCATAAATATAATATTTATTCATTAAATATATTTTTATAACCATCCATGTATGGTGGTGATGAAAATTTAAATACTTCATTTATGGTGGCACTGAACCAACAACAATATGGGCGATGCTTTCATTTTTTGAATAGATTAGAGGAAGATAGATAGTGGATATTCCATCAATAGAATAAATTTTACATGTAATAATTTAACACCCCAAGGATTTATAAATAAATTTAATATTTAATTCATGAAACACTAAGTCTCTACAAAACACCACTTTGTTATAACATAGTCAATAAACATAATTTTTCCACCTCTATAATTTGAATTTCGAAAAACTGACATACACGATTGTGACCAGTAAGATATTTAGAGTCTGATAGGATCAACTTACATTTTTGGTGAATAGTAACATACCCTTATGAATAGTAACATACCCTTATGAATAGAAATGTACCCTTATGAATAGTAACCTCATCTATTTAAGTATAAATAAAATTTAGGAACACTATAAATGAAATAGAATATGTAAAAAATTAATAAATAAGTGTTGGTATTTTTGTGAGTAAAAAATATTTAATTAAAATTTTAATTTAATAAATTAATAATATTAATTTTCATAAAATATATTCCAAAATAAATATTATTTTTCTCTATGATTTTAGGATAATTTTATGAGACCTCGTTTAATTTTTGAAAGTATTATAAAATCAGTTTTAAATTTAAAATCAGTATTTTTCAAGTAAATAATGATTTAATTCAAAAATTAAATTTCTCTTATTTAGATAATTATTTTGATAAAATAGAGTTCAGTTTTAAATTCTACATGTGGAAAAATGTTTAAGGTGATTTTTTGAGATTTTTCTAAAATACTTGAATTTTTTGTGAATAATGAAATTCGATAATTTATGAAATATGCTAAATAAATGAATTTATGCATCATGCTTGAGTAATGGATGATGTTAATAGCCATTAGTTTGAAATAACATGCACTTATTACTATTTTGAGTCAGAATAATCAATACTATTCATAGTCTTGAGCCAAAATGATAAAATAATGATTAAAATAATGGGAAATAACTCTTCTCCTCCAATATAAAAGCCACCCATCACTCCCCCTTCTCCTCACTCCTATAATCCTTGAATATCATCCAAGTTATGCCCAAATACTCTTCCCTAGTACCTCCCCAAGTCCAGGATCCCTTGGTATTTCAAAAATACCAAAACCCCTTCCCTTGAGGAGGTTCTCAAGGAGGTTTATTCAAGAGGTAAATCCAAATCTTATTTCTTTTAATTTCATTTGAAGTTCCATTATTTTGTTATCATCTACTAACCTCATATATCCAAATGATATTGATAACTCAAGTATCATATATATAATTTAATTATATCATATTAATTTAATAAATATTATCAATCTTCTTACTCTATCTCTTTTATTTTATAAATGAAATCATCGTCCGTGAGGTGCCAATTTACAACCTTCGTGGATGACGAAGTGTCATTATTAATTTTATCCTTCAATAATGGTCATGAAACCATTTTTATGGTTTAAACAGATAATAAAATAAGTATTATAACCTATTTAATATTCAGGAACCATTATATGTACATAATATTAATTCATTTGACAAAAATAGTTCGTAATAATCAAAATACCGCCAAAATAATCTAAGTAATTGTCATTAATATTTCATCTAATGATTCATACACATACCAAGTAACCTAATGATATATATAAACATTAAAACCTATTTATGTTTATCAATAATATATAACTTCAATTCTGGAGAATTATATCCATTTCACATAAATATCCACATTGTCTCTAAGGATGGAATCTTCGTTGATCTTGCGATGACAAAGGTTGTTCAAGAATGGACTACTCCAACAAACATAACCAATGTATATAGTTTTATTGGTTCAGTAGGTTATTATCAGCATTTTTTTAGAACTTAACCCAATTATCAAACCTGTTAACCAAGGTTACTCGTAAAGGGGTTAAGTTCATATGGACAAAATAATGTGAGGAATGTTTTGAAGAATTAAAGAGGAGATTAGTGAATGCTCTGATCCTAACTCTACCATCAGGGAATGATGGGTTTGTGATCTATAGTGATGCATAAAAGAAAGGAATTGTCTATATCCTTATTTAGAATGTAGATTTATTGCCTATGCATCAGGGCAATTAAAAATTCATGAAAAAAACTATCCTACTCACAATCTTGAGTTATCTGCTGTGATCTTTGATCTAAAAATATGGAGACACTATCTCTATGGTGAAAGATGTGAGATATATACAGATCACAAGAGTCTGAAATATATCTTATCATAGAAATAAATCAACATGAGCCAAAGGCGATGGATCTAACTACTCAAGGATTATGATTGCTCCATACACTACCACCCAAGAAAGACAAATAAGGTAGTTGTTGCATTGAGCAGGAGGGATCAAAGAGTTTTAAAAAAAATGAGGGTTGAATGGGATAATGTATTCATGGATATAGTAAGGATATCCATAGGAATTATCAAATAAGGTGAAAAA
Organism: Viscum album; assembly: GCA_963277665.1. Lineage (NCBI taxonomy): Eukaryota > Viridiplantae > Streptophyta > Magnoliopsida > Santalales > Viscaceae > Viscum > Viscum album. Next base: position 603,165,205 of record OY728148.1, read on the forward strand.
TCATTACTTTTTAAATTGGTTTCCCAACCATATTTATTGGAAATAATTAAAAGTTCTTAGCCTGATGACATGAATCTTCAAAAGAAAATTAATGATGTGAATGATGGGAAGTTTCAAGACTTCATATATGAAGATGGAATTCTAAAATTTGGTAAGAGGATTTGTGTTCCAGCTATATTTGATCTAAAAAGGGAGTTATTGGATGATTCCCATAGTTTTAATTTCTCTATACATCTTAGTATCACTAATATGTACAAATATTTGAAGGAACATTTCTAGTGGGATAACATGAAGAGGGAAATTGAAGATTATGTATCAAGATATTTAGTATGTCAACAAGTGAAGGCCAAATGGAAATATCCTAGAGGAATCATGCAACCACTTTCGATTCCTACATGGAAATGGGATGAAATCACCATATATTTTTTCATTAGATTACCTAAAACTTCAAGAAAGAATGATGCAATATGGGTAATTGTTGATCAACTTACCAAATCTGCACATTTCCTCACTATAATGGAGGATTTTCCACTAGAACGCCTTGAAAGACTTTATATAAATGATGTTTTGAGATTTCATGGAGAATGTCTCTCAATTGTGTCTAACCATGATCCATGATTTACATCGAAATTATGGAAAAGCCTTCAAAAATACCTAGATACTAAGCTTCGATTGAGTACTTGTTATCACCCTCAAACGGACAGGAAATCAAAAAGGATAATACCAAATTTAGAAGACATGTTGTGATCATGATCACTTTATTTTTAAGATATGTGGGATCAATATTTACCTTTGGTGGAGTTTTCCTATAATAATAGTTTCTATTATAGAATTCAAATAGCACCATATAAAGAATTGTATGGAAAGAGATGTTATACACCAACATGTTGGGATGAAGTTGATGAGAGGAAGTTAGTGGGTCTAGAGCTTGTGGAGCAAACAATAATGAAGGTAAAGACTATTCAAACCCATATTAAAGCATCTCAAAGCTAGAAAAAGATCTATGCTGATAATCGAAGGAAGGATTTGGAATTTCGAGTGGGAGATCATGTTTTCTTAAAAGTATCTCCATGGAAGGGTGTTATAAGATTTGGGAAGAAAGAGAAACTGAGCCCCAGGTACATTGGAACTTTTAAAATTTCGGAGAGAATTGGAGTTGCAGTGTATCATTTGAAAATGCTACCTTGCCTATTTAAAGTACACAATGTGTTCCATGTCTCATTATTGAGAAAGTACATCCCAGACCCAATGCATGTCCTCACTTCTGAAGGTATAGAATTAGAATATGACTTATCTTAATATGAAGAGCCTATCCATATTATAGACACTAAGGAACATGTGTTGGGGAATCAGATGACACAAATAGTAATGGTACTTTGGAAAAATCATAATATTGAAGAAGCCACATGGGAGCCTGAGGAGCTTATGATGGAGAACTACCAAAATCTCTTGATTAGTTAACATTCTGGAATTTTGAGGATGATTTTTTTGTTAGGTGGGGATAATGTAATACCCCAAGGATTTATAAATAAATTTAATACTGAATTCATGAAACACTAAGTCTCTAAAAAGCACCACTTTGTTATAACCTAGCCAGTAAACATTATTTTTCCACCTCTGTGATTTGAATTTTGAAAAACTTTCATACACAGTTGCAATCAGTAAGATATTTAGAGTCAGATAGGATCAACATACATTTTTGGTGAATTGTAACATACACTTATGAATAGTAACATACCCTTATGAATAGAAATGTACCCTTATGAATAGTAACCTCACCCATGTAAGTATAAATAAAATTTAGGCACCTTATAAATGAAATAGAATATGTTAAAAATTAATAATTAAGTACTCGTATTTTTGTGAGTAATAAATATTTAATTAAAATTTTAAATTAATAAATTAATAAAATTCATTTTCATAAAATGTATTTCTAAATAAATATTTTTTCCTATAATTTTAGGGTAATTTTATGAGACCTCAGTTAATTTTTTAAGGTATTATGAAATCAGTTTTAAATTTAAAATCTGTATTTTTCAAGTGAATAAGGATTTTATTAAAAAATTAAATTTATTTTCTAGAAAATTATTTTGATAAAATTGAGTTCATTTTTAAGTTCTACACTTCTAAAAATGGTTTTTGGTAAATTTTTGGGATTTTTTAGAAATACATGAATTTTTGGTGAATAGTGAAATTTGATAATTTACAAAATATGCTAAATAAATAAATTTCTGCATCATGCTTGAGTCATAGATGATGTAAATGACCATTGTCTCGAACTGACACACACTTATTACTATTTTTAGTCACAAGAATCAATACTATTCATAGTCTTGAGCCAAAAATAATAAAATAATGATTAAAATAATTGGAAATAACTCATGTCCTCCACTATAAAATCCACCCATCACTCCCTCTTCTCCTCACTACTCTAAGCCATTAAGATCCTCAAATTTCTACCAAAATACTCTTCCCAAGTCCCTCCCAACATCTAGGAGCCCTTGGTATTTCCAAAAGACCAATACCCCTTTTCTTAAGGAGGTTTTTAAGGAGGTGTATTCAAGAGATAAATCCACATCTTCTTTCTTTTAATTTCATTTCAAGTTCCTTTCTTTTGTTATCCTCTACTCACCTCATCTATCCAAATGATCTTGATAAATCTAGTAACATTAATATAATATAATTATATAATGTTAATTTAATAAAAAATATCAATCTTCTTACTCTCTCTCTCTCTTTTATTTTATAAACAAAATCATTGTCTGTGAGGTGCCAATTTACAACCTTCATGAACGAAAAAACCTCGTCCTTCATTTTCTCCTTCAATAATGGTCATGAAACCATTTTTATGGATTAAATAGACTATAAAATATGTATTATAACCTATTTAATATTCATTAAATTGTATATTTACATAATATTAATTCATACTACAAAACTAGTTCGTAATAATCAAAATACCGCCAAAATAATCTAAGTGATTGTCATTAATATTTAATATAACAATTCATTCTCATACCATGTAACCAAATTATATATATATATATATATATATATATATATATATATATATCCATTAACACCTAGTTATGTTCATAAATAATTTATAAATTTAATTTTATATTTATATCCATTCCACACGAACATCCATACTCATATACAAGTATACCGATCCTGAAATCCAAGGAAACAAACACTCTGGAATGACAGAATTCAATCTTATAACGTATAAATAAAGGCATAAATTAATTTAATAAAAGTAATGTAAAATAAATACATTTATAATAGGTTCAAAATTTAGTTATTAATAAGTCCAATTTCATATTCTAGGACCTTAAGTTCAAGATCGGAACATATTCAGACATAAGGTAAGGGTTTTCTACCCGAACATCCATTTTTTCTTTTGGGTTACTCTTATTATCTACTTACCTCAATGAAATTCTTATTTATACTTTTTTAGTCCTCATAAATCCTGTTTTAATGTTCTATGTATGTTTACCAATAATAATCCTTATTTATTTTATGGGGAGTTTCATAATTTAAAATGTTCTTTAAAAAATTCTTCCTGAAATTCAAGCTTGATTCAAGGGAATTTCCCGAATTCTTACCTATTTCAAGGGATCTCTATAATATGTTTTTAGAAATATTTATTTTTAAAAAATCACTAATTTTATTATGAAAAAATAACTTAATTAAATTCTAGTTTTATACAAATATTTTTCCAAAATAACTCTTCTGTTCAAAGTGAAAGAATATTTATCTCAAGAATTACTCGATGATTTTATAAGAGTATTTTCACATATTTGAACACTATTTTTGATTATTATTTTTCAATGGGGTTAACATGTTATGATATCATCCAACATATTTTATTGGGTGGTTTATGATTAGTTTGACTGTGGATGTGCTAATTTGATACCATTCACCATATTACTCTGAATGGTTAGTGTGTATGTTTAATGTTTAAGGAAAGTTATTTACATTTCATTTGTTAGTTTCAATATGAATGTATATGTTGTTTATGTTTACCCTAATTCATATTAGGAATTCATTTTAATTATTATGTGATGGTTTGGGCATTCTATAGCCCCTTGATGCATCGGTAGGTCTCAGGAGACAAACTAGAGTCTTGGAATAAGGCCTTGATAGTATGGTTATTTATGGTTTTGGAAAGAGGCCGTGGTGGTATGGTTATGATGTCTAAAATTATGAATTCCATTATTATGAAGCTTGTAATTAATAGTTCATGTGGTTATTTAACAAGTAGAATACCCATTATTTTTTTATTGTGGCATTATTTATTCAGCTCTTAATCATACCATATTGTGTTCAAGTTTATTTTTTTAAAGGCATGTGTTTTTAGTTATTAAACATGCCTAATGTTCATTTTTTTGATATTATTTGATGTATTTCTTATCCTTATAGAGCATTTGTGATCAACCCTTTCTTATATTTTATTTTTCCAGGATATGAAGAAGTAAATTATGAATGACTTGCAGGGATAATCTAGGATTCATGGATGTTTCTAATGGAATATATTTATTGTATTTCATTTAAAGTTGTAATGTTTAACTTATGTATGTATCTGGTTTTCAAAAACTACTAAACTATTCGTTACTTTAGGATAAAATTTTCTTGTAATCATGCCAATGTGATGAAATAAGGCACCGACTTCGAGCAACTGGGGTTGGGTCTTTACAGTTGGTATCAAAGGAAGTTTAGTAGAAAAAATGGAAATGAGATTTTGAAAATATAGATTAGGGAACAGAAACATAAGATAGTATTTGAGGATAAACATACAATAACGTCTTGGTATTTTTGTAAGGAATATATTATGCGGTTATTTCTAAAAAATACATCCCTATCTGGATACTACAAGTGGATGTGGTTCTGGAACAGATGTACCTAGAAGTAACAACTCCGACAAGGAGTTTTGGGTTTGACCCAAGGTATCCTGGTGCACGAAAATAGGCCTTACTACACACCTGGTTTGACACTCCTAGAGGATATGCTTAGGATAATTCACATTTTATTTAATAACCATTATGAAGGAATTAAATTTAAATTTTTCCTTAAAGAAACCATGTTTATGATTATGAGATTAGATATGAATATGATTTCAATTTATTCTACATATTTTTATAAGTTGATATTATACATTATGACTCATAACCTAATCTAGTGTATGCCATTATTTAGAAATGGCACCTAGTGGAAGGAATGTAAATTTTATGAACGTGTGTATCCCATGTAGGGATTTCCCTCTGATGTAAGATAATGATGTTGGATCTGGTGCTACAACTGGTGCTGAGAAACTTATAACTATATTTGGACAATTGAATAAGGTTATGAACAATAACCTTACCTTTAAAGAGCATCCAAATCCACAATGTGGAGGAGCTATGTTAGAGCGCTTTATGTGATGATAGCTTCCATTATTCAATGGGACTACAAACCCATTCATAGCAGAGCAGTGGATAAGTTCTTTAGATAAGATATTTCTTGCTTTGGTATGTAATGAAATATAGAAGGTTGTCATGGTAGTTTATCATCTATCAGGAGATCCAGATTAGTGGTGGTCTTTAATTCAAAACACAAAGGAGGATAAAGAAATATAATAAATAGAATGGATGGATTTTAAGGAAATATTATTAGAAAAATACTTCCCTCATGAATAATAAGCAGATATAAAAAGACAATTTATGAATCTAAGGAAAAAAGAGGATGATAATGTTGCAAAGTATGAAGCTAACTTCATAAGGTTAGAAAGACATTCCATGGACTACACACGTAATCCAAGGATCAAGGTTGATTGATTCTTTGATGGTTTAAAATCATTCATTTTAAGTGGACTTGTCTCCCAAAGTTTCTCATCATATGAATATATAGTCTCATGTGTTATTAAGACATAAAAGGAATTATCTAAGTCTAATGAATTTAATGGAAATAAATAGAAGAACATGGATTCTGAAAACTCTAGAAAAGTAAATAATGAAATGGGGAAGAAGGTAATAGTTGACTTTCCACCCTGTGATAATTGTGCAAAGAAACACCCTGGTACTTTCTTGAAGGGTATGAATGTTTGTTAAAAGTGTAGAGAAAAAGGTCACCAATCCTTTGATTTTATGGGGAAGAAAGAAGCTACCAATTTTGGATTCTATAGTTTCAATGAGATGGGTCATTATGCAAATTATTGTCTTAAGCATCATAGAAACTTTCCCCAAAGAAGGCCAAGGGAGCAAGGCTAGGCTGATGCTATCACAACTACTGAGGTTAAAATTCCTAATGATGTGATGAAAGGTACTTTAATCATTTCCTCAAACATAGCCAATTATTTATTTGATTCTGGATCATCACATTCTTTTATATCTTTCTATTTTTCCAAGAAATTAGATATTTACAATTTTATTTAATAAAGGATTTGTCAGTCAAAACTCATAAGGGAAGTATCATTGCAACAAAGATTTGTCAAGAAATCCCCATTATAGCATATGAATGTGCTTTATCTTCCAATTTTATCATCATAACCATGATTAACTTTGATATAATCCTCAGTATAGATTGGATTTCAAAATATGATGTGAAAATATATTGCAAGAAGAAGTAAGTTACAATTTTTGAGAACAATATAGAATACCTTTTCTTTAAGTAAGAAACATCACCATATGATTCTCATCTAGATACAACCTCAATAGCTCTACTGAATTAAATTATTAGGGAGTATGAGAACTCGATATCTATTATTGAGGAAAGAAATGTTCAAATAGAGTATGTACCTATTGTGAAAGAATATATTGATGTTTTTCCAAAGGATTTACCTGGACATCCTCCAGAGCATGAAATTGAGTTCTCAATTGATTTAATTTCTGGTTCAAGACCTATATCAAAGAATCCTTATAAAATGGAAACTGTGGAATTAGTATAACTGAAGAAACAACTATATGAATTGAGTGAAAAAATATTTATTGGACCTAGTGTTTCTCCATGGGGATCCCCTATTCTTTTCGTTAAAAATAATGATGGATCTATGAGGTTGTGCATTGACTATAGGGAGATCAATGCTATAAAAATAATGAACAAGTATCCCCTACCTTTCATTGATGATTTATTTGATCAAATTCATAGAGTCCAATATCTTTAGAAGATTGAACTTTGATCTAGATATCATCAATCGTGTATAAGGAAGGAATATATTCCAAAGACAACATTTCGAACCAGGTATGGGAATTACGAGTTTACAGTAATGCCTTTTGTACCAACTAATGCACCCTCTGTCTTCATGGATCTAATGAATAGGGTTTTCAAGGAATATCTTGATGAATTTTTTTGTGGTAATTATTGATGATATCTTATTATACTCCAAAATCTACAAATATCATGAAAATCACTTGTGCATTATTCTAAATCCTCTAAGAAGAAATGAATTATATGGGAAGTTTAGAAAGTGTGAATTTTGGCTTCAATAATTTTCTTTTCTTGGCCATATTGTCTCTATGTATGGAATATCCATTGATCTTACGAAGAAAAAGGTTGTTCCAAAATATCCTGCACTAATGAACATAACCGAGGTATGTAGTTTTATTGTTTTAGTAGGTTATTATCGACATTTCATTCAGAACTTTTCTCGATTATAAAAATAATTAACCAAGCTTAATCATAAAGGGTTTAAGTTCGTATGGACAAAATAATGCGAGGAATTTTTCAAATAATAAAAGAGGAGATTAGTGAATGCTCTGATCCTAACTCTACCACCAGGGAATGATGGGTTTCTGATATGTAGTGATGCATCAAAGAAAGGACTTTACTGTGTCCTTATGCATAATGATTGAGTTATTTCCTATGCATCAAGGCAATTAAAAATTCATGAAAAAAACTATTAGACTCCTGATCTTGAGTTAGATGTTGTGATATTTTCTCTAAAAATATGGAGACACTTTATTTATGGTGAAATATGTGATATATATATATGAATTATAAGAGTCTGAAATATATATTCTCACAGAAAGAACATAGCATGAGGAAAAGGCGATGCATTGAACTACTCAAGGATTTTGATTGTTCCATACACTACCACCCAAGAAAGGAAAATAAGGTAGTTGATGAATTGAGCAGGATAGATCATGGAGTTTTAAACAAAATGAGGATTGAAAGGGATCCTATATTAATGGATCTAGTAAGGATAGACATGGGAATTGTCAAAGAAGGTGAAACATAATTACTTTTTCAATTTTTTTCCCAACCATATTTAATGGAACATTTCTAGTGGGATAACATTAAGAGGGAAATTATAGATTATATATTAAGATGTTTAGTTTGTCAACAAGTGAAGGCCAAATGACAACATCCTAGATGAGTCATCCAACCCCTTCCTATTACTATATTGAAATAAGATGACATCACCCTATATTTTTTCATTGTATTACCCAAAACTCCAAGAAAGAATATTGAAATATGGGTAATTATTGATAGACTTATGAAATCTACACATTTACTCTCCATAAGAGAGGATTTTCCACTCAAACGCCTTTCACAACTCTATATCAATGAAGTTTTGAGATTTGATGGAGCACCTCTCTCAATTGTGTCTGACTGTGATCCACGATTTACATCAAAATTCTAGAAAAGTCTTCTAAAATCCCTAGATACTGAGCTTTGATTGAGTACTTCTTATCACCCTCAAACTGATGAGAAATCAGAAAGGATGATATAAACTTTAGAAGAAATGTTGAGATCATTCTCACTTGATTTTCATGGTATGTGGGATCATTATTTACATTTGGTGGAGTTTTCCCACAATAATAGTTTCCATTCTAGTATTCAAATGGAACCATATGAAGCATTTATGGAAAGAGATGTCATACACCAACATGTTGGGATGAAGTTGGTGAAAGGAAGCTTGTGGTTCTAGAGCTTTTGGAGGAAACAAAAGTAAAGATAAAGACTATTCAAACCCATATCAAAGCAGATCAAAGCTAAAAAAATATCTATGCTGATAATCAAAGGAAGGATTTGGAATTTCAAGTGGGAGATCATGTTTTCTTAAAAGTATCTCAATAGAAGGGTGTTATAAGATTTGGGAGTAAAGAGTAACTGGGCCCCATGTACATTGGCCCTTTTGAAATTTTGGAGAGAATTGGAGCTGTGGATTATCATTTGACAATACTACCTAGCCTGTCTAAAGTACATAATGTGTTCCACGTATCATTATTTATAAAGTACATCCTAGAACCAACGCATGTCCTCAATTCTAAAGGTATAGAATTAGGACCTGGATTATCTTACTGTGAAGATCCTATCCGTATTCTAGACACCAAGAAATAGGTGTTGAGGTATTGGATGACATGAATAGTAAAGGTACTTTGGAAAAATCATAAAATTGAAGAATCCACATGGGAGCCTAAGGAGCTTATGATGGAGAACTACCCAAATCTCTTTATGAGTTAACAATCTTGAATTTTGAGGATGACATTTTTTAAGGGGGGAGAATGTAACATCCCAATGATTTATAAATAAATTTAATATTGAATTCATGAAATAATTAGTCTCTACAAAACATCACTTGGTTATAACCTAGCCATTAATCATAATCTTTCCACCTCTATGATTTAAATTTTGAAAAACTGACATACACAGTTGCAATCAGTAAGATATTTAGAGTCTGATAGGATCAACATACATTTATAGTGAATAATAACTTACCCTTATAAATAGTAACATACCCATATGAATAGAAATGTACCGTTATTATTAGCAACCTCACCCATGTAAGTATAAATAAAATTTAGACATCTTATAAATGAAATAGAATATGTTAAAAATTAATGATCAAGTGTTCGTATTTTTGTGAGTAATAAATATTTAATTAAAACTTTAAATTAATAAATTAATAAAATCTATTTTAATCAAATGTGTTCCTATATAAATATTTTTTTGTCTTATTATTTTAGGGTAATTTTATGAGAACTTAGTTAATTTTTGAAAGTATTATGAAATCAGTTTTAAATTTAAAATCTGTATTTTTCAACTAAATATTGATTTCATTTAAAAATTAAATTTATCTTATTTAGAAATTTATTTGGAAAAAATTTATTTCATTTTTAATTTCTACACATTAAAAAATGGTTAGGGTAAATTTTTGGTATTTTTCTGAAATACTTGAATTTTTGGTGAATAGTGAAATTTGATAATTTACAAAATACGCTAAATAACTGAATTTATGAATCATTATTGAGTCATGGATGATGTAAATGACCATTTTATAGAACTCACATACATTTATTACTAGTTTGAGTCACAATAATCAATACTATTCCATGTCTTGAGCCAAAATAATAAAATAATGATTAAAATAATGGGATATAACTCTTCTCCTCCACTATAAAAGCCACCCATTACTCCCTCTTCTCCTCACTAATCTAATCCATGAAGCTCCTCCAAGTTATTCCCAAATAATCCTACCTATTCCCTCCCAACTTCCAAGAGCCCCTGGTATTTCTAAAAGACCCAAACCCCTTCCCTTAAGGAGGTTCTCAAGGAGGTGTATTCAAGAGGTAAATCCACATCTTCTTTCTTTTAATTTCATTTAAAGTTCATTTATTTTGTTATCCTATACTAAAATTATCTATTTAAATGATCTTAATAAATCTATTTTTATCTATATACTAGAATTATATCATGTTAATTTAATAAACATTATCAATCTTCTTACCCTCTCTCTCTTTTATTTTTTAAACAAAATCATCGTCCGTGAGGTTCCAATTTACAACCTTCATGGATGAAAAAGTCTCATTCTTCAATTTACACTTTAATAATGGTCATGAAACCATTTTTATGGATTAATAAGACTATAAAATATTTATTATAACCTATTTAATATTCAGTAATTAGTATATGTACATAATATTAATTCATACTACAAAACTAGTTCGTGATAATCAAAATACTGCCAAAATAATCTAAGTGATTGTCATTAGTATTTCATATAATGATTCATACTAATACCTTGTAACCAAATACTATATATATATATATCCATTAAAACCTATTTATTTTTATAAATATTTTATAAATTCAGTTATGGAGAATTATATCCATTCCACATGAACATCCATACTCATATACAAGTATACCGATCATGAAATCTAAGGGAACAAACACTCTGGAGCGACAAAATTCAATCTTATAACCTATCAATAAAGACTTAAATAAACTTAATAAAATTATGTTAAAATAAATTCCTGTCTAATAGGTTTTGAATTAAGTTATTAATAAGTCTAATTTCATATTTCAGGACCTTAAGTTCAAGAGCGGAACATATTCGGACATAAGGTAAGAGTTTTCTACCTGAACATCCATTTTTCTTTTGGGTTAATCTCATTCTCTACTTACCTAAATTAAATTATTATTTATACTTTTTTACTCCTTTTAAATACTTTCTTAATGTTCTATATATGTTTACCAATCAGAATACTTCTTTATTTTATGGGAATTTTCACAATTTAAAAGGTAATTTCAAAAATTCATCCTGAAATACAAGCTTGATTCAAGGGAATTTCTTGAATTCTTATCTATTTAAAGGGATATATATAATATTATTTTTAGAAAAATTTATTTTTCTAAAATTAATAATATTATTATGAAAAACCACTTTAATTCACATATGGTTTTATACAAATATTTTTCTAAAATAACTCTTCTGTTCAAAGTAAAAGAGTATTATCTCAAGTATTACTCGATGATTTTGTAAGAGTATTTTCACATATTTCAACACTCTTTTTTATTATTATGTTTAAATGGGGTTAATGTGTTATGATATCATCCGAAATATTTTATTGAGTGTTTTATGATTTTTTTTACTGTGGATGTGCTAACTTGATACCATTCACCATATTACTTCGAATGGTTAGTGTTTATGTTTAATGTTTGGGGAAAGTTATTTACATTTCATATGTTAGTTTCAATATGAATATATATGTTGTTTATATTTACCCTATTTCATACTAGGAATTAATTGGAATTATTATGTGATGGGTGGGTCCCGCTATAGCCCCTCGATGCATCGATAGGTCTCATGAGACAAAATAGAGTCTTGGCACATGACCTTGATAGTATGGTTATTTATGGTCTTGGCACGGGGCCTTGAAAGTATGGTTATGATGTCCAGAATTATGTATTCCATCATTATAAATCTAGTAATTGATAGTTCATGTGGTTATTCGACTATTATAATACCTATTATTATGTTTTATTGTGGAATTATTTATTCATCTCTTATTACTACCATATTATGTTCACGTTTATTTTTTAAAGGAATGCGTTTTTAGTTATTCACCATGCCTAATGTTTATGTTTATGATATTTTCTTCTACATTAATTACCCTTACTAAGTATCTGAGCTCACCCCTTTCTTATGTTTTATTTTATGAGAACATAAAGATGTAAATTATGAATGATTTTCAGGGATAATCTAGGAGTTATGGATGTTTCTAATAGAATATATACATTGTATTTACTTTCAAGTTGTAATGTTGAACTTCTGTATGTATCTAGTTTTCCAAAAATACTAAACTATTTGTTCCTTTGGGATACACCATTATTTTAATCATACCAATTTGATGAAATAAGGCACTGGCTCTGAAAAACTGGGGTCGTGTCTTTACCATTGGTATTAGAGGAAATTTAGTAGAAAACATGGAAACAAGATATAGAAAACATAGATTAGGGAACAAAACCCTAAGATAGTCTTTGAGGATAAACAAAAAAGAACATCCTGTAATTTTGGTAAGGAATATATTATATGGGTATTTCTAACAAATACATCTTTTTCTGGATACTACAAGTGGATGTGGTTGTGGCACAAATGTACCTAGGAGTAATAACTTTGATAAGGAGTTTTAGGATTGACCCGAGGTATCCTGGTATATGAAAATGGGCCTTACTGCGCACCTAGTTTGACACTCCCAATAGATATTATTAGGATAATTCACATTTTCTTTACAAACCATTATGAAGGAATTAAATGTAATTTTTTCCTCAAAGAAACCATGTTTATTATTATGAGATTTTCTATGAATAGGATGTCAATTTATTATTTGTATTTTTCTAAGTTGATATTATACATTATGACTCATAACCTAATCTAGTGTATTCTATTATTTAAAAATGACACCTAGTGGAAGGAATGGAAAATGCATGAATATGCATATCCAATGTAGGGATTTACCTCTGATGTAATATAATGATGTTGGATCAGGTTCTGTGACTGCTGCTGAGCAACTTATAACTATACTGGGATAGTTGACTTTGGTTATGAACAATAACGTTACCTATATGGAGAATCCAGATCCCCAATGTGGAGGAGCTATGTTAGAATGCTTTATGCTATAACAACCTCTATTATTCAACAAGACTACAAACCCATTTTTAGTGGATTAGTGGATAAGTTCTTTAGAGAAGATATTTTTTGCTTTGGGATGTAATGAAAGAGAGAAGGTTGTCATGGTAGTTTATCGTATATCAAGAGATGCAGATCAGTGGTGGTTTTTAATTCAAAACACAAAGGATGTGGAATAAATATAAGAAATGGAATTGAGGGATTTTAAGGAAATATTCTTAGAAAAATACTTCCCTCATGAACAACGAGCATACATAGAAATAGAGTTTATAAATCTTATTAAAAAAGAGGATGATAATGTTGCAAAGTATGAATATAACTTCACGAGGTTAGAAATACATTTCGTGGACTACATAGGTAATCCAAGGAGCAAGGTTGATCAATTATTTTTTGGTTTTAAAACATTTCTTTTAAGGGAACTAGTCTCACAAAGTTTCTCATCATACGAAGATATAGTCTCATGTGCTATTAAGACGGAAGAGGAATTATCTAAGTCTTATGAATTTAAAGGAAAGAAAGAGAAGAAGATGGATACTAAAAACTACGGAAAAGGAAATAAGGAAATGGGGAATAAGGGAAGAGTTGACTTTCCACCCTGTGATAATTGTGGGAAAAAGCACCCTAGTACTTTCTTGAAGGGTATGGATATTTGTTAAAAGTGTGGAGAAAAAGGTCACTACTCCCATGATTTAAAGGGGAAGAAAGAAGCTACCAATTTTTGATTCTATAGATTCAATGATATGGGACATCATGCAAATGATTCCCCTAAGCTTCAAGGAAACTTTCCCCAAAGAAGGATAAGGGAGAAAGGCCAAGCTTATGTTGTCACAACTATGGAGGTTGAAGTTCCTAATGATGTGGTGGAATGTAATTTAATTGTTTCCTCAAACTTAGAAAATTATTTATTTGATTCTGGATCATCACATTCTTTTATATCTTCCCATTTTTCCAAGAAAATTAGATATTTATAATTTTATTTAATAAAGGAGTTGTCAGTAAAAAATCTTAAGGGAAATATCATTACAAAAAAGATGTGTTAAGAAATCCCTATTAATGCACATGAATGTGATTTATCTGCTAATTTTATCATCATAACCATGATTGAATTTGATATAATCCTCGATATAGATTGGATTTCAAATTATGATGTTAAAATATCTTGTAAGAAGAAGGAAGTAACAATTTTTGATAACAATGTGGAATCCCTTATCTTTAGGGTAGAAACATCACCATCTGATTCTCATATAGATCCACCCTTAGTAACTCTACTGAATTCAATTCTTGTGGAGGATGAGAACTTGATATCTATGAGTTAGTAATGAAATGTTGAAATATAGGATTTACCTATTGTGAAAGTATATATTGATGTTTTTACAAAGTATTTACCTAGAAATATTCCAGAGCGTGAAGTTGAGTTCTCAATTGATTTAATTATTGGTTTAAGACCTATATCAAAGACTCCTTATAAAATGGACAATGTTGAATTAGTAGAACTAAAGAAACAACTAGAGTAATTGAGTGATAAAGGATTTATTTTCCCCAGTGTTTCTCCATGGGAAGCCCCTATTCTTTTCTTTAGAAATAATGATCGATCTATGAGGTTGTGTATTGACTATAGGGAGATCAATTCTGTGACAATAAATAACAAGTATCTTATACCTCACATTGATGATTTATTTGATCAACTTCATGGAGCCCAATATTTATTAAAGATTGACCTTTGATCTAGATATCATCAGTTGAGTGTGAGGAAGGAAGATATTTCAAAGACATCATTTCTAAATAGGTATGGGCATTACGAGTTTACGGTAATGCCTTTTGGACTGACTAATTCACCCTCTATCTTCACGGATCTAATGAACAATGTTTTAAAGGAATATCTTGATGAATTTGTTGTGGTATTTATTGATGATATCTTGGTATAGTCCAAAATCTACAAAGATCATGAAAATCACTTGTGAATTATTCTAAAGTCTCTTAGAAGAAATGAATTATATAGGAAGTTAGAAAGTGTGAATTTTATCTTGAATCTATTTCTTTTATTAGACATATTGTCTTTAAGTATGGAATATCCGTTGATCTTATAAAGAAAAAGACTTTTTTAGAATGGCCTGCACCAACAAACATAACTGAGGTACGTAGTTTTATTGGTTTAGCAGGTTATTATCAACATTTTATTCAAAACTTTACTCTATTATCCAACCCATTAACCAAGATTAATCATAAATGGGTTAAGTTAGTATAGAAAAAATAATGTTAGGAATGTTTTAGAGAATTAAAGAGGAGATTAGTAAATGTTACGATCCTAACTTTACCATCAGGGAATGATGGGTTTATGATCTTTAGTGATGCATCAAAGAAAGGAATTGGATATGTCCTTATGAAGAATGATAGAGTTATTGCCTATGCATCAAGGAAATTAAAAATTCATGAACAAAACTATCTTACTCATGATCTTGAGTTAGCTTTTGTGATCTTTTCTCTAAAAATACAGAGACACTATCCTTACAGTGAAAGATGTGATATATATACATATCACAAGAGTTTGAAATATATCTTCTCACAGATAGAACTTAGCATGAGGAAAAGGCGATGGCTCGAACTACTCAAGGATTTTGATTGTTCTATACACTACCACCAAAGAAATGAAAATAAGGTAGTTGATTCATTAAGCAGGAGGGATCATGGAGTTTTAAATGAAATTAGGATTGAAAGGGATTCTATATTCATGGATCTAGTAAGGATGGACATGGGAATTATCAAACAAGGTGAAAATCATTACTTTTTCAATTGGTTTCCTGACTATCTTTATTGGAAATAATTAAAATATCTTAGCCTGATGACGAGAATTTTCAAAAGAAAATTAATGATGTGAATGATGGGAAGTTGAAAGACTTCGTATATGAAGATGTAATTATAAAATTTGGGAAGAGGATTTGTGTTCCAGCTATACCCGATCTAAAAAGGGAGTTATTGGATGATTCACATAGTTTAAATTTCTATATACATCATGGTAGAACTAATATGTATAGTGATTTGAAAGAACATTTCTAGTGGGATAACTTGAAGAGGGAAATGGTAGATTATGTATCATGATGTTTAGTCTTTCAAAAAGTGAAGGCTGAACGATAATGTCCTAGAGGAATCATGAAACCCCTTCCTATCCCTACATGGAAATGGGGATTCCATCACCATGGATTTTGTCACTGGATTACCCAAAACTCTAAGAAATAATGATGCAATATGGGTAATTGTTGATCGACTTACCAAATATGCACATTTCCTTGCTATAAGAGAGGATTTTCCACTAGAGATCCTTGCAAGACTCTATATCAATGAAGTTTTGATATTTCATAGAGAACCTCTCTCAATTGTGTCTGACCGTGATCCATAATTTACATCGAAATTATGGAAAAGTATTCTGAAAGACCTGGATACTAAACTTCGATTGAGTATTTCTTATCACCCTCAAACTAACGGGAAATCAGAAAGGACGATACAAACCTTAGTAGACATGTTGAGATAATGATCACTTGATTTTCAAGGTATGTGGGGTCATTATTTACCTTTGGTAGAGTTTTCCTACAATAATCGTTTTCATTCTAGCATTCAAATGGCACCATAAGAAGCATTGTATGGAAAGAGATGCCGTACACCAACATGTTGGGATAAAGTTGGTGAAAGGAAGCTTGTGGGTCTATAAATTGTATAGGAAACTACAATTAAGGTAAAGACTATTCAAACCCATATCAAAGCAACTCAATCAGGAAAAATAACTATGTTGATGGGAAGGATTTTTAATTTCAAGTCGGAGATCATGTTTTCTTAAAAGTGTCTCCATGGAAAGGTGTTATAAGATTTGGGAAGAAAGGTAAACTAAGCCCCAGGTAAATTGGCCCTTTTGAAATTATAGAGATAATTAGAGTTGTGGATTATCATTTGGAAATTCTGCCTATCCTATCTAAAGTACACAATGAGTTCCATATCTCATTGTTGATAAAGTACTTGCTAGACCCAACACGTGTCCTCACTTCTAAAGGTATAGAATTGGAACCTGACTTATCTTACTGTGAAGAGCATATATGGATTCTAGACACTAAGGAATAGGTGTTGAGGAATTAGATGACACGAATAGTAATGGTAATTTGGAAAATTCATAAAATCGATAAAGAAACATGGGATCCTGAAGAGCTTATGATGGAGAACTACCAAAGTCTTTTTTTTAAGTTAACATTCTGGAATTTTGAGGACAAAATTTTCTTAAGGGGGGAGAATGTCTTATCCCATGTATTTATAAATAAATTTAATATTTAATGCATGAAACACTGAGTCTCTACAAAACACCACTTTGTTATAACCTAGCCAATAAATATAAATTTTCCACCTCTGTGATTTAAATTTCAAAAAAATGACATACACAGTTGCGATTAGTAATATATTTAGTGTCTGATAGGATCAACATACATTTTTGGTGAATAGAAAATTACCCTTATGAATAGTACACATGCACTTATAAATAGAAATGTACCCTTATTAATCGTAATCTCATCCATGTAAGTATAAATAAAATTTAGGAACCTTATAAATGAAATAGAATATATTAAAAATTAATAATTAAGTGTTGGTATTTTTGTGAGTAATAAATATTTAATTAAAATTTTAAATTAATAAATTAATAAAATTCATTTTCATAAAATGTATTCCTAAATAAATATTTTTTTATCCTATTATTTTAGGATAATTTTATAAGACCTCAGTTAATTTATGAATGTATTATAAAATCGATTTCAAATTTCAAATTTCTATTTTTCAAGTAAATAATGATTTTATTTAAAAATTAAATCTCCTTATTTTGAAAATTAATTTTATAAAATAGAGTTCAATTTTAAATTCCACACATCAAAAAATGGTTATAGTAAATTTTTGTGATTTTTCCAAAATACTTGAATTTTTGGTGAATAGTGAAATTCGATAATTTACAAAATATGCTAAATAAATGAATTTATACATCATTATTGAGTCATGGATGATTTAAATGACCCTCGGTTCGAACTCACAAACAATTATTAATTTTTATATCCACAATAATCAATACTATTCATTGTTTTGAACCAAAAATATAAAATAATGATTAAAATAATGGGAAATAACTCTCCTTCACTATAAAAGCCACCCATCACTCCCTCTTCTCCTTACTTCTCTAAGCCTTGAAGATCCTAATATTTTGGCCCAAATACTCTTCCCTAGTCACTCCACATGTTCAAGAGTCCTTTTAATTTCCAAAATACCAAAACCCCTTCCTTTAAGGAGGTTCTTAAGGAGGTGTATTCAAGAGGTAAATCCAAATCTTCTTTCTTTTAATTTCATTTTAAGTTCCTTTATTTTGTTATCCTATACTCATGTCCTATGTCCAAATGATCTTGATAACTCCAGTATCATATATATAATATAATTATATCTTTTTAATGTAATAAACATTATCAATCTTCTTAATCTCTCTCTTTTATTTTATAAATGAAATCATTGTCTGTGAGGTGCCAATTTACAAGTTTCATGGACGACAAAGTCCTGTTCTTTATTTTATCCTTCAATACTGGTCATAAAACCATTTTTATGGTTGTACCAGACTATAAAATATGTATTATAACCTATTTAATATTCAGTAATTAGTCTATGTACATAATATTAATTCATACGACAAAACTAGTTCATAATAATCAAAATACCGCCAAAATAATCTAAGTGATTGTCATTAATATTTCATCTAATGATTCATCCTAATACCATGTAACCAAATGATATATATATAACCATTAACACCTATTTATGTTCATAAAAAATATTTAAATTCAATTCTGGAGAATTATATCCATTCCACATGAACATCCATACTCATATAAAAGTATCCCGATCGTGAAAACCAGAGAAACGATCAGTCCAGAATGACAGAATTCAATATTATATCCTATCAATAAAGACATAAATAAAATTAATAAAATTATTATAAACTAAATAAATTTATAATAGTTTCTGAATTAATTTATTAATAAGTCTAATTTCATATTATAGTAGCTTAATTTTAAGAGCGGAACATTTTCGGACATAAGGTAAGGGTTTTCTACCCAAAAATCTATTTTTATTTCGAGTTACTCTTATTATCTACTTACCTCAATAAAATTCTTATTTATACTTAGTTACTACTCATAAATCCTTTTTTAATGTTCTATATCTATGTACCAACCATAATCCTTCTTTATTTTATGGGGAGTTAGATAATTTAAAAGGACCTTTCAAAAATTCTTCCCAAAATACAAGCCCGATTCAAGGAAATTTCTCGAATTCTTACCTATTTTCAAGAGAACTCTATAATATGTTTTTAGCAACATTTATTTTTATAAAATAAATAATTTTATTATTAAAAACTACCTTAAATCACTTTTGATTTTATTCAAATATTTTTCCAAAAGAACTCTTCTTTTGAAAGTAAAAGAGTATTTATCTCAAGAATTACTCATTGATTTTGTAAGAGTATTTTCACATATAACAACAATCTTGTTGATTATTATATTTAAACGGGGTTAATGTGTTATAATATCATCCAACATATTTTATTGAGTTTTTTATGATTAGTTTGACTTAGGATGTTCTACCTTGATACCATTCACCATATTAATTTCAATGGATAGTGTTTATGTTTAATATTTGGGGAAAGTTATTTACATTTCATATGTTAGTTTCAATATAAATGTATATATTATTAATGTTTACCACCATTAATATGAGGAATGAATTGTAATTATTATGTGATAGGTTGGGCCCTCTATAGCCCCTTTATCCATCAGTTGGTCTCATGAGAGAAACTAGAGTCTCGACACAAGGCCTTGACAGTATGGTTATTTATGGTCTTGGAACAGGGCCTTGACAGTATAGTTATGATATCCGGCATTATGAATTCCATCATTATTAAGATATTAATTGATAGTGAATGTGGTTATTAAAAAAATTAGAATTCCCATTATTATGTTTCATTATGACATTATTTATTCATCTTTTATTCCTGCCATGTTGTGTTCAAGTTTATTTTTTAAAGGTGTGTGTTTTTAGTTATTCACCATGCCTAATGATTATGTTTATGATATCTTACATTGTATTTCATACCCTTACTGAAAATCGGAGATTGCCCCTTTTTTATGTTTTATTTTCCCAGGATATGAAGAAGTAAATTATGAATGACTTGTAGAGATAATTTAGGAGTCATGGATGTTTCTAATGAAATATATATATTGTATTTTCTTTCAAGTTATAATGTTGAACTTATTAATGTATCTAGTTTTATAAAACTACTAAACAATTTTTTCCTTTAGGATACTAATTTCTTGTAACCATGACAATGTAATTAAACAAGGCACCAACTCTGGGAAACTGAGGTTGGGTCTTTACAAATAATGATACTAATGTCATTATATTATAATGGGTATAGTATATTTGGGAGATGTAGAAGAAAATGTAAAGGAATATAAATGAACAAGTGACTATGAGTTCATACCTTACTCCTTGGGATAACTCCTTTACTAATTTGATTAATACTTTTAAGGGTGGCCTTTTGATGAGACCTAAACTTATAGGATATGGATAAAAGTGTTGGTAAAGGTTTTTGCTAGATATTGGTTGATATAAGAGGCTTAAGGTGTAAGGATGAATGGGGAGGTGAATGGGTATTTTTATAAGTAAGAGGGGTGACACTTTTTTAAACATTAATTCCACAGTATTAGAAGGGTTTCATTTGAAAATAAATTAGATCCAAAATTTATAAATTTAAATTATAATATAATTTACATTATTAAATCACTCATACATTCATTTAATGATGATTTTTTTTTGTAAAATATACTCAGTTCACCTCTTGATTTAACATTTTTACCTCATTTTAGTATTTAACTTGGTGAATTGTTTTTACCATGGAAACTTATTTTTATGCCCTAAAATTATATTCATATTATTAACTAATTTGTATTATTCTAATTACAAATATGAAATAATTTTTATTGAATTTAATTTATAAAGGGGATAAGATAAACTTCAATATAAGTGTGTATAACATAATAAAAAATATTTTTAAACATAAAAATACTTTTTAGACCAAATATTATTAATATTGTTGATACCTATGATATTTATACTTTTATAATTCAAAATTTATGGTTATTTTATTTTAAAATAAATTCAAAACCGAATATAAAATTTTGAACACTTAATTAAAGGAAAAGGACTGAAAATATTTTTTATTAGAATAAAATAAAACTTAGGTTCCAAAATATGAATCATAGATTTATAAATTCAAAATATTTTAAAAAAATGATGTATATTACTCCTTAAATGCATATTTAGTTTATAAAAACATTTCATTAATTTTTAAGTCAATATTATATCATGATTTTGTAATAAACATTACGTTATTTATAAAAAATATATTTTTACTATTCACCAAAAAATAACCTTTTTAGAAAAATCCTAACAATTCACGGTGAGATAACATTGATGTGATGATCCAAAAAATAAAATGAATTTCACAAAAATAATTTTTTAAGTATGAAGAATTTAAAATTTTAAATAAAATCATTATTTTTTGAAAAATATTAATTTTTATGACACGATAAAATTTCTAACACTTAAAAATAATATTTTATTTCATAAAATTAAATTATAACTTATATAAAAATAACTAGTGTTTTATAAAAATTTTTCATGAAAGTAAACATTATTTTAAATTTATAATGTTATCACAAAAATACATTTAAAAAAAATAAAACATATATGTTTTACTAAAAATATAAGCATTCTTTATTTGTATCAAACATTTATTTTATCAAAATTTACACTTATATTTAATTATATTATGATTTATATATCTTATATTTTTATTATATAAATATAATATCCTAAATTAACATTTTAATGTGCATTTTATTTTATACTATAGTACTAAATATGACACATATTTAATCAAAAGGATAATTCTTTATTTAGAATTTCGGGTCATTATATTCCTCCCCAATTTATACATTAAATAATTCAAATTTCACTACACATGATATGATGAAAATAGTTAAGGGGGATTTTTTTTTCATTTCTTCCTTTATTTTTATTGTTTTTTATTCAAACTTATGGTTACACTAAAGTAATTTAACATGGAGAGTTATCTTGTTATATAAAAGATTGTCTCCAAATCCCAATATATTCATTGACTAATTATGTTCCAACTATACCACATATGGTTCTATAACATGTGGAGAATAATGTATGTACTTATTCAAGAGAGATACATGGAACAAATCATTCACTTGAAACATGTTTGGTGGGAGTTATAGTTGATAGTCCACAACACTAATGTGATAAAAAATATTAAACTTGCAAATGTTTTTAGGACTTAGATCTCCCTTTTTATTAAATCTCAAGAGTCTCTTCCATGGGGATATACAAAGGAACACTTTTTCTCCAAATTCAAACTCTAGGTGTCATTGATGATTATTATCATAGTTATTATATAAAATTTTTGCATCCATGATGTGTTATTGAATAGATTTAACCTTCTCTTATATTTTCATCAACTAGTTTAGGTCCTAAAAGTTATGTTCTCCAAATTCATCCCAATATGTTATAGTTTTTAATTTATTTATATAGAATGATTCATAATGATCCATTTGAATTCTTTATTAGAAAATATTATTGTAATAGAACTTGACCAGAGGTAAATGTTGATCCCAACTCCTTTAAAGTTTGTAGAGAAAGCTCCCAATATATCCTCAAGTGTTTGGATAGTCTGTTCTGATTGGACATCAGTATGGGGTTGATAGTATGTATTGAAATTAAAATCTATTCTCATGTAATGTTGAAAAAATATATATAAAAATGATGTGAACCTTGGTTCTTGTTCATATACAATCGATAGTGGTGTTACATACATCCTCAAAACTTCTCTAATGTATATCTTTATAATATTATCAAGTGGTAAGTCCTATCGAATAGAAATTAAATGAGGATTATTTTTTAAAATACACTATAAAACATGTGGAATTATCTCATTTTGATATATTTATAAGTCCCATGAAAAAATACAAGGTGGTGTTATCCCATTTCTATGTTGGTATGGGTAATGGTTACATCATTACTTTAGAAATTTTTATGTATTCCTTCATTTGTAAGAAAACCTATAACTTTAATTCACACTCACCAATCTCCTTCATCATATTTTCCTACCAGTAGTGTTCTCATATAAATATATACATCATTTTTCATACTATGTGGATAAATAATGTTGAGTTATGAGAATTTTTCAATAACTCCTTTTTTCTCAGGATCTGGTGGTACACATGGTCGTGTCCCAAAACTCACAACTCCCTCTACATCAATGTTGATATTTTTCATATCCTAACCTCCTAGATCCATGAACCTCATCATATGAACCAATGTATCTCCTATAATACCTAGGTTTTTCTCATAACACAACTATATATTACCCACTGGGGTCACTGATCATACTAATGAAATTCTCCACATGCCAACACATGTTATCTTAGTGTACTTTGTCCCCAATCATATACAACCTAGGAAAATTTCAAGGTGTTAAACCATATTAGAAATACTCCAATATAATCACAATTAACTATATAGTTATTATCGTACAGGAACCCAAAAAGAATGGTTCACCAAGTTTACATGGGTAGTAACAATTGGTCTTTTAAGACTCACTTTTCATAGGGTGTTACACTCCCCCATCACCACCCACATTTATACCATAACACCACAATTTTAGGCCCCAAACCTCAATATTAAGAATTTCCAGTATAATTTTATCTTGGTATTGGCTATGATACCATTTTTCATGACCTGAACTCCCTAGACCATGAAAATAGTCATCTGACCTCATACATCACTTATAAGACCTAGGTTTCCTTCCTAGAACACCACTGACTATTACTCATCAGGGTTACTTATCAAACTAATGACTATCTCCATAATACTATATATGTTCATTAAATTTTATTTTCCTCACACACACACCCTTTAAAACTTCCCAAGAGGTCACTCATCCTAACACTACTCTGGGCCAAGCATGTTGAACTGTAGAGTTCAAATCAGATAAGATCTCAAAAATAAAGGTGCACCTTGTATATATGGATAGTAACATTTAATATTTTAATTATAAATTTTCCATGGGTGTTACAAAATTTGAATATTTACCCTTTCTTAATCATCTAAAATCTTTTTTACCTCAACATCATCTCATTTAGTAATATTAATTTTCTCCAAAAGAGATGTTTGATTGATCGTTTGAGAAAGGTTGGATGTGGTTAGTTAATTTATGATTCCCATGTCTATTAATTTCATGTTTAAGGAGACTAGATCCTTCTCAATCCTCACCATGGATAAGGTTTTAGGATCTTTTATACTTATAACATCCACCATTTTAGTCACATTCCACAGATGAGAGTGGATTGAGTATTCATAGTCCTCGATAAACTATATCCATATTTTCTGGTTAATGTTGATCACATTATCTGTGAATAAATATATCAATATTTTATAATTAGTATATATGTATCACTTATCTCTATAGAGATAATGCCTCAAAAAAATTAATGATCGGATTACTGAAGAAAAATCCTAATCATGTGTTTGATTGTTTTTCTCATGAATGTTATTCTATATTGAGGAATATTCTATCTATAGAGACCC
This sequence comes from Viscum album, assembly GCA_963277665.1. Lineage (NCBI taxonomy): Eukaryota > Viridiplantae > Streptophyta > Magnoliopsida > Santalales > Viscaceae > Viscum > Viscum album. Next base: position 603,190,334 of record OY728148.1, read on the forward strand.
GTTTTTTTCATTTTAAGAATTTGAAATATTTTTTATATATTTCTAGATCTATGCACTAAGATGGCATGAAATTCCAAGGCTTGGTGTTTCCATAATTAATTTTATAAAAATATTAAATATATTTTATATTGTATGCACATGGTTTCTTAAATAAAATGGGATAACTATTAAATAGAATATCAGATCAAAAATTCAAGACCATGGTTGAGTTCAGAACATGTTTTTTACCCTTGGCGCAACTTAAAATGGGTCATCACGTGGCATTCAGACACCTCACTCATTGGTGGTATGTTTAGTGGATTAGTTAATAATTTTATTGAGTTAATTAATTAATTTTGACCTAAACTAAAATATATAAGTACACTACCATAGATTTCACCTAGGGTGATCCCCATAATTTTGGGATGTTTCGAGACCTTCTCTTTCCTCCTTATGTTGGCTAGTCAAATCAAATGATGAAGAAACAATAAATAAGAGAATATGGGGATGTAGTGAATGCAACTACATCCTTAAATCATTGGTGATCATGTTATTCAATGAATAATGAATGAATCTCAAGGTAGGACTCATAAATTTGTGTTTTACACCCTATTTGATTAAATTGTTTGGGTAGATCAATCCTTGTCTTAGATCTTTGCAAATTTCATAATTTTTATGTGCTCGGGTATTGATTAAATTGATTTATTTATTTTGTTTTATAAACTCAGATGACCCATTATATATCATTATCTAATAATTCTTGGTAATGGTTATTTAAACATTTGTTCTGGTGCTTTACCCCCTCATTTCCTTCATGTTCATCACCGATTGGACCTCATGGTACCAATTTGACATTTTCGGGTGGTACTAAGCCTGATTAGACCCTCAAAATCATAATAGATTCATGAACATGAGATGGATTGATGGATCAAGGATATATCTGGAATATTTATGGGTTTCTGATGATTTTTTCAATGATAGAAGGTTGGATCTTTGATGGTGGAAGGACTGATGATGTACGGGTTGGACGAAAAACCCCACGCTGAATGATGGAATCTAATTTCTAACAAATGACATCCAGAATCTATAAAACACAGTTAGATCCCATGATTTTGAGTGGAAATGAGGTGGGATATATGGTGAAATGGCTTGAATCGAGGTATGGGAATGGGATATGAAAATATATGAAAATATCGACTACATGCCTTGTATAATGATGAAAACATGTCATGTATCTCCCTAGTTGTGGTGGATTGGGTTTTGGAAATCATAAGGATGGAATGGTGTGTATCCTGCCTACACACTGTATACCTCATCCATGGGTGGAAGTGTCATGTGTCAGATCACATGGGGAGGACTTTGTGTGGGAGTACACAGAAAATCACATGGTTGTGTACCAATTTACATAGACACAGGGTCATGTACATAGACATAGGGTCATGTACACGGGCACATGGTCATGTACATAGACACGAGGTCATGTACACTGACATGGCCAAAAGGAAATGTCCCAGCCCATATTGCTTGGACATTCCATGTGGTCCACCTAAATAGAGTTTACTCCAACATGGTTTGGGAGCCATGTACTATCCAAGAAAACGACCATGTGGTGGAGAGGGACCACATGCCATGTGGTTCCCCTCACATGCAATATACTAATTACTTCCTTTTTAGGAAACTTCTATGTTTTGTATCTCCTTTATTTGAACTTAGATTTTGGATCACGAGTAGCCTATCCTGAGTATTTTTTGACATAGAATTTAATTTTTCCCTTGGATGTGTCTTTTAGAATATTATTTGTAATTTTATGGGAATGATACCTAGTTAGGTGATGCTTGATGATGGGAGTGATCACAAAAGATCACCAGAGACTTCTGAGTGGTACCCTTAAGTAAAGTTGGGCAGTGGGTCCTTAATGAATTCTGAGTGGTACCCTCTAGTGTATCTGGGTAGTAGGTCCTAAACAACTTCTATAATGGAACCCTAAAGTTGTGTTGGGAATGAGACCTCCATCGACTATCAGAGTGGTACCCTCCAGTAGAGATTGGTAGTGGGTACTTGATGACTTTTCAGTGGAACCCTCCATTAGAGATGGATAGTGGGTCCTTAACAACTTCATAGTGGAACCCTCCAGTAGATATGGTCAGTTGGTCCTTAATGAATTCAAAATAGAAACCCTTAGTTGAGATGGGTAGTGGGTCCTCAATGACTTCTGAGTGGTACCCTACAGTGGAGCTGGGTAGTTGTTCCTCGATGACTTCCGAGTGGAATCCTTCAGTAGAGGTGGGCTCTAGGTCCTCGACAACTTCTAGAATAGAACCATACTATTGTACTAGGACATGGATCCTACACCTAAATTTTATGGCCCATTGACTATGTGGTACAATGATGAGGTGTGTATTGACTTTGACAATTACTTCTAGGAAGACAGGTGAGATGTTGGGTATCATTGATAGAATTTTGGAACTATTGGCTACTCTTCTTCCTATGATAAGATATGATATGGGTATCTCATTACTCTCTTTTTAGGTTTATTTTGACTAATAATATATATATATATATATTCTTTTATATCCATACCTTTGTATTTGGTTTCTCTCTTTCCATGAGATGCTAAGATGCATGGGGTATACCATGTGCCTTTTGTGTTTAACTTATCATGGTAAGATGAGTCTACCCTCCTAAGTGTGGCTAAGACTCGATTTTTAATTCATCTACTCACCGTATCAATCCCCCTACACTAGGAAATGGTTACCCTCTTTTGGTTTGGGTTGATCTATTCTCTTTCACTGTACCTTGCATCCTTTGTAATATCTACTGTCTTTATCTCCTATTATATCTCTTACTACCCCCTTCAGATTTTGGGGAATCCTAATAGGTATGTATGTAATAACCTCTACATGGTATTTTCCTATACATGTTGTGTATTATAAAGATGATGGAAAGGTCGACAGTGACTTCAGAGAAGCTTAGGGATACTGGGTGTTGTGAACCATATACGGTGGTCGTATGTTGGAGATGAGAAGGTGGGATCTATCAAAAGTTTACTTTTCCACATTTTTTTAGGTTGGGATATATTTATGTTTGGGTGTGTATTTTCTCCTTTAATTTCCAATTTTCAATATTTTACTATTGTACACCCTAGAGGTTTTACATTCCTAGTTTAATTTTTAGATATTGCAACTTTTTATTTTTATTCCTCTGTACTTATACATTGAGATGGATAGGTCTGTGCATACATGTACTTGGGAAAATGTCTACCATTTAGGTTATTCCTTTCTGCGCTTGTCACCAACCCCTAGTCTATGGAGGCGAGATTGGGGTAGTTGCGGCTCGAGCCCCAGCTTAGGTTAGGTCATAAAAAATTTGTATCAGAGCATTTCATTCCTTGGGAGATTTTCTGGAGTATTCCCCTTATGAGGATTTGGTTGGGATTAGTACAATAGTGTCTAAGTGTCTTGAGTTTGGATCTTAGGCCAGGGAGTCCAGTGATGGTGTGTACGGCCAACATATCCATTCACTAGGACCTTGACTACCTGCTTGTTGACACAATATACCGAGACATTGGTTGTGGGGATCAATGATACATGAATCATATAGGATTGACTCTTTGACTTTCATTATTGAGTCATCTCCTTATCATTGTTATATATATATATATATATATATATATTTATACTCATCTGACCATGGTACATCTGGATAATTCTTAGGATTCCTCTATGATGAAATTCATCCATGAACCAGTTATAGATCATGAAAACGATATAATGAGTGAAGATGAATCAGTTTAGGGTATATCCCATGAGATTCTTCTCCCAGGTGGGAAAGTGGAAACAACACAATCTATCTAGTAGAAGATCATTCCAGCAGAGTAGTTTGTGGATACACATAGGATTAACGCACTTTGTGAGTTCCAGCGCTAGAGGCCACTGAGGTTTCATGATGATCAAGATCCTCATGAATCATAGGATAGGGTAGAGTTGTTGGTCCATATCTTCAAGTTTACTTGAGCCTTGATGGATCAGGAGGTTTCACCAGTAACTACTATTTTACACAGAACAACTGGGCACTGGTGGAAACATGTTACATAGATGTGCAATGAGTCAACACTCTCATGGACCAACTTCTAGTAGTTTTTCTATGAGGATTACTACCCTCCTACCTTTTCTTAGTCTATATTCATGATCTTATGGAGATTAATCAATGATGGATGATGCTAGATGAGTACACAGTGAGGTTTACAAACTTTACCTGGTACTCCCTTGACTTGATTCATAATGGTTACTTCCAAGTATAGAAGTTTGAGTAGGGGATCTGCAGGGAGATACATTCCAGTGTCTTGCCTTTGTAAAACCCCACCTATGTTAGGGTGTTATAGTGGGTTCTAGTGATAGAGAGAATTTTGTTGTAGGGATTCAAGGAAAATGGAGTTGGTAGTGGGTATGATAGAGCTGATTCATCTACAATAGCTAGCAGGCACCAGTCGGTGAGATCTTGGCACATGAGGTCCTTTTGAAATCAAACTATGGCATGTGATATAATGGTATAGGGATAGTTAAGATCAGCAGGGAATCTTGGAGAGGGGAAATGTTATTCTTGTGATGATAGAGTTCACATAACACATTAATTCCCAACCAAACGTGATGAGAAGCATAGGAATGTAGTTGACAGACCTCCACGATAGAGGTAGTGTCATGATCGGGGATCTCCCAGGTAAGGATAGGGTGGTACCTAGGGAGGAAAATCTTTAAGTGGAGTAGGATGAGCTATAGGTTATGGAATATGATATGATATCCATTCACCACCACCACCAATCATCCTATGTTAGGCTCAGAGAGCTAGCGATCGGGGTCGTAGATGGCTCTAGCTCAGGAGGCTTATGACCCCGTAGCGCACGATATGATTAGAGGTACGATATATGTTTATTATACTCTTATTTAATTACTAGTAGAAATAGGTTCTGATCATTACTTCATCTCTATACTCCTAGTGTGATAGCTGGAGTTCTCAGTTGAGGTTACAACCTATTAGTTTCATCTTGAGGTTCCTATAGGGAACTCATATTCCGTATCTTTTATCTTATGATAGTGCAAGATATATCATTGTGGAGAGAGGTTCACATGGTACCTTTTTTCATCACAATGAAACCCTATGAAGTCATCTTGGGTATTTATTAGTTGTTCATGGTCCAATCCCATATTGAATTTCACCATAGATGAGTTAGATGCCTTTGCACTAATGGGATGAGATTCACCTTTATGGGTGAGAGAGATCACTTAGTGGGATGAGTGGGTTCTATGATTAGGAGGTTGTAACCCATCACCCATCAGTTAGTGAGTATAGCCCTTAGTGCAGCAGGCTCTTCAAGCATTTGGATTCTTTTAGTTATAGAGGATTATATGGACATCTCCCCCAAGGAAGTTCTATGACTATCTCTGTGGTGGGAGATAGAGTTTTGTATTGACTTACATACCATAATCACTCTGATATCTTTTGTGGAATATTGGATTTACCCTACCGAGCTTCTGGATCTACAGTTGTAGTTGGAGGACCATCGAGAGAAGGGTTTCATCAGGCTCAGTGTGCCCCCTAGGCGGCTCTAGTGTTTTTCATGAAAAAAGAGGATAGAAACTTACTAATTTTCATGGATTATCATTTCCTGGACTAGGACATGATAAATAAAAAGAACCCCTTTCCAAGGATTGATGACCAATTTTACCAGTTATGAGGTGTGAGATGGTTCTAAAATATTGATCTCTAGTCCAGCTACCACTAGTTGAGGGTTCAAAAGGCTGATATTCCAAAGTTTTCATTTTAATGTTGCTATAGACACTATGAGTTCCTAGTGATGCCCTTTGGTGTGATGAATGATCCCTCCCTATTTATGGCCTTGATAAACTGAATCTTTCAGTCTTACTTGGACCATTTTTTGGTTATCTTCATCGATGACATACTAATCTACTCTGAATCATAGTAGGATCATGCATAGAACTTTAGGATGGTTCAAGATTTTTTTTGAGTTTTTATAGGAAACTCTTGAAATTCTAGTTCATGATTCTTAAGGATTAATTTTTGGGACATATAATATATGATAATGGTATATCCATGGATCCAATTAAGATCTATGAAATTCTTTCTTGGGTACTCTATAAGGTTTGTGGAATAATTCTTCAGAATTGTATCCCCTTTGACCACCCTAACATGGAAAGGGAAACTATTTACCTGATCTGAGTAGTGAAAGAGGTCCTTTTAGGAGTTGAGGATGAGGTTAATGAGTGCTCATGTGTTGAGACTACCAAAGGAGGGTGCAGAGTATGTAGTGTATTGTGATTCCTTAGGATATGGGCTCAGCTATGTGTTGATACAGTGACAGAAAGTTATCACATGAAGGTTTAGGTAGATGAGACCCCATGATTAGAACTATGTGACTCATGACCTAGTGATAGAATAGGTATTCTTCACACTAAGAATGTGGAGGTACAATATCCTAGGGGGGTGATTTTTGGTTTACTCACCAAAAAGTTATATATTTTTTTATTTCAAAACACTTTTATGGAAAAAGTGTGTAACCAACAAGTCAATAAGGAATGTAAAACACTATAGAAGATAAAAAAGATATTAAAATCCAACTTGAACCTATTAGACGTAGCTTAAGAAAAGTCAGTAACTTTTTTGGTCAGTTTGTCTTTGATAATTTTTTTGAATTGATAGGCCAATTTTTCCCTAGCTTGAAAAAAATCTTATCCTATAATCTTCTTAGTGTTGAATCCTCTAGTCAGAATTAGATATTGCTTATCGATCCACTCTCCCTGATCCTCGTTTGTGTCTACTTGAATTGGTCTCCTATTCATCCTTTCCGCATCCTCATTAGAATCATGAATAACTAAGACCTTATCCAATATCTCTTCCTACGAGTGCATAAGAAGCTCCCAGGGTTTTTCAATGGTCACAACATCTGCTACCTGCTGAAAGGTAGCCGTGACATCACCAGCATCAGCCTCCTTTCCTAACATCCCCTAGGGAACCAGGGAATCATCAATATAAGGCTTTTATCCCACCATATCACCCATATTCTCTATAACTTGATCCTCAAAGTCACCACCTTCAACCCTTTAACTCCCACTCACTAGATTCATGATGGCATCCTTCACCTGCTCATTCTTGGATGGCTCACCCTCCTTTTACTTTCTGACTTTTTTAGCTGATCTAGTCTCCACTGGTCTAGAATTTTAAGAGTAATCCTTACGCCCTTTGGATTTTCCCTTCTTTATCACATTGAAATTACTTGGATCCCAGTTTTCTTTTTATCCCTTCCCCCTCCTAGGGCTGTGAAGGCCTCTACCAGGTCCTCTAATGGAACTATGTTCCAAGAGATAACTCTCTCCCCCTGACTCTGATGGTTTAATCATACCATTAGAGTCTCAAGTACATCTTCACACATAGAGACTTGAACCTGAGACAACGACACTGGTTGGTGTTCCTATAGGACTTTTAATTCGAGATTGTCTATACCCTAGTGAAGAGAAACTTAGTAGTATATTCCATTAGTAGGAATCCCCAGGACCACTTAGTGTAGGAGGATTTGTAGCAATTGGCCTCCTTGTAGTTGACCTTGGTAGAGAAGAAGGGTGTTGCTTTTTTTTCGTCAATGGTGTTGACTCCTCTACTTATTCAGTGTGTGAGAGAGTCCAAAATGGGATACATTTATTATGAGGTATTTTGTGACTATATATCCATAGGGCATTCACTATATGGATATTCTAAAAGAGGTAACCACATCATCTTTTTCCCAGGACAAATAGTGGTTCTGGTCACAATATGGGAGGAAGTAATGTGAGAGTCCCACACTTATCCCCTAGGTATGCATCCCTATGTAGGTAAGATTTACAGAGACCTTCGGTGGTAGTTTTGGTGGTCCAACATTAGATAGAGAATAACTGAGTTCATCTCTTAGTGACACACCTTTCAACAAGTTAAGGCTGACCAGAAAGTTTCAGCAGGTTTGTTATATCCCCTTGAGATCTTGGAGTTGAAGTGGGAAGGTATACCCATGGACTTTGTGATAGGGCTTCCATAGATAGTAAAGGGCCATGATTCCATATGGGTGATAGTTTAACGATTCATGAAGTCTCCACACTTACTTTCTATCAGGGAGTAGAGTTTGGTGGAGATTTTGGGTCAGTTTTACATATGGGAGATCATTCAACTTAATGTGGTGCCTTTGATTATTGTCTCTAGTTGTGACATGTGGTTTACGTCAAGATTGTGGAGAGTCCAATAGGAGGAATTTGGGACCCAAATGAGGATGAGTACGGCCTTTCACCCCCATACTGATGGGAAAAATAATCTTACTATCCAGGTGTTGGAGGATATATTGGGGTCTTGTGTGTTCTACTTTAGTTGGAGTTAGGAGGATCACTTTCCCTATATAGAGTTTGTGTACAAAAATATTTACCACTCTACCATCATCATGGAACCTTTTGAGGCTCTTTAATAGAGACCCTATAGGTCACCCTTGTACTGGATAGAGATTAGTGATACATCTATTGTGGGTGTAAATATGGAGAATGTGGAAGCATATAAGGTCCAGATCATCCATGAGAAGATAAAGATGGCCCAGAGTATGCATAAATCTTATACATATCCCCATAATAGGACCTTAGAGTTTGAGTATGGAGACCACATTTTCCTGAGAGTCTCTCCATGATGAGGATTATATAGGTTCATCCAGGGAGGCAATCTATTCCCATGGTTCATCGGGCCATTCAAGATCATGTAGAGGGTTGGAAAGGTTTCTTACCACCTCTCCTTATCCCCATAGCTAGAGTGGATGCATGACGTCTTTCACATGTCATAAATGAGGAGATAATTTGATTTTATATGATTTTGTTTGATTACTTTTCCTCTGTATTTTGACGATATCATGATTTATGTTATTTTGATTTTATTGATTCTTATCACATTGGAAAGATAAGAGATTTATCTATACTTTATTAGTTAATGAGGAAGTTTGAAAATGCTTATCTATTTCTCTAAAAATTCAATGAAGTTGATACTATGATTTTAGAAACTCTACATTTCACTATTTTAAAAAGTTTATGTTTTTGTAATTGAAACTTCTATATTTCTCGGTTTTGCATGAAACTTGATTCTATGGAAATATAACATGTTTATATTTATTTCATTAGTTTACATCAAAGTCTAAAAATATCATTTGAATGGACTTTTAATTACTTGAAGTTATGCTATGCTATTTTGTAGTAGCAGTTTTTCTTGAATAGTTTTTCTTCTATTTTTTTAATTATTTTTGGGATCTGTATATGTCAGTTTTAATGGATTCTTTTTTTGGAAATCTAATAAGTATTTCTACAAATCATTATTTTTGACCAAAGTCTGAATCTTCTCTTAAGAGACCTTAAAAATTCGTTGAAGTTTGTCAAAATATTCTATCCATATTTTTCACAAAAGTATCATTTACTATTCATGACTAGTGAAAAGTATTGTTCATCATCCCTATATTTAATGTTCATAGCCTATGCTATGTTTACTATTTATGAATAGTGAAAAGTATGGTTCATCATCCATATGTTTACTGTTCATGAATAGTGAAAAGTATAGTTTATCATCCCTACATTACATTACTGTTTATTCCATAAAGTATGGTTTGACAACCATACATTACTGTTCATTTCGAAGTTACTGCTCATTCCGTGTAATTTTTTAAAAATTAATTTTATGCATATATATGGATTATTTTTTAACGATTTTTTGGAAAAAATTATCATTAAATATAAGGATTATAAACAAATATTTTTAATGTTTTTGGTGCTATATTTAGAGAAAAAAATTAATAATTTTCTTCAACATCTCTTAAAAATAAATTTTGACTTTTCAAAACTGTTTAAATTCAAATGTTTGCATTTAATTTCAGAATTTGCTGCTAGTTTTTAGGAACTATTTTTACTACGTTTAAAACATTTTAAATGGATTTAAAATACTATTTTAAATCATTCAATCCTTTTATCATTATGTATTTTTATTGGAATATTTATTCAAAATATTTTGAATTATTTTATTAGATATTTATTCTATAAGAATAAAGAAGCAAGAATGATGCTATTTTCATGGGGATATTTACAGGAGTTCTTGAATCAATTTATTTTGAATATCCAAAGGAAGCAGAGCTACTGTAACTGCTATATATTTTATTCTCTATATCTATTATTCTCTCTTGTAGGTAAATTAATACAATTGAAATAAAAAGATAAAGTACTATGAACTTTGAACCTGCTGTGCATTTTCAACGTCTTGTGACACTCTGCTTCACCACCTGCTCATTCTCTCAAGTGCCGAATTAATTCTACTTCGACTACAATTGCATTGACGAGACATGCAGATCTAAACCTCAAGAACCAGTACCTGTGCTTTAATTTTTATCTTCTCTTTCATCTGGTTCTGAGTATGTAACACTACTTCTCATCTCTCACACACAATATACTTTTCTATTTATGCTTTTGAACACAAAAGCATTATTTTTTATTCTTTTTCCTCAGGTTGTAACTCCTAGATTCTAAAGTCAGAATCTTAGGGTTGTGACTCCCTGTATCTAAAGTCCGGACTGTTTGGGTTGTGACTCCCAGTGTCTAAAGTCAGGTTGTAAGGGTTGTGACTCTCCATATAAAATTCAGTGTCATGGTTATCCCTCCACTAGAAAAGGATTTTTTAATTGGGTTATGATTCCCCTTTAAAAATCATTTTTTAGTGCACACGTATCTCTCACTGAGTAGAGAGTTATAAGAGTAGAGTATGCCCACTTTGGACTAAACTACTATAAAAAATATCCTTGCGTTATTTAATTTTTCCGCTGCAAATTAAACTTAATAATTAACTTTGATAATTAATTTAATTAATCAATTCATTGGTTAAAATTTTTAATCTGTTCTATTCACCCCCCTCTAGACCATCTTCCATTACCATGTCCGACCTAACAATTAGTATCATAGGATAACCTTATTAAGAATAGTTTTCTCTATAATTATATTTCTAAATACCAAAGATTGGTATCATTGGTTGTTCCTTCAGGAATTTATCCAACCACTTTTTTGAGTCTGATTTTATATTTTATTGTGCTAACCTATTTCTAGACCTCACAGTCTAAGGATAAAGATCTTATAAGATGCAAAAATTGAACCTGAATGATGCTTGGATTCCACAGAAGCCACCACATTTTGATTCCAATGATTATGGATACTAGAGATCCATAATAGAGGCATACCTCAAACAGTTGATAATTGAGCACTGGTCTATCATGTCTAAACAATACACACTGCCTAAAGCCGACTGAGATACTCTTACAGGAATTGATGATACTAGATATGTTTTAAATTACAAATCTGTTAATATTTTATATTGTGCTATTAATAGAAGTGTTTTTAGTCATGTATCTTCATGTAAGACAACTCATGAGATTTGGAAGATTCTTCAAGTTACTCACCTTGGCTCTAACAAATTGATCCGAACCAAGCTTGGAATGCTTCGTGCTGAGTATCAAGACTTCAAGATGGGTGAAGATGAAACTTTAAACCAAATGTTCCATACATTCACAAGCATTGTGAATGGAATGAATTCACTCAGAGAAGCTCTAGAAAACCCTGTACTTGTTTAAAGAGTCCTACGAGAATTACCAAAGAAATGACATGCAAAGAAGGTTTCCATTGATTAAATCAATAACTTCAAAGAGTACACACTTGATGAATTGATTTGATCATTAATCTAATATCAATTAGAACTAAATAACATAGATGATGAGGAGAAAACAAAAAGAAAAGGTGTAGCTTTTAAGTCTGTAAATGTTTTTTCTAATGACCCTTATGATTTTGATCTACAGGATATTGAAAATGAATACATGGCTCAGATTGTAATTGGAGTCTATAATAGAATGAAAAATAAAGGATTCAAAAATCAGTTTAGAAGAAACCCTCAAAAAGAAAAATATAATGGAGATAAGAAAGGTCATAAAAATTACAATGCTTTAGATGTAACTTGTTATGAGTGTAGGAAGAAAGGTCATATCAAACCCTATTTTCCTAAACTAAAGAATAAAAAAAAGAAGGATAAAAAAGCATTAATAACCAACTGGATTTGTAATGAAGAATCTGATTCTAGTGAACAATCTGAAAATGAAAAAGAATATACCAAATTTTGCTTCATGGAATCACTGGATAAGGTTAGTAATTCTAGTTATTATTATTAATGTTATGATTCTGAATATGAATCTAAAAACCCCAATGTTTTTGAATTAAATAAATAAATTGAAATATTAAGAAAATATATTTTAAAAGATGATGATTTATATAATAAACTTAAAGAAGATAATGAAAAAATTATTTCTGAAAATAAATTAATTTTTCAAGAAAATAAAAAGTTAACAAACACTGATTCTACTTCTCCTTCAATAGTTTATGATAATTTGAAAATTGCTCAAGATTTGAATGAGAAATTAAAAAAGGAATCTGAATGTCTTAAACAAAATTTATTTTCTTTTATTCAAGGTCGTGAAAAATATCATGATATGATGTCTTTGACTAAAAATGATAAAAATAATTATGTTTTTGGGTATAATAGACGATTACCTCAAATATATAAAACTCATTTCATTGAAAGTAAAAATTGTTGTACTTCAACTGTTACTTGTTTTAAATGTGACATGAATGGTCACTATTCCAATGACTGCTCACTTAGATTTACACAATCTTTTGGATTTACAAAAACTAATATTTCTAAATCCTTGTTATCGAGAGTACCTTATAATACATGTTTAAATTCTATATAGGTACCTAAAAATTATATTACTAATCCTATTGAACCAAAAGTAGCTTGGGTACCAAAATTTTCAAGTAGTAGATTTTTGTAGGAAAAATCCCTTGGATGTCTTAAGAACAGCATATGGTATATGGAAAGTGGATGCTCTAGGAATATGACCAGAGAGCCATAAAATTTTACCTCATACAACACATGTAATGTAGGCACTGTTACTTTTGGAGACAATTCCAAAATCAAAGTAAAAGGTTTTGATAAAGTTGGTATTTCAAATTCTACATTTATTTCAAAAGTTTTGTATGTTGAAGGTTTAAAACATAATTTAATTAGTATATCATAATTATGTGATGTTAGAATGGAAGTTAAATTTCAAAATGATAAATGTTTAGTTTTTAAAGATGGTTCTTTTTTATTTTATGCTTATCAAAAAGATAATATTTATACTATTGATTTTTCCGAACTAACTGTTCAAAATGTAAAGTGTTTGAATGCTGTACAGAATAACAACATCCTTTGGCACTGACATTTAGGTTATGTTAATTTCAGAATGTTTCATAAGCTCTCAAAGCATGAGAATGTTTTATAGCTTCCTTATTTGAAGAAAGAACAACTTCATGTTAGTGATGCCTGCATGAAAGGGATGCAACACAAAATATCTTTTAGAACTACCAATAAGATAAGTACTAATAAGCCTTTATAGTTAGTACATCTTAATTTATTTGGTAAAACTCAAATTTCTGGCCTTGGTGGAAAGAAATAGACTTTAGTTATTGATTATGATTATAGTATATTTACTTGGGTATATTTTCTTACTCATAAAAATGATACTTTATCTAAATTCACTTCTTTTTGTAAATTAGTTCAAAATGAAAAAGGTTGTATGATTATTTCTATTTATAGTGATAAAGGAGGAAAATTTCATAATTTAGATTTTGAAAAATTCTATGAAAAGAATGGATATTTTTGTAATTTCTCTGCTCCTAGAACACCAAAACAAAATGGTGTTGTAGAATGGAAAAATAGGACTCTTATTAAAATGGCTCGAACTATGTTAAGTTAATATAATATGCCTAGATATTTTGGGGCTGAGGCTATTTTTTCTGCATGTTATATTTCAAATGGAATTCTTATTAGACCTTTTCTAAAGAAAAATACTTATGAATTATTCAAAAAATAAAAGCCTAAATTTGGTTATTTTATATTTTTTTGGTTGTAAAGTTTTTATTTTAAATTAAAAAGATAATTTAGATAAATTTGATGATAAAAGTGATGAAGATATTTTTCTTGGTTATTCTAATAATAGTAAATCTTATAGAGTTTATAATAAAATAATGATGGTTATTGAATAATCTGTTCATGTTATGTTTGATGAAAATAATGTTAAAATAAATTCTGATTCTAATGTTATTGATGATGAGTTTAGAGATTTTAATTTTTTTGAATATACTCTTTAAGATAAGAATGAATTAATTGAGGGGGAGAATAATTCTTCTCAACCTAATCCAAGATCATGGAAGATTAAAAAAGATCATCCTGTTGAAAATGTAATTGGAAATGTTGATTCTGATGTCAAAACCAGAAATTCTATTTTAAATTATTGTGCCAATTCTAATTTTATTTCTGATTTTGTTCCTATTAATATTAATGATGATTTAAAAGATGCAAAAAAGATTTTTTCTATTCAAGATGAATTAAATCAGTTTGTTAGAAATAATGTTTAGACTTTAGTAGAATTTCCTGAAGATAAGCAGGTAATTGAAACTAAGTGGATCTTTAGAAACATGCTAGATGAATCTAGACAAATTATTTGAAACAAATACATACTTTTTGCTCAAGGATTCTCTCAATAAGAAGGTATATACTTTGAAGATTCATTTCCACCTATTTCCAGGTTAGAGGCAATTAGAATTTTGTTGGCTTTTGAATGTTTTCAAGGTTTTAAATTATATCAAATGGATGTAAAAAGTGCGTTCTTAAATGGTTTTATAACTGAAGAAGTTTATGTTTCTCAACCCCGTGGTTTTGAAAATGAAAAATTTCCCAACCATGTTTTTAAATTATCTAAAACTTTATATGGTCTTAAAGAAGAACCTCACGCTTGGTATGAAATACTTTCTTTATTATTATTAAAAAATGGTTTCAAGAAAGGAAATGTTGATCCAACTCTTTTTTATTAAAAGATCTTATGATGATATTTTAATTGTTCAGATCTATGTTGATGATATAGTTTTTGGATCAACTAGTGAGATACTTTGTAATGATTTTTATTCTTTGATGTCTTCTGAACTTGACATGAGTTTAATGGTATAATTAAAGTTCTTTATGGGAATTCAAATTTATAAAAGGAAATATGTAATTTTTCTTAATCAATCTAAGTATGCTAAATATTTAGTTAAACGATTTGGTCCTGATTCCTCTAAATCCATGAAAACTCATATGGGTACTAATTGTAAATTAGATAGGGATGCATCTGGTAAATCAGTTGATTTTACAATTTATAGAGGCATGATAGGTAGCTTGCTATATTTAACTACATCTAGACCCGATATCATTTTTAGTGTTTGTTTATGTGATATATTTCAAGCTTATCATAAAGAAAGTCATATTAGAGTTGTAAAAAGAATAATTAGATATGTTAAAGGAACTGTTGATTATAGTTTATTTTATCCAAAATATAATTGATTGGATTTAACATCTTATTCTGATCTTGATTTTGGAGGATGTAAAATTGACTGAAAAAACACATCAGGTATGTGTCATTTTATGGGAAAATGTTTAATTTCCTGGTCATTTGAGAAATAATTATCTGTTGCTTTATCTACTGCAAAAGTTGAGGATATCTCTACTACTAGTAGTTGCGCTCAAAGTTTATGGATTAAGAAAACCTTATGTGATTTTGGTGTTTATCTTGAGAAACTACCTATTTATTGTGATAATACTTCTGAACTTTACATTTCTAAAAACCCCTTATATCATTCTATAACAAAACATATTGATCTTATATTTCACTTTATTCGAGATCATGTGAATAAGGGTGATATTGTTTTATAATTCATTCATTCTGAAAATCATCTTGCAGATATTTTTACAAAGTCTTTAGACTCTACTCAGTTTGATAAAATTAAATTTTCTCTTGGAATGTTGGAATTTTAAATTTTATTTACTCTATTTGTTTAGGGGGAGCTTGTTTTCACTTTTTGTTTATTTACAAAAAGGGGTAAAAGTTTTAGGGAGAAGTTTTAGGGAGAAGTAAGTTGATTTTAGGGAGAAATAATTTGGTTTTAACCATTTTAAAAAATTCATATATGCTTTAAATGTTTTGGTTTTGTAATCAAACAAAAAGGGGGAGATTGTTTGTGCCTATGCATATTTCCTTTAATTTGATTTCATATGATTTTGTTTGATTACTTTTCATTTTTATTTTGATGAAATATTAATTTATGTTATTTGGATTTTTTTGATTCTTATCACATTGGAAATATAAGAGATTTATCTATATTTTATTATTTAATGAGAATGTTTGAAAATTCTTATCTATTTCTCTAAAAATTCAATGAAGTTACTACTATGGTTTTAGAAACTCTACATTTCACTATTTTAAAAAGTTTATGTTTTTTACTGCAAATTCTACATTTATCAATTTTGCATGAAACTTGATTCTATGGAAATATAACATGTTTATATTTATTTCATTAGTTTACATCAAAGTATAAAAATATCATTTGAATGGAATTTTAATTACTTGAAGTTATGCTATGATGTTTTGTAGTAGCAATTCTTCCAGAATAGTTTTTATTATATTTTTTTGATCATTTTGGGATCTGCATATTTCTGTTTTAATTGATTCTTTTTTAGTTGGAAAACTAATATGTTTTTCTACAAATCATTAGTTTTGACCAAAGTATGAATCTGCTGTTAAGAGCCCTTAAAAATTCATTGATGTTTGTCAAAATATTCTGTCCATATTTTTCATGAAAGTATCATTTAATATTCATTAATAATGAAAATTATGGTTTAACATCCATACATTTACTATTCATAACCTACGCTACATTTACTATTCATGAATAGTGCAAAATATGGTTCATCATCCCTATATTTACTGTTCATAAATAGTGAAAAGTATGGTTTATCATCCCTATGTTATGTTAATGTTCATTCCACAAAGTATGGTTTGGAAACTATACGTTATTGTTCATCATCCCTATGCTACTTTACTATTCATCATCCCCATGTTAGGTTACTATTCATATAAGGACCCAACCTTAAAAAATTACATAATCTTGAATTAAGTGAATAATTCACATTGAGGATCTTTTCAAGTTTAGAGTTTTAGAGAATTAGGCCATAACTATTACATATCAACTTTAAAATTACATCTAGACACTACTACTCAGTATCCATTTTTTTTATAAAATAAAAACTCTTAAAAAGAAACATGTCTAGTTCCAAGTTTTAGACAACATGACTTTTCCTTGATCCCATCCTTGACCCTATTCATCTTTAAGTCCCGTGGAAAACATTTCAAAAACATGGTATGAGAATAAAAAACTCAGTAAGGGTTATAAAATAAGGAAAGAAAACATTATCCCATCAATAAATAAAAATCAATGAAACCATACTTTTCAATCATAACATACCTCATGAAATCATAAGATTTATGAATAACACAGAGAAGTTATAAATCATAATGGTAACTTGTAGCATACATAACATACTTACATTGTAGCTATCATAGCTACAAAGGG
Source organism: Viscum album (assembly GCA_963277665.1). NCBI lineage: Eukaryota > Viridiplantae > Streptophyta > Magnoliopsida > Santalales > Viscaceae > Viscum > Viscum album. The sequence goes on from OY728148.1 coordinate 603,207,883, forward strand.
ACTTATTTTGGAATACCCATCACAATATATTACCTAAATCTATTAGGAGAAACATTAAAATTTACCTCCATCACGTTACCCAATGCATTGGAGAGATATCTCGGGATCACCCGCCCTAGGTTTGTCAGGGAACCACCTATATACGTAAAAAATTCCCAATAAGCATAACATATTCATAACACATAAAACAAGAATAAAGTAAATATAACATTTCCACATTGCAATCACAACATATCATTTCAAGATATAGACATAATCAAAGTTTTATCAAACCATTTAAAAATTTTAATAAAGATATTTTTGAATCAAAGTATCCCATTCCAATTTGAATATTTTAAAATAATTAACATTTTAAAACATTAATGTGTATATAAAAAAATCCTTAAAACCATTTTTAAAACATGGACATTAATGAGAAGTATTTAGAAGAATAAATCTTTAAAATGATTTTTTAGTTACGGAGTTTCTAACCAAATGAGAGATTCTTGAATACAAATAATAGAGGAATGACATTAATAAAAACTTTATAATATCATGAGAATAAAGGTATTAATGATATAATATGCCAAAGGATAGTAAATACACCATATAAAAGTGAATTGGCGCATAACAACAATGGAGTCTCAATGGAATCTAAATTGAGACAAAATCCCTTATAAAGACGGTATACTTAGATTAAGGATGAATAAATGACATAATTATGTGTGAAAAATAAAAATAAACCCAATATAAGTGGATATTAAGTGTAAAAAAATCATAGTTTATTCACACATATTCATATCATGACATAATCAAGAATTCAAAGTTTAACCCGAAGAATTGAAATTGGGTGAAGAAGTTCCCTTACAGAAATTCGACAGCCTAATGGCGTCACTTTAAAATTAATAAAATGATTTTATGAGATAGAAAATGGTATCTCATCACTTGGTAATAAAATTTACATTAATAAGGATATAGAAGAACATATCCCAGCATAAGAAGATGTAAATTTAAAGACATAACAAAAAGAAGTCTTTGACTAAAAGAGGAAGGTGAAAGGTTCCCTTACTAATTTGGTAACTTACAAAACATAAAACCCATGAAAGAAAGATCATAAAATGAAGAATTAAATACCCATAAATTGAATTATATTACTCAATGCATAAAACCATGGGAAATACATACACCACACCAAAGTAAATAGTGTAAAATATTTCATGAATCTCACGGGAATAAAAAAGTGAGATGAAAACCCCTTACCATGTTGTAATCAATCGAGTCGTATAACCAAAAGTTAATAACCACCAAATTAATCACATAATACCATGAATATAAAGTTAATTATGATAATATATATCAAATGTAAGTGCACAATACACCACATGCAATAAATAAGTGGCGAACAATGGATATCTCACGAAATTAAAAGTGAGATAAGAAACCCCTTACCTCGTGTCCGACTTGAACCGTTCATTCTTTAATCTCCTGAATAATAAAATAAAGTTAATTTATACTTGCTTAAGAACCTTTTTCAAGTTTATTATTCCTTTTATACCACTTATTACCATGTTATAAACATTATGTAATCATTTAAGTAAATAATGGTCATTTTGTTGATATTTTAGTCAAAAATGAACTTCTTATAATTACTTGTTGTTCATGTGGTCAAAGATCCATTATCTACAGAATTATATTCATGATTTAGATATCATATATATCATATATATCTGGTATATATATGTATTTATTATAGTACATAACATTTGGAGATAATAAATGAAATGCACCGTTCATGGAGACGGTAAGCCGTACGTACGCATGAACACTACTTTCATTTCTATTTCGTATTTTAATGGAATGAAAACTTAATGATACATAGGTATATTATAATTCCAGTATAATATCATATATAATTTCATTAACTCCATTCTTTATACATCCCACATATAGCATGAACGAGTCATATCACTTTGAGGGGGCGGTAGTCCGCACTTCCTAAAATGAAATTATCGTATTTACCCACAATGGAAACCATAAAGGTATAATATAAATGAAAAATACAGAAGAATAAAAACAATATAAATATAATATATATCACATATAAATACAGTTCCATCTTAATGGCCACCATAAGAGGTGGTAGGAGAATATTGAACAATCATCGTTTTGTGAGGCAGTAGTTCATCCTCCATAGAAACAATATGTTCTTTACCCATTAGATGGAGGTGTGTGTAAGTTTAGTTAGAATAATTCTCATAAAAACAACCTATTATATTGAGGATAATTATTTTTTTATAATATAAAGGAATAAAAAGAGTTTAGGGGGTTGGGGAAGTAAAATAAAAGAAAAGAACTTAAAAGAAGACGTTACCTTTAAATAGGGTAACTCCCTTTGGTTTGAACCAAAAGGATTTCTTGAAGTGCCTTATGCATAAGGTAAGGATTGTAAGAGGAAGAGAGGGATGTGGGGAGCTTATTTAGGCAAATTTTAGATGATCCAAGGGGCTTGAGATGTGTGAGAAATGGGTTAGAAGTGGTGTCCTTTTATAATGGGGAGGAGGAGCTCTTTAGGAAAGTTTGAAAATATTATTTTATTATAAACTTATCTTCGGTTTCAAAAAGTCCAAAACTCTTTAAAGTAGAAGATAAGATGATACATATTCGAAATAAAATCATACAAAAATAACTAGACAGGTTTGGGATATTTTTTAATATTTATAATCTTATTTATTTAAATCATCCATTAATGAGGTAAACACCGCATCATTATTGTGTAATAAATAATTTTATTTATTTAATGTATAAAAATTATGAAAAAAATACCATAATTTAGGAAATCATAGATAACTTATATAACCCCATTTAAAAATTTATTTACTAAAAGATATATATTTATGCCATTTTTGTCTTTACTTTAAATTAATTAACATAACGTGTAATTATCGCTCCGAAGTGGCTCCATGGGGTCCCAAAATAGATACAAGGATTCCCATGGTAGGAAATGTATCGAAAAATAGTATTAGGACACATGTTTGGGTAATTTAATTTATTATAATAATATTTTTTTCCTCTTATTTACTAGATTTACCCCTTAACCATGGTAAATAAATTTTTTACTGAAGTAAATATTCATAATGTATAAAAATAAAAGTTACCTATTTATAAAATTTGGACCTCATGATTTTCAATATGGAATCCATTTTTACAAATTCAAAATACAGAATTGGAAGAAATTAATTTAAAATTAATTCCCACTGTCAAAACAAAAAAGAGTGTTTTTAAGAAATAATAACTATCAAAAGATTGATACTTATTTATGTCTAATTTCAAAGTGAAATTACATCCAATGACCAAAATTGGATTAAATGGTAAAAAAATAATATAATTACAATTTAAAACTAATTAAAAAGATAATCTGATCTTATAAATAAATTATATTAAAAGGTAGTTTGAATTAAAATATAGTATTTTTCAATATTCATTAAAAAACAAATTTTATTAGAAAAATACCAAAAATATACCCAAAGTAAATTTTGATGTCCCGATTCTAAATAATCATTTTATTTTGTCAAATTTAACATATAAAAGTGACCAAAACTAGATTTAAAGAGGGATTTCCATCAAAAGGTGGGTAAATTGTCCTTTTAATGAATATTAGAGTATTTATGCTTAAAATCAGATTATTTCTTATTTTAAGCCTCTAAAATTTATTGGTTAAATGTAAAAATATTTAAAAAACATGTATAATAATATTGTAGTTAGTTATATTCATTACCTCCATTACAATATCTAGGCGTTAAATACCATTTAAAATAATAATATTTTATTATTTTATTTTTTGATATAACTCCACATTATGTGAAATGTAAGATTTCAAAGAAACCAGTTGTTTCGTATCAGGTACGCCATCAAACATAGCATCCCCTTTAAAGAAAAATTAATATTTAGTTCACAAATATTAATAAATATGAAAATGTTATATTCCATATTTACCTGGGATGTTACATCCTTCCCCCCTTTTGGGAATTGTGTCCTCGTAATTTAAAAATCAGACTCAGAAACTTCATTAAAAGTCCCACATTGGAAAAAAAGTCAATAATACTATCAGTTTAAAAGGAATAAGAGAATTACAAAGGTCACCCGAGACAACACATGCTAGGATTCCTTGAAAACATGGATATATAGGAGAAACTAAGTGTTATGTTCTGATGGAGAGTGATAGAAAACATGATTAGGGAAAAGTTAATAAGAAGACAACCACAAACATGTCATGGGTTAAATGATCATTGGTTTCCCAATAGGAAAAGTAAACGAACAATATTTCTGTTTTTAAGTTCCTTTTCATAAATTTTAGGAATTTATTTATGAGTTTAACTAAAAACATAAGGAAACATACTTACATGTAATGTAGACTTTCATAATTTACTAAATTTCTACCACAAACTTATTTTTTCCAAATGATGAGTATTCAAATAACTTTTTCACACCTAAAGTGCTAGAATCAACTTCTAGAGTATCACATAATCTACAAAATATGTACTTTATATTTCCCCTATCTTTAGACATTAACCAAAATCAAAATGGTTAGTATGAGATCAGATAATCCTCAAAAAGGATAATCCTTTATAAAAATAAATACTAATCTTAATCTCCAAAATTCAACAAATAGTACCCAAAGTTCATCCAATACAATTCAATACAAAATTATAATTAAAATTATCCAATATGATCTAAAGAAAGATTGAAACCCAAAACTCAGAAGAATTTGATCACATAGTCTTCTATGATAAATCTTAACATTTGTCTCCAAATAACATCGACTACTCTTAAAGTCTCATACTAAAGTGTAATCAACCTAATCAAATATTCTCTATGATAGGTTAATCATTTCCATAAATAACCCAAATCACCATATGTCCACAATAAAAACATTGATTCTTCCAAAATAAAATTTCAACCATTACTCCACAAATAAGATCCCATAGTATTCTATTTCTCTTAAGAATATAATGTTCCCCAAAAGAGAGAACATCTTCCAAAATAACCTTTATCACTTAATCACTAAATCATTTTCCTATATTAAGGATATCAATTTGATAAAACATAATTTCCAAAAATCAACTTATTCTTGATCCATAAAATTGTTTAACTAAAAATAATAATAAGTCATAATCACCAGGGACTTTACATAGGCTAGTGGTAGGAGATACACCCTTGTTGCCCTTTGGTTGTGGGTTTGATTCATGCCGCCTTACCGGACACGACAGGTTGTCACCCATCTTACGAGTTGTCCCTTTTATAAAACTCAAAAACAACCCTAACATGTTTTAACCTCAAAAGTTTTATTATACCATTAATTTTCATCTTAATACATTAAGACCTCAACATCTTATATATTGTCATTTTTTCACCTCCATATGATAAAATAAATCTATTCCTAATAGAAAGAACAACATACCTTCATCATGGTGTCCATATGGTTTCATCATCATCTTGTTCACGTAGGTAGAAGGTCCGTGCATTGAAATAATGATTTATAGATCCTTAAAAATAATTTACTTCCTTCATCCAAATACACCTTGTACAACTTGGGTCATATGGGTGTTTTCAGAAAAATAGTTTCAGAAAATAATCATGTATGACATATAATTTCAAAACATCTGACAAAACATTATTTTTATAAAATAGTAAGATAGAATTTGAGTTGAAACTTTCAATTAATGGTCATTTTAAATTACCATAAGTATGTGATGAGTGACTATATTGTAAAAGAAAATATAAATAGGTTGCGCAAGGGTCTCCTTCTTCAGAACCTTTCTCAAAATCATAATATTCTTCCAAATCATGAGATAAGGTAAAATATTTTTAAAAATGTCTTGATAATATTTACCTTTCTTGAAAATATGAGAATATTGTGAAAATAGGATTTTATTAAATACAACCCATGATCCACGATGATATCAAGGTATAGTGGAGCTTTTTGATATCTCCAAAAACTACTTTCAAGTGATTCGTATGCTAGAAAATGTTTCACAATCATCTAAACATGACTTTGGAATAATTATTGCAAGAATGTCATCAGAAAGAGATAAAAATGTTGTTTGAGATCCTCCTCCTTCCATTTGTAACTGAATTTCCTTGATTTTAAAAAGTTATAAAACAAGGATTTAACTTAAATAGTAGATATAGAGACTAACCATGTGTCTAATAAAAACTCCTAATCCCTAAAGTTGTCTAAACTGACCTCTGATACCAACTATAAGTACCCATCCTTAAAACATTAAATAATCTTGAATTAAGTGAATAATTCACATTGAAGATATTTTCAGGTTTAGAGTTTTAGAGAATTAGGCCATAATTATTACATATCAACTTGAAAATTACATGTATACACTACTACTCAGTATCCATTTTTTTATAAAATGAAAACTCTTAAAAAGAAACATGTCTAGTTCCCAGTTTTAGACAACATGAATTTTCTATGATCCCATCCTTGATGCTATTCATCTTTAAGTCCTTTGGAAAACATTTCAAAAACTTTGGATGAGAATAAAAATCTTAGTAAGGGTTATAAAATAAGGAAAGAAAACATTATCCCATAAATAAATAAAAATCAATGAAACCATACTTTTCAATCATAACATACCTCATGAAATCATAAGATTTATGAATAACACATAAAAGTGATAATTCATAAAGGTAACTTGTGGCATACATAACATACTTACATTGTAGATATCATAGATATAGAGGGATTTATTTTGGAATACCCATCATAGTATATTATCTAAATCTCTTAGGAGAAACATTAATGTTTACCTCCGTTACGTTACCCAATGCATTGAAGAGCTATCTCGGACTCGCCCACCCTAGGTTTATCACGGAACCACCCGTATACATAATCAATTCCAAATAATCATAACATATTCATAACACATAAACCAAGAATAAAGGAAAGATAACATTTCCACATTGTAATCACAACATATCATTTCAAGATATAGACATAATCAATGCTTTATCAAATCATTTTCAAAACCATTTAAAACATTTAATAAAGAGATTTTTGAATCAAAGTGTCCCATACCAATTTGATGATTTTAAAGGAATTAAAATTTTAAAACATTAATGTCCATATAAATAAATCCTTAAAACTATTTTTAAACATGGACATTAATGAGAAATATTAAGAAGAATAAATCTTTAAAATGATATTTTAGTTAAGGAGTTCCTAACCAAATGAGAGATGATTGACTACAAATAATTGGGGAATAACAATTAATAAAACTTTATAATATCATTAGAATAAAGGTATTCATGATATAATATTCCAAAGGACATTATATAAACCATATAAAAGTGAATTGGCGCATAACAACAATGAAGTCTCAATGAAATTTAAATTGAGACAAAATCCCTTATAAAGATGGTATCTTAGATTAAGGATAAATCAATGACATAATTATGTGTGAAAAATATAAATACACCCAATATAAGTAGATATTAAGTGTAAAACAATCATAGGTTATTAAAACATATTCATAGAATGACATAATCAAGAAGTAGAAGTTTTACCCAAAGAATTGAAATTAGGTGAAGAAGTTCCCATACAGAAATTCGACAGCCTAAGGGCGTCACTTTAAAATTTAGAAAATTAGTTGATGAGAGCGAAAATGATATCTCATAACTTGGAAATAAAATTTAAGGAAATAAGGATATATAATAACATATCCCAACATAATAAGATGTAAATTAAAAGACATAACAAAAATAAATCTTTGACTAAAAGAGGAAGGTGCAAGGTTTCCTTACCGATTTGGTAACTTACGGAACATACACCCCATGAAAGAAGGATCATAAAATGAAGATGTAAATACCCATAAATTGAAGTATATTATAAAATTAATACAATAATGGGAAGTACATACACCACACAAAAGGAAATAGTAGCAAATATAGCATGAATCTCACGAGAATAAAAAAGTGAGATGAAAACCTCTTACCACGTTGTAATCAATCGAGTCGTATGAAAAAAAGTTAATAACCACCAAATGAAACACAGAATACCATGAAGATAAATATAATAATGATAATATATATCAAATGGCAGTGTAAAATACACCACAAGCAATAAATAAGTGGTGAACAATAGAAATCTAACAGAATTAAAAGTGAGATAAGAAACCCCTTACCTCGTGTCCGACTTGACCCGTTCATTATTTAATCTTCTAAATAATAAACTAAAGTTAATTGATACTTTCTTAAGAACCTTTTTCAAGTTTATTATTATTTTTATATCACTTATTACCATGTTATAAACATTATGTAATCATTTAAGTTAATAATGGTCCTTTTGTCGATATTTGAGTCAAAAATGAACTTCTTATAATTAAAAGTTATTCATGTGGTAAATGGTCCATTACCTCCAGAATGATATTCATAATTTAGATATCATATATATCATATATGTCATATATATACAGTATATATATGTATTTATAATAGTACATAACATTTGGAGATAAGAAATTAAATGCACCGTTCATAGAAACGGTAAACCGTACGTACGCATGAACGCTAATTTCATTTCTATTTCATATTTTAATGGAATGAAAACTTAATGATACATAGGTATATTATAATTAAGTATAATATCATATATAATTTCATTAAATACATCCTTTATGCATCTGACATATGGCATGAACGAGTCATATCACTTTGAGGGGGCGGTAGTCCGCACTTCCTCAAATGAAATTATCGTATTTACCCACGATGGAAACCATAAAGTTATTATATAAATAAAAAATATAGAAGCATATAAAAAATATAAATATAATATACATCACATATAAATATATTTCCATATTAATGTAAACCATAAGAGGTGGTAGGATAATATTGAATAATCATCGTTTCGTGAGGAAATAGTTCGCCGTCCACAGAAACAATATGTTCTTTACCCATTAGATGGAGGTGTGTATAAGTGTAGTTCGAATAATTCTCATAAAAACAACCTAGTATATTAAGGATTATTTTGTTGTTATAAAATAAAGTAATAAAAATAGTTTAGGGGGTTGGGGATGTAAAATAAAATAAAAGACCTTAAAAGAAGACATTACCTTTAAATCGGGTAACTCCCTTTGGTTTGAACCAAAAAGATTTATTGAAGTGCCTTCTGCCTAATTTAAGGATTATAGGAGGAAGATAGGGACATGGGGAGATTATTTAGGTAGAGTTTGGATGAGACAGGGGGCTTGAGATGTGTGGGGAATGGGTTAGATGTGGTTTCCTTTTAAAGGGGGAGGGGCTCTTTAGGAAAGTTTGAAAATATTATTTTATTATAAACTTATCTTCAGTTTAAAAAGGTCCCAAACTAATTAAATTAAAATATAAGATGAAAAATATTCTAAATAAAATCACCCAATAATAATTTTACAGGTTTTGGTTATTTTTTTAATATTTATAATCTTATTTATTTAAATAACCCATTAATGAGGTAAACACTGTATTATTTTTGTGTCATAAATAATTTTATTTATTTGATGTCTAAAAATTATAAAAAATACGTTGACGTTGGAAATATTTTTATATTTAAAATTAATATTTATAATCTAAGAGGTAATTTATATAACTCCATTTTTATTTACTAAAAGATATATGTTTATGCCATTTTTGTCTTTACTTTAAATTAATTAACATAATGTGTCATTATCACTCCCAAGTGGATCCATGGGGTCCCAAAATCGACCCAAGGATGTCCATGTTCAGAAATGTATGAACCAATAGAATTAGGATACATGATAAGGTAATTTAATAATATTATAATAATATTTTGTTACCCTTATTTACCAGATTTACCCTTTAACCATGCTAATTTTTTTTACTGAAGTAAATATTCATAATGTCTAAAAATAAAAGTTACCTATTTACACAATTTGGAAATCTTGATTCCAAATATGGAATCCATTTTTCCAAATTCAAAACAAATAAGTGGCAGAAATTTATTTAAAATTAATTCCCGCCGTCAAAACAAATAAGCGTGTTTTTAAGAAATAATAACTATCAAAAGATTGATACTTATTTATGTCTAATTTCAAAGTGAAATTACTTACAATGACCAAAATTGGATTAAATGGTAAAATAATAATATAATTACACTTTAAAAACAATTAAAAATATAATCTATCCTTATAAATAAATTAGATTCAAAGGTAGTTTTGAATTAAAATACAGTATTTTTCAATATTCATTAAAAAATGAATTTTATCATAAAAATACCAAAAATATACCCAAAGTAAATTTTGGTGTCCTGATTCTAAATAAGAATTATATATTGTCAAATTTAACATATAAAATTGACCAAAAATTGATTTAAAGATGGTTCTCCATCAAAAGGCGGTAAATCGTCCTTTTAATGAATATTAGAGTATTTATGCTTAAAATCAGATTCTTTCTTATTTTAAGCCTCTAAAATTTATTGGATAAATGTAAAAATATTTATAAAACATGTATAATCATATTGTAGTTATTTCTTTTCATTCCCACCATTACAATAGCTAGGCATTAACTGCCATTAAAATAATATTATGGTATTATTTTATTTTTTGGTATAACTCCACGTTGTGTGCAACGTAAGATTTAAAAGAAACCCGCTGTTGCGTATAAAGTATACCATAAAACATAGTATACCTTTTAATGAAAAATTAATATTTAATTCACAAATATTAATAAATATGATAATTTTATATTATATATTTACCTGGGATGTTACAGTTCATTCCGAATTTATTGTTCATTTCGTGCAATTTTTTAAAAATTGATTTTCTACATATATATGGATTACTTTTTAACAATTTTTTGGAAAAAATTATCATTTAATATATGAATCATAATCATAGAGTTTTTAATGTTTTTGGTGCTATATTTAGAGATAAAAATTAATAAATTTTTTCAACGTCTTTTACAAATAAATTTGGTCGTTTCAAAATTGTTTAAATTCAAATGTTTGAATTTAATTCCAGAATCTCCTGGTAGTTTTTAGGAACTATTTTGACTACGTTTAAAACAGTTTAAATAGATTTAAAATACTATTTTAAATCATTCAATGCTTTTATTATTCTAGAGATTTAATTGGAAGACTTATTCAAAATATTTTGAATTATTTTATTAGATATTTATTCTTCAATAATAAAGAATCAACAATGATGCTATTTTCATGGAGATATTTATGCGAGGTCTTGACTCAATTTATTTTGAATATCCAAAGGAAGCGGAGCTGCTGCAACTGCTATATATTTTATTCTCTATATATATCATTCTATCTTGAAGGTAAATTAATACAATTGCAATAAAAAGAAAAAGTACTATGAAATTTGAACCTATTGTGCATTTTCAACGTCTTATAACAATCTTCTTCACCACCTGCTCGTTCTCTCAAGTGCCGAATTAATTCTGATTCGACTACAATTGAATTGATGAGACGTGCTGATCTAAACCTCAAGAACCAGTACCTGTGCTTTAATTTTTATCTTCTCTTTCATATGGTTCTCAGTCTGTAACACTACTTCACATCTCTCACATCCACTCTATTTTTCTGTTTATTCATTTGAACACAAATTCATTATTTGTTATTCTTTTTTCTTAGGTTGTGACTCATGGATTATAATTCTAGGATCTTAGGGTTGTGACTCCTTGTATCTAAAGTTAGGAATGTTAGGTTTGTGAATCCCAGTGTCTAAAGTCAGGTTGTAAGGGTTGTGACTCCCCACACAAAAGTCAGTGTCATAGTTATCCCTCCACTAGAAAAGGATTTTGTAATTGAGTTATGATTCACCTTTAAAAATCATTTTTAGTGAACACATATCTCTTGTTGAGTAGAGATTTATAAGAGTAGAGTAGGACCACTTTGGACCGAACTGCTATAAAAAACATCCTTGCGTTATTTACTTTTTCCGCTTCTAATTAACCTTAATAATTAACTTTGATAATTAATTTAATTAATCAATTAATTTGATTAAATTTTTTAATCTAGTCTATTCACCCCCCTCTAGACCATCTTCCATTACCCTGTTCAACTGGGGTGAGATGGACATCAATGATGGAGTCACCTTTGTGAAGCACTTGATGGAGATCTAGGATAAACATGAGATGACCCTATGTGGATGGACCATACCCTTGGTTCACGTGTTGTGGAAACATGGGAATGTACATGATTGTTCCTGGGAATAGGAGAGCCATATGTGATCTTAGTATCCCAAGTTTGTTTATTTTTTCTTTTTAGGGATAAAAATCGTGAAGGAGGGAATGATGTAGAGGCCTGTTTTTTTCCTTGTAATACTTCGAAATATTTATATATATATTTCTAGAGATAGTTTCTAAGAAGATATATGATTCTGAGGCCCAGTGTTCCTAGAATTAATTTTATAAAAAATATATTAAATATATTTTATATTTCACAAGAACAGATTCTTGAATAAAATGTTATAACTCTTAAAAAAGGTTGGATATAAAATATGAGACCATGGTTGAGTCAAAAATGAATTTTTTACCCTAGGATAAACCTAAAATGGGTCAACACAAGGTGTTGGTATACCTTGCTCATTGGAAGTACATTTAGTGGATTAATTAATTATTTTAATTAATTAATTAATTAATTTTGACCTAAACTGAAATCATATAAGTATACTTCCATGTAGATTCTCTTAAGGTGAGCCTCATAATCCTTGGATCTGTCTATATATTCTCCTTCCTCTTTCCATTGGGAAATCAAATTGGATGATGATGGAACTTTGGATTGTAGCAGATCAGGACGCAGAGAACACAATGATATCCTGTAATCATTGTAAACCATGTTATTATATTAAAAACAATCCAATATCCATTTAGGACTTTTCAATTTTTGGTTTACTCCCTCTTTGAATACTTTTTTTGATCATATCAATCCTTGTCTTAGATCTTCACCAATTGTAGCCTTTTACATGGTATCAGGAGTCGATTAAATTTATTAATTTCTTTTGTTTTCGGACCCCTAATGCCCCATTCATGATTTTTGGACAAGAACATTTGGAAAAAATCATTTGAAAAATGTTTCTACTTATTTTCCCCTCATTTTATTCATGTTCATCACCGATTGGATCTCGCGGTCCTGGTTCAACATTGTTGGGTGGTACCGAGACCGATCAGATCCCCATAATTGTAATGGATTCGTGAAAAAGGGATGGATTGATGAAACAAGTATATATATGGGATTCTTAGAGGTTTTAGATGATCATTTGAACAATTAGAGTCTGGATATTTGAAGGTGGATGGATTGGTGTCATACATGTTGGATGACGAACCCCCCGACGAACGACAGAATTCAATTTCTGACAAACGATGGCCAAAATCTATGAACCATATCTAGACCTACTGATTTTGGGTGAAAAAAAGGTTGAATATATAGAGAAATTTCTTGAATCATGGTTAGGTAAGTTAATTTGAAAATCTTTGAAAATCCTGACTACATTCCATGTATCATGATGAACACATGACATGTAGCCCCATGACTGTGGAAGCTAGGATTTTGGAAATCATAAGGATGGGACAAAGTTTATCCCTCCTACACATCATATAACTCATACCTGGATGGAAAATTGGTGTGATAGATCACACTAGTAGGGTTTTGTGTGGGATTACATGGCTATGAACAAGGTTATGTACCAAAGTATATAGATAGGGGGTCATGTACATGGACATGGGGTCATGTACCTAGACACGTCCAGAAGGACATGGCCCGACCCCAGATATATTGGACACACCATATAGTCCACCTACATGGTGCATACTCCTACATTGTTTGGGTTCCATGTACTGACTAGGAACATGACAATGTGGTGGAACGGGACCACACACCATGTGAGTACTCTCACACGCTGTGTACTACTTGGTTCCTTTTTATAAACCATTAAGGTTTTGTATCTCCTTTGTTTGAACTCAGATTTTGGCCCATGAGTAGCCTATCCTGAGTGTTTTTTCATGTGGAATGTGATGGCTCCCTTAGTTTTAGATTTTAGGATATGATGTGGAATGTTTTGAGCATGATTCTTGGTTTGGCGATGCTCGATGATAGCAATGATCGTGCAGGATCACCAAAGAATTTTGAGTGGTACCCTCCAATAGAGTTGGGAAGTGGTTCCTTGATGAATTATGAGTGGTACCCTCTAATGTAGCTAGCTAGTGGGTCCTCATAATCTTCTAGAATGAAAACCTACTATTGGGAAGGGCATGGGTCCTTCACCGACTATCAGAGTGGTACCCACCAGTAGAGCTGGGCAGTGGGTCCTCAACGACTTCTGAGTGAAACCCTCTAGTATATCTAGGAAGTGGGTCTTCAACATCTTCCAAGTGGAACCATACAATAGATATGGGTAGTGGGTCCTTGAAAACTTTCAATTGGAACCCTCTAGTAAATATGGGAAGTGGTTCCTTGATAACTTCCGAGTGGTACCCACCAATAGAGATAGATAGTGGGTCCTCAATGAATTCCTAGTGGAACCCTCTAATAGAGATAGGTAGTGGGTACTTGACGACATCTTGAATGGAAACCTCCTATTATACCAATATATGGGTCCTCTATCTAGATTTTGTGGGCCCTTAACTATGAGGTATCGTGAAGAGGCATGGCTTGACTTAGATGGTTACTTTTGGGAAGATACGTGAGATGATGGGCATCGTTGATGGAATTTTGGAACTATTGGATACTATTCTTCTTGTGTTGATCTATGAGATAGAGATCCCCTTAATCTCTCATTCAGGGTTCTTTTGAGTGAGAATATATATATATATATATATATATATATATATTATTCTATATCCATACCTTTGGATTTGGTTACTCTATTTCCATGAGATGTGAAGATGCTGAGGTTGCCACATGCTTTCCATGTTTAGCTTCTCATGGTCAGATGAGTATACTCTCCTACTAAGGGTGGTCAAGACTCATCTTTTAGTTTATCTACTCACTGCCTCGAGCCCCCTATGCTAGGAATATTTTACTCTCTCTTGGTTTGGGTTGAGCTATTATCTTTCAATGTACCTTGCATCCTACATACTATCAACTGTCTTTATTTCCTATTGTGTCTCTTAATGCTTCCCATTCATATTTCATGGCATCTTATTGGGTATTTATATAATTACTCGTGCATGGGATTTTACCACATGTGTCATTTATTATGTATAAAATGGACAGGACATCCCTAAATTTAGGAGAGCTTAGGGATATTGGGTGCTATAGACTATGTACGATGGTTATATCTTGAAGATCAGGAGTTGGGATCTCTCAATAGTTTACTTTTCCATGTTTTTTCAAGTTGGGATATATTTCTAGTTGGGAATTTATTTTTCTCCTTTACTATTCAGTTTGCACTATCATATTATTTTACACCCTAGAGTTATTTCATGACTGGTTAATTTATATCTATTGCATATTTTTATTGTTATTCCCGTTCACTTCTGGATTGAGATAGTCTGGTGTGTGCATACAGGTACTTAGAAAAAAGTAATCCCATTTAGGTTATGTCTTTTGAAACTTTTTGTAACCCCATGGCCTATGATGGTAGTCTTGGGGTAGTTGTGGCACGAGCCCCAACATGGTCCGGGTCATGAAACTCTCACATTATCATTTTCAAGTTGAAAAAACCTAATAACTTATTTGAAGCATTATCTTAGATAAAAACATACTTCCCTAAATGTAGTTAGTATGAGTACAGGTGCAATTATTAGCCTCTTCTTTCACTCCTTGAATCTCTCTTAACATTCATCTGTCTAATATACTATACAACCTTTTAAGTTAAGTTGGTTGGTAGGTTTTACAATTGAGAGAATTTCTGTACAAATCATTAATAGTACCCAGATAATTCAAGGAATCTATGGATCTCTAATATATATTTTTATCTAGTCCATTCCATAAAACTTTTATCTTCAATGTATCCATATATAACCCCTTTCTTGTGATAAAATTTCCCATAATGTTACTTTATCTATCTGAAACTCTCATTTACAATAATTTTCATGTAACTTATCCTTATTTAAATTATTCACAATAGTACTCAAATAATCTCGATGTTCCTATTATATTTTGGTGTATATGATAATATATTCAATAAATACCACTATAAATTTTCCATGATCATCTTTAAAGACTCTATTCTATAGATCCATGAAATTTTTTGGATTATTTCTGAGTCCAATATGGAATCACTTGGAACTCATAATTTACAATCCTTGTATAAAAGGTAGTCTTGGGAATATCCTCCTTCACCTTCAATTGATGATATCTCAAATAAAGATCCTCTTTAGAAAAGTACTGAGCCCCACATAATTGATCAAACAAGTCATAAATCTATGGTAGGGAGTACATTTTCTTTATTTTTATCATGTTGAGTTCATGATAATAATCTTAAAGTTTAATTGACCCTTACTTTGTCTTAACAAAGAGAACTGGTGAACACCATGTTTAAGAATATGGACTTATGAAACCCTTGTCTAGATTCTCTTATAGTTTTCTCTTTAGTTCTTCCTATTCAATGGGGTCCCTTCTATAAGGAATCTTGTTTATGGGTAGATATTTAGGTATAAGTGAAATTGAGAGCACATACTATCTATTTATAGGAATACTAGAATAATCTTCAAGGAATATATCATCATATTCCCTCACAGTGGGCATGTCTTCAAGTATTCTCCTCTCCTTTATCTCAATCATTTGAACTAGATATGATTACTCACAGGGAAACAATATCCAGGCTTGAGAAGAGGTTTCTATTGGATTTTTGTAACATCCTATAAAAAATGGTATGTCTATTATAATGTTAATATATTTTTCTTGGGTTTAAAGGGATTCAAAGTAATTCTAGGATTTTTTATAAGACCTGAGTTTGACACTGCCTGTAGGACATATTCACATCATGAATATGAATCACAAAACGAATCTATCACTAGGAATAAATTTTGGGTTTAGTATAAGATGAATAATTTTTGGGCATGATCTTAGAAAAAGGTTCAGAGCCTGAAAAACTTACAAGCCATGAAACATTTTCACATTGTAAAAACATCGATCAAGGTAATTTAACCCGAGGTGATGCATTTTTTGTGTACATGAAACTCATAGAATTCACTCCATAGATCAGTGATTCAATTTGTGAATCCTTTGGGTCTAACGGTTTTTATCACACTGTACAAATAAATTCTCTCCCATTCTTTATACAAGAATACCTATCATACCCTAGGATTTATTTGGTAAATTGTGGGGGATTTCCCCTATTCTAGATCACCTATTTTAGTGTTAGATATCTGTTACTATTTCACTGCTTCCCTCTGGTAATAGATCTTTCTTATTCTTAATTTACATTACTTTAGATAGTGGTGTTATCTATTTTTTTTAGATCATCTTATGATCAGTTTGTGTTTTCAATCGATCCTTTATAGTTTTCCTTTATGCCTTGTCTTTTGTAATCCGATCTACTCATTTCCAATATCTTTTTTCGAAGGTGACTAAGTTTCCTCCATTATTTAGGTAGGTGTCTCTGTACAAGGGGTTTCTATTCACTACTTTTTTTATGTTACTATAAATTCCTTTGGTTTATTCAATGGGAAAGAATGATTTGATATTAGAATGGATGTTTTGGAAGAGGCTCATGTTTTTAAAGGGGGTTTTCTTTAAAAATATATTTGTTCACACCATGTATTTGATCAAATTCTTTAATGAAAGTTTTGATTTTAAAAGAGATTTTCAAAACTGGAAGTAGAAAAAAAACTTATGAAAACATTTTAATAAATTTGAGAATTTTTTATAAAATAAATTTGATAAAATTTTCACATTATGTAACCATGGTTTACCAGGAATAGACTTGTTAATTTACTGTTTTTAATTCCATTAGAGTTTCTATGTCACTTTAGTGTGTGTAATTACACTGCAGGTTATATTTTTTAGATCTACCTTAGGCTTGGATTGAGTATTTTCTTTCATGTATACTAAATATGCCCATAGGTTTGTGCACAAATGGCGTGCCTTTTCATTTATGATTAGTTTATCACATGTTGGTTTATTTCATTGTTATTTTCTCACATGTTTATCTTATAGTGTATCCATGGATGGTTTTCACCTATTATTAACTGTTTTCATTCAGACTTGACATATTCTTGGTTTTGGTAAATATGGTATGATTTTATTAAGACCAAAGTATGTTTTACAAAATGTTTGTATTTTATGAAATTTATTTGTAAAATGGTTTTGTTTTAAAGACATTGTTATTTCATTGTTGATATTTGAACTTTTGTATATTATACAGTGAAACCTTACTGGAATTTGTGCTCACACACTAATTTTTTAATTTGGGTGTTTATAAATGTTTTTATAAGACTCAAGTAAAAGGAAGTTCATTATATAGTATATTAGTATCTCTTGTTGGTTTTTACCTTCATATCAAGATGGTTTGGTGGTGATGGATGATCGCATTGATATTTTTTAGTCTTGTCTTATTTATCTTTATAGTTTGGCCTGTTTGGATTGGTTTTGTATGTATCATGGATTTGTATTTTTTCTTTAGATTTGTGCTTTGATTGTTATAGTTTTACATGGACATGTTTGGTTATTTTGTTTCATGTCATCATGTGGCAGGCCATTTTGGGTGACTTGTCTAGTTAACATGAGATGGTTTATTACAAAATGGTAATAGAGGTATACCTAGCCTAAAGTTTCAGGAAAATTCCTGGGTTTGGTTTTGTGTATTTGGTAGATAGGAGATAGAACCTAGAATTTGGATAGTAAGTATGGGAGGGTTCCTATTTAGTTTACTTTTATGTATGAACCTAGATTTCTATGGATGGTTTGGAATTTTTTCCAAGCTTGTGACTTGGTATTTGGGGTTGTTTGAATAAAATGGATTTTGGGTTTATTTAAAAGAACTTATTCCTTCTTAAAATGTTGTCTTTCATTCTTAGAATCTATAAATTTATTTAAATTATTCCTTTTCAATGGATTTAATTTGGATTCTGGAAGTTGATATTTTTATTTGGGATTTTTATTTTAGAATAATTGGCAATTATCTTGTGTTTAATAGATAATGCCTCCAAGAATAGATCTTATGAATCTAAGAGAGGAAGCTATGATACATGTTCCATAACAAAAACCTATAGTAGACCCTTCTATGGTGAAAGCTATAATCCACACCATTTATACTCTAGGTCAAGAGAGCATTGGGAACCCGAGATGAGTGGCGGATCATGGATTAAAATTTACTAAGTATAATCCACCCATATCCCATGGAGAAAAAGGACCCGATGAATCTGAGGAATGGATTGGGCATATTAAGAGTATCTTTAACTTTTTGAAGACTCTAGAGGAATCTATGGTGTGTTTTTCAATGTATATAGTTTATTGAATGTGAATGATATGGTGGAACTTTATTATTTTAGAAAATCTGCACAAGGATCTCACATGGGCTTCCTTCAAGAAATTATTTAACCAACGGTTTTATCCTAAGATTTTATTTGTGGAAAAGACCCTAGAGTTTTTAACCTCGAGAAAGGTCATGTATTGTTTTGGAGTATTCTACTCACTTTTCTAAGTTGGTTCCCTTGGAATCAAATCTTGTTACCATTTATTATTTAAAATATTAGTGGATTGAGACGGGGTTGAGGGATGATATTTGGTTAGTGCTAATTCATATATTCTTTCCAAACATTTTATATGTAGTTGATAAAGATGCTATGGTAACTAGGAAATAAGGCTATATCTACTATCCCCAAGGGTCTGTAGGTTTTTTTTGATGCTTATAATGGTGGTGGGTCTGATCCTTAGTCCAAGGGAGATGTTAATATGGTTAAGAAACCTTATTGAGGAGTATATTTTAAATGTCTTTATACAGTGGAGTATTTTCAAGAGGAATCTAAAGTAGGGTCAGTTACTGTTAGAGGTATAGTGTTTATTTCATTATCTATGGTGATAGTTTTGTTTGATATGGGTGATAATAATTCCGTTATATCATCAAAGATAATTTAAGTTTTTTATTATGTTTGGATATTATTACATTTTTTTTATATTTTCACACCTTTGGGAAAGAGATCTAAACAAGGATTCACGTGTCCCATGCATCAGGTGATGATAGCTGACCTTGAGGTGGAGTGGGACTTCTTGGTGCTTGATCTGGATATCTTCAACTTGATTATTTTCATGGACTATATGATCATTTTAAGGAATTGATCAACTATTATAATCATTACATGCATTTTTTATCTCCTAATGGAGTCACCCATGTCTTTTAGGGTGAGTGGGATTATAGTTTTTGGGATAGTGGGGCATGTTGTTTTATATTCTAGGGTGATCTCATGTCAGTTTTTGGGGATTTTCCTAGATGTAGTTGATCTTTGTTTGAAAATTTTACTTCATTTGGTTGTGTGTGCATACCTAGAGGTATTTTTAGATGATTTTTTAGTTTACCACCATATAGGGAGTTCAATTTTACCATTGACCTACTACCTAGTAAGATTCCCATTTCTATGTCATCTTATCACATAAAACCTACTGACTTTGTGGAATATAAATTCTATCTTTAAAACCTTCAAGATAAGGGATTAATTTATCCTAATGTGTCTCCTTTGGATTCATCTGTCATATTTTCTAAGAAGGAAGATGACAGCCTCATACTTTGTATTGATTATCGAAAGTTAAACCGGGTGACCATTAAGAACAAGTATCACTCAAATATGATTAATGATATCATTGATCAACTTAGAGGGGCACATTTATTATCAAAGATCAGCCTTCAGTTAGGGTACCACGAATTCAGATTCTGAGAAGAATATATCCACAAAAAGGCATTTAGGAGCCATTATGGGAATTTTGAGTTTCTAATTATTCCATTCAGTCTCACTAATGCTCATTTTGTATTTATGGATTTGATGAATTGGATCATTCATTGGTTCTTGTACAATTTTTTTGTAGTGATCTTGGATGATATTTTGGTGTACTCTAAGTCAAAGTAGGAACACATGGATCAATTGGATGTCATCATTATAAACTTAAAGGAATATCTTTTGTACGTTAAGATTTTAGAATGTGATTTTTGGATCCAAGAAGTGAATTTTCTAGTGAATGTTATATCTGAGAGGGTTATCTCAGTGGATCATGAAAATATATTGATGGCTATATCTTGGGAGAAGCTAAGAAATTTTTCTCATATTCAAAGTAGTTTGGGGTTGACTAGTTATTATAAGCAGTTAGTTCAATACTTCTCTATGATTCAATCTTTAATGACAGGTTTAACCCCTAAGGGTGTAAAATTTGAGTGGAATGAAAAATTTGAGATATATTTTTAGGAACTTAAGGCGAGGTTAACTTTAGCTAAAATTTTTATTCTTTTAGAATAGGTTTCAAGATTTGATGTTTTATGTGACGCTTCTTGTATATGTTAGGGGTGTGTCTTGATGTAGGGGAAACAAGTGGTGGCCTATGGATCTTTATAGTTATGAAATAATGAGAAGAAATACCCTAACCATGATATTGAGTTGATGTTAGTTAGGCATGCACTAAAAATATAGTGTCACTATCTCTTTTGTGAGTGGTTTATGGAATATTCTGGTCATAAAATCCTAAAATATATTTTCATTTAGAGGGATCCAAACTTTCTATAGAGATACCAGGTTGATTATCTTCATAACTTTGATTTTTATATTTCTTATACCCTTGGGAAAGGGAATGTGGTATAAAATGAATTGACCAAGAAATTACCAACACAATAATTAAAGGAATCGATGGAGGAGTGGTCTATGATGAGTTGTTTTTCTAAGATGATCTTGGGAGTGGAAGAAGTTAGTGGGAAGCTATACTTAGGAGTGAATTAGGTTACCGAAGTAGGATGGTTATTCTAATTTCCTTGAGGTAGGATTTTATGGATAGTGTACACCATTGTTTTTTGTTCATAAATAATAGGACTATAAAGATATATCATGATATGATACATCATTATTTGTGATTGATGATAAGGTGGTTGATTGTAGATTTCATTTTGTGGTGCCTTACTTGTCAGAGAATTAAAGGTGAACATTGGATACCTATGTGTTTGGGATGAAATTTCCATGGACTGCATCATTGGTTTACCATATACTATTTGTGGGAAGGATGAAATATTCGTGATCATTGATTGTCTCATGAAAATAATGCATTTCATCCCTATCAAGGAGATGATGGATGTAGAATAGCACATACACTTATATGTTCGTGAGGTTCTGAGAATTTATGGGGTTATTACTATGATTAAATATGACAGGGATATGTGGTTCACATTAAGGTTATAGAAGGTTATACAAGAGTTTATGGGTTTCTATTTGAAATTGACCATGGAATATTAGAGCTATATAGGTCCTTGAGGATTTTCTCTGGGTATGCGTGATTGGTTTTGGTAGTTCTTGGAAAAATAATCTTCTTTTATTTGAGTTTTCATAAAATAATAATTATCAGGCCTAGATTAAGATGGTCCATTTTGAGGTGTTTTATGGTCATCCATTTAGATATCCCTTGTGTTGGTAAGAGTTGGGAGGGTGGTCCTTGGTTGGGTCGAGTCATTCATAGAAAACTACAGAAAATTTATAGTTGATCCAGAAAATATTGGTCATAGAATAGAGTCTTTAGAAATACTATGTAGACCATTGGTGGTGGATGATAGAGTATGAGGTTTATGATTTGGTTTTTCATAAAGTTTCACCTCTTGGGACACTATCACTTGGGTAATTAGGGTATGTTGGCATCAAGGTTTATTGTCCACTTTGGGATCATTGGATAAATTGGAAAGGTGGAATATTAGTTGGACTTATTGCCCCATTTTACTTTGTTTCATGACATTTTTCATGTTTCACAACTGAGTAAGTATCAACCAAATCCTTCCCATGTTATTGAGTGGGAGGATGTTGATTTTGAGCCTGAATCCACTGTGGTTGAGAAACCAATTCATATTATGGATCACTGAGAAAAGTTATTGTTTGGTAAAATAATTCCCTTGGTCTATGTATAGTGTAAGTGTGTATGGGATAATCATGAGATTTGAAAATGGGAATTGTTAATAAGGCATCAGTGGCCTTCTCTTGTTATGAGTCCGGGATCTTAAGGACTTTACGGGGATAGAAATATTGTATGGTGGGGAGAATTGTAAAATATCTAGTAAAAAAGTATGTATCTTTTAATGTTAAGATCCTGTTACATAGATTTGTATGGCTTTGAGATTGTTAGGGGTGTTTCTGTAGGACCTGGGATGGACAATTCCTATAGGACATATACAGGATGTGAATATGATTCAATGTGTGAATCTTTCACTTGGAATATGTTGTGAGATTGGTACAAGATGTGAATTGGAACTGGGAACAAGCCCTGAAAATAGTTTAAATCATGAAAAATTTATAATCCATGAAACATTTTCACATTGTGAAAACATTGATTAGTTTAATATAACCTGAGGTGAATCCTTTTTCAATGTATATGCAACTCATGTAATTCACATCATGAATTAGGGGTTTAAGATGTGAATCCTTCTAATCTAATGGTTTTTATAATGAAAAATGTATAAAACCTCTACCATTATTCATATAGAAATCCCTATCGAACACTATTCTTACTTTAGGTTCATTGTGGGAGATTTTCCCTCTAACAGATTACATCATTTAGTGTTCGATATTCGACATGGTTGTACCGATTCTCTATGGTAATAGGCCTTTCTTCTTCTTCATTTACATTGGTCATGGTATTGGCATTAGTTGTGTTTATGGATAGTCTTGTTATCGGTTTGTGTTTTCTATCAATCCTTTATAGTTTACCCTTATTCCTTGTCTTCCAGAGACTGATCTTCTCATTCCAAATCTCAATTTTCAAAGGTGACTAGGATTCCTTTATTCTTGAGGTATGTGTCTCAATACAAGGTATTTTAATTCATTAATTGCATTATGTTCTCATTATTACTTTGGTTTATTCAATTAAAATGAATGATATAATATTGTAATGTATTTTTTGGATGAGGATCATGTTTTTAAAGAAGGATTTTATTTAAAAATGGATTTGTGCACACTAATTATTTGATGAAATGATTTAATGGTAGTTTTGATTTTAAAATGGATTTTCAAGCCCAAAATCAGAAAATATTTAATGTAAAAACATTTTCTTAAATG
Organism: Viscum album; assembly: GCA_963277665.1. Classification (NCBI taxonomy): domain Eukaryota; kingdom Viridiplantae; phylum Streptophyta; class Magnoliopsida; order Santalales; family Viscaceae; genus Viscum; species Viscum album. The sequence goes on from OY728148.1 coordinate 603,232,051, forward strand.
CGCACATGGTTTATAAATGGATTTTTAAAAACATAGCACATTGGGTAACCTTGGGAGCATTAGGAATAAAATTGTCACTTTAGTGTGTTCAATGCCACTAGAGATTTCCTGTCTCTTTTTGTGTGTGATGACACTAGAGGTTATACCAGTTGGATCCAAATTATGACTGAATTTGGGATTTTATTTTAGGTATAGTATGTATCCCCATATTATATATCCCAAATGGTCTTCTTTTTCATTTACTATTGGTTTATCACATGATGGTTTATTTCATGGTTATTTCCTCAAATGCTTATCTTATAGTGTATTCGTGGATTGTTTTTACTTATGCTTACCTTTTTTCATTCATACATGGCATATTCCTAAATTAGGTAAATATGGTTTGTTTTTATGAAAACCAAAGGATTTTTTTCAAAATGGTTTTCTTTTATAAATATTATTTGTAAACTAAATTTTTTTTCGATCTAGAGATAATTTATTATTAATATTAGAAGTTGTATAGATTATTTAGTAAAATCCCTCTAGGTGTTTTTCTCACAACCTAATTTTTTTGTTGGGTGGTTGTAAATTTTGTTTTTCAGTACTCGAGTAAAGGGTAGGGTATTATGTGGTACATTATTTTCCCTTGTTCATTTACTTCCTAATGGGATTATTTAGTGGTGATGGATGATTACATGGAGATTTGTTGGTATGGTTTTTTTATCTTTCCTATTTGTATTGGTTTTATATGTCTCATGGATATGTATTCTTTATACCACTTTTTACATTGATTTTTTTTTGTTTTACATGAGACATGTTTGGTTGTTTTGTTGCATTTCATTACGTGGAAGGACATTTCTGGTGACTTGTCTAATTGACCAGGGTTGATTGGTTACAATATTTACCCTCTCCTAAAATTTATATATAATAAACTGATGATTAAGGATATGGAAAGTTGTTTCCTTATCTCAGTTGTTGATGTCTTCTCTATATAGAGGTATCTAATCCATGCCCAATACAACATCAAATTCCACTATAGGGAGTTTAACAAGGTTTTCTAAGAGATTTGTTTAAAAAATATGAAATTTGGAAGAGTTGTATACTTGATATAAACAATTATAAATTTTGTTTAACTAATAAATCATAATACATGTATTGAGGGAGTGTTTGAACATTTCTACAAAACATGCATGATATAAATGGATTTGTACAAGAAAAATAAAATAGAAGATATACTAGTCTTGAATGAATAACAAGTGTACTAGTTACTAATTCATTGTCATGATCCACCTCAGTAGTAGTGATAACATAAGACCTACCTTGCTTTATTAGAATTAAAGGTTATTGTAATTGGTTATCTATGATAAAATTTAGCTTATTATATGGATTTTTATAGTGTTCATGTTCCTTTATTTTGAAACATTAGACCATAGGTTAAGGATTGATTGGATACTTCTTTTAGTCCATCATATTAGTGGGATTTTTCATCTCCCTTTGATAATAATTATATTGAGAAATTTCCTTTCCACATTAGAAACATCTCCTAGTTCCATTGATGATGTTAACCAGAAGATTCTTCCCACACTTTTGAAAAGTGGGTAGTTGTATTTTCTTACCTTTTAAAGATTTAACTATTGATATTAAAAAATTAAGCTAAATTATCCTTTTTTTTATATTCATACCCATGAAAATATGGATAATCAACAATAAACATTTCAAATTTATGAGCATATAGAACAATTTACTTATATTTTTTAAAGTCTCAAATCATTAAAGCTTTTTAAAGACTCAATTTTAGTCCACTAAATATATGGTGAACAATAATTTTGGGGTCATTGATAAAGATAGAGGCATACCTTACAATCCTTGTGAATTTTATCATACAAGACCAGATTGATTCACCCTCCATATTCCCGAGTCTAATAAAATCCCTCCTTATTTTAAGTTGGGGAGGGATGAAAAAATGTTTATTGAAAAATATTTTATTAAATACTTCAATTAATATTTATTTGATCTATTCCTTAGGTTTCATTTTCTTGATCAGTTCCCAAAATTGATTGAATTATCACTCTAAATGATAAACAACCAACATAACTTTATATTTCTCAGAACATTTTAGGAGATATAATATTTTTTCAATGGAATTAATCTATTAGTCCAAAAACAAGGGGCCAAAAGGTTCATTAAAATTTAGAGTAATTTGACTCATAAATTCATCAACCACAACATTTTTTGTTATGGGAGAATGAGGGGGTTATATATAATTAAAGTTATTATTCATAACCTGATTTAGTGGTTCAAGTATTGTCATGAGGTTCTTAACTACCACTTCTATCATATTAGGAATATAGTTTGGGAAATCATTACATTGTCCATCACATATTTCTTTTGTAAGATTCATCCTTTTTTATCCATTTATTAATTTAAATAAAATTTAGGGATTAGAATACCTAAATTAATAACCATATAAAACTGACACTATAACATAGAAGGAATGACTCATAAATAATGTGTGTACTTTAACTTATGAATTTATAGGTTTCAATATATATTATTTATCATCTATTTATTATTATATATTATAATTGTACCCTAACAATGTATTCAAATCCTTCATAATGGTTTTTAAATAGAATGTGGAACATTCAAAGTATATCCACTGGGAGTTTCAAACCAGGTGTGCAGTTGAGCCCTCTTATTATGCACCAAGTGAAGATTGAGTTGATACCCATCCAATATTTTTCAAGGTAATTACCCCAATGTGCATGAGATATACATCCTTCATCCACTTGTAGTATCCAAACAAGGTTTTCATTTCTAGGAAAACACACACTATTTACTACTAAATTTTTGGATGTTTTCTTATATTTTGATTTATACCTAGGGTTTGTACTAATGTATTCTAGTAACAATCCCCAAAAAATAACTATAACTTTCTCTGATACCAACTATATTAAATTTAATCTCATATACATATTATTATATTTTTTTAACATAAAATAACTTAAAACATAACCTAGAAATCCAGATGTCTAGTGTTGTTGGGAGATTTAATACATATTATATCAACATAAAACAAATTATAATATATTTATTTCAATATATATAAGGTTATATTAATTATAATTGATATATCCATTGTTTTATAGGGTACCATAAGGAAAACATAAAAAACTAGTGATCTATAAATCCCAGTAAGGTAATAATCATAACATGTAACAAAAGATTCAAGAGACATAACATGATATCATAAAAGTGGAGTCATATATCATCACATGGAATCATTGTATAAATAATTAGATTCCATATTATCATGGAATGATAATAATTTGACCACAATATAAAATAAGACATTATATATATAATTCAATGCTCATTGCCAAGACAATATAACATTATGGGCTAGGTTAACTTCATGTGCACCATACATGGAATCTCATGAGAAGAAAACAATACCTAATAAATTAGATGGAAGTATAATTCAAGTATAATACATCTCATCATATTATGTACATGAATATGTGTTCTAAATAATGAAAAGAAACCATACATGAAGCATAAGCATTAGAAAACCCATGAGAATGAAATGGGTTATATAATATCACCTCAAAGAATAACAAAAGTTCATATCAAAATGATTCCCATGATAAGAATTAAATAATTTTTTTAAAGTTAATATTTTAATAAATAAAAATATTTCTTAAATATTAATATAAATGATGAAGTTTCATAATAAAGAAGCAGTGAAGTCGGTATAAAAATAAATCTCTTAAGCGATGATTTAGAGAACATGTTAATAACTAACTAAAAAAGTAAGAGTATGGTATTTTTATTAAAACTAGAAGTAAACCAGAATGGTTTTCCAAAAATAGTCAATAATTTTTTAAACATAGTAAGGGAAAAAAATTAATATATTTACACATGAAAAATTATTAATGAATAGGAAATGTTCCCATAGACATGATTGATTATAGAGAATATTGTTAAGGGAACATAAAAACTTGTATAAACCTAGAAAATAAATGGAAACTAACTTGGTATATATGTATGAGAAATATATAGAGATTATATAAGAATTAAATTATATAAAATTTGTAGAAAAATTGAGGTAGAGTGAGTGAAAACATAACCCAAATTAAAATTGGATGGTCTAGAAGTTCCTTACCTCAAGTCCCAAATGACTTGTTACAAGTGGATAACCTCATTAATAATAAATTTATGTTTATTAAATAAATTTTTCAGAATATTTTTAATGTATATTTATTATTTTAGTTTAATTTATTATAATATTTTATTAACTTATTGTACAATATTTACTCACCTCAATAACTTGGGGTTGTTTGATCAATTTCTCCAAAATGAATTTGGTATATAGAAAATAGCCAATGTTATTATCAAATAGTTCCATAATATCCATAATTATAGGGTTATAAAGTATTTATAAACCCAATTATGAAGAAATATACATCTAAATATAATTTCTAAAACATATTTAAATTATAAAATATCTCTCGGTATTCTTGTTTTTGGGTGATTAAAATCATTTTGATCATTTATTGTTATTTTAATTAAAATAATGGAAAAATTGACTTAAAAAATATTAATGATATCATAAATTTCACATTTTTTCATTAAATACATTTTTATAACCATCCATGAAATTCAATAATGAAAAATTAAATATTTCGTTCATGGTGGTTGTGAACTGACCACAATACGGGTGACATTTTCAATTTTTGAATGGATGGGAGGAAGGTATATTTTGATTATTCCATAAAAATAATAACATTTAAGTTTAATAATAAAATTTATGTAATTATATTAGGATGGTTATAATATATTTTGGGTAGGTGGAAGAAAATTTGAAGTAATAGAAATGAAAAGCTGACTTGAAGTTACTACCTTGCTCCTTGGGATGAGTCCTTTCCTAATTGGATTAAGACAATTAAGGGTGGTATTTTTAGGATACTAGAACCTATAGTATTTATATAAGAGTTTTGTAAAAAAAATTTGTCACGACCCGTCCTCGGGGCCCGTGTTGTGACTACCCTAATCCCGCCTTCCATAGGCTAGGGGCTTGCGACTAGCACCAAAGGCATAAATCCTGATAAAAAGGGAAGGCATTGCCTCTATAAAAGTAACAAACACCACAGAGTAAAAGCAGAAGCAACACTAAGTACAAAAGAAAGTGCTGAAAGGTAAATGGGCCAGAAGACAAACCCAACTAAAAAGTACAGCTACAACTGAAAGTAAAGTACAACTCAAAGAACAACAGTTGAAAGGTGACAAGCCGCTCCTGGATCGTCCTCCAGTTTCCTACCTGAAGGGTAGGTACAGATCTCCTCCTCAGCACTCCATGTCCGTCCGTCTCCTCCGAGAACCGACTCGTCGTGAAATCCTCCTCCGGGTACCCTCCATCTCTACAAGCCTCAACCTCGATTAGTGATGTCCGTCGTCTGCAACCAACACAATGTAGTGCGGGCGAAGCCCGTGCAGGGGTGAGTATACGATACTCAGTAGGGACCCCGAGATCCCCAAAGGTCTCCCTGAATCCAAAAAGGATAAACCAAAAAGAAAAGATACAATCACGAAGTATCATCCAACACTACTTAGGTATATGCCCATACATATACCTAAGTCATCAAATCCAGTTCAGCTCCAACTCACGAGCTCAAGTACAATCCAGTCCACATAGGAAAGTAAAACATAATCCACACAGGAATGTATGACCCAAACCACACTAGAAAGCATAAACCAATCCACATAGGATATAAAGTCAATCACATCGAAGATAAAGATTGAAAGTCAAGACTCATCTCAAACCAGGATTTTATTCATGATGTCGAAACCATAGCTGTTGGGGAACTCCTCCTCTATTGAGTACAGTGGGTCTTCCGCTACAACCAAGCGCTTCCCACTAACCTTGGACTGCTGTAGTACTCCACCTGTCGAGTATTATGGGCCTGCTGCTTCAACCAAGCGCTTCCCACCATGGGTCTGCCGCTACAACCAAGTGCTCCCCCTCATAGCCTACAGAGGTACTCCTTCTGTTGAGTACCATGGGTCTGCCGCTACAACCAAGTGCTTCTCTGCCGTGGGTCTGCCGCTACAACCAAGCACTCCCCACTGGGCTATCCGAAAGACTCCGAGTCGATCGATCAGTAGTCGTCAAGTCTCATCCATCTCTAGGGTTTCCGCACACAACACGCTTGTTCCAGGAGGGTCCGCTCCATGAGCCAAGAGGTCGATACATCAACTGTCACGTAGACCAGAGTTTATGTATCGCTAAGTTCCGTTACATCAATAGGAACACAACGTGACAGACGACGCGTCAATCGGACGCCCGGTCTAAGAGTTATTGGCTTTTTCGTCCTAGGGGCCCGGTTGGTTTTTAAGTCAAAACCAACCTGACCATACTCCAACTGCATCCAAACCTCGAGTGGAGTAAGCCAAAAGGTCTGTCTCACTAATAGGAACCCAACAAAGTCAACGGAATGTCAATCGGACGTCCGGAGCTCAAGTTATAAGCGTTTTCGCTCCGAGGGCCCGGTTGGTTTCATGTTCGAACCGACCCGACTGTACCCAAAGTTCTCCGAAACCCTGAGTTTAATATACCTAAATTACGGTCTCGATCCAAGGATCGCTACGCAACTGACAGTGCATCAATCGTAGGTCCTTAGCCCAAGTTACGGGCGTTTGAACGAATCTGTCCGATTTTAGGGGGTTTTGGGCCTGGGCCGACCCGACCCAAGACCCCCTAGGTTGGCCCGAACCGGGTCGAACCGACCTGAGTCCGGGTCCGGCCCACTAGGGCGGCCTGGCCTGGAGCGGGCGGCTCGGCCCGACACGGGCGTCCTGGCTCGGCTCTACTGGTTGGCCTGGCGCGGGCGCTGCCCCCCCCCCCCCCCCTGATTGAAGAAACGGCCCCCACATGGGGGGGCCCGCCTCTTGGCCAGCCAGGGGTTACGACCCCTGGATTTTCGAAAACGGCCGGTCCACTCGGCCGGCCGGTGAGCCACCGCGGGACCCCCGCGGGTCCCGCCTTCTTTGCGCCAGTGGCCGGCGGTTCCGGCCGCCCCTCCCTGCACCGCCGCGGCCTTGTTCGCCTGGCGCGGCATGACAGCGCCGCACCCCTCCGCCACGGCCCGGCTCCGTCCGCGGCCCCCTTCGGCCTCAACGGCGCGGCGCGACGGCGCCGCGCTCCTTTGCTGTGGCGAAATTCCTCGTTCCCATGCGGTGCCATAGCACAGCGCCGCTTTCGTCCCAAATCGCAACGATGAACATCAACAAAAGGGGGAGGAGGATCATCCATGTTCGTGCGGTCTGACCTCCTCCCGTTAATTTGATAACAGGTGGCCAAAATAAACAACATCATCAAGCGAGCACAAATTTAAACCATTAAATTTGAACTTAAAACCCCTACCTCGAAGAAGGCGTTCGTCGGTGTCGCAGTACACAACATCGCGGTAGACGGGCGTCGTTCCGTTAATGTCGGGAAGGATGAAGCCGAGGGTGGTGTCAGCGTTCTTCGTTCTTCATTGGAGGAAGTGGAAAACTCTCCAAGTGTTGGGCGCCATGCTTCGCTGCTAGCGTTCCACCACTTGAAGAAGTCGTCCATAACTCCTCCTCGTGGCCTCCTTTAAATAGGAGTGGTGGGTTCGTCGTTGGCATGCAAGTCATAATTGGGGGATTTATGACATAGGGCCCCACTCAATTAATCCACTGAGGTGGATCATTAAAAAGGGAGGAAGGATCCTCATTAATTAAACACGTTGTCATTTAAATTAAGGAGAGGGAGGGAAGGTTCCTTGAACCACAACCAACCCAAAATAAAATAAGATTCATCCTTATTTTATTATGCCATGAATTCCAAAGAATTCAAAATTCAACTCTTAATTAAATTCATTGAATAACTTAATCAAATAATTTAATGAGAGAGTTGAATTGCAATTAAAGATGTAGAGGGGATGAGTTACACATTAAAGCTTGAGGGGGGTGTTTAATGGGGTGTTGGGAATTTTAAGGAGGTGGGGGCTCATGGGGGCCCCACCCCAACTTCCTCACATCTCCCTTTCCCATACACTTAACCCAATAGTAAACAAATAAAAATAAATTTGTAGAACAATTTTATTTTTATTCCTCACATTTTTAACAGCTCCTCTCGAGAAAACAAAACTTCTGAAAGGGTATTCTTAAGCAAATATCATCATTGTGAGTTCAACGGTGCCCTCAAAATTTGATTCTGAGCACCGGTTCAAAAGTTATAAAATGCTGCTCCTACGTTTAATGAACGTACCCGAAAAAAAGTTCGGAAAATTATTACCAGTCATCATCGACCCACTACGGTCAAGGTTAGGCTCTGGCTAGGAGAAAAACGACCTATCGAACTCAGTGGTACTCTCAGATTTTCAATTCGAGTTACCATTTAGAAGTTATGAATTTTATAATAAAATAATTGTCACTTAATTATTTTATTTACAGCCAAAAACTTACTTTCTCAGGTGGCTCGCGCCGACCAAAGTTAGTATCTTATTAAAGGAAGCATACCCTCACGAGTTCAGCGGTGGTCTCAGATTTTTAATCCGAGTTACCGTTTGTGAGTTATAAGCATTTGAAAAATAAAATAACTATTTAATTATTTTATTTACGGTTATGCCATTTTTGGGTTTTCTCACAGGAGGCCTGCGCCGACTAAACTTAAGTCATGCCCAGGGTAAACCCGCCATCCTGAGCACAACAGTGTCCTTGAATTTCTGATCTGAGTAACTGTTTAAGAGTTATTCTACTTTTTCAGGAAAACTGCTTACGCGTGTTAATTTAAGATTAACAAAACTTCAGAAAAATTATTCCGGGCACACCAGACCTCAGAATTAGGTGCCGTCAGAAACTGCGTACTCGTAAAATTCCAAAGAATTTAAGAAAAAAAAATTTCTTTGAAATTTTCGGGTCTTTACATTACTCCCACCTCAGGGATTTATGTCCCCGTAAATCTACAACACAAACTAGGGAAACTAAAGGGGGTACTGTGCATGTATTTGAGACCCCCGCTCCCATGTGCTCTCTTGGAGGTTCCCATGCTGCCATCTGAAGCGCACTAGAGGAATCAACCATCCACGTAGGACCCACTCCTGTTGATCCTCGATCTCCATCGGGACCTCCGCAAAAGTCGCCCCGTCATCGATGTTCAGCTCCCCATGGTCGATGGTATGCATCGGGTCGTGCACGTATCTCCTCAGCTGAGATACGTGGAAAACGTCGTGCACTTGGTACAACTGAGGTGGATGGGTCAAGCGGTAAACCACCTCACCTAGCCCGTTGAGGACCTAGAAGGGTCCGATGAAGCGCAAAGATAACTTTCCGCCCCGGCCAAAACTCCGTAATCCACGTCAAGGTAAGACCTGTAGGAAAATGAGGTTGCCATCCTCGAACTCTAGTGGTCTTTGCCTCCTGTCAGCGTAAGACTTTTGTTGGCTTTGAGATGTCCTCATCCACTCTTGGATGACCTGGACCTTCTCTGGTCCTACAAGAGCTGCTAAGATTTCATCTTTGCCGATAAGAGTAATCCAGTCTCATCCCCAGGATGAACCACGTTCTTTGCCTAATACAGTAAATCCCGACATGGATGATACTAATACATACCAAGGATGACGTCGTAAGGCCTTGACGCTACTACCAATATATCCAACTGTTACTCTCACCTCCAAGGGTTGAGTCACACTGTCGGCATCAGTGTGTGGTCACTGGGTCTCCTCCAGTAGGTATCTCAAAAGTGAGGGTCAAGTCAATAGTCTTTAAACCGGGACCTCTTAGTAAGAACATAAAGAGAGGACAGGAAAGTAAACGCCACAAATAAAGGTGTCTTATATTACTACAGCTCAAAGTACAAAGACACATACAACCACAACATCAAAAAAAATAAAGCTAGAAGCACCAATAACAAAGGCCTCCATGCCTCGAACTAGTCCCGCTCCTTTCCACCTGCTTCTGGAGCTCCACTTCCTTGTCCACCACTAGGCTGCTGCTCAAGATTTCACCGCTGCTTCTGTCTTGGTGGCTCCTCCAACGCCTGTGGATCAACTGTGCGGGGAGTCGGACAATCACGTGCCATGTGACCCTACTTTCCGCATGAATAGCACTTCCTACTCCTCGTATGACTGGCTCTGTTTCGTTTTCCTTGGACAACCGAACCTAAAACCCGAGGTCGCCCACCTATTGGCCTGGTCCTCTTGGACCTCTGCATCATCCTTCTCCTGCCTACAGATGACTCGGCTACTGACGAAAAACCCTGCGGCAAGGGCAGAAGCTCTTGAGCATGCTTAGACTGTAGAGTCGAAAGTATAAACTCCACTCTGAAGAAGGTATCAAAGTCTCCCCAGGTGAAGGTCATCCCGTTGCAAAACTGGAATATGTGGCTCCACCACCTCTAAGCTGCTCCCTGGAAGAGGCTAACAGCTAGGTACACCATCAAGTCTACGGGTGTCCCAGCTGTGTGGAGAGATCGTGCTACAAACTCCAGCCAGTGCCCAGCTGTTTAAAATCCAACTCGCCTAGAAACCTCGGAGGCCTATGACGCTGGAACTTGTGCATCACACTCAAGCGGCGTGCACTCTCTGCTGGTGTCTCAACTGATGGAGGGCCCTGTACAGAGGCCTCGCTGCTGGGTGGGCTATCATATCATACAACGCTCGGAACCCTAACTGGCTACCATCATGGGGCCATCCTGAAAGAAACAGACATGACACGGTCAAACGATTACACCTGGTGAGCTGACCTGGTTTGAGCTAATTTAAAATAAACTTTCGAAAACACACTCACAATCAGTGCTTTCGTGAAAAAAAGTCGTAAATCAGTAGTCAAGGTCCTGGTGTATGGATACGTCGGCCGCCGCACCAACACTGGACTACCGAAACTGAAGATCACACTCGGTACACTTAACACTACTGCTTCACAGAAAGGAATTATCAGAGTTCTGAGTTCTACGGTAGAACCAACTCCTCTGATACCAATTTGTCACAACCCATCCTCGGGGCCCGTGCCGTGACTACCCAAAGCCCACCTTCCATAGGCCAGGGGCTGGCGACAAGCACCAAAGGTGTAAATACTGATAAAAAGGGAAGACATTGCCTCTATAAAAGTAACAAACACCACAGAGTAAAAACGGAAGCAACACTAAGTACAAAAGAAAGTTATGGAAGGTAAATGAGCCAGAATACAAACCCAACTGAAAAGTACAACTACAACTAAAAGTAAAATAAAACTCAAAGAACAACAGCTGAAAGGTGACAAGCCGCTCCTGGATCGTCCTCCGGTTTCCTACCTGAAGGGTAGGTACAGATCTCCTCCTCAGCACTCCACGTCTGTCCGTCTCCTCCGGGCACCGACTCGTTGTGAAATCCTCCTCCGGGTACCGTCCAGCTCTACAAGCCTCAACCTCGATCAGTGATGTCCGTCATCTGCAACCAACACAACGTAGTGCGGGCGAAGCCCATGCAGGGGTGAGTATACGATACTCAGTAGGGACCCCGAGACCCCTGAAGGTCTCCCTGAATCCACAAAGGATAAACCACAAAGAAAATATAAAATCACGAAGTATCATCCAACACTACTTAGGTATATGCCCATACATATACCTAAGTCATCAAATCCAGTTCATCTCCAACTCACGAGCTCAAGTACAATCCAGTCCACTTAGGAAAGTAAAACATAATCCACACAGGAAAGTACGACCCAAACCACACATGAAAGCATAAACCAATCCACACAGGATATCAAGTCAATCAAATCGAAGATAAAGATTGAAAGTCAAGACTCAGCTCAAACCAGGATTTTATTCATGATGTCGAAACCATAGCTGTTGGGGAACTCCTCCTCTATCAAGTACAGTGGGTCTGCCGCTACAACCAAGCGCTTCCCACTAACCTTGGACTGCTGTAGTACTCCACCTATCAAGTACTGTGGGCCCGATGCTACAACCAAGCGCTTCCCACCATGGGTCCGCCGCTACAACCAAACGCCCTCCCTCATAGCCTACATAGGTACTCCTTCTATTGAGTACTGTGGGTCTGCCGCTACAACCAAGCACTCCTCCATTGTGGGTCTGCCGCTACAACCAAGCACTCCCCACTGGGCTATCCTAAACACTCTGAGTCGATTGATTAGCAGTCTTCAAGTCTCAGCCAGCTCTAGGGTTTCTACACACAGCACGCTTGTTCCGTGAGGGTCCATTCCAGGAGCCAAGAGGTCGATACATCAACTGTCATGTAGACAAGAGTTGATGTATCTCTAAGTTCCACCACGTAAATAGGAACACAACGTGATAGACGACGCGTTAATCGGACACCCGGTCTGAGAGTTATTGGCTTTTTCGTCCCAGGGTCCCGGTTGGTTTTTAAGTCAAAACCAACCCGACCGTACTCTAACTGTGTCCAAACCTCGAGTGGAGTAATCCCAAAGGTCTGTCTCACTAATAGGAACCCAACAAAGTCGACGACACGTCAATCGGACGTCCGGAGCTCAAGTTATAAGCGTTTCTGCTCCGAGGGCCCGGTTGGTTTTGTGTTCGAACCAACCCGTCTGTACCCAAAGTTCTCCAAAACCCTGAGTTTAATATACCAACACGACCGTTTCGATCCAAGGATCATTGCGCAACTGACGATGCGTCAATCGAAGGTCCGTAGCCCATGTTACAAGCGTTTGAACGAATCCGTCCGATTTTAGGGGGTTTTGGGCCCGGACCGACTCGGCCCAAGACCCCCTGGGTCGGCCCGAACCAGGTCGACCTGCCCCGGGTCCGGGTCCGGCCCACTAGGGCACGGCCCGGCCCGGCCCGGCACGGGGTCCGGCCCAGCGCGGGCGGCCCCGCCTGGCGCGGCCGGTAGGCCAGGCGTGGGCGCGGCCTGCGTGGCCAGTCAGCTCGGCCGTTTCGGCCGAGCGGGAAATGGAGGGGGGCACTGCCCCCCCCCCCCCCCTGATTGAAGAAACGACCCCCACAGGGGGGACCCGCCTCTTGGCCAGCCGGGGGTTACGACCCCCAGATTTCCGAAAACGGCCGGCTGAGTTGGCCGGCCGATGAGCCGCCGCGGGACCCCCCGTGGGTCCCGCCTTCTTTGCGCCGATGGCCGGCGGTTCCGGCCGCCCCTCCCTGCACCGCCGCGGCCTTGTCCGACCGGCGCGGCGCGACAGCATCGCGTCCCTCCGCCGCGGCCCCGCTCCGACCTCGGCCCCCTTCGGCCACAACAGCGCGACACGACGGCTCCATGCTCCTTTTCCGTGGTGAAATTCCTCGTTCCCGCGCGGTGCCGTTGCACCGCGCCGCCTTTGTCCCAAAACACAACGATGAACATCAACAAAAGGGGGAGGAGGATCGGCCGTGTTCGTTCGGTCCGACCTCCTCCCGTTAATTTGATAACAGGTGTCCAAAATAAACAAAATTGTCAAGCGAGCACAAATTTAATCCATTAAATTTGAACTTAAAACCCCTACCTCGAAGAAGGTGTTCGTCGGTGTTACGGTAGACGGTGTCGCGGTAGACGGGCGTCGTTCCGTCAACGACGGGAAGGATGAAGCCGAGGGTGGTGTCGACGTTCTTCATTCTTCGTTGGAGGAAGTGGAAAACTCTCTAAGTGCTGGGCACCATGCTTCGCTGCTATCATTCCACCGCTTGAAGAAGCCGTCCAGAACTCTTCCCCCTGGCCTCCTTTAAATAGGAGTGGTGGGTTCGTCATTGGCACGCAAGTCATAATTGGGGGATTTATGACATAGGGCCCCACTCAATTAATCCGCTGAGGTGGATCATTAAAAAGGGTGGAAGGATCCTCATTAATTAAACATGTTGGCATTTAAATTAAGGAGAGGGAGGGAAGGTTACTCACACCACAAGTAACCCAAAATAAAATAAGATTCATCCTTATTTTATGATGCCATGAATTCCGAAGAATTCAAAATTCAACTCTTAATTAAATTCATTGAATAACTTAATCAAATAATTTAATGAGAGAGTTGACTTGCAATTAAAGAGGGAGAGAGGATGTGTTACACATTAAAGATAGAGGGGGGTGTTTAATGGGTTGTTGGGAATATTAAGGAGATGGGGGCTCGTGGGGGACCCACCCCAACTTCCTCACATATCTCTTTCCCATACACTTAACCCAACAGTAATGAAATAAAAATAAATTTGTAGAACAATTTTATTTTTATTCCTCACATTTTTAACAACTCCTCCCGAGAAAACCCAACTCCCGAAAGGGTATTCTTAAGCAAATATCAGCACCACGAGTTCAACAGTGCCCTCAGAATTTGATTCCGAGCACCGGTTCAAAAGTTATAAAACTCCGCTCGTACGTTTACTGAACGTACCCGAAAAAAAGTTCGGAAAATTATTATCAGTCACCATCAACCCACTACGGTCAACGTTAGGCTCTTCCTAGGAGAAACACGCCCCAACTAACTCAACGGTACTCTCAGATTTTTAATTCGAGTTACCATTTAGAAGTTATGAATTTTACAATAAAATAATTGTCACTTAATTATTTTATTTATAGCAAAAAAATAACTTTCTCATGTGGCTTGCGCCGGACAAAGTTAGTATCTTCTTAAAGGAATCATACCCTCATGAGTTCAGTGGTGGTCTCAGATTTTTAATTCGAGTTACCATTTGTGATTTATAAGCATTTGAAAAGTAAAATAACTTTATTTAATTATTTTACTTATGGTTATGCCATTTTTGGGTTTTCTCACTGGAGGCATGCATCGACTAAACTTAAGTCACGCCTAGGGTAAACCCGTCATCCTGAGCACAATGGTGTCCTCAGATTTCTGATCTGAGTAACCGTTTAAGAGTTATTCCACTTTTTTCAGGAAAACTGCTTACATGTTAATTTAAGCTTAACAAAACTTCAGAAAAATTATTCCGGGTACACCAAGCCTCAGAATCAGGTGTCGTCAAAAACTACGTACTCATAAAATTCCAAAGAATTTAAGATTTTTTTTTAAATTTACGGGTCTTTACATTTTTGGTAAATATTGGTCTATCTAAGAGGCTTAAGGTGTGGGGATAAGTGGGGTGGTGAAGGGGACTTTTTATAAGTGAGAAGGATGACAATTTGTACATATTTATTTCTCAATATTAAAAGGGATGTAATATTTCAATAAAGTGGATCCAAAATTAATAATTACAAAGAATAAGATAAATTCAGTTCAATAAATCTGTCATACACCGATTTATAGATGTGGTTTTGTGATATCTAGTGACTTTATCTCTTTATTTAACACCTTTACTTCATTATTGCATTTACTATAATGACTAGTTTTTAGCTTGGTAACTAATTTTTATGACTAAAAATTAATTTGAACATATTATTTAATTTTTTTAATTATAATTTCAAATATTAAATTCATTTTAATGAATTAAAATTCAAAATGTGATAAAATTAACTTCAATATATATACACATAACATAATATATAAAAAATATTTATAAAAACATTTTTAAATATTAAAATACATGTTTATGCCAAAAATTATGAATTGTATTTATAATTATGATATTTATGGGTTTATAATTAAAAAATTAGGGTTATTCAATTTTTAAACCAAGGATAAACTGAATGAAATATTGTGAATACTTAATTAAAGGAAAATGAACAAAAATAGTTTTTTTTGCTAGAATAAAATATAACTTTGGATCCAAAATGTAAACCATAAATTTCTAAATTAAACTGATAATTTTGAAGTTTTTTTTAATATTTAAATACATATCATATCATGAAAAAATTTTCAAAAAATTTTAATTCAGTATTATATCATAAATATGTCATAAAAGTTATGGTATTTATAAAAACTGTATTTTTACTATTCATAAAAAATTAACCTTTTAGAAAAATCTAAAAAATTAACTCTAATATAAAATAGAAATTTTCATTGAAAAAAATATTAATTTTATTAAAATAATTTTATATCTATAAGAATATTTAATTTTAAAATAAAATCCATATTTATTAAAAAAATATTGATTTTTGTGACACAATCAAATTTATAACCCATATAGAAATTACTTATGATTTCATAAAATTGAATTATCAATTATATACGAATAACAAGTGCTTTAGAAAACCATTTTATGAAAATATACATTATTTAAAATTTAAAAGTTTATAAAAAATATTTTAACAAAAAATAAAACACATATTTTTTACCAAGAAATATAGGCATGCTTTATTTTTGTAAAATATTTATTTATAATATTTAATAGGTATATTTAATTTTATTGTTATTTAAATATTTTATATTTTTATTATATAAATTTGATGTTCTAAATTAATATATTAAAATTTGTTTTATCTTATATTATATTACTATATATAATTCATTTTTAATCAAAAGGATAATTTCTTATATAAAAGTTCATGGTGTTGCAAAATAAAACCAAAACTATCCCAAAAAATTCACCAACATGTGTCAAGTGAACATATTCACTAAAAATATCCGTTAAACCAAAACTAGAAATTTTAAAAACCATCCTCAATATCCAAGTATAACCTACACTGAACTAGTAATATGATAGGTGTGATCATAAAATTCTGATGGGTATCTTATCCATCCACCATGCATAACCTTTAAAAGTAAATTCAATTTATACTAGTTTTAAATAAATATATGAGAATAATATTTGAAAATTAAATAAAAAAATTCACATGACATTATCACTTATATATTTTTACTCAAGTTATACAATTTAAACATTTTAACATAAAAAATATTTAAAAAATTTCATGGGAATAAAACATTTGATGTAAAAGAAATTATTTCAAAACCATATATTAGATATAATCATGTTACATTAAAAGTGGAAGATAACCCAATATTTAAGGATAATTTTTAATTAAAAAAATGAAACATAAGTGATATATTTTTATGATTTTATTAGGAAAACAAATTTCATGTATTTGAAATAGTTAAGGAAAGTGGAATTTTTAATTGGAATAACTGTAAAAAGAAGAAAAACAAAATTAATAATAAACACTAAGGTAAAAATCATTAGAAAAAAGATAAAAGTGTATCATGAAGAAAACATGAAACAAATATTAATAAAATAATTAAATTAAAATCATCATGATAACACCTATTAAATTTGGTGATAATATAAGATAATAAGAAATTTAAATCCATTTAATTGGATATTGAGGTGATTCAGCTACCTAACACTAAATTTTACCCTACCTAGCCTGATTAAGAAGGAAACACCCATAATTAGAGTATATTCGATACTTGGGGTCACTAGCTAGAGAGAAATATTAAAATAGTGCCTTACTTGAACTTATATTTCCCACCAAACCACCCTAGTCATCCCATTATATAAAAATGGATGTTGGAAATAAACATGAAACATAAATAAATATATATATGTGATAAAAATAATCATAATAAACCCTCAACCATTGAAACCCTTCATAAAATAATATTCTTTTATCAATAATAACTTATAATTACACTATCCCATATCTAGTAAATTTTCATCAATATCAACTTTAACTTTTATATAAGCAACACAAAGGGGCCAAATTTAAAGGTATAACCATATTAATAAAAACTTATTTTATGAATCTAAAATTGGTTCATATAACTTTATAGAGATAAGAAGTTATAATATTGTATTTTTAATTAAAAACTAATAAAAAATTATCAAAATACTTCAAATAATCAAAGAAACCCAAAGAAAAATTGGAAGAAACTGAACACACCCATAGATTGTATGATATTCTTTAAAAACATTAATTACTTCCTTTATAAATAGGTTTAGTGTTAAAACCATCCCTTTGATTATAAGTTTTTTAGGAGATCATGTAGAGTATTTAAAGAGACACTAGATGTGTAAAATTTATAAAAAATAGATCTAGGGAATTTTGGGGTGAGAAATCACTTTTATGCTGGAAAAAATTTGTGAGAAAAATATATTCCCTTGACAATGAATCATAATATATACATACTATAACCTTGAAACTATTAAAAATTTAGATTAAATATATGTAATATTTCATGGTTTAAAATTTAAGGAGTTTTTCATGGATCAGCCTACCTCAATCATTGAATCTATTAATAATGTTGTTATTACACCATAAAGGGCCCAATAATTCAATAAAGGATCAATACAAGTTATAATTAATGGAAAAAATCAAATAAGAATCAATAAACACTAAACCCTAGGTCTTTATGACCAACTTAGCTCAAAAAATTATGAGGAGAAGTAAGAATAATAAAGGAGGAAGAGATTTAGATTATTTTATCTTAAAGTACCAGCCTCAAATATGTAAAAAAAATCTAATGAGACACCTAATATGAAGGGATAAATTATATAGAGAAACTCATAGGGTTTATAGTAGTAAAATGTGAGGATAAAGGGAATCTAAAAGGATTTAAATTATTCAATAGAAATTATAGAATTTCATATTTTTAAAAATTGGGAAGCTTACATTATTTGGCAATATAGTTTGGAAAATAGTGGACCCACCATGAAACCATAATTGTATTTTAGATGAGAACCCCACACTATTTGGTTGTAAGGTTATTCCTAACTATTCACAAGCCATTCAATAGACATAGGAGAATACACCCTATATATTATTATAATGCATGATTATTCCAAACCATACGCAAATCATGAAACACTGTTGAACTTGAAATATTATATGAGAGATTAGATTTCTTAGTTTATAATAATTTTCCTACATAGGGTTAGAGCCTACGTTTACTCTTGATCATGCATCAACTTTTTTCTTCCACTTAAACTATGATTTTTCATGTAAGTTTAACCACAAGGTTTCTAATTACTTATATAATATTAAACCACATGGATACCCCTAAAAATGTATGAGGTGCACCAGACCCATACTACCAGGTTTGATACTAAAAAAACATTAATTAAACACTAGATTTGATACAATGTGAGCTACTTAAATCTAAACAAAACATTATATTACATAATTTCCATAAATCATTACATCTCACAAATAAACACAAAATACCAAGAACATAAGGTTTAGTGTATTTTAGAATCAACTATAAAAGAAATATATTTTATGATAATTTTCAAAATTTATTCATAATTTACCCACACTAGACTATATTCTATATATCCCATAAATTACACTCATATTCATAACATAGGGAAATATAAACATAAGAAAATGGGTGAGATCAAATGCTTGGTAAGGGTAAAAATAGGTGATAAAAATCAAATATCATAAGTGATAATAATATGATAATGTGAGTATAATTAGAATACATAATAAACTTATATAAAAAAAATCATAGATCATAAATCTGGGAATAATTCATAGAATAACATAAAATTGTAGAATATCTTATAAAAGAGGCATAAACATGGAATATGACATATTCAAAAAATAAACCTAGTTAGAAGGGAGGAAAAAACATAATCATAGGAAAACATTATGATAAAACTAATTATTCTCATTCCTTTGTGAACAAACTCATTATATCCATGCATTAAAATGTGAGAAAACTCATTATGCACATCACTTTACGAACAAACTCATTTTGTCCACACATTACTATCTCATGAGATATAAAAATTAGTCAAATAATTAGAGGGAAATATAGTTCCCCACCCATAATCATCCATAAAAATGTGTGCCACATAAAACAATCACCCTCATATTATAAAGAAACCATGGATAAAAATGGGTTTCATATCCCTTTCAAATGGAATCATACAAGGAAAACATTCATAATTCCACCAACAAACATTATAAACTAATGGAATATAATTGGGTATCCAATGATACTAAATAAAAATATAGGTAGATACCATTCAATGAAGTATATATTATTTACACAATATAGATAAAGGGTATATATTTTATTAAATAATTTCCCCAATCAATTGATATATGACATTTAGGTAGATACCCTTAAATCAAAGAAATTTAAAACTGGTCATTCACAAAGGAAAGGCATCGAAAGAATAGTTATGCATATTCAAAGTGGATGGTTATAAAAGTAAATGTAGTGTTGGATCACAAAATATTACACATAATTAGGTTTCTATATATATTTGATAAAATTGAAAGTAAAGGAAATATGTAAAATTAATGGAAACTTTTATTAAAGAGGATGGGAATTATTCTAAAAAATGATATAATTTTTTTGGGGAAAAATTATCAAGGAAAAATATTTCAATTAAAAGGCCATTTTGTATAAAAGGAGAAAATAAAGTTCCATGAAATGAAATATTATAGGGGAATAAACCAATATTAGAAGAAAAAATTTCAAGAATAATCATTATAAACAAAACAAGGGAGATGTGTTAATAAAAACCCTTATAACTTTGGTACCTTTTGATCGAAATTAATATAAATAAAGAAAATGATATGGTTCTTTAGAAACCTTGAATTAAAATAATATGTTAAAATAAAACCATTAGGAATTAATCACACCCTATTAAATAAATTATGGAACATAGTAAGAATTATATCTCAATAAATTAATTTTGAGATAATGAACCCCTTATAATGGCAGTAATGTAAGAATCAAAAGAAAATAAGAAGGTTACCATGAAATGGAAAAAAATAAATGAAAAATATAAATTATACATGAAGGTAGATAGGGTAGTTAATACATTATATAAAATGAAATATAGTGCGCAATATAAAACATGTATCAAGGAATTGAAAATATAGATAAATAACCCTTATAGGATAAGAAACTCGTTAATAAGAACCCTGTGAAAGGGTGTGATTGAAATTAAACCTCAATTACCATGAATAAAATATAAATCATGATATTAAATATCTAATAGGATGTATAAATAAATTAGGTTTATAAATCAAAACATGTGTCAATAGAAAGTAAATTGAGATGAAATGCCCTTACCATAAATCCCGCTTAGTCGAACATGCTCTAACCACCTGTAAATATAACATAATATTATTAATAAATAATTTTAGAGATTAATTAAAATATATTAACCTTTATAAAAATATTTTATAACCATTTATCATTAATATATTACCTAATTATATATTATTTTTATCATCGGATGTTAGGATTTTTTAATTTTTGTTTCATACAAGTTTTACAATAATGGGGTTGATTCTCACTTATTGGTTCAAAGTTCATAATTCTTAGATTATTCAAAATATAATAATAATTTTTCTTAAAGGATTACTTATGTAAAATTTTGTTAGGTTAAGTATAGGGATATGGTATGTGAAAAAGTAAATTGTGATGAACTAGTTTTGATGACTTTAATGATCAAAAGGTGGTATATTAATAAATATATTAAATTTTACTAACACATTTACAGAATAATAAAAATATATTAAATAAATTATTATTACATTATATTATAATTATAAAAAATTTCATTATAATTCATTATATAAATATTATAACATCATTCATATAGGTGGTAATACCAACCCAAATGAGAGGGTAATATAATGATTTAGCGAGTAAGGAAATGTTTTTATATAATGTTAGTATAAATTTTATAGAATATTAACATATAATAAATATTATTTAACATAATTAAATTCATTCTTATAACCATCCATGTAGGGTGGTTAGGATAAATTAAATTCATCATTCATGAAGGTAGCAGTCTTCACCTACGCACGATTAACAATCCCATTTCTCAAAAAATGGGATTGAAAGAAGGTAAATGATAAATTATAACTTAATAATTAAAATTGTTAAATATTAAACATATTCATTTATCAAATCTTTCCTTGTTACCAACCATGAATTGCGGTGCGGAAAAATGAACCACATTGCTTCATTGATCCAATAGTCTGCATGTACGCATGATCAATGTTGTTTTGTTTTTCTTAGTAGATTGGAATGATTGAATAATGGTTGGTAAAATAATAAAATAACATTATAGTATATTAATAATTCTGGTTTATTTATATTAATTTTTCTGGCATAGTTTTTTAACAGAAAAATCAAGAAGAAAAGGATAAGTCGTAAGATATACTCACGTTCAAAACTTGAGATTTCTCTTTGGAAATATCCTTGGGAATAGAGGTTTTATTCTAAGTAATTGATACTAGAATATAATGAAATTGATAGAGGATTATATGAGGATAAAATGGATGATTTTTAAAATGAAATTATAATTCATAGGTGTATCATGATGTGGTGTAATTGATCCCCTATCATAATTGAATAGAACATTAGTTTTGGGAGTACCCATTATTTTTCAATAATAGAATGTTACTATTCAAAGTTCAAAGGTTAAAAAAGTGATAAATGATGATTTTTTTGACAATTTAAGGTCTATAAATCTCTCAGAAATACATTTGTGAGGAAAATTTGTGTGCTTTTAGGCTTTTTTACATTACGTTTTAACTTTTACAATAATTAATTTTTACCTTAGTAACTAATTTTTAACCTCTATGACCAGTTTTAATGACTAAAATAGAAATTGACATTATTAAATAATTTAGAAATTATAATCTATAATATATAATTAATTTAATCAAGAAAAATTTATATGGTTGAAAAAATTTAATTTCAAAATAAATAGACATAGCGCCTAAAAAGAGTTTTTAAGAAATGTGTGTTTTTAACATTTAATTTATATACTGGATAAAATTGTAAATTTTATTTATTCTTATAACATTAATTGGTTATTTATAAAATATATAAATGTTATGTAACCTCAAAATTTATCTAAACCTAATTTTACCAAAACATTATTTAATTGAAATTAAAACCAAAAATAGTTTTTCTATTGGAACATATTATTTATATCCTTAAAATATTAATCTGAGTATTTATAAATTTAATATAGTATTTATAAATGATTAATTTTACTCTTTAAATAAATTATATATTATGAATCATTTTTAATATGTTTTTAAATTACACTTTCTTTTTGATATAGTCATAATTTCTATGGTTTTAGTAAAAATTGTATGTTTCATTGTAAACCAAAAAATAAATTATTTTAGAAAAATAGATAAAAATAGAACAAAGCTAATTTTGAGATGATGAATTAATAAATTAAGTTAATTTTACAAAATATAAACTATAAAATTTATAAATTATGTTTTAAATGAAAAAATCATTATATTAATAAAAACTAATTTTATGGAAAAATGATGTTTTTAAACATTAAATATTATTAATATTATTTCATATAAATTTATAATTTAAAGAATATAATAATTTAAAATTAGTAAATTTAATTTATTGAGATAAAATATGAAACATTTCAAAAATAGTTATTTGATAAAGAAAGATCCTTAATATTAAATTATATTAATTTTTTATCCTTTAAATGTAAGAATTTTTAGTTGATTAATATCATTTTATTTACTAGAGTTTTTATTAGTCTTATAATTTACTTAATAATATTAATATAATATATTGTATATTGTTTTAGTTCAGTGTTTCATGTGAAACATTCTAACAAACATACTGTTAATCTAGAGAAAAATTTTCTTGATTTTCGAGGTGTTACATTCTACCCCCTTAAATAAATTTCATCCTCACAATTTTAATTATTACTCACTAATTAAAGTAGGTGAGAGTATTCTTATCATATTTATCATTCATGATATAACTTATTATATGAAATCTACCTTACTCTCGTAGTATATACTAATTTAATTATATTTCTTCAAACAACATAATCATCCATACTGTCATATACTCAGGTATGTATATACCCTAATCATACATTCACCAAAATATACCTTTCCCAAAACTATATAAATCTCCAATAAATTAGTCCATAGTAAAACCACATATTCTTCAATAAATTAACACTACCATTAACCCTAAAATAGTATTATTCTCTAGATCATAAAATCACACAGTAACCAATATATACCACAATCCCAAAAATGTGATGAACTTTGAAAAAATGTCATGAATCAATTATCAATACCAAGGTTACAAATACTATATAACATAGATTTTCAAAATCAATAAATCCTTTATTATCTCAACACCAAGAGTATATTAATCCTAAATGTTATCTATCCCTCAATCATGTGTTCTTAAATAGTTATCTTAAAAAATATAACCTTATTATAAATTAAATTTTCTAAGTTATTGATACAATATAATATATGTTTATAAACCTTTAATGAAAAATTAATAAAGAAAAATCCATATATTTTTTATATAATCTTTTTAAATTTTAGAATATACCAGAATATGATCAGAAAAATATCACTCACTAATGAAAATAAATAAGATTCTAAAGATTTAATTGCTATTAAGATATCAACCTCACTACCTTAGGTAATATTAGGAAACTCAAATTTTTCATCATAACAGGTATATACTAAAATTCTAAACCATTTAAGTATGCTCACTTATTCGATTATAAAACATAGTAGTTTCTAGATAAATTCCTTTCTTAGATTTATTTTTATTATTCTGTCTCAACCAAATACTAAAAACCAAAATTATTATGATAATATCATAAATATGAATATGATAACATCAATTGGAAGATGTCTTCCCAAATAAAATCTTTAATTTTTAACATATGATACTTTTGGTTCAACTTATGACTCTCTTTGTTCAATACTTGGTTATCTATGGTAATTTTATCATTAGGTTCTCTAAAATAGTTAGTTAACATCATAATCAAATCCTTAATAATGGTTTATTAAAGATAATGTGAATTAACTGTAGAATATACCTCAGGAGCACCAAATTGGGTGTGAAATTAGGCCTTCTTTCATGCACTAGGAGATGATATATTTAATACCAAATCCACCCTTTTCAGAGTTATTACCCTTAGGTACATCTATGTTAAAGTATGCATCCACAAGTAATATTCAGATAGGGATTCCATTTTTAGTAAAACCACATATTTAAAACTTCACCCAAATTTCAGGATTTTATTCAACACATAAACTTATCCCTAGTATTATCAATAATGTTATCTTATCCTAATCCCAAAAAATAAATAAACTAATCCTAAA
The DNA here is from genome assembly GCA_963277665.1 of Viscum album. Lineage (NCBI taxonomy): Eukaryota > Viridiplantae > Streptophyta > Magnoliopsida > Santalales > Viscaceae > Viscum > Viscum album. The sequence continues at coordinate 603,256,995 of OY728148.1, forward strand.
AAACAACTATAATAATCCCTAAAAATAACTAAAATAATCCAAAAAAATAATTAAACCCTGTTTTGATACAAATTGAGGTTTCCTAGACCCGCACTCATAGGTGTGATGCTAAAGAAAATTATTTAAACAAAATATTTGATAAATAGTGAGATGATAGCAGCTAAAAATAAATATTATTTTACATAATTTCTATAATTTAATAATTACGTATACAGAATAGATATAAAATCCCAATAATGGAAGGTTTAGTGTCTTTGAGAATCAATTACATATGAAACTTGGTTTACAAAGCTTATAAACATTTATCCATAATTGTTCCATTATAGACTCCATTTTGGATTATTATAAATTAAGCTCTTCTTCCTAACCTAGGGAAATTGAAACATTAGAAGATGGGTAACCTCAAATTCTCAGTAAGTGTAAACATAAGGGATAAAAAAAAGATCACAAGTGAGAATATGATGAAAATATAGGTATAATCAGGATATATAAGAATCATATAACCAATAAATAATAGATCATAAATCATGGAATAAATAATTTCATAGAATAAAATTATAGAATATCTTAGATAATAGTTATAAACATGTAATATAAAATAGCCTAAAAATAATAAAATATAAAAAAAAAATTACAATTATAATCATAAGAAAAACTCATGAGAAAACTCATTATGACCATGCCTTTGTGAAAAAAATCATTATGCATACACATTAAATCATGAGAAAACTCATTATTCCAATTACTTTTAAAAAAATCATTATTCCCATACAATAAAATATGAAAACACTCATTATTATCACTCTTTTTTGAACAGAATCATTATGTCCACACATTACTTTCTCATGAGATATAAAACTTCATAAATTTATTAGAGGGATATATAAGACCCCTCCTATCATCATTCATACATATTTGTTCCATATAAAATCAATCATCATCTTATCATAAAGAAACCATGGAAATGAAATTGATTTTATATGCATTTCAAATGGAATCATATAAGGAAAACATTCATAATTCCATCAACAAACATGATAAACCTATAGAATGTAAATGATTATCCAATGATAGTAAATAAAATTTTGGATAGATATCATGTTGAGTCAATAATGTTTCCTTATGACTTTTCAATTCCTCTATGTTTGGAAAATCACAAACAGTTTATCTTAAGGAAAATTACCTTTCCCTAAGAATTATTTTCTTAATGAAAATTTCCCTTCTCTAAGGAAATTTTTATGCTTACCTTGGTTTTCATTATCTCATTTTAAGCTCTCTAAAAAACAAGTTCATTTTATTTCTAACTCAAAAATTTGGATCCTTATTAAAAAGCTCACAATATTATAGTTCCTTGAATATGGAGTCTTCTGTTTCTAGATTCCAAAATCTCTGAAATTCAGATTTTTAAATCTCCAAAATTTAGATTCCAAAATCTATGAAATTCATATTTCTAAATATCTGAAATTCAGATTCCAAATTCATTGAAATTCAGACTCCAAATTCTATGAAATTCAGACTCCCAATTCTCTAAAATTCAGACTCTGAATTCTCTAAAATTCAGACTCTGAATTCTCTGAAATTCAAACTCTGAATTCTATGAAATTATGACTCTGAATTCTCTGAAATTCAGACTCGGAATTCTATGAAATTCAGACTCTGAATTCTCTTAAATTCAGACTCCGAATTATATGAAATTTAGACTTCTAATTCTCTGAAATTCAGACTCTGAATTCTTTGCAATTCAGACTCCTAAGCCTCTGAAATTCAGACCCTGAATTCTCTGAATTTCAGACTCCAAATTCCTCAGAATTTAGATTTTGAATTCATTATAATTAAGACTCCAGAATCTATAGAATTTAGATTCTGAATTCTTTGAAAAACAGAATCCGAATATTTATGTTTTATAGAATCTGATTTATTTATATGATTAGACTCCTAATTCTATTTTTTCCCTAGACTCCAAATTTTCATATTTGGTTAAGTTAATACATTCTCCTTACACATTATATTATTATGAATCTATTTTTTGAAATCTGTTTCCAACTAACTGTTTATTGAGTGACACAATTATATGTCCCTCCAAAATTCAAGGAAAAATATGACCATTGGAGGAGGGATCCGACTGTTGAAGTTTTTCCTCTAAATAGGAACTCATTTGAACAAGCTAATTATCATTCCATGATACTAGAGATTACATGATGTGAAGTGATTTCTAGAGAGAGAAAGAATCCCATGAATTGTGAATTTCTGAACATCTTATTCATCCTACTTGGTGTGACTTCGATTGTTGCTAAGTACAATTGAGGTCTTCTGGGGATGGAAAGACAGAGGTGCCGACTACCTTAAAGTTCGAGAGCTAGCAGGGATAACAAGATAGATTCTGATATTCCTATCGAGGTATTACCCTGGTGTGGGTAAGATAGACTTTCTTGAAAGTATAAATCAAGGGACCTTTATCCAAGGTTTTTAGATACCTTACACTTTGGGTTAAAATATTTCCTACTTGTTAATTGTTTTTGTTTTAAGTTTTATTTCAACTTTATTTTGATAAAGGAAGAAAGTATAACTTTTTTTAATACTTTCTAGTACTTTAATTACTCTGATTAATAAAATTATATATACTTTAAGGATGAATCTTCATTTAATAAAGTTGTTCTTAAGTTTCATTTCTGTAATCATATTTCGTGACTCTAATAAAGTTTTTTTTCATAGAACTAAACGAGGATCTGTGAATTTACCTTCTTTAACTTTGTTAAACATAGTTTTCTTTAAGGTTAAAAATGAATGTTTTTAAACTTATAATTCAACCGCATCTTGTAATTGATAATCTACATATACTATTTCGATCCTACAATTGGTATTAGAGTAGGTCTCTGAAATAATTATACTCACATATAAGTTTTTTTGATCAATTTTTTTCCTATTTCTAAATTCTTCTTGCTTAAATTTTCTTGTTTAAGTTTTACTTAAATATTTTTATCTTTGTTTATAAACACTTACTACTTATAAGTTTTTTGGATAGATATTTTCGTATAGAATGTTAGGAATTAATGTCGATTCCATTGAAAATTTAAATCCTACCAGACCACCTATTTTTGATGGTAATGATTATGAATATTGGAGAGATATAATGAAGACCTTTTCCATTAACACTGGAGTAGATAATTTTTTTATGCTTACTAGTGATTACAAATTTCCATATAAGGAAGTCAGAACCTTTACTAACCAACAAAAATTAGAATATCAACGAAATTAAAAGGTACACAATACTTTGTTGTGTTATATGACCAGGAACATAGATAGTCAAATATCTTTTTTTGAAGCTTCCAAATTTATCTTGAATAAACTTGAAGTTACAAATTTTGGGACTTCTAAAGTGATAGTGACTTGAAGATCTATGTTGAGGGCTGAATATCATGGATTCTTATTTCCTTATGGAGAACGAGTTTTCAAAGTGCAAAAAAGATTTATGACTATTGTAAATAGTCTTCAATCTATGGGAGATAAAGGTCATGATGATGAATTTCTTGTGGACAAGATAATTGATATCATGCCAAATGAGTAGGAATAAAAAAGAACAGACATTGATAAAAGTAGAAAAGTTACTCAAATTAATCTTGATGAGCTATTTGGTACTCTCTTACATAATGAAACAATAATAAAGAGAGATTATGCTATGAATAAGAAGAATAATGGCAATAGAAGTGTAGATTTTACTACTACCAAAGTCAAGACTCCAGAAAGGGTTATAGGATCTAAAGCTAAGGAAGCTGTTGTTCTATCTGAATCAAGTGACAGTGAACATTACGAAAATGAGTTAGCTAATCTTGCTCTAAGGATGAACAAGATAATGAGAAAGAAAGATTTTCATTACAGATATAAGAATAAAGATAGAAAGGAGAAGAAAGATTCTGAAGTAACCTGTTATAAATATAAAAGATCTGTACATATCAGACCATATTGTCCTATGCTTAAGAGAAAAGAGAAAAAGGAAAAACATTCCAAGTAAAACAGGAAGAAGTATTACAAGACTAAGGCTAAGAAAGTCTTGAAATAAAATGATACATGGAGTGCCAATGGTGGTGAATCTTTAGACGAATATTTAGATTATAAATCTTATGGTTAGAAGAATATTGGTCTTATAACCAGAGTACCTATTAAAAATCATTGTCTTATGTCTAAGGTATACAATACTGAATCCTTAACCAATATGTCTTTAAATAAAAAATTTCTATAATGAAGAATATTATGAATCTTTAGATGATGAAACTTCCTCATCAGAAGATAATACCTTACCTTCATTTGAATAAGTTTCTATATTTGATAAACTACTTGATAATGAAAATTGTAAGATAAAAAATAAGTTAGAGAAAGAAAATTCTAGAATTTATGTTCTAACTAAAGAAGTATTAGATCTTTCTAAAGATCTTGATCAGAAATTTTTTGATTTTGAAATAGTTTTAAAAAACCTTATGGAAGTTAATTCTGATAAGGATAAATTTCCTAAGGACCATGAAAATGTAATTTATAAGAAAAATATTTTAGAGGCTTACTCTAGTTCTAAAACTAATAACTTTGAGGATACGAACTTGGTTATTAAACTAAATTTAGAAATATTTTCCTTAAGAAAATGTCGGTCAAACTTTACCTCAGGTAAGGAAAACTTTGACAAAATGTATTCCCAAATTCATCCTCTAAGTAATAGTTCTGGATTTGGTTATACCCACTGGTAACCAGTTTTTAGTAATAACTACTTTTCTCCCCAAAGTGCTCCATTTTTTACTAAGTGTCAGTGTGGTGGAAATTGGGAGAAATTTTTTTCTTTAAACAATACCCAATATTTAGGTTTTTATAAAGCTTATTTTTTTAAGAAAATGTGGATTCCTAAAATTTTACTTTCTAAAATTTCCAGATCCAAGAATGTTTGGATTCCAAAAGTCTAACTCTTTTATTTTTAGGAAAATAAATAATGTACCGACAAAAAAACATGGTTCATATATAGTGGATGATCTTGAAATATGAATGGTAACAAAAACATCTTTGAGAAGATTATCAAGACAAAATGAGGAAAACTAACTTTCAAAGATAATGATTCGGGAGAAATTATTGGTATAGGTAACATTATAATTATTGGAAAAAAATTTATTTCAAATATTTTATTTGTTAAAGGTATTAATCACAACCTCATTAGCATAATCCAATTATGCGATGAAGGTTACCTTGTGAATTTTAGGAATATTAAATGTTTAGTACACAATTCCAAGGAAGAGTTTATTCTTTTTACCCATAGGAAAGAGAATGTATACTCACTAAACATAGAATACATTAGGAGTAAAGATATACCTTTCCTTAGTGCAATGAAATATCAATCTTGGTTATGGAATAGAAGGTTAGGACACTGTAACCTTAGGAACCTATGAAAAATCTTAAAGAAAAGACTTCTTAAAGATCTACCAGATCATGGATTTTATTATTCAAAAGTTTGTGATCCTTTTCAATATAGAAAGCAACATAAATCCAGTTTTAAATCAATCAATGAAGTCTCAACTTCTGATGAATTATAGTTAGTGCATATGGATCTTTTTGGTCCAACACAAACTAAAAGTATTGGAAGAAAATATCATGTATTTTTTTAGTTGATGATTATATTAGATTTACATGGGTCTATTTTCTAACAAAGAAATCTGAAGAATTTTCTTATTTCAAAACTTTTATAGCCCGAGTTAAAAATGAGAAAAACCTTCATTTTATAAATATTCACAGTGATCATGAAGGAGAATTTTAAAATTTAGATTTTAAATCTTTTTTTTAGTAAAAAGGAAATACTCATAACTTTTTAGCTCCAAGAACTCCTCAACAGAATGGTGTTATTGAAAGAAGAAATAAAATTATTCAAGAGAAAACTAGAACCATGTTGATTGAATAATATATTGCTAAAAACATTTGGTTTGAAGCTGTTAGTACTACTTGTTATACTATAAATCGAGTTTTAATCAGACATTTTCTTAACAAAACACCTTATGAATTGTGGACCAGTTGAAAACCTAGAATTTCCTACATAAAATTATTTGGTTGCAAAGTATTCATCCTGAATACTAAAGATAACTTACATAAATATTCACCCAAATTTGATGAAAGAATTTTCCTTGGCTAATCCACTACTTCTAAGGCTTATATGGTTTTTAATAAAAAAGCTTGTACTGTTGAAGAAACAGTGCATGTTAAATTTGAAAAAACTGATCTATTTATTTTTAAACAACCCCAACCTATATCCTCGGATTTGTTTTCAAAAAATTATTACCATCCTTTTATAGAATATTCTTCTAATAAGGAAAATGTTCAAGAAAACATTTCTGAAGCATTTACCCCAGAATTTTTTCTACCATATGTTTTCAAACAGTTTTTACAAAATCCAAATCAGTTGTTTCTTAAGAATCATCCCAGTGATAATATCATTGGTGATGTAAATCAACCTATAAGGACGAGAGGTTACTTATGAAATGAAGTAAAAAATCTATCATTACTTTCCTAATTAGAACCAAAAATCAATGATGAATATTTAGGTGATGATGATTGGATTAAAGCCATGTAAGATGAGATAAATGAATTCGAAAGGAAAAAAGTTTGGACCTTGGTTGAAATATCTAAGGAAACTTCTGTAATTATAGTAAAATGCGTTTTCTAAAATAAGTGTGATGAAAATAGAATCATAGTAAGAAACAAATATAGATTAGTTACTAAAGGATATAATCAAGAAGAAGGAATAGAATATGAAGAAATCTATGCTCCAGTATCTAGACTTGAATCTATTCATATTTTACTTGCCTTTGCACCATTCTTTAATTTCAAACTTTTTCAAATGGATGTAATGTGTGCTTTCCTTAATGTTTATGTTCAAGAGAAAGTTTATGATGAAAAAATCCTAGTTTTGAAGACACAAAACATCATGAACATGTTTTTAAACTTACCAAAGCTTTATATGGACTTAAACAAGCCCCTAAAGCCTTATATGATATACTTATAATATTTTTGTTACAAAACAATTAGGTTAAGGGAACTGTTGATCTAAATATTTTTATAAAAAAAGATAAGAAAAATGTTTTAATTGTTCAAATTTATATTGATGAAATTATATTTGGTTCAACTTAGAAATATTTAACTCATTTGTTTGCAAATATAATGAAATATGAGTTTGAAATGAGTATGATGGGTGAGTTAACATTTTTCCTAGGTTTTCAAATTTCTCAGAAACCAGAAGGAACTTATATATCACAACATAAGTATATTAAAGATCTTCTTAAAAAACATGGATATGAAAACACTAAAAGTATAAGCAGTCCAATCGGTACCTCAAATTTTCTTGATCTTGATGAAGCTGGGAAACTAGTAGATCAAACATCATTTGGAGGTATGATATGAAGTTTACTATACTTGATAGTTGGTTTTACAAACTTAATGTTTTCAGTATACTTATGTGCAATATATCAACCTAATCCAAAGGAATATCATTTAAAAGTAGTAAAAAGAAATTTTCGCTATTTAAAGGGAACCATGGATTTAGGACTTTTCTACACTTTTGGAAATGATATTGTTTTAAAAATATTTTCAGATGCTGATTTTGGTGTATATAGAATGGATAGAAAAAGTAAATCCAGAACTTTTCATTTCTTAGGAGATTCTCTAGGTTCTTGGTCATGCAAGAAGCAACACTCAGTAGTACTCTCCACTACTAAAGCTGAATATGTAGCAGCTAGAAGTTGTTGTGATAAAGTATTGTTGATGCAACACACACTCACAGGCTATGACATGAGTTTTACCAAAACATGGATATTGTGTGATAACACTTCTGCCATTTACCTAATTAAAAACCCTGAACATCACTCCCATGAAAAAAACATAGATATTAGGCATCACTTTCTTAGGGATCACAAATAAAAAAGAGATATCATTCTTCAATTTATCAGAACGCAAGATCAACTTGCTTATATTTTCACAAAATCTTTACCCTTCGATAGATTTGAATATATTAAACAAAAGTTTGGAATAATAACTGTAAGGTAATCTTCCATATTAACTTTTTATTGAAACCTATATCCTTACATTAAGAAACTCCTTTTCATAGGGGGAGTACATTTTCTTGGTAACCAAAATATTTTTCTTCATTCAAATTTTTTGTAACCAAAATTTTTTCTTAATCAAATTTCTTCATTTCCAAAGTTTTTTCTTAAACAAAATTTTTTGGAACCCAAAATTCCAGAATAAAAAATTTTCCTTTATTTAATAAAATTTTAAAGAATATAAAGTTCGTCAAGAAGAATATTTTTCATTAATGACAATTTTCCTAGAAATCTAGAAGGTATGTTTCCTTAATTTTTTGTCATTGAATATTTTATTTGTTGGTTTTTTTATTTTGTTTTAAGAAAAATTTTCGAATTAACTTTCCTTAAATTCGAATTTTTACCTTAAAGACCTCAAAAAATAGGAACCAACCAAATCCTTATTCAGCTTTCATCTCAACCGTCAGATCAGATTTTGTTTGTTTCAAACATTAGATCAAATCAAGAATTCTAACCATTGCTTCAATGCCTATATAAAGGCCCCCTATTCCTCATCCCACATTGGTTTTCAAGTCTTCTCGTACTGAAGCTCTACCTCTCTTCAAAAAGCTCGTTCCGCTTTTCCATTTTCTCAGAATACGAATGTCTTTAGAAGCCTCTCCAATAAAACAAATGTCTTCAGCTAAGGAAATCACAGAGTGGAAAATATACAGATAAAGGTTAGTTGATCCGAGATTCTTCAATAAGTATAATTCCCTAATTACACAAAATATCAAGTTCAATTGATGGGAGAGTCTTTGCGTAGCCAAATCGAAAAGTCAGGATCCGGTTTACCCACAGTTACTTGTTGAGTTCTATGAGACAGTAATCTTTTATAATGAAGGTGGAAGAGAAAATTTTTCATTCAAGAGTTATGGAAAAACCTATTCCTTATACTTCAACAAGGAAGCAAGTATTATTGTAGTACCGTATGAAGGAGAAGCGATTTTATGCACTCATAAGATACTAGATTAGTCAGGAATCTTTGAGAAGGATAATGCAATAGAGTGACTTAGACTCAAAGGAGTGAAGTCACTGAATATTAACCATATCTCAACAAACTTAATATTTATTGAACTATGAGTACATGAATTTTTCATTTCGAGAAAATGAGATAATGACTCCTTAAAGAAAAGTGACATCTTTATTCTAGTTTTTTTGGTTAACTTGAGGAAGATAAACTTGGTGAAGTATATTTTGCTGACAATCACCTATATCAATGATAAAACTCTAAAATATCAAATCATTATGTATCTATCTATTCTATCTAAGATTATAGTCTTATGATTATAATCATTCAAAATTCCTTACAGTTCTAAGACATGAAACTTCAAGATTTTATTTTTAAGTGGTGAAACCTTAAGGAGAATGAAATTTGGATTCAATATCAAGTCTGGAGAATTTTATGATCTATCTGAGAGTGAGATTAAATCCTTAGAAAAGAAATTGGAAGTATCAGAGACTTACAATAAATTAAAGAAGAAGGGAAATAAAAAATAACTGAAAATCAAAGAGAATCCTTCAATTCTAGAAATTTTGTCAGCACCCCCCAAACCAAAGAAGATAAAAAACTTTCCCTGATGAAGTTATAGAAAAATGGAGGGAACATAAAAAGGATAAGAAAGAATGAGATCCTAGTTTCAGCCAAGCTAATAATGAGGCAAAGTCCCTAAAGATTAAAACTATTGAAGAGATAGAGAATAAAGAAAAAGATAAGAAACAAAAGTATAAAATGTCTGAAGCTAAGATTGTTGAAGCACTTCTCAAGGATAATGAGAAAGACTCTGAACAGATTTAGGTATCAGAATCCTTTGTCAAAGAACCAATACCAGTAGATACTCTAGAAAAGAAATTCATAATTCCAAAACCTAAATTGGAATAAGAAATAGTTCAGGAAGAAGAAGTATAAGAAGAATAATATGAAGAAGAAGAAGAAGACAGTGATAATGTGATAAAGAAAGTTAAAGAATATCATGAGAAGGAAAGTCCTTCTAAAAATATTTTGATTCGGAATTCCCAGGTTGAATAAAGTAAAACAATTTCTCAAGGAAAATAGGATGAGGTTTAGGAAGAGTTTAACAAACCTTATGATGATGAAATTAGCAATCATGACTTTATTGAACCTGATGATCTTAAGGGAGATGCTGGGAAAGAAGAGATTGATGAAGATGAAATTTTCCAACTTTCAGATAGTGAGAATGAATCTCCAAAGGATGTGGAGACTATTTACAAAGTAGACAAAGGAAAATAGGTGATTGATAATACACCTAAGAAGGATTTGGTGGTTAAGAAGGATGCTGGATCATCCAATAGGAAGTCTATAGAGATAGAAAAAGAATCTTCACCTACAAAGGAATCAGATTCCGAATCGTCTTCTATGGGTCCAGACTTTGTGGTACAATCCATGAAAAAATTAATAGACAACATAACCTTGTTTCTGAGTATTGAATTGAGGTGTCAGATGCTTCAACATTCCTTTAATCAAAAGTCATATTCTGTAATCATGCTCATGGAAAAATTCATCAAGCTTGAGGTTGATTTCAAAACCTTCTACATCGGTTATGATGCTCATAAAATATCTTGTAAGGAAATTATAAAATGGTCTAAGAGAAAAATTTAAGATATTATAATCTTTGATGACTTCCAAGAATTAGTGAAATATTCCTTCTATAAGTCAAATGACAAGATAGAGAACCTTACAAAAAGTTTCACAGAGAAGATGAACCATGAACAAGTAGCTTAGAAGCAAGAAGATAAAGATCTGAATGGGAAGCTAAATTCAGTTTCCTTAAATTTGATGTGAGAAAGGGATCCCAGGATAGATTTTGAAGAAAAGTTAAATCAGCAAGAATAGATACTAAAGTATCAGGAAGAAATCCTTAAATACCAGGAAGAGAAAATCAAGGCTCTGGGAAAGAAAAATTAGGATCAAGAATAATTGCTCAAAAGGTTTGAGGAAGATCATAAGGAGCTTAAGAATATGAAGGCTACTATGAAAAAGTTCATGCCTAAGGAAAATAAGGATAAATAATTTCTCCTTTCAAATCTGATCTTTTGTTTTATTTCCTTTCTTGTATCAATTTTCCAATCTTAATGAAAAATCTTGTTATTCTTTATTTGTTTTGTTGTGTATAGTTATAATATTTTAGGTACTATTTTTTTTCATTTTCTCTATTCCTTTTTTAAAATCACAAAGGGGGAGAAAATAATGATAAAAAGAATACTACATATAAAGAAGAGAATTCTCTAAGTAAGGGGGATTTTAAATAAGGGGGAGTTTAATTAAAGAAGACTTTTGTATGCAAGAAAAAGTAAAATCTCTCTAAGGAAGTCAAGAATACGATCCTTAGGGATTTCAAAACCTAAGGGAGAGTCAGTCGTATTTATCATGATTCATAAGTAAAGAGATATATTTTTTTCTTTTAAATATCATAAAGAAAATTATTAGTCCTTATATTATTTTTCAAAATGTTGTTTGTGCTTTACAAAAGCGGGAGATTATTGAGTAAATAAGGTTTCCTTATGAATTTTCCATTCCTATATGTTTTGAAAATCACAAACACTTTATCGTAAGGGAAATTACCTTTCCCTAATAATTATTTTCTTAATGAAAATTTACCTTCACTAAGAAATTTTTTATCCTTACCTTGGTTTTCATTATCTCCTTTTAAGTTATCTCAAAACCAAGTACATTTTATTACTAAGTAAAAAATTTGGATCCTTATTAAAAACCTCAGAATCTTATAGTTCCTTGAATATAGAGTCTTATGTTTCTAGATTTTGAAATCTCTAAAATTCAGATACTGAAATATATGAAATTCAGATTTTGAATTCTCGAAAATTCAGACTCCAAATTCTCTGAAATTTAGACTCTGAATTATCTAAAATTTATACTCCAAATTATTTGAAATTCAGACTCCGAATTCTCTGAAATTCAGATTCCAAATTCTCTGAAATTTAGACTCTGAATTCTGTGAAATTCATACTCTGAATTATCTGAAATTCATACTTTTAATTCTCCAAAATTCAGACTTTGAATTCTTTGAAATTCAAACTTTGAATTATCTAAATTTTAAACTCTTAATTACTTTCAGACTCTGGATTACTCAGAATTTAGACTCAAAATTCCTTAAAATTCAGACTCTAAATTCATTAGAATTCAGACTCCAGAATCTAAATAATTCAAATTCTGAATTCCTTGAAAATAAAATCTGAGAATTCATGTTTTATAGTATCTGATTTGTTTATATGATTAAACATTGAATTCTATTTTTTCCCCAGACTCCAAATTTTCATATTTTTTTAAGATAATCCATTTTCCTTACATATGTTATTATTATGAAATGATGTCATGCAATCTGTTTCCAACTAACCCTTGGTTGAGTGACATGTGTAAAAGTCCCTCTGAAATTCACGAAAAAATATGACTGTTGGAATAGGTAGTCGACCATTGATGTTTTCCTATAAATAAGATCTCATTTGAATGAGCTCATTATCATTCCAAGATCCTACAGATTATATATTGTGAAGTGATTTCTAGAGAGAGAAAGACTCCCATGCCTTGTGCATTTTTGAACATCTTGTTTAGCCTACTTCGTGCGACTCTAATTGTTGCTGAGTACAATCAAGGGATTCTGGGGATTGAAAGACAGAGGTGTTGACTACATTAAAGTTTGAGGTCTTTTGAGGATATCAAGACAGATTTCAATATTCCTATCGAGGGATTACCCTGATATGGGTAAGATAGACTTTCTTTAAAGTATAAATCAAGGGAAATTTATCTAAGGTTGTTAGATACCCTACTCTTTGGGTTAAAAGATTTCCTACTTGCAACTTTTTTTTGTTTCAAGTTTTATTTCTACTGTATTTTGATAAAGGAAGAAAGTATAACTTTCTTATACTTTATGGTACTTTATTTACTATAATTAATGAGATTCTATATTCTTTTAAGATAGAATCTTCCTTTAGGAAAGTTGTTATTAAGTTTCATTTCTGGAATCATATTTCCGGACCCTATGCAAGCTTGTTTCATAGAACTAAAAGAGGATCTATGAATTTACATTGTTTAAATTTATTAAACATAGTTTTTCTTAAGGTTAAAAATGAAAGTTTTTAAAATTAAAATTCACCCCTCTTATGATTGAGAATCTACATATACTATTTCTGTTAGGTCCACTAGGCTGAGTACCCTGAGAGGGGGGGGGGGTGAATCAGGGTATGACTAATGCAAAAATAATGCCCGTTCTGATCTTGTATCACTGTTAAGAAAAACACTATTATCTCACTTTCCTATTGCACAATATAAACAGAAGGTAAAGCATGCACATGACACAAAATTTTTTACTTGGTTCACCGCTAAGGGCTACGCCCAAAGAGAATACGCCGACAAGTTTACGGTCGTACCAAATTCCACTATTCTTCACTAGATGTGGATTACAATGTTCGGGCATAGTCACTCTATCCCCAGATCACTACCTTTACAAGGTTTAGGGTCAGCTCACTGCTTTCCCAAGGGTCACTCCCTGTTTCTCTCTCTCTGGCTCACTACCGGTGGAGAGGATCACCTTCTTCCTCTTCCTTTTCTCACTGCGTCGGAAAGGATCCACTCACAGTTTATAGACCTGTAGGTCTCTTCATTTGCATGAAGGAATGCATCTTCCTCTGTAAGTAGATGCTCTGTTGAATCCCAGTTTTCACCCATAGACGAATCTCTCTTTGCACTGAAGGTATCGGGAAAACTTCCAGCTTCCACGCAGCCCGAAAATCACTACTAGAAATAAACCTTACTTGGTGCGCAAGTCAATATCGTCGCACAAGTATCGGCGCGCAAGTCACAACGGGCGCGCAAGTCCTCCTCAGACACTTGTGAGAATCAAGCTTCCTCAACTCCAAACTTTCATGAAACACTTCCTTTTACGCCCAAACCAACATTGGCGTGCAACTGCCAACCGGCGCGCAACTTCTCACACTGGCATGCAACTCCTCACACTGGCGCGCAACTCCTCACACTGGCGCGCAACTCCACCTGCGCGACCACACACCACCTGCGTGATGGGAGCTCTGATTTCTCAAAGTGTTGAACTTCGGTAAAGAATGAAGGGGGGTGGTCCAGTGTTTATAGGCATCTGGTCACCCCTGCACGACGGCGCGTAAGTATCTCCTCGGTGCGCAAGTCTCGGCGTGCAGGTCTCTTCCCCTACAAGTTACTTGCGCAAACCTATTTCCTTTTCCATATTTTGATCTTATGATCTTGAAAAACCATAGGCGTGCAAGTTCTCAAGCTTCCAAGGCATCAGCGCACAAGTCTCTCCATGGCACGCAAGTCATCTGCGCGACACCACCAATACTTACGCGACACTTATACCTTTTCCATATTTTGATGATTTGATCTTGAAAAACATATGGCGCGAAATTTTCCAAGCCTTCATGTACATGGCGCGCAATTCCTTTTTCCAAAAACCACTTTTCCTCATTTGTCGATTTTCAGGCCAAAATTTTTGGCAAACACTGGAAAACGGCGCCACCTTGTATCTGTTCTTTTGTACCACCTCCAGATCGTCCATTCCTTTTGTCAAAGTTCTTGAATCAAACATGGATTGTTGACCTCTGCTCTTGAACTCGACATTGCATCATGAAATCCCCTTTGTCAACAAATTTTTATGTCATGGTTTGCATTGTTAACAGTCACAACACATATGTTCACTTTGTCAGTAAACACAATCACCTCAAAAATACTTCAATGATGCCTTGAGGGATTTTTTCCCAACAATTTCTATCCAACATATCATTCAATAAAGTAGATAGTATTCAAATCATATAGATAAATGGTGTATACTATTCAATAATTTCCCAAATCAATCAATATAAGGTTTCTAGTTCAACACCATTCAATCAATGAAATTGAAAACATGACACTCACAAAGGAAATGTGTTAGATGAATAGTTTTTCTTATTCATAGTGGAATTTTAAGAAAAAAATGTAGTGATAGATCACATGAGGTAAAAAATATTTATGTTTCCACATATAAAGTATAATATTTTAAGGAATGGAAAATTTAGATAAGGAAGGGAAACTATCAATAAAGAGTAAGGGAATTATTCTCAACCATGATATACTTTTTTGAAGGAAAATTTATCATGTTAAAGTATTTGAATTAAAAGGAATTTTCCACTAGATAAGAAGATAAAGTACTATAAAATAAAATATTAGTTTGGAATAAACCAATTTTGGAGGAATGAAGTTCAACAAGAAGCATTATAACTCAATGAATGCAGTTGAGTTAATAAAAAACCTTACAACTTAAGTGCCTTTTGAATCAAAATAAATTTAAAGAGAGAACATGATATAAATATTAAGTCCACTTGAATTAAATGTATAAGGTAAAATAAATTCATTATGTTGTAAAGAAAACACATTGAAGTTATCATGGTTCATAATAATAATTATGTCATAATAAATTTAATTTGGGACAAATAACCCCTTAAGATGGTGGTAAGGTAAGAATCAAAAGAACATAAATTGGTTACCACAAACTAGATGTTAAAATATCAGGAAATTAAAGATATAAGTTATAATTTATGGTGAATAGGGTAATGAATACACCATATAAAATAAAATATGGTGCACAATATCAAATATGTCTCATGGAATTGAAAATAAATACAAATAACCTTTATGGCCTAAGAAACAATTTAATGGAATCCCTTTTCAAGAATAATCTAGAAATTGAACTTTAATTACCATGAATAAAAGATAATTCATAATATTATATATTCAATATATAGTATACACACCACTTAGATGAAATTAGGTTTATAAGTCAAAACATAACTCAATAGAAAGGAAATTGAGATGAAACATCCCTACATTAAACCTCACTTATTCAAACTTGATTGGACACCTATATAAAGAATAAAACTATATAAATTATTAATTTTGGATCCTTATTAAAATATGTTAACATTTATACACATTTTTTTATAACTATCTATCACTAATATTTTACTCGGTTATAGTTTATTTCCATCATCAGATGTTAGGATTTTTTGATTGTTTAATAAGTAGAAACTTCATAGTGACGAGGTCAATTCTAAATTATTAGATGAAAGTTAATAATTAAAATATTATTAGATATATATTAATTTTTTTAAAATTATTCCTTAATTAATATTTCATTAATTGAAATACATAGATATAGTTTCTGAGAAAAGAAGTTGGGATGAATTAATTTCTACATGTTTAATGATTGAAAAGTGGTATATTAATAAATATATTAAATTTTATTAAAACCTTCCCATAATAATTAAAATTTATTAAGTAAATTATAATTATATTATATTACCGTTATATAACATTCCATAATCATTCATTATATTAACATTATAGCATCGTTCATGTGGGTGCTAAAACTGACCCAAACAAGTGCTTGTTATAATGATTTACTGAGTAATGAAATGTATTTATAAAACATTAATATAACTTTTATAGAAGATTAAATGTATGATAAATATAATTTTATTTCATTAAATTCATTTTTATAACCATCTATGTAGGTTGGTTATGAAAAATAAAATTCATCATTCGTGGAGGCGGTAGTCTGCATGTACACAAGATTAACAATTCCATTTCTCAATGAGTTGAATGGAATGAAGTTATATGAAAAATTATAATTTAAGAATTATAATTTTTAAATAGTAAACACATTAACTCATAAAAACTATCCAAGTTACAAACATTGAAACGTGGTGATAAAAAATGAACGACATCACTTCATGGAGGCGGTGGTCCACACATACACTTGATCGATGTTGTTTTGTTTTTATTAGTGGATGAAAAGGAATGAATAATGGTCGATATTTTAATATAATAAAATTATATAATATTAATAATACCATTATTATTGAGACTCCTATTGCCAATGATGTCCCCGGGAATTCTAATGTGCCTCTAGAACATTGTGATTCACGACGGGATCATAAAGGCTCTTCTCTGGATATGGGTGAGGAGGGGATTTCAACCTCTGTGGTGAATGAAAATGTACCTCATAACCCCACACCCCCACTTGACGATAAGACGATAGTGAAAATACAAGAAGGCACTCAGGAAGATGAGGAAAAGGAGAGGTGTGATGCATCTGAAGATGGTCTCTCACAAAGCACTGAAGAAGATAAATCTACTGATATTGAGGAGAAATACTTAAGGGACATGGCCCGGAAAGGTAAAAAACCAATAGAAGATACAGATGGGTTTGTCACACCCAATCCAAAAAAACTAGAAAACGTAGGGATTTTTCCCATGTGGAGAGGACTACTGTCACTCGTTCTTTGGACATTGCTAGACATAATGTTTATTCCCCTATTGAAAATCATCATGTAGAGAAGGAGAAACAAGCTGAAAGGGATGATAATCACACTATACCAACTTGTGAAGCTCCAGATTCTTCAGAGGTACTCAGTGATGAAATCCTATATAACTCCTTTAAGAAAGGAGAGATCACTAAGAGCGCCTATTTGGCTGCAAAGCAGGAAATTTTCAATGAAAGAATCAAGAAAGATTTATTAAACTGATTATGTTTTGGATTTCTTTGTCATGATATCTATTGTGATTCTGGATTTTCTGAGAAAGCATGCAACCGGGCTACATTGTCTGTTGGTTTTCTTTCTTCACTTGATGTCTGATTTTCTCTTTGGATCAAAATGGAGCCTGTTTTTCTGATTCAATGTTTATTGAGGATCTTGTCCCCCATTTTTAAAGTAACAGTTTGAGCTTCAGATTATTGCCCCATTTTGGTGGAGGTTGTTCTGGCCTTATTCTTCTTTGAGCTGGTTCTTACTTCTACTTGGTCATAGTATTTTGATTTGACTGTCTTTTGGAGTCCCCTTTTTTCTGGTTGTTTCTACTCTCTTATGACATGGGATGGAGAATCCCTCTCTCTGATATGAACAACTCTTGTACTATTGGTTGTTGCAACATCAGTTCTTTTGGAGGCTGCTAGGATTTCTGGCATTGACTTTCTTGATAGCCTGCAATTTTTCAGATAAAAGTGGTTCTTTAGATGCTGCTAGTTTTGCTTGCTCTTTCTATTAAGCAGACTGTTTGGGATGCATGTGACACCATGTTGGGATTTCTTTCTAGCTATTCACTCTGGTTTCTGGACTGTTCGAGTTATGTTCTGTTCTCTGGATCTGTTTGTTTCAAGAACGCAGGGTGTGCTGTATATGCTGGATCTTTTGGTCTATTCTAAGCTGTTATACTATCAAACCTTTGCATTTTCTCTGTTCTGCATTTTTCACTACTGGATTTCTAGATTAGATACTCTGGATTTGCATGTTCCTAGAAGATTGAAGTTTTGATGCATGTTCTTATCTGCTATGGAGTCATCTCTGTTTTACATAGGCTGTTCATACATCTTGGAGCTATATGGCTTTGATTTTCAGTTGGGAGGGGCCTGCTACATTTGGTGGGCTTTGGAATTGCTATACCAACCTATCTGACATGTTCTCAATGGAGACTGGTTCCTGTTATTCCCATGGAATGTGGTTCCTGAGCTGATTCTAAGACATTCTGATTTGATTCTGCTTAGATTGCGGATATTTTTTCTAGGCTTTCCCTTTTCTGTGGATATACTCTCAAGATTTTCTGTTTTCGAGTTGATAAGAGAAGTTTTGGATGTGAGTGTTTGCTGTTATGGTTTCTGGAGCTTCACATGAGCAGCAAGAGGAGCCATTGGGGTGATGGATGGCTTGCACAGACCTTCTGGCAGATTTGGTCAGGAATGTGAGTGTTTGCTGTTATGGTTTCTGGAGCTTCACATGAGCAGCAAGATGAGCCATTTGGGTGATGGATGGCATGCACAGACTTCCTGGCAGATTTGGGTTGGTAGTTTCTCTTCCTTTTTCGTAATC
The DNA here is from genome assembly GCA_963277665.1 of Viscum album. Lineage (NCBI taxonomy): Eukaryota > Viridiplantae > Streptophyta > Magnoliopsida > Santalales > Viscaceae > Viscum > Viscum album. The sequence goes on from OY728148.1 coordinate 603,275,996, forward strand.
TTTAAATCCCCACTGGTGTAAGCGATTTACACCTCGAGCATGTAATGACACTTTCTTTTTCAATAAATTCCATAGGTGGCATGGATTGGGAAACTAATCCATGTCATCAATATTTTAAAAAAATATATACACATGTTTAGAACTTGAGATATCTCTTGGGAATCTCCTTCGAAATATAGGCCTTATGCTAACTAATTGAGACTAAAAGCTTATCAACATGAGATGGGATTATAGGAGGAGAAAAATATAAGTTTTTTAGGATGAAATTATATGTTATAGGTGTAGAATCAATTGTTGTAAGTGACCCCCTTTATAATTAAAGAGAAGTGTTTTTTTAGGAGTAACCATTACTTTTCAATAATGGAATGTCACTATTCAAGGGTCAATGCTTCAAAAAGAGAGAAATAATTAATTGTATGAATAGGTAATGTATATGAACCTATAAAAAATGCATTTTAGAGAAAAATTAGTGTGATTTAAGTCTTTTTTACCTAATTTTTTACTTTTACCATAATTAACATTTACTGTGGTAACTTATTTTTAATATTAGTAATTAATTTTAATGAAAAAATAGAAATTAAAATTATTAAATAATTTAAAATTATAATATATAATATGAAATTAATTTTATCAAACAAAATTAATTTGTTTTATAAAATTTAATTTCAAAATAAATTCACATAGCATTTAAAAAGAGTTTTAAAGAAATATGTGTTTTTATGCTTCTAATATATGTATTAGATAAAATGATCAATTTTATTTATTTTCTGGAAATAAGTTGGTCTTTAATAAAAAACAATAACATTTATGTGTCTTAAAAATTAATAAAAAACCTAATTTTACTAGAATATTATTTTATTGAAATAAAAGATCAGAAACAATTTTTCTTTTCGAAACAATTATTTATGTCCTTAAAATGTTAATAATAGGATTTATAAATTTAGCATAAATTTTTTGAATGAATAAATTTTCTTTTTAAATAAATTTGGGATCATGAAAGATGTTTAATATAGATTTAATTTATACTTTATTCTTGAAATATTCATAAATGTTACAGTTTTTGTAGAATCTATATTTATCACTATTCACATAAAAATAAATTATTTTCAAAAAATCACAAAATTTATCCCTAAAATAATTTCAGAATTATGAACTAAAAAATTAAGTTCATTTTAAAAAATTAAACTTATAAATTTTATAAACTATATTTTAAAATTAAAATTCAGTATATGAATAAAAATGGATTTGTTGAAAAATGATGTTTTTAAACATTAAGTGTTCTTAATATTACTTCATATCAATTTATAATTTAAAGAATACTATTTTTTCAATGTTTTAAATATAATTTATAAGTATAAAATATAAAAAATTAAAAAAAATAGTTATTTGAGAATGAAAAATCTTTAATATTAAATCATATTAATTATTTATCCTTCAAAATTAATCATTTTTAGTTGATTAATATTTTTTTAGTTACTAGCAGTTTTATTATTATTATAATTTTCTTAATAATATTAATTGAATATTTTTTCACTCATTATAGTTCATTGGTTCATGTGAAAAAATCTATCAAACATAGTATTAATTTAGAGGAAAATATATTCTAAAATATTGGGGTGTTATAGATTACCAACCACGCGTCACCAAAAAAATCAATGGTAAACATGTCATTTTAAACTTAATTTTTACAATTAATCTCTCTTAGATCATGTAATAAATGACAAAAAATTTCAAAAAATTTGAAAAAATTCAACCCCAGACTCCAAGTCCATGAAAATCTATAAAAAAATAAAAAAAATATGAGAAGGTGAGGTTGAGGTGTGATGATTCTCCCCACCATATCACCTTTTATCCCAAAAATGCCTTAGTAGGAAAATATTTATTGAATAAAGGATGAGGTTTAACATCTTTATTAGAGAGAAAATTTCAATATGTAATGAATACAAGACACCTAATGAGGCAACTAATTCCACACTATCTCGATACAATACCAAAAGAACATTAGAGTCCAAGACTAAAGAACAGATTCCTTTTATCGATATGACTTTTGAGTATATAATTTATAATCCACCCTATCACATATTGGTAAACTCAAGATACTATAGATCATAATACTTAAAAAGTCTCAAAGTAGTCAATTTCATGAATTATCACAGGATAGGGTTTGGTTGAGATGTAAAGACCCAGAAATTCCATGTAATTTTTGTTAAAATAAATGGGAATTTTACAAGTCTGTGAAAATTTACGGCGGGTGATTTCGAGGCCTGAAGTGCCCGAAATTAATTCCTGAACTTTTTTTGGGTGCGTTTAGTGAACGTACGAGCGGGTTTTTTCTAACTTTTGAACCGATGCTCGGAATTGAAATCCGAGGGCACCATTGAACTCGCAGTGCCAATATTCTCTTAAGGAGACTTTCACCTCGACGGTAGTTGGTCGAGGGTGAAAGATAATTTTTGGGTTTTTCCTGGAAGTAATAAAGTAAAATAAATCACACATTATATTTTATTTGTTGTAACCACCCACTTGTGGATATTTTGGTGGTGGGGACCACATAAGTTTTATTCTCCAAATTGAATGCTCGGTGGTGGGAACCGCCAGAGCCTAACCTCCCTTGTGGATATCATGGTGGTGGGGACCACCTGAGGTATAAACCTCTTGAAGTCCCCACTTAATGATGGAGAAACCTCCCAACTCCCCCTTTAATGTGGAGGAGTCTCTTGAGCTTCCTCCACATTAATTGTGCCAACCCTACATAATTTATTATGCCACCCATAAATTAATTAATTAATCGAATTTGAAATTATGCCAACTTAATCTATTAAGTTGGATAATCCTCATTTTGTTGGAATTGGGGGGAACTATTGGAAAAAATGGAGAAGCTTAGAGAATTGGGAGAAAAGCTCTCCAACGAAGAACGCCAATGAAAAACTTCTTCTACGAACGAAGAATGCCATTGAAGAACGTTCTTCGGAATCAAGAAAGAGGACGACGCATGAATCAAAAATCGAGGAAAACGCCGATGACACCGACATCCATCTTTTCCCAATGCTTCTCCTTCTTCCTCGTGACCCCATCGAAGAATTAAACAAGGTAGGGGTTTATTTGTGTATGAATACTTTTCCCATGTTGTTCCCTTGAATTCTTTTTCGGGATTGGGAATAAATCATTGCGGGAGGTTGTAAATATTGTTGTTCTTATTCAAGTTCTTGTTGATACATATGCATCCACCCTAACACCGAGGGTACGGGCCAAAAAAATATGGCCCAACCCCTCCACAAATCTTGTGATGATTTGTGGTGTTGAATGCGACGAAGGTGACGATGCAACGACACCACCCCATGACCACTGCCGCCTCGCGCCTACGCGCCCTCGCGACACCTCCGTGGCTGAGCCGCTTCATGGAACCCATGACCACTGTGCCCTACGGCTCTGCCACCCGTGGCCCCGCCATACCGCCCACGACTGCCACCGTCTTGGCCAAGCCACCGCCATCGCCACCGTCCACTGAGCCACCGTCCGCCATTCGCCGAGCCGCCACCGTCCCGCCAAGCCACGACCTTCCGAGCAGCCCCTGACGCACCTCCGTAGCCCTCTGCACCACCCAGCGGTCTATCCATGACACCCAGCAACCAAACGGCACCGCCCATGGCCGATCCGCCCTACGACCCTGAGTCGCTCCGGTCGAGCTGCCCCGGCCAAGCCACCCCGACCGAGCCGCCCTACGGCCTCGCGCCGTCCGCGGCCGAACCCCCGCGGCCCCTCACGGCCTGCCGAACCGCCCCCGTGGGCCGGACCACCTATTAAGGTCCGGGTGGGACCTAGTGGGCTGGGCTAAACCCAACGGGCCGGGCCACACTGTGGGTCGGGTCGACCCATACCGAACCCAGGCCCACTATGACCTAATTACGCTCTCTAGGCCATAACTTTTGCACCGGACGTCCGTTTAACGAACCGTTAGTGGAAATGGAAATCTTGGAGTGCGACAGTCCCTTTGAGTATACCCCACTAGAGTTTTGGATTAAGATGGGGAACAGTCATGTTGGATCGAGCATGAATCCAACCAGGCCCCCGGGACTAAAAGGCTAATAAATCACAAACCGAGTGTCCGATTGACGTACCGTCTGTTGCGTTGAGACCCCTATGACATGAAAAACCTTTGAGATGATTCTTCATGGGACTTCATGGAAGTTAGAGTATTTACCAATAGCTCATGGAGTGGATCCTCCTGGAGATGAGCGAGCATAGTGTGGGAACCCAGTAGTTGGCTGAGACTTGATGACTGCTGACCTTTTTGACTTGGAGTGACTTGACAGGCCCAGTGGAAATCGCCTCTATGTGATGCAGTAGACCCACAGTGGGGAGTACCTCTGTGTGACGTGACAGACCCATGGTACACAGTAGGAGGAGTACCTCAGTAGGCCATGGTGGGGAGCGCCTCTGTGTGACGCAGCAGACCCACGGTACTCGACAGGAGGAGTACCACAACAAGTCACTAGGGGGAGAGCCTCTGTGTGACGTGGTAGACCCATGTTGGGGAGAGACTCTATGTGAATCTACAGACCCATGGTACTCGACAAGAGGAGTACCTCAGCAGTCCAAGGTTTTTGGGAAGTGGCTCTATGTGACGCGCTAGGCCCTCTATACTCGATAGAGGAGGGGATCTCCAACAGCCGAGGTGTTTGATGATGTGGCTAGGGATGCTACTTGTTAGTACACCTAGAATAAATCATGGTGTGATCTGAGTCAGTATATTTGTGTTTTATTCATGATTTATATGGATTACTTGATAACTTAGGTATATGTATGGGCATATACCTATGTAGTGTTATCTGTTGATTTCATACGTTTTGGTTTATCCTTGGTGGATTTTGTGAGACCTTGAGGGTCTTGGGGTCCCTAATGAGTATCGTTATACTCATACCTGCATGGGCTATGCCCGAACCTTGTTGTGTTGGATGCAGAAAATGGACAACGTTGACTAAGGCTGAGAGTACCAAGACAGGACGATACCTGGAGGTGGGCCATACAACATGTCAGTACGCAGAGGAGACGGGTGGATGGGGAGTGCTGAGGAGGCGATCTGTACCTACCCTTTAGGTAGGAACCTCAGAGGACGATCCAGTAGCTGTCTTTTCTCTTTCTTCAGTTGTATTGTATTTCAGTTGTACTTGTACCTTTACTATTGGGCTTGTATTCCGACCCTTTTTACTTAGAGCACTCTTTTGATTATACAGTATGCTTGTGTTCGTATCTTTCTTTATGCTTGGTTACATGAGTTTGCAGGTTATAAGAGAAATGTCTTCCCAGTTTTAGGGATAACACCTTTCGATGCTAGTCGCCAGCCCCTGGCCTATGGAAGACAGGCTTGGGGTAGTCACGACACAGGCCCCAGGGGATGGGTCGCGAAAAATTGGTATCAGAGGTGTCAATTCTACCGCAGAACATAGGAATTTGATCTTTATTTTTAACGGAAAAATTATTGAGTGTAGTGAGTGTGGTTATCAGTTTAGGGAATCCAGTGTTGGTGTGGCAGCTGACGTATCCATACACCAGGTCCCTGACTTCTGATTTCCAACCTAGTGCATGAAAACACTAATTGCATGTGTTTTTTGAAGAGTGTTCTTTACGATCTCTTGTGTGAGCTCACCAGGTATAACTTATTGACCGTGGCACAACTGTTTCTTTTTAGGATGCCTCCATGCAGATATCCAGCTAGGGTTCCAAGAGTTATATGCAATGATAGCCCACTGAGTGATGAGGCCTCGGTGCATGGCCCTTTTTCAGTAGAGGCACTAGTGGAGGCACCAGCGGTACCTTTCCCCATTGGGCCACCGATTCCACAAGCCCCAGTAGCAGACGATGAACTCCACTTGAGTGCATTGCATGAGTTCCAGTGCCAGAGGCCACCCAGGTTTAGGGGAGATACGGACCCACAGGCAGCTGAGGATTGGCTGAAGGCTGTGGTGAGAGTCTTCCGGCTGGTAGGGACACCAGCCGATCTCATGGTGATCCTTGCTGCCATCCTTCTACAGGCAGTAGCAGGTAGATGGTGGAGCTTGATTCTCCAGGTTCATGATGACATGACACTTCTCTGGGAAGACTTCGAGAGCCTGTTTCGGGCAGAGTTTGTTCCGGTGACTCTTCGCACAGTACACATACATAAGCTTCTTCATCTGCAGCAGGGCAACATGACTGTAGCTCAGTACTCAGCGAGGTTCACTGGACTCTCACGTTACTCCACTGATATGGTGCAGGACCCATTCTTCAGGCCCCAGACCTTTGAGCAGGGGCTCAGGTGGGAGATCAGGGCTTCGATGATCTCACTCAGCATCCCGACACATGTGTGGGTGTTAGAGATAACCCTCTTGGTGTAGAGTTTCCTTGCCAGGAAGTCACTAGTGGAGAGACCCACTACCAGTCATCGTGTAGAAGAGTCTTCTGTAGCTATCATCAGATAGATTTCGTAGAGGTTCAAGAGGACCAGACCTACAGGTGGACGACCACATGACTCAGGATCGGTTGTGTGGGGCACTCGAGGTAGAACCAGTTAGGAAAGGATCATGCAGTGTTACTCATGCGGCGGGCAGGGTTACATGGCTCATGACTGTCTGACCCATCATATGGATGATCAGAAGATGGTCTAAGGACCACCCAGACAGAGACAGAGGTTCAACCGAGGAGGTCTGTAGGGAGTAGGCAGATGTGGCAGAGGAGCTGGTCATGCAACTGGTGGTGGGAGACGATTTGAGATGTTACCACCACCACCACCACCAGGAGGTCCACCCCGACTGTAGGGAGCAGATAGATAGGGGATAGCTTAGCTCCAGGAAGCTGAGGCCTATGATCATGACACTCCAGAGATGATTTGAGGTACAATCTGTGTGTACTCCACCTTAGCTTCAGTACTTATAGACATAGGTTCTAGTCATTCTTTTATTTCCACTGCCCTCGTTTGGAGATCGAAGATTCTGACGAAGACGATGGCTCGATCCTTATCTCTAGAGGATCCTATGGGAGTGGATTCGATGATTACACATAGGTGCCGACAGTGTGAGCTTACTCTAGGTGGTGAGAGCTTCAGCTGGGATCTCCTAGTAGCGGCGTCGAGGTCTTACGACGTCATCTTGGGTATGGACTGGTTATCTACACTCCATGCTCAGGTAGACTATATTTGGAGCAAATAGTGGTGTTTCCGCATGGATGGGACCAGGTTTACATTCACTAGTGAGAAGGGATCCTTTTCAGAGCAGGATAGACTTACCCGGAGGAGAGTGTAGCCGATCACTCATCAGTTGGCTGGACTTACCCTCAGATCTGTTGATGTGGAGAGTCTGAGCTATCCTGTAGTGGTGGACCAGTACACAGATGTTTTCCCTAATGATGTTCCGGGTGTACCTCCTCACAGAGAGGTAGACTTTTACATTGACTTGTACCCAGGGACAACACCGATATCTACACCAGCATATCAGATGGCTCCCGTGGAGCTTCTTGAGCTGCGGGTATAGCTAGAGGACTTGCAGGGGAAGGGATTCATCTGGCCTAGTGTTTCTCCCTGGTCAGCCCTGATTCTATTTTCCAAGATGGAGGATGGAAGCTTGAGGCTTTGTGTTGACTATCGGTGCCTGAAACAGGTGACCGTGAAGAACAAGTAACCACTCCCGAGGTTTGATGACCTCTTTGTTCAGCTAAAGGGAGCACAATGGTTCTCAAAGATAGACCTCAGATCAGGCTATCACCAGCTCAGAGTATAAGATGAGGATGTGCAGAAGACGACCTTTAGGTGTCGGTACAGACATTATGAGTTCTTGGTTATGCCATTCGGTGTATCCAATGCTACAGTAGTGTTCATGGGACTCGTGAACATGATCTTTTATCCATACCTTGATCACTTTGTAGTAGTCTTCATCGACGACATTCTTATTTACTCAGCTACTGAGGAGGACCATGACTATCACTTGAGGGTAGTATTGGACACACTTAGAGAGAACCAGCTTTATGGTAAGATCTCAAAGTGCCAGTTTTGGATCCGAGAGGTTCAGTTTCTGAGACATGTCATATCAGAGGCTAGAGTTGTAGTGGATCTAGCAAAGATCGAGGTGGTACTTGCTTGGGAGCCACCCAGGAGTGTGACAGAGGTACGGAGTTTACTGGGTTTGGTTGGATACTACTGGAGATTTTTACCAGATTTTTATAGAGTTGTAGCACCACTATCAGCCTTGATGAAGAAGGGGAAACCCTTCGTGTGGTCGGAGAGATGCCAACAGAGTTTTCAGGAGCTGAGGCAGAGGCTGACTAGTGCCCCCATCTTGAGGCTTCTAGAGGATGGATTAGGGTACGTAGTTTACTGTGACACATCAGGGACCAGACTCGGATGTGTCCTGATGTAGGAGAGATTAGTGATCGCATATGGATATCGACAGCAGAGACAACATGAGCAAAACTACGCTACCCCTGACCTAGAGTTAGCATCAGTGGTATTCTCCTTGAAGATGTGGAGACACTATCTGATGGGCGAGCACTTTATAGTGTACTCTGATCACAAGAGTCTCAGGTATATCTTCTATTAGAAGGACTTGAACATGAGACAATGTCGTTGGATTGAGTTCCTCCAGGACTATCACTTCGAGATAGTCTATAATCCTAGGAAGGGGAATGTTATTATAGATGAACTCAGTAGAAGATCTGGTATACAGTTGCTAGGCGAGGTGACAGAGCAGCTGGCCGCTTTGTAGATATCCTTTGTGGATCAAGATGGAGCGTTTTTCTTCAGTCTCTTATAGTCACTCCCCCACTTCTTCTATGAGTCATGGAGGCACAACGTGTGGATGTTGACTGCGAAACACGACGTGCTCAGATATCCACAGGACAAGCACTTGTTGGATTTTATGAAGGTGGGGAGCACATCATCCTCTTCATAGGATGTACCATGGTACCTGTGTCACTTCAGGAGGAAGTGTTGAGGTAGTTCCACAGATCCCCTATAGTGGTACATCTAGAAGTGGTGAAGATGTACCACGATCTCCGACGATAGTACTAGTGGCCGGGAATAAATAAAGCAGTTGCAAAGTTTGTTTCTCGGTGCCTCACTTTTCACCAAGTGAAGGCAGAGCATCAGGTACCAGCATGCTTGGTTCAACCTTTAGAGGTCCCAAAGAGGAAGTAGGATGGGATATCCATGAACTTCATGATAGGACTTCCACGTACATCCAGAGGTCATGATTTGATTTGGGTGATTGTCGACCGACTCACCAAGTCGGCCCATTTCCTACCGATCAGAGAGCAGGGTTTAGTAGAGAGATCGGGACGCCTCTATGTGCAGAAGATTGTGCGGCTACATGGAGTACCCTTGATGATTGTCTCGGATAATGATACATGTTTTACTTCCCAGTTATGGAAGGGTTTGTAAGAGGATTTCGGGATGTAGCTTCATTTGAGGACTGCCTTCCATTCTTAGATGGATGGTTAGACTGAGTGGACCATTCAAACCCTTGAGGACATGCTACATTCTTGTGTCCTCGACTTCGGTCACAGCTGTGAGGATCACTTTCCTTTGGTGGAATTTTTGTACAACAATAACTATCACTCCACCATTAGGATGGCACCTTTCGAGGCGTTGTATGGGTGACCTTTCATATCACCTTTATGGTAGAATAACCCAGAGAGCCAGCACTAGTGGGACCAGAGATGGTACAAGCTAACACGGAGAAGGTGAAGATCATCCAGGAGAGGATGAAGATTGCACAGAGCAGGCAAAAATCGTATGCCGATAGGAGAAAGAGACCTCTCGAGTTCGAGGATGGAGACCATGTCTTTCTACAGGTCTCACCTCGATGAGGTTTATGGAGATTTAGCCAAGGAGGAAAGGTATCTCCGAGATTCATCGGACCTTTTCAGGTCCTCAACAGAGTTGGTGAGGTTGCATACTGCTTAGCTCTTCCACCTCAGTTGCACCGGGTGCATGAAGTATTCCACGTATCCCAGGTGAGGAGATATGTGCATGACCCTTCCCACACCATCGACCACAGAGAGTTGGACATCGACGATGGGGTGACTTTTACGGAGGTTCTAGTAGAGATTGAGGATCGATAGGAGCAGGTCCTTTGTGGATGGTCAATACCTCTGGTGCACATTCGCTGACAGCACGAGAACCTCCAAGAGATCACATGGGAGCGGGAGGCACAGATACGTGCCCAGTACCCCCACTTGTTTACTTAGTTATGAGTTGTGGATTACGGGGACGTAAAGCCGTGAGGTGGGGAGAATGTAAAGACCAAAAAATTCCATGTAATTTTTTTAAAATAAATGGGAATTTTACGAGTTCGCGAAAATTTACGGTGTGTGATTCCAAGTCCCGGAGTGCCCAGAATGAATTTCTGAACTTTTTTTCAGGTACGTTCAGTGAACGTACGAGTGGGTTTTTTCTAACTTTTGAACTAGTGCTCAGAATTGAAATATAAGGGCACTATTGAACTCACAACGCCGATATTCTCTTATGGAGACTTTCACCCCGAAGGTAGTTGTTTGTGGGTGAAAGAGAATTTTTGGGTTTTTCATGGAAATAATAAAATAAAATAAATCACATGTTTTATTTTATTTGTTGTAACCACCCACTTGTGGATATTGTGGTGGTGGGGACCACATAAGTTTTATTCTCCAAATTGAATGCTCGGTGGTGGGAACCACCCGAGCCTAACCTCCCTTATGGATATTATGGTGGTGGGGACCACCCGATGTTTAAACCTCTTGAACTACCCTCTTAATGAGGGAGAAACCTCCCAACTCCCCCTTTAATGTGGTGGAGCCTCTTGAGCTTCCTCCACATTAATTGTGCCAACCCCCCTTAATTTATTATGCCACCCATCAATTAATTAATTAATTAAATTTGAAATTTAACCAACTTAATCTATTATGTTGGCTAATCCTCATTTGGGTGGAATTGGGGGAAACCCTTGGCAATGAGGGAGAAGCTTGGAGAATTGGGAGAAAATATCTCCAATGAAGAAATCCAATGAAGAACTTCTTATATGAACAAAGAACACCATCAAAGAACGTTCTTCAGAATCAAGTAAGAGGACGATGCACGAACTGACAATCAAGGAAAACGCCGACAACACCGATGTCCGTATTTTCCAAATGCTTCGTCTTTTTCCTCGCGACTCCGTAGAATAAATCAAACAAGGTAGGGGTGTATTTGTGTATGAATACTTTCCCCATGCTCTTCCCTTGAATTATTTTTCGGGATTGGGAATAAATCGTTGCGGGAGGTTGTAAAGCTTGTCATTCTTCTTCAAGTTCTTGTTGATCCATATGCTACCACCCTAATGCGGAGGGTACGGACCAAACAAACATGGCCCAACCCGTCCGCAAATCTTGTGATGACTTGTGGTGTTTAAAGCAATGAAGGCGATGACGCAACAACACCACCCCACGACCACCACCGCCTCATGAACTCCGCACCCTCGTGGCGCCTCTATGGCCGAGCCGCTCTGAAGCACCCATGACTACTGCACCCTATGGCTCCGCCAGCCGCAGCCCCGCCACGCCGCCCATGCCCACCGCCGTTCGGTCCAAGCCACTGTCTTCGTCTATCGATTCGCCACCGTCCCGCCATGATTCGGCCTTCTGAGCCACCCTGGCTGCACCGCCGCGGCCCTCCGCGCCGCCCAGCGGCCCCGACGCACCGCCCGTGGCTAAGCCGCTTCGGCCGAGCCGCCCTGCGACCCAAAGCTTCCCCGGCTGAGCTGCTCTGGCCGATCCACCCTGCAGCCTCGTGTCATTCTCGGACTAACCCCCATGGCCCCTCGCAGCTAGCTGGACCACCCCGTGGGCTGGGCTGCCCGGGACTAAAAGGCTAATAACTCACAAACCAGGCGTCTGATTGATGCACCGTCTATTGCATTGAGACCCATATGACGTGGCAGACCTTTGAGATGCTTCTTCATGAGACTTCGTGGAAGTTGGAGTATCGACCAGTAGCTCATGGAGTGGATCCTCCCAGAGACGAGCGAGCATAGTGCGAGAACACAGTAGCTGGATGAGACTTGATGACTGCTGACCTTTTCGACTTGGGGTGACTTGAAAGTCCTAGTGGGGAGCGACTCTGTGTGACACCACAGAACCACGGTGGGGAGTGAATCTGTGTGACACGACAGACCTATAATACACAATAGTCCATGGTGGGGGGCGCCTCTGTGCGACGCGGAAGACCCACAGTACTCGACAGGAGGAGTACCACAACAAGTCACGAGGGGGAGCGCCTCTGTGTGACCTGACAGACCCATTGTACTTTATAGGAGGAGTACTCAATAGTCCAAGGAATGTTGGAAGCGCTTCTGTGTGACGCGGGAGGCCCACTATACTCGATAGAGGAGGGGATCTCCAACAGCCAAGGTGTTCGATGATGTGACTGGGGATGTTACTTGTTACTACCCCTAAAATAAATCATGGTGTTTGCTGAGTCAGTATCATTGTGTTTTCCTAATGATTGAGATGGATTACTTGATAACTTCAGTATATGAATGACACTACTATAAAAATGGGCAAGGGAAGCTCTACCCTTTTATCAGCACTAAAAAAAAGCACTGATAAAGGGGACCTTTATCAGCACTAAAAAAAGCGTTGATAAAGGGGCCCTTTTAACAGTGCTAAAAAATGTGCTGATAAAGGCCCCCTTTATCATCGCTTTATTTAGCACTGATAAAGGCCCCCCTTTATCAGCTCTTCTTTTAGTAGCTCTGATAAAGGGGAAATTTATTAGTGCTTTTTCCTACCAGTGATAAATTATATGTTTTAAAAAAATCATGAAAAATAAAATATTGTTATATAAGTATATTTATATTGATATAAATATAATATATATTTTTTAAATATGTTTTAGATAAGTATAAATAGACTATTACATTTAATATATATGAAATTTAGTGAAAATGGATTTAAAATATTTTAAAAATTATTATTAATTAATAATTTCCTAATTATTATTGATTAAAAATCATTTAATAACAATTTGAAGACACAAAAAATCAAAAAAATTAATAAAAGATCTAAAATAAGTTGAAAATGTTACTAAAACTTCAAACGACCATAAATTTTGATTTGGGTGTCCATTTGAGCTCTATAACATATCAAATGGAAGCCTGCAATGAGCTCTATGTGCTAGTGACCAAAGAAAATATTCTCTCAAATTTTTCATGGCCAAAAAAGTCCCAGAATCCCTCCAAAACTAAGTTTTTATTCTGGATACCCCGATTTGTTAACATTAAAACAAGTATAACTTCTGATCCGGTTGTCTATTAGGCTTGTACCACATATAATATCTAATATTGTTTCATTTTCTTTGATTTGACTAGTTGTGGAGTTGAAACAGGCTTCTGGATTATAAGTTATGGTCGTTTTAACAATCTATGGATTTTTAAATACACATATATATGTATTTATTTGTAAATATATATGTGTCTGTGTGTGTGTTTTGTATATATGTATGTACATAATTATTTATTTATTTATAAACACACATAAAAAATATATTTTATAAATGTATTTAAAACTAATCTTATAAGTATATATTAATATACAAATAAATATACCGATAAAAAATCATAACTAAATATATATATATATATAAATAAATATAAATATATATTAATATACGAATGAATATATATACTAATATATGAATAAATATATTCATATTAATATGAATCTATATCAATATTAAAATAAATATAACTATAAATATATATAAATAAATAGATATATCATTAAATAGAAAAAAAATGAAATGACTTAGTGGTAAAGGTGCATCCACAAAAGGGGGGAAGTCGTGGGTTCGAGTTCAGGTGGAAGCAAAGGAGTGCATGCGTGTGAGGATGCGCGGGAAGGGAAGTGCACAGAAGAGTGTGCAGGGGGGGGGTCTGCCTAGCACTGATAAGGGGGGGGGGGTCAAGCACTGTTAACAGATCCCTCCCCGCATTATATAATTTGTTTTAATTTATTTTGACTTTTATCATCACTAAAAAAAGCACTAATAAAGGGGTGTTATATCATCGATTTTTTAGCAATGATAAAGTAGGCCTTTATCAGCGCTTTTCGGAGCGCCGATAAAAGGAACCCCCTATATCCTCACCTCGATTAACAACAATTTTTTTAGCACTGTTAATTGATTTTTCTAGCATTGATAAAGGCGATATTTGTAGTAGTGTGGGCATATACCTAAGTAGTGTTATTTGTTGATTTCATACTTTGTGGTTTATCCTTAGTGGATTTTATGAGACCTTTAGGGTCTCAGGGTCCCTACTGAGTATCGTTATATGCACCCCTGCACTAGATCTTCCTGTACCTTGTTTTGTTGGATGTAGATGATGAACAACGCTGATTGAGGCTGAGAGTACCAGGACTGGACGGTACCTAGAGGTGGGCCATACGGTGTGTCGGTACATAGAGGAGACGGGTGGACGTGGAGTGCTGAGGAGGCGATCTGTACCTACCCTTCAGGTAGGAACCTCAGAGGATGATCCAGTAGTTGTCTTTTCTCTTTCTTCAGTTGAATTGTATTTCAGTTGTACTTGTACATTTACTATTGGGCTTGTATTCTGGCCCCTTTTACTTTCAAAACTCTTTTGGTTTATATAGTATTCCTATGTTAGTATCTTGATTTGTGCTTGGTTACGTGAGTTTGCAGGTTATAAGGGAAATGCCTTCCCAATTTTAGGGAAAATGCCTTTCGGTGCTAGTCGCCAGCCCCTGTCCTATGGAAGGTGGGCTTGGGGTAGTCACCACACGGGCCCTGGGGGACGGGTCGTGACATGAGAAATTAAATACCATACCTTGTAGTCTGACATTACTACCTTATCATGGAAACAAATAAATATCCTATTGTGGACTCCCCCATAGTGTTTAGGATTCCTATAATATAATAATACTAAAGATAAATTAAATTTCTCCCATGGACTCGACATAGGGAATATTCAACAATCAAGTTTCTACATGACCCAGGTATGGAACTTGTTGGCACACATCTACAATACAAACCAATTAAAATATTTTTATATATATTGCACATTAATTATTTAGAAATAAAATAATAAACCACAACCAATCACACACATCAAAATTTTCACCAAAATTTTATTCCTTGTAATTCTATAATTAACAAGGAATGTCATTTTAACTAAAAGACATCTTAGGTAAGATAATATAAGAGTAAAAAAATTTAACAAGAAATTACTTCAAGCATCCATTAAATTAGCATCAGGCCAAACATGTTGAACCTAGGAATATTTTAAAAAATTAAATATTTATCCACATATTTTATAATCAACCCCTTTACAAAACCATCATAAGTGACCCTAATGGAAAAAACAATGGAATGTCATAGGATCTTCCTAGAATGAAAGCTTATTATGACCTATCTTACCACTCTAATAGAATATCATGGACTTAATCCTGGAAGAAAGTGATGTGAAGAAATCCCATGACCACTTAATACAACAACCTTCTTGATTAAACTAAACCAACTTCCTTTTTCCACTACTAGAGTGTCTTTCAACACCCTTGAGAATAATGGGGACATTAATCACCTTAGGAACTCCAGCCATAATTTCATCAACCCTAACATCCTATTTTACTATTTCTATATAAGTTTCTAGATAATACATGGAAGCTTATAGTTTATGGTCAAAATAAATACCTCTTCAAATAAACTAATCCTTTAAATAACAATCCAATGATAGCTCAGGAATACATGGTACTAGAATAATTAATTTATGAGAATACTATAGTACTAAAATGTCATTGTATTTGAGGAAATACAATTTCATTGTCTTAGATACTTTATTATTTTTATGGAATTATTAATGAATTAATAATTCCATGATACCATCCCATGAATGGTCCTTATATGGCTTAGTTCAAATGATGGACATCTGCTACTTCCAGCTTGAAAATTAATATGTAAAGGTAGAAAACATAATCTTAAGAGGCTTAAGTAGTTATATATGGTTTAATATCTTCTCAAGATCAAAAACCACTTTTCTACTTCATGAGAATCTAGTTTCTTATAGAGGAGAGGATTTCTTCAGTTATAAAACACTTGCATGTAATATCTATGATGAGATTAAATAAAATGAGAATCATGCTCTACTACTAGAGAAGGAATAACAAATAACTTTTAATAATTTTGATAAACCAGTGGGTTTTCTTAAAAAGAACCATACGAAGTTCCCTATTGAAGTTCCATAAGGACTTGGTGGGGGAATACTCTAAAAGAGTAATAAAAACAAGACATAATAAACGTAGGTCTCAATATTTAAAACTTTATAAAACCATATATAAACTATAGAATCAGTATCAAAAAATCAATGTAAATCCATTTATACCACAAAAGTACCCAACATTTACTTTTCATAGTTCAAAAAATAAGAAAACTATCAAATCCATTTTGAAAAATCATCTTATTCACCTTTTGAACATACTTTATAACATATTGGGAAGCATTTTTTAACTACCAAAATATGTAACGATAATTTTTTCTTGAAATATCTTTTTTAGAGATTACCATAAATACCTCAAAAACCATTTTCTACATCGAATCAAAGTTTTTATAATACAAAATATCATTTTAAATCCACACCATTTGAAACCATCTATTAAATTATGAAATTCAACCTTTTAAAAGATAAAAAACAAATATTTTATTATGAATAACTATATTCAAACAAAATAAATAACATTAATAATCCATATTAAACACCTCATTTCATCTTAAATCAATAATGGAAATAGAATAAGAACAAATGTGAGTCATAAAGAATCAGAATTTATTTTTTTAAAAGTATAAATTTATGAATAATTTGAATCCACGGTCTAGAAAATCATGATGTAACCTTGAAAAGTATATTATATGTTACCTAAAAAGGGTTAGGGTAGAGATTCAAGATTCATAGGTCTTCTATATGGGGAAAAAGAGAGGGTATATAATTTTTAATTGGGATCAGGCACTGTGAATATTTTCTTAGGGATATGATAGATCTTCAGCCTTGAAAAGTTTGGGATTTTGAAAATTATATATATATATATATATTATGGGTGGGTCTTCTCTTGTATTTTTAGATATTTGGGTCCCTTAGGCTCATGTTTTTATTTGGCTACAAACCTCTGGGCCTATGAGTTATGTTTTAGGCCTACGTGCCTCTAGGCTTACAATCCATGTAAGGGGACCCCTCATCCTAGTTTTAAAGGGTGGGGGGGGGTAAATAAATATTCAATGTCCTTAAGGCTTGGAAGACCTAGGAAGGGTTACATGGTCTATTCAAAGTTTTATAGACTATGAAAATTAACTATGTGACCCTGGGTTTCTTCTCATTTTCTCTCCAAAAAATGGAATTTATCAAAATATATCATAAATATTTAGTATAAAACTTAATATCTCAAATAAATAATAAACAAACCTAAAATAATCAATAAAATATAGACACATCGCAAATAACACTGGTAACTAATGATTCAATATGAAATTTTTTTAGACACTTACTCATACTTATATCTCAAAACGAAAAATATTATCTCCTACCTTCCATGACACCAAAAATAATAACCAAGATCTAATATCATTATATTTTAAACCAAATCAATCTATCTAAACATAATACCCATGCTGGGCCATGAGAGGGTCCAATTCACAATCCTCATCATCATGGGTTGGTAACTATTTCCTGGGAATCAAAATATACATAATTAAGACTGATTTCTCCTAATAAAGTGAATAATAAAAAAATAATACTTTCATAAAGAATAATGGAATGAAAATCCCATAAATTTGAGATCAATGCATATAAATTAAGTAGTTTCTAATAATAAGTAGAATCAAACAAGTCATAAAGATGTAAATGAAACTCATCAGCCAAAAGTGAAACCAATAATTATTTCAAAATTATTCTAACAAAAAAGTGGATCAAATTTAATTACAAGACCCAGATAAATATGAAAATTAATTAGAGTATGAAGGTTTTAATGAATGGTAACGTGAGTTGAATATAATTAAAAAATAAAAATAAAGACCAAAATAGTCACTAAAAAACTACCACCATGTATCAAGAGAATATATTCATCTACCACCTACAATACACCTAAATAATAAAATCTATTAACATCCACTATATCCAATAAAAATTGGTATTGAACATATAATATGATTTGAGTGAGTATAAAATTCTTAGAAGGTAACCCCTCTAGACACCATGAATAACATTAAAAAGTAAATCTATTTTATGATAGTTTAAAATTCAACTATGATGGTAATAGTGTCATTTAAAATAAAAAAAATCACATGTTATCATCACTAAAATTTTTTATGCCCGAGAATTTATACATTTCAACATAAACAAGCTTAAAAACATTTCATGAAATTATTACATTTAATGTAACAGAAAAAGATTCAAAATCAAGATTTACTATTACTCATGTTATAGAAGAAGTAGATGATAAACCAATTTTTTAAAAAAAAATCAAAATAACTAAATTAAATACAAGTGGGATGTGTAATATCTTTATATTTTAAAAGAATATTATGTTTGAAAACGTACAAGACATGCAACACTGAGTTTAAACTAACAACGATGTATTATATGATCGTTATAACCTAGAAATTAAATTGGAGGGTATTAATAGGATTAATAAATTATGAAATATATGTATATATATATATAGTTCTTACATTATAAAAATTTCTTAATTAATTCTTAGTAAATAATCACCAAATTTTCAGTATAGTTATTTTATTTTTCAATAATATGTTTTCTTCAAAAATGGTTTTTATTTGTTTTTGTGAGAAAATATTATAATTAATTTCTTCTAATTTTATAAATTTTATTTCATAAAAATAATAATTTTTTTAAAATAAAAATATCAAAATTATCTTAGGGTGAATTTTTGGGATTTTTCTAAAGAAAATGATTTTTTTAGTAAATAGTGAAAAATACCGATTTTTTTAAAACAATAATTTCTTTTCATTTAAATTTACCATTATTATTTGAATTAAATATTAAATTAAAAAAAACTTCTTTAATTATAAATAATATAATTAATTACATATTAATCACTATTATGCCTGATTTTTGTATAAATTCATTATTAGACTTAAAAACACATTCTTCTAAAAACTGTTTTTCATTGCATTTTGCATTTTTATCTTAAATTAATTTATTACAATTCTAGAAATTTAATATTTTAAAATTAATTACATATTTTTATTCATGAGGTATCAATTTTTTAAATAGTCATCTTTTTATTTTTGGTAATTATGAATAGTAAGAATGATAAATATTTATCTCCCCAATAAGTGTAAATCGAGGAATTAAGGTTAAAAATAATATGATAAACATAAAAAATAACACTAAAAATTAAATTTAATATATTTTATGAGTTTATTTCATCCATAATCATCCAATATTATAATTTATAGAATTTTTTTCTATTTTTCTTTGATAATTACATTTATATTATTTTAAGTAAGGAAAAATACAAAATGTCACCCTTTTTTCAATTTATATTATATGTTCATATAGGGATTAAAATAATTTATAAATGAATATTAAAGATTATTTTTAACATTATTAAATTATTTTTATGATATTAATTTATTTTTAATTTTTATCGATTATATAATTGACTTAAATTCTTATATAATGCTAACACGATACTTCTTCAAGTAGTAGAAAATTAAAGAAAATGATTCTAAAAACAACAAAAGTAATATTGTTGGGACTAATTATGATTTAAAATAAATTTTATAGTTAATTATAATGTATAATTGATATTTAAAGAGTTTATATTATAATTTCATACTTGTATTGATGTTTTTAAAGTCAAAATATGTGAATAGTTCTTAAAATGATATTAATGATATTTTATATAATTTTTTTATTAAATGATTTAAAATTTAAAAAAATATTCATCCAAGTAAACGTTAATTGGTTGAAAATATAAAACATGTTCCATTTATTGGTCATTTATCTTTTCATATTAACCTTCTTGACTCATATAGTGTAAAAACATTGATATTACGGTCATCGTGAAAAGGGCTAATAAAGTTTAAAACAAAAAAGCTACGGGTGAAAATATCACTTAAAATTTTAAAACTTTTATTAGAAGGGAGGATTTAGACTCATAATCATATTATATTCCAATTATATAAATTTATTTCCACTTTAATAAGAAAATTAATTTATATTAATTTAATACTTTAAGAAATTCTGAGAGTTCCCCTCCCCACACTTATAAAAGGACACCTCATATTCTCTCTTCATCACACCTTTTTAGAACTCAATTTAGGACAATTAATACAAAAATAACTTCCTAATATCCATATAAAATTTTATATAGGTATTATTTTTTCATTATACCCACCTTATGAGGCTTGAGGTGTAAATCAAAGGTAGTTGTCTGAAGAAGAGGTATATCTTTTTACCAAATGTTTTAGTCTAATTTTTTTCTACATCCTTAAAAACTATTTTAACCAATTTGATGTTATAAAATAAGTATATATAATATATTGAGATGTTATTATGTTAATATATTAACTTTAATACATCAACTTATTCCATAAAATGGTAATTGAGACCGTCATTCGTGTTTATCAAGGACTATTACCTCACGAACTGATGTAATTCATTTTCCATCACCAAATCTCATGAATATTTATAATTATTTATTTAATGTATATATATGATATTAGTGAAATTATTATAATTATATAAATAAAATATATCATTTAATTTCATACTATTTTATCCTTTGGAAAATGATAGTGTTGTTCGTGCAGACATGTGGATTACTGCCTCCATAAAGTGATGTTATTCGTTTTTTCCTGTATCCCTTTTCATGAATGGTTATAAAATTGTTTTTAATGTATAAAAATTATTATTATGTAATTATTATTATTATTTATATTATTTAATGATTACCTCTTTGACAATTTTAATCCTACATAAGTCATTTTGGACATATAAGCTGAATATCGTCAAAACATCTAACATGAACTTAAATGATTAAGAAGTTGAATATAATGTGGTAATAAGTTAATTAAATGGAATAATAAACTTTAAAAAGGTTCTTAATCAATTAAATAATTAATATAATTTTATTATTCAAGAATATAAAGAATGTACATGTTGATTCAGACTCGAGGTAATTGAAACTTTAAATTAAAATCTCATTTTAAATGTTTTAAATATTTGTTTTAAAAATGTTTTTCTTCAATGTACATATTATTAAAATTGTTTTATGGATATATATATATATAAATAAATTATAAAGAACATTTTATTTATCTTTTTAATTTATTAAATAAAATCAAAAGGAACGTTTTTACGTATTTTGTATGTAGCGTTTTCAATTTCATTAAAAAAGAAAAAATGAAGGATCTATTTTAATGTATGTTGTGTCAAAAGATTTTACCACTGATAAAAGTGTTATTTGATGTTTTTATTAAATTATAATATTCCAAGTTTTATTCAAATAAAAACTCTTACTCCCTTTCTTGGGTATTTTAGTTTTAAAAATGGGTTTTTAAAAGGAAAGGGTATTTGGATATCACAAAGTTCTTTTCATATGGATTGAAATTATTTTTAAGGGTTTATGATGAAAATGTGAAAGAATAAAATTTTTTATTCATTATATGGTACTTAATAATTATATATTATGATGGGTGAGTCTGATACATCTTATAAAAATGTGTGAGCTTGGTACAACTTATACAAACAGGTGAGCTTGATACATCTTATACAAACGGGTGAGCCCAATACAACTTATATGATGAGTGTGCCCAATATATCTCTCTAATGCATTGAGTAGTTTTTCTTACCTTAAAATAAAATATGGATGGAGTTATCCTGGGTGGTTTTTCATATGTATTTCACTGGTTTCTAGTTATTTCTAACACGGTTGAATATGAGCTTTGAATATGATGCTCTAAGTTTCCTAAAAGGGTTTATATTTTCTTGATATAGTTTTTAAAGGATTTATTTGATAAAAAAGTTTTTTCCCAAGTTATTGTGATTAATTTTATATGTTCAAATAATAAAATAGAAAAGGTAAAAAAATTACGGGTTTTCATGGTTTTAACTGGACCAACAGATTTCTTACTTTTACGTCCCTTACTGAGATTTTTATTTTACTCATACCATGTTTTCAAATGATTTTTCATGGGAATTAAGGATGAGTAGAAAAGTTAATGTTAGAGTTACTTATATGGTATTTACCTTGAATTAAGTAATAATATCTTTATAAAGATTTATTTTGGGAGTAAAATAGATACTTTGTGGAAGTGTCCACTTTGAAAGAGTTTTTTCTAATTTTACAAAACTCTAAACCTAAATGGTTCTTGGGTATCTAAGTGATCCAATATTTAATTTTGAGGTTATATGTTTTAGATGGATAAAATTATTTCATTTTTATCTATATCTGATGCACCTAGAGGGCATCATTGATTTCTATGGGAAAGATCAGATTCGAAATTTAATTTTCCCAAACTACACTCGAATACAAAGGCATAGTTAAGAGGAGGTGCAGGGTCAAACCCATTGGGACAACTGGAAGAAAAGAAACCTAGTGATTTAGACCCTATAGAAGGATTACTCACATTCACTCTTATAGATTTTATTTCACTATAACTAGGTAGTTCAGATATAGATCATAAAATAAAGAAGGGATTAGGGTCAATTTCAAGGATTTAGGAAAATATAATACTATATCTATATTGACGTATTTCTATGGCTTAGGCTACAAAGTTTTGCAAGGGTCACAAATTAGTTATGGTCAAACCAAATGGATATACCTATACTAAAAATATACCTTGGTCCAGGTATATTTAACAACTTAGATGTGTTATGCTTAACTTCTATGGTAGAAAGAATCATAGGATAATGGTCATATCCTTCTCAACTCCAATTAAGTTGGGTTCATTAAATTGCACCTCCCATGGTCAGGGTTGTGCAATAAAATTCCATAAATATTTTTGTTAAACTAATTACTATCCATAGTTTTACTAAGGTTTAATTTATAGATTCATTAGGCTAAAAAACACCCTTACTCTAGACCCCTAACCTAAGTTGATTAGTTGCGCATGAAATTGTTGATAAAAATAAAAGGATAATAAAAAATCTCAGCATAATCATTAAAAAATTTAGAAATAAGAAATCCACACATGAAATTTATAAAACAATAAATCAAACACTTACTTTGAATGAATAAATTGGAAGTAATGAAGTGATTTTTTTATATATAATAGATAATGATGTTGAACATTCATCAAAATAGATATGGAATAAAAATGATTTAAGAATAGATGAAGAATGGCTAAAAATGTGAAAATAATTGATAAAAAGTGTAAAGTATTGAATTAAAATTGACTTTGGAAGAAAATGGAAAAAAATTGAGAAAGAAAGATAAAAACATAGGTCCTAACTCTCTATCTATGGCAGGAATCACCAAAATATTTACATGAAAAAGAGATATATGATATAACAACCCTTATCTTTATTACACACTTAAAATAATTTATTACATAAAACCTTCACTTGATACAACATGGAATATAGGGAGGTCTAGTGTCTTTGGGGATTATGAT
Source organism: Viscum album (assembly GCA_963277665.1). Classification (NCBI taxonomy): domain Eukaryota; kingdom Viridiplantae; phylum Streptophyta; class Magnoliopsida; order Santalales; family Viscaceae; genus Viscum; species Viscum album. Next base: position 603,299,619 of record OY728148.1, read on the forward strand.
CATTACATAACAACTTAAAACTTGAAATACAACAACTTTATTGAAAACGTCATCTACATGACCACTAAATTCCCTCGTAATTAGCATTTCATGGGATAACCTGAGGACATTCATATGAAAAGGGTGATATATAAAGCCCAGTAAGGGAATAAAAATGTAATAACATGAGGAAAACAATCAATTTTAGACAATAGGCATATTAATGGAGCATAAGAGAAACATGAACATAAAGGCATGATAAAGCATGATAATCATAACATGGAAATGTGTAAACAAAATTTAACATGATTTTAGCATGATCCAAGGCTCATTTTACATGGATCATGAGTAAATCCTCATTGAATTTGAATTATCATGAGTAAACCCTCATTATCCTTGACGTATCATTATACTAATCTTTACCCAATACAATGGAGCACTATCAGGGTGCACCCTTCTTAAAAATTTTATTTCATGCATAAGTGTACCACATTGATCATATAACATGGAATAAATCAACATAATAAGTCATTAAATGATTAATTAATGTGGAATAAATACATGAAATTACCATTCAATATGTATATATTCATAAAGGTGAATACCCTTGACAGAGACATGGGTATGGTATTCACTACACAATGATCTTGGCTTGAAAAAATGCGGTGCTATTTCGGCAGCATAACGATGTGACATAAGGATTCATGAAAATGGTTGATGAGAGAGAAATGAGTGTCTCATCTTATGTACATGAAATGGAAAGTAATAGGGTCATATATATACATTTACCAAAAAAATTAGTGGAATTTAGATGCATAATACAAAATAATCACTTGGATGTAAAAGAGGAGAGAGAAATCCCTCATGGAATTTCAGCATGGTAACAGGTGTACATGGGAGGCATTAATGAGAGAGAAATGGGTCTCCCATAATCAAAAAATAAATAGGGAAGTATGGGGGAGGTGTGAAATCATTCCCTAACATTTTTAATTGAAAACAAAAGGGCATAATGACTTAAAGAAAATTGGACAAAAATGAGAAAGGAAGAAATCCCTTACTTGGAAGTGTGATACCAAAGGCTTGAGAGATGCTTGAGAGAGGCTTATTGGGAGGTTGGGGAACCTTGGGAGGATTATAGATAGAGGAGGGAAGGGGTTTTTTTAACTCCAAAGGCTTTTATTGAAGAGGAAGTGGGATCTTGGGTAGGTTTATATTGGAAAGGAAAGGGAATTCTTTATTATTTAGGTTTGGGACACCTCACATTAAACTAATCAAAACCACAAACCAGCCCATGGTTTTTGACCATGGTTTTTTCCAAAGGGGAGCATAAAAAATATTTTATAAGGAAAATGGACTAAATTCTTATAATAATAGGGTTTATTATGTGGAGGTGAGTTATACTCTCAATGAAAACAATTTAAAAAGACAAAATGTTTTATAAGCCTTGAAGGGTCCACTAAAGCTTTGTAAAATAAATAAATAAAAAACCAAAAATCACATTATTTTAATTTTAAAACATATATTGGCCAAAAAAATGTTTATATTATTTTATTACATCACTATTGGTTCCTTATTATGTCATAAAACACATTATATTTTTAAACGGTATTTAATTTTTACCCAAAAATTTGACTGTCTCAGAAAATTATGAAAAAATCCCCATTGGATAATTTAAATGTTCTGATTCCAAAAATAATATTCATTTTATCTAATTAATTTTCTAAATATGTGAAATTTTAATTTGAAAATAAAAACCAACATTTATTGAAAATTCATGGGTTTTGAAAAAAAGAGCTTTCAAACCTTAATAAAAATTACAATTTCCTTCATAAAATTATAAGATATTTTAAATTTAATAAAAAGTAATTTAATAATAATAATAATAATATTTCATTAAAATATTATTTAATTCAAAAATCTATTAATTCATCAAAATAGATTTCATAGTTTAATATTAAATAAAAATACTACATGCGCTTTAAAAACTATTTACAAAGTAACAATAATAAAATGAATATATATTCATTATTATATACAAAAATAATGCACATATTCATAGTGCTAAGGTCTTGTTACATAACCCCTTATAAAACCCACATAATACCGAAGGGTAAGGTGTGAGATGGTGACAAACTCTTGGGGTGTCTCGGATAACATCGCTCGGGTGGTAATCTCTATTAACATCCACTTCTCCCGTAGTCGGTTCCGCTCAAGCTTAATGTGTTCAAGATTGGCTTGGATGTAACACCCCAACCATAGTTACCCAGAGTTGGTGCATTATTACATTACATTGGCATGATCACAAGAAAGATCAAATCTTGAAAGATCGATTGGTTTAGTAGCCTTGGAAACACTAGATATATTCATAAAGTTTTACATTACATGACAAAGAGAAAAACTACTACAACAACATAGTCTCCATATTCCACACTCATATCCCCACATATTATCCCTACAGGTCATTCATAACTTACTTCTTCACATCTTGGGAAAATTAAAACATAGAAAAGGGGTGAGCTCAAATGCCCAGTAAGGATAACAATATAGAGGAAACTTTCAAAAATAAGCATAAAAATTTAAAGCAAAGTATAACTAAAACAAAAGCCTTTTAAACTTGAACTTCAACATAGTATGGAAAAAGTAAAATAAAATAATGCCATTTAATTATTCACACGGATATTCTACTAATCAAATAATCACATGCAATATCAATAACCACTTTCATAATGATGGAATGCATAATGCCATACTATCATAACCACATAGCCAAGGCCTCGTGCCAAGACTACAAATATGATTTTGTCAAGGCCTTGTTCCAAGACACTAGTTTGTCTCATGAGACCTACCAATGCATCAAAAAGCTATAACAAGCTCCACCCGTCACACATTAAGTCCAATGCATTCCCATATGAAAAGGTTTAAACATAACATAAACCTTCGTATTAAAACTAGCATACGAAATGTCAATACTTTCACCATAAACCATGAATGGTAAAAATAGCACATCCACAGTCAAACATATCACAAAACCTTCAATACAATATAGAAGTTTTGTATCATAATAAATCAAATTCAAATAAGCGTAAAATCCATCAAAGGATGTTGACATAGATGAAATCAAAACCCTTTTTAGAGAAATATCTATTTCTATTTTGAAATCATTTAAGAGTCATATATTTATAAAATAAAACATTTTCTTTGAAAATATTCTTATAAGCTTGTAAGGGAAGCTTCGACAATTTTATAACGGTGGAAAATAGCCACACCCGCCGTATAAGTTAAAAAAACATTCTTACCTTAATTTTGTCGAAAAGGTTAAAAAGCACCTTGTTTGGAAAACGATGGAAAGATTCCTTTATAAACCACTTATAAAAAGTCAAACAAGGGTATAAATGAATTTAACCCATATTCTTGTAAATAGTAAAAATGTTTTGAAATACATTTTTAAGAAACATGGATGTGGATGATAAAGAGATCCCAGTAGATTGTTACGTATAAACAACCTCGGATAATGAAGAGATTATGAAATAACCCTTACCTTGTACTTTTCCTTGGTTGGGGTAGGTTAACCTTCTGTATAATATTGAAATAATTGTTATTAAATTATAAAAGAATCATATGCATTCATATGATATCATATATGATCTTTTAACATTGCTTTGTTAATAATATCTTAGTATTATCGTTGTTTCGGGTGTTAACTTACTCTTTTTCTTTTATATGTTTTGTTATGTAAGCCATGTTTGTAATGGATAGGTTGTATATTATTCATATCCATAATGATATCAAGTCCTTAAAAATCATTTTTAAATAAGAAAATGATAATTATACTTGAATGGATACGATGGAGAATGAATCTCATCGCGTTCGTGGAGACGGTAGTCCGTACGTACGCACGAGCGACAATATCATATTTTGATATTAAAATAATATATAAGTTGATAGTATATCATATATACAGAATCATTGTCATGTTATATTTAATATTTACATGATTTAAACATCATTATTATACCCATCCAAATAATAATATATTGAATAACAATTACACCACGACGTGGAGACGGTAAGCCATACGTACGCACGTATGGTGACATGTTATTCAAAGGGTGGGTAGAATAATGAATATGGTTGTACCATATTTATAATAACATCACAGTATATATAAGATACTGGGTTTATTATTTTATAATGGTAATAACAAAGAAAGAAGAAGTGGAATAATAAAGGAACTTGGAAAAGGGTGGTGAAATCATTACCTCTTCTTCAGGTTCTTCCTTTTGATTTGATAAAAAGGGCTCCTTAGGTTGGCTTTATGATCAAAATAATTCCTCTAGGTTGTAGTGAGGGAAGTTGGGAGATTATTTGGGCATAGTTTGGCCGAACCAAAAGGCTTTGAAGGTGTGAAGAAATGAGAAGGAGGAGTGCCCTTTTATAAGAGGGTTGAGGGGCACCTTTGGAAAAGCTAGAAATATTAATTTATAATAAATTGATATTCGGTTTCTAATGGCTCCAAAGTTTATTATTAAAAGGTTAAGGTGGGGATAGGTCGAAAACCATTCAACTAATAGAATTTATATAGGTTTGGGTTACTATATTAACCTTATCTTTTAGTTTTAACTCTTAGTTAATTAGTTTGACATTTACCATGTCACTTTGTATTTTTATAATATATAGTTAATAAACTTACTATATACATCCGAGAGACCCCCAAGTGGTCTATTAATGATGAACCTATCATGATATAAGTCTCTTGTCCGAACCTTAAATTTTTAGGAATTTAATATCAATTAATAATATAATATTTGTTTTAAAAACTCTTTTATGTCAATTTTGACACTATTCAATAATTGATTTTTGTGAAACTCATAACAGAATGATTACTTCGACAAAAGTTAATTAAATCAATCCTAACATGTCATATTATCCTATTAAATTATTTTAATTCATTAAAAGTCTCAAATTATATTTATTTGGGAATTTATAATATCAATTATTTTAATATTTCACAATTATGGTAATTACTGCATCATCATTGTGTCATAAATACATTAAATAATTTAAAGTCTAAAAATTATAAATAAAATATAATTACGTAGGAAATTTTATTAGATTTCTAATGAATATTTAAAATCTAATTTATCTTATGTATAACCCTATATTAAAAATGTTTTAGTAAATAAACTTTGATTTTAACTCTTTTAACTCTTCTTTGAATTAAATAATAATAAATGTCCTAATCTAATCCAAGTGGACCTTAATGATAATATTTTATTCCTAAGGCTGTTTTGGTCGAGATACACTTGTCCAATAGAATTAGGACATGTGTTAGGGTAATATTAATATCATTTTTACCCTTAATTACCCTATTTACTTTTAACCGTGGTAAATAAAAGTAAAAAGTTACTATTCACCAAAAATTATTTTCATCTCATTGAACCACATTTTACTTCTTGATATTAATCGTGTCTCTCGGATTTTTGAAATTCCATTCACAGAAGCGGTAAAATTAAGTTTTATGAAAAATCCAGTTTTTTTTAACTACCACTTAGTAGTTTCACTATTCATCAAAAATTGAAGTTTTTCAGAACAATGCAAAAATTTCACCCTAAGCTATAATTGATATTCCAAATTCAAAAATGATGTCTATTTTACAAAATTACAAACATATATGTTTCATTAATTAATTTTATAATTAATTCCCGCTGTCACAACAAATAGCGTGTTTTTAAGAAACAATAAATATCAAAAGATTGATAATTGTTTATGTCCAATTTCAAAGTGAAATTAATTCTAAAGAACACCATTGGATAAAATGGTAAAAATATATTCTAATTATACTTTAAAACCACTCAATAATATAATTTATCACTATAAATTATTTTGATTAAAAAAGTTTTTTTTAAGTATTTTTCACTATTCATAAAAATTGGAAGTTCTCAGAAAAATACCAAAAATTCATATTAGGATAATTTCGATATTATGAATCCAAAAATGAAGTTCATTTTGAAATATAAAATATATATAATTTCAAAAAGTAGGTATTACTATTCATAACGGCTAGTTTGATTGGTTGTGGTGTGTTAGAACTCGATGTTGCGTACAACACACGCTATCGCATTATTCAAAGAGAAGCGTACCGTAGAAGCTTGGGGTGTTACATTCTCCCCTACTTCAAATAATTTCATCCTCGAAATTTCTAGAATACTTATCACGTGAAAAGACTCGTGTGGTTCTTCATCATAAGTTCCTCAGGTTCCCATGTTGCCTCTTCCATCTTATGGTTTCTCCACAAAACTTTTACCAGACGCGTCGTCCGGTTTCTTAGTACTTGTTCTCTCGTATCAAGAATCCTGACGAGCTCTTCACAATAGGACAGATCAGGTTCCAGTTCTAATTCTTCATAGGTGAGTACATGCGTTGGTTCAGGCATGTATTTCCTCAACAGAGATACGTGGAACACATCGTGAACTTTGGAGATACTTGGCGGCATTTCCAATTGGTAAGCTACAACCCCAATTCGTTCTAGAATTTCAAAGGTTCCGATGTACCTGGGACTCAATTTACCTTTCTTACCAAAATGTATGACTCCCTTCCTTGGAGATACCTTCAGGAAAACATGATCACCGACTTGAAATTCCAAATCCTTCCTTCGATTATCGGCATAGATATTCTACCTACTTTGAGCTGCTTTGATGTGATTTTGGATTACCTTTACCTTTTCCATCATTTCCTCCACCAGTTCTGGGCCTACAAGTTTTCTTTCACCAACATCATCCCAACAGGTTGGTGTACGACATCTCTTTCTGTATAACTCTTCATATGGTGCCATCTGAATACTCGAATGGAATCTATTGTTATAGGAAAATTCTACCAGAGGTAAATATTGATCCCACATACCCTGAAAGTCAAGTGAGCAGGATATCAACATGTCTTCTAAGGTTTGAATAGTTCGTTCTGATTGTCCATCCATTTGAGGGTGGTAGGCAGTGCTCAAATGAAGTTCAGTATCCATGGATTTCTGAAGACTCTTCCAGAATCTTGAAGTAAAACGGGGATCACGATCAAAAACAATCGATAGGGGTACTCCATGAAGTCTCACAACTTCATTAATATATAGTCTTGCTAGACGTTCTAGTGGTAGATCTTCTCTTATATCAAGAAAATGTGCTGACTTGGTAAGACGATCAACAATAACCTATATTGCATCATTCCTTCTAGGAGTCTTTTGTAGTCTCATGACAAAGTCCATCGTAATATTGTTCCATTTCCACTTTGGTATGGGAAGTGGTTGCATGACTCCTCCAGGCTGTTGCCTTCCAGCTTTCACTTGTTGACAAACCATACATCTTGACACAAAATCAGAAATCTCCATCTTCATGTTGTCCCACCAAAAATGTTCCTTCAAATCTATATACATTTTGGTGCTCCCAGGATGTATAGAGAAATTGGAACTATGAGCATCATCCAACAATTCCCTTTTTAGATCAGGTAAATCGGGAACACAAAGTCTCTTCCCAAATTTCAAAATTCCATCTTCATACACAAAGTCTCTCAATCTCCCATCATTCAAAGCTTTAATCTTCTTTTTAAATTCTTCATCATCAGTCTGAGAACTCTTAATCCGTTCTAGTAAAGATGGTTTGACAACCATTTGAAAAAGAATTTATGTTTCGCCTTCCCTGGTTATTCCCATGTCCATCTTCACTAGATCCATGAAAATTAGATCCCTTTCAATTCTCATATTGTTCAAAACTCCATGGTCTTTTCTGCTCAAAGTATATGCCACCCTGTTTGCCTTCCCCGGGTGGTAGTGTATCGTGTAATCATAATCCTTGAGTAATTAAAGCCATCTCCTTTGCCTCATGTTGAGTTCTTTTTGTGAGAAAATATACTTCAAACTCTTGTGATCAGTATAAATCTCACATTTTTCACCATAGAGGTAGTGCCTCCATATCTTCAAAGCAAAGATCACAACTGCTAACTCGAGATCATGAGTAGGATAGTTTTGTTCATGAATTTTCAACTGTCGTGATGCATAGGCAATAACCCTATCATTATGCATAAGGACACAACCAAGTCCTTTCTTTGATGCATCACTATAAATAACGAACCCATCATTCCCCAATGGTAGAGTCAATATAGGAGCATTGACTAATCTTCTATTCAGTTCTTCGAAACATTCTTCACACTCTTTTGTCCAAACAAATTTAACCCCTTTACATGTGAGCTTCGTTAATGGGTTAGCCAATCAGGAAAAATTCTGGACGAATCGTCGATAATAACCTGCTAAACCAATAAAACTACGTACCTCAGTTATACTCATAGGTGCTGGCCATTCTTGGATTTCCTTGGTCTTAGAAGGATCAACAGATATTCCATCTTTAGAGACAATAGGGCCAAGAAAAGAAATCTCCTGAAGCCAGAATTCACACTTGCTAAACTTCCCATATAATTCATGTCTTCTCAGAGTCTTCAAGATAATGCGCAAGTGATTTTCATGATCTTCGTAGCTTTTGGAATATACCAAGATATCATCAATAAATAACACCACAAATTCATCCAGATAATCCTTGAAAACTCTATTCATCAGATCCATGAATACAGAGGGTGAATTAGTCAATCCAAAAGACATTACAGTAAACTCATAATGCCCATACCTGGTTCGAAATGCTGCCTTTGGAATGTCTTCCTTCTTCACACACAACTGATGGTATCCAGATCGAAGGTCAATCTTTGAAAATTATTGAGCTCCATGCAGTTGGTCAAATAAATCATCAATGCGTGGTAGGGGATACTTGTTCTTTATTGTTATAGCATTGATCTCCCTGTAGTCGATACATAACCTCATAGATCCGTCTTTATTTTTAACAAAAAGAATAGGGGCTCCCCATGGAGAAACACTAGGGTGAATAAATCCCTTATTACTCAATTCCTCTAGTTTTTTCTTTAGTTCAACTAATTCAACAGTGGCCATTCTATAAGGGGTCTTTGATATAGGCCTTGATCCAGGAATTAAATCAATGGAAAACTCAACTTCTCGTTCTGGAGGATGTCCAGGTAAATCTTCCGGAAATACATCTACAAATTATTTCACAACAGGTACATACTCTATTTGAACATTCCTTTCCTCACCCACAGTTATTTCATTCTCTTCCTCCCCAGTAATTGAATTTAGTTGAGCAAGTGGGGGTGGATCTAAATAAGAATTAGGTGGTGACGATTCTGCTCAAAAGATATGGTGTTCCTTATCTTTATCATCAAGAATCGTGACCTCTTTATTCTTACAATAAATCTTCGCATCATAGTCCGAAAGCCAGTCCATAACGAGGATTATATAAAACTCAATCATAGGTATGACGATGAGATCAGCAGATAAAGAACATTTATGTGCTCTAATGGGGACTGATTCACAAAACTTTGTTGCAATGATACTTCCCTTAAAAGTTTTAACTGACAACTCCCTTCTTAAATAAAATTGGAAATATCTAATTTTCTTAGAAAACTGGGAAGATATGAAACAATGCGATGATCCAGAATCAAATAATTCATTTGCTAAACTTGAGGAAACCATTAAATTACCTGCCACCACGTCTTTAGGAGCTTCTACCTCAATAGTAGTGATAGCATAAGCTTGGACTTGATCCCTTGGCCTTTTCTGAGGTAATTTCTCCTGACGCTTAGGACATTCATTTTCATAATGCCCCATCTCCCTGAAATTGAAGCACTGAACATTGGTAGCTTCCTTCTTCCCTTTGCAATCACGAGCTTGGTGGCCTTTTTCACCACATTTGTAACAGACGCCCATTCCCTTCAAGCAAGTACCGGGGTGTTTCTTCCCACATTTACCATAGGATGGATATTCAACCTTTCCTTTCTTCCCCTTATTTCCATTCCTAGATTGATCAACATGCCTCTTCTTCTCTTGCTTTGCTTTAAAGTCACAAGACTTAGAGAATTCCTTTTCGGTCTTGATAGCACATGAGACAATGTCTTCGTACGATGAAAAGGATTGTGAGACTAATGCTCAACGGAGAAATGGTTTTAACCCATCAAAGAAACGATCAATCTTACTTCTTGGGTTATGTATATAATCTCCAGCATACCTTGCTAACCTTGTAAAGTTAGCCTCATACTTTGTGACATTCTCATCCTCCTTTTGTCTCAGACTCAGAAATTGCCTTTCCATATCTGCTCGATGGTCGCGAGGAAAGTATTTCTCTAAAAACAGATCTTTGAACTCCATCAATTCCATATTTGATACTTCATCATCTTCCTTCATATTTTGAATCAATGACCACCATTGATCATCATCTCCAGTGAGGCGGTAAACTGCCATGATAACTTTTTCCCTTTCACTACTCCCCAAAGAATGAAATATTTTCTCTAGGGAAAATATCCATTGCTCAGCTACTAAGGGATTTGTACTCCCATTGAATGTTGGTGGTTATTGCCTCATGAATCTATCTAACATTGATCCTCCACGCTGCGGATCAGGGTGCTCCATACAGGTAAGGTTATTATTCATAACCTGAGTGAGTTGTCCCAGTATGGTGATTAGCTGATCGACACCAGTTGCATCACCAGCTCCACTATAATTATCTTGAGTAGGAGGGAAATCCCTACATGGAGTGCGTGCATTGATATGGTTTCCATTTCTTCTACTAGGTGCCATTTCTAAACAATGGCATAAACTAGATCAGTTTATGAATCAAAATACATAATCTCATACTTAAAAAACACTTAACATAAATTGAACTATTTATAGATATAATCCATAATCATAAAAATGTTTTCTTTGAGGAAATATATACTCATAAACCCTTCATAATGATTTGTAAAGAAAATGAGAGTTATCCTAAGCATATCCCCCGAGAGTGTCATAACCAAGAGTGCAGCAAGGCCCGTTGTCGTGCACCAGTTCCCGTTCGAGTCTAGCTCAAAGCGGTGTTTTCGGGTTTTACCCCTAGGTACATCTGTGCCAGAGCGGCCTCTACCTGCTCGTATCCAAACAGGTATGTATTGCTCGGAAAACTCACAAAATCTCTACAATACCAAAATTCTTGGAAGTTCTTCTATACTAATCCTCAAAGTTCATCTTAGGTCTACGTGCTCTAATCAGAGTTTATCTAAATCTAGCTTCCAAGGTTTGTACTAAACTTCCTATGATACCAACTGTAACGCCCCGACCCTAGTTACCCAGAGTCGGTGCATTATTACATTACATTGGCATGATCACAAGAAAGATCAAATATCGAAATACCGATTGGTTTAGTAGCCTTGGAAACACTAGATATATTAATAAAGTTTTACATTACATGACAAAGTGAAAAACTACTACAACAACATAGTCTTCATATTCCACACTCATATCCCCACATACTATCCCTGCAGGTCATTCATAACTTACTTCTTCACATCCTGGGAAAATTAAAACATAGAAAAGGGGTGATCTCAAATGAACAGTAAGGATAACAATATAGCGGAAACTTTCAAAAATAAGAATAAACATTTAAGGCAAAGTATAACTAAAACAAAAGCCTTTTAAACTTGAACTTCAACATAGTATGGAAAAAGTAAAATGAAATAATGCCATTTACTTATTCACATGGATATTCTACTAATCGAATAATCACATGCAATATCAATAACCACTTTCATAATGATGGGATGCATAATGCCAGACTATCATAACCACATAGCCAAGGCCTCGTGCCAAGACTACAAATAAAATTTTGTCAAGGCCTTGTGCCAAGACACTAGTTTGTCTCATGAGACCTACCGATGCATCGAGGAGCTATAGAGGGCTCCACCCATCACATATTAAGTCCAATGCATTCCCATATGAAAAGGTTTAAACATAACATAAACCTTCGTATTAAAACTAGCATACGAAATGTCAATACATTCACCATAAACCATGAATGGTAAAAATATAACATCCACAGTCAAACATATCACAAAACCTTCAATACAATATAGAATTTTTGTATCATAATAAATCAACTTCAAATAAGCATAAAATCCATCAAAGGCTGTTGACATAGATGAAATCAAAACTCTTTTTAGAGAAATATATCTTTCTATTTTGAAATCATTTAAGAGTCATATATTTATAAAATAAAACATTTTCTTTAAAAATATTCTTATAAGCTTATAAGGGAAGCTTCGATGATTTTATAACGGCGGAAAATAGCCACACCCGCCGTATAAGTTAAAAAAACATTCTTACCTTAATTTTGTCGAAAAGGTTAAAAAACACCTTGTTTGGAAAACGACGGAAAGATTCCTTTATAAACCTCTTATAAAAAGTAAAAAAATGGTATAAATGACTTTAAAACATATTATTGTAAATAGTAAAAATGTTTTGAAATACATTTTTAAGAAACATGGATGTGGATGATAAAGAGATCCCAGTAGATTATTACGTATAAACAACCTCGGATAATGAAGAGATTGTGAAATAACCCTTACCTTGTACTTTTACTTGGTTGGGGTAGGTTAAACTCCTGTATAATATTGAAATAATTGTTATTAAATTATACAAGAATCATATGCATTCATATGATATCATATATGATCTTTTAACATTGCTTTGTTAATAATATCTTAGTATTATCGTTGTTTCGGGTGTTAACTTACTCGTTTTATTTTATATGTTTTGTTACGTAAGCCATGTTTGTAATAGATAGGTTCTATATTATTCATATCCAGAATGATATCAAGTCCTTAAAAATCATTTTTAAATCAGAAAATGATAATTATACTTGAATGGATACGATGGAGAATGAATCTCATCACGTTCGTGGAGATGGTAGTCTGTACGTACGCACGAGTGACAATATCATTCTTTTGATATTAAAATAATATATAAGTTGATAGTATATAATATATACAGAATCATTATCATGTTATATTTATTATTTACATGAGTTACACATCATTATTATACCCATCCAAATAATAATATATTGAATAACAATTACACCACGACGTGGAGACGGTAAGCCGTACGTACGCATGTATGGTGACATGTTAGTCAAAGGGTGGGTAGAATACTGAATATGGTTGTACCATATTTATAATAACATCACAGTATATATAAGATACTGGGGTTATTATTTTATAATGGTAATAACAAAGAAAGAAGAAGTGGAAGAAGAAAGGAACTTGGAAAAGGGTGGTGAAATCATTACCTCTTCTTCGGGTTCTTCCTTTTGATTTGATAAAAAGGGCTCCTTAGGCTGGCTTTCTGATCAAAATAAGGCCTCTAGGTTGTATTTAGAGAAGTTGGGAGAGTATTTTGGTAGAGTTTGGCCGAACCAAAAGTCTTTGAAGGTGTAAAGAAATGAGAAGGAGGAGTGCCCTTTTATAAGAGGGGTGAGGGGAACCTTTGGAAAAGCTATAAATATTAATTTATAATAAATTCATATTCGGTTTCTAATGGATCAAAAGTTAATTATTCAAAGGTTAAGGTGGGGATAGGTCGAAGACCATTCAACCAATAGAATTTAGACAGGTTTGGGTTACTATATTAACCTTATCTTTTAGTTTTAACTCTTAGTTAATTAGTTTGACATTTACCATGTCACTTTGTATTTTTAGAATATATAGTTAATAAACTTACTATATAAATCCAAGGGACCCCCAAGTGGTCCATTACTGATGAAACTATCATGATATAAGTCTCTTGGCTGAACCTTAGATTTTTAGGAATTTAATATCAATTAATAATATAATATTTGTTTTAAAAACTCTTTTATGTCAATTTTGACACTATTCAATAATTGATTTTTGTGAAACTCATAACAGAATGATTACTTCGACCAAAGTTAATTAAATCAATCCTAACATGTCATATTAGCCTATAAATTTATTTTAATTCATTAAAAGTCTAAAATTATATTAATTTGGGAATTTATAATATCAATTATTTTAATTTTTCACAATTATGGTAATTACTGCATCATCATTGTGTCATAAATAAATTAAATTATTTAATGTCTAAAAATTATAAATAAAATATAATTATGTAGGAAATCTTATTAGATTTCTAATTAATATTTACAATCGAATTTATCTTATGTATAAACCTATATTAAAAATGTTTTAGTAAATAAACTTTGATTTTAACTCTTTTAACTCTTCTTTGAATTAAATAATAATAAATGTCCTAATCTAATCCAAGTGGACCTTAATGATAATATTTTATTCCTAAGGCTGTTTTGGTCGAGATACACTTGTCCAATAGAATTAGGACATGTGTTAGGGTAATATTAATATCATTTTTACCCTTAATTACCCTATTTACTTTTAACGGTGGTAAATAAAAGTAAAAAGTTACTATTCACCAAAAATTATTTTCATCTCATTGAACCACATTTTACTTCTTGATATTAACCGTGTCTCTCGGATTTTTGAAATTCTATTCACAGAAGCGGTAAAATTAAGTTTTATGAAAAATTCAGTTTTTTTTAACTACCACTTAGTAGTTTCACTATTCATCAAAAATTGAAGTTTTTCAGAACAATGCCAAAATTTAACCCTAAGCTATAATTGATATTCCGAATTCAAAAATTATGTCTATTTTACAAAATTCCAAAAATATAGGTTGAATTAGTTAATTTTATAATTAATTCCCGCTGTCACAATAAATAGCGTGTTTTTAAGAAACAATAAATATCAAAAGATTGATAATTGTTTATGTCCAATTTCAAAGTGAAATTAATTATAATGAACACCATTGGATAAAATGGTAAAAATATATTCTAATTATACTTTAAAACCACTAAATAATATAATTTATCACTATAAATTATTTTGATTAAAAAAGTTGTTTTTAAGTATTTTTCACTATTCATAAAAATTGGATGTTCTCAGAAAAATACCAAAAATTCAACTTAGGATAATTTCGATATTCTTAATCCAAAAATGAAGTTCATTTTGAAATATAAAATATATATAATTTCCAAAAGTAGGTATTACTATTCATAATGGCTAGTTTGATTGGTTGTGGTGTGTTAGAACTCGATGTTGCGTACAACACACGCTATCGCATTATTCAAAGAGAAGCGTACCGTAGAAGCTTGGGATGTTACATTGGACTTCATCAAGATCGAAGACCAATGATGCCTCCTCCTTTCTGAGCTCTGACAAATGGGCTTTATACGGGGGAAGTCTACTGGATGAGTCCATCGCTTCCTTTTTCTGAGTAAATTGGATTTGTTAAAGCCCTATATTTATATTAATAATGTGATTACTTTTCAACAGATATATTAGAAGAAGTCACAATTCTTAATGGTATTTTAAAATCCAGAAACAGAAAACAAAATAAGTGTATATGTTGTATAACCATTTCACTTATTAAGACATTTAATTGGATCAAGAGGGATTTTCATTAACAAATGTTTGGGTTGTTACATGTGATGTTTAAATAATTCATGTCATGTATTCTCTTTAGGTTGATTCTATCTTAACTTATACATAATGTGAAATCTTTACACATCATGTAATTCAGATCCACAATCTCCTCTGAAAATATTGAATCTTGTGGGATCCTCTATCTATATATTTAATAGTATGGGATATCAAACTTTTTCACATCATGTAAATTATACACAATATGTATGTGATTCACATCTTGTACTTCCTGTATTTTTTGAAATTTTAGTATGAATTGGACATTGAAAATATCATTAAGTGTAATGTATTTACACATCGTGTAAATACTTCACATTATGTAATTTCCCATGGTCTTTCCTTTGGTTTGTAGGGATATTTTGAATGATGAATACACATTTTGAACTATATTCATGATGTGTAAAACTTATTTTTTCCAATTTTCATCATTTCTTCACATGAGTCCAAAATTAAAAATTCATGAAAAAAAACTAAAACCTAGTAAATTATAGAGTAAAAATATATTAAACCTTTAATAAATGTATCAAAAATGTGTATATAAACTTTTCGTATCACATTCCCCCACACTTGAAAAATTTCTTATCCTCAAGAAAAAATCATCTCAACAGGGATTCCAAATGAAAAAATTATTAAAATAGGAAACATGAATTACAACCAAGAAAATAAAACTATGTGAAAGTGGAAAAATTACATCCTCTAGAATCAATTCTGCAGAGAAAATCAATCATTACTTATAGTTCATTTCTTTATTCAGATTATTTTTTCCTTTAATTACAATTTCATTATTGTCCCTTAGAACTATACCCATTTTCCAATTTACCTCACAATAAATTTTCACTCCTCACTCAAGGTAAAATAAAACTAGAGTTACAATCCCTCCCTGTATACATGTTCCTAACCATAATCTTACATTGGTTTCATCATCTCCACCTCATAAACACAAATATAAAATCAATCATTAGGGCTTCAGTAATAAGGTTTAACGATCTCTGGGGCTGAGAAAAAGTTGGAAAGTGATAAAAATCAATCTCAAAGTGGAGGGTAAGCTCTAAAGTATAATGTATGAAAATTGTGAATAGTGTAATGAAGTAACTCCTCTTGGAAATAATGTGTCCATGCTCTTATTAGCTAATGTGGGTCTGTGAATATGTCAATATAGTAACAATAATATACCATGATCCATTCTTTTTCTTTTTATTTATATTTCAAAAATCATGTATAGGCTGGGTCTCACATCCATCACCTAACAACATATGATCCATCATTGGATTCATTGGTATGGTAATGGTGATTTTTGACTTTCCTAATGAACAACCCATTTTTCAATATATTTCAATTTTTGAAGGAACAAATTAAGCATTGAAAATTAAAAAAGTAATCATTAACCACATAATATAAATATGGTGAAAGTTCCATTGTACGTCCCCTCAATAACAACATTCCTTGTCCATTGGTTGTGAAATCCCCCCCCCCCAATTTGTTCAAAGAAGAATCAAGAATTATACCAAGAGAAGAGTAGGAAGTGAAAAAAGGATTCAAATAGCTCCATCCCTATATGGTTATTTATGGCTACTATGGGCCAAATAAATAAAGATATACCAGTGGGTATCATGAAAAATTTGTCTCACGAAGATTTGATCAATCATTTTAAAAGCATATTTTTTCAATTATAGCCTCAATAATATTTCAAACAATGATCTGATATATTTATATGTACCAAGTATCTCTCAAGTAATATACTTAGAAAATAATATGATAGTGTAAGTATATAATCCTCCTCGGGAATTAGAGTATACCAAAATAACTATAAATCACTCAATTCATAGTATCCAGTAATAAGTTAATCAAAAGAAAATGCAAGAGTCTAAAATTATAATTAAATTACTCAAATCAGTAATCATGTTAAAAATATAAATATGAATAAAATTAATTTCAATATTATCTAACCTAAAATTATATTTTATTTAAATGTGTGTAATTATATTTCAAGTTTAAATCATGATTTCAATGAAAAATGTCTCCTAGATTAGTGAAAACATGCAACAATCCAAATGTATCGACAATAAATCTAAAGGAAGAATCCCCCACACTTAAAATGAGATAGTGTCCACACTATTATAGAAATAATCATGGGATATAAATAAATTATTTCTTATAGAAAAATGAAATCAAATTTTAGTAATTGAAAATAGAGAATCGAGAGCTCCCTATAGTGAAATTCATGATACAGGGAGATTTTTTGGATGTTGATTAGAAATTGTGATACCAATCTAAATTATTAGAAACAAAATACCCACACTAGATAAACCATTATTCCATATGGGTTAACCAATTTCTAATTAGATAAATAGGTGGGTGAATATAGTTTAAAGTAGGGGAAAACAACTCAGATGAATGCAATAAGTGTCCACAATGATGTTTGGGAATATCTATGAAAAAAATGCAAGAAAAAGAAAAAATAGAGATCCTAAGAACAAAACAGAAATAAATGAAACAAAAAAATATGGGTTTCCTTCCATAATGCGCTAATAATTTCATAATCAGCTAGAAAAATGGAAAAAGTAACCATTCAGTATCGTCCATTCATTCAGTGGTTTGTTTCCTCCTGTAGAAACTGGTGGTAGTTTCATCGATCTCATGGGGGATCTTGGTGGGATTAAACACCTTGGGTAGGTATCAACCATGAATCTCATATATTAGGAATAAATATTTTTCTCTTCCTATAGGTGTATCATGATAAGTATGGATATTTAGCTAGATCTCATCAACACGTCTTAGTAGGTTAACCACATTCTGATAGATCTAAAGCAAGATGCTAGAAGATGGCCCGACAGGCTCTTCAGTGATCAAAGAATATAAAACAGAGCTATACGTGGCTAGAGTAATGCATTAGTAAAATTAAAATGATCTAGAAAGTAGAAAAACCAAAAAAACTATATCCCATATATATATATAAGGAATGATACATCTATGGAAAATGTATTACACATACTACAAAAACATATAGCTAAGACAGAGTATATCGGGGGAGTGGAAAAGGAAAAGACTAAATAGATGAGGCATGATAACTGTTCTCTGCATCAGAAGTCCCCTCCCAAACTGTGGGGGTATGAATTAGCTCCTCCAAATATCTCTCATTGATGGAGGCATGGGCTAGTGGATCAACCTCCATAATAAATTTTATGGTGCAAGAAATAGGCTTGGTCGAGGATGGAGGGGGATAAGTAATGATCCATAATGAGGTGGTGTGTCTAGAAGCTAGATTAATCTGGGGAATATTAGAGGAATATGGTATGGAAGGTCCCTTTCCCCATTGGTCCAAATCTACATGAAAAACCCTATAGGGCAGGAGGGATAGTGTTCTTAGAAGGAAGATCAGATAGGGAAAGAGGTGGTGTGGGGAAAGATGTAGAATTAAGAGTAGCAGGTGGAGGTGGGTGGGAAGATGAAGGGATTGGTGGAGGGGATGGTTAAGTGATATGGTTTGGTGAATGGGACATGGAGGTGGTGAAAAATATACCTCATGTTCTCCAGGATGGCTAATAGAAATGACCATAAATCTATGGGAATGGGTGGGGGTGTATATGCAACAGGGGTAGTGGTGGAAATTGTAAAAATAGGGTCAGGGGTAGTGGTGGTGGGTGGCATGGTAGTGTCAGGGGTAGTGGTGGTGGATGCGGTGGTAGGGGTAGCAGTCATGGATATATAGACATGGGCAGGTGAGGCTAGGTCATCTAAATTCTGGGAAGGTTCATCATCAGCCCCCTCAACATATCCTAGTACCCACTAGTAGATACTCCCACTATTCATCCAAAACCTTATCTTGTAGAGAAAAAGGAGTCTCATACTCTCCATATTTCTAAGGTAGGAGAGAGGCTAGGCAACATCAAAGGCACTCAAATGCATGGCCAACTGGTTAATGAAGATACCTCCCATTATCATACCTTTATTCCACCTCACCTGGGTCAGGTAGAACACGATGAACTACCTAGCCATGGTGACAAGTGGGCTTCCCATGGATGAGTGAATAATGATCACCTCAATCTGGATCACACTCCCATGAACATCACCTCAAGCCATATAGTTGTTACCTAGGGATTATTAAAGGATCTGAAGGGTATCACCTTACACTACTAGAAAAATACCCTATACCAATGGTTTGAAATCGTTGGTATAGGCCTCCAAACCATTGGTATATCCTATACTAACGGTTTTGAGGTTCGTTGGCTAGTAAGCCGTGGGGATTGGTCTATACCAATGGTTTTGAAAAAAACATTGGTATAGACCTATACCAATGATTTTCAAAACCATTGGTATAAGTAATATGAAAAATCTAAACCAATGGTTCTATAAAACCGTTGGTATATGTATTTCAAAAGAGAATCATTCTGTTGGTTTTGATCCCAGTACCTCCAGTTTATGATTGAACTACCTAACCACTAACCTAACTTGACTTTTTTGAACATCATTTTATAAATATATATATATATTTATTATCATAAATATTTTAAATTTTGATTTATTTAATTTTCTCTGTAAGAAGATTCCATAAAAAATACATGTAAATATACCAACAATTTTGAGAACCGTTGGTATAGACCCATACCAACAGTTTTGATAACTCTTGGTATAGATTCTTTGATTTTGGGACCTATACTAATGGTTTTGGACAAACTGTTGGTATAGGGGGGGACCTATACCAATGGTTTAGGGAAAACCATTTGTGTAGGGTCTCTATTATGGACCTATACCAACGGTTTGGACAAAACCATTGGCATAGGTCTATAATAGAGACCCTAAACCAACGGTTTTCCACAAACCATTGTTATAAGTCCAAATTAGTGACCTATACCAATAGTTTTGGACAAACCATTGGTATAGGTCCATATAAGTGAACTATACCAATAGTTTTCCCAAAACCATTGGTATAGATCTTATTTCTAGTAGTGTTAGAGCGGGGTTCTATTAATCATGTGAGGATCATAAATACTCCACTGGTCTTTGGCTATCCTCTCCCAACGTCATATAGAATCTGCGTTGTTCAGCTCAATCTATAAGGTCAAGAAAACCGAGGAGGTGAAAAATTCAATGGATTAAACGTCAAGGCTGACCCCAATGTCTCTAAAGGTGATCTCCCATGAACCTAAAATTGAGTCAAAATCTGATAGAGTTAATGGCTAGATCGAAGGTGGCTAGGAACTTGAGGAAGATATCCCTGAAGGTCTCCTCATGTATCAGGGTCATGCGGGAAAGGTGAATCCACCCAATGTGGTCACGTACCTCCTTATGAATCTAGATATTCTCAAGAACTGAAAGGTCCAATGTCTTGTTGGTCCTCTTGGTATTTTTCTAGATATGGACCAACTTGACCTTGTGATCAGGTGCCGATAAGTAAAGGTAGGGATGGAGGTGCAGGCAGCCAGCGCCTTGTGACCCACTTGATGAACCCTATGAGTCCTCTAAGGCTGAAGTGGAGGTATAGGAGGAAGCATAAGGGGATGTAGAAGGCTCTGTGGGTGGTGGAGGAGGAGCATCCATCCACCACATTGGTGGGTAGGTGTCTAATCATTCATGGGAGTGTGTTTTGTGGGTGACGTTTGGGCGGTTTTGGTGCATGCCATTTTGTATGGATAAGAATGAGGAGGATATGGAGTGGAGTTTAGGAGGGAAAAGTAGGGGAGGAGTATGTGAGGTGTGATGGTGAGGGGATAAGGAGAGGTGGTCTTGATTAGAGGGGTCATGTGTAGGAGGAGAATGAGGGGGTAATGAATCTAGGGTTCATGATATTTAAAAATTTTCAAATACTTTCATGTCCTGTAATAAATACACAACGTGTAAAGATTTGGAAATATTTTTTCTGACATTCTCCATTTACAAACCATGAAATAACAACATGGAATGTATTTGGAATTTGTGCCCCATTTTGGTCCAGGTTCTTTTGACAAGGTTCTAGCAATTCTTAACCTTCCAAAAAGATAAATTAACCCATTAAATCTACTAGACCTACCATGGGTCTCCTCCCTATCAATGCTTCATTGAATGTTGAGATCTAGACTCATTTAAATTCATGTGAATTTGAAAGTAAGAACACACCCCTCATGGAATGGTTCTTGATAATTTTTTAGTATTTATACATTAACCTTAAAGGGGGGGGGGAGTTCTTTGTCTTTCTGAATTTTTATGGCCCCATAGGGGAAAACATTGTGGACTTCTAAAGGAAATGACCATCATGATTTTATCTTTCCTAAAAATAATTTTAATCAAGATTTGAATAATAGAACTATACCCTTGATGTGAAGACTCTTCATGCAATGATCATTTCTTGACACTTATTCATATTTTCTTTATAAATTATATAATTCTTATAGGAATCTTTTCTAATTTATCCCATATCATCTATTTGGATAATTATAACTTTCCATAATTTTTTAGAATCCATGTTCAATTTTTTTATTTCCCAATAAGATTGGTTCTCTAATTACACTTGTAGATGGAATGAATTTCCATATACAAGTTGGAACAGAGTAGTATTGATGGGAATATTGTATGCTATTAGATATGATTATATTGTTTCATCTAATTTGATACTCCATCCTTTATACTTATGTTTACTATCTTCTATAGGATTTATTTTAATTCCCCTATTTTACAATTTGAATTTCTATCCTATTTGTAGGTGGTAGGAATTTATAGTGTTATAACGAATGCAATACTTGTCAAGCAATTCCTTGATTGGATAATTTGAAAAATGAATTCCCTGATCACTAATGATTAATCAGGGGAATCTGAATCTTTAGAATATATTCTTCTTTAGAAACTTCATGGCCACTTTTATTGCATCATGAATAGTCACCTCAACTTCTCCCATTTTGATATGTATTCAGTGCTAAATGGGATATAAAAAATCCCAGGATAATTAGGGAATGATCCTCTAAAATCAATCCCCCATATGTTGAAGATTTAAACTGATAGGATTGGATTTTGGGGCATTTCATTTCTTTTCCTAATGGTTTATATCCACTAGTACAGATCATAGATTTGACAAAAATTCCTTGTATGTTGATGAATCAATGACTAGAATAACCATCATTTAAGAATTTTGGACATGGTAAATTCTGGTCTATGATACCCTCCTAATGGTGATGTATGTCACATGTTGAGTACACTTTGTATTTAATCTTAATGGATGAAGTGCTACATAAAGTGATTAGTACAGTGATTAAAATGTAGCATCTCATCCTAATAGTAATGTGAAGATTTGCCTATGAATCTCTTCTTCTGTTGATAGGTGAGGTCTGGGTAGAGTGATCATGTGGCGAGATAATTTGAAATATATAAAAACCATGATCAGTCTTGGTTATTTATTATGAATATGGATTTATTAGGGAAGTCATCCTCGATACAAAGTTTATTATCATACTTAATGTTGGGCAGCGAAATTATGGATAGATGATCAGTGATGATGTTCTTAATTCCCTTTGTGTCCTTTATGAATATATCAAACTCTTATAGTAGTTGTATCTTCCATATTAGATGTGATTTGGAATATTTTTTAGTTTATAGATATTTAAGTGTTATATGATTAGTGTAGACCACTTATTTGGATAGTATGAGGTATGAGTGAACCTTTTCAAACCCATGAATAACTTCTAGATGTTATTTTTTGGTATTTTTATAATTTACCTATGTGTAATTATACTTGTGACTGGAATATTAAATAGGAGAAGAGATATATCCGAATTGCTTTCCTAAGATAACGCCAATAGTGAAGTCATTAGAATTTCACATCAACTCAGAGTCCTTATCCCAATATAGTGAAATAATGACAGGAGTGACTACTATGATATTCATTAGCAAATTGAAATCCTATCAATACTATTTAGTAAACTCAAAAGAGTGTCTTTTTATAATAGGTGTGTCAATGGTTGGGCTGCATTTTCAAATTCTTTTATGAAACAAAGGTAGAATCCTACGTAGACCATAAATATCATTATGTTTTATACTATAATAGGATTAGGTAAGTCTTTTATTACTTTTATTTTTACTGGATACACTTCCATGCCTTTCTTCTAGATTTCTTATCTAAGTACTATGCCTCCTTGGACCATGATGTTAAATTTTTCTGAGTTTAATACTAGGAATTGTTCTCCACAGTGCTATAAGAATATGACCAAATTAATCAGGCACACCTCAAAAGGTATTCCATATACCAATAAATCATCCATAAATATTTCTAGGAATTCCTCCTCTATATCATGAAATATGCGTGTCATGCATCGTTGAAACTTTTCTGGTGCATTACACATTTTTAATGAAATTCATCTATAGAAAAATGACTCAAAGGGAAAAGTGAATTTAATTATAGATTATTCACTTGGATTGAATGAAATTTGATTATATCCTAAATACCTATCCAAGAAAAAATAAAATTTGTACCCTATTAATATTTCTGTCATTTGATCCATAAAAGGTAAAGGGAAATTATCATTTCTTTTTTCTGTGTTGAGGTTTCAGTAATCAATGCAGAATCTCTATCTAGTGAGTTTTAGAGTTGATATTATCTCATCTTCATTGTTTTTAATAACGGTTAGGCTGCCTTAATTTGGTATGACTTTTAGTGGACTCACCCATTTTCTATTAGATATTAAAAAATTATCCTATCATCAAGAAGTTTCAAAACATATTTCTTAAAAAACTCTTTAATTGGTGGGGTGAATAGCCTATGGGGTTGGATTTTGGGTTTTTAACCTTCTTCCAATAATATATTGTGGGTTTATATTGTTGAGATTCTCTCTCTAATTCCAGACACTCCCTAGGAAATTGAGTTCTATGCCTTTTTAATACTTCAATCAGTTTTTCCTCTTGTAATTGGGTCAATTCTGAGCTGATAATGACTAGAATTGCAGCTTCAGTATGTAGGAATGAGTACTTGAGTGTGATAAATAGACGTTTTAGTTCTAACATTGGTGGATTGATGATTAAGAGTATGAATGGTGTGATAGAATCCATTTTAAAAAGTTCAAAGTAATTTATATACTCATGATCACTACCTTCATCTTCATCAAGGGATATGCTCTCTATGTCATATTTGATGGTCAGAAAATTGTCTCTTTGAAAACTAAGAAATATGGATTTATAGTTGAATGTGTTCTCTTTTTTAATTGACTACCTTTACTAAGTATAACACTACTTTTTTATATCCTACTTTGATCATCAGTTTCCCTTGATTTACATCAATTGGTTCCTTACTAGTGGTAAGAAATGGGCATGCTAAAATAATGAGAATGTATCCATCTTATTCCATGTCTAAAATATGGAAATACATAGGAAAGATAAATTTTATAACATTAACTAAAACACCCTTGATAATTCCTTGAGGATACATGACTGATCGGTCAGTCAATTATAGTTCCACTCTTTTTGATTTTAGCTTTTCGAGCCCCAGCTTTTGGAATACACTAATATAAATGGGATTAAGTCACACGCCAAGATTGCACAATGACCTTCTAATGTTTCATTCCCCTATAGAGTAAGAAATAGAGAAATTTTCAGGGTCTCTCATGTTAAGTGGAATATTTTTTTGAATGATTCCAGAGCATTATTCGTTTAATAAAATGAATCCTAAGTCTTCCATCATCCTTTTTTTAGAAAGAAATTATTTCAAGAATTTGGCGTAGAGAGGAATATGAGTGATAACTTCGGTGAGGGGGATGTTGATGTGTGATATCTTAAACATTTATAGAAACATCTTATATTACCCTTCAATATCACCTTTACTCATTATTTTTGTGAAGGTAAAATGTGATTTGTAAACTGAAGATGCCACATAAACTTCTTACCTTTCAAGATTATATTTTATTGTATTTTTTTTCAGTAGATTATGATTCTATATTTATTTCTCATCCAGATTCCTTTTTGTTGTTGGTATCATCCTCATTAATTAATATTGATCATTTCTCAAGTTCTTCAAGACTCTTTTCCATACCTTGTAAAGGATGAAAAAATTCTAGCACTTTCGAACTCTTAAGAACCACTTCTTTTTACCTTCTCTCAGGTGTGTCTCAGTGTTTCCAAGAAATGTACCCAGTATTTGGTCTGATAATTTGTTTTATATTTGGCCAACTTGAAGATCAAGGTATCATAGGGAATCCTTTTGGTTTTTCATTTTAGTTTCTTGGATTTTCATCCATTGGACTACTTACTACACATAGGTAGTGATAAGGATTTCATGATTGAACTGAAGTGGTTGTCCATGTTGTAGTGGTATTAACAAAGATTGATAGAATTTATACTATTGAGTAGGTGGAAAGTATTGAGCTCTAGGAAAAAGTTTTTAGAATTATTGTTGTGGTTGAGGAGCTAGGCCATGAGGTGGGTACCCAGGTGGTCCATGATTTCTTGGTGACTCTTAACCACTCCTCTATTTATAATAACCGTAGTTTTGTTGTTTCAACTGTCGATATGATATCTGATGATAGTTTTTATATTAATATTATGGGGGATGATGATATTTTTGTCCCTATTGTGTTTAATTAATCTTATTATAATCTTGGATTTGACTTTCTTATACTCCTTCTCTACAGTCCTAATATGCGTGTGGGCCTCCCCATATTTAACATGATTGAGTTTTCATAACAAGGGAAGTAGGTGGTGGTGTTTTATCAGATAACTAAATTGAGTCGAGCTTCTTTTTAAATGATTATACATATCCTTCTATGAGGGTGTTCTCCTCCACTTGATGGATTATGAACCTAGGTGGTCATTGATTACTCTTCCACAAACTAGCATTATGGGAGACCTCATCTAGAAGTGCTCATCTAAGTTTAGGTGTCTTTGGAATGAGTCTTCCATCAGTAGTGGCATCCACTACATTTAGTTTAGTGGGTTACAATCCATGATAGAATGTTTGAAACTGAAGACACACGTCAATTCAATGATTTGGGAACTAGTGGGTTAGATCCTTAAAGTGGTCCCATTCTTCTCATGCCGATTCTAATTCCTCCTAATTAAAATTTTTAATTTAATTTCATAGTTTCTAGGTTCATATCGGTGGGAAGTACATATTAAGAAATTTATTTTATATATCATCCTAAGTCATGATTTAATTGAGATCTTGGATTTTTAGACAATCCATGGCTCAATCGTGAAAGGATAAAGGTATAAATCGTAATATAATGACATCAAAGAATATGTCATGGTTGTAAAAGGTATCATAGACCTCTAAAAATTGGAAATATGCTCATGGGGGTCTTCACTTTGAATCCCACTAAATTGTTCCATGTTCTAGATCATGCAGATAAGTCCATGTTTGATCTCAAATGTATGTGTCTAGATAGGAGGGTGAACAATGTTGGTTGTATCACCAATTATGGATGGAAAGATGTAATCCATGATGGTGTTCTCTTATAGCATTGTCCACTCTCCCAGATTGATCGGTGGTTCATATTGAAAGTTCTGGGGGTGTGGTAGTGTAAGTTCATTGTGCTCAGCTACTCTGAAGTGGCAGTGTGAAACTAAGGACAGGTCGATCTTGGGATCAAACAGAAGCATTTCATGATATTTAAGTATCCTCGAGTGAGTTAGAGGGCCCTAACATATCCATTAGTTGATGAAAAGAGAGAGGAAATAGGAGTGTCTGAATAAGAAAAATGTTAAAATAAGGGGATAAGTTTAGGTAATCTTAGGTTCAATTTGAAGTCTATTGTGTCTAAAAAACAGCAATCCATAGAAACAATACCAAAATTTGATGCACCCAGAAGGAATCATTGATTTCTCCTGGTGTTATCATATTGGAAATTTATTGTTCCCAACACTTGAATATAAAGGCATAGTAAAGTGGAAATGTGGGGTCGAACCCATATGGACAACTGGATAACAATCAACCTATCAATTTAAACCCTATAAAAGGATTCATCACATTCAATATTATAGATTTGGTTTCACTAGAACTAGGTATTTTATATTTAGATCAGAAAACAAATAAGGGATTAGGGTCAATTTCAAGGCTTTAGGAAAAGATAATCCTAAATCTAGCTTGGTATAGTCCTATGGCCTAGGCTGTGAAGTGGATCAAGGGTCACCAATTAGTTATGGTAAAAATAATTGGATCTACCTATGCTAAAACTATCTCTTGGTATGGGTATAGATAACAACCTATATACATTACACATAGCTTATATGGAAGAAAGAATCACAGGCTAATATTCATAGCCTACTCAACTCCAATTAGGCCTGTTTTGTTCAATTTCACCTCCCATGAAAAGTTTATACAAGAGAATGTGATACACAGTTGTTTTTAATCTAATTTCTATCCATAGAGTTACCGTGGTTCAATTTATAGATTCATTAGGCTCAGAAACACTCTTACTCTCAACCCCTAAGCCTAAGTAGATTAGTCACACATGATGGTGCTAATCAAAACCAAATGAATAATAAAAATGATGGGTAAAATCCTAAAAAATTAATAACTAACCAATCCAAACTTTAAATTTATAAAATAATAAATCAAGCACTTACTTTGAATGATGAAACAAGAAAAAATGAAGTGGGAGTTAACATAGAATGGTGAATAGTGTTGAATATGTATTGAAATGGAAACTGAATCAAAACAATCTAATAATGGACAAAGAAAGACTAAAAATGAAAAAAAAGATTTATAAAATGAGTAAAGTATTTAATTAAAACTGAGTTTAGAAAGAAAATGAAGAAGAAATAGTAGAAAAAATGGGAGAAAAACGTAGGTCTCAACTCTCTATCTGTGACGGGTGTCACCAAAATATTTATTGGTAGGAGAGTTACACAAAGTGTAAATAATTCACGTCATGTATTCTATTTAGTGTCTCTTATCTCTACTTTTACATGATGTTAATTCTTTACACATCATGTACTTCAAATCCACAATATCCATCTAAAATTTTGAATCTTACTGGTTCCTTTGGAAGTATCTTTGACTATATGGGATCTCAAACTTTTTCACATAGTGTAAAATATTCATAACGTGCATGTAATTTACATCTTTTATTTTCTCAATGTTGTGTGATTTTAGTGTAAATTATCCATTGAAAATATCATTACATGTATTGTATTTACAGGTCGTGTAAACACTTCATGTCATGTGATTTATCACGAGCCAACCTTTGGTCTACAAGGATGACATAAATGAGGAATACACATCATGACCTCCTTTCATGATACGTAAAACCTTTTTTTTCCAATTTTCATAAATTCTTACTTTGAGTCAAAAATTTCTAATTCCTATAAAAATAAACCAAAATTGAGTTCACTATTGAGTAATACATGATTAAACCTTAAAAAATATACCCAAAATGTGTATATAAATTCATCTTATTAGTATCAAATCTAGAAATGTAACGATTATGTTTTTTTCATCAGATCTAGGGGTGTAGGTTGGGGAAATTATAGTTGATATCAAATGGGGGTTTGGATAACATTGGAGATTATATAGTTTTCATGTGAGGTCAACTTAAGAGTTATAAATACCATCATGGTATTATAAGTTTTATCTAGATCATAAGTTCAATGTAATAAAATCCCCATTTTATATTTTAAGTTATGGGAGTTTAATATTACTAAGAGTATTTTGGGAGAAATTTATGGTAATACAACCCTTGGGTTTACTATTTGTTTTAGTGAAAAGTTTATTTTTGGAATAATGATTTCATAATATATGGACATAAGTTATAAGGTATTGATAATATTTAGGTTTATGATCTATAATATTGAGATAATTATGGTTAATTGAGATAAAAGGGTTATTACATATTGAAAATATTTTATTTATTATATATATAACAATGGGATTAGAAAGTGATTTGTTGACTATGTTATAGATATTATTTTTGAAGTTCACTATTTTGGTAAATTATATGATTAAGGTAAATATAAATACTTTTTTATAAGATGAGTTTTTTATTTATGTAATAAAGGATAAATACTCTTTTGAAAGTATATATGATTTTACTTTGGATTTATGGAGATTCAGATTATTTATGAAAAAAAATTAATATATTTTGGAGATTATATGATTAAGATATATACATTTTTGGGTATATGAATTTATGAGTGAATAATGTTGTTTGGGGATAAATGTTAAATTGAACTCAGGAGAATGTGTGATCAAATCCTTTTGATGTTTGGTTTTTTTACTTAGTTTGGAATATTTGGAATAATTTTTAAGATAGTTATTTATCAAATTATTTAAGATAAATCTTGGGTGTTATTATTGATTATTTGTGGATTAATGTCATATTTATTAATATAAAGGTTTATACATATTGGATATTATCTTATCTTGCGCAAAACATTTTGTTTTTGGTTAATTTCTAAATATAGGAGGAATAAATTTTTATCCTTTTATGGATCTTGTAATCCCTTATATTTGTTTTTAGTTCTTCAGGTATGAAAAAATGATAAACATTCATTTCTTGGTATAAAAGATGATATAAAGGTGGAATATTTTTGAAATACACAACCAAAGGATGAAATTGAATTTATGGATTTGAAGAGATTTATGTAAGCATGTTTTCTTATGTTCTTAATATAGATAGTTAATGAATTCCTTAACTCTTGGAAAAAGGATCTTGAAACAAAAAAATTATCTTATTACCTTAATTTCTTATGAATTTATGGTCTTTTTCACACCTCGTTGAATTATCATTTTGTGCTTATTGAATTTGTTATTGTCATTCACTTTATCATGATCAATGTTCTTTGTCACTCTATATCATTATTTGCACATTAAGTTTTTCCTCCATGTACATATTTTCACTTCCCACTAATTTTCACCTATTTGGAAACCTATTTATGTTCTATTCAAGATTTCCTTCATATTTTCATTGCCTTCTTTTCAAGAATAAGTTTTATTAACTCTTTTTACAATGTAGGTTCTCAACAATGGTATTTTAAAATATCAAACACTTTATGACTTATATAAAGTTTAAATTATAATGATTCAATTTATTAAATTGGTTATCTAATATCCTGATATTTTTAAATAAGATTATGTTTGATAGGTCACAAGGAATGAAACACTGAGCTTAAACGAACCATGAAATATTATATGGTCATTATAACTGATCCCTTAAATTGGAGAGTATGAATATTATTAACTAAAATATGAAATATATGTAAGTTATACTCAATAAAAATATCTTGATTAATTCTTAGGAAATAATAACTCAATTTTCAGTAAAGTCAGTTTATGCTTTAAAAATAGGTTTTCTTCAAAAATGTTTTTATTGCTTTTTGTGAGAAAAAATTATATTTAATTTTTTCCAATTTTAGAAATTGTATTCTATAAAAAATATATCATTTTTTAAATCACCATATCAAAATTATATTAGGGTTAATGTTTAGGATTTTTCTAAAAAATATTGATTTCTTAGTGAATAGTGAAGAATACCAATCTTTGTAAAGTTGTCATTTTTTTTCATTATATTTACCAATATAATTTGAATTAGATATTAAATTAATATAATTATTCTTTAATTATAAATTATATAATTAATTATATATTAATAATTATTATACCTGATTTTTCTATATGTTCATTTTTACATTTAAAAACACATTTTTCGAAAAATCATTTTTTTTGTGGTTTTTTGTGTTTTTATCTTAATTTTTTATACCAATTATATAAATTGAATATTAAAAAATTAATCATAAATTCTGAATCATGAGGAATAAATTTTGTAAACAGTTCCATTTTATTTTTGATCATTATGAATAGTAATAGTGGTAAATATTTATCACATTGATAAGGGTAAATCGAGTAATTAAGGTTAAAAATAATATGATAAGGACTAAAAAATAACTCTAAAACTTTTATTTAATATATTTTATGAGTGGGTTCCAACCATCCTCATCCAAGATTCAAATATATGGAAATTGTTTCCCATTTTTCTTAGAATATGACTTATATATTATTTTAAGTTATGAAAAATAAAAAATGCCACTTTATTGCTTTTAAATTTCTAATATATGTTCACATAGAGATAAAATTAATTTTATAATGAATATTAAATGTTAAATTAAACATAATTAATTTTTTTATTATGGTAATTTATATCTAATTTTTAGTGATTATATAATTACCTTAAATTATAAAACAACACTAACACAATGTTTGTGAAAGAAGTAGAAAAATAAAGTAAATGATTTAAAAAAAAATATTAATATTTTTTAGATTAATTATTAAGTAAAATTAATTTTAAGGTTAATAATAATGTATAATTTTTGGTTAAATATTTTATATTTGAATTCCATACCTTTAATTTTGTTTTTAAAGTCAAAACATGTGAATAGTTCTTCAAATGAAATTACTGATATTTTATAATAAAAAATATTTTATTAAATGATTTAAAATTCATAAAAATTAAATATTTGGAAAATTTAATGGGATATGGTTGAAAATATTAACTATGTTCTATTTATGGTCCATTTTTAATTGTAACTTTCTTAAGTCCTATAATATAAAAAACCTTAATACCCGAGTAATCATCCAAAGTGTTAATGGGGGTTAAAACAATGAAATAAGGGTGAAAACATCACCTAACATTGTTCATGTTTTATTGTATGAGAGGATTTAAACTGATACTCATCTTATATTTTAATTAAATTAATATATATCCACATGAACAAGAAAATTAACTTATATTAATTTAATACTTTAAGTAATTCCAAGAGTGCCCCTCCACTCTCTTATAAAAGGGAACCACCTCTCTGCTCTTCCTACCACATTTTGAGCACTCTATCTTGGACAATACCTACCTAATCCCTTATTATCATCACTAAACATGTTTTATAGGTCTTATTTTGGCCAAAATATGAACCTTATATGTCTTAGGTAGTAAATCAAAGGTGGTTTTATGAAGAAGAGGTATATCATTTAATCGAATGTTTAATTTTATTTTTTTCTTCTACTGCATTCAATAATCTTCTAACCATTGATATATAATATAATTAGTAAATAAAATATATTTATATTTTATTATATTAATTTATTAACTTTAATAAATATGTTTATTCCATCAAATGGGAAATGAAACCATCGTTCATTGGTGCGGAGGACTAATGCCTTCCGATCCGATGTAATTAATTTTCCATCACCACCTCTCATGAATATTTACAATGATGGATTTAATAAATATATATTATATTAATTAAATTATTATCATTCTAAATGGATAATATATCATTTTATATATAAACTTTCTATCCAATTGGAAAATGATAATGCCATTCGTGTGTGTGAGTGGATTAACACCTCCACGATGTGATATGATTTGTTTCTCTGATATTCCATTCCTGGATTTTTATAAAATTTATTTTATGTATAAAAATTATTATGTCATTATTATTATTCTAGATATGCTGGAAGAATAATTACTTTGACCATAGTCAACTTATCAAAATCATATTGGACATATAAGTTTAATATCATCAAAACGTCTAACATGAACTTAAATGATTATGTAATTGAATATAACATATAAATAAAAAAAATAAAATGAATGATAAACATGAAAAAAAATTATTGATAAATTAAATAATTATCATAATTTTATTATCTAGTAAGATAAATAACATATGTGATGACTCAGACTCGAGGTAAGGGACACATTAACATAAAACCTCATTTTAAATGTTTTAAAGATTTATTTTCTAAATCATTTTCTTCCATGTACATATTATTAAAATTATATCAGGGATGTATTTATATGGCCATAAATGAATTATAAATAAAATTTTATGTCTCTTTTTAATTTATTAATTATTTTTCGAAAGTAATTTTTTAAAAATTTTATACGGAACATTTTGACATTATTTACAAAAGGAAAAAAGGAATGTTCTATTTTAACATATACAAAATCATTAGATTTTCCTAATATTGTAAATTTTATTTTATTTTTTTCTTATTTTATAATATTCCATTCTTTCTTTAATGTAAGACCTTTCTTCCCTTTGTTCTTGGTATTCTAGTTTCAAAAATGTGTTTTTAAAAGGAAATGGTATTTGGATATCTAAAAGTGATTTCTGTATAGGTTTAAAAAAGTTTTTAAGTGTTTTATGATGAAAAGTTAAAAAAATAAAAAAATTATTCATGATATGTTACTTGATCATTATATATGATAAAGGGTGATCCTGATAAAAATTATATGAATGGGTGAAATCGATATAACTTATATGAATAGGTGAGCTTGATAAAGATCATAAGAATGAGTGAGACTAATACGGATTATACGAATGGGTGATCCCGTTACATATTATATGATGAGAGAGTTTGATATATCTCTAAAATTCATTGGGTAATTTCCCTTGTCTTAAAAGGAAATAAGGAGGGTGTTATCCAAGGTGGTTTCTCCTATGGATTTAACTAGGCTCCAGTCATTTCTGACATGAGTGAAAACTAGTTATGAATATGATACTCTAAGTTTCTGAAAAGGGTTTATATTTTATTTATAAGGTTTTAAAGGTTTTATTTAAGAAAATTTTATGTCTTAAATGTATTTATTATTTCTTTTATATTCCCAAATAATAACATGGAAAACATAAAACTTTTATGGGTTTTCATGTTTTCTACTAGACTAACAGATTTCTTACTTTTATATACCTCACTGAGATTTTCTTTTATCATCCCACATTTTTAAATTATTTTTCATATAGATTAAGAATGAGTATAAAAGTAAATAAAGTTATAGTTCTAGATATAAAAGTTACCTTGAACAAAGAAATCTTGTCTTTATAAAGAACTTATTTTGTGATAAAATGGATACCTTGTGGAAGTGTCAACTTTTAAAGAGTTTTTACTAATTATATAAAACTATAAACCTAAAATTTCCTTGGTTATATAAGTGATACAATATTTAAATTTTGTGTTATATGTTTTTTAAGGATAAAATTAGGTCACGTTTATCAGTATCAAAGCTAGATATGTAAAGATTATATTTTTATCACCATATTTGGGTGTGCAGGTTCGAGGATGTTATAGGATTTATTTATGCTTTTAAAAGGAAACACTTTTCTTATATGAGATCTAATCAAGGGAAGAGTAAGTTTTCAATTAGAAAAACTATAACAAGAAGAGAAACATAAGTGATAATAAACCCTATTGTAATAATCATAACAATATAGGTAAAAGTTTATCATTAAGTAACCACAAATCCACTATCAAAGGAATAATAAAATTAAAATAATAGTTGGAATGTATAAGAGATATAGAGACAATATATGGGAATATTAAAAAAAATCCATATAATTGGAACTTAATGTGATTCAACTTCCTAACACTCAGGTTCACCATTCTTGAGATGATAGAGAGGAGAACTTTTCTTAGAATAGAATAGTCCATATTTGGGGCCACTACCCAGAGAAAAATCTTAAACTATTATAGTACTCATACCTAGATATCCAAACTATCTACCCAAGGATTCCCTAAACATAAAAATAGGGGAGAAATCAATATGTTACACAAAGATATATATATATATATATATATATACATATCTATGTGTGTGTGTGTGTGATAAAAATAATCATAACACACCCTCTTCTCCAAACTCCCCACATAGTAGCAACCCCATTTATCATGAATATATGTAATAACACATCTTCTAGCTACAATAAATTCATCAATGTAATCATTAAATTTTATATAAAAAACATAAAGGGTCTCATTTCAAAGGTATACTCTTATCAATAAAATGTTTTCGTTATAAAGTACTAATCAAGACTTAGAGCATCATAAATAAACTATTTTATATGACCATCTTCTAAAAACCAAACTATTGAAATATCAAACACATCAAATAATTAGAGAAACTCGAATTAAAATTGGAAGAAACCAAACCCACCCTTTGATTGTATAATATTATTTAAAAACATGTATTACTTTTTTTATTAATAGGTTATGAGTTAAAAAAAACCCTTTGATTATCAAATTCATTTGAGGAGTTCCTCTAGATCATTTAAGAAAACATTTGGAATGCATAATTTATATGAAAATTGATATAGATCATTTATACATGAGAAATCCATTTTATACCAAATTTAAATTTTGATAAAACTAAATTCCATTGTAAATTAACCATAAGATAAACAAACTATACCCTTGAAAAATTTCTAAACATGGAATAAAGATAAGAAGGAACTCATGGATTTAAATTTAAAGGTTTTTTCATTGAGAAACCTTCCTCAATTATCGAATCTATTAATAATAGTGTTATTTCATAATATAAGGACCCAAGAATCCTCTAAAGGATCCACATGAACCCTAAAACAAGAAAATCACAAAATAAAAATTAAGAAAAACCAAACCCTAGGTTTTCATGTCCATCTTAGTGCTAGAAATGAATATGATATTGAAAAAATAAGTTTCTTGATGATTTAGTCACAAATATGGGAAAAAATACATGGAGATACCCCAAATAATGGTAGGATTGGGAGGGAGAAAATTTTTTAGTTGTTGGGATATGAATGAGAGGAAAAGGGAAGTGAAAAGGACTAAAATTAGGCCATAGAAATTTTGTAATTTTATATTTTTAGAAATTGGGAATCTTTTATGGTTTGGATGCATGATTTGGAAAGCTACGTGCCAACTAAGAAATTGAAATTGGATTTTAGTTGATCACCCCACATGTTTATGATGTATAGTTACTCATAACCATGCACAATCTATGTGGAAGTCACTAAATAATACACCCTGTGTATGATTAGAACACATGATTACTCCTAAACATGCACAAACTATGCAACATCACTTAACTAGAAATATCATATGTGAGATTAGATTTCATGGTTTCTACTAACCATCCTATATAGGGTTATAACACATAGTTACACTTGAGCATGTATCAATAATGCACTTATAATTGAACTATAATTTCTCATGTAAGTTTAGCTACACAATTTCAACTAACTAACATAGGATTAAGCTGCATAGCAACCCCAAACTATGCATCAACCAAGAGACACCATAAAAATGAAATGTACACATGTCATATTAATATTCATGATTACTAATAATCATATACTAACTATTTAATGGCCATTAGACACAAATAATTTTCTAGTAATTTTAAAATAGTTCAACCTCAAACTCGTCTAAGTCCAGATAAATAAATAAATAAAATAAAATAATAATAAAATGCATGGTTATGGAGTGATTTACCTAATATTCACCTAATAAAAGGTAATTAATTCAATAACAACTCAACTACACACCTATTTATATATATATACAATAGTATTGATGTCATTTTTATTTGTAGATATTCAAAAATATAGGATATACCATTAAAGGGGAATCTTAAAACTCCCTCAAGTCCTCCTCCCATAGTTCAGTTAGTACTACTAATCATATCTATAAGAGAATTTAATTCCCTTTACATTGGAATAATCCACAAAGATAACTTGTAGGGTATAATTAATCAATACAAAACATGACATATATATATATATATATATATATCTTAACTAATCTTCTTTTATATTGATGTATTAAAAAATACACCATCACTGAGCTCAAGTAAACAAGATCTCCATCATCAACCAAATCCAAGAACATCCTAGGAAACTTCCACATTATTTCCACTCCTAAAAATCCTCTTTCACCATGATTATCATAATGTTAAAATTCATAGAATTTTACACTTTATATTCATATATATGGGGAATTCAATCTTAATATCATAGTCTATCAATGTTGGAGTTGTTGGCCTAGAGCGAACTACTTTGTACTTTATTAATTAATAAATACCTTATCACATATTGATTGCTCTTATACATGACAATGCATGTGATAATGTCCTAAGGATAACTGTTGCATTAAAGGGTCATAGCGGATCCCTGCTATGATGAGAACCTGGAAGTGCCATAACACTTTTCTTGAATATATGTTCTATGACTGGATGATGTTATTTTAGGGACACAAATAATACAGGCCATTAGGGATGAGGACTCATAAAACTTTGAGGCACCT
Source organism: Viscum album (assembly GCA_963277665.1). Lineage (NCBI taxonomy): Eukaryota > Viridiplantae > Streptophyta > Magnoliopsida > Santalales > Viscaceae > Viscum > Viscum album. Next base: position 603,337,015 of record OY728148.1, read on the forward strand.
TCTCATGGTGTGCGCCCTTGGTAATATCTAGGAGAATATTATGAGAATGAGACCCGCCAGTAGGAAATCCATATTTCATAGTGTCATAGGTTGTTACTATTTGTGGATGTGTGTATTGGACCTTAAACTTTAAGATTATTATTAATGGGTATTACAACTCGTGCACTTATATGTATTGTCAAAAACTATGACGGCATACTGTTCGCAACGAGGTAGGATACGTTGGGTGCATCACGAGTGGTACTGTATTAATAGATAATGCGAGAAAGGATTTGTTCCTTCTGTTCCATAATGGGAGTAGATATCTCAGGCCCTTTTATGGAGTTGATATAGCCTAAATAAATCCATGGCCATGGTGAGGAATGGGAAAGTTCAATTTTGGAAATTCAAAGAAAGAATAATCGAGTACATGGGTTGATGGAACTATCATGCAACCTGCTTGATTTGAGATATCGAGACAAAGGGATTATATTACATGGTAAGCATTCGTAGGAGGTGACACATCACTGCAGCATTAACTTCTCACTCTATGGGTTCCTTGACATGTTTCTAGACGCTAAACTTGTACTTTAGGTAGGATCCACCTAATTCCACTGAGAAAGAGGCCTAAAGGGTTACACACTATGTGTGTCCAAGTATCTCAGTTAAATATTAATTTAACAAGTTGAATAAAGATTATTCATGATTTTAGTTTAATAATTATTTAAGGATGTCTGATCACATTTATTTTGACACTAGTTATTTGAGAGAATATATTGTTGGAAAAATAATATATTTATTTGTGAGTAATGCAGTGATATTTATTTTAGAAATAAATACCCATTATTCAAGGTCTAATAAATGTGGTGGAGAAAATAAAGAAAAATGAAAAAAAGTACATTCCATGTATATTAAATATAAACACCGTGTATTTTTTTCTAGGAATTTATGAGAAATAATATTATTTATTTAATTAAATAATATTAGGTGTAATTTTCTGGGCGCATGTCACGTAATAATAATAGTCAACTGTTATTATTAGACATGGGGTATTACTAAGAATTAAATGAAATGAATAAATGATTTCAGGTAATTAATTCATTTTATTATTCTATCTAATTAAAAACACCAATTATATATTTCTCATTAGCCTAGAAATTTTTTTGTGGTTGTGCACAATGGATCTATAGAAAGCTCTCAGGCCAAGAGAGAATCCTTTTCTTCCAAGAACGCTCCCAAGCTACGAGAGAGAGATCCTCCTCCACCAGATCAAGGTGATTGAAGGCGGACATCGTAAGTGAAGGCTCTTCTGTGCTAGCACCTGGATATCCCTTCAATGAAATCCAAAGATACATGGAGTAAGTGAGGATCACTGCTAGAGGAATCCTACACTTGGATTCTATGACGCAACAACGAATCACATCAGATCATGATCGGAAACATCAAAAAACAAATAATTCCATCAAGGTAATTCTTTTTAATTAATTAAATTAATTACAACCAAAATATGATGATCCTATCTATGTTTCTAGTACTCCCTTGTTTTATTTTTCGTTCTTCATTCTATTCCGAAGATCCAGTGTTTTATAATCATGACAGATCTCAGATTGATCATTGTTAATGCTAAAATTAAAGTTGGGTACACCCACCAACGTGCTTCCACTATGCCTGAAACCTTCAAGTGGTATTAGAGGGGGTCATATAATTATTTAGTTTTTTTTTTGTGATTTACGCATTTAATAATTTAGTTGTTTCAATTCAAGTTAATAATTCTTTAAATCTGAATATCAAGATCTGTTCCTCCTCCCTCGTTTCTTGTTTATCTTACAGAAACAATTTTTTTTTTAATTTTGATTAAAATAAAATAGAGGATCTCATCCGGAGGTGCCAAACATTCCTGACCATACAACACCAGAATACACAACGTGTATTCGGCAGTACACGCTGTGTAGTCCAGGTTCAATGCATCGGACTGGTCTGCCAAATCAGGCTATGTGTTGGAGTATTTCTGATTCTTAAATGACATAGTGTGTTGACCACAAATAGTTGGCTCATGGTTTCTAGAGTACACACCGTATGGTCCAATGAACATGGCGTGTAGTCCCTTCGGGTTAGGGTTGGACCATGTACCCCATACATGGCTTTCCCGGCAAGAAACCATGTAATGTGGATACTACACGGCATGTGTCCCACTGAACACACCATGTACTCTAATTTTTTTTTGAATTACATCTACCTTCCATGTCCCTGGGTGTGTACTTAGGATGAAATAGGAACAAAATCACACTCTATGTAGCCAGAACTACACGTCGTGTACTCATCCAAATTATACAGATTTGTTAAAATTTATTAAGGTATTATACAAACCCTTAAGATGTGTTCTATAGTGTAGGCATAAAGATGAGGCACAACACGTGATAGGTGTTTTATATATATGTGTTTAATTTCACATCTGTGTAATGTTAATTTCTACTCATTAAATAGTTATGAATGAGAATTCACTAGGTTTCCACCAAGGTACAAGTTACATACAAAGATAATTTTAAATGAATTTATTTGTTTAAAATTATGATGGCTGAGAATCTCAAGGAAATTCAGAAAAAGGGTTTAAGATAAAATGATTGATTAATTAAAGATAATTAATTGATTTGAGCATGATTTATATTAAACAAGAACAATTAAAGAATTGAATGCTAGTTTTATTTATGAGTAAATATCGTTGCATGCATGGATGATTATGAGATAGACTAAGACCTTTGTATGTGAATGGTTTTTTTAATTAATTTATTTAAATTAAATTTGTTGGCCTACGAGCCTTCTCCTCATTAATATGTAGGTCCTGCATGCCCAATGTTTCTTTTATGTAAAACCCTATTTTACCCCTCACCTGCATGTGAGATAAAAGTATATGTAATGGATGGAGCTCCCAAGATAGTGGGGGAGGCTCAAGTTAAGAACCAAGGTGTAGAGACCTGAGCTTGACGTACATGGACATTACATTACTTTTTCAGAATAATTAATATATAACAATAACCAACACTCAGGGACTATAATAGTTTAGTGTCTTTGGAAACTCGAAACATAATCTTTTAATCATGGTGAAATATCTTCAACATATCCCATAAAGATCTTCCCCTTTTTTTTCTTACCTAAAACCTTTCTTTAAATACTGGGGAAAATAAAACATATAAAGGGTGAGCTCAAATGCTCATTAAGGGTAAGCATGGATAAAATAAAACAAATCAAATACATTTGAACATAAAAAAAAACATGAAAATAAAGTTTAAACATCAAAATCATGAGAAATAAATCTTGGAAGCACATAAGTCATAGATCATAAAGGAACATTAATCATGATAAAATAGCATGGGAATAAAACATGTAATTTTATCAAACCATTAAGCACATGATATGATTTCCATAGTAGCCAAGGCATTGCTTCCAAGACCATCTTAGTGGACAAAGTCCATTACTAAATAGAGTTCACTCCTCGTTCCAGTCCTGTATCACCGACCAAATTAACTTTCCATTCCATCCATGTCTATATCATGAGATAAAAATCTTTACCCAATGCATTGGAGGGAGATATAGGTCCCACCCATCTTATAATTAAATCATTCTTACTTTTTCCACAAAATAAACATAAATCATTCATCATAACCCAAAGAATAAAATGGGTTTCATAAACATCATCCCATCATAAAATAATCCATATGAAACAAATGGATATCATTTCATAATAAGAAGAATTAAACCATGTAAATAATAGAGACATTATAATTGAAAGATATAAATTCTAAATAATGTCATCTTAGATGGAAAATAGTTTTTATAAAACACTTGAAATGAATTCTCGAGGAAAATATCTGTTCTTCTTTAAAATCATTTTGTTTAAAAAAATGCAATTATATTTTAAAAGAAATGTATTTTATTGAAAATAATCATGAAATATTGTAGAGGAAGCTTCATGAAAATTAGGTGTTATAAAACTGTAAAAATACATTCATGTCGTATAAGTTAAAAAAACATTCTCCTCATACTTTTAATAGAAAAGTCAAAATGTACCACGTATGGTAAACAAAAGAAATATTCCTTCCATAACAAAATGTGAAAGTCAAAAAGGGGTAAACATGAATTTAAAAATACATGTAATAATATTAAACACTTTATGAAAAACATTTTTATGGACATGGATGAAAAATATAATCCCAGTAAATACTTACGTATAAGCAATCTCTGATAAAAATGAGATGCAAAATTATCCCTTACCTTAGATCCGATATGCTTCGTACATATCCGAACCTCCTATATAATGATATAAATAATTTCATTGACTTATTAAGGAATAATATTTATTGTTATGATATCATATATAGTTCACTAATGACTTTATATTACTCGTTCCTTTGTAAATTCCATGTTAAAGCAACGTTTTGGGTAAAATCTTTTCATTTATCGTACATGTTTCGACTTTTTTTTCTTACTTATATCCTGATTTACTTAATTACAGAATTTAAAACATGATTTATATAGAATATATATTTAGAATATAAATATATATGATAGATCGATAAACAGAATGAAATACACCGTTCATGGAGACGGTAGGCCGTACGTATGCATAAACGTTGTTTTCGTTTCCTTATTGAATTGAATGGAATTATGTAAATGAAACATATATGTACATAAATCTAGTATCATTATTATGTAATATCTTTCATGATTATTTATTATATATACTTTATAATCATACTTTAATGGTTAATCATGGAGAATGAATCTCATCGCATTTGTGGAGACGGTAGTCTGTACGTACGCACGGGCGATGATATCATTCCCATAATTATTGAATAGAATTAGAGTGGATGATATAATATCTCAGAATCAGTATTATGTTATAATAACAATATATAGTTATTATTTACACCATTATACCCATCCAAGTAAGGTGGTGGTGGAAAAACTGATTACACCATGGCGTGGATACAATATTCCGTACATACGCACGCGCGGGGATTTCGTTTTCCGTTGGATGGATAGAAGGTGAAATGGGGTTGTTTCATATTTATAATATCATATCAGTATATTATTGATACTTATTTTATTACTTTAAAATGAAACAACTAAATAATAGGAAGTTGAAGAAGAAAGAAACTTGAAAGAATCGGTAGAAGAGATTACCTCTTCTTCGATGCACCTCTTTTAAGCTTCCTCTTAAGGGACTAGAGTTGGTATGTTGAGAATCCCAGAACCTCCAGAAAGTTTATATGGAAGTGGATAAGAGAAATGGGTAGGGTTTTTATGATCTTTAAGGCTCAAAGTGTTTTTAAGAGGAGAGGGAGGAGGTTCCCTTATATAGGAGAGGAGAGGGGCACTTTTGGAAACCTTAAAAATATTAATTAATAATAAAATGAAACCCCACATAAAAACCTCCAAAAATGACTCAAGTCAAATATTATATTATATAGGGTTTTAATATAATCAAAAAATAAAATTTAGACATGTTTTAGTTTATTTTAAACCTTATCAACATGATTTATCATTATTTAATCTATTTAATTTTATTTTTGGTAATAAAATTATTAATTTTAAATTGTTATAAATACATAATTAAATGTAGTTAATTTCCCATAATTGGATACTTTATAACCTTTTAGACCATATAATTTTCAATTTGTAGTTTTTAAATATTTTTTGAGATTTTTAAATAATTTAATAATATGTTATTTTTATAAAATATCAATAGTGTCAATTTTGACACTATTCATTATTTTAATTTAAATAAAAACCACACAGAATATATGTTCGAACAAAAATATATGATAGATTCATAAAATTTCATATTCATCAAAAAAATCATGGGGAACATTAATTTGTTCATATATTATTTATTTTAATATTTTTAAAACCATTAATTTGGTATATCTCTTAATAAAATAATTACTACAACATTTTTGTATAATTATTTAATATACTTATTAATTGCATAAAAATTAAAAATAAAATCCTATGATAAATATACGTATAATAAATTTCATAATAATATTTTTACTCGAATTTATCATCTTAAAATCACAATAGTTAAATTTTTATATCTATTAAATTATGAAGGTGACATCTTTGACATCATTTAAAATAAAATAATATAAATGTACTAATAGGTTTTATAAGGCTCCAAATAGTCCAAAAATCTATCCTTGGATTATTAGGGTATAGATATACTCTACCAAAAATGTTTGGTCAAATTTATGGTTCTCTTTATAGGTATTATTACTTTAATAAAAACTATATTATTGATTTTTCACTAAGTAAATAATTTCTGCATCATTAATGTATAAGCTATTAAGGTAATTAAATATTTCATAAAAATTACAAATAAATTACCATGATATAGAAAAACATATTCTATTTTAAATGAGTATTTATAATTGAATTTATATTCTTTATAAACTTATATTAAAAATAATCTAATTATTAAAGTATGAGTGAGACATATTTCACTTTCCTTTAAATAAAATAAATAAAAGGTCTTAATCAAATACAAGTGGGTTCCATTAGATTCCATTTATATCCAAGTATTATTTAAGGTAAAATATAATCTTCAAATTATATTAAGACAAGTGTTAGGGTAATTTTATAATATTATATTTACCCTTAATTACCCGATTTACCTTTAACCATGGTAAATAAAATTTACCATAGTTACTATTCATAATGCCTAAAAATAAAAAGTAGCTTATTAACATAATTTGTAACTAATGATTCCAAATATGTAATCCATTTTTCCAAATTAAAAACAAAAAAGTTGTAGTATTTAATTTAAAATTAATCTCGCTGTTGAGAAAACGGGTTTTAAAAGATAAAACGTTGCAAAAGATTGAAATGTTTTTACTTATAAATTCAGTGTAAAAATAATGATAATGACTTAAATTATATTAAATGGTAGAAATATATTCTATTTATACTTCAAAAACCATTAAATATTATAATTTAAGAATATAAATTATCTCAATGAAAAAAGTTGTTTTTAAGTAAAATTTAGCGGGTTTTTACTATTCATCAAAATAAGAACATTGTTAGAGAAATATCAAAACTTTATCCAATATAAATTTTTATATACTAATTCAAAATAAGAAGTTTATTTTGTAAAATTGAACTTATAAACTTTTCAAAAATTATATTTAAAATGGGTGCGCCATCAAAAGGCGGCAAAAATTCATTTTTTGAAAAATACTTTTTTTACCCGAAAAATTTATTTTGTTCTCATAGAATGTTCTAGAAACTGTGTAAGATAAATAATAATGTTATAAAATTAAAAATTTAGTTAATACTATTCATAACAGCTAGTTCATAATAATATTATAACAATATATCATTGTTTAGTGAAACTCGGTATTGCGTACAACACACGCTATCGAGGAAGGTCGCGATTGCGTGTAATGCAAGCCAAGTCAGGGTTGCGTGTAGTGAAAGACTCCTTTGTTGTTGTGTATAAAAAAATACAACGATATTTCATTTATACATTTAATGTATATATATATACACTCAATGTTGCGTAGAATAACTACTATCAAACAAACTTGAAATTGTGTGTAACACAATCCAAAAATAGTGTTACGTATACTGAAAGCTAATACGATGCTGCGTATGGCGCAAGATAATCTTGGTGTAATGTAAAACAGAAGATATGAAAGAAATTAAAAATAATATATCTTATAAAATATTGGGGTGTTACATTCTACCCCCTTAAAATGAATTTCTCCCTTGAAATTTGTCGGGGTTATAAATGGTTTATTACATGAGAGTTTATTTCATAGAAACCCACATCATAAAAATGAATACCAAAACTTATCATTAAAAACTAAAGTATGAAACATAACGGTTACCCAAATTAACTAATCACTGGGTTTCCACATAGGAAAACATAAGTGAAAATATGGATATGGAATAGAAATCTAACCATCAAGTTCTGATGGAGAGTGGTAGAGGACATGGCTATGAAAAATCCCACAATCACAAAGCCATAAATATGTGATGATCTAAGGTACCATCTGATTAATCAGATATGAGAGCACTAAGACAACATTTTTGGTTTTCATGATCATTTACCTAATTTTGAAGAATTTTTGAATTAAAATAAATACTTACTTGATTTTGGTACAATCTCACTGTTGTTCGTACCTTGAACAATTTCCACATCATCTCTTAAAGAAATGATGTTGAATTTGTCTTCCATGAAGTGTTAGCGGATCATGCGATAGAATGATAGGTCATTCCATCTGTCTCAAACATAAAGTTAGCAATAATTATATACATAAGTCCATCTATGGTGAGATTAATCGTATATGGTTCAAAAAATGAACTTATACTTCATCTATCATACCGCTTAATAATATAAAACTATTTTCTACTAACCAGGGACTTCCTGTAGGCCAGTGGTAGGCGATAAAGGCCCGTCGCACTTCGGTTGTGGGTTCGATTCCTGAAACCTTGTCTGACGCGACGGGTTGTCACCCGTCCTGCAGGTTGTCCATTTTCTAAAACTACACTATTATAACAATCCAGAAATAATATCGAAAAAAGGTTACGTCCTTAAACAATATTATCTTATGTTCAACATAATCCATTTCAAATATTTAGACATATCCAAAATACTTCTATCCTAGCTCATAGTATAAAGAAAACGATTACTAAAAATGTCATCAACCAAGCATGTGAATACCATCATTTATCCCCCGTATATCATAAGATATATCTTGTTGGTCACATTCCAAAAATGTGAATACCTTAATCATGTATTCCCTTGAAACATGAATTACCATAGAACCTTAGTGAACATATGAATGCTGTCAACAGTTAACTCTTTCCACATACCAAAATCCCAAAATTTATATATACTCAAACCATGATATCACTTTGTCCTTATATCAGTCATGAGCTCATGAATACTATCAAAAATTTCATTCTCTCCTTATCCCTTCATTATGCGTATATCATCTACTTTCCAAAAATATTTCAATCACTTTTCATGGTTACTGGTACCATATAATTATTGAAAACCAATACATAGATATTCCAAAATTCCACGATACCATAAATGAGATTCCATGATACTATTTTTAAATCCCATTACCTAAACACTTAATCATCACACAACATCATTGTCATACTCAACATCACAAATAATGATCACATGTGACTTCCCTTTATCCATTTCCTTAAGAGGTTGCTCACGTCTATCATCATTAACCCTTGGATTAGGGAAATGATTAGCATAATTCCCCCATTTACTTGAACTTTAAGCATTGAAGTGTTAGTGGAGAGTTCTCTGTAGTATTTTTTCTATTCACATCATTAGCTACGTTTTTCCCATTACTTCAAAACTCAGCTGCTTGATGACCTTCTTTTACACACATAAAACATTTTCTAGTACCTTTTAGATAATCTCCACCATACTTCTTTCCATACTTTGATCATAAAGAAACATTCATCTTCTTTTCACCATTGTTATGAGATTTCTACTTGAACTCCATGTTTTGTTTTTTTTCAAATCCATGATATGGATATGTATCACCAAATTCCAGTTCTACCTTGATAGCACAACACACAATTTCTTCATAGCTACTGAAGTCTCTTATAGCTAATTCCCTTATAAGACTTGGTTTTAATCCACTGAATAATCGATCAACTTTACTTTCAGGTTGGATGATAAATCCAGATGCATACCTTGAAAGCCTTGTAAAATTCAATTCGTATATACCAAAATATTCATCATCCTTTTTCTTAAGCTCAAGGAACTCCTTTTCCATCTTTGTTTGAAGAATATGAGGGAAGTACTTATTGAAAAACACGTTCTTCAACTAGTCCCATTCCATTGATTCAATTTCATCTTAGGGCCTTGTATTCTTAATTAGAGTCCACCACTGGTCTGCTTCACCTTCTAAACAGTAAACATCCATAATGAATTTTTCATGTTCTAAACATTGAAGTATGGAAAATATATTTTCAATGGTACTGATCCATTGTTCAGAAAAAAGTGGATTAGAAGACCCACTGAAAGAAGGTGGACGTTGCCTCATGAAGGACTTAATAGAATATCGTTCCATTATCGGCTCATTCGGAAGTCCAGAATGATTCATAGCTTGTGTAAGTATAGTAATAAGATTTTTCACTCCAACTCCCATAACATTGGTTTGTTCAGTAGTAAAATCATTTCATTTCCCATTACATTGATCAATATGGTTCCTTAGAGTTCCAACCATCGTCTAAAACCCAAAAAGTATAGTGTAAGAGGAAAAAATCATGCTAGGAAAACAACATAATAAAGGGGGAGTACTTTCAATATCTAACATCTTAGGTTTAATTCAATGATCATTACCGAAATTCTATGACTATAACCTATACTTATACTTAAACTTAGGGACATCCGTAGATATACCTTAGAAATATCTCTAGGGATCTCACTAAAGTTTTTGCATCCTAGTTTCCAAAGGTTGACTAATCCTTTCCTCTGATACCAAATGTAGAGACCCAAGCTTGACGTACATGGAAATTACATTACTTTTTCGGAATAATTAATACATAACAAGAACCAACACTCAAGGACCATAATAGTTTAGTGTCTTTGGAAACTCGGAACATAATCTTCTAATCACGGTGAAAGATATTCAACATCTCTCATAAAGATCTTCCCCTTTTGTTTTCTTACCTAAAACCTTTCTTTAAATCATGGGGAAAAGAAAACATATAAAGGGTGAGCTCAAATTCTCAGTAAGGGTAAGCATGGATAAAATAAAACAAATCATATACATTTGAACTTAAAACAAACTTGAACATAAAGTTTAAACATCAAAATATTGAGAAATAAATCTTGGAAGTACATAAGGCATAGATCATAAAGGAACATTAATCATGATTAAATATCATGGGAATAAAACATATAATTGTGGAAAACCATTAATCACATGATATGATTTCCATAGTAGCCAAGGCATTACTGCCAAGACCATATTAGTGGGAAAAGTCCCTTGCTGAATCGAGTTCACTCCTCTTTCCAATCATGTATCACTGAACCGGATGAACTTTCCGTTCCAGCCATGTCTATATCATGAGATATAAATATTTATCCAATGCATTGGAGGGAGATATAGGTCCCACCTATCTCATAATGCAATAATTCTTACTTTTTCCACAAAATAAACATAAGTCATTCATCATAACCCAAAGAATAAAATGGGTTTCATAAACATCATCCCATCATAACATAATCCATATGAAACAAATGGATATCATTTAATCATAAGAAGAATCAAAACATTTAAATAATATATACATTATACTTGAAACATAGACATGCTAAATAATGTCATCTTATATGGAAAATAGTTTTGATAAAACACTTGAAACTAATTCTTGAGGAAAATATCCTTTATTCTTTAAAATAATTTTCTTTTAAAAAATGCCATTCTATTTTAACAGAAAATTATTTTTTTGAAAATAATCATGAAATATTGTAGAGGAAGATTCATGAATATTAGGTGTTATGAAACCGTAAAAATCCATTCACACTGTATAAGTTAAAAAAACATTCTCATTGTACTTTTAACAGAAAAGTCAAAATGTACCACGTATGGTAAACAAAAGAATGATTCCTTCCATAACACAAAGTAAAAATCAAAAGGGGTAAACATGACTTTAAACATACACGGAAGAATATTAAACACTTTATTAAAAACATTTTTATGGACATGGATGAGAAATATAACCCCAGTAAATACTTACGTATAAGAAATCTCGGATAAAAATGAGATTGCAAAATTATCCATTACCTTAGATCTGATATGCTTCATACGTATATGAACCTCCTATATAATGATTTAAATAATTTCATTGAATTATTAAAGAATCATATTCATTGTTATGATATCATATATGGTTCACTAATGACTTTATATTGCCCTTTCCTTTGTAAATTCCATGTTAAAGCAGCATTTTGGGTAAAATCTTTTCATTTATCGTACATGTTTCGACTTGTTGTTCTTACTTATATCCTGATTTAATTAATTCCAGAATTTAAAACATTATTTATATATAATATATATTCAGCATATAAATATATATGATAGATCAATAAACAGAATGAAATACCCCGTTCATGGAGACGGTAGGTCGTACGTACGCATGAATGTTGTTTTCGTTTCCTTATTAAATTGAATGGAATTATGTAAATGAAACATATATGTACATAAATACAGTATCATTTTCATGTAATATATTTCATTATTATTTATTATATATACTTTATAATCATACTTGAATGGTTAATCATGGATAATGAATCTCATCACATTGATGGAGACGGTAGTCCGTACGTACGTACGAGCGATGATATCGTTCCCATAATTGTTGAATATAATTAGAGTGAATTATATAATATCTCAGAATCAATATGATGTTATAATAACCATATATAGTTATTATGTACACCATTATACCCATCCAAGTAAGGTGGTGGTGGAAAAACTGATTACACCACGGCGTGGAGACGGTATTCCGTACGTACGCACGCGCGAGGATTTCGTTTTTCGTCGGATGGATAGAAGGTGAAATGGGGTTGTTTCATATTTATAATATCATATAAGTATATTATTGATAATTATTGTATTACTTTGAAATGAAAAAACTAAAAAAATATGAAGTTGAAGAAGAAAGAAACTTGAAAGAATCGGTAGAAGAGATTACCTCTTTTTCGACGCACCTCTTTTAAGCTTCCTCTTAAGGGACTAGAGTTGGTATTTTGAGAAGACCAGAACCTACAGAATGTTTCTAGGGAAGTGTATAAGAGAAATTTTATGGGTTTGGCCGATCTTGAAGTCTCAAAGTATTGTGAAGAGGAGAGGGAGGAGGTGCCCTTATATAGGAGAGGAGATGGGCACTTTTGGAAACCTTAAAAATATTAATTAATAATAAAATGAAACCCCACTTAAAAACAACCAAAAATGACTCAAGTAAAATATTAGATTATATAGGGTTGTAATATCATCATAAAATAAAATTTATACATGTTTTAAGTTTATTTTAAACCTTATCAACTTGATTTATCATTATTTAATATATTTAATTTTATTTGTTGTAATACAATTATTAATTTTAAATTGTTATAAATAAATATTTAAATGTTGTAAATTTACCATAATTGGATACTTTATAAACTTTTAGACCATATATATTTCAATTTTTAGTTTTTAAATATTTTTTTTGGGATTTTTAAATAATTTAATAATATGTTATTTTTATAAAATATCAATAGTGTCAATTTTAACATTATTCATTATTTGAATTTAAATAAAAACCACATAGAAGATATGTTCAAAAAAAAATATATGATAGATTCATAACATGTCATATTCATCAAAATAATTCATGGGGAACATTAATTTTTTCATATATTATTTATTTTAATATTTTTAAAACCATTAATTTGGTATATCTCTTAATAAAATAATTACTACAACATTTTTGTATAATTATTTAATATACTTATTTGTTGAATAAAAATTAAAAATAAAATCATATGATGAAGATAAATATAATAAATTTCATAATAATATTTTTACTCGAATTTATCATCTTAAAATAACAACATTTAAATTGTTATATTTATTAAATTATGAAGGTGACATCTTTGACATCATTTAAAATAAAATAATATAAATGTACTAATCGGTTTTATAAGGCTCCAAATGGTCCAAAAATGTACCATTGGATTCTTAGGGTATATATATACTCGACCAATAATTTTTGGTCAAATTTTATGGTCCTCTTGATAGGTATTATTACTTTAATAAAAACTATATTATTGATTTTTTACTAAGTAAATAATTTCTGCATCATTAATGTATAAGCTATTAAGGTAATTAAATATTTCATAAAAATTACAAATAAATTACCATGATAAATAAAAAATTATTATATTTAAAATGAGTATTTATAATTGAATTTATATTATGTATAAATGTATATTAAAAATAATCTAATTATTAAAGTTTGAGTGAGACAAATTTCACTTTCCTTTAAATTAAATAAATAAAAGGTATTAATCAAATAAAAGTTGGTTCCATTAGATTCCATTTCGACCCAAGTATGATTTAAGGAAAAATATAATCTTCCAATTATATTAATACAAGTGTTAGGGTAATTTTATAATATTATATTTACCCTTAATTACCTAATTTACCTTTAACTATGGTAAATAAAATTTATCGTAGTTACTATTCATAATGCCTAAAAAAAAGTAGATTATTAACATAATTTGGACCTACTGATTAAAAATATTGAATCCATTTTTCTAAATTCAAAACACAAGATTTTTAGTATTTAATTTAAAATTAATCCTGCTGTTGAGAAAACGGGTTTTAAATGTTAAAACGTTGCAAAAGATTGAATTTACTTATGAATTCAGTGTAAACATAATGATAATGACTTACATTATATTAAATGGTAGAAATATATTCTATTTATACTTTAAAATCATTCAATATTATAATTTAATCATATAAATTATCTCGATGAAAAAAAGATGTTTTTAAGTAAAATTTAGTGTGTTTTTACTATTCATCAAAATAAGAACGTTGTTAGAAAAATATAAAAACATTATCCAATGTAGATTTTTATATACTGATTCAAAATAAGAAGCTTATTTTGTAAAATTGAACTTATAAACTTGTCAAAAGTTATATTTAAAATGGGTGTTCCATCAAAAGGCGGAAAAACTGCATTTTTTGAAAAATACTTATTTTACCCGAAAAATTTATTTTGTTCTCATAACATGTTCTAGAAAATGTGTAAGATGAATACTAATGTTATAAAATTTGAAATGCAGTTAATACTATTCATAACTGCTAGTTCATAATAATATTATAACCATATATCATTGTTTAGTGAAACCCGGTATTACGTACAACACACGCTATCGAGGAAGGTTGCGATTGCGTGTAATGCAAGTCAAGTCAGGGTTGCGTGTAGTGAAAGACTCCTTTTTTGTTTCATATAACAAAATCCAATGATATTTCATCTATACATTTAATATATATATATATATATATACACTCAATGTTGCGTAGAATAACTACTATCAAACAAACTTGAAATTGTGTGTAACACGATCCAAAAATAGTGTTGCATATACTGCAAGCTAGTATGGTGTTGTGTATGGAACAAGATAATCTTGGTTTAGAGTAAAACAGAAGATATGAAAGAAATTAAAAAGAATATATCTTATAAAATCTCTGGGTGTTACACAAGGTGAAACCAATCCAAGGAGATACAATGGTTGACAAGTGGAAAGCTGTAAACACAAACCTAAACGGTTCAAGGTGTTTGTCCCCTAGGTCTTGGGTTAGTTTATCAACCTCTACATAAACTAACCAATAGAACAAGCTCATGATCATACCATTTATTTTATTTCTGTTAGTTTCATGGTTTATTTATTTTGGGTGTGTTGTCACGATCACACAATTAATGAATTAAACAACCATGCAAGATGGAACAAAAATAAGATCAGTTAATGCGTAAAATATTATCTTAGACATGGTTAATACTTAAGTATATCCCACTTAATATTAACAAGAATGTAATCAAGGATAAAAAAATGGAAATTTACATATAAGGGTAAAATCCCTCAAAGAAAATATGAAGTCGGTATAGCCTTCCATAATCTTGGTTAGAATTGAACCATAGTTCAAAGTGCTTGACCAACCCTAGTTGGGGTGTTTTTAATAATCGAGGAATTCTAATTATAGGTTTAGTGTCAACTTGACTTGGTTTGCATCAATGGTTGTCTACCACAATAGGACTTGTTGTGACCAAGAGGAAAAGGATGAGGAATGTCACGTCCCGTCCTCAGGGCCCGTGCCGTGACTACCCCAAGCCCGCCTTCCATAGGCCAGGGGCTGGCGACTAGCACCAAAGGCGTAAATCCCGATAACTGGGAAGGCATTTCCTTTATAAAAGTAACAAAACACCACAGAGTACAAGCGGAAGTAAAACACTAAGTACAAAAAGAAGTTCTGAAAAGTAAATGGGCCAGAATACAAACCCAAAAGAAAGTACAACTACAACTGAACAAAGTACAACAGAAAAATACAACAGCTGGAGGGACGGAAGCGGCTCCTGGGTCATCCTCCTCGGATCCTACCTGAAGGGTAGGTACAGATGGCGCATCTCCTGGATCGTCCACCACGAATCCTACCTGAAGGGTAGGTACAGATAGCCTCCACAGTGCTCTCGTCCGTCAACCTCCTCCGAGTGTCGTCTCGCCGTGAAGTCCACCTCCGGACACTGACTTGTCGTGTATTCCACCTCCGGGTACCGTCCAGTCCTCGAACACTCGGCCTCCGTCAGCACTGCCTGTCGTCTGCAACCAACACAACGTGGTGCGGGCATAGCCCGTGCAGGGGTGAGTATAACGATACTCAGTAAGGACCCTGATACCCTCAAGGTCTCACTAAATCCAACAAGGATAACCACAAGAAGATCTCAACAGATAAACTCTACTTAGGTATATGTCCATACATATACCTAAGTTATCAAGTAACCCATCTCAATCATGAGGAAACACAAGGATCATGAGATCAACGGATAACCACTACCCAGGTATATGCCCATACATATACCTAAGTTATCAAGTAACTCATCTCAATCATGAGGAAACACAAAGGTCAAAATTCTCAGCTCAAACTAGGATTTTCATTATCGAAAACGTAACTACTGAAGAGCTCCGTCTCTAGAGTGTACAGTGGTCCTGTCACGACTCTGAGGTACTGCTCACTAACCTAAGAATGCTGAGGTACTCCTCCTGTCGAGTACCGCGGGCTAGCCACCCAAACACAGTAGTGCTTCCCGCCGAGGTATGTCACCCAAACACAGTAGTGCACACCCCCTAGTAGCCTGCAGAGGTACTCTCCGGACGAGTACCGCGGGTCTGCACTATCACACAGGTAGTGCTCCGTCCGCCATGGGTCTGCACCCAAACAAAGTAGTGCTCCGTCCACTGGGCTAGTCGACTCACTCCAAGTCGAGTCAGTCAAGCAGTCGTCAGGTCTCAGTCAGCTACACGGTCTCCGTACTCCGCACGCTCGTCTCTGGGAGGGTCCGCTCCACGAGCTGCAAGTCGATACTCCAAGTATCTCAAGGTCCCACGAAGAAGTATCTCAAAGGACCACCTCGTCACAGGGGTCTCAACGCAACAGACGGCGCGTCGATCGGACGCCCGGTCTGTGAGTTATTAGCCTTTTCGTCCCAGGGGCCCGGTTGGTTTTGTGAGCGAACCAAACCCAGCCGTATCTCAACTGTACCCCGATCTCTCATAGGGTATACTCATAGGGACCGTTTTTCAACGTGATCGTCAACGCCGCTGACAGTTCGTCAAACGGACGTCCTGTCTGAAAGTTATCAGCTTTTCCGTTCCAGGGGCCCGGTTGGATTTCGGGTGCGATCCAACCCGTCCACTACCAACTATATCAAAAACTCGGGCGAAGGATGCCAAAAGTTCTGTATTGTCAACAGGAACTCAACGCAACAGACGGCGCGTCAATCGGACGCCCGGTCTGAGAGTTATTGGCTTTTTCGTCCCAGGGGCCCGGTTGGTTTTTAAGGCAAAACCAACCCGACCGTACTTCACCTGCGCCCAAACCCCGGGCGGAGTGAGCCAAAAGATCCGTCTCACTAAGAGGAAACTAACAAAGATGACGATACGTCAATCGGACGTCCGTAGCTCAAGATATGAGCGTTTCCGCTCCGAGGGCCCGGTTGTTTTCGTGTACGAACCAACTCGGTCGAACCCAAAGTATTCCGAAACTTTGAGTGCGATAAACCGAAACGTCTGAATCGCTCCAAGGATTGCGTTGCCGCTGACGGCGAGTCGTTTGGAGGCCCGTAGCTCAAGTTACGCGCGTTTAAACGAAAGTCGTCCGAAGACGGGGGGTCCGGGCCCGGGCCGACCCGGCCCGACCCCCCCTGGTTGGCCCGAACCGGGTCGGGTCCGACCCGGTTGGTCCGGCCCGGCCTGTCCAGGGCCGGTCCGGCTCGGCTCGGCCGAGCGGCCGAGCGGCCGACGCGGGGGAAAGCCGTCGCCACGCGTGACACCCCCCACGGCACCCACGGGGTGTCGGCCAGACAGCCGGACGTGCCGCGTGACAACCCCGCGGCACCCGCGGGGTGTCGCGCTGGACACCCGCGGCACCCGCGGGGTGCCGCGCTGGACACCCGCGGGGTGCCCCCTGACAACCCCGCGACACCCGCGGGGTGCCACCCTGGACACCCGCGGGGTGCCGCGTGACAACCCCGCGGCACCCGCGGGGTGCCGCGCTGGACACCCGCGGGGTGCCGCCTGACAACCCCGCGGCACCCGCGGGGTGTCGCGCTGGACACCTGCGGGGTTCCGCCGCCTCCGGCCGCCGGCGCCGCCGCGCCGGCGACCCGCGCCGCCACCGGCTTCCGCGGGCCGCCGGAGTCGCTCTGGTGGCCCGTTTTCCTTCCCGTCTGCGCCGTTGTTCCTCCCGGGTTCCGTTCTTTACTGCGGGATCATCAAACATCCGTTGCGGCACGTTCCGTCGTTGCCCGTCAAATCCGCACAAGAACGAAGAACGGCGGAGGGTTGTCGGGCCGTGTTCGTTTGGCCCGCACCCTCTGCGTTAGATATAAACAACGGGAGAAATTAAAGTTCAACACATGAACGCATATCCGAAACAATTTTTAATGAAATAAAATTGTTTCATAAAAACGGGTTCCTTATTTGAACGGAAACAACAATTTTAATAATTTTAAAATTGTTCACAAATCCAGTTCTTTAACTTTTTAAAGAAACAATTACGGGAATATGAAAAGAAAAGGGGGGTAATTCCCAAAAATAAATCCCTACCTCGCCGTCGCTGTCGGATGCGAGGTCGTCACGGAAGGAGGTGATCGTCACACCGCGGAAGGGTGTCGCGTCGACGATCTCCGAGGACCAAGAACATACGGATTTAATTAATAATAATTAAATCCATGTTGTTGTTGAAATCCAAAAAGAAAATAAAAAGAAGCGCAACCCCCTACCTTGGTTGTTGTCGATCGAAGGCTGTCGCGGGGTTGGATCGTCGCGGAAGAAGCGTCGCGAAGGGAGATCCGTTGGCGTCGCGGTACAAGGCTTCGCGTCGTCGATCTCCGCAGGTTTGGCGTTCTTCGCGTTCTTCGCGTTCTTCGCGTTCTTCACTGAAGAAGAATGCTTTCCTCCAAATCCTCTCCACGCCACAAGTTTCAACCCAAAATAAAATAAGCTTAAGCCTTATTTTATTTACACAACTAAACATTTGAATTTCAAAAGATAAGAAACGAACCATTAATTCGTAGAATTAATTCAACGAAAGAAACAGCTCATTTAATTTACGAAATAAACCGCCCAATTAAATGGTCTGTTAAGAATTTAAGAAAACGCGTCAGTTGACTTTCATAAAGACGGGTTTTCACGGGTGCGTTACTTAGCGGAAAGAAACAGTGGGGCTCGTGCGGGCACCACCTCACAAATATCCTACCAAGAGGGTAAGATATTTCTGGATAGTACCCTATCCGGTTCAACTCAGTTTAAGCCGCTTTTAAGTGGCTTCAAGTGGCTTCCAAGTGGCTTAAGTTAAATAAAATAAAGTTTTCGTAAAATTATTTTATTTCTTAACTTTAAGCCCAAAAATTAAAAACCACACCCGAGCAGACGCAACTCCGAAAGAGGCGTTTCTAAGAAAATACCGGCGCTGCGATTCCATCGGTGCCCTCCGAATTCGATTCCGAGCACCGGTTCAAAAGTTTAGAAAAACCCGCTCGTCCGTTCACTGAACGTACCCGAGCCAAACTTCGGAAATTGATTCCGGGCACACCGGGCCTCGGAATCAGGCGCCGTCAGAAACTGCGTTCTTGTAAAATTCCAAATAAAATTAAGAAAAAAAATTCCTTGGAATTTACGGGTCTTTACATTACTCCCACCATAGGGATTTACGTCCCCGTAAAGTTTCACCACAAACTTAGGGAAACAAAGCGGTACTGAGCACGCATCTGAGCCTTCCGCTCCCATGTGCTCACCTGGAGGTTCCCGCGCTGCCAAAGAAAGTGCACAAGAGGAATCGACCATCCTCCTAGGATCTTCTCCTGTCGATCCTCGATCCCCACAGGAACCTCCGTATAAGACACTCATCGCCACTGTCTAGCTCCTCATGGTTGATGATATGCGAAGGGGTCGAGCACGTATCTCCTCAGTTGGGATACGTGGAAAACGTCGTGCACCTAGTGCAACTGAAGTGGATGGGCCAAGCGGTAAACCACCTCGCCTACCCAGCTGAGGACCTAGAAAGGTCCGTTGAACCTCAGAGATAACTTGCCTCCCAGGCCACATCTCTGTAAACCTCGTCGAGGTGAGACCCGTAAGAAGATGTGGTCGTCATCCTCGAACTCCAGAGGTCTCCATTTCTGTTAGAAATGAAACTCAAAACGACTGCTACTATGAGGGTAAGGTTGACCGACTCAAGAGTGATCGGTCGCACCCTCCTGTGCAAGAGTTACCCTGCACTGCCTGGGGTTTCCTTTTCTACCGACCAAGGAAAACCCATCCCAATGTTTTCCTAAAACCGTCAATTTGAGTATGAACAGTTATTGCCCATTCCATACTCAAACTAACGTCGTAAGGCCTCGACACTGCCACCAAGAGATTCCAACTAGAACTCTCGCCTCGAGGGTCTGACCACTCCAGCAGCGTAAGTGTGATTATCGAGTCTCCTCCCAAGGTATCTCCAGACGTGAGGGTCAAGTCCACGGCTTACCGGAAACTCTAGGTCTGGAACAAGATTTGTGGAAGCGAGGAATGATTCATATCGACGTCTGTTACTACAGCAGCTAGTAGTGGACATAGACTGTCCCTTGAATCATTTCTAGAGCCATTGGGTCACACCCCTTGACCGCACGCAGCCGCACTCTTCCTCCGCCCTCCAGCTCCCTGAGCCTGGTGGGAATAACTAAGGCGGGTGGTTGTAGCATGTTAATATGTACACCACCTCATGCTGCTCTCCTAGCTTTGCCTCCACGTCTTCCACTTCACAGACTCATCTCTATTTAAAGCTACCTCTTCTTGAAACATTTATCACGCCCGAGTCTCTAAGACTAGCACCGGTTCCTTGTTTCTTACTGCACTGTGCAGTCTTCATCCGCTCCTGGATGAACTGCACCTCCTTTAGCCTCACAAGAGCTGCTATGATTTCTTCTTTGCCGATAAGAGAAATCTGGTCTCATCCCCTGGATGAACCACATTCGTTGCCTAATACAGTCAATCCTGACATAAATGATGCATTCATGCCATGGATGACGTCGTAAGGCCTCGACGCAACTACTAATAGATCCAACTGTCACTCTCGCCTCCAAGGGTCGAGTCACATTGTCAGCATCAGTGTGAGGTCACTGGGTCTCCTCCAGTAGGAATTTCGAAAGTGAGGGTCAAGTCAACAGTCTTAACCAGGACCACTTAGTAACATCACAAAAGAGGACAGGAAGGCAAACATCACAAGATAAGTGTCTTTATTTTATTGCAGCTCATGGTAAAAAGACACAAAAACAACATCAACATGGAACTAGAAGTACAAGAGACGTATCCACTAGTTCCGCTCCTGTCCACCTGCTCCAGGAGCTCTACTGCCTTGTCCACTGCTCTACTGTTGCTCAAGCATTCGTCGCTGCCTCTGCCTCGGTGGCTCCTCAAATGCCTATGGATCAACTGTACGAGGATTCGGACAGTCACGTGCCAGGTGCCCCTTTCCACCGCACGAGTAACACAGTCTACTTCTGGAACGCCTGGTTCTGACCCCACCCCGGGTGCCCCGCACCACCGGTCCTAAAACCCGAGATCACCCAACTGCTGGTATGGTCCTCCTAGACCTCTGCATCATCTGTCTACTGCCCACAGATGACTCGACTTTTGATCGAAAAACACACGGCAAAGGCAGCAGCTCCTGAACACGCTCGGGGTGTAGAGCTACTGGCAAGAACTCCACCCTGAAGAAGGTCTCGAAGTCTTCCCATGTGAAAGTCATCCCATCGCAAAACTGGAACAAGTGGCTCCACCACCTGCCTGCTGCTGCCTGAAGAAGGCTGGCAGTAAAGGTCACCATGAAGTCCGATGGCGTCCCCACTAGCCTGAAGACTCCCACCACAGCCTCCAGCCAATCCTCAGCTGCCTGCGGGTCCGTCTCTCCCCCGAACCTGGGTGGCCTCTAGCGCTGGAACTCATGCAGTGCACTCAAGTAGCGGGCATCGCCTACTGCTGGGGCTGGTGGCATCGGTGGCCCAACGTATGGTAGTACCGCTGGCACCTCCGCTGGTGCCTCAACTGCAAGAGGGCCCTGTACCGAAGCCTCGTCACTCGACAGGCTGTCAGCACGCACATCCCTCTGGGCTCTAGTTGGTCATCCGAGAAAAGGCATACTGAAAGAAACAACGTAACACGGTCAAACGATTATACCTGGTGAGCTGACCTGGTTTGAGCTGTTTTAAGGGGGGAAACCTTTTAAAATACACACGCAATCAGTGTTTTCATGCACAAAGTCGGAAATCAGTTGCCAGGGTCCTAGTGTATGGATACGTTGGCCGCCCGCACCAACACTGGACTCCCTGAACTGAAAACCACACTCGGTACCCTTAACACTATTGCTTCACAGAAAGAAAGATCAGAGTCTGCGGTAGAACCGACCACCTCTGATACCAATTTGTCACGTCCCGTCCTCGGGGCCCATGTCGTGACTACCCCAAGCCCGCCTTCCATAGGCCAGGGGCTGGAGACTAGCACCAAAGGCGTAAATACCGATAACTGGGAAGGCATTGCCTTTATAAAAGTAACAAAACACCACAGAGTATAAGCGGAAGTAAAACACTAAGTACAAAAAGAAGTGATGAAAAGTAAATGGGCCAAAATACAAACCCAAAAGAAAGTACAACTACAACTGAACAAAGTACAACAGAAAAATACAACAGCTGGAGGGACGGAAGCGGCTCCTGGGTCGTCCTCCTCGGATCCTACCTGAAGGGTAGGTACAGATGGCGCAGCTCCTGGATCGTCCACCACGAATCCTACCTGAAGGGTAGGTACAGATAGCCTCCACAGTGCTCTCATCCGTCAACCTCCTCCGAGTGTCGTCTCGCCGTGAAGTCCACCTCCGGACACTGACTTGTCGTGTAGTCCACCTCCGAGTACCGTCCAGTCCTCGAACACTCGGCCTCCGTCAGCACTGCCTGTCATCTGCAACCAACACAACGAGGTGCGGGCATAGCCCGTGCAGGGGTGAGTATAACGATACTCAGTAGGGACCCCGAGACCCTCAAGGTCTCACTAAATCCAACAAGGATAACCACAAGAAGATCTCAACAGATAAACTCTACTTAGGTATATGCCCATACATATACCTAAGTTATCAAGTAACCCATCTCAATCATGAGGAAACACAAGGATCATGAGATCAATGGATAACCACTACCCAGGTATATGCCCATACATATACCTAAGTTATCAAGTAACCCATCTCAATCATGAGGAAACACAAAGGTCAAAAGTCTCAGCTCAAACCCGGATTTTCATTATCGAAACTGTAACTACTGAAGAGCTCCGTCTCTAGAGTGTACAGTGGTCCTGTCACGACTCTGAGATATTGCTCACTAACCTAAGACTGCTGAGGTACTCCTCCTGTCGAGTACCGCGGGCTAGCCACCCAAACATAGTAGTGCTTCCCGCCGAGGTATGTCACCCAAATACAGTAGTGCACACCCCCTAGTAGCCTGCAGAGGTACTCTCCGGACGAGTACCGTGGGTCTGCACTATCACACAGGTAGTGCTCCGTCCGCCATGGGTCTGCACCCAAACAAAGTAGTGCTCCATCTACTGGGCTAGTCGACTCACTCCAAGTCGAGTCGGTCAAGCAGTCGTCAGGTCTCAGTCGGCTACACGGTCTCCGTACTCCGCACGCTCGTCTCTGGGAGGGTCTGCTCCACGAGCTGCAAGTCGATACTCCAAGTATCTCAAGGTCCCACGAAGAAGTATCTCAAAGGACCACCTCGTCACAGGGGTCTCAACGCAACAGACGGCGCGTCGATCGGACGCCCGGTCTGTGAGTTATTAGCCTTTTCGTCCCAGGGGCCCGGTTGGTTTCGTGAGCGAACCAAACCCAGACGTATCTCAACTGTACCCCGATCTCTCATAGGGTATACTCATAGGGACCGTTTCTCAACGTGATCGTCAACGCCGCTGACGGTTCGTCAAACGAACGTCCTGTCTGAAAGTTATCAGCTTTTCCGTTCCAGGGGCCCGGTTGGATTTCGGGTGCGATCCAACCCGTCCACTACCAACTGTATCCAAAACTCGGGCGAAGGATGCCAAAAGTTCCGTATCGTCAACAGGAACTCAACGCAACAGACGGCGCGGCAATCGGACGCCCGGTCTGAGAGTTATTGGCCTTTTCGTCCGAGGGGCCCGGTTGGTTTTTAAGGCAAAACCAACCCGACCGTACTCCACCTGCGCCCAAACCCCGGGCGGAGTGAGCCAAAAGATCCGTCTCACTAAGAGGAAACTAACAAAGCTGACGGTACGTCAATCGGACGTCCGTAGCTCAAGATATGAGTGTTTCCGCTCCGAGGGCCCGGTTGTTTTCGTGTACGAACCAACCCGGCCGAACCCAAAGTATTCCGAAACTTTGAGTGCGATAAACCGAAACGTCCGACTCGCTCCAAGGATTGCGTTGATGCTGACGGCGAGTCGTTTGGAGGCCCATAGCTCAAGTTACAGGCGTTTGAACGAAAGTCGTCCGAAGACGGGGGGTTCGGGCCCGGGCCGACCCGGCCTGACCCCCCCCCCTGGTTGGCCCGAACCGGGTCGGGTCCGACCCGGTTGGCCCGGCCCGGCCTGGCCAGGGCCGGTCCGGCTCGGCTCGGCCGAGCGGCCGACGCGGGGGAAAGCCGCCGCCACGCGTGACACCCCCCGCGGCACCCGCGGGGTGTCGGCCAGACAGCCGGACGTGCCGCGTGACAACCCCGCGACACCCGCGGGGTGCCGCGCTGGACACCCGCGGGGTGCCGCCCTGGACACCCGCGGGGTGTCGCCCTGGACACCCGCGGGGTGCCACGTGACAACCCCGCGGCACCCGCGGGGTGTCGCCCTGGACACCCGCAGGGTGCCGCGTGACAACCCCGCGGCACCCGCGGGGTCGCGCTGGACACCCGCGGGGTGCCGCCGCCGGAGTCGCTCCGGTGACCCGTTTTCCTTCCCGTCTGCGCCGTTGTTCCTCCCGGGTTCCGTTCTTTACTGCGGGATCATCAAACATCCGTTGCGGAATGTTCCGTCGTTGCCCGTCAAATCCGCACAAGAACGAAGAACGGCAGAGGGTTGTCGGGCCGTGTTCGTTTGGCCCGCACCCTCCGCGTTAGATATAAACAACGGGAGAAATTAAAGTTCAACACATGAACGCATATCCGAAACAATTTTTAATGAAATAAAATCGTTTCATAAAAACGGGTTCCTTATTTGAACGGAAACAACAATTTTAATAATTTTAAAATTGTTCACAAATCCAGTTCTTTAACTTTTTAAAGAAACAATTACGGGAATATAAAAAGAAAAGGGGGGTAATTCCCAAAAATAAATCCCTACCTCGCCGTCGCTGTCGGATGCGGGGTCGTCGCGGAATTGACCGTCGCGGAAGGAGGTGATCGTCACACTGCGGAAGGGTGTCGCGTCGACGATCTCTGAGGACCAAGAACATACGGATTTAATTAATAATAATTAAATCCATGTTGTTGTTGAAATCCAAAAAGAAAATAAAAAGAAGCGCAACCCCCTACCTTGGTTGTTGTCGATCGAAGGCTGTCGCAGGGTTGGATCGTCGCGGAAGAAGCGTCGCGAAGGGAGATCCGTTGGCGTCGCGGTACAAGTCTTCGCGTCGTCGATCTCCGCAGGTTTGGCATTCTTCGTGTTCTTCGCGTTCTTCGCGTTCTTCGCGTTCTTCGCCGAAGAAGAATGCTTTCCTCCAAATCCTCTCCACGCCACAAGTTTCAACCCAAAATAAAATAAGCTTAAGCCTTATTTTATTTACACAACTAAACATTTGAATTTCAAAAGATAAGAAACGAACCATTAATTCGTAGAATTAATTCAACGAAAGAAACAGCTCATTTAATTTACGAAATAAACCGCCCAATTAAATGTTCTGTTAAGAATTTAAGAAAACGCGTCAGTTGACTTTCATAAAGACGGGTTTTCACGGGTGCGTTACTTAGCGGAAAGAAACAGCGGGGCTCGTGCAGGCACCACCTCAAAAATATCCTACCAAGAGGGTAAGATATTTCTGGATAGTACCCTATCCGGTTCAACTCAGTTTAAGCCGCTTTTAAGTGGCTTCAAGTGGCTTCCAAGTGGCTTAAGTGAAATAAAATAAATTTGTCGTAAAATTATTTTATTTCTTAACTTTATGCCCAAAAATTAAAAACCACACTCGAGAAAACGCAACTCCGGAAGAGGCGTTTCTAAGAAAATACCGGCGCTGCGATTCCATCGGTGCCCTCAGAATTCGATTCCGAGCACCGGTTCAAAAGTTTAGAAAAACCCGCTCGTCCGTTCACTGAACGTACCCGAGCCAAACTTTGGAAATTGATTCTGGGCACACCGGGCCTCGGAATCAGGCGCCGTCAGAAACTACGTTCTTGTAAAATTCCAAAGAAAATTAAGAAAAAAAATTTCCTTGGAATTTACGGGTCTTTACAAGGAAATCCAAAATAAAAGGATTTTAGGATTGGGGAGTCCACTCAGCGGATCAAGGAGCTATGAGTTAATGCAGTTGGAATTTGGAATGCCTACCTAAAACCGTTCAAGTTTCTTGACCAAACCTAGTTGGGGTAATGTGAAGGGAAATATGGATCCTTTCCACTAGAATATTCAAGAAACAAAATATTCTGAAGTCAATGGTGAGGGATATTGGATTTCGATAAAATAGTGGGAGACTAATAAGTATTAATTTATTTATTTGTCTCAGTTTTATCATAATAAAGTAATAAAACTGTTCTCATATTAATTTATAGAAACTTCAATAAAAATGACTTCAAACATATCATTTTGAAACATACTCGATAAGGAAATCCTTCTCACTAGAACCAATTTCCAAGAGTGGTAGAGGCGTTTACGCGTCATCCTTCGCCACGAGAGGAAATTGTACATGCTGGAAGAGCCAGTTCCGGTTGTACCTAGGAAAGAGGCCATTGATGAGGAACTATCTCTCTATATGAAACATATGGTTGATGCCACATATGACCAATGTTTCATACTATTAGCCATGTCTAATGATCTCTTGAAAAAATATGAAAACATGGACGCGTATAGAATGATGTCTCACCTTAAGGATCTCTACCAAGAGATGGAGAGACAGGAGAGATATGAGATCTACAATGATTTGTTTACAACTAAGCTTGGAGAGTCTGCTCTAGATGGGCCTCATGTAGTCAAACTTATTGGCTACATTGAATGCCTGGACATCTTAGGGATTATGTTCCTGGATGGGTTGCGTATAGATATCGTCCTATCATCACTTCCCAAGACCTTCTCTAGATTTATTGCCAACTATAACATGAGAAACAATGAGAAGAGTCTATTGGAACTTCTGACCTTAATTTGGCAGGTAGATAAGGACATGGGGCGTAAAAAAACCACAGTCCTTATTGTGAATAAGAAAAGGAAGGACAAGGTAAAGGGGCCAAGGACTTATAAATGGTTTGATGCCCCGAGCATTGTCCCTCCAAGAAGGGGAAGATCCAGAGGCAGGGTAAGGAACATGAGGCGGTGTGTTTTTCATGTGGAAAGCCAAGCCACTGAAAGAGAAATTGCACCCAGAAGCATGGGGATGCTAAAGGTGCGTTCATTATCGAGTGTAATCTTTCCATTTCTACACATTGGGTATTAGATACAGCTTGTGGGGATCACATATGTATTCAAATGTAGTAACCAAGTAGATTTAGAAATATTTCTAGAGGAGAGGTGGATCTTCGAGCTGCCAATGGCATGAGGCTGGCTGCTTTGACCATTGGAGATTACCACATCTCATTGCCAACAGGGATGATTTTGGTTTTACATAATTGTTATTATGTTCCTAGTGTTACCGAACACATAATTTCTGTATCATGATTGGATATGGATGGATTTATTTTCATTTTTGGAAATAAGGGTTTCTTATTTTATAAGAACAATTTATGTTATGGAATGGTGCATTTAAATAATGGTTTGTATGTATTAAATTACAAAAACCAAGTGTTGGAAATCGATAATGAAACAAACTCACATGACTCATACATCACCCAGTTTTGGAATCACCGTCTCGGTCATGTAAACAAGAAGCGCTTGACAAAGCTCTTCCAAGATGGCTATTTAGACTCTACTAAGATAAAACCACTTGATAGATGTCATGCTTGTTTACAAGGTAAAATGACCAAGCATCCTTTCAGTGGATAGGTTGATAGGGCCATAGAGCTTCTAGGATTGGTGAACACAGATGTGTGTAAACCATTTACAATAGAAGCTATAGGTGGATATTCATACTTAATTACTTTTACTAATGATTTGAGTTGATATGGATATGTCTACTTAATGAGGCATAAGTTCGAATCCTTAGAGAAATTTATGGAATTCAAGAATGAAGAAGAAAATTTGCTTGGTAAGAAGATAAAGAAGCTTCGATCAGATCGAGTTGGAGAATATCTAAACCAAGAGTTCATCGATCTTCTATGGGAGTTTGGGATTCTATCTCAGCTTACTCCTCCTTATACACCAGAGTGTAATTGTGTTAGTGAAAGGGGGAACCACACCTTGTTGGACATAGTGAGGTCGATGATGAGTCATACAGATCTTCCATTATCCTTTTGGGGATATGCATTATAGATTACAACATACAAATTAAACCAAGTACCAACTAAGGCGACAAATGGAATTCCCTATGAGTTATGGAATGGAAAGAAACCCATTTTTTTGTACACATGTGTATAGGGATGAGAGGAATTTGTTAAGGCCTTCTCATGTAACAAACTAACACCCTGGGGCACAAAGTGTATCTTTATAGGAGATCCCAAGGAAAATAAAGGATATTACCTATATAACCCTTCAGACAAGAAGGTGACTATTGCCAAAAAGCTGTCCTTCTTGAGAGGGAGAACATTCTAAAAAAGGATAGTGGGAGCAAGATTGAATTCGACAAAGTTGATACTCAAGATACACATGAGTTGGTACAAGAACAAGTTCCACAGGTCCCCATGGAAGAGGTTCCAAAAACACAAGTACTATGTAGGATCTCAAGAGAGGTAAGAGAACTAGAGAGAATGGTAGGAAGATATCAAGAAGATCTAGGAGAATACTATTGGACTACTGTAAATACTATCCTTAAGTATATGAGAAGAACTAAGTATATGTTACTAGTGTATGGAGGAGACGAGGAGCTTGTCATTAGAGTGTATGTTGATGCTGGTTTTCAGACAGATCAGAACGATCTGAATTCACAATCTGGATATGTTTTCTATCTCAATGGAGGATATGTGAGCTGGAATATTTCAAAGCCACCAGTTTTCTCTAATTCTACAACAGAGTCTGAATATATAGAAGCTTCTAATATAGCCATGGAAGTTTTCTGTATTTATAACTTTTTTCAAGAGCTTGATTTGGTGCCTAGCAGTAAAGATCCTATCACATTATATTGTGATAATACTATAGTGGTGGCTCTTTAAAAAAACTAAGGTCACATCAACAGACAAAGAACATACTTTGGATGTATCACCTCTTGAGGGATTTCTATTAAAGGGGTTAAGTTGAAGTGAGCCGAGTTTCCATGGAAGAGAACATGGTTAACCCCATTACTAAAGGCCTATCTCAACAAAAGCATGAATATCTTGTGAGAGCCATCGGTTTAAAAGTCGTTAGCAGTTGGCTCTAGTCCAGGTGGGAGTTTGTTGGAGTTGGTGGCCTAGAAACAACTATCTTTTACTTTATTCATTAATAAATACCTTATCACATCTTGATTGTTCTTATGCATGACAATTCATGTGATAATATCTTAAGGATAACTATTGCATTAAAGGGTTATAGAGGATCCCTACTATGATGAGAACCCGGAACTTCCATAACAGTGTTCTTGAATATATGTTCTATGGCCGGATGATGTTATTTTAGGGACACAAATAATATAAACCATTAGGGTTGAGGACTCATAAAACTTTGTGGCACCTTCTAATGGTGTGCACACTTGAGAATATCCATGAGGATATTATGAGAACGATACCTGCCAGTAAGAAATCCACATTTCATAGTGTTATTGGATGTTCCTATATGCGGACGTGTGTATTGGTTATTTGACTTTAAGATTATTATTAATGGGTATTATAGCTCATGCACTTATATGTATTGATGAAAACTGTAATGACACACTGTTTTCGTGTGAGGTAGGATACGTTTGGTGCATCACAAGTGATACTGCATTAATAGATAATGCGAGAAAGGATTTGTCCCTTCTGTTCCATAACAGAAGTAGATATCTTAGGCCCTTTGATGGAATTGATACAGCCTAAATAAATCCATGGATTTGGTGAGGAATGGGAAAGTTCAATTATAGAATGTAAAATAAAGAATAATCGAGCACATGGGTTGATGGCACTAGCATGCAACCTGCTTGATTCTAGATATCAAGAAAAAGGGATTATATTACTTGGTAAGCGTTCGTAGGAGGTGACACATCATTTCGGTGTTAACTACTTTCTCTATGGGTTCCTTGGTGTGTTTCTAAATGATAACCTTGGAATTTAGATAGGCTTAGCCTAATGCCACTGAGAAAGAGGCCTAGAGGGTCACACACTAAGTGTGTCCAAGTATCTCTGTTAAATATTAATTTAACAAGTTGAATAAATATTATTCCTGATTGTGGTTTAATAATTATTTAAGGATTCCTGATCTCATTTATTTCAACACTAGTTATTCAAGAGAATATATTGTGGGAGAAATAATATATTTATTTGCAAGTAATGCAATGATATTTATTTTAGAAATAAAAATCCATTATTCAAGGTCTAATAAATTTGGTGGAGGAAATAAAGAAAAATTCAAAAAAAGTACACGCCATGTATATTAAATATACATGCTGTGTATTTTTTTCTGGGAATTTAAGAGAAATAATATTATTTATTTAATTAAATAATATTAGGTGTTATTCGTTGGATTCATGTCAGGTAATAATAATAGTCAACTATTATTATTAGAGATGGGGTATTACTAAGTATTAAATGAAATTAATAAATGATTTTGGGTAATTAATTCATTTTATTATTCTATGTAAATAAAAATCCCAATTATATATTTCTCATTAGCCTAGCCATTTTTTTAGTTGTGCACAACAGATCAAGAGAAAGCTCTCAAGCCAAGAGAGAATCCTTTTCTTCCAAGAATGCTCTCATGCTTTGAGAGAGAGATCCTCCTCCACCGTATTAAGGTGATCGAAGGCGGACATCCGAAGCGAAGGATCTTCCATTCTAGCACTTGAAGAATCCTTTCATGATGTCTAGAGATACATGGAGCACATGTGGATCACTGCTAGGGGAATCCTACACTTGGATTCTATGACGCAATGATGGATCACATCTGATCATGACCAGAAACATCAATGAAGAATGAATTCCATCAAGGTAATTCTTGTCAATTGATTAAATTAGTTATAACCAAAATATGATGATCCTATCTATGGTTTTGGGAATTCCCTCTATTCTTTTTAGTTCCTTGTTCTATTTCGAAGATTTGACATTTTATTATCATGACAGATCTCAGATTAATCATTGTTAATGCTAAAATTAATATTGGGTACACCCACCAATGTGATTCCTCTACACCCAGAACCTACAATCAAGTCATAAAAACATCACTTCTACCTCATATTTAGATCAATGTGTGATAATATGTACATGTGACTATTGTGGTTTATCTATACAAAAAATTGATTGTTCACCAAGTAATTCCACTATGTCTTGAATAGAAATACCCTTGTTTCAAACTCCATATCATGTGTATAATAACTCCTCTCATAAGTCCTCAATAGTTGGGACCAAAAAATGATCACTAAACAATGATACATCAAAATATTTAAATATTCATAAAAAATAACACACACTCTACACCCTCCTCTACAAACCTCTATGCCATTTTATTGGTTAATATACTAATAATTATAACGAGTCATTTCATAACCCCAATTGATATCACTAAAAAAATATTATTATTGAAGTGTCTTATGAAATTATTCATCGATATATACTCTTCTTAGGCTAAAAGGTTGTGATTCTTATCCCAATATTGATATTTAAAAACCACTAAAATAACTTTATCTAGTGAAAAATATCATTGATCCCTGGTAAATGATACTTATTATTCAATTTTACCATATTTAGGAGACATTATTCACCTCAAATCCATTGAAACCTATCCATCATCTTATAGAATAACATACATTCTCCCTAATTTGACATAATCACCATAATAAAACCCTTATCTAGAAGTTCTTAAAAAACATCATTCCTAACATTTTTTTAAATCCATTTAATAATATTTTTTCATGAACATGTTAGCCATTAGGTTAAACATAATGTTAAAATTTTTATCACATTATAAAGGAAATCATTGAATTCCCTATGGAAATAAATCCTTGTATTCTTCATCAGCATCTAGAAGCTACTTCACCTGATCCTATATCATTTAAAACTCTAGTATTAATAGAATATAAGTGATTGAGTAAATATCTATCCTACTTGGTTGAGTTTTACTTACCTTGGTATCTCAATTTTTAGTAATGATAATAAAGGTCATGTTATCCATGATTCACAACAACCTATACAATTATAAATCTACCCAAGTAAAAATAGTTATTAACCTATTGATATCATGAAATATTTCATTGAAATTTAGGTCCATCATAATTGTGATTTAAGGTAAATTTTTTTCCAACCAGGAAAATATCAAATGTTCTACAGTATAATCCAACTACTGAGTATTTTTTATGAAATTTTCTGATCATATAACCAAGTTGAAGATATCAAAAATGACTTATGGATCTCACATGATTGATTTACGGATGAAAGTGTGAATATATTTTTTATTAATAAGAATATTTTATTAATTATATAAAAAACATATATTTTTTAAAATAAATATGGAACAAGAAGATTAAATACCTCTATGGAATAAAGATACCTTCATTAACCTTCTATAAATGAAACAGATGAAGGTGGTAATGACCCCCTAAAATGTTCCTTACCTCATAGATGGACCAACACTAATCTCTTGCATTTCCCCAAATCAAAAAAGGATTATGTCAAGAGATAATGATATTTATCAGTCACTGGGGAATGATTTATCCTCCTAATTTGATCCAATAACCCACATATCACAATTCTACTAAAATATAGTAATAAGGGGTTCATATATCAAAATATTAAAATAACTTTTAGATATATAAAAAAATTATAATGGGGATACAAAAAGTTAGTATAACAATAAACCATCAAATAAACCCATAAAATAGAATATTACTTGATATGAACAATACCCTATGTTCCCAAAACATAAACACCCTTTTTGGTCAATTATCCTTTTATATAAGCTAAAAATATTAAGACAATGGATAAAAAAACATGAACACAACCTATGGTCTAAAATATATATGATGGAATAATTTTCTAGTTATAGATCACTTAATTTATATTTTCCATCATACTCTAGTATCTAATTTGACATATTCCTAATACGTAAATCCATTCTTCAAAAGATCATTTATCATTATGTTTGAGTAAATTATAATTTCAAGAGGAAGAATGGGTTAATTTAAGTTTTTCTTTGATTTGAATACATGGCCTCCATTTATATTGTAATTTTTTATCCTTAAGTATTGAATGAAATTGTTAATTTAAGATGATAAACATATTGGCAAATTTTTATGGAAGTTATTAACTGATGTAAGGAGGAGAAGGATGAGTTTTTTATGTTTAATAACAAAAACTTAAATAATATCATTGTAGAATATGTCACAATTTATTTTTTATGAGTAGTTTTAATATAAAATAGTATGTTAATTATTATATCATTGTATTATTATCTAAATCAGATAGAGATTATTTCACTTGACATGATTGAAAAAAAAAGCGAATCAGGACATAATAGTATTTCATGATTTATATGAGATTTCATTATTCATAACAACAATGTGATTTAGCCATTGTTTGGAATCCATGATTTGGAAATGAATTTAGCTAGTCATCAATTATTGGTAACTGCACTATAATTATCATACATTTTGAAAAGTGTGTTTTGACTATTCAATATAGGGAACTGATTATATTGTGATTTATGAGGCATAATAGAGGTTACAGAGGAATCAAATTACAATAAATTTCACTTTTGTGTGATATGTTTAACGAGGAGTTGGTTTTTAAGGATGTTTATTTTAACCATTTTAAACCATCTTCTCTATACAATAATTTAAATTAATATTTCACTATTACTGAAATTCCAATATATTCTTCCTAATTTTCAATAATTATATGAAAATGAGTAGAAAAAATATGGATTAAGTTTCCCAGAGGTAATATATATTGTTCTCTAAAATGGAAATCAGGTGATCCTCAGTAGGAAACTTAAAGGTGGTGCATGGGGTGAATTGAAATGATAATTCCAAACACCCAAATCAATAAATCCAAAAAAAACTAAGTATGAAGTGTAAAAATTAAAGCATGACTTCATAAAAAGATATTGAAAACCATTATAATTTTTAGGATAAAGAGTGTCTGAGTAATAAGTTTTCAGAGAAATGAATCCATGAATTCTGATAATATGTGATCAATTTAATATAGATATCTAAATAAAGGTATTATAAAAAAATAAATGGATTTCAAATAAATATATATAAAAAATAGTATAAACACTTTAATGTTGCTATCTATATTTGACCATTCTCTATAAAATATATTAAACTAAAAGTAAACTGGTAGATATTCCAAAGTGGAGATAAGATCTCTTCCAAAATATAAACAACACTTAGTACATGTGGTTGTCATTTTTATATATACATACATATTTTTATCCCTAATATTTTTCACTAAAATTATAAATTAAAGAAAATAACTTATACCTAATACATATTAAATAAAATATTTGTATATGTGAAGTCCATATCCTTTGGGATTTTTTATTCAAAATGAACTAAGGATAGAGGGATGGAGGGAATATAACTTGGGTAAATGTTTTCTAGTTTTTATAAAAAATA
This sequence comes from Viscum album, assembly GCA_963277665.1. Classification (NCBI taxonomy): domain Eukaryota; kingdom Viridiplantae; phylum Streptophyta; class Magnoliopsida; order Santalales; family Viscaceae; genus Viscum; species Viscum album. The sequence continues at coordinate 603,372,369 of OY728148.1, forward strand.
GGGAGAATGGTATGGCATGAAGGAATAAATACTGAGGATAAAATTCAATGATAAAAAAATTATTCATTTAAAGAGTATAAAAAATAATAAGAAAAACTAGATATCATGATTAATGAGCTATCCAAGGATGATCCCTTTTCTATTAATAAATTTCTCTCTAATATCTCTAATATATGATTTAAATAAGCTCCCCTTGGTCCCTTATATAGAGTTAGAAATTATAAAATTGATAAATTTGGTCATTGGAACTGAAATGGATTCTCATTTAGTAATTACTCATTTGACTATCTGAGGGCTCCCGAGAACCCTGCGATGCTCTGCTACTCTCAATGATGACAAAGGATACCACGTCGGCTCCTCCCCCCTTTTTGGGGGAGGGAGAATTGTTTCCCATTGGGAGAGAGGGGTCCTCTTTCTGACCCTTATCCAATTCAGACTTCCTTCCACCATTCCCAGAAGTTTCGTTAAACCCTAATGTGACGGAGCTCGTTGATGACTTTCCTAATCTACAAATTTTGACATCAGAATTCATAGAAACAACCACGCTTTTTAATATCATGTTGGTCACTTGATTCAAGAAGAGGAGACCTTTAGTGGATGCATTCAATAGGTTTGTCTTTGTTGAATGGGATCTCAATGAGAGGGCGACAATCGGCTTACTCGATAGTCATCACTTCCTAATTTAGTTTGAATAAGAGTTAGAACTCATCAAAGATTGGTCGAGTTCCCCATATAGCTTCAACATGTATTGATTCTTCCTCTTATGTTGGTCCTTCAAATATTATATGAACCGCAATTCGCCGACATCTATAGTTTGGGTACATTTTCCCAACCTCCCTTTGCCGTTCCAAAATCCCTCTGTTATTAGAATGCTAGGTAATCTTGTTGGTAGGTTCTTGTGTTCAGATAGTCATACTGTAGTGGTTTTTCATCCGGTGAATCCACAGGTCTGTGTGGAATTAGATGCACCTCGTACACCTTTCGATTATGTTTGGATCATGATTGGCGAGGAATACAGGTGTAAGAAACTGGTAATTTATGAGAACTAGAAAGATTTCTGTTCTTCATGCAATATATTGGGAAACTATTTGGAGGTTTTTTAAAGGGACTCTCATCTCATTCGAAGGAGGTTTTTTGTCGGGGAACTTAGCTTGTGGCAAGGAGGGAGAATAGCGATAAGGGGGAAGATCCAGTGATTTGTGTGGAGACTGGTCTGGAACAGATGACATCCAGTGTTGAAGAAAGAGGCATGGATTATCAGTCACCGCGGTCTGTGGAGGAGGTATATCATGTATGTGTTTGTGATATATTTGCTGAGGTGGTTTATGGTGTTGATTTGCTGAAGAAGGATGTGGTGCCTCATGCTAACATGAAGGTGGCTGAAGTATTTAGCAGGTTGAGACAGGATTTGGAGGATCCAAGTGGCCTTAGTGTGTGGAAGGGGGTTGAATTGGTCCAGCAGAGAGAGGATGGGTCAGGACACACTTTTTTTGGGGGTAAGTTGGTTTTGGATCAGATGGTTGGGGGAGAGGGGGATGCTAAATTGGATGTGGTAAAATCCTTTAGAGTCGGGGATATTGGGGGCTCAGATGATACAGTCATGTCCTTGTTGTATTTGAGTAATAGGTTTGAAAACCTTCCAGAGGAGGTTCTAAATTCAGATACTACAGAACCAGTTATTGTTGATGGGGTCTATGTGATGGATTCCAATGGAAGCGATCTTGGCATCTCAGCTGATGAAGTTGCTAGTCCGAGGAGAAATAAAAGTCTTAAGAGGAGGAAAGGGATGAATGAATATTATTTTTTTCCACCTCCATTAGATACTCGGTCCTCAAAAAAGATAATTGACAAGAAGATTGCGTCTAAGACATCGAACTATCAGATCACAGGGAGCCAGGATGATCAAATCTGGGAGCTACTCTTAAGCACTGAAGACGAGGTGGTTGAGCAGGCCTTGTTGCTAAATGAAATTGAAGAAGAAGCAGCTAAAATGACGGGGAGGTCTCTAAGGGTGGTCCTTACCAAGGAGAAATATGCTTGGATTGAAAAACATGATTTTATTCTAGTAGGGGGATTCAATAAAGAGAAGATCAGTATTGAGGAATATATACACTCTTGGGATTAGCTCACTTTTAAGTTTGAAAGACTGATGTTGGAGATTCCAGGTACCCAGGTCTTATCATTATCCTAGAAATTGGATAGGGTAAAAAATTATTGTAGGATCAAGTTAATTTTTAATGATCTTATTTAATTTGGTGGCCTTGGTTTATTGGTGGGTTTGGTAGAATCATCCGTAAGAGGGGCTACTGGTGTTTTTTTCTCTGGGTGGTTTTGTTGTGTGTTTTGATGCTTCTCAAACATCATGCTACTGTGATCTGGTTCAGATGGGGTTAGAGCATGAAGTATTCACCGATGCTTTCCATTTGGACTGGATGGTTGAGAGGGTATGGCTATGCCATCGGTTCTGGGGCTGTGCAACTTTTCATGGGACAAATTTCTGAATGGTCCTACATAGATGGAGTCTTGTGACATGGTGCATTTGCTGGGTAGGGGTAGATTCTTTAGTTTGTCATGGTTTTCTTCCCTGTTGTGTTTATTTCACAGTCGCAATTTTGGACTCGGTGGTATCTCACATTTTCCTCAAAAGTGTTTGATAATAAAAAGTTAATTTTTATTCAATTACTCATTTGACCATTTTGGATGTTATTTATTATTCGTTGTCTATTCATATTTCTAACTATTATAACCAACATTGGTTTTTCTATGGCTATTTATTTTTTCTACGACTGTGCTTCACATGAAATCAGTTAATGAACATTTATATTATGTTTTGTGAAGAATATATGGGTATTTCTAAATGAATTATTAGAATGTTGAAAATAACCATTGGTGGTGATATTAAGATGAAAAAATATAGTAGTCATAATTCGACATAATTTTTTTTAATTCTTGGAATAATATTCTAGATATAAAGGTCTTAGAATTAATCTTTCATTATTCAATTTGTAAAGACCTGAAAATTTCCATGTATTTTTTAATTATTTGGGATTTTTACCAGTCTGTGAAAATTGAAAGCACGTGATTCTGAGGCCCGGTGTTCCCAGAATGAATTTCTTTACTTTTTGGGGGGTATGTTCAGTAAACGCACGGGAAGAGTTTTATATCTTTTTAACCGGTGCTCGGATTAAAAATCCAAGAGCACCATTGAATCCGCAACACTGGGATTCACATAAGGAAAGCTTCACTTCAACCGAAGTAGGTCGGGAGAAAAATTTAAATTTTGGAATTTTTAAAGAAAAATAAAATAACATGTAATTGTTATTTTATTTCCTTTTATTTTTCCTACCAACTATTGAGCGGAGGTGGAGAAGACCATGGAGGTGTTCATACCTTTAATTATGGGGTGTTAATTGCACGGTTAAACATTAGTTGCATAACCACCTCTCGTGTAATTAATGAGACACTATAATTATGTAAATTAATGAGACACTTTAATTACATAAATTAATGAGGCACTTTAATCACGTTAATTAATGAGGTGCTTTAATTAAATCAATTAATGAGGCACATTAATTACGTTAATTAATGAACCTCATTAATTCCTCAAGGCATTGCTCTCCTTTCCCCCATCTATTTTAATGGAGCTCAGGGTGGGATTTTGGCCCGACTTCTTCAAGCGAGGAAACTCTGGAAAATTCCTATAGAAACATTCACTAATGAAGGATGGAAGCATGGGAAACAACGATCCAGAATCGACAAACTCCAATGACTCCATCCAATGTGGATACTCCTCCCTCCATAACCACGACACCTCCAATGGATCTCAAGGTAGGGGGTTTACGTGCTTTGATATTCCCTCTCTTCCCATTCTTGAAATATATAATGAACACGAACCAATTGACTAATGGGTTGATCCATGTATCGTACAAGCATGCAGTTGGTTTTTGCATGGTCTTAAATTCAGGGATTATTCATCCTTTTTTTATTATTAATATTTCCTCATGTTTAAAATGCTAATGTGAAGGGTGTGGGCTGAAACTTACAAGGCCCGAACCCTCTTCTAAACTTGTTCTTGGTGATTTTTTCATGGAAGAATAATGAACGCTGCGACATGGCATTTTTTAGGGTCGTGAAACGATGATGACATCTAGAGAGGACCATAGGCACATATGGGAGGAAGAACGGACCACCGAGGCTCACCCGGTGGCCCGTGGAAGAAACACCAGTGCGGTGGTGCCGATGACCGGCACTGACGGACGAGGGCAGCAGCCGGAAACTACCGGTCGTGGTGGAAGAGATGTGTTTCTTGGTGCCGTGGTGGTCAGATGTGCGGCTAGCCGCGACCGACCACAGAGGCAGAGGTGGTGCGCCGTCGCATGCCATGTTGAAGGGCCACAACTTGAAGCCGCGGTGGTGGCGAAGGCCAGGACCCACCTCTTACAAGTGACAGAGTGGCGCCACCTGGTGCCACCCTTAAGTGAAACCGAATGGCTCTCTGAGCCGTTTGAGAGGCAGGCTGCGCGCCCTGCGTGGGGTGTGCCAGCAGGTCGGGCCGGTCCGCGGCCCAGCGGACCAGGCCCACCATGGCCCAGGACAACCGGGCTGTCCCAGGCTAGTTCGGATTGAACCCAGACCGGGTCGAGTCACCCCGAACTAGGTCGGGTCGGCCTGAACTGGTTCAGTTCAACCCAGGCCAGGTCAGTCAGACTGGGTTGGACCAGACCCAGACCCAGACCCCTATCGGGCTCATAACGCTTAAAGAGCCATATCTTGCGAACCGTACGTACGTTTGACGAACCGTCTGCGGTGCTGGGATCCTTGGAGTAAGATGGTCCTTTTGACATACTCAACTTTGGTTTTGGGAGAAAGTTGTAGTATGACCTGGTTAGATCGACTCTGAATCTAACCGGGCCCTTGGCACTAAAATTCCAATAACTTACAGGCCGAGCATTCGGTTGACATGCCTTCTGTTGCGTTGGAACTCTCATGACGAGATGGATCATCAGGTTACTTCTTCATGGAACTTTGTGCCAGTTTAAATATGACTGATGGCTTCCAGAGATCAGGCGTGCTTCGTGCGGGAATCTAGTGGTTGGCTGTGACATGAAGAAGAAGAGAGACCAATATGGGTCAGCATCAGAAACTCTTGAGTGGGATGATCTATCTATATGACTAATAATTCCTACCTTTGTACTAATGACTAATACGCACCATCATTGTCACCCAATACAGGTTAGCACCAGCGACCAATACAGGTCAGCACGAGCGACCAATACGGGCCAACACCAACGAGCAATACAGGTCAGCACCAACGACCAATACGGGTCAACATCTCGGTACCAATATGGGTCAACATATAGTGACCTATACATTTTAGCAGTAGAGTTACTACGGATATGATGATATAGATTTATGACTAGTCATCCCTATCCCAATAACCTTGAAGTTATAACGTTAGAATGAGTTCTCTCTTTTTGATTTTTGTTTCATGATTTAGATCATGATTTTGATATTACCTTTGTGGTATTTCTTGTGATGTTTTCCTTTGTGGATTACCGAGAGACCTTAGGGGGTCTCGGGGTCCCCTACTAGATATTTTTATACTCACCCCTGTACGGGCTCCGCCCGCACGTGTGTTTCTAGTGTAGACTACTGACGCTTCGTGGAATACTTTGGAGGTTCAGGACTTGATGGAGCTTGGTTGGATGGGAGCAGTCGAGATCCCCTTCTTCAACTTCAGACTTTCAACTACTACCCTCTAGGTAGAGCTTCAGGGAAGATGCGACAACTGTTTACTTTCTTTTCAGTTTCTAGGGATTTTATTTCAGCCCACTGTTTTTAGTTTACATTTGTACTTGTGGTTGTACATTACTCTCGTTGTTATACCATACTTTTGTTGATTTTTTTACTTCAGTTTACCCCTTTTGAGTGTGTAAAAATATCTAATGAAATTCCTTCCCTATTCGGGAAAAGCCTTCAGGTGCTAATCACCAACCCCTATCCTATGGAAGGCGGGCTTGGGATAGTCACGTTTGGGCCCCATGGGATGGGTTGGGACACAATTTCTCATTGAGGTGGTATATCATATAGAAGTTTTAGTATCTCTTCATTATTTTAAAATATGATTAAGATCCTTCAATTCTTTTTTTATCCATGGTTTTCTATTCTAGTTAGAGATGATTGGATGATGAAGTTGATTCTATATCCATACTTTAAATCATCTATTTAGTTATTTATCTATTTTATTTGAAGAGTCACTTACAACTAGATTCAGGGTTATAAGGTTGATTTTGTTGCATTTTTCACCTAACTTATGATTAAAATATTCAATGTGTTGTATATTTTTCTTGATTTCCATAGTTAAAAAAATGGATAATAATACTGATTCCATATAAGTATTCACTAGATCATACATTATCCTTAAATATCTTTTTCAATTTTCATTAACATCCAACTAGTATATAGAGGTTGGATTGTCAAATGGATTCCACATAAGTTATTAAATCACTTCTCCTTCATCCATTTTATGTGTCATCCATTTTATATATCATAATTATAAGAAGATAGTATATTGATATCAATTCTATATAATTCATCAATCCACTTCTACTTGATCCATTTGGTATATCATCTAATTAATATATGATTTATCATTTATGGGGTTTTCACTGTCTTTGTTATTTTTAAATTTTTCTATAAATATACAATTTAATATTTATTTTTCTTGATTTATTTCCTTTTCTATTCACTACACATATTCCATTTACTATTTCTTTGACATGATTTTATTTGTTTGATCAATTTTCTCACATATCTTCCACTTACAATATCTCTCATTAAAAACAGATAGGTATATTATTTAAATAAAAAGATAAGTTTCCTGTGATGATTAAAACATCTCATTTTGGAGGATAATAATTTTGGTAACTAATGTAGTACCCAAAAGTATGTGATTGATAATAAGTGACACAACCTGAGGAAGAGTAAATATAAGAGAGAATACATTTTATAAATTTAGAATAATATTTTAGTGATTCTTTAATTATGATAACTTCAAATTAATTTTTAGTATTATATTATAAATAAAGGATAAGTTTGATTTGGTTTTATAGAAATATTATTAGTGTATTATTTCTATTTTGAGTCAATAATATTATATCTCAATTCTGATGTTTTTGGAAGTGAATATGCGTTAAAAGAAAACAATTTTATTGATAAAATGGAGTGATTAGAGAAGATATTCCATGTTTATTAACTTTATGTTGAATATTTATATATATGGGAGAACTTGTAGAATTTATGATAATTCATTTATAACAAGTGTAAGATCATGATTTTATCATTTTTAATCACTATATTTCTCAAGTGAATTATGTGTCTGTGGGTGTTTCTAGGTCATGCCAAGGATGTATCAATTCATGTTTGGATAATAAACCTTGTACATGATCATATCCATTTTATTATTTCAATTACAATCATTTATCAAAAAAATTAACTATTTTTTAAAGTTAATCTAATTGATTATAAAAGGTTCAATAATACATGTATAACTAAACTAAATAGAAAACCCATTCACTGATTCATCCCTTCTATTTAGATATTTGTATTATGTATTAAATTGGGTCCTCCTAAGTTGTTATCAGAGTGATCTATGTTGTATTTTTTTTTTGAAACTATTATTCGATGTTGTTTGAGGTTAAAGACAAGTTTAGTTCTAAATTTTATTTACTTAGTGGATCAGTTAAATTTAGTGAATAATAAAGGGATTTGAACATTTGATAGGATAAATTAAAATGTATGTAAGGAGATAATTCTTCTATACTTATATTCATTGCATATAATTTTGTTAATATATTATAACTAATTTATTAGTACTATTTTGGAAGGTGAGGTGATGACAAAAGGTCATAGAAAGAATACTAATAATGATAATTATAAATTAAATATTTTCTTAGACACCTTTTAAAAAAAATACTAAATAACGATTATAGTTATCAATACAAAAAAATTATAAGATACAAAATATTTACAAAGAACAAATTAAAATGAAGTAAAAAAATATTTAAATATAGTATACCAAATTAGAATATTTTTGTTGGATTGAAAGAGAAATAGTGGATGATTCCTTTACTAGAGTGAAAAAATTCATTCCCACTGGATGAATTGAATATCATGATCTAAATTCATTCCCACTATAGGACTTCAAAAGTGTGTTGTTAACATATACAATAATGAAAAATTCTACTTTTAATAAGAGAAGTAATAGTATGAGTATAATTTTTTCAAAGCTTTGTTGAATATGAAAATTCAAACTAATTTCATAAAAGATGATGATATTTATTTTTTAGATAAATAAATTGAGGTAGTATTTGATAAAAAAATTAATTTACCTCAATGAATTTTAAAAAAAGAAATGGGAAATATCATGGTATGTTTTTATTAATGTATTTCAATTAAATATTAATAAGAAAAATTGTTTAAAATTTTCCTATGATAAATAAATATGATTGTGATGATGATTGTGAGTCATCGGGGATATTTACAAGTAAATAAATTTCCAAATATAATAACTTAAATTTTAATTTAATGGAAAATAAATTATGTGATAAATAATGAATAAGATGTATATTTTATACAAAATAGATATATAATAGAGTGATGGAAGTGATAGTGAGTATGGTTTATCACTTACTAACCAAGATGGAAAATTGTTTATTTCTAAAGAGAATTAAGAAGAGTTCACTAGTTATTGAAAGGAATGATAAATAGAATTATAATTCAAGATGAAATGAAAATGAATAAATTTATATTGTATATATTCACATTATAAAAATAGAATAAGAAGTTGGTAAAGTTACCTAAAATATAAAATTAGGTTGAAAAATATCGAGGTGAAAGTGATTTATTATTGGTGAAGAAGTTGAAAGTTTGAAATTCATACAAGTTGAGGAGAATAAGGTAAATGATACATTAGAGGTGAAAATTAGAGAAAAATAAATGAAACATTAAATTACTTAGAACAATTTTATTAGTGGAATACGATCATTTTATGTTCAAGATAGATTTTAAAATATTTCATTCAAGAATTTAGTGAAAGGAAAATAAGTAGTGGGAATACTAATGAAACATCCATGGACTTTGGTCACTAAATTAATCATTAAAAACATCATTATATGGATGCACAATTTCATGAATTTAATAAGAAAAAGGTTAAATATCTACAAAATATAAAATTGATAAAATACGTGTCATCAAAATATACATTATAGAAATATGTTTATTTAGTAAAATTAAAAGTAAATTCAAGATCTATTATGAATGGTGAAGATGAAGTTATGTAAAAACATTCTACATAGTGGTTAAATAATCATAGAATATCTTATAATTTTGATTTAATAGAAGGTGTAAATGATAACGGTCAAATAAGTATAAATTATGAAATACTTTGAAGATTATGGATATTTGGTTTAAGAAGAAGAATTTATTTTTGTGGATATTGTTAATTTTTTTATGGTCTTGGTCATATGAAAATTAATTTTGGGTATAATGAGAGAAATTTTAGTTACTACGAAAGATATAGAAGTCTAGACTTTGGAGGGAGACACCCCACTCTTAGAAAATTAGTTCATAATCATGCTGAAAACCCCAAAAGTGAAAGTAGAGTATAAATTTCAATTATAGAATGAATTATATGGAAGGATTGATCAATCTGGTCATTTTGTGGAGTATTATCTCAATATATTAACAGAATATTTGAATGTGAATAAATAATCCAAAGTCTTCCAAAAGATTAATGAAGAGAAGTAAATCAACTATGTTGTCAAGGTAACACTAAAGGATTCAAAAAATGAATCACCTTGGATATTGGACAATAGTTTTATATCTCACCTGATAGGTGGAATAATTATTTTGAAGAGTTATGAGGAGTTTAAATTTGGTTTTGTTATATTTTTCAATGGTGGATATCTCAATAGAAAAAGTGTTTGATTAATAGATATTTGTGATAGAAGGCTAAAATCAAAATGCACTTTATTTTTTAATGGTTTAAATCACAAATTACTTAGTCTATTATGGATTTGTGGTGGAAAAAATAAGGGAAACATTGGAAAGGATGAATTATTATGGATTAATTTAATGATTTTCATGTTTTTAATCACATAAAATGAACCAAAGTAAATTTATTTGATGTTAAATATGTATAAAAAACTTATTTTAGTTTAAAGGAGGAGATTGATTTTCTTCATCGTATACTAGGTTACATGGGTCAAAGAAATTTGAACAATTTCACTTTTAAAAAATAAGTTCCAGATGTTCTCATGCTAAAGAGTGAAAATGAATAGATGTGTTATATATTTTATAAAGGGAAAATAATTATTTTTTCAAATAATAAAGTATAGATTGAGATTCTTTAACCCCTAAAAATTATTCACTCTAATATATAATTACCAATGAAGAAGAAATCAACACATTGAGATAAGTAATTTATCAGATATGTTGGTGATTACACTCAAATAACAAGTATTGATTTTATATAACATAAGTTCGATGCTCTAAATTGGTTTAATATTTTTAGAAGTATAGAGAAAGAATATGGTTATCTAGTGAAGAAATTTATACTAGATAATAGGTTTGAGTATAAGTAAAACTAAAAAAAACATAAATATACCATCATTATATATTTGTCTATAAATATTACAAATACTAACATTTTTAATACCTTTTGGTAAAGTGTTTTTGAGAATTTTAACACAAAAATATTAATAATATAAAACCAAAAACAACACTTTACTCCCCCAAAACATATATTTCTTCTATAAAATTGGTTCATTAAGAATTACATGTATTTATTCCAAACCAACAAATATAACTTGAAAATTTACTTCATAATAATTCCTAATCAACCATAATACCTGTAAAAATACTTAGAATACATGAAATGTGAATATAAATCATATTAAGGTGTGATCAAAGAGAATAAAACTCAGTAGGTCATAAAAAACATGAAAATTCATGAATATGATTATAAAGAGAAATATTAAACTCATATAAGATCATAAAATTATATTCAATCATAAAATTAACAGCTTTACCCAAATCAATAAAATCCATAGTGGATCCTAATAAAAAAATCAAGAACAAGAATATAATCAACATGATGGTTTCTTTGAATATCATATTCACATCACTTGTTTTTACTCGTAATAACTCATAATGAAATAACCTCACTAGTTAATTATAATATTATTTATTTAAAGAATAAGTCATTACCCAATGTTTTAGGGTAATTTTTTTCCCAATAATAATCATATATAATGTTTTATAACCATAAAATCTAATAGAAAATTAAAGATTGAAATTAAATTCATAATTAGAAGCATGAGAGTTATCTCGAGTGAGTTAAATAAATTAGGTTAATCAATTATTTGTTAGGGTAAAATTAAAAGGAAAAAAATTTATGTATTATGAATGAGAGGAATAATGTTTATTCATGAGGTTTATATAATTATTAAATTAGGATAGTAATGTAGAAAAGCATAAATGTCCATAAAAAATGGCATATGAGATTTCTAAAGGATACCATAAAATATAATTGAAAACGAAGAGGTAATTCAGGTTAATCAATTTGAAATAACATCTCTTTAAAATTTAATAAGTAATGAATGGAAATAAAATGATATGAAAATTTATATTTAATATATTATATAACTTTCAATGTATAATATAAATGAATATTACCTTGAAATATAGACAATTCCAATAGTATAACATGATTAATCCATGAAGAAAAGAATATAGATTAATTGAAAATTTTTAATTCAAAAGGGTAAAAAAATAAATATATAATTTTCAAATAATAATAATACATTATGTAAAATATAATAAAATTGGAAGAGATGAATTTCCCCTTGCAAATTTCGTAATATGGGAAGTAAAAAATCAATTATAAAGGAGATTATGAGAAGGAACCATAAATACATAGAAAATAAAAGGAAATACACTGTAAATAAATAAAAGGGTATAATATACACAATAATATAACAATATAATCAAATAATTAATATAAAAACTCAATTAATGGAAATTAAGTTAAGAATCACCTTACCTTTTGTTTTAAATCTATTTAAAATTTTATATTTTCTTATGGGTATTCATTGAAATGAAAACTTTGGGACTTATTCTTGTAGAAAAGGATAAGAAACATTTTAAGGGTTGAAAATGGAATGTATTTGAGTTTAATTATGATTGGAAACATAACATGAGGTGGGTTTTGAAAATGGTATAATGAGACACCTTTTACAGAATTTATTTTGTGTAATTTTTATACATATTCCTTCCATAAGGGTAAAATAATGTAATTTTTAAGAGGAATGTTGATTATAAATTAAGATAGAATGATATGTTAATGCACTTATAGTCCTAAAATTTCTTATAATATGATTTTTTAGTTTTTTTTATTAAATTAAAAATCATTTTTTACATAAGATCCCATTATATAGATTATAGAGTTTAAAAAATTAATTTGAGTTTAGAAATATCAATAAAATATTGGAATTTATGTCGTAACATTTAAATTATTGTTTTCCCATCATACTTATCCTTAATTATTTTTCAATACTCTAATTCATTTAAACTTTATCAAATTATATATTTTAAATAATTTATTTTGGACTTCTATTATACTACACAATCACTATGTCAACATTATACAATAATTTTGGATATAATTTTGAAAATGAAGTCTTATAATATAGATAATTTATTTTCATATCTTTATCATCCTGTAAAATCTTTAATAACATTATTTATTCTCATTATTATCAGAAAAAAATAATTAAGATAATATGTTTATCTTTTCTTACATTTCACAAGTATTGGTAATTAATTTGAATAATTATGATGGTGTATATTTATAAAATTAGAATATATAATTTTGAAAATTTTATTATTGATCATAACTATCATTTAAATCAATCCGTTAATTTATATCATCTCATTCTTGCAACTTCAACCATAAATTTTTATTTTTCTTGTACTACAAAGACAATACATCAACATTGCATAAGCATTTAGATAATAATATTGAAAAATAAATTTATTTATATTGATGTAATGATATTTCTATGATGCTTTATGTATATAATATTATCTTATATATTCCATGTTTTTCTATAATGTCAAAAAACATTCTACATATAAATTTAATAATAGGAAGTAGAATTCCATTTGTACTAAAACTCTTGTTTTAAAAAATATTTCAAATGTGTTACTAAACCACTAACAAATTTTAATTCACCAATAGAATTTTGAAATTAATGAATTTTTTAAATTAATTATCCTAACAATTTCTATAATATTATCAGGTGATTTATATCTTTCTAGACATAAATTTAATAATTCATTATAGTGTTTAATTTGAACTTGAACTATTAATTTTTAAATGGAATTTAACTCAATTACTTTACGTATAATCAAATTCATTTTTGAAATTAAAATTTTAAATAATATCTTAGATATAAAATAATATTATATACATTTATTTATTTTTCTAAAACATCCTATATATTTATAAAATACTCAGTTCTATAATTTAATTTTAATTCAATGTTTTATTTTTTTTAAAAATGAATACAAATGTTAATGTATCACTCAAATTTAAACCACATTGAATTAAAACATTGGATTTTAAAAATATGATTATTTTAAAACATTTTCCAAGATTTTTCAATAGAGGCTATGATTATAGACTACATTTACTATTTACTATCATACATTTTTATTTATAAAACTTTTAACAAAAAAATCTCTATATAAAATTGAAATGAATATCAGAATATGAAATTAATTTTACTAAAATAAATATAAAATTATTAATGGTTATGTTTTTAAATAAAAACAATTTTATATATTAAAAACAATACATTCTATAACAAAAATTATTTCTTTTTAAATGAAAAACTATATTTTTTCACACCATGTCATGATATTTTTTCTAAGACTTCCATATAAAAAAAATTAATATAAATACATGAATAATATTAACTACATATAAATATATAGTAATAAGTTTTTTTTAAAAACATCAAAACAAGATTTCAAAATTTAGAAAACATTGATCATTTAAATAAAACATCTTTTATGTTGTTAAGTAAACATAATTTTTTTTATTTTATAATGATTATCTAATTGAAAATATATGATTTATTGTGACATGAAATAAAAATATATACATTTTTAAAACAAATATTATTAAAAAAATCATAACATGAATATTAATAAAATATAAAACTGATATATTATTTTAAATAAAATATCCTAGAATAATGAACATATGTTTCTGTATTTTTAAAATAGTCATAACATCATATAAAATTTCTATTGATAACTCAACCTTAGTTTCTAGGGTAAGATCGAGGAACTCTTCATCTCCCATAGAATAGGCATACATAGATATTATCATTAGTCTTAACTATTTAAATAGTGTATATTTATTTATAACATAATAAGACTCATAATTTTGAATGATTTTCAAAAGGCATACCATGAATGTTTGGTGGTTTTCCACATTATCAATGAAATATTTATACTATTTTTTGATTTCAAGGTATTATTTCACTATTCTGAGATAGTTAACATGAGAAAATATATTTACTTAATTTTTGAAAATTTAAAAGTCTCAATTTCATCATCTTGTTTTATATTTTTATTATTTTGCACCACTGATTCACTTAACATCCCAAACAATGAATAACCAAAATGGATTTTTCATTCTTAAATTATAAAAATATTATTTTATATTATATCGGTCAATTTTTCAACCATCAATAGATTAATAGATCCACTAAAGGATATTGGTGATCATTGTATGAATAATTCTATAATAATTTATTCCACTTGTTTCCAACCATTTATTAAAACCCAAATGATAATAATGATAAATCAGAAATACAATAAAATAAGTGTAACCCATCATTTGAATATAAAATATGAGTTTTATGATTTTCTCACCTAATAAACCTTCTAAAAAATAATTACACCATTATGCCAATATATGACACTTTCTATTCAATATATGACTCTTCAGGGTTAACCTATCTTTCCTTATGTTTTATCCTTTTATTCTTATTAACCTAATCCTAAAAAAATTATAAGACTTAAAATTCTAGAAGGATTATTTATAAAATTATAGACCAAACAATTATCTAGTCCTTGGTCATATATTCCCCAAAAAATATTTTAATCGTAACCCAAAAATAATCATAATCACATTGACATAAAATCACATTAACATAAAATCACATAATAACCCATAAGTGTGTATATAACTTTAACATTATACTCAATAAACAACATATTATCCATATTTGTTATCTAAACAAATTAAATAATACCCATCTTTCAATGTCATAACCTCTAAATTTATCTAAAACCTGATTTAATACTAACATTGATGGTCTGGTCCCATATCTAATGATCTATAACAGACACATATTAGAACACTCCATGGGAAACTATACCTCTTGTCTAGGAAATCTACTTGCATCCCCAAGGGTAACCCTTTCCTCATAAAGCCCTTTGGAAGAGATGGAAGATTCCCCCAACTTTCACATTAAATATTTCTAAAGGATTGGATATATTCCCATTCTATGATACTAACTAAAATATCCTATATATAAATATCTCATAATTACAAGATTTACCATAAATATTTCAAATACTAAAATTCCAAAGAACTTTAGGTTTATAGTTTTAAAGAATTAGGGAAAAACCCATTAAAAGTATATAACCAAATCCACTATTTACATCATGAGAACATCAATTTCTTCCATAAAATAGGTTAAATAAAATTTCAATTTCTTGCGTCATGGTAAATATATATAACTCGAAACTTTACTACATGATCTTTTATATCCATCCATAATTCGTATAAAAAATATTATAAAATATGGAATGGGCATATAAATCCCAATAAGGGGTAATCAAATAGAAGAGAACTTATTAGGACATGAAATTATTGAAAACCCTTAAAGAATAATGTGTTGAGAGAAACTAACCTACAAACTATAGTATAAAAAATAAATCAATTTTACTACTCATAAACCAAAAAAAGTATGATAAACAAATCCAATGAAAATTTTCATGCTATAACAGCATAGCAGAAAACTAAATCATTGAAATATTTCTTCTGCATCAACTTAGTGTACCAATATTTGGTATTCAATGCACCCTAATCACTACACAAAGTATTCCTCACACAAACCCCACATTATAAAGGGAATTTTTGTTTGAAAATATCCAACGGTACAACATGAAATGGAAATACATGAAATCTGAGAATGAAAATAAATTTTTATTGTGATTTGGACTTTTATTCTATATGCTTCGAGAAAACCACATTACTGCTTGATTTTATTATAACTAGAAGATTATTGGTGAAAAATAGATTACAAAGACAAGAAATCATCTCCAAATTCTCATCTCTCTAATAAAAAACCATTTGAACCACTATTAGTATAAGGCTCCAGCCTTAAACCTTACTTAATCTTGAGTTATTACAAGATTACACATTGAGGAGCTTTTCAGGTTTAGAGTTTTAGAGAATTAGATCATGAAACTTGCATTACATTCCACATTTAAACAAAGTGGTTACATAAAAGACAGTATTCATTCTTCCCATCAACGGAAAAATATTTAAAATGAAACATGGATTCTTTCTTGACACATCCTCGACACTATCATCACATCATGTACCTTTCCCTTGACCTGTGAAAAGCATTTCAAAACTTGGGATGAGCATAAAAAGCTCAGTAAGGGTTATAAAAATATGGAAAGGAAACATGAGTTCATATATACATAAGAATGAAATCATACTTTACCCATAAAACATAGGCATATCAAATCATGAATAAATCTTAGAAAACATAAGACATAAAGGTAACTTGAGGCATTCATAACATTATTGCGTAGGGAGTAACCCTCTTGGTTACGTTTGGAATACCCATCACACTATATTCCCTAAATCTCTTCGGAGAAACCTTAACGTTTCACTCCTTCGCGTTACCCAATGCATTGGAGAGCTATATCGGGCTCACCCGCCCTTAGTTTATCACGGAACCACCCGTTCTTCATAACAATGCCCAAGAAACATAACATAATCATATCACATAAACATGAATAAAGGAAACATAACATTTCCACATTTCAATCACAATATAACATTTTAGGATATTGAAATAATGAACCCATTCAAAAAGAAACCATTTCCAAAACCATTTAAAACATTTAATAAAGAGATTTTTGAATCAAAGTGTCCCATACCACCTTGAAGCTTTTAACATTTTAAACCATTAATATCCATATAAATCCTTAAAACCATTTTGAAAACATGGATATTAATAAGAACAAATAATTAAAACATTTAAAATGATATTTTGGTTAAAGGGGTTTTACCAAAATTAGAGACACTTGAATACAATAATCGAGGAATAACATTTAGTCAGAACTTTATAATATCATGAGAATAAAAGGATTCATGATATAATACTCCAAAGGACAGTATATACACCATATAAGAGTGAATTGGTGCATAACAACAATGAACCCGCAATAGAAATGTCAAATGTGATGAAATCCCTTATAAAGAAGGTATCCTTAAATTAAGGACAAATAAATCTCAAAAATATGTGTGACAAATATATATACACCCAATATAAGTGGATATTAAGTGTAAAACAATAAAATGTCATTCACACATATTCAATGGATGACATATTCAATGACTACAAGTTGAACCCAAAGAAATTGAAATTGGGTTAAAAAGTTCCCTTGACAGCCTAACAGCATCACATCAAAATGAGTTGATGAGAGATAAAAAGTGTATCTCATAAATTGGACATAAAATTTACATCAATAAGGATATATTAGAACATATCCCAACATAACAATATGTAAATTAAAATACCCAACAAAATAAGTCTTTTTAAAAAAGAGGAGGGTGAAAGGTTCCCTTACCGACTTGGGTATCTTTCAAAACATACACCCCATGAAAGAAGGACAATAAATCATTGATGTAAATACTCATAAAGGAAATTATATTACACAAAGAGTAGAATAATGGTAAGTACATACACCACTCAATCGAATTTGTGGTGAATGTAGCGTAAATCTCACGGGAATAAAAGTGAGATGAAAAAAATCCCTTACGAAAACTCGGCAGCCTAACGGCGCCACATAAAACTTCCGAATATGGATTGATGAGATCAAATAGGGTATCTCATAAAATTAAAATAAAATGTACAGCAATAGTAATATAAAATAACATCCCCCAACATTAAAAAGAGGAGCTTAATGAAGTGACATAAAGGAGATTACTTAAAAAGAAAGAGAGAGGTTAGATCTCTTACGAAAGTTTGGCAGCCTAACGGCGCCACTCAAAACTTCCAAAATAGATTGATGAGAGAGAATAGGGTCTCTCATCACATTAACAAAAAAATTATAGTAGGAGTAATATAAAAGAACATCCCAATCATAAGAAAGATGAGCTTAAAAGAAATGACATAAAAGAGTGTACTTAAAAAGAAAGAGAGTTGTAGGATCCCTTACCTCGGGTCCGACTTGACTCGATCATTCTTTAATCTCCTGAATAATAAACTTGAGTTAATTTCTAATTCCTTAAGAACCATTTTTCAAGTTCATTATTACTTTTATACCACTTATTACCATGTCATAAACATTATGTAATCATTTAAGTTAATAATATTTTTTTTGCCGATATTTGGTTCTTAAGTCGAAAGTGGACTTCTTACAATTACATGTTGTTCGTGTGGACAAATGTTTATTATATCCAGAATTGTATTCATGATGTAGATATCATATATGTCATATATATCCAGTACATGCATGCGTTTATAACATTACATAATCATTTAGAGGTAAGAAATGAAATGCACCGTCCATGGAGACGGTAAGCCGTACGTACGCATGAACGCTACTTCCATTTCTATTTCGTATTTTATAGAATGGAATAATAATGATATAAAGGTATATTATAATTCCAGTATATAATATCATATTTCCATCCTTTATACATCCGACATATGTTATTTAACGAATCAA
The DNA here is from genome assembly GCA_963277665.1 of Viscum album. Taxonomy (NCBI): domain Eukaryota; kingdom Viridiplantae; phylum Streptophyta; class Magnoliopsida; order Santalales; family Viscaceae; genus Viscum; species Viscum album. The sequence continues at coordinate 603,391,482 of OY728148.1, forward strand.
ATCACTTTGAGGGGGCGGTAGTCTGCACTTCCTTAAATGAAGATATCGCGTATACCCATAATGGAAGCCATAAAGGTAAGACAAAAATGAAAAATACAGAATCATAAATAAAACATAAACATATTATATATCATATATAAAAATAGTGACATCATAATGGCCACCTTTGAAGGTGTTAAATGAGTATTGAACAATCATCGTTTCGGGAGGCAGAATTTCACCATCCACGGAAACCGTATGTTCTTTAACCATTTGATGTAGTTGTGTGAGATTTTAGCTCGAATAAATCTTATAAAAACATCCTAGTATATTGAAGATACTGGTGTTGTTACAAAAGAAGTAAATAAAAAGAGTTTAGGGGGTTGGAGAAGTAAAATAAAACAAATAAACATGAGAGAATGAATTACCTTTAAAAGTGTAACTCCTTTTGATTTGAGCCTAAAGGCTTCCTTTGAAAGTATTCTGACCAAAGGGAATCCTCTAGGATGAGGAGAGGGATGTGGAGAGAGTAAATGGGTAGGGTTTGGCCGAGACAAAGGCTTGAGGAGTGTGTTAAATGAGGTAGAGGTGGGGGCCTTTTATAAGAGGAGAGGAGGGGTACTTTTGGAAAGTAAAGAAATATTACTTTATTTGAAACTGTGTTTCAGTTTTAAAAGGTCCCACATTGATATAATTCGTGTATAAGGTGATAAGTCTTCTAAATCAACTCATCCAATAAGTTTTGGACATGTGTAGTTCATAGATTTTACATTATCTTTCTATTTTATTTAAATCGTCAAATAATGATGTCATCGTTGCATCATTATTATGTCATAAATAATTTAATTTATATAATGTCTAACAATTATGAAAAAAATACTATGATGTATGAAATCTTTTTATCTTTCCAATGACTATTTATAATAAAAATTTGGTCTTTTATAACCCCACTTAAAAATTATTTTAGTAAAACAATTTATGTTAGTGTCATCTTTACATTTACATTAAATAAAAAGTAATTTATGTCATTTCCCAACTAAAGTGACTCCATGGGGTCCCCAAGTTGGCCCATGGCTTGTATTGGTCTTCCATGACTCACCCAATGGGTGTAGGACAAGTGTCATGGTGTTTTAACATTCTTATAATATCATTTTTCTCTTAAATTACACTAATTACCTCTAATCACGATTAAAAACTTAATAAGTTACTATTCACCAAAAAATTGTTTTTATCCCATTGAACCACATTTTACTTCTTAATGACAACCATGTATGTCGGATTTTCAAAATTCAATACACATTAGTGGTAAACTTTCATTTAACTGAAAAATCGGTTTGCTTGATTACCACTTAGTGGTTTCCCTATTCATCAAAAATTGAAGTTTTTCAGAAAATTTCCAAAAATTCACCCTAAGCTATATTTGATATTACGAATTCAAAAATGAAGTCTATTTTACAAAATTCAAAACATATAAGTCACATTAATTAATTTAATAATTAATTCCCGTTGTCATAGCAAATAGCGTGTTTTTATGAAACAATAAGTATCAAAAGATTGACACTGGTTTAAGTCTGATTTCAAAGTGAAATTGATTCCAACGACCACTATTTGATTTAATGGTAAAAATATTTTCTAATTTAACTTTAAAACCAATTAAAAATATAATCTAATCATATAAATAAATTAGATTAAAAAGTGGTTTTGAATTAAAATACAACATTTTACACTATTCATTAAAAAAAATGAACTTTATCGGAAAGATACCAAAAATTTACACAAAGTAAATTTTGATGTCCCGATTCTTAATAAGAGTTTTATTTGGTCCAAAAGAATGTTTAAGAGTGAACAAAACTATATTTAATGACGGTTCTCCATCAAAAGGTGATAAGTGAACCTTTAGTGAAAACTAGGGCATATACGCCTAAAATTGAATTCTTTCCGTATTTTAAGCCTTTATCTTTTATTGTATAAATGTAAAAACATTTAAAAAACATATATAATCATATTTTAGTTATTTCTATCCATTCCCGCCAATACAACGGCTACATGTTAACTATCATTTGAAATAATATTATTTTATTATTAGAGTGCAACGTAAGATTCCCAAGAAACTCGTTGTTGCGTGTTGGGTACGCCATCGAGCATAGCGTCCCCTTTAAAGTCATATTAATATTTTATTCACAAATATGAAAATTTCATATTCATTATTTACCTAGGGTGTTACATCCTTCCCCCCTTTTGGGAATTGCGTCCTCGCAATTTTAAAATTGCGCTTGGAAACATCCTTGAAAGTCCCACATCGGAACAAAAGTCGGTAAAACAAACACTTTAAAATAAAGAAAGATAAGTACAAAGGTCACCCGAGTTAACCCATACTAGGATTCCAAGTATGAAAATATGGACATGGAGGAAAAAACAAAGGGTCATGTTCTGATGGAGAGTGATAGAAAACATGTTTAGGAGAAAGTTAACCATGAGAAAATCACAAACTTGTGATGGGTTAAACGGTCTTCGATTCCCCAGTAGGAAAAGTTAATAGACAACATTTTTGTTTTAAGTTACTTTTTATTGAGGAATTTATTCATAAGGAAACATAATCACTTATCATATTGACTTTCAACCTTTATTAGATTCCTTACACAAACTCATATTTTCTCCAAAAGACGAGTATTTAGGAAGACTTGTTCACATTAAGAGTACTATAATCAACTTCTAGAGAATCACCCAATCCACAAAATAGAACTATATACTTCCCATGTCTTTAGACTTTAACCAAATCCAAAACCAAAAGGGCTAATACAAGATCAGATAATCCAGAAAAGGATAACCCTTTATAAAAAGAAAATCTATTCTTAATCTCCAAAATTTGTCCAACAAAACCAAAAGTTCAACGAGGACCATTCTATAATCAATTTGTCCATAAAATTCTTCAAAGTAAACCAATATAAGATTGAAACCCAAATATTTGAAGGATTTAGTCGCATAGTCTTCCAAGATAAATCGTAACATTTATCTCCAAACAATATCAGTTGCTCCTAAAGTCTCGTTTTGAAAAGTAATTAACCTAATCACATATCCTCCATGATAGGTTAATCATTTTCATAAATAACCCAAAATCAACTTACTCTTAATTAATAAAATCATATAACTAGAATGAATCAGTCAAACTAACCAGGGACTTCACGTAGTCCAGTGGTAGGCGATAAATACCAGTCGCACATTGGTTGTGGGTTCGATTCCCGCAGCTTTGTCCGACGCGACGAGATGTCACACGGTCTACGTGTTGTCCTTTTTCCAAAACTATATAATTCTTAAAACATTCCCCAAAATGAGATAAAATCTTCAAGAATAATCATAACATATTTTAACCTCAAGTTTATCTCATTCCTTTCATTTTCCATCATATCATAGAGTAACCCATAATTACCTAAAATATAAGTATCATATAAACCCTAATGGTTACCTTAATAATTATTACCTGAATTTCCACATCGAATTGGCCATCTCGTACCTGATGAATTAGAGAACTCACCAAGGTTGAAGTGGTTGATCATGACTCCTTGATATTTGGTTTAGAACAACCACGAGTTTCCTCATTGAATCCTCCATTTTATCTAGTATCTTAATCAGAGAACCACCACAGTTTCCTTCAAACCTGTTGTCTCTTTGGTGCCTGCTAGATCCATCCATTCACTAAAAATAGAAATGTCAGTGTGATTATATCAACAAAACCATCATGTACTAATGAGTAAGATAGACAATAAGATATACTTACTCATTCACTTTATCTAAAACTAAGACTCTTTCTGAAATCCTAACCATTATGGTAATTGTCAATTATGCTTAAAGAATACCCTAACCTCTAAAGTTATCTAAACCGACCTTTGATACCAACTATAAGGCCCCAGACTTAAACCTTACTTAATCTTGAGTTATTACAAGATTACACATTGAGGATCTTTTCAGGTTTAGAGTTTTAGAGAATTAGATCATGAAACTTGCATTACATTCCACATTTAAACAAAGTGGTTACATAAAAGACAGTATTCATTCTTCCCATCAACGGAAACATATTTAAAATGAAACATGGATTCTTTCTTGACACATCCTCGACACTATCATCACATCATGTACCTTTCCCTTGACCTGTGAAAAGCATTTCAAAACTTGGGATGAGCATAAAAAGCTCAGTAAGGGTTATAAAAATATGGAAAGGAAACATGAGTTCATATATACATAAGAATGAAATCATACTTTACCCATAAAACATAGGCATATCAAATCATGAATAAATCTTAGAAAACATAAGACATAAAGGTAACTTGAGGCATTCATAACATTCTTGCGTAGGGAGTAACCCTCTTGGTTACGTTTGGAATACCCATCACAGTATATTCCCTAAATCTCTTCGAAGAAACCTTAACGTTTCACTCCTTCGCGTTACCCAATGCATTGGAGAGCTATATCGGGCTCACCCGCCCTTAGTTTATCACGGAACCACCCGTTCTTCATAACAATGCCCAAGAACCATAACATAATCGTATCACATAAACATGAATAAAGGAAACATAACATTTCCACATTTCAATCACAATATAACATTTTAGGATATTGAAATAATGAACCCATTCAAAAAGAAACCATTTCCAAAACCATTTAAAACATTTAATAAAGAGATTTTTGAATCAAAGTGTCCCATACCACCTTGAATCTTTTAACATTTTAAACCATTAATATCCATATAAATCTTTAAAACCATTTTGAAAACATGTATATTAATAAGAACAAATAATTAAAACATTTAAAACGATATTTTGGTTAAAGGGGTTTTACCAAAATTAGAGACACTTGAATACAATAATCGAGGAATAAAATTTAGTCAGAACTTTATAATATCATGAGAATAAAAGGATTCATGATATAATACTCCAAAGGACAGTATATACACCATATAAGAGTGAATTGGTGCATAACAACAATGAACCCTCAATAGAAATGTCAAATGTGATGAAATCCCTTATAAAGAAGGTATCCTTAAATTAAGGACAAATAAATCTCAAAAATATGTGTGACAAATATATATACACCCAATATAAGTGGATATTAAGTGTAAAACAATAAAATGTCATTCACACATATTCAATGGATGACATATTCAATGACTACAAGTTGAACCCAAAGAAATCGAAATTGGGTTAAAAAGTTCCCTTGACAGCCTAACGGCATCACATCAAAATGAGTTGATGAGAGATAAAAAGTGTATCTCATCACTTGGACATAAAATTTACATCAATAAGGATATATGAGAACATATCCCAACATAACAATATGTAAATTAAAAGACCCAACAAAAGAAGTCTTTTTAAAAAAGAGGAGGGTGAAAGGTTCCCTTACCGACTTGGGTATCTTTCAAAACATACACCCCATGAAAGAAGGACAATAAATCATTGATGTAAATACTCATAAAGGAAAGTATATTACACAAAGAGTAGAATAATGGGAAGTACATACACCAATCAATCGAATTTGTGGCGAATGTAGCGTAAATCTCACGAGAATAAAAGTGAGATGAAAAAAATCCCTTACGAAAACTCGGCAGCCTAACGGCGCCACATAAAACTTCCGAATATGGATTGATGAGATCAAATAGAGTATCTCATCAAATTAAAATAAAATGTACATCAAGAGGAATATAAAATAACATCCCCCAAAATTACAAAGAGGAGCTTAATGAAGTGACATAAAGGAGATTACTTAAAAAGAAAGAGAGAGGTTAGATCTCTTACGAAAGTTCGGCAGCCTAACGGTGCCACTCAAAACTTACAAAAAGGATTGATGAGAGAGAATAGGGTCTCTCATCACATGAACATAAAAATTACAGTAGGAGTAATATAAAAGAATATCCCAATCATAAGAAAGATGAGCTTAAAAGAAATGACATAAAAGAGTGTACTTAAAAAGAAAGAGAGTTGTAGGATCCCTTACCTCGGGTCCGACTTGACTCGATCGTTCTTTAATCTCCTGAATAATAAACTTGAGTTAATTTCTAATTCCTTAATAACCCTTTTTAAAATTCATTATTACTTTTATACCACTTATTTCCATGTCATAAACATTATGTAATCATTTAAGTTAATAATATTTTTTTTGCCGATATTTGGTTCTTAAGTCGAAAGTGGACTTCTTACAATTACATGTTGTTCGTGTGGCCAAATGTTTATTATATCCAGAATTGTATTAATTATGTAGATATCATATATGTCATATATATCCAGTACATGCATGCGTTTATAACATTACATAATCATTTAGAGGTAAGAAATGAAATGCACCGTTCATGGAGACGGTAAGCCGTACGTACGCATGAACGCTACTTCCATTTCTATTTCGTATTTTATAGAATGGAATAATAATGATATAAAGGTATATTATAATTCCAGTATATAATATCATATTTCCATCCTTTATACATCCCACATATGGTATTTAACGAATCAAATCACTTTGAGGGGGCGGTAGTCCGCACTTCCTTAAATGAAGATATCGCGTATACCCATAATGGAATCCATAAAGGTAAGACAAAAATGAAAAAATACAGAAGCATAAATAAAACATAAACATATTATATATCATATATAAAAATAGTGACATCATAATGGCCACCTTTGAAGGTGTTAAATGAGTATTGAACAATCATCGTTTCGGGAGGCAGAATTTCACCATCCACGGAAACCGTATGTTCTTTAACCATTTGATGTAGTTGTGTGAGAGTTTAGCTCGAATAAATCTTATAAAAACATCCTAGTATATTGAAGATACTGGTTTTGTTACAAAATATGTAAATAAAAAGAGTTTAGGGGGTTGGAGAAGTAAAATAAAACAAATAAACATGAGAGAATGAATTACCTTTAAAAGTGTAACTCCTTTTGATTTGAGCCTAAAGGATTCCTTTGAAAGGATTCTGCCCAAAGGGAATCCTCTAGGATGAGGAGAGGGATGTGGAGAGAGTAAATGGGCAGGGGTTGGCCGAGCCAAAGGCTTGAGGAGTGTGTTAAATGAGGTAGAGGTGGGGGCCTTTTATAAGAGGAGAGGAGGGGTACTTTTGGAAAGTAAAGAAATATTACTTTATTTGAAACTGTGTTTCGATTTTAAAAGGTCCCAAATTGATATAATTCGTGGATAAGGTGATAAGGCTTCGAAATCCACTCATCCAATAAGTTTTGTACATGTGTAGTTTATAGATTTTACATTATCTTTCTATTTTATTTAAATCGTCAAATAATGATGTCATCGTTGCATCATTATTATGTCATAAATAATTTAATTTATATAATGTCTAAAAATTATGAAAAAAATACTATGATGTAGGAAATATTTTTATCTTTCCAGTGACTATTTATAATAAAAAAATTTACTTGTATTACCCCACTTAAAAATTATTTTAGTAAAACAATTTATGTTAGTGTCATCTTTACATTTACATTAAATAAAAAGTAATTTATGTCATTTCCCAACTAAAGTGACTCCATGGGGTCCCCAATTTTTCCCATGGCTTGTCTTGGTCGGCCATGACTCACCCAATGGGTGTAGGACAAGTGTCATGGTGTTTTCACATTCTTATAATATCATTTTTCTCTTAAATTACACTAATTACCTCTAATCGCGATTAAAAACTTAATAAGTTACTATTCACCAAAAAATTATTTTTATCCCATTGAACCACATTTTACTTCTTAATGACAACCATGTATGTCGGATTTTCAAAATTCAATACACATTAGTGGTAAACTTTCATTTAACTGAAAAATCAGTTTGCTTGATTACCACTTAGTGGTTTCACTATTCATCAAAAATTGAAGTTTTTCAGAAAATTACCAAAAATTCACCCTAAGCTATATTTGATATTACGAATTCAAAAATGAAGTCTATTTTACAAAATTCAAAACATATAAGTCACATTAATTAATTTAATAATTAATTCCCGGTGTCAGAGCAAATAGCGTGTTTTTATGAAACAATAAGTATCAAAAGATTGACACTGGTTTAAGTCTGATTTCAAAGTGAAATTGATTCCAAAGACCACTATTTGATTTAATGGTAAAAATATTTTCTAATTTCACTTTAAAACCAATTAAAAATATAATCTAATCATATAAATAAATTAGATTAAAAAGTGGTTTTGAATTAAAATACAACATTTTACACTATTCATTAAAAAAATGAACTTTATCGGAAAGATACCAAAAATTTACACAAAGTAAATTTTGATGTCCCGATTCTTAATAAGAGTTTTATTTGGTCCAAAAGAATTTTTAAGAGTGAACAAAACTATATTTAATGACGGTTCTCCATAAAAAGGTGATAAGTGAACCTTTAGTGAAAACTAGGGCATATACGCCTAAAATTGAATTCTTTCTGTATTTTAAGCCTTTATCTTTTATTGTATAAATGTAAAAACATTTAAAAAACATATATAATCATATTTTAGTTATTTCTATCCATTCCCGCCAATACAACGGCTACATGTTAACTATCATTTGAAATAATATTATTTTATTATTAGAGTGCAACGTAAGATTCCCAAGAAACTCGTTGTTGCGTGTTGGGTACGCCATCGAGCATAGTGTCCCCTTTAAAGTCATATTAATATTTTATTCACAAATATGAAAATTTCATATTCATTATTTACCTGGGGTGTTACAATTAGCACCTCTTGTTTCACTATGCTGTTTTAATCCACACTTTTCACTAAAGGCCCAACTTACATAAATACTAAGAAAAATCATTCAAACAATTTAAACATATGATCCTAAAAATCTGAATCCTAATACATGAAATCCTAAGAAATTTTACCAACCTGGTGAGTCGTCAGCGTTTATGAACTTCCAGACCTCCCAGCACACCACTGTAGAACTATAAATAAATGTGAAATTATGATGGAACTATTTTTATTGGAAAATATTTTTACTACAGAATGAAATTATGGTGAATAAAATTATGATGCTCAAACTTCAAATGCAATTTACTTTCAATTCACTGAACAAGTATTCACATCCCAATGGAATATAGAGAGAAATATTGAACTCTTATAATATCATAAAATTATATTCAATCATAAAATAAATTTCTTTACTCATATCAATGAGAATCACAAAAAAAATTCCTATATAATTCTATAATCTATATGAATGTTTCTTGTAAGATCATATTCATGACACCCATAATAACTCATAATATCCCATAATAGAATAACTTCACCAGTTAATTCCAACATCATTTCTCTGGAGAACACATCTTTTACCCTTATGATTGGGGGATATATAATTCTACAATCACCCGTTATCTCGTAAAACTTTGAATAACCATAACATAAATATAATAATTAACAGTCTTCCTTTCAATTGAAAATCATAAGAATTAATGTTATCCATAATGAGTCAAATTGAATGGGTTAACTAATTCCCTATTGATAGAAAAATTAAATAGATAGAATTTATAACCTATGAAGTAAAGGAATAAAATAGGTGTATAGAATTATTCAATTATAATAGTATAATAAAAAAAATAAAAATTCATAATAAATGAATATATTATTTCTAAATGTTATCATTGAAGATAATAGTTAAAGAATAGGGAATTTAGATTAACAAAATATAAAATAATATCTCTTAGAAATTTCATATGCAATGAATGGAAATTCAATGATATGAAAATACTTATTTAAAGGAATATAGAATATTAAATATATAAGAAAATTATATCTTTTATAAGGATGAAAAATAAATAATAGAGTGTAACATTATTAGTTAATGAAGAAAATAATATGGGTGTTGTATTTTCACCCCTCCTAGTTTCCTCATCTTTACTCTATCTCACAATAAACTTCAACATGATGTACCTGTATTACATTAATCTTATTATGGTGTTCCATATATATAAATATATCCACATATCTTCTAAAACAACATATATATAGGATTCTATCTCATGTAGATATTCCATATAAATGGATTCCTCCATTACTTCAGCTTTGGTCCGGCCCCAATAATGCCTCTTTTATACTGTCCTAGTTCCATATTCAATTTTTCATAGGACCATGAATCATTGACTCCCACAGTGATCCTCATAGAATTCCCACGTTCTCCACTACTCATGAGGTGATCCAAACCCTTTTTCATCTTTTTATAGTCAACATCATCTCCTCTAATTAATGAGGGAATCTTGTGTTCATCAATAGATTTTATGATATCTATTGCATCAAGAAAATACTTGTTTATATATCCCATAACCTCTAAACATTCACTTCTATTATATAGAGTGTGTGAAGGATCAACTCATGGAATAGTATGAGGATATACACCATTGACTTCCTTTATATACTCTGATTCACTATGTGATACTTCTTTTGGTTTCATTTTTATTTTTTGTGCATGCTTTCTTTATATTTTTCTTATTACACACTCTTGTTGTACTCATCACAATAGTTTATTAATACTGGTGTCCATGTTTTTCAGTATCTTTAATGTGGTTAAATTTTTATGTGAATAAACATGTATGAGAACAATGGATTCTCTTTATTAATGATGTTTTGATATTTCCTAGTGTTTAGCAGTAGCAATATAGGAGTTTTCACATTCAATGGGAAGTCTAGGTAAAGCATGTTGACTATCTACATTCCAAGAAACATTTTTCTAGCTGCAATCAAATCTTCTATATTATTTACCTTTATCTAATCCTTATTGAAGGTAACTATCTCCACCGACCAACCCAACATCGAGTGGCAACGATCCAGAAATGGTGGATCCTTCCCTGAACTAGGATGATGAGTGGGATTATTCCTTGGATATAGATAAATAACTCTTTTGGACAATGATATTGTGGGTTTAAGCTTAGGTAATTTTTCGGTTTGACCAGCTGTGAATTTTTATATATTTATTTAGGCCATCTCTTATTGTAGGAGTAACTACCGATATAAACACTCCAGATTTTGGATCCATAGGGGTGTGAATGTCTGGTATTTTGGCATCACATGTATTTGAATGGGATTAAATGTGTTTTGTATCCAATTTACCCACATCCCTAAAAAGTGATAATTTATAAAATTTTAAAAAATGTTTAAATAGAAAAAATATTGACATAATAAAAAAAACTAGTTCAAGAATCCCCTTACCTTGGTCTCTAAATCCATTAAAAATTCAATCATTTCCATAAGGATCTTCTTTGAAATGAAACCTTTAGGAAAATTTTTTATGAGAAAAAGTACATGAAATGTATAAAATATTTATAGGGTAATTTATTTGATAAAAAAAGGACATAAAATGGAACTTCATGTTTGTTTTGCAGAGGGTTTAATAAAACCCATTTATAACAATATTTAGTGAAATTTTTACAAATATTCATGCCTTTAGGGTTATAGAATATAATAATTTAGTTGAAAATGAATCATAAATGAATAATGGATTATATGTATATTCATTTATTATCTTTATATGTCTCAATATAAATTTATATAATTTTTTTATTAATTTATAAATAATTTTTAACATAAAGTCCCAATAATTTTTATTTTCAAGGTTAATGTTATAATGTCATTTTAAAAATATTGTAAAAAAGTCAAAATTCTTTTCTAAACATTAAAATAATTTCTTATCTATCATAGATATACTTAAAAACCTTGAAATACTATAATTAATCTAAACCTTATCTCTTTATATAATTTCAACCATTTATTTTATACATTTCTTATGTTGTATAATAACTATGTTGAAATTTCACAAGCATTTTGGATAATTACCAAATTATTTAATTATTGAAATATATTATTAACACTGAAATAATTTATTATTCATTATTATTGACCTTTAACACATTTCATAACATCATTTATTCTCATTATTTCCATGATAACATATTTATGAAATTTTTTTGGACTTTTCATTCATTGCACTAACACTGGGTAATTTTTTTTATAATTTTCTAAAAATATATTTTTTAATTCAAATATATAAATATAAAAAAAAATTATTTTTATCATATTTATCTTTTAAAACCATCTCATTTCTTATTATATCTCATTTTTATAACTTAATACATGAATTTTTTTATTTCATATGTTGTGGAAGCACTGCGTTAGCATTACTTTAGAATTTTAATAATTATCTTGACAAATGAATTAATTTATATTTATTAGACAATATGTTTATGATATATTAATTAATCACATATTATAATACACATTTCATATGTTTATAAAATGTTCCTTAATATTAAATATAAAAATTTAATAATATGAACTAATATTCTATTTGTACTCAAACTATTATTTTAAAAAATAATTCAAATGTGTTACTCAAACCAATTTGAAATTACCTATTAAATTTAAAAATTAATATTTTATGTATATTAAGTTTCCTAAAATGTTTAAAACTATTCTCAAGTGATCCATAACTTTGTAGACATACATTTAATAATGTTTTTAATGTTCAAATTGAACATTACCGTTTAATTTTTGAAAGGAATTCAACTTCATTACTCAAAATTTAATCAAATGGAATTTAAAAATTGAAATCTTAAATAAAATTATTTTATATATCAAATATTATAACATGTTATATATATTTCTCAATTATTCAAACACATTCTAGATTTCTTTAAAATAATTAGTAGTGGGATTCAATTTGAATTCAAACTCTTATTTTTATACAAGGAATTTAATTTATAATGAATTACTCAACTTAAAACCACATTTACTTTGAATTTTTAATTTAAAAATACATCCATTAAATAGATAAAAACATAAATTCAAAATAAAAGTGTCATTTATTAACTTTTTCCCATGATTTTAATAAATAATTTTATTATATATCACATTTATTATTTACTATCCATCCAAACATAACATTTTTGAAAGGGAGAAATAGCTAATAAAAAAATAACAGAGGTTTTGAAATGGAACCCTAGTGAATCATTACATGTAACAATTTTTTAATCTTAGGGAAGGGAATCAATTATAGGAAAAAAAATTATAGGGTCATATGGGTAGTCTTTTGAATCTATAATGGTCATCACATTATTACATTCTTTCCATGTGTGTTTAATTTTAATTCTATACAACATACCAATTTGTATGAGAAGGGTTCAATAAAAACCTGACCATTAGAGTATAATTTGATTCCATTATATTTAATTAAATATTATGTTCCTTTAAAGGTTTTATCCCCATTAGGGGAGTGTTATACACCATAATTAATTGATTACCTTCTCCATGTAAGGCAGATAAGGCCATTAAAACCAATATTTAAAAGTTTCAAACTAAACCTCCTATATGCATGGACCCATTGGTGAAAGTGTTGATAACATTGAAAGATTGAGGTTCTTTCCAACTAATCAGACCCTAGACTTATCAGTGTTAGGACCAAGATGATGAGGAATTTTTTTTCAAGTATTTTTTTTCAGAGTTGCTTAAGAAAAAATGAAAATAAACTCACTTTTTATTTTGGTGAAATTAAGTTTGACCATTGTATTCAAAAAAAATTGACTCATAATGTTTGAAACGGTCTATCAAATTTATGTTAAGATGTATGGATGAGAAGACTCATTGTATTCACACTAAATCTAAAATGAGAAGGTCGATCATATTGAGGAAGAATATTGCTGGAAGTAAATAGTCATTAGATTCACTCCGAATCTGGTATGGAAGATTTGATCGTAATGGGAGAATCAGAGTCTTCATGACTATGATAAAATAAATATTATTATGCTTTTTAGATATTGGAGTTATCATAAATCATAAGTAAGTTGTGAAACTTATGATTCAATCATGATGGAATAAATAAACAGTGAAAGAGATGCTACCAATCATATTCAAATTGATCGGATCTGGATGGAAAGAGAAAATGGGTGATGGAGATCATATTCAGCTTAATCGTATTTAGGCTAATTGTATTTTGGATAATCGTATTAATGATGAGAAGGAAATAAATAGGCTATTGGAGTATTGGGAAGTTCCAATACTTTCAATTGTAAGAAAAACACTATAGAAGTTGATCTTCAATGTATTTGGTGGCATGAGATTTAAAGAATAAAATTGGTGAAGCCATTATAATGGGATCCTCAGATTTATGATGGCCAAGAATGTTTGTGACAAATTTTTTGTTTCTTCAATTGGATCAAGTGCCATCATAATCAGAGAAATAATTTCTTGAGACTAATCAATGTAAAGAAATGAAAATAATGTGATCAACAATTTATTAAAACATTTAATAGGGGTTAAATTTCATTGTTTATTAATCATGGGGGTCAAGAGAAACAAATGAAGAAGAAGTTGTGAATAGTTGAATAAAAGAGATGGATTTGTTGTCAAGGGGGAGTTTGAAATTCAAAGAATGTTTCTTTTCAATTGGTACAGAGCATCAGATTAAATAAAATTTGATTGAGAAATTAGATCCGGACTGATACTTGAAAAGAAAATAAAAGGAAGATATGAAGTTTATAGAAGATTAAAGAAGTATAGAGATGATTTTAGAAGATTTTATGAGGTCAACATTCACCCTAAATTCTAGAAAACATGAAAATTTTGGAAATTTTGGTGAACGGTAAAGTTTTGGGATTCCCACCAAAACCTTTCATGGGTCATCTATAAAAGGAGAAAGTGCTTTGTACTTTTTTAGTGGTTTGAAATAGAGGTATTGTTCACTGGAAAATAGAGAATATTTGACTTTCTAGGGAGAGAAATAAATTTTCTGTATTGATCTAAGCTATTGAATTTTCCATAGATTTAATTGAAAGGACAAGAGACAAGATATAAACATTATATTCAGCTAATCATCGTATTCAGTGATCATCATATTCAGCTGTCTATAAAATTCTACATGTCATCGTATTCGGCTAGTCATTGTATCAGGATGGATAATTGGATTGGAATTTCCTTATTGGGATTTATGGACTGAGGAAGAAGGAATTATTAATTGTATCAATCATTTTATGGAAGAGCTACATCTATTATATTGGGAAATCATATTTGAAGATACGAGTGGGTAGATCAGATTGGGAAACTGGATCTTAAGAGTCGGAGTGAGAAGATCAGACTAGACAATTAGACTTGAATTATATATCCAAGTCCTGAAGTTCTTACCATCTTCTGGGTAAGAAATTGAAGAATAATTTTCTAATGAATACATTTGTGGAAGTTGAAAAGAAGCACATGTAATATGAGTTGTTACACAAACATTTTTTTACCCTATTTCTGATAAGGGGGTGAAAATTCAGTTTTGGGTTGTCTTCAAAGTGCTAATTGAGTGAAAGGGTATATCCTACTAATTTTATTCCACCAAAAGGATTGATTACTAGTGAATTTTGTGGTATTGATTCATTTAAAAACTATTCCAAGGACGTAGTTATTCTTATTGAATAGTAAACCTTGTAAATTATTATGTTCCTATAGATGTGTGTTTTAATTGTTTTCAAAAGGGAATTAAATATTTATCAAGAGGCTAAAGTTATTTCATTTACAATGAATCATAAAAGAGAATCTATCACTGATTCACCTCCTCCCCCTCTCAGTGATACAATTATCCTGGTTGGGAACTTTCAACCGGTATCAAAACATAGATTCCCTTCGCATATTATCTACTGATGGAGAATTTGAATTGTGTAAAAAAAATGGTATTTTGGTTTTATATGGAAAGAATTATCATACATTGAAAGAAATAATATTTTATTATCTTATGTCTATTATATATGATGTTCTTGAAGCTACAATGGATGGGTTTCCTCCTATTGATTATAAATCTCCTCTTACATCTATTTGTAAGAAGAATCTTGAGAAAGATAGAAGGTCCAATAATTTTTTATTATCATCACTTTCTAAAATTTAATTCCTAAGGGAGAAAAGTGTTTCCACAACTAAAGGTATATGGGATAAAATGAAAAGTATATATGAAGGAAATACAAAAGTGAGGAAGGGAAACATACAAATTTAGAGATTAAAGTATGAATATTTGAAGATGTGTGAATATGAATCCGTTGGGGACATCTTTACTAGGGTGAATAACAATGTTAGCACTATCAGATGTCTTGGTGAAAAGTTAGATGATTCTATAGTTTTTGAAATTATTTAAGAATCCTACCTGAAAATTTTTATGCAAAAGTTTCCTCACTAGAAGAAAGATATCCTAAAACATTATCTCAAGATTATTTGAATACAACTCTCATTACTTATGAAATGATAAGGCAGAAATCTATGAGAAGGAAAACAAAATTTGATAGAGAAATTTATTTCATGGATAAAAATAAGTAAAATTTATATAAGACTCTTATTGAAGATGAAGATGGTGAATCTGATTATGAAAATGAGGTTTGTAAAAATATTGATGAAATTTTATCCCTGTTTTCTAAAAATTTCAAAATAGATATAGGGAAATACAAAGGTTAACTTCCCTTGAAATATTTTGAATGTAGAGTCATTGGTAATTTTGCTGCTAATTTTCCTCAAATGAAGAAAGAAGTGTATAGTGATAAAGAATAAAGAAGTCCATGAAGATCGCGAAAGAAAAAAAAAGATAAAGGAAAATCATATTCCTATAGGAATGATAGAAAATTATTCAAATCCAAAAGAAGAAGTTTCTTATCTAAAGATGAAGAAGAACAAGGTAGTGAATCTGAATATGAAAAATCTATTGAGTCTAGTATTGAGAATAATTTTATTGAAATATTGAATGATAAATAATTTGGAAGAAGTAGTTTCGAAGAAGAAGAAACTCAAATTGAGTTTCATTTGAATGAAGAGTTAAAGGAATTCCTAAGGAATATTATAAGGCTTGAAAAGTAACATAAAAATTTGGAAGAAGAATTTTTCTAGACAAGTAATCAAGAATGTTTTTCTAATGAAAGGGTGAATATTGTAAAATAAATTGATGATTTTAAGGAATATCTTGATGAATAAAAGAATTGTTATGAACATCTGATGGTGAAGCTAAAGGAAAAAAGAATAAGATTTGGAACTTATCGTAAAAAAACTTTCAAAAGATGAGTTGAAAGGTATAAGTTTCAAAAAATCTATCTCTAAATTTGGAGAGAGTTATCATATTGTGAAACCTAAGAAGGATAAATAAATGTTACCATCAAAGGTTGAGAAGATATATGGAATTGTTTCGAAAAACAAGAAATATGTGAAAGCTATGTATGTGGAAAAAAAGTAGCAAAGTTGGGAATTCAGAAGTCAAAAAGAGCTCTAAGTCTGATTTTTTTGAAACACTATGAATCTAGAAAAGTTTCAAATACTTAAAGTTTGAATAAATTATAAAATAAAATGATGACTCTAATTGATAATATAATGGTTGGTGGCTTTGAAAAGAAATACAAGAAGATGGCTGAGAAACATATTCAAAATTTCGGACAGTATATAAGTTTTAATGGAAAATACTCATTTCATAGATATTGTTGATATTGTGGTGGATTTGGAAATATAGAAAATATTTTTTTGTTTAACTGAAAACAATACTATTATTCCATAGGTTATGGAAGACAAGGTTTGAGGGGGACTCAATTCCCTCAAAAGAAGAAGTATGAGAATATTTTTATGAACAAACCTGAGATGGTTAAAGTAAGAATTGAAAATAGGTTCCAACTTTTGGAAAATAATTGAGAAATATGTGAACAACATGGACACCTTGAAAAAGTATGTATTGTTATATTATCAGCATAAGAAAAGATTCTTGACAATTCTCAAAAGCTGAAGGTGAAGAAAGAAAAGGAAAAGGAAAAATCTCTTGTTATTGAAACCACTTTGATAACTATAATTGGAGAACAACCTTGGATTATTGATAGTGGGTGTTATTATCACATGAAAATATATTTGAAATTTTTTAATAATGTGAAATATTTTAAATAAGGCATAGTGACATTTGGAAATTATGAATCCTTGAGAATCAAAGGTGTTAGCTCAGCTATTATTGGTAAAGAAAATATGAAATCCAAGGAAATATTGTATTTTGATGAGATGAAACACAATTTTCTAAGTGTTTAAAAATTGTGTGATGAGTGTTACAAATTTATCTTCAAGAAATATGGATTCATTTTTAAAAGTGAAGAAACTTTAAATATAGTAATAAAATGCCAATTTACAAAAGTAAACTTATTTTAGGGTGGTGAAATACAAAGCTCTTGTTACTTGAGTATAGCGGAAGAAAATAAATTGTGCCATAAAAGGTTGGGAAGCATGTTTCAAATAAACATGAGAAATCTATAAAAGTGAGATAGTGTTTGATACATTACTGATTTTAAAATAAGAATAGATTGGTGTTTCACTATTTTTCAGAAAGGAAAGATTAGAAATTCAGTGCACAAAAAAGTTGATATTTGTTCAAAACCACCCCTGGAGATGATTCATTACGATATTTATGGGCCAATGAGAAAGAAATAAAAAATGGATATAATTACTCAATCACTATCATTTTTGATTTTACTCACATCAATTGTGTTATGTATATGAAACATAAGTATGAAGATTTGAAAATGTTTAAATTTTCAAAATAAAAGCTGAGAAAGAATGTGAGTATTCAGTGAAAAAGTTGAGAATAGACAATTGTGGTGAATATAGAAGTGAATAATTTGAAATTTTTCTTGAGAATTAGGGAATTTAGAATTAGTATAGTTCCCTATAAAATCCTTAACATAGTGGGGGTTTTTGAAAGAAATAATAGATGTTTTGTGGAAGTGGAAAGAACTATGCTACTTGAACATGGAATTTCTCATTACTATTGGTGGAAATCCATGAGTACTGCTGTTTATATTCAAAACCAATGTTTCTATAGGCCAAGATCTAGAATGACTCCATATGAATTGTTTTATAGAAAAACTCCATGTTTGAAACACTTAAGGGTTTTCCATAGTCCATGCATCATAAAGAAGAAAGAAGGAAACTTTGTAAAGTTTGAGAAGAAAGGGGAAGATGGAATTTTTCTTGGCTATGATCCGAGAGGAAGAGGATATATATGTTTCAACAAATAAACATGAATAATTTTTTATTGATTTGATATAAAATTAATTGAATTATTTTTATAAGATAATCTTATTTGAGAAGATAAGGAATTTTAATAGTATAAGGAAAGTTTTGAAAACAATTTTGATAAGGATATAGAAAATTGTAATCCTTCTCAAGAAGAAGAATCAAATTCATCTATTTCCAGTGAAGAGGAATTTACTCAAAAATCACATCCTATGCTGAGTAATTAAGTGGAATCCAAGAATATAATTAGGGATCAACATCACAAGGTTCAAACAATAATGATAAAAAATGTTATTAAAGATACTTATTTATATTTAAAAATGGAGATGAATAATGTGAAAGAAGATTTTGAGTATCCGGAATGGGTTCAAGCCATAAATTAGGAGTTGAATCAGATCGAAAATAATGATACATGGGAACTCACACCCAATCTAGATAATAAAAACTTTATTGGCACAAACTGGGTTTTTCGGAATAAGCTGATTGAAGAATGTAACGTGATAAAAACAAAGAAATATTGGTTTTCAATTGTTATTCACCGATTTAAGGTATTGATTTTGATAAAACATTTTCTCTTGTAGAAATATTAGAAACTATAATAATCTTTCTTTATATTGTTACATAGATAGGTTACAAGATATTTCAAATGGATGTTAAATCCGTATTCTTGAATGGTGATCTTGATGAGGAAGTTTATATAGAACAACATTATAGATTTATAGTTGGAAAAGATAAATGTTATGTGTGTAGACTGAAGAAGTCATTGTATGGGATAAAACAAGACCCAAGAGCATAGTATTCCAAATTGGATACTTTCTTAAGGAAGATGAGTTTTAAGAAAGGAAGAGTGGATAACAATATTTACATCATAGAAATTCAAGAGTATTCCCTCATCATAATTATTTATGTTCATGACATTATCTTTGATTGGAATAATGAAAGAAGTTTTGAAAGATTTTCTTTAGATATGAAAAAGGTTTTTAAAATGTCCATGTTGGTGGAAATTAAATACTTTCTTGGGTTAAAAATTCTACAAAAGAAGAAATACATTTTTATTTTTCAATAAAATTATGCTAAGGAACTTATGACATTTACTTGCTAGAAATAAATTTTTATTGTTTATGTTGTTACCTTATGTGAAATATTTTAGAGTACTCCAAAATAATCACATTTACTTTCTCGAAAAATAATTCTCAGATACATCAAAGAAATAACATATTTTGGAATTAGTTATGATAGCTCAATTTTTTTTGATTTGTTTGGGTACTCAGATACTTATTGGGTATGAAATTTTGATGAGAGAAGATCCACATGTAGTGGTGTATTATTCATGGGAAAAAATTGTGTTATTTGGCATTCAAAGAAACAGAATTCATTAAATCTCAGAATGACTAAAGTTGAGTATGTTGTTGCAACTCAATCCACTACTCAACTTATATGGATGAAAACTAAATTAGAATATATACTTATTGAAGTGAAGTTTTCCTTTCTATTGGGTTGTAATAATCAAAGTATAATCAATCTTACCATGAATTTAGTTAAATAGAATCATTCAAAACATATTTATATCAAATATTAATTTATCAAAGATCATGTGGAGAAGAATGAATTGTAGTGGGAGTATGTTCAAACATCAGAACAAGTTACTCACATTTTCACAAAACCTTTAACAAAAGAATAATTTTATAAATTTAGGTTGAATATGGGTGTCCAACCTATTTATTTTTAAGGTTGAGGTATGTGTCTCTTTCCCATCTCTCATCTTAAATTTGGATAGTGTTTTCAAGGGGGAGAAATGTATTGTTTAATAAATTTATCCTTTTGTATGCATGTAAAAAGGGGGATCTATGGGTAAGTTGTGACTTCAGAATTATAAGTGTGTGAAATATTATAACATTTTGTTGGAGAGGTTTTAGGAAATTAATTGTTTTGTATTCAAATAATTAAGAAAATAAATGAGAAGTTGAAGATACTTTCATAGTCACTTCTTTTGGACAGAATGGTTTTGATGTTTATGATTCTTGTTTCCTATAATGAGTTAGCACACATAGGATTATAATTGTTGATAATTAATCCATTTCTTGAGGAAACAATGTTCAATTGTTTATGAAACACAGTTGACAACAAAATTCTAAAGGGGGATATTTTTAGGACCAAGATAATGAGGAAGGTGTTTTCCTATATTGTATTTTATTGTTAAGGAAATTTAAGAGGAAAAGAAAATCACATCACTTTGTACTTTTGTGAAATTTAGTTTGACCAACATATTCAAAAGAATATGACTCATAATGTTTGAATAGTTTCATCATATTTTATTGAAGTTGGCTAGAAGAAAAGACTCATCGGATTCACACTAAATTTGGAATGAGAAGGTCGACCGTATTGAGGAAGAATATTGCTGAAATTAAATGGTCATTGGATTCAATTTGAATCTGGTAAGGAATATTTGATCGTAATGGGAGAATCAGAGTATTCATAACTATAATAAAATAAATGTTATGATTCCTTGTTGATCTTAGAGTTTTCATAAATCATAAGTTGTGAAACGTATGATGAAAGATTTATAGAATAAAGAGTAAGTGAAAGAGATACTTCCAATCGTATTCAGATTGATCGGATATGGAAGGAAATAGAAAAGGGATATTGAAGATCATAATAAGCCTAATCTTATTTAGGAAAATTGTATTCAAGACAATTTTATTCAGGCAGAGAATAAAGGAAATAGGTTTCTAGAGGATTGGGAAGTTACAATACTTTCAATTACAAATAAAAAATTGTAGTAGATGGTCATCAACGTATTTAGAGGCATGATATTTAAAGAATAATTTTTTTGAATCCATTGTAATGGGATTATCATATTCTTAAAGTCTGAGAACATTTGTGACAAATGTGTTGTTTCTTAAATTGAGTCAAGAACCATCATAATTAGAGGAATAATTTCTTGAGACCAATGAATGTAAAGAAAATAAAATAATTTGATCAACAATGTAGTCAACCATTTAAAATGGGTTTAATTACTTTGTTTATCAATCATATGGGTTAAGAGAAACAAATGAAGAAATTTTTTTAAAGAGCTGAAGAAAATATATGGATGTGTTTTTGAGGGGGATCTTGAAATTCAAAGATTTTTTTTCAATTGGTATAGTGAATTAGATTGAAGAAAATAGGACTGAGAAATCGAATCTGGATTGATGGTTTAAAAGAAAATTGAAGGCAGATCTGAAGTTTATAGATGATTCAAGAAGGATCAAGAAGATTTGAGAAGAGTTGACGAGGTCAAGATTCACCCTAAATTCCAATAAACAAGAAAATTATGGAAATTTGGGTGAGAGGGAATGTTTTAGGGATTCCTGCCAAAACCTATCATGGGTCACCTAAAAAATTTGAAAGTACATTGTAATTTTTTAGTGGTTTGAGCTGGAGGTACTATTCACTAAAAGAGAGAGAAGATCTGACTTTTTAGGGAGAGAAAAAAAATTTCAGTATTGAGATAAGTTGTAGAAGTTTTGATGGATTGAAGTGAAATGATAAGAGACAAGATCAAAATGTTGTATTCACATGATCATCATATTCAGTGATTATCATATTCAATTGTCTATCAGATTCAACATGTCATTGTATTCAGCTGGTCATTGTATTGGGCTGGACAATCGGATCAGGATTCCCATATTGGTATTTTTGGACTGAGGAAGACAGAATTCTGAATTGTCTGAATTGTATTCTGGAAGAGATACATATATTGTATTGGGAAATTGGATTTGAAGATCAAAGTGGGATGATTGAATTGGGCAATCAGATCTAAAAAATCAGAGTAAGAAGATCAAACTGGACAATCAGACTTGAATTCTATATCAAAGTCTTAATGTTCTTTCCATATTCTTGTTAATAAAGTAAAGAATTTTTTTTTCCAAATAATACATTTGTTAAAGTTGAAAATAAGAACATGTAACATGAGCTGTTACATAAACATTGTTTTACCCTATTTGTGCTAAGAGGGTGGACATGCACTTTTTGATTGTCTTAAAAGTGCCACATAAGTGAAATGGTATATCCTACTCATTGTATTTAACCAAAAGGATTTATTTATAGTGGATTGTGTTGTATTGGATCATTTCCAAACCATACCAAGGACATATCAATTCTTATTTAATAGTTTACCTTCTAAATTCTCATGTTTCTATGGATTTGTGTTTGAATTGTTTTCCATAGGGAATGAAATATTTATTATAAGGGGAAGGTTGTTCCATTTTAAAGGAAGCATAAAATAAAATTTATCATTGATTCACCCTTCCCCCTATCAGTGATACAATTAATCTAACCAGGCACTTTCACTCAGTAACATAACCTATAATCATCCCACTGTGAATTCATATCTTGTACAATGACACATAATCTAACACCATCTAATTGATTAGTCCCAATATAGTCATTTTTATTTGTATGTTAGGCTAATGATATCCTCGGTTCCTTCACATGTTGTTCCATTCTATGATACTCCAATAGTAATCCTCCAAAAAAATGTTTTGAACATATACTTCAGGATATGATATTTGAACGTAGTGGAACTATGAAACCAAAAGCATCTCCAAATCCCCAACATATTTTCAAATTTGTTTCAAAAGAACTGGCACTAATGTCTACTAATGATGATATGATTCACTGATTTTATATCCAAATTCTAACAACATTGGTATTTAGAGTTGATTGGAATGAATATTCTTTTAATAATGGTGTTTGTTGGTATAGCATCATAGAATAAAATCCTAATCAAGAAGCTCAATTTCATAGGGAAGTGTTCAACCCAAAGAACTTCCTCCCAAACATTAGTTCTATATCTCATATGGTTAGTGTATCATGTTGGTCGGAGACAAAATTTGAAATAGATCAATAGAGATGTGAATTGAGTTCTTGAAATTTTCATTACATAAAACCACCCTCTCTTTACAACTGAATGATTTCAATATTCCCTTATAATAAATAAGAAACAAAATAAAAAATTATAATATAAATATAGAAAAAATAGAATTTATAGTGGTTTAGGGAACAATGATCCCCTAGTCCACTCCACAAACACTCTACTTCATGATTTTGGTGATTTTCACTTTATTAACCCCTTTTCAGAGGGCTTCCTACTGAGTGAAAGTAGATGTTACTTATTAAAAAGGTTGAATAGATTTTAAACAGGATATCCCTTTATAGTACATGTACATGGCCTTATCAGACACAATAACAATGATTAAAGAAAAATAAAATGATTAAAATGATGTTGAAAAAGGTGAAACACATAGTGGAAAGTTGTAACTGATAGATAATGAAGAAACTTCCAGAAAAGATGAATATATTCAAATTACATCTTTGGAAGTTATTTGATTTTAAAGAATAATCTTGAAATTTGTAAGAACCCGGTTCTTATTTTTTAGGTACGGGCTTCTTCTTTTTCCTTTCCCTTAAGTGTTTTTGAGAAAAAATGGAAAATGGGGAAAAATATTAAATTTTGTAACTACACGCTGTGTAATTTTCCACATGCTATGTACTTTTGGCCGTGTGGGATGGGTACACGGGGAGTGTAGCCATGTTGGTGACGAGGGGTGTAGGAACCGACTACATGCCATGTAGTGGTCCTCTACACGCCGTGTAGTCAGTCGGCAGGCCTAAACAGTAAGGCAGTGGAGTAGCCGCCAGCTAGGCGACAGTACACACCATGTCCTTGGAAGTACATGCCATGTACTCATGTCGACAGATGAATAGTGTGGCGGTGCTTCCATAGGAACAGTTAAATGAAGGAAGTACACATCGTGTACTCATAAGTACACACCGTGTAGTTTGTTTTTTCAGCTTAAAACAGGCAGTAGCCTCCTCATTTGGCAGAGGAGGCATTTGAGCCATTTTGGATCCAAAGGAGGAGGCCAAACCTTTGATGATCTGCTGGGTGTTCGTCTGGAATCGGATTCGGCTTCGGACGATCTTGTTGGAACCGCACGGGTAAGACCTCTCCTCTCCTGGTATGGTTCTTACCAATTATTCTCCTAATGGAAGTTATTTATGTTTGAATGGGTTTTGTTATTCATCATATCTACATCGTTCTTCGACGTTTCTTGGATCGACGTTCGTGTATAACGCTCGTTGGCGTATAAGGTAGGTGGCTTGGTGTAAATTTCCAACTGTCGTGCGTTTTTGTGTGTTTTCATGCCACGAACCCATGTTGGGGTGTCGTGTGGCTGAGGCCGTTGCAATATTTAATACCTAGAATTTCATAGGTGATTAAATTGTGATAATAAAATGCTGGTTGGGATCATTGCTTGGATCCAGGACCACCCCCGAGGGTGTGTTTCACTGTTTAGCTGTTTGGCCAGGATACCCGAGGGTATGCCTTTAAAGTAGTAATCGTAGAATTTTCTTGAAAGGAATTGCTTTTTTACTACATTTGAAATGTTGGGCATGGCCCGGTTACCTATTTATCCTGAGGGCGTTGTTGTGATTAGCCTGTGGGAACTGCACTATTTAGCTTGTGGGTAGTAGTTATTTCGTCCTCAGGGCAACTTCTTCCGTGCCTGTGGGCAGCTGACTCTATGCCGGTGGGCGACACTACCTACGCCTAAGGGCAAACTCTGTTATGCCTGAGGGCAGAATCTTGTGTTGGATAATCATTACCGGAGGGTAGGAGTTTACGTGTTTGAGGACACTAGCTGTTTACTTAGAAATGCACTGTAGTGATTTCTTATATAAAATGGATTAAATGAATAATTAAATGGAAATTTAACTATTAAGTTAGTTTATTTGTAGTACTACTTACTTTATTTCATTTTACCACTACACACTATTGTTTCATGTTAGCACATAGTTAGGAACGAGCCTTTGGTGGGTGCCTACTGAGATATATTTCTCACACCCAGTTTGGGTTATGCTTTTTGGCCAAAAAAGATTACGTTGCTGCAGGTGTAGATAGGGGAAAGAGTCCCTATACAGGTACTTGACTGTTGATGAGGAGTAGGAGGGCATGGGACCAAGCGTAGGCTAGCGATGCCGCTGCGAGCTGTTTTCTTTGTTTTGCTGTACTCTGCTTTTTACTGTACTGTATTGATGTATAACATGTTCTGGCTATTTTCTTAGAACTTGAGACATGTAGCATCATGTTCTATATACTGATGGTTATATCCACTGCTTTTGTTTATTTCAGTTGTGTATGGTTTACTACTTCCGCTGTTTGTTGTATGTTTTTTTTTCCATTCCGCTGCGCTAAACTTTGACAAATGAGGGCATAGTTTCCCCACTATCAGACCTGGGCCCTCGCTGCTAGTCGGCAGCCTCTAGCATTTGGGAAAATGCGCTTGAGGTCACGTGGTGAACCGGGTTTGGGGCACCCGTTGAGTGGAACTCGGGTCCGGGATGTTACAAAGTGGTATCATAGGAGTTATTTTCTTTGACTTACTATTTGGAGCCGTAGTCAGGGATAGTACGAACGGTAGTTGGTAATAAGCTGTGCCCGGGTGTAGCTAACCCGTGTACAGGGAAAAGCCAGTCTACCTTAAATTTTTCAATTCTTTTGATGTTGCAAATGTTACAGTTGATTTGATTTCACTATTGGGAGACGCACTTGAGATTGTGCTATTTATAATTTATTTGGGGGTTCTATTTAGTTGTAACCCGATGAGATGAGGGTATGCCGTCTCATGCATCATATAGGCACATTCTAGATATCACATGTCATGCATAGTTTCCATGCCATGTAGGTGCATTAGAAATTACATGTTGTTGTGATAGTTGTTGTGCTAGAAAAACATGTTGTTGTGATAGCTGCTCTGATAAAATACCTACTATTTGATAGGGTAATTTTATGTGAGCCTGTTTATAGAATGGATTCCAATCTTTGGTTTTTGGGGAGTATGGGCCCCCATTGACCGGAATTTGGTGGATCATTGACTGTTTATTGGTTATAACACATATGAGATGTCAAACTTTGATTCGTGGGGAGTATGGGCCCCCACAGGTCGGAATTGGACACTTATGTGTTGTTTTTTGGTATTTTCTAGGTTCCGGGGAAGTTTTTGAGGAATACTATCTAGAAACCCAGTATACACGCCCTGTAGTACTTTGAACACGCCGTGTATGGCCTTCTGTTTGGGAAGAAAAAGAAAACATTTTGATTACACGTCGTGTACTCTGAGTACACGCTGTGTAGTCTCTTCCCGTGTCACAAACCATGTGGGCGGCGACACGGGGTAGGGAGGAGCTTGGGTAAAACACGTCGTGTGCCGAATGTACACGCCGTGTAGTGTTGACCCGGAGTCCGGCCGTGTAACTAACAACATGGGTCGGTGAACTCCTGTACAGAACACACCGTGTCAATGGTGGACACGCCATGTAGTGTGACCTAGGGACTCGGCCATGTAACTAACAACACGGGCCGGTGTCACCTCTCCCTGAACACACTGTGTACCTTTGGGACACACCGTGTAGTCTTGTCTGAGGACAGACCATGTGGAGTTAGCTGTGTGGCTGGGAAACGGGGTGGTGTACATGCTGTGTGTAGGTGTAACATGCCGTGTAGTGTCAAGAAGAGTAGTTGGCTGTGTCACAAATGACACGGGAAGTTGGAAAAAAAACACCATACACGCCGTATAGATAATATACACGCCGTGTAGTTTTTTTTTATGGAAGCCATGTGGCTTAACCGTGTGTAAGGACCCGGGCAGGGCAAGATAAGTCAATTACACGCCGTGTAGTCAGTGTACACTCCATGTAGTCTTGTTTTGAAAATTTGGAATGCCTTATTCCTCTTGTTTCCTTTGTGGTTCCTTCGGTTTTCGGTCATAATGATCTTGAATCTGAGGCGTGCTTTTGACCTTGTAGTGTCATGCCGCCTAGACGACCGTGAGTTGTTCGCCAGGAGAGCGGGGACGATTATACTCCGGAGATGGTGGGCCATGGAATACCAGTTGATCCTCCAGCAAAGCCAGATGCGGTGCCAGCTGCTATACCAGACATAGGCACGGAGGTTCAGTTCTGTGAAGGCTTTATGCGGTTCATGTAGACCTTTCAAGGAGCACCGCAGGCTACTACATCTATGGCTGAGATGACTCATATCTTTCAGCAGCAGCATCCACCTACGTTTCAGAGGATGGTGGACCACAGGATGAGGAGTCTTGGCTAGGATCGATGCAGAATATTTTCGATCATCTTGAGACGCCTCCAGGGTGGAGGGTCAAGCTCGCGACTTACATGCTACGTGATTCTGCCAAGAGGTGGTGGGATGTTACCACCCAGTCAGAGCATCACATGGACATGGCATGAGAAGATTTTCAGGCAGTCTTCTATGACTTCTTCTTTCCCGAGACGCTGAGGGCAGATAGAGCTCGAGAGTTCATGAATCTATAGTAGGGAGCTTTGTCGGTGATGGACTATTCTGCTCGTTTCACCGAGCTTCAGCATTTTGCACCCGTGCTGGTGGGTGATGAGACGTTGAGAGCCAGACGTTTTGAGGATGGTCTTCGGTATGACATCCGAGCACTGGTGAATGTTTTTAGGTTTCCTTCAATAAATGCTATTGTGAACCAGACAGTGATTACTGAAAGGAACCTGTGGGAATTGAGTGGTGTGGGCCAGGGCGGTTTAGCACCAGTTACTGGTACTATTTCTGTTTTCAAGAGGAAGAGACATATGGACTTCTCTCAGGGTGGCAGTACCTGTCAGAAGAATGCTTCAGGTGGCCAGGTTATGTGTTACCAGTGTGGTAGATAGGGTCATAAGAGGCCGCAGTGTCTACGGGACCCAGTGGAGTGTTGATCTTGAGGTAATATGGGTCATCTGCAGCGCTTTTGTAGGGTGTTTCCAATAGCGGATAGTGAGAGGGGTTCTTGTGCAGACTCTGTGTGCGGGAGCAGGACCAATGGCTTCTTACAAGTCGGGGAACTGGAATACGTCAAGGCATGCAGGCAGAGGTGGTGTTCGTGGTCGTGGTAGCTAGACACCATGATCTCAGAGGTAGTAGGGCGGGACAGCTTAGGGTAGCCAGGCTGTGTCACAGGGCCACGACACTAGGCAGGCAGATGCAGTACAATAGACCCAATAGGAGCAGGATCCCGGACCTTCTACAGTCAGAGGTACTATTTTAGTAGCTTCTGTCTTATCTTTAGTACTTTTTGATACAGGTGCTATGCATAGTTTCATATCTATACCCATTGTGGAGAGCTTTGGGATCTGTGTTTCTACTTCTTCTGATATCATGACGCTAGAAACTATGTTTGGTACTAGAACGGTTGGTGTGCGTTAGTGCAAGGAGTGCCCCCTTGAGGTTGGAGGGTGTCCCTTTCTATGGGGCCTCTATGTATTGGAGATGACGAGATATGATTTCATTCTTGGGATGGACTGGTTGGTTCCCTTTCGAGCCTTTTTAGACTGCTATCGTCGCAGGGTGCGTTTCACGTCACCAGAGGGCAGAATTTTTCTATACAAGGGTGAATGGGATGTTCAGGCGAGTCGAGCTGGACCAGAGAATCATGGACGGGGTGGAGTCACGACCCAGATTGCGAGCTTGTATCTGGATGACCAGGGGACTTGTCAGACAGATTTCCCTCCAGTGGTTGATTGTTTCAGGGATGTCTTCCCGGACGACTTTTCGGGTCTACCTCTGGTGCGAGAGGTGGATTTCTCTATCGAGCTTTTTCCAGGAGAAGCACCGATGTCCATTCCTCCTTATAGGATGGCTACACCTGAGCTGCAAGAGCTCAAGAGGCAGTTATAGGAGTTGCAGGAAAATGTCTTTATCCAACCCATTACTTCTCCTTGGGGTTCTCCGATCCTTTTTGCGAAGAAGGCGGATGGTACCCTTAGACTTTGCGTGGATTATCGGAATCTGAACCAGTTGAAGGTTAATAACCGATACCCCTTGCTAAGGATTGATGATCTATTTGATCAGCTACGTGGATCACAAGTGTTCTCGAAGATTGAATTGAGATCGGGATATCATCAGCTGCGCGTGAGACCATCGAATATACCGCTTACAGCTTTTCGGAGCAGATATGGTCTGTACAATTACTTGGTTATGCCATTCGGACTCACGAACACGCCAGCAGTTTTCATGGATCTGATGAATCGTGTGTTTCATCCGTATCTTGATTCTTTTGTGGTTATATTCGTGGATGACATCTTGGAGTACTCTCACACTCGACACGACCATTCCACACATCTTGAGATCATATTGAGTACACTGAGAGAACATAGGATATATGCTAAGCTCTCGAAGTGCCACTTTTGGATGGACCAGATTCACTTCCTAGGTCATATCATCTCAGAGGATGGAGTTGCAGTAGACCCAAATAAGGTGAGAGCAGTAGTTTCCTGGGAGCAGCCTAAGATAGTTTTTGAGATACGGAGTTTCTTAGGGCTGGCTGGTTACTACAGACGCTTCATACAAGACTTCCCCCGCTTAGCACCACCATTGATGGGACTGACAAAGAAGGGTGTGAAGTTCATTTGGTCAGAAGCTTGCGAGGCAGCTTTTCAGGACCTAAAGGGAAGGTTGACTACAGCACCGATCCTGATACTCCCAGAGTAGGGGAAGAGCTATGCAGTGTACTGTGATGCATCAGGTATTAGGCTGGGAGCAGTGTTGATGCAGGGTGACTGAGTTGTTGTGTACGGGTCTCAGGAGTTGAGGCCACATGAGCGGAATTACCCAATGCATGATCTTGAGTTGGCTGTAGTTGTTCATGCATTGCGCTGTTGGAGACATTATCTGTTGGGAGAGAATTTTGTGGCTTTCACCGACCAAAAAGACTCAAGTATATCTTTACTCAACGTGGCATGCATCTGAGGTAGAGAAGGTGGGTTGATTACCTACAGTCCTTCGATTATGAGCTTTCCTACACACATTGTAAAGGTAATACAGTAGAAGATGCATTGAGCAGGAAGACTCAGATATAGGCGGTGTAGGAGGCCAGTGGTGAGTGGGAGCTCATGGCCTTGTTCTCTGAGATACATCTGGAGGTGTACGACAGTCATGGGAAGAATTATCTTTGTTCTTTAGCTATGACTTCTACCCTCCTGGACAGAGTGAGGATGATACAACTATCGGTTTCAGAAGTCCTAGTTCTACGGGAGTCGGTGGAAAGTAGGGACCTTCTCCTGGGTGGATGATAGACGATGATGAGGTTTTGCATTTCTATGGACGAGTGTGGGTTCCAGGGGATATATACGAGGAGCTGATGCGGGAGTTTCATGCTTCAGCTTGGGCAGTTCATCCCGGGGTTACCAAGATGTACCGTGACTTGAGGCGTCAGTACTAGTGGCTGGGTATGAAGAGAGAGATTGCTGGTTTTGTTACGAGGTGTTCCACCTGTCAGCAGGTGAAGGAAGAGCACCAGAGGCCAGCTGGGCTGTTACAACAGTTACCCATTCCAGAGTGGAAATGGGATGATGTCGCGATGTATTTCGTGACGGGATTGCTGAGGTCACCTCGAGGCAATGACGCCGTGTGGGTTGTTGTGGACAGACTCACGATGGTAGCTCACTTCTTGCCGATCAAGGAGGCCTTCGGTGTAGATGAGCTCGGGAGACTGTATATCCGAGAGATCATACGTCTTCATAGGGTCCCTCATTCTATCATTTCAGATAGGGACGCCCACTTTACGTCTCATTTCTGGAAGAGTTTTCAGAGGTCACTGGGTACACAAGTGCTTCTGAGCACAACATGCCACCCCCAGACAGATGGCCAGTCAGAATGTAAGATACAGGTGCTAGAAGACATGCTGCGTGCATGCGTCCTAGACTTTGGGGGCTCTTGGGAGAATCATATACCCTTAGTCGAGTTTTCCTATAACAATAGTTTTCAGTAAACTATTGAGATGGAACCATACGAAGATTTATATGGTAGGCCATGTCGATCAACTTTGTTCTGGTTAGAGGTAGGTGAGGAGCTTTACTGGGACCACAGCTCATGTAGGAGACATCTGAGCAGGTCCAGTTGATTCGGAAGCGGATGGCTACCGCGTAGTCTCGACAAAAGCCATATGCTGATCGCCGCAGACGACCTTTGGAGTTCGTGGTCGGGGATCAAGTTTTCTTGCGTGTTTCGCTGAGGCTGGGACACAAGTAGATTAGAAGACAGGGTAATCTTTCACCGAGGTATGTGGGGCCATTCGAGATTCTGGAGAGAGTTGGGCAGGTTGCCTATCGGCTGCAGTTACCACAGCGATACCGATCCATGCATGACATCTTCCACGTGTCTCAGTTGCGCCGCTATCATTCAGACCCATCTCACATTTTTCATCCTGAGGAGGTTGAGCTAGAGGAAGATGCGTCCTTTGAGGAGCATCCGATTCGTATCGTTGACAGGAGCACGAAGGTTCTCCGAGGCCGGTCAGTTCCTCTCATACGGGTGCTATGACAGCATGCCCGAGTGCAGGACGAGACCTAGGAGCAGGAGGCCGATGTACATGCTCAGTGGCCAGAGCTATTATGATCTTTATCTTCACCACCCTGGGAAGGGAAATTTGGGGATGAATTGCTATAAGGGGGGAAGTTTTTAAGAACCTGGTTCTTATTTTTGAGGTACAAGCTTCTTCTTTTTCATTTTCCTTAAGTGTTTTTGAGAAAATATGGAAAATGGGGGAAAATCCTAAATTTGGGAACTACACGCCGTGTACTTTTCCCCACGCCGTGTACTTTTGGCCATGTGGGATGGGTACATGGGGCGTGTAGCCATGTCGGCAACGAGGGGTGTAGGAACAGACTACACACCATGTAGTGGTCCTCTACACGCCATGTAGTTAGTCGGAAGGCCTAAACAATAAGGTGGTGGAGTAGCCTCCAGCTGGGCGACAGTACACGCCGTGTACTTAGATGTACATGCCATGTACTCATGTCGACGGATGAACAGTGTGGTGGTGCCGCTAGAGGAATAGTTAAATGAAGGAAGTACACACCGTGTACTTTTTTTTCGGCTTAAAATAGGAAGTGGCCTCCTCATTTGGAAGAGGATGCATTTGAGCCATTTTGGAGCCAAAAGAGGTGGCCGAACCTTTGAAGATCTGCCAGGTGTTTGTCTGGAATCCGATTCGGCTTCAAACGATCTTGTTGGAACCGCACGGGTAATCCCTCTCCTCTCCTGGTATGGTTCTTACCAATTCTTCCCCTAATGGAAGTAATTTACATTTGAATGGGTTTTGTTCTTCATCAGATCTACGTCGTTCTTGGGCGTTCCTTGGATCAACATTCGTGTATAACGCTCATTATCGTATAAGGTAGGTGGATTGGTGTAAATTTCAAACTGTCGTGCGTTTTATTGCGTTTTAGTGCCACGAACTCATATTGGGGTGTCGTGTGGATGAGACCGTTTCTATATTTAATGACTATAATTGCATAGGTGATTAAATTGTGATAATAAAATGCTGTTTGGGATCATTGCTTGGATCCAGGACCACCCCCGGGGGTGTGTTTCACTGTTTATCCATTTGGCCAGGATACCCGAGGGTATGCCTTTAAAGTAGTAATCGTAGAATTTCCTTGAGAGGAATTGGTTGTTTACTACATTTGACATGTTGGGCATGGTCCGATTACCTGTTTAGCCTGAGGGCGTTGTTGTGATTAGCCTGTGGGCACTGCACTATTTAGCCTGTGGGTAGTAGTTATTTCGGCCTGAGGGAAACTTCTTCCGTGCCTTTGGGCAGCTGACTCTGTGCCTGTGGGTGACACTACCTATGCCTGAGGGAAAACTCTATTATGCCTGAGGGCAGAATCTTGTGTTGGATACTCGTTACCCGAGGGTAGGAGTTTACGTGTCTGAGGACACTAGTTGTTTACTTAGAAATTCACTGTGGGGATTTCTTATATAAAATGGATTAAATGAATAATTAAATGGAAATTTAACTGTTAATTTAGTTACTTTATAGTACTGCTTACTTTATTGCATTTTACCACTGCACACTATTGTTGCATGTTAGCACGTAGTTGGGCACGGGCCTTTGGTGGCACCTAATGAGATATATTTCGCACACCCTGTTTGGGTCATGCTTTTCGGCCCAAACAGATTACGTTGCTGCAGGTGTAGATAGGGGCAAGAGTCCCTATATAGGTACTTGACTATTGCTGAGGAGTAGGAGGGCATGGGACCGAGCCTAGGCTTGCAATGCTGATGCCATCTTTTTTCTTTGTTTTCCTATAATATGCTTTTGCTGTACTATATTGATGTTTAAAATGTTCTGGTTGTTTTCTTAGAACATGAGACATGTAGCAGCATGTTCTATATACTGATGGTTATATCCACTGCTGTTGTTTATTTCAGTTGTGTATAGTTTACTGCTTCTGCTGTTTGTTGTATGTTTTATTTGCATTCCGCTGCACTGCACTTTGACAAATGAGGGCATAGTTCCCCCACTATTAGACCTAGGCCCTCACTGCTAGTCGGCAGCCTCTGGTGTTTGAGGAAATGCACTTGAGGTCACGTGGCGAACCGGGTTCGGGGAACCCGTTGAGTGGCACCCGGGTCTGGGATGTTACAAAAGCACACAAACTGATATGATCAAAAATAATGATCATATTATGTATCTCTCCTTGATATCTTATATTTTGTATCTATTCTTAGTATCATGTATTTTGTATCTCATCTCCTTCATAATATATAAAGGTCTTCTTTTTATATTTCCAATTTTTAATTTGAACTAATCACACTTGATAATCCCAATGGTTGAGCATATAATCCATCTAAAAAACTAAAGTGATGGTATCTTAATTAGTACGTTTACTTTTCCAAATATGGAATAAAAAATGATATAAGGATATTTCAGGTACTATCTTCATCATATTTTTGCATTCTTGGGGAAAAAATGTTTTTTACCAAATCAACATTTCCTTATATAGAAAAATTATAACATCCCATTACTTTTTTTCAGGTACTCCTCAGCAATTATTTTTATTATTTTTTGGTTGGTTCTTGGCTCGAGTTGTTTCATGAAAAATTTGGAAAAAAATGGAGGTTTTATAGGCTATGCACAGTTGGTGCATGATTTTTCCAAACCATATGCCCCTCTAGTGCAAACTGTGAAACCCTAGACAGTGAGGGTTTTCATGGTTGATGCATGGTTTGACAAACCATGCACCCACCTAGTAGAAACCATGCACCTTGAACAGTGATTCTAGAGGGGGTTCAAGGTTTGGGTGAATGGTTTTTATAATTGTGTGGCCCTCTATAGAAAACCATGCACGTTTCAAGTTTTTATTCTAAAAAGATATTTTAAATTTTCGAATCCCCCAATTTAATCACCTCTCAACCCCACTCAAAATAAATTGATTTCTGTGGCCAGGAGGCCTCTCTAGAGGTGATTTTGGAACCCATAAACCCTTTCATTGGTGGATCAAATCAAGATAGATCTCATTCAATCTCCTTCGGGTAAGTGAATATCCTCTCATGTTTCTTCTCCTCCTCTCTCTTTCTTACCTCCTTAGAGAGTTTTAGATCATTGTGTTGTTGATGTATCTAAACTAAGATTAATTGAATATTGATTCTAGGCTTGGTTTCTTGATCTCTATCACCATCATTCTTTGTTGGCATTCCCTATTATGGGAATTGTTCAGTGTGATTCTTTAATTAAAGGTAGGTGGACTAATTTAAGATTGTTCATAAAATTGATACCTAGTTTTTCTTGATTTTTGTTAATTTGGTTTCAATTGATTTATGGAAAAAATATATATGAATTGGAATTTGAGTTTTGAATGGCCTGAATTTTGGGAAAAAAATCCCCAATTCCAATGGATTTGGAATTTGGATGCATATTTTGAAATTGATGGTATTTACGAATTCATTTGAAATTTGTTTGAGAAAAATAGATTAAATTGAAATGATAAAAACTATGATTGGTTTTGTATTGAAAGGGCATGAAATGCTGAAAACCACATGTTTTAGTTTTGAAATTGAATTGACATATTGAAACTGAAAATTAGTAAATTATTTTTTAAGTGATGTCTGACTTGAAATAATATTATTTACCCATTATTGATTGATTGGTTGAGAACATCTAATATTAGGTAGTTAGTGGGTTATTTGGGACAAGAACACTATGATATTAATTCCTTAGCAATAGTTTGATAATGAAAACTCTAAAAAAACCTATTTTGGCATATCTAATCCCTAATATGATGTTGATGAGTCCAATTTGACCCAATTCTAAGGGAAACCTATACACATACTTATCATGATCACTTATATGAAGAGTGTGAGGATCCTATAGTTGGAAACTATCGTACTATAGGTCAGATGATCATGGTTCTTGTTGTGATTATCTTGATTATATATTCAAGTGATTATATATTTTTTTCTTCATTCTAGATGATTCACCCACAAACCATTTTTTTTTGTATTTTCCAAATAGCCACTTTTTGGGTAAGTGGGAACCATACAAAAAGGGCCAGCTGTTCCTACATACCAACATCAACATAGACCAGTACACACCACATTCAACATTCAAAATTTAAACATTCAAATTTCAAAAAACAAAATTCAGAAAAACCGCCATAACCCACCTCGAGCCACGAGCAAACCCAGCGTAATCCACAAAATCAACCATCACGAGGAGACCTTGAACCAAATGTCTGGTCACGTCGCTGCCCACCGCCATCGTTAGTACCATCATCTCTCCGTTCACCGTCGGAGAAAGTAACCAGAAACATTCAACGATATCCAGTACATCTAGATCCATCACCAACCACGGAAACATCATCACCTTTCCGTCATCTATCATCCATTACAGAAACCAGAAACAAAAACACAGAAACGAAAAACAATCATCACCGATACAGGAAACATCGCCTTCAACGAGCAATACTCAATCAGATCAGCCGCAAAAGTGGGTGGAGGGAAAAAAACCAACACCGAAAACCAAAACAGACCGTGCGAGGAGCACCTTCAGCAGCCGAATCCCACCTCCCAAAGCCATTGAGGAACCACCGCTTCAAATCTTACTCGGAGAGAAGCAGATGGACTTTGAGGCCAGGGCAGGGATTTGAATTCCGAGGGTTCCGAACCAACACGGTGAAAAAAGATGAAAATCGGGGAAGAAACCCAGAGAGAACACGAGCAAGAGGAAAACGGGGAAGAACCCAAAAGAAACCAGGGAAGAAGCCCAAACCGAGACCAACTCGAAGAAAGGAGGGGGGAAATGGGGAAGACACCGATCAAAACCATAGCCACCGAACCTCAGTCCCAAAACCTATGTGATTCCATCGCTCCAGATCCGACCTAGAGTGGAGCAATGGAACGCAAGGTAAGAGCGTGGTAGCGGCACCCTAGGGTAAAACCGAAGCGAGGGGCGGAACTCTGGAACAGACCAACCGCGATAGAAAAAGGGGGATGAACCCTAGGAGAATCCATGGACGGGTCAGAGAGAGCCGAGGAAGACGAAACCCTCGTTTGGCACGGGAGAAACAGATGGAAAAGAGATGATATGGAAGGAGAGAAATCGATTTCTGCTGTTTGGTTATCCAACGTCGAACGAGAGAAATGCCAGAGGCTGGAAGGGAGGGAAATCGATTTCTCTCCCAAGCACGATTTCAACGGATTTGGAATCGTCCCAAAATCGGGACGATTCCCATGGAAATAGGCAATCTCGTTCCCATATTTTATATATTTCCTATATTGCCCTTAGATCTCTATATAAACAGCTAGACCTCACACTACCGCCCCATCTCACACTCCCGCTTCATCTCCGTCGTTCTTCCACTGTTATGATTATTTTATATTTGTGATTTGAATGCTATACGACCTTGTTGAATTTTTCTTTATTCATGTTTAATTTTTAAAAATGTTTGAGGTAGTTATGAAATATCTTGTGGAGTAGTTATAATATTTTTCTTGATGATTTATACACGCTCATTGTAATGAGAAATAAAATATATTTGTTTGATAAATTCAAAGTTGTGGTGCGTTGAATTTCATAAGAAAAAGATAAATATTTGTCTTATTCATGACTATATTAT
Source organism: Viscum album (assembly GCA_963277665.1). Lineage (NCBI taxonomy): Eukaryota > Viridiplantae > Streptophyta > Magnoliopsida > Santalales > Viscaceae > Viscum > Viscum album. The sequence continues at coordinate 603,429,433 of OY728148.1, forward strand.
TTTCTTGAATTAATATTTATATAAATGAACATATTTTTCATTATTAATAACAACAACAAACAATATTTTCATGGGAATCTAAATATTTTGTTCGATATAATTTATAAATAATAATTTTTCTAAGTTCAACATAATTTATAAATAATAATAACAATCAAATATAAATAATTTTGATACTGTGTATATAAATAATTTTGATTATAACTAATTATGCGTATATAAATAATCATAAATAATTTATAAATAATTCTGATTATAGAATTTTTTTAATATAAATAATTATGATTATCTTGAATTAATAGTTTATATAAATAATTTATAACTAATTTTGAATTAATAAATATTTTGAATTAATAACTATTTTGAATTAGTAATTATTTTGAATTAATAATTATTTTGAATTGATAAATTTTTTAATTAATAAATTTTTTAATTAATAATTTTGAATGTATAATTTTGATTACCTTGAATTAATAATTTTGAATTAATAAATTATATAAATAATTTTGATTATCTTTAGTTAATTTTTTTTTAAATTTTATAATTTGTATTAATATATGGTGGTAGGTGTGGTGTCCATGCAGATCTAATCGATATTGGTTTTTTATATTGAGCAAGTATGCCCTTTAATCCTATGTGTATGTGTTATTTTTTAATAAAGGTTATTTGTGTAATTTGCACCAAAACAGTTTCTTTTCTTTTCTTTTAAAAATTGTCACCAAACATGATGGAGAGAAATCTAAATCATTTCTTTTATTTTATTAAGTCATGGATCCAAACACAAGGAGAGAAATCATAATCATTTCTTTTCTTTTCTTTTCTTTTATAAACTATCAAATCTTTTCTTTTCTTTTACTAAAATATAACCAAACATAGTGGAAATGAAAGAAGAACCCAGGAGTGGAAAAGGTGTCGGCCAGAAACCCTAGAGCGGAGAAGGAAACGAAATCGAGCGCCCGAGGGAGAGGAGAGGGCCGGGGGAGTGCGGAGCCATTTTCCTTCACCTCATTCTAGATGATTTATATAATCTTTTTTATATACAATTTTTATTTAATCCATTGTTTGAAATGTTTTCTATCCTTTAAAATGAAAGCATGTTTTGTTTTGAATATGAAAATGATAAGATTACACACCCTATTTTATTTAAATTAAAATAATTAATTTGTTTATTATTATAGAACATGTTATAGAACACTTTGTGTGACACTACTGGGATACATTTTCCTTTCATCATTTGTATATTTCCTTCTACCATGTCCAAGCAAAGCAAAAGTTCCACTTGGAGGTGGTGGATGTTTTTTATCCTTTGGGATTGGAGTGATTTTCCTTTAGAATTTCTGTCTTTATGATATGTTTTATAATTATGTAATTCTTTGGGTTTTGTTATATCTATCCAAACTATGGTACTTTATCCTTTTAAATCATTGATAATACTGACTTGTATCTTTTTCTTATGTTTCTTTTTGGAAAATTCGTTCCCTCTTTTATCTTATGTGATGTAAAGTGATAGTCTCCAAACCATGGGGATTAGGAATTACCTTTTTGATATGTTAGTTCCATCTCATGTATCATGGTTTTAGGTTATCTAGTCTACTTTGTGACAGATTGGTATCTGAGGGAGTTTGATCATCCTTCCTTGATGTCAGTATACAATTTGGAGTATCTTGTTGGGACTTTGGAGGTATTAATGAGAAAGTGTCTAACCATCTCTCATAGTAACGAGCCTTAAGATACCATGGGTGGTTTTGTAAAAGCATCTTGAGGAATAATTTGATCTAATTATAGTATTTTACCTTCATTTTATTTATATTGGTTGAAATAAAAATATTATTTTCTTATCTGATGGGATTAATTTTCTCATTACTCTTGGATGAGTTATTGATCTAAGTAAGCTTCTTATGTCTCCAATATTGTTTTTGGTGTTTTTAGCATCATTCCTCTGAGAATAAATGTAAATAGACCATAGGAGAATATTCTGGTGAACTATAGTGAGTGGATCCTTCTATGGACCAAAACCTCATTGAGATTATTGTGTGTGTTTTCCAAGCTCTGGGATAGGCACCTGCACCCATTCCCATTCAAAATCTAATTACAGAACCTCAGAGGGATGGATCACAGAATCATGCTCAATATTTCCTTCACTAAAATCCACCAGGATTCCAATTCTCTAATGATCCTCAAGAGTCTATGGATTGGTTGATAAAGAAAAATATTTTATTTGATTTATTGGAAACTCTTAATTCGATTAAAGTGAAATGTGCCAACTTCAATCTAGAGGTACCTAGCAGGAGATAATGAGATTCAATGGTGATGACAAAGAAGCCTAAGGTTTTAGAGTGGAAGGACCTCGGGGTTATTTTCACCAACTATTTCTATCTAAATTATGCGGTTCTTGCTAAGGCTATGTGGTTTTCAAAGCATGAACATACTAACATGGTTGTGATGGAGTATGAAATATACTTTTTAAAGCTTGTGTAGTTTTCAATTGAGATTGAATCAAATGTTAAGATGAAGACTCAATATTTGGAGATGGTTCTTCAACCAGATATTCTATCTCCATTTTTTAAATGAATATTACATCTTATACTTCCATGCTAGATAGGGTATTGGTGGTTGAACTTGATCTGGATGGTAAGTCATGGTTGACGAGAGTTCTTTTTTTTCTCCCATTGGTAGTTCTATGATTTTCTTTAAAGGAAAGAGAAAAAATGATGAGTCTCATGGTGGATCTCGATAATAGGGTTCTTCAAGACCCCCTATAGTGAATGGAAGAGTCCATTTTAATTGCTACTAGTGTGGTAAGGCTGGAAATTCGAAATGGGTTTGCACTGAGGAACATAAGATCTTCTGTTCCTACAGACACTCATGAAACTTGCCAATTTTTGTTTTATATTTCCTACCCCAAATAGTGGAACATTCTCATAAAAACCTAAAATTACAATGACACAATCAGATGATTCAAGATCAAATGGGTTCTGGCCACATGAATTTAGAACGAAGCTTCTTCATGTAGTGGAAGAGTTATAGAGAAATAAGATACATTTCCAGTGACCGTGAGAGGTACTTCCACTATAAATTCATCTTTAATGGCTATTTTATTTTATACTGGTGTATCTCACTCATTTATATCAACTTGAATTTTGGAATTTCTAAATATTCAGAAAAATATTTCTTCTTATGTGATGGATATTGCTATTCCCATTAGAATGAAGAGAAAATAGGCCATCTATTGTTCTTATTACATTTTCTCTTTATCAAATATCGAGCTTACTTGGAATTTTCTAGTTCTCTACATGAAACCTCTTGAATTCATTTTTGGGATGGATTGGATTATTTATAATAAGGCCCAAATTGACTACTATATTTAACGAATCTCATTTACTGTGCCTGATGGGGTGATTTGTACCTTTCAGGGAGAATGAAAACAAGGTCATGTAGATTTAGACCTTCTTATCCAAAGTTGGGGAAATTAATATATGTTTTAATTTTTTATCTAGAGTGAGAGTCTTTGAGAAATGATCTCCCTATAGTTTTCATCAATTTTCCCAATGTGTTTCCTTCTGTTTTTATGGTTTTCACCATTAAGAGAGGTAGAAATTTCTATTGATTTATTGAATGGTACTCAACCAATGTTTATTTATTCTCACTATACGGAAGCATATAAAATGAAAGGGTTGAATAATTATCTAGATGATATATGATAGAAAGGATTTATATTCCCGAGTGTGTCACCTTAGGTGGTGCCTATTCTATTTTCTAAGAAAGTTGATGGGACACTTCACCTTTTTGTTGATTAATAGAAACTCAACCGAGTAGTAGTAGAGAACAAGTATCTATCTCCAAATATTGATGATATTTTTGACCAGTTGAAAGGTGTGAAGTGGTTGTTGAATATGTACCTTTGATATAGTTATCACTAGTTTAGAATAAAAGAATTTTAATTTCAAAAAAACTGCCTTCAGGAGTAGGTATAGCCATTATGAGTATCTTGTTATGAAATTTGGATTAACCAATTATCCTGTAGTATTTATTGTGTTAATGTATAGGGTCTTCCATGAGTATCCTGATACGTTCGTGGTAGGCTGTTTGGATGAAATTTTTGTTTACTCTACGTTTGAGGACGATCACGTGCTTCATTTGAGAGCAGTTTTGGAAATGTTGAGAAATAACTGAATCTATGAAAAGATAATGAAATGTGATTTCTGGATTTATAAAGGGAATTTATTGGTACATGTGGTGTTAGAACATGGTATTACAGTAAATCCTAATAGGGTTAAGGTTTTTATGACATATGAGCAACCAAGAATTGTTTTTGAGATTCATAGATTCATGGGTTTTTTGGGGGTATTATCATTGTTCTGTAAAGTATTTATCGAAGTTTGCTTCTCCTATGACCACTCACACTTAGAAGTGGGTGAAGTTTTCTTGGGATGATAAATGTCAGAATTCTTTTATTGAGATGAAATGTCTTTGACTTTTTCACCAGTGTTGGATCCTATAGAGGTTATGCAGGGCTATATGGTCTTCTTTGATGCATCAGGTTCACGTTTTGGTTGTGTCCTTTTATAGGGTGGTCACATGGTGGACTATGGTTCTCAATAGGTTAGGCCACACAAGAGGAATTATCCAACCGATTACCTTGAACTCACTACCGTGATGCATAATCTTAAGAGTAGGTGACACTAGATTTTCATAGAAAGGTTTACCGTGTATTCTAACTACAACATCTTGAGTTATATCTTCTCACAAAAAGATTTGAATAACTGATAGAGGAATTGGGTGAAGTACCTAAAGTCTTTTGATTTTGATATTTCTTATACCCCAGGGAAAGAGAATTTCATTGCTGATTCTTTGAGAAGGAAACTTTTGACCCAGGACATGAATGAATCACTAGAATAGTGAAAATTGATGGCTCTTTTTGTATAATTTCATATTGGAGTTCGGGAAATAGGGTCAGAGGTCGTCTTTCCTGGTGTTTAGTTTACATATTCTCTTCTCAAGATGATTCTTCAGGAGCAACATCATGATGATTAATTCAAAATCATTAAGGACTCTATTTATTGGGGGAGACCATAGTTGAGTGTTTATTCTTTAAATAGGGTATTATATGCTTATAGAATTGGTTTTTTGTGACTTTATTCATGAAAAATCTGTGATAGGGGACTTCCATAATTCCAAGTGGACTATTCCTACATGAACTACAATGATGTTCTATGACATGTGGAGAAACTTCTCGGGGCCAGTTTTGAGATAGGTCATTACTGAATTTGTTTCTCAATACTATACTTTCCAACAGGTCAAGTTCGAGCATCATATACCTTCAAGTATTCTTCAACCACTTCCAGTGCCAACTTGGAAGTGTGATGAGATTTCTATGGACTTTGTGGTTGGGTTTCCATGTACCCTTTGAAAGAAGAATGTGATAAGGGTTGTGATCTATCGTATGAAGAAATAAACTCACCTTACACTACGGGAAAAATGTGTATTTGCGACGGGTTATTTGCGACGGGGATAAATCCCGTCGCAAATAGCCCCGTTAAAAACTTATTTGCGACGGGGGTATTTGCCCGTCGCAAATAAGTAGTCTTTTGCGACGGGTTAGCTTTCCCCGTCGCAAAAGAACTGGCGCGGTTTGCACGCCAAATCGCGGGAAACGTATTTGCGACGGGCGGTTATTGCCCGTCGCAAATAACTGGCAGCGGTAAAAGGTATTTGCGACGGGAATATTCCCCCGTCGCAAATAGTATGTCGGCAGGTTGTTATTTGCGACGGGACCCGTCGCAAATAACTATTTAACCGTTGACCGTAATAAATGATGGCTAAGGTATTTGCGACGGGCTACCCATCGCAAATGGACCCGTCGCAAATAATCTAACCTATAAATACCCTCATCCGTTTTTTTCAATTCATTCTCAAACTCCATCTTCTCCTTCTCTCAAAATTCTATTTCTAGAGTTCAGCGTTTCTCAAGTTTAATTTTTTTCTCCGGAGTTGATATTGAAGTTTTCAAGAACGATCAGAGATCAACCTCAGATCAATTTTCAAGGTATTTATGTTCATTTTAATTTAATATTTATTTTAAATTTTTTATTAGTTTCAATTATTCTTAATTAGTTGTAATTTAATTATGTTTACATTGTTTTGTTACTTAATAAATTTAAATTATTAGTATTGTTCATAGTTAATGGTAATTAGGAATAATTAGTAATAATTTTCAATAATTAAGAATAAATATTAATAATTAGTAATAAATACCAATAATTAGAAATAATAACATTATTACATTATTAGTATATTTTATTATTAATATTAAAATAATATAATTTTTTATATTATATACAATTCTCTTTTCATCTGTGTGTTTTCTGTCTCCACATGTATTATTTGTATGTGCAGACAGAAAACACACAGATGAAAGGAGAATTGTATATAATATAGAAAATTATATTATTTTAATATTAATAATAAAATATACTAATAATGTTATTATTCCTAATTATTGGTAATTATTCCTAATTATTGGTAATTATTCATATAATTACTAATAATTAAGAATAATTACCAATAATTAGCAATAATTAGGAATAATTAGTAATAATTAGTAATAATTACCAATAATTAATAATAATTACCAATAATTAGTAATAATTACCAATAATTAGTAACACTTACCCATAATTAGTAATAATTAACAATAATTAGTAATAATTAGTAATAATTATCAATAATTATCAATAATTAGTAATAATTACTAATAATTACCACTAATTAGTAATAATTAGGAATAATTACCAATAATTAGTAATAATTAGGAATAATTAGTAATAATTAGTAATAATTAGTAATAATTAGGAATAATTAGTAATAATTACCAATAATTCGTAATAATTACCAATAATTAGTAACAATTATCAATAATTACCGATAATTACCAATAATTAGGAGTAATTATCAATAATTAGGAGTAATTACCAATAATTAGGAATAATTACCAATAATTAGTAATAATTACAAATAATTAGGAATAATTACCAATAATTGCCAATAATTAGTAATAATTACCAATAATTAGTAATAATTACCAATAATTCGTAATAATTAACAATAATTAGTAATAATTAACAATAATTAGTAATAATTACCAATAATTAGGAATAATTACCAATAATTACCAATAATTACTGATAATTAGTAATAATCAGTAATAATTAGGAATAATTATCGATAATTAGTAATAATTAGTAATAATTACCAATAATTAGTAATAAATAGTAATAATTAGTAATAATTACCAATAATTAGTAATAATTACCAATAATTAGTAATAATTACCAATAATTTGTAATAATTACCAATAATTAGTAATAATTACCAATAATTACCGATAATTAGTAATAATTACCGATAATTAGGAATAATTACCGATAATTACCAATAATTAGTAATAATTAACAATAATTAGTAATAATTACCAATAATTACCCATAATTACCAATAATTACCCATAATTACCGATAATTACCCATAATTAGGAATAATTACCAATAATTAGTAATAATTACCTATAATTAGTAATAATTACCATTAATTACCGATAATTAGTAATAATTACTGATAATTAGGAATAATTACCGATAATTAACAATAATTAGTAATAATTAACAATAATTAGTAATAATTACCAATAATTACCCATAATTACCAATAATTACCCCTAATTACCGATAATTACCAATAATTAAGAATAATTACCAATAATTAGTAATAATTACCAATAATTAGTAATAATTACCAATAATTAGTAATAATTACAAATAATTACCAATAATTGGTAATAATTACCAATAATTAGTAATAATTAGGAATAATTAGTAATAATTACCAATAATTAGTAATAATTAGTAATAATTACCAATAATTAGTAATAATTACCAATAATTAGGAATAATTACCAATAATTACCAATAATTATCGGTAAATAGTAATAATTAGTAATAATTAGGAATAATTACCAATAATTAGTAATAATTAGTAATAATTAGTAATAATTAGTAATAATTACCAATAATTCGTAATAATTACCAATAATTAGTAATAATTAGTAATAATTACCAATAATTAGTAATAATTACCGATAATTAGTAATAATTAGTAATAATTAATAATAATTACCAATAATTAGTATTAATTACCAATAATTAGTAATAATTACAAATAATTACCAATAATTAGTAATAATTAGTAATAATTAGTAATAATTACCAATAATTAGTAATAATTACTAATAATTAGTAATAATTAGTAATAATTACCAATAATTAGTAATAATGACCAATAATTAGTAATAATTACCAATAATTTGTAATAATTAGTAATAATTAGTAATAAATAGTAATAATTAGTAATAATTACCAATAATTAATAATAATTACCAATAATTAGTAATAATTAGTAATAATTTCCAATAATAAGTAATACTTAACAATAATTAGTAATAATTACCAATAATTAGGAATAATTACCAATAATTACCAATAATTACGGGTAAATAGTAATAATTAGTAATAATTAGGAATAATTACCAATAATTAGTAAAAATTAGTAATAATTACTAATAATTAGTAATAATTAGTAATAATTAGTAATAATTACCAATAATTAGTAATAATTACCAATAATTAGTAATAATTAGTAATAATTACCAATAATTAGTAATAATTACCAATAATTATTAATAATTAGTAATAATTAATAATAATTACCAATAATTAGTATTAATTACCAATAATTAGTAATAATTACCAATAATTACCAATAATTAGTAATAATTAGTAATAATTCATAATAATTACCAATAATTAGTAATAATTAGTAATAATTAGTAATAATTACCAATAATTAGTAATAATTAACAATAATTAGTAATAATTACCAATAATTCATAATAATTACCAATAATTAGCAATAATTACCGATAATTACCAATAATTAGTAATAATTACCAATAATTAGTAATAATTTCCAATAATTACCAATAATTAGTAATAATTAGTAATAATTACAAATAATTAGTAATAATTACCAATAATTAGTAATAATTACCAATAATTAGTAATAATTACCAATAATTAGTAATAATTAGTAATAATTAGTAATAATTAGTAATAATTAACAATAATTAGTAATAATTACCAACAATTAGGAATAATTACCAATAATTACCAATAATTACCGGTAAATAGTAATAATTAGTAATATTTAGTAATAATTAGTAATAATTAGTAATAATTACCAATAATTAGTAATAATTATGAATAATTAGTAATAATTACCAATAATTAGTAATAATTACTAATCATTAGTAATAATTAGTAATAATTAGTAATAATTAGTAATAATTACCAATAATTAGTAATAATTAACAATAATTAGTAATAATTACCAATAATTAGTAATAATTACCAATAATTAGTAATAATTACCAATAATTAGTAATAATTACCAATAATTAATAATAATTACCAATAATTAGCAATAATTACCGATAATTACCAATAATTAGTAATAATTACCAATAATTAGTAATAATTACCAATAATTAGTAATAATTACCAATAATTACCAATAATTAGTAATAAATAGTAATAATTACCAATAATTAGTAATAATTACCAATAATTAGTAATAATTACCAATAATTAGTAATAATTATCAATAATTAGTAATAATTAGTAATAATTAGTAATAATTAGTAATAATTAACAATAATTAGTAATAATTACCAATAATTAGTAATAATTACCAATAATTACCAATAATTACCGGTAAATAGTAATAATTAGTAATAATTAGTAATAATTAGTAATAATTAGTAATAATTACCAATAATTAGTAATAATTACCAATAATTAGTAATAATTAGTAATAATTAGTAATAATTAGTAATAATTAGTAATAATTACCAATAATTAGTAATAATTAGTAATATTTAGTAATATTTAGTAATAATTACCAATAATTAGTAATAATTATCAATAATTTGTAATAATTAGTTATAATTAATAATAATTACCAATAATTAGTATTAATTACCAATAATTAGTAATAATTACCAATAATTACCAATAATTAGTAATAATTAGTGATAATTAGTAATAATTACCAATAATTAGTAATAATTAGTAATAATTAGTAATAATTAGTAATAATTATGAGTAATTAGTAATAATTAACAATAATTAGTAATAATTACCAATAATTAGTAATAATTACCAATAATTAGTAATAATTACCAATAATTACCCATAATTACCGATAATTACCAATAATTAATAATAATTAGAAATAATTACCAATAATTAGGAATAATTACCAATAATTATTAATAATTAGTAATAATTACCAATAATTAGTAATAATTAGTAATAATTACCAATAATTAGTAATAATTAGTAATAATTAGTAATAATTAGTAATAATTACCAATAATTAGTAATAAATAGTAATAATTAGTAATAATTAGTAATAATTACCAATAATTAGTAATAATTAACAATAATTAGTAATAATTACCAATAATTAGGAATAATTACCAATAATTACCGGTAAATAGTAATAATTAGTAATAATTAGTAATAATTAGTAATAATTAGGAATAATTACCAATAATTAGGAATAATTACCAATAATTAGTAATAATTAGTAATAATTACCAATAATTAGTAATAATTATTAATAATTAGTAATAATTACCAGTAATTAGTAATAATTACCAATAATTAGTAATAATTACCAATAATTAGTAATAATTACCAATAATATTAGTACTATGAAAATAATAAAAATTTATATAATATTAAAATTATCAATATTTTTAACAGGTTTTGCTTTATTCTCAACATATTTAATTCTTAAAGGGTCAATTTTTAGGTCTATCTCAATAAAAAGTTTGCGTCAGTCGTGTATGATGTAAACTCTATAATTATCCTAGCTTGAGTGTTTTTTCTAACAAATTATTCAAAACTAGTAATGCTTGTATATTTTATAGAAAAATATGGAACAACGAGGTTGTCAACAATCATTACTAGGTGACCGCATATGGATAAATCAACGTAGAAATCCAAACGGTTCTGGTTTAAATCCAGTATATGTAGAGGGTGTGGAGACTTTTTTATCATTTGCGGCATCAAATCCAGAATTTGTTTCAGAAGGCAAAATAAAATGCCCTTGTAGAAAATGTGCATTAAGAACGTTTGCCACGTTTGACAAAGTGGGGGAACATCTCTTGCGTTTTGGTTTTCAACCAGATTATGTTTTTTGGTATCAACACGGTGAATGCAGTTCTAGAGCAGGTGATACCAACTTGATTCCGGATCCATCCCGGTTTCAAGATTTAGTACATGATGTTGTAGGTTCATCTGTTCAACATACAGAAACTCTGGCTGATATAGCTTCAAATCCTGAGTTGGAACCATCTGAATTTTATGAGTTGTTGAGGTCTATTGAGGATGCATTATATCCTGGCTGCAAGATGAGCAAATTAGAAGCAGTTGCAAAATTTATGGCTATCAAATCAGATAACGGAATGTCAAACACATGTTTTGACCAGATATTTTCTTTGCTTAAAACACTATTACCCGAATGAAATGTTTTACTTGTAAATTACTTTGAGAGTAAGAGGCTGGTTCGAAATTTGGGACTTACTTGTCAGAAGATTCATGCATGTTCAAATGACTACATTTTATATTCTGGGGAAAATGAGTCGTTGGATAGTTGTCCCACATGTGGGCAACTGAGATATAAAGAAGGACAACACGGGAAGTCTGGTTTGATTCCTATAAAACAGTTGATATATTTTCCTCTTACATCTAGACATCATCATTTATTCATGTCTAAGAATACAGCGACAATGATGTCATGGAATAAAGAGAATATTTCAACCGATAAAATCTTGAATCATCCAACCGATGGTGATTCATGGAAACATTTTGATAGAGTGCATCCATCCTTTGCTTTAGAAGCTAGAAATGTTCGAATGGGCCTTTCCACTGATGGTTTCTGTCCGTTTGGATCTTATGGTAGTCAATATTCATGTTGGCCTGTTTTTTTTAACTCCATACAATTTACCTCCATAGATGTTGATGAAGGAGCCATATATCTTTTTGACTTTACTAATTCCAGGACATCCGAAGAAAAATATTGATGTTTATTTGAAACCATTGATTGATGAATTAAATTTATTGTGGAGTACTGGTGTCAGTACATATGATGTTGCAACGAAACCGAATTTCATACTGAGAGCAGCATTGATGTGGATAATTAGTGACTTCCCGGCTTATGGGATGTTATCTGGCTGGAGTACACATGGTCAGAAATCATGTCCTTACTGTATGGGAGAGAACAAAGCATTTATGCTCATTCATGGAAAGAAACCTTGTTATTTTTACTGTCATTGCAGATTTCTTCCAGCTGATCATCCTTTTTGCAGAAACAAATCTCATTTCAGAAAAGAAATAGTTGAAAGGGATGGACCTCCAAAAATTCTATCATGTTCGGAGTTAAAATCAGTTGTATTTTCATTACCTCCCATCACTTTTGGTCGCACAATAAACCAACAGAAAATTTCTGGTTTTGGGAAAGAACACAATTGGATTAAACGTAGCATATTTTGGGATTTTCCATATTGGTCTGATTTGTTGGTCCGACACATGTTAGATGTCATGCATATTGAGAAGAACTATTTTGATAATTTGTTTCATACAGTTTTGGATACACCAGGAAAGAGAAAAGACAATGTAAATGCACGTTTAGAACTTGCCCAAATTTGCAGGCGTCCAGAATTGAAACTGTTTGAGAATGTCAGAACAGAAAGGTTACTGAAACCAAAAGCAACTTATACACTGTCTAAAGAAAACCGTTTATTATTTTGTCAGTGGATTGCAGATTTGAGACTTCCAGATGGTTGTGCTTCCAATTTGGGTAGATGTGTAAATAATGGTCATATTACTGGATTAAAAAGTCATGATTGTCATGTTATAATGGAAAGACTTCTACCCATTAGATTAAGAGGTCTGTTGAATTCTATGATTTGGGATTCCATAACAGACATGTCTCATTTTTTTTTGGGAAATTTGTGCAGCTACAGCAGATTATGATGCTCTAGGAAAACTTGAAAAAGATGTTGTTGTAATTATATGTAAACTGGAAAAAATATTTCTGCCGTCTTTCTTCAACTCAATGGAACATTTGATGTTAAATTTGCCATATGAAGCCAAATGTGGAGGTCCAGTACAGTTTCGATGGATGTGCCCATTTGAAAGATGCATGAAAAAATTGAAAATAAAAGTACGTAATAAAGCATCTGTTGAAGGATCTATTGCAGAAGCTTATTTGCAAGAGGAAATATCTTTTTTCTGCTCTCATTATTTTGAATCTGAGTATCCTTAAAAACACAACCGAATGGGACGGAACGAGAGGAATATTGATGAAATCAACAATCAATTATTTGTTTTCAACCAGCCAGATCTTGGTTTTGGTGGAGTTTATGAACGCTGGCTTTCAGATGATGAACATCATAGAGCTCATATGTATGTTCTGCTCAACTGTGAAGAGACGACATCAGTTGTACTGTAAGTGTTTATATCACTTATTCTATCATTTATGTTACAGTAAATAACTTTGGTTTTTATAGGTTGTATGATAATCATATCAAGAAACAAATTCCACAAATTACACCAGCTGCTCTCGAAGAACGTCGACTGAAAAATTTCTCTCAGTGGTTTCAAAAACTGGTAACATAAATTCTTTATCTTTTAGCAACTCATTCAATGTATAGTTTACTATATTGATAATTATTTCACAAATTTTCAGGTGTCTCTACATGCTGATAAAATTGACAAACGACTGTGTGTATTGAGTAACCCACCTTCCAAACTTGTTAAAACTTATAATGCATATGTGGTGAATGGATTTCGATTTCACACACATGCATATGGGGAATCGAAAAAAACAACGAACAATGGAGTTAGCTTGAGAGGATCTCATCATCGAGAAAATGAAGTTGACTTTTATGGCATACTTGATGAAATCATTGAACTCTGTTATCTTGGACAACATTACATAACCATGTTCAAATGTCGGTGGTTGGATACAGAGAGAGGCGTGCGTGTTCATCCGACTCATGGAATCATCGATATTAAATGTAAAAGTGTTCTCGCAGTAAATGAACCATTCTTATTGGCTCAACAGGCACATTAAGTTTATTACGCAAAGTACTGTGCTACATCAAGAGACTTGACTGATTGGTGGAGTGTAATAAAAATCAAAATTCGAGACAATCAGTTTAGTCAAAGTGAATGTGCTTTCACTGATGTGCAAATAATTGAAGTTTTTCAAGAGAGTACTCAAAATCAATCTTTTTTACAAAGAGACATGAGTATCGATGAAGAAACCCCACATTTAAGAGTCAGTGATGACGATGATGTTAATGATGTCACATATGAATTTGAAATGGTAAGAGATGAAGCAACTGTAACTCGAATGGATATCGATGATGTTGAGGAGGAATATGAAGATGACATTGACATATATGAAGATGATGATGAAGATGAACACTGATAGAATTCCATGGTATTTATATACAATCATAATATGTATATATGTATATATAATAGTAATTATCAATTATTTTCTAACAACATTAACATTTTCTATTTCATATGGATGACACCACATTTCATGAGTTGGCAGATGCTGACCTACCTTTCGATGCGGATGAGTTGCTGGAAGATGACCCTCAGCCTGCAGGCGCTCCAGGGAGTACGCGGAGGGGGCACGGTCTTGTATGATTGATGATTCCTGACCCCGTCCCCGAGCGATGTCCACGTCTTGGGTTTGATCCACGCACACGGAGGTGTGATAACCTGTGTGATAACTTGTGGATTTGACTAAGATTTCATTAATCTTTTCACATAATAAATTTTTATTATTTTTACAGTTTTCCGCATATAGCAGTCGGACAGGGAAGCGCTATTTTGCGCAACTATTTCTCTCAGCCGTGGACCACATGGGAGCAGATTCCCATTGATGTGCATCAGGCCATGTTCGACCATTGGTTGGCACATACGTAAATAAATAATTTTTATTTTGAAAATTATTTCATTTCTAACTTGATATTTTGATTTATTTGTAGGGTTTATGGTATCCGATCAAGGATACCATGCGTGACGCCATCCACGAGGCATGGGAGGTGGCCATGCGTGATCGCCTTCGTCAGTTTTTGCACAATTTAAGAAAAGCTTCCATGAAGAAAGCATGAGTGTCAGATTTTGACGAGTCATGTAGAGCACACCGACCAGAGTACATTTCATCTCATGTATGGGATGGATTATGTGCGCACTGGTTGAGTGGTGCCTTTTAGAGGAGATCATCGGTCGGGAGGCAGAATCGGGGGAGACAGGAGGTGACTCATCGAGCTGGGAGTCGTTCTTTCAGTACTCATAGACAGCATCTGGTACGTACATTATTTATAAATATTTTATATAACTATAAATATTAACAGTTTATTTTTTATTCTTATAGGCTGTCGAGCACCCCGATATTACGGAGTACGACGTATATCGGAGGATGTATAGTGATCCTGCTACTGGGGAGCTCAGAGGTGATCGTCAGCATCACATCGTGGTCAGTATTATTTGTTTTCAAGTTTAAAAATTAACTGCATATAATATATTCACAATTTTAATTTAAAATTGCAACTACAGGAGTCATATAAGGCCGCAACGTCACAGGCCCGGCTTGAGAGTCAGGACGAGTCATCAGATCAGACCACTGGCCATCAGTTTGATGAGGCGGCATGGATGCAGGCCACCCAGTATGCCTTCGAGAAGGGCCAGGTAGTTGGTATCAGCTCTCGACTGACTCCCAGAGATTATTATGGCAGTGCTGCGATGTCGGCGTCCAGCTCGAGAGGAGCACGTGCATCTTCTTCTGCTACACAGTATGAGGATCAGTTGCGATCTCAGAATGCACTGATATAGAGTCTCCGATAGGAGCAGGAGCAGATGCGTCAGCAGCATGAGGAGGAGCATCGACGCCAGCAGCAGCTGTACGAGGAGCAGACGAGTCGGTGGCAGCAGCAGAATCAGGAGCAGATGGAGTATATGCGCCGACTCACTCATGCTTTATGGATGGAGTTTCCTCTACCACCATCTGCAGATCCCCCCTCCCCCCTCCTTCAGATTAGAGTTTGTTTTTATGTTTTAAAATTTGTGAAATCAAAATATGATTTTTTTTCTATTCGTAGTTTCTGTCTCATTATAAAATATTAATAATATTATATTTTGAAATAACAATTTTAATATGAATAATAATATTATTTCTATTTTATAATATTAAATTTTATATATATATTAAAATTTTATAATATTATAATTTAATTATATTTTTTTGTAATACTTGAATTATTTTAATATTTGAATGTAAAATAATTCTATTATTTTTATATTAATTAAAATAACTTATTAATATTTTTTTATTTATGAATTATAATTCTAATATTATTATATTAATTAAATCATTTATTAATATTCTATTATTTTTTATTTTTGAATTATAATTCTATTATTATTATATTAATTAAAATAATTTATTAATAATTTATTATTTTTATTTGTGAATTATAATTCTATTATTATATTAATTAAAATCATTTATTAATATTTTATTATTTTTTATTTTTGAATTATAATTGGATTATTATTATATTAATTAAAATAATTTATTAATAATTTATTTATTTTTTATTTTTTTATAGTATTTGCGACGGGATACTATGCTCGTCGCAAATAGTATTATTATTATATGCATTAAAATAATTTATTAATAGTTTTTTTTTAATTATAGTTTTTGCGACGGGTCCCGTCGCAAAAACTATTTGCGGTGGGCCCGTCGCAAAAGGTATTTGTGACGGAGCCCGTCGCCATTACTATTTGAAAAGTTTTTTACAAATATACGGAGTACTATTTGCGACGGGGAGAATTCCCGTCGCAAAAAAAGGCTTTAGCGACGGGCCCGTCGCAAATAATTGTTGTTGCGACACCGTTTTCAGCAAAGGGCCATTTGCGACGGGCCCCCGTCGCAAAAATCCATTTGCGACGGGATCCCGTCGCAAATGACCCGTCGCAAATACCTATTTTTCTAGTAGTTTTGTACCCATTTATGATACAAAAATGTTGAGGAGATGGAAAATCTATATGTAAAAGTGATTTTACATTTGCATGAAGTTTCATATGATAGAGATACATGTTTTTCATATCATTTTTTGAGAGTATTTTAAAAGGCAATGGGATCTCAGGTTATTTGAGTATGACATAACATCCCTTGATAGATTTAAAAAAAGTGTGGTCTATAAAAATTCTTGAGGATATGTTTTGTGCCTACGTTCTTGACTTTGGTGGAGCTTGGGATGACCATTTGGGAATTTTTGAGTTTGCTTATAATAATGATTACCAGTCTGCAATTAGAATGGATCCTTTTGAGGTATTGAATAGATGGCCTTATAAATCAATGTTTTGTTGGTCAGAGACTGGAGAAACTTCCTTGGTTGGGCTGAGTTTGGTCCAAGATACAATATTTAAGATTTAGTTGAATCATTAGAGAATTTTGTTGAAAAACATCTGGTATAAATCTTATGTTGATCATCATCGTAAATCGTTGGAGTTTTCGTCTGGTGACAAAGTGTTCTTAAGAGTTTTACTGAGCTTGGTTCATCGATATCTTAGGAGGCAAGGAAAGAGTGCTCTTCATTTTTAGTACCTTTTTGTGGTTGGTGAACAGGTGAGGAAATTGGATTACCATTTAGAACTTCTACCGTAGTTGACGTCGATACATAATGTGCTCCATGTATCTCAACTATGAATGTATCTTTCTGACTCATCACATGTCATGATTTGGGAGGATATTGATGTTGAGATTGATTTATCCATGAGTGAGAATCCAATTGAGATAGTTGATTCTAAGACAAAGGTACTTCATGGGAAGACAATACATTTAGTCCCTATGTTATGGTGGAATTCTTATTATTCACATGAGATGTGGGAGCATGTGGCACAGATGAGAGATTAGTGCCCTCATCTCTTTGATATGGAAAATTCTTAACATGCTTTCTAGGGATAAAAAGTTTATATAGTGGGGATGTGGTAACACCATGATACTTTTTTTCAGGTACTCTATGACCCTTATTTTGATCATTTTGTGGTTGAGGCTTATCTTGGGTTGTTTTAGGATAATATATAACTTTTTGGAGGTTTTATTGGTTGTGCACAGTGGGGGAATGGTTTTTCTAAACCATAAACCCCTATAATGTAAACTATGAACCATGGATTGTGAGGGTATACACGTTTGGTGCATGTTTTGAAAAACTATGCACCCACCTTGTTGAAATTGTTCGCCTTGGATAGTGAGTCCGTAGGGGGTGCACAGTTAGGCGACATTGTTAGTCTTACTATGTGGCCCTCTTAAGGGAACCATGCATGCATTAGTTTTTTATTTCAAAAAATTATTTTAAATTCAAAAAACCCCCGGTTTAACCCTCACTCGACCTAAATTGATTTCCTTGGAGAGGAGGGCTCTCTAGAAGTGATTTTGGAACCACTAAACCCTTTCCTTGGTGGATCAAATCATGGAGGATCTTGTTGTATCTCCTTTGGGTAAGTGAATATCCTCTCGTGTTTATTCTCTCATTCTCTCTTTCTCTCCTCCTTACGAAGTGTTAGATCATTGTTTTGTTGATGGGTATAATCTATGATTAATTTAATCTTGATTCTAGGTACATTTTCTTGAGTTTGATTGCCTTTATTCCTCATTGGTGTTTCCCGTTGCAGGTGTTGTGCATTGTGATTCTTTGATTAAAGGTAGGTGGTTCCCTTTAAGATTGGACATATAATTTATACCTTTTTTATTGATTTGTTTGAAATAGATTTCAATTGATTTATGAAAAAAAATTGGTGTGAATTGGAATTTTAATTTGGAATGGAAAAAAATTGAGGGGGGGGGGGGACCCCAATTACAATGGAATTGGAATTTGGGTGCATATTTTGAAATTAATGGATTTTATGAATTTATTTGAGAAATTTTTGAGAAAAATTGAATAAATTGAAATGATAAAAATATATGATTGGTTTTATATTGAAAAGGCATGGAAGGATGAAAAACCAATGTTTTGGTTTTGAAATTGAATTGGAATATTGAAACTCAAAATTAGGAAATTGATTTTTAAATGATGTTTGATTTTAAATGAGATGATTTTCCCACTATTTATTGATTGGTTGAGAATATGTGAGCCTGGGTAGTTTGTTGGTAATTTAGGATAAGCACAGTAGGATTTTGATTCCCTATCAACGGATTAATGATGAAAACTATAAAAAAATTAAAGTTCAGAATATAATATCCTCTATGGGATGGTGATGAGACATATTCAGCCTAATAGTGAGGGACATGTGTACAAATAATTGTTTTTTCTCACTAATATGATAAGTGTGAGGATCATATTGTCTAAAACTATGATAAATATGCTTTTATTACAAACTTAAACCTAATTTATTACATAAAACATTCACTTGATACAACATGGAAGATCGATAGGTCTAGTGTCTTTGGGGATTAGGAACATTACATAACAACTTAAAACATTAAATACAACATCTTTAATGAAAAATTCCTTCACATGACCACAATATTCCCTCGTACTTAGCATTGGATGGGATACCCTGAGGATATGCATAAGAAAAGGGTGAGTGATAAATCCCAGTAAGGGAATAATCATGGAATAACATGAGGAATACAATACATGTTAGACAATATTCATATCAATAGAGCACAAAATAAGCATAGAAATAAAGGCATGATAAATCATGACAATCATAACATGGAAATGTGGCAACAACACTTAACATGGAATTAGCATGAGCTAAGGATCATTGCACATGGAGCATGAGTAAATCCTCATTGAACTTGAAGCACGAGTAAATCCTAATTGTACTTGAATTATCATGGGTCAAAACCCATTTCACATGACATATCATGATACTATACTTTACCCAATGCATTGGAGCGCTATCAGGGTGCACCCTTCTTAAACATTTCATTTCATGCATAAGTGTACCACATGGATCATAAAACATTGAATCATTAAACATAATCATTTATTCAATGATAAAAGAATGTGTAATACATACTTTAAACTCTTTAAACAATAAGTAATTGTGTATAAAGGTGAATACCCTCGATAGAGAAATGAGCATGGTATTCACTACACAATGACTTTGGCTTGGAAAAACGTGGTGCAATTTCTGCAGTATAACGACGTGAAATAAGAACTCATAAAAACGATTGATGAGATAGAAATGGGTGGATCATAATATTTACATGACATGTGCATGAAGGGGGTCATAAATATACATGTCCCAACAAATTTAATGCAATTTAGATTCATGATACAAAAGAAATGCTTGAATGTAAATGAGGAGAGAGAAATTTCTTTCAGAATTTCGGCATAATAACGAGTGTACATGGGAGGAATTTGATGAGAGAAAAAGGGGTATACCATAATTAAAAACTAAAACTAGAAGTATTGGGGAGGTTAAAAACAACACCCCGACATTTATAATTGAAATTAAAAGTGCATAACAGCTTAAAGAATATTGGACAAAAAATGAGAAAGGAAAAAAAAACCTTACTTGGAAGTGTGCTTCCAAAGGCTTGAGAGAGGCTTGAGAAAGGCTTCTTGGGAGATTGGGGAACCTTGGGAGGATTCTAGGGAGAGTAGGTATGAGGTTGGACGAACTCCAAAGGCTTTTACTGAGGAGAAAGTGGGAGCTTGGGTGGGTTTATATAGGAAAGTTGAGGGAATTATTTATTATTTAGGGTTGGGACACCTCACATTAAACTAATTAAAACCACAAACCCGCCCATGGTTTTTTCCCATGGTTTTTTCCAAAGGGTAGTGGAAAATATATTTTATAAGGCCAAAGTCCTAAATTCTTAAAATAATGGGGTTGCTTTTGTGGAGGTGAGTCACACTCCCAAGAAAAACAATTTAAAAAGACAAGATGTCTAATAAGCCTTGAAGGGTCCATTAATGCTTTGTAAAATAAGTAAAACAAACCCAAAATCACATTATTTTAATATTAAAACATATATTGGCAGAAAATAAGGCTTATAGTATTTTATTACATCACTATTTGGTCATTATTATGTCATAAAACACATTATATATTTAAACGGTATTTCATTTTTACCCAAAAATTTGAGTGTCTCAGAAAATTATGAAAAATTCACCATTGGATAATTTCAACGTCCTGATTCTAGAAATAATATTTATTTTATCTAAATAATTTTATAAATATGTTAATTTTTACTTTTAAAATAAAAACTGACGTTTATCGAAAATTCACGGGTTTGAAAAAAATGGATTTCGAACCTTAATAAAAATTACAATTGCATTCATAAAATTATACGATCATTTATATTTAATAAAAATTAATTTAATAATAATAATAATATTTTATTAAAATATTATTTAATACAAAAATGCATTAATTCATCAAAATAAATTTCTTAGTTGAATATTAACTAAAAACACTATTTGAGATTTAAAAACTATTTACAAGGTAACAAAAATAACATGAAAATATATTCATTATTATATAAAAAAAATAATGTACATAACCATAGTGCTAAGTTCTTGTTACATAACCCCTTATAACACCCACATAATACTGAAGGGTAAGGTGTGCGATGATGACCGACTCTTGGGGTGTCTTGGATAACATTGCCCGGGTGGTAATCTATATCAACTTCAACTTCTATCGTAGAAAGTCCCACTCGAGATTAACCTATTGAAGCTCGGCTTGGGCTTGGCCAAGAGTGAATCCCAGTGATGCCACCTATTTTTTGAGCTCTGAAAAATGGGCTTCGTATGGGGCATGTCTACTGGATGAGGCCATCACTTCCTTTTTCTGAGTAAATTAGATTCATTAAAGCACTATATTTTTACTAATCATGTGATCACTGTTCAACGACTATTTTAGAAACGGTCACACTTCTTAAGATAAAACCACAGAAGTTGACATATTATATATACATTTTACATAAAAATACATTTAATTAGATCAATAGATATTTCCATTAATGAATTTTTGGGTTGTTACAATCGTCCCCCTTTAAGAAATTTATCCCTTGAAATTTCCTTTTCCCACACTAAAACAAATGCAGGTAACTCTGCTTCATCACTTCCTCCAATTCCCACATCACTTCTTCAAACTTGTGGGTTCACCATAACACCTTGATGAGGGGCATTGTCTTATTTGGTAGAAATTTTTCTCTACGATCTATGATCTTCACTGATTGCTCCTCATAAGAAAGATCATCCTCTAACTGTACCACATCTGAAGAGAGTACAAGTAAAGGGTCTGGTATGTACTTTATAACAACCCAAAGTTTCATTAATGGAAATCCCTCTTGATCTAATTAAATGTCTCTTTATGTAAAATTTTTATATAAAATGTCAACTTCTTTGGTTTTATGTTAAGAATTGTGACTATTGATTTTATATCCATTGAACAGTGATCACATGATTAGTATAAATATAGGGCTTTAACAAACCCAATTTACTCAGACAAAGGAAGCGATGGCCTCATCCAGTAGAATTGCTCCATACGAAGCCCATTTGTCGGAGCTTGGAAAAGAGGTGGAATCTTTGGGCTTCTCTCTTGACCAAGCCCAATCTAAGCTTCATCATGTCAAGCTTGAACGTGACAGTCTATGGGAAAAGTGGAAGTTGATAGAAATTACCACTCGAGCGATATTATCCGAGCCACCCCAAGAGCCTGTTACCATCGCACACCTTACCCTTAGGTATTATGTGGCTGTTTTAAGGGGTTATGTAACAAATTTCTAGTACTATGTTCATGTAAATTATTTTTTGTATATAATAATGAATATACTTTCTTGTCATTATTGATACATTGTAAATAATTTTTAATGTGAAAATAGTGTTTTTAGTTATTATTTAATTAAGAATTTTATTTTATTAAATTAAGGGATTTTTGAATTAAATAATATTTTAATAAAATATTATTATTATTATTATTATTAAATTAATTTTATTATATATAAATGATCATATAATTTTATGAATGCAATAGTAATTTTTATTAAGGTTTGAAATCCATTTTTGTCAAAACCCGTGAATTTTTGATAAATGTCGGTTTTTATTTTAAAAGTGAAAATTAACATATTTAGAAAATTATTTAGATAAAATAAATGTTATTTCTGGAATCAGGACGTCAAAATTATCCAATGGTGAATTTTTCATAATTTTATGAGACAATCAATGTTTTGGGTAAAAATTAAATACCGTTTAAATATATAATGTGTTTTATGACATCACAATGACCCAATAGTGATGTAATAAAATACTATAAGCTTTATGTTCGGCCAATATATGTTTTTCCATTAAAATAATGTGATTTTGGGTTTGTTTGACTTATTTTAAAAAGCGTTAATGGACCCCTCAAGACTTATTAAACATCTTGTCTTTTTAAATTATTTTCCATGGGAGTGTGACTCACCTCCACATAATCAACCCCATCCATTATTTTAAGAATTTAGGACTTTGGCCTTATAAAATATTGTTTTCCTCTTCCATTTTCCAAAAAACATGGGCAAAAACCATGGGATGGTTTGTTGTTTGGACTAATTTAATATAAGGGGTCCCAAACCTAAATAATAAAGAATTCTCTCACCTTTTTTATATAAACCCACCCAAGATCACACTTCCTCCTCACTAAAAGCCTTTGGAGTTCTTAAAACCTCTTCCCTACTCTCTCTAGAATCCTCACAAGGTGCCCCAAGCTCTCAAGAAGCCTCTCTCAAGCCTCTCTCAAGCCTTTGGAAGCACACTTCCAAGTAAGTGTTTTTTCTTCCTTTCTCATTTTGTCCATTTTTTCTTTAAGTTGTTTTTCCCTTTTATTTTCAATTATGAATGTTGGGGTATTGTTTCAAAACTTACTCATATTGCCCTATTTATGTTTTAATGACGGGAGACCCCTTTCTCTCTCATTAAATGCCTCCCATGTACACCCATTACTATGCCGAAATTCTGAAAGGAACTTCTCTCTCGTCATTTACATTCAAGTAATACTTTTGTATCATGAATCTAAATTCCATTACAATTGTTGGGACAGGTATCTATATTACCTCTTTACTGTACATTACATTTAAATATGATGAGGAACCCATTTCTCTCTCATCGACCATTTTTATGGATTCTTATGTCACGCCGTTACACTGCCGAAATCACATCGATTTTCTAAGCCAATGCCATTGTGTAGTTAATACCATGCCCATTTCCCCATCAAGGGTATTCACCTTTATGCACATTTACTTATTGATTATAAAGTTTCATGTATGAATTCCACATTCCTTTATCATGGAATAAATGATTATGTTTTATGAATCCATGTTTTATGATCCTTGTGGCACACTTATTCATGAAATGAAATGTTTAAGAAGGGTGCGCCCTTATAACACTCTAATGCATTGGGTAAAGTATAGTATCATGATACGTCATTTTCAATTAGTTTTGACTCATGCTAATTAAATTGAAATGATGTTTTACTTGTGCATCAGGTGCAATGAGTATTTACTCATGCTCTATGTGCAATGAGCCTTGGCTCATGCTAATTCCATGTTAAGTGTTGTTGCCACATTTCCATGTTATGATTATCACGCTTTATCATGCCTTTATGTTCATGTTTCTCCTGTGATCTATTGATATGACTATTGTCTAACATATATTGTACTTCTCATGTATTCCATGATTATTCCCTTACTGGGCTTTATAGCTCACCCCTTTTATTATGCATGTACTCAGGTTATCCCATGCAATGCTATGTATGAGGGAACGTAGTGGTCATGTAAAGGAAGTTTTCCATAAATATGTTGTACTTCATGTTTTAAGTTTTTATGCAATGATCCTAATCCCCAAATACACTAGACCTCTCGATCATCCATGTTGTATCAAGTGAATGGTTTATGTAATAAATCATGTTTAAGTTTGTAATAAAAGCATGGTTGTTATAGTTGGTATCAGAGGAGAGGTTTAGTTATTTTTGGGATTTGGATTAGAAAAACCTAGTAAAGAATTAGAGAAAATACTAAGTATAATAAAAACATCCCTAAGTTTTTGTTATTACTGAGTAAGTGGTTTGTCAAACAAATACATCCCTGTCTGGATACGAGCAGGTAGAGGCGGCTCTGGCACAGATGTATCCTAGGGGTAAAAACTGAAAACACCGATTTGAGCTAGACTCGAATGAGAAATAGTGCACAATAATGAGCCTTGCTGCACTCTTGGTTATGACACTTCTGGGGGATATGTTTTGATAAATTCACAAGCTTAGTATGAACCCTTATTAAGGGAATTAAAAAAAATTCCCCTAAGAATATATGTTCGAAGGTAGATCATGAAAATCCTAGGTTGAAGCCTATAGACTCATGAGTTAAGGAAATAAATGTTTATTTTTAAGTCATAAACTTTTGTCTTTGGATTACCCTTTATGTGTTACTCCCTAAATTTAATTTTATTCCAGCCAATGGCCGGTAATAGGAGGACTCAGGCTAACAACCGGTGTGAAGATCAGTGTGATGACTGTACTAATGAGATGCCCAATCCAATGGGAGCGGGAATCATGAACTTTTTCACGCTTATCTCTCAACTAACTCAATATTTGAATAGAAACACGGGTCAAGAGGAACATCCAAACACCCCTAAGAAGGAACAAGTCGCTATCGAGAGCTTCATGAGAAAAATGCCTCTTACTTTTAGTGGATCATCTGATCCCACGATCGCTGAACAATGGATCAACTCCATTGAAAAGATCTTCTCCATCCTTCAATTTTATGAACAAGAGAAGGTTCTCCTGGCAGCTTATCTTATAGAGGGTGAAGCTGATCAACAGTGGATGTTGATAAAAAATATGAAGCCTGAGGAGGAGATCAAGGCGTTGGAAGGAATGATTTATAGAAGATGTTTTTATATAAATATTTTCCATGCACCCTACGACTTATGATGTAAAGGGAATTCATTTCCCTCAAGAAAAAAGAAGAATAATCTGTTGGAGCGTACGAGGAAAAATTTACAAGGCTTGCACGATACACTTCCGGCTTTTTTGCTACCCCCGAATACAAGGTTGACCGCTTCTTTGGTGGGATGAAGCCTATCCTGCAGAAAGCATTAGCGATCCGTGACTTTGATAGCTATGAGGAAACTTTCCGATGTTCCCTCAAGGTCGAAATGGAGATCGGGGAATCATAGGGGTATCATGGGGACAAGAATCGTAAGGTGGACTTCAATGATGGCGGTCCGATGGATAAATCCCACGGTGCTAAGAAGCTCCAGCACCCCACTTTCCAAAAGTGTGAAAAGAAGCACCCTGGAAATTGCCTCAAGGGGATGAGGAAATGCTTTAGGTGTGGAAGAGAAGGGCACCTAACTGTTAACTGTCAGAAAGAAAGACTCATGGCTGCGCCAGAGGAGAGGAATTCTCCATTCGAACCTCAATGTGTTGTTCATTGGTACAACTACAAATAACTGGGGAATTTTTCAAATCAGTTCCCTAAACCAAGGGTTTTCAGAGGCAACCAACAACCACCAAGGCAGCAAGGAAGATCTTTTTCCATTACTTCTTCTAAAATGAACCCCGACAACGAAGTGGTGATAGGTACGCTAGTTATTCATTCAAGAATAACAAACGTATGTTTTGATTCATGTTCTACACATTCTTTTATATCTCGAAAGTTTAGTAGAACAATCCCAGAACCACCACAAATCATTGATGTGAAGATGTCGGTGAGTACGAAAAATGGGGAAATCATTGCACCTAGTGAATATAAGTCCTCCCTTGTTATAATATGTGGATTGAATTTCCCGGTGAACCTCGTCATACTCCCTCTGGTGGAATTTGATGCAATTATTGGCATAGATTGGCTTTCCTTATATAAAGCCAACATAAATTGTTGGGAGAGGGAAATCACACTCCATATGGAGAATCGACCCCCGATTCTTTACAGGTGTAAGGAGGAAGATGAATCTCTTTTAGATCTATTATCTCAAGTATGGATATTACTACCCTATGATCATGCGTATCTGGCTCAGATGATTGAGTCTAAGGAAGAAACCATCCTTGAAGAAATGCATATTGTGAGGGAATTCGCTGAAGTGTTTCCCGAGGAACTGCCTGGTCTTCCTCCTAGAAGAGATGTTGAATTATCAATTGAACTTATACCAGGGGAGATACCAATATCCAAGACTCTATATAGAATGGATGTCGTGTAACATGAAGAACTGAAGAAACAACTAAAATAGAATCTGCATAAAGGGTTTATATGCCCAAGTGCTTCACCATGGGGTGCACCAGTCCTCTTCGTCAAGAAGAAGGATGGGTCAATGAGGATTTGCATCGATTATCATGAACTTAACAAAATCATGATAAAGAACAAGTATCCTCTGCCACAGATCAATGACTTGTTTGATCAGATGCTTGGAGCACAATACTTCTCCAAGGTAGATTTGCGGTTGGGATATTATCAAGTAAGGGTGAAGAAAGAAGATGTCCCCAAGACTGCTTTTCGTACAATATACGGGCACTATGAATTCATAGTAATGCCTTTCGGACTCACCAATTCTCCAACAATCTTCATGGAATTTATGAATAGAGTCTTTAGAGATTACCTAGACAAATTTGTGGTAGTCTTTATAGATGATATTATAATATACTCCAAAACCAAGGAGGATCATGAGGATCATTTAAGAACTGTACTGGAGACTTTGTGCAAGGAGAAGCTCTATGCAAAGTACATAAAGTGTGAGTTCTGGTTGAAGGAAGTCTCATTCTTGGGCCATATCATCAAAATAAATGGGATATCTATGGATCCCTCCAAAACAAATGCAATTGAGGGACAGACGAGGCCAACATCGGTAACGGATATCCGTAGCTTCTTGGGGTTAGCTGGATATTATCGACGATTTGTGAGAAATTTCTCACGATTTTCCAACCTTCTTACCAAGATAACTCGAAAGGGAGTAAAGTTTTCTTGGAGTGATGAATTCAAATAAAGCTTCAAAGAGTTGAAAAGGAGGCTTATCATTACGCCCGTGATCACATTACCCACAAATGAGGAAATTTTTGTGGTATTCAGTGATGCTTTGAAGAAGGGATTAGACTGTGTGCTGATGTAGAATGATAAGGTGATATCCTATGCCTCAAGGTGGTTGAAAATCCATGAACGAAACTATCCAACCCATGATCTGGAGTTGGCGGCAGTGATCTTTGCCTTGAAAATCTGGCAGCATTATCTCTATGGGGAGAAATGTGAGATATATACTGACCACAGGAGTCTTAAATATATCTTCATATAAAAAGTGCTTAATATGCGCCAGAGAAGATGGATAGATCTCATCAAGGATTATGACTGTTCAATACATTACCACCCTGGGAAAATGAACAAGGTGGCAGATGCCCTAAGTTGAAAGGACCCACAAATTCTATCAATGATGAGAACTAAGAAGGATCCAATCTTCTTAGACTTGATGAAGATGGACATGGGAATTATAAAGAAGGGAACATCATCAATCATTTCACAAATGATTACTCAACCGTCTCTTTTGGAAAGGTTAAAGGATGCTCAAAAGGATGATGCGGGAATTCAGGAAAAAGTGGAAGCTATCAAAAAAGGGAAATCCTCATAGTTTAATGTTAATGAAGAAGGAATTGTGAGATTTGGGAAAAGGCTATGTGTTCCATCATGTCCGGAGCTGAAGAAGGAACTTTTGGATGATGCACATAGTTCAAATTTCTCTATTCACCTAGGGAGCACAAAGATATATCGATATCTCCGAGAAAACTTTTGATTGGATAATATGAAAAAGGAGATTGTTGAATATACATCAAAGTGCCTGGTGTGCTAGAAAGTGAAGGTAGAGAGGCAGAAGTCTAACGGGATGATGAAATCATTGCCCATACCAGAATGGAAATGGGGGAACATCACCATAGACTTTGTCACCAGACTTCCGAGGACATCCAAAGGCAAAAATGCAATCTCGGTTATTGTGGATCGTCTTACAAAGTCTGCACACTTCATTTCTATTCAGGAGTATTTCTCTTTGGATCAATTTGCATAGATATATATTAGGGAAGTGGTAAGGCTGCATGGAGTGCCACTATCTATTGTGCCTGACCGAGATCCAAGATTCACCTCTTAGTTTTGGAAGAGTCTTCAACATGCTCTGAATACTGAACTGAACATCAGTATGGCCTATCATCCTTAAACTGATGGCTAATCCGAGTGGACTATCCAAACACTTGAGGACATGTTGAGAGCGTGCTCAATGTACATTAAAGGAGGATGGGATCAACATCTTCTTCTGGTTGAGTTCTCTTATAATAACAGTTTCCACTCAAGCATCCAAATGGAACCATATGAAGCCTTGTATGGGAAAAGGTGTAGAACACTGGCATGTTGGGATGAGATTAGTGAACGTAAGCTGATTGGACAAGAAATGGTCGAGGAAATGGTGGAGAAGGTGAAAACCATTCAGTAGCATATCAAGACAGCCCAGAGTTGACAAAAGAGTTATGTAGATAATCATTGACGAGACCTTGAATTTAAAGTTGAAGACATGGTTTTTCTATGCATATCTCCGTAGAAGAAGGTCATGAGGTTTGGAAAGAATGGGAAGTTAAGCCCAAGGTACATCAGCCCCTTCGAGATTCTTGAGCGTGTTGGGGTTGTGACCTATCGACTAGAACTTCCACCTACCATGGAAAAAGTACATGATGTCTTTCATGTATCTCTCTTAAGGAAGTACATAATGGACCCTTCACATGTGCTCTCTTCTGAGGTGGTACAGTTGGAGGATGATCTTTCTTATGAGGAGCAACCAGTGAAGATCTTAGATCATCGAGAAAAAGTTCTACGAAATAAGAAAATTCCCCTCATCAAGGTGTCGTGGAGAAACCACAAGTTTGAAGAAGCAACTTGGGAATCAGAGGAAATGATGAAGTTGAGTTACCCACATCTGTTTTAGTATGGGAAAATGAAATTTTGAGGGTGAACTTTTTTAAGGGGGGAATATTGTAATGACCCAAACATTCATTAATGGAAATCCCTCTTGATCTAATTAAATGTCTCTTTATGTAAAATGTTTATATAAAATGTCAACTTCTTTGGTTTTATGTTATGAATTGTGACCATTGCTTTTATAGCCGTTGAACAGTGATCACATGATTAGTATAAATATAGGGCTTTAACAAACCCAATTTACTCACACAAATGAAGCGATGGCCGCATCTAGTAGAATTGCTCTATACGAAGCCCATTTTTCAAAACTCAGAAAAGAGGTGGCATCTTTGGGCTTCACTCTTGACCAAACCCAAGCTGAGCTTCATCATGTCAAGCTCAAACATGACCGTCTACGGGAAAAGTAGAATTTGATAGAAATTACCACTCAAACGATGTTATCCGAGCCACCCCAAGAGTCTGTCACCATCGCACACCTTACCCTTAGGTCTTATGCGGATATTTTAAGGGGTTATGTAACAAATCTCTAGTAATATGTTCATGTAAATTATTTTTTGTATATAATAATGAATATACTTTCTTGTCATTATTGATACATTGTAAATAGTTTTTAAAGTGCAAATAGTGTTTTTAGTTATTATTTAATTAAGAATTATATTTTATTAAATTAAGGGATTTTTGAATTAAATAATATTTTAATAAAATATTATTATTATTATTATTAAATTAATTTTATTATATATAAATGATCATATAATTTTATGAATGAAATTGTAATTTTTATTAAGGATTGAAATCGATTTTTGTCAAAACCCATGAATTTTCGATAAATGTTGGTTTTTATTTTAAAAGTGAAAATTAAAATATTTAGAAAATTATTTAGATAAAATAAATTTTATTTTTGGAATGAGGATGTTGAAATTATCCAATGGTGAATTTTTCATAATTTTTTGAGACAGTCAAATTTTTGGGTAAAAATTAAATATCATTTAAATATATAATGTGTTTTATAACATCATAATGACCCAATAGTGATGTAATAAAATACTATAAGTTTTATGTTCGTCCAATATATGTTTTTCCATTAAAATAATGTGATTTTGGGTTTCTTTGACTTATTTTACAAAGCGTTAATGGACCCCTCAAGACTTATTAAACATCTTGTCTTTTTAAATTATTTTCCATGGGAGTGTGACTCACCTACACATAAGCAACCCCATTATTTTAAGAAGTTAGGACTTTGGACTTATAAAATATTGTTTTCCTCTTCCATTTTCCAAAAACCATGGGCAAAAACCATGGGATGGTTTGTGGTTTTGATTAATTTAATATAAGGGGTCCCAAACCTAAATAATAAAGAATTACCTCACCTTTCCTATATAAACCCACCCAAGCTCCCACTTCCTCCTCACTCAAAGCCTTTGAAGTTCATCCAACCTCTACCCTACTCTCTCTAGAATCCTCCCAAGGTACCCCAAGCTCCCAAGAATCCTCTCTCAAGCCTCTCTCAAGCCTTTGGAAGCACACTTCCAAGTAAGGGTTTTTTCTTCCTTTCTCATTTTTGTCCATTTTTTCTTTAAGTTGTTTTTCCCTTTTAATTTCAATTATAAATGTTGGGTATGGGTTCTAACCTCCATCATACTTCCCTATTTATGTTTTAATGATGGTATACCCCTTTCTCTTTCATGAAATTCCTCCCATGTACACCCGTTACTATGCTGAAATTCCGAAAGGAACTTCTCTCTCCTCATTTACATTCAAGCAATACTTTTGTATCATGAATCTAAATTCCATTACAATTATTGGCACATGTATCTATATGACCTATTTACTTTCCATTACATGTAAATATTATTAGTAACCCATTTCTCTCTCATCAACCATTTTTATGAATTCTTATGTCACGCTGTTACGCTGCCGAAATTGCACCGATTTTCTAAGCCAATGCCATTGTGTAGTGAATACCATGCCCATTTCTCCATCAAGGGTATTCAACTTTATCACATTTACTTATTGATTATAAAGTTTCATGTATGAATTCCACATTCCTTTATCGTGGAATAAATTATGATGTTTTATGAATCCATGTTTTATGATCCATGTGGCACACTTATTCAAGAAATGAAATGTTTAAAAATGGTGCGCCCTTATAACACTCCAATGCATTGGGTAAAGTATAGTATCATGATACGACATGTACAATGAGTGTTGACTCATGATAATTACAGTTCAATGACGGTTTACTCGTGCTTCATGTACGATGAGGATTTACTCACGCTCTATGTGCAAAGAGCCTTGGGTCATGCTAATTCCATGTTAAGTGTTGTTGCCACATTTCCATGTTATGATTATCATGCTTTATCATGCCTTTATGTTCATGTTTATCTTGTGCTCTATTGATATGCCTATTGTTTAAAATGTATTGTACTGCTTAGGTATTCCATTTTTATTCCCTTAATGAGCTTTATAGCTCACCCCTTTTCTTATGCATGTCCTCAGGTTATCCCATGTAATGCTAAGTACGAGGGAATGTAGTGGTCATGTAAAAAAAGTTTTCAATAAAGTTTTTGTACTTCATGTTTTAAGTTGTTATGTAATGATCCTAATCCCTAAAGACACTAGATCTCTCTATCATCCATGTTGTATCAAGTGAATGGTTTATGTAATAAATCATGTTTAAGTTTGTAATAAAAGCAGGGTTGTCATATACTTACTTAAGAGGGATACATGAAAGACATCATGCACTTTGGCCATGGTAGGTGGATGTTCTAGTTGATATGCCACAACCCTGACATGATCAATAATCTCAAAGGGGGAGATGTACCTTGGACTTAAATTCCATTTCTTTCAAAACCTCATGATCTTCTTCCATGGAGATATGCGTAGAAATACCATGTCTCCAATTTTAAACTCAAGGTCTGGTTGACGATTATCTACATAACTCTTCTGTCGAATCTGGGTTACCTTGATATGCTGCTGAATGGTTTTCACCTTCTCCACCATTTCTTCGACCATTTCTGGTCCAATCAACTTATGCTCACTGACCTCATCCCAACATGCTGGTGTTCTGCACCTTTTCCCATAAAGGGCTTCATATGGTGCCATTTGGATGCTTGAGTGGAAACTGTTATTATAATAGAACTCAACCAAAGGAAGATGTTGATCCCATACTCTTTTAATGTCTATTGAGCATGCTCTCAACATTTCATCAAGTGTTTGGATAGTCCACTCGGATTGGACATCATTTTGAGGATGATAGGACATATTGAAGTTCAGTTCAGTATTCAGAGCATGTTGAAGACTCTTCCAAAACATAGAGGTGAATCTTGGATATCAATCAGACACAATAGATAGTGGCACTCCATGTAGTCTTACCACTTCCCTAATATATATCCATGCCAGTTGATCCAATGAGAAATCCTCCTGAATAGAAATGAAGTATGCAGACTTTGTAAGATGATCCACAACAACCCAGATTGCATTGTTGCCTTTGGATGTCTTCGGAAGTCCGGTGATAAAGTCCATGGTGATGTTCTTCCATTTACATTCTGGTATGGGAAATGGTTGCATCATCCCCTAAGACTTATGCCTCTCTGCCTTCACTTTCTGACACACCAGGCACTTTGATGTATATTCAGCGATCTCCTTCTTCATATTGTCCCACCAATAATGCTCTCAGAGATCTCGATACATCTTTGTGTTTCCTGGGTGAATAGAGAAATTTAAATTATGTTCATCATTCAAAAGTTCCTCCTTCAACTCCAGACTTGATGGAACACATAGTCTTTTCCCAAATCTCACAATTCCTTCTTCATTAACATTAAACTCCGAGGATTTCCCTTTTCCGATAGCTTAAACTTTTTCCTGAATTCCCACATCATCCTTTTGAGCATCCTTTAAACTTTCCCAAAGTGATGGTTGAGAAATAATTTGTGAAAGGATTGATGATGTTACCTTCTTTATGATTCCCATGTCCATCCTCATAAAATATAAGAATATTGGATCCTTTTCAATTCTCATCAATGATAGAATTGATGGGTCCTTTCTACTTAGAGCATCCGATACCTTGTTCGCTTTCCCAGGGTGGTAATGGATTGAGCAGTCATAGTCATTGATCAGATCTAACCATCTTCTTTGGTGCATATTCAACTCTTTTTGTGTAAATTTATAATTGAGGCTTTTGTGGTCTGTATATATTTCACACTTCTCCCCAAAGAGATAATTCCGCCAAATTTTTAAAGTGAAGATCATTACAGCCAGCTCGAGGTCATGTGTTGGATAGTTATGTTCATGAACATTCAATTTCCTTGAAGCATAGAAAATGAATTTGTCATTTTTCATAAACACACATCCCATGACCTTCTTTGAAGAATCACTGAATACCACGAAATGTTCTCCACTTGTGGGTAAAGTGAGCACGGGCACAGTGATAAGACTCCTTTTCAACTCTTTTAAGCTTTCTTTGTATTCATCACTCCAAGAAAATGTTACTCCCTTCTGAGTTATCTTAGAAAGAGGGTTGGAAAATCGTGAGAAATTTCTCACAAATTGTGGATAATATCCAGCTAACCCCAAGAAGCTACAGATATCTGTTACCGATGTTGGCCTCAACCATCCCTCAATTTCATCTGTTTTGGAGGGATCCACAGATATCCAATTACTTGTGATGATATGTCCCAAGAATGATACCTATTTCAACTAGAACTAACACTTGCTGTACTTGGCATAGAGATTCTCCTTCTGCATGGTCTCTAGTATAGTTCTTAGATGATCCTCATGATCCTCCTTGGTTTTGGAGTATATCAGAATATCCTCTATAAATACTACCAAAAATTTGTCAAGTTAATATCTAAAGACTCTATTCATCAAGTCCATGAAGATTGTTGGAGAATTAGTGAGTCCGAAAGGCATTACTATGAATTCAAAGTGCCTGTATCTTGTACGAAAAGCAGTCTTGGGGATATATTCCTTCTTCACCCTTAATTGATAATATCCTGACTGAAAATCCACCTTGGAGAAGTATTGTGCTCCATGTAGTTGATCAAAAAAGTCATCAATTCATGGGAGAGGATACTTGTTCTTTATTGTGATTTTTTGAGTTCATGATTATCGATGTAAAGGCGCATTGATCCATCCTTCTTCTGGACGAAGAGGACTGGTGCACCCCTTGGTGAAGCACTTGGGAATATAAACCCTTTATCCAGATTCTTATGTAGTTGTTTCTTCAACTCTTCAAGCTCCACAAAATCCATTCTATATGGAGTTTTGGATATTGGAAACATCCCCGATATAAGTTCAATTGAGAATTCAACATCTCTTCTAGGAGGAAGACCAGAAAATTCCTCAGGAAACACTTCAGCAAATTCCCTCACAATAGACATGTCTTCAAGGATGGTTGCTTCCGTGGACTCAATCATCTGGGCTAGATATGTGTGCTCATAGGGCAGTAATATCCACACTTTAGATGATGGAGCTAAAGAAGACTCATATTCCTCCTTGCACTTTTAAATAATCGGGGGTCGATTCTCCACATGGAGAGTGATTATCCTCTCACGAAAATTTATGTTGGATCTATATAAGGAAAGCCAATCCATTCCACAAATTGCATCAAATTCTACTAGAGAGAGTATGAAGAGGGTCACTGGGAAGTTCAATCCACAGATTATGATAGGGGAGGAGTTATATTCATGGGATGCAATAATCACCTATTTTCTGTACTCACAGACATATTCACTTCCATGATTTGTGGTGGTGATGGTATTGTTATACTAAACCTTCGAGATATAAAATAATTCATAGAACCTGAATCAAAAAGTACGATCACTATTCTTGAAT
Source organism: Viscum album (assembly GCA_963277665.1). NCBI lineage: Eukaryota > Viridiplantae > Streptophyta > Magnoliopsida > Santalales > Viscaceae > Viscum > Viscum album. The sequence goes on from OY728148.1 coordinate 603,465,409, forward strand.
TAATAACTAGAGTACCTGTCACCACTTCATTGTCAGGGTTCACTTCGGCAGCAGTGATGGAAAAAGCTCACCCTTGATGCCTTGGAGGTTGTTGGTTGCCTCCAAAAACCCTTGGCTTAGAGATATGATTTGCAAGATGCACTAGTTCATTGTAGTTGTAGCGATGAACCATGCATTGTGGTTCGAACGGAGTGTTCCTGTCCTCTGTCGCAGCCACGAGTCTTTCTTGCTGATAGTTAACAGCTAAGTGCCCTTCTCTTCCACACCTAAATCATTTTTTTGTACCCTTTAGGCAATTTCTGGGGTGCTTCTTTCCACACATTTGAAAAGTGGTGTGATGGATTTTCTTATCACCCTTGGATTTATCCATCAGACCACCAGAATTGAAGTCCACCTTACACTTCTTATCCCCATGATACCCCTGAGATTATACGATCTCCATTTTGACCTTGAGGAAACATCAGAAAATTTCCTCATAGTTTTCAAAGTCCTGGATTGCCAGTGCTTTCTGCAGGCTAGGTTTCAGCCCACCGATGAAGCGGTCAACCTTTTATTCGGGGGTAACGACAAATACAAAAGAATATCCTTCAAGCCGTGTGAAGTTTTCATTGTACGCTCCAACATATTCATCATCTTTTTTACTTTAGTTCAAGGAAGTCCCTTTCCATATGAAGCCAAAGGGTGCGTGGAAAATATTTATTGAAAAAAATATTCTGGAAATCCTTCCATTCAAATGCCTCGATCTTCTCCTTAGGATTCGTATTTTTGATCAACGTCCACCATTGATCAGCTTCCCCATCCATACGATAAGCAGCCAGGAGAACCTTCTCTTGTTCAGAACAATGAATAATAGAGCAGATCTTTTCAATGGAGTTGATCCATTGTTCAGTGATTGAGGGATCAGATGATCCATTAAAAGTAGGAGGCCTTTGTCTCATGAAGCTCTTGATAGTGAATTGTTCTTTCTTAGGGGGGGGGGGGTGAACGTTGCTCTTGACCCATGGTTCTGTTCAAATCTTGAGTTAGCTGAGAGAGAAGCGTGATAAAGTTCGCGATTCCCGCTCCCATTGGATTGGGCATCTCATTAGTACAGTCATCACATTTATCTTCACATCGGTTGTTAGCCTGAGTCCTCCTATTACCGGCCATTGGCTAGAATAAAAGGAAAGTTATGGGTAACACATAAAGGGTAATACAAGGACAAAACTGATGACTTATAAATATCTCTTATTTCCTTAACATATGAATCTACTGACTTGAGTCTCTGTTATCCATGATCTACTTTCTAACATATATTCTTAGGGAATTTTTCTTTGTCCCTTAATAATAATGGGTCATAATAAGCTTGTGAATTTACCAAAGAATATACCTCGGAATTGTCATAACCAAGAGTACAGCAAGGCTCATTGTCATGCACCAGTTCCCATTCGAGTCTAGCTCAAAGCGGTGTTTTTGGGGTTTACCCCTAGGATACATCTGTGCCAGAGCCGCCTCTACCTACTCATATCCAGACAAGGATGTGTTTGCTTGATAAAACACTTACTCAATACCCAAAAAAACATAGGGATGTTATTATTATAATTAGTCTTGTATCTAAGGCTTTACTAGGGTTTTCTAATCCTAATCCCTAAAATAACTAAACCCATCCTCTGATACCAACTACGACAACCCTTCTTTTATTACAAACTTAAACATGATTTATTACATAAAACCTTCACTTGATACAACATGGAAGATCAATAGGTATAGTGTCTTTGGGGATTAGGAACATTACATAACAACTTGAAACATGAAATACAACATATTTATTGAAAACTTCCTTTTCATGACCACTACATTCCCTCATACTTAGCATTGCATGGGATAACCTGAAGACATGCATAAGAAAAGGGTGAGCTATAAAGCCCACTAAGGGAATAATAATGGAATAACATGAGGAATACAATATATGTTAGACAATAGGTATATCAATAGAGAAAAAGAGAATCATACAAATAAAGGCATGATAAACCTTGACAATCATAACATGGGAATGCGGCAACAACACTTAACATGGAATTAGCATGAGGCAAGGCTCATTGCACATGGAGCATGAGTAAATCCTCATTGCACATGAAGAATGAGTAAAACCTTGTTTCCATTGAATTATAATGAGTCAACACCCATTTCACATGATGTATCATGATACTATACTTTACCCAATGCATTGGTGCGTTATCAGCGCACACCCTTCTTAAACATTTCATTTCATGCATAATTGTGCCACATGGATAATAAAACATTGAATCATTCAGCATAATCATTTATTCCATGATAAACGAATGTAAAATACTTAATTTAAAATCTTTAAAAAATAATTAGGTGTGCATAAAAGTGAATACCCTTGATAGAGAAATGGGCATGGTATTCACTACACAATGACTTTGGCTTGGAAAAACGTGGTCCAATTTCTACAGCATAACGACGTGACATAAGAACTCATAAAAATGGTTGATGAGAGATAAATGGATGTCTCATCATATTCACAAGAAATTTACAGTTATAGGGTCATAAAGATAAATGTCCCAACAAATATAATGCAATTTATATTCATGATACAAAAGAATTTCTTGAGTGTCAATGAGGAGAGATACATTTCTTTCGGAATTTTGGCATAGTAATGGGTGTACATGGGAGGAATTTAATAAGAGATAAAGGGGTCTCCCATAATTCAAACATAATAAGGGAAGTATGGGGGAGGTTAGAAACCATACCCCAACATTTAAAATTGAAATTAAAAGGGCATAACAACTTAAAGAATATTTGACAAAAACGAGAAAGGAAGAAAAACCCTTACTTGGAAGTGTGCTTCCAAAGGCTTGAGAGAGGCTTGATAGAGGATTATTGGGAGGTTGGGGAACCTTGAGTGGATTCTAGGGAGATTAGGGAAGTGGTTGGATAAAATAAAAAGTCTTTGAGTGAGGATAAAGTGGGATTTTGTGTGGGTTTATATAGGAAAGGTGAGGGAATTCTTTATTATTTAGGGTTGGGACACCTCACATTAAACTAATTCAAACCTCAAACCAGCCCATGGTTTTTTCCCATGGTTTTTGCCCATGGTTTTTTCCAAAGGGTATTGAAAAGCAATATTTTATAAGTCCAAATTCTGAACTTCTTAAAATAATGGGGTTTCTTTTGTGGAGGTGAGTCACACTCCCAAGAAAAACAATTTAAAAAGACAATATGTCTAATAAGCCTTGAAGGGTCCATTAATGCTTTGTAAAATAAGTCAAACAAACCCAAAATAAGATTATTTTAATGTTAAAACATTTATTGTCCAAACATAAGTCTTATAGTATGTTATTACATAACTATTGGGTCATTATGATTTCATAAAACAAATTATATATTTAAACGGTATTTAATTTTTACCCAAAAATTTGAATGTCTCAAAAAATTATGAAAAAGGAACTGTTAGATAATTTCGACATCCTGATTCCATAAATAATATTTATTTTATCTAAATAATTTTATAAATATGTTAATTTTCAGTTTTAAAATAAAAACCGACATTTATCGAAAATTCATGGGTTTGGAAAAAAATGGATTTCAAACCTTAATAAAAATCACAATTGAATTCATAAAATTATAAGATCATTTATATTGAATAAAAATTAATTTAATAATAATAATAATAATATTTAATTAAAATATTATTTAATAAAAAAATCCATTAATTCATTAAAATAGATTTCTTAATTGAATATTAAATAAAAACGCTATTTGAGATTTAAAAACTATTTACAAGGTAACAAAAATAACATTAAAATATATTCATTATTATATAGAAAAATAATGTAAATAACTATAGTGCTATGGTCTTGTTACATAACCCCTTATAACACCCGCATAAGACCGAAGGGTAAGGTGTGCGATGGTGACCGACTCTTGGGGTGGCTCGGATAACACTGCCCATGTGTTAATCTCTATCAACTTCCACTTCTCTCATAGTCAGTCCCACTCAAGATTAACCTGTTGAAGCTTAGCTTGGGTTGGTCAAGAGAGAAGCCCAATGATGCCACCTCTTTTCTGAGCTCCGACAAATGGGCTTTGTATGGGGCACGTCTACTGGAAGAGTCCATCACTTCCTTTTTCTGAGTAAATTGGATTCGTTAAAGACCTATATTTATACTAATCATGTGATCACTGTTCAATGACTATATTAGAAACGGTCACAATTCTTAACATAAAACCAAATAATTTTACATATTATATAAACATTTTACATAAAGAGACATTTAATTAGATCAAGAGGTATTTCCATTAATGAATGTTTGGGTCATTACAAAAACTATCATACTATAGGGAAAATGACTATGGTTCTTGTTGTGATTTGTTTGATTATATATTCCATTGATTATAGAATTGTTTTCATCATGATAGTTTATTTATATAAACTATTTTATATAAAATGTTTAGTTTTTCAATTGTTTGAAATGTTTTCTATCCATTGAAATGAAAGAATGTTTTTATAATATGAAAATGATATAATGTCATTCCCTATTTTATTTAAATTTAAAATATGATTTGGTTTTGTTATTATGGAATTTTTTATGGAACACTTGGTGAGACCCTACTAAGATTTATATTTCACACCCTACCTCTTCCATGAGTATTTTGTATATTTCCTTCTACCAGGTCCGATAAAAGGAAAAGTTCCACTTGTAGGTGGTGAATGTTCTTGATCCTTTGGGTTTGGAGTGATGTTTTGTAAGGTACCATCTTTTTTTAGGTACATATATCTCTGATTTTTTTGTTAAACTTATATTGGTTGAGTTTTTCCTCATCTTAAAACCTTGGTGTTCTTGTTCCATCATTGATGTCTATATTTTTAATAAAAACAGACTTGGGTTGTGAGGAAACATGGGAAAACCGGAGAGGATCCATGTGGGTAGAAGTTCAATGATTCATTCTTAATTAATGTAGTATGAGTATAAATGGGTCATGCATTACCAATTTTTCCTGATAAGTTGAGAAAACTTAAATAGGGTTTGGGTTTTATAAGGAAACTAGGCTAGAAACTATTTTCAAGACATTTACATGTTGTGTAAATGGGTTACATGGCATGTAAAATCCACTAGACTCGTGCCGTGAACTGATTTATGATGTGAAGTGGTTACACATCATGAACCAATTACACATCATGTAATAGTTAGGAAAATTTAATATTCAGTCAAGGCCACAGGTTTTTCAGAGTATCCTTCAAAAAATAAATATACGATGTGTAAATTAATTACACGCCATGTAATTCCCCAAGTAGTAGTTTTAAAGTATGAAATGTGGAATATTTAGCATGCATCTCACATGAAGCCTTCCCTTGTCAACCCTAGGGTAACTTCTGGGCATTTGTGGAGAACCTCTCTCAATTCTGAACATCTCAATTGTGTGATCGATTCTTAGGGTAAGTGTTTCTTCTTTTTTTCCCCTTTCTCTTCCGTTGTTCTCTGCTTTGTTTTCCTTTATCTTCCATTTTTATCTGACCATTGTGGTGTAATCTCTTGATTGTTTTTGTTGTTGGTTTTTATCTTGGTAAGTCTTTATATAGGTTCCCCTTTCAATCTTCTACACCTTCGTCCATATTGTCGTTTGTCATTGGAAGCATTGTTTTCTTTTCCGGTTAAAGGTAGGGGGTCTAAATCTTGACCATATGGTCTAATTTTAAAGTGTGAAGTATAAGAAATATTGGTTTCTCACTAATTCATATGCATAATAATTAATTAATTGAATAGAATGATGTTAATTCTATGTTGGATTCTTCCTTAGATCTCTTTGGATTCAATTAACAATGTGATTTGGTATATGGAAACCCATTAGGTGAAATAACCTTTAAAAATAATGAATTTATTATGGATTACATATGATTTTAGCATGAAAGGTGATTCAGGTGATTTCTCGATATATATTCACCATGTAAAATGGCTTAAATTGATTAATTTGAATAGTAGGTAAATTAAAAGAAAAATAGTAATTAGTAGAATTAACAATTTAGTTCTATGTGGTCATATTATGATATGCTTGCTATTGTGATATGCTTTTTGTTGTGATATGAACTTGTGAAACATTTTTGGATTTTTATATACCAGGCTATGCACTGACACATGATGAGATGCTTATATACCGAGCTATTCACTAACACATGATGAGATGCTAATATATCAGGATACTCTCTGACACCTGCTGATATTATTATATATCGGGTTATTCCCTAACACATGTTGAGATTCTTATATACTTGGCTATCCCTTGAAACATGTTGAGATGCGTATATACCAGGCTATGCCCTGATACATGCTGAGATGCATATATATTGAGCTAGTCCCTAGTAGATATTGTGATGCTTATATAGTGGGCTTGGCCCAATGATTTTTTATACCATGGGCATATGGTTGTGGTTGGAATGGCTGTGAGACATTCGTAAAGAAATTTTAGAATGTCTATGAGGTAGGTTATGTTTTACTATGGATATATGGTTATGTTTGTCATGGTTGTGAGTAGAGATATTCTGGTGTGGTGTCAAAGTAGGTTGTTTCTATATTTTATTAATTGTTGAATTAATTAGTACACTTATTTATTTCATTATTTCATGCACTTATTTTCAGATTTTTTTGTTTATACATAGTGGTGTTGGCATATTAATTTTTAATCAAACCATAATAGGGCCGTTGTTTGGTACTTGAGACGATTTCATAGATGATGGTTTGGCCAAGGTCAAGGGACCATATTATTGACGTGTTTCTTTTTAGATGAGCTGGAGTTAGGAGATGGGTTAGTCCCAGGGTTCTGGATTAGAGTATTTTGGGTTTATCTTGTGTTATATGACTATTTTATTTGTAATGGTTTTAGTTTGACATTTAGATATATACCATCCTTTCATTACATGATACTTAATTTTTGGTATATTGGTTTCTCCCTTTTTTTCAGAGTTCTATTATTTGGTTTTCCCTATGTCTATTACTACGATTTATTTTGTTTATATGGAATGTTTCAACTAATATGAAAATTCATACTAGTTGTTATAGTATCCCCAATATACACATCACACCCCTAATTCTATTAAGAAGCCTCTAGAGTGTGGGGATGTGCGCTTGAGGTCTCATAACCAACCCTTTTTGGCCACGTACGAGAGTGCCATATTAGGGGATGTTACAAAGCGGTATCATAGTATAAGGTTTTCTTTTTCTATTGATTTACTATTTTGGAAAGGTAGAAAGGAGACTAGGATATATCTATACTTAGAAATGATCTTGTTCATGGGAGTAGCTAACCCATGTACGGAGAAAACTTGTGTTCCCAAGGATGGTATTTTTGTTCCTGATGTTTGCTTTTTATAGTTTAGTGTTATTTCACCTTGGGTGATTCACATGTTGGGTGATGTTATTATATCTTGAGATATATATTCATGGACCAATATGGAGTGATATGATTATGAATGCATCATGATAGGAACATAGGGATATATTCTGATATGCATGGTTCATGATAGGGCCATATTTATATGCATGTAATATTTTTCCTATATAGACTATGATATTAGATATCTTTTATACCTGATAAATGAAATTAAAGAATTTTTATGTCATTCTAAATCACTTGTTAAACCATTTTTATATAGAATAGGAGTCAATGGTTCTCTATTGTAGACACATGTTGAGGTTGACCTTATTGTTACATAGTGCTCTAAGGTGTGTGTTTTTCTTGTAGAGAAAATTTCTCCTCATCATCTTCAAATTAAGTATTAGGAGATAGGAAATAAGCTTTCTCTTAATTCATATCAACTGAAACATCCTGTATCTCCTAAGGATCATATGGATATCCATCTCTATGACAATCTTTCAAGGGCCATGCGATCCATGGAGAGGGAGACTGTCCTCACCATATCTTCAATGTCAGAGTTGATGAGAGAGTTTCAGCTATAGAATCTTCCTACATTCACTAGGGAGGGAGTCCCTCAGGTAGTAGAGTTATGGATCTATTTAGTATTGACAATCTCCAAGAACCTCAAGACTCCCACAGTTTAGAGGGTTAATCTTATTGAATATATTCTTTATGGACCATCCAAGCATTGGTGAGACGTTTTAGAGTAGGTAGGCTAGTGGGAGGAGTTATCTTGGAAGGACTTAGATATGAAGTTCCTAATCCATTTCTATCATGAGATGTTGAGGGAAAAAAAGGATCATTATTTTATGCATCTAACACAGGAGGGAATGTTAGTTCTGGACTATGCTGAATGTTTCACTGACCTACAGTGCTTTGCGCCATCCTTGGTAGCTGATGAGATCTCTAGGGAGGTAAATTTTTAGAATGGTCTTCACTATGAGATCAGATAACATGTGAAAATTTTCTATTTGATTAGTTTCAAGGATGTGATGAATTAGACACTCGTTCTAGAGATAAATATGAGAGAGTCCTTGAGCAGAAACCAAGGAATTTTAGCAAGGATATCTAAGCACTCTTCTTCAAGTTGAAATAATCACCACAATGAAATTTTTCACCAAGGAATTAGTGGGAATATTAGATAGGTAAGTGGATATCCATCTCAAAACCATGTTCTTTTGTAGTGCTATCAGTGTGGAAAGTTTGGCCATAAGCACCCGCAATGTCCTTACCCTGTAGTTGAGTGTCATCTCTATGATATACTAGGTCATATTTATAAGTTTTTTGGGAACTTTCCATAGCATACCAATAGAATGGGATCAATAAAATAACCTAATTTTAGAAAGGGAGTAGCTACCCCTCAGCAGATAAGTAGCTGAAGTTCTATTGGTCATTTAGATTGATGTAGGGGATGTGGTACCCCATTGTAGGAGTGGCAGTACCACTTATAGGGAACAACACCTGGGAGTCAGAATAGATCCTAGAGTAGAGGAACGATCCAACTGAATGTTATACAATTTACTCCAACCAATTTGGATGTAGGATCATCTACCATCAGTGGAATGATTCTTATATCATCTACCGTATCTTTCATTTTTTTGATACAGAATCATCACATTACTTTCTATCTACTATTTTCACAAATAGTTTGGGTAGGGTTGTGGAAATATTGGATGGATCATTGATCATCGATACACTATTAGTAGTGCACTCAGAGAATATCAAACGTTTCAAGGTGTGTTCTTTAGATATTGGTGGTTACCATTTCTTTTGGGAGCCATTTGTGATGGAAATGATAGGTTTCAATTTGTTTATTGGTTTAAATTGGATAGTTCTATACCAGAATCATATCAACTATTATATTAGGGAAGACAACCTTTTCTCTCTAGAAAGAGGAAACTATTCTCACTAGGGTGAGTGGAATCTTCAGGCTGGTCATACAAGACCAATTCAATGTGGATTGTATTGTCTCATAGATAAAATATCCAATATTTCTCTAAATGATGGTGGAATGTTGCGGGATTATTTTCCTCTAGTGGTGGGCCATTTTAACCACACATTTCCTCACATTTTCTATAGATTACTTCTTGAGAAAGTGATTGAATTCACGATCATGTTGTTGTCAGGAGTAGATCTAATTTCGATTCTACCTTACAGAATGGAACCGGATGAACATTGAGAGTTGAAATTTCAGATGGAAGATCTAGAATATGAAGGTTTCATATGTCCTAGTAAATCACCTTGGGGTTCTCTAATTCTCTTAACTAAAATTTTTTATGGTACCTTGCATTTATGTTTAGATTATCAAAGATTGAACCTGATGACGACCAAGAATCAGTATTGCCTTCCACACATTGATGATATCTTCGAGTAGCAGAGAGGTTCTAGGACCTTCTAAAAGAATCTATTTTAGATCATGATACCACCAGTTAAGGGTGATACCATCATACATATATCAAACTACTTTTGAGAGAAAGTATGGATTGTATTAGTTTGTAGTGATTCTGTTTGCGTTGACTAATGCACCAGCGACATTCATGTCATTGATGAATAGAATCTTTCCTGCTTTTTTTGGACCAATTTGTGGTGGTTTTCTTCAATGATATCTTAGTGTACTCCTAGTAAAAATACGATCATTCCCAACATCTTCACATCCTCCTGAGTATATTAAGAGAGCATTGGATTTACACCAAACTTACCAAATGCAGTTTCTGGGTTGATAAAGTGCAGTTCTTGGGCCATGTCATCAGAGAGGAAGGAGTGTCTATAGACCAAGAGAAGGTTGCATCTGTGGTGTCTTGGGTGAATCCTAAGAATTTCTTCAATATTCACAGGTTTTTGGGTTTAGTAGGTTATTATCGTTTCTCTATCTAGGAATTCTCCCATTTGGAAGCACCAATGTCAAGACTTACCAAGAAGGGAATAGAGTTTGTTTGTTTAGACACATGTGATAGAGATTTCCAAGAGATGAAAGTTTGGATATCCTTAGAACCTATCCTAATTTTACTTGTTTTGGGTAATGCATATACCATGTATCGTGATGTATCTAGAGTTGGACTCTGAGTTGTTTTGATATAGGAGGATCGAGTGAATGCTTATGGCTCTAGGCAGTTAAGACTGCTTGAGAGGGATTTACCTACACACAATCTAGAGTTAGCGATGGTGGTACATGCCTTAATATGATAGAGAAATTATCTTATAGAAGAGAGGTTTGTGGTATACATGGACCACAAGATCCTTAGGTACATCTTTTCTCAACATAACCTAAACCTTTAGTAGAGGAGGTAGGTCGAGTATCTGCAGTCTTTAAACTTCGAGTTGGATTATACAAAGGGAAAGAGAAAAGTTGTTGCCAATGAATTGAGTTGAAGGATGCGGAAAGAGGCATTGCATAATTATTGTTATGTGTGGAAGATGATGGACCTCTTTATAGACATGCAACATGATGTTCAAGAGTTTCAGGGATGAGTAACTATGACTTTGAAATCTGTTATACCTATTCTCTTTTGATCGGATCAAGACTGAGTAGTTATCTGATCTGGGGGGATTAGTTCTAATAGATAGCTTATATGGTGTGGAGACTCTATCAAGTTGGTCTCTTGGAAGTGAAAGTTATATTCTTTTATGTGGTTGGTTATGGGTTTCTACGGGCTTACACAATGAGTTTATAAGGGAGTTCCATACTTCTAGATGGGCGTTACATCCTAGTTTGACAAAGATGTATCATGATCTCCATAGATATTACTAGTTTCCAAGAATTAAGAATGAGGTAGTAGGATTTGAAGTAATATGTTTCACTTTCCAACAGATTAAATCTGAGCATCAGAGGCTAGTTTGGATTTTGTAGCCTTTTCCCATTTTTGTGTGAAAATGGGATTATGTCACTATAGATTTTGTGATAGGATTTCCTAGGAAACCTCACAAGAATAATGTTGTATGGGTGATTGTGGATCTACTAATGAAGGTATACCACTTCTTACCTATCAAGGAAACCATCAAACTTGATGATCTGTCTAGTCTTTACGTGCGTGATAACGTTCAGTTGCATGATGTTTTGAGGAGTATCATTTCAGAGAGAGATCCTCATTACATGTTGTGGTTCTGGTAGGGTCTTCAAAAGGATTTGGGATCATAGGTCCTTTTAAGTACGACCTATCATCTACATATAGATGGTCAAACTGGGAGTAATATTAAGTTTATAGAGGATATGTTATGAGCCTATATTTTAGATTTTGGTGGTTCATGGTAGAAACATATAGAACCCAAGAAGTTAACATATAATAAAATCTTCCAGAAATCGATTCAGATGGAACCTTTCGAGGATTTTTATGGAAGGCTCTATCATTTTCCTCTTTATTTGTTGTAGGTAGGTGTGTTAGTTCTTGTCAGACCTAGTCTTATGTAGGATACATTTGAGAAGGTTCATTTGATCAGAGTAGGAAAATATCTTACACTGACCATTGAAGACAACCTATGGAGTTGGAGGTTCATCATCATGTGTTTCCTTTGCGTGTCACCTAAATTGTGTTAATGTAATATCAAAAAACAGGGAAAGCTAGCCCCTAGATTTGTTAGGCCATTTGATATAGTGACATGGTTAGGTCATGTGGCATACCATTTATCCCTTCTATAGTGTTAAAGTTCCATGCATGATGTGTTTCACATTTTGTAACTTCAAAGATATCATCTATACACTTCTCATATGGTAGACATAGAAGATGTCAATCTTGATATAGATGCGTCCTTTGAGGAGAATATGATACATATCATAGACCATAGTGATAGATACCTCTGGGGTAGGACTATACTTTTGGTTCAAGTGCAGTGGAAGCATGGGTGAGTTTAAGAGGAGACAAGAGATATGTAGTCTTATATATGAGCATAGTGGCTAGACATGTTCTTCGAGACCCCATAATGATTCTTGGAGAATATCGAGGATGATATGTTATATGGTGGGAATGTTATAAGATCCCATCATTTTCCAGGTACATTTCTCTCTGAGTTTTTCATTAAACTTATGTCGATTGAGTTTTACCTCATCTTTAAACAATGGTGGTCATATTTCACCATGTATTTCTATTTGTTTGAATAAACACAGAGTTGGTTTGTGAGGAAAATTGAGAAAACCAAATAGGATCCACATGGGGAGTGGTTCTTGGATTTATATTGAATTAATGGAGTCCGGGTATAAATGGTTCAAGTGTTACCAAGGTTTTTTGGTAAGTTAAGAATTCTTAAATAGGGTTTAGTTTGTTATAAGGTAAATAGTATGGAAACTATCTACAGTACATTTACATGTCTTGTAATTGGGTTACACGATGTGTAAAAGCCACTAGACTCATATTGTGAACTAATTCATGACGTGAAGTGATTACATGTCATAAACCAATTACAAATCATGTATATTTGGGAGAATGTATCATTAATTAGATGTAATGGGTTTTCCATCATATCCTTCTAAAATGAAATACATGATGTGTAAATGAATTACACACCATGTAATTCCCCAAGTATCAATTTTAAAGTATGCTGTGAAACTAATTTCTCATTCATATCACATAAATCCTTCCCCTCTAGACCCTAGAGAAGATTCTAGGTGTTTTGGGAGAACCTCTCACCATTCTAGACATCCTGTTTGTGTGATCGATTCCTAGGTAAGTGGTTTTGCATTATTTTCCTTTCAATTCGGTTGTTCTCTGGCAGTTACGGTGAAATATCTTGATGATGGTCATTGTTGATTATGATCTTGATCAGTTTTGATCAAGGTTCTCCTTCCACAATTTTGTACCTTCATCTTTGTTGGAATTTTTCATTGGAAGAATTGTGTTCTTCAATGATTAAAGGTGGGGGTCTAAATCTTAACCCTATGGTATGATTTTCAATTATGAAGTATATGCAAAATTTTCATTGTGCTAAAACAAGTGCACAATAATAAATTAATTGAATATAATGATGATAATTCTATGTTGGATTCTTCATTAGATCCTCTTGGATTAAATTGATGATGTGGAATGACTTATGGCTACCTGTTGGGTAAGTGAACCTTTGAAAATAATGAATTGGAAAAGGATTACATATGATTTCTACATGATAGGTGATTCAAGTAATTTTTTGATATAGATTCACTGTGGAAAATGGATTAAATTGATTAATTAAAATAATAGATAAATTGAAAGACATGTGGTAATTAGAAAAATTAACCATTTGGTTTTACGTGGTTATATTTTGATATGACAGCTATTGTTATATTCTTGTTGTTGTGATATGTACTTGTGACACATTCTGAGATTCTTATATATTGGGTTATGCCCCAACACATGCTAAGATGCTTATATGCCTGTCTATTCCCTGAAACATGTTGAGATACTTATATACCGGGATATGACCTAAAAAATATTAAGATTATTATATCCCAGTCTATTCCATGAAACATTATAAGATGATTACATATTGGGATATTCCATGACCCATGATGAGATTTTTATATATCGGGTTATGCCCTGGAACATGTTGAGATGATTATATACCAGTCTAGGCCCTGACACATGTTGCAATTCTTATATAGTGAGATTGGCCTAGAGATTTTCTATACCATGGGTATATGGTTGTGGTTGTCATGGTTGTGAGACATATTTAGAGACATTCCAATATGGTACCAAAGTAGGTTATTTTTTTCCATGGTTATATGGTTGTGGTTGGAATGGTTGTGAGACATGCTCAGAGATCTTCTAGCATGATGCCGAAGCAGGTTGTTGTTATATTTTTTTAATTGTCAAGTTAATTAATACAATTGTTTAACATATTATTTTATGCACTTATTATAAGGCTGGTTTGTTTAGACATGGTGGTGTCAACCTACTGAATTTTAATCACACCCTATTCGAGCCTTCATTTGGTACCCAATTAGATTTCATGGATGCAGGTTTGTATAGGGTAAAGGGACCTTGTTGTTATCTTGTTTCTTACTGGATAGGCTGGAGTTAGAAGATGGGTCCAACATGGGGTTCGCAAACAGAGTATTTTGGGTTTATCTAGTGCCAAATAACTCTTTTATTTGTAATGTTTATAGTTTGGCATTTTGATATATATCATCATTTCATTACATGATACCTCATTTTTGGTATATTGGTTTCTTCGTTATTTTCCTAGTTCTATTATTTTGTTTCTGATATGTCTATTACTCAAATTTATTTTGTTTTTATAGATTATTTCCACTACTATGACACATCATGCTAGGGGTATAGTCTCCCTACTATACATATCAGACCCTTACTTCTAGTCGGCAGCTTCTGGCATACGGGGATGAGCGCATGAGGTCCATAACCAACCCTTTTTGGCCACATGAGAGAGTGCCAGATTGGGGGATGTTACATGTTTTTTTAGGATGTTTTTCTTTATGCTGAGTTTTCTAATGATGTACTACTTTGAGTTTTTTTATACCTGATTGGTTTTTAGATTTTTCTCTTTTTGAAACATTGAGCATACTGACTTGTATCTTTTTATTCTTCTATTTTGTGTCAAATTAATTCCATATTTTATCTTGTACAATGTTAGGTTCTAGTCACCAACGCATGAGGATCAGAAATACCCATCAAGATATATCAGTCCCAGCTTGGGTATCAGGGTTCTAGGGTATCTGAGCTGGTTTGTGACACAAATGATTTTCTGATTCACATAAAAACATAAGTTGAATTGATAAAATACATAGAAATGGTAAAGAGCCTAATTATATTAATTCCCTCTAATATAGCTTGATCTTCATAAGATAAAAGTATGGAATCATTTTTTTCATAAGATAATCCTAGAATTTGAAATTGAAAAACTTCCTAAGATAAATCACTTATCAAATTTTTAAATTCTTCAGCATATAAGATAATTTATCTGGGTTTACAATTTTTTTAAGATGATTCTTCTTCATAGAAAAAAAGACCATACATAATATAAATCCTTTCTCATTTGTCTTAATAATATAATCATTAAATTTTGTACGATAAATGACTTATTTTACTATTTTTTTAAAATCCAAAAGATAATACATTTATAAAGGTCCTTTCCATAAGATAATTCGCATAAGATAAATGAATTGTTATGTAAGATACAACTCATTGGAAGAAAATGAATTCCAGCCTCCATAGAAAAATTCCCTTTGATTTTAAGATAAAATATAAAATACTTAAGGTAAATTAAATGTCAAAACAAATTGGAATTTTGTGAATCATCAAAACACAGAATGTACTCAGATATATTAGAACAAAAAAATTATGACCAAGAATCTCTCCCATTTTGATGACCAAAAAAATCATAAACCGGTAAATGGAAAAATGAGTAAGAATATTTTAATTGAAGTAAATTGTTGAATTTCTATGTAATCTTTTCCCATAAAAAAATTTGGGTTCTATTCTCCTATAAAAAATGTTTGGGTTCTCTTATCCCCCTCATTGTGATATCAAAATAAAGAAATATAAGATGAAGAAAAACATCTAGTATGGCATACGAACATGTGTAAATAGTTATAATAGTATGTACTAAAGGTGAATAAGATCTGGCATATACTTTCAAAGAAAGAAAAATTTTGAAATACAACATGAAATAATAAAAAAATAACATTCAATAAATAAAAAGATAAAAAAAATAATGAATGTGATGAAAAGAATTCAAAGAATAAGTTGAAAAAATTAAAGAAAATGATTAAACAACCAATCAAATGTTTAGAAAAACACCATGACATATTATCTGTCAATCACAACATAAAAATGAAGAGGAATCAGTACTTCATATTTTGATCAATAGGATGGGGAATTGAATGATTTTTCTTGATCAATAAGGTTTGGCCTTGGGGTAAGGATGTGGTAGGCATAGGGGCGTCAACACCTTCTCCAAAAATATCTTTGAGCATTCCATCTGAACCAAAGTGGCTTCTAAATCCAGCTCGGTCCTGAGGAATGGTTTGAAGATCCTTAATATTCTTTGACTAAATAAAATCATTATATAGGAATGAAAGGGAACTTGGTTGAGGTTGTAGGAGCGTCCGTTGAAGTTTTATGGTGAAGATTCTAATTTTCTATTGTATATATCACAACATGATAAAAAATATTCAATAACTTTGAGATGTGTTAGGATTTTGATCTAGAATGATGGGTCCTAAATAACGTATTCCTCATAAGTGGGACATAACATCTGTACACATATCTATTGATTTTACCATATCATTTTTATATATGTCCAACAATGTGCCGAAACCATTCCATGAATTATGATCTAAATTAGAAAAACAATTAAACATATCAACCTTTTAGGAATAGTTGAAAAGCAACATCTTTAACACATCTAACTGGTTATTAGAAAAACTAGGTTCACTTATTACAGGGGAAAAAACAACTCAGACCGACTGAGAAGCATCACCCATAACAACTTCTTTCCCTTTAGAGGTATCGTGTCGCTCTAGCTCTACAAACTCATCTTCTACCTCTATGGAAGAGTTAGATAGATGGTAATTCACAAATAACTGATGAATCATTGAAGTATTATCTTCTAAGTTATAAAATTATTTGGATAAAGACCCATCCATTTTCTCAAGTCTGGTAATAATAAATTTGAAATCCTTACGAGTTTGCATAGATGTGTCCCTGGTCAACAGGATTTTTTCTTAGAGCTGATTTTTGATAAATTTATGTGACTATTTAAGGTTATTACAGTGCTTCTGGGAATGATCAAAATGCTCTAAACTTCAGTCACTAAGTCTCTATGGACATCTTTATAATTATCAGTGGAAATAAATTCACACTACATAGAGACAATTTAAGCAATCAAGGTATCAAGATCATGAGAAATGACTTACAATTTTGTTTCTAAATATCTATGATCTAGAGAGCCATCCATAGATGATTCAATAATATAATCTCTTTTAGATTCATCCAAAATGTGTTGGACCAAGTTATTCAAACAATAAAAATTCGTCCTTGAAACAATATTTGGCTGAGAAGTGGGTATTCAGTTAATATACTCAAACTACTTCACCTCCATCTTCTTTAGTGAATGCACATAGACTTATAAACTGAATTTTCTATATGAATATTTACTCCACCTTGATATTTTATCAACTTAGTTTGAAAAGAATTGAATTTTTCAATAGCTCATAATACTGGGAATGAATTCATCCATCACCAGATTCAACATCCATATTAGGAATTGTAGTGCTACTATGTTCTGCTTCAATATGGGTAGGTGAAGTGACTTCTTGATTCTCTACTACTTCTTGAGGAACTTATTCTTGATGAATCACTTCAACTTGGGGACCCAATTTAACTTGAGAGGTTTGAACTGAAGGCCTCTTCTTCCATAGGGATAAAAATAGAATAGATTCTTCCGCTACATCTTCAACTTCATCATTGGAGCCTAGAAAATAATTTCCAATAAAATTAACTACTTCTCTCTTTATTATCCATAAATCCTCAACTAGTAGAGACACATAAAATAGATGTAAAACTCAAAAAACTAATGAAATCATCTTCTCCTGACAAATTCTGACTTAATTTGTAATTTTCATAGCCAAATTCTCTTTGGTTTCAAAATATAACAAGACCGAAGGTAGAATGGAATCAAGTGTGGGTGTTTGAAAAATAGCCTGATGCACTTCAGATTCCACTTCTTATGCATTTGCCTCAATTAAGACATCACCTTGGGGTTGAATATCATCCAAGACAACAACTCATACTCACCTTATTCAATCATTAAGAGACACTACATCCAATGGTTCTTCCATGACTACACCTACAACATCCACTTTCATTGTATCAGTAGCAAAAACTACTTGATATTACTCCTCCTCAGCCTGAGTAGGGTCCAATTCAATCTTTTTATTAGCTCCAACTAGTAATAGCATATTCATAGAGAAAATCTATAAATATATACTTCTTTTAAACACACCATCATAGATATTGGTCAACCCATGAAAACACATACCCAAAGTTTCATTTATGAGAACAATGGATTTAACAAATACTAGCATCGAGATACTTCCAAAAGGATAACGGTTTACAGGATTTTTCTGAACATGATGCATATATCACAAGATATATCATGCCATATTGACAAGGTTTTCTATTATAAACTTTTATATTAACAAAATATATTTAAACAAAATCTTTTTAAACTCACCATTTTTCATGACTCGCATTATTCAAGATGAGAGAAGGGATAAAAAGATTACAATACCTTCCTTCCTCAAGATGAAGGAGAGATAATGAACCCTAACTCCCACCTCCAATAGGTCTTGGGGTGGAAATGAGTACCAATGGTATATAAATCTCACAAAAAAATGAAAGGCATTACCCTTTTTATAGTAACAATGATCGGAAGATAAGATGTATCAACCTCAAACAACTTCAAGTCACATATATTTAAGGAGACCAAAATTCATAACACATTCATGTTTACAGGTAAAACCATTATAAATAAAGATAGAAATCCAAGGTAAGTACCAAAATAAAACTAAGCAGTGACACATCAACTATCCTCAACGTTCGAGCTAGTAAGGTCCATAAAAGTCCACGTAATATCCCTCAAAACTCGATAATAGTTTTATATACGCAGGGTGAGAATACAGGTATACTTAGTAGGGAAAAACTAGAGTTACCCATGCACAAGTGGGAGAAGAATATTAATTACCATGTGAGAAAACAATAGAAACTCAAAAGCCTCTAAAAAGGTATACTATCCACCCCAACATCACCAATGAATTCTCACCAAATAAAGCAAGTCAAGTAAAGAAATGTAATAAGCACATTGATATTTGGGTACCCTGCACCACTTCCCACTGGTTAACTGATCATCACTAATGGAGAACATCCTGATGCTACTATTCTCTTCCACAAGCCCCACTATCACAACCTAAACAAACACACCTTGGCCACATACCTCATCACATCTTACCTGCAAACACCTGGGCCTGAAACCACAACCCCATCCTGAAGACACCTGAGAATCACCACACAACTCATCCTGAAGACACATGGGAAGCACACCTCTCCCACAGACACCTGGGCTTCACAACCACACCACAACCTACCCGAATATTCTTAGAATACCAATGCCTAGAAGAGGGATTAGATAATATACCATAATTATCCATCCATCCTCCCACCGAGATGTTGGGAAAGGACACCCTCCCCCATAGCAATGGGGGTGTTCAACACATAGTTCTCAACATGGGGGGGGGGTATAGAAATCACAAGGAACTACATGTATATATATATTGGTACTAAAAACCCAGCCCAACCTATGGGTTTTTAAAAAACTACCAGACCACAAAAAATACCCATGTTGCCACCTCTAAATGCACATACCACTACGAATGATGGTCGCTTCCATAATTCGATAAATGAACACCGCTTCACTATAAGCCACAACTCGAAACATACCCCCATCCAATTTATTTAACTAGTTTTAATTCTTCATTATCAATTGATTCATTCTGTTATTCCATCCCTACCCGTATAATTACTAAACACTGCAAACATTATAAGGTGAAGAAACCATACCAACAACTTCCAAATCCAAACAAAGAAAGAAGGGCCAAGGTAAACAACCCCATTCAAACACCGATTCCTAAAATAACGGTCTCTATAAACTCTGGGTGAGATTTTTATGCAAGGTAACACCACCCTTCTTCAAAATCATCCCTCCTAAACCATCCCTGGAAGCCCCACTACACGAAAAACACCACATTCAGCAAAACAAACATAAATCAACCAGCTTGCAGTTCCACTATACACTCCCCTTTCATGGACACCCGCTCAAGAAAGTGTTTCTTATTGAAACATTTTGTGAAATGATGCAAAAACTAATTTCTTCTAATTAAGATGTGAGGAAGAACATTAGAAGATGAAAAAATTAGAGAAATAGAGAGATAATTTTAAAAAAAATCCACCTAATGGCAGTGCCACTGTGCACTTCTAGTTGCTGATTGAAGGGGAACAATCGTTGTGATTCCAATATTGAGAGAGATTAATGCAGTTAGGGGTGAAAAATTTGAGGTATGTTGGAGAAGATGTTTCAAATAGATTTGGAGAAGATACTAAGAATAGTACAACATGGTTGGAGTAATCAAAAATTCATGAAGTCTGAATTCTGGTGTTTCAAATTCTCATGGAAGAGTTTAACAAGGTAAATACAGAGTTCATGATTCTAATGTGTGAGGTACATAATACATTGAAAGAGGCACTTAATGTGATGTAGAGGTAGATTAGTAGAAAAGATTTCATTGGACTTTCTAATTGATAATAAATTTACAGATAGATTCTATGAACCAAGGAGGGGGTAGAGAGTTTGGAAACTAGCAGTTCTAGATAGGAAGGATTTGAAAAGGAGCAGTTGAAGCTGATACAGATGGAGTGATTTTATTACGATAAAGAGGGGAAGATGGAATCCAAACCAGTAATTCTTGAAGAGGACATTCCTATTCTGAAAATTAGCAAGGAAGAGTGGGAGGGATTTTCTAATGAGGAGCTCAATCCTAGTTTTACTGCGTAAGAGATCTATTGGAGGATTCTGCCAGCAAAATAGAAATTCTGAGGTAGTGTGGTAAAAGGTGATTCCATTCCAGATTTTTGTTTCCTAGGAGTATGATAGGATAATGAGAGATATGTACCTATACCTAATGACAACAATTTTTCTATTGAATCTAGTTTGAAACAATTTGAAAAGGCAAACTCTGGTGTGAATTTTCGTTCGATTAAGTGTGGAAAATTTCTTGCAAACACTGAGTTGAGAGAGATACTATGGTTGAGTCTTCTCATGATCTATATGGGAATATTATTTCAGTGCCCAAGTTTCATGAAAACGTTATTGATAGGATCTCCTGGTTGATTCTATTGTTCGGTTAAGTCATGTCGAGAAATATTCCATCCCACATAATGTTCATCGAGAATTGAAAGTTCCAGTTTCACAACTCAAAGGTGTTAAACATAAAATTTTAGAAATAATTTCTTGAAATGTCGAAAGGGGAAGATAAGGAAGTGGTTATATTTGATCTTTTTGTGTGGAAGGTGGAGGAAGTGGAGCCTTGTGGGGATTTAGATGATGTAGATGTCCGAACAATCATATAGAATGACACTGGTTTAAAATTTATGTTGTTGTATCCATAATCAAGGAAAGACCAAGTTGCATTGATCCTTAGGCCACAACCAAAGCCACCACTGAGGGCTGTTTTTCTAGTTTTGAAGAGGCCAAGCTATGTTTTGGATGACAACCTTGGTAAAAAGGTGGATTTTCAATTGGGGATTAATTATACGAATGTGTGGGGTGGCTATCAGTGTTGATAAAGGGGTGGAGCTATCATTTTGTAGCTGTTGGGGATAGTTTGTGGGTTGAGATGGTTTTGTGGGGATATTAAATAGGGGTAGTTTAGTTTTTTTTAATATGGTGGTTGGGGGTTAGTTATAGCAGGTAGAGTGGTTAGGTTTTTGTTTGGGGTATTAATTAAGGTATATGGAAGTTGTAAGGGGAGTGGGTGTAACTACCAAGGGGTAGTGTTGTACTTTTACTATATTTGTTTATTGGGGTGGTTATTTGATTGTATTTTCTATTAAATAGGGGGGATGGTGTATGCATTAGGGACATGAATTCATTCTATCAGAACCTTCTTCTTTGTAGCGTCTGGAGAGATGTCCCTTAGGAGGATATAGTTTGAGCTTTAGGAAAGTGGTCTTCTCCTAGAGATCTCCCTTATTATTCTATCTTCTCCCTTCTATTTTCTATTTGATGTATTTTTGTGTTCAATTTTGTATTTATGATGGTTTCTTATATAGATTTCAGTTCCTTATCCATGTTATTCTATTGTGCATGCATTGTTAGGCAAGATACATAATGGTACATGCTGAGATTTTTTTTCATATTCACTAAACCACCGAAGATGATAAAATCACTTTGGACCCATTAATCATGGAGGTAATCTCTATTCACTACTTTAAATTTTTTTTGAGGTATATCTAACTTTAACATGGGTGAAATTCAAGGAGGGTCTTCTCGAATGTTTTAGCAGCTTAAAAATTTAGAACTTCTATGAAGAGTTTGCAGCCCTCCAATAGTAGGGACCATTCCAGGATTATATTGAGTAGTTTTAGTATTCGGTGTCCTTGATACCCTTTCAACCTAAGGCCCAGTATGTTAGTTATTTCCTACATGGTCTAAATGAGAACATTCACAGTTGGGTTCACATTCACAACTGACCGACCCAGTTTCACGTCAGGTGCTTAGCTTTAAATGTGGAGTTTGATCTCATGGGAGGCACTATTTCTCAATCCCACAGAGGTGGTTTTCATAAATTCAATGAGGTCCACAAGTATGAACCCAAGAATCCTCCAATCCACCTGGGACTGCAATAGTTATATATGGCTATTTTGCTCCCAACAAAACATGGCAAGGACATCAGGAAGGGACTTCCCCACGAGCCTCCTACTCAAATCACCCCTAACGGGTGAGGTGTTCTCCACTTTACTACCCATGAGTGGAAGGATCGACGCTACAAGGGTCTTTGTTTCCGATGCGGTCATATCTATAGACCTATGCATCGACGTCCCACTCCACACTTGACAATGCTATTACTCGGCGAAAATGATGCTAGAAATGATGACGGGGCAAAAACACTGGGGCCCCAAGGCAACTCGTGACCATGAGGAACCTGTTCCCCACATCTATCCTTAATAAAAAATCTATTTTTAAGGGGTGGAAACTGTTAGGACCCAAGTTGGAAGGTTTATTCTATTTAGGGGTATTTTCATCTTTGTAAGGGACTAGTTTGTTGAGGGATTTAGAGTTTGTTATGGGGGATAATGTTGTTAGGGAGGTCTATGTGGTGGTGGGAGATCCCTTATAATTAAGAAGGAATGGGAGAAGAGATGGGGGAATAAAGGGAACTGTATTTGAGGCTTCTAGAAGATTCGACCATGGGCTTGGGAGAGGACCCTAGTGTCTTGGCTTGGGCAGGAGTCTCCTTGAGTCTTCTGATATTCTTTCTCATCCTATTCATGTATTTTTGTTGTTCTCTTCTTTTATTCAATTAGTCAGTGTTAGTATCTATCAGTTAGGAACTAGATTTAAAGCCTCTCAAGTCTGACTATAATTGTATTCTTTCAAATGTGTCGTTTTTAGTATAAAAAAATGACACAAATGAAGTTTGATCCATCTGTGACACCATGATTATGACCTGTTGAGCCAAAGAGTTAATCAGCTTAACATGCAATTTGTATTTCTAGAAAATATAAATTTGGTTATTACCAGTTTTATCATGTAAAAAGTTGTTCATCCTAAGGTTTACCAAAAATAAATTAATCTTCTTCACCTTGTATTTGGGTTCCAACAATACAATAAAAGAGGCATTAAAAGAATGGGTAACTAAAACAAGAAACTCACATATATCAAGGGAGCCAATTTGAATTCCATATAATGAAGGATAACATTAGTAAATAGAATAAAAGTCATCACTGGCCTTTAGATCTTGTCCTTTGGGAGAAGCATGTGCAGATTCTATAGGATTCTTAGACCTAGATCAGGTTATAACCACTTCTAATGAGTTGGATGGGAAATGTGACCTCTTTTTATCACAAACCCTTGGTGTAAGAGATAGGGGATACTCCTCGTCTAAATTAGATAAGGGTAGTAATTTATTAAATAGAGATGGATAATAAAAAGAAAGATTAGAAACATGACCAACCTAAGGAAGGAGATCCATGAATATAGGAGGCACCTGGAACCTCTTCGGGTTAAAAACGACCAGTTGAAGAGTCTAGAGGAATTGTATTTCGAGAAAAGGACCCTCTTACCTACTAATGGCTTGACACTAATCCACCTCTGCACTAGACCATATAAGCACCTCCGGATCCACATCAAGACTCCTCTCTTAATGATCAGGATAAAGACCCACTGCGGGGACTCTTTAAAAATGGGAAGCAGTCTGACCATGTTGGTGCCCAATACACCAGGTAGTGTAATGCCCCTAAGGGGATCTGTAAGAATAGGAACCGCCTCACCCTCCTCAGATTGCAATATCCTAGGAGGTCCATCACTGGAAAAACCTCGTTTCAACCACCAGAATACCAAACCAAACTAGGGGAAACCTTGGCCAAGTGAATAATCCTACATGAAATAGAGAACCCGATCTAGGACTAGATTGGAAGAATCAGTCAAACCCATCTCAGGCCCCTTCGTGAGAGAATGAGGCCCATCAAAACTCTACATTGAAGATAAAACCTCTGGTACACTCACAAATACTAGAGGAACAGTACTAAAGTAACTGCAAAATAGTAGCCTCTTTCTTCACATAGTAGATGAGTGTCCTTGAGGGAGAAAATATATAAAAAACTAAATCCTATTCCAGAATATAAAAATTTTATATGAATAAACCAAAGAGACCACCCAAAATAAGATTCTCTAAGGTAAGGGGTTGAAATATCCATCTCCACGTAGTTCCTAGCCATCATCATGTGTTGCATAGTTAAGAGTATCCTCATCAGCATGAAGAAAAAAACCAAAATAATCAACAATGACTTTCATTATGGAGGGATTGTGAAATGGAAGGGGAAACTCCAAGAGTTTAACCTAGATCACTGATGAACTAGGGTCTCACCCCTCGTGAACCTCCATGAACCATCAGTAATGATGGAAACATCTCTATGTGTGCATTCACTCTTCATAGGACTAGGCATTACCAAAATCCTCTATAAATAAATGAACACTATGTTTGGTTATTTTCTGTAAAAAAAGAAATGAATTCCTAATTTATAAAAGAAAAGAAAAGAAAATAAATGATATGGATTTCTTTTCATTTTGTTTGGATGTGAAATTTAGTAAAAGAAAAGAAATGATTGTAATTTCTATCCATATTATTTGGTGATAATTTTTAAAAGAAAAGAAAATAAATGTTTTGATAACATGACAAAAATAACCTTTATTAAAAAATACAGTTTTTCAATATTCAATTGTTCCAAATAAAAAAATATTATAATCTTAAATTTTTTCTTTAATTTTTAATTAAATATAAATATTTAATATAAATAAATAAATATATATTTTAAAAATATTATATAATTACATAAAAATGCTTTCATAAATATATATATTTATAAAATATTATATATATATATATATATTTAATATATTAAAAAATTATTTAAATATATATTTATTTAAAAATATTTAATTATAAATAAACAATTATATTTTAATATATATATATATAACGAATTTAAATTTGAAATCATTATATGATTATTGATTTGGGTAGGTTTGGGTAATATTTTTAAAAAATATAGATTTCCAATACTCAATTATTTCAAATAAATAATATTATAATTTTAAAGTGTATCTTTTTTAATTTTTTGTTATTATTATTTATTAATTATGTTGAAGTTATAAAAATAATTATTTATAAATCATGTTTAACAAAATATCATGCACATGAAGATACAATTATTATTAATAATCATATAGACGATCATTTGTTTAATTATTAATATAAAAAACAGTGAATAAAATAAATTTTTTACAAAAGGATAATATAGGAATTTTCCAAAATAATATCACATATCCTCTTGATTTTCTTCCAAATCAGCCCGATTTTGGGGTGATTTGGAACCTACAGTGGGGGGACCATTCTCTCAGTTTCTTCTTGAATAATTTCTCTCGCTACAATTGAGCCCTTCCAAAAAATGGAAATGAAAACTAAGGGCTTCATTTCTTTTCTTTTCCATCCAAATCATCACTGAAAAAAGATACCTGAAATCCAACTGGTGTAAGATTGAAATCACTATTGGCCCAACTATATTCCAATATATAAAAAAATTATAAAAAATTGGTAAATATTGATGATCTATACCAAAATTTAAAATCAAGGTCTACTTATGATAAGTATATGTCGAATCAAATTCATCTTATGACATCGAGAGTAGAGGGTTCCCCTCAATCTGAACAGGGACCATAGGTTCCAAATCGATCCCCTGTATCGAGGGAAGCCCTACCACTAGCACTACTGAAGCTGGTTGAGCCAAAAATGAGTGAACCCTAACTCTTCCTCACCCTCATCTCACCGTCACCCTCCTCTCTTTTACTACTGGTTCGTTATCATCCTACAGTTGGGCTCCTCTCGATAACTTCATCCTCTTATCATTGCCTCCAATCAATATCACAATATCTCTTCTAGCACATCCGTCCTCATGCCATCAACCCTCCCACATGTTTTATGCCAATTTTACATAAAATCTTCCCTCCAACCTAACATTATATCCTACGTTATTTTGGAGGGAATTTTTTTTTAATTTTTTTAATATTTTATTTCATTTTTATGTATTCTAAATTATTATTTTTAATTAAAATTAATATATATATATATATATTCATATAATATTTATTTTAGAGTTAAAAATAGAGTAATGAGTTGGAGATGATTTAACTGTCAATACTTCATTTTAGAGTGACCTTAATCCATTTTGACGTTTTGGGTTGGAGTTTGACCTCAGGGACTCCTCCCATTATCATCAATAACTCTTTATATTATATTATTGTAACGGTTAGTGACTTCTTGGTCCATTACTTTGTCATTTTGGGGTGTTGGAGTTTCTTTGAGGAGGCCTAGAGTGGGCCTAAAAGTATTGACTATTAAAAATATGGAAGAAGAGGGAATACATTCCGCATAAATTTTACCATATTATAATAGTGTTTCAAATCTTTTACATGGATGGTTCATGATGTTTAGATTTAAGGGGTTATATAATAAAAATATGGTGCAATTTTTGAAGAGATCTAACCCCGACATTTACACGAAGTATAAATGGTTTGGACGTCATGTAATTTTCCTGTGCAGTGTGTCTTTAAAGGATGGAGTGCCTCGGATTTTTTCTAAAACCCTACACTCCCTCTCTCATTCCAGGTGGTTGATGGTGCTCTCTTGAGGCATCTTTTAATTCCTTTTATGAGGATTGATTTATTGATTTTTTATTCGATCATTGTCTTCCCATCATTGATCCATGGTGATTTCTCTCCTCATTCTCAACTATTTCCTTCCATTATTCTCCAGAGATCACTATAGTTATGAGGTTTTTATTTGGGTTATGTGTTTGGGTTGCGTCTTGATGATCTTCGAGTGCGGTGTAGGTTGACCTGCTAGTTTCTTGCATGGTAGTTGTTCTTGGGAGATTTCTTCTTCACCCTAAGATGCACAAATATATCAGAAAGATTCATTGAGGAAGGAGATCCTCGTTCTCACCCTTTTTACGTGCTACGTGTAGGAATTGCATGTTTTTTCTTAATTTTGAGTGGATAGTAAGGGTCTTCATAATCATATAATTAATTGTCTTGTCTAAAATTTATGGGTATGGGGAGTTATTGCATGTTTTGTTGTTTTGTTATATGTTGTTGATATTGTTATGTCTGCCACTTGTAAATTCTAAAAATATAGGTGGTTGGAATTCTTACTTTCACTATAGTGGATATATGTGATGGCCCTTGAGATGTCTTTGTGTGGGAACACCATGAATAAAATATTCAATAATGTATATTTGGCTAATAATTTGTTCCCCTGGATATTTGGTTTGTGTGGTACTACCCATGCTGATATAAATAAGTAATGTGATTAAGCCCCTGAATAAATTTGAATCCCGAATGGGTTGTTGTTGTGTGTGACTATGCTTTTTTTGATGCTTTGTGTGGCTTGTGGTTGTTGTGCGGTGATGATATTGACTGCATGGGTTTTGTGGTACGTGGAGAAATGATGTGATGGTCAGTTAGCATGGATGCGATGTGGGTGGTTGTGTGTTGTGGTGCGGTGTTTGCAGTATAGTGGTTTTGGCACAGTGGTTGTGGAACAGTGGTTGTGGTACGTGGTGGTTGTGGTTGTGTGATGAATGAGATATATGGTTTTTGTGTTGAGAGATGGATTGTCCAATGTGATGCGACAAAGATGGTGGATGTGTGGTTTTGTAACAATAGTTGTGTGGTGTGGTTGTGTTAGTTTTCTGGGTAGCAGTGGAATAAATTTTGATGCTCAATGAAAATAATAAATGAATGCATTTGAAATTGAATATAATGCGGTGGAAATTTATATAAGATAAATGGATTAAATTTAATTAAATGAATCAAATGAGTCATTTAATGTGAAATGAAAAGTATAATGAATAAATTTGGTGGAACATGTTAGTTAAAAGTGGAAAATGTTGTGTGGCTTGTGTGGTGGTTGTGTGGTGTGTTGCACTTAGTGGTGGAAGTAGTTGTGACAGTAGATGTATGGTACATGGTGGTGATGTGGTGTTATCTAGGTCTGTTGATGTGAACACTTAGGTTAGGTATTGTGAGCTATCTATACATCATGTATGTCTATATTATTTTGTATGTGCCCCACTTAGTTGGATAACCTTACCATTTATTAGAGGTTTTGGGTTCTGAGTGTTTTTCCCACTATCCAAGATAGTAGTAATATGGATGGCTAGCTACCCACTCTCCTTTGATCTTCATTCAGTAGTGATGAAGTGGCCTAGGTGTCTTCTATTGGGCTATGACATGTGGTCTCAGGTGTCTTTGGGATGAGATGTGACGTGTGGTCTCAGGTGTCTTTAGGATGAGCTGTGACGTGTGGTCCCAAGTTTTTTTTAGGATGTGATATAACACGATATGATGTGTGTAATAGGTGTGTGTGAGAAGGATGTGGTGTGTTGTGATGTGTGAACTAGGTGTATTCAGGTGGGATGTGATGTGATATGTGTGGAAGGGATGTAAGTATAAGGCGTTTGATGTTGGGGTATGATTACAGAAAACCAATGGGGAAGAGGTAGTGAGGAGACTTTCTTTGTTATGATCTCAATATTATATTACTATATTGGGTGTGTTATTTTGTGAGTGAGCCATAGTGAGGTTGAGTTTGCTTACATGACCTATGTAGGTTCTTGTTGGTTCTACTATTTATTTACTAGCACATTAATATGCTCTTTTCACATGTACACTTGCAACCTTGGTTACGTCCCAAATCTGTATATTTTTTATGCTCACAGTATGTTTATAAACTATTTTCAGGTTTCCATGAAGACATTAGTGACTACGCTTGACATTACTATCTGGGTTGGTGTTATTGTTGAGTCACTACTGTAGAATTGTATTTTTGGTATTTGTAACATCCCGGTTCCGGAAGTCACCCAGAGGCGTCCCATACCCAGTTGGTCACATGGCCTCAAGGACATTTCCCCAAATTCCAGAGGCTTCCGACTAGTAGTGAGGGCCTTGGGTGTGATAGTGGGGAAACTATGCCCTCATTGGTAGAGTAACACGGCATAAGGAAATAATAGCAATAAAGGAAACCATAATAATCCATAAAAAAGTGAACAACGGAACTATAAGAAATAAACAACTGGAACATATATATAGTGATGCAAGATACATATGTCTAGGAAAGAAGACAAAGAATTCACAATGCTGGAATACAAACAGTACTAAACCAAGTACAAAAGAAAACAAATAAACAGCTCCTCAGCATCATAGGCCTCAGTTTGGTCTCGTACTCTCTAGCTTCACAACAAATCAAGTACCTGAAGTAGAGGGGAGCTTTCCCTTATCTATACCTGCAACAATATAATCTATTTTGTCCCAAAAGCATGACCCAAATAGGGTGTGAGACTAAATCCTGGTAGGCAACCACCCAAAGATCTATGCCTAACAGTCAGTGAATATATATGGTAGGTAATAAGCAAAGATGCAGTAAACCAGAAAGTACTCCGCAATAAACAGTTCCACATATCAAATATGCAGCTAATCAAGCAAGGTAACCCTCTGGGAAGTACACACAGCCTATCCCTTCTGGTTCAGTCATAAAAATATATAAATCATCTCTAAGGAAGCACTCACAATCAATTCCCCATATAGTTAAAAGTGATTCAAGACTCTCTGAGGAAGCTCACACAGTCAATTCCCCTTATAGTCTAAGGTAGTAAAGGAATCTCTGAGGAATCTCACACGGTCAATTCCCCTTATAGCCCCAAGTGGTCAAAGAATCTCTGAGGAATCACACTCGGTAAATTCCACTTATAGTCTAAAATTCTCAAAGACTCTCTGAGGAAGCTCACTCGGTCAATTTCCCTTATAGCATAATGTGCTCAAAGACTCTTTGAGGAAGCTCACTCGGTCAATTCCCCTTATATCCTAAAGTTCTCAAAGACTCTCTGAGGAAGCTCACTCAGTCAATTACACTTATAGTCTACTACACCAGGTTCTCGTGGCCCTGTGTAAGTCAAAAGAGCATAAAAATGAAATACAACCAAAGTTAACCTCCATAACTACTTGGATAAATAGTCTATATCATATCAAGCATGTCAGAATACAAACACTCCACCCTACAACACTAGGCGTGGGAAAATGGTAAAGGTGACCAAAAAGTCTAAGAAGGACCAAACGGTTGTAAACAGAACATGAATGGGAAAACACATCCAAAACATAGAAATCAACCCTATTCATATCCAAATAACCTCTACTCAAGCATACTAGCATGGAAGACAAGTAACAGGGGTAAAACGATAAACACACAATACCACGATTAAGGGTATTGGACAAAATTGCACATATAACTCAAAGACATTCAATGGAAAGACACAAAACATATACCTCGATGTTGGGAGATTGATATACTCCGGCATCGACCCTTGGATCGAACTAGAATGCGGTAGATCTACAAAAACGTCTAAAATGTTCAACCCATGATAACTTGGAGAAGAAGAGGAATTAGGAAACGATGATCAAGCAGAAGGAATAGCTTACTGATGCAATCCCAATACAATTGACGATGGTCGAACTAAATATCGGTTGGAGGCTCAGGGACTCGAAGAAGAAGCATGGCCATACAGTTTCTCTCGGACGAATGAAACCTAGAAGAAGGAAGTTCTGTCTGTCAGACGCACCCTCGGTGCGTTTAACGAAAAAAAGAAAATACACAGTGTGTATTTTTTAAGTACACCGCCTGTACTTGCCTTTTCTGTACTCATATTTAAGTGGCCTCTAGGTCACCCCCACATGGCCGTGTGCATGGACGTTACACGGCCAGCACACAGCTACCTACGGTAACCTAGTACACGATGTGTACTCATAAAGTACATGGCGTGTACTTCATAAATTTCTATAAATTCCTCTATTTCTCCAAATTTACCAGAAACAGAAAACACACCTAAAGAGAAGATCCGAGTTCTTACAAACTTCCCCCCTTAAAGAAATTCTTCCCCAAATTTCCCAAGCAAGGCGACATAGAAGAAGAAACCCCGAATAGCTCCAGCCACTATGATCGTATGTCTGCCTCCCTCTCCCATGTCTTGTCCTATACTCGCCCATACTTCCATAGCACCCGTACCAGAGGAACATACCAGCCACGAAGAACCTTCATACTTCGATCGACCATCCAGATTGGATGCTCCTCAAACAATGCTTCCACTTCCAACTCAACCTCCTCGGGTTGGAAAACATGAGATGGGTCTGAGAAGTAACATCGAAGTTAAGAAACATGGAAGACGTCGGGCAATTGCCTGGTACCTCTGAGGTAACTACAACCAATAGGCAACCGACCCAACTCTCTCCAACACCTCAAACAACCTGGAGTACCTCAGTGAAAGCTTACCCTATCTCCAAATCCTCTTGTGTCCCAACCTCGGTGTGACACATAGAAAAAATTTATCCCCGACCTCGAACTCCAGAGGTCATCTACGCTGATCAGCATAAGACTTCTGTCGAGACTGTACTGTATCCATCCTCTTCCGAATCAACTCTATCTACTCTGTGGTCTCCTGGACAAAACGAGGTCCCAACATAGATACCTCTCCTACCTCCAGCCAATATAAGGGTGATCGACATGGCCTACCGTAAAAAGCCTCATAAGGTTCCATATGAATAGTTTCTTGAAAACTATTGTTGTAGGAAAACTCCACAAGAGGTATGTGCTTTTCCCAAGAACCTCCAAAATCCATAATGCATGCCTGAAGCATTTCCTCAAGCACCTGAATTGTATGCTCAGACTGACCATAAGTATGGGGGTGGTAAGCTCTACTCAAAAGTACCTGTATGTCCAAAGCCTTTGGAAGCCCCTACCAGACCCAAGAAGTAAAATGTGCATCCCTCTATGAAACAATGGAGTGTGGAACTCCATGTAGACATATAATCTCTTAGATGTACAACTGTCCCAGCTCATCAACACGGAAGGACGCCTTGATCAGAAAGAAGTTAGCAACCTTCGTGAGTCTGTCAATGACCACCCATACTACAAAATTCCCTCATGGTGACCTCGACAAACCTATCACAAAATCCATCATGACATCATTACATTTCCACTCGGGAATGGGTAACTTTTAAAAAAGCCATACTAGTCGTTGATGCTCCACATTCATCTGCTGACAGGTGGAACACCTCATGGAGAAATCAGAAACATCTCTCTTTATAACTAGAACCCAATACTGACGGTGTAGATTATGATACATCTTGGTGACACTAGGATGAACTGCCCAAACTGAGGAATGAAAGTCCTGCATCATATCCACGCGTATGTCTGTGGACACCCATACATTCCATTGGAAACACAAGATCTCATCCTCGCCTATGATCTATCTAGGAATAGGTTCCTCTCCTGATGCACTCTCCCATAGGACTAGGCCTTCAGAATCTGATAGCTACCTCATTTGCACTCGATCAAGAATAATAGAGGTAACAACTACAGAAGAAAGAAATGTCTACCAATGTATGTCATGCACCTCAAAATGCATCTCAGATAATAGAGGCATAAGCTGCCACTCACTGCTAGCCTCCTGAACTACCTGTATTTGAGTCCTCTATCTCAACGCATCAGCCACTGCAATGCCTTTCCCAGGCGTATAGGCAACATCAATGTCAAAAGACTGAAGGTACTCTACCCACCTTCACTGTCTCAAATTTATATGACACTGAGTGAAGATCTAATTGAGACTCTTGTGATTGGTGTAAACCAAAAAATTCTCTCCCATAAGATAATTTCTCCAATAGCGTGATGCATGAACAACTGCTACCAACTCGAGATCGTGCGTCAGGTAATTCCTCTCATGTGGCCTCAATTGCCGAGACCTGTACGCAATGACTCCTTCTCCCTGCATAGGCACAAATCCTTTCCCGATACCTGAGGAATCACAGTAAACAATATAGCTTTTTCTTGGGTCTGGAAATACTAGTATCGGTGCTGAAGTCAACCTCCCTTTCTGCTCTGGAAAGGCTGACTCACAAAAATCTGACCACAAGAGCTTTGCAGCCTTCTTATTCAGACTCGTCAGTGGCACTGCTAAGCGTGAAAAGTCCTATATGAAATGTATGTAGTATCCATCCAGACCTAGAAAACTCCATTACTCAAATATGTTCTTCAGCTGCTCCCAGGAAACTACTGCTCTCACTTTCTCAAGGTCTACTGATTCTCATGACTCTGAGATAACATGACCCAAGAAGTGAATCTGATCCATCCAAAAGTGGCATTTTGAGAGCTTAGAATATAACTGATGCTCTCTTAGTGTACTCAAAAATATCTAAAAATGTGTGGCATGGTCTTGTCGAGTGTGGGAGTACACCAAGATATCATCCATGAAGACAACCACAAAAGAATCCAAGTATGGATGGAACACTCGGTTCATCAGTTCCATAAAAACTGTAGGCGCGTTCATGAGACCGAACGACATAACCATATACTCGTATAGACCATACCTGCTCCGGAAGGCTATAAGAGGTATATCAGATGGTCTAACGCGCAAAGGATGGTATCTGGAACTCAAGTCGATCTTCGAGAACACCCAGGCTTCTTGAAGATGATGAAAGAGATCATCAATCCTTGGAAAGGGATATCGGTTCTTGACTGTCAACTAGTTCAGCTTCCGATAATCCACACAAATCTTGAGGGTATTGTCTCTCTTCTTCGTAAATAGTACATGCGAACCCCACTGAGAAGTACTGGGTCAGATAGAACCCTTAGCCTGCAACTCCTCCAACTACTTCTTGAGCTCCTACAACTCTGGTGTAGCTATCCTATAAGGAGGTATGGACACTGGTGCTTCCCTTGGCACAAGCTCAATAGAAAAGTCTACCTCTCACTCTGGAGACAAACTTGAAAAGTCCTCTAGAAAGACATATCTGAAATGATCCACCACTGGAGAAAAGTCCATATGCGAAGTCCCCTGGTCATCCAAATATAGACTAGAAATATGGGCTATAACACCTCCAAAATCATGATGCTCAGGTCCCACTCTGCTCTCCTGGGCATCCCATTCTCCCTTGTGAAGAAAAGATCCTCCCTCCGGTGATGTGAAACTCACCCTACAGTGATAACAGTCATAGAATACATGGAAGGGAACTAACTAGTATTTACCTAGAATGAAATCATAACCTATCATCTCTAGGACATAGAGGTCTCATAAGAAGTGACACCCACCATCCTCTAGAGGGAACTCATTGCACTGACGTACACTTGTCGTTATGGTCCCCAACTGAGTGTCTAATGTTAATATAATGACAGAAGAAAAGATGTAGATCCCAAGGCTCTCCACAAAAGCAACAGATATAAAGCTATGGGAAGCCCCTGTATCGAAAAGATTTGAAGATAAAGCTGAGGCAACTAAGATCGTACCTCGAACTGTATAGGGTCTGGGATCCCTCTCCTACTGGGTCTGCTCCACTGAAAGAGTCTAGCCTACACTGTAGCCCTGTGCCCCTACCTGACCACTCTGAGTTGATCCACCATGTTGTTGCTGAAAACCAGGTGACTGGCTTCCATGGTCCCGACCTACACCTCGACCTGAATGGGCAGAAGAACTCCTATTTCCAGACTGGTGAGAAACCAGTGGTGCTGCTCCATAATAAGGATCCATAGAAGAACCCCTGTCACCAGCTGCTGGTGAAAAGATCTGACAGAAGCGCTGAAGGTGACCCATCTTGCTGCAAGATCGGCACTCCACTGGGTCCCTCAGGCAATGTGGTCTTGTATTACCACTCTTCCTGCACTGGTAGGACACCACCTGGCTAACAGAATATGCATCCCGCCAACTCTGATCTCCTCATGCAGTCTCCCTATGGCACTTCCTGCTATCGGCTAGAGAAGCACTAACCCTAGATGCTGAACCTCCCTAGCCCACTACTCCAGAATCCATCATATCGTGCACTGTGATCAGCACCTGGTTGACTATATAGGATATTGAAGTCAACCTGAAGATATTCACCTGTGATCAGATGTCGTGTCTGAGACCATCCTCGAACTTCCTTGAAAGGATCAACTCATCACCTCATTGAATAGGCATGAAACACTACAACTCTATGAAGTGAGAGGAATACTCCATAACAGAAAGATTACCCTACTCTAGACTCATTAATTATCAGGCTCGATCGGACCTTAAGGTCTCCGGATAGAAGTAATCGTAGAATATGTGCTGGAACTCATGCCAAGCCATATTCTACTGGAGTCTCACCTGTAAGATCATATCCCACCACCTCTTGGATGAGTCTCAAAGCATGTGGTAGAGAGATTCACCCTCTTATCTGGTGGCATCTTCAGATGCTCAAAGATCGTCAGTGTGGCTTCTAGCCATGAATCTGCAGCTTGGGTTCCTCCATCCCCTAAGAAGGTGGGAGGATTCTGCTACTGAAAGACCTGCATCAATTCTGCCATCGACGGGGCAGGAGGCGGATCTCCCTAAAAATTCATCATCATCCTCATAAATCCCTCTCTGAACTGAGCATCAACTCCTATGTCAGGTACAACGGCTGGTGCCAAGACTGGCACAACTGGAGGATCTGCTGGAAGTCCCTAATCAGCCATGTCCAGTTTCTGATCACCGCCTTGTGACTGGCGTACAACCAGAGGACGTCTTGATGGCATGACTCTGCAAGGTCAAATGCACACCTTAGATCAATATTATCAGAAACTGAAAATGGAAGCGTTATAAGGGAATAGGAGAAAGAAAACATTCATGTTTTACAAAACAAGACTACACGACGTGTATGATTACTACACGGTGTGTTCCCTTAAGCCTTTCTCAAGGGCGTGTACTTCTGTGAACCCAAGTCGTGTAACAGCCTAGACACATGACGTGTTGTCTTAACACATGAAGTGTACTTGAATGCTCTTCCCCTGCCCGAGTCCTTCTACATGGCTAACCCACACATTCCTCCAAGAAGAAGGCTACACGACATGTACTAGACGAGCTTCACCGACCCGTGTTATTCGTGACACGACTGGATACATGACTCAGACTACACGTCATGTTCCAGATGAACACGACATGTATTAGAAAGGATAAAACTGACCCGTTTTGTTCGTTACATGGTCAGGTTCCAAGATTATACTACACGGAGTTCTTAGAACGGACATGGAGTGTATAACATAAGGTTTTTCTATCCGTGTTGTCAGTCACATGGGCGGACATAGGGTCAACATGACATGGCATGTACAACTGGGACATGGTGTGTTCCCACAAGAATTTCCCTAACCCGGGTCTCTTCCCACATATCCAATGAAACAGTTAGAGACTACATGGCGTGTACAGACAGTATACGACATATACATAAGAAAAATAGTTTCTTCCTGAACAGAAGAACACATGGTGTGTACTTAACATTACACGGTGTGTATTTTGGGTTTCTCTGGACAGTATGACTCAAAAACTACTCTAGAACCTAGAAAAACTATGAAACGAATATTGAATGTGAAAAATTCCGATCCGTGAGGGCCCATACTCCCCGCTAATCAAATATTGGTATCTTATACATGTTATAACAAGGAAAACAAGGCAATAATCCACCAAACTCTGGTCCATGAGGGCCCATAACACCTCAAAAACTGAAATTTGGAGTTCCTTTAAAAAAACCTTACACAACCAATACCCTACCAAAAAACATGTATTTTTATCAAGGAATCTATCACAAAAACATGCATATCTAGGACAACATCTATCACAACAACATGCAATCAATAGTGTATCCTAGATGGCATGGAAAGAATGCATGACATGTGATTTCTAGAAAGTGCCTATATGATGAATGAGATGGTATACCCTAATCTAATTAGGTTGAGATAGAAATATAACCTCAATAAAATCAATGGTAACAACAAAAAACATGTGACTCACCCAACGGTGAAATAAAATCAACTGTAAATTTTCAAAACCCAAAAAATTGCAATAATTAGGTAAATTGGCTTTTCCCTGTACACAGGTTAGAAACGCCTGAGCACAACTTATTACTAAGTACCTATTCCTTCCTATCACTAGTTATAGTCTCTAAACAGTAAGTCAAAAAACAAATAATCCCTTTGATACCACTTTGTAACGTCCCTGTTCCGGAATCCACCCAGAGGCACCCCGTACCCAGTTGGTCACATGACCTCAAGTGCATTTCCCCAAACTCCAGAGGCCGCCGACTGGAAGTGAGGGCCTTGGGTGTGATGGTGGGGAAACTATTACCTCATTGGCAGAGCAACACATCGGAAGGAAATAATAGCAATAATGGAAACAATAATAATCCATACAAAACTGAACAACAGAACTATAAGAAATAAATAGCTGCAACATATATATATATAGTGATGCATGATACATATGTCTTAGAAAGAAGCTAAACAAGTCACAATGATAGAATACAAATAGTACTAAACCAAGTACAAAAGAAAACAAATAAACAGCTCTTCAGCATCGCAAGCCTCAGCTTGGTCCCATGCTCTCCAGCTCCACATCAAATCAAGTACCTAAAGTATAAGTTCACTTGATCTTATCTATACCTGCAACAATATAATCTATTTGGTCCCAAAAGCATGAACCAAACAGTATTTGAGACTAAATCCCAGTAAAAAACCACCCAAAGATCTATTCCTAATAGCCAGTGAATATATATGGCAGGTAATAAGAAAAGATGCAGTAAACAAGAAAGTAATCAGCAATAAACAGTTCCACATATCAAATAAGCAACTAATAAAGCAAGGTAACCCTATGGGAAGTACACACTGCCTATCCCCTCTGATTCAGTCATAAGAATATATAAAGACTCTCTGAGGAAGCACTCACAGTCAATTCCCCTTATAGTCAAAAGTGATTCAAGACTCTCTTAGGAAGCTCAAACAGTCAATTCCCCTTATAGTCTAAGGTAGTCAAGGACTCTCTGATGAAGCTCACATGGTCAATTCCCCTTATATACCCTTGTGGTAAAATAATCTATGAGGAATCTCACTTGGTCAATTCCCCTTATAGTCTAAAATGATCAAAGACTCTCTGAGGAAGCTCAATCGGTCAATTCCCCTTATAGCCTAAAGTTCTCAATGACTATATGAGGAAGCTCAATCGGTCAATTCCCCTTATAGCCTAAGGTGCTCAAAGATTCTCTGAGGAAGCTCAATCGGTCAATTCCCCTTATAGTCTATTACACCTGGTTCTCACAGCCCTGTGTAAGTCAAACGAGCATAGCAATGCAATATGGCCAAAGTAAACCTCTAGAACTACTTGGATAAACAGTCTACAACATATCAAACATGTTATAATAAAAACACTCCACCCTACAACACTAGGCGTGGGAAAATAGGTAAGGCGGCCAAAAAAGCTAAGCAGGACCAAACGGTCATAAATAGAACATGCATGGTAAAACACATCCAAAACATAGAAATCAACCATATTCATATCCAAATAACCTCTACTAAAGCTTACAAGCATCGTAGGAAATTAAGATGGGTAAAATGGTAAACACACAATACCCCGACTAAGGGTATTGGACAAAATTGTACATATAACTGAAATACTTTCAACAAAAAAGCACAAACCACCTACCTCAGTGTTAGGAGATCGATATAATTTGGCGTCGGCCCTTGAATCAACCTAGAACATGGTAGATCTTAAAAAAATATAAAATGTTCAACCCACGATAAATTGGAAAAGAAGAGGAACCAGGAAACGATGCTCAAGCAGAAGGGAGACCTTACCAAGGTGATCCCAATGCAATCGACGACAGTCAAATCAGATATTGGTCAAAGGATCTGGGGATCAGAGAGAAAGTGTGGTCATATGGCTTCTCTCAGATGAAAAAAACCTAGAAGAAGGACGTTCTGTCCATCAGACGCGACCCCGGTGCGTTTAATAAAAAAAAAGACAATACACGACGTGTACTTTTGAAGTACACGACATGTACTTTCCTTTTCTTTACTCCACTTTAAGTATCCTACAGGTCACCCCCACATGGTCGTGTGCATGGCCGCTATATGGCCAGCACACGGTTACCTGCGGTAACCGAGTACATGACATGTACTCATAAAGTACACGACGTGTACTTAGAAAATTTCCAAAAA
Organism: Viscum album; assembly: GCA_963277665.1. Taxonomy (NCBI): domain Eukaryota; kingdom Viridiplantae; phylum Streptophyta; class Magnoliopsida; order Santalales; family Viscaceae; genus Viscum; species Viscum album. The sequence continues at coordinate 603,505,157 of OY728148.1, forward strand.
TTATTATTTTTCTCCAAAACTACTAGAAAAGGAAAACATACCTGAAAAGTAGATCTTATTTCTTATAGTATTTACTTTGGAGACTTATATATATATATGTTTTATTTTATTCATGCATTCTGGGATGATTTTTGGGTTACCATTATATTGTTCATCAGAGTTTTTTTGGTGTTTATATACTATATTTTGATCTTGTTCATTCATATAGAAGGTCATTCCTACCATATTATGATATTATTATACCCTTAGTGCTATATTTTAATCCAGGGCCTACTGGAGGCTGGACTCAGGGGGTAATTATATCACTATATTCATTGTGGCATCTTTGGTGGGAGGGGTTCGTGATAGAGTGGTATTAGAGGTATGGTTTAGGTATATGATGGAGTATGGAGTTAGGCACATTTAGGATTTCATTTATTAGTTTGAAATAACTTCCAGTTTACCTTGGTTCATGACAGGTCCAAATAGACTGACTAGGACATTAGATTTCACCCCCCGTGGTCTAGTACACAGACTATGAATTTATAGAATGACCAAGTGAGGTGGACCTATTTGTAGGGAAGATACCTAAGAGAGGTACATGCATCATGATGACTTGTCTTCATGTTTTAATTGGGTGTTTTAGAAAAATAAAATGAATAAAATTTAAATAATCTTTGACAAAATTCCATTTTATCGGGCTTAAGATGTTCTCCTTATTTTCAGGAATGACATTGATTCATCAACCATGAGTTACTCTGGAAGTTGAAGTTCAATAGGCGGATTTGGTTGATTGTCTAACGGTTGAACTAGTAGTGGAGGACAAGGCATGACAGTGGGATTTGTGTTCCTTTTAGTGGAAGTGTTTGGGAAAGTACAAGGGTAGTGTCTTTTATTTAGAGAGAGAGAGGAATGGATAGAAAATATCACGATCTCTTTTGATCTGATCTAATCACGAGATGCGTTTTGGGGGTCATTGGAAATTATTCAGATGCAGGGAGCTACACGTCAATGGTGGAGGCTATTTCTTAGTGACCGTAAGGAGCCATATGTGTCGCAGCTCGAATTTTTGAGGGTGTTCCAAGTAGAGTTCTATTCGTTGACGATGAGGGAAGCTAAAAGGCATGATCTACTCTTCCTTTGGAAGGGGAGTCTAAGAATGCAGGAATATGGGATCATGTTTGAGGATATCTTTCACTTTTCTCCATTTGTTTTTCCAGATGAGGATTCCAGATCATGGCATCTAGAGTAGGCGTTTTCATCAAGTGATCAAGTTTGTGGTCACACCATTTATGCTCCAAATGTATCTAAAGGTGATGAAAAAGGATGAGGTTATCAAGAATATCTCTCCTTGAGAGTTGAGACTCATAAGAGTGGAAAATAGGTTATTTTGAAGAGAATGGATTCTGGTAGTGGTTCACAAGTGTTCAGGCGATTTGGGTTCCATTCAACTGGGAACCAGCCGCAAAAATTTCTTTCCCAACCTTCAAGGACAGGTGGTTTTTGGGAACCATTAGAGGGTTTTCCATTTTTCTTAAATATCTTCAAGAGATATGGGAACCATCTATATTAGTGTCCGACTGCTCAAGGAGTCCAATTTTAGATTGGCGGTCAGGCCCCTTTTTATCAGCAATTGCCTCCAAGACAGTTCTAGAAACCGGGACCACAGGTTGTTTTTTAGTAGCTGAGAGTAGGTAGAGTTAGTAGAGGGAAGCCTCATGATGGTCCTTGTCCACAGGTACCTAGGACTGAGTACATTCATAGATTCCAATAGTAGATAATTAGAGGGGTTGTCCATAGTCAAATGCATGTGGTAAAGGCAGCAACACCGGAAGAGCCGCAAGTTGTTCAAGGTGCGAGCAGTTTAAAATCCCACCTTGTGCGTGATTTTTTTGATTTAGGAGCCTCCCACTCTTTATTTTTCTATATTATAAACCATTTTATTTACTTAAAATTAATATATATATTCATATAATAATTATTTTATTGTTAAAAATAGAGAAATGTGTTGGAGATTATTTAACTATCAATAATTCATTTCAGAGTGACCTTGATCCATTTTGAAGTTTTGGGTAGGAGTGTGACCCTAGGGTCTCCTCTCATTATCAGATATAACTCTTTATTTTTTATTATTTTAATGATCAGTGTCTTCCTGTTCCATTACTTTATTGGTTTTTGGTATTGGAGTTTCTTGAAGGAGGCCTAGAGCAGGCCTGGAAGTGTTGGCTATTAAAAATTTGGAAGTAGATGGAATACATGACGCGTAATGTTTACATGACTTATAAAAGTTTTTAATGGATTTTATAGGGCCAGTTCATGAAGTGTATATTTTAGGGGTTAAATAATAAAAATATGATACAATATTCGATGATATGTGACCCCAACATTTACATGACGTATAAATGGATGGGACGTCATGTAATTCCCCTATGCAGTGAGTCTTTAAAGGCTGGAGCACCTTGGGTTTTTCTTTAAACCCTACACTCCCTCTCTCATTATAGGTGTTCTATGAAGCTCTCTTGAGGAATCTTGGGATTCATTTGACAAGGATCAATCCATGGCTTCATATATTCAATCTTTGGCTTCCCATCATCAATCTGTGTTGAGTTCTCTCCTCATTCTCAACTGTTTCCTTATGTTTTTCTCCGATGTTCTCTGCGGTTGTGTGGTTTTTATATGGGTTATGTGTTTGGGATGTGTGTTGATGATATTAGAGCTTGGTGTAGGTTGACCCACCATTTTCTTTGGAGGTAATAGTTCTTTGGAGGTTTCTTCTCCACCCTATTCTGCACAATGAGATAAGAACGATTCATTGATGTAAGAGATCCTCATTTTCACCCTTTTTACATGCTATGTGTGGGAATTTCATGATTTTTCTTACCTTAGGGTTTATATTAAGGATCTTTATAAACATATAATTAATTATAATGTCTAAAATTGATGGGTATGGAGAGTTATTACATGTTTGGTTGTTTTTGTACATGTTGTTGATGTTGTTATGTGTGCATATTTCCAATTCGGAAAATAGTGTCTATTTGAAGTTTTACATGAACTTTAGTTGATATATGTGATGACCCTTGCGATGTTGTTGTGTGATCACACCATGAATAAAAGTTTAAAGAACTTATATTTGGCTAATAATGGGTTCCCCTAGATATATTTCTTGTGTGATACTTCTGATGCTAATATAATGAAGTAATATGATTAAGCCCTTGAATAATTTTGAAGCCAAAATGTGTTGTTATTATGTGCAGCTATGATTTTTTTGATGCTTTGTTTGGCTTGTTGTTTTTATACGGTGATGATATTGACCATTTGGTTGTGTGGTATTTGGGACACTGATGTGATGGTTGGTTAGCATGGATGTGATGTGAGCAGTTGTGTGTTGTGGCATAGTGTTTGTGGAAAGTGGTTTTTTCATAGTTATTATGGCACATTGGTTTTGGTACATGGAGTTTGTGGTTGTGTGATGGATGATATGTGTGGTTTTTATGTTAATATATGGCTTGGAAAACATGACGCAACAAAGATGGTGGATGTGTGGTGTTATAGCAATAGTTGCGTGGTGTGGTTTTGTTAGTTTCCTGGGTAATAGTGGAATAAATTACAATGTTGAATGAAATGAATAAATGAATGAGTTGGAAATTGAATATAATGGGGGTGGAAATTGATATGTGATAAATGAATTAAATTTAATTGAATTAATTGAATGAGTCATGTAACGTGAAATGAAAAGGCTGATGAATAAATGTGGTGAAACATGTGAGTTGAAAGTGGAAAATATTGTGTGGTGGTTGTGTGGTGTGTTGAATTTAGTGGGTGAAGTAGTTGTGACGGTTGACGTATGGTACATGGTGGTGATGTGGTGTGCTCTAGTGTTATTGATGCGAACCCTTAGGTTAGGTATTTTGAACTTTCTATACATCATGTATGTTTTGTATTATTTTGTACATTCCCCACCCTAGTTTGATAACCTTACCAACACTTAGAGGTTTTGGGTTCTGGGTTTTTTCCCCAGCATCTAGGATAGAAATAATATGGATGGATAGCTACCCCCTCTCCCTCGCTAATCATTCAGTAGTGGTGTAGTGTCCTGGGTGTCTTCATGATGATATGTGATGTGTGGTACTGAGTGTCTTTAGGATGAGCTATGATGTGTGGTCCTAGGTTTTTTCAGGATGTGATGTGACGTGATATGATGTGTGGCCCAGGTTTCTGTGAGTAGGATGTGGTGTGATGTGATGTATGGCCTATGTTTGGTTCCTTGCTTTGTTATGATCTCAAAATTATATTACTATATTGGGTGCGTGATTTGGTGAGTGATCCATGGTGAGGTTGAGTTTGGTTAGATGACCTTTGTAGGTTCTTTTTGGTTCTACTATTTATTTACCGGCACATTACTATTCTATTTTCACATGTACACTTGCGACCTAGGTCATGTTATAACTCAATATATCTTTAGTGATCACCATATGTATATAAACTATGTTCAGGTTTCCATGAGGAATTTAGAGACTAAGATAGACTTTACTAGCTAGGTTGGAGTTGTGGTTCAGTCACTACTGTAGACTTGGATTTTTGGTATTTACTTTGGATACTTTTATATATACCAGTTTTATTTCAATAATGCATTGTGGGATGATTTTGGGTTTACCTTTATATAGTTTGTTGGAGTTTTTTGGTGTTTTTTATCCTGTATCTTGATCCAATTCATTTATATAGAGGGTGATTCCTCCCATATTATGTTATTTTTGTACCCTCTGTGCTAGGCATCAACCTAGGGCCTATTGGATGCTGGACTTGGGGGTCATTATATCAATCAATTCATTGTGGAATCTTTGGTTAGAGGGGTTTGAGATAGAGTGGTATTAGAGGTATTGTTGAGGGATATGATGGAGTTTGGAGTTGGACACATTAAGGATTTCATGGATTGTTATTGAAACAGTTCCAGTTGACCTTAGTGTATGACATGGGCCAAAGAGAGTAGCTAGAACATGAGATTTTGGCCCCCCATGATCTAGTTCACAGACTTTGAACTTATTGTATAACCAAGTGAGGTAGGAATGTTTCTCTAGTAGGGACCTAGGAGATGTACATTTATTATTATGACTTGTGTTCAAGTTTAAATTGGTTGTTATGAGAAAATAAAATGAATAAAATTTAAATAATATTTTTAAAATTCCATGTTATCGGGCTTAGGATGTTCTCCTTGTTTTCAGGAATGGATTTGATTTATCATCTATGAGTTACTTAGGTAGTTGAGGTTCAATAGACTGATATGGTTTATCATTTGAGGGTTGACCTAACAAAGGAGGATAAGGCATGAAAATGGTATTTGTGTGCCTTTTAGTGGAAGAGTTTGGTCAAGAACAAGGGGGTGTATTAGATCTAGAGATAGAGTGCTAGATAGAGGATCTCAAGATCTCTTTTGGTATGATTCGATCAAGATATGTGTTTTGGGTGTCATTGTAAATTAGTCAGATGTAGGGAGCTACACATCAGTGGTGGACGTTGTTTCTTGGTGACTACAAGGAGGAAGATGTGTTGTGGCATGAATTTCATAGGTAGTTCCGAGTAGAGTTCCATTCATCGATGATGAGAGAAGCCAAGAGGCCTGAGTTTATATTCTTTCATCAGGGGAGTCTAAGCATATAGGGACATGGGATCAAGTTCAATGATCTCTTGCACTTTTCTCAAGAAGTTTTTCCAGACGAGGATTCAAGAGCGCGACGTCTGGAAGAGGCTTTTGATCTAGTGATCATGTATGTGGTCACACCATTTACACTACTAATGTATCTAGATACGAATAAGAAGTATTAGGTTATTGATAATATGATCTTATTGATAGTTGATCCCCATAAGAGTGTCCAATAGGGTATTTCATGGAGCATGGATTTTGGTAGTGGGTCGCGGGTGTTCAAACAGTTAGGGTTCCATTCAGAATAGAACAATCCATGATAGTTTCTTTCCCAACCATCAAGGGTAGGTGGTTTTCAAGAACCTTTATAGGGTTTTACATTTGTATTCCATATCTTTAGAAGATACGGGCACCCTTGGGCTCAGTGTCTGACTTTTTAGGGAGTCCAATTTTAGATGGGAGGTCTGAGCCCTTTTTAGCGCCAGTTTCATCCAAGACAGTTCCACCAGTAGGGACCCCAAGTTATTTTTCTGTAGATGAGAGTATGCACAGTTGGTAGAGAGAATCCTTGTGATGGTCCCTATCCATAGGGACTCAGGACAAAGTGTGGCCATAGAGTCCAACATTAGATAGTTAGAGGAGTTGGGCATAGTTAATTGCATGCATTAGAGGAAGCAGTGCCGATAAAGCCGCTAGTTGTTCAAGGTACAGCCAATTTAAAATCTAAAAGTTTGATTTTTTTTATTTAGGATAATCACACTCCTTTTTTTCTTAATTTAGTTCATATGTTGGGATTGGATGTGAAGAGACTTCCATTTCCCATGGTGTTATCTATTCTAGTTGGAGGTTGGGATTCCTTGTTTCATGTGTTCTAGGAATATAAATTGGTGATGGGGAAGAACCAGTCAGTGGGGGAATTCTTCTTATTGTAGATACAACCATAAAATATTATCCTCTATTTGTATTTGTTGTATTCCATACATGTATCCATCGACTGCTTTAAGAGGAGAGCCGTGTTTTCATATGTGGAGGGCCAACATGTGGTGTTCATCGGTGAGCAAGGTTATCAATTGGGTGATAGAAAAGTGTATCCTCTTTTTTCTTAGTTGGAAGATCTATTTATAGAATCTCTGGTTGGGAGTGTTCCTATTTTTTTGGAGGAGATCCTGGATGTTTTTCGATAGGAAGTTATGTTACTACCCCCTCGACTCAATTTCGAGTTTGTGATAGATTTTCAGCTGGGTGTGTGTCTTATTTTGATTTCTCCCTATCAAATGGAACCCATGGAGTTATGTGAGTTGGGATGAAAGTGGATGAACTGATGCATATGGGTTTTCATCTGACCCAGTGTGTCATCGTGTGGTGCTACAATATTTTTCACTAAGATGGAAAACAATGGTATATGGTTGTCTGTAGACTACCAAAGGTTGAATTAGGTATTGGTCAAGAATCATTACCCTCTTTCTAGGATTGATGATCTATTTGTGCATTCTAGAGGATCTATTTTGTTATCAAAGATCGATATGCGGTCTGGATATCAGCTGTTAAGGGTTAAATATGTGGATATTTAGAAGACTGTGTTGAAATGCATGCATGAGCACTATGATTTTGTGGTTATTCCATTTGGCATTACAAACACACCATCTGTGTTCATTGGACTTATGAACTCCATGTTTTATGAGTGCCAAGACTGGTTCTTCATTTTATTCATTGATGATATCTTCTTATACTTGAAGTCATAGGAGGAGCATGAAGAGCATCTCAGAGTTTTTTTGTAGTTCCTTCGACACCACTGGATTTTTTAGAGGTTGTCCAACTGTGAGTGTTGTAAGTGAGAGGAGCATTTCCTTAGACATGCAGTGTATTATAAGGGTGTGGAAATGGACCCATAAAATGTTTAAGTAGTTTTTTCATGGGGAATAATCAAGAATGAATAAGAGTCTCATAGTTTCCTTGGTCTTACGAGATATTATTTGAGGTTTGTGCCCGATTTCCATTGAGTTGTTTCCCCACTAACATCATTGAACATAAAGAACCAGGATTTCGTGTGGATATATTAGTTCCAGGTAGTGTTAGGTTTCCTAAAGTGGAATTTGGTTATTTCTCCAGTACTTCAATTTCATGAAGAGGTTGGGTTGTTTGAGGTTTTCTGTGATGCATCCCATCTGGGATTGAGATGATTGTTAATGATACGGAGGGAAGTAATATCTTATGGGTCTATGGAGTTGTGTCCCAACGAGAATAAATATGCCACCAATGATCTAGAGTTGTTGTGAATTTTTTTTTCACATTATTTGTGGAATAATTACCTCATCCGTGAGTGCTTTGTAATTTTCACAGACCACAAAAGCTTGTGATATGTTTTATCTCAATGGGATCTGAATCTATACCAATAGAGGTTGATGGATTTTCTTCAGTATTATGATTTTGAGATATATTACACCTTAGGAAAGGGTAATGTAGTTTCCAATTAATTTAGTAATAATTCTCAAGAGGATGTGGCTCAAGGGTCTATGGATATTTGGAAAGGAATGGAGGATCTTGAAGTAATGCATCTTGACGTTGGAGAGAGCAGTGGTCTAGGTTTTATTTATTCGATGACCGTGGATTCATAATTTATGTAGTGAATGGAGGAGTTCTAGTGGGGTGGCTTATAGGTATAGGTGATGCATGATCGTGTTGGCCATGGTGACTCTCCTAAAGGACGGTTAGAGGATGATTAAAATCAAATTCTATTCTAGGGGTGGTTTTTTGTCATGTAGGCAATGTGTGAGGGAGTTCTCCATGAGTTTCACATATGAAATTTTGTGGTACATCCTAGTGTAAAAAATATGTATCATAGATGGAAGAGATAGATTTGGTGGTCGAGGATAAGACGTTCAATGCTAGAGTTTGTGGAAAGATATTTGGTTTGTCAGTAGCTGAAAATTTAAAACCATGTTCTGGGAGGTCTATTGCAGTCTTAGGATTTTATAGAGTGAAAATAAAAGGAAATATTGATGGATTTCATCATAGGGTTATCCCATGATCAGGGAGGTTGTGATGCCGCTTGGGTGATAGTTGACCAACTAACAAAATCGGCTCACTTTCTAGTGATTCATGAGTCGAGTGTCAGGGATGTTTTGACGATGCGATCCATGGACGATGTGGTTAGACTTGAAGAGGTATTGAGGAAAATCATATATAATTAGGATCATTGTTTTAACTTGCATGTTTGGAGGGGATTACAACATGATTTTGGCTTCCGGTTACACCTTATCACTACTTTCGACCCTTATACAGATGAGTAAATGGAGAGGACCATCCAGATAGTAGAGGATATGTTAAGGGCATGCATCTTGAACTTTGGTAGATCTTGGGTATGAAACTTGCCTTTGGTCAAGTTTAAATATAATAATAGCTATCACTCTCCCATTGGTATGGATCTATTTGAGGTGTTGTACAAGCAACAATGTCATTCTCCATTATGCTGGATGGATGTTGGTGAGTCTACAGTTCTTTGTCCCGATGTAGTGTATGGTATGATTAAGAAGATCCAGTTAGTTTGAGAGTGGGTGATGGCAGTTCAAGACTATCAAAATGCCTATGATGAGCATATTCGGAACCCCTAGAGTTTGAGGTTGGAGACCATGTATTTTTGATAGTCTCCCCTCATCATGGGCAATGGAGGTTTGGAAGAGGGAGTAAGATTTATCCCAGGTTTTTTGTGCTCATTTGATGTGTTGGGATGTGTTGGTGAGGTGGAATATTAATTGGAATTTCCACTACAGATGGACCATATCCATGCTGTCTTCCACGTCGCTCAACTTCATCAGTACCTACACGATGACTCCAATTTCATTGACTATAGAGAGTTGGATATTGAGGATAGAGAGAAATTCATTGAGTGAATAGTAGATACCATGGATCATCGAAAGAATGTGCGGTGTGGATGGACCATTCCTATGGTCTATGTGTTAAGGAGGTATTATGGCCTAGAGGAGAGTTCTTTGGAGCAAGAGGCGCTGATGAGATCATAGTACCTAGATTTGTTTTTAGTTTTCCTTCTTTATGTTTTGTTTATGATGTGATGTTTGGATCTTGATATGTTATAAGAAGATCTATTTCACTTGATGTGTGATTCATTATAATGTTTCGACATATGGAAAGGGGATGACTTTATTCCCAATCGGTATATATTAACTGTGATGCAATTAAACCTATGTGGGAGATTTAGTTCTGCCCCGAGTAGATAATATCTGGACAAGGAGAATGAGATTCCTTGATTCCTATGCTTAGGGTAGTGTGGCTTTGTTGGTTTGGGTTGTGTAGAGGTTAGATTTTTGTGTAGTGTTTCTGTAGAAATGTGGTGGTTGAGGATAGTATGAGATGATACAGTTTTTCCCAATGAGAAGTGGTGGTGTGACTGTGTAGTTTTTAGTGGCCATTTGTTTTGGAATGTTTGTATGGTGGTAGTGTTTTACGTATGGAAATATATTTGATAGGTATCTCATAGGGTGTTTGTTCATACCCCTTCCCTTCTAAGCATGAGTTTTCATTATCCAGGGTGATAATCATTTGAGAGGAATCTAATGTAATGATCCATTCTTTCCCAGTCTATTACTTTACCTATTTTGGGTGTTGAGGTTTCTCATGGGGGGTTGTTTGGACCCCTCCATTCTGAGCCTAGTTTTGGATTGTTGAGGGTGAGAATCATTTGAGAGGTATCTAATGTAATAGTCCATTCCTTCCCAGTATGTTACATTGTTGGTTTTGGGTGTTGGAGTTTCTTTGAGGAGGTCGAGAGTGGTCCTGGAGGTGTTGGCTATTAAAAATATGGAAATAGAGGGAATATACACTGTGTAAAGATTTCATGATGTGTAAAAGTGTTCCACGACTTGTAAAAAATCATTTCACAACGTTTATATTTAAAGAGTTAAATAATAAAAATGAAACACACTTTTCAGTGAGATCTTACGCTGACATTTATATGATGTGTAAATGGTTTACTTGTTGTGTAAATGGTTTACACGCTACGTAATTCCCATGTGAACTGTGTCTTTAAAGGATGGAGTGCCTCAGGTTTTTCCTTAAACCCTACACTACCTCTATCATTCTTGGAAATCGATGGTGGTATCTTGAGACGTATTGGGATTCCTTTGATAGGGATTGATAAGTGGATTCCCATTTTTAGTCCTTGGATTCCCATAATTGATATGTGGTGAGTTCTATCCTCGTTCTAATCCGATTCCTTATGTTCTTCATCAGAGTTCACTACGGTGGTTCAATTTGATTTGGGTTATGTTTTGGGATGGGTTTTGATGATCTTTGGGTGTTGGGTAGGTTGAACTTCCGGTTTCTTATGTGGTGGTGGTTCTTGGGTGGTTTTTTTCACCCAACGGTGCACAATGAGATCAAAAAGATTCTTTATGTTAAGGGATCCTTGTTCTCACCATTTTGACATACCATATGTGGGAATTGAATGATTTTTATTACCTTTGTTTGGATATTAAGCATCTAAATAATCATATAAATAATTAACATGTCTAAAATATATAGTTATGGGAATGTATCACAAGCTTTTCTATTTTTAATATGTTTTTGATGCTGTTATGCCTTCCTGTTTCCAATTATAAAAATAGTATTTGTTGGAATCCTTTCTTGCACCGTAGATGAGATATGTGATTCCCCTTGTTGTATTGTTGTGTGATCATACCTTTAATAAAAGGTTAAAGATATTATATTTAGCTAATAATTGGTTTCCACTATATATATGGTTTTTGTGATACTAATCATACAAATATAAATAGGTAATGTGATTAATACCTTGAATAAATTTGAAGCTGGGATGTGTTGATATTGTCCGTGGCTATGGTTTTGTGATGATTTTTGTGTCTTGTGGTTGTTTTTTGGTGATGTTATTTACCAGATATGTTGTGTGGTATGTGGGGTAGTGATGTGATGGTTGGTTAGCATCGATGCGATGTGGGAAGTTGTGTGTTTTGGATCAATGGTTGGTTGTAGCATAGTGGTTGTGGTGGAGTGGTTTTGGATTAATGGTTGTGGTAAGTGGAAATTGTGGGTGCAAGACAGATGATATTTGTGGTTTTTGTGTTGAGATATGTCTTGGGTGATGTGGAAGATGGTGGATGTGTGATGCTGTAGTAATAGTTTTGTGGTGTGGTCGTGTTAGTTTCCCATGTAGGAGTGGAATAAATTATGATGTTGAATGAAATGAATAAATGAATGGGTTAGAAATTGACATGTGATAAATGGATTAAATTTAATTGAATTAATTTAATGAGTGGTGTAATTTGAAATGAAAATGATAATGAATAAAAGTGGTGGATCTAGTATGTTGAAAGTGGAAACTATTGTGTGTATTGTGTGGTGTGTTGCATTTAGTGGTTGTAGCAGGTGTGATAGTTGACATATGGTACACGGTGGTGATGTGGTGTGTGTTAGTGTTTTTGATGTGAACCATTAGGTTGGGCATTTTGTGTAATATGTATATCATGTATGTTTATATTATTTTGTACGTGCCCCACCTGAGTTGGATAACCTTACCAATGCTCATAGGTTCTAGGTTTAAAGTGTTTTCCCCATTATCTAGGATGTTAGTAATAAGGATGGTTTCCCACAACCTCTCACCCACCCTTCCTTCAACAGTGATGTAGTGGCCTAAGTGTCTTCGTGTGAGCTGTGACATGTGGTCCCATGTGTCTTCGGGATGAGATGTGATGTGTGTTCCCAGGAGTATTTGGATGAGTTATGATGTGTGGTCCTAGGTGTCTTCTGGATGTGATGTGATGTGATGTGTGGACCAGGTGTGTGCAGTTAGGATGTGATGTGATGTGATGTGATGTGTGACCTAGGTGTGTGTAGGTGGGATGTGATGTGATATGTGTGGAAGGGATGGTAGCATAAGACATTCGACGTTGGGGCATGAGAGCAGAAAATCAATTGGGAAGAAGTAGTAGGGTGCATTTGTTTGTTATGATATCGATATTATATTATTATATTGGGTTCATGATTTGGTGAGTGAGCCATGGTGAGGCTGAGTTTGCTTAGATGTCATGTTTAGGTGTTTGTTGGTTCTATTTATTGTTCATTAGTGCATTAGTATGATTGTTTCACATATGAACTTGACACCTTGGTTATGTCCCTACTAAGTATACATGTTATGATCACCCAATGTATATAAACTATTTTCATTATTCCATGGGTATTTTGGGGACTGAGATGGACTATACTAGATGGGTTGGATTTGATTTTGAGTCGTTGACGTAGAATTTTGTTTTTGGTATTTACTTTGGAGACTTTTATATGTATCAATTTTATTTTATTCATGCAATGTGGGATGGTTTTTTGTTTTCCTTTATATAGTTTGTTGGAGTTTTTTTGGTGTTTATTTGTCCTATCTCCCAACCCTATTCATTCATATAGAGGTTAATTCCTCCCATATTGTGATTTATATAATCTCGATGCTAGTTTCAAACCAAGGGCCAACTGAAGGTGGGACTTGGCAGTCATTATCTCTCTCCCTTCATTACAAAATTTTGGGTGGGAGGGGGTCATGACAATTACTCTTAGTAGTCATCCAATAATTTTTGGGATTTTATAAATTTATTTTAAGGATTTATTATATGTAATGTTAAATCCTGAAAGGATGTTGTCAAAAATTGGATTCCATATTAGGAGAATGTGTTTTGTAGCATTTTTGTGTAATTGTTAAGTATAGCTAGTTCAATTTAAAATGATGGAAGGTGGTGGATATATATTTGATGGATTCTTAGTACCTATTATATTTAAAATTCTTTGTGTTAAATTTTACTAGTTTAATGTTGAATCCTAGAAAATGATCTATTCAAATCATGTACTATTGTTTTTCAATCATTCAATTTCAAAAAAAAATTTAATGTAGTTATCTAGGGATGTTTTACTTTTCTTTTGTTTGATGTTTTATAGTAGCAGTTTTTATTTTTTCATTTTTCAAAATGTGGAATGTTACTATTAAAATATGAAAGTGTTAAATTTTTGATAGTTTAGTTCTCTAACATGAAGAACATTTTTGGAAAGTGTGAAATTTTATTATTCATATTTTAATTAGGTTTTTTGATTAGTCAAATGATATTTATTATTTTTGTTGGGCATGGGAAGAAATCAGGGGTTGTAGTTATCATTCGTTATTCCATTGATGATGTTCTTGTATTTATATTTATTAATAAATGATTTAAATTTATAATACATTTGATTTAGTTCTCGATTATTCTATTATCGCTTTTTTTGTTTCAAAATACATATTTGTTGTTTTTATATTTTCATATTTTAAAATTTGGAACATTGGTATTAAAATCCTATAGTTTAGTGGGGAATTTCTAGTAGTTTAGTGTTAAAATCAGTAATGTAGAATTTGAAAGTGTGACAAATAATTATTAATATTTGGATGTGGATTTTTTTATTACTCAGATGATATCTACAATTTGTTGGGTCATGATAAGTAATTATGTCCTATAAGAGTTTTAAAACCAAAGAAGTAAAACTATAAGAAAACATAGATTTCATGGTAGTTTTTAGTTGTAGTTACAGAAACAAATGCTAATTTTTTTTTCTTAGTGGATGTTATTAAGGAACCACCACTAATATATATATATATATATATATAATTAATTTACTTTTAGCTACAACTTTATGAAAATTTATGATAGATTAATTGGAAAAAATATTAAATATAAAATATTTAATTATGATTTATTATTTATATTCATTTTTTATTTTTTATAATTTTAATTAATTAAAATGTTTTAATTATTAATTATATTTAATTACTAGTTAAACATTATTTTAAACTTAACTTAATTTTTGAATAAGTTGAAAATATGACCCCAATATCAAATGACCATAACTTTTGATTGGAGTGTCAGTTTTAGCTTCACAACTAGTTAAATCGAAGTTTATGAAATGATCTAGAACCAAAATAGATAATAATTTTGTAATAATTAATAGAATAAAATTTATTCCAGTTTTAAAAATAAATTGAAAATAAAACTTCAAATTCAAAAAACCATAAACTTTGATCTAGGTGTCCGTTTGGGATCCACCACATATAAAATAAGATCTTGAGATGAGCTCTACATCGTGTTGACTAAGGGGACACTAGTCAAAGTTTTTTTTGATGTAAAAAGACGTTTGAAAGGCATTCAAAACTGATTTTTTTGTTTAGATATGATGATTTCAAAATATTGATGATATTTCATTTTATTTTAAGAGTGTCTTCATATGCTTTTTAGGTCATCTATGATTTTCCATGGATTTACATTCATATTTATTTGATGATATTGCAATTATTTTTGTTTTCCCTCTTTTGGGGATTTATTATCTTATATATATATGTATATTTCTTTGTACTTCCATAAATTTATGAATATTTATTTATGATTTACATATATTTATCAATATTTATATAAAATTATATATAATTTTATATACGCATGTATGTTTATATTTATTTGTGAATATTTATTTACGTTTATCTTTATTTGTAAATATTTATATGAATTTATGTGTATATATATTTTTGTATATTCTATGGCTATATATATAGATATTTATATGTACTTGTGTTTACACACCACTACCAAAGATATATTTTTATTAAAAGGACACTTTTATGGAAAAAGTGTGAAACCAACAAGTCTGACCCAGCAATCAAACACTACAACACATAAAAAAATTATCAAAGACCGGCTTAAAACCATTAGACTGAAATCCATTAAATAATTTCTAGGATAGAGTTGTTACCTTTTTGTTGGGGTCATCCTTGATACTGTCTTCAAAATGGGAAGCCAATCTTGTCCCACGCTTGTAAGAACTCCTCCACCATAATTTTCTTGTTGTTGAAATCTCCTTCGAGGATTAGGTTTTGTTTGTCAAGCCACTCTCATTTCTCCTTGTTTGCGTCTACTCGGATCATCCTACCATTTATCCTTTCTGCATCCTCAGAAAAAGAACATATGGTTAAAACCTTCTCACCCATCTCTTCCTTATATTGTAATAGCATCTCCCATGGCGATTCCCTAAGCTCAGCCTCTCCTTTCGGCTCACTAGGCATCCCCTATGCACCCTCCTATGTAAGAGAAGACCAAACCAAGTGACTATCACTCCTCTCGCTCGGTTTCCCCTCCTTCCTTCCTGAGCCTAAAACAACCTGGTCCCTCTCCGGCACCTCCGCCCCTCTGCACCCACCATTCCAGGAACCGAGTCAACATTGGAAACCAACTCCCCTGGTTTCTCTGCTGGCAAAGCCCATAGGGCATGAAAGGATCTGATTTCCTTCTATGTGTTCTTATCTTTGACTGAAGACCTCATTGTCAATATTTTTGTAAAATTTGAGTAGTCCTTGGGGGGAATAGTTTTCTTAACATTGTTAATTGGGAAATTTCCCCAGAGAAGAGGCTCCCTCTTCCCTTTCATAAGTCTAGAACCACTTCTTGCATACCCCTAGAGGGCCTGATCATCATCTAACCATGATTGTGAAATCAATTCTTTCCCACTTGATTCAGAATCCTCATTTGACCTTGTACCATTCGACTTCATTTTCCACTTTGGAATCATTTTTTTCCACCCTCCATGATCCACATTCTCCTTATACTGCCTAACCTGAGGATTAAAATGGATACTGATCTGTAAGGACTGAACAGGATCCTGGTGCCCCAGAGACCGTTGAGGAGGAAGGCTCAAGAGCTAGAAAAAACTATCTTGCAGTAGATAAAACCTTCCTCCCACTCCCCCAATATTAACCTCCTCTGCAAAGGAGGGAGCGATCCTAAGAGGGGACTGGCCCGTGGGCTCCTGGACCTGAAAAGAAGAACTGAGGATCCCTATGTCCCGATTCAGACTTGCAAAAGATATCACCCACCTTTGGCATCGTAGACACCGAAGCCAAAATATTCTGGGGAGGATCGTCATTGGATATGTCTCTTCTTTCCATGAGAGGGGCATCAGAGAGAACGACCTTCGGCAATACCCCTCCCTGCACGTTCTTATTCCCTCACCAACATGAAGAAGAAGCGTGCCCCAGATGCTTACAGAAGTTATAGAAGTGCGTCCAAGACTCTAAGATTACCGACTAATTATATCTAGATTACTATGACATGTTAGGTGTGTATTAAATATTTTGGTTTAATTTATCTTCTATGTGAATTTTATTTAAAGTCTAATACATGAATAGTGTCAAAATTGACACTATTGAAATTTTATAAACAAAACATTTTATTAAATTATTTAAAAATAATAAAAACATTTAAAAATAAAAAAGGGAAAATTATAAGGTCTAAAATATCATAAATTATCCATTTATGGTCAATTAACACCACTTAAGTAAATATTTATTACCATTAAATATTTAGAATGTTATTTCCAAAATTAAAATTTAATAGAATAATTATGTGTTAATTAAAAAGATAAGGTTTAAATTGAATAAATAAGTTGTCCAAAATTTATTGGTTGATGAGATTACAACCCTATATCATTACATAATCTAATTTGGGACACTTTTGTGGTTTTTAGGTAGGGTTTTATTTTATTATTAATTAATATTTTTGAGAGTTTCCTAAAGTGCCCCTCCCCTCTCTTATAAAAGGGAACCTCCTCCCTCTCCCCTTCACTCCATTTTGAGCCCTAAATCTTAGCCAAACCCTGACTATTTATCTTTTCAACTTTCCTAGTTACATTATATAGGTACTGGTATTCTCAAAAGATAAACTCTAATTCCCTAATAGAAAATTTAAAGGAGGCACGTCGAGGAAGAGGTAATCTCTTCTACCAATTCTTTCAAATTTCTTTCTTCTTATAATTCTTCTTATTTAGTTGTTTCATTATAAAGTTAGAACATATGTATCAATAATATACTTATATTTTATTATAAATATGAAACAAACTTATTTCACCTTCTATCCACCCAACAAAAAAATATATCACCGTGCATGTGTACGTACGACTTTCCATCTCCACGCTGTGGTGTAATCTGTTTTCACCACCACCATACTTGGATGGGTATAACGGTAGAAATAACAACTATATATAATTATTATAACATTATTATAATTCTGAGATATTATAAACCATCCTCATCAATACCACTCAACAATTATGGGAACAATATCATCGCTTGTGTGTACGTACGACTTACCACCTCCACGGCGAGATGAGATTCATTCTCCATGTTAACCATTCATGAAAGATTAAAAATTATATATAATAAATAATCATGAAATATATGAAATAATAATGCTAATGTATTTACGTGTATATATATATATATTCAATTTAGTTACTTCTATTCAATTCAATAAGAAAATGAAAACAACATTCATGCATACATATGGCCTACCGTCTCAATGAAAGGTGTATTCCATTTCATTTATCTTTATTATATATATATATAGATGGAATAAATTAGATATATAAATCATGTTTTAAATTCTGTAAGTATGTAAATCATGAAATAATTAATAATATTAAGAATAACCATTAAAAACACGTACGACAAATAAAATGATTATTACCCAAAATGTTTCTTTAACGTGGAATTGACAAATGAATGGGTAATAAAAAGTCATAAGTGAATCATATATGATATCATAAATATTATTATGGTTCTGTTAAAAGTTAATAATATGTTTAAAACCACTATACATCAGTTTCATACACATACAAAAGAAATTGGACCTAAGGTAAGGGATAATTTTGCAATCTCATTTTATCTGAGTTTGTTTAAACATAAGTGTTTACTGGGGGTCTATTTATCATCCATGTTCATGTTTTCTAAATTTTTTTCATAAAATGTTTAATATAATTATATGTATGCTTAAAGTCATTTTTACCCATTTTTTACATTTACTACATTTTAGTGAAGGAATCTTTATTTTGTTAGCATACGAGTTACTTTTTTACTTTTCTGGTAAAAGTACGAGGAGAATGTTTTTTTTAACTTATACAGCATGAATGAATTTTTATGGTTTCATGAAACCTTATTTCCATAAACCTTTTTCTACATGGTTTCAAGATTATTTACAACAAGGTTATCTTTTTTTTTAAAATTTCATTTCATTTTTAGAAGAGAAAATGTTTTTGAAAAAGAAATGATATTTTCCTCAGGAATTAAGTTCAAGTGTTTTATCGAAATTATTTTCCATCTAAGATGACATAGGGTTATGTTTCTATCCTTATAATTAATTTTATTTGATTTTTTTTATGATGGATTTTTTTAGAAGGTCCATTTATATTATAGATATTATTTTTTGATGACATGATGTTTAAGAATCCCATTTTATTTCATGGGTTATGCTATGATGAATGATTTATGTTTTGTGGAACATGTAAGAATAATTTCTTTACGATATGGGTGTGACCTATATCTCCCTCTAATAAATTGGGAAAAGATTTATATCTCTTCATATAGACATTACTGGAACGACATGTAAACTCGGTTCAGTAATGCAGGGTTGGAATGGGTTGTAAATCTGGTTCAATAATACATGGTTGGAAGGACAAGTAAACCCTGTTTAGTAATAGACTACGTCCACTATGATGATCTTGGAAGCAATGCCTTAGCTACGATAGAATTAATATTATGTTATTATTAGTTTTCCACAATTACATGTCTTATGTCAATGATATTCTATCATGGTTGATGTTCTTTTATGATCTATGCCTTACGTAATTCCAAGATATATTTCATGACTCATGATTTTGATATTTAAACTTTATGTTTATGTTTTTACATTCAAATATAAATTTTTTGTTTTATTTTCTCCATGTTTACCCTTGTTGATCATTTTAGCTCACCGTTTTTTGTTTTATTTTCCCTAGGATATAAATAAATGTTTTAGGTAGGAAAAAAGGGAAGATATTTATGGGAGACGTTGAAGATCATTCACCATGATTAGAAGATTATGTTCCATGTTTCAAAAGACACTAAACTAATATGGTTTTTGAGAATATGTTTGTGTCATGTATTAATTTTTCTACAAAAGAAATGTATTTTCCATGCACATCAATCTTGGGTCTCTACAAGTACATTGCTGAAAAAATATTTAAATGAAATGATTCTTGACTAGGTATATTAATCATTCTACTTCATCAGTGACAACATCATAACTTGATCATTATCCATAATCATCATTTGGGTTATATTCCTTTGATGCATGGGACATTGATTCACATAGTGCCCCATCTCCTTGATGTTGAAGTATTTTTCTTTTTTCTATTCATTTTAAGCATTTACCAGGGTGATTCATTCCACAATATTCACATATTGAAAAACCCTTGTTTCCCTTATTCCCTTTATCCATATTTTTCTTTACCATCCTCTTCTTATTTTACTTCCCTTCAAAGCCATAGGACTCAGAGAATTCTTTACGTACCTTGTTAACACATGATAATATTTCCTTATATGATGAGGAAACATGAGAGTCTATCTTCCTTTAAAACAATGGATTAAGACCATGACAGATATGATACTTCTTTCAATTTTTAGCAGGAGCATTAGTGATGTTCTCATTCATTCTAGTAGGCACCATTTTTAATCAATTACATATTCTATATTAGCTCATAAAATTATGAACATTATATAACTCTAAACATGGTATAACACATATCATAAATTTATGCATCGTAAATCCTAGAATTATATACTTTGGTTACTTTGGAAGAATAAATCCTTCATAATTTTATGTAATAAAAAAATGTGAATTATCCTAAGAATATCCCATAGGAGTTTCAGAATAGGTGTGTAGTAAGACCTATTTTCATAAACCAAGTTACCTCGGGTCAAGCCTGAAACAGCTTGTCGGAGTGGTTATTCTTAGATACATCTATGCCAGAACTATGTCAACTTGTAGTATCCAAACATGGATTTATTTTCTAGGAAGATCAAGATAATCTATTCCATACCAAAATTATACGATGTTCTTGTATGTGTATCTTCAAATCTATCTTAGGGTTTTGTTCCCTAATCAATGTTTTCTAAATCTTACTTCCAAGTTTTATACTAAACTTACTTTGATACCAACTATAATGCTCTGAACCCAGAAGCTCCGAGCTGGTGCATTATTTTGTAACATTGGCATGATTTCAAGGAATCAAATCCTGAAGGACCGAGTAGTTTATTAGTTTTTGAAAACTAGATACATACATAGGTTCAATAGTACAACTTGAATAGAAATAAAACATATAAGTTTTATTGGTAATATCCACAAATCTATATTTATCCCTGTAGGTTATTCATAATAAAATTATTCATGTCCTGATAAAATGGAACATAAAAAATGGGTGAGTTAAAATGATCAGTAATAGTAATCAATACAGTGGAAGATATCATAAACATAAACATTAGGCATGGTGAATAACTAAAACACATGCCTTTAAAAATAAATTTGAACACATTATGGTAAGAATATGAGATGAGTAAATATTTCCATAATAAAACATAATCATGGGTATTCTGCTAGTATAATTACCATATGAACATTGAATTACTAGTTTCATAAAGAGGGAATGAATAATTCGGGACATCATAACCATACTATTAAGGCCTCGTGCTAAGACCATAAATAACCATTTTGTCAAGGCCTCGTGCCGATACCATAGTTTGTATCACGAGACCTACCGATGCACCGAGGGGATATAGAGGGCCCCAACCAATAGTTAATAAGTCTAATTAATTCCTCTTATAAATGGGGATAAAAATAAACAACGTATACCTTCATATTGAAACTAACATAAGAAATGTAAATAACATTCCACGTATATTAAACACAAACATTAACCATTCGATGTAAATTGTTGAATGATATCAAGATAGAACATCCAGATTCAAACTAATAAGAAACCCTTCAAAAAAATATTGTAGATGATATCATAATATATAAACCTTTATGAAATACAATATTCATTAAATTATTTTTACATAAATAAAGATACTTTTAAATGAGAGCATTGAGAAATTCTTGAGGAAATAATCCTTAAACATTCCTAAGTGTCCCATACCACCTTGAAACATTCAAATAATAATCCATTATAATATCATGAGAATAATAAGACTCTTGATATGATATACCAAGGGGTAGTACATACACCAAATTCAAGGAGTAAGTGGTAAACAATGCATATATATCATAAAAGTTAATGTGAGGTGAGAAAAATCTATTTTACTTTAGATGGAAGAGTTCTTTTGTAAAATCATTTGTATTTGTCATAAATCATTTTTTAAAAATGTATATACTAGAAAAAAAAGGTAATATCATGTAAATTATATTTGAGGCATAAATGATGTCCCACTTAACTGAAATCATGTAAAAATATCTTTTAAAGAATCTTTAGAAGTAAAACATTTTAGTACAATTTTAGGAAAATATTAAAGAGATTTTAAAATAGAAAGGTGTGTTTGCTTTCATAAAACCATAAATGAACTAAAATATCTTTTCATTTTAAAATGTGTGATTAAAAAATATTTATATGTCTTAAAAAAGATTATAGAGTGAACATCAAAATTGGTAGGAACTCAAGAAGTTCCTTGAATCGAGCTTGCATTTTGGAACAATTTTTGAAAGATTCCTTTAAAACATTTAACTCCCCATAAATGAAGGTATGATTATGGTTGGAACACATATATAGAAAATTCAAACAGAAATTATGAGGATTAAATATGAATGAATAATAATTTAATTGAGGTAAGTAGACAATAAAAGTAACCCAAATGAAAATGGATGTTTGGGTGGAAAACCCTTACAACTTTGTAATCAATTGAATCGTATGCACCAAAATTAGTAATCATCAAATGATACATTTAATATAATGAAAATAAAGATATTAATGATATGAAACATAAATGTTCAGTATACATACACCATACAAAATTATTATTAGTGAATACGAAATATCTCACAAAAATGGGAGTGAGAAGAAGAAACCCTTACCTTAAGTCCGATTGTGTTCTTCACTTGATCTTAGTGTCCTTGTAGAGTAACTCCTAAAACATAATTGTTGGGACCTTAGGGGCTTGAGTAAAACTTTAGAGGACTCTTAGGGAGGTAAAACTATAATATATTTAAGGATTATGAATTTGGAATGATATAAAATGAAGGAATGAGTGGGTATTTATAGTAAAAGAGAGAGAGTTTTTTTATTAATTTCCAATGACACCTCATTAGTGGTATTCTAAAGACCATGGGATTGACCATGGTATTTTCCCATGGTATTGACCACATGGGACACCTCATATCATATTTTAATTTACACATTTAGAATAACATTTTATATTAATTATTATATCATTATGATGTCATTAAACATAACGAAAACTCTAAACTGTATTTTTAATATTCACAAAAAATTCAAATATTTTAGAAAAATACCAAAAATTACCCCCAAACATTATTACAAGTGTAGAATTAATAAGTGAAATCCATTTTTTGAAAATAACTTTCTAAATATTTTTAATTTAATTTTTAAATAAAATCATAATTTATTCCAAGAAAATAACTTTAAAACTATAACTCATTTCATAACACCATAAAAAATTAATCAAGGTCTCATAAAATTATATTATAACCATAATACAATAAAATAAAAATTATGATTATATTTTATGAAAATACATTTCCATTTTAAATTATTAAATAAATAATAAAATTGTAATTAAAATACTTCTGACATATAAAAATACCAATACTTATAGAACGATCATTTTGTCATTTATAAGATGTCTAAATTATATTTATACATTCATGGGTGAAGTTTCTATTTTTTTATCAGATTTATTATTCATTACTATTTATAAGAGTAATAGTAATTTTCATAAGGGTATGTTACAATTCAACAAAAAATATGTTTGTCTTATCAGACTCTAAATTTCTTTCTGAATGCAACCATATATGTTAGTTTTTATAAATTAAAATCATAGTGGTGAAATATTATGTTTAATGGAGAGGTTATAACAAAGTGGTGGTTTGTAGAGACTCAGTGTTTCATGCATTCTGTATTAAATCTATTTTTAATTTTTTTGGGGCGTTCCATTATTCTTCTTTCAACCGAATTGCGTCCTCTCTATTCAAAACTGCACTTATAAAGTTAAAGGTTGATTCTTTAAAATCATTTTATAGGAAACCCATATCAAAAATATATTTAATAAAATATCATCCTATAAAGGGGATAAGGGAAATGAGGTGTTCACCACCAAAATTATGTTTTCGAAAGGGGTGACATTAGTTGGAAGTGAAAACCTAAACTTGGAAGAAAAATATAACTATGTTATTCTAATGGAACATAATAGAGAACTTGTTCAGATGAAAGTTGATTACTACAAAACTATAAACTACTATAAAAAAATTCATCAATATTATCAAAGATTACGATAATAGTAAAATTTATTATTTAAGACTCTTTTCCTTGAGTTGGGGAATTATTCTACTCTATAAGAGTATAAATAAAAGTTTATATTTAAAAACTCATCCTTTTATTTCACCTTGAAATATCTATACTTAATCACTTAGAACATGTTATGCCATATGGTGAAGTAATACATTAGCCTATAAAAGCTCATACGATGATCAACTCAAACCATTTTGTAAATCACTAAACATTCCAAAATTTAATGATTCAACACTTTAGAATGAAGGTATCTAAATTTCAATGATGAACATATCATTAACCCTCAATAAACATGAAGAATCTCTAAATTTTCACATTTCAAACATGTGAATAACTTCATTATGTATCCTTTTAAAATATGTTAATAACTTGAATTATCATAAAAACCATATTGGAAACAGGAATTCTTCCGTATTACTTAAGTAAAATACATGTTGTTGGATATATTCCTTAAATCCAAAAGTGTTTTAAACTCCATCTATGATAGAATAAACCACTTATCGACAAGATAATAATCCATTCTAAGGTTGTCAGCACTTATCTGAAACAATCATTTCTTTATCATTATCTCAACATAAGATATATATTAAGGGTTGTATTTCCCTTAATCACGTGTTTTAAAAAACAATTTAACTTCCACTGAATATCTTTTCATGGTACCATTCAACTTATGGTTTCAAATCCTTAATGAAAAAGTATTGCAGTACAATCCTCATATATTCCATAATTCTTTTAACCAATACAATAATGAAAAAAATATCCCAATGATATGATTCTTGACTAGGCATATTAATCATTCGACTTCATCTGTAGAAGCATCATAACTTGATCATTATCCATAATCATTATTTGGGGTATATTCCTTTGAGGCATGGGGAATTGATTTAAATAGTTTCCCATATACATATAGTTGAATTATTTTACTTTAGAAATGTTTTTCTTACCCTTTCAATCATGAACATGGGGTCCTTTTTCTCAAAACGTATAACAAACACCCATTCCCTTGATTCATTTACCAGTGTGATTCTTTCCACAGTTATTAGATGTGGGAAAAACCTTCTTTCCCTTCTTCCCTTTACCCATATTTTTCTTTACTTTCCTCTTCTTCTTCTACTTCCCTTAAAATCTATAGGAATCAGAGAACTCTTTACATACCTTGTTAATATATGATAATATTTCCTCATATGATGATGACACATGAGTGACTATCTTCCTTTTAAAATGATGGTTTAAGACTGTGAGAGATATGATCATTCTTACTATTTGCATCACGTGCATTGGTGATGTTCTCATTCCTTCTTCTAGGAACCATTTCTAATCAACTCCATATTCAATATTATCTCATAAAATTATGAACATTCTATAACTCTAAACATGGTATAACACATATCTTAAATTTATGCATTGTAAATCATAGAACCATATACTTTGGTTACTTTAGAAGAATAAATATTTCATAATGGAATACCAGAAAAAATGTGAATTATCCTTTGAATATCCCCCAGGTGTGTGAAACCAAGAGCACTATAAGGCCCGTTGTCATATACTAGGTTATGTCGTGTCAATCCTGAAACACATAGTCGGAGTTGTTACTCTTAGGTACATCTGTTCCAGAACCATGTATACTTGTAGTATCTAGACATGGATTTATTTTCTAAGAAGATCCAAAAAATATATTCCTTAACAAGATTCTAGGATGTTCTGGTATGTGTATAGTCAAGTCTATCTTAGGATTTTGTTCCTTAATCTACATTTTCTAAATCTATATTCCAATTTTTCTACTAAACTTGTTTGATACCAACTATAATACCCAATCCCAGAATCCCAGAGCCGGTGCATTATTTTAAAACATTAGCACAATTACAAGGAATGAAATCCTGAATGACTAAGTAGTTTAGTGGTTTTATAAAACTAGATACAAACATAGTTTCAATATTACAACTTGAAAATAAATACAACATATAAGTTTTATTGGAAACATCCACAACACTATGTTTATCCCTGTAGGTCATTTATAATAAACTTCTTCATGTCCTAATAAAATGAAACATAAGAAAGGGGTGAGCTCAAATTCTCAGTAAGCGTAAGCAATACAGTATAAGATATCATAAAAATAAATATTAGGCATGGTGAATAACTAAAAAAAATTACTTTAAAAATAAACTTAAACACATTATGGTTGGAATATGAGATGAGTAAATATTTCCATAATAAAACATAATCATGGGTATTCTACTAGTATAATAACCACATGAACTTTCAATTACTAGATTCCTAAAGATGGAATTCATAATGTGGGACATCATAACCAAACTGTCAAGGCCTCGTGCTAATACCATAAATAACCATTTTTTCAAGGCCTCATGCCAAGACCGTAGTTTGTCTCATGAGAACTACCGATGAACCTAAGAGCTATAGCAGGCCCCAACCAACACTAACTAAGTCCAATATATTCCTATTATTTATGGGGATAAACAAAAACAAAATATACATTCATATTGAAACTAACATATGAAATATAAATAACTATCCCCGTACAGTAAACATAAACACTAACCATTCGATGTAAATTGGTGAATGGTATCAAGATAGAACATCCACATTCAAAATAATCAGAAACCCTTCAACAAATTATTGTAGATGTTATTATAATATATAAACTACTATTAAATACAATATTCATCAAAGGATGTCTAAATAAATAAATATTTTTTTAAATGAGTCCATTGAGAAATTCTTGAAGAAATAATCCTTAATCATTCCAAAGTGTCACATACTAACTTGAAACATTCAAATAATAATCCCTTATAATATCATGAGAATAAGGATTCTATTTATATGATATACCATGGGGTATTACATACACCAAATGCAATGAATAAGTGTTGAACAAGGCAGATATATCATAAATGTTAAAGTGAGGTGAGAAAAATTTATTTTACTTTGGAAGGAAGAGTTCTTTTCGGAATTCATTTGTATTTATCATAAATATGTTTTTATACATGTATATCCTAGTAAAGGAGAGGTAATAACATTGAAATTATAATTTTGGCATAATTTATGTCCCACTAAAGTGAAATCATGTAAAAATATATTTTAAAGAAGCTTTATAGGTAAAACATTTTAATGCAGTTTTAGGAAAATATTAAAGATATTTTGAAACAGAAAGGCATGTTTGATTTCATAAAAACATAAATGAACCAAAATATATTTTCATGTTAAAATGTTTTATTTTATAAAGATAAGTCTGTCTTAAGATATATTATATAGTAAACTTCAAAATAGGTATGAATTCGAGAAGTTCCTTGATTTGGGCTTGCATTTCAGATGAATTTTTGAAAGTTTCTTTTAAAACATATAACTCCCTATAAAAGAATGTATGATTATGGTGGGAACACATATATATAACATCAACAAAAATATTACGAGTAGTACATATGAATTAATAATAATTTTCTTAAGGGAAGTAGATAATAAAATGAACCCGAATGAAAATGGAGGTTTGGGTGGAAAACCCTTACAACTTTTAATCAATTGAATTGTATGCCCCAAAATTAATAATCATCAAACAATAGATAGAATATCATGAAAATAAATATATTCATGATATTAATCATCAATGGGAAGTATAAATACACCGTACACAAGTATTAGTATTAGTGAATATGGAATATCTCACAAAAATGGGAGTGAGATGAAGAAACCCTTACCTTAAATCAGATGGTGTTCTTCACTTGATCTTAGTGTACTTGTAGAGTAACTCCTAAACCATTAATGTTGGAACCTTAGGGGATTTATGACTCTATGGGTGGACTAATAGGGAGGTAAAACTACCATATATTTTAGGGTTATGAATTTGGAATGAAATTAAATGAAGGAATGAGTGGGTATTTATAGTAAAAGAGAGAGAGTTTTTTTAATTTCCAAAGACACCTCATTAGCGGTATTTGCAAAACCATGGGATTTCCCATGGTATTTTCCCACGATATTGGAAACTTTGTAAACCTTATATCATATTTTAATGTACACAAGTGTTCCAACATTTTATATTAATTATTACATCATTATGATTTCATTAAACATACTAAAAAATCAAAACTGTATTTTTACTATTCATAAAAATTCATGTATTTTAGAAAAATCACAAAAATTCACCCCAATTTTTTTGACATGTTGAAATAAAAAAATGAAATCCATTAGTTGAAAATAATTTTTATTTTTTTTAATTTAATTTTTAAATAAAATAATAATTTATTCCAAGAAAACTATTTTAAAACTATAACTCATTTTGTAACACCTTGAAAAATTAATCAAGGTCTCATGAAATTATCTTATAACCATAAGAAAATAAAATAAAAATTTATGATTACATTTTATGAAAATAAATTTCCATTTTAAATTATTAAATAAATAATAAAGTTAAAATTAAAATATTTATGACTTAAAAAAATACAAATACTTATACTATTATCATTTTGTCACTTAAAAGATGTCTAAATTGAATTTATACATTGATGGGTAATGTTTCTATTTTTTTGGCTGATTTAATATTGATTACTATTTATAAGAGTAATAGTAATGTTCATAAGGGTATATTACTATCCATAAGGGTATGTTACTATTAAAAAATTACATTTGTCTTATCAGACTCTAAATGTATTGCTGAACGCAACCGTGTATGTTAGTTTTTCAAAATTCAAATCATAGTGGTTGAAAAATTATGTATACTGGATAGGTTATAACAAATTGGTGATTTGTAGAGACTCAATATTTCATGCATTCTGTATTAAATCTATTTGTAAATTCTTGGGGTTTTGAAAAACAATAGTAGGACATACCACAATAGATATAGGTACAACAAAAATAGAGGCCTCAATAGCTGTCTCAAAACCCTGGGCAACAACAGGCTGTCCACTAACTAGAACTTCTTCCATTTGGGCATCGACTTTATGAACACTTTATCTCTGCACATAAACTTTTTGGATAACAATAGGTTCAAATTATACTTGTATATCAACCAGAGGCTCATATGTTTCCAAATATTCCAAGTATTATTTACTTTCTAGCTCAAAAGAAAGCATCTCATTTTTTGTATTGCTCAACAACATGTTGTTATATAGTAGTAATAATAGCCATCTTCTCAACCATAGTTGAATCTGAAACTGTCTGACTAGTGGAAATATATCTTTCCTCAACTCCATAAACTACTAGAGCTTCATGAAATATCTCCACAGATGGGGATTTCATTCCCTCAACAAGTGCATCATAAAGCTCTAGAGGCATTTCCACATATTTTCTTCTAATTAATCTATATGAGACATCAGGGTCAGAGCATTCATTATTATCATCACTTCGATTTTCATTTTCATCTTATTATTCCTCATCCTCATCATCATCTTCTTCGTCATAAAATTTTGAAATATTTTTAATTTATACTTACCAGAAACTTCTATTTCATACTCATCACTTTTGGAAAAAATTTATCTTTTTGGAAATCTCTTAGGTTGACTATGAGATCCATATGTAATCAGTGGTGATATAGGTGAAAATTTTGGGTCACTTACTTCATCAAAAAATAGTTATTTTTAAACTTCTTCTTCTGAAAAAACTTCTTCTTCTTCTTCATCAGAGTATTATACAACCTCATCTAGATCCATGATTGGATCAACTATATCCCTTGGTCTGGTAGGATGATAAATTGGATTATACTCAACATAAATATTATCACTATCACCAAATCACTGACTTTTCTAGAGGTTCTAGCTAATATTTATTCTTGAGATAATATATCTTGAAATATAGAAACCACCACAGTCTGTATCTATTTCTTCATCATCAACAACTAAACCATTGAACTTTAACATTACAGAAACCATCTTTGGATAAATCAAAGAGATTGATCTCGAATTTGGCTTTATCATCTCATACATATGCACCATAAGATACCTATAGAGATTGATCCTATGACCTCACTTCATGTGACAAATAAAAAACACATCTTGGTATCTCAAGGTAGAAAAATCACCTTTCCTAGGTAATATCATGTGTTGTATGAACTTAAACAACAACCAACACTCTTCATCCAACTTTGAGGTAATGGGTCTTATAGTTAACTCATTACCTGTAAGTGCTGCAAGAGAATACTCATATAAAAAAAATTCACTATCCTTGGGAACATATCCTTGATAATAATCATAAATTCCTTTATAGGGTACACCCAGACACTTGTCCCACTATATTGAAGAAAACACAACATTTCTTCCATCTATTCTGGCTCTCATCCAGTACCTTTCTTCATTATTAAATCCAAACTCAATGTACTGGTAGAATAAATGAACCAACCTAGGATAGAAAGGTTTCTCATTTGAGGAAACAAATATATCCATCATTGGTTCTATATAACTTTCAATACAATAGAATTACTAGATAAAAAACACTTTGATTCAACTTCCCATTCAGCCACTATGATCCAGTTTTCAAGCTCCGAGTTAACAGGTTGTACTTGAGCAGGAACACTTGGTTCTTTCTTCTGATTCTTAGCTGGATGTGATTCATCTAACAAGGGAACTATAATATTATTCATTCTATCCATTTTGATCAGTTTATTAAGCTTGGGTGAAGACAAAGCAGGTGAAGGTTGGGAGAAGGAAAAAATGCACATGGATCGAGAGAGAAGGGTGAGAGAGTTGAGGTGTGTTGGAAAATAGAGAAAGTGACATTTTTATGATTTGGTATTTAAAAATTGAAATCTTAATGATACCTAAAAAATTGAGTATTAGATTTAGGAGAAAATACATATCAGGTTATGAAATAAAATAAACCAAAATTTATTAAACCAGTAGTTCAATTCATTGAGAAATACAAAAAATTGCAATTTCATTAAAGAAAAACGATGTGTCAAAACAATGGTGAGTTGATCATAATGGTGAGACAACCGGTGGTGTGTAAACCAAAGATGTGTCACCTAATTTTGTGTCACCCAATGGTGTGTCACCCAACAGTGTGTCACCCAACGGCGTGTCACCCAAAAATTAAACTTAACCAAAATAAATCATTCCAAACTCATGTTTGATATAATTCATTCTATCAGAATTCAAAGGCTTAGTAAATATATCCGCTAACTATTTTTCTATACTAATAAACTCAAGAGTGATATCACCTTTTTGAAAATGGTCTCTCAAAAAGATATTTATTTTATCAATGTTCTTTTTTCTAGAATGTGATCTTGGATTCTTAGAAATATTTATTACACTTGTGTTGTCACAGTTTATAGAGACATTTTAGAATTGATATCCATAATCTAGTAAAGTGTGTTTCATCCAAAAAATTTATGCAAAACAATGGATAGCAGATATATATTAATCTTTACCAGTAGAAAATGAAACAAAATTTTTCTTTTTACAACACCGTGAAACTAGATACTTTCTAAAAAAAGTGACATGTTCTTGAGATTCTCTTTCTATGTAACATTTATCCACCAAAATCAGTATAAGAATCACTTAATAAATCAAATTCTTTTCTTATAGGGTAAAATAATACTAAATTGGTTGTATACTTAAGGTATTTTAAAATTATTTTAATAGCATTTAAGTGTGACTATTTTTAATTATCTTGAAAATAAGCACACATACATACACTAAAAATAATATCTGGTCAGTTAGAAGTCGAGTAAAGAAGAATACCAATCATGCCTCTATAAATTGTTTGATCAATTGGTTTCCTAGATTTATCAAGATCCAACTTATAGTTGGTACTCATAGATGTATCACTACTTTTAGTACTATCCATGTTAACATGTTTTAGAAGATATTTTGTATACTTACTCGAATTTAAAATAATTCATTCTTTGTTTTCAATGATTTAAAATCAAAAAAAGAATTTTAGTTCCCCCATTAAAATCATTTCAAATTCATTTTGCATCATTAGGAAAAATTGGTAAAAATATATTTTTTAAAGATCCAAAAATAATAACATCTACATATATTTGTACAACTAAAAAATCTTTTAAAATTTGTTTTATGAAAAGTGTAGGGTCAGATATAAATTTTTAAAATCCTTTTTTAATAAGAGAATTGATGAGCCTATCATACCAAGCTCTAAGAGATTGTTTTAAACCATATAAAGATTTTTTTAATTTAAATAATTAATTTAGAAATTGGGGATTTTGAAAATCAGGGGAATGTTCAATAAAAACATCCTCAAATATAAAACCATTCAATAATTCACTCTTGAAATCCATTTGATAAAGTTTGAAATCTAGATGTGATGAATAAGAAAACAAGGTTTTTATAGACTCGTGTTTGGATACCTGTGCAAAGGTTTCTTTGTAGTTTATTCCTTCTTCTTGACTACAACCTTGTGAAAAAATTCTTGCATTATTTCTTACTATAGTGCCTAACTCATCAACCTTATTCCTAAACACCCATTTAGTACCAATAGTCAAGGTGTCATTAGGTATTTCTACAAGTTCCCATACTTTGTTCCTTTCAAATTGATTCTACACTTCTTACATTTCCATTACCAAGAAATCATCATTAATTTATTCATTGATGTTCTTAGGTTTAGGATGAGATAAGAATGATTGATGTTCAACCTAATTTCTTAGAGAAGCTATAGTTTGTGTTCTTCTATTTAGGTCTCCCACAATAACATCAAAAGAATGATACTTAATGGTTCTAATATATCAAGAAAAGAATGTATTGGTCACTTCAGGTTCTAAAGATTTAGGTTCTAGAAGTTCTAGAAATTATTCATAACTAGAGTATTTTTCAATTTGTTTAATAGAAAAATTTAAGGGTTTGAAATTTATTTTTTGAGAAGAAAAATCATCCTCAAGGTTTTATAGGGATGTCTTAGGCTCATATGGAGAAATCTCATCAAATTTTACATGAAATTATTCTTCCACGGTTATGGTTCTCTTATTAAATACTCTATAGTATTTTATAAAGTTTTAATAACCTAATAAATTTCCTTCATCACTTTTGGATGAAAATTTGTCCAAATTATCCTTATTGTTAAGAATAAAGACTTTGCAACCAAAAAATCTAAAGTAATTAACCATAGGTTTCTTATTATCCCACAACTCATAAGGGGTATTCTTAAGTATAGGTCTGACTAAGACTCCATTTATGATATAGATGGTTGTATTGATAGCTTCTACCCAAAATAAAATAGGTAATTAAAACTCATTAAATATGGCCCAGGTTATCTCTTATAATGTCCTATTTCTTCTTTTAACTACACCATTCCTATGAGGGGCCCTAAGAGTAGAGAAGTTATGAGTGTATCGATTTTGTGAGAAAAATAATTCAAAATATTGATTTTCAAACTCATGACCATGGTCACTTAATAAGTTCTTAATTCTAAATCCACTTAGATGTTCTACAGATCTAACATACTTGGTGAAATAAGAACAAGATTCACTTTTGTAAACTAGAAAATACACCCCAGTATACCTAGATAAACCATATACTAGAACATAAACATAATGATTCCCATTAAGACTTCAAAATATTGAAGGTACAAATAGATCCTTGTGAACCAACTCAAGAGGTTGATAAGTTGACCCTTATTTTTTTAATTTCAAATAAACTTTGTGTTGTTTCCCTTTTTGACAGGGGTTATATAATTTTTCAGTTGGAAACTCATGCTTGGGTAGATCCCTAGATAACTCTTTTCTAGTTAGCTTAATAAGAATGTGTATATTTCAAGGGACAAGTCTCCTAATCCAAATCCAAGATTCCTTGTGAAAGGAAATTAATCATGAAACATTTTTTTGAATCTAATGAGTTTAAAACAATAACATAAACACTATCATTTCTCAAAGTAGTAAAAACTAAAACATTTTTAGAATACAAAATTTGCAAGAATAATCTTCAAATATAACATTAAAATCATCATTTCATAATTTATAAATTATAAACATATTATATTTTAAACCATTAACATATAAATCTTTAGAAATTAAAACTAAATATTTTGTTTCCGATTTTGGCCTAGGATGATGATCATTCCTTTATCATTTTCACCAAAGGTGACATGACCACCACAAACCATGATAAGGATCTTTAAGCATGAATAATATTATATCATATGACTTGAAAAACCGTTTTCCAAGTACCAAAAACTTCTATTGGATGACTTCAAGCATTTTTACTATAAAACAAGTTTAAAATAAGAAATTATTTTGGTACCAAAATTCGTTTGGGTCTAGAAATGTTAGAAATTAAAGCTTTGGGAACCAAAACTTTCTTGATGGGTTTCCTATAGAAAAATTACCGAATATTTGAAAAAAATACTCTCTTAGGTCTTTTAGAGAAGTAACTAGAAGAAAAAATTTCTAATTTTAACTTAGTAAAAAAATTATTCTTTGTTACTCTTCTTTGTCTATGTTCATATCCAATTCTAGTAACATATTTTGGCACATATTGATTTCCCAATATTTGTGTGACTTTCTCTCTACCATTAGTAAACCATTATAGATCTTTATTTAAATGCTCATTAGACAGTTTGAGATCAGTATTCTCCTTGAGTAGTTGAGAATTTTTCTCTTTTTCTATAGATAGTTCATATTTTCTAATTTATAGATAAAACACAATGTCTTTTAAGACTTTTATACTTATCCTTTAGCTCATTAAATGTGTCCTATAGAATGTTTCAGTATTCAAATAATTCTACATTTTACATATTATCATCCTCATGTTTTTCTTTTTTAGAATTATCAGAATTACACACATGTAGAATAATAGAAGTAGCAGGTACCGTATTTACTTTTTTCATAAAACACATATTTTCGCTGTCATGTTTTTCTTCTCGTGAAGACTCAGATTCACTGGAGTTATCTTTTAAATAAATCCATGTTTCCTTTATATCCTTTTCGTATCTTTTTTCCCTAAATTTATATTTATTTTTGTACTTATGTTTTGGACAGTAAGATTTTATATGTCCTTTTCTTTTATATTCATAGCATAAAACTTATTTTTTATCATCACCATTATTCAATTCTTTCTTATAATTTCTTCT
Source organism: Viscum album (assembly GCA_963277665.1). NCBI lineage: Eukaryota > Viridiplantae > Streptophyta > Magnoliopsida > Santalales > Viscaceae > Viscum > Viscum album. The sequence goes on from OY728148.1 coordinate 603,540,207, forward strand.
ATTTTCATACATGCCTTTATAATTTTATTTTCTGAAGAAATTTTTATTCATATAAAGTTTATTAAATCTTCTGGCCAGGTGAGCCATCTCCACATCACTGTCTTGTGGAGATTCGCTATCATTGGAACTTGAATCTTGAACTTTCTATTTTTATTTCTCATTCTGTTTAGATTAATTAGTTTTAAAGGCTACTGATCTTCTTTTAGTCTCTTCATATTCTTCTCGGTTTACCTTTATCTCTTATTCATACATCATAATCTTACATATCATCTCCTTGACAGGTATCATACTTATGTTGCATGATTATTTTATTGAAACTAATGTGCCTCTCCATATTTTTGGTAGACATCTTAACAGTCACAAGATTTGATCCTTGCAAGAAACATTATTTCCAAGAAAGCTAATAGTATTGAAAATTTCATCGAATTTGAGGTACATGTCATAAATAGGTACATCAAGCCTCATTTTAAATTTATCATATTTAATATTATAAGTATTTATACATATTTACTTAACATTACAGGTTTCCTCATGGGAAACTGATAAGGTATCCCAAATCTCATAAGTAGTTTTACATGAAGATATTCTATTAAACTCTTCATATCCTTTTTCACAAAAAGGGACATTCATATATTTATAAATATTATTGTAAGCAAGCTTAGTAGGTTCATCCTAATCTTTATTATCAGTTTTAGGAATAACATATTCATCTTCTATAGCAGACCAAATATCCAAACCCATACTTTCTATATGAATTCTCATCTTAATATTCCATTGAGCATAATTGTTACCATTAAAGAAAGGAGGTCTATTTGTAGGAGAGCCTTCTTATCTAGAATCCATATTAAAAAAACTAAATTTATAAATGACATAAATTTATGATATTTAGAAAAAAACTAAAATCACAGTTTTAAAATGGTTTGAAAAACTTTAATATCAAAGAAAATAATCCTTTGATACAAATTTTTTGTTATATTGAGTAACTCAGGGGGGGGGGGGGTTAATTGAGTTACCAATAAAATTTTCTATAAATAATGAATTAATTTGAAATCTCCCAATAATTTAAATACAAACGAGTTTATCAAAATATGTATTATGATATACATCTAAATATTTCAGAAGATTTATCTAATGATTGATTAGGTATCAGATGAATAATATACAATATAATAAGATCATTTGAAATCAATTTACTTGATCAAAATACTACATGGACACAAGTTAAGATAAAAATTCACTGTATATTTTTTTATTATAGTTAAAATAATTTTTAGTTTTAATGAAAAAATAAAGTAAAACAAAATAAAAATATTTAGCAGAAGGTTTGAATACAAGAGGTTCAGTATCAAGAAGAGACATAGTCCTATCCACTTGGTTATCACTCACCACCAAGCAGTTTATATAAAATAAAAAAGTTGATCCACAACCAGGATTAATTTTTATAACAGTTTATAACTGCCTGTTTCACATGTGACCTCTTGTATAGTTATAAATGAGAGTACAAAAAAATAGGATACACAAATACCTCAACCACTATTATCCCTGGGAGTATAGTTGTAAGAATATATAAGAAGATAACCAAGTATCTTCTAGTTCAGTACAAGAGAAAACGTGTGAGTGATAAAATAGAGTATTCACGCAAAATTCTCAAAAATTAATAAAGACAAAAAGAACCAAGAAATATTAGAGTATAGAGTTTATAAATGCTTAGTCTATTGTAGTATAGGACACAAATATTGATTTGATTCACAGATAATCTTGAGTCAGGTTATTGTGAAATATACAAAAGAATAGTGTGTCATATAATCTTTTTCTTGACTGAAGGAAAGAAAAAAATGTGGATGAGCTTTGGATTCCTCATTCAAGTTTTTTTAGGATGTAGCAGTTCAACTCTCAGCTCTATATTTGTGTTCAATAAGTATGAGCTCACAAATTTCTATCAGTCTACTTCACACTTCAATTTTTCATGAGGAGTTTTCTTCCTTTCTTAATAGCAGCATCAGGATATTCTGATTCCTCATACAACATGTCTAACATATTTCTCAATGCCTTATATTGATCATTCAAGATATAATCATTAAAATAGAAATTAGAATTAACTTTAATAAAATATTTTTCAGAATATTTTAATTCAAAATGAAAAGTAGGGAAAATAGTGGTGGTGTACTAGATTGGTGGTGAGTCAGAGCTAACAGTGTTTAGTCTAGTGGCATGACCCTTATGGTGTCATATAATTTTCCAAATTTCATTTACGGCAGCATCTATTTGATGATGTCTCATGGTTGAAGATATCTCGTACTTAGATAAAATTTTACTTCACTAGTGGTGTCTCAGCTGGCGGTGACTCCAAAGATGGTAGTTCAGGATGGCGGTGACTCCTCTGATGGTATGTCATCTGAAGGTGCCTCAAACTTAAAGATATTTCCATTTTGATGGCGATTCATAAAAAATAGTGACTCATATGAGATAGTATCTCAGAATTTTTCAATCTTCTAGTTTAGCGGTATGACATATTAATGGTGAGATATCCTGGTAGTGAGTCCCTGTCTGGTGGTTAGTCAAGTAGACTTTATCTTAACCTCATTTGTGACTCATCATTAGTAGTGACTGGCAGTGACTCATAATTAATTTCATCACCTGTCTCAGATTATGAAATACTTACAATAAATTGAAATTCATTAATATAATTAGAATCATGATTTTTTGATCATTAAACAAGGAGTTCAATAGTAAATACGAACCCAAGCACACAATCAACCATGTAACAAGAGATCATGCACTAACCAATCCTCCATGAACCCCAATTTTACCTGCTTTGATACTCTTCCAGGTGAATACCAAATATACTCAACTGCATGACTTAGAACAATCCATGTAACTCTATTCAACTTTAAAGGAAAAACTCATTCAACATTTATGGAACAACTCCCCAACCACCTTGAAGGGAAAGTATCTCCCATGTCACATGACTAACTATGCACCTTCAATGGTACACACCCATGGAACACACAAACAAAGGACTCTCTCACATATGCAAGAATATTCTCTATTGGTAGATCATACTGGCATATATGGATGCTCTAACAACAATTTATAATGTTCCATTAGAAAAAAATGCTATGATAAGGGCCTAATAATCCAACATTAGGACATGTCCAATGATTCATGTCACCTGAGCTCCCCCTCTAAGGAGATTCATAAATTTTTCAGGGCCACCTGTCAACCTGAACACCAGAACTAATATTCAACTGTCTATGAAAAAACATCATATAATTCATAAAATAATAAGGAACAATATATCACAACATGAAATTCCACTTATTATGAAACATTTCACAAGTAATGAAATAAATAACAAGTAACAACATGGCATATAAAAATTCTAAGCTATATGAGATGTTAATCAAATAATACACAACATAGTAAGAAATGCATAATCTAATAAAACAAGGGTCTCACAAGACTCCCTATGTATATTAAGCATACTAACCAAGTAGGGATCTCTGCCCTAGGAATAAACACAAAACAAACATGGAAAAAATTCCAAATAATTTCCCAAGATGGTAAGGACTTCAAACCTCAAACTTTTCAATGATAACATCAATATTCACCAAGAGTTGGTTTCTGAATCTCACCCAAATGACACTAGATCAAACTTCTACATCAAGGGTCCCTATAACTGATTCCATACAAAGATAACAAGAGTTCCATAACAAGAATCAAGAAAAGAATCAATCCAATTGGGAAGAACCACTTAAACTTCCCCAACGACAACCACCACCACCAATGATTGATCTAGGTCTGGTCAAAGGATGAGAAACTATGAAGTCTCTATCTCCTGAGTTCTAATCTTACAACAAGGTAAAACAAAAAAAGTGATGAGATGAATGATAATGCCCTGTGAAGTAAAAGGGGTCAACCAAAACTCACTATAGGTTCATCTGAAAAATGAATGGATCTAAGAAACTCATAATAGGAGGAGAATGATTCAAATAAAAATGGATTTAAACACAATTTATTAAGAATATAATGTGGTTCCATTAAATATAGTAACCCCACATGAGAGATTAGTGACTGGAACAAACTATTTCAAAAAAATAAAACCACCATCACCATGATGTAGTGACACCCACCATGTTTGTAGTGACCTCAAAAAAACCGGACTAGGTAGCCTGACACTACTAATCCCTACTACATGTTGCAAATATATTGGAAATTTTGGGATCAGGAAGCCTTTCACTACTGCATGGTGATGCCAATCTATCCATTCTCCCACAAGATCCCCCCAATGCTCCACGCCCATGGACACACATTAACCTAATCATTTTTCCTTTCTTGTTTTATATATTGTATCACTAAGGATCAACATGACTTTTTTTACAATGATGGTGTAGCCTGTGTTGAATGAGAAAACTCTAAAACACTGAGGGGATACTCAAGAGCTGACAAAATTCTACCCATACATGGCTCGAAAAAAATACTTAAAGGAGAAGATTGAAACAAGGCCTAACTATAACACCCCAGGTAAATAAAGAATATGACATTTTTATATTTATACTTTTTTTGAATAAAATGTTAATATTAATTTAAAGGTAATTCTATGCTTGATGGCTTACCCAATACGCAACAACGAGTTCCTTTGAAATCTTATGTTGCACTCTAATAATAAAATAAAATTATTTTAAATGTTAGTTAACACGTAGCCGTTGTATTGGCGGGAATTAGTAGATATAACTAAAATATGATTATATATGTTTGTTAAATGTTTTTAAATTTATCCAATAAAGGATAAAGACTTAAAATACGAAAAGAATTCAATTTTAGGCATATATACTCTAATTTTCACTAAAGGTCCACTTATCAACTTTTGATGGATAACCGTCATTAAATATAGTTTTGGTCACTATTATACATTCTATTGGACCAAATAAAACTCTTCTTTAGAATTGGGACATCAAATTTCACTTTGTGTAAATTTTTGGTATTTTCCGACAAAGATCATTTTTTAATGAATAGTGAAAAATGTTGTATTTTAATTTAAAACCTCTTTTTAATCTAAATTATTTATATGATTAGATTATCTTTTTAATTAGTTTCAAATTGAAATTAGAATATATTTTTACCATTTAATCCAATAGTGGTCTTTGGAATTAATTTCATCTTGAAATTGGGCTTAAACTAGTGTCAATCTTTTGATACTTATTGTTTCATAAAAACACGCTATTTTCTCTGACAGCGGGAATTAATTATTAAATTAATTAATATAACTTATATGTTTTGAGTTTTTTAAAATAGACATCATTTTTGAATTCATAATATCAAATATATCCTAGGGTAATTTTTTGGTAATTTTCTGAAAAACTTCAATTTTTGATGAATAGTGAAACCACTAAGTGGTAGTTAAAGAAACTGATTTTTTCATTTAAATGAAACTTTACCACTTTTGTGATTTGAATTTCAAAAATCCGACATACATGGTTGTCATTAAGAAGTAAAATGTGGTTCAATGGGATTAAAATAATTTTTTTAGTGAATAGTAACTTTTAAGTTTATTAATCACGATTAGAGGTAATTAGTGTAATTTAAGGTAAAATAATGTTTTAATAATATGAAATGACCTAGACACATGTCCTACCCTCATTGTATGTGTTATGGACGACCAAGACAATACATGTGTCAACTTGGGGACCCCATGGAGCCACTTTGGTAGGAAAATGACATTAATACCTTTTTATTTAATGTTAAAATTAAAATGTCACAAACATTTGTTGTTTTACTAAAAAAAATTATATGGGGTTATACAAGTCAGATTTTTGACTATAAATATTAATTGGAAATCTAAAACTATTTCCTACATCATATTATTTTATTTATAATTTTTAGACATTAACTAAATTAAATTATTTATGACACCATGATGATGCAGCGATTACCTCATTATTTAACGATTTAAATAAAATGGAAAGATAATGTAAATTCTAAGACCTAAACATGTCAAAAACCTATTGGATGAGTGGATTCCGAACCCTTATCACCTTATCCCTGAAACAAATCAATGTGGGACCTTTAAAATCCTAAACTCATTCTAAAATAAAGTAACATTTCCTTACTTTCCAAGAGTGCCCCTCCTCTCCTCTTATAAAAGGCCCCCACCTCTACCGCTTACCCACACCTCTCAAGCCTTTTTCTCGGCCAACCCCTGACCATTTTGTCTCTCCACATCCCTCTCTTAATCCTAGAAGCCTCCCTGTGGGCAGAAGTCTTCCCAAGGAAGCCTTTTAGCTCAAATCAAAAAGAGTTTCCCGATTTAAAGGTAGTGTCTTCTATTGTGTTCTTTTGTTTTATTTTGCTTCTCCAACCCCCTAAACTCTTTTTATTATTTTCTTTTGTAACAAATACAGTATTTTAAATATACTAGGATGTTGTTATAAGAAGAATTCGAGCTACACATACACACACCAACATCTAATGGTTAAAGAACATACTGTTTCTGTGGATGGCGAATTTCTGCCTCACGAAACGATTATTGGTCAACACTCATATAACACTTTAAAAGATGTCCATTAATATGTCAATATATTTATATATGATATATAATATATATATGTTTTACTAAAGCTTCTGTATTTTTCTTTTTTGGCATACCATTATAGTTTCCATTCTGGGTAAAACAAGATAATTTCATTTTAGGAAGTGCAGACTACCGCCCCCTCAAAGTCATTTGATTCGTTAATGCCATATGTGAGATGTATAAAGTATGAATTTAAAGTTGTTATATATGATTTATGTTACATATAAATTATGAATATAATTCTGGAATTACAATATACATACCTCTCATTTGGTTTTAATTCCATTAAAATGACATAGAAATGAAAGTAGCGTTCATGCGTATGTACGACTTACCCTCTCCATGAATGGTGTATTTCATTTCTTACCTCTAAATGATTATGTAATATTATAAATACTTGTATATTCTGGATATATATGATATATATTATATCCAAATCATGAATATCATTCTGGATATAATGAACCTTTTACCACACTAACAACATGTAATTGCAAGAAGTCCACTTTCGACTTAAGAACCAAATATCGACAAAACAATCATTATTAACTTAAATGATTACATAAAGTTTATAACATGGAAATAAGTGATATAAAGGAAAAATGAACTTGAAAAAGGTTCTTAATCAAGTAGAAATTAACTTAAGTTTATTATTCAGGACGTTAAAGAACGATTGAGTCAAGTCGGACCCAACGTAAGGGATCCAACCTCTCTCTTTCTTTTTAAGTACTCTCTTTTATGTCATTTCTTTTAAGCTCATATTTCTTATGTTTGGGGATGTTATTTTATATTCCTAATACTTTAATTTTTATGTTCATATTATGGGAGACCCTATTTTATCTCATAAATCAATTTTTGGAAGTTATAAGTGGCGCCGTTAGGCTGCCGAATTTTCATAAGGGATTTTTCATCTCACTTTTATTCCCATGACATTTATGCTACGTTTGCCACTATTTCCTTTAACTGGTGTATGTACTTCCCAATATTATACACTTTGTGTAGTATAATTTCATTTATGGGTATTTACATCTTCATTGTATGATCCTTCTTCCATGGGGTGTACGTTTTGAAAGTTACCCAACTCGGTACGGGGACCTTTCACCCTCCTCATTTTAAAAGACTTCTTTTGTTATGTCTTTTAATTTACATATTATTATGTTGGGATATGTTCTTATATATCCTTATTTATGTAAAGTTTATGTCCATGTGATGAGATACCATTCACTCTCTCATCGACTAATTTTCTGAATTTTGAAGTGACACCGTTAGGCTGTCGAATTTTTACAAGGGAACGTCTTAACCAAATTTTGATTTCTTTGGGTTCAACTTGTACTTCTTGAACATGTCATCCTATGAATATGTGTGAATGACCTCTGATTGTTTCACAATTAATATCCACTTATATTGGGTGTATTTATATTTCTCACACATAATTATGTGATAGATTTATCCTTAATTTAAGGATACCATCTTTATAATGTATTTCATCTCAATTTACATTTCCATTGAGACTTCATTGTTGTTATGCACCAATTCACTCTTATATGGTGTGTATACTATCCTTTGACATATTATATCATGAATCCCTTTATTCTCATGATATTATAAAGTTCAGATTAAATGGTATTCCGCAATTATTTGTATTCAAGAGTCTCTCATTTTGTTAAAAACCCTTTAACAAAAATATCATTTTAAATGTTTTAAAGATTTATTATTCTAAATATTTATCTTTAATGTCCATGTTTTCAAGATGGTTTTCAGTTTTTATTTATATGGCCATTAATGTTTTAAAATTATAATTCCATTAAAATCTTCAAAGTGGTATGAGACACTTTGATTCAAAAATCTCTTTTAAATGGTTTTTGAAAATGGATTGATTAATTCAATATCTTGGAATTACTTATTGTGATTGAAAATGAAATGTTGTTATAAAAATGTTTATATTTTCAATATTTTATGTGTAATGATGGTAGTTGGACATTTTATGGGTTGTTACGTGATAAACCATATGACGGGTGGTGCCGTGAATACCAGGACGGGTGGTTACGTTATAACCTCCAATGCATTGGGTATGGAAGTTAGCCGTATGGCTATTCCATTAAGTATGTGTGGAAGACGACCGTATGGTTATTCCTTTTAAGTATGTCTATGTCCCAAGTTACCTTTATATATTATGTGATCTTTATATGGTTTTTATGGTAATATTTTTGTTACAGAAGGGTAAGTAATGAACTTGTATTCAGCGAAGAGTTTTTACTACTTCATAAAGGTGAAAAGTATTACTGTGATAAAGTATACATGGGTTACTTGTTGTTTTGAAAAACTAACAGTTTTCATTCTTTGTGTATCCCTTACTGAGCTTTTTATGCCCATCCCAAGTTTTTGAAATGTTTTTCACAGGACTTAATGAGGAATAAGGTCAAGGATGGGATCAAGGGAAAGTCATGATACCTAAAACATGGAACTAGACATGTTTCATTTTAAGAGTTTTTATTTTATGGAAACTTAGTAGAAGTTTCTACTTTGTAATCTTTTGAGATGTAATAGTTATGTCCTAATTCTCTAAAACTCTAAACCTGAAAAGTTCCTCAATGTGAATTATTCATTTAATTCAATATTGAGTAAGGATTAAGGTCGGGGCCTTATAGTTGGTATCAAAGGTTGGTTTAGATAACTTTAGAGGTTAGGGTATTCTCTAAGCATAAGTGACATTACCATAATGGTTAGGATTTCAGAATGAGTCCTAGTTTTAGATAAAGTGAATGAGTAAGTATATCTTAGTGTTTATCTTCCTCATTAGTACATGATAGTTTTGTTGATATACTCACACTGACCTTTTTGGGTTTAGTAAATGGCTGGATCTAGCAGGCACCAGTGTAATAGTGGATGTGATGGAAACTGTGACAGTTTTCTGAGCGAGCAACTGAATGATATGGGAGCTGCAACGAGAACTCTTGTGTTTATCCTCAACCAACTATGTAGAGTCATGATTGACCACCTAAACCTTGGTGATTTCTATAAGGCATCATATATGAGAGAAACAAATCCCTACAGAACTACAGGTAATAATCATAAAGGTAAGTGTGTTTAAAAACCTATGTGTCAAAGATGTGGAAAGTAACACCTAGGAAAATGCATCAAAGGGACATAAATATGCTATAGATGTGGAAATCAAGGTCATAAAGAAAGAACCTTCCATGGAAAAAGGAAGCATCTAGTTGACTCGAGGAAAGGGAAAGAAGTTATTTCTGAGGGATCAATTGAGTGTTTTAAATGTGGTGTGCATGGTCATTATGCAAACACATGTCCTATGAAGAAGTTTCGGTAATGGGATCACCAAGATCGTACAAATATTCGTTTACCAATACCTAATGCCATTCCAATTTAGGATGAAGAAACTGACAATGACCAATCAAATGTATGGATTATTTGATAACTTTTTTTTCATATTTTTGGAATCTTAGGATATTATTCATGATTTTGTTTGTAGGAAAGGAGTATTTCATAATAAGTTGGAAAAGGAATGGTTAATGGATCATGAAGAATGTTGAATGAGTAAGAAGTCAACATATAAGGGATTCAAGAGTTATGGTGAAATTCTTAAGAGTATTAAGTCACTTTTGATGATGGGGTTACATTAAAAGACTGTTTATAGTATGTGTAACCCTGATGTTTTATATACGAAAATTTTATTCAAGGAATAGTTATCTGTTCTTTTGTGGACATAGTTATAAAGAACCATTTGGGTTTATATGATCCTTACTTTTGAGGTAATTACGGGTTACTATATGTTATGATGGAAAGTGAAAGGCATGAGATAAAATTGAGGTTAAATTATGTTATGGTTATTTTTGATGATTTTATCTCTTTTTGGGGAATTATTTGAGAATTATATAGTTTGGAAAAAGGAAAACACACAGACCGTGTGACAACCCGTCGCGTTAGACAAAGTTGCAGGAATAGAACCCACAACCAAAGTGCGACTGGTATTTATCACCTACCACTGGACTACGTGAAGTCTCTGGTTAGTTTGACTGACTCTTTTTAGTTAGATGATTTTTTGAATTAAGAGTAAGTTGATTTTCGGTTATCTATGGAAATTTATTAACCTATCATGGAGGATATGTGATTAGGTTAATTAATTTTCAATACGAGACTTTAAGAGCAACTTATGTTGTTTGGAGATAAATGTTACGATTTAACTTGGAAGACTATGTGACTAAATCCTTCAAATAGTTGGGTTTCAATCTTAGTTTTGTTTACATTGAATAATTTTATGGAAAATTTTTTTATCGAATGGTCCTCTTTTAACTTTGGGTTTTGTTGGACAAATTTTGGAGATTAAGAATAGATTTTCTTTTTATAAAGGGTTATCCTTTTCTGGATTATATGATCTTGTACTAACCTTTTTGGTTTTGGTTTTGGTTAAAGTCTAAAGACATGGGAAGTATATAGTTCTCTTTTTTGGATTAGGTGATTCTCGAGAAGTTTATTATAGTACTCTTAATGCAAACAAGTCCTCCTAAATACTCGTCTTTTGGAGAAAATATGAGTTTGATTAAGGAATATAGTAAAAGTTGAAAGTCTACCTGACAAGTAAGTATATTTCATTATGATTTAGTTAAGCCCAAAAAATAAATTCCTTAATGAAGAGTAAATTAAAACCAAAAATGTTGTCTGTTAACTTTTCCTACTGGGGAATCAAATACCGTTTAACCCATCACATGTTTGTGATTTTTTTATGGTTAACTTTCTCATAGACATGTTTACTATCACTCTCCATCAAAACATGAACCTTTGTTTTTTCCCTCCATGTCCATATTTTCATACTTGGAATCCTAGTATGGGTTTACTCGGGTGACCTTTGTACTTCTCTTTCTTTATTTTAAAGTGATTGTTTTACTGACTCTTGTTCCGATGTGGGATTTTCAATAAAGATTCCAAAGCCCAATTTCAAAATTGCGAGGACGCAATTCCCAAAAGGGGGGAAGAATGTAATACCCCAGGTAAATAAAGAATATGACATTTTTATATTTATCATTTTTTTGAATAAAATTTTAATATTAATTTAAAGGGAATTCTATGCTTGATGGCTTACCCAATACGCAACAACGAGTTCCTTTGAAATCTTACGTTGCACTCTAATATTAAAATAAAATTATTTTAAATGTTAGTTAACACGTAGCCGTTGTATTGGAGGGAATGAATAGAAATAACTAAAATATGATTATATATGTTTTTTAAATGTTTTTACATTTATCCAATAAAGTATAAAGGCTTAAAATACGAAAAGAATTCAATTTTAGGCATATATACTCTAATTTTCACAAAAGGTCCACTTATCAACTTTTGATGGAGAACTGTCATTAAATATAGTTTTGGTCACTCTTATACATTCTATTTGACCAAATAAAACTCTTCTTTAGAATTGGGACATCAAAATTCACTTTGTGTAAATTTTTGGTATTTTTCCGATAAAGATCATTTTTTTAATGAATAGTGAAAAATAATGTCTTTTAATTTAAAAACTATTTTTAATCTAACTTATTTATATGATTATATTATATATTGAATTAGTTTCAAAGATAAATTAGAATATATTTTTACCATTTAATCCAATAGTGGTCGTTGGAATTAATTTCATCATGAAATTGGACTTAAACTAGTGTCAATCTTTTGATACTTATTGTTTCTTAAAAACACGCTATTTGCTCTGACAATGAGAATTAATTATTAAATTAATTAATGTAACTTATATGTTTTTAATTTTTTAAAATAGACATAATTTTTGAATTCGGAATATCAAATATAGCCTAGGGTAATTTTTTGGTAATTTTCTGAAAAACTTCAATTTTTGATGAATAGTGAAACCACTAAGTGGTAGTTAAAGAAACTGATTTTTTCGTTTAAATGAAACTTTACCACTTCTGTGATTTGAATTTCAAAAATCCGACATACATGGTTGTCATTAATAAGTAAAATGTGGTTCAATGGGATTAAAATAATTTTTTTGGTGAATAGTAACTTTTAAGTTTATTAATCGTGATTAGAGGTAATTAGTGTAATTTAAGGTAAAAATAATGTTTTAATAATATGAAATGACATTGACACATGTCCTAACCTCATTTTATGTGTCATGGCCGACCATGAAAATCCATGTGTAAACTTGGGGACCCTATGGAGACACTTTGGTTGGAAAATGACATTAATAACTTTTTATTTAATGTTAATATTAAAATGTCACAAACATGTGTTGTTTTACTAAACCAATTTTTATATGGGGTTATACAAGTCCAAGTTTTGACTATAAATATTAATTGGAAAGATAAAACGATTTTCTACATCATAGTATTTTTTTTATAATTTTTAGACATTAACTAAAGTAAATTATTTATGACACCATGATGATGCAGCGATTAACTCATTATTTAAAGATTTAAATAAGATGGAAAGATAATGTAAATTATAAGACCTAAACATGTCCAAAACCTATTGTATGAGTGGATTTAGAACCCTTATCACCTTATCCTTGAAACACATCAATGTGGGACCTTTAAAATCCGAAACTCATTCTAAAATGAAGTAACATTTCCTTACTTTCCAAGAGTGCCTCTCCTCTCCTCTTATAAATGGCCCCCCACCTCTACCGCTTACCCACACCCCTCAAGACTTTTTATCGGCCACACCCTGCACATTTTGTCTCTCCACATCCCTATATTACTCTTAGAAGCCTCAATTTGGGCAGAAGTCTTCCCAAGGAAGCCTTTTAGCTCAAATCAAAAAGAGTTTCCCGATTTAAAGGTAGTGTCTTCTATTGTGTTCTTTTGTTTTATTTTGCTTCTCCAACCCCCTAAAATATTTTTATTATTTTCTTTTGTAACAAATCCAGTATATTAAATATACTAGGATGTTTTTATAAGAAGCATTCGAGCTACACATACACACACCTACATCTAATGGTTAAAGAACATACTGTTTCTGTGGATGGTGAATTTCTGCCTCACGAAACGATGATTATTCAACACTCATATAACACCTTCAAAGGTGGACATTAATATGTCAATATATTTATATATGATATATAATATATTTATGTTTTACTTAAGCTTCTGTATTTTTTTTTGGCATACCATTATGGTTTACATTGTGGGTAAAACACGATAATTTCATTTTAGGAAGTACGGACTACCTCCCCCCTCAAAGTGATTTGATTCGTTAATACCATATGTGGGATGTATAAAGGATGGATTTAAAGTTATTATATATGATTTATGATACATATAAATGATGAATATAATTCTGGAATTAAAATATACATACTTTTCATTTGGTTTTAATTCCATTAATATGACATAGAAATGAAAGCAGCGTTCATGCGTACATACGGCTTATTGTCTCCATGAACGGTGTATTTCATTTCTTACCTCTAAATGATTATGTAATATTATAAATACTTGTATATTATGGATATATATGATATATATGATATCCAAATCATGAATATCATTCTGGATATAGTGAACCTTTTACCACACTAACAACATGTAATTGTAAGAAGTCCACTTTCGACTTAAGAACCAAATATCGACAAAACAAAAATTATTAACTTAAATGGTTACATAATGTTTATAACATGGAAATAAGTGATATAAAAGGAATAATGAACTTGAAAAAGGTTCTTAAGAAAGTAGAAATTAACTGAAGTTTATTATTCAGGACATTAAAGAACGATCGAGTCAAGTCGGACCCAAAGTAAGGGATCCAACCTCTCTCTTTCTTTTTAAGTACTCTCTTTTATGTCATTTCTTTTAACTCATCTTTCTTAAGTTTGGGGATGTTATTTTATATTCCTAATACTGTACTTTTTATTTTGATATTATGAGAGACCCTATTTGATCTCATAAATCAATTTTTGGATGTTTTAAGTGGCGCCGTTAGGCTGCCGAGTTTTCGTAAGGGATTTTTCATCTCACTTTTATTCCCGTGACATTTATGCTACGTTTGCCACTATTTCCTTTGAGTGGTGTATGTACTGCCCAATATTATACACTTTGTGTATTATAACTTCATTTATGGGTATTTACATATTCATTGTATGACCCTTATTCCATGGGGTGTACGTTTCGAAAGTTACCCAACTTGGTACGGGGACCTTTCACCCTCCTCATTTTAAAAGACTTCTTTTGTTATGTATTTTAATTTACATATTATTATGTTGGGATATGTTCTTCTATATCATTATTGATGTAAATTTTATGTCCATGTGATGAGATACCATTCACTCTCTCATCGACTAATTTTCTGAATTTTGAAGTGACGCCATTAGGCTGTCGAATTTTTACAAGGGAACGTCTTAACCCAATTTCGATTTCTTTGGGTTCAACTTGTACTTCTTGAACATGTCATACTATGAATATGTGTGAATGACCACTGATTGTTTCACAATTAATATCCACTTATATTTGGATTATTTATTTTTCTCACACATAATTATGTGACATATTTATCCTTAATTTTAGGATACCATCTTTATAATGGATTTCATCTCAATTTACATTTCCATTGAGACTTCATTGTTGTTATGCACCAATTCACTCTTATAAGGTGTGTATACTGTCCTTTGACATATTATATCATGAATCCCTTTATTCTCATGATATTATAAAGTTCGGATTAAATGTTATTCCACAATTATTTATATTCAAGAGTCTCTCATTTTGTTAAAAACCCTTTAACAAAAATATCATTTTAAATGTTTTAAAGATTTATTATTCTAAATATTTATCTTTAATGTCCATGTTTTCAATAAGGTTTTTAGTATTTATTTATATGGAGATTAATGTTTTAAAATTATAATTCCATTAAAATCTTCAAAGTGGTATGGGACACTTTGATTCAAAAATCTCTTTTAAATGGTTTTTGAAAATGGATTGATTAATTCAATATCTTGGAATTACTTATTGTGATTGCAAATGAAATGTTGTTATAAAATTTTTTATGTTTTCAATATTTTATGTGTAATGGTGGTACTTAAACATTTTATGGGTGGTTACATGATAAACCATGTGACGAGTGGTGCTGTGAATACCAGGATGGGTGGTTACATTATAACCTCCAATGCATTGGGTATGGAAGTCGGCCGTATGACTATTCCATTAAGTATGTGTGGAAGTCAACCGTATGGTTATTCCATTTAAGTATGTTTATGTCCCAAGTTACCTTTTTATGTTATGTGATCTTTATATGAGTTTTATGGTAATCTTTTTGTTACAGAAGGGTAAGTAATGAACTTTTATTCAGCGAAGAGTTTTTACTACTTCATAAAGGTGAAAAGTATTACTGTGATAAAGTATACATGGGTTACTTATTGTTTTGAAAAACTAACAGTTTTCATTCTTTGTGTATCCCTTACTGAGCTTTTTATGCTCATCCCAAGTTTTTGAAATTTTTTTCAGAGGACTTAATGAGGAATAGGGTCAAGGATGGGATCAAGGGAAAGTCATGCTACCTAAAACATGGAAGTAGACATGTTTCTTTTTAAGAGTTTTTATTTTATGGAAACTTAGTAGAAGTTTCTACTTTGTAATATTTTGAGATGTAATAGTTATGTACTAATTCTCTAAAACTCTAAACCTAAAAAGTTCCTCAATGTGAATTATTCATTTAAATCAATATTAAGTAAGGTTTAAGGCCGAGGCCTTATAGTTGGTATCAAAGGTCGGTTTAGATAACTTTAGAGGTTAGGGTATTCTCTAAGCATAAGTGACATTACCATAATGGTTAGGATTACAGAATGAGTCCTAGTTTTAGATAAAGGGAATGAGTAAGTATATCTTAGTGTTTATCTTCCTCATTAGTACATGATGGTTTTGTTGATATACTCACACTGACCTTTTTGGGTTTAGTAAATGGCTGGATCTAGCAGGCACCAAAGTAACAGTGGATGTGAAGGAAACTGTGATAGTTTTCTGAGCGAGCAACTGAATGATATGGGAGCTGTAATTAGAACTCTTGTGTTTATCCTCAACCAACTATCTGGAGTCATGATTGACCACCTAAACCTTGGTGATTTCTATAAGGCATCATATATGCGAGAAACAAATCCCTACGGAACTATAGGTAATAATCATAAAGGTAAGTGTGTTCAAAAACCTATGTGTCAAAGATGTGGAAAGTAACACGTAGGAAAATGATTCAAAGGGACATAAATATGCTATAGATGTGGAAATCAAGGTCAAAAAGAAAGAACCTTCCATGGAAAAACAAAGCATCCAGTTGACTCGAGGAAAGGGAAAGAAGTTCTTTCTGAGGGATCAATTGAATGTTTTAAATGTGGTGTGCATGGTCATTATGCAAACACATGTCCTATGAAGAAGTTTCGGTAATGGGATCACCAAGATCGTACAAATATTTTTTTACCAATACCTAGTTCCATTCTAATTGAGGATGAAGAAACTGACAATGACCAATCAAAGGTATGGATTATTTCATAACTTTTGTTTTCCTATTTTGGAATCTTAGGATATGATTCATGATTTTGTTTGTAGGAAAGGAGTATTTCATAATAAGTTGGAAAGGAATGGTTAATGGATCATGAAGAATGTTGAATGAGTAAGAATTCAACATATAAGGGCTTCAAGAGTTATGGTGAAATTCTTAAGAGTATTAAGTTTCTTTTGATGATGTGGTTACATTAAAAGACTTTTTATAGTATCTGTAACCCTGATGTTTGATATATGAAAATTTTATTCAAGGAATAGTTATCTGTTATTTTGTGTACATAGTTATAAAGAACCATTTGGGTTTATATGATCCTTACTTTTGAGGTAATTATGGGTTACTATATATTATGATGGAAAGTGAAAGGCATGATATAAAATTGAGGTTAAATTATTTTATGGTTATTTTTGATGATTTTATCTCTTTTTGGGGAATTATTTGAGAATTATATAGTTTGGAAAAAGGAAAACACGCAGACCGTGTGACAACCCGTCGTGTCGGACAAAGCTGCGGGAATCGAACCCACAACCAAAGTGCGACTGGTATTTATCGCCTACCACTGGACTACATGAAGTACCTGGTTAGTTTGAATGACTCTATTTAGTTAGATGATTTTATGAATTAAGAGTAAGTTGATTTTGGGTTATCTATGAAAATTTATTAACCTATCATGGAGTATATGTGACTAGGTTAATTAATTTTCAATACGAGACTTTAAGAGAAACTTATGTTGTTTGGAGATAAATGTTACGATTTAACTTGGAAGACTATGTGACTAAATCCTTCAAATATTTGGGTTTCAATCTTAGTTTTGTTTACTTTGAATAATTTTATGGACAAATTTTTTATCGAATGGTCCTCTTTTAACTTTGGGTTTTGTTGGACAAATTTTGGAGATTAAGAATAGATTTTCTTTTTATAAAGGGTTATCCTTTTCTGGATTATCTGATCTTGTACTAACCTTTTTGGTTTTGGTTTTGGTTAAAGTCTAAAGACATGGGAAGTATATAGTTCTCTTTTTTGGATTAGGTTATTCTCAAGAAGTTGATTATAGTACTCTTAATGCGAACAAGTCCTCCTAAATACTCATCTTTTAGAGAAAATATGAGTTCGATTAAGGAATATAGTAAAAGTTGAAAGTCTATGTGACAAGTAAGTATGTTTCATTATGATTTAGTTAAGCCCAAAAAATAAATTCCTCAATGAAGAGTAACTTAAAACCAAAAATGTTGTCTTTTAACTTTTCCTACTGGGGAATTGAATACCGTTTAACCCATCACACGTTTGTGATTTTCTTATGGTTAACTTTCTCCTAGACATGTTTACTATCACTCTCCATCAGAACATGACCCTTTGTTTTTTCCCTCCATGTCCATATTTTCATACTTGGAATCCTAGTATGGGTTTACTCGAGTGACCTTTGTACTTATCTTTCTTTATTTTAAAGTGAATGTTTTACTGACTCTTTTTCCGATGTTGGATTTTCAATAAAGTTTCCAAAGCCCAATTTCAAAATTGTGAGGACGCAATTACAAAAAGGGGGGAAGAATGTAACACCCCAGGTAAATAAATAATATGACATTTTTATATTTATCCTTTTTTTGAATAAAATGTTAATATTAATTTAAAGGTAATTCTATGCTTGATGGCTTACCCAATACGCAACAACGAGTTCCTTTGAAATCTTACGTTGCACTCTAATAATAAAATAAAATTATTTTACATGTTAGTTAACACGTAGCCGTTGTATTGGCGGGAATGAATAGAAATAAATAAAATATGATTATATATGTTTGTTAAATGTTTTTACATTTATCCAGTAAAGGATAAAGGCTTAAAATACGAAAAGAATTCAATTTTAGGCATATATACTCTAATTTTCACTAAAGGTCCACTTGTCAACTTTTGATGGAGAACTTTTATTAAATATAGTTTTGGTCACTCTTATACATTATATTGGACCAAATAAAACTCTTCTTTATAATCGGGACATCAAAATTCACTTTGTGTAAATTTTTGGTATTTTTCCGATAAAGATCATTTTTAATGAATAGTGAAAAAATGTATTTTAATTTAAATCCTCTTTTTAATCTAACTTATTTATATGATTATATTATCTTTTGAATTAGTTTCAAAGTGAAATTAGAATATATTTTTACCATTTAATACAATAGTGGTCTTTGGAATTAATTTCATCATGAAATTGGACTTAAACTAGTGTCAATCTTTTGATACTTATTGTTTTATAAAAACACGCTATTTGCTCTGAGAGCGGGAATTAATTATTAAATTAATTAATGTAACTTATATGTTTTGAATTTTATATAATATAAATCATTTTTGAATTTGGAATATCAAATATATCCTTGGGTAATTTTTTGGTAATTTTCTGAAAAACCTCAATTTTTGATGAATAGTGAAACCACTAAGTGGTAGTTAAAGAAACTGATTTTTTCATTTAAATGAAACTTTACCACTTCTGTGATTTGAATTTCAAAAATCCAACATACATGGTTGTCATTAAGAAGTAAAATTTTGTTCAATGGGATTAAAATAATTTTTTTTGGTGAATAGTAACTTTTAAGTTTATTAATCGCGATTAGAGGTAATTAGTGTAATTTAAGTTAAAAATAATGTTTTAATAATATTAAATGACCTAGACACATGTCCTACCCTCATTTTATGTTTCATGCCTGACCAATACAATCTATGGGTCAACTTGGGGACCCCATGGAGCCACTTTGGTAGGAAAATGACATTAATACCTTTTTATTTAATTTTAAAATTAAAATGTCACAAACATGTGATGTTTTACTAAAACAATTTTTATATGGGGTTATACAAGTCATATTTTTGACTATAAATATTCATTGGAAGGATAAAATTATTTCCTAAATCATAGTAGTTTTTTTATAATTTTTAGACATTAACTAAATTAAATTATGTATGACACCATGATGATGCAGCGATTACCTCATTATCTAACGATTTAAATAAAATGGAAAGATAATGTAAAATCTAAGACCTAAAAATGTCCAAAACCTATTGTATGAGTGGATTTAGAACCCTTATCACCTTATCCTTGAAACTCATCAATGTGGGACCTTTAAAATCCGAAATTCATTCTAAAATAAAGTAACATTGCTTTACTTTCCAAGAGTGCCCCTCCTCTCCTCTTATAAAAGGCCCCCACCTCAACCGCTTAACCACACCTCTCAAGCCTTTTTCTCGGCCAAAACCTACCCATTTTGTCTCTCCACATCCCACTATTACTCCTATAAGCCTCAATTTGGCCAGAAGTCTTCCCAAGTATGCCTTTTAGCTCAAATCAAAAAGAGTTGCCCGATTTAAAGGTAGTGTCTTCTATTGTGTTCTTTTGTTTTATTTTGCTTCTCCAACCCCCTAACTATTTTTATTCTTTTCTTTTGTAACAAATACAGTATCTTAAATATACTAGTATGTTGTTATAATAATCATTAGAGCTACACATACACACACCTACATCTAATGGTTAAATAACATACTGTTTCTGTGGATGACAAATTTCTGCCTCACGAAACGATGATTGTTCAACACTCATATAACACCTTAAAAGGTGGACATTAATATGTAAATATATTTATATATGATATATAATATATTTATGTTTTACTTAAGCTTCTGTATTTTTCTTTTTTGGCATACCATTATGGTTTCCATTGTGTGTAAAACACGATAATTTCATTTTAGGAAGTGCGGACTACCGCCCCCTCAAAGTGATTTGATTCGTTAATGCCATATGTGGGATGTATAAAGTATGGATTTAAAGTTATTATATATGATGTGTGTTACATATAAATGATGAATATAATTATGGAATTAAAATATACATACCTCTCATTTGGTTTTAATTCCATTAATATGACATAGAAATGAAAGTAGCGTTCATGCGTACGTACGGCTTACCGTCTCCATTAACGGTGCATTTCATTTATTACCTCTAAATGATTATGTAATATTATAAATACTTGTATATTCTGGATATATATGATATATATGATATCCAAATCATGAATATAATTCTGGATATAATGAACCTTTTACCACACTAACAACATGTAATTGTAAGAGGTCCACTTTCGGCTGAATAACCAAATATCGACAAAACAAACATTATTAACTTAAATGATTACATAATGTTTATAACATGGAAATAAGTGGTATAAAATGAATAATGAACTTGAAAAATGTTCTTAAGAAAGTATAAATTAACTCAAGTTTATTATTCAGGACGTTAAAGAACGATCGAGTCAAGTCGGACCCAAGGTAAGGGATCCAACCTCTCTCTTTCTTTTTAAGTACTCTCTTTTATGTCATTTCTTTTAAGCTCATATTTCTTATGTTTGGGGATGTTATTTTATATTCCTAATACTGTAATTTTTATGTTCATATTATGGGAGACCCTATTTGATCTCATAAATCAATTTTTGGAATTTTAAGTGGCGTCGTTAGGCTGCCGAGTTTTCGTAAGGGATTTTTCATCTCACTTTTATTCCCGTGACATTTATGCTACGTTTGCCACTATTTCCTTTGAGTGGTGTATGTACTGCCCAATATTATACACTTTGTGTAGTATAATTTCATTTATGGGTATTTACATCTTCATTGTATGACCCTTCTTCCATGGGGTGTACATTTCGAAAGTTACCCAACTCGGTACGGGGACCTTTCACCCTCCTCATTTTAAAAGACTTCTTTTGTTATGTATTTTAATTTACATCTTATTATGTTGGGATATGTTCTTCTATAACCTTATTTATGTAAAGTTTATGTCCATGTGATGAGATACCATTCACTCTCTCATCGACTAAATTTCTGAATTTAGAAGTGACACCGTTAGGCTGTCGAATTTTTACAAGGGAACGTCTTAACCAAATTTTGATTTCTTTGGGTTCAACTTGTACTTCTTGAACATGTCATCCTATGAATATTTGTGAATGACCTCTGATTTTTTCACAATTAATATCCACTTATATTGGGTGTATTTATATTTCTCACACATAATTATGTGATAGATTTATCCTTAATTTAAGGATACCATCTTTATAATGGATTTCATCTCAATTTATATTTCCATTGAGACTTCATTGTTGTTATGCACCAATTCACGCTTATATGGTGTGTATACTGTCCTTTGACATATTATATCATGAATCCCTTTATTCGCATGATATTATAAAGTTCATATTAAATGGTATTCCGCAATTATTTGTATTCAAGAGTCTCTCATTTTGTTAAAAACCCTTTAACAAAAATATCATTTTAAATGTTTTAAAGATTTATTATTCTAAATATTTATCTTTAATGTCCATGTTTTCAAGATGGTTTTCATTATTTATTTATATGGCCATTAATGTTTTAAAATTATAATTCCATTAAAATCTTCAAAGTGGTATGAGACACTTTGATTCAAAAATCTCTTTTAAATGGTTTTTGAAAATGGATTGATTAATTCAATATATTGGAATTACTTATTGTGATTGAAAATGAAATGTTGTTATAAAAATGTTTATATTTTCAATATTTTATGTGTAATGATGGTAGTTGGACATTTTACGGGTGGTTACGTGATAAACCATATGATGGGTGGTGCGGTGAATACCAGGATGGGTGGTTACGTTATAACCTCCAATGCATTGGGTATTGAAGTCGGCCGTATGGATATTCCATTAAGTATGTGTGGAAGTCGACCGTATGGTTATTCCTTTTAAGTATGTCTATGTCCCAATTTACCTTTATATGTTATGTGATATTTATATGGTTTTTATGGTAATATTTTTGTTACAGAAGGGTAAGTAATGAACTTTTATTCAGCGAAGAGTTTTTACTACTTCATAAAGGTGAAAAGTATTACTGTGATAAAGTATACATGGGTTACTTGTTGTTTTGAAAAACTGACAGTTTTCATTCTTTGTGTATCCCTTACTGAGCTTTTTATGCCCATACCAAGTTTTTGAAATGTTTTTCACAGGACTTAATGAGGAATAGGGTAAAGGATGGGATCAAGGGAAAGTCATGCTACCTAAAACATGGAACTAGACATGTTTCTTTTTAAGAGTTTTTATTTAATGGAAACTTAGTAGAAGTTTCTACTTTGTAATCTTTTGAGATGTAATAGTTATGTCCTAATTTTCTAAAACTCTAAACCTGAAAAGTTCCTCCATGTGAATTATTCATTTAATTCAATATTAAGTAAGGTTTAAGGTCGGGGACTTATAGTTGGTATCAAAGGTTTGTTTAGATAACTTTAGAGGTTAGGATATTGTCTAATCATAAGTGACATTACCATAATGGTTAGGATTTCAGAAAGAGTCATAGTTTTAGATAAAGTGAATGAGTAAGTATATCTTAGTGTTTATCTTCCTCATTAGTACATGATGGTTTTGTTGATATACTCACACTGACCTTTTTGGGTTTAGTAAATGGCTGGATCTAGCAGGCACCAAAGTAACAGTGGATGTGATGGAAACTGTGACAGTTTTCTGAGCGAGCAACTGAATGATATGGGAGCTGCAACGAGAACTCTTGTGTTTATCCTCAACCAAATATCTGGAGTCATGATTGACCACCTAAACCTTGGTGATTTATATAAGGCATCATATATGCGAGAAACAAATCCCTACGGAACTACAGGTAATAATCATAAAGGTAAGTGTGTTCAAAAACCTATGTGTCAAATATGTGGAAAGTAACACCTAGGAAAATGCTTAAAAGGGACATAAATATGCTATAGATGTGGAAATCAAGGTCATAAAGAAAGAACCTTCCATGGAAAAAGGAAGCATCCAGTTGACTCGAGGAAAGGGAAAGAAGTTATTTCTGAGGGATCAATTGAATGTTTTAAATGTGGTGTGCATGGTCATTATGAAAACACATGTCCTATGAAGAAGTTTCGGTAATGGGATCACCGAGATCGTACAAATATTCGTTTACCAATACCTAATGCCATTCCAATTTAGGATGAAGAAACTGACAATGACCAATCAAAGGTTTGGATTATTTCATAACTTTTTTTCCTATTTTGGAATCTTAGGATATGATTCATGATTTTGTTTGTAGGAAAGGAGTATTTCATAATAAGTTGGAAAGGAATGGTTAATGGATCATGAAGAATGTTGAATGAGTAAAAAGTCAACATATAAGGGATTCAAGAGTTATGGTGAAATTCTTAAGAGTATTAAGTCTCTTTTGATGATGGGGTTACATTAAAAGACTTTTTATAGTATGTTTAACCCTGATGTTTGATATATGAAAATTTTATTCAAGGAATAGTTATTTTTTCTTTTGTGGACATAGTTATAAAGAACCATTTGGGTTTATATGATCCTTACTTTTGAGGTAATTATGGGTTACTATATGTTATGATGGAAAGTGAAAGGCATGAGATAAAATTGAGGCTAAATTATGTTATGGTTATTTTTGATGATTTTATCTCTTTTGGGGGAATTATTTTAGAATTATATAGTTTGGAAAAAGGAAAACACACAGACCGTGTGACAACCCGTCGCGTCAGATAAATTTGCGGGAACTGAACCCATAACCAAAGTGCGACTGGTATTTATCGCCTACCACTGGACTACGTGAAGTCCCTGGTTAGTTTGACTGACTCTTTTTAGTTAGATGATTTTATGAATTAAGAGTAAGTTGATTTTGGGTTATCTATGGAAATTTATTAACCTATCATGGAGGATATGTGATTAGGTTAATTAATTTTCAATACGAGACTTTAAGAGCAACTTATGTTGTTTAGAGATAAATGTTACGATTTAACTTGGAAGACTATGTGACTAAATCCTTCAAATATTTGGGTTTCAATCTTAGTTTTGTTTACATTGAATAATTTTATGGACAAATTGTTTATCGAATGGTCCTCTTTGAACTTTGGGTTTTGTTGGACAAATTTTGGAGATTAAGAATAGATTTTTTTATTATAAAGGATTATCCTTTTCTGGATTATCTGATTTTGTACTAACCTTTTTGGTTTTGGTTTTGGTTAAAGTATAAAGACATGGGAAGTATATAGTTCTATTTTTTGGATTAGGTGATTCTCGAGAATTTGATTATAGTACTCTTAATGCAAACAATTCCTCCTAAATACTCGTCTTTTAGAGAAAATATGAGTTTGATTAAGGAATCTAGTAAAAGTTGAAAGTCTACCTGACAAGTAAGTATGTTTCATTATGATCTAGTTAAGCCCAAAAAATAAATTCCTCAATGAAGAGTAACTTAAAACCAAAAATTTTGTCTGTTAACTTTTCCTACCGGGAATCAAATACCGTTTAACCCATCACACGTTTGTGATTTTCTTATGGTTAACTTTCTCATAGACATGTTTACTATCACTCTCCATCAGAACATGACCCTTTGTTTTTTCCCTCCATGTCCATATTTTCATACTTGGAATCCTAGTATGGATTTACTCAGGTGACCTTTGTACTTCTCTTTCTTTATTATAATGTGATTGTTTTACTGACTCTTGTTCCGATGTGGGATTTTCAATAAAGTTTCCAAAGCCCAATTTCAAAATTGCGAGGACGCAATTCCCAAAAGGGGGGAAGAATGTAACACCCCAGGTAAATAAAGAATATGACATTTTTATATTTATCATTTTTTGATTTTTTTTTAATATTAATTTAAAGGGAATTCTATGCTTGATGGCTTACCGAATACGCAACAACGAGTTCCTTTGAAATCTTATGTTGCACTCTAATAATAAAATAAAATTATTTTAAATGTTAGTTAACACATAGCCGTTGTATTGGCGGGAATGAATATAAATAACTAAAATATGATTATATATGTTTTTTAAATGTTTTTATATTTATCCAATAAAGGATAAAGGCTTAAAATACGAAAAGAATTCAATTTTAGGCATATATACTCTAATTTTCACAAAAGGTCCACTTATCAACTTTTGATGGAGAACTGTCATTAAATATAGTTTTGGTCACTCTTATACATTATATTGGACCAAATAAAACTCTTCTTTATAATTGGGACATCAAAATTCACTTTGTGTAAATTTTTGGTATTTTTCCGATAAAGATCATTTTTCTAATGAATAGTGAAAAATAATGTATTTTAATTTAAAACCTATTTTTAATCTAAATTATTTATATGATTATATTATTTATTGAATTAGTTTCAAAGATAAATTAGAATATATTTTTACCATTTAATCCAATAGTGGTCGTTGGAATTAATTTCATCATGAAATTGGACTTAAACTAGTGTCAATCTTTTGATACTTATTGTTTCTTAAAAACACGCTATTTGCTCTGACAACGGGAATTAATTATTAAATAAATTAATGTAACTTATATTTTTTTAATTTTTTAAAATAGTCATAATTTTTGAATTTCAGAATATCAAATATAGCCTAGGGTAATTTTTTGGTAATTTTCTGAAAAACTTCAATTTTTGATGAATAGTGAAACCACTAAGTGGTAGTTAAAGAAACTGATTTTTTTGTTTAAATGAAACTTTACCACTTCTATGATTTGAATTTCAAAAATCTGACATACATGGTTGTCATTAATAAGTAAAATTTGGTTCAATGGGATTAAAATAATTTTTTTTGGTGAATAGTAACTTTTAAGTTTATTAATCGCGATTATAGGTAATTAGTGTAATTTAATGTAAAAATAATGTTTTAATAATATGAAATGACCTAGACACATGTCCTACCCCCATTGTATGTGTCATGGCCGACCATGAAAATCCATGTGTAAACTTGGGGACCCCATGGAGCCACTTTGGTAGGAAAATGACATTAATACCTTTTTATTTAATGTTAAAATTAAAATGTCACAAACATGTGTTGTTTTCCTAAAACAATTTTTATATGGGGTTATACAAGTTCGATTTTGACTATAAATATTCATTGGAAAGCTAAAACAATTTTCTACATCATAGTATTTTTTTTATAATTTTTAGACATTAAGTAAAGTAAATTATTTATGACACCATGATGATGCAGCGATTAACTCATTATTTAACGATTTAAATAAAATGGAAAGATAATGTGAATTCTAAGACCTACACATGTCCAAAACCTATTGGATGAGTGGATTTAGAACCCTTATCACCTTATCCTTGAAACAAATCAATGTGGGACCTTTAAAATCCGAAACTCATTCTAAAATGAAGTAACATTTCCTTACTTTCCAAGAGTGCCCCTCCTCTCCTCTTATAAAAGGCCCCCACCTCTACCGCTTACCCACACCCCTCAAGCCTTTTTATCGGCCAAGACCTGCCCATTTTGTCTCTCCACATCCCTATCTTACTCCTAGAATCATCAATTTGGGCAGAAGTCTTCCCAAGGAAGCCTTTTATCTCAAATCAAAAAGAGTTTCCCGATTTAAAGGTAGTGTCTTCTATTGTGTTCTTTTGTTTTATTTTGCTTCTCCAACCCCCTAAAATCTTTTTATTATTTTCTTTTGTAACAACTCCAGTATATTAAATATACTAGGATGTTGTTATAAGAATAATTTGAGCTACACATACACACACCTACATCTAATGGTTAAAGAACATACTGTTTCTGTGGATGGCGAATTTCTGCCTCACGAAACGATGATTATTCAACACTCATATAACACCTTCAAAGGAGGAAATTAATATGTAAATATATTTATATATGATATATAATATATTTATGTTTTACTTAAGCTTCTGTATTTTTCTTTTTTGGCATACCATTATGGTTTCCATTGTGGGTAAAACACGATAATTTCATTTTAGGAAGTACGGACTACCTCCCCCCTCAAAGTGATTTGATTCGTTAATGCCATATGTGGGATGTATAAAGGATGGATTTAAAGTTATTATATATGATTTATGTTACATATAAATTATGAATATAATTCTGTAATTAAAATATACATACCTTTCATTTGGTTTTAATTCCATTAATATGACATAGAAATGAAAGCAGCGTTCATGCGTACGTACGGCTTACTGTCTCCATGAACGGTGCATTTCATTTCTTACCTCTAAATGATTATGTAATATTATAAATACTTGTATATTATGGATATATATGATATATATGATATCCAAATCATGAATATCATTCTGTATATAGTGAACCTTTTACCACACTAACAACATGTAATTGTAAGAAGTCCACTTTCGACTTAAGAACCAAATATCGACAAAACAAAAATTATTAACTTAAATGATTACATAATGTTTATAACATGGAAATAAGTGATATAAAAGGAATAATGAACTTGAAAAAGGTTCTTAAGAAAGTAGAAATTAACTGAAGTTTATTATTCAGGACGTTAAAGAACGATCGAGTCAAGTCGGACCCAAGGTAAGGGATCCAACCTCTCTCTTTCTTTTTAAGTACTCTCTTTTATGTCATTTCTTTTAACTCATATTTCTTAAGTTTGGGGATGTTATTTTATATTACTAATAATGTACTTTTTTTGTTGATATTATGAGAGACCCTATTTGATCTCATAAATCAATTTTTGGATGTTTTAAGTGGTGCCGTTAGGCTGCCGAGTTTTCGTAAGGGATTTTTCATCTCACTTTTATTCCCGTGAAATTTATGCTACGTTTGCCACTATTTCCTTTGAGTAGTGTATGTACTATCCAATATTATACACTTTTTGTAGTATAATTTCATTTATGGGTATTTACATCTTCATTGTATGACCCTTCTTCCATGGGGTGTACGTTTCGAAAGTTACCCAACTCAGTACGATGACCTTTCACCCTCCTCATTTTAAAAGGCTTCTTTTGTTATATCTTTTAATTTACATCTTATTATGTTGGGATATGTTCTTATGTATCCTTATTGATGTAAATTTTATGTCCATGTGATGAGATACCATTCACTCTCTCATCGACTAATTTTCTGAATTTTGAAGTGACGCCGTTAGGCTGTCGAATTTTTACAAGGGAACGTCTTAACCCAATTTCAATTTCTTTGGGTTAAACTTGTACTTCTTGAACATGTCATACTATGAATATGTGTGAATGACCTCTGATTGTTTCACAATTAATATCCACTTATATTGGGATTATTTATTTTTCTCACACATAATTATGTGACAGATTTATCCTTAATTTAAGGATACCATCTTTATAATGGATTTCATCTCAATTTACATTTCCATTGAGACTTCATTGTTGTTATGCACCAATTCACTCTTATATGGTGTGTATACTGTCCTTTGACATATTATATCATGAATCCCTTTATTCTCATGATATTATAAAGTTCGGATTAAATGTTATTCCGCAATTATTTATATTCAAGAGTCTCTCATTTTGTTAAAAACCCTTTAACAAAAATATCATTTTAAATGTTTTGAAGATTTATTATTCTAAATATTTATCTTTAATGTCCATATTTTCAATATGGTTTTCAGTATTTATTTATATGGCCATTAATGTTTTAAAATTATAATTCCATTAAAATCTTCAAAGTGGTATGGGACACTTTGATTCAAAAATCTCTTTTAAATGGTTTTTGAAAATGGATTGATTAATTCAATATCTTGGAATTACTTATTGTGATTGCAAATGAAATGTTGTTATAAAAATTTTTATATTTTCAATATTTTATGTGTAATGATGGTACTTAGACATTTTATGGGTGGTTACGTGATAAACCATGTGACGGGTGGTGCCGTGAATACCAGGGCGGGTGGTTACGTTATAACCTCCAATGCATTGGGTATGGAAGTCGGCCGTATGACTATTCCATTAAGTATGTGTGGAAGTCAACCGTATGGTTATTCCATTTAAGTATGTTTATGTCCCAAGTTACCTTTTTATGTTATGTGATCTTTATATGAGTTTTATGGTAATCTTTTTGTTACAGAAGGGTAAGTAATGAACTTTTATTCAGCGAAGAGTTTTTACTACTTCATAATGGTGAAAAGTATTACAATGATAAAGTATACATGGGTTACTTATTGTTTTGAAAAACTAACAGTTTTCATTCTTTATGTATCCCTTACTGAGCTTTTTATGCTCATCCCAAGTTTTCGAAATTTTTTTCACAGGACTTATTGAGGAATAGGGTCAAGGATGGGATCAAGGGAGTCATGCTACCTAAAACATGGAACTAGACATGTTTCTTTTTAAGAGTTTTAATTTTATGGAAACTTAGTAGAAGTTTCTACTTTGTAATCTTTTGAGATGTAATAGTTATGTACTAATTCTCTAAAACTCTAAACCTGAAAAGTTCCTCAATGTGAATTATTCATTTAATTCAATATTTAGTAAGGTTTAAGGCCGGGGCCTTATAGTTGGTATCAAAGGTCGGTTTAGATAACTTTAGAGGTTAGGGTATTCTCTAAGCATAAGTGACATTACCATAATGGTTAGGATTTCAGAAAGAGTCCTAGTTTTAGATAAAGTGAATGAGTAAGTATATCTTAGTGTTTATCTTCCTCATTAGTACATGATGGTTTTGTTGATATACTCACACTGACGTTTTTGTGTTTAGTAAATGGCTGGATCTAGCAGGCACCAAAGTAACAGTGGATGTGAAGGAAACTGTGACAGTTTTCTGAGCGAGCAACTGAATGATATGGGAGCTGTAATGAGAACTCTTGTGTTTATCCTCAACCAACTATCTGGAGTCATGATTGACCACCTAAACCTTGGTGATTTATATAAGGCATCATATATGTGAGAAACAAATCCCTACGAAACTACAGGTAATATTCATTAAGGTAAGTGTGTTCAAAAACCTATGTTTCAAAGATGTGGAAAGTAACACGTAGGAAAATGCTTCAAAGGGACATAAATATGCTATAGATGTGGAAATCAAGGTCAAAAAGAAAGAACCTGCCATGGAAAAACAAAGCATCAAGTTGACTTGAGGAAAGGGAAAGTAGTTCTTTCTGAGGGATCAATTGAATGTTTTAAATGTGGTGTGCATGGTCATTATGCAAAAACATGTCCTATGAAGAAGTTTCGGTAATGGGATCACCAAGATCGTACAAATATTAGTTTACCAATACCTAATTCCATTCTAATTGAGGATGAAGAAACTAAAAATGACCAATCAAAGGTATGGATTATTTCATAACTTTTGTTTTCCTATTTTGGAATCTTAGGATATGATTCATGATTTTGTTTGTAGGAAAGGAGTATTTCATAATAAGTTGGAAAGGAATGGTTAATGGATCATGAAGAATGTTGAATGAGTAAGAAGTCAACATATAAGGGCTTCAAGAGTTATGGTGAAATTCTTAAGAGTATTAAGTCTCTTTTGATGATGTGGTTACATTAAAAGACATTTTATAGTATCTGTAACCCTGATGTTTGATATATGAAAATTTTATTCAAGGAATAGTTATTTGTTATTTTGCGGACATAGTTATAAAGAACCATTTGGGTTTATATGATCCTTACTTTTGAGGTAATTATGGTTTACTATATGTTATGATGGAAAGTGAAAGGCATGATATAAAATTGAGGTTAAATTATGTTATGGTTATTTTTGATGATTCTATCTCTTTTTGGGGAATTATTTGATAATTATATAGTTTGGAAAAAGGAAAACACGCAGACCGTGTGACAACCCGTCGTGTCGGACAAAGCTGCGGGAATCGAACCCACAACCAAAGTGCGACTGGTATTTATCGCCTACCACTGGACTACGTGAAGTCCCTGGTTAGTTTGAATGACTCTTTTTAGTTAGATGATTTTATGAATTAAGAGTAAGTTGATTTTGGGTTATCTATGAAAATTTATTAACCTATCATGGAGTATATGTGACTAGGTTAATTAATTTTCAATACGAGACTTTAAGAGCAACTTATGTTGTTTGGAGATAAATGTTACGATTTAACTTGGAAGACTATGTGACTAAATCCTTCAAATATTTGGGTTTCAATCTTAGTTTTGTTTACTTTGAATAATTTTATGGAAAAATTGTTTATCAAATGGTCCTCTTTTAACTTTGGGTTTTTTTGGACAAATTTTGGAGATTAAGAATAGATTTTCTTTTTATAAAGGGTTATCCTTTTCTGGATTATCTGATCTTGTACTAACCTTTTTGGTTTTGGTTTTGGTTAAAGTCTAAAGACATGGGAAGTATATAGTTCTCTTTTTTGGATTAGGTGATTCTAAAGAAGTTGATTATAGTACTCTTAATGCGAACAAGTCCTCCTAAATACCCATCTTTTAGAGAAAATATGAGTTTGATTAAGGAATCTAGTAAAAGTTGAAAGTCTACGTGAGAAGTATGTATGTTTCATTATGATTTAGCTAAGCCCAAAAAATAAATTCCTCAATGAAGAGTAACTTAAAACCAAAAATTTTGTCTGTTAACTTTTCCTACTGGAGAATTGAATACCGTTTAACCCATCACACGTTTGTGATTTTCTTATGGTTAACTTTCTCCTAGACATGTTTACTATCACTCTCCATCAGAACATGACCCTTTGTTTTTTCCCTCCATGTCCATATTTTCATACTTGGAATACTAGTATGGGTTTACTCGAGTGACCTTTGTACTTATCTTTCTTTATTTTAAAGTGAATGTTTTACTGACTCTTGTTCCGATGTTGGATTTTCAATAAAGTTTCCAAAGCCCAATTTCAAAATTGTGAGGACGCAATTCCAAAAAGGGGGGAAGAATGTAACACCACAGGTAAATAAAGAATATGACATTTTTATATTTATCCTTTTTTTGAATAAAATGTTAATATTAATTTAAAGGGAATTCTATGCTTGATGGCTTACCCAATACGCAACAACGAGTTCCTTTGAAATCTTACGTTGCTCTCTAATAATAAAATAAAATTATTTTAAATGTTAGTTAACACGTAGCCGTTGTATTGGCGGGAATGAATAGAAATAACTAAAATATGATTATATATGTTTGTTAAATGTTTTTACATTTATCCAGTAAAGGATAAAGGCTTAAAATATGAAAAGAATTCAATTTTAGGTATATATACTCTACTTTTCACTAAAGGTCCACTTATCAACTTTTGATGGAGAACTTTTATTAAATATAGTTTTGGTAAATCTTATACATTCTATTGGACCAAATAATACTCTTCTTTAGAATCGGGACATCAAAATTCACTTTGTGTAAATTTTTGGTATTTTTCCGATAAAGATCATTTTTTAATGAATAGTGAAAAATAATGTATTTTAATTTAAATCCTCTTTTTAATCTCACTTATTTATGTGATTATATTATCTTTTTAATTAGTTTCAAAGTGAAATTAGAATATATTTTTACCATTTAATACAATAGTGGTCTTTGTAATTAATTTCATCATGAAATTGGACTTAAACTAGTGTCAATCTTTTGATACTTATTGTTTCATAAAAACACGCTATTTGCTCTGACAGCGGGAATTAATTATTAAATTAATTAATGTAACTTATATGTTTTTAATTTTTTAAAATAGACATCATTTTTGAATTTGGAATATCAAATATATCCTAGGGTAATTTTTTTGTAATTTTCTGAAAAACCTCAATTTTTGATGAATAGTGAAACCACTAAGTGGTAGTTAAAGAAACTGATTTTTTCGTTTAAATGAAACTTTACCACTTCTGTGATTTGAATTTCAAAAATCCGACATACATGGTTGTCATTAGGAAGTAAATTTTTTTTCAATGGGATTAAAATATTTTTTTTGGTGAATAGTAACTTTTAAGTTTATTAATCGCGATTAGAGGTAATTAGTGTAATTTAAGTTAAAAATAATGTTTTAATTATATGAAATGACCTAGACACATGTCCTACCCTCATTGTATGTTTCATACCCGTCCAATACAATCCATGGGTCAACTTGGGGACCCCATGGAGCCACTTTGGTAGGAAAATGACATTAATACCTTTTTATTTAATGTTAAAATTAAAATGTCACAAACATGTGTTGTTTTACTAAAACAATTTTTATATGGGGTTATACAAGTCATATTTTTGACTATAAATATTAATTGGAAAGATAAAATGATTTCCTACATCATAGTAGTTTTTTTATAATTTTTATACATTAACTAAATTAAATTATGTATGACACCATGATGATGCAGCGATTACCTCATTATTTAATGATTTAAATAAAATGGAAAGATAATGTAAAATCTAAGACCTAAAAATGTCCAAAACCTATTGTATGAGTGTATTTAGAACCCTTATCATCTTATCCTTGAAACACATCAATGTGGGACCTTTAAAATCCGAAATTCATTCTAAAATAAAGTAACATTGCTTTACTTTCCAAGAGTGCCCCTCCTCTCCTCTTATAAAAGGTCCCCACCTCAACCGCTTAGCCACACCTCTCAAGCCTTTTTCTCAACCAAAAACTGCCCATTTTGTCTCTCCACATCCCTCTATTACTCCTATAATCCTCAATTTGGCCAGAAGTCTTCCCAAGTAAGCCTTTTAGCTCAAATCAAAAAGAGTTGCACGATTTAAAGGTAGTGTCTTCTATTGTGTTCTTTTGTATTATTTTGCTTCTCCAACCCCCTAAAATATTTTTATTCTTTTATTTTGTAACAACTACAGTATCTTAAATATACTAGGATGTTTTTATAAGAAGCATTAGAGCTGCACATACACACACCTACATGTAATGGTTAAAGAACATACTGTTTCTGTGGATGACAAATTTCTGCCTCACGAAACGATGATTGTTCAACACTCATATAATACCTTAAAAGGTGGACATTAATATGTAAATATATTTATATATGATATATAATATATTTAGGTTTTACTTAAGCTTCTGTATTTTTCTTTTTTGGCATACCATTATGGTTTCCATTGTGGGTAAAACACGATAATTTCATTTTAGGAAGTGCGGACTACCGCCCCCTCAAAGTGATTTGATTCGTTAATGCCATATGTGGGATGTATAAAGGATGGATTTAAAGTTATTATATATTATGTGTGTTACATATAAATGATGAATATAATTATGGAATTAAAATATACATACCTATCATTTTGTTTTAATTCCATTAATATGACATAGAAATGAAAGTAGCGTTCATGCGTACGTACGGCTTACTGTCTCCATTAATGGTGGATTTCATTTCTTACCTCTAAATGATTATGTAATATTATAAATACTTGTATATTCTGGATATATATGATATATATGATATCCAAATCATGAATATAATTCTGGATATAATGAACCTTTTACCACACTAACAACATGTAATTGTAAGAGGTCCACTTTCGACTTAATAACCAAATATCGACAAAACAAACATTATTAACTTAAATGATTACATAATGTTTATAACATGGAAATAAGTGATATAAAATGAATAATGAACTTGAAAAAGGTTCTTAAGCAAGTATAAATTAACTCAAGTTTATTATTCAGGACGTTAAAGAACGATCGAGTCAAGTTGGACCCAAGGTAAGGGATCCAACCTCTCTCTTTCTTTTTAAGTACTCTCTTTTATGTCATTTCTTTTAAGCTCATATTTATTATGTTTGGGGATGTTATTTTATATTCCTAATACTGTAATCTTTATGTTCATATTATGAGAGACCCTATTTGATCTCATAAATCAATTTTTTTAAGTTTTAAGTGGCACCGTTAGGCTGCCGAGTTTTCGAAAGGGATTTTTCAACTCACTTTTATTCCTGTGACATTTATGCTACGTTTGCCACTATTTCCTTTGAGTGGTGTATGTAATGCCCAATATTATACAATTTGTGTATAATAATTTCATTTATGGGTATTTACATCTTCATTCTATGACCCTTCTTCCATGGGGTGTACGTTTCGAAAGTTACCCAACTCAGTACGGGGACCTTTCACCCTCCTAATTTTAAAGGACTTCTTTTGTTATGTCTTTTAATTTAAATCTTATTATTTTGGGATATGTTCTTCTATATCCTTATTTATGTAAAGTTTATTTCCATGTTATGAGATACCATTCACTCTCTCATCAACTAATTTTCTGAATTTTGAAGTGACGCCGTTAGGCTGTCGAATTTTTACAAGGGAACGTCTTAACCCAATTTCGCTTTCTTTGGGTTCAATTTGTACTTCTTGAACATGTCATCCTATGAATATGTGTGAATGACATCTGATTGTTTCACTATTAATATCCAATTATATTGGGTGTATTTATATTTCTCACACATATTTATGTGATAGATTTATCCTTAATTTAAGGATACCATCTTTATAATGGATTTCATCTCAATTTACATTTCCATTGAGAATTCATTGTTGTTATGCACCAATTCACTCTTATATGGTGTTTATACTATCCTTTGACATATTATATCATGAATTCCTTTATTCTCATGATATTATAAAGTTAGGATTAAATTTTATTCTGCAATTATTTGTATTCAAGAGTCTCTCATTTTTTTAAAAACACTTTAACAAAAATATCTTTTTAAATGTTTTAAAGATTTATTATTCTAAATCTTTATCTTTAATGTCAATGTTTTCAAGATGGTTTTCAGTATTTATTTATATGACCATTAGTGTTTTAAAATTATAATTCCATTAAAATATTCAAAGTGGTATGGGACACTTTGATTCAAAAATCTCTTTTAAATGGTTTTTGAAAATGGATTAATTAATTCAATATCTTGGAATTACTTATTGTGATTGAAAATGAAGTATTGTTATAAAAATGATGATATTTTCAATATTTTATGTGTAATGATGGTACTTGGACATTTTACGGGTGGTTACGTGATAAACCATATGACGGGTGGTGCCGTGAATACCAGGATGGGTGGTTACGTTATAACCTCCAATGCATTGGGTATGGAAGTCAGCCGTATGGCTATTCCATTAAGTATGTGTGGAAGTCAACCGTATGGTTATTCCATTTAAGTATGTTTATGTCTCAAGTTACCTTTATATGTTATGTGATCTTTATATGGGTTTTATTGTAATCTTTTTTTTACATAAGGGTAAGTAATGAACGTTTATTCAGCGAAGAGTTTTTACAACTTCATAAAGGTGAAAAGTATTACTGTGATAAAGTATACATGGGTTACTTGTTGTTTTGAAAAACTAACAGTTTTCATTCTTTGTGTATCCCTTACTGCGCTTTTTATGCCCATCCCATGTTTTTGAAATGTTTTTCATAGGAGTTAACGAGGAATAGGGTCAAGGATGGGATCAAGGGAAAGTCATGCTACCTAAAACATGGAACTAGACATGTTTCTTTTTAAGAGTTTTTATTTTATGGAAACTTAGTAGAAGTTTCTACTTTGTAATCTTTTGATATGTAATAGTTATGTCCTAATTCTCTAAAACTCTAAACCTGAAAAGTTACTCAATGTGAATTATTCATTTAATTCAATATTAAGTAAGGTTTAAGGTTGTGGCCTTATAGTTGGTATCAAAGGTCGGTTTAGATAACTTTAGAGGTTAGGGTATTCTCTAAGCATAAGTGACATTACCATAATGGTTAGGATTTCAGAAAGAGTCCTAGTTTTAGATAAAGTGAATGAGTAATATATCTTAGTGTTTATCTTCCTCATTAGTACATGATGGTTTTGTTGATATACTCACACTGACCTTTTTGGGTTTAGTAAATGGCTGTATCTAGCAGGCACCAAAGTAACAGTGGATGTGAAGGAAACTGCGACAGTTTTTTGAGCGAGCAACTGAATGATATGGGAGCTGCAATGAGAACTCTTGTGTTTATCCTCAACCAACTATCTCGAGTCATGATTGACCACCTAAAACTTGGTGATTTCTATAAGGTATCATATATGCGAGAAACAAATCCCTACGGAACTACAGGTAATAATCATAAAGGTAAGTGTGTTCAAAAACATATGTGTCAAAGATGTGGAAAGTAACACATAGGAAAATGCTTCAAAGGGGCATAAATATGCTATAGATGTGGAAATCAAGGTCATAAAGAAAGAACCTGCCATGGAAAAAGGAAGCATCCAGTTGACTCGAGGAAAGGGAAAGAAGTTCTTTCTGAGGGATCAATTGAATGTTTTAAATGTGGTGTGCATGGTCATTATGCAAACACATGTCCTATGAAGAAGTTTCGGTAATGGGATCACCAAGATCGTACAAATATTCGTTTACCAATACCTAATGCCATTCTAATTGAGGATGAATAAACTGACAATGACCAATCAAAGTTATGGATTATTTCATAACTTTTGTTTTCCTATTTTGGAATCTTAGGATATGATTCATGATTTTGTTTGTAGGAAAGGAGTATTTCATAATAAGTTGGAAAGGAATGGTTAATGGATCAAGAAGAATGTTTAATGAGTAAGAAGTCAACATATACGGGCTTCAAGAGTTATGGTGAAATTCTTAAGAGTATTAAGTCTCTTTTGATGATGGGGTTACATTAAAATACTTTTTATAGTATGTGTAACCCTGAGGTTTGATATATGAAAATTTTATTCAAGGAATAGTTATCTGTTCTTTTTTGGACATAGTTATAAAGAACCATTTGGGTTTATATGATCCTTACTTTTGAGGTAATTATAGGTTACTATATGTTATGATGGAAAGTGAAAGGCATGAGATAAAATTGAGGTTAAATTATGTTATGGTTATTTTTGATGATTTTATCTCTTTTTGGGGAATTATTTGAGAAATATATAGTTTGGAAAAAGGAAAACACGCAGACCATGTGACAACCCGTCGCGTCGGACAAAGCTGCGGGAATCGAACCCACAACCAAAGTGCGACTGGTATTTATCACCTACCACTGGACTACGTGAAGTCCTTGGTTAGTTTGACTGACTCTTTTTAGTTAGATAATTTTATGAATTAAGAGTAAGTTGATTTTGGGTTAACTATGGAAATTTATTAACCTATCATGGAGGATATGTGATTAGGTTAATTAATTTTCAATACGAGACTTTAAGAGCAACTTATGTTGTTTGGAGATAAATGTTACGATTTAACTTGGAAGACTATGTGACTAAATCCTTTCAATATTTGGGTTTCAATCTTAGTTTTGTTTACTTTTAATTATTTTATGGACAAATTGTTTATCGAATGGTCCTCTTTGAACTTTGAGTTTTGTTGGACAAATTATGGAGATTAAGAATAGATTTTCTTTTTATAAAGGGTTATCCTTTTCTGGATTATCTGATCTTGTACTAACCTTTTTGGTTTTGGTTTTGGTTAAAGTCTAAAGACATGGGAAGTATATAGTTCTCTTTTTTGGATTAGGTGATTCTCAAGAAGTTGATTATAGTACTCTTAATGCGAACAAGTCCTCCTAAATACTCGTCTTTTGGAGAAAATATGAGTTTGATTAAGGAATCTAGTAAAAGTTGAAAGTCTACGTGACAAGTAAGTATGTTTCATTATGATTTAGTTAAGCCCAAAAAATAAATTCCTCAATGAAGAGTAACTTAAAATCAAAAATGTTTTCTGTTAACTTTTCCTACTGGGGAATCGAATACCGTTTAACCCATCGCACGTTTGTGATTTTCTTATGGTTAACTTTCTCCTAGACATGTTTACTATCACTCTCCATCAGAACATGACCCTTTGTTTTTTCCCTCCATGTCCATATTTTCATACTTGGAATCCTAGTATGGGTTTACTCGGGTGACCTTTGTACTTCTCTTTCTTTATTTTATAGTGATTGATTTACTGACTCTTGTTCCGATGTGGGATTTTTAATAAAGTTTCCAAAGCCCAATTTCAAAATTGCGAGGACGCAATTCCAAAAAGGGGGGAAGAATGTAACACCCTAGGTAAATAAAAAATATGACATTTTTATATTTATCATTTTTCTTTAATAAAATGTTAATATTAATTTAAAGGGAATTCTATGCTTGATGGCTTACCCAATACGCAACAACGAGTTCATTTGGAATCTTACGTTGCACTCTAATAATAAAATAAAATTATTTTAAATGTTAGTTAACACGTAGCCGTTATATTGGCGGGAATGAATAGAAATAATTAAAATATTATTATATATGTTTGTTAAATATTTTTACATTTATTCAATAAAGGATAAATGCTTAAAATACGAAAATAATTCAATTTTCGGCATATATACTCTAATTTTCACTAAAGGTCCACTTATCAACTTTTGATGGAGAACTGTCATTAAATATAGTTTTGGTAACTCTTATACATTCTATTGGACCAAATAAAAGTCTTCTTTAGAATCGGGACATCAAAATTCACATTGTCTAAATTTTTGGTATTTTTCCGATAAAGATCATTTTTTTAATGAATAGTGAAAAATGTTGTTTTTTAATTTAAAACCTCTTTTTAATCTAAATTATTTATATGATTAGATTATCTTTTTAATTAGTTTCAAAGTGAAATTATAATATATTTTTATCATTTAATCTAATAGTGGTCGTTGGAATTAATTTTATCATGAAATTGGACTTAAACTAGTGTCAATCTTTTGATACTTATTGTTTCATAAAAACACGCTATTTGCTCTAACAGCGGGAATTAATTATTAAATTAATTAATGTAACTTATATGTTTTGAATTTTTTAAAATAGACATCATTTTTGAATTCGGAATATCAAATATAGCATAGGGTAATTTTTTGGTAATTTTCTGAAAAACTTCAATTTTTGATGAATAGTGAAACCACTAAGTGGTAGTTAATGAAACTGATTTTTTCGTTTAAATGAAACTTTACCACTTATGTGATTTGAATTTCAAAAATCCGACATACATGGTTTTCATAAAGAAGTAAAATGTGGTTCAATGGGATTAAAATAATTTTTTTGATGAATAGTAACTTTTAAGTTTATTAATCGCGATTAGAGGTAATTAGTGTAATTTAAGGTAAAAATAATGTTTTAATAATATGAAATGACCTAGACACATGTACTACCCTCATTGTATGTGTCATGGCCAACCAATAAAATACATGGGTCAACTTGGGGACCCCATGGAGCCACTTTGGAAGGAAAATGACATTAATACCTTTTTATTTAATGTTAAAATTAAAATGTAACAAACATGTGTTGTTTTACTAAAACAATTTTTATCTGGGGTTATACAAGTCAGATTTTTGACTATAAATATTCATTGAAAATATAAAACGATTTCCTACATCATAGTATTTTTTTATAATTTTTAGACATTAACTAAATTAAATTATTTATGACACCATGATGATGCATCGATTACCTCATTATTTAACGATTTAAATAAAATGGAAAGATAATGTAAAATATAAGACCTACACATGTCCAAAACCTATTGGATGAGTGTATTTCGAACCCTTATAACCTTATCCTTGAAACACATCAATGTCAGACCTTTAAAATCCGAAAATCATTCTAAAATAAAGTATCATTTCCTTACATTCCAAGAGTGCCCCTCCTCTCCTCTTATAAAAGGCCCCCACCTCTACCCCTTACCCACACCTCTCAAGCCTTTTTCTCGGCCAAACCCAGCCCATTTTGTCTCTCCACATCCCTATATTACTTCTAGAAGCCTCACTTTGTGCAGAAGTCTTCCCAAGGAATCCTTTTATCTCAAATCAAAAAGAGTTGCCCGATTTAAAGGTAGTGTCTTTTATTGTGTTCTTTTGTTTTATTTTGCTTCTCCAACCCCCTAAACTCTTTTTATTATTTTATTTTGTAACAAATCCAGTATCTTAAATATACTAGGATGTTGTTATAAGAATAATTTGAGCTACACATACACACACCTACATCTAATGGTTAAATAACATACTGTTTCTGTGGATGACGAATTTCTGCCTCACGAAACGATGATTGTTCAACACTCATATAACACCTTCAAAGGTGGCCATTAATATGTCAATATATTTATATATGATATATAATATGTTTATGTTTTACTTAAGATTCTGTATTTTTATTTTGTGGCATACCATTATGGTTTCCATTTTGGGTAAAACACGATAATTTCATTTTAGAAAGTGCAGACTACCGCCCCCTCAAAGTGATTTGATTCGTTAATGCCATATGTGGAATGTATAAAGTATGTATTTAAAGTTATTATATATGATTTATGTTACATATAAATGATTAATATAATTCTGGAATTAAAATATACATACCTATCATTTGGTTTTAATTTCATTAATATGACATAGAAATGAAAGTAGCGTTCATGCGTACGTACGGCTTACCGTCTCCATGAACGGTGCATTTCATTTCTTACCTCTAAATGATTATGTAATATTATAAATACTTGTATATTCTGGATATATATGATATATATGATATCCAAATCATGAATATCTTTCTGGATATAATGAACCTTTTACCACACTAACAACATGTAATTGTAAGAAGTCCACTTTCGACTTAAGAACCAAATATCGACAAAACAAACATTACTAACTTAAATGTTTACATAATGTTTATAACATGGAAATAAGTGATATAAAAGGCATAATGAACTTGAAAAAGGTTCTTAAGAAATTAAAAATTAACTCAAGTTTATTATTCAGTACGTTAAAGAACGATCGAGTCAAGTCGGACCCAAGGTAAAGGATCCAACCTCTCTTTCTTTTTAAGTACACTCTTTTCTGTCATTTCTTTTAAGCTCATCTTTCTTATGTTTGGGGATGTTATTTTATATTACTAATACAGTATATTTTATTTTCATATTATGAGAGACCCTATTTGATCTCATAAATCCATTTTTGGAAGTTTTAATTGGCGCCATTTGGCTGCCGAGTTTTCGTAAGGGATTTTTCATCTCACTTTTATTCCCGTGACATTTATGCTACGTTTGCCACTATTTCCTTTGAGTGGTGTATATACTGCCCAATATTATACACTTTGTGTAGAATAATTTCATTTATGGGTATTTAAATCTTCATTGTATGACCATTCTTCCATGGGGTGTACGTTTCGAAAGTTACCCAACTCGGTACGGGGACCTTTCACCCTCCTCATTTTAAAAGACTTCTTTTGTTATGTCTTTTAATTTACATCTTATTATGTTGGGATATGTTCTTCTATATCCTTATTGATGTAAAGTTTATTTCCATGTGATGAGATACCATTCACTCTCTCATCGACTAATTTTCTGAATTTTGAAGTGACGCCGTTAGGCTGTCCACTACGGAAAAAATGGGCATTTGCGACGGGTTATTTGCGACGGGGATAAATCCCGTCGCAAATAGTGCCGTTAGAAACTTATTTGCGACGGTGGAATTTGCCCGTCGCAAATAAGTAGGTATTTGCGACGGGTTAGCTTTCCCCGTCGCAAAAGGACTGGCACGCTATGCGCGCCAAATCACGGGAAAGGTATTTGCGACTGGCGGTTACCGCCCGTCGCAAATAACCGGCGGCGGTAAAAACTATTTGCGACGGGAATATACCCCCGTCGCAAATAACCGGCGGCGGTAATAGATATTTGCGACGGGAATATACCCCCGTCGCAAATACTATGTCGGCAGGTTATTATTTGCGACGGGTACCCGTCGCAAATAACTATTTAACCGTTGACCGTAATAAATGAGGGCCAAGGTATTTGCGACGGGTACCGTCGCAAATAATACTATTTGCGAGGGGTATCCCGTCGCAAATAGTCCCGTTGCAAATAATCTAACCTATAAATACCCCCCCATCCGTTTTTTTTTCATTCATTCTCAAACTCCATCTTCTTCTTCTCTCAAAGTTTTATTTTTAGAGTCCAGCGTTTCTTAAATTTACTTTTTTTTTCGGAGTTGATATTGAAGTTTTCAACAACGCTCAAAGATCAACCTCAGATCAATTTTAAAGGTATTTATGTTTATTTTAATTTAATATTTATTTTTAATTTTTTATTAGTTTCAATTATTTTTAATTAGTTGTAATTTAATTTTGTTTACATTGTTTTGTTACTTAATAAATTTAAATTATTAGTATTCATTGTTCATAGTTAATGGTAATTTGGAATAATTAGTAATAATTTCCAATAATTAAGAATAAATGCTAATAATTAGTAATAAATACCAATAATTAGGAATAATTAGTAATAATTATCAATAATTACCAATAATTAGTAACAATTAGTAATAATTACTAATAATTAGTAATAATTAACAATAATTAGTAATAATTATTAATAATTTCCAATAATTAGTAATAATTTCCAATAATTACCAATAATTTGTAATAATTAGTAATAATTACTAATAACTAACAATAATTAGTAATAATTACTAATAATTTGCAATAATTAGTAATAATTACCCATAATTACCAATATTTAGCACTAAATAGTAATAATTAGTAATAATTACCAATAATTAGTAATAATTACTAATAATTAGTAATAATTACCAAT
This sequence comes from Viscum album, assembly GCA_963277665.1. Classification (NCBI taxonomy): domain Eukaryota; kingdom Viridiplantae; phylum Streptophyta; class Magnoliopsida; order Santalales; family Viscaceae; genus Viscum; species Viscum album. The sequence goes on from OY728148.1 coordinate 603,584,541, forward strand.
AATTACTAATAATTAGTAATAATTAATAATAATTACCAATAATTAGCAATAATTAGTAATAATTACCAATAATTAGCAATAATTAGTAATAATTACAAATAATTATCAATAATTAGTAATAATTACCAATAATTATCAATAATTGGTAATAATTACCAATAATTATCCATAATTAGTAATAATTACCAATAATTATCCATAATTAGTAATAATTACCAATAATTATCCATAATTAGTAATAATTACCAATAATTAACAAGAATTACCAATAATTAGTAATAATTTACTAATTACCAAGAATTACCAATAATTAGTAATAATTACCACTAATTAGTAATAATCAGTAATAATTACCAATAATTAGTAATAATCAGTAATAATTACCAATAATTAGTAATAATTACCAATAATTATCCATAATTAGTAATAATTACCAATAATTACCAATAATTATCCATAATTAGTAATAATTACCGATAATTACAAATAATTATCTATAATTAGTAATAATTGGTAATAATTAGTAATAATTACCAATAATTACCACTAATTAGTAATAATTAATAATAATTACCAATAATTAGTAATAATTAATAATAATTAGTAATAATTAGTAATAATTAGTAATAATTACCAATAATTAGTAATAATTAGTAATAATTAGTAATAATTACCAATAATTAGTAATAATTACCAATAATTAGTAATAATTACCAATAATTAGTAATAATTACCAATAATTAGTAATAATTACCAATAATTAGTAATAATTACCATTAGTTAGAAATAATTACCAATAATTATCCATAATTAGTAATAATTACCGATAATTATCCATAATTAGTAATAATTACCAATAATTACCAATAACTACCAATAATTAGTAATAATTGGTAATAATTAGTAACAATTAATAATAATTACCAATAATTAGTAATAATTACCAATAATTAGTAATAATTACCATTAGTTAGAAATAATTACCAATAATTATCCATAATTAGTAATAATTACCGATAATTATCCATAATTAGTAATAATTACCAATAATTACCAATAATTACCAATAATTAGTAATAATTAGCATTAGTTAGAAATAATTACCAATAATTATCCATAATTAGTAATAATTACCGATAATTATCCATAATTAGTAATAATTACCAATAATTACCAATAATTACCAATAATTGGTAATAATTGGTAATAATTAGTAATAATTACCAATAATTACCACTAATTAGTAATAATTAATAATAATTACCAATAATTAGTAATAATTAATAATAATTACCAATAATTAGTAATAATTAGTAATAATTACCAATAATTAGTAATAATTACTAATAATTAGTAATAATTAGTAATAATTACCAATAATTAGTAATAATTACCAATAATTACCAATAATTATCAATAATTACCAATAATTACCAATAATTAGGAATAATTACCAATAATTATGAATAATTACCAATAATTATGAATAATTTCAAATAATTAGAAATAATTACCAATAATTAGGAATAATTACCAATAATTAGGAATAATTACCAATAATTAGTAATGATTCGTAACGATTACCAATAATTAGTAATAATTATCAATAATTAGTAAGAATTATCAATAATTAGGAATAATTATCAATAATTAGGAATAATAAAATTATTACATTATTAGTATATTTTATTATTAATATTAAAATAATATAATTTTTTATATTATATACAATTCTCCTTTCACCTGTGTGTTTTCTATCTCCACATGTAATATTTGTATGTGGAGACAGAAAACACACAGATGGAAGGAGAATTGTATATAATATAAAAAATTATATTATTTTAATATTAATAATAAAATATACTAATAATGTAATAATGTTATTATTCCTAATTATTGGTAATTATATGAATAATTACCAATAATTAGAAATAATTACCAATAATTACCAACAATTAGGAATAATTACCAATAATTAGGAATAATTACCAATAATTAGGAATAATTATCAATAATTAGGAATAATTACCAATATTTAGGAATAATTACCAATAATTAGGAATAATTACCAATAATTAGGAATAATTACCAATAATTAGGAATAATTACCAATAATTAGGAATAATAACATTATTAAATTATTAGTATATTTTATTATTAATATTAAAATAATATAATTTTATATATTATATACAATTATCCTTTCATCTGTGTGTTTTCTGTCTCCACATGTAATATTTGCATTCTTTTTCAAAATTATCAACCTACTCACTAATTGAGAGGTGAAAGTGAATGCAAATATTACATGTGGAGACAGAATGTTAAACACATAGATGAAAAGAGAATTGTATATAATATAGAAAATTATATTATTTTAATATTAATAATAAAATATACTAATAATGTAATAATGTTATTATTATATAATTAATATTTATGAAAAAATAATATTAGTACTATGAAAATAATAAAAAATTTATATAATATTAAAATTATCAATATTTGTAACAGGTTTTGCTTTATTCTCAACATATTCAATTCTTAAAGGGTCAATTTTTAGGTCTATCTCAATAAAAAGTTTGCATCAGTCGTGTATGATGTAAAATCTATAATTATCCTTGCTTGAGTGTTTTTTCTAACAAATTATTCAAAACCAGTAATGCTTTTATATTTTATAGAAAAATATGGAACAACGAGGTCGTCAACAATCATTATTAGGTGACCGTATATGGATAAATCAACGTAGAAATCCAAATGGTTCTGGTTTAAATCTAGTATATGGAGAGGGTGTGGAGACTTTTTTATCATTTGTGGCATCAAATACAGAATTTGTTTCATAAGGCAAAATAAAATTCCCTTGTAGAAAATGTGCATTGAGAACGTTTGACACGTTTGACAAAGTGGGGGGACATCTCTTGCATTTTGGTTTTCAACCAGATTATGTTTTTTGGTATCAACACGGTGAACGAAGTTCCAGAGCCGGTGATACCAACTTGATTCCGTATCCATCCCTGTTTCAAGATTTAGTACATGATGTTGCAGGTTCATCTGTTCAACATACAGAAACTCCGGCTGATATAGCTTCAAATCCTAAGTTGGCACCATATGAATTTTATGAGTTGTTGAGGTCTACGGATGATGCATTATATCCTGGCTGCAAGATGAGAAAATTAGAAGCAGTTGCAAAATTTATGGCTATAAAATCAGATAACGGAATTTCAAACACCTATTTTGACCAGATATTTTCTTTACTTAAAACACTGTTACCTGAAGGAAATGTTTTGCCTGAAAATTACTATGAGAGTAAGAGGCTGGTTCGAAATTTGGGACTTACTTGTCAGAAGATTCATGCATGTTCAAATTACTGAATTTTATATTCTGGGGAAAATGAGTCATTGGATAGTTGTCCCACATGTGGGAAACTGAGATATAAAGAAGGACAACATGGGAAGTCTGGTTTGATTCCTGTAAAACAGTTGAGATATTTTCCGCTTACATCCAGACTTCAGCGTTTATTCATGTCTAAGAATACAGCGACAATGATGTCATGGCATAAAGAGAATATTTCAACTGATAAAAGCTTGAATCATCCAGCCGATGGTGATTCATGGAAACATTTTGATAGAGTGCATCCATCATTTTCTTTAGAAGCTAGAAATGTTCGACTGGGACTTTCCACTGATGGTTTCTGTCCGTTCGGATCTTATGGTAGTCAATATTCATGTTGGCCTATTTTTTTAACTCCATACAATTTACCTCCATGGATGTTGATAAATGAGCCATATATCTTTTTGACTTTACTAATTCCAGGACATTCGAAGAAAAATATTGATGTTTATTTGAAATCATTGATTGATGAATTAAGTTTATTGTAGAGTACTGGTGTCAGTACATATGATGTTGCAACAAAAAAAAATATCATACTGAGAGCAGCATTGATGTGGACAATTAGTGACTTCCCGACTTATGGGATGTTATCTGGCTGGAGTACACATGGTCAGAAATCTTGTCCTTACTGTATGGGAGAGAACAAAGCATTTATGCTCATTCATGGAAAGAAACCTTGTTATTTTGACTGTCATCGCAGATTTATTCCAACTGATCATCCTTTTCGCAGAAACAGATCTCATTTCAGAAAAGGAACAGTTGAAAGGGATGGACCTCCAAAAATGCTATCAGGTTCGGAGTTAAAATCAGTTTTATTTTCATTACCTCCCATCACTTTTGTTCCCAAAATAAACCAATAGAAAATTTTTGGTTTTGGAAAAGAACACAATTGGATTAAACGTAGCATATTTTGGGATTTTCCATATTGGTCTGATTTTTTAGTCCGACACATGTTAGATGTCATGCATATTGAGAAGAACTATTTTGAAATTTTTTTCATACAGTTTTGGATACGCCAGGAAAGAGAAAAGACAATGTAAATGCACGTTTAGATCTTGCCCAAATTTGCAGGTGTCCAGAACTGGAACTGTTTGAGAATGTCAGAACAGAAAGGTTGCTGAAACCAAAAGCAGCTTATACACTGTCTAAAGAAAACTGTTTATTATTTTGTCAGTGGATTGCATATTTGAGACTTCCAGATGGCTGTTCTTCCAATTTGGGTAGATGTGTAAAGAATGGTCATATTACTGGATTAAAAAGTCATGATTGTCATGTTATAATGGAAAGACTTCTACCCATTCGATTAAGAGGTCTGTTAAATTCTGTGATTTGGGATTCCATAACAGACATGTCTCATTTTTTTCGGGAAATTTGTGCAGTTACCGCAGATTATGATTCTCGATGCAAACTTGAAGAAGATGTTGTTGTAATTATATGTAAACTAGAAAAAATATTTACACCGTCTTTCTTTGACTCAATGGAACATTTGATGTTACATTTTCCATATGAAGACAAATGTGGAGGTCCAGTACAATTTCGATGGATGTACCCATTTGAAAGATTCATGCAAAAATTGAAAAGAAAAGTACGTAACAAAGCATCTGTTGAAGGATCTATTGCAGAAGCTTATTTGCAAGAGGAAATATCTTTTTTCTGCTCCCAATATTTTGAATCTGAGTATCCTTCAAAACACAACCGAATGGGATGGAACGAGAGGAATATTGATGAAATCGACAATCAATTATCTGTTTTCAACTAGCCAGAGCTTGGTTTTGGTGGAGTTTATAAACGCTGGCTTTCGGATGATGAACATCACAAAGCTCATACGTATGTTCTGCTCAACTATGAAGAGATGACATCAGTTGTACTGTAAGTGTTTATATCACTTATTCTATCATTTATGTTATAGTAAATAACTTTGGTTTTTATAGGTTATATGATAATCATACCAAGAAACAAAGTCCACAAATTACAGCAGCTGCTCTCGAAGAACGCCGACTGAAAAATTTCTCTCAGTGGTTTCAAAAACTGGTAACATAAATTCTTCATCTTATAGAAACTCATTCAATGTATAGTTTACTATATTGATAATTATTTCACAAATTTTCAGGTGTCTCGACATGCTGATAAAATTGACAAATGGCTGTGTATATTGAGTAACCCACCTTCCAAACTTGTTAAAACTTATAATGCATATGTGGTGAATGGATTTCGATTTCACACACATGCATATGGGGAATCGAAAAAAAAATGAACAGTGGAGTTAGCTTGAGAGGATGTCATCATCGAGAAAATGAAGTTGACTTTTGTGGCATATTTGATGAAATCATTGAACTCTGTTATCTTGGACAACATTACATAACCATGTTCAAATGTCGGTGGTTGGATATAGAGAGTGGCGTGCGTGTTCATCCAACTCATGGAATCATCGACATTAAATGTAAAAGTGTTCTCGCAGTAAATGAACCATTCTTATTGGCTCAACAGGCAAATCAAGTTTATTACGCAAAGTACTGTGCTACATCAAGAGACTTGACTGATTGGTGGAGTGTAATAAAAATCAAAATTTGAGACAATCAGTTTAGTCAAAGTGAATGTGCTTTCACGGATGTGCAAAGAATTGATGTTTTTCAAGAGAGTACTCAAAATCAACATTTTTTACAAAGAGACATGAGTATCGATGACGACACCCCACATTTAAGAGTAGGTGATGATGATGTTAATTATGTCACGTATGAATTTGAAATGGTAAGAGATGAAGCAACTAGAACTCGAATGGATATCAATGATGTTGAGGAGGAATATGAAGATGACATTGACATATATGAAGATAATGATGAAGATGAACACTTATAGAATTCCATGGTAGTTATATACAATCATAATATATATATATATATATATAGTAGTAATTATCAATTATTTGCTAACAACATTAATATTTTCTGTTTCAGATGGACGACGCCACATTTCGTGAGTTGGCGGATGCTGACCTGCCTTTTGATGCGGATGAGTTGCTGGCAGATGACCCTCAGCCTGCAGGTGCTTCAGGGAGTACGCGGAGGGGGCACGGTCTTGCACTATTGATGATTCCTGACCTCGTCCCTGAGCGACGTCCACGTCTTGGGTTTGATCCACGCACACGGAGGTGTGATAACCTATGTGATAATCTGTGGATTTGGCTAAGATTTCATTAATCTATTCACATAATAAATGTTTATTATTTTTACAGTTTTCCGCATATAGCAGTCGGACAGGGCAGTTCTATTTTGCGCAACTATTTCTCTCAGCCATGGACCACATGGGAGCAGATTCCCATTGATGTGCAGCAGGCCATGTTCGGCCATTGGTTGGTACGTACGTAAATAAATAATTTTTTTTTGAAAATTATTTCCTTTCTAACTTGATATTTTGATTTATTTGTAGGGTTTATGGTATCCGATCGAGGATACCATGTGTGACGCCATCCACAAGGCATGGGAGGTGGCAATGCGTGATTGCTTTCGTCAGTTTTTGCACAATTTAAGAAAAGCTGCCACGAAGAAAGCAGGAGTGTCAGATTTTGACGAGTCATGTAGAGATCACCGACCAAAGTACTTTTCATCCCATGTATGGGATGGATTATGTGCGCAATGGTTGAGTGGTGCCTTTCAGAGGAGATCATCGGTGGGGAGGCAAAATCGGGGGAGACAGGAGATGACTCATCGAACTGGGAGTCGTTCTTTCATTACTCACAGACAGCATTTGATACGTACATTATTTATAAATATTTTATATAACTATAAATATTAACAGTTTATTTTTTATTCTTATAGGCTGTCGAGCACCCCGATATTACGGAGTACGATGTATTTCAGAGGATGTATAGTGATCCTACTACTGGGGAGCTCAGAGGTGATCGTCAGCATCACATCGTGGTCAGTATTATTTGTTTTCAAGTTTAAAAATTAACTGCATATAATATATTCACAATTTTAATTTTAAATTGCAACTACAGGAGTCATATGAGGCTGCAGCGTCACAGACCCGGCCTGAGAGTCAGGCCAAGTCATCAGATCAGACCACTGGCCGTCAGTTTGATGAGGCGACATAGATGCAGGCCACCCAGTATGCTTTCGAGAAGGGCCGACTAGTTGGTATTAGCTCTCGACTGACTCCCGGAGATTATTATGGCAGTTCTGCGATGTCGGCGTCCAGCTCGAGAGGAGCTCGTACATCTTCTTCTGCTACACAGTATGAGGATCAGTTTCGATCTCAGACTGCACTGATAGAGAGTCTCCGACAAGAGTAGGAGCAGACGCGTCAGCAGCAGCAGCAACATGAGGAGGAGCGTCGACGCCAGCAGCAGCTGTACGAGGAACAGATGAGTCGGTGGCAGCAGCAGCACCAGGAGCAGATCTAGTATATGCGCCGACTCACTCATGCTTTAGGGATGGAGTTTCCTCCACCAGCATCTGCAGATCCCCCTCCCCCCTCCTTTAGATTAGAGTTTGTTTTTATGTTATAAAGTTTGTTAAATCAAAATATGAATTTTTTTCTATTCGTAGTTTCTATCTCATTAAAAAATATTAATAATATTATATTTTGAAATAACAATATTAATATGAATAATAATATTATTTATATTTTATAATATTAAATTTTATATATATATTAAAATTTTATAATATTATAATTTAATTATATATTTTTTCATATTTGAATTATTTTAATATTTGAATGTAAAATAATTCTACTATTTTTATATTAATTAAAATAACTAATTAATATTTTTTTATTTATGAATTATAATTCTAATATTATTATATTAATTAAATCATTTATTAATATTCTATTATTTTATATTTTTGAATTATAATTCTATTATTATTATATTAATTAAAATAATTTATTAATAATTTATTATTTTTATTTGTGGATTATATTTCTATTATTATATTAATTAAAATCATTTAGTAATATTTTATTATTTTTTATTTTTAAATTATAATTGGATTATTATTATATTAATTAAAATAATTTGTTAATAATTTTTTTTATTTTTTTATAGTATTTGCGACGGGATACTATGCCCGTCTCAAATAGTATTATTATGATATACATTAAAATAATTTAATAATAGTTTTTTTATTTTTTTTTAAAATAGTAATTGCGATGGGCCTCGTCGCTACACGTATTTGCGACGGGCCCCGTCGCAATTACTATTTTAAAAGTTTTTACAAATATACAGAGTAATATTTGTGACGGGAAGGATCCCCGTCGCAAATAAAATCTTTAACGACGAGCCCGTCGCAAATAATTGTTGTTGCGACGGCGTTTTCCACAACGGGCGATTTGCGACGGGCCCCCGTCGCAAAAGGCCATTTGCGACGGGATCCCGTCGCAAATGACCCATCGCAAAAACCTGTTTTTCTAGTAGTGGTCGAATTTTTACAAGGGAACTTCTTAACCCAATTTCGATTTCTTTGGGTTCAACTTGTACTTCTTGAACATGTCATCCTATGAATATGTGTAAATGACCTCTGATTGTTTCACAATTAATATCCACTTATATTGGGTGTATTTATATTTCTCACCCATAATTATGTGATAGATTTATCCTTAATTTATGGATACCATCTTTATAATGGATTTCATCTCAATTTACATTTCCATTGAGACTACATTGTTGTTATGCACCAATTCACTCTTATATGGTGTGTATACTGTCCTTTGACATATTATATCATGAATCCCTTTATTCTCATGATATTATAAAGTTTGGATTAAATGTTATTCCGCAATTTTTTGTATTCAAGAGTCTCTCATTTTTTTAAAAACCCTTTAACAAAAATATCGTTTTAAATGTTTTAAAGATTTATTATTCTAAATATTTATCTTTATGTCCATGTTTTCAAGATGGTTTTCAGAATTTATTTATATGTCCATTAATGTTTTAAAATTATAATTCCATTAAAATCTTCAAAGTGGTATGGGACACTTTGATTCAAAAATCTCTTTTAAATGGTTTTTAAAAATGGATTGATTAATTCAATATCTTGGAATTAGTTATTGTGATTGCAAATGAAATGTTGTTATAAAAATGTTTATATTTTCAATATTTTATGTGTAATGATGGTACTTGGACATTTTACGGGTGGTTACGTGACAAACCATATGACGGGTGGTGCCGTGAATACCCAGATGGGTGGTTACGTTATAACCTCCAATGCATTGGGTATGGAAGTCGGCCGTATGACTATTCCATTAAGTGTGTGTGGAAGTCGACCGTATGGTTATTCCATTTAAGTATGTTTATGTCCCAAGTTACCTTTATATGTTATGTGATCTTTATATGGGTTTTATGGTAATCTTTTTGTTACAGAAGGGTAAGTAATGAACTTTTATTCAGCGAAGAGTTTTTACTACTACATAAAGGTGAAAAGTATTACTTTGATAAAGTATACATGGGTTACTTGTTGTTTTGAAAAACTAACAGTTTTCATTCTTTGTGTATCCCTTACTGAGGTTTTTATGCTCATCCCAAGTTTTTGAAATGTTTTTCACATGACTTAATGAGGAATAGGGTCAAGGATGGGATCAAGGGAAATTCATGCTACCTAAAACATGGAACTAGACATGTTTCTTTTTAAGAGTTTTTATTTTATGGAAACTTAGTAGAAGTTTCTACTTTGTAATCTTTTGAGATGTAATAGTTATGTCCTAATTCTCTAAAACTCTAAACCTGAAAAGTTCCTCAATGTGAATTATTCATTTAATTCAATATTAAGTAAGGTTTAAGGTCGGGGCCTTATAATAATATATATGATAAAAATTACCATTCATTATAATATCCCAATATATGGATTCTTTTCCATGATAAGTGTATCTAGTGGTCCTTATCGAACAACTCAAGCCATTAGTCTCGAACATCAGACTCTCACTCCCATGATTCATCTTGGATTCATCTATGCTGCTATAAGAATCAAACAAGTGGTATTGTATTCCCTCTCAACACTTTTTTTATCTGATATATAATCTTCATTGAGTTCTCTATAATATATTCATCTGGTTCTAACTCAACTGTAATGACCCATGTTTCTCCATATGGTGAAATTGAACTGAATATTTAAATTTTTTCCTTTGGATTCTCATGAGGGGTAAAATAGTATAATACATTTTATGATAGCTCCATTGGTCCAAGAATAGGGTTTCTTCCTTAGGATATGTTTTTGGTGGAAATCCAATCCATTCTAATTTTCCTAAAATAATTAATATGTGATAATTAATTAATTAAATATTAATTTAGTCATGCATGTTCATTCAAATATGTATTTTGAATAGAGAATTAAATTGATAATCATTATTCTCCTTTAATCCATAAATGGTTTAAGTGTGTGTGTGTGGGTGGGTGGGGTGGGGGCGAGGTTCTTAGGCAAGTCATAAACTCATATTGGGCCGAGCCCATGCCACTTTTTATTTTTCCTTTTTTTCTTTTCTTCCATTTTCTTTTCTGCTTTTTTCCTCATCATCCGATGTATTCTCACATATTCCCCCTGTGGGATTCCCTTCATTAAAACCTAGAAATAAATTGGAGAGGGAGAGAGATAGATAAAGATGTAATACAAGAGATTCTGCTATAGAGCTCAGGAGGAGCTGGATCATCATACAGAGCTACAGATAATGGATATGAGTGAAGCTTCAACATATTATATCCAAAGGTAGACCTATTTTAATAATATGCTAAAAATACCCATATATTTAACAATTTATAGTTTTAATGACTTTTTTATATCTAATAATGAACCCCATGGGGTTGATCTATGCTTAATAGGGTGTAAAACATGGTTTCTAGCCAATTATATAGGTTACTATTAGGGAAATACTGATCAAACAACACGTATTTCAGGAACACACACCATGTATTATTCATATTTGGGGAATATAAATTTTTGTAAGTACACATCGTGTACTTGGAGTACACACTATGTAGTGGTACAAGACCATATAGCTGAGTACATGGGGAAATTAAGTCTTAAGGAACTACACACTATGTGCCTAGGAATACACGTTGTGTGGTCATACTAAGACATGTAGACAAGTAAAGAGCCATATAACCCATTTAGGGTCACTTGGTTATGTAGAGTGCACAGTCAGACCCCATGCATTCTATATGCTATGTAGATGTCCACGACTAAGAGGAAACACATGGCCAGACCATGTGAGGTACATGGGCATGTACCCCATGTAGGTTACACGCTTTGTAAATGTTTTATGCAATTTGTACATGGGTTTGTATTCAATTTTTATCTTATATAAATGCCCATGTGGTTATTTGAGAGTACACATCATGTATTCAGATACACACACACACTGTGTACTTATCCTTTTATACCCTTTTGAGGTATTTTTAGGTTTTTAAACCCCGAAGTCGTAATTTGACATATGAGTAGTCCATATTGATCATTTTTCTATATAAATAATGATACTAAAATACTTAAGGTGATTTTAGATTCCTCTATGGTGGTTGGGGTGAATAATCTATAAAATAGAGGTTCTTCCTCTAGTAATTAAATTATGTTATCTCCTAAGAGTGATACATAGGAACAGGCCCACTTAAGGGTTGTAAGAATGATCAGTGGACATGGAACATGATATCAATTTTCCAAAAATAGAGTATCTTTGGATAGTCCATGGTTAGTGGGACTAAGATTTGAATTAATGAGATTGATTGGTTAGGTGTTCGGATCAACCTAGAGTGAGACCTTGATTTGAGATGGTTCGTAAGCCATCTCCATAGACTAATGCTTATTTGGCCTTTTCTAGTGAGGAAATATACATTTTGAGGTATGACCCATTTGTATTATGAGGATGAAAAATGTTATATATGGGGTTGTGGGATTTGTTTACCCCAAAGACTGGACTGTGACTAAGGATCCCCTGTAGTATTCCTCAGTTTACTTATTCTTTTTGAGGATCCCATGTTACTTGCCTCGGATTCCAATTTTCGAGGATCCCTAGAGGGGTCCTTATTTAACATGCTGACTAAGAGGATCCCAAGTAGGATTCCTATATAGTGTTACAATTAGAGGGACCTACTGGGTTTCCCAATAGCTGACTGACCCTAAGATGGTGAATTATAAGTTTGGGTAGAGATTTTAGCAGGTGTCACCCAAAACCTATTCCGAACATGTATACCTAAGAGGCTATGGTAGTAGTGTTGGGTTAAGGATTTTGAGTACCCATAATCTTTTATTTATAAATTCACATGGTTACTATTGATTCTTCTAATATTTCTAGAAGTTCTTCCTGGTATTTGGTTAATGATCTGGACACAATGCAATTTATGACTGGGATGCCCAGAGGTACATCCCGGGATCTAGATTCCTAGCCTTATCGATTGAAAATAACATTTTAGGGATTTCTAGACGTACCTTATGGGATATAGATTTTGAGCCTTACTTGATTGGATGTTGGAAATAGAACTCCTCATCATTTATAGGGAATGGATGGACATAACACTCCACACCCCCTTGATATATTCTCAGGGATTGATGATGATCACCTTGAGTGAAACCTAAGATTCTACCTAGGACTGGGTGCATGCACTATTACTATACCTAGTAGAAATTCCTAGGAGTGGGTTGATGATCTATTTATTTAATTGGTCTTGAGTTATTAACATATACTGAGAGATAATTCCTTATATATCACATAAGGGTCACCCCCTTAGGGATTATTCATGTCGCAATATCGTGATTGACTGTAGATCAGAACCTAGGACTTAGAAATTGGATTGGATTTACATAACATGAGTGGTATTATTTCCATATTAGTTCCATATTTATAGGATGGAATATATTACTTGGAATCCTTAATTATAGTGATTGGAGGTGGTTACATGTGATCCCAGGTCTAAGACATGTATCCCCTTGTGGTAAAATAGATTTCTCAGAGACATATATAATGTTGGTTGATGTAGGTATTATTGATCAGGATTATAGACATAGAGATTGAATTTATTATAAATGAATTGAGTGGTATAAAATCCATATTAGTGCCATGTTCGTTGGATTTCAAGTCACATAAGATCACGTACTTATGGGTCAAATTTGGTTTCACTTTATTAAATTTTATTCCAGTTGTGTCTCGACTAGGCTAGGAATATTGCATGAGCATGAACTTATGATAGTAGATTATAGGTTCACCATTGGGGGTGTTCTACTAAGATTTATTTCTCACCATATCTACATGAACCTCAGTTTTAATATAGAATTATGTCTAATTTCAGTTTGAAAATGGATACATGATGGATAGGGCTAAGGCATTGGGTTTCATGATTGAGTAGAGCCACTCATGTGGATTGTTATTATTGGGATGAAGCATCTTGATAGTGTCATAGAGACTAGGTATGTGGTTCAGGTATGTGTTTTTATAAGAGAGTAATAATTTATTTTTTTATCTCTTATTCACTCATGTATGTTTGATCATCCCAGTGGGAGATCAGTGTTGTATATATGAAATGGTCGTTTGGGATTTTACTATATTTCATTTTGTATTATAGATTTTTATGATTATTTTTTCTTCAATCTATTTATTTTATTATATGAATTATGTTTGGTTTATTGTTTTGGTTTCTTAGTACTATAATAGGTCATAGTATCCCCATAGACACACCCTAGGAATTCACTATTTTTCAGCAACCACAGGCATATAGAGAGGTGTACTTGAGGCCTTGTCACCACCAAGTTCAGTTATTATTCATAGAGTGAACCGGGTCAAGATGTGAAAAAGTACTATAAAAGTTTTTTATTTTACTATTGTATTAGTATTTGGGATGTGATAGACATGAGTATTAGGAATGTGTTAGAACTTGTGATGGATATTGGACTAGTGTATCGAGAAACCTATTTCCCATAAGAAGTTATGGTTTCAAGGGATATGAGATTACTATTTTGGTTATTTGATGTTATAGTAGTATACAATTTTTTCTTTAAGTGATGTACATGTGGTATAGAGTTATAATTTATTATGGATTTTTGGCTCTTGGACCATTTGTAAGAGGCCAATGAATAATTTTAACTATTTTATGGAAAAGGTAAGAGGGGTATCATGCATCATATTTAAAACACAGGGTCTAATTTTAAAAGGCCTTATAGTGTGTGATTTTACTACCAACAATGAGATAAATTATTTAAAGTGTCAATGAAAACCTAAATGTTGATTTTCTATAAAGGTATTTGGGGGAATTATACTGATTTGGACCAAAATATATACATATTTCCTTCTGATGAAAAGCTTTGTGGATCTATGGTGAGATGTTCTATGTTGAGGATGATGACTCATTCCTCATGATCAGGAGATCCAATTAACCTAGTAGGTAAATTGGGCACATGATTCAAAGGTGTTGGACCCCTCTCAAGGATTTGTAACTTATATTTTTAATATAAATTGTTAGTAACAACCTATATGGTGTTTTTCCACATATCTTGGAATGAAATTATACTTAACTAAACCATGTTTGTGGCATGACACAGATCATTTAGACATTTTTGTGTGCTTTTGTTGAAATTTTTATGTCAGTGTTGACAGTTGATTCTTTTTTAGTAGACCCATTTTGGGAGGTACTTTTCATGTGTGGTTAACTAAATGTTTATAAAAAACTACATGGAACTTTACCATAATGATTTATATGATATTTTACTTAAATAACTTTTTTTCATGATTATCTAGTCAGATCCTCAAGCATGATACTGATAGGTACTAGAATATTTATAGTAAACTGGAGCTGTGGGGGGGGGGGGGGGTATTACCATATACAGTTTCCCAGTGAGGGTTGATTTTTTCTTCTTTTCATTGGTATCATGATACTCAAGGGGCATCCCATTACGGGGATTATTAGAGATAATTTGGGCCTATTAGGCCAATGCTTTCTAGGTGATTATTTTAGTTTTCTATTTTAGTTTTAAGATGTAATGGGTGCACTTAAATGGGATTAAAATGAAAACTTATTTGTAATTTTCCTCTATAACTTTTGAATTTAAATCCTATATAATTGAACCTAGGTTGTCAGGTTTTGACCCTAGTAGGTTTATGTTATCTATACCCCCATTATATAGGGATTATAGGTGCATTATATTCCTTGGGTTGAGACAGGTGCATGGGTGATGCCCCGTGAGATGTGACCTTGGTGAGAGGTTGACCCATGGTCTAGGTGGTTGACCTAGACGACCTATGTTTGGACTCAAACCCTTGAATATTGATTTTTAGTTGGATCAAGGAAAACCTATGAGTGAGGTTTTCCTAGGTTTATAGATTCCTATTGAGGCAGTGAGATTGGTTGTATACTTGTATTAAGACTCATCCATGGAAGGTGCTTGGGTCTTAGAATATAGTTAGGGTGATGCCTTTGGATTCTGAGGAAGCATCAAGGGATCTTGCATATTGAGACCAATTTGAATGGGTAGGACTATTTGGGTATTTGAACCTATTGATTAATAGATACTTAAATAATCTTATTAGAGATCAGGTAGATTCTCATGACTAGAATGATGTTGAGTGATAGGTGGTCATAGAATAAATCATGGCACAAGTGAGGTGGTCAATTTTGGAGAGGAGTCCCAAGAGAGATACTTGATTATTGAGACTAATGTGTTGTGTATCATGATCATATTTTCCTTATTATGGATGAATCATGGGAGTTTGATTCAAGTTTTAATGGTACAAATAAGTTATTCATGGTACCGTTTAAATTGTATATTTGTGCGCAACCACGTGTGATTTGATGACCGATGATTATAAAAAAATTCTATGAGAATGGGTTCCTAGGATATGTTATAAAATGAGGAATATAACACTGTGGTGTAAGAGAAATTGATAATAAATTGAATTCCCTTAAACTTTTTATTCATGGATGGACCCTAACACACATTGTTAGGAAATATGGGGTCAGGAGTTGGTTAAAATAAAGTAGATGTTATTTTGATGTGAGTGTGTATCAATGAGAGAGATAGATTCTTATTAATGGAATCACATGGTACTCCAAATTTAGAGATGATCATGCTCTATATATTTACATCGTTATGATTACACTAAGTGAGTGTCATCTATACAATGATCTAAAAAACTATTTAAATGTCTTTTCATGTTTGAAAAAAGGAACTTGTTGAGGTTTTTCTCAAGGAGAGGTATAAGGTGATCCATATGGAAGAGAGTGAAATGTTGGCTATTTGGTAGTGGTGAACCTAATTATGAGATGATTTTTTGAGTTTTCTATGAAAAATATTCTCAGGAAGTAGTATTGTGAGATGCTATAATGTTACAGGTTGACACTTGAGATGAGTAGTTTTGGCCACACCGGTCATTTTGTTTGGTTATGGATAGAGCATGGGCCTTTAAGATTGGTCATGGTGATGAGGTGATGATAAGGGAATTACTATGGCGAGGAGTACTATATTAGTCATCGTAGAATACCATTAGTTATGGGAGAGTTGTATATGTTTTGGGACCATTCATTATACAATTAAGATAAAACCATTTCCCAAATGATTGGGATGAGAGCACGGTAATGGTTTAAAGACCAAGGATCTTTAGGGAGAGAAGGGTTATAGTGGGGATATTTTAAGGACCCATGTTTTTCTTGATTGTGAGATAGAGTATAAATTTTAAATTTTGTCTTTGGATGCTTGTGAGTGGTAAAATATTCATTTTGACCTTGAATATTATCTCAGATAATATTTTTTGACCACTCCATTAATATTGAAATAGGATGTTAACCCTAGGACATGAGTTTTTTAGAAATCAGGGCTATTCAAATTGTCTCACCCTATATTTTAGATATTTTAATTAGTTAATTATTTAAATATAGTTTGATTTGATTTGTAGTTTTAATAAGTTTCCAAGAGATGTAGGGTGAAAATTTATTTTTTATGGTCTTAAAGGGGAAAACGGTTATCCAACATGGTTTGAAAAATCATGCAAAAACTATGCAATTGGTTTAGACTTGGTACAAGGACATTTGACACAGCTTGAACAATGTTTATAAAACCATGTGGGCTTTTAGTAGAAACTGTGCGCAATGGTTTTGGGGGACCGATATGAGTGGAACTATTTTTCCATGGTTTGTTAAACTATGAGGGTAAACCATGTACTGTGGTTAGAATTAAAATTTTTATTTTATTTGTTTTTTATTTTTCCTTTTTCTTTTCCTTTCTCCATTTTATTTATTTTTCTAATTTCCTCCCATCTTCCTCACATGACCACCCTCACCATGAGCTCCCCTCCCCTCCGGTGACCTCCCTACTACAGACCCCCTTGGCTGAGCCCTCCTCCCTCAGCCTCTCTTTTACTCACACAATATTCACCGGGCCGAACCCTTCTCCAGACTGCACTTCCCACTCATGACCCCTACTCTTCACATGGAAGTTCATCACATTTTCATGGTCATTTAGGGATAAATATCCATTATAAAATCTCCTCCTCTCATTATTTATTATTTTTCTTGATTTCATCCTCCTTTTTCTATGATTTGGTTGGGATAAACCCTAGGTTTAAGGTTTAACCTGATTTTTATGGTTTCTTTACTCTTTAGGGTTCTTGGGTCCCACTGAGGACTATTCTAGCCACAGTTTTCAAAGGTGAAATGTTCTCCACCAAATCTAGGTAGGTATTCATTTTATTTCCTTTGGATATCTATTTTTAATTAGTTATTTTGTAATTTTTTTCTTCTCATATTTTAACATTGTGTCATGGACCTAATTGAGTTGGATTTGAGATTTTTTTATTGAAGGCAACTAGAATGTGTATACATAGGTAATCATATATATATATATACTCTTTATACATATTACGTCATGGAGATGTTAATATGTACATTAGGTCAAAGGATGTATATATATGTGAAGGTGTATATGTGTGTAAGTGTGAAGTGGTTTCGGGTTGGAATCATCAAAAGTAGCATGATTGACGTAGGTCACATTTGTCTGAGAATTTAAATAGAAAAATATAATTGATTGGTTTTTTTGTTGTGTGATTTCAATACGTTATAAAGTTAGTAAATTATGAAAGGTTTTTTGTTGAATGATGTTGAATTATTTTCTGATTCTTAGCTCATTTCCCATTTTTCACTATGATTTTTTCTTATTAAAACATGTTTCTAGGTTGGTTTTGAAAGGATAGGTATCTTGAGTTCTTGATTGGGTTTTCAAATGATTTATACTGAGTAAATTGGAAATATCCAAAAATGTATTGGCATGTTGACCAATTTTCTCTAAAAGTTTAATAACATGTTTTTGATTATCCAAAGATCTTTAAAATGAATTTTCAAATGGTAAAATGATTTTTTTTCAAATTATGGGGCCCAGTTGGTACCTTTGAATGTTTTCTTAGAAAGAAGGAACCTCCAGGGATACTCCCCACTATAGGGGGAATTCTCATGGATGGTGTTGGGAGGAGGTCTTAACATGTGCGATGGATTTTCATGACATAGATGTAGTTATGATTACTTCCACATCTACAACCTTTTCTAAATCCATGGGATCTTAGGCATCATAGTGAGAGTTGAGAGATGGTTTATATTTATTATAAATTAGACGTACTATATCCCCATGGAGTATCCATTTGGGTTATCCCATCAGTTAGGATATTAGAGAGCATCTGGGTTGGTTATTGACTTTGGATTGCATCGATAGGCCAAAAGATGGTTCTGAACTGAGTACGTATAGGGTCTCTTCACTTGGTGTCGAGGTATATCCCATGATAAATTTTTTAGACGTATTTCACTCTCACTCATTCTGTGATTTTTTCAAAAAATCATTTTAATTATTATGTTTCACCTTGAAACTCTTATTTTATCTCATGTCAACATGTATTCATTTACCCTATGTTTTGGTAGCACTTGTGATATTTTTTTCACTACTTTTCACTAAAATGTTTCTTCTTTGCATGTTTCTTATTTAAATGGGGTATTGGAAATTATTATTATTTAGAAATTTTTTTATGATAAAATAAAGGAAAATTGTTCTTTTTAATTATTATATGATTACTTATTTTTAAAAGTAAATGAAAAAATTATTTTAAATATATGTGTTTCAAAACAGCATGAAATGGTTTTATTTTTTATTAAAGGTAAGGCATGGGGAATTTTTTCTTTGGAATTCATACTAAACATATCCATGCTAATGCCTAATTTATTTATATTTTTTAGTTCCATGTATCTGAAATATAGTTCTCTCTTGGAGCTAGCATGGTTCTTTGGTTGGTGGCGATCGACGAGGTCACTTGGAGACTTTTGAGCTATTTATTTCTATATCTTTTACACTTCCAGTGTTCATTTTATTCATGTTGTGTATATTTATTTATCTATTATTTATGGGATAAATAATTCCTAATTGATATATTCTTGATTATCGACACTATTTTCTAGCCTGGGAGGATTAGGAACACCTCTCGGGCCTTATTGCTGGATGTCTTGGGTGACCGGTTCAGTGTTGTCCCAGGTTGGTTCATGACACAAATTTTTACAGATTAATTAAAATTTGATAATTAATTAATTAAATATTAATTTATTAGTTTTCATTCATTCAAATATTTATTTTGAGTGAAGTATCATATTGATATTCCTTCTCCATTGTTGAGTCTATAATGGGTATTTTTACCTATGTGGGGCAAAAAAATCACGTTGGGCACTGAGGTCGGGGCTGAGCCCCTTATTATTTTTCTTTTCTTTTATTCCTTTTCACTTTATAGTTTTCTTTACTATCCCCCTTAGGATTCTTTCATATGCCCCCTATGGGATATTTTAACTACATACTAGAGAGAAAAGGTAGAGGGAGAGAGAGAGAGAGAGAAAGATGAATGGAGGGAGGTGAGCCACAAAGCTGGGGAGGAGCGAGATCATCGTGTGACTGCAGCGAACTGTGGATATAATTGAATATTTGGAGGATTCTACTCAAAGGTAGTATGTTTTTATTTTTATTCCATAAATTCACATATATTTACCACATTATAGTTTGATGTCATTTTTATGACTACGAAGGACCCCCCTGGGGTCGATCTATGCTTAACAAGAAGAAAAATGGGGTTTCAGGTCTATTATAGGGTCTCCATTTGGGAAATCCTGATCACATAGTGTGTAGTTTAGGAACATACATTTTGTTTTATTTCTATCTGGGGAAGTTGAATTTTTGGAATTACACTCTATTTACTTGGAGCACACATCATGTAGTGGTACTTAGCCATGTTGCCAAGTACATGGGAAGATGAAAATTTTAAAACTACATGCCATGTACTAGAGGGTATACACTGTGTAGTCTTAATCTTTTATGAAGCCATGTATAGGGCCAGAAAACCCATATAGGTGGACATGGACATGTAGGGTACACAACCAGGCCCCATGCCGGCTGAACTCTTTATAGAAGTACAAGACCTGGACGAAACACATGGCTAGACCATGTGAGGTACACAGGAAGGTACCCAATGTATGGAACAAATTGTGTACATTTTTTTCATACTGTGTACATGGGTTTTACATTCCATGTTCAGATGAAACAGATTCCCATGTAGGAATTTGAGAGTACATTCCATGTACTTGGGTATACACACAGTGTACTTCTCATTTGCTACCCTTTCAAGGGATTTTCATGCTTTACACCCCAAAGTCAAAATTTAACATATGAGTAGTCCATCATGAGAATTTTCATTGATATAGATCATGATGGTTAAATCATTTATGTAATTTGAGGAATCCTAAAAGGTGTTTGGGAGTGAAAAATCTGTAAAATATAGGTTATTATTCTAGTAATTAAATTATATTATCTCTTAAGAGTGATACTTGAGATGAGGACCAACTAAGGGTCATAATAATTATTGGTGGACATAAAACATGATCAAAATTTTCCTCTACAAGAGTATATTTATAAAATCTCTTGTTAGTGGGACTGATATGTGACTTGATGAGATAGATTAGTTAGGAATCCACACTAACCTATAGTGAGACCTTGATTTGAGATTGATCGTGAGTCATCTTCTTAAACCAATGTTTATGTGGACTTTTCCCATGAAGTCATCTCCCTTATGAGGTGTTCCCCTTTTGTCTTGTGATGTTTTGATATGTAAGGAATGATGTTCTAGGATGTGTTTACCCTAAGAGACTAGACTATGAATTCAGACCCCCTATAGGATGCCTCTATTTCCTTAAACATTTTGAGGATCCCATGTAGGTTGCCTCCACTAACTATTTACAAGGATCCGAAGAGGGATTCATTTTCTACATATGAACTAATAGGATACCAAGTTGGATTTCTATCTATTTTTTTAACTTGAGGTAACTAGTGGGTGCACCAATGTATGACTGACCCTAATAAAGTGTGTAATGAGTTTGGGTAGAGATGGTAGTGGGTGTCACCTAGAATTCATTCCAGACATGTAAGCATGAGAGGCTGTGGAAGTAGTGGTGGGTTTAGGAATTCAAACACCCTAACTATTTTATTATTACATTCACATGGTTTATATTGATAAAATTATGATTTACAACGGTGATTCTTAGTATTTGGCCAATGATCCTAACATGATGCAATTAATAAAAGGGATTCATAGAGGTACTTCTGGGGATCCATCTTCTGAGCCCTCTTGATTTAATATTAACTTATAGGCATGAACATATGTACATCTTGGAATCAAGATTTTGAGCCTTACAGGATTGGATGTTAGACATGAAACTCATCATCATTTTTATGGAATTGTTGGACATGAGGCTTCACACCCATCTTGATATGTTATAAAATATGGATAATGATATCCTTAAGTGATGCCTAGGATGCTTCCTAGGGTTGGGTGGGTTCACCATACTATACTCCATAATTTCTTGGGAGATGGACATTGATCTGTTTAGTTAATTGGTCGTGAGTTATTACATCATACTAGGAGAGAATTCCTTATGTATCACAAAAGGGTCACACCCCTTAGGGATTATTCGAGTTGTAATATCATGATTGCCTATGGACCAAGAATGAAGAAACATATATTGGACTATATTTTCATGGCCTGAGTGGTATGACATCCAACTCAATTACATATTTATATGATGTCTAAATATTACCTGAAATAATTTATTACAGTGATTGGAGGAGGGTATAGGTGATCCCAAGGCAATGAATTTTATCCCCCTCGGGAGACATTTATCGCTCAAAGACATTTCTAGCATTTGATAAAGTAGGTATTGTCAATCAAGATTAAAGACCTACGGCTTGAATTGATTATACAAGGCTTGAGTGGTAAGAAATAAAACTCAATGCCTTATTAACAGGATGTCTAGTCACTTTAGATCATAGACCCAAGGAAGGATTATGATTTTAATTGATTTCATTTTATTCCAGTTGTTTTTTGGATAGGCTGAGCATATTGCATGAGCAAGAACTTATGACATTATATTATATTTTAACCATTATGGTTGGCCTATTGTTATTTTTTCTCACCCCTTATATGCGCACCTCGGTGTGTATATTAACTTAAGTAGTATTTCAGGTTAAGCATGGATGTATGATGGATTGGACTGAGGCCAAGTGTTTCATGATTGAGTGGATCTGCTAATGTATATTCTTATGATCAGGATAGAGAATATCCATAGTTTCAAAGAGACCATGCATGTGGTTCATCATAGATTTAGTAGAAAAGCGTTTTACTTTTCTTTACATTTCTTTTATTTAATCCTGTATACGTGATCAGCCTAGTGGGAAGTCAGTGTTGTACGTTTTACATGTCTATTCAAGATTTTACTACATTTCATATAATATTATATCATCATTCTGTTTATTTCTATTATACTCTATTTATTTTCTATTATGGATGATGTTTGGTTATTTTTTCTAATTGATTACTTTGATATGATGGAATAGTATCCCCATAGACACACCCAAGTACCTCACCGCTAGTTTGATGCCTCTAGAGTACATGGAGGTTCACTTAATTACCTATTTACAACCAATTCATGTAATGTATATAGAGTGAACCAAGCTAGTATGTGAGATCAATTTACTTATAGTCGATCACATGTGTAGGTTTGGGAAAATACCAATGAAACGAAAAAACATTGAACACATCATGGATAACTTGGTAACTTAAAGAAAGATCCAAATGGTAATCCACAAATACAATATGCTATGTAATCTATAATGGTACCAAAAACATTGGTTATATCTTCCCTTGCTTGTAATAATGGCCATTTTCTAACTAAGGCAACACCTGTAAAAAAATTCGATTGTATATACAAAAATCCAATGGTTGTATCCTTTGGTAAAAATACGATCACTACCTACTCTGAGCTATAACCAACTACTTCCTAATCTACTACACTCTCTTAGAGGTCTCCTTCACCATACTCATTCTAATAAAAGCCGTGTCACCCACCCTGTTCCAACATAGTGGTGAGCAGAATGACCAAACATGAAGCACCTCAAATGGTTCCATCTGAATAAAATCCTAAAAACTATTTTTGAAAGAAAACTTTACCAAGGATATGTTCTCATCCCATGATCCAACAAAGTCTAAGACTCATTCATGAAGGATATCCTCAAGTATCCAAATCATCATATCCAAATTTCCATTGGTCTATTGTTGATATTCCATACTTAGTTTCAATCGAGTACCCAAATACTTCTATAAACCCTACAAAAATTGTGATGAGAAACATGCGTATCTATATGAAAAAATGATTGAACGAAATCCATGTAGTTGTACAATATACTATATATATATATATATATATATATCTTTCGCAATGCATCTACTGAAAGGGTCTCTCTAATTGGTAAGAGATGAGCCACTTTTTTCAGACGATTGACTATCACCCAAACAACCTCACAACTGCTCGATGTCCTAGGAAACATAATAAATTCAATCATAAATTCATCCCACTTCCATAGTGGCATGGGAAGTAGTTGTAAAAAATCACCTGTATGTCTATGATCGACTTTTATTATTTGGTAGGTAAGTCATCATGAAATAAAACCTGAAACATCCCTTCTCATACTTAGCCACCAAAACTAACATAGGATGTCATGATACATCATTTTCGACCCTGGGTACACTTCCCTCTTTGAAGAATGAGAGTCTCTCACCATATTCTCTCTTAAGGGAATTGGCACACCTACCCTCCCATGAATACAAATCTTATTCTATTCATATATGGACCATATCAAGATAGAATCACCCCCACAAAGAGTTCCCATATCACTATAGACTAAAGAAAAAACTTTTAGATAACCTTTTCCCAGTCCCCTAAATAAGATGTGATAACCAAGGGAGCACATGTAATAACTCCATAATCCTCTGATACATCCACTGGATACTCATCCATCAAACTCATTAGTTTCCACCCTTCCCATGAAGTCCCTCTCTCCAATATCATATATGTACAACATAATCCTACTAAGAGAATCTACAAAAACATCACCTTTCCATATATTATAGTATATATCAAATTAGAATGTTTATAGATACTCCACCAAAAAACTTTATATCAAATTTATATCTAATAGAATGAAGATGTATCACAATATATTTTGGTCTGTGTATACATGAATCTCTCACCAAAGAGATAATATCTCCAACACTTCATATAATAGACCAAAATTGATAACTCTAAGTCATTAGGAGGTTAGTTCCACTCATGTAATCACAACTAATGTGATCCATAAACTACTACCTAGTCCCTCTACATCATCATATATCCTAAAAAAATTCTTATGGCATTGGAATAAATTAAATACCCAATCCCAAGCTTTTGGAAATGTCAGAATCAGAGCCATCATCAATATCCCATTTATCTTAAGGAAAACCTATTCACACTAATCACTCCACTCAGACTTCACCCCATTTTTGGCCAGCTCTATCATCAGTTCTACCAAAAAGAAGAATTCCTAGAAGAAATAGTTGTATTACCCTAAAAGCCTAAAGAAACTCTTGTTCTTTAACATATTTCTAGGATGATCCAAGGAATTATAACCTATATCATCTCTGGTTCCACTGAAATTATTGCCTCAGATATCATATGGAAAAGGAAATGTACCTCCTAAATCCATAAGTGACAGTTCAAAATTTTGGAATAAATATAATGTACTCAAAGTGTACTTAATACAATCTCAGGTGCCTAACATGTATATATGAAGTTTTGGAATATATCAGGATATAAACAATGAATACAACGATGATGGAGTCACAATATAGATGGAAAATCATGTTTGTGAGAACAATGAACATCAGTGTATAATCTTTCAACCCAAAAGGCATACCAAGATAATTATGTAGTATATATCTACTCCTAAAAATTGTCTTGGGAATATCCTATTTTATGACCCGTAGCTGATGGTAGCCCGAATGGAGACCAATCTTGGAAAACCATTTAAATCCCAATAAACAATAAAAAAGATCATCAATCATGGTTAAAGGTCATTTTTTCTTCAT
This sequence comes from Viscum album, assembly GCA_963277665.1. NCBI lineage: Eukaryota > Viridiplantae > Streptophyta > Magnoliopsida > Santalales > Viscaceae > Viscum > Viscum album. Next base: position 603,610,365 of record OY728148.1, read on the forward strand.
CTTTACCTAATTCAGATTCTTATAGTCTATTAAGAGTCATAAAATATTGTTTTCCTTCTTAAAAAACATCACTAAGGGACCCCAAGTATTGTGCTCAGTCAGATAAATTCCTTTGCCTCCAAATCCTCTAACTGCACCTTCAACTCTTTCAACTTAGTTCATTCCATACAATAAGGAGGAATCAATATCAGCTGTACCATAGGAAAATGATCAATATCAATATCAATAAAACTATCCATTGGAATACTTGATAAGTAATATACTAAGACATCCTAATAACAATCCACCACTAAAGGAAAGATAGATGGGGATACTGCTAATTCCAATGTAAGATCCCAGCCGACTACTTGTGTCGTGATCACTCTAACCTGACTCAAGTCTAGTTCCATCCCACCTACTCATATAACCCACTCAATAGTAAAAATCATCCTCTCTCTTGTATTCATGGTGAAAGATACATGTCTCTGGTAGTAGTCTACATGTGCTCCATAACTGGTCAAATGGCCCATTCTGAATATCACATCAAAACTAGACATTTATAAGATCATGATGTCTCATAAATGTTCACAGTCGATAATAACTACATGAAAATCCAGACATATCTAGAGATGTTTAACCTTTTTTACCAAATACTTGTTAATAGAGAGTAACTCAAAAGAAAGAATTATAGGTAAATCAAGGACAACAATAACTTGATCAGATATAAAAGAAAAGGAAGATAATGTATAAAACAAAGTAGTTTATAGTGTTTAGGTAATCATGAATGTACCTCTAACTATAGAAGGTCCATCTCTATTGGTGTTTGGAACCTTATCCATCACAAAAATTCTGCTTGTATCTAGAGAATGACTTGCCTGAGTCACCAACTTTGTGTATCCTAGGCCTGTTACTGAGGACCCCTTCCTATAATCTAACCAGTGATCCTCAAACATGGATGTGAATTCATAGAAAAAAGTGCTAAAGAGGACCCATATTTTCATATTTGTTTCATGTATCAGGTGGCCTCACACATGATGTACTAAATCACCCCTTCTATCCATAGTTGAAGCACCTAGTTTACCCTCCTCCTATAAAGGGAGTAAAAGAACCCTTATTCAGATCAACCTATCTTCCACCTTAATGTATCTACCCTAATTTCCTATTACACTATCATAATAGGCACAAGAAGTTGCATTGGGATGTATGATATTAATCACATTATATATTTGAAGAATATGTAAGAGTTTTTCCTCCTTTATCCCCTTCTCAAAATTCTGCGTCTTGTGAAGCACCTGAACATACATCATTAGGTTAATTCCTCTAACCTGATGTTTAAGCACTAAATAAATTGTAATCTTAAACTTCTTAGCATTCTTCACCTCATTCATAGCCAAAATAGGATCAAAATGAATTAACTCCATAATGATATTTGAGTATGAAAAAACATACGTCGTTCCCTATTGAATTTATATAAACTCCTAAGCTTGGTTAATCATCAATGTTTTAGGGAAGAACTTCTCAAAGAACTACTCTTTGGAGGCATCCCATGTAATACCTTCACTCATGTATGCTTGACCCATGATTCCCCACATCATCCTTGAAGGTCCTTGTAGAATTAAGGCCACCAGATTCACCTTCCTATCACTAGAATTCTCAAATAAGTCAGAGATTCCCTTAATAATATAAATCGAGTCCTCAACATCCTAATGATCACCAATTCCCTAGAATTTTGGTTGATGATGGAGTTGAAAATCATAGGCTTAGTCGACTATCGTCCTCCATACCCCTCCACCCTGAGTAGATTCAATCCTTATGACTCTACTCAAGGGTGGGTTTTTTTACGAGAACCACAAGAGAAGGTGGGGGGTATAATTAGGTGAATCTCCTTATATAGCCTATAGTGGGACATGAACTTCATACTTTGCCTGAATTTTAAGGAATCTCCATGGGGATATTTTTTTCTTCTAAAAACCCAACGAATGTTTATAGTGCCTATAACAAATTTCTTATAAGAACAACTTAAACAGTTTAAAGGAAAAGAAAATGGATTCCTACCAGAAGAGATATCCTAGGAGATACCCACAGACAAGGTATAACCCTACAAGTTCTACCATAAGATCAAGCCTGGTCCTTTATACCTGAATATTAGTCACAATTATATATATATATATAACATAAAAACATGATCAAGTTTAATTAACTAATGACAACAAATATATAATCCCAACATAGAACATATATATAATAGAAATAAAGTAACACAAATCAAATAATTAAATTAAATAACAATCATGTAATAGTAAAAAATTATATATATGACATGTGACCCTATATTCCGACTCATGATGCATGCATTCATCCAAATACCATAAAACCATAACAATAATATCATCAATAGTAACTCAAAGGTTGATTACACATGAGTCAGTTAGGAACATGGTAACTCCCTTAACTGAGTTCCACATAGCTTATATCCTTTTTACCATAACTCTAAAAAAAGAAAATAAACCTTAGGCATCTGATACCATTTTGTAACACCTTGATCCAAATCAAAGAGTTTGAGCTAAAGTTCCACATAACCTCATACCCACCTCTCCGTATGAAATAGACAGCTGGCTTATGGAGAGGGTCTAAAGTTACATGGGCAGACTATTATTGGGAGACAGAGGAAAATCAAGTGGTACTTCATTTGTTAGACCCAACAGAAATACCCGACAAGCACCACGTACATCAAAAAAATGCTTATATGATTTACTCATCCTATTTAGTGGAAATATCCACATTGTTATTAGACATGGGTTTTCCCAATAACCTCCACCACAGAAGTCATTCACTAGAACTATGATGAGAGCCAACCAAATCACCAAAAAAACATCACAAACACACTTCAAACATACAAACAATAATTTAATCAAGAAAACAAGATTTATGTGGTTCAAAAAAATTATTACATCCATATAATAACACTATAAACATATTTCATTAAGGAGATAAATGAGAAAAACCACTCACTCCCCCACTATTTACAAAGTCTTAAACAATTCTATCAGAAACTTACACTTTTCACTAACCTCCAAGATTCATGGTTAACCATTCATTGACATTTGAAACTATTGATACACCATTGAACCATCCATTGGAATCTTCATTAGTTGGTCACTAGAAAACATCCAATGTGATTAATTTCCATCCTTGATGAACACCATCTGTGAGAAATTCTTATGACAATATCCATCTAATCACCACTATCTGATGATATCGAAGTCTCAATACTAGATTCCTCTATATGGTATTATTTGTTTGATGACTCTATCCTATGAAGGACTATTCAGTGACCTTCTTTCCCACCTACTTTCATACTGATCAACTAAAAACATCTATCCAGCATGATTGATGATCTTGGTCTAATCATCTTGATCCACTGAACTCCATCTAGAAAACTCTATCTGTGGAAAGCATGAATAAATTTCCACAAAACCCCACAATACCCCTTGGAATTTTCTTTTGGATTTCATCTTTTGTTGAACCATACATCTAAGATCATCCTCTATATGACACATGAAATATTCTCCACTTTGTTCAATCAGATGAGTCTAATTGAGGAAAAATGTTGCCTCAAACATTATTTAATGATCACCTTGTAAACATATCCACAAGATTATACTTCCCAAAAACCTTCTGAAGCTCTAACACTTTATTGTCCAGTCGACATAAAATAAAGTGACATTTTAGGTCAATCTATTTTTTCTTGTATGAAACACTGGGTTGTGAGCAAGATGAAAAGTACTTTAACTATAACACCCCAAACATTTTATGGTATAATTCTCTTAAACACATTCTATTCATAACCAATATTTCATAAAGCATTGTGTTCCTTTGAAACAACACTTGGTAATTTAGGAGAGATTCATAACCTATCCATTAAACATAAATTTTCCACTTTTGTGTTTGGAATTTCAAAAAATGATCATCTAGAGTTGTGACCAATAAGTCATTTGAAGACTGATAGAACCAACCTGATTCTTGATGAATAGTAACATGCCCTTTTGAATAGAAATATGAATATTAATATGAACCTTATTAATATTAAATAATGATAATATTTAATTTACTTAATGTAATAAGATAATGAGATCTTAATTAATTTTTCAATGTGATATAAAACTAATTATACCTCTAAAATTGTTATTTTTCAAATTAGTTATGATTTTATTTAAAAATTAAATTAAAAATACTTAGTAAATTATTTTAAATAAATGGAATTCATTTTTGAACTCTACACATCGAAAAATGGTTAGGGTGAATTTTTGGGAATTTTCTAAAATACTTGAATTTTTCGTGAATAGTAAAAATACAGTTTTGAGTTTTCGGTAGTTTAATGAAATCATAATGATATAATAATTAATATAAAAGGCTGTAGACTTTTTTATAGTAACATATAAAATTAGGTATCCCAACTGGATGAAAACATGGGAATATACCATGGGAAATCCCATGGTTTTGCAAAAACCACTAATGAGGTGTCCCTTTTAATTAATAAAAAACTCCCTCTTAATTACTATAAAGACCCACTCACCCCCTTCGTTTTATTTCATTAAAAACTCATTATCCTCAAGGATCTGGTAGTATTACCTCCCTTGGAGTCCTAAAAAGGTGTCCTAAAACCCCCAAGGTCCCAACCATCATGTTTTGGGAGTTACACTTCAAGGTAATAGAATCAACCACCCTTCTCTTTTCTTAAAGATTTAATTTATGTTTTATCTTTTATTTTCAATTTTATTATGTTGGGATATGAAATTATATATTACCTTTACTTACCATATTATTTATGAGTGATTATATACCCTATTTCTCTCATCAAACTATTTTATAAAATTTTAAGTGATGTCGTTATGTTGGCGAATTTTCATGAGAGATTTATCAAATTTTGTTCTATTTTGAGTTCATATTTTTATACTTATTTCCTCATATACCATCATAAAAATTATATGAAAATTACAGTACCTTAAATGAACTGGAATTGTATTATTCTAATGGAATATTTCATCATCATCTCTCTTTCCCCCTCCTCTTATACTAAAAAAAATGAAAACACCATCCGAGATGTGTTAATTTATCACATTATTGGACGACAGGCTCTCAATTTTCATTACAATCTTCAATTCTGGTCATCAAAATAATTTTTGTGTTTTAAAGAAATAATAATATATTTATTTCATCTCATTAATGTTATATAATCCCTACACACTCATAATATAGAATAATAATACAAAACAAGTTCATTGTGCACAAAACTGCCAAGCTAAATCCAAGCGTTTATCAAAAACTTTTAACTAATGATTCATACAGAAGTATATAACCTAGAACCATTATAAGATCATTTATATATTTATAATTTCACTAAAAATATATATGAACAATTATGGTTGTTTATCCACATTTCAAATGAAATTTCATTCGTGAATACAAGTAAATGAATCATGAAAATGAAAGAGGAAAATGCTTCCAAAATAATGAAATTGAACCTCTTAAACCTATAAAAAGGGCCATGAATGAACCTAATAAAGTTATAATAAATCAATTACATGTATATGAGGTTATGTAATTATTAATTCATGAAGCTAAATTTATTTATTCAGGTCATTAAATCAAATGAAGAACACACTCGATCATAAGTTAAGGGGTTTCTCATCTCACTTTTAATTCCGTGAGATTTCCATTGTTCTCCACTTATATATTATATGTGGTGTATCTGTACTAACATTTGATATATAATATCATGATTCTCTTTATATTCATAGTATTCTATGATTAATTTAGTGATTATTGATTTTTGGTCATACGATTCAATTGATTACAATATGGTATGTAACTTTGTCTGAATTTCCATTTCATTGTGACCCACTTGGTATTGTGCACCGAATATTTATTATGTGGTGTATCAACTTCCCATTTGAGATCATATTTCATTTGAAATTATAATTCTGGTAAATATTCATTTTCTTGTATCATGGATATTACTGTTTCCTTAAGATGTATACCATTTCACATATGGTGTTAATTTGGAAAGATGTTTTAACTAAGGAAATATTGATAAATCTGTATTCTCTAGTCTATTAAAATATTGGGAAGGTAGATTAAACATGTATTAAATCTTTGTATAAATAATTATTGGGGATCTCAGTGGCGGCTATGTCCCTCTATAGCCCCGCGATGCATCAACAGATCTCATGAGACAAATCAGTTGGAGACAAACCCTTCAAGTTTGTTTCAAAAAATATAAGATGGGTTTCTACCCACAAAACTAAACCATTTTAATGGTATTATTGTATCTAGTTCTAGATAAATGAAATCTAATTAATAATAATTTTCTTTATTCATTATCAGTTATTACTATCCATTAGGTTTTCACTATGAAGAAATCTATGGATGTTGTTACATTCTCAGTTTATTAATGGCGTGAGTTTTTCATTTAATCACCATGCCATATTGATTATGTCAAATTTTTTATGATTCACTTATTATTTAATTCATTATTCTTCTATTTTTAACCCTTAATGAGCATTTTAGATCACCCCTTTCATTGTTTACCTTGAACAGGTGATGAATTGGAGATCATTTATTGAGTTCCTATGGATACAGATTTTAGTTTTTCTTATGTATTGTATTGTGTAACTTTTTCAAATGTAATTTGAGTTACATATATGTATCTTATATCGTCAATAATACTAAAATAATCATTTATTTGGTATTTTCATTCCTTCTAACCATGCCAATATAAAAAGTAATGTACTGGATCTAGTCTAGAGGGGTCAGGGCATTACAGTTGGTATCAAATGATGTTTAGTAGAAAACTTAGAAACTAGAGTAGGAAGCGTTTAGTAGGGAAAAAATCACTAAGGTATTATTTGAGGATAAATGTACAATAATTTCCTGGTATTTTGGTAAGGAATAGACTATGTGGATCTTTCTAGAAAATACATCCTTTTCTGGATACAAACAGGTAGAGTTGGCTGTGGAACAGACGTACCTCGTAGTGAAAACTCCTACAAGGAGTTTTGGGCTTGAACTTGGGTATCCAAGTACAGGACAATGGGCCTTGATAAACTATTAGTGTTGACACTCCTGGGGGATATGCTTAGGATAATTAAAATTTTCTTTACAAGCCATTATGAAGGATTTTAATGTAAATTTTTCCTCAGAGAAACCATGATTATGAGAATAGTTATGCGTAGAATTTTAATCTATGTTATATTCTTTTATATTTGATATTAATAACCTAATATAGTGTATGCCTTTATTTAGAAATGGAGACTAATGGAATAAGGTGAATCAATACTCTTAGGAAATGTAGAGATCTCCCCACTGATCAAGTCACCACAGGCAATGTTGAAGCTGATCATATCATAACCATATTGGGACAACGTACTCAAGTTGTAACGAATAACCATTCCACACCTGTTTTGGATCGTTTCGTGTGGCAGAAGACCCCATCTTTCAGCAGGACTACTAATCCAGTGGTTTCTGAGAAATGGATCAAGTCCATTGAAAAGATATTCATTGAATTAAGATGAAATGAATATGAAAAGGTAGTACTGACAGTATATTGTCTCAAGGGAAACATTGATCAATGGTGGTCCTTAACTTAGAATACCATAGGTAAGAAGAAATAGAAGATATGGAATGGAGGACTTATAAGGAAATATTCTTTGAAACATGTTTCCCTCGTGATCAATGAAATTAAATGAAGAGTAAATTACTGGGCTTAAAGAAAAGGGAAGAAGACAATGTTGCAGAGTATGAGGCTACCTTCACAAGGCTAGATAGGTATGCCTTAGATTATGCACGTGACTCGACAAACAAGATTGATCATTTATTTGAAGGTATTAAGCCAAGTCATAGAAGGGAACTAGCTTCTCAAACATTTTCATCATATGATGAGATTGTATCAAGTGACATCAAAACATATAAGGAATTTCTGAGATAAAATTTGTTCAAGGGAAACCAAGATAAAAAGCGGTACTCTGATATCCCAGGGAAAGGTGAAGCACCAAAGAAGAAAAAGGGAATGAAGAAATTCCCATTATGCTAGAACTATGGAATGAATTATCTCGATAAATACTTGAAAGGCATAGGAGTCCGCTATAAGTGTGGAGAAAAGGTTCATCTATCTAATGAATACCAGGGGAAGAAACAATTTGATGATGTTCAATGGTACAATTGTAGAGAGATGGGAGACTATGCAAATGAGTGTCCAAAGTTCCAAGGAAACATGCATCATAAAAGGAAAAGAGTTAAATGGAGAGCATATGCGATTACTACCACGGAATTTGATGTTTTTAATGATGTGGTGGCTGGTACTTTAACTGTTTCCTCAAAAATAGCCAACACTTTATTTTATTCTTGATCATCACATTCATTTATATCTTCCCAGTTTTCCAAGAAAATTAGACATGGACAATTTGATTTAATAAAGGCGTTATCAGTCAAAATTCCTAGGGGATGCATCATTGCGACAAAGGCTTGTCAAATAGTCCCCCACATGACACATAAACATTATTTAGTTGATATACTTATCATCATACCAATAACTGAATTTGATATAATTCTTGGTATGAATTGGGTGTCAATCTATGATGCAAATATTTATTGCAAGAAGAAGAAAGTTATAATTTTTGAAAATGATGTATAATCTCTTATCTTTAGAGTAGAGACATCACCATCTGATTCTTATCTAGACCCACCCCCAGTAGCTCCATTGAATGAAATTCTTAGAGATGAAGAGAACCCAATATCTATGGGTGAGGAATGAAATTTTCATATTAACGATATGCATATAGTGCAATAATACATTGATGTATTTCCATAAGATTTACCTGGACATCCTCCAGAGTGGGAAATTGAGTTTTCATTGAATTAATTCTTAGTGGAATACCTACATCAAATACCCCCTATAGAATGGCCACTTTGGAGTTAGTGGAGCTAACGAAAAAACTAGAGTTTAGTGACAAATAATTTATTCGACCTAGAATTTGTCCATGGGAAGCCCCGATCCTATTTTTCAAGAAGAAATATGGATCCATGAGGCTATAAATTGATTATAGGGAAATCAATTATATTAAAATAATGAATAAGTATCCTCTACCTCAGATTGATGATTTATTTGATCAACTTCATGGAGCTCAATACTTTTTGAAGATTTACCTTCGATCTAGATATCTTCAGCTGCGTTTGAGGAAGGAAGATATTCTTAAGATAACATTTTGAACCAGGTATGGGAATTATGAGTTTACAGTGATGCCTTTCAGACTGACTAATACACCCTATATTTTCATGGATTTAATAAATAGAGTTTTCAAGTAATATCTTGATAACTTTTTGTGGTATTAATCGACGATATCCTGGTATATTAAATAATCTAGGAAGACCATGAGGATCACTTGTGGATTATTCTGAAAACTCTTAGAATAAATGAATTATATGGGAAGTTTAGAAAGTGTGAATTCTGGCTTCAATTAGTATATTTTCTATGAAATATTGTCTCTAAGGATGGAATCCTAGTCGATCCTACAAAAAAAATGTAATCCAAGATTGGCCAATGCCAACAAACATAACTGAGGTACACCATTTTATTGGATTAGCAGGTTACTATCAGCATTTTTTCAGAATTTTTCCCGAATGGCTAACACACTAACAAAGATCACACGTAAAAGAGTAATGTTTGTGTGGAGAAAAGAATGTACAAAATTCTTTTATGAATTAAAAAGAATATTGGTCAATGCTCCAATTTTGACTCTTCTATCTGGAAGTGATGGATTTGTATTATACAGTGATGCATAAAAGAATGTGTAGGGTTGTGTCCTTAAGCTAAATAGTAAAGTTATTGCTTATGCCTCAAGGAAGTTTAAGACTCATGAGAAAAATTATCCAACACATGATCTTGAGTTATCAGCTATAATCTTTACTCTGAAAATATGGGGACATTATCTTTATGGTGAAAAATATGAGATATACACATATCACAAGAGTTTGAAATACATTTTCACACAAAATAGAACTCAACATGAGTCAATGGAGATGGCTTGAGTTACTCAAAGATTAAGATTATTCAATACAATAACACCCAGAAAGGGAAATTTAGGTGGAAGATGCATTAAGCCGGAAAGATCATGGACTTCTAACTCAAATGATGATTGAGAGAGATCCTATATTCATGGATCTACTAAAGATATATTTTGGAATTTTTAGGGAATGGGAAACATATTTCCTCTTTCAAATGATTTATAAACCATATTTACTAGAGAAGATAAAAATTTCTCAATCTGATGATGAAAATCTACACAATAAAATTATCTCTGTTAAGGATGGGAGATTGGAAGACTTCGTGTATGAGGAAGGAGTTCTGAAGTGTGGGAAGAGGTTAGGCATCCCATCAGTACCTGAGCTAAAAAGGGAACTATTAGATGATTCTAATAGCTCAAATTTATCTATACACCCAGGTAGAACAAAGATGTATAGAGATCTGATGGAATATTTTTGGTGGGATAATATGAAGATGGAAATTGCTGACTACGTGTCAAGGTGGCTAATTTGTCAACAAGTGAAGGTAGAGAGACAACATCATAAAGGAGTGATGAATCATCTACCTATTCCAATGTGGAATTGGTATAACATTACAATGGATTTTGTCATCGGACTATCGAGGACACCTAGAAGGAACGATTTAATTTGGGTAATTGTTGATCGTCTCACAAAATCAGCACATGACCTTCCTATAAGATAGGATTTACCACTTGAGTGCCTGGAAATACTTTATATTAATGAAATTTTAAGACTTCATGATGCACCACTATTGATTGTGTCCGATTGAGATCCCTAGTTTACATAAAAATTCCGTAAAAGTATCCAGAAGGCTTTGAATACTGAGCTTTGTATGAGAACTGCTTATCACCCCCAAACCGACGGACAGTCTGAAAGGACTATTAAAAATTGGGAAGACATGTTGAGATCATGCTCTCTTGACTTTAAAGGTATGTGGGATAAATACTTGCCTTTGGTGGAATTTTCCTGCAACAATAGTTTCCATTCTAGTATTCAAATGGCTCCATATGAAGCATTATATGGAAATAGGTGTCGAAATCCAACTTGATGGGACGAAGTTGGTGAGAGGAAACTTATAGGCCCAAAACTTGTTGAAGAGACCATAGAAAAGGTGAAGACAATCCAAGCCCATATTAAAGTATCCCAAAGTAGGCAGAAGAGTTATGATGACAATCAGAGAAAGGAATTGGAATTCCAAGTGGGAGATCACATCTTTATGAAAGTATATCCGTGGAAGGGTGTATTAAGGTTTTGTAAGAAAGGAAAACTGAGCCTTAGGTACGTCAGAACATTTGAAATTTTGTAAATAATCAGAGTTGTAGCTTACCATTTAGCAATGCTTCCAAGTCTCTCCAAAGTCCATGATGTGTTCCATGTGTCATTGTTAAAGAAATAATTTCCAGGTCGAATGCATGTACTCACTTATGAAGAAATAGAACTGGAACCTGATTTGTCATACTATGAAGAGCCTGTTGGGTTTCTTGACACAAGGGAGAAGGTATAGAGAAATCGAATAACACATTTAGTAAAGGATATTTGGAGAAAAAAGAATATAGAGGAAGCAACATGGGAACCAGAGGATTTCATGAAGAAGAACCACCCGCATATTTTTGGTGGGATTTATACATAAAAATTCAAGAATGAAATTTCCAAAGGAGGGAATAATAAAGCATCCGAAACATTTTATGGTATGCTTATCTTAAATACATTCTATTCATAGACTATATTTCAAAAAGAACTATGTTTCTTTGAAACAACACTTGGTTATTTAAAATATAGTCATAACCTATCCATTAAACATAAATTTTCAACTTCTGTGTTTTGAATTTCAAAAAATGGTCATCTAGAGTTGTGACCAGTAAGTCATTTGGGGACTGATAGAACCAACTTGATATTTGATGAATAGTAACATACACTTATGAATAGTAATATAAATATTAATATGAATAGTAATATGACCCTTATGAATAGTAAATAATGACAATATTTTACTTTCTTAAGGTATTAAGATAATGAGAACTTAATTAATTTTTCAATGTGATATAAAATTAATTATACCTTTAAAAATGTAATTTTTCGAATTAATTATAATTTAATTTAAAAATTAAATTAAAAATAATTATAAAATTATATTCAAAAAAATGATTTCATTTTTCAACTCTATATGTCAAAAAATGGTTTGGGTGAATTTTTGGGATTTTTCTAAAATACTTGAATTTTTCATGAATAGTAAAAATAGAGTTTTGCGTTTTCAGTAGTTTAATGAAATCATAATGATATAATAATTAATATAAAATGATGGTCGAATTGTGTATAGAAAAATATGACATGAGGTATCCCAAGTGGCTAAAACTATGGGAAAATACCATGGGCAAGACCATGGTTTTTCCAAAAGCACTAATGAGGTGTCCATTTTAATTAATAAAAAACTCCCTCTAAATTACTATAAATACCCACTCACCACCTTCATTTTCTTTCATTAAAAACTCATTATCCCCAAATAATTGGTAGTATTACCTCCATAGGATTACTCTCAAGGCATCCTAAAACCCTCAGGGTCCCAACCTTCATGTTTTGGGAGTTACTCTACAAGGTAAGAGAATCAACCACCCTTCTCTTTTCTTAAAGCTTTCATTTATGTTTTCTCTTTTATTTTAAATTGGATTATGTTGGGATATGTCACTACATATTAGCCTTAAATCCCATATTATTTATTATTGATGAGATACCCCCTTTCTCTCACCAAACTATTTCATGAAATTTTAAGTGACGCCGTTAGGCTGCCGAATTTTTGTGAGAGATTTCTCGATTTTTCTTCTATTTTGAGTTCATTTATTTTATACTTTTTCCCTAATCTCACCTCATCCAAATTCTATGATAATTATAGTACCTTACATTAACTAGAATAATATTATGCTAATGTAATATTTCATCATAATCTCTCTTTCCCCCTCCTCTTATACTAAAAAAATGAAAACACTGTCTGAGATGTGTTAATTTGTCACATTCAAGGATGACAGGTTCCCAAATTTCATTTCCATATTCAATTCTGGTCATGAAACCATTTTTATGATTTAAAAATATCATAATATATTTATTTCATCTCATTAATGTTCTGTAATCCATACCCACTCATAATATGGAATAATAATACTATACAAGTTCATTGTGCACAAAACCGCCAAGCTAAATCCAAGCGTTTATCAATAACATTTAACTAATGATTCATCCTAAAGTATATAACCTGGAATCATTATAAGATAATTAATATATCTTTAATGTCAATAATAATATATATTAACAATTCTATATGTTTAACCCCATTTCAAATGAAATTTCATTCATGAATACAAGTAAACGAATCATGAAAACCAAGGAAGAAAATGTTTCCAAAACAATAAAATTGAAACTCTTAAACCCATAAAAATGGCCATGAATGAACCTAATAAATTTATAATAAATCCATTAAATGTATATTAGGTTATGGAATTATTAATTCATTAAGCTAAATTTTGTTATTCTGGTAATTAAAACAAACGAAGAACACACTCGAGCATAAGGTAAGGGGTTTCTCATCTCACTTTTAATTCTATGAGATTTCTATTGTTCGCCACTTATTTCTTATATGTGGTATATGTGTACTTCCATTTGATATATAATATCATGATTATTTTTATATTCATGGTATTCTGTGATTAATTTAGTGATTATTGACTTTTGGTCATACGATTCAATTGATTACAATATGGTAAGTAACTTTGTCTAAATTTCCATTTCATTATGACCTACTTGGTATTGTGCTCCTAATATTTCTTATGTGGTGTGTCTACTGGACATTTGAGATCATCATTCATTTGAAATTATTATTATATTAAATATAAATTTTCTTGTAGCTTTGATATTACTATTTCCTTAAGCCCTATACAATTTCACATACGGTGTTAATTTGGAAAGATGTTTTAACTATAGAAATATTGATGAATCCGTATTCTCTACTCTATACGGATATTGAGAAGGCAGATTGAACTTGTATTAAATATATTTATAAAGATTTGTTTGGACTTTAAGTTATGGGTGAGGCCTCCTATAGTCCCTCGACGCATCGACATGCCTCATGAGACAATTTCGTGGGTGAAAAAGCCTTCGAGTTTGTTTCAAAAAAATCCGTCGGGTTTCTACCCAAAGAACTAAACCATTTTAATGGTATTATGGTATCATGTGCCAGATAAATGAAATACAATTAATAATAAATCTCTTTATTCATTATCAGTTATTACTATCCATGAGGTTTTCACTATGAAAAAATCTATAGATGCAGTTTCATTCTTAGTTTCTTAATGGCGTGAGTTTTTCATTTATTCACCATGACTTATTGATTATGTAAATTTTTTTATGATTTGATTGTTATTGAATTCAGTATTCAACTATTTTTAACCCTTACTGAGCATTTCAGATCAACCCTTTTATTGTTTACCTTGAACAGCTGAAGAAGAGGTGATCATTTATTGAGTTCCTATGGATGCAGTTTTTAGTTTTTTTTATGTATTATATTTTCTAACATTTTACAATGTAATTCGAGTTTCATCTATGTATCTAGTTTCTTCAAGAATACTAACCTGATAGTTCCTTTTGGAGTTTCATTCCTTTAAACCATGCTAATGTAATTATAAATTCACCAGCTCCGGTTTAGAGGGGTCAGGGCATTACATTAACTATCATAGAATAACATTCCTTTATTCGATCCATTTTTAATTTCCTTTAGTAATCGAATTAACTATATTAAATCTTTACTCATTTAAGTAGATGAAACTACCTATAATTATGATATAGATAAAGTAAAAACTAGTTTCAATCAATAAATTCAATAGACTACTGTCTCACCAAATATAGAAACAAAACCTATAGTACTTTTCTATGAGTCTATGTCCCCAGAAAAAACTACATCTATAAAACCTTTAAAATAATCATCATCATTAAAACAAAAAGCTTAATCCTCTAACCTATTCAAGTATTTAATGATCCATTTCATTTATTCCCAATGTTTCCTTTCGTGATTTAACATGAAATGACTAATAAACCACTCTAAAAAAGAAATAACTTGACAAGTAAAATCCATTTCCTACAATAGAATTACAATAAATAATGCATAAGTAAATTTACCCATGTGATGAAATTCTCTATGGGTTGATGGTGCATGTTATTTAGTAAGTTTTAAGTGTCCAACTAAGGGTTTGAGACTGGTTTACGATTGGTTATTCCAAATATTTTAATGAACTTCCTTATATATTCCTTATGGAATAATACCAAAGATCCATCTTTCATATCCCTATTGATTCTCATCACCAAGATCTTCTTATTTTGTCAAAGGGTTTTCATCTCAAGCCTTCATGATATCTTCCTATTTAGTTCCTCAATCTGATGGACCTCCAAACTAGAAATAAAAATATTAGACACATATAATAATTGATTGATATATGTTCCATTTTCCTATCTCTCTTTTTGAGTCAAAAGTCTCTATTTGACAATTCCATTCCTTTTGTTTTGGAACATAAAAATTATTTCTTAAATAATTAATTACTAAATCATTCATGTCCAAATTCGTTTACAATGTTTTTATAAATAAACATAATATTTAATCTTACATAGAATAAGATTTAAAGAGTTAAAAAAATATATGTTTCATAATGTTTATCATAATGAGAATGGATATGATGATAATCGTACCCATATTTTTCATACTCAGATTTATCATATCAATTAAAATATCCCCTGTTATGTATTTTCTAATAAAAAAATCTTATTATTTGGATTTATAAAATTTTCTATTAAAATCGTACTCAGAATCAAAGAATTTATCATAATAAACTTTTCATACTCAGAAAATATTATCTTGAATATAAGAAATATTTTTTGACTGCAAATGGTGTATATGAAAATAATTTCAGACATTTTGTTATTATATGACTATTGAAGTGCCAGGTCTCCAAGTCATCATGAAAAACTCAGAGAAAATAGGACCGTTGGAGTATCAAGATTACTGGTAGAGTGTTACCTATAAATACCCACCCATTCAAAGAATTTTAATCATGTGTGATGATCATTTTCATTAGAAAAAGTTCTCTATGTGCAAGAGATCTGAAGCTTACAAGAGTGAAACTCTTGTTCCTAATACGTATAATATTTTTGATTTTTTGTTTATAAAAAATGATCACATGAATTCGATCGGGGGATCATGGGGATAGCAAGATAGATAAATCGATCATCATTTTGAGGGATCATGGGGATAGCGAGGTAGATAATCCAATCATTATATCTAGGGATCATGGGGACAATGAGACGGACCGATAATTACATCAATGGATTTCCCTAGTAAGGGAAAGACATACTTTCTTATAAGTATAAAACAAGGGACCTTAATCCTAGGTTATTGGATACCCTACTCCATGGGTTAAAATAATTATATTTATTTGTATAACTTCTTCTATTACAAGTCTTTTATTTTTTGGAAACTGTAACAGAAAGAGAATCCTTTTATATTCATAATTATATTTTAATCTTGTTTATCATAATAGATTTAATTATTATATAATTGTTTTACTCTATATTAATTTGAGATATGTTATTAATCTGATTAGGATTATATATTTTTTAATATAGAATCAATATTTTTTTAATACTCGGATTTATCGTAACCATTGTGATTATGATTCTTATTTTATTTACTCTGATTAAATCATTTCTACCATGAATACGATTAAACGTTGAATATGTTACCACTAATTACTAAATACAATTCTATATGCTATTTAGATAGAATAAATTTATCATTACGACATGTGGAATACATATCAAAATCTATTTGATAATGATACTTTGTTCATCGGACCCAAGGGACATGTTCGATTACCATTTAAATACCTAAGAAGTTTTTTGAATACGATTAGTTTATCATTGTTAAACTAAGTTCCTTTTAAGATTAAAAATTATTTTTTAAAACTTACAATTCACCCCTATTTTATTTATCCATATTCATTTACATTATGATCTAATAAATGGAATTAGAGACAATAATTTTGTTATAATAATACTTACATTTGGTATGAGAGGAGGTTTCCACATCTCATCTCAAATACTTGCTAAAATGATTTTTATTTTCTTAACTATTGCATGTCTGTATTTATTTTGTTATAAAATTTATCTTTATAAATATTTTCTACATTAATGTGTATTATGGAATATATTTTTTTGTATTTTTTTAAAGATGGATGGAATCAATGTTGGTTCAATAGAGAACCTCAATTTAAATAGACCCACTGTTTTTGATGAAGCTAATTATGAGAATCGGAGAGATAGAATGAAGACATTTGTTATAAATACTAGAGTTTAAAATTTCACCTTTTTAACTAGATATTACAAAATCCTTGACAAGGAAGTGACTTATTTTAAAAATCAGGGAAAACATGAGTATCAATTGAATTACAGAGTTAAAAAACATTTTTTGTTCTATCACTAGGAGAATCTATAGTTATATTTCTTCTTACAAAGCTATTAATAGTATCTGAAAAAATATATATATTAATCATTTTGGAACTTCAATGTTTGTAGAATCTAGAATAATAATTCATAGATCTAACTATAAATCATTTGAATTTCCTTTTGGTGAACATTTTACAAAGGTAAAATAAAGTTTTATGAAAATAGTCAATAGTCTACAATCAATTGGAGAGAAAGGATTGGAAGATTAAATCCTTTTTGAAAAGATAATTTATATCATTCAAAATGAGAGGGAATCTAAGAGAACAATCATTGATTAATCAAAGAAGATAAAAAATCTCTCACTAGATTATTTATTTGGAACCATTTTACAATACGAGGGAAGGCTAAAGAGAGATGCTGAGAAAGAAAAAAGGATGGATGGTGGAGTTTATTTTTTCTTCTACTTCAAATACACTAAAATATCAAACTCTGGAAAAGGTTGTTAAGTTAACAAAGAAAAATAAAGTTATTTTTCTATCTGATTCTCATGATTCTGAACATTCTGAATTTTAACATTCTAATTTTTTTTGATGGATGAACAAGACTCTAGGTAAAATTGATTTTCAGTATTGTTATAAGAAAATTAAAAAAGACAAAAATGACAAGAAAGACTTTGAAGTAACTTTATATGAATAGAAAAGATCTAGACATATTCATCCTAATTTACCCAAGTTGAAAAATAATGGTAGGAATGATAGACATTCTGTTTGAAATCAGGAGAAAATTTTTAAGTCAAAATGTAAAAAAGTTCTTAAAGTTGCTGACATTCATAGTTCCAGTGGAGGTGATTCTTTAAAAAATTAATCAGATAATGAAAGTACATATCAAAGTAATACTGACCTTATTTCTATAATAACTATTGAAATTCAATGTTTTATAGAAAAGAAACATACAATCGATTCTTTAACTAATATGTATTTAAATGAAAACAATCATGATGAGAAGAATTATATATCTTCAGATGATGAATCCTCCACATATAGTGATGATAATATTTTACCTTCTTATAATTAATTCTCTCACATTGAAGAACTTCTAGAAAATTAAAATTTTAATATTTGTAAAAAACTTGATAAGGCTAATAAAAAACATGAAAAAGTTGATTCAATAATTGAAGTTTTAATAAATGAAATATCAGATCTATCAAAGGTAATTGATTAATCCAATTCTAAAAAATATACTATTTCTAAATATTTAGAAAAATTATTTTCTAGAAAGAAAAGTTTGAAATCTAGTATTGAGAAACTCAATTCCAAATCTAATATAGATGTGGATAAGAATTTAGTTGTAAAACTAAAATATGAAATTTCTTCTTTAAGAAAACCTTTTTGAAAACATTAATTCTAATAATCATGACTTTGATAACATTTATAAACATCTTCATCCACATGGTACTCATTCAAGAATGGGATATAACTATAAAAAACTAGTTTTTAGTAACAATTACTTTATTAAAAAAAATTCCCCTTTTGTACAAAATGTCAAAGTGGAGGTCATTGGGAAAATAATTATTCTTTTAACAAAATTCAATCCTTAGGTTTCCATAAATACCATTTTTCAAAACAAATGTAGATTCCCAAATTTTTTAATGACATTTTCGGACCTAAGAAGGTCTGGGATCTGAATGTCTAATTGTTTTGTTTTATGGAAAACGAAGGAAGTACCAACATCAATAATACATGGTACCTGGATAGTGGGTTTTCTGGATATATTATTGGACACAAATATTTCATTGAAATTTTTATAAGAGTGATATGTGGATAAGTTACCTTCAGAGATAATGCTCAAGGAGAAATTATCAGGATATGTAATATTGTTCTTCTTGGAAAAGCTTTAATTTAAAATGTTTTGATTGTTAAAGGCCTTAAGCATAACCTTATAAGAACAAGTCAATTATGTGATGAAGTTTACCTTGTGAATTTCAGAAATAATAAATTCATAGTACACAATTCCAAGTATAAATATGTTCTTTCTTCCAATAGGAATGAGAATGTATACATTCTAATGTTAAAAGATATTAGGATCCAAGACTTACCTTTCATTACTGCACTGGAAGATCAATATTTGTTATGGAATAGAAGGCCATGACACTTTAATCTTATAAAATTATATAATTTTACTAAGAAAAGACTTGTTAAGTATTTACCATAATATATATTTGATTCTTCAAATTTTTTTTACCCTTGTCAATACGGTAAGAAACATAAGTATAGTTTTAAATCTATAATTGAAGTCTCAAATTCTGATGATTTATAGTTAGTGCACATAGATATTTTAAATCCTACACAAAATTTAAATATTTGGGGCATGTACTATGTATTTATTTTAGTTAATGACTGTACTAGATACACATGGGTCTATTTTCTAGCAATGAAATCTAAAGCCTTTTGTTATTTTAAAAATTTTATAGCCAAAGTTAAAAATGAAAAAAAATTTCCTTGATAACTATTCATAGTGATCATGGTGGAGAATTTGTAAATTCATATTTAAAAAAAATAGTAATAAAGTAATTACACATAACTTTTCACCTCCTAGAACTCCTTAGAAAAATAGAGTTTTTGAAAAAAAAATCGTATTCTTCAAGAAATAACAGGAACAATGTTAGGTGAATAATCAGTTTCTAAACAATTTTGGGATGAAGTAGTTAATACTACTTTTTATACTATAAATCAAGTTTTAATCCAACATTTTATAATTAAAACTCCTTATGAATTGTTTATAGGATGAAAACCAAAAGTTTCTTACATTATAGTATTTAGATACAATGTATTCATATTCAATATGAAAGAGAACTTACATAAATTTTCACCCAAATCTAATGAAGGTATATTATTAGGTTATTCCACTACTTCTCTGGAAAAAAGAGTTTTTAATAAAAAATCTTGTACTGTTGAGGAAATATTACCTGTTAAATTTGATGAAACCAGTCCTTTTGTTTTTAAAGAAATCCAACAAGCATCTTTAGATGTGTCCCCCATAACTAATCCTTAAACTTTTATAGGTGATTCTTCTAATATGGAAAATACTCAAGAAATTGTTTCTAATGTATTTAATGAATATTTTCTACCTTAAGTTTATGAACATGTTTTACAAAATCCAAGTCAATTGTTTCCTAGGAATCATACTAGGGATAGTATCATTGGTGATGTGAATCTATTAGTTTGTACTAGAATATTCTTAAGAAATTAAGTAGAACATCTTTCTTTTTCTTTCCCAATTTGATCATAAAAATCCTGATTGGGAGAAGATTGTTTTTTTAACTATGAAAAATGATCCAAAGGAGCCGTTGTTTTAATCTATAATACCTTGATTCACATCCCTCCCAAAGTATTTAACCTAGTTGGGATAACAATTAGTATTAGAGATAAAGGTTATTAGTTAGTGTTTCTCTCTCAATAGAAGAAATAGAGGTTGTCAATCACAAAGATATTCTGATTTGTTATAGAAATAATTTTCAATTATGGTAGAATTTGATGTTGCACTACTTCCAATATTTAGTAATGGATATATTTACAATTCAGATTTATGTTATTTTTTCCAATGTGAACAATGGTGCTTCATCAGAAGCTGGTTAAAGGAAATTAGATGCTTAATATAATGGAATGAATGCTTTATGGGGAGCCATATCCAATGAATTCTATATAAAGGCGATGCCATAAAATACATCACAAGCTATGTGGGAAATATTGATAAGTATTTATTATGGATAAACAAAAGATAGAGAGGAAAAGTTTCATGTTCTGAGGAACAAGTATGAGGATCTTATAATACACACTAATGATTCTATTGATGCATTTTTTGACCAAGTGAATGTTGTTGTGGAAGACTTCCATGGTCTCAGAAATATTATTGAATATATAAATCTTGTTAAGAGCATATTAAGAAACCCACCAAATCAATTAAATCAGAATTTTTATGTATTGGAAGATAAATATCCAAAGGAATGAAATTAGATATCTTTCATAGTAATCATGTGGCATACAAGATGGGAAATTAATATAATGAGTCTGTGGAAAAAGGAAAGTCCAACGAATTTGAATTCGAGGACAAGAAGAAGCTTACCATTGAATGTGGTTAAGAAGAAGAAGATATAGATGAGGTTATGTAGTTCTTTTCATCAAATCTACAAAGAGGTAATGGGAATTTCAAAGGGAAACTCCCAGTTTCAGTCTTTCAATGTGGAAAGTTTGGAAATATCAAAACAAGGTGCCCAAAGAAGTTTCAATATGATGATGATGATGAAGATAAAATTTCCATGAAAACATATTCAACTTAATTGAAAGGTAAGAAAATGTTAAAGATAAATTTCTTAAAAAATAACAATCTCCTTTCAAAAGAAAATGATAGTTTTTAGGAATTTGAGGTTGAAGAGATGGAGAACTATAAAGATCGTAGAGAAAATGCTATGGTTTCATTTGTAGGATGTTCCCAAAAAAGGGAAGAAAGGAAAGATAATTAAGATGAATTCGAAGGAAGAGGTGACATAATGTATGAATTTTAATCCTCTCTTAAGGAGATAAATGTTTGGAGAGCTAAAAAGAAGAAATCCAATAAAGTGGTTTGTGACACTAAAGTCTATATTCATCAGTAAAAAGAAGAGAATTCTAAAGTAATGTAAGACATTTAAATTCTCAATTCATATACAATAGAGAAATTATAAATGGTTGTAGATTCCAAGATCAAAGTTGAGGAATATAAAACGGAAATTGATGGTTTGAATAACTTAGTGAAAGATCAAATAAAAATTATTGTAGAACTTTAAGAGGAAGTTGTTAGGTTATAGAGAAGTTTTAAGGAACAGAAAAAAGTCTTGAATCTCAGTATAACATCCGGAAAGAAGATCATTTAGAAAATAGAAAATTTGGAAGTGGAGTATGGAGGTCTAAAAGAATATCAATAATAGTCAAATCCAAATGATATGGTCGGTATGGGGTTCATCGAAAAAATAAAGCAGTCATGGTTGAAGTCAGACCACAAGCACATACTTTGAGATTGTAGACTGATTTGGGTATGAATTAGAACCATAATATTTAGAGAACCCAAGGGAAAACCAGTACAACAATAGTGACATGTATGAATGCATCATGAAATATATGTTATTATTGTGACAATATGGGGCACTCATAAAATGTCTATTCCATTGACAAGTGGCTCCTAAAGGAACATGACCAATAGAGGAATTCATACATATCTCAATATTCTAGGATATAATTTTATGGTATCTATTTCATGTGTGGAGGATTCAAACACATGGAAAGATATTTCTCATTAATAATGTAGAGAGATATGCCAAAGTAGATTGAGTGTGGTCATAAGCAGCATCACAACGTATCATAAAATGAGATGAAAATGAAAAATTTATTTTCATATCTATTAGATGAAGTAGGTCCATCATAATTCATGGAATATCAAGATTATAACTCCATACCAAGTATGAAAACAAAAAACATGGATCAAAATTAAAAGAGCTAAACATGAAATATTTGTAGAGATTTTTTTAAAGCATTAGATCAATCAGTTGTATGGATCCTTGATAGTGTATGCACATCCCATATGATAGGTAATAAAGATATTGTTACATGAATAAAATATTATAATAATGGTGTTTTCAAGTTTTTAAATGATAATGGTCTAAATAATATTGGATCGGGAGAAAAATAGGGGTAAAAGAAATGAAACATGTTGATGTATTAGTTGTTGAAGGTATCAGTCGCAACTTGCTTAGTGTAAGTCAACTATGTAAATCCAACCATGTTATAAGATTTAATAAGAATATGTGTATCATCAAAGGAAGATGTGGTGAAGTTATTCTATATGAAGAAATATTGAAGGGGAATATTTACCATGTAAGTGGAGAATAAGATATGCATTTTTTTACCCTGAGAGGAAGAAAACAGGTTGTGGCATAAACGAATTCTCCATCTATGCCAACCATCCCTAGAAGAACTATTCAAATGTTTTGAAACTCAAGATCTCCCAAATATATCATGTGATCATTCTCATACATTCAATGCTTATCAATAATGTAAGATCATCATAAATACATACAATGCAAATGAAAAAAAGTCAATGAGAGTGCTTTAATTGGTTCATGCATATGTATGTGGACCTATCTCACCAAGATCCATTGAAAAAAATAGGTACTATGTTCTTTTAATTGATGATTTTAATATGATAGACTAGGTATTTATCATTTCCCACAAGTATGATGCGTTCAGTTGCATAAAATAGTAATAGAGGGAATATGAAAGGATTATTATATAGAATATTCTAAAGTTTCATAATCATAATGGTACGAAATTAACAAATAGTCAAGTGGAATATTATCTTGAGAAAAATTTGATAATGAATCAAGTTTTAGTAGTGAGAACTCCTCGAAAAATGAAGTGGTTGAGAGAAGAATTCAGATCATAAAGAACATATCTAAAAAAATGCTTATTGACAAGGGCCTACTAGAGAAATTATGGAAGGATGTAATCTTGACATCAATCTACATATCAAATAGGGATATGTTTTTTCCCAAGGAATAGAAGTATCCATATGATATGTGTTATGGAAAGAATCCAATATTGAAATACTTTCTAATCTTTGGAAGTAAATGTTTCATTCTCAATTAGGAGAAACACAAAAAATTTTAATCACATGGAGATGAGGGGACATTACATGGATATTCATAAAAATTAAAATAATATAAATGTTTCATGAAGAGGCCTGGAAAGGTAGTTGAAAGAAATGATGTCACTATAGTAGAAAATGAAAAAAATCATCAACAATATAGTGAACAGTTATTTGATGATAGTGATGAGGAGGTAAGAACCTCAAGTGGAGTCGAAGCAGCAAATGCTGATTCAAAATAAGATACTGATGACGAGTTGTAGGAAGTCAAATGCATATATACATAAACCTCAAAGTGTTGAGATGATATCGATAGATAGAACATCATCGATGATTAGGAAGTGCCGGTTCAAACATGAATAATGAATTCATTATAGAAATAATCCTTCTAATCTTATGTAAAACCAAATTTTTTGGATAAATCAATTGAATAGGAGATCCAAGTTCAGGTAATGAATGAAGATCTTACCCAAATCGAGAAGAATCAGACATGAGAGACTGTTTCAAGACCAAAAGTTAAGAATTTCATTGGGACTGAATGGTCTTTCCAGAATAAGCTAAATAAAGATAGTATAGTGATTAGAAATAAAGTATGATTAGTGGTAAAAGGGTAATCCTAGATAGAGTGTATCGATGTCGATGAAACATTTATACCTGTTGTAAGGATAGAAATAGTCAGAATATTCTTGTACATAACAATGAAAAGAAAGTACAAAGTTTTCCAAATGGATGTCAAGTTAGCGTTTTTAGTAGGGTTCTAGATGAATAAGTGTATATCCAGTATCCAAATGGTTTTCTCATTCCTAAATATGAGAATATAGTTTTTTCAGCTCGGGAAGAAACTTTATGGGTTGAAAAAAGCATTGAGAAAATGGTATTCAAGGCTCGATCAATTCTTGAAGAAGCTCAATTTTTGGCATGGTAATGTTTATTACAATATATATGTCAACAAATATATTAATAAAAGGGTAATGGTGTTGGTGTATATCAATTACATAATATTTGTTGGATCAGATAAAGCACAGTGTAATCAGTTTGATGAATTCATGAAAAGTGAGTTCGAAATGTCAATGATTGATGAACTGAATTTTTTCCTTGGTTTATAGGTGACACAAGGAAGAAATGGAACATTTATTTCTCAATCCAAATATTTCAGGTTGGTTTTGAGAAGACATGGAATGGATAATTCCAATGAGATGACAACACCAATAGCTACCCAGATGAAGCTATCATGAGATTATGAAGGCAAAGTGGTTAATGCTAAGAATATAGAAAGATCAATGGAAGTCTATTGTACTTAACAGTGAAATGACCAAATATTATGTTTTCCACATAACAAGAAGCATGGTATTAAAGAAATAACAAGTAAATTCACTTACATTTAGTTAAAATAATTCTTTGGTAATAAAATGGGAATAATGGATTTCAATTTTCTATACAATGATAAATCTCAGTTGGAGTTATTGGGCTATACAAATGTTGATTGGGTCAGATTAATGGATGATAGGAAATCAACATTAGGTGTTGCATTCTATATTAGTGGATTTTGTGTTAATTTTCTATAAAATAAATAGGAATTTATTTTATTGTTTAATATAGAAGCTGAATATAATGAGGATACTCAAGTGTGCACCTAGTTATTGTGGATGAAGTAGCAGCTTGATGATATGGGACTTGAATTGAAGTCTCAAATTATAATCCATTGCATTAATTCATGCACTATAAATATTAGAAAAAATCTAGTCCATAACTGAAGGACAAAGCACATTAAAATAAATTATCATTTTTTCAAGGAGAAGGTGGAGTAAGGGATTGTGATGTTGGAGTATGTGCCTACAGAACTACAGGTTGTAGACATTCTGAAAAGGGACTTATCCAAATAAGTGTTTTAACATCATCAACTGACTCTTAGAGTTTAGTCGACTCCTTACACATGAGAAAGTTAGGATATTGGATCCCCTCTCCCCAAGGTATGGGGTGTTTTTCCCTAATGTTCTGATCTATGTTCTTTAGCCTATGGAAAACCACAAAGGAGTGATGTTTGGATTCGTTGAAAAAGGATAAAATTTGTTTCTATAAAAGGGGAGAAAATGTATTAATCAATATAGGGGAGAATATGATTGTGGGAGTAGTGCAGTAGGGGGATTCTAAAACCTAATGATGCTGAAGATGATGGATCAAAGATTTTATATCACAACTGTGGGGGTTCAAGATGAAAGCAGCTGACTAGTTTAGGATTGATGTGATTCATTGATGAACTTTTCATGCAACTAATTTTTTTCACGCCGATCATTGATCACATGAGCTTATAGTATGTGTTTTGTAAATCTTTGATAACTATATAAATCAAAAAAAAGTGAATGGTGGTAGATGATGTAAGAAGCATTAACATGGTATCTAAACATGAAGAGTTGTCAAAAAACCCAAAGGGGGTATTATCGGAAATAATACATCAAGATAACATTGTGGTGTTTTTTGGTTGATTTTTTTTGTTGAAAAATAAGGTCACATAGTCAGTTTTTGAGTTTTAGAGAGATTTTTGACAAGGTTTGTTTATAAAGATCAATGACAAAGTAATGGATACTCTGAAGGTGGTATAGAGAGATGCGAATACACGGTGGTGTCATTTACCTGTGTTTGAAAATTTTTTGGGGTATAATACCTTGAAGATGGGAAATGTGTTTTTAGAAAAGGAAGTATTTTCAAATAAAATGAAAATTTTGTGTGCAAGAATAAATGTGTTTTGGAAATTTGCGTGCAAGTGATGTTTCAGAATCGACACATCAAAATATAGCTAAGGAAAAAGGTGAACATAAGATCTGAAATTGGATGAAAGATGGGTTTTTGTGACACAAACATCATGTTCGGTAGTGTGAACACATTATGTTTGTCTTCCTAATATGACTTCAAAATAAAAAGTTCATCACTTGATGGAAGCTATGCGTAAGGTAGGAGTTCCACGAAAAAATGGTTTTTTTTCACACACAAAGGAAGGTGCAGATGAATTTTCCATATAGGGTTTTCTAGGTCTATAAATTGGTGGATACTCCATCCTTTACATAGATAAAAATTTAGAGAATATCAGGGATCTGGATCACATAAAGAGTTGCGTGCAAAGCATAAGGGTTTCACACAATAAGAGTTGTGTGAAGCAATGTCTCAAGTGTCTGTTGTTCAGTGAAAAAAAACTTTTGTTTTCATGACCAAGGGAGTTATGTGAAAAGTGTTAAATTTTTACACAAGTTGGAATTCTGAGAAAAAACAAAAATATTGTGTTCATGTTATTAATGTTGTGCACAAGACATCCAATGGTTTCACAAAAGACAAAGTTGTATGAACTAGAAGGTATTTTTCAGTAAATATATGGTAAAGTGGTATTCATCAACTGGATGAATGTGGTACTAAATAATGCACTGAATGAGGTGTAAAACTTATTGATTCAAGTGATCAAATATGATTCTTCTAAAGGAGTAGTGAGATTTCAATTTTTTATTATTTTTAAACCAGGAGGGACAGTGAGTTTTCTCCAAACTTTGTAAAGGTAGTGATCCTGGGAATAGAAGTGATCTATCCAAAACCATATTTTGGTAGTGATACTTTGTAGATTTTGTATGTAGAGACATTTTAATTGTATTCCCCTTGGAAAATCATAGTGAGGGTGAGAAAAGTAAAAATTTTGTGTCTTATGCATGCTTTCATTTATGTTCATACATTTCATTGGGAGAGAGAGATAAGAGTGTTTTATTTGATGATGAAACAAGATCTAAAGGGGTAGTTGTTTTAATTTATAAATCCCTGATTAACCCCCCCTCCCAGGGTATTTAACCTTGATGGGATAAAATTTTTCATATAAATTAGTTATAGTAGTTCACAGGATATAATGAGAACCTTGAGATACTATGAAAATAAAATTAAGCATTTTTCTTATGGTGTGGATACATCATACTGATATGATACATATGATGTCTAATTATTAGAATTTGGGAACCTATAAGTATTGATAATTCTTCTCATGAAGTTTGAACTTGGATATCTTGAGTGTATGATACCATGAGGATTGACCCACCAATAGGAACACCACATGTTAAATCTTTCATTAGTTATTCCTATATGTGAGAATGTTTATTAGTCACTCGAATTGAAATCATTATCATGATGTACTATTTGATAATTTACCTTGATTCAAGATGTAAAATTTTCCATTTATGATGTCTGTGTCTTGGGGGGGGGGGTAACTTGTGTTGGGTGTATCATTAGTGGTATGAAATTGGCGGAATGACTAAGATGGAGTTTGTTTCTTTTGAAAGAAGAACATATCTCATAATTAGTTTACTAGGATAATATTTATAACAACCTAGATTTTATTCAAGTTCATAATGCTGTTTGTTCATCCCATCTTTACGTTTTTTAAGTTATGCCTGCTTGAGTGAAGTCTTGAGTAGCTTCTAGTTGGTTTTAGAGGTTTTTTGGAGGCTTAAAAGGGGATTCATGGTAGGCACATGGTTAGGGGAAACTATGAAGATCTCCCTAGGAAATGATGAAACTTGATTTGAGAAGGAAAATGGGGAAATCACGGTTTGTGCACATTTATAGGTAACCATGTGACATTTTCTTGAAAACCATGTATCTAAGGAAAGAGGTGAAAGCATAGCTGGCACACAGTTTTCCAAACTGTATGTCCAAACCATGATGGTACATATAAGATTTTGAAATCCTTTCATGATTGGTATATAGATTAGTAAATAATGTGACCAAACTATGAATAGGGTATTAATTTATTCAAAAATTATATTTTTAGCTGGATACCCCTTCTAAACCTCTCATATATTCTCTTCACCTAGGTTTCTTGATCCTAGGGACTCTGGTGGTGATTCCTGGTGGTTCCTCTCCTTCCATAATCCAAATCCTATGGATCTATAGAATTACCTAATGTGGATTCAAAGTGATAGTTTTTTTCTACCCCCCCATTATTCAAATCCATCCTAGATCTACACTTTCTCTCCTAATTCTAATCATAGATCCAAACTATGTTGGATAGATATATGGATTCTATCATGATCCAATAAATAATTCATGGTTTTTTGGTGGATACATGCTGGATATAAAATATATTCCTTGAGTGGATCTAGATATACCATTTATAGAAAATCAATTTATGTTGAACGAATGGGTCTTGTTATAGTGAATATTAGTGAGGTTACTTCATTCATGTATCGTTTATGGAAGGATATTTGTTTTTCACATCGAAAAACTTAAGGTAGAAGCTCCTTACCATCTTGGGCCCATCTATATAGTTGTTTGGGATGACTAGTTTGTGTGTATATTCCTAGTGTAGATAAACATTCATGATATGTATGTTGGAATTCATGGATAGATCATGAGACTTTTTTTTGTCTTCTATGTTCCATTCTATGTCATACCTTATATATGATTATTTCATAGAATGTGGAATGTTTGAAATGATTGGATTATTCCTCATTAGTTTGTAACGTGCTTATGTACTATCGATAACATTTGGAATATTTATTATGATATATTTTTCCTTGATATGTCATACTTTATATGTGGTTTTTTTCATAGCCATTGGAATACTGTTTCAATGCCCAGATTGATAGATGCCCTTGACAGACTAATTCGACTCCTTAGAGGGGGAGTATAGATGACATGAATCTTTGGATATGGATCTGTGTAGGATTGTTAGTGAATGATCTTGGAATGGGATTTTCTGATGGGGGGATAATTCCATACACCTTTGGAAGAGGGTCCATAGTTCAGTATGATGTAACATTGGGGAACATCCATGTATATGTGCAGAGTTCCATTGTTCAGTCATGCCAAGTAGGTATACCATCAAAGGCGAGCAAGTTGTCAAGTGACATGGGTGTGAAATTCCCTTAAAGGAGAGCATGTGATTTTTCCTTAAATGTGGAATGTTCATTTTCCTTAATTTTAGATGGAGACATATATCATTATATATGTTATGTGAGATCTATTAAGGATATTCTTCCAAAAGGGCACTGAAGCAGGTATGATCGGGGTTCGTGGTAGTTTGGTTAGTGTGAAAACACTTGATACATGATTGGTTGTATGTCCATATGTACATTTACATTTCCTTATTGATGTAAACATTTATATACAGGTTCAATTATTTGAAGAAATCATAGGTGGTGTCTAACTAGATTTATAATCACACCCTACCTGAGAATATCAGTGTGTGTTTCGAATTCATGATCAAGGATCTAGAGAAGGAAAAGGGACCAACATATAATTACTGAAGAGATTGAAGTTTTGGAGATAGAAATGGTATGGGGATAAAATTAATTAATCTACTAATACATATTTTATTTATTTATTCTAGCTGTACTTCTTATGATTGTTGACTTTCCACATTAGGGGTCTGCATGGTTTGACATTGTTTGACATAACATGAAACATGTTATCAAATATTGTTTATGTTATTTTTCCACTATGATGTTTAGATGTTTTGGGTATATGTTTTCATATTCACTGTATCCCTATGATTAATCTGTGCATAATCTACCCACATCATTAGTAGACCCTCACTGCTAGTTAATAGCCTCTTTCATATGGGAAGGCATGCATGTGGTCATGTGGAACTTCATCTTGGACCCAGTGATTCAGGTTAGGGTGTTACAAAAAGTTATTATATATTAGTTTCAATTCTATTATTCTTGGATATTTTAGGACATGGTATAAAGGAGATAGGCTATGTGGGACTTGGGTAGGGGAATTTCCATCTGCTAGGAAAGATCATGTGTAATGGACCTCCAAGTTACCATGATGGGATTTTTTTTACAGTTGTGAATGTATAGTTTGATACTAATTTAGAGAATGTTATTCTATTATAATTTATGGGATTTGGGTATGTTCATACGTCATAAATAGGGGCATAGGATCACATTACATGTAGATACATTTTTTTGTACATAATAGTTTTGTTATTAAATGTCTTTTTTATCCAATTGGTTTGGTGATATATTAGTATTCTTTATTTTCATGATATATCTATGATAGCATTAGTTAGTAAAATTTTTGAATGCTATTATGATTTATATATTGTTCGTGACTAACATGTAGGTAAAACATCATAGGCTTGAACCTTGGGTAGAATTAGGAGCTCTATAGATTATGTGTGGGAATATCCTAGGATATACCTTCCTATATAAATCTCATGTGTTTGATTTATAACTGCTTATGTTTTACTTAAAAGAATGTTGTTATAGGAATTATAAATGTTTTTTTGGAATTTTAGAAATATTACAACTAAGAGATTCTTAATGGGACCACCTGGATAATCATGTAAAGATTACCCTATTAGGGAGGATGTTCTAGTTCCACCATAGGCAATGCATGAGGATAGAACTGATCATGCTCCTACACTTTCTCTGATGGTTCAAGAAGTAAACCTTCCCTAGCCTAGAGTCATACAGATTGAACCAGATCAGGGAAGATATGATGATTCTTGATTATGATTGAGAATTTTAGCTTCATCATTTACCATTATTCCAAGGCACCAGTGGTCCTCAAGATGATAAGTACTATATTGACATTATTGATGACATCTTCAATATGGTAGTGACTTATAAAAAAAGTTGGGTAAAGTAGTCCAGCTTAAGGATTTAGGGACCCCCCGAGAGGTGTTGGGGATTTATGGTATAGGAAGGTAGGTTTGAGGGTCTTACATGGGAGTCCTTCAAGGATATTTTCTTTGTGGTTTTCATTCTTGAACCATTGAATCTGGGATGATGTTAGTGTCTTCTTAATTTTATTATTTTATATAGTTTCAATGATTTGATCATATTTTTCCTAGGAATGATATGAAAAAGGATAGAAAATAAAATTCCAGCCTTCATTTGGATCTTGTACATCAGGTTAAGGGATTTGATCAGATGACATATGTATAGGTACATTATAAGTCCTTGACTTTTTAGAATGGGGTATAGAATTAAAATATTTCATGTTTTCTTATAAATTATAGTCCCTTGATATATAGAAATTATATTACTACAATGAGTGCCATTTTCTGGTAGGAAGAGGAAGGGTGATGAGGTAAAATATTGTATTAGATAGGTATAGAAGTATAGGGCTTCTTATACAACCTCTATGGGTAGAGTTTCTACTAGGTTATGTAATTGTGGTTGTAAAAGACATTTTAATACATCATGCATGAATATACCTAGTAAATTTCACCAATGTGGAAAGGTGGGTAATCTCTAGTGATTTTGTTCTAAGATACCACATTTAGATTCAATATTTTATGGTGTAGGCAGAAGGCGTCAAAAATAAACCTAGGTACCAAAAATTTTAGTGAATCAGGAGATTCATAGACCCCAAAGGCAAGGTTGTGCTCCAAAGACAGATGGTATGTATTTTGTGGATGAGGTTCTAGTATTTAGTCGATAGATACCTTTTATATTTAGATTCTATGTTTTCATTACCTCCACACTATCAACTTCTTTGTTTGATATATGAGCTCATCGTTTTTTATATCTACTCAACTCATTGCTGGAATAGATGTACCATTTAAGTTATCTTTCAAGTTTCTCTCTCTTAACCCATCCGTGAGAAAGAATGTAGACAATCTCCAGTGATATCTTAAGTGTACCATATTTCTTTTATAGATGAGGACATCTATGGGACTTTATGATCTTATATTTGATTAGTTTCGATATGATATTAAGAATGGTCTGGCTGACCAGTTACCAAACCCATATCAACTACTACCGACAATATATATCTTTTACCATGCCTAGAAGAGAGAGGTTCTGATTGACCGGTCAGTGGGATGTTAGAGTCGGTAATATGGGACTATAACTGAGCCAAACGGGAGCTATCACGATGTATGTAGGACGCTTAGATTTCATTGCAGAATTAGTAATAACTTTTTTTATCTTCCATCCTATGAAGGATCATTATTAGTATGTTTTCCCAAATGAATTACAATTTCTTCCTCTATAAAGAGGAATTACATTTTATATTTAGTTTATAAATGAGTTGCAACCAATATCAATTCCTCATTATCAAATGTCACCAGCTGATGTGGAAGAGTGGAAGGTGTAGTTCGAGGATTTAGAATTGAAGATGCTTATCAGACCGATCATATCTCTTTGGGGTGCTCCAATGCTGTCACCCAGAATGTGGGTGGTATTCTATGAATCTGTGTAGACTATAAGAAGTTGAACTTGGTAATATTGAATATTATATCTCCTTTACCTAATATTGATTATTTTTTTGATTAGTTATTAAGAGCATGATTTTTTTTCAATGATTGATAATTATTCAATCTCTCATTGGTTTTAGTTTGGAGAGGTGGATATTACCAAGATAAAATATAAGATTATATATGGATTATATTAGTATATTTTCATTCCTTTTGGGTTTAAAAAATCTCCAGTGGTGTTTATGGATATCATAAATCTGATTTTCCATCCATAATTTGAATCATCCATGGTTGTATTATTGGATGATATCCTGATATATTTTAGGACATCACATATTTATTCTAGGAACCATGAGATTATATTGAGTAATCTTTGTGGAAATTGGATTTATACTAAACTATAAAGTGTTACTTCTAGATTTAGGAGGTAACATTCCTTGGGCATGTAATTTCTAAGGTGGGGATTTCAGTAGACTTGGGAAAGGTAGAGGCATTAATGTCTTAGGCATGTATCAATAATGCATTTGAGACTAAGTTCTTCATTAGGATTATGAGTTACTATCAACGACTATTCTAATAATACTCCTATTTAGTAGTGAAAATAATAGAGATAACAAAAAATATTTTTAACTTTGAGTGTTATGATCAGTGTGAGGAGGCCTACTTAGATATAAAGAGGATATTGGCGATAACTCTGGTTTTGAGCTTTCCAGATCCTGGGATTGGATATGAAGAGTACTATGATACCATAGGTGTTGCTTTGGGAGATGTTTTGATGTAAAGGGATCAGTTAGTAGCTTACAGGCCATGTCATCTATGGCCCAATGACAGGAACTACCCGACGTATGAATTAGAGTAATCATTTGTGGTCCATGCTCTAAAGTGTCAGAGGCATGATCTCTTTAGTGACAGGTTTATTAGATACATGGATGATAAGAGACTACTGTAAATCTTATCTTAGTAGGATCTCAATATAATGTAGAGGCATTTGGTGGAGTATCTACAGACAATCAAATTCAAGATAGCCTATGATCCAAAGAAAGGAAATGTCATTGGTTATTATATTAGAAGGAAAATACCAAAAACATGGGAGATTGTAGAGTATCCTTCATAGAAGGAATGACATATGATGAGTATGATGTATAAGTGGTAGTGGATGAATTAGAGGATCGTGGAGTTATGACATGTTCACATTTAGTTGTCATGTCTTCTTTAGTTGACCAGGTAAAGGGTATCTAGGATTCAGATTCTACGTTCATGGTGATGCAAGAGTGATTGGAAATGAATGATTTAGTACTAGGGTGGTATTTATATGATGACAACATAGTTCACATTCACGAGAGGGTTGTAGTGAAGGTCTCATTGATATTGGAGCTTATGAGAGACTCTTACGCTTCAAAGTGGGTAGTTTATCCAGGGTTGAGGAAGATATACCACAATATTTGTAACATAATAATTTTTTTAATAATTAAATACCATTTTTGGTTTTAATTTATATGTACTTTGAATGTAAATTTAATAATTTTTAACTTAATTTTTACCCTTGTGCATGGTATAGGTCCTATGTAAGTGTAAGTGCCTCCTACCTTTATGCAAGGTGGTTTTTAGGAGTTACGTAAGGGTAAATATTTATTTTCATGAGTTCCATAAGGGTATGATAGAGATTATATGGGCTACATAATGGAAGCAACTTGTGAATATAATCCATGTAAGGGTAATCTCGGGGCTGTATAAGGGTAACGATGTTTGTCTAAGGGTTATGTAATGGTAGATAGATACAAATTAAGGGTAAACTCTCATTGTGTAAAGATAATACAAGGAATTTAATTCTCACGAAAGGGAATCTCCTTGGATATGTAAGGGTAGATCATGTTTACTAAGGGTTATGTAAGGGTAACCTGATTTTTTCCTTGCTTCTGTAAAGGTATGTTTGTGCTACATAAGGGTGATCTCGTAGATACTTCTATTGTGTAAGGTTAATAATAAGTTTTGAATAGTTTCAAGAGGATAACTTAGTACAATTACACAACACCTAATAGATGTGTAAGGAAAAAACCATGTTACCTTTATTCAATGTTCTTTTTGGTGAAAAAATAAATAATATCTTAGTTATTCATTTCTACTCCACCAGAATGATCCTATAACACCATTTACTCATTTTAAAGGTTGAAAACCATGGGAATTTAATAATTTTATCTTTTAAATGGTGGTAAATTCTATTTGGGGTGTTTATGAAACTCTTTATTCAATATTAAGTTGAAAATAAAAAATTAAATATTTCCTTAATTTGGGGTTTTCTTGGTGAGAAATAGAATAATTGCATATTTTTAAAAATACCCAAACACATGCCAATTCAATTTTTTCTATCCATTTTTGAAGATTTTATGGAATCAAGAAACTAGGTGATCAAAGGCTATTTATTATTGTTTTTATTTTATCATGGGGTGTCAACCTTCTCTTATTAATGTTTCATATCCCTCTTCAGGCGTTCTACAATTTTATAATTAATCCAGGTGTTTCTATTCTTTTACTTTATCATGAAATTTCATTGACACGTGAGAGTTCAAGGATAGATGTATCTAATTTAATAATACATGTTATATAAATTTCTACCCTGAAATACCACATGAATGAATCTTTTATCCTCTTCTTTATGAATTTAACAGGGAAAAATATAATTGTTATGATTATAATTCCTATCACTATTTCATAAATTGGTAAAATAAATGTCAGTTTTTATTTCTCTTTGAATATATTTCTAAATTTGTTTTTTGGAAAGTGAGGGATTAGGATGGGTTTTGAATGCATTGATTTATGAAATAACTAGGATCCCTCTTTTAATGATTTTCACCGTGTTTATAAAATGGACATTCTTGGGTGATTTGGAATGAGTGACTTGTTCACATGAAAAAGGGTGTATAGCCTTGTTTTGAAATTAATTCAATCCTTTTAAATTTTAAAATATCATTTGAATTCATTAGGTATGATTTTGAAACAAATTCTAGGTTTAAAAGACTATTTGACATTTTGATGATAATTTGTGAAAGGAAGAAGTTATGGTTACCCTTTTAAATGGTTATTTGAAGAAAATGTTTTAAATTGAAATTAATGATGCTTGAGAAACCTATTAATACTTTGTAATGATACTCTATTATGATAATCCCTTGATGTGGCTTACTTGATTATTGTGGTTCCCATTGATTAGTGATGATAGTTGGATTATTAACATATAGGTTGTTTTGTGTGGAGTGAGATTTGAAATGAAATTGAGATGAAATGTTGAGGGAATGAGCCCATGTTGATAATGATGTGAATTTCCTTTATGATACTCAAAAATTTATTTACTCACTCACCACTTTTGACTAGTCATGGAAGCTTGGGTAGTTGGCTGAAATTACCTAGATTTATAATTTTCTAGTAGATTCACACCCTATTTAGTTGATTCACGGAGAACATGATAGGTTTAGGCTACAAACCAGCATCCAGAGAAGTGGGTATGTGTGGAATTGGTTTTGTTGATACTCGTGATAATTAATGTAAGGCCAATGAGTGGTCATGATTTTATTAATTTGATAGACTATGGTGAACTCAATATCATATCTTGTTCATACCCATGATATCCTTATACTTGATACCTGATAATAGTGTTAATTTTGAATATGTGGAATTGGAGTTTCCTTGCTTGATTGATCAATATTATCGATTGATATACTTATCGAGATGATTAAACTTGACTATATTTTATTGAATCTTGTCCTTATTTCAGTTTTTTATATTATCCGTGAACATGATATAGCTATACTATATTATTTATATGATGATGTTTCCATAGTGTAACACTAATTATTGTTATCCATTATTTTGGGTAAAAAATCATTTCCCAAGGTTTCTTTTGGATTCCCAATATCTTTTCGACAGCCTGTGGGGATCAAGAACACATGTTGGGCTAGTAGAGATAAATTTAGTTAATGTTTAAGATGGTACCCCATGATGGTTCATTTCAATTGGTATCAATGGAATTATTCCCCAAAGTAATTTACTTTTCAATGAAACCACATATGTTATTTCAGTTGAGTCATGGTAAAAAGTAGATTTGGAATGTGTTAGGACTCTAGAGGTAGTCTGTGACTAGTTTCTTGATCACCACATCTTCATAATTATACTTGAGTTACTAAGGAAACTATGGGCTAGAGTATTTTTGTTGAGTTAATGTTTTCCTGATGTTAAATTATAGTTAGATTCCTGATGAGGCTAACATTGATTTTTGGGAATTTATTGGGAGTTTTGGGTTGTGACAGAGATATGTACATAGTTGTACAATTCCATAATTGTATAGTCAATAGTAATTAATCTACATGGTAACTCTATATGTCAATATAGCAATCCTCATTAGGATGTTTCATTGTTTACCAGACCATGCAGCAGATCCATGCACAATTCTTTTTTATCCCGAACTTAGTCCCTTGCCCATTTGTTTCAAAAATTTATTCACTCAGGTGAAGCTAGTTTGAAGGATTATTTTTTATTAATGCACTTTTTGGGTGCAACCTCTTTCATTATAATATTTTTTTATTTCAACTTTAATAACTTTGGTTCTGATTTTAAGTCCACTGTGGAAACCAAATTGTGGATTAAAGCATTTTTTGTTGAGTTATTTTAGATATGTTTTCAATAACCAAAAAATGTGTTTTAAAAAACTTTTAGTTTTTAAAAATTATTTTCAATTACTCTATTGAGACGTGATAAAGTAATTTTTCAAGAAGTTATTTATGTTTTGTGATGGATTTAAAATGGAAATGGTTTAAAAATTGAAAAAATGATTAATTCCTTTGAAACCGTGAAATAATTTCCATGATATAGTAAATTAAATTATAAATTATTTATGGATTTATGTCAATAATTCAAATTTTGAAGAAAACTGTAATGTTTTATAAATAAGAAAAAACCGTGTTCTTTGAAAAAAATGATGATTTGATAAAAGTGGTATATGGATTTATTTAATTTTTTTTGTCTTGTATGTGTTCTATTTTGAGTTTCTCATATGATTGAGCTATTGAGACTATGTTTTCTGATGTCCAGACGTGTCTCCCATAATGATTTCTAACAAATATAGAATGTTAATTCACTATTACAATCTTCATGTAATCCCTTCACACATTCCGAAAGAGCCATATAAAGTTAAAAACTTTACCTAGGATCTGAATCAAGTGGTGGAGATGGATCCATTCTAGTATTTGGACCCCATTTAGGTTTTCTTAGATCATCAACTACCTTATTACATGGGTGAAAATGGTTATCCAAAAGTAGTGAAGTGGATTATTAAATGTTAAGGGATCTTAGAATCTCCCAAAATATTGATTTTCTAAAGGTCAATTTTATCAACTCCATGTTTGAGGGACCCTGTTGAGAGTGGTGGGACTTTATGATTCCCACTTCTCTAAATGAAGGAATTTCTTGGGAATTCTCTAATCCAGTCTTAATCAAGTTGAAGTGTCCTGAAGAAGTAAAGAAGGATTTTTTTATATACTGGGTTTAACTCAAGGTGATATATTAGTTTATGGGTATTCTAGTAAATTTTAATGTTTATATATTCATTACACAACCGTATGTTGAAAGTGGATTCCCTAGACCCAACTTGCGTTGTACTTTTATTATCACTACATGTATGTAATTTGTTATATATACATGTGTTAGTCTTTCCATAATAGTGTAGACACTTCTGTATCAACTATGTTTTTGGTAATTTCCTTAGATTAAATGTCATATCAAAGGGTTATAGATGATCTCATTATATATTGAGAACCAAGAGATACTATGATAGTAATCTTAATGTAATGTCCTATTGTCGAGTTACATTATTATTAATAGACAGAGATGAGGTTAGACTATCAGGTGATGGGGGATAATAAGAATTGAGACTTCTTCTCATGAAGTTCTCACTTGGTGATGTCTAGTAGTTGAGATCATGAGGATAGACCCTCTAATAGGAACACCACATGTTTCAAGTGTCATTTGTATTTCTATATATGGAAAAGTGTAATGGTCTAATAACTTGATATCATTATCAATGTATGCAATTTGATAGAATACATTGATGTAATGTAAAAACTAGGGCAATGAAGTCCTGGTGAGGTAGTTTGGGTTGGGTACGTCATTAGTGAAATGACATTTTTTTAATTATTAAGATAGTATTTTTCTCTTCCGAGTTAAGGAAGAGATGTCTCAGGCCTGGTTGATTATCATGGAAGAACCTTCATTAAATCTATGTCCATGGTAGTCGAAGGTAAGACCTTCTAGATAGATAAAAAAAGAAATAAAGATAAAGGATGATGACACTAGTGTTCATTTTTCTTTTTTGAGATATCGATGATGAAGAGATTATATTACACAAACTATTTTCATAGGTAGTCATCACTTTGACTTTTTCTTATCTCTATAGGGGCCTCGATGGGTTTCTAGGTCCCACTCTTGGTCTGTGAATATTATTCACTGCTATTGAGATAAGGTCCTAGAGGGTTAAACACAATAGGGCTTTGAGAATCTTCCATACTATATTGAATATGATTATAGGACTTGGTGGGTCACACCATGGGGTCTGGGTATTATCCAAGTTCTATAGATCACAAAGATATAAATAAATTCAATATTATTCATATAAGGAATAATTGGGTTGAATTTATTTATGACATGTACTTACAAGTGATTATGTAAATATAAGGATAAATATTATTTAAATAGATATTAATGAAATATCCTAGATTCATTTAATATTATTAGGATATGAGAGTTGGGTTAAAGACTCAAGTTTATCACACAATATATTAAATATATATTATAGTTAAGTGATAAATTATAAATATTATTTATGGAATAATTTAATTTCTCATAAATAATTATTTATAATATTTATTTATTGGATGATTATTACTTGGGGGTCGGGAACCCAGAACTGGGTAGTATAGGTTTCCACTATATAAGTAGAGAGAGGCTCTTCTCCTCATGACTATTCATCTATCGGAAATGAGTGCCTCTCTCTCCTACAATTCTTAGAGAGAGACTCTATCTAAAAAGAATGTTCTTTTAGTTCCATTTTCTCAGATCGAAGATGTTGGATTGTGGTGATCGATGTTGCGTCGAAGAGGTCATCAGAGTACCGTGCTAGCACCCAGATTCCAAAGAACAGTGCACAAGAAGACTCAAGATGTGAGTGTAGAAGATCTAGAGGGCTTCAACATTAGAGACTTCAAACAATGGTTTCCCTCATATTTGGATAGGCTTGTGAGCATTACATCCAAATGAGGTAAATGCTCATTATCATTTTTTACTATGTATAATCCACACATCATCCTCAGATTGTATCGGGATGAGATCACCGGAGCTGAAATTTTTACGTCACTTAGGTAATGTAAAAATTTTAATTTCTAGGACCATCAGCTTTTTCTCAATGTCTCATTACCTTATAGTGGTATCAATTCCTCACATGGTTTATTCAGGTCAAGGAAAATTAAATTGCTTAACATTTTAAGTCAAGGGTGTTAAAATGGTTCCAATAGATCTGACCATGTGTATTTACATTTATGAATGGACAAGTAATGTAAAGTTAAAAATATTAAGTGGATCTACATTGTCGGATTATTTTTTTTAAATTTTTATGATTTTGAAGAACACAGTTTTAATTTAAATTTGTGTTCTTCAATGTACCAGAATTCAACCAGGTTTCAGCCAAAATCTGTTACCAGATTTAATCTGGTGGAGATCAATTAATTATGAGATTCATATAATATAATATAATATAATATTTTTTTCACAAATAAATCAATGTTTGGGGTTTAAATTTTATACAAGTCTAAAATAATTTTGGAAAAACCTGTAAAGGGTGGATTCCAAGGATTTGTTCATTGTCATGACTGCTTGAATAATGAAAAAAAGTGTTTCTTGCCCCTACCCTGGCCTACCAGGCAGGTCCAACTCCATTTCATAGTGTGAGACCCGAGAAAAAACCCCTTCCTGGTCTACTCCCTCTTCCCTACCCTAGCAGCTCGCACACCCCACATCCTCCTTTGCTCGAACGCCGCCACACCATTTAGACTGCCACACCATCTTGAATGGTAGGCTGCTATCATCCCAAGATATAGCACCTGCCCGGAGCTCACCACCACTTGGTTCCCACACCATCAGGCTATCCCCACCCTATGCACAAAACCAAAGATGTACTCTACTTCCGTCCGGGGTTCTCTGCGCTTCCCTTGATCGGGCCGCCACTATCCTTAGGGGCTTCACCCTATCAGTTCCCGATGCCCAGATCCGGCCTCCTAGAACCCTAACTTGCTGATACGAGAGTTGCAACTCCCACTCTGGTGAGTGTCCCTATGGGCTATCACTGGACCGACCATGTATATCCATAGTTTCATTGTAATTCTTTTCTGGTTCCACTGTAGTTCCACAACGGTACCACGGTGGTTCTTCCTAGCTCTGATGAAACATCCACGCTATAGTCCACAGTCCATCCAGATTCCTTCCCTAGCCGAGGTAAACCAATTAAAATAATTTGATTAATTTAATTTAGTTTTTTAAATTAAATTAAATAAAATTAATTTTGGGGTTTAAAATTTAAATGAATCTGAAATTTTAATTTAATTTGAACTTCAAATTAAATTAATGGTCTAATTTAATTTTTGTAATTTTAATGAAATTAAATTAAGATATTAGAAATCATAAATAAATTATTTTAATTTAATAAAATTCATCTAATCTATTAGAACACCCACTTAGTATTTAAATTTATAGTAGTTTATTTTTTTTATTCTGCGTTATTTTAATACCACTATTGTTGAGCTAGTGACCGACCCATGCATGTCTGGTTTTATTTTTTTAATTATTTATTCAATGCATGTGATGATTACAATAATTAATTTGATAAATGAAGGGTTTCGCATTGTCTCCTATTAATTAAAATATGTATAAGGGCATGCACATCCATTGATCCTATTGTACATTATATGCCTATAACCCCTCGCATGCTTGAGAGTATATTTGATAAATGGTGATGACATTCCAAGACACAAACCCATCCAAGTTGAGGTGGTAATCCATATGGGAATCGAGAACTTTTCACTAGGGTGAGCTGTGACATGAGTCAGGGGTCAACTCAGGTATGATACTCCCTACGTCATGAATGATCCATTATGGATCGATCATAATGAAATTCTGAAGACTAATCTGATTAAATGTATTTCCATTATGCATCATTTATTATTTTGGGAAAGTGTATGATTATTGCTTGATCATAAAAAATAATAAAAAAGATAAATTCATAATGATGTGGTGAATATTTTTCAATTGCATGTTAAGTTGTGAGCTTGAAAACATAGTTTGATCATATTAAATTGAAATGGATTATATTCGTCTTTAAATACCAAATTACCTCATTGATATGTCAAGTCTTATAGACTTCCAATACTCACATTTGAGTAAATCTGGGTGTTCAAGGTGCTCGTTAACCATAGTTGAGAGTGCCTTTTATTACCTGGTAATTTCATGAGAGTATTGGGTAGACTTAACTAATGTGTGTAGTAATGGATTAGCCATAGATAACTTGATATATCATTAAAGGTAAGGAGTTGAGGGAATCAAGTCATGATTCGAATAAGCTGGGACATTACTCCACATAATAAGTAATCTCTGGTTTAAGTATTTGGCCAGCCTAAATCCAAAATTGAAACCCTTCGAGTAGTGGCATAGCCATAACATGTAGACTAAGATGGATATTTTGAGGATCAATTCCACTAGAATACTCAAGCGATAGAGAATTCATAATCTAATAGTTAGGGCTATTGAGGTTTTATAAAATAGTGAGAGACATTTAAATGGAAATAATAATTAATTATATGTCTAAAAGGTAATCAATATAATGTAATGACTTCAATTTTTTTTTCTATTTTAGAGCGCAAATTGAAATCACCAACACCACAAGTAAATTATCAATACGATCAATTTTGGATAAATAAAATACCCTGAACAACAATAACTGCAAGGAGTGGTACATGATCTTGCACATAGTACTACGCCAAGAAAGGAAGCTATATGTGTTGGAATCCTCAATTCCTAATGATGCTCCTCTGGGAGAAAGTAAGGTGGGAAAATATAAATAGAAAAAGCATACATATGAGGCACTAGACATTCAGTGCATCATGTTGTCATCCATATCCATCCAATTACGAAAAATTCATTAGGATGAGAATGCCTATAAGATGATTTCTTCTCTCCAAGAATTATATTAGGAGAGGGAAAGATAGAAAATGTATGAGATCTCTAGTTCCTTTTATAGGTGCATTTTAGTATAAGGGAACCAAGAAGGTCCTCATGTACTTAATATGATCAGGTTCATTGAGAGGATTGAAGTCCTTGGTATTAAATTGCACCAGGAACTAGCAACAGATATTATACATTCCTCTTTATTGTTATGCTTTTTGACTTTCATTTTCAATTATAACATGAATGATATGACACAGTTTCTATCATACCTTTTTTCTTTTAGTTCTCCAAGATAAAAAGGATATGAAAAATTCAAGTTCATCTATCCTTATGGTGAACAAGAGAAAGAAGGGAAAGAAAAAGGAGTTTATGGCCAATTAAAGGCCAAAGACACCAATACACCATCCTGAAAAGAAGCCATAGATTCAAGGGTAGAGAAATGAGTAGGAAGATGTATGCTTTTCATGTCGAAAGAGAGGACACTAGAAGAAAAATTATAGAGATGGAAAGTAGAAGCAAACTGAAGC
This sequence comes from Viscum album, assembly GCA_963277665.1. Lineage (NCBI taxonomy): Eukaryota > Viridiplantae > Streptophyta > Magnoliopsida > Santalales > Viscaceae > Viscum > Viscum album. The sequence continues at coordinate 603,654,558 of OY728148.1, forward strand.
TTCTACTTCATGTATTTTTTCACCAAATGTAATATCTTATTATCTACAAGTTGGGTATTGGATACAGCATGTGGCTCACCTATTTGTATTCATTTACAGGAACCAAGTAGGATTAATATGATATAAAAAGGTGAAGTATATCTCTGAGATACAAATGGTGCAAGTCTAGATTCTTTAGTAGTGGGAGATTATCACCTTACTTTGCATAGTGTTTTGGTTCTAGTTTTAAATAATCTTTATTACGTACCTTCTGTAACAAGAATCATAATCTCAGTGTCAAGTTTGGAAACTAAGGGATTTTATTTCATGTTTGGAAATAATTTTTTTATATTTTATTAGGATAAAATGTGTTATGGTATGGAACATCTTAATAATGGTTTATATATAAAAGAAATCGAAAACCCGTAATGAAAATTAAATACAAAACTAGTTAGCAAGACTCATATATCATTCGTCTATGGAACTTCTAGCTAGGTCATGAAAATGAGAAGAAATTACAAAAATTACATCAAGAAGGGTATTTAGACATAATATAGTTAAACCCTTGGATGTACGTCAATCTTGTTTACAAGGGAAAATTACCAAAGTAGCATTCCCTAGGAAGGGAGAAAGATCCAATGGATTACTGGAATTAATACATACTAATGTATGGGGTATATTTCCAGTAGAGGCGAGGGGTGATTTTTCATACTTCATTACTTTTACTGGTGATTATATTATATATGGATATATCTAATTAATGAATTATAAGTCAGATTCCTTTTGGATGTTTAAGGAATACCAACATGAATTAGAAAATCAACTTGATAAGAAGATCAAGGTATTCCAATCAGACCGAGGTAGAGAGTATCTCAACCCGGATTTCATTGATCACTTGATGGAGTGTGGGATAATATCCCATCTTAGTCCTCCTTATAAAAAACAATGGAATTGTTTTAGTGATAGGAGAAATATGACATTTCTTGACATGGTCAGATTAATGATGATTCATGCAACTCTTCCTTTATCCTTTTGGGGATACACCTTGCTAAAAACAACATATACCCTAAACTGAGTACTAACTAAAGCTACAGATGGGATTCTATATGAGTTATGGTATGGAAAGAAACCCCGTCTGTCACACATACCTATATGGGGATGTGAGTATTTTTTCAATACTATACCTAGTGACAAGCTGGCACACTTAAGCACAACTTGCATCTTTATAGGTTATCCTAAAAAAACCAAATGATATAACCTATATAACCCTTCACAGAGAAAAGTGATCATGAGAAAAAGACACATTTCTTGAAAGGGAACACATTTCCAATGGAAATAGTGGGAGAAACATTGAATTTGATGAAGTTAATGCCTCATATGCACAAGAGCTGGTACAGGAACAATCTACACAAGAGAAAGTGGAAGAAAAAGTGGTTCTTAAGACACAAATATTGTGTAGGTCTACTCGAGATTTTAGATAACTTGAGAGTTATGGTTTTCTTGTCACTAAGTCAGGTGACACATTACTCCTTGAGGATGACGAAACTCTAACCTACAAGGAAGAAGTACAAGTCAAAGAGGCTGAAAAATGGAAAGATTCCATGCATTCTGAGATGAAGTCGATGTACCAGAATCAAGTTTGGATTTTGGTAGACCCTCTAGCTGATTTAAAACACATTTTTAAAAATGGATATTCAAGAAAAATATGGACATGGATGGTAAGGTTAATACATATAAATCAAGATTGGTTTCAAAGAATTTTAGGAAATTTAAAGGCATCGAATATGATGAAACCTCATCACCAGTATCAATGCTGAAATCCATAAGAATATTGATTACAATAGCAGCCTTTCATTATTATGAGATTTTTAAAATGGGTGTCAAAACTACTTTCCTAAAAGGGAAGTTGGTTGAATAAGTCTATATGAATCAACCCGAAGGGTTTATCAGGTCAAAGAATGACAATAAGGACTTCAAGCTATAGAGATCCATTTATAGGTTGAAGTAAGAATAATGACCATGGAATGATTGTTTTGATTTGGCCATAAAAGAATTTGGATTTTTCAAAAATGAAAGTGATACTTGTGTCTATAAGAAAGTTGATGGGAATGAAATCATTTTTCTATTATTATATGTTGATGAAATATTAATTATGGGAAAAAAGTGAAACTATTAAAGTAAGTTAAGATTTGGTTACATGAACGATTCTACATAAAAAACTTAGGTTTAGAAGCCTACATTTTAGGGATAAAGATATATCAAGATAGATCTCATAGGATACATGGGCTATGTAAAAGTAAATAATTTGACAAGGTACTCAAAATGTATAATATGGAACAATCCAAGAGAGGTTGTTATCAGTATCACATGGTATCAATCTCTCCAAGAAAGTGTGTCTATAGACAGAAGAGGATATTTAAATAATGAGTAGAATAACTTATCCCTTTAAAATGGGTTTTATCATGTATTACATGCTATGTACTAGGTTTAATTTTTCATTTTCTTTAATAATGTTTGGCAGATATCAAGCTAATCCAGGAGAGTTGCACTGGGTAGCTATTAAAACTATTGTAAATTACATGAGTTGTACAAAGAATATATCCCTAGGGTATGGAGGAGAAGAGTAACTAGTAATAAGGGGATACATGGATGGTAGTTTCTATATAGATCACATTGATATGAAATCATAGTCAGGCTACATATTTTACCTAAATGGTGGTGTAGTGAGTTGGGGAATCCTGAAGCAATTCGTGGTTGCTGATTCTATAGCCGAATCTGAGAATATAACATCTTCCAATGAAGCAAAGAAAGAAGTATAAATATGTATATTTTTCTTAGATATTAGTGTTGTACCTAGCAATGCAAACCCTGTTCCAGTTTATTGTGATAATACTACTACAATGGTTCTTTCCTAGGAGACCAGGTCTCACTAGATGAAAAAGAATATACTTAATAATTTTCACCTATGAATGGATTTTACATAGAGAGGTGAAGTCACATTTACTAGAGTATCCATCATGGAAAACGTGGAAGACTCCCTGAATAAATTCATATCTCAGAAGAAGCATGATTCTCATGTGAGGGCGAGCAGATTGAGACTTGTTAGTAGTTGGATCTACTTCATGTGGGAGTGTTTAAAGTTGGTACCCTAGACCCAAATTGTGTTGTACTTTGATTACCACTACATGTATGCAGTTTTTTATATATAAATGTGTTAGTCTTACCATAATTATGTATATAATTCTACATCAACTATGTTTATGCTAGTTTCCTTAGATTACATGTCGTATCAAAGGGTTATAGCAGATACCATGCTATAAGGAGAACCTAGAGATACTATGACAGTGTGTAAATTCTTATGGTCTAGTTACATCATTCTAATAGGAAACATATTATGTGATACTATCAGGTGCTTGGGGATCATAATCATTGAAACTTCTTATCATGATTTTCAAAATTGGGGATCTCTAGTAATTGAGATCATGAGGACACAACCTCTAATAGGAACACCACAGGTTTCAGGTTTCATTGGTCGTTTCAATCTATGGACATGTGTAATGGTCTCCTAACTTGTTATCATTATCAATAAATGTCATTTTATATCATACATTTATGTAAGGAGAAAACCATTTCAATGAAGTCACGGTGAGGTAGTTTGAGTTGGGTACGTCATTGGTGACATTAAATTGTTTGAATGATCAAGATAAGATTTTTCACTTCCATGTTAAAGAGAGATATCTATGGCTTGGTTGATTTGGATGGTAGTACCTTCATTAAATCAATGGACATGGTAGTCAAAGGTAAGACCATCCAGAGAGATAAAAAAATAACAAAGAAAGATTAATGATGATGACATTAGTGTTCATTCTGATTTATTGAGATATCGACGATGAGGATATTATATTACGCAAACATTCTTCATAGGAAGGTATTCCTTACTTTGACTTTTCTTTATCTCTATAGGGTCCTAGATGGGTTGCTATACCCCACTCTTGGACTATGATTATTATTCACTATTATTGATATGAGGGCATAGACGGTCACACACAATAGCACTTTGAGAATCTACCCTATTCTAGTGAATAGGATTACAGGACTTGGTGGGCCCCACCATGGGTTTTGGGTATTATCCAAGTTCTATGGATCACCAAGATATAAACATATTCAATATTTTTGAAGTAAGGAATAATTGGGTTGAATTTATTTATGAAATTTATTTGCAAGTGATTATGTAAAGACAAGGATAAATATTATTCGAAAAGATATTAATGAAATATCCCAGGTTCATTTAATATTATCAGGAGATGAGAGTCGAGTTAAAGACTCATTTTTATTATGTAATATATTAAATATATATTACATTTAATTGATTAATTATAAATATTATCTATGGAATAATTTAATTTTCCCTTACTAATTATTTATAATATTTTTATAGTGGATGTTTATTACATGGGGTTCGAGAACCCCAAACAAGGTATTATAAGTTTCCACTATATAAGTGGAGAGAGGATCTTCTCCTAATGAATATACAACCATTTAAAATGAGAGTCTCTCTCTCCCATTTATTCTTATAGAGGGACTCTATCTGACAAGATAGTTCTTCAAGTTTCATTTTCTTGGATCGAAGATGTTGGCTTGTAGTGATTGACGCTGCGTCGAAGTGGTTGTTGGAGTACCCCACTATCACCAGGATTCTGATGAACAATGCACAAATAGATTAAATAATCGTCTATGGAAAATATAGAGGGATTCAATATGAGTGTCTTTAATAAACGGTCTTCGACATATTTAGATAGGTTTGCACTCATCAGATCTGCATGAGGTAATCATTCGTTATGATTTTTTACTTTGTATAAATCACGTCTGGTCCTTGGATTATACTGGAATGAGATCACCAAATTCAAAATTTTTATGTCACTTAGGTGATGTACAAATTATAATTTCCCAACCCATCATATTCCTCTCTGAGTCCTAGTAACTTACACCTTATTGGTGATAACCCCCTTAAATCTTACAGTTTTAAAAGAGGTCTTCACCTAGACCCTAGAACTGCCATGTCAACAATCTTAATGAAATGTTTTTTATTGGATCATTAAAGGGAATTGTTAGTTGAAGAAGAGATAGAAAAGTGACATTATATTATTAATTACTCACACATGGTTTTTTTAAGTGAAGATATTCTATATGATTGATCCTAGATATTAGTTAATTGTGTACATTATTCATGGGAAAAGAAGAGTAATTTCATGTACTTCTAGTGTGGAGAACCTGATTATTGTAATAATTTATATCTGAAAGATCTGCATGTTTATAAATGATGTGGTTTCTTTGGTCACCTTAATAAGTTATATAAGTTGGGATAATAAAAGGGGATGATTCAGTATGAGATCATCATTTCCTGACCATAGTGAGATAGATTCTTCAAGACAATATGGATCTATCCATAGTCCATTGAGTGAATATTTTCATACACCGAAGGAGATACTACTAGTGGTTGAGGTTGATCCAGCTTTTTGCTTATGATGTCATAGCAGAGACCATTTTAGTTTTCCTTATTAAAGATCATTGTTTCTAAGTGACCTTCTTATTCCAGGGATATTTTTTGGATTGTTTTGTGTTCACTTGTGTAACCTAGATTGTATCACGATGATGGTTTCCTTTACATGTGATCTCTTTTTCACTCTATGTGGATGTATTCTCTTGAATGGTTTTAGCATTCATTGTGAATGGTTTTAAAACCCTTGATGTTTTTTGTGAACCTAGGGATGGATTAGAATATTTTACTAAGAATCTAAAGATTCTTGGGGTTTTTTTTAATTTTAAATCCCTCACATTTCTTACTCCCATGGGTGTCTCTTTATTGTCAGTATTGGATACCATTCAAGTTAGTTGTTGATCCATAGATTCCTCTTATTTGTTCCTAGATGGTTAGAGCCAAATCTTTTTGTGATGAATGATCTTCCTTATGAGATTGTGGTGCCCTATTTGTAAAATTGCCTTATTATTTCTAGATATTTCATGTTGAACTTGGATAGTCCATGGGAATGTACATGAGTAACTAGGATGATGTGTATTATTGATTGAATATCCACCTGGAGGTACTGGGGGATGTTTTGATGGGATCATTAAGGGGTCAGGATCAGTGTTTAGAATCTTCAGTTAACAATGAGTAATTTCCTAGGGAAGAAATATTTTTCAATTATTTTCCATCATTTTGGATGGTTAGATCATTGATGCATCTTTATATCATTTCCTTTTTTGAGAATCATTGAGGTGTCTTTGATGTAGCACTCTTTAAGGATTCTATTTCATATATTGGATGTTCTGCTATGGTGTATGTGATAGAGATAATATTTCCACTATTTTAATTTCTATTTAATTGATTTAAACCCCATAATTTTAACAATTATGATGAATAATGTTGTTTTTTTTATTTGAGGGATGTTTTGTTCTTGAAATTGAAAATTACAAAAATTTGAAATTTTAACTATTTTCAATCACTTTTGTATTTTCGACATAAATTTTTAAATATAAATAAAAATCTTGTTATTATTATTTTATGATTCCTATGTTTTTTGGATATATATGTTTGAACTAGTATATGTGTTGATTCGAAATTATAGAGGCCCAAAAAAATCACTCATTTTCGAAAACATTTTGGGCCAATAGGATTGACCTCAAATCATTTAATGGGGCCTAAATATATAGAAAGGTGTAAAATTGCATTGATTAAAATTGGATATAAAAGAGGACTCAATGGTGAATGATCATGCAAATCTTTAAGGAGAAATTATTTCATTGAGTCAGTCTTTGAACGATTCAGACTAGGGGAAGATGTAGGGTCCCTCCATGCAGAAAATAATTTCATTATTAATTAATTCATAACATTTTCACCACAAGTAAAAATAATCTTAAATTTTTAATTAATATAAAGGATTTAATTTCAAACAACTTTCTATAAGAAACAAAAGGGATATTTGGCATGAAAAGTAGAGAAAATTGGGTTAACCTTTGATGGAAAGAATCTGGTCAACAAATTTTCAGCCCTTATTCTCTTTATATTTCCATATCATGATCATTCCATGGTTGGTTGGATTTAGGGTAAAAAAGAAATATTTAGATAGATATATTGATGAAGATTATGTGCATTCATGCTAGAATGAAGAATATGGGTTCTTCTCAGGTGATGCGAGACTAAGGATCATCTGGTTGTGGACGACGACAACCAACAAAAACTCTCTTCCGCGTTGCGATCTTATTATGTAATCAATTTTAAATTTCTCTTGAAATAACATTTTTGAATGAATGAATTTTTTTTCCACAATACACTTTCACCTTATTTTGGATGGTTTTTCAATCTATGATGTATAATAATTGGCTTCACTATTTAAATTTCTTTGGTGAGGTCTTTCCTTTGAGCATAGTGATTTAAATTAGGTTTGAATTCTTAGAGGTCATAAAGTAATTTAATCACTTTTATATAAGGTAAATATCATATTATAAAATTGATATGATATCCTTGCAAACTAGGGGGTTCACCTGGTGTTACTTGTGTGGGCATTGAGAAATTCAATTGGGAAATATTTTTAAATAAGGAAGAGAAGAGTACACGAGAGGTTTAAGTTTGTCCACAACTACTGTTTTGATTATGTTTTCAAACACATTTTATTTCAAGTCAATTTTCTATATCTATATTTAATTTTCTTTTAATTTATGTTATATTTATTTTATATATTATAGATTTCAATCAAATCCCTAATTTTTTCATCTTGCAAAAACAAACAAAAAAAGTGAAAATTTTGTAACTCAAATTGAAACCTCATTGTGGGAAAATACAGAGATTTCTATATCGGATATATCTAGGGGAGAATTTACTTGATTGAGTTTTTCATGAAAAAACCCTCACACAAACTAGTGCATTTTCAAGGAGGTTTCTTGAGTTTATTTTGTCAAAAGTTTTTTTTGCATGACCCGAGATTCTTTCCCGAACTTGTTACCATTAGATTCTAAAATTGATAGAACATTTCAATAGAGGGTTAGATCTAATAGAGCTCCCCTATCCTTTGTTTTTAATCTTCAACTAACACACTTAGATGGGACTTGGTTGAAAATGAAATTCCAATGGATGAGAATAGAAATTTTAATGAATTGGTTTCATCCTATGAGGAAAATCAAGGGAATCATGTAGAATGTCCCAATGCACTTCGTAAGGTTGAAATTGAATTTGGTTTCATTCACCAAATTCCAAAATTTAATGGGTTTCTAGGTGAATATCCACATAAACACCTTCAATAATTTAGTTATCTTTTTGTCAACATGAAACCTCAAGGATTTTATGAAAACAAAATTAAATTGAGGACATTTACATTTTCTTTAGAAGGAGTTTCCAAAGAATAGTTTTTCTATTCAAATTCAAATTTTTTTTGAGATTGGAAGTAATTAAAGAAACCTTTCCTTGATAAATTTTTCCCTAAAACCATAACTGCTTCCATTCGAAAGGGGATATGTGGAATTACAATAAATCAAGTTGAAACATTGCATGAGTATTGGTAAAGATTCAAAACAATCTATTTTAGGTTCCCCAACCATCAAATCAGTGACCAACTGTTGATTCAATACTTTTATAAAAATATTATGTCTTACTGATATAAGAATTATTGATGCTACATTGAGAGATGAATTTAGTTGAAAAAACATTACCTACTTCTAGGAAATTAATTGCAAACATGGCCCAAAATATTCAAAAATTTATAATAAGAGGCCTTATTCATGTGAAATATGCCCAAGAATTCCCCACTACTAGTCCTAAAAACAACAAGATTGTGAGTTAAATTTCTAATCTTACCACCATGGCGAGGTCAATGTTGTTGTCAAACAACCCACCAAAACCACCTATAACTTAATCCAATTTCAAAATGAAGTTTCACTATAGAATTTGTTCTTCCAATGAACATATTCGTGAAGAATTCCTACAAATGGAAGAGACTTTTGAGAACTGAAATGATTTTTTCCCTAGAAAATCTTTTAATCAATCAAATAAAGACCAGTTCAAACCATCCAAAATTTCAATCAGGGTTGTAAAAACCACTATAATGAAATATTTCAATAGCCCGAACAACCAATAAACTTCTTCCAAGGAAAATAAAGTAATTCTAAACCAAGATATTTCAATGAGAAAGTGAAGGTACATTTTGGGTGAATATTTTAACCTTCTCATCCTACTTAAAAGTCATAGAGAAACTTTGAAGAAGTAATGTGGCAATAAAAGGGATTGAGGAAAATAAGAACAATCCTTAAAATAACAATAGAACTTGATAAATACCTTGATGAATCAAATGGGTCAACTTGACACTTATCTCAGTTGGATGAAAAATCAAATGAGTGGTTGTTTACCCTCACAACCTCAAGTTAATGTGAGATATAAACAGAAAGAAAATATGAGTGAAATTAAGATTTGGAGTGGCACAAAATGGTACTTGACCTTTGAAATCATGACTGGTACATCTGAGTTTTATATTGGGGTAGTGTTGATTCAGAGGTTGGAAAATAAATCTCATGTGATTGCCTATGACTATAGAAATTTATATCAGGTCTAGTAAAACTAAACAATAATTTAGAAGGAACTATTAGTGGTTGACTTTTATTTGGACCAATTTAAACGTTATCTGTTGGGATCTTAGGTGATTTTTTTCACAGACCATTCTACAATTAGATTTCTAATAAAGAAAAATGATGTAAAACAAAGACATTTTAGATGGATATTTCTGTTACAAGAGATTGATGTTGAAATAGAGGAAAAAAATGAAGTGATTAACTTTTTTTTGATCATTTGAGGAGGATTCCATTTGTTTTTAATAGAAAACATTAGTTCTATCCACCATGTAATCAATCCTTTCCAGGTGAAGAGTTTTATTTTTTTCAAAGTGAAATACCATGGTTTGATGATCTTGTGAATTATTTGGCTACAAATGAAGCTCCCCAATTATTTTATAAAAAAATACTAAAATTTTGATTGATTCAAATAATTACATTTGGGATGATTCTTACTTATGAAATTTTTGTAGTGATCAAATGATTAAAAGATTCATTCTAAATTCTTAATTTAAATATTTCCTGTATTTTTTTACACCCTTTAAGTTATGGAGGAAATTTTGGGACACATAAAACTACAATAAATGTATTTTATTCTAGTTTGTATTGGACCACCATTTTTTGAGATGCTTTTTAATTTTACTGAACCTATAAAAATTGATAATTTCAAGGAAACATTTCCCAAATGGGTAAGATGCCATAACAACCTATTTTCTTTTTCGATGTATTTGCTATATGGTGTATGGATTTTATGGGGTATTTTTAAAATTACTTTGGATATCTTTACATATTTATTTCTATTGATTTTGTCTCCAAGTGGGTAGAGGCTATTCCCATGAGAGATGATGATGCAAAAATTGTGTCCAAGTTTGTGAAGGGAAATTTGTTATCAAGATTTGTATTTCCAAAATTTATGATTATGGATCAAGGTAACCAATTTTTTAATAGAAAATTGAAATATATATTGAATAAATATGGAGTTCAACATTTGGTCTCTACATCCTATCACCCTAAAAAAAAGTAATGGTTGCGTTTTCCAATAGATAAATCAAACAAATTCTAGAAAAAATGTGAACCCAATTAGAAATGATTAGAGTCTGAGACTAGACGATGCACTATGGACCTATAAGAATATATAAAAAAATTCAATTTTTATGTCACCATTTATATTAAATTCTTGAAAGGTTCTGTTCCTACTGGTTGAGTTAGAGAATAAATATTTTTGGGCTCTTAAAACTTGTAACATGAATCTATTTTCTTATGGAAAAGAATTTTTTTTAGTAGGATATGAGGGATATTAGAAATAATGCCTGTAAAAGATCTAGGTTTTATATGTAAATAACCAAATATTTTTAGGATGGGATTATTCTCAATAAAAAATTCAAGGAAGGAGACAAATTATTACTGTTTGAATCTAGATTGAAGTTGTTTCCTAGTAAAGTTCATTCCAAATGGGTTGTCCCTTTCATTTTTCCTCATTTTTTCCTTTTGGTGAAATCTAGATTAAATAAATAGACAAATGGAAACCATTCATGATAGACATGCATAGGTTGAATCTATTTTGATATAATTTTCCAGATCCTCCAAGGGAGGAGATACATCTTCATGAAGCTGAATACAATTAAAGCAAGGTTGTTTCTTTCCTTTACACTTGTTTTATCATGTATTATATTTTGTAATTACAATTCTTATATAGACTACGAACAATGAGTACATTTACCAAAATAAGTGTGGTTAGAGGAACATGCTGGGTAAATTAGGAGTTTTTGTGCTTTCCATTAATTATTTTCCAGTTTTTCTTTCAATTTTTTACTACATTTATTTTCTTCTTTTTCAAATTTTGTATGTTTTTAAACTTTTGAGATCAAATTATTATAATTTTCATTTTTCAAACCCATGTAAATAAGTGAACCAATTTTCAATTAAAACATAAAATAAATAAATGCTAGAAATGCATTTTTTTCAAGTTCAAGATTTTGTAAATTTAATGTAAAGACCACTTATTTTTGAATCTCAAGACACATCTAACTATCTTTATCTTTGAAATAAAATTCCTAAGAGGATTCTTAATGAATTTCTATATTTTTTTTACTCTCACCTCATTTATTGAGAGAAACAATCCTTGATATCTTTAACCCTAACTTTATATTTCTTTCAAATCATGAGAGTTGTGGTAATTGTGATTTAGATGATTGATGCAATTATTTGGATTTAGAATCCCGCTTTTCATAATAATACCTTTTTATTATGGAATTATTTTAACATTTGATCATTTTAATCCCTTATTATCGATGTATATCCTATTAGGTTATGCACATTAGAATCCAATCTTCCATTTTCAACCATCTCTAGAAGTATAAATGCATGATCTAGTTGAACATAAGTGTGTCGAGGGGGGGGGGATATAATTTGTGGTTTGCTACCTAATTTGTTATTTATTTGGGTGGATATTTTAATTTTGAAGTGTTCATTTTTCTATGGGAAAATATTTTTCTAAAATCTATTCCATTTTGGATCTTTCCAGAAAACGAGTTGTGCTTATGTGGAGCTCTCAAAGGAAGAAATTTGTGCCCATCTAGATCTCTCAAGAAAAAATAGAGAGGAAAATTTCATTTTTTTATAAAATATAGATGTCATGGGATGGGAAGGATATTATCAATGATTCTCATTGATTATTTTCTTATAAGGTTGGTGAGTAGGAGATCATACCTGAGTTAAAATTAGAGTCATGCATTTTTTTCTTCAAAAAGATCCAAACAATCCTTATTCGGCCTCAACTTTTTTTTAAAAAATTTAAAACCTACCATTGTTAATAAACTATAAAATACTGAAAATTATTCATTATAATCATATGTTATTGAATCACATTGGGTAGATATGTATAAATTTATCAAGTCTATTGTAATTCTTTAATGAGTTTGGATGAGAAAAGCCTTGTAAAAAATCCATAATTATGTGTTGAGAAAAAATTATTTGAGGTAAGTGTGTTGTGTGTATTGGAGGATAAAAGAAGTTTAAATAGATTAAATGATATGAATTGAGTACTTGAAATATTTTTTTTGATGACGGATGACATGAATTGTTTATTTGTTATAAATTTGTGAACATCATTGGTATATGTTTTGAATTATCCTTGATTTTATTTTCATGCTCACTTGTCGAGGAGTCCAAGTGCTAAGTGTGTGAGATTTGATAGAGCTAATATTTAAACAAATTTTCATGTCTATTTCAATTATTTAAACCCCAAAAAATTTACAATTTTAGTTTAATATCATTTTTTATATTTTAGGGTTGTTTTGAGCTTGAAATAGAAAATTTCACTATTCTAGAATTTTAACTGTTTTCAATCACTTCTGTATTTAGGGAATATCTTTTTTAATATTGATAAAAATAATTTTATTTTTTAATAGTACTATGTTAGTGGGATACATATTTTTCAACTGGAAAAAGTGTTGATTTTAGCTTTTAGAGGCCCAAAAAAATCAATCATTGTAGAAAACTTCTTTTTCCGATTGGATGGACCCCACATCTTTCAATGGGACATAAATTTGGTTAAAAGTGTCAAAACGTGTTGATTAAAATTGGATATAAAATAGAACTCAATGTATTGTTTTCATAATGAGTTTCAAGGTGAAAGTCTCTCATTGAGTTAGTCTTTCAACGAGTCAAACCAGAGGATTATGAAGGGTCCCTCCATGAAGAAACAATTATCCTTAGTAATTAATTAAATGTTTTTACCATCTGTCCAAATCTTATAAAATTTGGAGGTAAAATAGTGTATTAAATTTATAAAGACTATATATTACATAGAAGAGGTATATTAAGCTAGGAATGTGGATAAAATCATGATAACTTCGTATGGACCAAATCTAGACAGTAGATTTTCAGCCCTTGTTCGCTTTATATTTCAATATCCTCATCATTCAAAGGGTGGTTCACTTGAGGGGTCTAAAAAATTATTGAGATATAGATCTTGATAGAAAATATGTGCATTTTTTTGGAATGGATAATATGGGGTATACTCAAGTGATGCGAGGCTAAGCACCAAGTGGTTGTGGACGATGACAACCGACGAACACTCTCTTCCGAGTTGTGATATTCTTGTGTAATATATTTTCAATTTCTCATGAACTTATATTTTTAGCTATTTTGTTTTAGATGGTTGTTTAATCTAGGAATAATGTTATTTCATTCACTATTTAAATTTCTTTGGTGAGGTCTTTTCATTGAGCATAGTGGTTTCAATTAGGGTTGATTTCTTGGAGGTCTTCATGTAAATGAATCACTTCCATAGGATGAAAAACAATCATATTATGAAATTGATATTATATACTTTCAAACTAGGGTGTTCACCTTCTGTTAATTTGCTTGGAGTTGATAAATTCAACTAGGAAATATTTTTTGAACAAGGAAGAGGGGAGTTTCTAAGAGGTTTAATCTTGTCCAAAACTACTATTTTGATTTTGATTTCAAACCCCTTTTTATTTCTTATCAATTTTGCTTCTTTATCTTGAATTTTATTTCAATTTATTGTATATTTATTTTCTATATTATAAATTTCAATAAAATAACCAAATTTTTATTCTTTAAAAAACCACAAAAAAACAAAAGTGACAGTTTTGTAACTCAAATTGCAACCACCCCGAGATATAATCTAGGGACTGCTACATTCAATTTCTCTAGGGGATAAATTACCTGATTGATGTTTTCATGAAAAAAAACCTGAAATAAGTATAATCAAAGTCTCTTATTTGAGTTGAAGAGATGTATTTTAGTGGATGTTTTAATCATGTTTCAAAATTTTTGTGAATCTTTAAATGGTGTGGAGACCTATCCTAGGTATTTAGTTCTTTCTGGTTGTTTTTCAGTTCCTTTAGATTTTATTATGTGTTTTTTATACGTGTGTTGATCTTGGTGGTTATAATTAATGGTTATTTTGGAAAACGTTTTAGGAAATTGAATAGGATTTATACTGGGTGGATACTTTTGGGTGAGTCTTCTTCTGTTTGATGGACCTTCGACCTCACAGGATGAGTGTTGGAGTTCTTTTAGTCTTTTATTTCTCTATAATTACTACTATAATATTTCTATGTATAGAAAGAATTACGGTGGGTGGAAATTATAACATCCTAATTTTTATAATAATTAAATAACATTCTTTTAAAAAAAATTATAATTCCATTAAATTGAAATTTAATAATTTTTAACTTAATTTTTACCCTTATGCACGGTTTAAGGTCAACATATGGCTATGTGCCTCCTAAATTTACAAAGAGTGGTTTTTAGAAGTTTTTTATGTGTAAATACTTATTTTTAATAGTTTTATAAGGGTGGAATAGAGATTATAAGGTATATGTAAGGGTAATACCTTTTTTATATATGTTATATTAGGGTAATCCGAACATTGTGTAAGGGTAACCCTATTTTTTAAAGGGTTTTAAAAAAAATAACCACTTATTTAGGGTAAAATATCATTATATAAAGTTAATTCAGGGAATTTACTAATTTTATAAGGGTAATTAATTGGCCAGATAAGGCTACTTACTTGGCTACATAAGGGTAGATTGAAATTTTAAGGGTTATATAAGGGTATATTGAGGTTTTTCCTACATGTGAAAAGGTACATTTAAGCCATGTAAGGGTCATCTAACGAATCCTTATACTACACAATGGTAATGATAAGTTATGGAAGGTTACATAAGGATAGATCAGTACCCTTAACTAAGACCAAAGAGATTCATAAGTGAAAAACCACGTTACCCTTACACAACACACTCTTTATCTTAAAAATAAATAAAAACATGGTTTTAAATTCCTTCTCCTCTAAAATGACCCTATAACACCTTATAGAAATTTTAAAGGTTGTAAACCATGAGAATTTAATTATTTTTCTTGTTGGAGGTTATAACTTCAATTTTGGGTGTTTATGAACATCCCAAATTCAATATTCAGTTGAAAATGGAAAATTAAATGGTCTTTTAATTTGGGGGTTTCTTAGTGAAAACCAGAATGATGTGGGAATTATAAAAAGTATCTGAACCCATACTTCTTTTATTAATTCTATCCTTTTGAGTTGACTTTAGGTGTCCAACTGTTGTGTGATTTTTAGAATGGTGTTTTTTGTTCTTTTCTTTGATCACGGGGTGTGAAACTTCTCCTATTGCTATTGTAGATCCCTCATTAGGTGTTTAAAAATTCTATAATTGAGGTTGGCATTTCTATTGTTCTCTATCATATTGTATCTCTATTTTTTCTTAAAAGTTCTTAGATATGCGTTTCTTATTTTCTAATACATGTTTTATGAATGTTGACCTTGGAATACCTCATGAAAGATTCTCTGATCCTCTTCACTATTAATTGAACATGGAATGGTTAAAGTTGTTATGATCTTGCTTCCTTTCATGATTTCATTAATTGTTGAATGCCATGTGGTTATAATTTATTTTCAAAGATCTTTTCAATGTTTTTTCATGGAAAGTGAGGGACTTGGCCTTGTATTTATTTCTAAATTGGAATGCCTTGTTTTTAATAAAATGGATCAATTCATGTAATTTTTTCCCTATTATTTTGAATACATTGAATTAAACTATTACCAAGATACCTCTTTGAATTATTTTATACATGTTTATAAAATGGGAATTCTTGGGTGATTTGGAATGAGTAACTTGTTCACAGGAAGAGAGGGTATAGACCCATATTTTGAAATGACCTCATTCTTTTTTAAATTATAGAACTTAATTTCAATGACTTAGGGTTATTTTTGAATGGAATTATTAGTTTTAATACCCTTTTTGAATTTTGGTGATGATTTTTGAAAGAAAGTGGGCTAAGATACCCTTAAAAATAATGATTTAAAGAATGGTTTTCAATTGAAATTGATGATTCATGATGACTCAATTGGCTCTTTATGGAGATCCTCTATTGTGATAATCCCTTGATATAGATTACTTGATTATTGTGCTTCCCGTCGATGGGTGTTGATAATGGAATTACTCAATTTGAGGGAGTTTTGTGTGGAGTGGTATGTGAACTGAAATTGAGATGAAATGTTCTAGTAATGATCCCATGTTTATAATTATGGGTATTTCCTTTATGATACTCATAAATAGATTTACCCACTCACATTTTTTGAATTGTAATGGGAACCTCAGTAGTTGGTTGAAATGAGTTAGATTTATGATTTTCTAGCAGATTCACACCCCGCCCAGTGGGTTTGTTGAGAACATGATAAGTTCAGGCTATGAACATGCAACCAGAAAAGAAGGTGTGCATGGACTTGGTTTGGTTTAAAACCATGATAATTGTTGTAATCATGAATACCAATCATGATTTTATTTTTTTTTATTTCAGTTTTTTGTATAATTTCCTAGTACTTGTAATGAATGTATTGATTTATTTATCTGATGATGTTTCTTTCATGTAACTTTTATTATCGTTATTTTTTATTTGGGGTGAAGTCATTACCAAAGGTTATTTATGGATACCCATATTCTTATCACCAGCCCATGGCGACCAGGAAAATCCTTCAATCCAATGGATATAAGTCTTGTTACTTAGTTATATGGTATCCATGGTGGTGCATTAGAATATTATACTTCAGTTTTGGTGTCCATATATGAGGAGGGGCATTTCCTGTTTTGTTTCATGACGCCTTACCTACTAGAGGGTAAAGGATGACCATTGACATTCTAGTGTTTTTATTTAGACACTTCTATTTCCTATGTGGAATTAGGATGATGTATGTGATTATAGACATTATGATAGGGTTATCGAGGACCTTAATGATTCGTGATGTTGTTTGGGTGATAGTTAATTGATAGATAAAATTTTACTATTTCTTATTGAATTGAGTGACCCTTTCCATCGATGAGTTGAGAAAGATGTATGTATGGGATATTTTATGCCTTTATGGACTTAAATTTTCCATTATTATAGACAGGGACCAATGTTTATTATCAGAGTTTTGGTAAGGTTTAAATATGGGTTTGGGTAGCTAGTTGAGACTATTTATACCATATCATCTATAGACTAATGGAAAATCAAAGAAGATTATCTGGATATTAGAGGATATATCGAGGGAATACATTTGGTAATTTATTGAATCTTGTGATGTTCACCTAGACTTGGCTGAGTCTGTGTATAATAATAGCTTCTAGGATTCAATTCAGATGACACCTTATGAGGCACTTTATCTTTGGCTATATTACTCACTGCTATGTTGACACAAAGATGGTGAATTTGTAGTTATGGAGTTGAGTTTTTTATAGGAGACCTCCAAGATAGTTCAGTTGATTTAAAAATAGTTTTTCAACACTCCAATCATCCAGCGATCATATGCCAACAGGAGGAGGTGACCCCTGGAGTTTTCTATGGGTGGCTGATTTTTCTTATGGGTGACTCCTCAACTAGGGAATCCATGATTGTAGAATCAAGGGAATATAACACCAATATTTATTGTATCATTCAACATTATTGATCAAGTTGTGAATGTTACCTACTATTTGGTTCTTCCTCTATGGTACTGAGGTATGCAAGATGGGTTCCATGCCTCTTAGCTTTAAAGGTACATTCTTAATACTATGCAAGTGGTTATCTTTGAAGATATTGAATTTGAGCAAAATGCATCATTTGTGGAGTGACCGATGTGGATCATAGACCAGAGTGAGAATGAGTTTCAAGTAAATAAGGTTCCACTTTTCAGTGTCCTATGAAAGTATGTATGTGTCATAGAAGATACCTAGGAGAAGGAATTCAATGTACAAGATCAATGACCTGAGTTGTTTGAGTAGGTATTTTTGATACACTTCTTGGGTATGATATGACCTTATATGTGGATATTATAATGTAAAAAAGTATTTTTATTAACTTTATTTATTACTTTAATCTCAAATTTAAGTGTTTATGAGTTATGAAATGCTTAGGTGAAGTGTTAGGCAACTTCTAGTAGGTTTCTGAGGTTTTTGGAGGCCTTAATGGGGATCTATGGTTGGTAAATGATCAGGGGAAACTGTGAAACTCTCCCTAGAAGACTGTATGACTTTTTTTATAATGGTAGTGGGAAAATCATAGTTTTCAAAAGGTTAGTGAAAACCATGTGACATTTCCTAGAAAACCATGTATCTTAGGATAGAGGTAAAAGCATAGTTGGTTCATATTTTACTAAACCATATGGAAAAACTATGTAGGTACCTAGAAGAGAAATAAATCCGCACACAGTTGTGAATGGTTTGGGAAACAGTGTGACCTAACAATGAAGAAGGTATTAATTAATCTGAATAATCATTTTTTATCTTGAAACCTATCCAAAATTTCTCATTTATTATCATACGCATATGGATCTCAAACCTAGGGACTACAGTGGTGATTAATGATGGTTCCTCTATATTCACACACTAAAAGTGGTCGATCTGGAGTGTTAGATCATTTAGATTCAAGGTAAGAGGTTTTTTATTCCTCTATTGTCCATCTATATCCTATATCTACTCTTTATATATCAAAATGAATAATATATCCAAGATGTTGGATATATATATATATGGATTTTATCATGATCTATTATACAATCCATGGTTGTTTAGTGGATAAATTTTAGATATAGATAATTGACCTCTCTTCCATGATCAAATCTAGATCTACTAGTGACTGCAAATCCTTTTTAGCAAGTTGATGCGTATTTAATCCCTAGGAGTAATTCCTTCTTTGAATTCCAATCCTAGAGGTTATATGTTTATGTATTCATCATTATTATAGTGAATGTTGTTGAAAGGATGTGGTCTAGGTATTGTCTCTTCGAAGATATATGATTTTTACATCAACACATTAAAGGTACGAAGTACTTATCATATTAGGGCCTTGTTTGGAGATGTTTATCATGCTTGGTTTGTGTGTATGTTCCTAGTGTAGATACCCTTTCATGATATGATATGTTTTCATGTGTGGGTATCCCATGAGATCCTTGTTTGGTATGGATTGTGTGGTCCTTGCTATGTTTCCCCTTATACGTGGTTATTTCATAGCCTATGGAATGTTTGATATTCCAAAATTATTCCTTAATATTTTGTAACTTGCTTATGTATTATCCATAGTCTATGGATTTTCTATTTTGATACTTTATTCCATGATATGTCATGTTTTAAATGTGGGTTTTTGAATATCTATTTGAACCTCTTCTTAGTGTTCTTGATGATAAATGGTCCTACTGGACTTGGACGACTCCTTAGAGGGGGTGGGGGGGTTATATGACATGAAAATTTATATACATATCTATGCATGATGGTTAGTTATTGAGAATGAAATGTGATTAACCCATTGTAGGAGGACACAATACACCACTATAAGAGATTCCATATGTCAGTATGGTGTACCATTGGGGAACATCCTTTTGTATAAATAGAGTTCCTTTGTTTAGGCGTGATAAGCATTTATACCATCGAAGGTAGGTAGGTAGTCATGAGACATGGGTATGAATCTCCATTGAAGGTGGGTGTGTAATTATTCCTTAATTGTGGAACATGAATTTTCATTAAAGGTGGATAGAGACACATAACATGATCTATTCCATGCAATATATAGTTATGATATTCTTACAGAAAGGCACCGATGTAAGTACAGTTGGGGTTCAGGGATGTTTGGTTAGCACATTAATTCTTGGTAGATGAAGGGTTTTATGATAATATATGAATTTACCTTTACATTATGATTTACAATGTTATATACATGTGAAATTATGTTAATGACATGTTAGTGGTGTCCTACAAGGCTTTATAATCACTACCTTAATGGGAATCTCGATGCATGTTCAAACTTCATAATCAGGGATCTGGAGAAGGGAAAGAGACCAATGGTGGGTTAAGGATGAGTTTTGATTTTGGATATGGAAAGAGTATTGAGATAAACTTTAGAAAGCAATCATTGTATATTTTTATTTTTTTATTTTAGTTGTACTTCTTATACATGTTTACCGGCCACATTGGGGGTCTGTTTGGTTTGACATTGTTTGACCTGGCATGAAATATATTATTTCATCATGTTTATGATATTTTATACTATAATTTTTAGTTGTTTCATGTATATATAGTAATATTATATGTATGGATATTATTACTATGGGTATAGTATCCCCACATTATCTTTAGACCCTCTCTACTAGCTAAAAACCTCATGTGTATGGGATGATGCACATGAGGTCTTGTGACACTTCGGCTCAGATCTAGAGATTTAGGTTGGGGTTATAAATGGAGTAACTTTATTAAATCCATAATCATTTTGATTTAATGTATGTATATCTATTAAGGTCATAGAGAATGTAATAAAGTAAGAAAGGATGCTGACATGAATTGTGGATATTGCTTTATGAGACATCACATGAAAAAGAGATTATACTACACAATGCGTGTTCGTAGGAGGTTATTGTTACTTTGACTATACCTTATCTCCATATGGGTCTTTATCGGTTTCTATACTCTGATTTTTCTATGTAATTACCACTCCATACTATTGAGATACTCTCCTAGAGGGTCACACATAAAGTGTATTCTAAAGTTTATAAAATTATAAATAATTGGAATTTATGTCATGGTGGGCCCTATGGTTGAGGTCATGATATGTTTGATATTAAAAAATTTAAATAAATAAATAAATTCATTATAATTAGAGTTTGGAATAATATATATTTAATATATTAAATAAATGAATTCATAATTTATTATGTGAATACTAAAGATAATGTTTTATAAAAAGATATTTATTTATTCAAGGGTTGATAAATATGTAATGGGACAAGTGAGTCAGGATAATTTCTATGATTTTATTAAATAACAATACATTTCCGTTAAAAGTATGTGATAAATTGTTAAAAAAAATTATGGTAAGTTTTAAGTGTTGTTTATGTCACTATTGAGTCATTTTGAAGGGTCAACTTCTATAATAAAATAAATTAAATTTATGGAAGTTATATCCAATGTATCTGACCACTTTTAGACCCAAAAATGATAGGTAAAAAAATTTTCATTAATTATTTCACCTATCCACCTATCTCTAGAGTTTTAGAAAGAGAAAGGGAAGGGATGTTCTGGAATAGTTTTATTATATTTTAAGGATTTATTGTTTTGATCTCCTATGATCATGAACACTGTTTTGATGGGAAATACATGATAGTGGTGGATTTTGTTTGTCCTGGTGATTGATTTTATGAGGTTCAATTTCTGTCACAATCACTACCTTCAGGTCACCATTATTACTCTTAATGAAGACTCCCAATGGTTACCCATCCATCTTTGGGTATGGACCATCTTTCTAATGGTCGGTGGTTAAATGGGGTTTTAGGCCTAATCATGATTAGTTACTCACATTGGTCGAGAGGATGGGAGTTCATCCTCATCATAATTTGTCTGGGGGGAATTTTTTCTTAATTCGAGACTCTATTATAGATTTATGATATGTTCACAAATCTCTTCCTAATCCCGATACAGAACCAGCTACCCTAAAAAACTGATCACTAGTTAAACCTTTTTATGTGAACAAAATAATCATAGGTTAACCCACATTAAGTGTAGAAGAAAGGGATATTGTTAGTGAATCAATATGAATGTATATGAGGTTTTTCATCCATTTCCCAATGATGGATGACTATTTATATACTGAAATCATATAATCAGGAACATCAGAATTTACTGCCATGTAGGGAGGAATTTAATATTTGAAGGTGAAGATTGAGCCATTATGGGGAATACTAAGTGTCCTGTTTTTTAGCCAAAATAAAAACCCATTTATTTCATTAAACCCATGCAGTTTAACATCATGTAGATAGGAATCATGTATGTGAGCTCAGGAACTGAATATTTGAGCTCGAATCTCAAGGATACACACTACGTATCCTAGTTATAGAAGGAATTAGAGTTATCATTGTTCTTTCATGACATTGAGACTGGCGCCAAGTTGGACGGCCTCATATGGGAGGGGTGTTTATATCATGCCACACATCGGGGCATACATATTGGGATTTCCCTAGATATTGGAGATTCAAGATGCAAATGATGTGACTATCACACCTCCCTAATCCAATGTGACCCAAGCTCGATGTGAGAAACAACATATTTCAAGTAATCAGCCTCACTAAATGTAGATGTGGGGATTATGCAATGGGATAATCCTTGGGATGCATAAATATGGATCTCGGGATTCAGGGAGGCATCCTACGTATCCTGGTTATGGAAGGTATCAGAGTCTTTTTATTTTAATTGGTTCCTCAGTCCACTTGGGGATGATGTGTGTGGTCATACCCTTGGAATTATTGGGTCATGATGGTTGAAATTTTTGATATGTAGTGGTAATTTTACTGAAGTGGGATCTCATTTGAGTTAGGGATCTATGATTAGGAAGGTGTCCTACATAGCTTGGTTATGGAAGGAATTAGAGTCCTCACTGTTCAATTGGTCTGGGCTTACACACTGACATTTCCCTATATAATTCTGGACATACCATGTCATGTCTCTATTTGGTGATTAGAAACTGACATTACACTTATGATTTAGAGGCTTATGATGAAAATTAAATGATCATTGAAACTCCATAAGACCATTTGGGCTATGATAAATGTGATATACAAGGTACATTAGGTAATCAATATCATCTCTTTCAGTTACGAGACTTATGTCTTGGTATTAACCTTTTAATATGGGGCTCAGGTCTTAGGAAGACTTCTTAAATATCCTGGTTATAACAAGAATTAGATTCAATATAATTTAGTTATTATGGATTACACTTTAAAGTTTTTGTTATGATTAGGGCTTACACACTATGGATGAATAGGGTTATCATGTCCTATGATTCCCTTTGACCTGGATTGCTTTCCTTACTGACATGTGTTGACTTTCCACTTGACATGCCTTGAATTTCTGCCTGACATGTTAAGTAACGGCTCCCTAACACATCTTAAGTAAATAAAATGATCTAGTTTGCTTCCTTTAGGGACCTCATGTATCCTAGATGGAATTTCTAAGGGTTATCACATGACCAAAGCTGACATGTCCAAAGGACATCGCAAGACTCTATAGGTTGACCCTATAATCCATTGCCTGATCCCAACTAGCATGTACAGAGGGAATCAAATGATCCAACTGAAATGCTCTGGTTTCATCTTGAGAACAAGATGAAACACTTGGATAGTGTCATGAGAGTCAATACGACATGTATCAGAGGGTGTTTCATATCCTATATGACATATCTATAGGACTTCATGAGACCTGGATGGCATGCCAGAGGGCATCAAGGGAGTCAGTTGGCATGTCTGGGTGCTGCCGCGAGACTTCGCTAAAATAAAATGGGGTTGAAATATGAGTTAGGAGACATGTCAATAAGACACCATGAGATCAGAATTGAGAGATATGATTGATTCCTGAGACTTTGGTGGCCTGACTAGGAGGCACCATGCGACTTTCCTTGACACAGCCAGTGGACTTTGGATGATCCAAATAGTATGTGAAAGGAGTGTTCTAAGATCTGGATAACATTTCCTTGTTCTGTCATGTTTCTTGGATGGTTTATACAATGAAAATGAGGATCAGTGTATATGTATTTCGCATAAGTCTCCCATTTTCTTATTCTCTGTTACAAGCTTTTATCGTTAGTTCTTTATATTTATTTAGGGTTTTCTTGATTTAATTATCGTGGGATGTAGAATATGTGTGGGAAGTTCTTCTCATGTAATAATAGAAATAATTTTCATGATCTATTTTATATCACATGAATTTTCATGTGTGCTGTATGATTTATCTGGATATTCCCCAAATCTTACTTGACCAGAATCTTTTCCGGTCATGAGATCAACTGCTCCAAGAAATCTACTCTAGTGCTTTTGTGCACCAAGGTGTTTGGATAAGAAAAATAATTTCTAATTATTTGAGGCTAGGGTGGGGGATTTATAGGCCTCACCACCTTGGTTTTATTCTTCTTAAAGGATTATATATCACAAAAATCCATTCTAGAGTCAGTGGAGGGCCTCGACATCACACATCGTCATGAGGTCATGTTGTGAACCACTCCATAGGTGTCACATATCTTTCAGTGATCGAAATAACATCCAATCCGCCAAAATTTATTGGATTATAGATAATTAATTTGGTCTTTGTTTACTAATGCAGACATTTAAATGGGCCTTAATTTTGTTAGTTTGACATATCCATGGGCTCTCATGAGATTAGAGTTCCTGTTAAAAGGCCTTCATGTGATCTCGAGTGACTTTTATTGGGGTATTAAGAGGCCACATTATGTATAACTTGGGAATTTCATGAGAGTTTGACAAGAATGAGAGGATATTTTCATTTCCATATTTATTTACTGTGTTTATTTTTCTATGTTTTGGGGTTTCAAAAGGTTGATTGGGTGCTATCGAGGAAAATCAATTTACCTCTTGGTGATGCGTCGCATGACCAAAAAAGGCCCCGTGGAGATGAGAGAGCATTTTGTGGATAATAACATCTGTTATTCCTTAATGAGACAAAGGTGAAGCATGATGTTTTCTAGATATACCTAAGGCCTTTCTCATGATGGTGATGACATGATGAAGGTATTTTGTGATATGAGGCGGACATGTCACCAGGGTCCCATAGTGTCTTGCGGATCACCAAGGGTGCATTGCTTGAATTATATGACTGTAAGAGGATCCTTCTTCCCTCAAAATTTTATTTGTTTACCTTACAAAGGCTGGGGTGATCTCTCATGTTTACATTAATTTCATCAAGGACAATCATCCTCTCCACCAGTGATGTATCACACAAAAATTACTACCACAAAAGGCTACCACCTTTTGGATATTCTTCCACTATTTTTTAAGGATTTCTAGATGGGTTTTTTGGAATACACTAGTTGAAAAGCCGTTTGACCTAGGGAAGACTCTCTGGTTTCCACCACATGACCACTGTTTGTCTGGGACAACTTCGCAAGGGCAAAAGGACTTGTTAGAGGGGCCTCATGGGATCCTCTGTAGGCTATGTGCTATGAACAGTTCCTTTATGTGACCTTTATGATGGTCATGTAATCTTGTGTATCTTGGAGGCTCACATGGTCCATGTTTCATATCCCCTTATTCTTCCTTTTCTTTTTATGGGAAAATAATACCCATATTCTGGTATTTCTTCCATTGTAAAATTTCTGAGGCTCATTTGGAGGTCATTAACAAATTCCCCCCTCATGAATGATATCTGAGGGGAGAAAGGATAAATTATGAAGAAATTAAATACCCACATGAGTCTTTGGAATTTTCAAAATTCAGTTACTTGGGAAATACTTGGTCTGCTAGATAGCCTTCACCATTCCATGGAATACACTATATATAGGGGATCAGAGAGGGGTTCATTCACCGACTACTTATTTCTCAAGAGCTCCCACCTTTCTTCTATTGAATGACCTTGTCACAAGATAGTTTTACAAGATCCTATCACAAGACCCTTTTGAGAGCCTATTTTGTGAGAAATCCTCTATAAGATCACTTTTTCTCAGGTGAGTGCTTGAATTAACTATGAACTATTGTTCAAAAATTATTCTAACTTTGGTTGTGAGGATGATTGATCATCTTGAGGGTTTCATGGGATCTACAAGACTTATCATATGATCTTTTTTATTATAATGTGGCTCGTTTTACTATGTTTAAGCCACATGATCACGAGACCTCAAGGGGTCATGCAGTTGCGTGATGACCTATAAGTTTATGTGAACCAAAAGATCTTTGGGGTTCAGGTGATTTTCAATCTGTTTAGGTGATTCGTGAATGCCTTTTCTGACCTATGATATGCAAATAATTATACTGTTCCATTTTTTTTAACAAGAATTTATCTTATCTGTATGAAATATGCCACATAATTTTTTTCATATGGCTTCTAGTTCATTTCAATGATCCTCTACTATGTCCAATAAACGATAATGATTTCTATAAACTGCAACGTTGACCCCCGATATCACATGGATTATGATAATGAGTCTACGAAGAGGTTTCTCTCATCAGAGATCCAAGATTATAATATATCACACTGAATTCCTCTATATGGATTTGTCTTGTTGGGCTATGTTACCATTACTCCTTTGAACTTCAATATATTGTCCTACTAGGTGTCAGCTTCTCTCAACTATGTTAAGAAAAACATTTCTAATGATGGTTTTTTGGTTGCAACTCTATCCAAGTGTTTTTATTATATGTCGAATGAATCTCCCTTGGGTCTAGATGGATGTTAATTTTCTCATCATCCTATTTATAAGAGCTACTCAAGTATATTTTCCTCTTATCTAAACAATCCGGGTAACAGATGGCGCTTGAAATGGGATATCTGCTCTTGTGGTAAATTTTCTAACAAATGGGAATGTCTATTATTGTCTATCTACATCATGATATTCTTTGATAAATGATCATCTGTTAGTTCCCTAGTACCAACACATTCGGTTTTTCCCACGGTGAAGTGCACATCATCCTATGGGACATCTACCAACTGGGCGGGATTCCCCCCTCAGAGAGATGTAAAATGAGTTCCTCCTAGCCACAAATGTTTGGGATTATTCCTTAAAGAACCAAATATTGGCATGGGATATGCTGATCATTGTAGAGGAGAAGATAATAAAAGAGATGAATACATTCTTTTTTATCAATTTCAGGGTCTGGATCAATATTTTCTTTTATCGTAGTGGGGTTATACCAATTTTCATACCCCCACCAGTGTCCATTCTTGCGATTTCACGATAGTACTAGCTTATATTGGTCCATTTTCAAATATGGGGATTATTCCTCATGGGGATATCAAGAAAACTCATAGATATTTCTGAGTCTTAGGATGATAGGATTTATGGCCATGTTCTTGAATAGATAGATTTTTCTAGATGGGGATGCACATTTGTGAATCTGTGTTAGACCGTTGGTGATGGAAGCATGGCTAGAAGAAGGAAAACACCTTACTATGGAACTGCTAGCCATTGCACACCTTTACTATATCCTGGGCAGTATTAAACAAGGTAGAAACCCCTACAGTATTAGTGGACCCTTCTAGTTTTATTTGGCTAGATAGGGGATCATTTCCATTACTATGACTTTTATAATGATATAGGATCCTTGATGGCTCATATTTTCCTAGATTGATGACCATATTTAGGTTCGAGTCGAGGTCACTGAGCCCTAATGAAGTTATAGATGTGCTTATCTAATCTGATAGATTTGATCTCACCCCTTATATTAAACCGAACATGCCAATCCCTGATAATGGTATCTACTCCCTTAATGAAATATTATAAATGATCTATCTTCATGATGGGGTACTTGTAGCTATGGTGTATGAGCTGATAATTTTTGATCCATATATACCTTATCAGTTTCCTCGTCAGTTTGGCAATATCCAAAGTGTCTCCACCTACCTTGGTCTGGTGTGTGGGGAGAGTGAAACCCTAGGATCATCCTATAGTTTTGGATGATGTTGCCAAGTGAAGACAATGATACCAATATTATTCTTCCACCTGCTAATGATATTACTTTTCTCACTCAATATTATGATAGGATTGGCTAGCAGACTATCTAGGATGTGTGAAAATATGACTGGTCCATCATGTAGGCATTCCATTTTCTTTACAAACTCCTCTATCCATGGAAATAATGGGGTTAATTGAAGAATAGGGTGAGACATTGAGGAAGAACCATCATCCTAGTTATGAGCACCCTGATAGCGGGTCAGAATACATTGAGGAAATTAGTCCTCCAACCCTGGTTATGGTTGGAGAACCTGTTGAGAGAATAACATATGAGGCATATTTTTCTACTTCCATACAAACTAAAATGGTGACTCCTTCTTGTGACACCTATTCCATTGGTCACAGAATCCCAGAAATAGTGCAGGATTTTCTAGAAGAAGACTCATGCCTTGGATACTGAGACTACCATCAAAACATTTTATGATCAATAGGATCACCTTCTCCAGGTTTTTGATGATTTGGGGGTGGATGACTTCAACTGCAAACCACTGTATGATCTTTTGAAGCAAATAATTCCAACTTATAATTATTTAGAAAACAATGATAGTGACTTTCATGGTTTTTTTAGAAACGTATCCCATTACTGAGTAGATGAAGGAGACGTCTGAGGCATTAGAGTAGGGTCTCCTATTGATATTCAAACTATAAGTCCATATGGATTCCTAGATTATGAAAATATGGAGATGAGAAGAAATCATAGATTACCGAGGTTTAAACATTCAACATCATCTTACTCATTGGAAACTACTTGAAATAGAATTGAGGAGATGACTACTTTTGTTGAGACTCTCCATCCAAGAGAAGAATAAGTGTTGGGGTGAGAAACACTTCAGTGTTCAATTGAAACTTCTCACTAGGATCTTGCCAACTTGGTTAGCTCAACTGACCGAATATTTTTGTAATTCAATTGTTTATATGAACCCTATTTTTGATGAGGTTCTTGGAGAGACTATAAAATATGGGGATTCCTACTATTACATGGTATCAATGAATGGATTTTATGAACTTCTATGTTGTTCTCTAGTTTTATTTCATACATGATGTGCATGATTCCTTTTTGGTGATCCAATATTATGTGAATCATCAATGATACCCATCCTTCAAATAATATCAAGTAAACCTAAATGTATGTATCTAAATATTTAAAAAATAATAGATTCTTTTCAATAAGTGCTAATGAATGCCCACTAACATGAGATTATCTACAGACGTATCTATTACAGTTATCTTGAGATCACCTGATTCGTGAAAGGATAACCGAGTAGGATATATGTCCCAGAGGGAGAGTTCGCTATATTTTTCTGAATATAATAGACTTTCCAGGAGTAGCTTGATATTATTAAGACCATACGATGGGTCTTATAGTATTTTTTGTTTTTTCAGAATTTATTTTTGTTGTACTATAGTTTAGGATCTTTTAGCTTATAATTTATATTACTATAATTTTGGGTCTTTTATATTTGACTTTCTATCACTCTAGTTTAGGGTATTTTAGATCAGACCTTATATTTCTTTTTTTAGGGTCTTTTAGATCAGACCTTATATCATTTTATTTTAGGGTCTTTTAGCTCGGCCCTTCTATTACTTTCATTTAGGGTCTTTTAGCTCAGACCATCTATCAGCTTAGTTTAGGGTCTTTTAACTCAGAACTTTTATGAATTTATTTTAGGATATTTTAGATCGGATCTTCAATCGATTTAGTTTAGGGTCTTTTAGCTCGGACCTTCTATCACTTTAGTTTAGGATTTTTTAACTCATACCTTCTATCACATTAGTTTAGGGTATTTTACCTCGAACCTTCTATCACATTAGTTTAAGGTATTTTATCTTGGACCTACTATATCCTTCATTTAGGGATTTTATATTAGACATTCTATCACTTTAGTTTAATGTGTTTTAGCTCGGACCTTTGATGATCATGGGGGATGTTGTAGACATACCAGGAATGACCAAAACACTATGGGGGTGTTGGGTTTATTCTTGGTGTTTCTTGGGCTCCCAAGGATCATACATCCCTTTTTTCAAAGTGACACATTTGGTTGATGATAGTAGGTGCATATGAAAGAGCCATAAGCATACATGAATAGCCATGAAAAGGGTCTCTTGAAGCCGAGTATTCTTTCTAGGGGCCATGTAAGATATATGGGGGTAAAATCGATTGAGGGAAAAATTCTAGGGATAGTAGTTCCACCTAAATGATTAGAGTATAGATGATATAAGTCAAAACTAAAAAGTTTGAGTCCATGTATATAATATGGGGAAGACATACTAGGGATGAACCACAACACCCTGAGGTTCCAGGTTCTACCATGGTGTTTCTAGGGATAAAAAGGATTGAAGCTACTTTATGGTAAAGAGAATATGTCATTAGTTGGTAGGTCAAATACCTTATGCATCGATTGTATGGTCAAGAAAAAGATAATCTCCACTCCTTTCTGAGGTCCATGAGATATATTCAAAGACTCAAATGTCAAGATGATGAGGATGGGTATGGAGGAGGGCTATCCAAAAAGGATTCTAGTATCCTAGGGATGTTTATCTCTTTATTGTGAATCTAGATCCCTATGACCTATGTTTTTAAAGAATGAGGTGTGGACTATAAAAAGTTCGAGAATGAAGTGTCATAGTCCTATTTTGAGAAAGGGAACAAAACACAGTGATGTAATACAAAGTATGTTTAATCCACTCAGATAATTCGACATAGATATCATAAATCATGATCTGAACTTCTCAAGTTAGGAGGATGACATGGGACAATCATACCTGGAATGACCCAAAACATGCTGGGGTGCTGAGTTATGCCGTAGTGATGTCAGGGATCAAAAAGATCCAAAATCCATTTTTACAGAGTGATGTATCTGATAGATGACCATAGGTTCATATGTAGAATCCATACGTATATATGAATAGTAAAAAATGATCCCTTAAATCTTGGAATCATTTCCAAGAGCCATGGAAGGATGTGGTGATAGGAAGCACCCAAATCAAAAAGTGTGATTTGCAGAATGTGTGATATCCAAGAAGGGTGCGAGCACCCAAAAAGTTGTGTCATGACCTAGTAAACATTTAATCATAGATAAGATATGTAAAAACTGTTATTTTAACTTTTTCCTAAACTAGGGGGTTTAGTGAGCATAGATTTTCTTTTACTAGGGATAAAAATTAGGACCTATGATATTTATGCCTTATTTATTTGAACCCTAAATTTTACCAAATATATGGATATGAAGATCATAGAGAGAGAATAATTGACCTTTTCTTAGGGAACCCTTTACAGATTTTCAACATGCATGTTTTCAATCTCTTTATCTAGTAGTTTAAGGTCTTACAATTTGGACCATTCAAGGATAGAGCTTACAATCTCACCAATTTGACTAGAGTTTATTCAGTTTAAGGTCCTGATTCACATGGACCTAAAATATGGGATGTTAAAAAAGAGCCGAATTATGATACCCAGGGTTAGGAATACCCCAAAATCTGTTTCAGAGAGAGATGAGGATGTTGTAAATCATATATCAAGGCTCTTAGGTCATGAGGATGGTTTGGGACAGTCATACTAAGAAGGACCCAGAACACACTAATGTGTTAGGCTCTTCTGTGGTGATATTAGGGATCACAAGGATCATAATTGTTTTTATAGAGTAACCCATTTTGTTGATGGCTATCGGCACATATGCAGGATCTACAGACATACATGCATAGTCAAATAGAGGGTCGCTTGAAGCTAGGTATCCATTACAAGGGACATAGAAGATTTGTCGAAACTTGTGGTTCCCGAGATGTGAAGTATGATTTATGGATTGAGGTTCTTAAAAGATAATTAAAATACCCTATAATGTAGATGAATGGGGTGAGGCTATCATGGTCCTTTGACAAAGGATGAAACATGGGTAATGGTCTGCATAATTAATTACTATGCAGTGGGGTTTTATTATCTTCTACGCAATTTAACGTCATTTGATAAAGACATGGGAACCAATGTAAAAAAGTGTGCATGATATATTGCACCCACAAAAAAACCATACTCAAATAGGACTTGTGGGTAAAATGATCTTGTATTAATTGACCCCATGTAGGTTGAGGTGCATTTTTTTTGTTGGTTGTTTTATATGGGAATATGATTTGAAATTTGAGCATCACTATGTATCCAATGGTGATATGAATCAAGCCACACATAGTTGTCGAATGGGAGCACTCTACATAGGTTTGGCATGTGTGTATAGGTGGACATTATTTCCATTGATTGTTGTAGCTAAGCCAAGGATCGGAGATCTGGGCATCACTACATATCATGTGTTTACAATAATCAAGCCATAAATAATTCTTATGGAACCATGAAGTTTAACATCATGTGATATGGATGTTGTATTTAAAACAATAAAAGGGGTATCATGGATGGACCCATAGAAGAAAATATATGTGTCACTATGTATCCTATGGTAATAGGAATCAATCCATACATAGTTATTGAGGAAGAACCTTCCTATTAAAGTATGTACTATATGAAGATAAGGGTATTATCATATTTTCTATGACTGGACCCAGGATTGACGATATGGGCATCATTATGTATCTTATTGTGTACAGAATCAAGTCATGTGTAGTTCTTGAATGGAGGTGTGGTACGATACAAACTCCATCAATAGTGATCATCTCAGGATAGGTCTATAGGAATTTATAGTTTTATGTCTTTCAAGGGACATAAAATGTGAAATTTAACATCACACGACATGAACTATTGGTATTCATTTTATGGTATTGTATTCAGGACCATTATAACCATGCTGTGGGCTTGTGTTCCTAGTTCTTGTAGGGAAACCAGTACTAAAATTCCTAATCTCATGTGAGCTATGATCGATGTGTGAAACAAGGAATGAAAAAGATTCCTTTCAAAATGCATAGCAAATTTAAGATATGATAGGATAATTTTTGATCATGTTGTGTATGGAAAAAGATATATGATAAATGAATTCCTACGTATCTTATTGAAAATTAGAATTAATTCATATGAAGTTCTAGAGACCCATGCAATTTAATATTGTGTAGTAAGGACATCAACCATATAGCTTAACTTCATGCAGTAAGGATGAGGGTCACATGATGTGAAGGAATATGAGCTATCTAGAGGTCCATATAGTTTTATTTTTTGTAGTAAGGATGGGGATAACCTAACATGGGAGAAGAGGAATATTGTGACTAGGTCCAATACTAGAAGTTCAGACGTCACTACATATCCTACAATGACATGAATCAAGTCACATATAGTTCTTGGAAACCCATGATGTTTAATATTATATAGAAAAGAAATCCTCCATGTAGTTTAACTTCATACGGTAAGGATGAAAGACACCGTGCACTTTAATGTCTCCTGCCAAGATGAATTCTATATAGTTTAACGTCGTGTGGTCAAGATAAAAGAATACTATTTAGTTTAGAGTCTTATTTTCAGGACATATTCATTTTGATATATATGAAAAGTTTTTTTAAGATAATTCACATTGGTGGGGGGGGGGGGTTGTGACACTCTCCCCATTTATTGTGGACAATGAGAAAGCTCTATTTGTATATACCTTATGTATATTGTAAATCCCTTCCCATTTGGGTTCCACATTCAGAGGCTTATTTCTTGTAATCATTGGGGTCCTGAGATCCAAAAATATTTCTCCTTTGAGCAATGAATGAAGGTGAACATTCTTATTAAAGGATCATGCAATCCAATTCTGATAAACTTCATTCCTATGTATTGTATGAAACCAATTATCATTGAGCCACTCTAATTCATACATCTTCTTTTACGACTGATCATCATTCAAGAGTTTTTTGAAAATGGATATTCAAAGTAACGGTAACTAGAATTCTATGGGTAACACTACCTCATCCCCGTACACTAGTGAGTATGGCGTTGCTTGTGTAGCAGTGCACATTGTGGTATGGTAGGCACATAAATCATCGTGGAGCATATTTGTCCTGGACATAGTATTCTTAATCAACATCTTCTAGAGTATTTTTGATAGTGTCTTATTAAAGGCCTCTATCTATCCATTTTTTACTACATGATAAAAAAATGATTGATTTGATTTGATGTTGAACTCCTGGTACAATTTCTTCAACTTATTAGAATAGAATTTGGTGAAGTTTTTCAACAAGATTATGAAATGGATCCAAACTTGGTGACGATATGGGACCTTAGGAAGTGGATAATGTTCTTCATCCTGACATCCTTGAGGGGTATTACCTCATCCCATTTGGAAAAGAATTTGGTTATAGTAAGGATGTACTTGAACTACATAGCCATAAAAGGGGGATATGGCCCCACAACATCCATCCCCCAAACGAAAAATGTCTAGGAGTATTTAGCTATATATATAAATTCTTGGGGATGATATATGAAGTTTTAATGGATTTGGAATGCATGATTTTTTTTTGAATTCCAAAAATCCTTGTATTATGGTTTCTTAGTAATATCCCAGCCTACTGATTTGGTGGGAGAGTTTGCTCCCCGATTGATGGGCGTAGCAAGAGCCTGCATGGACTTCTTCCATGACAGTGATAATCTATCCTTCTCCTATGCATATAAGGAGGATTCAATAAAATCCACACTTAAAGAGGGCCCTATGATCATTTGGACCACTATGTAGGGTTAATTCTATTACATGTAACTAAACCAATTCCATTCTGTCTCTATCCATCGAGAGGGTCCTATTTTGGAGGCAACAAATAATGGGGTCCCTCCATCCAAGGGTGGAAATTGGTTCATCAGACTCTGGGGTAATTTTGAACTAATTTATTTATTCCATATCACATATGATGATTGAAGAGAACATTATTTGATGTGTGATAGGGAATATTTCATCCAACTAATCAGGATCGACCAAGACAGTGGATGTGTAAGCTAATGAATCATTGTGAGAATTTAATGATCACGAAATATGATGCAATGTGGGAACAAAAAAAGGAATTATTCCATTAGTCCCATGACATAGCCAATTAGAGTGTATACTTATTCTTTTTTGATGAAATATTCTCCATTAATTTTCTTTATCATTAGATATGAATCCCTTTGATTTTTAGGTAGGCTATTTATAGCTGTAGGGCCAATTACAATCTAGCGATGAAGGATTGGTATTCAACCTAGTTGTTTGTGAAGCC
Organism: Viscum album; assembly: GCA_963277665.1. NCBI lineage: Eukaryota > Viridiplantae > Streptophyta > Magnoliopsida > Santalales > Viscaceae > Viscum > Viscum album. Next base: position 603,689,781 of record OY728148.1, read on the forward strand.
ATCAGATAGTGAGAATTTGTAGGAAAAACTACATTGTCTGGGGAGACAAATACAATCCATAATCCAAATTGATTGAGCCTTTGATTTTTTATTCTTTTTCTGATATGACCTCTATATGTGTCATCAATATACATCACCCTTGTGCGGGGAGTATCATGGGAATAAAATACCTTTTCATCTGGAAGCTCTATTTTTTCCATTTTATTTTTCAAAGAAGGGTGTTCTATGAGGAAATAATCCAAATATTTCCATTTCACATACAAAATGAATGTCATATTTATGTAGAATGGCATCCCATTGGTCCAAGAACCCAGTCAAAATATGAGGACCAAGGATGTACTGGAGAAGATCAAAACAAGAGACCAGATGAACTTCACGGTGATGCAAGTAATCTATCATATATTCACTATGAAAATGATTAAAAGATATTTAATCTCGATATTAGAGTATCATATATTAATACCTATCATTTTTTTGGATAAGGTAGTAAAGACTATTCACACTCCTTGCAAAATTTTTCTATATGAGGAAGTCACCCAATGAGTGTTCCATGGTGGATATATATACGGAGAGTGGAATCCCTTAAAACTAAGTCATCAGAACCAGTGGGTAAAAAAAAACCCCTTGATAATTTTGAATGATTCTTCGAAGTCATCGTCCAATTTATGGGATATTCACTTCTTCAATATCCTATTGAAGGGGAGAGAATTTCTAACCAATTTGGCTAGAAGACACTGAATATAGGTGAGGTTCACTTGAACCCCCTCAGTAATTTGATATTTATAGGGGGTAACATTTCCATAATATCATTAGTCTTCTTAGGGTCGACCTCAATGCCCTGGTAGCATACGAAAATGCCAAGGAACTTCCTTGATGTTACTCAGAAGGCACATTTTGACAGACTCATCTCTAAATTGTGCTATCACAGCTTGTGTAAGACTATTTAATGGTTTCTGAAGTGATCATGTCATTGTTAGGATTTGAACACCAGGTTGCCGAAATAACATTAAGCTATATTTCTCAAGAATGGATTAAAGATATGATTCATGACACGTTGATATGTGGAACCATCATTCTTTAAGTCAAAGAGAATGACTTGATAGTAAAAGATCCCTTGAGGCTCTCGGAATGCATTGAATTCCTCATCTTCAGGGGCCATATTTATCTGATTATACTTTGAGTACACTTTCATGAAGGAAAGGGCTTTGAATTTATAAATTTCATTTATCAAGAGTTTTTTTGATCAAAAATAGGAAGTCATCCTTTATCTAGTACTGATTAATGTATATGAAATTAATTCAAACCCTAATATAATAATTTTTTCTTAATAAGGACGATGTTGGTGTCCCAAATATGGTATTTAATCTCTAAGAAAATATTTTCTTTTATCAATTTGTCAAATTCCACCTCTATATTGGTAACATGAGAAGGGTGCATCCACCTAGGTTCCTACTTGAAACCTTGATTCTCATTGGGATATCTGAGATAGTTCATAGACACATTAGTATTTAGTCTGGTAATTTCTATATAGTTCCAAGCGAACACATATCCGTGATTATTTAGAAATGAAATATACATCTCTTTCTCTTTGAGGGCCATATTGATAGTAGTCATTATAGTCCATGGGTCTTATTTTATTCCCAGATTCACCTACCTGATCTCATAAATGGTGGTAGAGACACCTTCCTCGAATGTGGGATGGGTGTTCCTAAGGTCATCCTCATCTTATTCTACCTATGAGTCTGTGTATAAATTTTCACATGAAGAATGAAATCTGGTGTCATCATCATCACTATGAGGGTGAGTGAGGCCATGAGAAGAGACATTATCATCCCCTACCACATGAGTCATTATAGATATATATCGAATCTAATTTTCTTTTACACTGTCACTAGAGAGAGAAGGGGCATGGATCTATGAGACTAGATCTATCCCCTCAAATAGATTGATGAGGAGCACATATTTGGTATAGATAATACTCGATGGATTTGTAGGGGCTTTCCACAAACCATTGGAAGCCACAACCTATATATAATCATTCACCATTGGTTTTTTCCTCCATTTTTATAGAAATTTTGTTCATCATATATGGCTCTGAAAGTCTTGAAGGGGGAATTATCACCATGCAGTATTCCTACCTTTCCATTGATAGGGTATTTCAGGCATTGATTGAATGTCGAAGGTACCACCAAGTGACTATAGAGCCAGGTCCTTCCAAGTAGGACATTGTATGAAGTTTCTTACTAGATAATGATGAACTCAGTGTTAGATGTGAGGTCCCTAAAGTGAGCTTCGATTTTGATATTCCAAAGAGGACTTTCCTCACACTTATCATACCATTGAATGGTCAGACTTATGGGAGATGGACCCCTTTTTCATATCCAAAACATCATAGGGTTTGAACTAGGATATGGTTGATCCCGAAACCATTATCAATCAGAGCCCTTTATAAATCAAAATTATTGAGTCTGCCTGAAACATATAGTGTCTTGATGTTCCCTTGGATGAACTCTTCCTAATCTTAGTTAGTGAGTGAGATAGAGACATAGAATTATGATGCCATGATCTCCACTCAATTGACCTTGGATGAAACAACTTCTATCTGGAATTCCTATGGGCTTTGGAGGGATTCAATGAGTAAATTGTTAAATTAATTGGGGATGTGGATCACATCTAGGATTGAGAGCATGTCTACATAATCTATTATCCTTTTAAGAACCTCATACTTTTGTTCCAGAGGTTGGTGTTTCCTGATGTGGTTATTCTCTCAAACATGTGGCTAAAGAGCTGAGGCCTTCAAGGTGGATGGTCTTAATTGTTTTGAATAGGTTGAGGGATCTTCTAATACTAGTGGAATAGGCCACACTATACTTTCACATTGTATGAGATAATCAGACAATCTCAACCTGGCTAGGTGGTCATGTAAGAAAACGGGGCATAAGAAACTACTGGAGGGCCATGAGACACATTTTTACCTCTTTTGGGCCTCTTGGAGTACTTTTCAATGGGTCTCAACTGCACATATTTCCTCAGTGGGGACAAGATCGAAGTATTAGGTCTGACCACATTTGTTTTTTCCCCGTATCCTCAGTTCCTACACTTACGACCCCCATTCCTTAGTTATGTGTGAGAAACTCATATTTGGGGGAATATTCATCATTAGAAAAGGGGAATTCCAAGTGTATCATATTGAAAGAAATAAAGATGAGGTCTTAATTAGATAATAATTCCATTCGGGGGGGGGGGAGGGTGACCATGCTGCATATGTTATTGGGAAGAAATATTCAAGGGTTAGACATTGCGTTAGAGGAGAACATGACTCATCCCCTTCTATTTATTCATACTTCTGATGATCATTCCCACCTTTGGGAGGTATATCTTATGTATCATTCATTGGTGGTGGATCTATTTTGGGTTTGAAAATATGTTCTCTCAGGGTGTCATGATCCCATTCAATATCTTTTTGATTTATCTATTTTTTGGGATTTCTCATATGCCTGTTTGGAACTTTATACCAATCACCCCCTTCTTCTAACTGGGTAGAAGTTATATTGGCCTCATGTTCTAAGTAGTTATCTATCATCACCTATCTATAATCGACTATTCCTTGAAGGAAGTATCTAAAGGTAAAATATTCCTAAATATTATTACCCATCCTTCTATGGAAAGGGTTGTTTTCAGGATGACAGGTTAGGTTGACCTCATTAGGATTCCCTAGCTATAGGATCTTAAAAAAGTTATTATCCATGAATTCTAAGAAATTAATGGGGACTTGTTCAAATTTTTATAGAGTATGCTTTATTCATCCTCTCCTCAAATCCCTAGTGACCGTCATTTATCTATTCTTCTGGACGAGGGTGATTTTGTGGTTTACACCACCTGAAAAGAGGTTTTGGGTAGTTCAGGACCTACCTAGATGCTTGGATAGGAACCACTACTAGATTGAGAGTGAATACTATATATTCATTTTTTCCTAGACTTTTCACCTGTGCTGAGAAAATGGGTTGATGTTTGGATCATGTTCATTGAATGGAATATTCCAATTGTTGTTCCATTTTTGAAAACACATGGATCCAACCTGGATACTTCATTGGGATCAGAGGTTTTTGAAACATATTTTGAATATTTTCATCATAGATGTCCAATAGTTTATCCTACAAAATATATATTTTTAGTGAATGGGATGAAGCCTTACATCTGGATATAAATCAAGAAACCCTCTAATTTTCTTGTTGCTTACAATTCTTCAGGTCGATGATCGTAATTTTCCTCAGCATGGAGATGAACTATTAAAGTAATTTATGATGAAGGTCATCCAATCCTAAAAAGGATTCTACTTAAATATTGTTGTACCATTCAAAAGTTGGCCTGGTCAGAGTCAATACAAAAACACTCAACTTCATTTTCTCCTATTGATCTCAAGGACCCATCATCAACCGACATCCGGATATGAACTGTGTGAGATGCTTTTTAGGGTTTTCTACACCATAAAAAAGGTAGAAGGTAGGATTTCAAAAATTGGGTGGGGGAAAAGTGGAATCCACCCATTCAGGATATGGCCTACTTTCAGGATACAAAGGTGCACATCTGCCTTCTAGGGCTTCCATTTGAGTTGACATGGACTCGATGATGTTGAGAAGCTCTGGGGGAACTGCTTTCAAATTTTCCTCCTATCTACTATGAGTAGGTGGGGATTGATGAGGTGTACCAACCATTGTTTCTTTATGATCCTCATTTATTTCTAAGAATAAATGTTTTCCCTGATGAGGGATAGTATATCACCAAAATAGAGGAAATTCATTATCATTTTTGACATCCTTATTTGTGTAGATCAGCTACCTAGATCTAGAGCCAGTCTGACAGTCATATGCTTATTTTTTTGGTGTACCTGGTCTTATGGGAGGAGGAATATTCACCTTGTCCTGAAGAAAATTCCCAGATGGGACATTTCCCTTGAGTATCTCTTCATTGATTTGTCATAGAGTTTGTATTTCACTCTCTTATTGTGAAAACTATTACTCCGTATAAATAAATTCAACCCTTCTAGGTGGTTATTGGGTTGTAGCCGTACCTTTCTGTTTTCTGTGTTAGTGTTCCATAGTAGAGGTAAACAATAGATATTCACTGGTTCCATATTTTGGTGCCTTATTTGGTTCTAAGTGCATGAAGCCTCTATTAGTGCATCCAAATCACCCTCCTCTCATGGCATATTTTCCATGTTGCGGCCCTCTTTATTTTCATCATGACCCACCATATCTATTATGTTGATAATATCGACATTCACAGTGGCATATTTCGAAAATTTTAATGTCCCATTAGTTTCAATGAAATAGGATGATTATGCATTATATTAATCATGGTGGTTATTAGAACCGTCAGCCACATTGGGCCATTTTGTCTAGAGACCCCATTGAGGGCTAATTGAATTTGACATACACTCCCCACATCCTGGTCTATGAAAATTGACCTTAAGGGTGTTTTTGGCCATGATTTTCAAATGGTCCTCGAATAACATAGGTTTTTTCTTGTGGTTGGAGGAATAGATGAGATGCCCACCATTGATTTTGAAATATTAACCTAGAGAAGATTTATTCCCTCTATGGTGATGATGATGATACAAATTCCCCTATTACTATGTACTCAGGGTTATTCGGTGCCACAATTTCCATTGAATGATCCTTTTGTTCAGTCTCTAATGATTCCAGTTGGGGATTTGATGATTCCCAGGAGGGACATTAGGATATATATTCCCCTAGCCCAGTAGGATGAGGTTGATCTAAAATCACCGTGGATGTCCCCAGGACCCTCTCATGGGATGATACGCCTAGTGATGGTGATTGGGGTATAAATTCCTCTAGCCCAATGGGATGTGATTTGTTTGAAACTACTTATGATATGTCATTAATTCTCTCTAAAACTGAAAATATATGAGGTTGAGGTGGTGGTAGACATTTCTCTAACCTGATAGGATAGTTTCTATTATGGATGGATGATATGGTAGTTGCTACTATGACCCATTTAATACAGCTCTATTGTGATTGTGCAGGAGCTGGATGAGATGGTGGCACATGATGAGAAACATTACTTACACATGGTCTTCCAGTTGATCACAACTTTGGCCTCAGAGGATGAAATGAATTCCTATTTCTTTAAGGAGACTAGTATAAAGTTTTATGGGCTATCCCCACCATCCATTCATAATTTACGGGCTCTATTTAAGTGGGGTTAATTCTGTTTTATTAATCAACTAGCCTGATCATTACCTGATCCCTTGATTTCACCAGAGGCTATGACATTACAGGACTCCACATCTAATGGGTTTATCTATACCAATGGTGTGGAAAGTGTAATGATCCATACTCTCCCCATCCTAGAATATAGACGTATAATGTGGATTAGGAGATCATCTACAGAAGGGTTATGATGCAATGGTGGAAAGCATGTTGCATATTTTCACCATACTTTTCCAGTTTTGGATCCCGAATGTGGAAAAAAATCTAGGTCTCACTAACAATAGATTATCTTGATGGTATAAATGTGACCCTCATATCATGGATAAGGGAGGAATTTAGATTTCATTTGCTGATGATTATCCCAAAAAATTTGGTTTAAATAAGGAATGTTCTCCTTTTTTAGCTCATTTGGGACCTCATATTCAGAAGTGGTGAGGGGACAGAACATGATGGGGAGGTTTTTTCCAGCTAAATATCTCCATATGTTAATGTCAGCCTCCTATTCTTGAGACCTACAAGAAACCATATAGTCAGACCATTGAAGATAATTCTGAGGGTCACATGTAGATTGGAGTGGAGTACTGCTTGAAGTTGATGGGGGAACTATATGTGGTTAACCCTGATGTTTCGAGAAACTCTCTATAATAAGGCATCCTAGTTTTGGAAACCACTCTTTACAAAGGTGTCTAGGGAAGGGGAGGATTTCCATTTATATGGGAGATATCACCATCAGGAGGTTAACCATGGAGTATGTCCGGAGTAGAGTCCCTATGATCTATCTACGCACTACCATGAGGAGGAATATTGTGGTAATGATCATCTTATTCATTAGTAGAAGAGTTTACATTTCCTTTTTGTGTTGAGAATGTGTCTTGAACGACCTCAAGGAAACAAAAACTGAAAATACACGAAATATGGGTCTCGATCTATGTCATGGAAAAAATATGCTGAACTAACTTTTTTAATTGTGAAGGGATATGATCCAACAGTATAATAGTTTCTAGAACTTGTTTATAACCGTTTGGTGTTGCGGGGGTATGCCCCCACTGCTAAGAATCTGTTGGAATAACCAATGTCTTGTCTCATTACTGATAGGAATATAAGTCTTTACCAAGGCATATGACATTCTAACCAAGAGATCCTCAGTTAGGACAAGAGTATGAGCCTAATTATGAACCTTGGGGATATGCTACTGGCCATTCATTGCAGGAGTACGGGCCGGACTCGAGGCATGTTCCACTATCTCTTGATGAGCCCCAGTTAGAGAAGTAGTATGTACCTGGTCTGAATAAGTATTCCCCACTAAAATATTCCAACAGACCTCTATAATGGGAGAATGGATATGAGCCTCCTCCAATATTTCCTCAGGATGAAGCCGGTGTAGTCATTCATCGATGAAAGTAGTAATATTTGCCTTTATTCTGTGATCTGTAGAAATACATTAGGTATATTAACTTACAATAATATGAGCTTATCCTAAGACTTGTTCTATTCTCAATTGGTTAGCCCTGACCAGAATAAGGATATATGCACAATCATTGTATTTTGGATCATGTCGTTGGCATTTTTTGATAGGGATATGAGCATGTCCTGAGGCATGTTCCCCTATCACTTAGTAAGCCCTGACCATAATAGGGATATGATCTTAATATTAGGCCTTTGGAATATGCCACCAGACTTTCTTGGTAGGCATGTTCCCCTGTCCTGAGGCATGTTCTACACTAAAATGGTGAGCCCCAGTTTGAATAGGAATATGATCCTAGTCCGATGCCTCATACTTTACTAGAATATTCCAATAATCCTCATGGAAGGAAGAAAAAAATGTGTGATTTATCCTATGAAACCACTTGTTCATAATGATCATAGTATTTAGTTTTATCAGATATTGTGATAAGAGTATGATCCTATCCATTTATCTTTGACAATTCCAAAATATTCCCGTGAAGTTATTCATATGTTACTTAAATATATTAGCATCTTAGGAAATTGAGTGCAGGGATATATGCCTGCACATTTTCTATCTCCACTATAAACTGGAAGATATCTTAAATTGAAGTAGGGATATGAGTCCACTTCTATAATCCTAGTACTATCAGAATATGCTGATAGACTTCATGCACGGAGGTAGGGATATGTGCATCCCCAATTCTTAGCGCAAGAATATGCTTGTAGACTTTATCTGAGTGAGAAGATATAAGATCCAGCTCTCTAGTTACCACAAGAATATTCTAGAATACATATTTAGTAGGTTTGGGGATATGATCCCACTCTTGCTTATCCATAACCTTCCTCACTTGATTTTCTTCCATACTTCCTATGAATTGGCGTCAGAGGAGACAATGTGTCGGGTGGTACCCTCGATAGGAAATTGGTGGGTATCGATGGGATGATGATGGTGACGACTGCTGATAGGTGCCTTCCTCAATGGCACCTAAACCAATAGGGATCCGTATTTGACTCCTTGGGCCACCTTTATTAGATATTGAAGGTGGTGATTGTCATGCTCCGGGGATAAGATCCCACAACATTAGGATATGGCGAAAAGGGCCATCGGATTAGCTAAAGATTCCCTTTATTGGTGCAGACTCATTGGATTTAGTTATTAGAGTCATTCATTGGTATTTTCAAGGGTTGGGATTATTCAACATTGATGGCAGTCCCAGACCATTGTGTTTTCAACCTTACATTGAAGCTGTTAGTAAAGTTAGATCATTTTGTGACCCATAGGGGTTGAAACCATAACTGACCTACTGAAACAGTCACTAGGTAATGAAATTTTATCAGATCAGGATGCTGTTGATGAGAGTAATATCTGTAGTCCTTCAAATAACAAGGAACAAGGTCACAGATCAGTGTAATATCATAGGCATTATGTTCTTAGTCAGATATGCATCGTTAACACAATTTTTCTTTTATTCTCAATCCATCCATTATACTCAAGTGGACTTGTAAACATGAGGATGGAATTATTTCTTGAGAATAAAAAATATAGACGATCATATATAATTTATATGCCAATCTTAATAGATTTTTTATATAGTATAGAAAATCAATGTGTTCTCACACATGATGAAATGATCATTCTATTATTTGAGACATTCACATCGGGTTTAACATTTTTTTATGTATGGTGTGGAAAAAATGGACTAATGGAAAATAACCAATAATTTTGTTATTTGAGAGATTAACATCAGGTTATCCATTTTTTTCATATAGTGTATAACAAAATGGCTTGATGGACAATAACAAATCATTTTTTTATTAGAGAGATTCACATCAGGTTCACCATTTTTCTTTTCATATAGCGTGCATTAAAAATGACTTGAAATAGAAATAACCAATAATTTTTTATTGGAGAGATTCAAATTGGGTTCAACATTTTTGTTTCGATAGGAAATACAAAACCATGGTGAATTTGGTTTCTCCTGGTGATTTATTATGAGGGGTTCAATTTATTTCAAAATCACTTTCGTCGGGTCCCCATTGTCACTATCAAAGGAAATTACCAGTAGTTCTCCCATCCATGGATGGGTACATACCTTTTTTTCACAAGGTAGGTGGTGAACTAGTGCTTTAGATCTAATGTTACTTAGGGATTTGTATTGGTCGACAGGACAAGAGGTTGGGCTCATCACACTATGTTTGGGGGGAATTTTTGCCTACTCGAGGGCTCTCCTATAGGTTTAAGATATGTTCACATATCTCTTCTTAATCCTGATATAGAACTAATTACCTTAAAAAATCATTCATGGGATAAATCCTTCTATGTGGACAAAATTATCATTGGTTGACCCACTTTATGTGCAAAAGAAGGGAACATCATTAGTGAATCCATCTATATGTATCTGAGTTTCTTCATCTATTTTCCAATGATGAATGGATTCTTATATGCTAAAACTATATAACTAAGAACATTAGAATTTTATACCATGTAGGGAGGTAGTTATTATTTCATGGATAATATTGAGCCATTATGATGCATCCTATGTTTCCTATTTTATAGTAGGAATCAAAACCCACATAGTTAGTTACACCCATAAAGTTTAACATCTTGCAGAGATGACACATGTGTGGGGAACTTAGGCATCAAATATTTGAGAAAAAATCTCTCGGATATGTTTTACATATCCTAGTTATAGTAGGAATTAGAGTTATCATAGTTATTTCATTACATTAGAGCTGAATCCAACGTAGATTCCATTATATGGGAGGGATTTTTATATCATGCCACTCATCGAGGCTTATATACAGGGATTGACTTAGCTCTTGGAGATTCATGATGTGAATGATGTGACTATCGCTCCTTCCTAAGACCAAATGATCCCTGATTAATGTGAGAAACAATGGATCATGAATAATTTGCCTCACTATGTGTGGATGTGGGTATTATGCAATGGGACAACACTTGGGATACTTAAATATGGAAATTAAGAATAATAGAGTCATTCTATATATCTTGGTAATGGTAGGAATTGATGTTTCCATAGTTTGATTGGTTCCTCAGTCTATTAAGTGATGAGGTATGTGGTCAGCCTATGAGACTGATTAGGTCATGATGGTTTAAATGTCAGAGAAATGGATGGAGTTATATAGGAGTGGGTGCCCATTTGATTTTGGGATCAATGCTTAGGAAGATGTCCTATTTATCTTGGTTATGTTAGGAATCAGAGTCCTAATTTTTCAATTGGTTGAGGCCAAAACACTGATGTTTCCCTATATAATGCAGGGAATATCGTCTTATGTCACTGTTAGGTGCTTACACACTGACATTGACATTATGATTTAGAGGTTTATGATCAGGATGAATTGATCATTTCAAGTCCCTAATCCCACATAAGCTGTGATTAATGTGAGAAACAATAGATAATGGGTAATCAATCTCATCACTTACTGATGCAAGACTTATGTGCTTGGACTACCCTTTTAATATGGGGATCAGGTTTTAGGAAGGAATCTTACGTATCTCAATTATAGAAGGAATCAAAGTGACCATAATTATGTTTTTAGGGATTACACTATGTGGTTTACCAAATGATTGCATCTTATACACTAAGGATGAATATGGTTATAATGTACTAGGATTCCCTTTGACCAGGCATGCTTTCCTACCAGACATGCATTGACTATCCCCTTAACATGCCATGATTTTCTACCTGACATGTCAGAGAATGGATGCGTAGTATATCTTAAGGAAATCACATGATCTAGTAGAATTTCCCGAGGGATGTCCTGTATTCTGGATGGCATGTCTTAGGGTTATTGCATGACCAAGGCTAACATGTATGATGGAAATCATAAGACCTATCCTTTTGACATTAGATGCCATCACATGGTCCCGAATAGAATGTCTAGAGGGCATCATATGATTTGAATGACATGACCTGGTGTCATCATGTGTACTGTCTGACATACTTGGAGGGTGTCATGAGAGTCAATGTGACATGTATAGAAGGGTACTACATGTCATAGATGTTATGTTTAGAGGAATTTGATAGACCGGATTGTCATACTTGAAGGGAATCGTGGGATCCAGTTGAGATGCTTGGGTGCTGCAGTGAGACTCAGCTGACATACACTGGTGTCTCCATATGTGTTTGTCAAAATTTCTGAAGGAATCCATGTGATCTGGATGGCGATCCTGGTGGGCTTCATGATACTCGGGTGGGATGCCTAGTAGGCACCATGACACTTGAATTGAAACTTCCAAAATAATTTTCATGATCCAAATATTTTGAAAATGAAGTGTTGTGATATATGGATGGTATGTACTAGTGTTGTTTCATGTCTTGGATGGTTCACCTGAAGTGCATGAGGATCAGCATGTATGTCTTTTACATAAGCCTCCCATTCTCATAGCCTTTTTTCCAGCCTTTTATCAGAAGTACCATATATTTATTTAGTTTTAGCTTGTTTTAAGTCTCACGTGATCTACTAGATGTGTGGTATTTTATTATAATGTCTTATAAAATGTACTTTATGTTATCTATGTGATACCATGAAAATTATTCAGGCATGAGACATGATTTATAGGTGCTTCCTAGATCATACCTATCATGATTCTTTTCTGGTCGTGAGATCAGCCTCTTTGAGAAATCCACTATGATGCCTTGGTACATTGGTGTGTATGGATGCCATAAATATTTTCTCCTTCTTTAAAACTGGGGTGGGGGTTTTATAGGGATCACCACCCCAATTGTTTGACACTTCACATGGAACATATTGCATGAATCCATGATTGATTCAGTTCAGGTCCTTAGTGTCAGGCATCTTCATGAGGTTTTTCCATGAATCACTTTGGAGGCGTCACATGACTTTCAAAAACCAGAAGAAAATCCCATAAACCCCCATTTATTGGATTATATCCAATTAATGGGGGTTTTTCTTATTTGGACATGTTAAAGGACCTTTATATTGATAGTTTGACATGTTTAGGGTTGATCGCATGATCAGGGTGCCTACCGAAAGGCCTTCATGTGACTTGGGTGACTTGTCTGTGGATCTTGTGAGGCTGGGTATTTGAAATCCTGGGTGCATCTCAAGTGTTTTATGATCATGAGAGAATCCCATCATTCCACTCTTTATTTAAATTGTTTATTTTTAAATGGATGGGATTTTTTTATACTTTTTTGGTATTTTTGAGGATAATCACTTTACATCTTAGTGATACGTTGTGTTACCAGAAAAGGTCTTGTAGAGATGTGTGAGAATTTCATGCAAAATTCCATCTATTTGTCTTTAAGGATCCAAATGGGAATAAAATATTTTCTTGGACATACCTAAGTCCCTTCACATGATGGGGATGACATGTCAGCGTCCTTTCAAAAGATGAGGCGGACATGTCATCGGGGTCCCGTAGTGTCTTGCATATCACTAGGGGCACATCACATGACTTATACAACCATGAGAGTCTCCTAACTCCTTAATATTTATTTACTTTTGTTTACCTTACTATGGATGGTGGGATCTCATGAGTTTTCTTGAATTTCATCATGGAAAATCATCATCCCCATCGGTGACGGGTCACGTGAACATTATGATCTCAAGAGGCCCCTACATTTTGGATATTTTCCTTATATTGTCTAAGGATTTATATATGGTTTGTTAAAAGTACACTAGTTTACAAGCTGTGTGACCTAGGGGAGTCTCTCTGGATTCCACCCCATCACCACTAGTTGTTTGGGACTCCTACATGGGAGCACGATTTGTCAAAGGGGCCTCACAATACCCTCTACTAACTGTGCACTATGCATAGTTCCTTTGCACGAACATTATGATGGTCACATGATCACGTGTCTCCTGGAGACTCACTTGGTCTGTGAGTCTGGTCCACCTTCTTCTTCCTTTGACTTTGTGGGGAAAATAATACACATATTCATGCATTTATTCCATTGTAAATTTACCGATGCTCATTTAGAGGGAATTAAAAACGATATAAAAATTACCTTACATTCTCTATGCTAACACCAAAATTAAGATGGTTGATATTCAAGAAATTTATTAAATCATTTTTGGATGATCTAGAGGGTTCTAGCTTCTGTTCCATTAATTGACGATCTCTAGCAACATGAGGAATAGACATTCGATAAAAACTGAATGAAGTACCGTTTCAATTATGAATTTTGGTTTAATATTTTTTCTTTGGGATTAAATTAAATTTAACATGATCCATGAATGAATCTTGGTGTGTTTATATTCTATTTTATGTTTTGATATCAATTTAGCCCCAATTTTTTCAAATACCTATTTTCATGCTTTTGTAAAGCCCTGGGTTCCAGTAATTGGTATTAGAGAAAATATAAAATTATTTAAGTTAAAGCACATGAGCCTTATCCCAGTTGGTAAGGGCTCTATAAGTGCATCCGGGAGACCCGGAATCAAATCCAGGTAGAGAAATTATTTCTGGGGTACTATAGAAGAAATGTAGTAGTATTTTAGCAGGAACGATAATGGGAACTGTGCAGCACTGTAGCAGGCACTATAGCGGGAACTGTAGTAGGTACTGTTTGGCACTATAGCAGTAGGTAATATGCTCCACGTTTGGGCCTTTAGGCCACCGATTTGGTCCTCGAGTACTTTAAGGCCTTCAATCCACACATGCCTTCATGTCAGAAAGGCCTTCAAGACACATCAAGGCCTTCAGGCCACCTTAAGTGCAGATGCAAACCACACGGCCTACGAAGAAGAAGCTCTACAAGTTGGATGAGCAAGGGGCTTTCTCCACAGCAGAAGCTAAAAAGATTTCAAGAATAAAAGGGTATGACACTTGCCATTGGGACAAATGCCAAGACGAACAACCATGCGAAGGTGGAGAGCTGATTTCACGATGAAGATTCTGGGGAGGATCAGTTCCAAGTAGTTTGTCTAGGTTGTATGTAATGTTTGAAGACTACGGGAAAATGAATTCCTCTATGGCCTACAGGACATGTAATACTTACGCCTACAGGACTTGTAAGGGTTCTACCTCACCCCTTGAAAGGTAAATTATCAAAATCAATAAAAAAGGGAAGGCCTTCAAGCCATTGGATGGATGGATTTATGTTAAATATTTTAAAAATTCAGATTAAATATGCTATAATTTGGATATAGGGATTTAATATGGCTCTAATAAAACTTATAATGTGTAAATTTGAGTCTGCTTGACCAATATATGACCAATAAAATATCGACGGATTTTTTGAAATATCTAAAACGAAAATCACATGTCTATTTTATGGTTCACATTTATGGATACTGATGTGCATGATTTCTAATTAGTGTCTTTCACCACCACACACACATATTGGCTAGATATCCATGTTTCCATCAGGGGAAGTCTAATGGGGAGAAATATTATTTTTCATGCCTATAGATAAGGATATTTTTTAATCATATGAGTATCCTTGCACATGTAAGGATAAGTTTGATTTAATAATATTAATTATAATAAGATGTATAAGGATTTGTGGAATCATTTTCTACCCACTTTATGTGGGTGTCTCTTTATTCCTCACCCACATAGTGGGACAAGTGACCCCCACACACACACAGACCCACACAGACCCCCACACACACACACACACAAAGATATATATATGACACCTCAAATAGGATGCCTTTACTTGATCTAACTCACTTCTAGGTTACACTAACTTAGTCGGTCTGGATTTGTCTAAAATAGACCAACCACTAGCCCATTTTTTAATATCCAGAGACATTTTCATGGACCAAATGATCCATCAAAATTGTTATATTTTTTAAAAAATAATTATAATTTTATGGAATTTAATAAAATTATTTTTATGCACAGGGACCTATAAATAATTTATTAAAATTATTTTAATTCTCTTTAATGCATTAAAATTACCCTAAAGTTGAATTCTTGAAATTATAATTTTGGTTGTGCAATATAATTACATGTTGATTGATTATGAGAGGATGAAGACACATACATG
This sequence comes from Viscum album, assembly GCA_963277665.1. NCBI lineage: Eukaryota > Viridiplantae > Streptophyta > Magnoliopsida > Santalales > Viscaceae > Viscum > Viscum album. Next base: position 603,705,445 of record OY728148.1, read on the forward strand.
TTTGTTATTTATTTATTTAATTTAATTATTTTAAATGAGTTTTAAATGTAATATTTATTTATTGTTTTGAAAATATACATATTATACTTATATATTTAAATGTATTTGAGTCTACATGACCAAATTTAAGTATTAAAATGTAATTTTACACACTGATTTCCCCTTACTAATGTGTGAGTATATATTTTAAAGATCGAAATAATTTGTGACAATGTAGTTTGAGCCAAGATATGAGGTAATTCCAAACAAGTGATATGTATGGGAATTTTATAGGAACTACTATATGAGTAAATAAAAGACTCATGGTATTTCCCTTGGGTATTCGTTGATCCATAATCTTCTTAATGAATCAACCACTAGTTAATAGCTCACGATCACATCATTATTTATTTATTATTTTTATCTTATGCATGGATTATTATTTTGTAAATGTTCTTTTATATTATCAAATAGTATAATAATATGTGATCATCTATAAATAAAAACGGATTAGTACATGGTGAATATTTTCTATTTATGTATGGGTAGAAGTGAACATGATCAAAAAGTCAGAACATGATAACTAAAAACATATTTCATTCACTGAGCTAAATAAAAATCCCTCAATGAAATATTAAGTTATATGACTTCCATCACATGACTTGAACAAAAACTTATGTTTGAGGTGCTGTTAAACCATAGTTGAGCGTGCCTCTTTCTTTTGTGGTGTTATTATGAAAGTGGTTGGTTTAATTAACTAAATTTAACATCAATGAAGTATCCATACCTATATTTTTGAAAATTAAGAGGAACAGTGTTGAGTAAATCATGGTTATGATTTCTGAAAGTAGGGAATTCAATTAACTGATCAAAGAGCCATGAATTAATTCATATAGACATCTAAAAATCAACTTTGAAAATATTTGATTTGTGGAAAAGCTATAGTTCGTACTATGAGGAGAGTTCTTAAGGATCCTTACCACTAGAATACATATGTGACTCAGTGTTACAAATATAGTAGTTGAGGGATTCTAGGAATTGAAAACATTATGGGAGAAATGTAATGCTGATAAATATATAATGTTTAATAATTATTAATCTAAATAAAAGTACTAATATACTTATATTTTATTTTTAGAAAATGGAAAGTAATACCAAAAATTCACTGTGATAAATTTTTTTCAAAAAACATGTCCTAACCAAAAATAATTTCCAAGAGTAGTATTGACGCATGAATATTGTACTATGTGATAAAATTAAGTCTTATGCATCAAATTACCCACTACCTATTGATCTTTGTCAGTATGTAATTGAGGGTGACATGGATTCTTACATGAGACTTAGGGGTGATGAATTTTATGTTTACATTATAATGAAATCATCATTGTACAATGATCTATGAAACAAACCCCATGAATTTGATGTTATACCATGTTGTAATGTCTATAAGAAGTTTTCAAATAGAGAGTGAAGAAAGATATAAATGAGATTGTGATTATACTGAATAAGTGTAAATTGAAAGATAGACTCATATTGAATCATGATCACTAAATAAATCTCATTCCTTAATCCTTTTCACCTAGTCACCCAAGATTCATTTAGTGTTATAAAATGAATATTATAGAGAAACTAGTTTATTATCTTTTGGGTAGGTTATATTATATTATTTGAACATAAAGAAATATAAATCTCTAGTTCTTATAGTCAAAAAATTTGAATACAAGATAAAAAGGACAATGGAATGTACACTACCAATAGAAAATTTTCAATGTACATATATGAAACCAAAGATAAAGATGTATAACATCAAACATGTGTCTATTTTTATCACATATCGAATGATAATTCAAGAAAATATGAATTGAAATGAATTAAATAATAAACAAGATAACACTTTTACTTCATGAATATTCATCATTGAGTATAATACTTCCATTGTATTTCTTAGTTATTATATACTATATGTGTTCCACACATTTTTATCAAAATAAAAAAAACTAGGAATGTTCTAAAACATTACTACAAGTCATAGTTAATTCTCTATGCTTCTAAGAAAGGTTGATTCCTATGTTAGTGATATGAAGTACAAAATTTATTATTTTTAAGAGAATGATTTTTGTGTAACAATAATTGTGTATTAAAAGATACCAAAACATTCATCTCATAATTATTTTTAAACGATGAGACATTACTCATTTTGGAAAACACATTTATTGTGGTGTATCGTACTCAATTAGTAGTTTAGTAATACTTGAATCATCGACAATAAATAATGAATATAAAATGTGAGGCTCTAAAATACTCAATTGTGGAAAGATAATTATTTTTCAAGTAAAAATAAAAGTATTTATTAAGGATATACCTAGTATGGTGTTTATACTCTTTGGAGATAAAAAAATTGTAAATTATTTAAATAAATATCATGGTTTGGATAAATAAACTTTTTGAAATAAATATAAGACACAATTCACATAGTGCTATCTCAACACGATGCATGTGACCAATTTTGAGTAGAAGATAATGATATATTTATACATGTAAGAGATTCCTTTCATAAATTTATGGATTTTACGAGTGAAGTATGGAATCAAAATTGTTTATTAATAAGATTTTTGGCCCCTTGTGTTGAAGAATATGTTAATCTAGCATTCATCAATCATGGAGATGTAGAGTGTATTTATTTTTAAACAGACATTTTCATATACACATTAGACTCATGATGTTTTTAAAAAGATGATCAATTATGATTCATATAAGTGTTCATTGGTCATGAAAATATAGTGTTTTTTAATCCTAAAATCACATTTTATTAATTATTCATTTTTGACTTCTTGAAAAGCCTTCCGCAATCATTTTGAGACACGATTTTCAAATAGTTTTGTTAAACCATAAACATATGTAAACTATAATAGACACCATATAAGTTATAGAATGAAATAAATACATTACAGAACAAATATATGAGTTTATATGAAAAGTGTTTGTTAAGTATAAGTCAATAAACAAACGTGCATCAAGAAAAACATAATGCGTGTCTATGGTAATTATTCTAATGTTTTCTTAGGATATGAAACAAATACCTACTATAAAAAAAGATATAGTAAAATTATAGACTATAAATCTATAAAAGGATTCACATATCTGTTTGATAGAGTGGCAGAAAAACTTATTCAGATAAATTTTAATATTGAGTTTCATAAGTAGTTATCATAGGAAAAAGTTCCACAAGATCTTGTGGAAAAGGAATATTCTAGAGACAGATACATTATAGGATGATTAAAACCAATAGATAGATTTATGTTCTTTTTGATGGGTGATATATTATTAGATAAGAGTAATTATTTTTATAGGAAGCAGTAAATGGAAATAAAATAAAATTATACGTGATTTTGAATTTTGGAAAATTGATTCCATATACTAAAATCAACTCTGTATTTTGGTAGTTTTTCTAATTAATGTAAAAGTTTTAGTGGGTTTTCATGATAATTTATACATAGGTTGTACAATCGTGGTACCAATATGGCTTAATTGATTTTTTTTAATTCATCATAATTAAATCCATTAAAATTATACTTGTAATAATTATTTTCTACGATCATTATATTGAAAATTGGTTGTTAAGACCATATTTCTTGGAAGGAGTTAAATTGAAACAACAAAATGGGTTGGTGAAAACATATAATTCTAATATGGATTGAATGTTATAAAGATTAATTTATAGATTAATACAGGCATCATGATCATATAATATTCATTTTTGTTGAACAATTTCTCAGTGTCTATAATAGACTAGTGGGAGTGCCATAGTTTTTCAACTAAAATATGTTATGAGATAATTTAAAACAGCTATTAATCTTATAGTTAGTTAAGACTATATTGAAATAATATATATAAAGAATTAATTAAATTAGTAACCCAAGTTCGAGGGGACAAAAGAAAATGAGGTAGTTATATGGGCCACTTGGACCAAGTCAAATTTATATAATTAGAATTTACTAAAATAATTCAAGAGAGAATTATTTCCAATGCCACATGGTATTAATCTATTTAATAAGACACTTATAAATAATACGAGGATATTAAAATAGTAAGTATAACCTGATACCCTTTTAAGATGGATCTATTATATATTTCATGTTATGTATTAAATATACTATTTTCCAATACAAATATTATGGTAAGAAAATATCGAATGAATCTAGAATAACTGTACAATAATAACTCAAAAAAATCCAATAGTACATGGGAAAGTAAAAGGTATTTGCACCTTGTACACGGAGAGGAAAAACACTAGTTATAACGGGGATAAAAAAACTATAATTCTTATGGATCGATTTTATCTAATATCATAGTGGGGCCAAGGTAATGTGAAATAGTATATAATTAAATTTATTGGAAGAAATATCTATAAATATCATACATGGAGAGGGTTTTGATTTATAAAAAGTAGCTAAAACATGAATTTTTTTTCCAGTTCTTGGAGTCGTACCTTGGGAGTAATTTATTATCACTATGATAAACATACAGTAATGGAAATATCTAAGATTTTATGATCATTATAGAGGAATAAAGGAATGTACTTAAGGATATAATATATAGAGGTATTTTACTCATTTAATTGAAGTCATAAATAATAAATTAACTATTTAGGAATATATTGTAGTTCCAATGACTCAATACATTACTCAGTAGAAGCATGATGATATCATGTGATAGATAACATGGATAGTAATAATGTCGAACCTAGTGTAAGTGGGAGTGTTGTGAAAGGAGGTGTCCTAGACCCAACGTGAACAGTAATTTTTGATTACCATATAATGTATACAAATATTTATACATGTTGTTATCTTACCATAATGGTCATGATAATTTTTACCCACTATTTATATGGTAATTTCCTTAGATTATTTTATATATCAATAGTTTATCGTAGTTCCAATGTTATAATGAGAACCTTGAGATACTATTACAATAATATTAATTTTATTTCATATTGTCTAGATAGATCATACTGATAGAAAATAAATGATGTCTAACTATATGATGTTGAGGGCTTATAAGAATTGATAATTTTTCTCACGATGTTCACACTTTGTTATCTCGAGTATATGAGATCATGATGCTATCCCACAAAAATTAAAATCAAATGTTATAGTTTTCATTTTTTGTTCTTATCTCCAAGAGTGTTTATTAGTCTCTTGAGATCAATATCAGTGTGTACCATCTGGTCATGTACATAAATTCTATATTAAAACCATTCCATTTAAATTATGGTGCGGTAGATTGTTTTTGGTGTGTCATTTGTGGAATAACATGATTGAATGATCAATAAAGAATCTTTCACTTTCAAAAGGTGAATATATCTCGGCCCTAGTTGACCGGGATAATAATAGCTTTATTAAATACATGGCCATGGTTATTGAAGGTAAGTCTATCAAGTAAGGTAGGATGATGATGTGAAGTGTGTATCCTATATTATGAGATATCGCATGATAAAGTGATTATATTTGGCATTGTATTTCCATAGGAGGTTGTTGTTACTTTGACTATACCTTATCTCTTTAGGTTCCCTAATAGGTTGGTGGAATATACTCCTAGTCTGTGGGTATGACTCACTATAATTGAGATATTTTTTTGTAGGTTCACAAGCAAAGTGTATGAAAATGTTTGGTCAATTATAAATATTTGAAGTTTAGGGAATGGTAGAACCCACATTAAGGGTTAGGATATTTATGAGATTAAATGATCATAAGAAATAAATAAATTTAGTATTATTTGAGTTTATTATACGAACTATTGAATGTATTAAATTGAATTACTCATAAGTTACTAAATGAATACTAGAAAGAATGTTTAACAAATTAATATTTATTTATTCAAGGTTTGTTAAATATTTAATAAAGATAAGGGTGTTAAGATAATGGATTGTATTTTATCAAATATAATTATAGTGAAGTTAAAATTATGTTATAAAATATTCACAACATTTGTGGAATGTTTTAATTTATGTTTGTCACTACTAGATCTGTTTGAAGGGTTAACTTCCATAAGGACCTAAATGAAATTTATATAATTTATAACCTAATAATTTAAACAATTTAATAATAAAAAATGACAAGGAAAACACTTTTAAGGAATTATCTCACCTATCCACCTATCTCTGAAGTTCTAAAGAGTGATAGTGAAGTGATGTTCTTGAATGGTTTGATCCGAGTTCAAGGATTGATCGTTATGATCTACTATGATCGTAAAGACATTCAATAATGAATTTAATTCTACATTAGAGCACCCATATATTTAATTTTAATTTTCAAGAAATAATTTTAAGTGTATGTGGATGATCTATAGTATTATAAATATGGATCCTTCAAAAAATGATCTCTGAAAGTTTGAAAAAAACTCGTTTAATGAAAATCAAACGAAGTAGGATTTAGATTTTAAATTACACTCAATTATATTTTTTATAGTAAAATTATATTAAAAATTATTCATTAAAGAATCAGGATTGGGGTATATTAGATTTTAGGATTTGATATGAAGTTTGACCCATAAATATTTGACATACCTATATTCACACCTTGGAAAAGTCGAAGGCTCCAACAAGTTGGTTATAATATTTAAATGAATTAAAAATATCTAACTAAATTGGACATTTTTTATTAGTTAATAAATTAATTTTACTGATATGAATATTTTTATAGTTCATTATAGTTATTTTTCATCTTCCACTACTAGCTTTAAGGGATTCATTACTATGGTGTCCAAAACATTTTATAATTTTGGGATGAATAAAACATCAAAATATGAGTGGAGTTAAAGAGAAATAGTAAGAAATAAATTTAATGATCCCTATTACTTTATTAGGGAGTTTTCTTCTTGGATCTATCTTTATACACCCATCCAATAAAATCTTTATGTTAAAATTTTAGAAATCTTCTTGTCAAATGTTTAATGTTACAAATCTACAATTATGTGTTAATACCTATAATATTGGTGTTAAAATACGGATACTCTGTGTTAAATTGTGAAAAACTAAAAATAAGATCTTTATAGTTAATTTTAGAAGTGTAATATTGAAATATGGATTTATATTGTTAGAGTATGGAATATTTGTTTTAAAATATTTATTCTCAGTGTTAAAATACAGAAATGTAGTGTTAAAATATGGATTTTTAGTGTTATATTTTAGATGATCAGTATTGAAATTTTTATTCCTACTATTAAATTATTGATGGTTCATTTTGGAAGCTTCATGTTGACATATGGAAATGTAGTGTTAATTTTTTTAATTTTTTTTGTTAAAATCATGAATGTGATTACTAAAATCTAGATGAATAGTGTTAAAATTGGTGTTTTTACAGTTATATTTTTTATTCCAAGTATTAAAATAAAGAGTATTACTATTTGAATATTAATAGTTCACTTTATAATATTAATTTTGAAATATGAAATTGTTTTGTAAAAATTAGGAATTGCACTGTTAAAATATAGATGATTAGTGTTAAAATGCGGAACTATAATGTTAAAATCTGGATTGTTAGTGTTAAAGTTTAGATGAACAATGTTATAATGTGAATTATTACTATTAAATTCTTGGTGGTTCATTTTAGAGGATTCATGTTGGAATGAAGTGTTTTTCTGACCATTATTCCTGAAGTATATTAAGGAACATTATGTTGAATATATGAAAGGTGTTAATGTGAAACTATATGATCTCCTTAGAGTTAAAGTTAATTTATTACAGGGAATCTCTAATGATGAATAATACATAGTTCATGACGATTAATAGGAAACAGTATTTGAATGGGAATAAAAATAATATGTTGAGGATACTGAAGAAAAAAAGGAGGTGGAGGAAGTCATGAAAGAAGAGGAGGATAAATAAGAGGTATATGAGAATGATGAATTGCATACAAAAGAAGTGGAAATAGTCATTGTGAACAAGGAAGGTATCGAGAAAGTGGTTGAACTTAGAATGAGAGAGATATCTAAGTGAAAAACTCTAAGGTAGTCCTAATTAACAAAATACTGAAAAAATCAACAACTTACAGTGAAAAACCACTTGGATGACTAAGTGACCTGAAAAAGATGGTAACTAACTGGTGCACCTTCATAAGGTGTCATCGATTCATAGAAAAATAGGCCCTTATCATTTTTATATTTTACAAAAAGTCAATTTACTTTTCTGTGTTTGGTACAATTATAGTATTTGGATTTCTTGTAGAATTATTGTTTATATGTTTAATTACCATCTGATTGAGCTAGAATGCAATTTCTTGGGATTTGGAGAATGGATTTGAAATATGGATTGTATTAGTGTCCTTTATAATAAAAAAATTCAAAAAAAAAATGGTAATATATGAAAAAAATCTTTGATTCATAGATGGTGAACTTTCTCACAGGAACACTTGTAAATGATAAAAGGTCTTATAGAATAATGGATAGATAAACATTTGATCCATTATTCATGTTACTAATTTTAGAGATATATTAATTTTAAAATAAATTTTTTATTATTTCTCATAAATTAAGATAATCTATTGTTTTATAATAAAATTATATTCAAAAACTAGGAATGAAACATGACTGATGTTTTTCTATATGTCATAACCAATGTTGTTGAGTAAAACATAGAACAATTTCAACTCATTTTCCACACATTTTTTTATAGTCATTAGTATTTCTATTGTGTTAAGATAAACTAAATTTTACTTAATATATTGATTCAAAATACATGTATATTGATAAGAAACAAATGTCTACCTTGATGGTACTTCATCCGACCTTACTATTAATTTTCTTTTGGGTTAACAAAAAAAGATAATGTTTTAAATTTTTGTGATTTATTTTTTTTATCTAAATTCACATATGTTAACTACCTCATGATTATGTTGTGAAATAATCCTTAATAGTAATCATATTGGCCATTAAAATTTAATGTTGTGAATGAATCTTTTCTATTGAAATATAATAGGTAAAATAAGATATTGACTACTGTGTTATCTAAATCCATTATTACTATCTAATGAGGTTTTTTTCTTATTTCTTAGTCATGATTGTGGAATTCACTTAAATAGATACCCTTAATAATGGAACAAAATGAGGGATATGAATGATTATAGTGATTTATGTATTTTAGGCTTTATATATTTGTTAGTAAATCTATTATTTATAATTTTTTTTCATGATCTTGTTATAGATTCAGATTCAAAGGAAATGTGTTGACTTAATATGGTGGCTAGTGAAACATAAATTCAATGTGAGGAGGTAATAATTTTTCTGAGGTTTTATCCATCTAGAGACATGATTTAGAGAAACTGTGTATTGATATTAAAATTGAGACTAATTTGGTTGGTGTAAAAAATTTTGTATTACAGCTGGAAATTGTGACTGTTGGGAGCATTGTTTTATCAAGAACAAATGGTTCATATTTTTAAATGTGATGAAATAAATATAATAGAAAATTAATTCTTAATGGAATTTTCAAAAACATCCAGTCAAATAAAAAATGTAAAATTAGTGTTAATTCAAAAATATCATTGGTAAAATTTAGAACACCCATGTTAAAATATGGAAATTATGATATCTAAAATTAATAACCTAGTTTAAAAGTTGGAGTCTCATACATATTATAAAGAAAATTATAATTAAGGAAAAAGACCAGAAACTGAAATTAATAGGATTTAAATGGGAATATCTAATATTTTAGTCCATAGAAACAAAAAAATCATCATCTTATAGCCTCCACATCAACTCAGGTTGGTATTTACACACATATTTTTCATATTCCCATCATGTTTACAATATAATTTTTTTACATATTATTATTTTTTTAATGGATACTCAATATGATTATGAGATGGTCGATATAAAATTTTACTTTTATAAATAAAATAATTTCAGTAAATAACGAACAGAAGTCGACACCATACATTCATAGAAAATATTATTCTAAAATAAAATGACATGATTAGTGGAATTTTCAAAAGAAAACCAAACAAAACAAATCTGAAATAAAAGTGTTGAAATTAAGAAGACCACAGTTAAAATAATATATTAGCATTAAAATCTATAAGATCATTATTAAAATATATAATTTCTATTTTAAATCATTTAAATTATGTTTCTAAAATTAATAACATTGGTTAAATATTTTAATCCCATAAATATTCCACACAACATTGTAATTGATGAAAAATTAATTGATAATAAAATTAATTTATAATAAAATTAATTGGATATAAGTAGTAGTATACCACATTTTTTTTGCTAGAAATAAAAAATACCACCCTCTTATAGAAACCATATCATCTCAAATTGGGATTTCACACATCTTTCACATGTTACCAACTTTTTTACAACAAAAACCATAATACATATTCTTATTTTAAAATTTAGATTAAATATGATTTAAATATAGTTTACCAACAATGTTAGTTTTATAAATAAATCCATTTCATTAATTAAAGAACACAAGTTCATTCTATACAATCATGGAAAATAAAACTATAGAATAAAATTAAATTCTCAGTGGAATTTTAATATTAAAAAAATATTGCTCAACAATGTTAAAATAAGCGAGGTTACTTTTAAAATCCAAAAGATCAGTTTTAAAATATGAATGATCATTGTCAAAATCTGAAAGATCAGTTTTAAAATATTAAGATAATGTAATATATCCTTCATGAATTGGTTTAATTGTTAGAATCCCATATATATTCTATAAAAAATTCTAATGGATGGAAATTACTAGAAACTGAAAATAATAAGATTTAAGTAGTAGTATCTCACATTTTAGTCTACAAAAACAAAACATCACAAACTTATATCTCCAACATCAAATAAAATTTGGATTTCCACACCTCTTTTTCCTGTTCCAAACTTTCTTAAAACATTTACAATAGTACATATAATCATTTTTAAATTGAGACTCAATATGATTACATGATGGTCTATCGATGATGTTAATTTTATAAATAAAATTATTTTATAAATTAACAAAAACAATTCCTCACTATATACTAATGTAAAATAAAAATCATAAACAAAATTACATGCTCAGTAGTCTTTTCACAAAAAATTAAAAAAATCCAAAAAATCAGGGTTAAAATATAAAATATTACTATTAAAATATGGATGATCAGTGTTAAAATCCACAAGATCATTATTATAATCTACAATGTTGGTGATGAAATCTAAAAATTATGTTTTTCTAAAATTCATGACTTGGTTTAAATGTTGTAATCTCATACATATTCCATAAAAAAATGCATGGTATAGTGAATAATGATTCAAAAAAAATATGTCATACATATTATTTAATATAGAATAATTATATTATCTAAGATAGTGTATGAACAAATAATTGAAAACTGTAAGCTCATGGAATATGGAAATATAAAACAATAAATATTATTAATTAAATTAAGAAAAATAAAAAATAAAATGTATAATAAGAGAGTTATAATTGGAATGATATGTATTAAAATCTGTAAGATCAATGTTAATATATGGAAGTTATGTTATCAAAAATTAAGGACCTAGTATAAATATTATAGTCATGTACATCTTCTATACAAATTTATAATTAATTCAAAATTTCCAAAAACCAAATTAAAATTAGATAAATTTTAACATCAATATTACATAATGTTTTTTCACTTATTTGGTTTTTGGTTGTATATATTTACTCAAATCATGCTTAGTTGAATGATTCTATCAATAGGGAAATGACACAGGGAAAGTAACTAAATTTATAACAATTGTATTTCATCTTGTAAATACCATAACAAACTAAAATCAACAAATTATAATTATACTAAATAGTTAAAAAAATCTAATTAAAATATGGAATAAAAAAACAGTAGTGTTTGAAAATATTTTTGTTTACATTACTAATGATTTAAATATTTTTTTATCATTTATCAATGGAAAAAATTGGAACATTATTATTTAAATGTGGATGATTTGTGTTAAAATATGAAATATTAATATAAAAAATAGGACATTGCATCATTTAAAATTAATAACATGTTATAAATATAATAATGTCATTCATTTTATTAAATTCATCATTGAAGTTATAAAATATAATAAATAATCACATATCATCATAATTTTATATAACACAAAATCACAGGAAACTAAATTTAATATGACTTAAATTATAGGATTTTATATCTCAACAACCAGTAATAAAATTGTTTACCCCATCATAGATTAAAAATTAACTTGGATAGGTATTTCTAAACCCTTATGTCATTCTCAAAAATTATTTATAATAAAAATAGTGATATACATTATAATTTTGGAATTGAGACTCAATACGATTCTGAGATAATCAACTTGGAGGATGATAATTATTTGGTGGACGAAAAAATATTGATTCATATAATCATTATATATAAATTAATACAACTATGTAATATCATTGATTTCAACCAAATTTATAACTACTGGACAAATATTTTTTTGGTTTCTAAGAAGATAACAATTTTCCAAAAAAATTTATAAGTTACCACATACTTTTTTTTTATTTCTACACATTCATGAGTACAAGGAACCCCAATAATTTTCCTTTCATGAAAGGTTAATTCTTAAATACTTAGTTGTACACTAATATCAACATCACTTGTTTGATATAAGGTCATATTATGTATATAATTTTTATCTATCATAGTTTTATCCCTCAACATATTCACCTTTAATATTGACTCAACATTTATACTAACACTATTTCTCTTCCCTTTTATTTATTCCTTAACAGTAATTAAATTTATTAGTTAATTTATTAGGATGTTAAAAATAAACACAAAAATATTATGTCTCTTCGCATTGTAAATACATCCATTGAATGATTAACTACATTGGTTGTGATATGATCCCATCAACAGTGTATAGATTGTGACATTTCCCACCTATCAACATCTTCCTAATTTTTATCTCATATTTCTAATTCTAGAAAAAATATTCACAAATTATTTTTATAAATTATATAATCATTCTTACAACCGAGAATAATAAGTGTCATCCAATAATTTTAATCCCTCTTCCTCAGTTCCTCTTCCCATTCTCCAATATAATTTTGTAACCTAAAAGATAAAATTATCTTTCACATGATGTTAAAAATATTCATATCTATATCACCCAAATACTTTTTTGACAACACATAAAATCATACTGTGTTGGTTAGATACTATAACCAGTTGAATAAAACCTATAACTTCTTTTCTGTTTTTTAAAAACCACATACAATCATCATATGTTTCACTATAAATAATTGAATATACTAATGGGAAGAAGATTTCATCCACTTAATACGACCATGATTCTAAAAAAGTACCTTTATAAGGACCAATAAGGTTGTAAACATAAACATACAACATAGTTCAAGCACTTAATAATAAACCACTGATGAAACAATCATATTCAATGAATAATTATTCAAATATGCCATATTACGAAGCTACCCCTTGGATATTTTTTCCAAATCAATTTCCATTAATCTATTTCATAACTAATGGGTTAAAATATATGATTTCATTTAAACCCAATATATTTACCCCATATCCTTTTACTTGGATCTTATCACTTCATCGTATGTAAGGGATAAAACATAGTCTTTGTAAAAGTAATATTTAATCTTGTTCGTATATTTTTGAACATCCGACTTAACCCTATCACAAATAATAGATTCCATTAATGATGCTTTGGATTTTTGAAAAACTAGTATTATATCTTGATATGTATACATGTGATAATTTTGAAAATATTTCATATAAAGAAATGGAGTTGAATTCCCAAACCCATATACCATTAACTTATATGCACAACACTCAACTTTTCATTTTACAATAATCTTTACAAGACCATTTCTTAAAAACACATAGTCAAACCTATGTGTAATGCTATACTTGAAGATTGTCCCTAAATGATTTGGTTTAAGTAAAAATTTGGCTAATATCCACCCATAATCCATCATAGTTCATAGTAGTTGACAATGGAATCGGACAAAGAACACTATTAATTGCACAAGGTAATATTTGAACATCACCTTCAGATGATATTTTTTTTGTGAATTACCACCAACTACTTCAATAATAAAATTTAAATATAAAATTTATATGCATCAAGAACATGATAAAAAATATTAATATGAACAATTTTGATGTGCCATTACCTATGATCAACATCTACTATCTTGTATAATAATCCATCCAACTTCAAAAGCATGTATACATGAGAAAATTTTCATTGAAAGTAAATAATTGATCAACTCCCACATCATTTATAAGGTCTAAAAATGACACAATTATAAAAAATTAAAGTATATTTTAGCTCTAAAAATAAAAAATCAATCTTCATAATGAATGATACCAATATTAATATTTCATCAGAATAAATTTCTTATTTTACACTTGACCCATTGATCTTCCATCTTTATAGTACATTTTTCCAAGTGAATCACTTACCGACACTCTCTAAAATTAAAATATAACATAACATTTATTTTTAAAAACCCATAAATATTATCCATCAACCTAAAATATTAATGAATATAAGACATTAATGATCATTTTACTTTAATATTATCACTAAGTAACAAAACAAATAAAAAACAATATAGGGGAAATATAATTTATAAAAAATTAATCTAAGATAAAATTGGTGAAGTAAGAGAAATGATTTTAGAGATATTTAACCCTATATTTTTAGGTGAAGGAGGTTCTAGGAGAAGATATAGAGAGAAATATTATATTCGTAGGATACTAGGTAGTAATGAAATCAAGATTCTATGAGGCCATTGACTAAAAGATGGGGAGAATTTAAGAGAGTTGGATGACATCAAGAGAAGAGGGAAACAAATCCAAGAAGAGTGTAAGTGAGGATAGTGATATAGGGAAGAGGTTAGGATAATAGGTTATGATTGTAAGATTCAATACTGAGAGGAGTGAAATGGAGAGAAAGTGATGGGTAGGGGTGATGTTGAGAAGAAATCCCCCAAGAGGATGCCAACTGAGGGAATTCATCTACTGGATAAGAGGGAGAAAGTGAAAAATCACAGGAGGGGGGAATGGAATTTTCTATGGTTCCCAACTAGAACATTAGAGGGTATATTAGTCATTTCTTACTCATCCATAAATATCAACAATCCCTCATTGTTTTTAATTTTGGGTCGCTAAGTGGAATTGTAGATCTCTTTTGGTCTTTGGATTCCATTCACACTATTATTTTAATAAAATAAATTTCATATAATTTGGATATGAAAATTGAAAATATATAATTCACTTATCTAAAATCAATAAAAAAATTATTTGAAGTTATGTTTTTAAATAAAAAATCAATACATATTAAAAATAATACATTTTTATAACAGTAAATATTTATTTTCAATGAAAAACCACAGTTTTGTTTCGTACAATTTCATAATTTTTTCAATGATTATCATAATAATTAATATTAAAATAAATACATGAATATCAATGTCTATATATATAAATATAATAATAAATAATTTAAATATATTAATAAAATAATCCAAAATGAAGACCATTATCCATCATTTAAATAAATCTACTTTATGTCATCAAGTTAAAATAAATTATTTTAATTCACAATGATTTTATAATTGACTAGATAACATATATCATGGCATGAAATAAACATATATATTGATTTTTCAATTGAAAATTATTAAATAAATTATAACAAGAATTATAATAACATATAAAACTAATATATTATTAAAAATTAAATCTTGTTTATTAAAATACGAGTGAAAAATTCAATGCATACTTAGAGAATAATAAAATTATAGAAGAGTATATTATGTTGTAAACCCTATAAAAAAATGTAAAAACTAAAATAATGAATATAAGTTTCATGGAGATGGCTCAAAAAATGTTGGTTAAACATGGAATTTCTCACTACTTTTGGAGGCAAGTGATTATAACAATGATTTTTATCCAAAAGTTGTGTTTGATTCATCCAAATTATGAAATATTTTTTTATGAAATGTTTTTTTATAATAACATTAGTATTAACTACATTAGGTTATTTGAATGTCCTTATAACACCAAGGTGAAAGGTTTGAAATTAATCGAATTTGAGTAGTATGGAGTTGAGGAATTGATTTTTTGAATTTTCATAAAATCGAAGAGGTTAAAATTTTTACGACTATGAATCATGAAAGGGTATAAATGACACTAATGTGAATGTGTTTGAAAGTATTTTAATATGTAAAATATGTATAATATTTTGGTGGAAGATAAAGAACAAGGTTCTCATTTGGTTAAATATAATGCTAAAAAATCAATAAATTTTGATTTTTCTAGTGAAGATCAATGTATTGAAGATGAATAAAATGATTCAAGTGAATAATATTGAAATGATTCAGCTCATATAATGTTTGAAAAATATTCATTGACTCATAAAAAATCATAGATAAAGATAAAATTTAGAACAACCAGATATTTAAAAAAACATCCCATATCACTTTGATTTGTCAAGGTAAACCAATGGATGTGAATGAATTAATGAATAATGTTAATTAAATTGTTTAAATAAATGAATAATTAAATCATTTTGATAAAAATAACACATGGATATTAGTTATAAGGCCATGATATAGGAATAATATTAGAACAAAGTGGTAGTTCAAACCAAACTCAATCATAAATTTATATTAAGTGAGGTAAAATTACTATATCCAAGTTCAAGGGGGATTAAAATAATGAAGGAAAAGGGAATCCACACTAAGAATATTATTATATTCTTAGTGTAGGGATCCTGTATAAGAATATAGGGAAAGAGTGTCACCCAAATCCTATTTAGTGGATAAAATATCTTCCAACTTATTTCCCTAACACCATGTATATTGAATCACCACTTCATGATCAATCTACCATACATATTTAATAACAGAATAATCAATGGACTATTGAATTATATTGAAAATATAATTGAATATAACCATCATGGATGAATCATATTTCATAAAATATAGGTGGATATTGTAGAGTTTAAAATAAAATAACATTACACATAGACCATGTCTCTATGATGAGAGAGTTCTCACCCCATAAAGGGAATTGAATTCCAAAATAACTTATCTCTAATAATAAAAGGTATACCAACCCCATGAATAATAAATTTAGTTCTTGTGCTATCAATATTGAATTTGAACCACTCACTGAGAACCTTCCACGACACCCAATAACCCTATACGACGACGATAATACTAGTATAGGCCAAGGAAATTTGTGGTTAATGTTAAAAAATGTTATAGAAATGTTGATAAATGTATAGTATAAATGAATATCCTTAATAAAATAAAGGCTTAATGTTTTCAGGAATTTTGAACTAGCTTGAGTTCCCTGCTTCTATGCCTCATTACATGAGGTTTCCTAAGATAAATATATCATTATTTTAAACCATTTATATTTATTTTACGTCATATATCACAAATAACCTCCCAATTCCATGAAACAGAGGTTTTTTATCTTTTTGGATCAACTACATAAGTAACTTTTTTTAAAATACATGTGAACATTTCTCTCTAATTAAACCGTACTAGAATATCCAAGATAATTCTCCTAAATCATATTCATCTCCATAACTTGGAGAATGGAAACATAAGAAGGGGTGAGATCAGATGATCAGTATAGGTAAAAAATTTCAATATGTCATCAAGTGTTAGATTATAAGAATTTGAGAAAACATTAGCATGGGAGAAATGCATGATTAAAAGAAACATGGAGAAATAAGAGTTGTATTTAAGCCATGATCAAAGGATATGTACTGTGAAAGGAACAAACACATACCATGACACAATAATGAAGAAACATGTGTTAATAAACATGATCCATGATACATAATCATAGGAATATGACCTAAAACATATTGCATTCCATAGAAACAAAACATAATAAGGAACTATACAATAAACATAAGCATTGGAAAAAACACATTGCTAGAAAACACAATCATTTACACCATTTATGTTGTGAAAAAATACAAGTATATAAAACCTTTATGTTGTGAAGAAATCATTGTTTTCCAATGCTCCATTATCCTATAATATATAAAGCCTTAACCAATGCATTACTGTATCGACCCCCATCCACTAGTATCCCTCCTATGCTGATAGTGAAGTAAAGGAGTGTCCACCCCGAGTTCGGTTTCTAGTATCCCCTAGGTTCTTTATTAGGAATGGGGGTGTAAAACACACAAATGGGAGGTATTTACCTCAATATCTGAAAAGGATCAATAGAGAAGATAAAAAAACACAAAAAAAAACCTTCACATAATATAAAAGAAAAAAACCATAGAACATGAATATGATAAGAAATAAAAATAAGTCATCCAAAGTAAATACTGAAAGAAAAATAGGGTTGTAACTCCTTAGAGTATATGACATCTATGATATTAATACCCAACCCATTCTATGTAACCCTCCTATAAACACTAAAATTAGTTTATATATAAATAGAGTGAGCATACAAAATATAATCAGAATTATCTTATTTGAGGTCTCTCAAGAGAATGAAAAAATAGTATACTAATGAATAGAAGAATAAATGACAGAACCAATGGAAACCTAGTTAGGCCTTCTATCTATACCAAACACTCCATTAATTACTCACAAATTTATATAAGTATTTAGTAAGGTAATATGAAGAAAACATCAATAATGGTTCCCTACACCCACTCTGCTAGTAAGTTACCTCTATCACACCCCAACATCACAAATACTATGCTCCCATCCCTTACCCATCATCACATTACTACTCATATGGTCATAATATAATTTAATGAGACCTTAATTAAATTTTAAAAGTGTTATAAAATCAGTTATAATTTTCAAATTGGTATTTTTACAAGTAAATGATGATTTTAATTAAAAATTAAATTTCTGATATTTTATTTTGTTTTCATAAAATGGAGTTAATTTTTGAATTCTACAAATCTAAAAATGTTTAGGGATATTTTTTAGTATTTTTCTAAAATACTTTAATTTTGGTTGAATAGAAAAATACTACAATTTACGATAATAGTTGAATACATGAATTATTGAGTCATAGATGATGTATGGACATTGTACCGACAACATATCAAACTATACTTTATTATTTTAATAAATTTACTGATAAGTCTGAAAATATCAATTTTCTTGATCCAAAATAATAAACCATTTTATAAAATAATGAGAAAACAACCCTCTACTCCCATATAAATACCACCCCTCACCCCCTCCTCTCCTCACAGTCCAGAAATCCTAGAAGCTTGTACAATTTCTTCCCAATAATATTCTAAATCCCCTTAACAATGTTCTGAATCCATTTGAATCACCAATATACCAAACCCTTTGGACTAAAGAGGTTCTCAAGGAAGAGAAATTCCAGAGGTAAAATCATTTGTTAATTTCTTTTAAATTTATTTTATTTTATTGTCCTATACTAAATTAAAATTGTCTAAGTGGCATTAAAACACTATTATCTCATATATACTTGAATTTTATCATGTTAATGTAGTAATTCATCATCAAGCATATTCTCTTGTCGCTTTTATTTTAAAATTAAAAACATCATCTATGGGGTGTTGATTCACCACCTTCATGGACGAAATGTTTTTTTCCACTAAAACCTTCATGTCTGGTCATAAAACCATTATTATGGTTATATAGTATTTTATTATACATTATATAAGTTATATAATGTTTTGCAACCAATATATTAACAGTATGTTAAATGAAATTATAATATCTCATAATGGTCGTAAAAACTGAAAAAATAAACTAAATCATTTTCATTAACATTATATGTAATAAATAATCCTCATACCATATATCCAAATGATATAAAAGAACAATTACACTTAACTATGTTCATTAATAAAATATAATCTCAATTTTGGATAATTATTCTTACATTACACGAATTTCCATACTCCCAAGAAAGACCAGGATCTGGTCAAAACTGTACCTAAAAGAAATATATATAAAATGGTGAAAGAAAAGTTTATGGTTAAAAGGGATTATTAAAAAAATAATAATGAACCACACCACACATATCCACATCCAAAATTAGATCACAATAGTTTCGTGTCGTGGAAGACCACATCATATCCATTTCTATGACCTTCTTTTACAGCACATCCACTACCAGATTTGACTCCATGTATGCATGAGAAATTACCAAGTTGAGGTGGGTAGACCTATTGAGAAAATCAACCCAAAGTGGTGAAATTGTCAAATTCACATCTCGTATTCCTATTTTCGGGGCCTTCATAGCATATTCAGAGTCATATTCAATCCACAATAATGTCCAATTATATTGAATATAATATTCAATTGCATACACCATATCAAGGATCTCATCTTTATAGGTCGTTCTAATTCTAGTAAAATGATAGAAACATCCTTTAAAAAATACATGATGCTAATTTAAGAATCCTATGAAACCTGAGGGACTAGGCATGCTATAATATTCCCCATAAACATTGAATTTGATCCATGGAGTAACTAGTGGGATCCACTAAATGAATTTAACAATTTTGGGTTTCCTCGATTGACCTGCTACACCGAATAACCTGTGAATATTCAGATCATTAACAATGTTATACATACCTTCGATTTGTATCACTGAGGCTACATGTACCTCCTTGTGTAGTTCCATCATTCCTATGTGAAAAGAGGGTTCATATTCATAAAAGAGATTCTAATTTTAGGCATTCCATATAGAAGAGAAAACCGAACCAACTGTTTCCATGAGGAGATGTAGAATCTACTCATTGAAGTACACAATGTATATCTTTTCATGAATTCATTGAGTTGCATATTTCTATGTAGTTCAAGGCCATAAAACGTTCTGGTGTTGTACCATAAGGCATGGAAAAAATTACATGGCAAGAAAGGATATTTTTTATCCTCCTCACCATGAATTTAGAGGATGTTGGAAGAAGAAAGGTGATAGCCAACTTTTTTGAGTCAATCCTGGGTGGGTAGAATTTGTTTCCAGATCCTCCACACCTAGAGAAACCTATTGGGATGATTTAAATATGTTTTGAACTTGAGCAGCCTTGCTGGTGTCTTGTTGGAACCCCTATATTATAGCGTATAAAATTCCTTGGTGTTAAAGTGACCATGCCTGTTAGGCTTCCATATGATGGTGTTAGAATCCATGAATTTTAGGTTCTAAATGTAAAGGATGATTAGAAAAAGAATCATTCCATTAAAACTAGATACATTTGATAATTTATTAGAAATTGACATGTGAACAGCCTCAGGAGGAAAAATGATAATGTATTGTAGTGGATTGTCAAGCTAGGTGGTTTTCTTGCACTTGAGTTGGGAATCCCTACTCACATTCCATTTTGTGTCCTATGTGATTTTTTTGAAGGAGTGTTTGAGTGATTCCCAAATAGAGGATAAAAGGTAATTTCTATAACTATGTAATAGTTTCCCTTTGAACTTAATTGATATGAAATCAATATGGGTATCAAAATAAATTAGGCTCCAAGTTAATTTCCCAATTATCCCATTATTGAATAACTTAAGATCTTTGATTCCAAGACATCCCAATTCAATAGGATTAATGCACTCCTTCCATGATATAGTGACCGAATTATTTTCATAGACTAAGAAAATCCATATAAAGTTCCTAATAATCCCTTGGATATCCTTTATGAAACTATTAATCCATTTATAAATTGATAAATAAAAAACAATTTTATATGTGATCAAAAAATTTATAAGTCACACCCTTGAATCCTGGGACATGGATTTCCATTTTCACTGGGTCATTTGACTAACAATTCCCAATCATATATCTTCAAAATATTGCCTCTTCAAATTTCCATAGAATAAAGGAACACCAAGATAATTTAATTGGAGGGAGCCTCTCTTAATACACTGATTCTTAATTATCATGTTTTTCTTTCCAATAAGCAACCCATCACCAAAAACAATAAAATATTTATCTTATCCTATGGCTTGTAAAAAAAATTCATTATAATGTTACAAAAGGGATTTAACAGTAGATATGGTCCTCCTCAAATACTAATAGAGTCCAATAATATCATCTACATACAAATAGTGAGAGGGAAAATGTTCAGTTATACCAGCTTTGATTTATTGGTAGAGGCTGCATTGATCTAACTCATTAATGCATCTACTCAATTAATCTTCAGCCATAGAAAAAAGAAACCTTGAAAGTGGATCACCTTGTCTCACACTTCTAGTGCACTGAAAGTAGCTACTAGGTGTTCTATTAATTATAATGGATAGCATATAAGAGTATATAATGCCACTGATAAGTTTAATATTTTTTTTAGAATCCATACCTTTGGAGAACATCATAGAAGAAAATCTATTTCAATGTGTTAAAGGTCTTGGAGATTTCAATTTTAAGGGTGAAGTTTCCATCCTTCATTTTCCTCCTCATTATGTAAACCCCTTATGAATCTAGGAATAAGAAATGATGAATTATCTTTCTAGGGAAAAATCCAAATTGATACATAGATATATGATCTTTCAAAAGATCCCCAATCCAACTCACAAGGTTTTTTCTAATGATTTTAGAAATCATGTTCCCAAGGGAAACTGGCCTAAAATCTCTAACATCATGTGCATTCTTGTTATTAGGTATCAATGTATTAGAACTTGGATTTACCTTATAAGGAATATATGAATTAATTAATAAATCCTTGATTTCCTGAGTAATATCATCCTGCAATATTTCCTAGAAAAACATCATGAAATTTTTAGTGAATCCATCAGGTCCAGGAGAAAATTCCATGATAAGGTTGAAAAGGACCATCTTAACTTCCTCTGTGGATGGGTCCATTAATAGGGTCTGATTATTATGGTCCTCAATACAAGGAGTGATATTATCAATCATCTTCTGTGTACTGTCTAGCCCATTGTCAGAGTAAATCCCCTAAAAGTGCTTCATATTTTTCTTGAGCGATCTCATTTTTATAATTTTATGTGCTTCCATTTATTAACATGACCTTATTCCCCACCTTTTCACTCTTCCCTTGGGATAATCTATGAAATAATTTGGAGTTCCAATCTCCATCTTTAATCCATTTGACATTCAATTGATTATTTCAGCATTATTTTGGTCATTAGAAGATGATCAAGCCTATTATGACCCTTTCTCTCATCTTAGGATTGTGAATTCCGGTGTTGATTCAAGATCTAACATTTATAAAGACATTATTCATCATCTTTAGGTCCACCTACAACTTAGAAAATAACTGTTTACTCTATTCTTTAAGAATCCTATTGGTGTGATTAAGTTTCCCAACAAGCTTTTGGAAAGGGATACCAATATATTCAAGTATCAAAGCTTCCAAAAAAGTATCCCTGCATCCAGGAGCCACAACCCTTCCATTATTAAACTATAATGGGAGAGGTGTTTATCTTTTCATATCTATGGAGACTTCCACAATGATAGGGTTGTGATTATAATGATGACTCAGAAGTGTCAACCCTGAGATTGCAGTTGCAGTAGGAAGTTAATCCATTTGAACAAAGAATCTATCAATAATACTTTCTTGACTTCCATTCTCATTATATATACTCCATGTAAAATCATCACCTACAACAATAACCTCAACAAGATTGAAATATTCAATACGGGAAGATAATTTCAACGAGGTAATGTATGCGAAACTTTATCTCGTTTTTTTCCATAGGTTTCAGAACATTGTTAAAGTCTCCAAGAATTACCCAACATTGATTCATATTTTTAGAAATATATTTAATATCATTCCATAATTACTTTCTCTTTATATAGAACGTGGAATCATATAATAATAAAATAAATAATTCATATCCTTAAATGTTGTAAGATATTGAAACACTCTCAGGATTATTACTTTATGAGTTTATGAGAATGGATTCATGCATAATAACCCATAGGTGATCCAAACTGGTGGTATGATATTTTTGAGAGAAAAACATGATTCCAAGAGTTTCCCACTTGAACCCTTTCTAGTTGATAAAAAAAAATTTAGGCTGAGCCATTCCAATGTGAAAAGTCTTGTAGTCCATGACAAAATGTCGAAGGGATTTTTCTATTAGGGATTTCACTAAACCTTGACTATTCCAATACAACATCTTCATTGTTTAAGGGACTTTCCCCTAGTATGGGGGTCTGCTTGCTGTACCACATTCACCTATTCATTTCCACTTTTTTCCTTTGATCTTCTTCTTCATCCCATTTTCTCTACTATCCATTACAGACTCATTTATTCCAGAGCCTATACATTCCTCCTTATTGTCTACGGGCTCAAAATTTTTCTTAGACATGTGTGTGTATTCAGCATCATCAGAACAAAAAAATCATTCAAATGTTTGAATTTATTCAAAGATTTTGTAGGTGTATCAATACTTTCCATGGGTGAATTATTCCTTGAAATTTTAGAAGAAAGAACTAATGAGAATATGACCTCTAACTCACTATTTTCAGGTTTCTCAGGGAATTTTTTATAATCCTCCCCAGACATTGTTGGATACTCCAGTGAAGCCCCATCATGGGGTGGAGTGACAAGTGGAGTTCCAGCCAATACAGGGCTCTGAATCTCAGACAATGACATGTGTTCATGAGGGTTGTCCTGTGGGATACATGAATCATTTCTCAACACCTGATCACCATGAGATAGATGTTTTATAGTTGAGGGGACTATAGAAGATTTAAATACACTATGTTTTTCACCCCCATCAATATCGGTTTCCCTCAGAGAAGAATCCACAACTACTTCAATGTTCTTCCCAAGAAGATTAGTGTAATTATTTTAAGGGAATTACAGAACATCCACCTCTTTAGAAGGAACCACATTAGTGCATTGAACATAAGGCTGTCCAGTCCCCCTGTAACGATATCACATCCATATTTGTTATGATCATCATTCTTAATGGTATCAGCATGCATACAAATACCCTAAGAGGGAATCACAGGTTCTCTAGCTTTATTAACCTCATTTAATGAAATCTTAGAGATTCTTGGTCTAGGTATTTGATTCCTAGGAGCTGATTGATCATATTCCAAATTTCCAGTGCCCTTTGTGTTTTCACTTGAGGGACTAACCAAATTGGGTTTGGATTTAGGGGATGGGACCTTTATTCAAGATTGATGATTCTTATACCAAGTATATTATTCTGTATTTATTTTGGGAACCCCAAATTTTATTCAAGAATTTATGATTTATAAAATGAAACTGATTACTTTCCATGTGTTATTTAATGTCGATGTTTGATATACATTCTATGTGGTATGCATGAAAATATAAATGTTATTATATGTTTCGTGCACCCAAAATTATATATCCCATATAAATGTTCTATTTTGACTTGTTCACATGGAATTATATAGCACTCCAATGCATTGGGTAGTGTGATGTATCACATGAGATAAAGTGAATTATGTGTGTTAGTTCGCTACTAAGACATGATGTTTTATTTTTATGAAATTATAAATTCCATTCCATTATCTAATGCTTCCTTTCATAATTTTTATGACGATACATTTCATATGTTACAATGTTGATTATAGTCACCCATGTTTTATGTATCTTATTCATCATCTTACAAGGATTTTAGATCACCCCTTATTTTGATGTATATCCCCAAGTGAATACTTTTACGGTAGAGAATACGAGGGCCAATAATAAGCTAGATGAGAAGGAATTAAATAAATGTTTATGTTTTATTATGTAAAATTTGTGTACGGTCTGAATTATTGAAAGAAACTAAAACTTTGGATCCTAGTTTTACAACACTATTATATTTTTTATCTTTAAATTGATTTAATAGCAATGTAAGAAAAAATAGGTTCACTGTATTTAGTATTAGATCACGTTTTAGTTAATTTGGTAATTAGGATTAAAGAACCATCGTAAAAACCCTTATTATGAGACTAGGTATATATACGCTCCCCAGAATATTTTTTTAGAAAAATGATAAACATAGGGATCCGATATGATATGAATTTAAGGTCAATTGCATAAAAGACTAAATTATTTATTCATAACATGTTGAATTATGTTTTTATCAAACCATTTCTATTTTAGAAAATGGTTGGAACTAAGAGAAACCAGAATTTCAACCTTCACCTAATAAGAAGAAACTGGCTATCAAATATTGCATGTGGAAATGACCAATAATATTTAGTGGATCTTCTGATTCACTATTCATGGAATAGTAGGTTAACTAAAAATTGAAGATATTTTATATGCTTCAATATTTTGAGATGGAGAAGGTGACTGGCCATTTATCTTCTTGATGGAGAGGATGATCTATGGTGATAATTCATTAAGAACACCAATAGGAAGGGAGAAATTTAAGAGACATAGTGGGAATAATTTGTGATAATGTTCTTAACAAGTATTTCCATCGAACTCTCCAAAAAATGATAGATATAGAATTCATAGAGCTAAAGAAAAATTAATGTGAATCTATCATGGCCTAAAAATTAAATTTCATATGGCTTTCAAGGTTAGATTTGTGTGTTTTTATCATCCATGATAGAAAAATTTATAGATTCTTTAGTGGTTTAAAACTAAAACTTATAAAGGCTCTAGAAATTAGAGAATTTTGAGAGTTATGAAGAAGTTGTACAATGTGATCTCAAAGTAGAGATGAAGTTTGTAGAATGGTCCCATGGCTATGGTGACAAAAACAAAAGATGGAGTTTTAGTCTTGGGGATCTAATAGAATTGTTGTAATGAAATATCAACCACCCACAAGTCAAAAATGTGAGAAGAATCATCATGGGAACTACTTAAAAGGGATTGGGAAATGATATTAGTGTGGGAGAGAAGGCCACCAAGCTCATGAATGTTGAAGAGTCATAAATAAGCTTACTAATATGATGGAGGAAAGGTGGGAACCACCGATAGTCTAATGTTTCAAATATAAGAAGGGAACTATAGAAGCGAGTGCACTAAACCTCGAGTACTCAAATGTAATCAAAATCAGTATACACCAAATACAATGGAGCAAGGGAAATTTTATTCCATCACTACTGGTGAGGTAGATCCTAATAATGATGTGTTGACTGGTATCCTAGTTATCTATTCAAGAATAGAAAACATACTATTTGATTCTGGTTCTATGCATTCTTTCATATATTCCATGTTTAAGAGAACAATTAGAACACCACCTCAAAATATGGAGGTTGATTTATCTATGAGATCCGAAAATGGGGAAATTATAATATCCAAAGCATATAATTCCTCTATAGTTATGGTTTGTGGACTGAACATGCAAAACAATATTGTCTTACTTACTTTGGTAGAGTTTGATGCTATATTGGGATGGATTGACTATCTTTATGCTAATACAACTTTAACAATCTGGAAAGGAAAATCACTCTTCACATCCCAAGGAATCCTCAAATAATGTAAAAGTGTAAGGGGTAGGATGAATCTTATTCGGAGACATAGTCTCAAGTATATATATTATTTCCATACAAGAAATCATATCTACCTCAAATGATTGAGACAAAAGAAAGAATCATTCTCAAAGGCATGCCCATTAAGAAGGACTACATTTATGTATTCCTTGAAGAATTTATCAATCCACCTAATAGATGAGAGGTTGAGTTCTTGATTGAAGTTATTCCTTATTCTCTTCATATATCAAAGAAACCTTATAGAATTTCTACCATTGAGTTGGAAGAACAGAAGAAGTAGTTATAGGAGAATCTAGATAAGGTTTTATATGCTCGAGTGCTCCACCAAGGGGCTCACCAGTCATCTTCTTCAAGAAGAAGGATGAATCAAAGAGCGAATTTATTTATTATCATAATCTTAAAAATCCTAATAAATAACAAGTATCCCCTTATACGGATAGATGACTTGTTTAATCAACTACATGGGGATAAATATTTCTCTAAGGTGGACCATCGATTGAGATATCATCAATTAAAGGTCAGGAAGGAAGATATTCCAAAGACTGCCTATTGAATGTGGTACATACACTATGTGTCCAGAGTGATGCCCTTATGACTCACTAATACTCTAGTAATATTCATGGACTCAATTAATAATTTTTTAGAGATTACGTCAATAAATTTCTGGTATTCTTTATTGATGATATTCTAATAAACTCCAGGAGGAAGGGGGACTTTAGGATCATTTCAATACTATTATAAAGAAATTACTAAGAGGAAAAAATAATTCTAAGTATAGTAAATATGAGTTTTGTATATAGTAAGTATCATTCATGGGTCCTTCTATCACTAATAATGGAATATCAGTGGACCCTTCCAAGACAAAGGAAATCAAGGTGTGGCCCATACCAACATCTATAATGATTATTAGTAGTTTCCTTGGTATTACTAAGTATTAACAAAGATTTTTGAAGAACATATCATGATTTTCAAACCCACCAACCAAGATGACTTGAAAGGGAGAAATTTTTTTCAGGACTAATGAATGCCTGGACTGCTTCTAAGAGTTAAAAACCCGGCTTATCATTGCACCATTTGATAAACTTCCAAGTAGTGGAGAACTATTTGTGTAATACAACAATGATTTGAAGAAGAGATTAGGTAGTTTACTGGTGCAATATGATAAAATGATACCATACTCCTCGAGGAAGTCTCGAATTCAAGAGAAAAATTATCCTACACATGATCTGTATTTGAATCTGTGATCTTTTCAGTGAAAATATAGTGACATTATCTCTATGTGGAGAAGTATGTGATATATAATGATAATAAGATCCTAAAATATATATTCACACATAAGGAGCATAAAATTCTCCATCATCGATGTTTAGTGCTCATCAAGGATTACAGCTACTCAGTCCACTATAATCCAGGTTAGGTAAAAAAGTGGTCGATGATCTAAGGTGAAAGGATCCTGCAACATTATCAATGATGATAATTAAGAAGGATCCAATATTATTATATTTTCAGAGGATGGAAATGGGAATCATTAGGTAATGAACATCACCAATCCATTCTAAAATTATTTCTCAACCATCCCTTAAGGAGAAAATATAGGATTCTCATAGAAATGATGTGGAAATTCAAAAGAAGGTAGAAACTATAAGAAATTGGAAATCCTCAGAGTTTAAAATTGATGAGGAAGGAGTCATAATATTTGGCTCATGGTTATGTGTACCATCCAATCTTGAGATAAATAAAGAGCTTCTGAATGACGCACATAGCTCAACCTTCTCTATTCACCCCGGGAGCACAGAGATGTATCGAGGTCTCCATAAGAATTATTGGTGGGACAATATGAAGAAAGAGATAAATGAATATACATCAAGGTATCTGGTATGTAAACAAGTTAAGTATAAAAGATAGAGGTGTAAGGGTATGATGTAACCATTACCCATACCAACAAAGAAAATGGTAAAACATCACCATGAACTTTTTCACCAGACTTCTGAAGAAATCTAGTGGAAATAATGATATATGGGTTGTTGTGGATCATCTTACAAAGAAAAATCACATTATCTCAATTTTAGTGGGCTTCCCACTGGATCAACAAGCAAAAATATACATTAAATAAGTTTTTATGTCTTCATGGATTTCCACTATATATTGTATTCGATCGAGATTTGAGATTCACCTCTAATGTCTGGAAAATTATCCAATATCCTCTAAACACTGAGTTGAACTTCAATACACCTTATCATCCTTAAACTAATCTAAAATATGAGTGGACAATTAATATAGTGGAAGTAAAATTGAGGGCATGTTCTATGGACTTCAAAGGAGGACGGGACAAACATATGCCTCTGTATGAGTTCTCTTACTACAACAGTTTCCACTCAAGTATCCTAATGGATCCTTATGAAACATTTTTTTGAAATGATTTAGAACACCAACATTATAGGATGAAGTAAATGAAATTAATCTTCTAGGACCTGAAATGGTTGAAGAAATGGTGGAAAAAGTGAAAACCATTCAGTAGCACATCAAGGCAGGTCAAAGTCGATAGAAGAGCTATACAGACAATTGTTGATGAGACATTGAGTTTAAGGATAGAGACATGGTATTCCTCCACATATCTCTATCGAAGATAATCGTGATATTTGGTAAGAAATGAAGGATGAGTCCCAGGTACATTGACCCCTTTGATACTCTTGATCTTGTTGGAGATGTGGCCAATCGACTAACACTTCCACCAACAATGTCTCAAGTACATGATGTATTCCATGTATCCGTATTGAGTATGTACATACTACATCACTCACATTTACTATATCTATTGATGGTATAATTAGAATATGATCGCTCTTATGATGAGAAACCAATGAAGATCTTGGACCGTAGATATAATGTTATACGCAATAAGAAAACTAACATTGTAAAAGTACTATGGAAGAACTGTAAGCACATAGAGGCAACAAGGGAACTAGAGTGAGTAATGGGGAGAAGTACCCTCACTTGTTCTCACCATAGTATGTAAAATAAAATTTTGAGGGAGAAATTTCATTAGGGGGGAAGAATATAACGACATGAAATTTTATCAATGTAAATTCTTATATTATAATTATTTTATACAATATAAACCACATAAAATCAATTTGAGAACAAAATAAAAACTTTATAAATGATAAATGAATTAAATAAGAGTTATTTCAAGAAGTTAATAGACCTATACTAATGGAATAATAACTTGACCATTGAAATAATAATCCAACCATTAGGAATAATAAATCAGCCAATATAATTATAACCCCATATATGAAAGTATAAATAAAATATAAGAATCTTATAAATGACAATATTAAATAATTATATCATAGTATAAGTAAATTAATATTTTGAAAATTATTATTTAAGTGTTTATATTTTAATAAAACATAAATGCTTATTTAAAAATTTATAATTAATATAATTATTTAAAAGAAAATTTATTTTCATAAAATAGAATCATAAATTAACATTTGTTTTCGTATTATTATAATGTAATTGAATGAGACCTTAATTAATTTTTCAAAATGTTATAAAATCAGTTATAATTTTAAAATCATTATTTTCCAAGTAAATGAGTATTTTAATTAAAAATTAAATTAATAATATTTAGATAAATATTTTCCTAAAATTAAGATCTTTTATGAATTCTAAATATTAAAAAATGGTTAAGTTGAATTTTTGGGATTTTTCTAAAATACTTGAATTTTTGGTGAATAGTAAAATACGACAATTTACAATAAAAGAGAAATACATGAATTATTGAGTCATAAATTATGTATGACTGATTTTTTCCCAAAATATCAAACTCTAATTCTTTAGTTTAATATATTTAGTAATAAGGATCAAATTATTTATAGTCTTGATCCAAAATAATAAACTAATGAATAAAATAATGAGAAAACACCCTTATCCTCCCTTATAATAACCGCCCTCACCCCTCTTACCCTCACAACTAAAAATCCTTTTAGATTGTCCTAGTTACAAACAATCCTCTTCGGAATCCCCTTACCCATGTCCATGAGCCCTTGGTTTCATCAAACGACCAAACTGTCTGCCCTAAGGAGGTTCTCAAGGAGTAGAAATTCAAGAGATTATCCATCTATCTTTTTATTTTAATTTATCTTCAATTTCATTTGTTTTCTTATCCTATAATCACATCCACTTATCCAAGATGAATGAAACTCCATTATAAAATATATAATATAATTTTATCATGTTAGTGGAATAATTCATCATCAATCCTCTTCTCCTCTCACTTTTATTCTAAAAATGAATACATAATCCGTTGGGTGTCGATTCACCACTTTTGTGGATGAAACGTTTTCATTTTTAACTACCACCATCAAGGATGGTCATAAAAACATTATTATGGTTAAATAAGTTTTTATTATATTTATTATAATTTTTATAATGTTATGTAACAAATATATTAACATGATGTTAAATTATAATATATAAGCTCATAATGTTTGTAAAAATATCCAAAATAAACTAAATAGTTTTTTATTAACATTCTATCTAATAAATAATCCTCATACCATATATCCAAGTTATTTATAAGACCAATTAAACTTATTTATGTTCATTAATAACATATAAGATCAATTTTATAGAATAATTCTCATTTTACATGAACTTCCATACTCATATACAAGTGAACCGATCAAGAAAAAAAAGAAAGTGAACACCCCTGAACAATGCCACCGAACTCTATAACTCAAAAGAAAACAATAAATGAACTTTTTAAAACAATAATGAATCAAACGAATGTATAAAAGGTTCTCTATTGGTTAAATAATGAAATTAGTTTTATTATCTAGGATATTAAAGTGAATAAAGCAATCTTACATAATGTAAGGGGATTCTTGAACCCAACTCTCTTCCTTCGAGGATTCCCTCTTTCACTCCATTTTTAGTATTAATTTTCCATTAATGGTCCTTAAATATCATTTATTTTTTCAGTAAATTTTCTTTTCTGGGATATACATGTTTCCAATATATTTTTATGATAAATGTAATGATTTTTCCGAAATAAGTCTTCTTTCTAAAAACACATATTTTACTTATTGTGAGATTGTTTCTTCCTCACTCAAGACTGATGATTATTATTAAAAGTATGTTATTTAATCATTATTTTGGGAACCCAAATTTTTTTAAGGAATTTATTATTTATAAATGAAACCCATTTCTTTTTATGGGTTATTTTATGCCCAAGTTTGATATACTTTCAATATGGCATGCATGATAATGTAAATGTTATTATATGATAGCTGCACCTAGATTTATATAGTGCATGTAAATGTTATGATGTGATGGGTGCACCCAGAATTATATATAACTCCTATTCATTGGGTAATGTGATGTATCTCATGTGATAAAGTGTACTGTTAACGGTTGTTCACCACTATGACACGATGTTTAATTTTTATGCTTTACCATATTACATGCATTGATATAATATTTATTTTCATTATTATGATGATGATACTCTTATTATGTTAATATGATGATTATTCTCACCAATGTTTCATGTCTCTTATTCATCATATTTATGGGATTTTATGTCACCCATTCTTTTGATTTATAACCTCTAGAAAATACTGTATTATGGTGAACTCAAGGGCCAATAAGAAGATAAAGAATAAATAATTAAATAAATGTTTATGTTTTATTATGAAAACTTCTGTATGGTTATAATTTTTCCTAGACACTGAACATTTCGATCGTGGTTTTGTAACACTATTATATTTTTTATCTTTAAATGCTGTAATAGTAATATAAGAAAAAGTAGGTTCATTTTAGATAATGATTGTTTCATAAACATAAAAACAATTAAGTATACTATTGATACTGATGTTATTATTTTATTATGTTATAATAGGCCTTGAAATAGAAGAAAAAGACTAAAATAAAGAAAAATTAAAAATATTATTCTGGTTATTTTTTTCTTACTCTATAGAATAACTCCTTTTCAAATTAAATTAATCCTTTAAGGGGTGGTACACTGTTAAAAAAACCATGTAATTTTAATATAGATAATTTTCATATATTATCAATATTTATTAATTATATTTTATATTGTTATATTCATTATAAAAATATTAGGTAATATTTTAGTTAAAAGGTAAAAAGCTTTATTTGTAACCAAATTGGGTTTTCATGCATTATAATATTTTATTCAAAAGAAGGATTTATAATTTATATAATAAATATGCTTCTTGAATTCATCATGTCAAAATTATGTTGGTAATATTTTTTTAATAATTTTATAATTAGTTTTATTTTTCAATGAATGGTGACAAATACCAATTTTTATAAAAAATGTCTTTCCCTTTCAATAAATTTCAAAGTTAAATTATGCTTTAAAATTGTTTCAAAGTAAAATTATTTCATTCATATTATTAATAATACAATTAAGGTTATTTTAGTCAATACTATATATGAATTTTTTATATTAATAATTTTTTATTTAGAAGGAATTTTTCTAAAAAATCTTTTTTTTTTCACCATATTTTGATGGATTAATTTAAAATTAAATTCTATCAATTATATTATTTTAAATTATTTAAATAGATTCTGTATTAATAATTAGAATAATTAATATTACGTAACATGTTTTAATTAATTTTTTTTCATGATTAATGGTCAAAAAAATGTAAAAATCATTTACCACGGTTAAGGTAAAAAAACTTTTACCGGGGGTTAAATTGAAGAGATAATAGTTTAAACGACATAAAAAGATATATAAATTCCTTTATGGAAATATATTGTCCACATATCCTTTAATATTTATAAATGGTTAATTTTACAGACATTTTTCTTGGGTAAGACATTAATATATTTTAGTGTTTTTAAAAATTTCTAAGTGTGTACGCTCCCCCACTTATAAAAGGACACCCCTATCCAATCCTATACACACTTAGAGAGAATTTTAGATCATAAAAGAACTTAAATATTACCTTAATAATATCCATCCTATGTCATAGATTCCCTATTTTGATTAGAAAACTACCCTAGGAAGGAATTAGGTATAAACCTAAAGAGGTTTTTGGAAAAAGAGTTATAGCTCTTTACTAAGATTTTCATTTTATTTATTCTTATTCTTTCTTAAAATACTATTCAAACATTATTAATTAATAACAATGGTATATTTCATATTCTTATATTTTGTTATATTTATGGAATAACCTATATCAATATCTTCTTCGATCAGGAGGTTTGTGGAACAATCATTCGTATGTATGGTGGACTATCGCCTCAAAAACCAATGTGATTGATTTTACTTAACCATATACCATAGGTAGTTATAAAAATAAATTTATTATATGTATGTATATATATATATGATATTAATGAAATAATTAAAAATATATAAATATAATATATCATCTATTTTAAAACATTTCCATCTATTGAAAAATGATAACGTCGTACATGCGTATGTGTGGATTACCACCTCCACGAAGTGATGTGATTAATTTTCCATCACCATATCACAAGGATGGTATATATAAGTGTATTTGAATATATAATATGGTATTTATGATATGATAATAATTCTATAAATAAAAAATGATACTTACCTTCTTTCCCTCACGGTCTTTGAAAGTTGAAAATATTACTCACGTATACGTAAGACCTACCATCTCTATGATTGAAACGTAATTCATTTTTCAAAGCCATATTTAATGGATTTTTTTCAAAGTATAATTTATGTGTAAAAATGATAATTATTTTTTGAGTACTATTCTGGATATAATAAAACAATGACCTCTTCTACCATATTGTTCTTACCAAACTCATTTTAGACATATGAGCTGAATATCGTCAAAACATCTGATATGAACATAATTTATTAAGTGATTGTATATAATAGGATAATAAATATAATAATGGGAATAATAAAATTGTATTTTTTTCATGTATGTAAATAATTAACATATTTTTATTATCCCAGAAGATAAATAATGTGAGTGATCTGTCACATTCAAGGTATGAGACACGTTAACATAAAACCACATTTTAAATGTTTTATTGATTTATCTCTTAAATATTTTTAATCCATGTATATATTTATTAAATTATTTTATTTATTTATTTGTATGGACATAAAATAATTGTAAAGGAAATTTTATATTTTATTTTACTTTCTTTCAATTATTATCAAAATTAATCTTTTACATAATTTATACTGAATGTTTTGACATTCTTCACAAAAAAAGAAAAAGTAATGTTATATTTTAACATATAAGACGTCAATGAATTTTCCTGGCATAGTAACCATTATTTTATGTTTTTATTCCATCACAATATTCCTTGTTTTCATCAATGAAAAACCATATTTCTCTTTGTTCTGGGTAATATAGTTTTGAGAATGAATTTTAATAGGAATGTATATTTTGATATACAAAAGTTTTTTGCATATGGGTTGAAAATTGTTTTTTCAAGGGTTTTAAGATAAAAATGTGCAAGATCAAAATGTTTTATTTAGGATATGGTACTTAAATCATTATATACGATGATAGGTGAAACCGATCCACTTTATACAATGGTCTAGTCTGATAAAACTTATATGATGGGTGAGCCCAATAGAGTTTATATGATAGATGAAACCAATATAGATCTCCAATGAATTTTTTAATGTTACATGTATTCATATAAAATAATGATTGAGTTAATTTTGGAGGTTTCTTCTATGGATTCAACACAGATCGATTAATTTCTAGCACAGGTTATGAATATAATTCTCTTTATTTCCAAAAAGGGTTTTATTTTATTGTTATGGGGTTTAAAGGTCTTATTTTTAGAAAAAGTTTGTGTGTTCCTTTTGGATATGAAATATTTCATTTTCACAAAGAATATTGCGATAAAGGAAAATATATTATGGGTTTTTTAGTTTTCAATTTAATAATGAAGTAATTTATTTTATGTTCCTTACTAAGATTTTTATACACTTCCCAAATTTTTAGATTTTCTTCATGGGGATTAAGGATGAGTAATAATAAAGAAGAAATAAAATTTAATTTCATAAATATTTTATTAAAATAAAAGGTGATTAATTTTAAATGTTTTATATTGTTGGAAAATTAGATACTGAGTGGATGTGTATGTGTTTTTATGTAATAGTGATGACATAATTCTTTAAAATCTAATCCTAAAATACCATTTTAAATTAATGAAAGTGAATTCAAGTCTAAAGACATTAGATTATGTAATGTTTAAGGATGGTTCCTTATAATTTTCATTATAGCAATGATTTAGATATCTTTAGAGGTTAGAGTAATGTAAAAAAATAACATTATATATTATAATTTATAAATATAATTGAAAAATCATGTATTTTTTTAAAGGAAACACTATATTAAATAATGTGCATGACATCCCACATTATGCTTAAATGAAAAACTAAATATTATTATTTTAATGTGACTATTATAACCTTACTATTAAAGTGGTGTGTAAGATAATGGATTTTTTGGATGTAAATTATTTTTAAATTATTTTTTAAATCCCATAAAATTGGTCAAATGATTTCTTACTAGGTGTATAAGGAATCTTGGGGGTGTCCTGGGTGCTCAGAACATGAAATAAAGTGGAAATCGGGCCAACCAGGGCATGCTGCATGGTCGGCGCACAGTTTTTCAAACTGTGTGGTATCCCTAGGAAACCATGTGGTTTGGAACCCTCTAGGATAGAGTTATCCTACATGGTTGGTACATAGTTGGTCAAACTGTGCAAGATTCCAAGGAAACTGTGAGACTTGGACCCCTCTTGGACAGAGGAAGGCACAAAATTGGTGCACGATTTGGAAAACCGTGTGGCCAAATAGTGAACCTCATTAAAAGTGGGATTTTACCAATTCTCCCATTGGGATTTAAGGATTATCAACCAAATTTTTCTCCAATTTATCCTTCATCTTCCCTAATGAAGAACCAAAATTACCAAGGATTCCCAAGGACCATTAACATTCAATTCTTTGCCATTTGAAGTGTTGTTGGGTGTGTATTGAAGCTCTGGGAGAGTCTAGTGCTCCCATTTGTTCTATTTTCCAAATTAGGGATTGTTATTTCATTATTCTTATTATAAATCCATAAAACCTTCTTTTTACAATGGATCATTGGTTATGGCTTCAACGGGTGGTTGAATCAAAGTCCAAGGCCAAGGTTACGTGTGTGTTCATCTTTAGAATTGAGGTTGGTGGTCTACAAGTCACATCCCGTAGTCTTGATGTGGATTTTTTCTTTCATGGTAGGGTGTTTTCTTCACTATTTTTTTAATTTTATTCATTTAGTGATATTTTCTAAAAGGGTTTGTTAAATGATCAATTAATCCCCTTATGATATGCGTGTGATACGTTGAGGTTGATTTCACTGATTTAGGGACACCTATGTGGTGTGCCAAAATTCTGGAAGATAAAAAATGGTAATGTTATCAATAAATTTTACTTGTGAGAAAGTAGATCCCATGATTAGCATGATGATATGTTAGTTGAGTTTAAATGATATTTTTTTAGTTGTGTCTCAAATTTTATAATGGCATAAAATATTGTTTGGCTTAATATTAAATGGTTTGGATGTAATAATGTGATTATGCTAAGTGACTTATGAATTGTACATGAAATGAATAAGTGGGTTAGTGAACATGAAATGATTAACATGTTAAATAGGTATATTAATAAGAATTTATGAATATGTTAAGTGGGATATGGTAAAAGAATTGGTAATTATGTTAATGGGTTAAGTCATGAGAAAGGGAAATGGGTTAAATGGGTTATGAAATGTAATTAATAAATGTACTATTGGGTTAAGGATTTATGTTAATTCACATGTTGTGTAATTATGTTCTGTGAATATTATGTCTATTGATTGTGTATGATTTTTGATGTGGTATATGTGGTAAATTGGAAAATAAGCTTGTGTGCATGGATTAGTGGTGTAGGGTATTGGACTTGAGGATATACACCCATGAGTTTGTTTAGACTAAGGCTCTAAACCCCATTCCTATAATTCTTGGGTTAGGGAAGGGTACTGAGGAACTATTACTTTAATGGATTCATTTGATGAGACTACCTGGACTGAGGATCCAAGGTTAGTGTGTTGTATTTGTTAATAAATCATTTACCCTAAGTGATGTAGGGAACTTGAATTATTACCTTATGCATAGTAATTGTATATCTTAGGACATAGTGTAAATTCTGTAATACCTAACTCATGGAATATTTGATGAAGATAAATTTATTAATGAAGATAGTTTAAGCGATGAAATTTAAATAATGATGAAAATGGTTCAGGAGTATATTTTTAAATAATGGAACCCTAGTTGTATTTTTTTATCATTAAATTTATGTGTTACATACATTCACTATCTATTTTGACCGGATATTTTTTAGACACCATTGGTGGTGGCCTATGGAGTGGTACTCACACCCCGCTTAGGCTACTATTAGGTAATCGAGCAGATTTTATGGTTGCTAGTCATGACATGGGAAAAGGCCATGTGCTAGGGAGTTGAGTAGGACCTAGGATGTGAATAGATGAGGATCTGTACTTAGAGTCAGGACCCATTTTTGGGATTCATATTTTGTTTTTATTTTGGGTTTCCTTCACTTTTGAACTGTTATCATGACATCACTTATTTATCATTTGGTTTGATGTTTGTACCCTCTTTGGGATATGGTTGGTAATGCTTGTTCTGGTTTATTTCTTATTGTTTCCTTTATGTCACATGTTATATTCTTTGGTGTAATTTGGTTAAGAGGGTATATTATCCCTTTTTAAACTATTAAACCCTTTCTAGTTGGAAACCACTGGCGTACAAGGAGGTGCACTTTAGGTCATGTGACATCGCATTTCAGGGCACTTGTTTTGTAGACTCTGGGTAGGGTACATTACAATGTGGTATCAGAGAAGGTATTTTATGTGACTTAATATTTGGAAATTGTATTACTGATATTAGGTGGTGTTGGACCTTGTAAATGAAATCATGCATGGGAGCAACAAACCCATTTATGAGGGAAAACCCAAGTACCCAGGTGGGAATTATTGTTCTTGATATTTTTTGTTACAGTTGAATGAGATTTCACCATTGGGTGATATACTTATTGTGTGATGTGAATATTTTGTGATATTTTTCTTGTAAATGGAATGCCATGTAGTTGTGTGTACATGAATCATTATAGGAAACTAGTTATTTATGTGGAATGCATCATGGTAGACACACATGAGATGGGTGTGTGAGGCGTGAAGTGTAGAATGCATTTCATATTCCTTGATAAAATTTGAAGAAAATAGTGGATAATAAAGATGATGAAAAAGGGTAAATGGAAATAATGTTATAACATGGTTAAAGAATTGTTCATAATGAAAGGGGTGTACAAGAGTTAAAATGTTGGTTGTAACAAGTTGTTAAATAGAAAGGGTACATAAAAGTGAAATATTTGCATTGAAAAAGTAGAAATGGTTTTAAAAAGGTGTCTAATGAAATGATCATGACTATTTAAGTTAGTTTACAACATGTTTATCATGAACCACAATATATATGGTTGAGGTTGAACCACAATATATATTGTTGAGGTTAGTGTTCTAGGTGCGATGATATCTATTGTGATAGTGTATGTAAAATGGGTTGTTTATGGCTAGTGGAGAGCCTTATTTGTTCAAATAGTGGATTTTAATTTTATTTGATTTAAGGTGTGTTTGGAATTGCATAGAAATATCACCACAACAATATTATTTGATTTGGGAAATTGGAAGATATCACGGAAAATGATCCTACATAAGTGGAGAAAGAAAACCTAGAGATTGAGGGTAACATAAGAGAGGAGTAGTTCCGTGATAACTTTACTCCTTCCATGAATATTATGGAACGAGACCCAGGGTGGGTCGTATCGAGTATGTTTGATCCAACTAGAGGGTTTTTGTCATAACACCCTCTGAAAACTACTAAAGAGTGTGGACTTGAGATTCGAACATGTTGAAGGTTGGAACCGGAAGGGACATGGGATATGGGTATCCCTAGTGTAGTGAACAAATTATGTGTACGAGCGACTTGGGAAGTATGATTTCCTTGGTTTTTAAACCTTGGTGATTTTAATGTGTTGGATAGAGGGGTGGCCCTTATTATAAATTTTGTTAGGATATAGACTTGAGGTTTAGCGGTATCATCTAATAACAATGATGAGGTAACCCTTATGGGTTGTGATTGAGTGGGTTGCATTGGGTTTGGAATGGATGACTTGGTTCTTAGTGCTGTTAGTGGTGGTTTTGTTGTTATGGGCTTGGAACATAGACTAACTACTTTCATGGTGCATTGGATGCAGTGTTCTGGAATGGGGGAAGGAGATCCACCTGTGAGTGGCGACTTGTTATAAGTTTTATGTATGTGGAGTACTTATAGGACCTAGTGTCACGTTACCCCTAACCATAGTTTAGAAGTTAGCATAGTTCAACCCTCAAAAGGGAATTGTGAGAGTGGTTGATCTATATGTAAGAGTTATTGGGTGTGTGGGGCATAGGGGGTGTTTTGGATTTTGATAAGTAAGGGATTATTCTATAGGGCTAAGTGGTAAGGTCCATGTTTTTGGGATATGTGACTTGAGTTGTGATAATGAGTTGACAGTCCTGGGAAGATGGAGGGTCACATCAAGAGTGGATAGACTAGTTTTATAGGCACCTAGGAATATGAAGAAATGGAGACACTTTTGAATTGGAATTGATGCATAATGAGTGTCATCAAGATTCAGAAAATGGTATGTTTGTGCCATGGTTTATTTAGAAAGAAACAAAAGTTATAGCAGTTGGATATAAGGCACGGTTTGAATGGTTTTATTTTGGGGATGTCTAACTCATCCGTTGTGGAGATGATGGGTAGATTCCTTGATGTTGAATTTTGGTGGACAAGAAAAGGGTGACTGAAGTGTTTATGAATGCTTTTATTTTTCAAAGGTGACACCCAAGGTGGGGTTGGTCACACGGTTGGGCTTGTTCATACAAACAATTTGGTTATTTGGTGAGATATTGAGGATTCCTTGAGGATGATGGGGCTAAAGGACCAGGAGGCACAGTCAGGTGAGTAAGTGGGCATTGGGATAGGACATGGTGATCCTTGGCTGGTGTAACCCAAGTTCATTTTTGATGTGTGGTTGTAGGAAGGTGTGAGGCCTTGAGGGCTCTAATGAGGTCTAGATGAGGGAACACACTAGTAATGTATGGGTCTATTTGGGATGGGTGAATAGGTGGATCTGGATAAGAACCTACTATTCTATGTGAAACTATAGTGAGAGGCATGGCTACATGGGAGAATTTTGGTTTTTAATTGGTGTGGTGTACCATTTTGTTATATTTGTTAATTTCTAGGGGCATGCTAGAAGAAATCAGGCACTGGAGTGATGGTAATGCCAAATAAAATATTGGTTCATGACTGCTTGGTAAAGAGTAATGGAATAATGGAGGGTCTTGGTTTTCAATCCCAACTGAGTGGTGGTGGATAAGTTCTTGAAGATATGTGTGTGGGTAGGGAATCATTAGACTTTGGTTAGGTCATGGTGTTCCATAGTGGGAGGTGACATTGGTGATGGATGAATTGTGGTGGTGTTTGTAGATGAATTCTTATCATATGTTATATAATGACGATCATTCCAAACATCATTACATCATCTAGGGTACAATGAGAAATATTTATATTTATGTCTAGTGTATTGAATACATTTGGTTGGATAAGGGACATAATTGAGGTTACACTCTTGTGGTGGTATGTGGAGATAGATGGTGGGACATATACCATAAATATTTTACATGTGAGGTCCGTAGGATGGAATGGGTGTCGATGAATATCCTGGGTTCCATTCAGAAATGATGGGAACATGTATCAGAAGATGATTGTTTTTTAGTTTTGGGGAAATCTAGATGGCCATGTCCAAGTTTTGGGGTTCAACTTATGATTGAAGTGTGAGCCAGGGTGGTTGGTTTTATTTGAGAAAATTTATTTTAACGATAGTCTTAATGTGGGGAGTGATGAGTTAGTCCTGGGAGGGTGGAGTAGAGTGTGGAGTTGATGTGGTGGCATAGGGATTCCAATGAGAAACCTATGAGGTGCACATTGGGTTCCTTAGGAAAAGCCAGGTGGGCCTTGGATGAGGTGGATGAATGATACAAGCATTGCATTGGGGATCAAGGTGGTTCCAAATGAAATTCAATATGCATTTATTAAAACCATTGAAGGATGTGGTAAGACAAGACAACTATTCATGGTAAGGGAGGCTCAGTTCTATAACCTCATAGGATGTTGGGAATGGACCATGGTTGGTGTGTTTGGGTGACATTGGAGTTTCTTTAGGTGTGAAGGAATATTTTTAAAGTAAGGTAATGGCATGAAAATGGTGAAGCAAATCATTTTTAGGATGAGTCCACCGAGGATAACCCCACTTGGCTGGGAGAAAGGGGTGATTATGATGAGTTGTAAACCACCTTCAGTGGATGTTTTGGAGTGAAAAGTACATTTAAAAAATTTATAATTGGGTTTTGAGTAAGATCCTAACTATATTTAGTCAGTGTATGGATGGCTGGATTTCTTTTTTTAGGAATATGGATTGGTTCATTGAA
Organism: Viscum album; assembly: GCA_963277665.1. Lineage (NCBI taxonomy): Eukaryota > Viridiplantae > Streptophyta > Magnoliopsida > Santalales > Viscaceae > Viscum > Viscum album. Next base: position 603,748,469 of record OY728148.1, read on the forward strand.
GTGTGATGATGGTTTGGAGGGTAGTGGATGTCGTGGAGGTGTATTTTTACTAGAAGTGAAGTAATGAACCTAATCGGTGGGTTAAATGTTATTTATTGGATTTAAATTTGTGGGAAACATGAGAAGGTATAGGGGATTGTGTGTCAATAGTGGAATATGGGTGTTCTGGGGAGAGTCAGTCAGGGCTGGTCCGACTCGAAATAGTAAAAAGGAATGGATGTGGTAATTTGTGACCGACAATCGGTTTGAAGTTTGTAGTGGAAGGTGATTTTTAAAAATTATGTTGTGCCTGAGGGTGGTCAAGTTATTCTTGGTCCACAAATAGATGGTGTAAGGATGTCGTTATTTGTAGTTTTGAGGGATGGTATGGATTCCAATAATGGGTGAAGCTCTTATTGATATTTGGGCGTGGTGAGTTGGGAAATGCATTAGGTATGTTGTGAAAGCTGTGTTGATTTTATGATTATTTTTATCAATAATAGAAAGTAAAATAATTGGAATATGTGTGTTTGGGTGGGTGAGATAAAGTGTGTGGTGGGAATAACCATAGTGTGAGAGTGGTTAGTTGATGACATGACATATTATTGATGTTGAATGGACTCGAGGAAGTAACATATTAGAGATTTGGCCTTGATAACAAGTGTTGGGGGTTGTTTGACCAGTTGAGTGCCCTGGGTGTTTTGGCTGTGTTTTTTATGTTCGATTATGAAATGGGATTATCATGCCTTTATTTTTGGATCAATGTAGGTTGTGAAATTGTTTTGGGAAACCCATTTGTTTTCTTAGGGTGGTGTCGAGTTTTGGTCATCGATAGAGTTTTCAAAACAGGTTAATATGGTGCCATGTGACCAAGGCCATGAGTTGTGAAGAGGATTGAGCCTGTGGTGTTCGAATTGGATCTTACACATTGGTATGATGTTGTGTGTGACACTTCCTTGTGTTGTGATTTAGTAATTGTTTCCTAGAATTCCATGTAGGAACTTTATGGTAGATGTTTGGTTTGAGGTTGATGCGTCCTTTGAGGAGAACCTGGTTCATTTTTTGGATCACACTGAGAGAGTATTGTAAGGTATGGTTGAACCACTGGTTCAAGATTTGTGGCTGTATGGTAATGTTCAGGAGGAAACGTGGGATAAAGAGTTAGATATGTGGGACCTGTGGCCAAATATTTTTTTCGTCATAAGATTAAGGATGCTTGGAAGTGTGGCTCGAGGATGAGCCATTATAAGGTGGAGAGGTTGTGAGATCCTAGACTTCATGGAAGTGTTTTTTTGTTTAATGTTTTGTTTAAATCCCTTAAAATTGGTTAAATGAAAGGTTACCATGTTTGTGTGGATTATTGGGGTGTCTTGGGGGCTCGGGACAAGAAAGAATGGGGAAATTGAGCCAACGAGTGCATATTACATGGTTGATGAACAAGTTTTAAAACTTTGTGGGATCCCTAGGAAACCCTATGACTGGAACCCTATTGGATAGGGGAGTTCCACATAGTTGGTGCATGGTTTGTTAAACCATGTGGGATACCTAGTAAATCCTGTGACTTGGACCCATCTTGGGTAGAGGTAGGTTCACGGTTGGCGCACTGTTTGTAAATATTTGTGGCCAGACCGTGCGCCTCATTAAATGTGAGATTTTACCAATTCCCCCTTGGTATTTTACATTTTCTCACCCTATTTGATCTTCCATTTCTACAATAATATCCCTATGAACGAACCAAAACAATAAATTCTTCCCAATGATCATTCTACTTCAATTATAAGGCATCTATAGTACTGTTGAGTGCAGATCGATGCTTTGGGTGAGTATAATGATACTCTTTGTTCTCTTGTCCAGATTAGGGCTTATGGTTTCATTATTCTTCTTCCAAAGTCATAAAACCCTATTTTTCGGGTGGATCTTAGGTTATTAATCCAATGGGTGGTTGAATACGATTCAAAGGACAAGGTAAATAATGCTTTCGTCTTCCAAATCAAGGTAGGTGGTCTACAAGTTACATCCCATAGTCTTGATGGAGATTTTTCCTTTCGTGGTTGTGAGTTTTCTTCCCTCTTAATGTGAATTTCATTCCATTTGTGAGATTTGGTAAACGACATTATTAAATGATGATTTAAACCCCTAATGATCCCCATGGGATACGTTGAGGTTGATTTCCCTGATATAGGGCCACCCATGGGGTGTGAAAAAATTACCAAACATGGAAAATGGAAATGTTAAGAATAAAATTTACCTATGAAAGAGTGGATACCAGGATGAACATGATGATATATTTGTTGAGTTGAAAATGGAATATTGCTAGTTGTATCTAGAAATTGATAATGGAATAAAGTATTTTTTGGATTAACATGAAATGGGTTGGAGGTAATAAAGTGATTGTGCTAAGGGACTTATGAATTGTACACGAAATGAATAAGTGGATAAATGCATGTGAAATGATGATCATTTTAAATTGGTAAATTTATGGGAATTGATGAATATGTTAAATGCACTAAGGTATGGGAATTGTTAGTTATGATAATGGGTTAAGGAATGAGAAATAGAATTGAGTTTAATGGGAGATTTAATGAAATTGGGAAATGTGATAATGGGTTAGGGATTGATGTTAATTCAGATGTTTAATTACTATGAGATACGAATGTAAGTTTTATTGATTATATATGGTTTGTGATATGGTATATGTGGGAAATGGGTAATTAAGAATGTGCACATGGCTTGGTAGTGTAGGGTATATGACTTGAGGATCTATACCCATGGGTCAAGTTAAACCGAGGCACTAAACCACACCCCAATAATGAATGTGTAAGGGAAGGTTAACGAGGCTCACTGCCCTTGATAGATGAATTTGATGGGACTACCTATACTGAGGCTCCAATGTAAGTGTGACTTATTTGTTAATGACTTGTTTATGCCTAGTGAGATAGGGAACTTGATTTTTTCTCTTATGTATAGTAATTTACCATATTATGTCATAGTTTAAATGACGTAATGCCAAACCCAAGGAACATTTTATAAAGATAAATTTAGTAATAGAGATAGTATAAGTTTTGAAATGTAAACAATGATGAAAATGGTTAAAGTGTATATCGTAAACTAATAGAATTCAGGTTGTCTTATGTGTAACATTCCATTTACTTATCACTTGGATGTACTATCTTTTTAGACTGGATATTTTTTAGACACTTTTGGTGCTGGCCTACTAAGTTGTTCTCACACCATTCTCGGGTTGCCATTGGACCTGACCATATTACATGGTTGCAAGTTAGGGCAAGGGAAAGTGCCCTTTGCTAGGGAGTTGATTTGGGCCTTGGATGTGCATAGATGAGGATCTAGAAATGGAGTAAGGACCCATTGTGGGCATTCAACTATTTTATTTATTTTGGGTGTCCTTTAATTTATTCACTTTTATAAATACATGACATATTTATCATTTGGTTTGAGGTTTGTACCCTATTTGGCATATTGTTGGTAATGAATGTTATGGATTATTGATTATTATTTCATTTATTTAACAATTTATCTATTCTGTATTAATCTGGTAAAGAGGTTATAGTATCCCCATAAGATCTATTAGACCCTAATTCCTATTCAGCAACCTTTAGTATACAAGTAGGTGCGCTTGAGGTCATGTGACAACCCAGCTCAAGCCACTAGATTAATGGCTTCCGGGTCAGGTAAGTTACATGGTGGATAATAATAAAAATAAATAATTTATGAAATAAATATAAAGTTACAACTGAATATTAATTTATTTTTATGTTCTAAGAAAATAGTAACACAATTTTTAGTAATTTCATTTTATTCTCCATAAATTATGTTTTCTTAAAAAGTGATTTTTCTTGCATTTTATTAGTGAATATTATAATTAATTTTTTCAGGTTTTATAATTTTTTATGAAAAAATGAATTTCATTTAATAATTCAACATTTAAATATTATTTTAGAATTAATTTTTGATAATTTTATGAAAATATTTATTTTTCGTGGAATAGTTAAAAATACTGATTTTTACTGAAAGCTATATTTTATTTTAAATAATTTTCAAGGTGAAATTTTATTTTGGATTAATTTTAAATTTAATTTTGTTTATTTTTATTAAAAACAAAATGAAATTAAAATATTTAAATGAAATTTTATAATTGAATTTAGTATAAAAACATTTTATATTTAAAAATGGCATTTTTCTGAGAACCTGTTTTTCAATACTTTTTGTTAGTTTAATTTTAAATGAAATGATACAAAATTTTTGTTTTGAATTTATAAAAATTGATTCCATATATGGAATCATTGGGTATACATTTATTAAATTAGTTTATTTTATTTTTGGTCAATATGAATAGTGAGCTTTGTACTTTTTGTTACCGTAATACTAGGTAAATCTGGTGATTAAAGGTTAAAAATTAAATGATAAGAACTATAAAATTAATTTAAAACATATGTAAATAATATGTGATGTGTTTATTAAGAAAATAATTATAAAAGGGTCTAATTTATGACCTTTTTCAGCCACCTGGATAATATTATGACCATGATAATATTTTAGTTAATGGAAAGTCAAACACATCACATTCTTGTTTTTTAATAAGTGTAATATTTTTAATATGGTGTCATATAGAGTTTAAGTTAGACTATAAATATAATTTTTAAATATAAAAGATTTATATTCATAATGGTAATTTATTTCTATTTTTTGTGATGAAATAGTCACCTTAAATGCTTTCACAACGCCGATGCAATGATTATTTAATTAATGGAAAAATCAGTCAAATGATATTAAAAATATTAAAATAATATAATTTGAGATAATTAATGTAATAAACCAATTTTATAGATGAAATTTACATTTCAAGTAAATAAAAAAAATATTTTTTTTGAATTATAAGTGTTATATTGATATTATTAATGTTAAACTAATCAATCATTCTAACAATTCATATTATTGATATTTTATAAAAAATGATATTTTTTCAAATGATAAGAGTTCCTAAATAGAGTAAACAAGGTCAATTTATTATTATAAGGTTTAAAATGTCAATTATTTTTCATTTACGTATCGTTTTTATTTTATTGTAAACATATTATCCCCCAAACATTAAAAATCGATGTGGTCACGGTAAGTGTTAAAGCGGTTAAAAAATTGTTAAAACCAAAATCCAGGGGTATAAATATAGTTAAAAAATATTTTATTTTCATTATATAATGGTATTTAGACCCATAATAATATTAAATTATTAATTCAAAAGTTTGGATCCATTTTTATTAAATATTTTTTTATATTAATTTAATATTTTAAGAAATGCCCAGAGTCCCCCTCTCCTCTCTTATAAAAGGGTACATCTTATTCTCATTTATAAAAACTTAAAAAATATTTTTTTTATTGAAATATTATCCAAAATACCTCCCTAGAACACCTCCATTAATTATATGATAATTGTTTTATTTATAACACAAATCGTATTGGTTTTAAGCTGTTAAGAATGATTTTCTGAAGAAGTGGTATCATTTTTAATCGTGCATTTATGTTTTGTTTATTCTTGCACATAACTAATAACTTATTCATTCATAATAAAATAATAAATGAATTATAATTATTATAATTATATTTTATTATGTCAGTTTAATTACATATATCTATATCCACTTCCATTAAATGGGAAAATAATTCATCATTCATGCATACGATAGACTACTACCTCCCGAACCGATGTAATTCATTTTCCGTAACCATATCTCATGGATGGATTATAATTATTATATTAATGTTTATATATGATATTAATGACATATTAATAATTATTAAGAGATACTATATCATTTAATTTCTTACCTTTCCATGCACAGAAAAATGATAACTTCGTTCATGCGTATGTGTGGACTACTACCTACACGAAGCGATGTGATTAGTTTTTCATCACCACATTACATGAATGATATATATAAGTATATTTAATGAATTAATATAACATATATAATATAATTTTCATTATTTAATGACAAATAATAATAAAATTATTTCTGTAATGATCATTGAAAAATGGAAACATTTCTCATTCGTGTGTACGACCCACAGTCTCCATGATTGTAACATAGTTCATTTTTCATAAAAAAATTTAATGGTTGGATTTAAAAGTATAATTTATGTATAAAATTAATAATTATGTCTTGAATACTATTGTAGTGTTATGGAATGATGATATCTTTGACCATAGTTAATCCGCAGGAGTCATTTTGGACTTATGATCAAAATATCATCAAAACATATGACATGGACCTAAATAATTTTTTAATTGTAATAACATTTTAATAAGTGAAATAAAAGGAATAATAAAATAAAAAATTTTATCAAGTGAGTAAATAATTATCCTATGTTTATTATTCAGTGTGATAAAGAATGTATGTGATGAGTCAGACTGAAGGTAAGGAACTGTATTTTTAAAAATCATATTATAAAGTTCCACTTATATTTTTTTTGAATAGTTAAAAAGGATTACTTTTATAATTATAAAAAATGAATAGATTTTACCACTATCATGGAGCCTTAATTATTTAAATATTCGTTTACAATTTTATATGGTTATTTCCAAATAAAATGTTTTCGAACATATATGGAATTTTTTTAAAATAAGTGATTTTCCTCAAGGAATATTTTTATAATTAAAGAATTCATGTTTTACAATTATGATATAGTTCTTGGGAATTTTTTATGACAATGGGTGGTTCTAGGATACGATGGCCCTAGTCTCCCACAAAGCGCACCCTCGACCATGCTCTTCTTCTGCATATGGTTTCCTCGCGACTGTGAGGCTCCTCCGACCCCATCCTTTCTTATTCGTTACTTTAATCTATCCATATTTATCACATCTCCTTAAATCATGGATATTGTTATTTCATCTTTCATGGTGTTTTTGTCAAAGGTGGTTCATTGTGAAAGCCTCATGCCACTTCAGCCTGCTCTGATATCATTTTACACCATGAATCTCCATGTCAGATTTGGAGTGATGGTTCATTATGGATTTGGGTTTTTATTCTCGGTGGTCAACGGTTTTCAGGCACACTCTAGAGATGGATCATTCTTTTCTTTTTATCTGGTTTTAGAATCGATGGGATTTCATCGTTCAGAGACCTCGTCCATTTAAACCTCTACGCTGGATTCACATCCATCACATCCTATCCAGATCAGATCTAGACTGGTATCTTCTCAGAGGTTTTGGGAGGTGAATTTTGATGGCCAACAGTTCCCCTCACGTGATCTGCTCTGGTCTTCTTCTCCGTTGATGTTCAGGTTTTTGAATCGTCAATTTTTTATTTCGGTCCTTTCAGTTTTATTCCTCAAGTCATTTTGAAGGTTTGAAGCTTTTTCATAGGGAGTTATGTTTGTTCGGCGTTGAACCTATTTTGTATTCATGGTGTGGCTTCGTTTATATTTAGTTTTTATGCTACGAAGGCCTTAGTAGATCTACAACATGTGGTCTTTTGATAGTAGCAATGACGATGTAGATAAGACAATGGCGATGAAATGGGTGATTTTTGATGGTTTTCAGTTTTTCTGGAGATGGTGATGGTGCTTTACAACTGTTTCATTAGACTTGGTCTAGTTTGACAGAGCTGAAAGATATTGTTCAGTACGATTACCAGTGAGGTTGTTTTTGTCCACTAGCATGATTTGGAAATGGATGTGATGTTTGAGGTGGACTTGCTGATTGAGACGATGGCACGATGGTCGATGGTCTTGACGTTTTTGATGGCGGTGGCTCGTGGCTCAGAACTCATGGCCCAAGGTGATTGGTGTTGTTGGTTCAAATTTAAATCTCACTTTGAATTTGGTTTGGCGATGGCTATTTTCAATTTCAGAATTTGGGGTGTTTTGTTTTTGATTTATAGAATGTGTGGTTTCCACTTATCCTCAAAGTGATTTTTTTAAAAAACTTAAAAAAAATGGATTGGAGGATGATGATGGGTGGTTCCATTATAAACCAATTAAGGGTGGGCTCATGATAGTTTTCAAATGCATTTTCTATGTTCAAAGTTGAATGTGATGGCTATTCCATGTGTAACTATAATGGTTACTCCATGTATAACCACAAAGGTTATACCAAGCATAACCATGAGAGTTATATCATGTGTAGCCATATGGGATACTTAAAAAATATGTATGATAATAAAATGATTCCCTATGTTACCTATATGATTTATTTATACATTATATGTTTTTATATAAATATCATGTTTTCACAAAGTAATTTATTGAGTTAAAATTCAAAGTAATGTATATGTTACTTTTTAAAGGGGAAAATTATAACTTTGTGAAAATGGTTTCTTGAGTTTATCATATTTTTGGTGAAGATATTATGGGTTTTATTTTTTTTTCTATCAGGTTTATTATTATTTTTTATATAGGGGTTTGGGCAGACCAATTGTATTTCATGAGTAAGAACATGTTTATTTTGAGCATAATGTTTAATTTGAAAAAGTAAAATTATTATATGTATTCATCGACTAATGGTTTATTTGTATATTTTTATGTCCCACACTATGGTTTTTGTGCTTATACTATTTTTTAAAATGTTTTTTCACAAGTTTTATAGGATATTGGGGACAATGATGAGGTCAAGAAGAAAATTATGATGATTTATCATTAAATGAAATCATATTTTATTTTAGTGAATTATTTTATGAAAAAATGGATATTTTGTAAAAGTTTCCAATTGTAATTTATGCTTTTAATATATAAGAGTTTTTTATAATTATATAAAACTCTAAACTGAAAAGATCCTCCCAATTTCAATAATGTTAATTCTAGTTCAAAAACACTAGAATATTTAATGCTTAAGGTAAGGTCCTTAAAGCTGGTATCAGAGGAGGGTTTTGAAAAATTTTGAAATTAGGATGTTCTCTTATGAGACATTTTTATCATTTTTTGATATCATGATGGGTTAATAATTTTAAGGATGGTCATAAGTTCAATGTCCTAAAAATAAATTTGATGATTTAATTAATGAAATTTTATTCCAAATAATAGTATTTTTGGAGACATTTATTTTTGAGGTGATTATGGATTATTACATTTTGGGATGCTTAATGAATAGTATGAGATAACATTTGAGGATAAAACATTTCTTTAATGATGAATATAATAAGGTTATTTTTTGGATTTTATCACATTTATGGGAAAATTATAAATATTATATTAAGATAGTTTTTGAAAAAGCACCACCCATATGATGGGTGAAAATTGGTAATGTCCGACAATGCTGTGGTGATTGAACCCACAACCGAAGTGTGATAAGGGGGAATCACCAACCACTGCCTATGTGATGTCCTGATTAGTATGTTTTATTATTTAAACTATCTAATGGATATTGGTTGTGTTCATTTTGGGAGCACATGTTTTATATAATTGGTAATCTTGTGATTGGAAAATTATTTGGAGATTATTGATATTTTAGAATACATTCATTATTTTGAGAACTCTGTATGATTTAGATTAAAGGAATAATTTGAGATTTTATTTGACGAATAAAGGTTGACTTATATTTATTAAGAACATAATATTTTATTATTTCTTTATTTTTAATCGGGATATTTGTGGAAGCGATTAACATATCTTGAAGATTATGTGATTAGGGAAATTACATTTTTGTATGAGACTTTTAGAGTGATTGATATTATTTAAATATAAATGTTAAATTTATCATGGTAGACTATATGATCAAATTATTATAAATTTTTTCCATCAATATTAGGTTAGAATATATTTGAAGAATTATAAAGTTAGTTATTTGTTGAATGATCAATGTTGAAGTTTAGGATTTACTTTTAAATTTTGGAGATAAAAGTAGTTTTTTGTCAAATAATGATTTATTTATTTTATAGAATTATAATATCTTATAATGACCATTTTTTTGGATAGTTTCCAATTTTATGAGGCATATATAGTTAATTTTTTTGGATTTTATCCTCTAAAGATATCGATTCTAAAGCATCAGACATGGGAAATTCATCTAGAACAGTCATCATTTGGAGAAAAAGATGAGATTGTTGTGGGAATTTATTAAAGGATGAAATTATAATTTTAGAGTAAGTATGATTAATTATATTATTAGTATAGATAATAAAATAATTCCTCATATTTATGAACTGTATTTTGAAACAAAAACATTATTCGTTTACTTTTCATACAAAGAAATCAATGGCCTTTTAACCCATAAAATATTTACAGTTTTGTGATTGTTAACTTTCTCATGAACATGTTATCTACCAGTCTATATTAGTACATGGAAATTATATTTTATCTTCCATGTCCGTTTATTCCCACATGGAAACCTATTATGTATTTTCTTAGGAGAACTTCATACTTTCCTTTTCACTTTTCTAATGGAAGCTTTTTTGATGATTTTTATACCGTAGGTTTAAAAAAGGAATTTTTAAAAATAAAACCCTAGTTACTGAGCTTGATTAAAAAATTTCTAAAATAAAATTTTACAAATGAGGGTAGAATGTAACATTCATTTAATTATTAATAGTATACACTATGATTGATTATGTAAACAATATGCCACAACCAGTTTAACCGAACAACTAAATATTGTTATGCAAATGTGACTCTTATAAAATAGCTATTAAATTGGTGTGTAATAGAAATAATAATTTATTTATGAATTAAATATAATGTCATAACTCAATATTAATGTGTTGTTTGAACATATAAATCAATCCCATAATTTTTAGTAATGTAATTTTACTCTTAAAAAAATACTCCTTCTTCAAAAATGGTTGTCCTTGAATTTTATGAGTTAATATTAAAATTAATCCATTAAATTTTTAGAAAATTTATTTAAAAAATTGAATTTAATTTTTGAATTCATGATGCCAATATTATCTTAATTTTTTTGAAAATATTTATTTTTTAGGAATAGTGAAACATAATGAATTTTATTGAAAAATGTTTTTTATTTTAAATTATTTACTTGTAAGATTATGTTTTGGATTAATTTTAAATTATATGTAGGTAATTTGGGTTTTAAATAAACCAAATATTTTTTTTAAATTTATTTTATACTTGAATTTAGTTTAAAAAAAATATATCTAAAAAGTAAATTTTCTGAAAAACATTTTTTCGTTGCGTTTTATCAGTTCAATATTAAATTAAATTACGAAAATTGTGTGTTTTGAATTTAGAAAAATGGATTTAATAATTTTAATCAGTGGTTCTATATTTAGGAAAATTAACCTTTTATTTTTTGTTGGCATGAATATTGAACATAATAATTTCCATTACCACAATATAATGTAAACCTGGTAATTAAAGGTTGAAAATAAAATAATAAGGAATATAAAATTACATTAACACTTTCCTAAATATTATTTAATGAGTTTATATCAACCATATTCATCCAAGTTTTGATTTTTTATCCTTTTAGGGCAACTTGGATAAGATTATGAGCTTCATAGTATTTTATTTAAACAAAATTCAAACATGTCACATTCATTTTTTTGATAAGTATAATATTTTTAATATGGTGTTATCCAAAGTATAAGTTACACTAGAAATATTTTTTTGATTTATGAAAAATTAAATTAATCATGGTAATTAATTTTTAATTGTATTTATGAATAAATAATTAACTTACATTCTTGGAGAATAAAGATGTAGTAATTTTTTAATTAATGAAAAAAAATGTTATTAAAAATATTAAAATAAATAAAATTTCATATAATTAATGTTATAAATATATTTTATATATGATCTTAACATGTTATTAAAATAATAAAATATTTTTATTGAATTATTAGTGTTATCTTGATATTATTAATGTCAATGTAATGAATAGTGAGAAAAATGACAATATTAATATTTTATAATAAATAAAATTTTATTAAATTATATAAATTCCTAAAAAATATTAAAATTAGAAAATTGATTAATAAATTGTTTAAAATATATACCATGGTGCATTTATTTATCATTTTTTAATTAATTGTAACAATATTATCCCTAAAAGAGTAAATATATATGTTGTCATGGAAAGAGTTAAAGGGGTTGAATAAGGGTTAAAACCAAAAGATAAGGGTATAAATATAGTCAAAAACTTATTTTATTTTTATTTTATGAATGGATTCAGATGAATACTCATCTTATATTCTAAAATAATATGTTTTGTTCCATTCATTATTATACATTAATTTATATTAATTTAATATTTTAAGAGATTCCAAGAGCCCCCTCCACTCTCTTATAAAAGAGAACCTATTATTTTCATTTATATTAACTTAAAACCCATTTTGATTCAGAAAATACCTTTCAAAATACCTTCCTAGAATCCCTAATATCATTATATAGGTCTTATTTTAGGCATAACTCCAAACCTAGTGATATTAAGGTAATAAGAAAAGGAAATTATCCAAAAAAGATGCAACCTTTTTTATCGAACGTTTTTATTTTGATTATTCATCAATATCGATACAACCATATATAACCATATAAAATAATAAATTCATTAATATAAATATATTTATATGTTTTTATTTTATCGCAATGACATATATCTATCTCCACTTCCATTATATGGGAAAGAATTCATCATTTGTGTGTATGGAACATTACCGCCTCACGAACTGATGTAATTAATTTTCTAACACCATCTCTCATGAATGGATTATAATGATGAAATTAATGTTTATATATGAAACTAATGAAATATTTATCATTATTAAAACATAATATATTATTTACATTATTACCTTTCCAAGAACATAAAAACGATAACGTCATTCGTGCATATGTGTGGACTACCACCTCTAAAAAGTGATGTGATTAATCTTTCATCACCAAATCATATAGATGATATATATAATTATAAATAATAAATTAATATGATATATATGATTTTATTATCATTATAAAAAGATAAAATAATACTTAACTTCGTTTTTTAATTATTATTGAAAAATTGAAATGTTACTCATACATATGCATGACCTAACATCTCTATGATTGTAAAGTAGTTCATTTTTCATAACCATGTTTATTTTTTGTATTTAAAATTATAATTTCTGTATAAAAAATATTATTATTTAATTATATTATTCTCATGGTGATGCAATTATGATATATTTGATGACAATCAACCTATCAAAGTCATTATTGAAATACAAACATAATATCATCAAAATGTCAAATGTGAACATAAATAATTAGGCAATTTTTTGTAAATGGTAATAATTGAAATAAAAAGTAATAATAAACTTTAAAATGGTTCTCAATAATTTTAATAATTATACTTTGTTTTTTATTTAGGAAGATAAATAATATACGTGATGGCTCAGACTCAAGTTAAGAGACATTATTTTTAAAAATCATAATTTTAATTTCCTCTTTCATTTTTTTATAAATGTCAAAAGAAATGTTTTTTAGATTATATGAAATGATTTTATTTTCCAAAGATCATGAAACCTTAATTATTTGAATCTTTCTTCACAAGTTTACATGGTTATTTTTATTTAAAATATTTTCCGATGAATGCGTGAAGTTTTCATTTTTAAATAACTGATTTTAATTCAGGAATAATTTCATGTCACAAGAATTCATGTTTTATGATTAAAATATGGTTCTTTGGAATTGTTTAAGATAACGGATGGTCCATTATAGACAAAATATGATTGGGTCCACGAAATCCATATAGTAAATTGGGTATGTTAGAAATTGATAATGAGGGTTATTCCACGTGTAACTACGATGGTTACACCAAGTATAATGAAAATGGTTATTTCATGTATAATTCTAAGGGTTATTCCATGTGTAGTTAAGAGTTTTAATCCATAATAAATTATAATAGAAAAAATATAACCCAAGTTACCAATATGATTTTTTTTCTTTCTATGTTTTAACAGAAATCTTATGTATTTACAAAGTAAGTTATTGAGTTTATATTAAAAAAAATAATGTGTTAATTTTTAAGGGTGAAAAATATAAATGTATTTTGAAACTAATGTTTTTTAGAAAAAGGAAAATTTTTATAAGAATTAATGGAATAATAGATTCTTTCATTGAATTTTCATTTATTATTTAGCTTTTCATGCTTATCCCATGTATTAATTCTTTTCATAGGTTTGAAGGGATAACATGAAAAAAGATGTGGTAAATATAAAAATTGTGAAGATTTATCGTTAAATGGAATAATGATTTAGTTTAAAGAATTTTTATGGAAAAAATGGATATTGTGTAGAAGCTTAAACTCTTAAAGTATGGTTTTACTTTGTAATAGTTTTTTCTAATTCTCAAAAATCCTAAACTAAAAATATTAGTATAATTTAAAGAATGATAATTCTATTTCAAACACACATTAATATGTAATGATTAAGGATAGGTTCTTACAAAAATGATATATAATTTGATGATTACCATGATACTTTATCTAATCAATGTATATTCAGAATGTTTTTCCATAGAGGAAACATATAAACTGATGTAGGAAGGTATCAAGAGGATAATTACCTCGTAAATCAACATCCTGAAAATGGTTGGAATTGGAACTGAGCCATTTTTTATAGTTATTGATTAGTTAAAACCTTTTATAAATTCTGGTGAAAAATATATTAGAGAGAAACCAGAATCACCACTATGTAACATGTTGATACTTTATCATTTTATGAGAAATTACCCACCATCTTTCAGTGGAACCTCATATATTGTGGTATATGAAGGATGGATCAATACTCTGTAAAAGAAATTAGAAGTCATGGGATGTTTATAATGTCAAAATGAAACTCTTTCCATTTATAATTTTGAATTGATTCTAGTTGATGATGATTTTTGGTTGTGAATTTCATAGAAAGAGAGAAGATATTGATTCCATGGAATGGGATAAATTTAAGAATATTTTTCTAGAAAAATATTCCTCTAATTTTATTTAAATTAAGATAGAGGAACAATTCATGGAATTGAGGAAAGAGGATGATCTAGTATCCATGTATTAAGAAAAATTTGAAATATTTTCTCGTTATATACAGAATTCTGTTCAAGACCTTGATATTAAAATTAATAATTTTTATATTATATTGAAATCATGTTTAGGAAGAGAACTGGTCCCATAAGAATTTGAATGTTATGACAAAGTTGATATGATGTGTACTGACACTTTTGTTCCTCTAGATTACATGATTAAGTAGAGGTAAAGATTTAAATAAATTGAGAAGTAGTTAAATATGAAATCCTGAGGCATTCTACCAATATGTTCCATGTGTGTCAATTATTTTGGTGATTTTATGATAAGATCTAGAAAGTGTCATCGATGTGGTATGTTTTGTCATAGGGCTCATAACTATAAAGAAACAAGTCCTGAAAAGATAGAGTAAAATATATCCAACCAATGGTGATATGTTTTAATTTCAATGAGCTAGGAAATTATGATTATGTGTGTCTCGAGTAAGTTACCAAGTGGGGAAATAATCAAGATAGAAATAAAAAAGGCATGGAAAAGTATTTTTTTTACTACTACGGCAGATGTTGGGACCTCTAATGAAGTGTTAAAATGTATGTTATTGTTTATTATAATTAATACAATTCTCTAGTTAACTCTATATATTCACATTAGTTCATTTATAAAACTTTTTCAAGTAAAATGGGTATATCACCTCATGAATTGAATATGTACCTTTTGGTAAAAACCTAGTCTATAGGCCTTATAAATCCACGATTTATAATAATATTCATATTATTATAAATGGTATGGTATTTTTTGAATTTTTTTTTAAATTTCCCATAGTATAGCATGATATTATATTGGGTATGGATTGAATTTTAGTATATCATGCTAAAATATATTTCAGAGTGGAGAAAATTATCTTTCATTATTTCATACCTTTGATAACATATCAAGAAGCAAATAAACTAATTAGTAATGGTGGGGAAATTTACCTATCTAATGTTTTTGAAATAAAATACATTTATTTGAATAATGATGTTTTCATGGTGATTTAAAATATGAATTTATTTCCTTATGTTTTTCCTATGGTTGTTCCTAACTAGGAGGTTGAGTTTAATGTTCACTTAGTGCCTGATTCTAATCCTATTTCAAAACCCCCTAATTGAATGGATCAAGTAGAACTTTTTTTGGATTGAAATCCAGTTGCAAGAGTTTTTAGATACATGTTTTATTTATCCAAGAAATTTAACATGAGGTTATCCTATTTAATTTGTTAAAAATATTTATGGTTCAATGAGACTTTTAATTGATTATACAGAATGAAAAACATCATTGTTGTGAAGAATTATCCTTTTCCTCATATTGATGATTTTTTTGATCAACTTCAGTGATCATAAAATTTTTCGAATATAAATCTGAGGATATAAAATCATTAGTTGAAGGTTAATGAGGAAGATATTCTGAAGATGGTGTTTTGGACTATATATGGGTGTTATTAGTCTTTGGTTATGTTGTTGGGTTTTCTAATGCATCAAATTCATTTATGGATCTTATGAATAGAGTTTTACCTAACTATTTTGATAAGTTTGGGATATTTTTATTTATGTTATATTGGAATATTATAAAATCCATTGGGATCATGAAAGACACCTATTTATTAATTTTAAAATATTAAAATAATGGAATCTATATGGTAAAGTTAGTAAAGCCGAGTTTTGGTTTCCATGAATTTCTTTACCCATGAATATTGTTTCTAAATATGGAATACATATTTCCCCTAATAAAACTAAAGTTGTTTAAGAATTTAAATGTCTTATAAGTATAAAAAATATTCATATTTTTCTTGGATTAGTGGGTTAGAACTGTTGGTTTCTTGAAAATTTTACTTGGTTATCTAACCAACTAAATAAGTTAACTAGAAAATGAGTTAAATTTATTTGGATAAAAGAGTGTTATAATTATGTCTATAAACTAAAAATAAGATTGTAAAAGGCTACATTTTTTCCCTTACCCCTTATAAATGGTGAATTTTTCATCTATAAAGATGAATCACTTAAAGGGCATGGTTGTGATATAATGTAGAATAATAAAGTAGTTTCTTATGATTCACTCCAACTAAAACATTAAAATTTATATTATCTTATACATGATGTGGAATTAGATGTTGTTCTTTTTAATTTTGAATTTTGGAGTCATAATTTTTATAGAGTAATGTGTGAAATATATACTGATCATAAAAGTTTAAACTACATATTTACATAGAAAGAATTAAACATGAGATAAAAAATATATTTATAACTAATTAAGTATTATGACTGTATGATACATTACTATCACATAAAATAAAATAAATTATCAGATTATTTGAGTCAAAATGATAATGCATCACTAACCATGATATATTTGTAACATTATCCTTTGGTAAATTATTTAATTAATGATTGACTAGAAATTGTGCATCTTGGAACAACCTCTATTTTGTCATGGTAGTAATAAAATGTATAGATACCTTCAAGATTATTACTGGTGGGATGTAATGAAGATACATATTGTGAGTTTACAATGAAATGTTTGAATTCCAAATAGTTTAATCCAAAAAACCATTAGAGAAATGTATGCTTCATCATTTTCTAATTCAAAAGTGAATATGGGAAAATATATTCATGGATTTCATGGTGGTTTTACTAAATATGTATCAAGTTAATTATGCAATATGGGTAATTTTTGATCGCTTAAATAAATCTTCACATTTTATTCCCCTTCAAGATACTATGAATTAAGACCATATTTCGTGATTGTACCTCAAAGGTATAGCCATGTAATATTGAATTCCTCTCTCTAGTGTATTTGTTCCAGATCCTTGGTTCACTTCTAATTTTTGGAAACGCCTTGAGAAGTCATTGGGTACTGAATTGAATGTGTGTACATAATTTTATCCTCAACCCGATGGATGTTCCAAATGATCAATTTATACATTGAAAGACATGTTTCATGATTTTAAATATATTTTCATTTAATTTTAGATCAAAATCATTCAGTTGTTTAATTTTCTTAAAATAATATTTTTTCATTCCAGTATATAGATGACACCTTTAGTGGAATTATATATAAAGTTGGGTTGGGCACTAGATTTTTGGGATGGAGTAGGAGAAATGAATTCATTGGGACCAGAGTTGGTATGATAAATTCTTTAGAAGGAGAATACGATTAAAATACACATTTGGATGGATCATAGAAGGCAGAAAGGTAATGTAGATGAAAAGAGAAAGATATTTCTTTTAAGGTATGTGATAATGTTTTCCTTAAAATATCTCCATGGAAAAGTGTTATGCATTTTGTTAAAAAGTGAAAATACATTTTCATTTCATTGGACCATATAAAATCCCATATAATATAGGATCAATTTGATATATAGTTTAATTTACTCCATGTTTATCTCAGGTAAATGATGTATTTCATGTTTCGTGGGTAAGAAAATATGTGTTGGATGCATATCATGTTTTTATAATTGAAGTAGTTTAGTTGGAAGAAAACATTTATTATAAGATACAAATAGTAATTTTTTCCCTAGAATGTATTTGTTTTTAAAAAATTTAATTCATCAAGTAAACGTTTTTTGAAAAAACAATATGGTTTAATAGGCCACATGGGAATCAAAAAATACAATGAATGAGAAATGTCCCTAATTGTTTTTGTAATGAGTAAATTTATGTAGAAGAAATTTCCAAAAGTGGGAATAATTTAAAATTCCAGGTAATGATAAGAAAGATAATATTCATGTATTATTAATATTAATTAATTTTATTCCACAGATTTATACTCATTATAATAATATTAAGTATTTTTTCAATATAAAGGAAAAAATTATATTTCTAAACAAATTGGGTTTTCATGCATTATATGGTTTTATTTAAAATCTTTATTTCCAAATTATATTATTTTAATTTTAAAAAATTACTTTAATTTTTTATTTTTATCAATTTTAAACTATTTTATGATTAATTTTTAATAATTTTCTAAAAAGTTTGATTTTTCAGTGAATAATGGAAAATATCACTTCTTATTGGTGGTTGTTTTTCTGTTTCAAGAATTTAGAAAGTTAAATTTTTTAAAAATGGATTAAAAGTAACATTAGTTTATTTATATTATTAATAAACCATTTAACCTCAATTTAATCAACATTATAAGTGAATTTTGAATAAACTTATTCTATACTTTTAAAAGTCATTTTTATTAAAAACTACTTTTCATTGTATTTTACTAGTTTAATTTAATATTAAATTATACCAATTATATGAGTTGAATTTTATAAAATGGATTATATATTTTTAATTATCATAATTAATATTACTTAATAAGGTTGATATAATTTTTTTTATAATTAATTGTAAAAATGGTAAAAAGTTGTTATAAATGTTAAGGTTAGAATAGATTTAATGAGGGTTGAACTGAATAAATAATGGTTAAAATTACCGAAAATGTTTTATAAATTCTATTTTATAGGTATATTAAGACCCTATATCTTGTAATATTTTAAAATGGTCCATTTTTGAGTCATTTTCCTTGAGTAATATATTAATATATCTTAATAGTTTACCAAATTACCAAGTGTGTCATCTTACCCACTTATAAAAGGACACCAACAATCCTCTCTTATGCATACATAAAGAGATTGTTTTAGTAAATAACCATCCAAATTCCTTTAAAAAATCTCAAACCATATCATAGATTCCCTTTTAGGATTAGAAATTCATCTTAGGAATCCTTTATTTGTAAACCTAAAGTGGTTTTCTAAAGAACCGTTAAACTTCTTAACAAAGACTTTTCATTTTATATCATCTTCTAACTCATTAAAATATTATTAAAAAAATACTTAAATAATAAAACAATTATCTTCCATATAATTAGATGTTTTTATGTTAATTTAATTACCTTATTGATTCCTGTCAGATAGACATTAGCAAAATTAAAAAGGAAGAAGAGGATGTTTGAGACATCTGGATCACATAAGACTCTAAAATAATCATGATTATGTAGCCATTTCAAGGTCACTCTAAGGATCCACACATGGTGAATAAAAAATGGGAATTCCCATAAGTCTACATTCTATAAACCCTCCATCTCTCACAAAGGCTCCCTAGACAACCGAATGAGTGCCCCCAGGCCGTGTGGTTTATCATTGGTAAGTGCCTCACAAACCTCCTGAAATCCTTTGAATAGAACAAGGGATGATATTCAAAGGATGAGAAACCTAGTGGTCAGGATGTAAGCGTTCCATATCATCATTACCAATATCTAGGTAGTCTAACAAGACCTTCAACCCTTTGTAGGATAAAACGAAAGAGATAATAGGGAGGAGGTGAGAGGTGTTCACGGTTGCTGAAGGGCATGTGACATGCTCCTCGAGAGATCCGTGAGACACCTCAAAACCTCAATTTCATTTACACCTCATCTAATGAAATTGATTTGTCTTATTATCCTGGCCACCGGGAAGTCCTCTCATATATCCACGAATCCCCTTTAGAACTCCAAGGAAAGAGGGATAGACCTGTCCACTACATGTTTGTACACACTGCATAAAACCCATATTGATTAGAAAATACATCACTGAAAAATTGAGTAAAAATTCCAGGCATTTCTTTGGAAAACTCAAATAATCCCTAACTTTGGTAATATAAAATAAATGAGATAGAGAGAGAGAGAGAGAGGAGGAAATAGGTGTTCATAGTCACTGAAGGATATGCGGCTTGCTCATGATGATATGTAAAACACCACTAGTTTTCAATGACGTGTCTACCTCACCTCATGAGTACCCTTTGGCTTTTCATCCTCACCATGAGAAGCGTCCCAGGTAACTCTATGGTGCTCTAATGAAAAATGAATAGATTTTTCTATGGAATGCATGAAGACTCCCATGTAACCCATATCGGTAACGTGACACATTACCAATAAATAGAAGAAATATCCCTATAAACACACATAAAATCTTGCACAAATCCCAACCATTTTCTAATAAAACAAATGGGATCAAAATGGAGGAGTTGAGAAGTGTTCTTGGTTATTGAAAGGAATGTGACACACCCACTGGACCTGCAATGCAGTACCACAAGACCCCTGAAAGAACAATCATTTTCCTATGAGACTCTGAGACAAGTCACCAAAAGTCTGGAGAATTCCTTCCAATTGGCACTTGGATATTTTGAAGGTCTTAGGCTTGTTAACACGACAACATCTAAGTCCATCGACTTGACCACATGATCAAACAAATCCCCACTAAGTGGTTATAACCAATAAAGGTAGTTTTATAGAAATGACTCAAGATGAATATAAATAAGGTGACACACTCATAGCTATCCATGATAGAGACTCACATAGACGTGGAGTGCTAGAACCCTTTTCCGACTCCTATCTAGATTCATGTTAGATATACCACACAAAGCCCCAGAAAATAGTGATTCCTATAAATTCCCCACTTTAACATGAAGAAAGGGTTGGACTCTGAGACTTTGGATGCTTGGACTCTGGACAATTATACTCTCATCCTATGTGGATTTCTCGATGCAACTGATCATGTGACTGATAAATTTTTGTATGGTAATACATCAGAAGAAAAATAGAGAAATCATGTTCCACACATAACATTATTCTCATGATCATTAATAGATCAAAAAAATGAATTCTTGAACGATTTTTGATGAACATACCACATGTCTTCTAGATCATATGAGACTCAATGGAGCTAGAAATAAATAAACCTAAGGCCCTTACAAGTTAAGTGTTAGAACTGAGATTAAAAGTGGAAGACATAAGAGAATGATATGCTCACTGGCCCACATTCACTCTATGCGAGTCAACCAAAGACACACTAAAACACTAGGAAATGTCACCTAAATATCACAATAATCTTCCCACATGCCCTCTCAGACATTGAAAAAACTCCAAACATGTTAGAGAAATCCACAAAATTCCCTATGTGGACAAAAATTTGATCTCACGAAACCCTCTGGGTCTGTCACCTAGGACTTGCGACGTACTTTGGACACATCACCTAACTCATATAATGGTGTTTTCTAAAGCCATCAAAGTCTCAAAAAATAATTTGGAAATGATAACCAAGATCTCATAAAACTCGTTGGGAATGTTAGTTGTGACTCACGATGCCCTTCAGACATGTTATCCATGTCTCTTGATGTCTCCAAGATGTGTTACCCATGATACGTGACACCCCTCAGACTATTCCACAAATAATCTTGTCACAACCTACATATGTGACAGTCCAGTTCATGCGATGGCTCCTAGGATATGCCAACTGGGTCATACGACACCCTCCAGACAAGAAGACCATGTTAGTGGGGGTGTCCCTAGACTTAATAGTGTTGTCTACTCTCGGTTCGTAATCCCAGAATACAGGGATGCCTTAGTGTGTAAGACCCAACATAAATGGAAATATTAGGACTATGATTCCTACCATATCCATGATACGTAGGCCAACTCTCCCTGAGGTTCGATCCCTATATTGATCATCTATAGAAATCCTAGCATCTATGTTCTTTATTTAAGGTAATGAAATTTATATTTTGATATCCCTTGTTTATCAAAATATTAATAGTTCATGTAGTCTAAGGGAGTATCAATGATCACAACATCTATGCTATAAACCCCTATAATGGTATAGGGGAACCTCAGTGTGTAAGCCCTAACATAAATTTATCTATGATGACTATGATTCCTAATACAACCAGGATATGTAGAATTCCTTCCTAAGGACCGAGATCAAATAAAACAACCCTTTCAGTATAAGTCTTTCCATGACTCTAAAGTATAAAACAGAGGTACTCAATTTGCACCAAGATATGATCACCCTATCTCATCCATCAGAGGACTGAGAAACCCACCAAGCTATGATGACTCTAACTCCTACCATAACAAGGATATGTAAAATGCCTTTCCAAATCTGAGTCCCATAATAAATCAACTCAAGGTATTCCCAGTGTATAATACCTACATCAAGAGAAATAAAATGATCATTTTACATCCCTTGTTTCTCTTAATGATCATGGATCATGTAATTTTAGGGTGTCACGATAATCATATCATCTGCACTATGAGTCTCTTATTGATACGGGAAACCCCAATACATGAGAACTATGACAACTCTCATTCTCTCTATACTTAGGATAAATAAGAAACCCCCTTCGGGGTTTGAGATCAAATATTTGGTGTCTCAGTATCCAATTAAATGTTCTCACTCCATGATATTAAACTGCATGAGATGAATAAACTATGTGGGTTTTGATTCCTACAATAATCAAGACATGTAGGACTCTTCATAATTGATGAATCCCCACCTCATAATTTTAACCCCTTCGTTATATAGAATCATGATCTGAATCACTGGGTTATATGGCTCCAGTATATAATAAACCACTCATTACTATAAAATGATGAAAAAATTAGATACATACTGATGGATTCACTAATTAGATACCATTATTTTTCAAATGAAATAGATTTAACATGTAGTTTTTTGTAAGTGTAACCAGTCTCATATCAGGATTAGGAAGAGATTCATGAACATATATTAAATCTATAACAGAGTCCTGAATTAGGCAATAATTCCCCCCCCAAAGGTTGAAATGAGCCTGACCTCCCATCCCTTCAAACAATGTGAGTCCCCAATATTCGATGGGATTAAAAACCCTAGTGACCGTCGTACTTTGGAAAGAAGGTCCATACCAAGCTATGGATAAAGGAACCATTGGGAGTTTGTAGGGAAGATGAAATAGATGGTAAAATCGATCTGTTTGATTGAGTGAGGACGTAAAATATCTCTCAATAAAACAATAAAGGGGAACCCATCCCACATCTATGTCGATACCCGATGTGAAAATATCCAATAACAAACGATTGGGTTATAATCCATCAAGACATGTTGCTTTATCCTCATATACAAACATCATTTATAGGATAAAAGTGGGTCTCTTAGGAAACATTTTTTATAAAACCATATATACAAGAAAAGTAGTAAGAACATCATAAACTGAAAGTATTTTAAGTCAATCCTCCCATTGACAATTCCACGTGGGCATAATGGCTGAAAAGGTATTATGATACAATTGTGTTAGCCTTGTATATCTGATTGAGAATTTTCATTCCTACGACATAGCACTGATCAACACCCTTGTTCCTTATTTTCTACATGATTTCAGAAACTAATCTCATTGAAAGACTCCCAAACCGAGGAAATGTCTTCACTATCCAGTATTTTCTCCGGTAACTCATCTTTCACTGGGACCCCCATAGGTCTTAAACCAATATCACCTGCTCGAAAACTCCAACGATAGGTGTTTAATACAATGGTTTTGCAGTACCAATGATATGGTAAAATATAGACTATGGAATCTTCCAATGAGATTCTCCAGGCATGGCAGTCGGTGAATCTATATCACCATACAAAGGCTACTACAAATCCATTAGCCCACGTCACTATGACCAACCGCTTCGAGAGCTGATTCCCAAAGTGAGACAACTGCCACCTTCCACATTTGATGAAGGTAGACCAGGAGGCCGAATATGGATCCCTTTGGTTTTAGGTGACACCAAGGAGGGCACCTGTCAACCACCATCACCAACACAATCCTGATAGTACCCATCAGACTCCAACTAAGGGTATCATCTAACACACATCAACTTATGAAGCCCACGAATGGGATATAAGGAAGACTCATTAGAGGTGGATGGAAATGAAGGTTCAAGAGAGGGCTCATATACTTGATCCTTCTAATGATTCCTACCCACATACATGGATACGAATCAGAAATTGTTATCTTATCCCTGCCAGCTCAGAATGAGTCTACAGACATTTTCCCGTAACATACATGGGGGAGGCTCATTCTCATACCCCCATGCATGATTCCCATCAACATACTCTGATGGAACAAGGAGTAAAACTATGGGTATATATCCCTACTTCAATCGAATATACATGTCAACAAATAATATAGATAGAAAATATGTAGGCTTATATACCTACACATAGTTTTATAAAATTCTAATATATTTTAGCAACAATTGATGAGCTCCGCCGACATAATCTGAAACTGTTGTAGATAAATAGACAGTCACATACTCCTATACCTATAACCCGGACAACTCAATACTAAGTTCATCGTGAACAAGTTGTTGTACCAGAGAAACACACATTCTTGATCCCATCCAAGAGGATTATCGGTATATTATGATACAGGGAGATGCATCATATTGGGTTCATATTCTCATTCCAACCGGGGCTCACCTTGTGAAAGTGGAACACACATTGGTATTGGGGCACATTCCGGTTGAAAAATTCTGGTGACATATTCCAAAGGCCCATGATTGGTATCATACCACTATTATGGATGGGTCTCACCATGTGAGAGGGGAAAAGGACTCAAGGAAGGCTCATATCCCTGTCGAAGAAGTCCAGCGACAAACTCCAAAGGCCTAGGATCGGGCTCCTACCCCCATTTTGGACGAGGCTATCCAAGTGAGAATGGAATAAGACTCAGGGAAGACTCATATTCCTGTCATTGAATCTGATTAGAATAATCTAGAAGATCATGGACGTAGGGTGTCTATTCCGACATCTACTGATGAAAAATTGCACCAACATAATTCCATGAAATTATAGGAGGAAGCTCATATTCCTTCTCCTATTTTGGAGGTTCATCATCATATTCTAGAAAGGAAGGAATATTCGGGCCAGACTCATATTCCTATCCCAACCAGGGCTCACCAGGTTAGTGTGGAACATGCCTTGACAAAAACTTATACCCCTAACAAGAAGGACCAGTGGCATATCATGACGGATAAATATTTGACTCAGAATTCCGCTTTGAATGCGGTATAAAATGTAAGAATGTAACATGCATCAGGGAATTATCATATCTTTGTTGATAATGAGACAGATTATTGTCATATTCCAACAGCTTCTCATCTATGGTATTATATTCCCGCAACATCTGAGAGTTAGATACATGTTCCCAAAATTGTTAAAAAGTAGGCTCATATCCCTGCACAATCACAAAAGGAAGGTTGTCATATTCCAACCATGATGCAGAACATAGACCGTGCTCCTAATCTTTTTAATGCTAGTGTCCTTGGGGTTGTTCGAGACATATTCTCAACACCATAAGGGTCCATCAATTATTCTATCATAGAAAAAGCAGAACACATTCATTACCGTGATAGTCCTTATCATGGTAGTGTGGAGACAGATCACAGAGACTCTACTACTAACATCCACCATGGTCTACCTCCCCAAAATGATATCTCCCAAGGGTAAAAACATCCTCCCTTTTTCAAGACACATTTGTATAGAGAGGTGAAAAAAACCCTGACATCTTTGTATAGAGAGGTGCTCGAAACCTGAATTCAACTGTATATGTTTCCCCATTAACTTCTAGTAACACTCCACTCCTATCACCAGGAAATTAGTATAGACATATTCTATGATCTGGATGGATAGAGGCATGAAATATTTATGAGGAGGAGGCCAACATTAACATATGGAGAGACTTATCTAGAAACAACCTACTCATCTTGTTCTGGCCCCTCGCTACTTACAGCTATGAGTTCCCTGATGATCCATAAAAGGAGTGCATTCCTTACCAACAACAAAAAATATGGGGTACTCATCAGCAACTGAATGATTAATATCTTTTTATACAGGATACAAGTGCCATCTTCAAATAATCAATATTGAATATTGTCAACTCGACCTAGATTCAATCTCCCTGGCCCGAGATTCAAAACTAGATAATCACAATGAAAATTTGTAACACGCTTGTCACCATTGCATCATGATTCTTAGGAAGCTAATCTCTAAAGCCACATCAGACATCCATATTCGACGATGGGGACAGTATGGAGCATTACACATTGATGCTCCCTTAGAACAATAAATCCCTTTAGGCATGATATCCTGCAATGTTATATCCTCCATAAAAATCAGGGGAACGGTTAATGCTCAGGCTAGTTGGTCACTATAATAGAATTCCCCCACATTAACAATTTCTATAATCCATGGTTGGGGAAAGAGGATTAGAAAAAAGACTTCAAACGGGGCCCCTTAAGATAATTGGAGGACATTCCAAACATGGAAATTGATGTTGTGATCATATGGACAACTTCCCTTATGGAATAACTCTCAGTATGAGCTTCCATTACACCCATATCCCATATGAGCACAACTATTCAACATCACATAGACTTCAGTAACTAATGTGATAACATCCATCAAAGAGAAAACTTATCCCTCTTGCATAGAGGAATATCTACCACCACCTCCACTCCTCAGGTCATCAATCCCTAGGGGGATTTAGGACATACCATTGGTAGTCAGAGGTGAACCACATCCCACTAGGCTAAGAGAATTTATATCTCAATCATCATCACTAGGATCATTGTTCCCCGAGAGGACCCTAGAGACATCAGTGATGATTTCATATCACCACCACCCCACTGGGTTGGGGGAATTTATATCTTCATGTAAATCCAGGGAATCATCAAATCCATGATTGGAGCCATTGGATCCTTAAGAACATGATCAATCACTGCCAATGGTAGCCCTAAATGACCCCAACCCCATAGGGTTGGGTGTAGCTTTATCATAATCATTATCAACATAGAGGGAATTGTTCTTATATAGGTTGGTAGAAATTAATCAATGGTTAGAAAACCACCTATTCCTCCCACCACAAGAAAAACCATTGGTGGAAAGGTATATCTCTACAATTATGATGGAAAACTCCCCTAATGTCACTATTTATAGGCCGAGATGGGAGTAGTGTAAGATAGTGACAATTAGACCTCACTGGGTTCAGAATCCAAATTAGTCCAACAAGACTAAGGGTTTGAATAACAACCCGGATGGAAGCAATGTAGAATCAGACTGTTGTGTAGAAAGAAATGGCACAACCACCATTTCCCAATATTCCTCTCTGGATGCCATCACTGTCAATAAGATAGATATTGATCATTAATCAAATACAGAGGGCCAAAATATGGAACATGTACCTAGGAAGAGGGTGATTCAGATGCCAAAAATGAGATTGTGTGAACCCAGAACCAAAGAAGGATTTAAAATTTGGGACCACCAAATAATGATTTGCCTCCTCCTTGGTGGAATATGAGAAAATAAAAAGATAAGGATGCAACTACATCCTAGTTTCCATCCACAGAATAACAGTTGTCACAATATGAGATTGAAATACAAGCTCTCTAGAAACTCAATGAGGATTTACTCAGGGAAAATATTCCTGATGGTTATTGTCTCTATCCATAGAAGAATATTATCCTTCGCATAGCTGATCTTCTAGAAAGATCGGTATCTGAGCATCACATTGGCTTCAGATATAGACATATAGTCTAGAAAAATGAGGAATCCAAAAATGATTTGGAATTCCCTCCACTACGGAGACAACCTCTACAAAACTAGGGTAATCATTCAGTCATAGGAAAAATAAAGGATTATTAGGGGATGAAAGAGGGACTACCTCATCAGCCCCCACATGCTTGCTTTGGATAGGAGGTAGAATAGACATCAGTTCCCATAGAGTTACATATCGCCATTGAATCCCTGGACACTAGAATGGAATCCATGGAAGGGCTAGCCTTTATTTAGTACAAAAATCTACCAGACTGAGGTATTTTATATATAATTTGATAGGGCTATCCTTTATTTGGTACAGTAGTCAGCCAACATGATATATTATAGGATGGGGAGACCTTCGTCATCAGTTCATTTATCAATTTAGTTCAATGCTGACGATGACAACAATCGTTGACCTTACAAACTACAAGTAGTGTAAGACTGAGACATTGTCTGATTTCATAGCCAGGTGGAATGGTTTAACTTATTTTCTCAACAATTACCTTTCATTGGAGGAACATTTTGAAATATATTCTAAAAAAATCATGTATGAGTTGTAAACACCCCTAATTCCCAAGAAATATCCATGGGGGTTCCAAGAGTTCTTTGAAACAATGTAATGTTTTGAAGTGGATATTCAAATAACCTGACCCAATTATAGATTCATGGCCTAAATCTAGATGAATAATTTATATATATTTGAATTAAATATTTTCACTCTCAAGCCTGCAACGATGCCTATCCAAGCACCCAGGCAAGCTCTGAATTTCCCATCACATCCTGTCGAACAGTTGCCATGCCAGAATCACCCACAGTTGAAAGCACAAAGAAACCATGGTCATCAAATATTTTAGGAATAAATGAAAAAGTATACTCCTAAAATTAACATGTCCCATGTTATTTTTGGAATCCATGGATAATAACCTGCTCACACTCCCAAAACCTAGGAGGCCTGATGAAGTCAACCTCACCGACCTTCCCAATTAATACATTTTCGTCAAAAGGATAGGTCATAATATAAATAATTTTTTATATTTAAGGACATAATTATAGGCATGGTCAAAATTGTAAATGTAACATTATAAATTCCCCAAAGCAGGTGGGTTTCAAAACCATATTTCGGTCAGAAGAAGTGGATAGTTGGAAAAAAGTTCCAGCAAAGAGAGCACAAATGTTTGACAACTAGATGACTCAGAAAAAATTTGATTGAGATCATAACACTCAAAAAAGGAGAGTTTCTAAAAACTCAATATATATCCACCACCCAATAAAGAAGCATCATATGTGCTTCACATAGGTGGACATGACCACTGAGAGCAGGAAGAGAAAGAGGAGGAAGAAACGTATTCTTCTCCAAATCATGCCCTAACTCTTGTAGATTTTTTCTCTACAACATCTACATCCTGGGAACCACCCAAAAAATAGAATCTTCATCATATAATGATATCATTTTCAGTTTTTCCAAAACAATACACTTGAAAAACCCCTTCTCAAATGATAAGTATTCCCCTGAATATGGTTTCACTATGTATAACCGGAGAATAGGCGGTCACATGCATCAAAGCCGAGGATAAAGGTGATAGTGTGGGCATGGTTGGACTCAAAATTCTGGTTATATCCAAATTTAGGATATATATTAAGCTAGTAATCACAAGAATGTTCTCTATCATGCCTAAAATAGGAATGGAGGTGCCTCATAGCCCTCAAGTAGACGCTCACATCTGGTTGTCTTGCATGACCGCCTAATGGGGGTTCAATCTGATCAACCCATGATATAGGGAAGGTGGAAGCGACCAACAACACTAGAAACAGATACTACCACAACCTCCAAAAAAACTATAGTTTCATCTACCTCAGATGTTCCCGCCATTGAATCACCTACCCTGGATCATCCCTACTCCAGGAAGCACCAAACTCTAGCAGAAAAGTACGACGTCCTAAAACATATAGATATAGTCCTAGCCAAGATCTCTATCCTCAATGCACTTCATCTTTCAAAATAACACAAGGGAAACTTTTTTAGTCCCTCTATATCCTATAATAATTCAAAATAAAAGTCACAGCCATCGGGGTCTATCAAGTAGAGAACATGTCCTTAAGATGTTATGTTGACATATCAATCACGGATCAAGACTAGGAGGAGGCCATCCAAGGAAATATCAATCCCATAAACATTTTGAGAAGAATCAATAATGTCATTGTCCAAAGGGTTATAATTAATAATGGATCTGGGATCAATCCCATCCTAGTTCAGACTCTCTAACATTTTGGGTATAGAGAATGGGATGTATCCCCTACAAAGCTGACCATTCACGGATATGACAAGTGTGAGAAAATTCATCTTGGGAAGATCAATCTAGAGGACCAATGTGGGGAACTCCCATATGAGGCTGATTTCATGGTTATCTAGAAAGACACCACATATAATGACTTTCTTATAAGGCCATGGATTAATAGATACTTAGAGGTACCATCCACATTCCATCAGTGATTGAAATACCCCATCAATGAGAAGGTTGACATAGTACAAGGAGACAATTCCCAATTCGATACTTGGAGAGCCACATATGAAGAAGCATATTTCTACAAGAAGTAAGGTAAGAAACCAATGGTGGATGATGATATATAGGTTGCAGCTCCCAATATCATAGGGATATTGCCTTTGAATCCCAAGAGTTTGCTCAATGGTGATTATGTGCTCCCCATCTACATGGTCAAAGTAGAAGATCTAATCCTAGAGGTCGAAGTGTCTCCTATCCTTAGAAACAACAGCCAAATCAGTCAATTCTCTTTAATGACTCAAAAAACAAGGGATAATTATGTCTCTTATAATAGCCTCCCTCACCTTGATACTAACAGAGAGGCTCCCATACTACCATCTTCACCTGAATATTTCTCCAAGGACTTAGAGATGGATGAGTATGATCTTAGGAGATATAGAGACCCATAAATTACATAAATTTATATTACATAAGAAATGAATTATATTCATTACAACATAAAACAAATCCATGGTAGGAAAATATAGGTATAATGTCTTTAGAAACAGGGAATCATAAACAACTGGTTCATAAAACATCTACATTGTCTCTCGTTTATATCTTCATAAATAGAATTTATTTTTGCAGATCATACCTAATACCATTGTTCATGAACTAGGTAAAATAATCATATGAAAGGGTGAGATCAAAATCTAATTAAGGGTAAACAAAGGAAACATCAATAATATCATATTCAAAAGAAGATAATATTTTAAAATCTTATCCTACATATAAAAGATCATAATATCATGTCATGGAATAAATGATAAAAGTGAAATGTAATCCAAATAGACATAACATAAGAACTTAAATTTTTGGGAATACACACATAATCATATAAAATCATTTCATATTAGTTATTGCTCATTTCCAAGATCCTCATAGCAGAAAAAAACCATTACTGAATCGAGTTCACTCCTCGATCCAGCCATGTATTACTGAACAAGATTTCCTTTTCATTATAGTCATGTCTATCTCATGAGATATAAATATTTACCCAATGAATTAGAGTGAGATATAGGTCCCACCCATCTCATAATTAAACCATTCTTACATGTTCTACAAAAACATAAAAAACATTCACAATAGCATAACCCATAAAATAAAATGGGTTTATTAAACGTCATTCCATCATAACATAATCCATAAATGGATTTCATAAAAATAATTCCATAATTTACACAATAAAATAAAACTAATAATAAGGATAGAAACATAAACCTATGTAATCTTAGATGAAAAATAATTTTGATAAAACACATGAGCTTCATTCCTGAGGAAAATATCTCTTCTTCTTTAAAAAAGTTTTCCTTCATCAAAATACAACACAATTTTATAAGAAATAATTTTATGTAAAAATAACCTTGTAATATTATAGGGGATTCTTCAAGGAAATAAATCATTAAGAAAGAGTAAAAATCTGTTCTTGCGGTACATGTTAAAAAAATATTCTTCTCATACTTTTGCTAAAAAGGTCAAAAAGTAACTCGTACTGAAAATGATAAAATATCCCCTTCACACCGTTTAGAGAAAATTTACAACTGGGTAAATCTGAATTCAAAAAATTATTGAAGGATAAAAAGAATATTTTTAAATAAATATTTAGTAAACACGGACGAGGATTATACATAAATCCTATTGAATACTAATGAATAAACAATCTTGGATAAAAATGTGATTTGAAAATTTATCCCTCACATTCGGTCTAATATGCTTTGTATGTATAAAAACCTCATGTATAATGATTTAAATAATGTTACTGATTTATTCCAGATTCCTAATCATTATTATTATAAAATTTAGGATTATATTTTCATCATTTTATTAGTAACATTTTATTGTTACTCCTTATTCGGGTTTTAACTACTTTATGTTCTTATGCATGTTTTGTCAGATAAGTTCTTATTACAATTTTTAGGGTTTAGTTATATCATTTACATAATTTTATTAGTATAATATATATCATATTTATTCATTTAATTCGTTTATATAATCATTATTTAATGAATATTATGTAGAATAAATCACATCACACCTTGTTAATAGTAAGCTGTACGTACGCACGAGCGATGATATCGTTCCCATAATTATTGAATGGTATTGAAGTGGATGGTGTTTAATATATAATAATTAGTATCATGTTATAAACATCATATATAGTTATTATTTACACCATTATACTCATCCATGTAAGGTGGTGGTGAAAATAGATTACACCACGATGTAGAGATGGTTAGCCGCACACACACGCGGTGATTTCTTTTTTCATAGGATGGATAGAAGGTGATATAGAGTTGTTTAAATTTTATAATAAAATATAATTATATTAGTGATACTGAAGTTATTTATTTAAAATTAAACAAAAAATGTATATTAAGAAGAAAAGAAAGAAATTTGAATGAATCAGTAGAATATATTATCTCTTCCGCAACCTGCCTCCTTCAAATTTCCTCTCAGGGAACTAAAGCTGATCTTTGAAGAAGATAAGGATCTCTATAATGAAAATGGAGAACTATAGATGGAAATATATCAAGGGTTGGCTGATATTGAAGGCTCAAAATTAAGTGAATAGGTGAGGGAGGAGGTGCCCTTTTATAATTAAGGTGTTTGGAAACTTTTGGGAACCTCAACAATATTATTTTATAAAAAAATAAAACACCACTTAAAAACCACAAAAATGTCCCAATATAAAATATGATATGAGATAGGGTTGTAATATCATAAAACAATAAATTTTAGACCAGTTTTATTTTTCAATTTTATCATTATCATTTCAATTAACACTTAATTATTCTATTTAATTTTAATTGTGGTTATAATATTCTAAATATTTAATTTTTATAAATATTTACATATATGGTGTTAATTGAACATATATGGATATTTTATGAAATTTTAGACCATATAATTATTACTTTGAAATTTTTAAATATTTTTATGATTTTTAAATAATTTAGTAATTTTTTTATAAAATGTCAATAGAGTCAATTTTGACACTATTCATTTATTTGACTTTAAATAAAATTTACACAGAATATAAATTTGATTAAAAATATTTAATACACTCATAACATGTCATTTTAAACTAGAAAATTTGTGGTAAGCATTAATTAGTTCATATAATATTTATTTTAATATTTTTAACTCCATTTATTTGATATTTCTATTAATAAAGTAATTTCAACTTTACTATTGTGTCATAATTAATGGTAATTATTTAATTTGTAAAAATTATAAATAAATATCTAATATGTAGATAATTCTTTTATATTTCTAGAGACTATATATAGTTGATATTATCTTCTAGTTATCTATATATTAAAATTAATATACTTATAGAAAATGAGATTGTGACATTTTGTCCCATTCTTTAGTTTTTATAACATTCATGTCATATTCATTGGTAAGTGGCCATAAAGTGATTCCATTTCAAAAAATAGACGATTGGTTTAGAATTTAGTTATCCAATAGGCTTTTTACAGTTGTTAAGGTAATTTTATAATATTATTTTTACTCGTAATTTCTCGATTTACCTTTAACTGTGGTAATTAAAATAATTACCAATGTTACTATTCATAATGCCGAAAAATAAAAGTAGAATATTAACTTTATTTGGACTTACTAATTCCAAATATGGAACCCATTTTTAAAATTTCAAAACAATGAAGTTTTAGTAAATAATTTAAAATAAATCCCATTATCTGAATGAGTGAACAAGTTTTTTAATAGTTAAAACATTGTAAAAGATTGAAATGTTTTGACATATGAATTAAAGGTAAAATTAATCCCAATGACCTTAATTATATTATATAGTAAAAATATATTCTATTTATACTTTGAAACCATTCAGTAATATAATTTAACAATATAAATTATTTCAATGGGAAAAGTTATTTTTAATTAAAAGTTTGCGTATTTTTACTATTCATCAAAACATGAATGTTATTAGAAAAATATCCAAAATTTATACAAAGTAAATTTTTATATTCTAATTCAAAATAAAATGTTTATTTTGTCATATAAAAATTATTAATGTGTTAAAATAGTAATTTAAAATGGGGTTTCCATTCAAAGGTGTAAAATTAACCCTTTTAAAATAGTTTTTTTACATAAACTAGGGTTTTATTCATACCCTATTACTAAAATACCGATTGGATGAATATAAAAAGTATTTTATTAAATATATAATACATATATATCTCAATAATTTCATTTCAAAAAGTAATTCACTTAAAAAATAAAATATCTAATTGATTTATATTTGTCATTAATAATTGATACCCTAGGAATTCATAATGCATTTTCATAAGTTAGTTATAATTATTACCGCTAACCTAATGAATAAAATATTACAATAATTTAACAAGGTCATCTTGCAGTTCATTTAAAATCATGATTGTATGAAAATCAATTTACTGAAGATTAATTTTTTTTAAATAAAATATTTTATAAAAACATCCGGGTTTTATATTCTATCCCACTTAAACTGAATTTCTACCTAAACATAAATCACTTTGAAACAAATAGATGATGATAACAATCCCTCATCATATCCTCAAGTTACCATGTATATTTTTAATATTTCTGGTTCCTCAATAAATCATTAACCAAGCGAGTGGTCTTGTTTTGTAGTACTTTTTCGCTACAATCTAGAATCTCAATATGTTGTTCTTCATAAGAAAGATCTTTCTCCAATGGTTTGATTTATGAGGTTAGTACATGTTAAATATTAAGTATGTACTTTCTCATGAGCGATACATAGAACACATCATGAACTTGAGAGAGATTCGGTGGAATCAAAAATCTGTAAGCTACCTTGCCAACACGATCTAGAATCTCAAAAGGACCGATATACATAGGGCTCAACTTTCCCTTGTTTCCCAAATTCATTACTATCTTCCAGGGAGATATTTTTAGGAACACCTTATCACCAACTTCAATATCTAGGACCTTTTTCAATTTTCATCACAACTTTTATGTCGACTTTGAGCTGCTCTAATGTGTTGTCGAATAGATCTAACATTTTCTGCAATTTCATCAACAAGATTAGGTTTTAATAGCTTTCTGTCCCCAAATTCAACCCAAGAAGTTGGTGTTATACACTTATTTACATAGAGGGATTCATAAAGAGACATCTAAATACTGTATTGAAAGCTATTATGGAATGAAAATTCCACCAATTGTAGGTGTTGATCCCAACCACATTTGAAATCCATAGAGCAAGATCTCACCATATATTATAGAGTATGGATTGTCCTATCAGACCAACTGACTGTCTGAGGATGATAAGCAGTGCTGAAACATAACTTTGTATCCAAAAAATGATGAATACTTTGTATTAAATTTGAGGTAAACCTCATATCTCGACCAGATATAATGGAAAGTGGTACTCTAAGAAATCTTACCACTTCCTTTACATATATCCTGGAAAATAGATCAAAAATGAAATCCTCTCGAATAACAATGAATTGTGCTGACATAATAAGATGATCAACTATAACCCAAATAGAAATATTGCATTTGGATGTTTAGGGAAGTCAGATGAAAAATTCAATAGTGATGTTTTCCAATTTCCATTTTGGTATGGGTAATGGTTGTAACATCCCCTTAGACTTATGTCTCTAAGGATTAACTTGCTAACAAACCAAGCATCAAGAGACATATTCAGAGACTTCTCTATACATGCCATCCCACCAGAAGTACTCTTATAGATCCCTGTACATATTTGTGCTTCCAGGGTGAATAGAGAATGAAGAACTCAGAGACTTATCCAATAGACCGTTCTATAATTCTGGTAAGGGAGGAATATAGAACTGGTTCCTAAACCTTTTTATTTCATCACAATCAATGTTGAATTGAAGAATATATCTCACATTATTTTTTAGCTATACATCATCGTTCTGTTCCTACTTAATCATTACATGTATTGATCGTTGAACATTCATTTGAAGAAGATAAGATTCCACCTTCCTTTAAAATTTCAAGATCCTTCCTTTGTAAATCCATAAATGTTGGATCATTTCTGATCCTAATTTTGGATAGGCCAACATGGTCTTTCAACATAATGCATCTTTGCTTTCTGAGGGTGGTAATGTATTGAGTGGTCATAATCTTTAATCAACTCCAACTGTCTTCTTTGGCACTTATTCACCTCCTTGTTTTGTTAAAATATACATTTAAATTTTATGATTGGTATAAATATCATACCTTTCACCATAAGGATAATTCTTCCATATCATTAATGAGAATATTACTGCTGCTAACTCCAATTCATGAGTTGAGTAATTTTTCTCATGGAGTTTCTATAGCCGTGAGGCATAATCTATCACCATATCATTTTTCATGAGAACAAATACCATCTCCTTCTTTGATGCATCACTATAGAT
Source organism: Viscum album (assembly GCA_963277665.1). Taxonomy (NCBI): domain Eukaryota; kingdom Viridiplantae; phylum Streptophyta; class Magnoliopsida; order Santalales; family Viscaceae; genus Viscum; species Viscum album. The sequence goes on from OY728148.1 coordinate 603,785,723, forward strand.
CACAAAACTTTCTCCACTACAAGGATGTGTAAGAACAAGTGCACTGGCTGACCTTATTTTTATATCTTTGAAATTCACTTAACATTCCTCCATCCAAAAGAACATAACTCCTTTCCAAGTCTTCTTGGTGAGTGGATTAGATAATAGTGGAAATCATTCACAAACCATTGATAAAATATATCCAAACCTAGAAAACATTAGATCTCAGTTACCATTGTTGGTCTCAACCATCTTTCAGTAACCTCTATTTTTGCTAGATCCCCAGATACCCCCTCTCTTGAAATTATGTGGCCTTAAAATGAAACTTTCTGAAGGAAAAATTCACAATTAGTAAATTTGGCATAAAGATTATCCTTTTTAAGGGTCTTTAGTACAATTCTAAAGTGATCTTCATGTTATTCCATGCACATTAAAAAGATAAGAATATCATATAAAAATACTACCAAAAACTAAGCAAGATAGTCACTAAAGATAATATTCATTAGATCCATAAAGACAGCAGGGGCATTAGTAAGACCAAAAGGCATCACTATAAATTCATACTGTCAATAACTTGTACGGAATGCCATCTTTTCTATATCCTACTTCTTGACCCTCAATAAATGACATCCTGAATGGAGATCCATCTTGGGAAATTATTGACCATTGTGTAGTTGGTCAAATAAGTCACCAATGTGTGGATGAGGATATTTGTTCTTGATAGTGATCTTGATAAGTTCTTGATAATCCATGCAGAGTCTCATTGATCCATCTTTCTTCTTAACAAATATAATAGGTACTACCAAACGTGATGAACTAGGGTATATTAATCCCATATCAAGATTCTATTAGATCTGCTTCTTCAATTATTGCATCTCAATTAGGGATATTCTATAAGATGTCTTTGAAATAGGCATAACACCTGGTATGAGTTCTATTGAGAACTCAACTTCATTATTTGGTGGAAGACAAAGAAATGCTTCCCAAAATACATCATCAAACTCCCATATAATGGGTGTATTTTTAATCATGAGTTTCTCCCCAATAATTTGCGATAAATAACCTTCTTTTATTGGAATCAAGACCTAGAGGTTTGAAGAAAATTTATACCAGAATGCTATACTCACCCTTGAATTTATAGGTTATCATAGATTGATATAGAATATGAAATTTGACTTCCCTTCATTGGAGATTAATAAGAGATCCATATAAAGAAATAAAATCTATGACAAGAAACTCATCAAATTTCATTATAGAAAAGATCATAATATTTTAAGGAATCACTTTCCCACAAACATAAATCAGAGAAGAATTATAAACTTTTGATGTGACTGTTGTGCCATTAAGAGTTGTCACATATTAACCAACATCTAATTGATAAGGTAATACAATGATAACCATTGAAAATTATTTAGAAATACAAGAGTGTGTGGATCTAGAATCAAATAAAACATTTTCTACTTTAGATTGGATGATAAGTGTACCTTTCACCACTTCATTATCATACTCCATGTCACCAATAGTAATTTCATGTTACATTCCTTTGAAATTAGCCTTAAGAGTTTTTTTACGTTGAACATAATCAATAACCATTGGATTAGTGCATTGATTGACATAATTCTTCATTTCATTGCACTTGAAACATTGAAGTGTAGGGGGTTCATTCTGTGTAGCCTTTTATTTATTCTCATCATTAGAAATTTTTCCCATATCATTGGTATTCAATTGATTTATTTACTTATTTTTCAAAATTAAAACATTTACTAGTACCTTTTTGACAATTCCATCCATGTTTCTTCCGACACTTTGAGCATAAGGGAAAACACATCTTATTTTCAGTGTGATATTTAGATATTCCTTTGAATTCAATTTTTCTCTACTTATCAAACCCATATGACTGGTGGGTTACTCCAATATCTATCTCAACCTTGAGAGAACATTGAAAAATTTCCTAGTAGCTATTGAAGTCTCTTTTGGATAATTACCTTCAGAGACTTGGTATTATGCCACTAATGAATTGATCAATCTTACTCCCAGGCTGGATAATAATTCCAAAATTGTACCTTGAAAGTCTTGTAAAATTTTCTTTATAGGTACCAATTGATTCATCATCCTTTTTTTTAAGATCAAGAAACTTCTTCTCCATATTTTTTCAAAGAATACGAGGAAAATAATTATTGAAATATATGTTCTTTAACTCATTTGATTCCATGGAATCAATTTCATCTCACTGCCTCATAATCTTGATAACATTACACCATTTATTAGCTTCAACTTCCAAATTATATACTATTAAGATGAATTTATCATGTTCAGAACATTGTCGAACTGAAAATATCTTTTCAGTGGTATTGATCCATTGTTCAGCCACTAATGGATTAGAAGACCTACTGAATGAAGGTGTATGCTACCTCATGAAGGATTCAACAGAATTTTCCCCCCTCATTTGCTCGTTTTTAAGTCTAAAATGACTCATAGATTGAGAAATTTGTGTGAGAATGGATATAAGTTTTTTTATTCCATCTCCTATAACATTTGGTTGTTCATGGGGACAATCATTTCATTGCCCATCGCATTCAACATTAACATAGTTTCATCGGGTTCCAGCCATTGGCTAAAAACAAGAAGCATAGTGTGAGCAACACTAATCATAATAGGAAAACCACATAATCAAGAATAAAATTTTAATTTAGGACACTTTAGGTTTTATCCAAGGTTATTCATGGACATTTCAAAAAACACTTGGATTATATCCTATACTTAGACATATACTTAGGGTTCTTACTAAGGCTTTCTCATCCTAGTTTCCAATAGTTAACTATAACTTTCCTCTGATACCAAATATAGAGACCCATACATTACATACATTGATATTACATTATAACTCAAGTATATTCATTACTACATATATCAAATCCATGATATGATCATATATGTAGTGTATCATTAGAAACAGGGAAACATAAAGAACTGGTTCATTAACCATCTATATTATCTCCTATTTATTTCATCATAACTAGACTTCATTTTGACATATCATACTTAATACCCTTCTTCTTGACCTGAGGAAAAGAAACATATGAAAGGGTGATCTGAATTTCTCAGTAAGGGTAAATAAAAGAGATATCAATTATATCATTTTCATAACAACCTAACATTTGAAAATCATATTCCTTATATAAAATATCGTAATATCAAGTCATGGGATAAATCATAAAATTGAAATATAATCCCAACAGTCATAACATAAGACATGAACTATTTTGGAATACACAAATAATCAGAGAAAATAATTTCATATTAGTCAAGGCTCATTTCATAGACCATCATACTAGAAAAAGTCAATTACTATACCAAGTTCACTCCTTGTTCCAACCCAGCATTACTGAACCGGTTATACATTTCATTCCAGTCATGTCTATATCATGAGATATAAATATTTACCCAATGCATTATAGGGAGATATAGGTCCCATACAACTCATAACGAAACCATTCTTACTGAAGGACCCCGGGACACCCTGAGAGGGGAGGGGTGAATCAGGGTGACCACTTTTTCTTTTAATGTGATGGATCTTGTTCCCACGTTGGTAGGAACTTGTTGAACCTGTATGAAGATTATGATCAGAAAGAAGACATTCACAAGCACAGAGAAGACACGACCATTTTTACTTGGTTCACCACTAAGGGCTACGTCCAAGGAGCATACGCCGACAGGTTGTCGGTCGTACCAAAATCCACTATGCTTCACTAGCTTTAGATTACAAAAGTTCGGGTACAGTCGCTCTGTCCCAGGATCACTGCCTTTACAAAGGTTCAGGGATAGCTCACTACTTCCCTCGGGTCACTCCCGTTGACTCCCCCTGGATCATTGCCGTTGGTGAAGTCCCAATCAGTTTATAGACGTGAGGGTCTCTTCTTCATTTGCATAAGAGTGCATCCTTTGTTGTATATAAATGCTCTATTGAAGTCTGATTCTCACCAGAAGAAGAATATCACTTTTCCTCGAATGTACCGAGTAGTCTCTCGGCTTTCGTGCAGCTCCAAACACGCCGATGGGCTTCAGCAGAACCAGGCGCACTTCTCCAAGACAGTCGCGCAAGTCCCACTACGGCGTGCAAGTACAAACTGGCGCGCAAGTGTCATCAACACACATGCGCGACTCTTCCTTCCCCAACTACAAACTTGCGCGGTCCACTTCTTTTCTCTTCCAAACCACCTTGGGCGCACAGCCAAAAACCGGCGCGCAAGCTATACTTGCACGACAAAACAACCACCTGCGCGACGAGAGCTCGAACAAACTCTCGGACTTGAACTCTGTTGGAAATGAGGAGGGGTGGTCCAATATTTATAGGCAAACTGGACCCCCTGCGCGGCGGCGCGCAAGTCCTCGACGGCGCGCAAGTCTTGTCTTCAATAAACTCTATCGCGCAACTCACTTGCGCGACCCAACCAACACTTGCGCGACCTTCTTTCCTTAGCCAAATTTTGATGTTCTGATCCTCAAAAACATATGGCGCGCAAGTCTTTTATCCTCCAAGAGCACGGCGCGCAAGTACCTTTGCCAAAAACACTTTACTCTATTGGCCGATTTTTAGGCCCAAAAATTTGGCAAACACTGGGAAACAACACCACCTTCACTACTGTTTTCTGCTTGAACGGTATGATCTCTTTGTTGGTACACACCCTGAACTTCCACTGAGGATTGACAACAAACACAAACCATACACCAAATCATGCTTTGAAGAACCTGGTTCCAACACTTACATGTTCTACAAAAACATAAAAAACATCCACTATAACATGACCCATTAAATAAATTGGGTTTCTTAAACATCATTACATCACAACATAATACATAAATAGATTTCATAAAAATTATTCCAACATATTTATAACAAAATTAATGTAATAATAGGGATTGAAACGTAAAACTATGTAATATTAGATGGAAAATAATTTTTACAAACACTTGGGCTTCATTCCTGAGGAAAATAAACTTTCTTCTTTAAATTTTTTTCCTTCCTCAAAATAACACACAATTATAGAAGAAATAAGTTTATGTGAAAATAAACTTTTAATCATGTAGTAGGAGAATCAAGGAAATAAATCATTATGAAATCATAAAAACCTGTTCATGTCATACAAGTTAAAAAAACATTCTTCTCATACATTTGCTGAAAAAGTCCAAAAGTACCTCATACTGAAAACAACAAAATATTCCATTCATACCATTTAGTAAAAATTCACCAATGGGTAAAATTTACATTAAAATTTTATTTAAGTATATAAATAATATTTTGAAATAAATATTTAGGAAACATTGACATGGATGATAAGTAACCCGCAATAAATACTTACGAAATAAAAAATCTCTAATAAAAATGATATTTTAAAATTTATCCCATACCTTAGGCATGATATGCCTCGTATGTATCCAAACCTCCTATATAATGATTTTCACAATGTTAATGATTTATTATAGAATCATAATAATTTTTATGATAAAATTTATGATCATATTTTTATCCTTTTTTTAGTAACATTTCATTGACATATGGTATTCAGGTATTAATTGATTTATATTCTTATGCAGGTTTTGTTAGATAAGTTCTTATTCCTATTTTTAGGTTATAGTCATATAATTTAAAACATGGTATTATTATAATATATATCATATTAATTCATTCAATGCATTTATATAATCATTATTTAATGAATATTATGGTGAACTAATCACACCGCACTGTGGAGATGGTAAGTCGTACGTACACATGAGCGACGATATCGTTCCTATAATTTTTGAATGGTATTGAGGTGGATGGTGTATAATATATCATAATTAGTATCATGTTATAATAATAATATATTGTTATTATTTGCACCATTATACCTATCCATGTAAGGTGGGGGTGAAAAACAGATTAACCACGGCGTGGAGATGGTAAGTCGTAAGTACGCACGTGTGGTGATTTCAATTTTCATAGGATGGATATAAGGTGAAATTGGGTTGTTTCATATTTATAATAAAATATCCATATATGAGTGATATATATTTTATTACTTTATAATGAAACAAATAATGAATAGGAAGTATAAGAGGAATGAAATTTGAATGAATCAGTAGAAGAGATTACGTCTTCCTCAACATGCCTCCTTTAAATTCCATCTTAGGGCACTAGAGATGGTATTTGAAGAAGAACATAACCAATATATTTAAAATAGAGAATTTTATAAGGAAAATGGCAAGGGGTTTCCAATATTGAAGGCTCAAAATGAAGTGAATAGGCGAGGGATGAGGTTACCTTTTATAATTAAGGCGAGGGTCATTTTTGGAAACCTCAAAAATATTAATTTTTAATAAAATAAAAACCCACCTAAAAACCTCAAAAATGACTCAATTTTAATGATTTGATGAAATATGGTTTTAATATCATCTATTAATAAATCTTAGACACGTGTTTAGGTAAATTTATGCATTATATTTTTAATTAACCCATCGTTATTCTATTTAATTTTAATTGCGGTAGTAACATTATAAATATATAATTGTTATAAATATTTACTTATATGGTATTAATTGACCATTAATGGATATCTAATGACCATTTATAACTTATAATTATAAATTTTTAATTTTTAAATATTTTCATGATTTTTAATGTATTTAATAATATTTTATTTTTACAAAATGTCAATAGTGTCAATTTTGACACTATTCATTTAATTGACATTAAATAAAATTAACACAAAATATAAATTCAAACCCAAATATTTAATACACTACTAACATGTCATAGTCCCTCAAAAAAAATTTAGATCACATTAATTATTTTATATGGTATTTGTTTAATATTTTTAAAACCATTTTTTTGATATTTCTATTTATAAAATAATTTCTACATCACTATGGTGTCATCATTAAGGGTAATTATTTAATATATAAAAAATTTAAATAAATTTCTATTATGTATTTAATTTTTTTAGATTTCCAAATTCTATCTATAATCGATATTATCTCCTAGTTATCCTTATATTAAAATTAATATACTTATATGAAATGAGATTGTAACATTTTGTCACATTCATCAGTTTTTATTACATTCATTCCATATTCAGAGGTATGTGTCCATAAAGTGATTCCATTTCGAAAAAAAGTTTATAAGGGTCTAATTTAGTCATACAATGATATTTTTATATTTTTTAAGGTAATATTATAATATTATTTTACCCTTAATTATCTGATTTACCTTTCACCATGGTAATAAAAATAATTACCAAAGTTACTATTCATAATGCCCAAAAATAAAAGTAGTATATTAACATAATTTGGACCTACTGATTCCAAATATGGAATCCATTTTTAAATTTTCAACATATATTTTGTAGTGATTAATTTAAAATCCAACCCATTGTCAGAATGAGAGAACAGTTTTTTAAAAGATAAAACCATACAAAAGATTTAATTTTTTTTACATATGAATTCAATTTAAAATTAATCTCAATGACCTTTATTATATTAAATATTAAAAATATATTATATTTATACTTTTAAACCATTCAACAATATAATTTAACCCTATAAATTATTTAAATGAAGAAAAGTTATTTTCAATTAAATTTTATTGTATTTTTACCATTCATCAAAACATGAAAGTTATCAGAAAAATACTAGAAATTTATCCAAAGTAAATTTTTATTCCCCACATCAAAATAAAATGTTTATGTTTTCAAATAAAAATTATTAATGTGTAAAAATAATAATTTAAAATGGATTCTCTATTCAAAGGTGTAGAATTAACCTTTTAAAAATATATGTTTATACATCAAGTAATGTTTTATTCATACCCTATTACTAAAATATCCATTGGATGAATATAGAAAATATTTTATTAATTATATAACACTTATATATCTCATTAATTTCATTACCAAAAATAATTCAATAAAAAATATAAATATCTAATTGATTTATATTTTTCATAAATAATTCACTATTTGGATTTAATGACCAAGTTGTAGACATAACACTCAGATATCCTTCCCAAGAATGACTTAAAAATGTTATTCATAGTGCGATGATGTGTGGTGAAAACATTTTTTAATCAAAAGGGCATGACCTGATAGCAAAATATCCATTGAGGCACTCTGAAGGAAGGGGATTCTTCATCCCCAGTGGACATCTTGACCTGATTGTACCCCAAGAACCCATCCATCAAGGGAAGGGCATGGGATCCAGTTGTTGCATTGATCACAAGTTCTATGGTTGGAAATGAGATTTCATCTTTTGTTCAATACCAGTTAAGGTCTCTGAATTCAATGTAAAACTTAATCTTCCCGTTCTTCTTCTTGATAGGGATGATGATGGAAAGCCACATTGGGAACTACTCTTCTTTGAGGAAATTAGATTTGATCAATTTGTCATATTTCATCTCAGCATTAGTTTCATGATATGGGTGCATTCTCCTGGATACCTTATTAAAACCTTGATGCTCATCAGGAAGTTTGAGATGGTGCATAGCCATATCTGGATTGAGTTCGTGAATATATATAATTCTAAGCGAACACATATTGGTGCTTCTTCAAAAATGAAATGTACATCTATTTCTCTACAAGGGGAATGGAAGCACTAATCAGAGTAGGTCGTGGGTATTCTTTTCTTACCATATTTATCTTCTTGAGCCCATATAGGGTGGTGGAGACACCTTCCATGAATAATGGAGGGGCATTCCAGTAACATCTGAATGTTTTTACGAAATATTTTCTTTAAATAATTTTTATTATTCAGTAACTTGGTTTTCATGACATCATGTGTTTAAATGAACCGTGAGATGCCATTATTAAATTACCATTATAGTCTATCCATTAGGATAGTAGGAATAATTATAACTAGATAAGAACAAAGATATTTTAGCGATATCACCCCCATAAATCTCAAAGTACTAAGGGAACTCCAAGTAAACCTCACTTATATTCGGTGATTCATGGACAACATGGAAAAAAACAATCCCCCCATCACTAGGCTATTGAGGAAGGGAGACTTATATAAATGGGATGATTATTGCAAGAAATCCTTCAAGTGTATCAAGCAATACATGATGCACCCACCAGTTATGATGCCTATGGTGGAAGGGAGGACACTCATCTTATTTGTGGCCACCATGGAACACTCATCAGGCTCCCTCCTCACATAGAAAAATGATGCAAGAAGCGAATATAGTCTCTAATACCTTATTCAGACCGTTTTAGGTATCAAGAAATGATATTATAATACTGAAAAGAAATTCCTTGCACTCATCTTTAGAGTGAAAAATCTAAATCACTACTTGCAGAAGTATGAACTACATCTGGTATCACTTATTGGCATTCTTAAGTACATCCTTAGAAGCCCATTGTTGATTGGGTGCCTAACTCGATGTGTTGTAATTCTATGAGAATGTGAAATTCAATTCATATCATAGAAGTCAGTGAAAGGATAATCCCTAACTGATTTCCACACAACACATCCTACCCCAAAAAATACACCAGAAAACAACAAGATCCCTGATGAAGAGGTCTTCTATACCCATGACGTCCCTCAGACATAGGATATGTACATTCATATCACCTCTTGGAGTCTTGTTAGAAAAATAATGTAAAACCTAAAGCTTAATAGGCTTGGTCTAGGGATTGTGTTTTTCTCTATAGACAAAGTATTTTTTCCATACTCTTACCCACTGTTTGTATGCAGCACAAATAATGAGGCTAAGTACCAAGCACTCATCACCCGATTTAAACTAGCTATATAGTCACACATAGCCTACTTGAATATCAAAGGGGACTTGCAACAAGTGATAAATTAGATCATTGAGTAATATTCTATTAAATAGGAATAGATTCCCCCCTCACTGGCTACGTTAGGGGAATGATGGAAGGATTCCCCGTAGAGACCACTTTTCATTATATTCCCCTATCACAGAATGCTCGTGCTGACGCACTGGCTAACAGAACTGTCATCCTCGCCGACCCTGATTAGAAAGAAGCAACCTTCCATATCACACATCATAGAATGACCTCATTAATTGTCATATTTGATATTGAAGAAATCAATTAGGTAAACAATACCGTAGAGTGTGATGAACCAATGACCACCCCTAGATGGATGGGGGCCTATAATCGGTTATCTACAAGATGGGAATCTCTCGATGAATCATGCATTAAAGGAAAACATTTGGAACCAAGTAGCAAAATTCATTCTGCAGAATAGTCTTAACGAGAAAAAATTAATCTAAAATGTGGAATTTATGGAATTATTCTCCAGTGCATAGTAGAAGGAGAAGTTCACACCATAATGGAAGAAGTGTATATAGGTTCCTACAGAGCCTATCAATCTGGAACTAGGCTATCGCACAAGATTAGGAGGTTGGGAAACTACTAGAAAACAGTGATACATGACTACGTGGAATTCACCATGAAATGTCATATGTGACAGATTCATGAAAACATCATCCATCAACTGCCAGAGTTTCTCCATACAACTAAATATTATTAGAAATTTTCTGTTTGGGGGATATATGTTGTGGATCCATATCCCACACCCATAACTAAGCATTTTGAGTACATCCTTACTGCTACCGACTTCTTTTCCATGTGGTCCAATGCGATACCCCTCAAGGAATTTGGGATGAAGAATATCATCTTCTTCGTGAGGTCCCATATCTGCATGAGGTTCGGAGTCCCTCACACAATATTAAAGGAAAAATACAACAACTTATGTTCCATGGAGTTGGATAATCTTTACCAAGAGTACAACATCAAGTCCAATAACTCATCCCTCTATCATGTAGTTACCAATGAAAAAAATACAATCCTTCAATTAGACTCTGTCAAATATACTCTAGAATATGGTGGACAAGGATATGAATTATGGGCTGGATAAAATCCTCCCTGCTTTACGGGCCTACCATACCACCACACATACAACTATGAAAGAAATTCCAAAATCATTGTTGTACAAGACCGAGGCTATATTACCCATAGAGGTCCAACTACCCTTAATTCGAATAGCCATTTCTAGAAAACTCTCAGATGGAGAACAATATGAAAAGAGAATGAATGAGTTGGAATGCCTTCAGGAGAAGGGTCTGCACACACTGCACAACCTTGAGATTGACTAGAATTAGATTCCACAAGCCATAAATAAGAAGGTTCACCTCTATTTATTTCTACAAGGTGTTCTAGTGTTTTCTCTGAGAACCCAAATGATATTGGGAAATAAACCCCCCAAATTGGATCCCAAATGGGAAGGTCCATACATTTCTCATAAGGTATTTCATAATCTATCCAACTCATTGGACACAATGGTTGGGGAGTGTGTCACACCACCCACCGATGAAATATTTCTCAATAAATACTTTGTGTTGCATAAAACAGTAGGGAATGCACATCAATGTAGGTCCCATCATTCGTCTAAGGTACGTGATGTTAAACAACAAATGTTCATCTTGGTATTATGACATTAAACTGCGTGACATCATTCATCCTAACCACATGGCGTTAAACTATATGGAGTCCATCCTTACTGAAAGACACTAAACAACATTGTTTCTTAATAGCTACATGTGTATTGATTCCTATCATCATTGGATACACAGTGGAACTCAGACTAGTATTTATGGGTCTAGCCATAGGATTATTTTACTCTCACAAGAGGTGATCCAGTGTCCTTACTGATCGACATTAAACAACACTGACCCAGGACATCCCCCTCCATGATGGGCAACCCAATGTCTTACAAGCTTTGACATAAAATTTAATGGATCCATGATATTCATCCCCATTCACGTTGAGTCACCTACGTCCTTTCTGCATGAAATTTAACTACACGGTTCTTCTAGAACTACATATGTCTTGATTCTCATTTTCAAATGGGTTACGTAGGGGCACCTCAATCTTGTATCGTAGTCCATCCACTGCATGATGCAAAATATCCCCATCCTGAATGGGGCCCTTATCACTCCTTGTTTTTCACACTGAGCATGGATCATGTGGGATTAGGATTATGGAAAATACATCCCTACATGAACAAGGCGTATCGGCCACGACATTCATCAGTCTTCACCACAAGATGCTAAATTGCATAGCTATCAAGAACTACATGTGGTTTCTTTCACATTTTTAAGAGATAAGTAGTGAAACCCAGTCTCTGTCCTTGGGATTGTACACAAAATCTCCATTTAATCACATCAGTAGTCCTTTGACCTCGCTGCATGACGTTAAACTACATAAAATTTTCAAACCTATGTGTGGTTTGATTCTCATTCCCATAAGATGTGTAGTGACACTCAGACATACACCCTTGGGACCAACCTCAATGTTCCCATTAATTCCTGATGTCTCACCCTTATTACTTCCACATTAAATTAAACTACATGGAACATCAAAAACTACATGTAGCTTGATTCCTATAATCACATGATACATAGTGAATCTTGGATCACTAATCCTGAGTCCAGTTGCAACCATCAATGGAAATAATGACCACCACCTCGTATGAGTTAGAACTACATTAAATATTTCCCATTTCAGAACTAAGTGGGTCATGATTCTAATCCTCATGAGATATGTAGTGATTCCTTGTATCCATCTTAAGGACAAGACATAACATTACCACTTTTCACAATGGTTTGCATCAGTCCTCACTGAAAAACGCTAAAATAGAAAGCTTTCCAGAACTACGTGTGGAATGATTGTCATCCAGATGTGACACATAGTGACAACAAGTATCCATCTTTGGGACCACCTGAAACATTCCCACATATTAACATGATCTCCAACATCGTTATCTCATGACATTGAACTGTGTGAAAAAATGACCCTACAACAAGAAAATAAACTATGAAGACCATATCCCATTAACTGTTCATTATAAAATGATCACATGAGGCTTACCTCAGTCAACCCTAGTATAGTGTACTTCCACCATCCTTTAAGATAACCTCAATCCATATACCAGACTTCATTTTTTGAATATCTATGGTCTCCATAATCCTTTCATGGACCTTGGAAAGTATATTCAACTTCAAGGACCATATTTTTGACTATGAATACATTCCTATACCTCCTGTATATGAACTTATGGCCATAATCCAAATGTGTCACTCTAAAAAAGTATATACCAATCCTAATGAGCCTTGACACCGCTATTGCAACACTCAACACCCCGATGTGTCTGAACTACTCCATGTATGACTATCCCATATCATTACCCATGGACTAAGAGAACTCTATCCATGATTTACAACATTTAAATCCCCTGCTAAGGAAAATGTTGGAGTGATCTTGACCTAGGTTTCCAAATTAGGCTCTTGTGTCACATATCTCACATTAGTTCTATATGATTCATGACACTAAACTGCCTATGATTAGGGTAAAGCTGTACGACCATAAACTCTAGCCCATAATGGTCCAAACTGCAAGACCGTAAACTTTTAATGAAAGAGACACAAAACTTGTTAGGTCAAAAATTTTCAAAGGGTTACCAGATCAAAATTCAACTCTCCGCCAACTAAACTCTTCATATTCAGAGTTCAGGAAAAAAGTAAGGCACAACCATAAAAGGAATAAATCTCAAAGGGTCTACATTTTTTCCTTAAAAAAATGAAAGCAATTATCACTAGACACACTGGTATGAGAAAAAGGTATATAAATGTTTTTCATATCTCCTATCCACAAGATTATGTTCTCTATGTAGTGACACAACTTTTAGGGTACTCAAACCCTCCTTGGATTCTACACATTCCACAAATAACATTTCATTAGTTGGGGTGTATGGAATCTCTATAAACTTCTATGGCCCTTTGAAAGGATATACAACTTCAAAGAACATTTTCATGAATATGCATACTTTCCCATGACTCCTAAATATTTTCCTATGGCTATCAACAAAATTTTTCACTCTAAAAATAGACTTTCCAATTCATGTGATCCCTGAAATCATCAAGAAATTACTCAACACCGTCGTGTGTCTGAACCACTCCATATATGACTGTACCTTATCTTTCTCCTGAGTCTAGCACTGTGGATCATGATTTATAATCCACACAAAAAAAAATCCAAGAAGAATTGATATCCTCATTTTTGCGTCCCTGGGTTTCATACCCTTTCTCAAGGACAGACTGTAACACATTGTTTTCTAACCATTGATGGCCTACTATTCATGATTTGAAGAACCTCAGATACATACATATGGATTCACTATGGAGATCCTAGTCTTTTCCATTGGAATTATAGTTAACCTATAGTATTTTCCTTAGAGTAAGTGGTCCAGTATCAGGATTAAGAAAATATTCATGAATATATCTTAAATATATAAGAGAGTCCCTGAGAAGGTAATAATTCCCCCCAAAAGGGTGCGATGCGCCCGAAATCACATCCTATCAACCAATGTGAGTCCCCAAGATTAAATGGGCTAGAAAACCCAGATGAATTCCATTCTTTTAAAAGTAGGTCTATACCCAGTAATGGATGAGGAAACCGTTGGGAGTTTCTAGGGAAGATGAAACAGATGGTAAACCTGATGCGTGTGACTGAGAGAAGCCATAAAAAATCCCTCAATCGAACCATCAAGGAGATCCGATCCCACGTCTGCATTGAATCCCATCAAAATATACCTTTATGAATCTCCTCTTACATCTAATGGGAAATGAAATCGTCATTCATGTGTATGGTGGACTACTGCTTCATGAACCGATGCAATTCATTTTCCATCACCACCTCTCATAAATGGTTGTAATGATGGATTTAATGTATATATATATATATGAAATCAATGAAAAAATTCACAATATTTATAGATAATATATTATCTATTTTCAAACTTTTCTCTCCATTGAAAAAATGATAACATCATTTGTGCGTACCCGTGGATTACCACATCAATGAAGTGATATGAATTGTTTTTCATCGCCACATCACATGAATGGTATATATATATGTATTTAAAGATATTATATTATATTTTTGATATAATAATAATTATTTAAAGATAAAAAGATACTTAATTATTCCCCTTATGCTTTTTGAAAAATGAAAACATTACTATGCTTACGTTTGACCTATCGTCTCTATGATGGTAACACAGTTCAGTTTTCTTAACCATCATTCAAGGTTGTTTTTAATTTATATTTTAAATATAAAAAATATTAAATATTTCATGATTATTATTATTTATATGATGAAATAATGACCTCTTTGACCATATTCAACTTACAAAATCCTATTGGGATGTATGAGCTGAATATTATCAAGATATCCAATGCGAACTTAATTTATTAAGCAATTATATATAAGAAAGTAATAAATAAAATAAAGTAATAATAAACATGAAAAAGCTTATTAAGAATTAAAATTAATTTTTTTTTATTCCATAAGATTAAGAATGAATGTGATTATTTAGACTACAAGTAAAGGAAATTTTAACTCACAATATCATTTTAATATTTTAAAGAATTATTTTATTAATAACTATATTCCATGTCCATATATCTAAAAATTATCATCTAGATGTATTTATATTTACATAAAATTATTATAAAAAATATTTTGTGACTATTTTTAATTTTTTAATGTTTTTCAAATGGAATTTTTTTAGTTATTTTATACAAAATTATTTGAATTACATTACTAAAAGGAAAAATAATATTGTTCTATTTAAATATATAAAAAGTTGAAAATATTTCCCACCACCACAAATATAATTTTTTATTTAGATTTTTTTATAATAATCAATGTTTTCATCAAATAAAACCCCTATTTCCCTCTATTTTAGGTATTTTAGTATGGAAAAAGGTTTTTAAAAGAAAAGGATATTTCAATATCTGAATTTTGTTTCATATGGGTCAAAAGGATGTTTTCAAGGTTTTTAGAATGAAATATTCCATTATTAATTTTTTTATGATATGGTACATGATAATTATAGATAATGATGGGTGATCCTGATACAACATATACTATGGGTGATAATGATACAATTTTTATGGTGTGTAAGCCCGATAAAGCTTATACAATATTTGAGCCCAATATATCTCTCTAATATGATGGGTAATGTTCATAGTCTTCATAGGAATGAAGGAGGTAGTTAAACAGGGAGGTTTAACCTATGTATTTAACTCAACTCTGGTTACTTCTATCACAGGTTATGAATATAATACTTAATGTTGACATAAAGGGATTTTATTTTCATACAATGGGGTTTAAAGGTTTTCATTGAGATAAACTGTATGTGTTTTATGTGGATATAATTTATTTCATTTTCTCAAAGAATATTGTTGACTAGGTAAATCTTTTATGGGTTTTCATGATTTTTACTAGACTAACAATTTTATTTCTTTTATTTCCTTTACTAAACGTTTTTCTCATCCCATAATTTAAATTATTTTCATAGGGTTTAAGGATGAGTAAAATCAAAGAATAATTCATGTTAAATGTCAGGGAGAATTGATATGAAAAAATGTGTTTCATTTAAAAAGATTTGTATTGTGAAAAAAGGACACTAAGTTGATGTGTCCAATTTGTAATGCATATATTTTTTACGTATGATTTATAACCTAATTATTTAAAACTCTAAACCAAAATAATTTTTTGTAATTAAAGAATGTGAATTATAGTCTAAATACACTAGAATATGTAATGATTATTGTCAGGTCCTTATACATTTAGAATCTGAAACCTATTTAATGTTCATAAGAGTTTTTCGGATGGATTTGGTTAGATTTTAGTCTAACTAATGTACCTGTGGTGTGAGGAAAAGTGGGGTGACAAGGAGATCATTTTATAATTTATAGAATATAAATTTTTGTAATAAGAGGTACAATATTCATGAAAAGTGGCTCAAAAGGTGGACAATAATATAGAGGGTATTTTTTATGGTTGATAAACTACTCAACTATAATTATTAAGACATGTTTTTAACATTTTTTAGGTCTTCTACCCCTTATATTGAACCCTTTTACAATTTTTAATGTTACCATGGTAACTAATGTTTACCTAAGTAATTTATTTTTTCGTAATAATAAAATATACATTATTACATAACTTGGAAAATATAATTCCAAATACCAGATCCATTTTTTATGATAATTTATAATAGTGTTAAAAATTAATTCTAAAATAATAAATGTATATATTATTATTTATTTTAGAAAATATAACTTAAATTTCAAGATATCAAATATAGGGTTTTAAATTAAATTTATTATTTTAAAATGTATAATTTTAATTATAAAATAAATATTTATTAAAATTTTTTTCATAAATATTATTTCATGATTATATCCTAATGATTTTATAAAAGTCACGGTTTATGTAAAAATAATATTTTTCACTTCTCACCTAAAAACAAATCTTTTAAAAAAATATAAAAAATTCTTACTAATCTAATATTTTTATTTTGAATGCAAAAATGATGTTTATTTATAGAAATTCAAAATTTTAAATTTAGAAATTTTAACATTAAATTGAAATAGAAAATATAATTAAAATATATTAATAAAAATTATTTTTCAAATATAAACTATTATTATTCTTATTTTCATTCAAAATATAATTATATTAGTTATAATTTAGTATTAATAGTAAAAATTTATTTTTCCAAATTTAACAATATAATTCTTATATACATGAAATGTGTATTTATTTAACATAAAAAATAATTTTTGGGAAATATATATATGTTTATCCATGAAATGATCTTGTTAGTTGGTCAGATATACCCATTAAATTTAATTAGCATATTAGTATTAAATGTGACCTTTATTTTTGATAATAAATATATCTCATAATGATGTTTCCACTATTTATACCCACCAATTCAATTACTACTTTAAAATTGTTAAATGAGTCATTGATTTTCTTTGGTTCAGTATTGCATGCTAAATGAGTTATTTAGAACAATTTTTATTTAAAGGAGTAATATTGACTAAAATATAAGGTCATTACATAATACCCATTAAAATAATTTCATCAATGAAATTTCATTTATAGGATGATGATGTGAGGATAATTCTGTCTCATTACAACTTTAGTTTCCCACATAGCTTCCTTAAACTTATCACTCCACCATAAAATTTTGGCTAAATAGGTAGTATTGTTAAAAAACATTACATATTAAATAAGGGATATCCACTAGTTATTCTCAACAAAAGATATCATGTTCTAGTTTCACAACTTATTAGTTTAGTATATGAGATGGTTTTTGTATGTAATTCCTCAAAAGTGATACATGGAATATATATTTCACTTAGGAGTGGTCTAAGGTGAGTTAAAATAGATAAGATAAAACCCCAAAATGTTCAATGGATATCGATGGTATTAATATATCTGTGGATAAACTTCTATTTCATACTAAATTTCATAACACACATCGATGGAGATATCTAAAGGAACACCTTGTAGGAAACTATAAACTTCAGATCTCATCAAATATTGACTACATAATCCTTCATCTGATGTTGTGATAACTTCATATTTCATTGAATGGTTTGAAAATTCTCAATAATTTCTAATATAATATCAGGTCCTAGAGCTTCCTCTATCAAGCTTCATCCCAACATTTTGGAGTCATGCATCTCTTCCAATATAAATCACCACACAGTGGCATCATAATGCTAGAATAAAAACTATTGTTATATATAAACGTTACTAGTTGTAGGTTTTAATACTAACAACCCTATAAATCCATTTAATATGATTTCAACATATAATCAAGTGTTTAAATGGTCCTTTCAGACTTCCCATATGTCTAAGGGTGATATTTTGTGGTAAATATGAACTCTTCCTCCAATGCTTAAGAAAGATTTCTACAAAACATCAATGTAATCCTTAGATCTTGATCCGATAAAATGAGGAGTTGTACTCTATTAATCCTTACCACATACCTTATATATATCTTATAGAGTTGATCAAGTGAGAAATATTCTTTAATGGAAATTAAATTTTTTAACTTCCAAGGCGATTGACTACTACCCAAATGACATTATGGCCTTTATGTGTCCTAAGGAGTCCTATGATAAAATACATAGTGATATTTTAAAATATCCATAAGTGTTTGGTTAATAGTTTCCTCATACCCTTATACTTTTTTATTCATCATTAAGTTACTAGAATACAATGAATCAGGATAAAAATTGTAAAATATCTCTCTCCATGTTATCCCACTAGAATATTGTATTTTAAACCTTTATACATCTCCATGATTCATGGATGAATAAGGAATGATGAGGTATTCCCATCATAAAAATGATCCCTATTTAGTTCTAGTTTTTATGGGACACATATCTTGGTTCAAAATCATATAACTCCATATTTATCAAATTCGAACTCCGATATATTCTCTCCCATTTTTTGAAACTCCATATCATCTTTTAGAGCGTATTCAATATTCTCGTTGATGGAATTTTGAGAATTAATTTTGGAAATATAGGACTTATCGCCTCTAAATATTACTCGAATATTAATACATTTCAAATCCATGAGTATTGAATATTTCTAAACCCTCCTCACGAATATGGTAGTATGATTTTTTCTCTATAGTGCAACAAAAAACTTATTTTACGTCACAAAGGTGACAATGTACTAAGAAGTGAGAGTCTTTGATCAATTCTATCCAACGACTTTGGAACATTATTAAATCCTTGTTTTTGAATATATATTTCAATACCTTTTGATTAGGATATAAATCACACCTTTCCCCATAGAGATAATTCGACAAAAACATTAATGAAAATATCACGACCACTGGCTCTAAATAATGAATGTGGTAATTTTTATAATAAATTTTTAATTCAAATGTGGTATATAGAATTAATTTATCATTCATTATGAGGATGAATCCTAGGACCTACATCAAATCATAAATATACATTAATAAACCTTTCTTATTGTAGGGTAATATAAGTACATGTATAGTAACCAAATTCCCATTTTATTCCTTGAATATTTTATCACATTACATTATCATGAAAAAATTCACTCCTTTTCATTTTAACATGGTCAAAATATTTGAAATCCATGAGAAATTTCTCAAAAATCATTGATATTATCTATATAACCCGATTAAACTATATATCTTAGTTATTATGGTTGGTCTGTTCCATTGTTAAATAACATATATATTTTAAATTTATACAGATATTCCCTTACTTTAGTTTACATAAACGAAGAATTATAATTTCTTAAATAAGAATTCAAACTTGATAAAATTTTCACACATTTTGTCTTTTCATAATGTCTTTAAAAGAATCAAAAAATGATCTTCATGATCTTCCTTTTTATTGGAATATATATGAATTTTTTCTATTAGGACTACTAAAAATTGATCAATGTATACTCTAAAGACACTATTAAATTAAAACATAAATAAAATGCGAGAATTTATAAGTACAAATGGTATCACTGCAAATTCAGAGTGTTCAAACCTCACATGGAATGTTGCTTAAATAATATATTACATTTTCACCCTTAAATAATGATATATAGATTCAAGGTTAATCATTGAGAATTTTTGAGATACAATGAGTTGGAAAAACAAATAATTGATATGTGGTATAAAATACGTGTTCTTGATTGTTATTTGATTAAGATCATTATAATCAATAAAAATATGCACTGATTCTTCCTTCTTTTTGATAAAGAGAATTTGTGCACCCCATGGTGTAGAACAAGCCCCCATAAAGACATTATCTAGATTATCTTATAGATTCTTATTTAATTATTTAAATTAAATGGATTCCTTTCATTATGGACTATTTTAGAAAGGAATGGATCATAGTATGAGTTCAATTGAAAAACCAACCTCACACACTAGGGGAATACCAGGTAATTTATCTTGAGATACGTCAGTATATTCCCATACAGTAGGAAAGATATCAATTCTGACTTTCCCCCAATAATTTATTCAAGAAAATATTTGTTGTTATGTATCAAGATCCATGTTATATAATTTACATCCAAAGAGATATCATGATATTTATGAAATTTATATTTGATAATAAGATGATTCAAAATATGAAATTAGATTTCCTTATCTCAAAAATTGATATATTATTTATGTAAGGAATGCCAATATATTACCAATATTATATCAAATTCAACCATAAAAAAAGAACTAGATACACAAGAATTTTATTTTAAAAAATTTTGATTGAAGAAGTGTTATATATCATAGAAATGATCATCATTCGAGTAGGTTTTTTCACAGATAGTTCAATATCCAATGCTAGTGGTGGTGAATCAAAATTCGTAGAAAACATGTATGATATAAAATATTGTGAATAAAAAGAATCAAATCAGTAATTTATAGATATGTAGAGGAGATTAACTATAGATTTCATCAATTTATCATGATCCACCTTAGTGGTATTGAATCCATATTTTCTTCCTTGTTATCTTACTTAATGATGTTTCTCATGCCTATTATATTCATTTTATCTCAGGTTATAGAATTTATTAAAATAATTCCCAAACTCCTTGAATTTGAAGCATTGAATTATGGGTGGTGCATTATTTGTAGACATATTATATTACATTTAATTTTCCATCTTCTCCATTACACTTTAGTAGTATCAAGCATGATAGAAAAACCTTATATATAGAAAAAGTATTCTACTAATTTTAGGTCATTACCCAAGTGATTCCTCCAAAAATTTAGACATATAGGTAGTTGGACTCTTTTCCCCCAAGTAAATTATTATAAAATATTCCATAATACTAATATTTCATTTATTTATCTCTTTAATAATGATATTACTCAATTTTAACATCCCCCTTTATCATACATCCCAAATATTATTCATAGTTTGGAATGTCTCTTATGACTAATTCCTTTCTAAGACTTAGCTTTAAGAAACGAAATAAATAATTGATTTTGCTATAAATATCAGTGATAAAGCCTGAGGTAAAAAATTTTAGCGTCATGAATTTTTTTTAATAAGATCCAATGGATTTATACACCTTTTTTATTCAATGAATAATCTATCCATCTTGGTTCAATGAGATTTAGAGAAAGATATGGTGAATAATACTTTCTTGAACTCCTCTAATTCTATAGAGTCTACTTGTTACTTTTTAATTGTATTCTAAATAAGAGTACTCTATTTTGAAAAAGAAATAATTTGGTAAAAATTTATTTAATAAATCATTTTAGAATATTAAAAACAATAATTAAATAGTTTTCAGGAAAATATGGGCATGGAAGAAAAATATTCTCGATCAAGTTAAAATAAAGCCAACTTTCATTAAAAACATTATTTTGATATCCTGAGTACTTAATGAGAGTAAAATTAAAGGGAAAATTTTAATTCATATAAATTATTATATGAGAATAAAATATATTGGTTTTAAGATAGAAATGTCAAAAAATCCCTCCATCAAATACTTAAACATAATCAATTCTAAATAATGATGTGATAGGGAAATTAAACCTCCCCTCATGTCTGGATTCCATTGTATGAGTTAAATAATCATGTATGATAAATATATATTAAAAATAAAATTAACACATAACCATAATGATATATTTAATAGGATATATGTTTCACTAATAACCTACTATAACCAGATTATTTATAATTATTTAATAAAATCACTGTTCCAGTTGATAACTGCTCCATCTTTCATGTGTTTTTTGGTGTGGTAGATTTGATCCATGTAATTTGAACATGGTAAAATCATATATATAATTATAATAATGATAAAAATATCATATATATTCAATATATAAATATTTATAATCTTCCATAAAAAATAGATATTGAAAAATGAGTTACACTATTCCTGGAGATGATAAGTCGTACGTACACCTGAGTGTTGTTTACACTTTTTGATGGATGTAATAAAAGAAAGAAAAATAATAATTATCCTTTATAAAATTATTATTATATAATATATGTAATATATAATTATTAAATCAAACGTTATTATGATCCATTTATATCAAAAATGAAAAAATGGATCACATCACTTCATTGAGGTGGTAGTCCATATCATTACATGTACGACATTATCATTGTACAACATATCGGAAGTAAAGAAGGTAGCTATGATATTATAATTTAAGAATCATAATTATGTAATATATACCATATATAAACATTAAAGGCATTATAATAACCATCCATGAAATATGGTGATGGAAAATGAATTGTATCGCTACATGGAGGCGGTTGTCCACATATATAGACGACCGATACTTTGAATTCAAATTTGATGGAAAAGAGGATGAATAATGGAGGTTAAAAAATAATAATAACATTTAATTATATAAATTAAACTTAAATAATGGTAAATAAAAATGATTTATAGGGGTTAAAATAATAATTAAAAAACTATGTGACCAGTTAAGTTGATTACTTCTTTGAATGAACCCCTTTAGATACCCTCTTAAGTACCATATGGTTGGTCTTTTGGGAGGCCTAAATCATATAGAATGTGGATAATGAGTATTATAATATAATTTTTCATGTTTTTTTCATAATATATGGATTAATGTGGTGTAATGAACATGGGTAGGGGTGTCCTTTTATTAGCGGGGGAGAGAACACACTTGTGATTTCTTAAAATATTTAAATATTATAACGTCATTAGCAACACAAATGCTTATTAATGGATAAAATATTGAGGGTGGGATAGTATTAGGTCCAAATATTTCCATAATATAGTATTAGGTTATGTACCATTAGTAAATTTATGCTTATCTCTTGGTTTTACACCCATTAAAACGGTTTTAACCTTAACTGTTGTGACAAATTTTTATTGCTTGTATTATTTATTATAAAAAAAAAGATCGTGGAATCATTAAATAATTTTTACATAAAAATTAAAAATATTTAATTAATTTTATAAAAGTAAATACATATAATTTGACCAATTTATTTTAAAATTAAACATGAAAAATGTGATGAAAATTAGTTTTCCTGAAAAAATGTTTTCCTAAGTATAAAACATTTTTATACCAAAATCGAACAACAAACTAAATTTAATGACCATAATTGTGTTATTAATAATATAAATGAACTAATTTTAATTATAAAACATATTTAAATTAAAATTTAACATTTTAAATTTTTAAATGAAAAATAAAAGTTTCAATAAAATCAATATTTTCACTATTCATCAAAAAATAAAACGTTTCAGAAAATTCCAAAAAAATGGCAACAAGATAATTTTGATATGATTATTTAAAAAATGAACTTAAATTTTAATATAAACTTTATAAAAGTGGTATAAATTTAATATCTTGTTTTATAAAAAAGAAATAGAAACCATTTTAATGGAAAATGTATTTTTACAGTATATAATGACTTTAAAAAATTTGAGTACTTATTTGTAAATATATTTTCATTATATAAAACCATTATTATTTTTTAAATGAATTTATTTCTATTTTAACCAAAAATGTAATGGATATGATATTATGGTATACTATATTATATTTTATTTAGACTTAGGGTTATATGTATCATAAGACATTAAAAAAATTAAATTTATTGAAAGAGAAATATATCATACAATATCGAGGAATTAGAGAAGAAGTCACCATATTATATGAATGTATTATATGAAATTGAAATAAGATATTTTTTTTTCATCTTGTTAAAGTATATCTTACAAAACCACATTACTTATCTATCATATTTGACTCATAAGAAGAACTACTTATACGGTCACCACATGTCTGGTTGTTTTCCCATGACACATCAAATGGGTTTTCACATTAATATCTGGTTTCCATTTTTGGAATGGAAGAACTTTGGTGGCTGGAATGACTTAGGAGGATTACTTACATGAGTAAAAATAGAGATCTGTGGGATAATCATCATCATTTAGAAAATCCAAAAAATTACATAGGTGAAACCGAAGCCTAAAATATTAAATCAAGAGAATGAATATCCCCCCATAAAATGACCATATAATCCATCAATATGATAGTTATTCCATGTAATATAGTTCACATTATGTAAGTATCATTAATGTATGATAGGTGGATACATCTTGTGATTGTATGAGGATACCATTATGTGGCCACGTGATTCCCATACCTCATGGTCTTGTGATCACACCCTCTCGCGATCACCCCATTTTAGGGAACCATTCATCGTTTCCATTCTGTGAATGCCCACATGGGATCCTCCCTCCGCATGATATGTCCACTATCAGTGGGCCTTCAAAACTGAACCCTCCCTCCTCATATAATTAGGTTTTCCATAGGTCCCCCATGACCTTATTATTCTAGGGTAAAAACTCCAAAAAGGAAATTTGAAATCTTTTATAAAATAGCTAGAAATGCATGATAATGTTATAGAAATCATCATGAACCCATTAAATCATATATTCCCTTGATAAAATTATGCTCTAGGATGTCTCCAAAAATGGGTAAAACCCTTAAGGGGATCAAAACTGTGTATTCCTTAGAAAAATAGAATCTCAATTAGAAAGATAATGGTGAAGTTTCACTTTCTCCATGATGGATTACTTCACTATTTAATGGAATGGGTTAGATAAGGGAATAATTCATGGAGTAAGCCTTTATTCTTTACATTAGGTGACCATACATTCCCTGAAATCATATCCAACCCTACCGATCAATATGTTGGAGGATGGTAGGATATGGTTATTTATATGGTCTAATTACTAATAATTTTAATCTTTCCAATGATGATTTCATCTAATATGAATATATAATATAGATAGAAATGGTTTTGGTATTCCTATGCAGGTGTAATTCCTATATAAATCTTATTGTATAATATTCCCAATATTCTACAAATATCTTATTTATAAAAATGAGTATTACTCATGTGGGATTATAGTTTTAAGTTGGTTGTGCTAAAAACATGATTAAATGAATTATTTTTGGAATTCTCATTCATTATAATTCCAAAACTACCATCCATGGTAGTATCATATGCATAATTTCCATTTAAAATCTCTATTTTAATCTCATTCATAGAAAAAAATATCCCTACAATATGATGTAAATTTTAATAGAAAACATCCATACCACATGATGATAAACTACTTGGTATTGTGTTGCAGCATGACTTTAAACCATGATAACAGAAATAAATGGTATTTTATTCCTTCTACAATAGGATAGGTTGGATTACTTTTTGAGGTTTAAACCTAACACCACTAAAACTCATTTCTGATAATATTGTTCCCCACCTTGAGATCCATATTATATTTGAGTCCCTTTATCAATATTACCAAGCCATATTCCCTATGAGACATTTGAATATTGGGATATATTACCTCTAGAGCCTAATTTACTCCCATAAATCCATATTACATGATATGTTTATCATCTTCTAAAGGATCATATCGCGCTTTAGGTTAATCACCATATATCCTCAGAATGAAATATTCCATTTTAGGAAAATAGGGAACTAAAAGAGATATAGTTCTTATCACTAAAAATATATATAGGATGCCTCCAATAGGTCTAATCCCAATTCCCATATATCTCTATTATTTTGTAAACTACCCCAAAAGGCCATATTTCCTATATAAACTGATTTCTTTGTTGGGCAGTATCCTTGAAAATATCTGTCCCCTAGGAATTCCCTTCTTCAAGTCATATCCACCAGTAACTATAGGGAGGGTCATGTTCCCTTTAGAAATTTCATTATATTTCATCCATTGGACTATATTTTCTATGGAATTCATCTTCATTGGTCCATATACCCTTTAAATTTAAGATAAAGATAAACTATTACATAAATCCCACACAAAATCGTTACAATTCACTATTGGACTAATTGTCATTACTACATAATGTTAATCTTCCGTGATTAGTCCTTGTCACACGATCATAAATGGTACGATGTATATTGTTAAGAGGAATTGAAATACATGGTATCTTATACCCTTCAAAGGTAAATCTTGGAATCCCGTTTTATGGGCCTGATCCCAGTATTAAAAAACCAACCGACCCTTAGATGACACTAAATTCCAGAGTTCCTGATAATGAGGATTCAAAACTAAAACTACATTACACAAACAATTAAATATCATCTATAAGGGTAACCAATAATGTTAATAAAATTATTGGGTATGTTCATGAACATTTATTAAATCTGTAATATATTCTTATAGTTGGTAATAATTCCCCCTAAAAAATGTTTGTTGAGACCAACCTCCTATCATCTCTACAGACACATTTTCTAAAATTTCACTTGTAACGTCCCACAAATTATCCATATATGAAAATCAGGTATAAATTATCTTAAAATGTGAATGAGAAGTAATTACATTAGAACCAACCTGGTATATCCCCATCCATCTTGTTATGGGGGTAGGAAATCCAAGATAGTCTAAACGAATTTGGGTACCCATGAGGACTCCTCCTCCTATTCATTATTACACTAGCATTTGTTACATAGATTCATTAAATGTTGGGATTATGGAGATGTATCCTTGGGTATAATAGAGGTAATTATGATCATGGATGTTAGATTTAGTCATTCCTTGATGATTTCATACAACCTGATAACCATCTTCTTAGTTATTTTTTCATCACATTTCCTCACATATTTATACCAAACATCTTGATACTATTTTTCTTCCAATGTTTGGGTAGAGTAGAAACATGAAACATTCAAAGAGTGGTTTTACAAAATTTAAATTCCTTATATAAATAATATTATTTTGAAATTAATTCAAAATTAAACATTCATAGATATTATGCCTCAATATCTGATGGAATGTGCAGCTATCATTGGGTAAATTATTATTTTCGATAATAAGGTTGATTTGTTTTTGTTGATAAGATGTTAATATAGGATTGATAAATGTGATTACTCTTGGTTGTTTTTATGGAAACACCCTCAATTAACATGTGATGATTGTATAACTGATCTCATATTTCTCAAGACATCTTCTAATGGTATTTTGTGATGGAATAGTTTTTCCTACATATGAAGAAGTGGAGATGGATAATATTTTGATTATTTATAATGAAAAATAGTAATGAAATTTTTTTTATGTTTCTTTTTATAGATTCAAGAACAGTTAATGAATATTATGAAATTTGTGTGGGATAAAATATAGATAAACCTTTTTAGTGGAATTTTATCCCCATGTTTAAATGAGAGCTTATTAAATGGTTGGGTAAGATCAAAATTTTTAGCTAGGAAGAAAAGTGATGAAAAATGGAGGATAATCAATCATTTTAATGGTTTCACACATTGTGGGAAAAAAAGTAACAAGCTTGCATACTACATATGGGGAAACAAGCAATGGTGAGTGTTTGTGAGTTTATCTAGGAGTCGACCCTAGTTCCATGGATGAATAGGTAATTGAAATCTATGATTTATTTTTTAAATTAAGGACTAGACAAATGTAACACTCTATGAGTTTAAAAATATATATTTTCTTTTAAAATGTAATTTGTTCAGTAGCTTGATTCAGATGCAACACTGAAACAAAATGTATCAAGGAACATTAAATGACCATTAAAATATAGCTATTAAATTTGAGAGTAAACATAGAGGTAATTTAATTATTAAATATATCTAGAAATAAAAATAAACACATTTTTTAATACCAATTCATTGATAAAATTTAATTACTATTTCTAAATTACAAATACTATTATTTTTTGAATAATAATATATTTTATTAAAAAATTTCTTTTCAAGTGATATGATGTTTATTATGTCATGATTTTATAAGGTTTTAAATGGAATGTATTGATAATATATATAATAAAATATGTTAAAATACATCCGATAGTTTTTACTAGGGATTTAATAATTTTTTTTATACTTAGAAGATAAATGTTCCTTAAAATTGTATTTACGCGTTATGTGAACTTATATTAAAATTTATTTTTATCACTTTTATAATACAGATTATGTAAAATTATTTAAAAGTATTTTAATAATAATTTTAAAATTAAATAATCGATGTAAATTTTAATTTTATCCATACAATTATGTTACCAAGATAAAAATATGTTATCATAGTCAACCAATTATTTCTCAATGAAAGATAATTTTTAAATATTTTACTTTTAAATTAAGTTAATCTATTTTAAAATATATTATATAATATAATGTTTAAATATATATAAAAATAAATTAAACCTCATTTAATTATTAATCAATTTTAAATAATAATATGAACACTTAATGATTTAAAAAATATTTTTTCTAAAAAAATGTTTCCAACTCATTATACGGTTTAACAAAAAAGATGACATTCCTATATATAAATTGATTTATATTAAAAGGAGTCCAAATTAATATTTAATATGTTGATTTTCCTTGTAAGGGAAATTTTATATTTTTAGTACTAAAATTATTACCCTGTTTAAATTTTAATCAAGATTAATAAGTTGTAAAATGGGTGTTCTATTATGGCTCAAATTTTACTAAATAATTTTTAAAATTAAACCGTATATCATACCATTGATAGGATGGAATGTCATAAATACCTATCTCAACAACATTTCCCCACATTAATAACCTAACTCTCATATAAATACATGTTTACACATTACCTAACATTTATTCCCAATGATTTATCCATATTTATATATAAAAGAAGCTCCCTTAAACCCATTTCAAGACACCCCAATAGTTCAAAAAATCCAATGAAAAAATACCCATTTACGTCCCCTAGAGACCCTATACATTTATTAAATCCTCTATATTCAAAATTATTCCTCGATCCATTAATTTAAAAAGGATGCTTCAATAGAATATCCAAATTCTAAACATAAGTTTTACTTACCCTTTAAATTCCTTTCTTTATCCTTCTCATCCACCCTTATCTACACCCATTATTATAACATGTATATACTTTATTAGTGTAAAAAATTTCCTAAAATGTTATTATATTAATTTTTTAACCCTTATTTATTACCCTTCAACTGAATTTAAAAAAGGAATACTATTATCATACGAGTATGTTGGATACCGCCTCCATGAATTTCATATTTCATTTTTTCAACACAAAATTTCAATGGTTTTTATAGAAATGGTTTCAGTGATTAGATATTATATTTATGTTGTAATTTATATTATATAAATATAAATTGGTAATTCTATTAGAAATATTATCTACAATTGATCATTCTAAAACTAACTACCGAAAACAAACCGACCAAGTGGAAAATAAATTAATTTACAAATGAAAAATCATTTTTATTTTTAATTATTCTTAAAAATATTTATAATTATGATTCATCACGTTAAAAAATATAAATAATTTGATTATAATTTTTTCTACAATGATATTATAATAAATGAATATCTTCTGTCCACATACCCATACATAGATTGTAATATATTCGGGCTGAGTTCGGTTGACCATATATATGAATAATGCTATAAATTTCTATCACGGATGGATTTTGAAACATTATATTAAATATTAATAATAAATAATTATTTTTATTCTATAATTTTAATATAAATTTTGAACTCATTAATTAATAAAACATTGTTTGTTGGTTATAAATTTCTATGACAAGATCATCGCTAGATTTTTAATCATGGATAATAACAAATATTCTTTTGAAATGAAATTGTTACACTATAAATAATTATAAAATAAATTATTGTACATTTAATGTTCTGGTAATTATGAAAATTAAGATAATAATGAATTAAAACACCACTACTATGAAACCAGTTCCAAACAATCATGATTATCAACACCCGATATAAAAAAGAAATATTAACTAACTAATTTATATTTATAGGGAATTATCAATGATGTCAATAAAAGGTTATATATATGAATAAGGTTTTTAAATAGGTGATTAATATAGTTATTTTTCTATATATGGGATTCAAGATCTTCTATGGAAGTCAGGAATTATGGTAAGGGGTTCTTTTCCTCAAATTTAATTTCTTGAGATATTTTTTATATTATGCACCATTTTGTCACTAATATTTTTTTAATTAAATACTACATAATTTATTTTACTATATTCATGTAATTAATGGGGTTTTAAGATATATATTTCTCTCTCTTGAAATGGATTTTGATTCAAATGTTGAAAGTGATTTTGTTTACTCAAATATTTTTGTTGAGTTAAATGCTTGTTATAAAACCTATTTAATTAAAGAATAGTTTATTTCACCCTAAGATTTTATTTCATGGTATTATATCTTCCAATTTGGAGATAATTAATTTATTATTCAAATATTTTTCCATTGATAATTTTTTTCTCAAAAAGCATATCATTTTCAAGAATAATTCTCATCCTCTTAAACAATGGTTTCCCCTCCTTATCCATATTTTCCTTTCCCCAAATGTTATCCTTTATAATTTGAAACCCAATTATATTTTATCTCACATGAATACTATATTATAATTATTATCTTTTTAAAATGATGTTTTTTGGAACTTTTTGTGATGTGGGTTTTCAATAATGATAATTTGAAATATTAAGATGGTTTCCATCCTTTCAAGATAAAATTATTTATCTTCCAACACACACATATTTTGATAACACTAATATATTTTCAAGGAAATTTAATTAATGTTTCCTATTCAAAATAAAAGGTTTTGAAAATTTTCACTTCACCTAATTGAAAATAACTTTTAAAAGTGGCCCAAAACATTATATTTTTTATGATAATGTTACAATTGTTTTTAAAATTTTTCTCTATGTTTTTATTCTATGTGAACACATACTTTATCCATTATTAAAATTACTTTAAATTAATATTCCTTTCAATTTTTTAATGCTGTTTTCTAAATTATACTAATTAATAGTGATTTAAAAATTAAAATGGACCATTTTTTTCCTATTTTCAATGTGATTTACCCAAAGATTTTGAAATGTTATTTTACAACTATGTCAACATCATCTATCTAGTCATATGATATTATATTATGATACTATCCACCTTTTCTATCAGGATGTATTATACTCATGTGGCGTATTATCATATAACCCATTTAATTAAAGGGTTAATTATATATTAATTAATTTCTTTTACAATTTCATAATGTGGAATACATAATTTTAGACACACAAAGAATCCCCCTAATTTCACTCCAATGCACTGGGTAAAAAAATAAACCTTATTAAATGACATGTACATAATACATTGGATTCTTTTATCGTTAATGTTTTATGATAATTTGGTGAAAAACCTTTATAATATAAAGGGTGAGACCTGATAGTGCTCAAATGCATTGGGTAATGAATTAATCTCTAGAGATAAGTTGTTCATGTTACCTTGCCAAAATTCCCTGGTAATATTTCTTTAAAACACCTTAATGATAAATTTTGGTTTTATACTTATGAATATCTCATGTTAATTTTGTTTATTCATTTCAAAATTATGCTTCTTATACATATGATCATATTATGTCTCAGGTACTTATCTTTATCTTCTAATTTTATAATTATTATGCTAATCCCCTAGTATTACCCATATTTGTTGGAATTTCATTATTTATCCCCTAATTATCATCAGATCTCACCCATTTCCGATGTTTTCTTTTCCCTAGGTTAATAATAAAACAAAAATATAAGATATTTCTATAAGATTATTTTCTGTGGAGAATTTTTGAGAGACATCGAATAATTGTTATAGATTACATACTAGATTATATAGTGGAAAATATTTTCATTAGTTTAAGAAGTAATGGGTTTTGTTAGAATTTTTTTAAACATAACTCTCTAAAAATATAAACCTAAAAGTTATTTGGAATATATATAACAACATATATTTTTTAAGTCATTTAATTAGGATAATCAGTCCTGTAGAACATTATAGTTTGTATCAGAGTAGGGTTTAAATAACTTTAGAGTCTAGGATATTAATTGAGGATATTATAAGTGTTGATAAGTTAAGGTTGATCATAATTTAAAAGGTATATAACCACATTTAGGTTAGATTAGGTATTATTAAATAATTTAGGTATTGGGATAAGAAAACCATAGAGAAAATCATAGGGATATGTATAAGGTATATGTCTAAGGATAGGAAAATATCCTAATGTTTTGGTAAAGTAGAGATTATGTGGTTAACCAAGATATTACATCCCTATCTAGATAATGGGAAGTGGATAACATTGTGAAAGAGATGAATCTAGATGTAATCATCCAGAAAGAGGATGGTTTAGTGTCAAAAAAATCTTTACTCTAGTGTATAATGAGTGGGTGTAACACTACACATCTAAATAAACATTCCTAGAGGATATACCTTAGATAATAAAATTATCATTATAATTAAGCATGATAGATTAATTATTTAAAGGAATTGGGTTATGAAATATGAGACAACCCAACCTAAAGAAACCAAGATTGAACTGAGAGTGATTCAGGTTGATCTAAAATATAATGTAATAATTTTTATGAAAAATAAATTTTGAGGATGAATTTTTCATTTATATATCATAAAATAATTCTCTTATGGTTTTTATTACTCATGTTAACTCATTTGGTTTTTTTTAATTACTAACACTTGAAGAAATCAAGTCAAAAATGTATTCTATAGACTTTGTAGAGATTTTACCAATGAGAAACCTAAAAAAATAATAATTTAAGTGATAAATATTATGATTATTCCAAACTATAAATAAAGAAATATGATTAACATCATAAATAAAGTTGAATTCCCAATAAATAAAAAGAATATAATGTTGAATTATCTTTAATGTTTGGTTAAAAAAGAATATAATTTAAAGAATATTAAATTTACTAGATGTGAAGAATATTGAAATATCATAACAACCTAGTATTGACATTCATTAACATTACACCAATTTTTCAAAATACTTAATAAATTATACAAATAGACGCCCAAAGATCGTACTAGTATAGTTCCCTTAGAAACATTGAAATATAAAAATTGGTACCTAAGTGAGCAGCATAATCTCCCACAAGGGTCTTATTTACTGGAAACATTTTTAAAAAAATGAACCATAATACATATATTCATAACTCAGGGGAATGAAACCTAAAAAGGGGTGACATTATATGCTCAGTAAGGGTAAACAATGGAGATACATAAACATAATCTTGAGTATAAGGGTTTGAGAACATGGTCATGAAAATACAATATCATACTTTATATATCAAACATCATAAACATGGATGATGTAATAAAACTTGGTAGTTAATAAGACATGAATTATATGGAAATAAATAACATAATCCATGAAATCTTGACATATGAATAAAACACGAAATTTCAGAAGACAAATAAGCATATATAATGATTTCCATAAAGTCAAGGCAATGCTACTGATGCCATATTAGTGAAAAAATACCTTTACTAAACAGAGTTAAATCACTATTCTAGGCCAATATTACTAAACTGATTTTAATCTTCATTATAGCCATATAATACCAAACTGAGTTCACTCGTCATTCCAATGATGTCTATATCATGAGATATAAGTCATTATGTAATGCATTGGAGGGAGGTATATGAACAAACAATATCATAATTAAATCATACATACATGTTCCAAAACATCCTAAATAATCATATCATAACCCATGAAATTAAATGGGTATTATAAAAATGTAATCATATCATAACCGGTGGAAAAAAGATAGGTTTCATAATCATTTTATCATAAACATAACTGGTGAAAAGATGTGGGTGTCAAAAAGATATAACCCATGAATGAGAAATTAGTTTTATAATTATAATGCCATAAAAAATTAATCAATTTAAGGAAATAATATGAATGGAAACATTTAATTACTTCTCTAAAAAGGAATGAGTAACACCAATATATTTCATCTTTGATGGGAAATAATTTTGAAATATCTTTCAAAAAATATTTTTGAGAAAAATATTATTCTTATTTGAAAAATGATTTCATAGAAATAATACCCTTTGTAAAATGTTTTCATTGAAAATAAAATCGAAAATTTATAATGAATAATTAAAAAAATTTGAAAACCATTTCCCTTGAAATTTAAAAAGATTCTTGAAAAACATTTCAAAACCATTTTCTTTGAGAACATATAAAATAATCGTACTAACCTTTTGAAAAATAAAACCCATTAAATAAATATCATAGGAGGGATATTTAAATACCAATAAATTAAATAATATTAATCAAATAATATGTTTATTTATAGTATATACACCACACAAAAGAAAATACTGCTGTTCATGGAATGTATCTCACGGTTATAAAAAGTGATATGTAATTCCCATACCTTGTCTCTAGATTCCCTTCGTAATCATACAAGATTCAGGTATAATAAATTTAAGTTCATTATAAATATTTAAAGAATCATATTATTAAATATAATTCCATATGGGGTTCTATTATGACTTTATATTACCAACTTGTTAATAATTTAATGTTAAGGTTAAGCTTCAAGTAATATTCTCTTTGTTTTTTGCTTCTATCATAATTTGTTATTTCGTTGATACTAGTACTTATATAATGATTTAAATTATGAAAAAAACGATATAAATATAATTTATATTCATTATAATTGTATTATAATAATCTATATAATATAGAAGTATGAAATTTAATACACCGTTAATGGAGATGGTATGCCATATCACACATGAACATTATTTTCATTTTATTATCATATTGGAAGAAAGAGAGTAAATGAAATATAATTATATATATAATTATTCAAGAATCATTATTATATCCAATATATCATATATGTTTACTAAAATCATCCTTAATTCATTCCATGCAGTGTGTGAATGAATCACATCGCTTTGAGGGGGTTGTAGTCCACACTTCCTCAAACAAAATTATCGTAATTTCATAAGATGAATAGTATAGAAGAATTTGATGTAAACTAAGTATATAATAATAAATACATTATAAATATCATTATGTTTTTATAAAATAATAGTTTCTATAACAATTTTTACCATGATAGGTGACAAAGGAATAATGAACACTCCTCATTTTACATGGTGAATGTTTTCCGTACACATAAACAATATGTTTGTTATCTATTAGATGAAAGTGGGTGCATGTGTAGACAGAACTCCTAGCATAAGAAATTATATAATATTGAATATATTGGTTTTGTTTTATAATAATTTAATAATGATAGTTGAGGGGATGGAGAATTAAAATAAGACAAAGTTGTTTGAGAGAAGATGTTACCACTCCTTTAGATAACTTCTTTTAGTTTTCAATAAAGGACATCCTTGGATTGATTTATGCCCAAATTTAGGATTCAAAGAGGAATGGAAGGATATTGGATATCTATTTGGGTACATATTTTTGAAACATAAGTTTCTGGATAGGTGTGTGTAAGTGGGACGAGAGGAGGCCTTTTATAGTGGTGGAGCAGTGGCATTCTTTTAACCTTTTGGAAAAGGGAATCCCCACCCACCTTTTTTTATTGAAAGTGGATCCAATTATGTTTTAGATTATAGATAAAAATAATATGCTATAAATATGGAGTGAAAATTAATTTTTTACATGTTTATAGGTCATTTTGGGCATTTAGGTTATGGTTTAGTCCCTTATTAAGCTTAATTTAAACTTAATCGTTGTAATGAAATTTAATTACATTCACTAATATTTTTTTCAAAAACTAATTTGAGATAACTAGAAATTATAAATTATTCTGCATCCGAATATGGAATCAATTATTTTTAATCCCAATCACATTAGTATGATAAATTAATTTAAATATAATCCTACAGATGGGACAACAATGTTGGTTTTTTAAGTAAAAATGTTCAAACGTTTACTATGTTTTTATAGTCAATGTCAAAGTGAAATTGATTCTAATGACCGAAGTAAAATTTATTGATTTTTTAAATATAATTAAACATTAGAATCATCTTAAAATATAATTTTTCTATATTGAAAAATTAGATGAAAATGCAGTTTCGAGTTCAATTTTAGCATGTTTCACTATTACATAAAATATGAAACATGAAAGAAAAATACCAAAAATTCACCATAACCTAATTTTAATGATTATCATTAAAATTTATGTTTATTTTGGTATATAAAATTTATAAAATATCCAAAATTTATATTTATAATAACTTCTCCCGCAAAAGGCGGTAAAAGTATCTTAATAAAAATATAGGGTTTTCTGTATAAAATTGGGTTTATTCTTATCACATGCCAATAAAATCACTTCGATAAAAATAAAATAATATTTTATTGATTATAATATATATATATATATATATATATATTAAATTAATATAACTCATTAATTATAATTAATTAATTTTATTAGTATAAAATATTTTTGTGAGCATAAAAATGGCTTTCAATAAAAATATTCATATTATATTCAATTTGATTATTGTGACTAATGAATTAATTTTATATTTTTGTAAACATTATGTATTAATAGGTTATTTAGTAATATTGATAAACACTAACATAATTGATTAGTTAAGCCTTAATATATAATATTTTAATAATATTTTGATGTTTGGTATATCTCAGTGTTGCGTGTAATGTACACTAAGTCGATGTCTTGTGAAAGGAATGCATGAATTACTCAATTGAAAAACATCACTAAAAATTAATTCATTTAAAAAAGGTCAATAAAAACTTTGTGTGTTACATTATACCCCCTTGAAATTAATTTCCCCCTCGAGATTCATCATTTCGGTACAATAAATTGGGGATACATATGCTTCATCATATTTTCAAGTTCCCACAAACCTTCTTCAAACTGGTGATTTCTCTATAAATCATTGACCATGTGAGTGGTCTTCTTTCGTAGAGATTAATCTATTCATTTCTGAATTTCAACTGGTTGTTCCTCATAAGAAATATCCTACTCCAGTGGTTTGACCTCGGAGTTCAGTACATGTGAAGGGTAATGTATTTACTTCCTTAGGAGAGATACAAAGAACACATCATGGACTTGAGAGAGATTTGTAGGAAGTACCAAGTGATAGTGTATCATCCTGATATGATCATGAATTTAAAAGGAACTGATATGACTAGGTCTTAGTTTAAATTTCTTCCTGAATCTCATAACATTCATCCATGTTGAGATTCATAGAAACAAATTTTCACCAACTTCAAATTCTAGATCACATCTTTGGTTATCAGCATAAATTTTCTTCTGGGTTTGAGCTACCTTGATATGATGGTGAATAGTTGTAACCTTCTTGACCATTTGTTTATAAATTTCAGGTCCTAATAGATTTCATTCTCTAACCTGATCCAAGCACTTTGAATCTCCACATTTATTCCCAAAGAGGGATTCATAATGTTCTATATGAATGTTTGAGTGAAATATATTTCTTTAAGAAAACTCAACTATAGGGAGGTGGTAATCCCAAACACCTTTGAAATCCATAGAATAATAACTGAACATATCCTCTAGGGTTTGATTTTTTCATTCAGATAATCCATCTGAACGAAGATGATAAGTAGTTCTAAAACTGAATTCTGTATCAAGTGGTTGATAAGGACTTTGACCAAACATTGAGGTGAATCTCAGATCCCAATCTGATACAATAGAATGCGGTACTCCATGAAAACTTTCCACTTCATTAATTTATATGCTAGAAAGATAATCAAAATATAATTATTCATAGATAATGATGATGTGTTGTGTATTTGTAAGGTGCTCGACTATCACCCATATAGCATTAAACCCTTTAGAGGTTTTCAGTAGTCAGAAAAAAATCCAAAGTGTTTTTCTCCCATTTACATTATGGTCTGGGTATTGGATACCACATGCCCTTGGAATTTTGTCTTTTAGCACCAACTTGTAGGAATACCAAGCATTAAGATACAAAATGTATTATATCTCTCATCATTTTAGGATCTAAATGATAGTGATTGTAGTATCGTAATAATGATGTAGATGCTCAAAATACAAGATGGGGGGGGGGGTGAATTGTACACTTTAAAAAATTACTATGAAACTTTCAAATATGGTAATGTTTAACAAAGTTAAATAAGGTAAATTCACAAGACCTGTAAGTTCTACAAACTTGCTTGATTCTAGAAAAGTGGTTTTGGAAATGAAAATTAACAAAAGTTTACAACGATAAAGATTCAACTTTAAAGTGTATAGAATCTTAATAATAAAAGTACAAGTATAAGGAAGTATAAGATAGTTATACTTTCATCAACAATCAAAAATGCAGTGGAAAACTTGAAAAAATACAAGTAACAAGTTGTAAATATTTTAACCCAAAGAGTAGGGTATCCAAAAACCTTGGATAAAGGTGATTTGATTTATAATTTCAAGAAATTATGTCTTAACCACACTAGGGTAAGCCCTCAATATGAAGATCAGAGTGTGTCTTGCTATCCCCGCAAGCCCTCAACTTCAAGGTAGTTGGAACCTCTGTCTTTCTCAGTAAGGAAGTCCTCGAAAATTAAGGTAGTTGGATCCTCTGCCTTCCTATCCTCGAAAGTCCTTGAATGTACTCTGCAACATTTGGAGTCACACGAAGCAAGTCTGAATAAGATGTTTAGCATGAACAAAGCAATAAAGTCTCTCTCTCTCTCTAGAAATCACTTTAGTAGCATGTAATCACAAGATTGATCAACTGTCAGTCAAAATTTGTGAGCTCGTTCAAATGAGATCCTATTTATAGGCACATCTTCAACAGTCAACTCCCTCCTCTAATGGTCATATTTTTTCTTAAATTTCACACGTGTCACTCAAACAACGGTTTTTTAGAAATAGAAAGAATGACATCTTTTTATATCGAAAATAAGTTTAAGAAAAATATGGTTTCTAGAACAAATTTATTTTTTGTAAGTCTAAGAAAAAAATGAAAGTCCAGGGTCTAATCCAAAACTATTTAGAGTCTATAATACATGGATATTAAGATTCTATTAATCAAGGAATTTGGAGTTAGAATTCTATAGAATTTGGAGTCTGAATTCAGTAGTGTTCGGAGTCTGAATTCATAAATGTTGAGAGTCTGAGTTCATAGGAATTCAGATTCTGAACTCATAAATGTTTGGAGTCTGAGTTTAGAGAACTCAGATTTATAACTCATAATAATTTAAATTCTGAATTCATATGGATTTGGAGTCTGAATAGGAATTCAGAGTCTAAATTCTGAGAACTCGGAGTCTAAACTGATAAGAATTCGGAGTCTGAATTATGAGAACTCGGAGTCTAAAATCATAAGAGTTAGAAGTCTAAATTCATAGAACTCAGAGTTAGAACTCATAAGAATTTGGAGTATTAATTCTGAGAACTTGGACTCTGAACTCATAAGAGTTCGGAGTATGAATTTAGAGAACTCAGAGTCAGAAAACATAAAGTTCAGAGTCGAATTTAGAGAGTTCAGAACTTGAATTTGGATCTTGAAAATTGAATTCCTTATATCTATTTATATATATGATTCCAAGGTTTTGGATATGAAACAGAATTTTATACTTAGAATATGAACAATGAAAACATGGTAAGGATAAATTTCCTTGAGGAAGGAAAATTTTTCTTATGAAGATAAAACATTAGAAGCAAAAATTTTCTTTATGAAAGAGTGTTTGTGATTTTCAAAACATGATGGAACAGAAATTCACAGGGAAACCCTATTGACTTAACAATCTCCCCCTATTTTGAAAGCACAAACATCCTAATGAAAAATAATATAAGGAATTAGAAAATATTTTTCTGGACTTTGAAAATAAATCATATATCCCTTAACACATGGGTAATGATGAATACGACTAACTCCCCCTTCAGCTTTGGAACCACTAAGGATCTTATTCTTGATTTTTGGAATGATATTTTTCATTATGTTGAATACAGGAATCATTGTAATGAAAACTTCCCCTTACATGAACTCCAGCTGACTTAGTCTTAGTATTATTTTTGACATTTCTTTCTCCCCCTTTGTGATTATCAAAAGGGATTAAAGAGAATGGAAAAGAAATTATGGTACTTGAAAAATTAGTACTAAACATCCAAAATACAAGAAAACAAAAATTTCATTATGATTGGAAAAATTTTACAAGGAAGGAATTCAAAAAAAATCAGAATTGAACATGTTTATCCTTCCTTATCCATGGGTATCAGCTTCTTCACTATTGTTTTTAACTTTTTGATCTCTTTATGATCTTCCTCTGCTCACTTAGGAAAATGATTCTTGATCCTCTGCTTTCTTCTATAAGGCAATGATTTTTCCTTCCTGATCCATGAGAGATTTGGCATGACTGTTTATAGCCTCTTACTACTTAGAAAGATTATCTTTTATCTCAATCCTAATATCCCTTTCTCCCTTCCAACTCTTGGAAACTAAATACAGCTTTCCATTCAGATATTTCACTTCTTGAGTCAGTGAATTCCGTTCCAGAGTTTTCTTTTTCTCAAAACTATTTGTGAGATCCTTGATCTTACTATCTTCAGTTTGAAAAGCATCTTTGGAATCATCTTGAAATTCATCAATAATTCTCATGTCTTCTATATTATTATTTGACCAACTAGTCATTTTCTTAAAAGATCTTTTGTGAGCTTCACAGTCAATGAAAAATGTTTTGAAATCAACTTTAATATTGACACACATGTCCATCACCATGGACACTGAATATGATTTTGTGTGTTGAAGCATTTGGCATCTCGAATCTATACTTTGAAATATCAGAATTGGCCCAAAAAGCTTCTTTAAAGACTGAAATATGAAATCATGTCCAAGGGATGATGATTCTGAATATGAGACTTCACTTGGCGAGGCTTCTTTCTCTAACTTAGCAGCCTTCTTCTTTGATGATCCACCAACTTCCTTTTTCTTCACAACAACATTACTAGGTGTATCAACAACCACCTGTTTTCCCTTACCAAACTTCGTAATATATTACTCATGGTTAGGGGATATATGTTCACTATCAGATAGTTGAAAAACTTTATCTTCATCAAACTCTTCCCTCATAGCTCATACCTCAGCATCTTCAGGATGAATAAAATCACGATGGGAACTTTCTTCTTCAGACAGCTTATTCACTTCTTCTTCAACCTTGTCATTTTCACTTTTCTCATCTTTCCCAGGTGTATCAAGCTTTGAAGATTATTCTTCCAAAGTTCAGATAGAGAGATTCTCATATGGACTTTCTTTTCTTATAGAAATCTTTTACTTTCTTAATGAACTCTATGGTGTCACCACTGCTTTCTTCTTCTTCTTGAACATATTCTACTACTTCTACTTATTTTTCTTTGACTTTTTTCGGAGTTATGAATTTCATTCCAGGGGTGTCTGGTAAAGATTCTACCAAGAAAGATTTTGGTACTGGAATATTTTCAGAGTCTTTCTCTGCAGCCTTTAGAAGAGATTGCAAAATCTCTGCTTCAATCAACTTCTTATTTTGCTTCTTTTCTTTTGCTTGCTTATCATGATCATAAGCAGTCTTTTCTTTTAACGATTTTTCTTCAGAAGGATCCAAACCAAATCTAGGCTCCCCTACTTTCCTTTTCTCCTTATCTTCCCTCCATTTTCCTACTACCTCATCCAGATATGATTTTTTTATTCATAGGTTTTGGTGGTGCAGATTGGGTTGCCTTAGCCTCTGGGGATGTTTCTTTTTCTTATACTTCCTTC
This sequence comes from Viscum album, assembly GCA_963277665.1. Taxonomy (NCBI): domain Eukaryota; kingdom Viridiplantae; phylum Streptophyta; class Magnoliopsida; order Santalales; family Viscaceae; genus Viscum; species Viscum album. Next base: position 603,828,201 of record OY728148.1, read on the forward strand.
ATCTTCCTCTTCCTTCCACCGTTTTTAGAAGGTTCCACCACCTCCTGTTTCTTTGGTATGGCTTCAACTTCATCTTTTGGAAAGTCATAAAATTCTGTGTATTTCTTATAAAAACAAACTTTCATCCTCTTCAATGTATCATCACTAACCAACATGACTTTTCAATTCCTTGGCTTTGAACTGCAATTAATTTTGAAATACTCTAATCATCGAACAATCAGATTCAAAAGAATGGCTTGACATATAATGATATGAGCCTTCAAATTTCCATTCATTGTATTCTTGATGTAATCAGAATATGCTTAACCAAATTTATCTTCCTTTGATTTTCCATGAAATTTAGGATACACATGTCAATCTTCTTCAAGGTATCATTTTCCCCTATTCTTGGTATGATGAATCCTTGAACCCATAATTCACAAATCTAGAAATTTGTAGACAGATGAGAAATCTTCGGAGTGTTTACTTCAGAAAGTCCAAGACAAGACATAGACTTAACCTTACTGAAACATCCTTGATCATCAGGCAAGTTATGAGAACAAAACTCAACTTCTCCTTAATATAGAATACCAACCAAGCTAGCAGCCTTGGTGTATTAAAGAGCATAAGTCTTCCCATAGCTCTTGGAAGAAAACTTATCTCTACCATCTTCCTTGAAAAAACTTTTTTTTTCATAAAATTCAACTAGAAAATCCAGATATACTAAATCTTGAGATCCTAGCTTCGATACAAAAACACTCTCCCATCAATTCAGATTAATGTTCTTTGAGATGATAGAATCATACGTGGAAAATAATTTTGCATGCACCAAACTTTCTCTATAATCCCGTCAATTCGAGATTGCCTTAACAGATGATATGTCTTTCTGAGATGATTCTTTGACAGACATTCGGATTTGAGCAAGATCTGAGAAGTTCAGAATGGGATTAAGTAGAAGGGTCAAAGCTTCAGAACATGAGAGCTTTGAGATTGATGTGGGACAACCATATGGGTAATTTATATAGGTGCTTGAAGTGATGGATCATCTTCCCTACTCAATCCAATAGCTAAAAATCTTTCTGATCAGATCTGACGATTGAAATGATAGCCGTAAGGAAATCTTGGTAGGATTCGTTCTTTTGATGTTTTTAAGAAAAAAAATTGGATTTAAGAAAAAAATTGAATTCGAAAAATGTAAAAATGAATGAAAATACCAACAAGTGAAAGATGATTACGAAAAAATGATGAAAGGAAACATACCTTTCGGATTTCTAGGAAGATTATTCATAGTGAGGAAAATTCATCCTGAAGAACTTTATATTCTGAAATTTTTATTACAAAAATTTAGAAAATATTCATTACTATAATTTAGAAAATCTTCATTACAAATATTTTTAGACTACAAAAAAAAATTCCGACTACGAAATTTTTTAGACTATGAGAACATTTTAGACATCTAACAAACAAATGTACTCCCCCTATGAAAAGGAGTTTATTACTATAAGGACATAGGTTTCAACAAGAATTTAACAAAAACGATTACCTTACATTTATCATTCCTAACATCTATTTAATGAATTCAAATCTATCTGAAGGTAACAATTTTGTGAAAACATCAGAAAGTTGATCATGCATTCCGATAAATTAAAGAATGATATCTCCTTTTTGTGTGTGATCCCTAAGAAAGTGACGCCTAATATCTATGTGTTTGGGATGAGAGTGATGTGCATGGTTTTTACTTAGGGAAATGGAACTAGTATAATCCCACAAAATTTGAGTTTTGGTAAAACTCATACCATAGTCTGTGAGTGTATGTTGCATCCAAAACACTTGAGCACAACAACTTCCAGCTGCTACATATTCAGCTTCAGCAGTGGAGAGTGATACTGAGTGTTTTTTTTGCATGACCAAGAAACTAATGAATCTCCTAAGAAATGACAATTTCTGGATGTACTTTTTAAATCAATTTTACACCTACAATAATCAGCATCCGAAAAACTTTTCAAAACAAAATCATTTCCAGAAGTATAAAAGAGTCCAAGATCTGTGGTTCCCTTTAAGTAGCAAAAAATTATTTTCATTTCCTTTAAATGAGATTCCTTAGGATTGGATTGATATCTGGCACATAAGTATACCAAAAACATTAAGTCTGGATGACTAGTAATTAAGTAAAGTAGACTTCCTATCAAACCTCCAAAAGATGGTTGTTGTATTGGTTTCCCAGCTTTATCTAGATCATGTAAATTTGAGGAACCGATGGTAGTACTTATACTCTTAGTGTTTTCATATCCATAATTTTCAAGAATATATTTAATATAAATATGTTGGTATATATTGATTCAATCTGGTTTTTGATAAATTTTAAGACCAAGGAAAAATGCTAACTCACCCATCATATTCATTTCAAACTCAGATTTCTTTAGATCTGCAATGGAATCAGTTAAAGATTGCTGAGTTAAACCAAATATAATGTCATCTACATAAATTTGAACAATAAAAACATTTTTCTTATCTTTCTTTATAAAAAGGGTTGGATCAAAATTTCCTTAACATAATTATTTTGAACCACAAATCATGTAAGTTTATCATATTAGGCTTGAGGGGCTTTCTTAAGTCCATACTAAGCTTTGATAATTTTGAAAATATGTTCAGGATGTTTTGTATCTTGAAAACCAAATTGTTGTTCAATAAAAACTTCCTCTTGAAAATTACCATTAAGGATAGCACATTTCACATCCATTTGAAAAAGTTTTAAATTGAAAAATGCTGCAAAGGCAAGTAGAATATGAATAGATTCATGTCTAGATACTAGAGCCTAGGTTTCTTCATATTCTATTTCTTCTTGTTGATTATAGCCTTTAGTAACCAATATTTCTTTATTTTTTACAATGATTCCATTTTCATCACACTTATTTCTAAAAACCCATTTTACACCAATAATAGAAGTTTCTTTAGGTCTTTTAACCAAGGTCTAGAATTTATTTTTTTCAAATTCATTTAGTTCATCTTGCATTGCTTTGATCCAATCATCATCACCTAAAGATTAATCAGTGCTTTTCGGTTCTAATTGGGAAAGGAATTCTAGATGTTCTACTTCATTTCTTAAGGAACTTTTATTCCTTACAAGTTGACTCACATTACCAATTAAACTGGCACTGGGATGATTCTTTAGAAACAACTGCTTTGCGTTTTCTAAAACCTATTCATCAACATAGGGTAGAAAATCTTCTAGGGTAAATGTTTTAGAAATATATTATTGTATATTTTCCTAATCAGAAGGATCTTCTAACAAAGATTGATAATTAGTTTTTGAAAACACATATGAAGATGTAGGTTGAGGTTGTTTAAAAACAAAGGGACCAGTTTCATCAAATTTGGCATGTACTGACTCTTCAACAGTACATGTGTTTTTATTGAAAACACTATAAGACATAAAAGATGTAAAGTGGCCAAAGAAAATTTCTTCATCAGATTCTGGTGTGAATTTGTGAAGATTATCTTTATTATTTAGAATTAATACCTTGCAACCAAAAACTGTGAACTAGGAAAGTCAAGGTTTTCTTCCATTCCATAACTCATAAGTGGTTTTATTTAGAAAAGGTCTAATCAAAACTCTATTTATAGTATAACAAGTAGTACTTATAGCTTCAGCCCAAAAAATATTGGCTACAGAATACTCACTCAACATGGTTCTTGTTATCTCTTGAGTAATTCTATTTATTCATTCAACAACACCATTTTGTTGAGGTGTTCTGGGTGCTGAGAAGTTATGAGTAATGTCTTTTCTACTACAAAATGTTTCAAAATCAGAATTTTTAAATTCTTTTCCATGACCACTATGAATAGTTATCAAAATAAGGGTTTTATCATTTTAACATGTGCTCTAAAACTTCTGAAATAAGAAAAAGCTTCAGATTTCATTTATAGAAAATAGACCCATGTAAATCTATTATAGTCATCAACTAAGTCAAATCCATAATAATCGTCTCCAATGATTCCAGTTTATGTTGGACCAAAAAGATCCAAGTGCACTAACTGTAATGCATCAGTGGCTGAGACTTCACCGAATGATTTAAAACTTCATTTATCTTGCTTTCCATATTGACAAGGATCACAAACTTTTTACGAATCAACTCTAAGATCCGGTAGATCCTTAACTAGTCTTTTCTTAGAAAGTTTTCATAAGTTCATAAGGTTATAGTGTCCTAAACTTCTATGCCATAACCAAGAATGATCTTCCATTTCACTAAGGCTAGGTAAGTCTTGGATTCTAAGGTCTTCTATGTCTAGTGTGTATATATTCTCTTGCATATGGGCAGAAATAATAAACTCTTCCTTGTAATTGTGTACTAAGAACTTGTCATTCCTATTATTCACATGGTAACCTTCATCACATAGTTGGATTATGCTAATGAGGTTGTGCTTAAGACCCTTAACAAATAAAACATTTGAAATGAACATTTTTCCAAGAAGAATAATGTTACCTATAATAATAATTTCTCCCTTAGCATTATCTCCGAATGATACTTTTCCTCATTTCATCTTGATAATCTTTTCAAAGAAGTTTTTGTTACTAGTCATATGTTGGGAACACCCACTATCCATGTACCATGTATTACTGTTAGTGCCTTCTCTATTTTCCTAAAAATAAGAGAGTTATACTTTAGGAACCCAAAAAATCTTGGATCTGGAATCATTAGAAATCAAAATCTTAGGAATCCACATTTTCTTTGAAAAATAAGATTTCTGAAATCCTAAAGACTGGGTTTTGTTTATGGAACAAATTTTTTCCCAATTTCCACCACACTGACACTTAGTGTAGAAAGGATCACTTTGAGGAACAAAACAATTATTACTAAAAATCGGTTTAGAACTAGTATAACCAAATCCATAATTATTCCTTAGAGGTCGAATTTGAGAATAAATTTTATCAAAATTTTCCATACCTAAGGTAAAGTTTGACTAACACTTCCTTAAGGAAAATATCTCTAAAGTTAGTCTAATAACTAAGTTCTTATCTTCCAAAACCATAGCTTTATAACTAGAGTTAGGCTTGAATAGATTTTTCTTAAAAAATACTTTTTCTAGATCCTTAAAAAGTTTTTCCTTCTCAGAATTTACATCCTCAAGGTTTTTTGAAATACTCTGAAAATACAAAATTTTCTTATCAAGATATTTAAAAAGATCTATTATTTCATTAGTACGAACATTATTCCTAGAATTTTCCTTATCATGATTTTTCTTGAGTTTTGAATTCTCATTCTTAAGAAGCATAGAAAACCTATATTCTTCTTCATAGGTAGGTAAAGTATTATCTACACCAGAACAAGATTCCTCATCAGAAGAGTTATAATATTTATCATTACTATAATTGGTATTCACGGATACATTGGTCATAGATTCCACATTGTGTACCTTAAACATTAAACAATGATTTTGAATAGGTAGTTTTTCTATTAAACCAATATTCTTCTGTCCATATGATTCGTAATCTGATGATCCACTTGAAGAGTCTCCACCACTAGCACTCCAGGTTCCATTAGCTTTCAAAACATTCTTAGCCTTAGCCTTGTAGTAATTCTTTCTATTTCTCTCAGAATTCTTTTCATTTATTTCTTTTATCTTAAACATAGGACAATATGGTATTATATGTCCATATCTCTTGCACTCATAACATGTGACTTCTGATTCTTTCATATATTTCCATTCTTTCTTTTTAAATTTGGATTGAATGTTATTCTATCTGACAATCTTGTTCATCCTTCGAGCAATATTGGATAATTAATTTTCTAAATATTCACTTCCACTAGATTCGGATTGTATAAAAACATTCTTAGATTTAGGTCTTGTAACTCTCTCAGGAGTATTGTCTTTAATATGATTTGAAGTTGTTGTAAAAGTAACAATTCCATTCCCATTCTTCTTCTTAATATTACCAGAATCTCTCTTCATTCTAGACTCATGTTGAATAAGAGTTCCAAAAATTTCATCAAGAGAAATCTATTTATATTTTATATTATAATCTATAGCTATCCTCTTGGATTCATACTCATTGGGAATGATGAATATGATTTTTTCCACAAGAGATTCATCATCTCAACCTTTCTCACCCCTGGATTGTAAACTATTATAAATAGTCTTGAATCATTGCTTCACCTTACATATGGGTTCTCCATAAAGAAAGAAGAAACCATGATATTCAGCTCTGAGCATGGCTCTTCTAGTTTTTATGACTTTGGAAGTTCCAAAGTGAGTAACTTCAAGCTTCATTCAAATACAATTTTCTACTTCACATGATGAAATTTGGCTGTATATATTTCTAGTCATAGAACAATTCAAAGTATTTCATACCTTATAATTTAGTTGATATTCATTCTTTTCTTGTTTGGTGAAAGTACAAACTTCTTTGTTAGGGATTTTATATCCTCCGGTAAGAATAAGAAAATTGTCTACTCTAATATTGATAATAAATGTATTCATGCGATCTCTCCAATATTCGTAATAATTCACATAAAAAATAGGTGGTATAGTAGGATTTAGGTGTTTAATAGAAAAAAAATTTATTACTACCATCTTAAATAAAATCATTCCACACAAACTTTTCAGAAAAAAAAGTTTGTAAACAAGGATAAAAATATCCTAAGCAAGGAAAATATAGAACAATGAAAACTTGAGCAAGAAAACTTATATGTGAATATGAGTATTTCAGAGACGTCCTATAATACCAATTGTTGGATAGAAATGATACTAATTGTAGTATCCTAATAATTATATAGATGCTCAAAATATAAGAGGAGGGGGGGGGGGTTGAATTGTACACATTAAGAAATTACTTTGTAACTTTTAAAGATGGTAATGTTTAACAAAGTTAAACAAGGTACATTCACAAGAAATCTAAGTTCTAAAAACTTGTTTGATTCCGGAAAAGAGGTTCCAGAAATGAAACTTAACAAAAGTATAGAAAGATAAAGATTCTACCTTAAAGCGTATAGAATATTACTAATCAAAGTACATGTATAAGGAAGTATAAGCTGGTTATACTTTCTTCAATAATCAAAAAATGTAGTGGAAAACTTGAAACAACACAAGTAATAAGTAGTAAATCTTTTAACCCAAAGATTAGGGTATCAAACAACCTTGGATAAAGGTCCCTTGATTTATACTTTCAAGAAACTTTGTCTTACCCACTCTAGGGTAAGCCCTCGATATGAAGATCAGAGTCTGTCTTGCTATTCCTGCAAGCCCTCAACTTTAAGGTAGTCATCACCTTTATCTTCCTCCGCAAGAAAGTCCTCATACTTTATGGTAGTCGGCACATCTGTATTCCTATCCTAGGAAGCCCTTGAATGTACTGAATAACATTCAGAGTCTCATGAAGCAAGTCTGAACAAGATGTTCAGTACACATAAAACAATAAAGTCTCTCTCTCTAGAAATCACTTCAGCAGCATGTAATCTCTAGATTGATCAACCGTCAGTCAAAAGTTGTGAGCTCATTCAAATGATCTCTTATTTGTAGGCACATCTTTAGTGGTCAGCTCCATCCTCCAATAGCCATATTTTTCCTTGAATTTCAAAGGGACCTGTACATGTGTCACTCAAACAATGGTAGGTTAGAAACAGAAAGGACGACATCATTTTATAACCAAAACAAGGGTACGAAAAAATATGGTTTCTAGAAAAAATTCATTTTTTGGGGTCTAAGAAAAAATTTAAAGTTTGGAGTCTAATAAAAAACTCTTCAGAGTCTATAATACATGGATATTTGTATTCTTTTTATCAATGAATCCAGAGTTTGAATTCTATAGAATTTGGTGTCTGAAATTCATTGAAATTCGGAGTCTAAATTCAGAAGAGTTTGGAGTCTGAATTCATAAAAGTTCAGAGTCTGAGTTCATAGGAATTAGGAGACTGAACTCATAAAGGTTTGGAGTCAGAGTTCAGAGAACTCAGAGTCAGAATTCATAAGAATTCAGATTCTGAATTCAAATGAATTTGAAGTCTGAATTAGAATTTGGAGTCTGAATTCTAAGAACTCAGAGTCTGAACTCATAAGAGTTAGGAGTCTGAGTTTAGAGAACTCAGAGTCAAAACTCTTAAGAATTTGGAGTCTGAATTCTGAGAAATCAGAGTCTGAACTCATAAGAGTTCATAGTTTGAATTCAGAGAACTTGGAGTCAGAACTCAAAAAGTTCGGAGTCTGAATTTAGAGAGTTTGGAACCTTAATTCGGATCCAGAAAAACGAATGCTTTATTTCTATGTATATATATTATTATGAGGTTTTGGATACGAAACTGAATTTTATACTTAGAATATGAACAATGAAAACATGGTAAGGAAAAACTTCATCGAGGAAGGAAACTATTCCTTATGAAGATAAAACATAGGAAAAATAAATTTTCCTTAAGAAAGAGTGTTTGTGATTTTCAAAACATGATAGAATGGAAACGTCATAAAGAAACCTTATTGACTCAACATTCATACCATCCCACCAGAAGTATTCTTTCATGTCCCTATACATATTTGTACTTCAAGGATGAATAGAGAATGAAGAACTATGAGCTTACTCTAACATATCCTTCTTTAAATATGGTATAGAAGGAACATATACTTGGTTCCTAAACCTTATCGTTCCATCCTGATGAAGGTTAAAATCAAGAACATTTTTTACTTTCTTTTACAGCTATACATATTCCCTCTGTGCCTCTTTAATCTTCACGTGGATATAGGGTTTAACATTCCATTGAGAAAGATAGGATTTCCCCCTTCCTTCAGGATTTTGGGATTCATCCTTTGAAAATCCAGAAATATTAGATCTTTTGCGATCCTCATCATAGATAAGCTAGCATGAACCTTATGACTCAAAGCATCAGCCACCTTGTTTTCCTTCCCAGGGTTATAATGTATTAAGAAATCATAATCCCTTATCAACTCTAACAATCATCTCTAGAACATGTTCAACTACTTATATGTGAATATATATTTCATATATTTATGATCAGTATATATATCACACTTTTATCTATAAAGATAATGAATCTATATCATTAATTCAAAAATTACCATTGCTAACTCCATATCACAAGTTGGGTAATTTTTCTCATGAATATTAAAATATTATGAGGTATTAGTGATATACATATTATTCCACATAATAACACATCCCAATCCATTATTAGATGTAGCACTTTAGATCACAAACCCTTTTCCACTACATGGTAATGTAAGCACAGGTGCACAGATTAACGTTCTCTTCAGTTCGTTGAAATTTTCTCACATTCATGTATCTAGAGGAATATTAAACCCTTTCGAGTTATCTTGGTTATATGATTATATAGTCATGAAAAATTATACATAAACCATGAATAATATCCAGCTAAACCAAGAAATATACGGGTATTGGTCACCTTGGTTGGTCTGGGTCATTATTCAACAGCCTCTATCTTTGATGGATCTTCTGCTATACCAACTCTTGAGATTATGTAACCCAAAAATGAAATATTTTGTAGATAAAATTAAATCTTTGTAAATTATTCATATAATTTATACTTCCTTAGGTTATTAAGTGAAATTATCAAGTTATTTTTCATGATGATTCATGACTTTTGAATAGATAATAATATCATATATAAAGACTAACACAAATTGATCAAGGTAATCTCTAAAGACCCTATTATTTAAATCCATGAAGATAGTAGGGTAATTAGTAAGATTAAAATGAATCACTACATATTCATAGTGTCTATAACATGTATGGAATCCCATCTTGTGTATATCCTCCTTATCATCCCTCAAATAATGATATCTAGAACAAAGGTCAATTTTGGAAAAGTATTGAGGTCCATGAAGTTGATCAAACAAGTCATCAACATGGGGAAGATGATACTTGTTCATGATTATGATCATGTTCAACTCTTGATAATCAATGCAGAGTTACATTGTTCTATCTTTATTTTCTACAAAATTAACATGATACCCCATGGTGACACACTTGGATGAATGAATCTCTTATGATGGTTTTCATGGAGTTTCTTCTTCAATTTCTACATCTCAATTAGGGCCATTCTATAAGGAGTATTTGAATTTGGTCTAGAATAAGGTATGAGTTCTATTGGAAACTCAACTTTACAATTTGGTGGAAGGATTGAAAAATAGTTTGGAAACCCATTTAAAAATTCTTGAAAAAATCCATATCATCGATGTTGATTTTCTGTGCAACCATTTGAGATAAAAAAACCCTTGGAAATTCAGATCCATACACTGGATGTAATCTCCCTAGGATTTTCATTCTTATCATCAGATTGATGGATAATTATAGGAGGGTTAAAAATATCAAACCTAACATCCCTTCCTCAAAAATTGATGTCTGATTTATATATAAAAATATAGTCCATGCATAAGATGACATCGAATTCAACTATAGGAAGAATGTCAAGATTTTTAGGAAACACATTCCCACAAACGTCAACTGGAGATGAATAATAGACTTGGGATGCTATCATCACACCATCCAGGGTTTGCACTAATAATTCCACTTCTAATTACTTTAGTTGAATTTTAAAACCCATATAAAATTCATTAGATATTAAAGAGTCGGTAGATAGATAAAGAAATAAGACTTTAGCAGTTCTAGAGTGGATGGTAAGTGTAAATTTCACCATGTCGTTATCAGATCCTCATCAGAAATTGCGATTGGAAGATATTTACAATTGTCCAACATTTTTAGAGGTTGCTGTTGTCGATCATCATCACCAAACCATAGGTTTGGGAACATGTTAGCCTAATGTCCACTGTTATTACACTTATAGCACTGAATTGGGAGAAGCGAATTCTTTGCATCTATCTCTCCATTACCATTTTAAGCTAACTTATTCACATCATTTAAAATATAAATTTCCCAGTGACCTTCCTTTATTCATTTAAAAAATTTATTATACCCCTTAAGAAAAATTCCTCCATGATTCTTCCCACATTTAGAGCATAAATGGAAAATCTTCTTCTTTTATTTTTGGTTTTTAGACTTTCCATTTAACTCCATCTTCATTTTCTTATCAAAACAATGTGGTCGATATGTGAATACAAAATCTATTTCAACCTTTTATTGCATAATGCACAATATCTTTGTATCAAATAATGTATCTTATGGAAAATACCCTTTTGAGAATCGGAATAAAACCACGAGAGAACCTATGAACTATACATTCAGTCTGGATGATAATTCCAAAAGCGTACCTCCAAAGTCTTGTGAAATTAGCCTCTTATGTACCAAAAGATTCATAATTCATTTGTATCAACTCAGGGAACTCTTTCTCCATCCTGGTATGATAAATAAAAGTAAATTAATTATTGAAAATTATGTTTTGGAAATCATCCCCATCCATGGATTCAATCTCATATTGTTTTCTTGTACTCTTGACTAGAGTCCACCATTGGTCTGTTTCTCCTTCCAACTCATAAAAAACTAGAATGAATTTCTCATGCTATGAAAATTGAAAATGGATAATATCTTTTTAGTAGTACTGATCCATTATTTAGTAACAAGTCGATTAGAATACCCTCTGAATGAAGGTGGACGTTGCCTCATAAAATAATCAATAGAATACTGTTCCCACAACTACTCATTTAGAAGTCCCACATGATTCATATCTTAATAAAATTGTGTTAGCATAAAAATGAGGTTTTTCATTCCAACTCCCATAGAATTCCATTACACCGGAGGACAATTGTTTCATTTTCCATCAAAATCTCCATTAACAAGGTTCCTTCGAGTTATATCCATTGACTAAAACCAAAAACTATAGAGTAAGAAACAATTATCATATTGGGGAACCCCATAATCATGAAGAGTCACTTATTGTATGTTTAAATTATTAAACCTTACTTAATATGTGAGACCATTGTTTTAAAATAGGTTATTCATAGAAAACATATATTTAAACAATTTATTATGGACCATGATGAGTTTTGGAATTCCCAAAAAATTTCCCCCTGGAGTGTCAATCTTGGTGTGAAGCAAGGACCACTGTCATGTGCCAAATTACACCGAGCCAGGACCAGAACATATTGTCAGAGTTGTTACCCATAGGTAAATCTATTCTAAAGGCACAAAAAAATTTATTATTTAGACAGTGCTGTATTTATAGGAATCCACACACTCTATCCTTTACCAAAATTCTAGGACATTTTCCTTTAATTTTCGTTATCCTTAGACATATCCTTATATATATCATTAGAGTTATCAATAAGGTTTTCTTATCCTAGTTTCAAAATTTTAACTGAACCTTCACTTTGATACCAACTATAATGACCTATTCTTGACATACAATAACATTACATCAATTTTGCAGAATAATCAACACATTATACAAACAAATGACCAAGCACCGTACTATTCTGGTGCCTTTGGAAACATAGAAACAAAAACAATGATACATAAATGTGCTACATCATCTCTAAATGGGTTCTTATTGACCAGTAATCTTCTTAGACACATCAAACATAATACATATCTTCATATCCTGGGGAAGAAAACATAAAAAGGGATGAGCTCAAATACTCAGTATGGATAAACTTGGGAGATATGAAAACATAATCTTGAACATAAGGTTATGAGAACATTAACGAGGAAATAGAAGATAATATATTGCATATCAAAGATCATAAACATGAATAATTGAATAAATATTCAAATTTAATAAGACATGAATCATAAGGAAAAAAATAAAATCTATAAAATAATAACATAACAATAAAACAAGGAATTATCAGAGAAACATAATCATACATAATGATTTCCATAGTAGTCATGGAATTGCTGCCGAGACCAACTTAATGGAAAAAGTCCTTTACTGAACCATGTCCACTCCCCATTCCTGCCCTCTATTATAGAAGTGATTTTACTCTTCATTCAATCTCTGTAATACTGAATCAATTTCACTACACATTCCATCCATGCTTATCTCATGATATATAAATCATTATCCAATTCACTAGAGGGATATGTTGGTCCCACCCATCTCACAATGAAATCATACATACTTGTTTCACAAGATGATAAATAATCATATCATAACCCATGAAATGAAATGATTATTATAAACATGTAATCATATCATAACCACTGAAAAAGGGTTTCATAATCATTTCATCATAAACATAACATATTAAAAGAATCACGTTTCAAAAGCATATAGCACGTGAAAGAAAGATAGGTCTCATAAACATCACACCATAAAAACATAATCAATTTAGAGAAATAATATGAATGTAAGCATTTAATATTTTCCATATAAATGCCTGAGTATCACCAACATATGTTATCTTAGATGGTAAATAATTTTTAACGATCTTTAATAAAACATTTTTTGAGGAAAAAATCATTCTGATAGGAATTTTTTTTCTATAAAATAAAACATTTTAAAACTATTATCATTGAAAATAATCTAAAAAACATATTATGAAATATTTAAAACATTTTTAAAGCCTTTTTTCTATAAACTTAAAACTAATCATGGCCATTTCAAAACTGTTTTCCATAAGAACTAATAAAAGACTCTTAAAAACCTTTTGAATCAAAAAACCCATTAAAGAAATATAATTTAAGTGATATGTAAATACCAATAAATTTATAATAAGAATCATTGAATACATTCATGATTAGTATATACACAACAAAAAATAAAATAGTGGTGAACATGACATGTATCTCACAGATATAAAAAGTGAGATGAAATTCCCTTACCTTGTGTCTTGAGTTTCTTCGTACTCATCCAATAATCCTATATAATAAATGTAAGTTTATTATACATATTTCACATTATCAATTTATTATATATAATACCATATATGGTTTTAATATGGCTTTATATTACCCACTAGTTAACAATTTAATGTTAAGGTTACGCTTCAGGTAATATTATCATTATTTTTCACTTGTGTATTAATTTGTTATATCTTTAGTCATTATAATTATATCATGCTTTTCGGGAATTCCACCATGATATAAATATAATTTTTATTAATTTTATGTGTATTATAATAATCTATAAAATATATAAGTATGAAATGTAATACACTGTTATGGAGACGGTAGACCGTACGTATGCATGAATGTTATTTCTATTTTTCGTCGTTTTTAAAGAAAGAGTGTAAATGAAATATAATTATTATATCATTATTTAAGATTCAATATTATATAATATCTATCATATGAGTTTAATAAACTCATCCTTAATAAATTACATATCGTGTGTGAATGAATCACATCTCTTTGAGGGGGCAGTAGTCCACACTTCCTCAAATGAAATTATCGTACTTACACAAGATGGAAAGTATAACGACATGTGTTATAAAATAAATATAGAAGCTTAAATAAATTTTATATATCATAAATATTATATAAAAATATATTTTCCATCATAATTTCAACCATGAGTGGTTGTAATAGAATACTGAACAATCATTGTTTTGTGAGATGATAGTTTTCTGTACACATAAATAGTATATTCGTTACAAATTAGTTGGAAGTCTGTGTATGGGTAGGTGGACCTATTTTTATAATTAAATATTATAATATTTACGATAATAGTGTTGTTTTATAATAATGGAATAATTATATTGTAGGGTATGGCGAATGAAAAGAAGATAAAGGATCTTGAGGGAGGATGTCATTGTTTTTCTGGGAAACTCCTTTTGGTTTTTACCAAAGGATATCATTGGATTGATTTATGACCAATGGGATGATTCAAGGATGAATGAATGGATGTTGAAAATCTATTTGAGAATATATTAAAAGAACTTATGTTTCTTTAAATTTTTGTGAAAGTGGGTGTAGCGGAGGCCTTTCATAGTGGAGGAGGAGTGACACTCTTGTAATATTTTTGAAAAGGGAAACCCCAACCATGTTTTTTTATTGAAAGTGTATCCAATAATATTAAAAAGTTGATAAAAGGAATGATATGGTATGAATATGGAATTTAAAAAAAGTTTATAGTTATTTTTATGCCTTAAGGTTGTGGTTTAGTCTATTATTAAGTTTAATTTAACCATAACCATTATAATTCATTGTAATTACATTCACTAATTTCTTGGTAAAAAAAGTTGAACTTATTATATATTTTAAATTATTATGATTCAAAATATGAATCCATTTTTCAAAATTCCAATAATATAATTGGACGAAATTAATTTAAATATAATCCCGCCGATGGGACCCAATGTTGTTTTTTCAAGTAAAACTGTTCAAAAGATTGCTATGTTTTTATGGTCAATTTCAAAGTGAAATTGATTTCAATGAACTACGATGGATTGATTTATAAGAATTTAATCTAATTAAACTTTAAAACCATATTAAAATATAATTTAACTATATAAATAAATTATATTAAAAATTAGTTTGGAGTTAAATTTTATTATTTTTCACTATTCATTAAAAAATGAAACTTCACAAAAAATAACAAAAAATCAACCTAACCTTATTTTTATGTTTAAATTTAATAAATGAAATTTATTTTTATATAAAAAATTTATTAAAGTTTTAAAATTTATATTTAAAATAGTTTTTCCATTAAAAGTGGTAAAAGTACCTTAATAAAAATACAGGTTTTTATGTATAAAATTAGGTTTGTTCTTATCTTATGTAACGACCCAAAGTTTTATTAATGGAAAATCCCTCTTGATCCAGTTAAATGTCTCTTTATGAATTTTGTTTATAATATGTCAACTTCTTTGGTTTTATGTTATGAATTTTGACCATTGTTAATATAGCCGTTGAACAGTGACCACATGATTAGTATAAATATAGGACCTTAACAAATCCAATTTACTCAGAGAAAATAAGTGATGGCCTCATCCAGTATAATTTCTTTATAAGAAGCCCATTTTTTGGAGCTTGTAAAAGAGGTGGTATCCTTGGGCTTTTCCCTTGACCAAGCTCAATCTGAGATTCACCATGTCAAGCTCGAATGGGACTGTCTATGGGAAATGTGGAAGTTGATTGAAATTACCACTCGAGCAATGTTATCTGAGCCACCCCAAGAGTCTGTCACCATCGCACACCTTACCCTAAGGACTTATGCGGCTGTTTTAAGGGGTTATTTAACAAATAATTAGTACTATGTTCATGTACATTATTATTTTTATATAATAATGAATATAATTTCTAGTCATTTTTGATACATTGAAAATAGTTTTTAATGTACAAATGGTGTTTTTAGTTATTATTTAATTAAGAAATATATTTTATTAAATTAAGGGATTTTTGAATTAAATAATATTTTAATAAAATAATACTATTATTATTAAATTAATTTTTATTAAATATAAATGATCTTAAAATTTTATGAATGCAATTAAAATTTTTATTAAGGTTTGAAAGCCATTTCTGTCAAAACCCGTGAATTTTCGATAAATATCAGTTTTTATTTTAAAAGTGAAAATTAACATATTTAGAAATTTTTTTAGATAAAATATATGTCATTTCTGGAATCAGGACGTCGAAATTATCCAGCGGTGAATTTTTCATAATTTTCTGATACAGTCAAATTTTTGGGTAAAAATTAAATACCGTTTAAATATATAATGTGTTTTATGACATCATAATGACCCAATGGTGATGTAATAAAATACAATAATCCTTATTTTCGGCCAATATATGTTTTATCATTAAAATAATGTGATTTTGGGTTTGTTTGACCTATTTTTTAAAGCATTAATGGACCCCTCAAGACTTATTCAACACTTTGCCTTTTTAAATTAATTTCCATGGGAGTGTGACTCACCTCCACATAAGCAACCTTATTATTTTAAGAAGTTTGGACTTTGGCCATATAAAATAATGTTTTCATATTCCATTTTCCAAAAACCATGGGCAAAAACCATGGGATGGTTTGTGGTTTGGATTAATTTAAAATATGGGGTCCCAAACCTAAATAATAAAGAATTCCCTCACCTTTTTTATATAAACCCACCCAAGCTCCGACTTCCTACTCACTAAACACCCTTTAAGTTCATCCAACCTCTACCCTACTCTCTCTAGAATCCTCCCAATGTGCCCAAAGCTCCCAATAAGCCTCTCAGAAGCCTCTCTCTAGCCTTTGGAAGCACACTTCCAAGTAAGGGTTTTTTCTTCCTTTCTCATTTTAGTCAATTTTTATTCAGTTGTATTTCCCTTTTAATTTCAATTATGAATGTTGGGGTATGGTTTAGAACCTCCCCCATACTTCCCTATTGTTTTTTTAATTATGGGAGACCCCTTTCTCTATCATTAAATGCCTCCCATGTACACCCGTTACTATGCCGAAATTCTGAAAGGAACTTCTGTCTCTTCTTTTATATTCAAGCAATAATTTTGTATCATGAATCTAAATTCCATTTCAATTGTTGGGAAATGTATATATATGAGCTCCTTACTGTCCATTACATGTAAATATGATGAGTAACCCCTATATATCTCATCAAACATTTTTATGAATTTATATGTCACGTCGTTACACTGCCGAAATCGCACCGATTTTCTAAGACAATGTCATTATGTAGTGAATACCATGCCTATTTCTCCATCAAGGGTATTCACCTTTATGAACATTTACTTATTGATTATAAAGTTTCATGTATGAATTCCACATTCATTTATCATGGAATAAATGATAATGTTTTATGAATCCATGTTTTATGATCCATGTGGCACATTTATGTATGAAATGAAATGTTTAAGAAGGGTGCACCCTTATAGCGCTCCAATGCATTGGGTAAAGTATAGTATCATGATACGTCATGTGCAATGAGTGTTGAATCATGCTAATTAAAGTGAAATAAGGGTTTACTCGTGCTTTATGTGCAACGAGGATTTACTCATGCTCCATTTGCAATGGGTTTTGGCTCATGCTAATTCCATGCTAAGTGTTGTTGCCACATTTCTATGTTATGATTATCATGCTTTATCATGCCTTTATGTTCACGTTTTTCTTTTTCTCTATTGATATGCCTATTGTCTAACATGTATTTTACTCCTCATTTTATTCCATATGTACTCCCTTACAAGGCTTTATAGCTCACCCTTCCATTATGCATGTCCTCAGGTTGTCCCATGCAATGCTAAGTACGAGGGAATGTAGTGGTCATGTAAAGGATGTTTTCAATAAAGATGTTGTATTTCATGTTTTAAGTTTTTATGTAATGATCCTAAACCCCAATGAAACTAAACCTCTTGATCTTCTTTGTTTTATCAAGTGAAGTTTTATGTAATAAATCATGTTTAAGTTTGTTTTAAAAGAAGGGTTTTCATAGTTGGTATCAGAGGATAGGTTTAGTTATTTTTGGGATAAGGAAACCCTAGTAAAGCCTTAGAGACAAGACTAAGAATAATAAAAATTTCCCTAAGTTTTGGTGAGTATTGATTAAGTGGGTTATCAAGAAAATACATCCCTGTCTGGATACGGGCAGGTAGAGGCGGCTTTGGCACAGATGTATCCTTGGGGTAAAACCGGAAAACACCGCTTTGAGCTAGACTCGAACGGGAACTGGTGAACGAAAATGGGCCTTGCTGCACTCTTGGCTATGACACTCCTATGGGATATGT
The DNA here is from genome assembly GCA_963277665.1 of Viscum album. NCBI lineage: Eukaryota > Viridiplantae > Streptophyta > Magnoliopsida > Santalales > Viscaceae > Viscum > Viscum album. The sequence continues at coordinate 603,846,757 of OY728148.1, forward strand.
TTTGACAAATTCACAAGATTAGTATGAACCCTTATTAAGGTAATTTAAAAAAATGCCCATATGAATATATGTTAGAAAGTAGATCATGAAAAGCCTAGATTGAAGCATATTGACTCATGCGTTAAGGAAATGAATGTTTATTTATAAGTCATAAATTTTTTTCTTTGTATTACCCTTTATGTGTTACCCCTAACTTTCCTTTTATTACAGCCAATGGCCGGTAATAGGAGGACTCAGGCTAACAACCATTGTGAAGATCAGTGTGGTGACTATACTAATGAGATTCCAAATCCAATGGGAGCGGGATTCACGAACTTTGTCATGCTTCTCTCTCAGATAACTCAAGTTTTGAATTGAAACATGGGTCAAGAGGAACTTTCAACCCCCCCTAAGAAAGAACAAGTCACTATTGAGAGCTTCATGATACAAAGGCCTCCTAATTTTAGTGGATCATCCGATCCCATGATCGCTGAACAATGGATCAACTCCATTGAAAAGATCTTCTCCATCCTTCAATGTTCTGAACAAGAGAAGGTTCTCCTGGATGCTTATCGTATGGAGGGTGAAGCTAATCAATGGTGGACGTTGATCAAAAATACGAAGCCTGAGGAGGAGATCGAGGCATTGGAATGGAAGGATTTCCGGAAGATGTTTTTTGACAAATATTTTCCGCGCACCCTCCAGCTTAAGATGGAAAGGGACTTCCTTTCCCTCAAGAAAAAAGATGAAGAATCTGTTGGAGCGTATGAGGAAAACTTCACAAGGATTGAACGATACACTTCCGGATTTGTCGTTACCCCCGAATTCAAGGATGAACGCTTCTTTGGTGGGCTAAATCCTAGCTTGCAGAAAGCATTAGCGATCCGTGACTTCGACAGCTATGAGGAAATTGTCTGATGTTCCCTCAAGGTCGAAATGGAGATCAGGGAATCATAGGGGTATCATGGGGACAAGAAGCGTAATGTGGACTTCAATGCTAGTGGTCCGATGGATAAATCTAACAGTGATAAGAAGATCCATCACCCCACTTTCCAAAATTGCGGAAAGAAGCACCCTGGAAATTGCCTTAAGGGGACGAGAAAATGCTTCAGGTGTGGAAGAGAAGGGCACCTAGCTGTTAACTGTCGGCAAGAAAGACCTGCGACTGTGATATAGGAGAGGAACGCTCCGTTCGAACCTCAACACGTTGTTCAATGCTACAAATTCTAAGAACTGGGTCATTTTTCAAATCAGTTCCCTAATCCAAGGGTTATCGGAGGCAACCAACAACCTCCAAGACAGCAAGGAAGAGCTTTTTCCATCACTTCTTCCGAAGTGAACCTTGACAACGAAGTGGTGACCGGTACTCTAGTTATTCATTCAAGAATAGCGAACGTACTTTTTGATTCAGGTTCTCCACATTCTTTTATATCTCAAAATTTTAGTAGAACAATCCCAGCACCACCACAAAACATGGAAGTAAAGATGTCAGTGAGTACGACAAATGGGGCAATCATTGCATCCCATGAGTATAAGTCCTCCCCTGTTATAATCTATGGATTGAATTTCCCGGTGAACCTCTTCATACTTCTTATGGTGGAATTTGATACAATTCTTGGCATGGATTGGATTTCATTATATAGAGCCAACATAAATTGTCAGGAGAGGGAAATCACACTCCATATGGAGAATCGACCCCCGAATATTTACAAGTGTCAGGAGGAAGATGAATCTCCTTTATCTTCATCATCTCAAGCATGGATATTACTGCCTTATGAGCATGTGTATCTAGATCAGATGATTGAGTCCAAGGAAGAAAACATCCTTGAAGAAATGCCTATTGTGAGGGAATTCGCTGAAGTGTTTCCCTAGGAACTGCCTGGTCTTCCTCCTAGAAGAGATGTTGAGTTCTCGATTGAACCTATACCTGGGGCGCTACCAATATCCAAGACTCCATATATAATGGCTGTTGTTGATCTTGAAGAGATGAAGAAACAACTACAGGAGAATATGGATAAAGGGTTTATATGCCCAAGTGCTTCACCATGGGGTGCACCAGTCCTCTTCATCAAGAAGACGGATGGGTCAATGCGGATTTTCATCGATTATCGTGAACTTAACAAAATCACGATAAGGAAAAAGTATCCTCCCCCAAGAATCGATGACTTGTTTGACCAGCTGCGTGGAGAACAATATTTTTCCAAGGTGTATTCGCGGTCGGGATATTATCAAGTAAGGGTGAAGAAGGAAGATGTCCCCCAGACTGCTTTTCGTACAAGATACGGGAACTATGAATTCATAGTAATGCCTTTCGGACTCACCAATGCTCCAGTAATATTCATGGACTTGATGAATAGAGTCTTTAGAGATTACCTAGACAAATTTGTGGTAGTCTTTATAGATGATATTATAATATACTCCAAACCCAAGGAGGATCATGAGGAGCATTTAAGAACTGTACTAGTGACTTTGCACAAGGATAAGCTCTATGAAAAGTATAGAAAGTGTAAGTTCTGGTTGAACGAGGTCTCATTCTTGGGCCATATCATCACAAGCAATGGGATATCTTTGGATCCCACCAAAATAGATTCAATTGAGGGATGACTGAGGCCAACATCGGTAATAGATATCCGTAGCTTCTTGGGTTTAGCTGGATATTATCGACGATTTGTGAGAAATTTCTCATGATTGTCCAACCCTATTACCAAGCTAACTCGAAAGGGAGTAAAGTTTTCTTAGAGTGATGAATGCGAAGAAAGCTTCAAGGATTTGAAAAGGAGGCTTATCACTGCGCCCATGCTCACTTTACCCACAAGTGGGGAATTTTTTGTGGTATTCAGTGATGCTTTAAAGAAGGTCTTAGGCTGTGTGCTGATGCAGAATGATAAAGTTATATCCTATAACTCAAGGTAGTTGAAAATCCATGAGCGAAACTATCCAACGCATGATCTGGAGTTGGCGGCTGTGATCTTTGCCTCGAAAATCTTGCGGAATTATCTCTATGGAGAGAAATGTGAGATATATACTGACCACAAGAGTCTTAAAAATATATTCACACAGAAAGATCTTAATATGTTCCAGAGAAGATGGATAGAGCTCATCAAGGATTATGACTGTTCAATAAATTACCACCATGGGAAAGCGAACAAGGTGGCAGATGCCCTAAGTAGAATGGATCTAGCGATTCTATCAATGATGAGAATTGAGAAGGATCCAATCTTCTCAGACTTGATGAAGATGGACATGGGAATCATAGAGAAAGGAACATCATCAATCCTTTCACAAATGATTGCTCAGCCGCCTCTTTTGGAGAGGTTAAAGGATGCTCAAAAGGATGATGTGGGAATTCAAGAAAAAGTGGAAGCTATCAAAATGGGGAAAACCTCAGAGTTTAATGTTAATGAAGAAGGAATTGTGCGGTTTGGGAAAAGACTATGTGTTCCATCAATTCTGGAGCTGAAGAAGGAACTTTTTGATGATTCACATAGTTCAAATTTCTCTATTCACCCAAGGAACACAAAGATGTATCGAGAAATCCGAGAAAACTTTTGGTGGGATAATATGAAGAAGGAGATTGCTGAATATACATCAAAGTTCCTGGTGTGTCATCAAGTGAAGGCAGAGAGGCAGAAGTCTAAGGGGATGATGCAACCATTGCCCATACCAGAATGGAAATGGGAAAACATCACCATGGACTTTGTCACCGGACATCCGAGGGAATCCAAAGGCAACAATGCAATATGGGTTGTTGTAGATCGTCTTACAAAGACTGCAGACTTCATTCCTATTCGAGAGGATTTATCATTGGATCAACTGGCACAGATATATATCAGGGAAGGGGTAAGGTTGCATGGAGTACCACTATCTATTGTGTCTGAACGCGATCCAAGATTCAGTTCTATGTTTTGGAAGATTCTTCAACATGCTCTGAATACTGAACTAAACATCAGTACGACCTATCATCCTCAAACCGATGGCCTATCTGATCGAACTATCTAAACACTTGAGGATATGTTGAGAGCATGCTCAATGGACTTTAAAGGAGGATGGGATCAACATCTTCCTCTGGTTGAGTTCTCTTATAACAATAATTTCCACTTGAGCATCCAAATGGCACCATATGAAGCCCTGTATGGGAAAAGGTGCAGAACACCGGCATGTTGGGATGAGGTTGGTGAACGTAAGCTTCTTGGATTGGAAATGGTCGAAGAAATGGTGGAGAAGGTGAAAACCATTCAGCAGCATATCAAGGTAGCCCAGAGCCAACAAAAGAGTTATGCAGATAATCGTCAACGAGTCCTTGAGTTTAAAGTTGGAGACATGGTGTTTCTACGCATATCTCCGTGGAATAAGGTCATGAGGTTTAGAAAGAAAGGGAAGTTAAGTCCAAGGTACATCGGCCCCTTCGAGATTCTTGATCGTGTCGGGGTTGTGGCCTATTGACTAGTACTTCCACCTGCCACGACCAAAGTACATGATGTCATTCATGTATCCCTCTTAAGGAAGTACATACCAGAACCTTGACATGTACTATCTGCTAATGTGGTACAATTGGAAGATGATCTTTCTTATGAGGAGCAACCAGTGAAGATCTTAGATCATAGAGAAAAAGTTCTACGAAATAAGACAATGCCCCTCGTCAATGTGTTGTGGAGAAACTGCAAGTTTGAAGAAGCAACTTGGGAATCAGAGGATATGATGAAGCTGAGTTACCCACATTTGTTTTAGTGTGGGAAAAGGAAAATTTTGAGGGTGAAATTTCTTAACGGGGGAATATTGTAATAACCCAAAGTTTTATTAATGGAAATTCCCTCTTGATCCAGTTAAATGTCTCCTTATGAAAAATGTTTTTATAAGATGTCAACTTCTTTGGTTTTATGTTACGATTTTTGACCATTGTTAATATAGTCGTTAAACAGTGACGACATGATTAGTATAAATATAGGACCTTAAAAAATCCAATTAACTCAGACAAAAGAAGCGATGGCATCATCCAGTAGAATTTCTCCCTACGAATCCCATTATTCTGAGCTCAAAAAAGAGGTGGCATCCTTGGGCTTCACCTTGACCAAGCTCAAGATGAGCTTCACCATGTCAAGCTCGAAGGGGACCGTCTACGGGAAAATTGGAAGTTGATTGAAATTGCCACTCGAGCAATGTTATCCAAGCCACCCCAAGAGTCTGTCACCATCGCACACCTTACCCTTAGGTCTTATGCGGTTGTTTTAAGGGGTTATGTAACAAATAAGTAGTACTATGTTCATGTACATTATTTTTTTTGTATATAATAATGAATATAATTTCAAGTCATTTTTGATACATTGTAAATAGTTTTTAAAGTAAAAATGGTGTTTTTAGTTATTATTTAATTAAGAAATCTATTTTATTAAATTAAGGGATTTTTGAATTAAATAATATTTTAATAAAATAATAATAATATTATTAAAGTAATTTTTATTAAATATAAATGATCTTATAATTTTATGAATGCAATTAATTTTTTTAAGGTTTGAAAGCCATTTCTGTCAAAACCCGTGAATTTTCGATAAATGTTGGTTTTTATTTTAAAAGTTAAAATTAACATATTTAGATAAAAATTTAGATAAAATAAATTTCATTTCTGGAATCAGGATGTCGATATTATCCAATGGTGAATTTTTCATAATTTTCTAATACAGTCAAATTTTTGGGTAAAAATTAAATACCGTTTAAATATATAATTTGTTTTATGACATCATAATGACCCAATGGTGATGTAATAAAATACCATAATCCTTACGTTCGGAAAATATATATTTTATCATTAAAATAATGTGATTTTGGGTTTGTTTGTCTTATTTTTCAAAGCATTAATGGACCCCTCAATACTTATTCAACACTTTGCCTTTTTAAATCAATTTCCATGGGAGTGTGACTCACCTCCACATAATCAACCTTATTATTTTAAGAAGTTCGGACTTTGGCCTTATAAAATAATATTTTCCTCTTCCCTTTTCCAAAAAACCATGGGCATAAACCATGGGATGGATTTTGTTTTAGATTAATTTAATATAAGGGGTCCCAAACCTAAATAATAAAGAATTCCCTCACCTTTCTTATATAAACCCACCCAAGCTCCCACTTCCTCCTCACTCAAAGCCCTTGAAGTTCGTCCAACCTCTACCTTACACTCTCTATAATACTCAAAAGGTGCCCAATGCTCTCAAGAATCATCTCAAAAGCCTCTCTATAGCCTTTGGAAGCACACTTCCAAGTAAGGGTTTTTCCTTCCTTTCTCATTTTTATCAATTTCCTTTAAGTTGTATTTCCCTTTTAATTTCAATTATGAATGTTGGGGTATGGTTTCAAACCTCCCCCATACTTCCCTCTTATTGTTTTAATTATGGGAGACCCATTTCTCTCTCATTAAATGCCTCCCATGTACACCCGTTACTATGCCGAAATTCCCAAAGGTTCTTCTCTCTCTTCTTTTATATTCAAGCAATAATTTTGTATCATGAATCTGAATTCCATTAAAATTGTTGGGACATGTATCTATATGACCTCCTTACTGTCCATTACATGTAAATATGATGAGTAACCCCTTTCTCTCTCATCAACCATTTTTATGAATTTATATGTCACGCCGTTACGCTGCTGAAATCACACCGATTTTCTAATTCAATGTCATTGTGTAGTGAATACCATTCCTATTTCTCCATCAAGGGTATTAACCTTTATGCACATTTACTTATTGATTATAAAGTTTCATGTATGAATTCCACATTCTTTTATCGTTGAATAAATGATTATGTTTTATGAATCCATGTTGTATGATCCATGTGGCACACTTATGTATGAAATGAAATGTTTAAGAAGGGTGCGCCCTTATAGCTCTCCAATGCATTGGGTAAAGTATAGTATCATGATACGTCATGTGTAATGAGTGTTGACTCATGCTAATTCAAGTGCAACGAGGGTTTACTCGTGCTTTATGAGAAATGAGGATTTACTCATGCTCCATGTGCAATGGGTTTTGGCTCATGCTAATTCCATGTTAAGTATTGTTTCCACATTTCCATGTTATAATTATCATGCTTTATCATGCCTTTATGTTCAAATTTTTCTTATTCTCTATTGATATGCCTATTGTCTAACATGTATTGTACTCATCATGTTATTCCATATGTACACCCTTACTGGGCTTTATAGCTCACCCTTTTCTTATGCATGTCCTCAGGTTATCCCATGCAATGCTAAGTACAAGGAAATGTAGTGGTCATGTAAAGGATGTTTTCAATAAAGATGTTGTATTTCATGTTTTATGTTTTTATTTAATAATCCTAAGCTCCAAAGATACTAAACCTCTCGATCTTCTTTGTTGTATCAAGTGATGTTTTATGTAATAAATCATGTTTATGTTTGTTTTAAAAGCAGGGTTTTCATATCTTATGCCTATCAAATATATTGTATGAATATCAAAAATATTTTATTGAATATAATATTTATTTATAACATTAATATCACTCAATAATTTTAATTTATTTATTTTAGTAGGATAAAACATCATTGGGAGCATAAAAATTGTTTTCTATAAAAATATATCATTTATATTTAATTGGTTCTTTGTAACAAATGAATTCATTTTATATTTGTGTAAACTATATTTTTTCATAAGATAGTTAGTATTATTCATAACTGAAAACTTAACATCTAGGTTAAGTCTTAATATATAATATTTTAATAATATGTTGTTGTTTGGTAAAACTCGGTGTTGTGTGTAATGTACGCCAAGTCGGTGTCATGTGAATGGAATGTTTGACTTAGAGCATTGAAAAACATCAATGAAAATTAATTCATTCTAAGAAAAGGTCCATAAAAACTCAGGGTGTTACAAAGATACTCCTAAGGAAATGTCTCAAAGTAATTGGAAGACTCTTTCTGTGTGGAAAATGACGACATATAACTACAAGGTTTAAAAAAAAAATGGAAAACTGGTTAACATGATGAAGGTAAAAGATGTGTTTCTAAGTAGTTCATATGTTATTAAGTAATAAACCTCATTTGAAAATATATCATGATTCATGCATATCTTATTGATACCCCTAACCAATTTTATTATTGATTGATAAATAAAATTGTAGGGAATCACTTTATTTAATGGGGGTGATATAAAAACATTTGATTTTGAAATATATATTTTACATTAAAACAAAACGTGTTTAATATAACAATTGACAAACAACACTAAACCAAAATGAATCACATCATTTTATTTTATCCAATTAAATATAATAATTAAATTTGAGGGAAAATATATAGGTAACAAAATTATGGAATATACATAAAAAAATAAATGTATTTTAAAATATGAATACACTTATAAAATTCAATTAATATACCAAAATAAGAAATAAAATCATTTTATGTGCGAATTTCTTTCATAAAAATTTATTTTCATGCTATATGATGTTTATTATTCTATGATCGATGTATAGTTTAAATTAACATTATTAATTATATATATTGTAAAACAAGTTAATGTCTATGAAATAGTTATTAATACGTACGTAATAAATTTATTTTATGAATAGAATATACATGTTTCATAAAATTGATTTTATTAATTATGATTTATTATATTAAAAAATATTTTAATCACTTTTAGAAATTGAATCAAATTAAATTATTTAAATACCTGTAATCAATATTCTCAAATAATGTAATGGGGAAAATTTCTTTTTTAGGCATAAAATTACTTTTCAAAGACAAATATTTGTTACTATGGTAAAACTGTTGTATTTCATGGACTGATATTTTTCTAAATATTATACTATTCAGTTAAATTGATATATTTTAAAATAAATACTCTAATATGATGTTTAGACATAAATAAAAAAATTAATTTACACTTATTTAATTGGTAATAAATTTTAAATAACTTATAAACACTTAATTATTTAAATTAATTTTTTTTTTAAAATGCCAATTTAATCAATTTATATGATTTAATTTAATAACATAATTTTATTATATTTAGAAATTTAATTAAATTAATTTGACTCTAGCCCATCAAAATTCCAAATTCTCAATATAAGTATTACATACCCTTTATCTTATTTTAATATTATCATCCACCCCATCCAAACCCACTATAACCATAAATATAATGAAGTCAGTATAAATGATTTACAAAAACATTATTATTTTGTTTTTTAATAATTATTTATTTCATTCTCATTCAATTGAAAAAAAATGAAAACATTGCTCATGTGCGTGTGCGGACTACCACCTCTAAGAATGACGAATTTCAATTTTCATCCCCACCTTTAAATTATAGTTATATAAATTGGTTTAGTGAATATATATGTTTTTTATATCATGATTTATATTATAGAAATATAAATTAGGGTTTCTATGATAAATATTATCAATAAATGAATATTGTAAAGCTGTCCTCCGAAATGGAACATACCAAGTGGAAAAGCGATTTATTTGTAAATGAATTTTTCTCATTTACCTTCTTCTTTATACTCATCCTAATTATTATCCATCAAATTAATAAAATATAAATAAATAAATTATACTTTTTTATAATGACATCGTAACAAAGTCCTCTCTTATATAGCCATACTCAAACATATACTGTATCATGTTCTTGTTTGGTTATTTTAACTACCTATATAAAAAATGCAATAAATTTATATCAAAGAAAATTTTGGAATATTAATATTGTATATTAATAATAAAATAATTATTTTTTTATAACATTAATATTTTAATTTATCTCATTAATTAAGACAACATCATTAGTTTGTTATTAATTACCAAATCTAGATCGTCACTGAATTAAGAATCTTGAATAATAACCAAAATACTTATGAAGTAAATTTATAAAATTATAAATAATTAAAAAAAATTATAGTTCCTTTTATTATCTTGGAATGATGAAAATTAGGATAATAATGAAGATCAATGCCTCTATAAAGAAACTAGTTCAAAATGATCAAAATTACGAATAACATATATTAAAAATAGATAACAAGTAACTAATATACCTATATAGAAAAATTTAAAATGAGGTTTATAAAAGTTCATAGATATGAATAAGGTTTTGAAATATGTGATAAATATATTATTTTTATTATATAAGAGATTCGATATCTTTATTTGAAGTAAGTAATTATGTTACGGGGTCTTCATCTCAAATATATTTTCCTGAAACATTTTTCATAATGCACACCATGTTATCTATAATATTGTGTACTTGCTACATTAAGAAAGTTTATAACCCCATTTATGTAATTAATGGTATTTTAAGAGTTATATCATGTTCTCTCTTCAAATGGATTTTTAATTAAATGATAAATGGATTTTTCTTAACTCAACTCCCATCGTTGAGTTATAATGATTATTCTTGAACGGATTTATTATAGTATTGGTTTATTTCAGCCTAATATTTTATTTAGTGGTATTTTCACTTACCAACTAGGGATAATTCCCTTTTAATTATACGTGTTTACATTATTAAAATTTTTTCTCAAAAAAATATAATTATTAAGAATCAATTTTATCATATTTAATGATGGTTTCCCCCATTTTCCATGTTTCTTTTCCCACCAATATTCTCCTTTATAATTGGAAATATAATTATATTTTATCTCATATACACTCCATATTTTTGTTATACTCTTTTAATAATGATGTTTTTATAGTATTTATTATTTCGGTTTTCAATAATGAATTTTCAAAATAGGAAAATGTTTTCCACCCCTTCAAAATAAAATGTTTTATATTACACCCCACATTTATTTTGACAATTTTTATTCCATTTCAATGGTATATTATTGAATATAATTTTACAATTTTTTTTTTTAATTTTTTTCACTTAAATTTTTTGAAATAAATTTTTGAATGTGACTATTAACTTCATCATTTTATGATAATGTTAAAAATGAATCCAATAGTATATTTACATTTTTATTCCATGTGATGATATATGCATTAAACATTATGACCAACCCATTCAATGGATCATTTATAAATTGTTTTAAAATTATTTTAAGAAGAAATCTAATTAGTAATGATTTTAAAATGAAAAGGGTTATTTCCATTTTTTTCAAATTGATTTACATAATTATCTTTAAATGGTAATTTTTCCATTTAAATATCGTTTATTAATTCTTATGATATTATAATATGATTCAATCCATATTCATTCTCTGGATGTTTATGATCATGTTGTTTATTATCTTGTAACCCATTCCCTTCTTGGGTTAACTATAATTTTATGGAACTATGTATGATTTAATTATGTGGAACGCATAAAGATAGACATATGAAGGGTGCACCGTAATATAAATTTAGTGCATGGGGTGAATACTTAATCTCTGGATATGACATGTTCATAATACCTTGACTGCGTGTTTTTGAAATTTTTTATGATACCTCATTGAGAAATGTTGGTAATATAAAGGGTACTCCTAAATATAGATTGAATGTAGGGGTGAATTGTTAATATATAGAGTTGAAATGTTCATGATACCTTAACAACATGACTTTTTAATGTTTTAGGATACCTTAGTAAACAACCTTGTTAATATTTTTATTATGAATCCTTAGTGAGTGATTTTGGGGATATGATTATTATTATACCGTTCTTATTATTTAGACACATTTTCATGTTCTGATTCATATATTTATGATCATGGTATACCTCATGAATTTATCTTCCTGTTCTTATATTTCTATTCTTATGTTATGCCTGAATTCTTTCCCATGTTATTTTCTTATTTCATTATTTATAAACTAATGAGAATTTTTTCTCTCCACTTTTACATGCCTCATTTTTTATAGGTTACGGAGAAAAGGAATACATATGATGTGTCTAGATGAGAATCATGTCTAGTGAATTTGTGAGAGATGTTGAAAACGTGTTATGGATTAAGGAGTAACATGTCTAGAGGGAAAATGTATGTTAGTTGAGAAATATTTGTGTTTTTTTAGTTAATGTATTGTCCTAACTCTCTAAAACACTAAACCTAAAAGGTATTTGGAATTCATGTTATCAAATATATTCCAGAAATCATGTAATTGATATTGACAAATCTATAGGGAGTTATGTAAAAAGTCAATTCAGGATCAATGCTTAATAGTTATTATTCACAAGAATTAAAAATATATTTATAGAATGGATGTCTTCCAATAAGATAAATCAAGGAAAATCAATTAATGCTATAATTTTCATTTACCTCAAGACATTGTAAAGGGTTTCAATATATTATGTGTTTTCATTCCGTAACAATCATGATCAATCTGCGCTAATGATTTATATGATATCAATCATATGTGAACATAAAGATCTTTAGAATCTTGTAATGTGTTCATTTTTGAGTTCTTCCATGAAAATAATTGATTAAGATTGATTCTTAAAACTTTTATAAGAATCCCCATTAATGAATTGTTTGAGATAGTGAGCTTAAAGGTATAAGTGGATGAATTTTACCTTGTTTTGTGAGTTATATTTTTTGAAACGATGATGGTAATATCTTCATTACCACATACAAAGTTGAGTCAACTGCAAAGAGTGAAGCTGAGAAATATATGTTGGTTTCCATAAAGAGTATGCTGGTGGATATTTGAGCAAATCTTGTGGATTTTTGTGAAAATAATGTAAGGAAGTGGATATAATAGATGATAATGTACCAATTAAAGGTATGTAAATGTGTGTAACACCCCAAGCTTACATGGTACACTTCTCTTTGAATAATACAGTAGCGTGTGTTGTATGCAACTTCGAGTTTTAACACACACCACAACCATTCAAATTAGCCGTTATGAATAGTAATACCAAACTTTTGAAATTTTATAAATTTTATCTTTCAAAATGGGCTTTATATTTGGATTTGGAATATCGAAATTATCCAAGGGTGAATTTTTGATATTTTTATGAAAACTTCCAAATTTTGATGAATAGTGAAAAACACTGAGTTATATTTTAAAAACGAATTTTAATTTAAATAATTATTTATTTTATTTAAATTTAATTAATGTAAAAATAGATACATAATACCTATTTAAGTTCCATTTAATTCATTGTAGTTAGTTTAGAATAATTTAAATATATAAAAATTTTATTGAACTTTTCACCGTCTTTTACCCACCTCCTAGGAGAATTTGCAAATTCACATAAAACGTAATTTTACCGCCTCTGTGAGTGGAATTTAGAAAATCTGAGAAACACGGTTAATATCAAGGAGTAAAATGTGGTTCAATAAGATAAAAATAATTTTTTTATGAATAGTAACTTTTTACTTTTATTTACCACGGTTAAAAGTAAATAGGGTAATTAAGGGTAAAAATGATATTAATATAACCCTAACAGATGTCCTAATTCTATTGGACAAGTGTATCTCGACCAAAAACAACCTTAGGAATAAAATATTATCATTTAGGTCCACATGGATTAGATTAGGACATTTATTATTATTTAATTCAAAAAAGAGTTAAAAGAGTTAAAATCATAGTTTAATAAATAAAAAAAAATTTAATATAGGGTTATACATAAGATAAATTTGATTATAAATATTCATTAGAAATAATAAAAAAATTCCTACATAATTGAATTTTATTTATAATTTTTAGACATTAAATAATTTAATTTATTTATGACACAATGGTGACGTAGTAATTTCCTAATTAATGAAATATTAAGATAAATGATATTTTAAATACCCAAATAAATTTAATTTGAAACTTTTTATGAATTACATTACTTTTCTAGGATAATATGGCATATTAATATTGGTTATATGATTTTTTTTATAAGTAATAATGCTGTTATGAATTTATCAAAAACAAAATACCCAATAGTTTCGAAATTGACATAAAAGAGTTTTTAAAACAAATATTATATTATTAATTCATATTCTGTTCCTAAAAATCTAAGGTTAGGCCAAACGACTTATATCATGATAGTTGTATCATTAATGGAGCTTTTGTGGGACGATTAGAAGTTTATAGTATGTTTATTAACCATATAATATAAAAATACAAAGAGACATGGTAAATGTGAAACTAATTAACTAAGAGTTAAAACTAAAATATAAGGTTAATATAGTGACCCAAACCTATCTAAAACCAATTGGTTGGGTGGTTTTAGACTCATACCCAGCATAAAATTTAAATAATCCACATTGGAGCCATTTGAAACCTAATATGAATTTATTATAAAATTATATTTCTAGCTTTTCCAAAGGTAACCCTCACCCCTCTTATAAAAGGTAACTCACCCTTCTCTCTAATTCACAACTTCAAAGCCTTTTTTCTAGGCCAACCCATGCCAAAATATTATCTCAACTTCCCTCACTCCATCCTATAGGCATTATTTTTATCAGAAATCCAACCTAAGGATCCCTTTTGATCAAATCAAAAGGAAGAACCCGAAGAAGAGGTAATGTTTTCACCACCTTCTTTCAAATTCTTTTCTTCTTCAACTTCTTCTTTATTATTTCAATTATAAAATAATAAATCTAGTATCTCCTATATACTATGATGTTATTATAAATATGGTACAACCATATTCAGTATTCAATCCATCCCTTGAATGACATGTCACCATACGTCCGTACGTACGACTTACCATCTCCACGTCATGGTGTAATTGTTATTCTATACATTTTTATTTGGATGGGTATAATAATGATGTTTAATTAATGTAAATAATAAATATAACATGATAACTATTCTTTATATATGATATACCACCCAATTATATATTATTTTTATATCAAAATAATGATATTGTCACTCGTGCGTACGTGCGGACTACCATCTCCACGAATGCGATGAGATTCATTCCCCATCGTATCCATTAGAGAATAATTTTCATTTTAAGGTTAAAAATAAGGTTTAAAGACTTAATATCATTATGGATATTAATATGATAAATCCTATCCATAAAAAACATGGCTTACATTACAAAGCATATAAAGGAAAACGAATCAGTTAACACCCGAAACAATGATAATACAAAAATATTACTGACAAATCAATGTTAAAAGATCATATATGATACCATATTAATGTATATGATTCTTTTATAATTTAATAACAATCATTTCACCATTATAAAAGATGTTAACCTACTAGTAACCAAGGAAAACTAGAAGGTAATGGTTTATTTCACAATCTCTTCATTATCCAAGGTTGTTTATATGTCATTATCTACTGGGAACTCTTTATCATCCACATCCTTGTTTCTTAAAAATGTATTTCAAAAGATTCTAACTATTTTATAGAATATGGGTTAATTTCATTTATACCCTTGTTTTACTTTTTATAAGAAGTTTATAATGGAATCTTTCCGTCGTTTTCCAAACAAGGTCCTTTTTAACCTTTTCGACAAAATTAAGGTAAGAGTGTCTTTTTAACTTATACGGCGGGTGTGGCTACTTTCTGCCATTATAAAATCGTCGAAGCTTCTCTTACATTATTTTAAGAATATTTTTAAAAGTAAATGTTTTATTTTATAATTATGTGACTTTTAAATGATTTTAAAAAAGAGATATTTCTCTCAAATAGTTTTGATTTCATCTATGTCAACATCCTTTGATGGATTTTAAGTTTATTTGAAGTTGATTTATGATGATACAAAACATCCATATTGTATTGAATGTTTTGTGATATGTTTGACTATGGATGTGTTATTTTTATAACATTCATGGTTTACGAAGAAATTATTGAAATTTCGTATGCTAGTTTTAATACAAATTTTTATGTTATGTTTAAACCTATTCATATGAGGAATGCATTGGACTTAACAAGTGACGGGTGGAGCCCGCTATAGCTCCTAGATGCATCGGTAGGTCTCATGAGACAAACTAGTGTCTTGGCACATGGCCTTGACAAAATCTTATTTGTAGTCTTGGCACGATGCCTTGGATACGTGGTTATGATAATATGGAATTATGAATTTCATCATTATGAAAGTAGTTTTTGATATTGAATGTGATTATTAGACTAGTAAAATATCCATGTGAATAAGTAAATGGCATTATTTCAATTTATTTCTGCCATATTATTCTGATGTTCAAGTTAAAAAGGCTTTTGTTTTAGTTATACATTGCCTTAAATGTTTAGGATTATTTATGAAAGTTTCTGCTATATTGTTAACCTTACTGGGCATTTGAGCTCACCCCTTTCTTTGCTTTATTTTCCCCAAGATGTGAAAAAGTATTTTATGAATGACCTGCATGGATAGTATAAGGGGATATGAGTGTGGAGACAATATGTTGTTGTAGTTTTCACTGTATGATGTAATGTAACATTTATGAATGTATATAGTGTTTCCAAGGCTACTAAACTAATCGGTCTTTCGAGACTTGATCTTTTGTGATCATGACAATGTTATGTAATAATGCACCAAATCTGGATAACTGGTGTTGGGGCGTTACAGTTGGTATCAGAGAAAGTTTAGTACAAACCATGGAAGCTAGATTTAGATAAACTTTGATTAGAGCACATAGCCATATGACAGACTTTGAGGATTAGTATAGAAGAACTTCCAAGAATTTTGGTATTGTAGAGATTTTGTGAGTTTTCTGAGAAATACATCCCTGTCTAGATACGAGCAGGTAGAGGCAGCACTGGCACAAATGTACCTAGGGGTAAAACCTGAAAACACCGCTTTGAGATAGACTCAAACGGGAACGGGTGCATGACAATAGGTTGTGCTGCACTCTTGATTACGACAATCCCGAGGGATATGCTTAGGGTAATTTTCATTTTCTTTATGAACCATTATGAAGGTTTTATGAGTATATACTTCCTCAAAGAAAACATTTTTATTATTATGGATTATATCCATAGACTGTTTAATTTATGTTAAGTGTTTTACAAGTATGGAATTATGTATTTTGTTTCATAAACTGATCTGGTTTATGCCATTTTTTAGAAATGGCGCCTAGTGGAAGAAATGGAAACCGTATCAATGCACGCAATACATGTAGGGATTTCCCTCCCGCTCAAGATAATTATAGTGGAGATGGTGATGCAACTGGTGCTGATCAGCTAATCACTATACTGGGACAACTCACTCAGGTTATGAATAATAACCTTACCCGTATAGAGCACCTGATCCGCAGTGTGGAGGATAAATGCTAGATCTCTTAACGAGGAAGCAACCAACAAAATTCAATGGGAGTACAAATCCATCAGTAGCTGAGCAATGGATATGTTCCCTAGAGAAAATATTTCAGGCTTTGGGGAGTAGTGAAAGGGAAAAAGTTTTCATGGCAGTTTATCACCTCACTAGAGATGTTGATCAATGGTGGTCATTGATGCAAAACACGAAGGAAGATGATAAAGTATCAAATATGGAATGGAGGGAGTTCAAAGAGCTTTTCTTAGAAAAATACTTTCCTCATGTCCATCGAGCAGATATGGAAAGGCAATTTCTTAGTCTGATGAAAAAGGAGGATGAGAATGTCGCAAAGTATGAGGCTAACATTACAAGTTTATCTAGGCATGCAACATATTATATATGTAACCCAAGAATTAAGGTTGATCATTTATTTTATGGGTTAAAAATGTTTCTCCATCGAGCATTAGTCTCACAATCTTTCTCATCATACGAAGATATTGTCTCATGTGCTATTAAGACAGAAAAATAATTCGCTAAGTCTTACGACTTTAAGGAAAAGCAAGAGAAGATGAGATCTACTGACCACTCTGGAAATGGAAATAAAGGGATGAAGGGAAAAGTTGATTATAAATCCTGCAGTAAATATGGGAAGAAACAGCCCAGTACTTGCTTGAAGGGAATGGGATTCTGTTATAAGTGTGGTGAAAAAGGCCACCATGCTCATGATTTCAAGGGAAAGAGAGTTGCTTTCATCATGGAATTCTATAATTGTAGAGAGATGGGACATTATGAAAATGAATGTCCTAAGTGTCAGGGGAACTTACCTCAGAAAAGGACAAGGGATCAAGGACAAGCTTATGCTATCACTACTGTTGAGGCAGAAGCTCTGAAAGACATGGTGGCAGGTAATTTAATGGATTCCTCAAGTTTAGAAAATTCTTTATTTGATTCTGGATCATCACATTGTTTCATATCTTCCCAGTTTTCTAAGAAAATTAGATATTTCTAATTTGATTTAACATGGGAGTTGTCAGTTAAAATTTTTAAGGGAAGTATCATTGCGACAAAGTTTTGTGAATCAGTCCCCATTAGAGCACACAAATGTTCTTTATCTGCTGATCTCATTGTCATACCTATGATTGAGTTTGATATAATCCTCGGTATGGATTGGATTTTGGACCATGATGCGAAGATTTATTGTAAGAAGAAGGAGGTTACGATTTTTAATGATGATGATATGGAACACCTTATCTTTAGAGCAGAATCTTCACCACCTAATTCTTATCTAGATCCACCCCAAATAGCTCAACTAAATTCAATCATTGGGGAGGAAGAGAATGAAATGACTGTGGGTGAGGAAAGGAATGTTCAAATAGAGGATGTACCTATTTTGAAAGAATATGTCGATGTGTTTCTAGAAGATTTACTTGGACATCCTCCAGAATGAGAAGTTGAGTCTTCCATTGATTTAATTCTTGGATCAAGGCCTATATAGAAGATCCTCTATAGAATTGCCACTATGGAGTTAGTTGAACTAAATAAACAAATAGAGGAATCGAGTAATAAGGGATTTATTCACCCTAGTGTTTATCCATCAGGAGATCATGTTCTTTTTGTTAAAAAGAAAGATGGATCTATGAGGTTTTGTATCGACTACAGGGAAATCAATGCTATAACAATAAAGAAAAAGTATCTCCTACCTCGAATTGATGATTTATTTAACCAAATGTATTTATCTAAATAATTTTCAAAGATTGACCTTTGATATGGATACCATCAGTTGTGTGTGAAGAAAGAAGACATTTCTAAGACAAAATTTCGAACCAGGTACAGGCATTACAAGTTTACAGTAATGCCTTTTGAGGTGACTAATGCACCCTCTGTTTTCATGGATCTAATGAACAGAGTTTTCAAGGAATATATCAATGATTTTGTAGTCGTATTGATTGATTATATCTTTGTATACTCTAGAAACTACTAAGACCATGAAAATCATTTTCTAATTATCCTGAAGACTCTGAGAAGAAATGAATTATATGGGAAGTTTATCAAGTGTGAATTCTGGCTTCAAGAGATTTCTTTTCATGGCCATATTGTGTCTAAGGATGGTATCTCTGTTGATCCTGCTAAGACAAGAGAAATCCAAGAATGGCCAGCACCAACAAGTATAACAGAGGTACGTAGCATTATTGGTTTAGCAGGTTATTATCGACGTTTCATCCAGAATTTTTCCCAGTTGGCTAACCCACTATAAAAGATCACACGTAAAGGGGTTAAATTTGTTTGGAAAAAAGAGTGTGAAGAATTTTTTGAAAAACTGAATATAATATTAGTCAATGATTCTATATTGACACTTCCATCAGGGAATGATGGGTTCCTTATTTATAGTGGTGCATCGAAGAAAGGACTTTGTTGTGTCCTTATGAAGAATGATAGAGTTATTTCCTATGCATCACGATAATTGAAAATTCATGAGAAAAACTATCATACTCATGATCTCTAGTTAGCTCCTGTAATATTTGATTTGAAGATATGGAGACATTATCTCTATGGTGGAAAATGTGAGATATATACCGATCACAAGAGTTTGAAGTATATTTTCTCATAGAAAGAACTCAACATGAGGCAAAGGAGATGTCTTGAACTACTCAAGGATTATGATTTCATGATACACTACCACCCGGGGAAGGCAAATAAGGCTGTAGATGCTTTGAGCAGAAAAGATCATGGAGTTTTTAACTATATGAGAATTGAAAGGGGTCCTATTTTCATGGATCTAGTAAAGATGGACATGGGAATAACTATGGAAGGTGAAACATCAAAACTTTTTCAAATGGTTTCCAAACCATCTTTACTAGAATGGATTAAGATTTCTCAGACTGATGATGAAGAGTTTCAAAAGAATATTAAAGCTATGAATGATGGGAGATTGAGTTACTTTGTGTATGGAGATGGAATTTTGAAATTTGGGAAGAGACATTTTGTTCCCAATTTACCTGATCTAAAAAGAGAATTGTTGGACGATGCTCATAGTTCCAATTTATCTATACACCCTGGGAGAACCAAAATGTATAGAGATTTGAGGGAAAATTTTTTGTGGGACAATATGAAGAGGGAGATTGCTGATTTTGTGTCAATATGTATTGTTTTTCAACAAGTGAAAGCTAGAAGGCAACAGCCTGGAGGGCTCATGCAACCTCTTCCCATACCTGAGTGGAAATGTGATAATATCTTGATGGTCTTTGTCTTGGGACTACCAAAGACTCCAAGAAGGAATGACGCAATGTGGTTCATTGATGATCGTCTTACCAAGTCACCACATTTTTCTTCCATAAGAGATGATATACCACTTTAACGACTAGCAAGAATATATATTACTGAAGTTAGGAGACTTCATGGAGTACCCCTCTTGATTGTTTCGGACCATGATCCCCATTTTACTTCAATATTCTGGAAGAGTCTTTAGAAGGCCTTGGATACTGAACATCATTTGAGCACTACCTACCACCCTCAAATAGAAGGACAATCAGAAAAGACTATTCAAACCATAGAATACATGTGGAGATCTTGCTCACATGACTTTCAGGGTACATGGGATCAATATTTACCTCTGGTAGAATCTTCGTATAACAATAGCTTCCATTAAAATATTAAGATGGCACTATATGAAGCGTTATACAGAAAGAGATGTCACACACCAACCTGTTGGGATGACGTTGGTGAAAGAAAACTCGTAGGCCCAGAACTGGTGGAGGAAACGATGTAAAAGGTGAAGGTAATCCAAAACCACATCAAAGAAGCTCAAAGTAGGCAGAAGAGCTATAATGAAAACCGAAGGAAGGATTTGGAATTTTAGGTATGAGATCATGTTTTCTTGAAGGTATCTCCATGGAAGGGAGTTATACATTTTGGTAAGAAGGGTAAATTGAGTCCTAGGTACATTGGAACTTTCAAAATTCTAGAACGAATTGGGGCTGTAGCTTACCATTTGAAATGCCGACAAGTCTCTCCAAAGTTCACAATGCATTCCACATATCACAGTTGAGAAAATACATGCATGATCCAACGCATGTACTCACTTATGAGGAATTAGAATTGGAACCCAATCTATATTATTGCGAAGAGCCCATCAGGATTCTTGATACAAGATAATAATGCAGAGAAAATGGATGAATCATCTGGTAAATTATCTATGGGGAAACTATAAAATGGAAGAGGCAATGTGGGAACCCAAGGAACATATGATGAAGAATCCCCCAAGTCTTTTCATGCTGTAGAATTATAGAAATTTCGAGGACGAAATTATTTGAAGGAGGGGAGAATGTAACACCCCAAGCTTCCACGGTATGCATCTCTTTGAATAATACAGTAGCATGTGTTGTACGCATCTTCCAGTTCTAACACACACCACAACCAATCAAATAAGCAGTTATGAATAGTAATACCCACTTTTTAAAATTTTATAAATTTTATCTTTCAAAATGGACTTCATATTTGGATTCTGAATATCGAAATTATCCTAGAGAGAATTTTTGATATTTTTCCGAAAACTTTAATTTTTAACACTGAGTTATAGTTTAAAAATGAATTTTTATTTAAATAATTATTTATTTTATTTATATTTAATTACGGTCAATATAGATACATAATACCTATATAAGTTCAATGTAATTCATTGGAGTTAGTTTATAATAATTTTAGATATATAAAAATTTTATTGAACTTTTCACCGTCTTTTACCCACCTCCTAGGAGAATTTGAAAATTCACATAAAACATAATTTTACCGCTTTTGTGAAGGGAATTTCAAAAATCCGAGACACATGGTTAATATCAAGGAGTAAAATGTGGTTCAATAAGAGGAAAATAATATTTGGTTAATAGTAACTTTTTACTTTTATTTACCACGGTTAAAAGTAAATAGGGTAATTAAGGGTAAAAATGATATTAATATTACCCTAACACATGTCCTAATTCTATTGGACAAATGTATCTAGACCAAAAAAAACCTTAAGAATAAAATATTATCATTTAGGTCCACTAGGATTAGATTAGGACATTTATTATTATTTAATTCAAAGAAGAGTTAAAAGAGTTTAAATCAATGTTTAATAAATAAAACATTTTTTAATATAGGGTTATACAGAAGATAAATTTGATTATAAACATTCATTATAAAGCTAAAAATATTTATTACATAATGGAATTAAATTTATAATTTTTAGAAATTAAATAATTTAATTTATTTATGACACAATGGTGATGCAGTAATTTCCTAATTAATGAAATATTAAGATAATTGATATTATAAATACACAAATAAATTTAATTTGAAACTTTTTATGAATTAAATTAATTTTATAGGATAATATGACATATTAATATTGGTTATATAAATTGATTTATATGTAATAATTCTGGTATGATTTTATCAAAAACAAAATACCCAATAGTGTCAAAATTGACATAAAAGAGTTTTTAAAACAAATATTATATTATTAATTGATATTCTATTCCTAAAAATCTAAGGTTCTGCCAAAAGACTTATATAATGATATTTTTATCATTAATGGACTATTTTGGGGTCTATTTAAAGTTTATAGTATGTTTATTAACTATGTAATATAAAAATTCAAAGAGACATGGTAAATGTGAAATAATTAACTATGAGTTAAAACTAAAAGATAAGGTTAATATAGTGACCCAAACCTGTCTAAAACCTATTGGATGGGTGGTTTTCTACTCATCCCGACCACAAACTTTAAATAATTCACTTTGGAGCCACTAGAAACTGAATATAAATTTAATATAAAATAATATTTATAGCTTTTCCTATGGTTCCCCTCACCTCTCTTATAAAAGGGCAGTCGCCCTTCTCTCTAATTCAAAACTTCAAAGCCTTTTGGCTCGGCCAAAAACTACCCAAATATTCTATTAACTTACCTCAATCCATCCTAGAGGACTTAGTTTTATCAAAAAGCAATCCTAAATAGCCCTTTTAATCAAATCAAAAGTAAGAACCCGAAGAATAGGTAATGTTTTCACCACCTTCTTTCAAGTTCCTTTCTTCTTCAAATTATTCTTTCATTGTTATTTCAATTCTAAAATAATAACTCGAGTATCTCATATATACTGTGATGTTATTATAAATATGGTAAAACCATATTCAATATTATATCAATCCCTTGAATGACATGTCACCATATGTGCGTACGTACGGCTTACCCTCTCCACGTCGTGGTGTAATTGTTATTCAATACATTATTATTTGGATGGGTATAATAATGATGTAAATTCATGTAAATAATAAATATAACATGATAATGATTCTGTATATATGATATAACACCCAATTATATATTATTTTAATATCAAAATAATGATATTGTTGCTCGTGCGTACGTACAGACTACTGTCTCCACGAACGCGATGAGATTCATTCCCCATCATATCCATTCAAGAATAATTTTCATTTTATGGTTAAAAATAAAGTTTAAAGACATAATAGAATTCTGGATATGAATAATATACAACCTATCCACAACAAACAAGGCTTATGTAACAAATCATATAAAGGAAAACGAATCAGTTAACACCCGAAACAATGATAATACAAAAATATTACTAACCAAGCAATGTTAAAAGATCATATATGATATCATATTAATGTATATGATTCTTGTATAATTTAATAATAGTTATTTCACCATTATACATAAGTTTAACCTACCCTCAACCAAGGAAAAGTACAAGGAAATGATTTATTTCACAATCTCTTCATTATCCAAGGTTGTTTATACGTGATTATCTATTGGGACATCTTTATCATCCAAATCCATGTTTCTTAAAAATGTATTTCAAAACATTCACACTATTTTACAGAATATGGGTTAAAGTCATTTTTACCCTTGTTTGAATTTTTATAATAAGTTTATAAATGAATATTTCCGTCGTTTTCCAAACAAGGTCCTTTTTATCCTTTTCGACAAAATTAAGGTTAAGAATGTCTTTTGAACTTATACAGTGGGTGCGGCTACTTTCCGCCATTATAAAATCATCGAAGCTTCCCTTACAAGCTTATAAGAATATTTTTAAAAGTAAATGTTTTCCTTTATAATTATGTGACTTTAAAATGATTTCAAAAAATAGATATTTCTCTCAAATAGTTTTGATTTCATCAATGTCAACATCCTTTGATGGATTTTAAGTTTATTTGAAGTTGATTTATTATGATACAAAACTTCCATATTGTATTGAAGGTTTTGTGATATGTTTGACTGTGGATGTGTTATTTTTATACCATTCATGGCTTATGGAGAATGTTTTGACATTTTGTATGCTAGTTTTAATATGAATGTTTATGATATGTTTAAAACTATTCATATGAGGAATGCATTGGACTTAATAAGTGACGGGTGGAGGCCGCTATTGCTCCTTGATGCATCGGTAGGTCTCAAGAGACAAACTAGTGTCTTGGCATGAGACCTTGACAAAATCTTATTTTTAGTCTTGGAACGAGGCCTTGGCTACGTGGTTATGATAGTATGGAATTATGCATTCCATCATTATGAAAGGGGTTATTGATATTTCATGTGATTATTAGATTAGTAGAATATCCATGTGAATAAGTAAATAGAATTATTTCATTTTATTTCTGCCATATTATGCTGAAGTTCAAGTTCAAAAGGAATTTGTTTTAGTTATACATTTCCTTAAATGTTTATGCTTATTTATGAAAGATTCTACTATATTGTTATCCTTACTAGGCATTTGAGCTCACCCCTTTCTATGTTTTATTTTTCCAAAGATGTGAAGAAGTATTTTATGAATGACCTATAGGGATAGTATAATGGGATATGAGTGTGTAGACAAGGTGTTGTTGTAGTTTTCACAGTATGATGTAATGTAACATTTATGAATGTATCTAGTGTTTCCAAGGCTACTAAACTAATCGTTCTTTCAAGACTTGATCTTTTGTGATCATACCAATGTTATGTAATAATGCACCGACTCTGGAAAACTGGTGTCAGGGATTTACAATGTGCCTCATATATAAGAGGATTAGAAAAGATAATTTTCAGGTATATTAATTTAGAGATAGATGGGAGAGAAAATCAGAGACTCATGGAAGCTATGTTCTCATATGAGGACTCTATAAAATGTTATGTAGTGATTCCAAAAGACTTTATGTGTGTCTAAATAAATATAATTTAATTAAAAGATAAATAATAAGTATATCTAGAAAAACTTGCATGAAAGAAGATGAAAATAAACTATACAAATGACATGCAATACTATATCCAAGCATTAATAAAATTGAATAATAAAATGGTAGTTCCAGAATCTTTTTAATTTAGGATATAAAAAGAAGAAGATATAAGTGAGGAACTATGAAAAGTTGAGATGTAGAAATCATGTTAATGGATTTTCTTTATATGAATAATTAATTGAGTTCTTACCCATATATTATGGAAGAAAAAATAATAATATCTGAAGTAATATTATATATAGAAGAATGTTAAGATTTTACAAATTTTAGTTGTATAAACTAATGTAATGAATAATAGGGAAGACAATTAATTTTATCTTATATGAATGATGTTTGAGTAATGTACATAAAATATACTCTACATGAAATGAGTGAAGTAAATAATAATTGAGACCAACCTGAAGAAGTTTTTTAATAAGGAAGTGAATTTGAGTAATTATTTTTTATTTTGTTAAGAAGTTCAAGATCAATGAATATCTGTGGAAAGTGACCAAGACTAGGAAGACGTGATCATTAGTTTCCTAAGAATTCCATTTAGTATACATGAATATATTAGTTGATCCAGTTTTTTGTAGATAATGATTATATATCAAGGTGCTACAGAAGAAACCAAAATCCGAAAATGATCATTCTAATTGTGGATAAAACTATGAAGAGAAGTTGAAGACTCTAGTGGGAATCATGAGTGAGAAAATAATGATATTATATGTGGATAACTATTTTAGTTATAATATATATGATATATTGGGACTCTGGATTGGGGATATATGGGGACTCTATGTTAATAGTAATGGGACATTCCTGGGTTGTAGTCATTTTCATATAGTGAATAATTTGTAACCAGGGGGTAACAATTTGTAATAAAGAGTAGATATTTTTTACAAAAACTTGTAAATACTTGTGGTCTATATCCATTTTACTACTATTTCATATCATGTGAGTTCATGAGAATTAAAAATTTGGGACACAGACTATAACAAGTCTAATAGGTTGAATTAAAAAAAAGAATTTGAGAAAATAAAGAACTATTGATTCACCCCCCTCAAAGGATCCTAAATGATACTTGTGTTCTACAATTATTATTAGATCTAAAAAACCATTTGATGATCACTGAAATTTCTGAGAAATAGAGAACATTAATTATATAAATAATTAAGGAGTTCCTACCTTTGATGGAAATAATTACCATAACAGGAAGAATATAATACTCCCTTACCTCCTATCTATTAGAAATGATGTGTAAGATGATGTCACACATGGATTCCCAACTGTTATTGATAGTGATTCTATGATTTAAGATTATTATTGAAATCTAGAAGTTTATGGAATGGATTATAATTCCGATTTTATAGACTTATTAAAAAATGTGTACAGTAACGTAATGATTATCCAAACTGTCAATGAGAAGGAAGATAAACTAAAAAGTAGTTATAAAGGAAATCTTAAATTTTGGGAGTAATATATTTAGGGCGGGATTACCACATATTATTGAGGGTTATTATATGATGGAATATTATAAATGAAATCAAAAAGTTGATGTTATGGATTATAATTAAAATTTTATGTATTTATCAGAATTTTCGTGCACAAAAGTAACAGTTCTCTAAACCACAAATGAGATCTAGGATAAACTGATAGTAGTTATAAGAGAAATATTAAATTTAGAGAAGATAATTTGACAATATAGATATGTATGTTCATAGATTCAAAAATAGAAGATGTTAGAAAATAAATAGCTTTTATTGATGAGATAAATAAGTAAAAATTGAAGGTTGATGATATTGAGAAGATGATAAGTGATGTTGAGGCGAAACATACTCAAAAGGAGGAAGAGATGTCTAAGTCACAAGAAATGTACCCGATAGTACAACAAGAATTGAACAATATCATAGAATACATAAAAACTTCTATTGACTTAAAATTGTATTTATCATATACTGTTGAGATAAAGGAATCCTTCAGGAAAGATACATTTACTCTTACACAGTACCAAAACAATTCTAGTATCATAAATAGTGAGAGTGATAAAAAGATGATGGAATCTATCTAATAAATGAATTAAAGTGAGATTAAATCTAACACATAAAATTAAGACAGGATGAATCTGGGAATCCTATTTTGTTATAGGAAAATGAAGGCTCAAGATTCACCAGGACAACAATATGAATAATCTAGGAAGATTCATTATCAGAATGAGAGATGGATGTTTAAGGGGTTTCGTTGGCATTGTGTAATTTATATACAAAAATAATAAAAGTGTTAGTATAACATGTTATTTACAAAAAACAAGAATGGATAATGGGGTGATATATTAAATAGATAAGAAGATATTATCATATAAAGAAATAAGTAACCCTAAATTCATCCAAGAATTCAACTTAAAACATGTATGAATTGTTTGATTAACTATAGGGTAGATGTGGGTTAGGAGGTCATAGAGTAGAGTAATTAATTATCAGAATACCGATAGAAGTTCCCTATGATGTAAGATGGAATGAAATTATTAAATCAAAAGTAGGAAGTTATGCACATATGATAATCAGTATGAGACATCCAAATATGTTGAGCATAAAAGTAGGAATATTTCATAGTTTATCCTAATCAACATAATGTGGATAAAAATAGAGAACTACTATATATATTTTATAGATAAAATTATGTATGTGATTTATAATAAGAGGTTGAATTTCATGAAAAGTCTTCAACTTGTGATGATATAGAGAATACATATAATTTATGTGAATGTGGTAAATATGTTTGACATGACATGAATAACTGCATGACTATCTTTCCATCCCAACAAGAGTTGATGAAAATTTCTATGAAATCATAAGAAAATCATGTGTTTTTCAAATTTATATAGGAAGACAGATCAATATAAATAATAAATTTCCATGGGAAAGTTTCTAGCATAAAACCTTTAAATAATGTGAATGATAATGTTAACACCTCTAAATATAAGACCAGAAGGAATAAGGAAAATACATGGTTGAGATGATCCTATCATCCAGAGTTATATTTGTGCATATCAATGAGGTCCCTCATTATTCTGTTTATATATATTCTTTTTTACTTACATTTAAGGAATATATGAATATAGATGCATCCCTTGAGGGGGAGTATGGATTAATTTAATGTTTCAAATAATCAATATTTAAAAAATATTACACTCGTGAACATATTTTTAAATTTGAAAGATTAGGCTTGATAATCACTCTCAAATTCATTAATTTGAATTATCCAAAAATTATAATCAAAAGAAAGATTATATTGATCCAAAAAGGGGATCTATATGTTTTTTAAATAAACATTATAATGAATATATTCAAAATGAGTTTAAGATGAATATATTTCATGATTTGACTATTTGAGTAGCTCCAAGATATGATGTGCTTTTTTTTGAGTACCACAAACATGTTTGTTTATATAAAATATTGAAAATCTTATTTTTTCACTCTTGTTTTCTACACTAGGTTTTCCCATGTAGAAATATAATTGTCTAGAAAAAGGATATTTGTAAATGAAAATATGTTGTATCGCAATAATGGTAGAATATGGTATCTAATTAGAAGAAAGTGTGGAGATATTTCCTCTATAAAATCTCTATATTTATTACCAATAAAGTGGAGAAAGAAAAGAACGCCTATTAATAAATAAGGTTTTTGGTCATATTGAAGACAACTCCAAAGGTGGATAGTGAATTTCCTTTTAAGTGAATTGTATTTATATTCAATATTGTGGACTTAATTTTTGTTGATAAGATATAAATATGTGAGTGATTAAGGTTATGATTATCAGATAATTTATATTAAACCCCCCCCAACAAATATGTGATTATTGTAGATCTTCTCTAAAAAGTATCAAGACATTTTCTAGTGGTACTTTATGGTGGAATATAGTTGGATACATATGAATAAGTGGAGATGTATCATCTTTTGATGATATAGAATGAAATAAATTAGTGAATATAAAATTGAGGAGTTGATTTTGATGAATTCTACAAGATTTAATGGATATTAAGATAATTAGGTGAAAAGTATTGTAGATAAATAATTTCAGTGTAATTTATAATAAGTGTTTTAAGGATAATTTTTTACAAAGTAGGGCCCACGAAACCTATCAAGCAATGTGGTAAAGAGATGCATAGTGGAGGCCAAAAGACATAAGCATTAGTGCATGCATGGTGTGTAGGAAACATCAGGCTTACATTTTTCATGAGGGGAAATGCACAATGATGAGTGTGTTAGTGTATTTTGGATCCAATCCTGATGCCTTCGAATAATGGGTAATTTATGGATTGTATTTTTTAAGAAACGGTTGTCCTAGAGAAATATAGATTTGGAATTAGTGATTTGTTTTCACTGTTCACCTACCTTAATATAACAAATGTAGAACAACTATCATCAGATCAGATCAATCATGATCATATGATCAATATTATAGTCGTCTTCTACATTAGGCCTTCATAATGGGTTTCTATACAAAGGGTGTTTACATGTAATGATGATCATGATAATGACCAAGATGAGCTCACAATTTCAATGATACTGATCATATATAATAAAAAAGATCTTGAGAAGCATGAACTGTGTTCATATTTGAGTTCTTCTATGAAAATAACTTAAAAAGATCGATGCGTTTTATTGTTATAAGAACCTCCATGTTTTTTGAGACTATGGTGATAAAGGAAGAAGTGCATGATGTTTATCTTGGAATTAATGTTATATTCTACAAAACTATGACAACAGTGTTTCCATTACCATGTAAGAAGATGATTCATCGGTAAAGATAGAAGATGAGTGACATATATTTGTAGACATTGTTAGTGAGTTGGTGGAGATTCAAGAATATAATTTGGATATATGTGAATATAATTTAAGGAATTGGATTCAATTAATCACTGCATTTTAAGATAAGGTAAGATGGTGCTCCTATTTTATAAAAGTCATAGAAGAGCTCATTCATAGGTGTTCCAATTAATAGAGTACTGGGAGTTAGAATCATAGACCCAAAAAAGTTTTTTCCATGTTTGAGGATTCCATGATAATTTTTTATTCTTACATTACCCTTCATGACTTTAAAATTTAATTTGAGTGAATTAAATGAGGAAGTAGAAGCATTTATTGATACACATGCGTAATGGAAGCTAAAAACCTATTTGTTACACCCCAAGACATTACTATATTTTACTTTTAGAATAAATTTCATTTTCTTCCTAGAGTTTTTAATACAGAACACAAGTTAATATTTTTTTACACATAACATAAAATTTATCTTTATATACATGAAACAGTAAGGTTATCATGAATTTAATTAAATAATGACCTTGTTTGAGAGATTGTGTTACACGTAAGACTATGTTTAAACTAAACAACAATATACTTTCAAAATATTATTATTCAATATAATAGGACTTAACCTAGCCATTAAATTAGCTGTTAGGAATAGTTTTAAATAACTTATAAAAATATATCATTTAAAAAAATATAATATTAACTTATTGATTAAAAAATAATTATAAATGAATATATGAACCATTTGAATATAAAGGGAATGTTTTTATAAAAAACAATTTTTTTGGTAAATTTTTTTTATCCTAATAAATTAAATCAATTAAAATTATTGAGTGATATTAATTAAATAATTATATTATATATTCAATAAAATATTTTTGATATTCATCCAATATATTTTATAGGCTTAAGATAAGAACAATCCCAATATTACACATAAAATAATCTATTTTTATAAAGGTATTTTTACAACCTTTTAACGATGAACTTATTTTAAATTCAATTTGAACCTTTTTTAAATTTAATACATAAAAATAAATTTCAAATTTGGAATTGAAAAATAAAAATTATCTTAGGGTGATTTTTTTATTTTTTTGTGAAGTTTAGTTTTTTAATTAATAGTGAAAAATAGCGACATTTAATTCAAAACTATTTTTTCAACTAATTTATTTATAGTGTAAAATTATATTTTAAA
Source organism: Viscum album (assembly GCA_963277665.1). Taxonomy (NCBI): domain Eukaryota; kingdom Viridiplantae; phylum Streptophyta; class Magnoliopsida; order Santalales; family Viscaceae; genus Viscum; species Viscum album. The sequence continues at coordinate 603,878,114 of OY728148.1, forward strand.
TTCGTTTTAATGTAACATTATATTATTATTTTTAAATTAATCCTATATAGGTAATTTTAATGAATTTCACTTTGAAATTGGGTATAAAAACATATTAAACATTTTGATGTTTTAACTTTAAAAACCTGCATTGGCATCCCATCAACAGGATTAAATTTAAATTAATTTTTGGAAATTATGGGATTTGAATTTGGAAACATTTATTCCATATTTGGAATCATTATTATTTATAATTTTTAATAGGGATAAATTATTATTTTGGCCAAATATATTAGTAGAAGAAATGAAAAATAATTACATCGATTAAGGTAAAATTAAGCTTAATAAGGGACTAAACCTTAATATTAAGGGCCTAAATGGCATAGAAAATGGTCAAAAATCCATTTTATAGACTTATTTAGATCCTATAATCCCTTTTTCTGAATTGTTTCTATTATTGTATTCACTTTCTATGGGAAAAATGTTGGTGTAATTCTATTTCCCAAAATTTTCAAGAGTGCCACTTCTCCTCCACTATAAAAAGGACTCATCTCCTCCCACTTCCTCGAACCTCTAAATCCTTTTTGGATCAATCAATATCTAACCAAATAGATCATAAAAATACTTACCATAATCCTATAAGCCTCCCCTTTGGACAAAATCCATCCATGGAATCCCTTTGGTGCAAAATGAATGAAGTTACCCAAATATGAGGAAACATATTTCCTCAAGCTCTTTAGTTTTATTTTGTTGGGAAACAATCCATCAAGGTAACATTGCAACATTTTTGGGATGATTGTGTCTGTTGACAAAGCAGGTTTCCATGGTGAATTGTCATGTTCCAGGGATATTGTCGACAATAAATGTTGACAAAGAGCGATGATAAAGAAATGGAAGATCTGGAGGCGGTACAAAAGAGCAGTACAAGGTGGTTCCATTTCCCAGTGATTGCCAAATTTTTGGCGTCTAAAATTTGGAGTTTGGTGAGCATCGAGAAAATAGGATTTTCATGAAGATCATATTTTTTATATGGAAAAGTCATGAATTTCACGAATAGAGTCTTCATGCTTTGAAATTTGAGAAGACCTGAAGAATGATGGTGGTGATTCTTCGCGATTACGTCAAGTTTCACGAACAGCAGAGTTCAAGCACATCACGACGATGAAGGTCTTTGCGAGGGAGCTTCGTGGTGCATGCACGAAGGGAATGATGGGATGCTTTGCGATTACTACAATCTTCGCGATCAGAGAATTTTCGTGGTGCTTCACGATTTTGACAGAATTCCAGTGGGAACTTTAGAGATTTGTGATTTGAGATGACGTGGTGCTCACTTCGCGCGGAAAGATTAAGGGTCGGTGTAATTGCCTATAAATAGAGGTCGACCCCATCGAGAGAAGTAGAGAGAATTTTTAGAGAAAATACTTGGAATTAGGTTCACGAAGGTAGTTCGCGAAGGCAATTTTCTTCGTGAAAGAAGAGCTTCGCGGCGGCTATTCTAGCTCTGCGAAAGTCGTGTGCTCCGTGTTGGCTCAGTGATATTCATGAGGGAAGTTTCTTTGCAACAACTTGAGCTCCGAAAATACCTAATCATTGAGAAGTTTTGAGCTTTACGATAGTCTGAGATCCGTGAAATTGTGAGCTTCATGAAAAGGAAGGTGCTTCACGAAGGCTTGTTTGAGCTTCGCGAAATTGGGAGCCTCGTGAAGTAGGGTGCTTTGCGAAGGCGTTTCCAAAGTTAATTGCCCAGTGGTTAAGAGGAAAAGAGGTATTCATCAGTGGATGAAAGTTGGACTTTAACAGAGCATATATCAATAGTTGAGGATGCATGCATTCATGAAAATGAAGAGACCTATAGGTCTATAAACTATGAGTAGATCCATTCCAGAGCAATTAGCAAAGGAAGAGGAAGAAGGTGATCCTCTCCACCAGTAGTGAGCCAGAGAGAGACAAATAGAGAGTGACCCTTAGGAAAGTAGTGAGCTCTCCCTAAACATTATAAAGGCAGTGATCCTGGGCATCGATGTGATCTAGCCCGAACAATATTGGCAGTGAGACTTAGTGGATTTGGTATAGTGACACATCGCCGTTGTATGCTCCTTGGACGTAGCCTATTGAGGGTGAACCAAGTAAAAAAATCCGTGTCTGCCTAGTTGCTTCCCTGCATTGCATCTAAATCATAACCATCAGATAAAGATAAAGAGAAGTGATCAACATAAACACATAAGAGAAAACAAAGTGAGCCTTGTAATAAAGAGGTCAAGATCCAGTGGGGCAAGAAGAATTTTAAAAAATAATATCCATACCTTGATTCACCACTACTCTCAGGGTATATAGGCCCCTATTGGTCCTAAAAATTGGTATCAGAGCGAAGGTAGATTTTATCAGATTTGTTTGCTTCGACTTGGTGTAGTCGATCTGTGTGGTTAAAGAATCAGACTGCTCTTATCTCGGTGTGCCATGGAAATGGTAAAAACATCAAAGTAGAGTCAGAAGTCAGGTTGTATTCCTCAGTGTGGAAGTGTGTATGGAAAAAGTGTGATCCAATTAAAAGAATCAAACAGATTGCTGAAAGAAGGCCTGGATGAACTTGATAGGTAAAAGATTGATTCACTCAATCATGATGTAAGAATAAGTGAATTACTTGAACTTAAATGTGATACTGAAACAACTGATGATGAAGAAGTTTCAAGAAGGAGGCCACTAGTAGATTTTATCAAAATGAAAAAGAAATTGAGTTAGAAATTGGATGAAGTAGTCAAATTTAAAGATATCTGGATCCAGGTATTGGAAATTGAGGTCAATAAGCTAAGAGGCTTAAATAAAAGTCTTAATGATGTTTCTACTGAACTAAAGTAGAAGAATGATTCTTAAGGTGAATAACTACAAAAGATGGCTAAAATGAAAGTAAAACAAAATTCTGGTGATAATGAAGAGAATCAAAAGTCAGATGAAGTTCATAATCAGAATACTAGAAATGATGATCCAGAAACATAGTTGTTTGAAGAAGTTTAGAAGAATATGAGGCTACAACAAGAGAATGAATCTGTCTCTGAATCTATTTCTGAGGAAAAATTAAATGTAATGAAGCAAGGTTACATGGTGGAAAATCTTACACGAGAACTAGAAGATGAGTTGAGAGGAGGGAAGAATCTCATAAAAGAACTAAATGCTCAACTTGCATCAAGAAATAAGAAGATTCAACAATTTGAGGAAGTAATAGAGAAATACAAGAAATAAATGGAGATATTGAAGGACAAAGGAAAACCTAATTTGAAGGATGCACTGCACTTACTATTCGATTGTCCTTCGTAAGGTGATGATAATGTGAAAATTAGTATGAGATTTCTGAGGAGAAAAAAAATATTTTCTCAGCTCAAAGACCCTATAGCTTGGGAAAATACGGAATTGGATTTGATGAATCCCCTCCCGTGTATGATAGAATGCGAGCCATGAATAGTTCCAGGAGTGGAGAAAAAAATATAGGTGATGAAGATAGGCCTAAGAGGACAGTTACAAAAAGAAGTGATGACATGTGATTTTTCTGTGGGATTCATGGACACACATCAAGCTTCTGTTCAGAGGATCTGGAATAAATTTCAGGCTGTGAAAACATAAACATTACCAAATCTGAGAATAAGAAGAAGCATCCCGAGAAATCAGAGCGAAGAGTCTCTAAAAGGAAATCATCTGTTAGATTCTATTACTGTGGAGGAAGGGGACACACCATGGGTATGTGTCAGGAAGCTCAAGAGCCCTGTGTCAGAAAAATAACTCAAGGTGTATCAGTATCTCGACATAGAAATGATGAAACGAGGTATGCCTTTGATGGAAAATGTTTTATATGTTCAGATTATGGGAATTTGTCAAGAAATTGCAACAAGAAGAACACAAGAAAGGAAAGGGAACTCGAAACGAGATTCTCGACTCCAATGATGCATAATGGGAAAATCTACACTGATAGACAAAGTGGTAAGGAGAAAAATAGTCTTAGAGCCTCAGGGGAATCACATGGAGCTGAACAAAAGGTGTATCTTTCACCTACTATGTCATCCTCACAACAGCTCTCAAGGAGAGAATGTGAATAAACCTGGAAGATTAAGGGGAGATCTACTCTAGTTGTGATAAAGAAGAATAAACATTCAATGGAAGACTCACCACCAGTGAAAAAGCATACAGTGACTCAGACATTTGATAAAAGAACGATTAACAAAGAATGTAATGAAAAATTCGCATTTCATGTTCCACAGCGAAAAGTGGATGAAGGTTCAAGATCCTTGCAATGGTGGAAGAAGCAATGGATGATGGAAAGAAAAGATATTCCTGCTCAGAGTAAGAATAAAGGGAAATGGAATTTTGGTGGAACATCAATGATGGAAATGTGTACTTTTGGGTTTAAACCCCAAATGGTGAGAATGGCCAGGCCTGTAGAATCTTTATATCAGAAAAAGACTCAGTATGTGAGTAATGAATGCTTAGTCATATGGGAAGAGTATTTGAAGTTGCCTAGGTAGCTAGAAGAAGCAAGGAAATAGTGTTATGCTCTGCAAGAAATAATCAAAGGGTTGACCCATCAGGATCAACCACAATCATCTTCTTGAGAATTCTAGATGCACCCCTCTCCACATGTATTTAAATGCTGTTAACTAACAATTCAAACGTTTTAGGTTTTAGGGAGATATGATCCAAGGGGATGTTGCATCAAAAGATGAAAAGTGGAGAAGTGAGATGCTTCAAAGATTCAATTGATTCAAATTAGGCACCAAAGTTGAAGACGAAAGGGAGCCGGAGTTCACAATAGGAAGTGATTGGGTTATTAACTTTATCTCTTGTTTCCTATAATGATTTCCTACTCAGTAGGCTAAGAGATTTTGTTAACGGCTCAATTCCAAGTGGAATATGAGAATAGATGGTGCAAGAGAAGAAGAATGTTTATGGATCTAAACAGTGGGCCTAACACCAGGAAGTATTGCATAACATAGGGGGAGCATTCAATAACAAAATCAGATGCAAGAACCATGAAAGTAATAATTGGATGACTCAGCTTAGGTGTCGCCTATTGAGGGAAGAAAGAAACATAGGGAGAAGTAGAAATAATCATGCATCTCATGCTTATATATTTTGTTCTAAAAATGTGGTATCAGCTGGCTGATTTCATGAAACCAAGAAGCTGCGAGATAAAATCAAAGGTGTTTCAACAAAAATATCCATGAGAAGAAGTTAAAAGAAATGACGTCATTGAACAATGACATAGTGAAAAGTTTTCTACTGAAAGTAAGGAAGTGGTAAGAGACTCAGGGAGAGCAGAAGTGACTGATTATGATTTAGAAAAGAATCAGATATGGGAGACTTTTTTGAGGCCAAAAAACAATAATTTCATCAGGACAGAATGGGTCTATTACAACAAGATGAATGAAGATGGAATAGTGATTCGGAACAAATCATAGCTAGTGTACAAGGGATACTCCTATATAGGGGGAATAGATGTTGATGAGACATTTGCACCGGTTGTAAGGCTGGAGACAATCCGATTATTTTTGGCCATAGTAGTGCAATGAAAGTTCAAAGTATTCTAGATGGATGTAAAATCTGCATTCCTAAATGGGATTCTAGAGAAAGAAGTACATATCAATCCGCCAGATGGTTTTCATATTCATAAGGATGAGAGTATGGTTTTTCGGCTGAACAAGGAATTATATGGGCTGAAACAAGCACCAAGAGCGTGGTACACAAGGTTATATCAGTATTTGAAGAAGCTTGGTTTTCAGCGTGGTGGATTTGATTACAATCTCTATTTCAACAACAACAGTAATCAAAGGATAATAAGGCTGTTCTATGAAGAACGCATAATATTTGGCGGATCAGATGTAGCGCAGTGCAGAAAGTTTTCTGAATTCAAGAAACATGATTTTGAAATGTCTATGATTGGTGAGATGACGTTTTCTTTGGTTTATAGGTTACATAAGGAAGGAATGACACATTCATTTCCCAATAGAAATATTTCAATGAGGTTTTGGAATGATTTGGAATTGAAAATTCTAAGGATATGAAGACTCTGGTTGCTACCCAGATGAAATTATCAAAAGATGATAATGGCAAGGAAGTTAGTATCACAGAATACAGGCAGATTATTGGGAGATCACTATACCTGATAGTGATGAAGCCTGACATTGTATTCGCCACATGACAAGTAGCGAGATATCAGAATAATCCCAAAGAAAGTCACATGCTTGCGGTTAAAATAATTCTTCGGTATATCAAGGGAATAGTAGATTTCAGCTCGATATATAATGGGAAATCTCAGACCGAGTTATTGGGATATACTGATGGAGATTGGGCCGGTTCAGCGGATGACAAGAAATCAAAATCAGGAGGTGCATTCTATCTTGGTGGACTATGTATTTCTTGGATAAGCAAGACGCAAGATTGCATTTCATTGAGCACTATAGAATCTGAGTATATTGCAGCCACTCAAGCATGCACACAATTATTGTGGATGAAGCAGCAGCTTGATGATATGGGAGTTGATGTGAAGTCTCCGATCAGAATTCAGTGCGATAACTCAAGTGCAATAAATCTCCGCAAAAATCTCATCCATCACTCAAGCAAAATGCACATTGAGATAAAGTATCATTTTATTAAGGAGAAGGTTGAGCAAGGAATTGTGAAGTTGGAGTATGTGCCTACAGAACTACAGGTTGCAGAAATTCTGACAAAGGCCTTACCCAAGGAAGCATTTGAAAGGATCGACTGGTTGTGGGAGTTTAGTCGACTCCCCGCACTTAAAAGAGTGTGGATGTGGAACGACCCCCCTGTCCCCGAGGTATGATGTGTTTTCCCCTAATGTGCTGATATGTGTTCTCTACTCTGTTACAGACTACAAAGGAGTGACCTTTGGGTTCGTTGACAAAAGGGGAGAAAATAGTTATTGTTGAAGGGGGAGACAGTGTGGCTATTTGAGAAATCATGGATGATATGGGGAGAAGCTGATAGGTGGAGCAACAAGATAGTGGGAGAGCTTTGAGATAGGGGGTGAGTTTTAAATTTGATGATGCTATAAGTGATCGATCAATGCATAGATATCACGACAGCTGAGGAACGTGATAAAAGAAGAAAAATGATGTTGGAAAGGTGTGAGAAGGTGTCCAGCTATCACTAATTGGTATCAGTGTGGTTCAACAATTGGTATCAATTTAGCAATTGGTATCATATTGGAATCGACAATTGGGGTCTGACATGAAGTGATTTATTGATGAACTTTTCATACTACTCTTGTTTCTCATGCCGAGCATTTCTCATGTGGGATTAAAGTACGTGTTAAGTTAATCCTTGAACGCTATCAGAATCGCAAGAGGAAAATGGTGGTAGCGGCTGGAAGGAGACTCAGTGAAGTATAAACGTGTCGAAAATAATTCTGAGAAGAGTTATGAAGAGTTTTCAACAAACCCAAAGGGGGAGATTGTTCGGAAAAAATCTCTCAAGGAAACATTACAAAATTTTTGGGTTGATTGTGTTTGTTGATAAAGAAAGTTTCCATGGGGAATTGTCAATTTGCAGAGATATTTTTGACAATCAATGTTGACAAAGAGCGATGAAAAAGGAATGTATGATCTGGAGGCGGTACAAAAGAGCAGTACTAGGTGGTGCAGTTTCCCAGTGTTTGCCAAATTTTTGGGGTCCATAATTTGGAGTTTGGTGAGCATCGCGAAAATAGGATTTCCATAAAGATCATATTTTTTATATGGAAAAGGCATGAATTTCATGAAGAGAGTCTTCATGGTTTGAAATTCGCGAAGACCAGAATAATGATGGTGGTGATTCTTCATGATTACGTCAAGCATCGCGAACGACATAATTGAAACACATCGTGGCGATGAAGGGCTTTGTGAGGGAGCTTCGTGGCACATGCGCGAAGGGAGTGATGGGATGCTTTGCGATTATGATGAGCTCCGCGATCAGAGAATTTCCATGGTGGTTCGTGATATTGACAGAAATCCGGTGGAAACTTCAGAGCTTCGCGATTTGAGATGACGTGGTGCTGACTTCGTGCGGAAAGTTCTAGGGTTGGTGGAATTGCCTATAAATAGAGGTCGACCCCCTCAAGAGAAGTAGAGATAATTTTCAAAGAAAACACTTTGCCCTCGGTTCACGAAGGTAGTTCGTGATGGTAGTTTTCTTCGTGAAAGAAGAGCTTCACGGTGGCTATTCTAGCTCTGCGAATGTCGTGTGCTCCACGTTGGATCAGTGAGCTTCGCAGGGGAAGTCGCGCGACGACTTGAGCTCCGCGATGGCCTACGAATTTCGACGCCTTGAGCTTTACGACGGTTTGAGATCCGTGAAATTGTGAGCTTCACGAAAAGGAAGGTACTTTGTGAAGGCTTGTTTGAGCTTCGCGAAATTGGGAGCCTCATGAAGTAGGGTGCTTTGCAAAGGTGTTTCCCAAGTGAATTGACTAGTGGTTAAGAGTCAAAGGGGTATTCATCAGTGGTGATGGTTAGAATTTAACATAGCATATATCAACAGTTGAGGATGTGTGAATTCATGAAAATGATAAGACCTATAAGTCTATAAACTATGAGTGGATCCCTTCCAGAGTAGTGAGCAAAGGAATAGGAAGAAGGTGATCCTCTCCACTGGCAGTGATCCAGAGAGAGAGAAATAAGGAGTGACCCTTGGGAAAGTAGTGAGTTTACCCTAAATATTGTAAAGGAAGTGAGCCTGGGCATAGAAGTGATCTAGCCCAAACAATATTGGCAGTGAGCCTTAGTGTATTTGGTACAGCGGCACATTGCCGTTGTATGCTCCTTGGACGTAGCCCAGTGAGGGTGAACTAAGTAAAAGTCTCTCTGTCTGCCTGGTTACTTCCCTGCATTGCATCTAAAGCATAAACATCAGATAAAGATAAATAGAAGTGATAAACATAAACACATAAGAGCAAACAAAGTGACCCTTGTAATAAATAGGTCAAGATACAGTGGGGGAAGAAGTATTTTAGAAAAGAATATCTATACCCGGATTCACCCCCCCTCTCATGGTATATAGGCCCCTATTGGTCCTAACATATTTCCTTTATCAACTCTTTCAATTATCCTTATTCCATGATTATATAAATAAACTCGTATCTAAAATATAATTATATGTTTTTATGCTAATCGTTTAACCTAGACTTACTCACACCACCATCTATTGTGTAACGAACATACAGTTCTTATGTACGACGAACTACTGCCTCACGAAGCAAAGTAATTTTTTTCCTTTACTGCCCATCATGGTGGGAATTTTGATGGAAAATATATTTATATTTGATATCTATGATATTTATTATGTATTGTCTCTTATTTACTTCTTTTATAACATTTACCCTTATATTTTCCATTTTTTGTAAATACAATAACATTGTTTGGGGAAGCGGGAACTACAATATCCTCAAAGTGATGTGATTTGTTCCCGTTAAACATTGAATGTATAAAGGATGGTTTTAAAAATCCTTTGTAACATATGTTGAATAGATATTATATTTTAATTATAATATACATATACATATATTTCATATTTTTTTCATTATTTTAAGACGACAAAGAAATGGAATTAGTATTCACATGTAGGTATAACCTAACTTCTCTATGAACAATGGACTTCATTTCTTATCACCAAAAATTATGTATTATTATAAATAAAACATTAATGGATATATATCATAATTATATCAAGTTTTATGTTATTTATATGATTAATTCATGATCTGTGTAACATTAACAACAAATTATACGTAAAAACATACTTTATAAAACTAAGAAATTAACACATGAAATAGAAAAAATAATAAAATATTATTAAAAATTGGTAATAAGATACTATAATAAGATATTATATGAAATAATAAGTATTAGTATGGTCAAATAATAAGTTAGTGATTTGCTTAATACCATTATATAGAAAGTTAAATGATTTTAAAATAAAAGGAAATACAAGTTAAAAGATTTCATCTGAATTTACATTCCATTGAGACATATATATTGTCATTCACCAATTCACTTATATACGTTGTATATACCACCATTTGAAATGCAATATCACGATTATCCGTATTCTGATCATATTATAAGTATCATTTAATGTTATTAATTTATGTAGATTATGATTAAATGTTTCAATGTGGTATGGGGCACCTTTGAATGTTTAAAGATTATTCTCCTCAGAAATGATCTTAAAGATTATTGTTAAAATCTCACTTCCTTTTGTGATTATTAATATTATATTAATATAGTCACATTTTTTATAAATTATTCCATATTTTCATACAATTTATATTAGTATTACCTAAACAATATACCATATTTACATATGGTGTTCACTTTGATAATTATTTGACTAACTAGGGAATTATTGATAAATCCATATCATATATTCAATACGGATAAATTTTGATAAGGAATATTTTTATTCGATATACGAGGAATGATTTGGACATACAATAAATGGGTTGGGGAAAATCTATGTAAATCAATATGAGTTGATTACTAGTTATTGCAAGCCCCTTGATACATCAGTAGTCTCATGAGATAGATTAGTTGGCCAAATCAGAATAGTTTAAATGGTCTCTTGACAGAAAAGGTATCATGTGCCGAATAAACATGATATAAAATATTTAATAATTTCCCATATTTATAATTCATTTATATCAATTATGGAATAGATTATTTCTTTGAATTATCTATGGATTAAATTCATTTTTAGTTAATTGATTAAATGGAATGTGATTATGTTTCTCACCTTTCCATTCTGATTATGCCTTATATTGTTTATTTAAATAAAATTTGTTATCAGTTATTTACATTGAAATGTTTATTCAATCTCATCAGTACATTATTTCTTCTTCTTTACTTTCCATTAACGAGCATTTTATCTCACCCTTATTTAGATTCCTTTACCCATGTTTTGAAGAGGAATCCTTTGAAAGAGATTCAAGGATGTTATTAATTTCATTTTATTATGTATCATATTTTTATTTTCTATTTACCAATGTATTATAGGTATCATTTATGTAATCTAGAATTATAAGACTTATAAACTAATTAGTAATTCAGTATTTGATTCCTTTTAATCATTCCAATATTTTAAAATAATGCACTGGCACCAAACTTCTTGGGATGGGGTGTTATAGTCGGTATCAACGAAAGTTTAGCAGTAACCTTGGAAACTAGATTTAGAAAACATAGATTAAAGAACATAACCATAAGATATAATTTAAGTATAAGTATATAATAGCATCATATAATTTTTTTCAGGTAGAGATTATGTGGGTAATCTTAGACATATGTCACTGTTAGAATACTATAAGTGGATATTGTTCTAGAGCATATCTGGATAGGAGTAAAAACATCGACATGGTGTGTTGGGCCAGACACAGCGTAACCTGGAACATGACAATGAGCATTACAGTGCACCTGGTTTGGCACTCATAGAGGATACACTTAGGATAATTACCTTTTTAATTAACATTATGAAATATTTGAATGTAAATATATCCCCATAAAAAACATGTTGATTATTATGAGATTAGTTATGTAAACAAATTTCAATTTATGATTAGTGAATCACAAGTTTTGGGATTATACATTATGTTAAATAATTCTAGGATATAATCTAGTGTATATAATTTTTTATTCATGGATCGTGGAATGATGTATGTTATCAGTACTCGTGGAAGATGTAGAGATTGAACTATTGAGGAAACCAATACAGCTAGTTTTGGAAATAAGAATACTATGGAAATATTAAGGTTTTTTAATCAGGTTGTGACACATAACCTTGACCATATATAGTTTCCTATTCTATTGTGTGATTATCTAATGTGGGATCACATTATATGATAGAGGTCCCCATAATTTAGGGGTACTATTGACCAAATGGTGGCTGAGAAATGAATTAATCCTTTAGAGAAGATATTTATTACATTGGAATGTGGTGAAAAGGAAAAGGTTACACTTGTATTATATTGTATGAATGGAGATTCAAATGGTGATCGTTGATCTGGAATAATAGAGAGCAAGAATATATAAAACTCATGGAATAATGAACATTCCATGATACATTCTTTGATAAATCTTCCCTCTTGATCAAAAAATAAGATGAATAGAATGTTCCTTTCCCAATTCATTTTTTTATTATTATAAAAATACGATATTAGGGAAAAGTGGGAACTACAAATGACCGATTACCATTTACAATTTAAGAATTCAAAATCTAGGCCCAAATTCAATATAAAAAAAGGCATCGTATCAGAAACAAAATCTAAAAAATCACACTACTGGCTGGGAAACACGATGATGCCATCATCATCAAAACCCCATTGTCATAATCCTGCTATCACCATCCATGAAAAAATTGATCTATCACCTCTTGATTCACCACATTTTAAGCAATAAATAACCACCATATATCATCTAACCACTACTTCCATCAGAGAAAGACACCCACTCTGTAGTTATTAAACCCTCTTCGTCACCACACCAAAAAATTTTGAGAACACAAAAACATCAATCTAAGAAACACAAAACAACTTCAAAATGACCGAGCAGCTTTAGATTCATCCTTGTAGAGGACTAAATGAAAAAACAATATAATCATCATTAGATCACTACTGGTGCTAACATTTTGAAGAAAGGATGAATGAGTCAAAGTCAAATAGGATGAGATGCCTTGAACCACAATGACTGCTTGAAAATCACATTGCAAAGCTTCATATAAACTATCCCTCCATACCGACTTGGAGAGGAGGAGTGGAATGATGAATCTAGGGTATATTGGAAGGGTTGGTACTTCAACAAATAGTCATGAATAATCCATGAATCCAAACCAATCTAATAATCTTGAAACAAAACCACAATTCATCATAGGTAACAAACAACAAACATCACCGTAGATTGAATTGAAGCCTACATAGGACGCACCTCTCAGAACACCATCGTCTGATCAAACCGCACATCCCAAAGACTACATTTAACCACATACATGAAACAAATTGGATAGAAACACCAGAACAAGAAACTCGAGCAGTGAAAATCAAGTAGGGATGAAATGGATAAGCACTTCCATGACTAAGCTGCCAACTCAGGATGATGAAGATGACACTTTGAGAAAGTATACATGAAGAAAAATAGAGGAGAAACACCACCATTAATAAACAACCAAAATAGTATGAGACCAAAATTAAGGAGGAAAATAGGGGAGACGATGTTGAAGAAGCGGAACTCTGACCTCCCCCCCACCAAGGTATCCCAGCTGAGAGTGTTGAGGGAGAGGAGCCCCTCAGAGGTAATTTTGGAAATGAAAAATCCAATATCTTCAACATCTAGAAGATAATTTGTCATTGTTTAAGGAAAAAAGGATGAATAAATTGTTGTGGTGTATGAATCTACCATTACTAGGTTATAAATGTATGCTAAGGATTTCATACGCAACAAATAATGAATGATTGATCATTTATATGAATTACTTAAGGCAAGTATCCAAAGGGTACTAGTGTACAAAACCTCTTACTCATGAAATGAAGTAGTTTTATGTGCTATTAAGATAGAGAAATAATTCTCTAAGTACTATGGATTCAATGGTTAGAAAGATAAGAAGAGATAGCAAGAGAAAATGATAGATAGAGGGAATGATTCAAAGAAGATGAATTGAAAGAAGGATTTTCCAACATATTGTAACTTTTGAAAGAATCACCCAGGAAAATGCTTGAATGGATTATGATTTTTTGATAAGTGGATAGAAAAGGGTCACTGGGAAAAATAATGAAAAGGTAAGACAAAAAAATGTTTCTATTCAGTGTTACAATTACAAGGATATGGGGCACTATAGGAATTAATCCCCTAAGTATCAGGAGAATATATCTCAAAAGAAGCAAAGGGGTCAAGGTCAATAAAATGTTATTGATACAACTAAATGGAACGATTAATGTACTTATATATTTGAATCAAATAAATATGTTATCAAATTTTTTTTATTTATGATTCTCTCATCATATGATTTATGAAATATCTATGGATTATACTGCTTCACTTTTTCATTAAGGATTTGAGATTATACGATGAATGGTTCAATGAAAAGTTATTAAATAGAAAGAAAAACTTTTTGAAAACATTGTTGGGAAAAAATCCATCAATGTGTCATCTTGGTATGTTTTGGGTGTGATTATGTTTGTTGAAAATGTTTGTTGAACATAAATGTGTTTGGATGGTGTTTTCCAAAGATAGGTTTTTAAGGTTGCACATTTTCCTTGGGTTTTTCAAATGTTTGGGCCTCAAAATTGAGAATTTGTTCTTGGAAATGTAAGGTTTTCTTCGTAGGACTGAATGGTGTGAAGACAAGCGAACGAAATTGGAAAAGGAAGAGAAACGCATATCTGGAGATATGGAATATGTACCATGTATGAGAGGGGTAAGTGACCACGTAGTAGGAAGTGAGAATGGTACTTGGGTGCAATTTGCTTAACCGATAATGGTTCACAGTGATGGTTTGAGGTGAAGTGTGTGTGGTTTACGGATGGCATGATGGTTCAAGGGATGGAAAAAGAGATTGGTGTTGTATATGATCAAATGTAGTATGTGAATAGTCTTGAAAAAATGGTTTGTTGAATGGGTGAGGTTTGTAGTAGGAGGATCAATATGCGGTGGAAGGTGTACCGAATCAAGGATTTGGTGAATCATGGGTTAGCGTCTTTGTTAGATATCTTTTCCAATATAAGAAGAGATATTACCACCAATTATAAGAGAAAGATAATATCATTAGAGAGAATCTATTTTAATTGGGAATTTGGTGAAGTACAAAAGTGTTTTGCGGGAAGCGATTCCAGATAGTCTAAATAAATTATTAGAATAGTTCATGAATGTGTATTGGCAGGACATTGTAGTACACAAAGAAAGAATAGCCCATAGAAGAAGAATGATGTACATAGTGGGGGAGATCTGGTACGTGAAAGTGAAGGTAGTCTGTGAAAAGAGAACAGTTCGCTTATAGAGGGTGGTTCACAGATGTAGAGGTAGTCTGCAGATAGAGAAAAGTTTTGAGATAGAGGATTGTGTGTAGAGATACTTTTTGGAATCTATTTGTAGAGAATGTTTGAAAAGTCAGTATGCAGTGGTAGTATGCGATAGGGAATGTGGAGGAAAATTATGAACGTAGGGATGTTTTCAAGAGAAAAAATGGTACACAGAAGAGGCAGTCCACATAAGAAACCCGTAAGATTGTATGTGAGAAATAAGGTTGTCTGTGGAACACTCAAGGTTGCTTGAGAAAGCTTCAAATCAGTTTGGGAAAGTATTTTCCGGTATATAAAAATACCCGGGAAGGTGTACTTAAACTGTGGGGGGAAAAGGAACTTTAACCGAGCATCTACATAAAGTTGAGGATGTAGGAATTCATACAAATCCTGGGACCTACATGTCCATCAACTATTTGACCTACAAGTATAAAAACTATGAGTGGATTCCTTTCCAAGAGTACTGTGCAAAGGATGAGGAAGACGGGGACCCTTTCCACCAGTAGCGAGCCAAAGAAAGAGGTATAACGAGTGACCCATGAGAATGTAGTGAGAAAACCCTAAACCTGGTAGAGGCAGCAAGCCTGGGAATAGAATATCTAGCCCGAACATTGTACTCATTTTTGGAAGTGATCCTTAGTGAATTTGGTACATCAGAACATCGTCGTCGTTTGGTCCTTGACTATTGCCTTGTGAGGGTTAACCAAGTAAAAATACATGCGTCCTATGCATAATTTCATATATTTTCATGTGTTTCTATGAGAGGAAGAGATAATTTAGTTTTGTTTAACAATGAAACAAGAACCAAAGGGGGCATATGTTTTAATCTCTTATACCATGATTCACCCCTCTCTCAGGGTATTCAACCTTGTGGACCTAACAATTGTTATCATAGGGAAAGGTTGAAAGTCATTATTAATATCTCAGTGAAATTAATGATGGTGGTCAATCACAATAGAATTATGATATTCAATGGAAATAATTTACAACTACGGAAGAATCAGATGCAACACTACTTCTGATATTTAGGAATGGATTTCTTTACAGTAGTTATGAATAGAATATCAGAAAACATCAATAGTGATTCTTATCAGAAGCTGAAAGAAGGTAATTGGATGATGATGGTAAATGGATCAATGCTTTAGGGGG
Organism: Viscum album; assembly: GCA_963277665.1. Taxonomy (NCBI): domain Eukaryota; kingdom Viridiplantae; phylum Streptophyta; class Magnoliopsida; order Santalales; family Viscaceae; genus Viscum; species Viscum album. Next base: position 603,894,279 of record OY728148.1, read on the forward strand.
ATCCATATCAAATTAAATTTATAAAAAGGTGATTCCCTCTGAAACACCACCTACTTTGTGGAAAAAATTGTCGAACATTTATGGAGGAGACACAGAAGTCTTAGAATCAAAGGTGAAGGTTTTGTGGAACAAGTATGAGGATATCAAAATAAACCCCAATGGGACTGTTGATTAATTCTTTGACAGGGTAAATGTTATTGTGAAAGACATGAGGGGTATTGGAGAAATCATTAATGGTATAATGATCGTGAAACATATCTTGAGGAAACATCCACCGCAGTTCAATTAGAATGTTTTAGTAATGGAAGACAAAGACTCAAAAGAGATGACACTGGATAACCTACATTGTACCCTTGTATCATATGAAATGAGAAACGATGATAATGATGTAGTGGAAAAGAGGAATTCCAAAGAAGTGTCATTAAAATCCTTGAAAAATTTCTTGGTTAAAGATCGTCCAAAGGAGAACAATTTGGATGATGTTATGTCATTTTTCTCCTGAAATCTACAAAGGGGAAAAGGGAAGTTCAAAGGTAAATATTAATTTTCATGATTTCGATGTTGAAAGATTGGGGATTTTAAAGTAAAGTTTCCTAAGAAGTTTTATGATGAAAATAAAGACAATGATGAAATTACCCAAAATACATATTCATAAAATGAGAAAGTTAAGAGAATTACTAAGAGAAATTTCTTCAAAAAGAAGAATATGATTTCATAAGAAAATGAAAGTTCAAAGGAATTTGAGGCAAAAGTGTTCTAGGACTGCAAGGATCATAAACTGGATTCTTTGGTGGAAGTTGTCGAAAATTATTTAATAAGAAAAGAAAGTGAAAATGAAGAAGGATAAATTGAAGGACGAGTTGATCTTCAGGATGGATTAGAAGATTCCATTGAAGAGATAGATATTTTGATAAACAAAAAATGAAATCTCACAAAGTTTTTCAAGATGAAAAACTCTATATGAAGCTATAGGAGGAAGATAATTCTGAGCAGAATGTAGTAATTGAAATGTTGAGGCCTTCAACTCCAAAAAGATCATAAAAGATGGTTTAGTAAAAACTCAAAATTAAAGAACAAAAAACAAAAATAGATAGTTTGACTGAAACTGGAAAAGATCAAATCAAACATATCAAAGAATTATATGAGGATGTTATCGGTCTATGATGAACAGTTAAAGACTAAGAGAAACTGTCAACTCTCAGTTTGACACGAGGGAATATGATCCTACATGCAACATAGAAGATGAAATTTTAGTAGAGTGGTCCAGTAGAACAGAATCAACAATAAACGTTGATTGATAAGTACTGCATGGGGCATGATCTAAAATATAAATTAGTTATAGTTTAAGTCAGACCAGAAGAACCCACACTAGCATTGGATATTATGTTGGGTATGAAGAATAATCATAATATTTAGAGAACCCAAGGTATAACTAGTAGGGCATCATTTCCACACAAAAATGTACCTCACAAAAGATGCTATTATTGTGGTATAATGGGAAACTATAAAAATGTATGATCCTTAACAAAGTGGTACCAAAAGAATCAAGAACAACAGAGGTGGTTTTATAAAGCTCAAAATTCAATGTCATAATTCAATGGAAATTGTTTCAGGTGTAAATGACTCAGACATATGGCATGATATTTCACACAAAAAATGTAGAGGAATGTTCTTAGGATGATTGAATTTGTTCATAAGAAGCATCTAAATGCATCATTAAGAGAGATGAAAATTAAAAATCAATTTTTATCTCTACATGTTGAAGTTGGTCCATCATATACCAAGAAAGATCAATATTATCATTCTATGTTAGGTATGAATTCAATGACTTGGGTTAAAAAGGAAAGGGATGAGCATGCGGTGGTTTTAAATTTTGCATTCAAGGCATCATATGACATTGACAAGTGGATCATTGATAGTGGATGAACTTCCCATATGATAAGAAATGAGGATCTAGTGACCAGAATCAGGTATGATAAATAAGGAATCATAATATTTGTTAATGATGACGACCTATAAATTATTGGTTCACGAAAAGATAAATTTAGAGGAAAAGACATGAGACGAGTAGATGACATGGTTGTTGAGGGGATTAGTCACAATGTTCCCAGTGTTAGTCAATTGTTTGAATCAAGGCATGCCATAATGTTATCCAAGAAATTTTTTATCATCAAGTAAATGTATTGTTCTGTTGTGTTTCAAGGAAAGCATACTAAAGGGTATCTCTTCCTCATAAGCAGAGAAGATGAAATGTGCTTTATGTCTAAGGATGATGAAAATAAGTTATGGTATAAGAATCATGGACACATAATCCAAACGTCTTTGGAATATCTGGTGAAATATGTTGATGCTCAAAATATCCCCAGATTATCACATGATAAGAATCATATGTGTGATACCTACCAACAAGGGAATATCATTCGAAAAACATATAATCCAAAGGAGGAAAAGTAAACAAGATTGTTTGGGATGGTGTATATTGATGTGTGTGGGACAATTTTGCCAAGGGCTATTTATGGTACGATATATTATGTTATATTCATTGATTATTATAGAAGAATAATATTATTTTCAATCATCACCCACAAATCTGAGGTGTTCAGATGCATTACAAGATATCAACTGGAATGAAAAAAGATGCTCGGTCAGAAAATCCAGATGATTAGAATAGATAATGAAATCGAGTTCAATAATATCCAAGTGGAGGATTATTTAGAGAAACATGGGATAAGGCATATGGTTTTAGTGGTACGAACTCCTCAGAATAATGGAGTTGTTGAGAGAAGAAATCAGATTGAAAAAAACATGGCTAGAATAATGCTCATTGAGAAAGATCTTCTAGAGAAGTTTTGGAAAGAGGCTGTGATGACAATAGTCTACACATCAAACAAAGGCTAATTGTTCCCAAAATAAGAAAAGAGTCTATATGGGCTATATTATGGAAATAATCCACTATTTAAATACTTTCGATTCTTCAAAAGTAAGTGTTCTATTCTCAATATGGATAAACATAGGAATTTTGAATCTTGTGGAGATGAAGGGATATTTATTGGCTACTCAAGGAAGAGAAAAGAATATAAATGAATTAAAATGTGGCTAGGTAAGATTGTTGAAATCCATGATGTAACATTAGTAGATAATGAGTATAATCTTAAAAAAAATACATGATCAGTCTCAGGAGGATAGTTATGAAGAGATAAGAAGATAAAGAGAATATCTAGTTCCAAAGATTGATTCAGAAGAAGAATATGATAACGAGAGTGATGATAAAAAATTAGTGTCTGCATAGAGACTTGAAAGAAGAGATGAAAAATATAGACATAACATAATTGGTGATCATACAACACTAGTGAAGACAAGGAGGATTAAGTCTCCACAATAAGAATATTACTTATCACAAGTGGAGCCTAAATGATTTGATGAAGTAGCTGTAGAAAAGAATTTCATTCAGAAAATGAATGAAGAGATTGACGAAATTGAGAAGAATCATACATTGGAAATTGTTTCGGGACTAGCAGAAAATAATTTCCTTTGGACATTATGGGTCTTTCCAAAAAAAATGAAATAAGATGGTGTCGTGATTCCAAACAAAGCACGACTAGTGTGCAAAGGGTACTCTTGGATATAGGGTATTGATGTTAATGATTCATGTTCACCTAGTACATGGCTAGATACAATAAAATTATTCTTGGCTATAGTAGAAAAAATAATGTTTAAGGTTTTCCATATGGATTTCAAGTCATAATTTTTAAATGGATATTTTTACATTGAGAAACTAGATGGTTTTCTCATTTATGAAGATGAGAACAATGTTTTTTGGCTGAAGAATGATTTATATGGTTTGAAGAAAGAACCAAGAGCATGATATTCAAAGCTTGAACAGTTTCAAAAGAAGCTCAGTTTCCAGCATGGTGGAGTTGATTAAAATCATTATTTCAATAATCGTAGTAGTAAAAGGATGATGCTATTGATTTATGTTGATGATATAATATTTGGTAGATTTGATGGAGCACAATGCATACAGTTTTCTGAATACATGAAAAGTGAGTTTGAAAGGTCGATTATTATTGAGATGACATCTTCCCTTGTCTTAAAGATGACACAATGATGGAATTGAACATTTATTTATCAACATAAATATTTCAAAGAGGTTTTGAGATGGTTTGGAATAGATAATTCTAATGAGATGAGGAATCCGGTAGAAACCCAATTGAAACTATCTTGGTATGACGAATACAAGGCAGTTAATATAATAGAATATAAGAAAATTATTGGATGTTTATTGTACCAGCTAGCAATGAGGCCTCATATTATATTTTCCACATGAAAATCTATGAGGTATCAATGAAATCTCAAAGAGAGCGACATGATTTTAGTTAGAAGGAAACTTCGGTATATCAAAGGCATAATGGATTTTGTATTAATGTATAATTACAAATATAATCTTGTGTTATTGGGATATATATATGTAGATTGGGCATGTTTAGAAGAAAAAAGGAAATAAATGTTCAAAGTTTCCATCTATCTTGGTGGATTCTCTATTTATTTGTTGAGAAAGAAACATGAATGCATTTCATTAAGAACTGTAGATGCTGAGTACGTTGCAGATACTCAATCATGCACAAAGTTACCATGGATGAAGCAATAACATGATGATATGGGAGTTGAAGAGAAGTCTCTGTTTGAAATAAAATGTGATAATTCAATTGATATAAATCTTTGAAAAAATCAAGTCTGTCACCACAAGACAAAGCACATTGAAATCAAATATCATATATCAAGGCGAAAGTGGATTAAGGGATTGTGAAGGTGGAGTATATTCCCACAGAACAAAATTTTGCATATATTATTATTAAGTCCTTACACAAATAATCATTTAAAATTCATTGAATAGCTATAAGAGTCTAGTCAATTCCACAGACTTGAAAAAGTTAGGATATGGGAGCCCCTCTCCCTGAGCTGTGTTGTGTTTTACCATAATGTAATGATATGTGTTTCTTACCCGATTTCAGACTACAATGAAGTTTCCTTCGGGTTCATTGAAAAAGGGGGAGAAAGTGTGACTATTCTTGTGGGATAAAAGACACGAGGAAAAGCTGTAAAGTGGAACAACGAGATATGGGGAGTTGATGCTGAGGTGAAGCTGTTTGGAGGAGATGTAACATATAGGGAGTATTAAATTTGACGATACTTGAAGTGATCAATCAAAATTACATATCACGATAGCTATGGTTCTTGATGAAATTAGTTGATTAGTTTTAGTAGTTGGTGTCAGCAGTGAAGCGATCCATTGATGAAATTATCATTATATTCTTGTTTCTCAAAACAAGCATGGATCAGGTAGGGTAATAGTATGTGTTGATTAAATATTTTATTTCTATATTAATCACAAGAATATTATTCAAATTGAAGAAGGAAGGAAATTTAACAAGGTATCAAATTGTGAAGAATTATTATGAGAAGAGTTTTCAACAAACCCAAAGGGAGAGATTTTTGGGAAACAAATCCCTCAATGTTCCACGTCGGCATACTTTGGGTGTGATTATATTTGTGGACAAATCTAGATAACCACGACTGAGTTTGGTTGGTGTTTTCCAAAGACACGTGTTTTTGGTGGTGCAGTTTCCTAGTGTTTTCCAAATTTTTGGGCCTCAAAATTGGGAATTTGTGTTTGTAAATAAAGGTTTTCATCATAAGACCAAACTGTTGAAATAATGGTGAACGAAATAGAAAAAAGAAGAGAGACATGAAGATTGGGACATGGACTTGTACCTTGTCCAGAAAAGGTTCATGACTATGTACAAGGCAGTGAGAATGGTAAACAGGAGCGGTTTGCAGAACCAAAAATGGTTCATGAAAATGGTTTGCAGTTAAGGGAGTGTGTCATGCAGAAGAAATGATGGTTTTTGGGATGGAAGAAGAGAATGACACAACATAGGATCAAATGTAGTATGTAGACAACCATGGAGAAATGGTTTATGGAATGGGTGCGGTTCACAATAGGGGGATCGGTATGCTGTAGAGGCTGTACTGAATCAAAGATTTGGTAAATCATGGATTAGTGGATTTTTGTGGATATCTTTTCCTATATAAGGAGTTCTAATCACACCAATTGGAATATAAAGGGATAATATATTTAGAGAACATCTCTTTTCTTTAGGGATTATGTGATGTCCGAATGTGGTTTGTGGGAAGCAATTTTGTAAAGGATAAACAAGTTCATAGAATGGTTCGTGAAAGTGTTTTTGTGGGACATTGTATTCTGAAAAGGAATAACAGTCTATATAAGAATAAAAAAGTACATAAAAGGGGTGCTCTAGTATGTGGAAGTGAAGGCAATTCGTGAACAGAGAATAGTGCGCAGAAATTGGTTGGTTTGAAGAGGCATAGGTAGTCTTAAGATAGAGAATATTCCAAAGATAGAGGATGGTTTTTAGAGAGTATTTATTGAATCTATTCATAGAAGAGGTTCTCAGAGTTAGTACGTGATAGCGATGGATGAGGTAGTTCAAAAACTAATGGCAGCTCATAGAAGTGGTAGCGGTACGCAGAAGAGGCAGTAAGTGTAGGAAACCCACTACATAGTACGCAAGAAGAGCAGGTTGTTATCAGAAGACTCAAGGAACCTTGAGAAAGATTCAAATCAGTTTGGGAATGTATTTTATGGTATCTAAAAATACATGGGAAGGTGGAATCAACAATTGGTGAAAATGAAATTCAACAGAGAATATATCCAAAGTTGAGGATGTAGAAATTCATGAAAATGAAAGGACTTACATGTCCATAAACTATTTTTAACCTATAAGTCTATAAATTATGAGTGGATATATTTCTAAGAGAAATGAGCTAAGGAAGAGGAAGACATTGAACTTTTCCACCATTAGTGATCCAAAGAAAGTGTCATAGGTAGTGACCCTTGGGAATGTAGTCAGTAGACCCTAAACCTTGTAAAGGCAGCGAGCCTGGGAATAGAAGATCTAGCTTGAAAATTTTATACATTATTGGTAGTAAGCCTCAGTAAATTTGATACATCGGCACATCTTCATTGTATGATCCTTGTACGCAGCCTAGTGAGGTAGAAAAAAGTAATTTTTTTGTGTCCTATGAATTATTTAATATCTGTTAATATGTTTCTATGGGAGGTAGAGAGAATTGAGTTTTGTTTAACAACTTAACAAGATCCGAAGGTGAATAAATTTTAATCTCTCATACCCTAATTGGCCCCCTCTTAGGTTATTTGAATTTTTTGACCTAAAAAAACACATGGTTGGTGGAAATACAAACTTTAATATGTACCTAATGTTAATATAGTGGTTTTTTAATAAATAAATGATTAATTTGGATAACGTATATTTGATAAGTGTTGAGTACCTTGAAATTGAGTATTTATTTATTAAAAAAGAGATTTATTCTATCATTTATTAATATTATATAATTTTTTTATTTAGTAATATATCTAATAATACATATTATATTTAATGAGAAAGTAGCATGCATGTTTCTAATAAATATTTATGGTAATTCATGTTATTACCAAATTTCAAGAGAATACATTATGAAGGTGTACACATGTTGATTATTTTATGATTAAAGAGAAACATCATGTTGAATGAAGGATAATGGTAAGTTCATTTTTACATTCCTTATAAATACTTATATCACAATCTTATAGAAAATTTTATCATTGAAAAAATGGTTTAAGATGAATGACAGATGAGTTTTTAGAGGTTAAAGTATTATTTCACCAAATGATGCAACCTGTGCTGAGACACAAAGTATAAATATTTCAAGGAATAACAAATGGATAATATTTAATTTATTGAAATTTTTCTTTAATTATATCTTTAGTTCTTGAAAGAATTTATCATATCTAGGAAAATGGTCTTGAAATAAAAATGTTTTCCTATAATCATCATTTTTATGATATTGATGACCTTTATCATAATTTCTCTTTAATGATTTGTGGTTATCTACATGCAGCTAAACATTTTCTATATCACTCTATATTATAACCTTATAATTATATTCTTTTTCCATATACATTTTCTTGCTAATGTTATCTTATTCTATAGCCTATTTTTGTGGTGAACATCACATTTCATTTTAACTCTTATTAATAATATGTTTTTATTCATATTTACGATGTAAGTTCTTTTAACAATTGTTTGTTTTTCAAATATCAATCCCTTTATTGAAAAGATAAAATTTTAATTATGAGGATGAAATTTAATTAAGGTGGTGAGAATGTAACACCCCAAGGATTCACAATATTCTCTATTTAGAATAAATTTAATTTTGGTCCTAGCTAACTTTATGCAAAACACCAAGTTAATATTATGATACAAATGACATGAATTTTAAATTTATATACACATAACATCAAGGTTAGTGTGTTTTACATGCAACAATGACCTTGATCAATATGTTTCATTACATGCAATACCATGTTCAAACTGAATGACAATATTTCATTAAAATATTATTATTTAATATAATAAGTCTTAATATATCCAATACATTAGAAATATTGAATATTATTAACTAAATTATGAAAATATATTATTTTATAAAATATAAAATTAATTCATTGGTTACAAACTAATTATAAATGAATATAAGAGACAATTAAATATAAAGTGAATGTTTTTATAAAAAACTATTTCTATTGTAGAGACCTGAAGCTTGACATACATGGACATTACATTACTTTTGTGGAATACTTAGTACATAATAAAAACACACACACAAGGATCGTAACAGTTTAGTGTCTTTGGAAACTCGGAATATAATCTTCTAATCGTGGTGAAAGATCTTCAACATCTCCCATAAAGATCTTCCTATTTTTACCTAAAACCTTTCTTTATATCCTGGGGAAAAGAAAACATAAAAGGGTGAGCTCAAATGCTCAGTAAGGGTAAACAAAATAAATATAAATCACATCATATTCATAAGAACATAACATTTTGGAAATCTTAACCTGCAAAAGAGAGCATAATTTCATAACATGGGATAAATCATAGTAGTGAAATGGAATCCCAATAATCATAACTTAAAACATGAAACATTGTGGAATACACACATAATGATAGAGAATCATATCTTATTAGTCAAGACTCATTTCCAAGACTATCTTAGTGGACAAAGTCCATTTCTGAACCGAGTCACCCTCGTTTAAGTCCTGTTTCACTGAACCGGTATAACCTACCGTTCCAGCCATGTCTATCTCATGAGATATAAAATCTTTACCCAATGCATTGGAGGGAGATATAGGTCCCACCCATCTCATAATGATACCATTCTTATGTGTGCCACAAAATCATAAATCATACATCATTGCATAACCCATGTAGTAAAAATGGGATTCTTAAACAACATGACATCATAAAACAATTCATATAAGATAAAGGAATGCATAAAAATATTTCCATCACAACATAATCAAATCCATGTAATAATAGGGATAGAAACAGAACCCTATATTATCTTAGATGGAAAATAATTTTGATAAAACACTTGAACTCCATTCTTGAGGAAAATATCCTTTCTACTTCAAAAAAACTTTTCCTTTCTTAAAATGTCGTACGATTCTAAACTAAAAGAAGTTGATTAAAAATATACTTGAAAACTTGTAAAGGATGCTTCTTGGAAATAATGTTTTAAAAATCCATTCATGCCGTATAAGTTAAAAAAAACATTCTTCTCGTACTTTTGTCGGAAAAATCAAAAAGTACCTCGTACGAAAAACGATAAAAGATTCCTTTCATATCTTTTACTAAAAACTCACCGAAGGGTAAAATTGAATTTAAAAAATTGTAGGTGGATAGAAATAATATTAAATATTGAGGAAACATGGATTTGGATGATAAAATACAACCCAGTAAATGCCAAAGTATAAACAATCTCTGATAAAATGAGATTGTGATATTTCCCTTACCTTAGGTCTGATTTGCTTCGTAAGTGTCCAAACCTCCTATATAATGATTTAAGTAATGTCATTGACTTATTAAATAATCATATTAATTGTTATGATATCATATATGGTTCACTTATGACTTTATATTACCCGTTCTTTTGTAAATTCCATGTTAAAGAGCGTTTTGGGTAAAATTGTTTCATTTGTCGTTCGTGTTTTGACTTGTAATTATTCATATGATTACTTAGATCATGATTACTTAATTCAAGAATATAAAACATTATTTATATATAATATATATTCAGAATATACATATATATAATAAATCAGAAAATGGAAAGAAATACACCGTTCATGGAGACGGTAGGCCGTACGTATGCATGAACGCTGTTTTCGTTTCCTTATTGAGTTGAATGGAATTAAGTAGATGACATATATATATACACACATAAATCCTGTATCATTATTATGTCATATATTTCATGATTACTTATTATATATACTTTATAATCATTCATGAATGGTTAATGTGGAGAATGAATCTCATCGCGTCGTGGAGACGGTAGTCCGTACGTACGCACGAGCGATGATATCATTCTCATGATCGTGGGACTGTATTGGAGTGTATGTATACTATTTCAGAATAAATATCAATTTAAATTAATCATATAGAGTTATTATTTACACCATTATACCCATCCAAGTAAGGTGGTGGTGGAAAATACATTACACCCCGGCGTGGAGACGGTATTCCGTACGTACGCACGCGCGGTGATTTCCTTTTTCCGTAGGATGGATAGAAGGTTAATTAGAGTTGTTTAATATTTATAATAACATATCAGTATATAAGAAATACTTATTTTTTTACTTTATCATGAAAAATCTAAAGAAGAAGAAGTTGAAGAAGAAAGAAATTGAAAAAGATCAGTAATGGATATTACCTCTTTTTGACGCGCCTTCACTTAATCTCCACTTAAAGAACTAAGGATGTTCTTTGAAGAAGACCAAGACCTCTAGGATGATACTAGGGAAGTGGAGAAGAGATTTTGGCAGGGGTTGGCTGAGCTTGAATGCTCAAATTGGTGTGAGGAGGAGAGGGAGGAGGTGCCCTTTTATAAGGGAGGAGAGGGGCACCTTAGGAAAATCTGAAAATATTATTTAATATTAAGGTCAAATTCGGTTTATAATGGTTCCAAAAGGTCTTATTTCGAAGATAAAGTGGGGAGGAGTCTAAATAATCTCATACAATAGTATTTAGACAAGTTTAAGTTATTATTTTAACCTTATCAATTAGATTTAACTCTACGTTAAATAATTTAACTTTTACCGTGTCTTTCTGTTTTCTTACACAATATGGTTAATAAACTTAGAATAACAAGAAAAACGAACCCCAAGTTGTTTATTATTAATATATCTATCCTTATATAAGTTATTTGGCCGAACCTTAAATTTTTAGGAATTAAATAACAATTAATAATATAATATTTGTTTTAAAAACTAATTTATGTCAATTTTGACACTATTTGGTACATGATTTTTATGAAATTCATAACCGAATGATAACTTCTAACCAAGTTACGTATATCAACAATAACATGTCATATTAACCTATAAAATTAATTTAAGTCATAAAAAGTCTCAAATTACATTTATTTGGGCATTTATAACATCAATTATGTCAATATTTCATTAATAAGACAATTACTGCATCATCTTTGTGTCATAATAAATGATACTTATCTAATCCCTAAAAATTCTAAATAAATTCCTATGATGTATATATTTGTATTATATTTCTGGAGACTATTCATGTTTGAAGTTTCATGAAATTTATCACTAAATTAAAATTATTATACTTATAAGATTTAAGAAAGTGACAAGTTGTCACATTCTTTGGTTTTAATAATAATTAAATTATTTTCATTGACAAAAGTCCATAAAATTAATCTAATCTGACCCTTAGGTTATATGGGTCTACTTTTATCCATCCAATAGGATTTTTCCAAGTGTTAGGGTAATTTTATAATCTTATATTTACCCTTAATTAACCGATTTACCTTTAACTATAGTAAATGAAATTTACCGTAGTTACTATTCACAATGCCCAAAAATAAAAAGTATCTTATTAATATAATTTGGACCCACTTATTCCAAATATGGAATCCCTTTTTTCAAATTCAACACACAAAATATGCAGAAATTTAATTAAAATTAATCCCGTTGTCGAAAGAAAACAGGTTTTTCTTTAAACATTGCAAAAGATTGAATGGATTTAACCTACGAATTCAAGGAAAAATCAATGATAATGACATACATTATATTAAATGGTAAAAATATATTCTATTTATACTTTAAAACCATTCAATATTATAATTTAACCACATAAGATAATATTATGAAAAAAAGTTGTTTTTAATTAAAATATAGTGTGTTTTTACTATTCCTTAAAATATAAAAGTTATTGGAAAAATATCAAAACTTTATCTAATGTAAATTTTTATATCCTGATTCAAAAGAAGAATTTTATTTTGTCAAATTGAACTTATAAACATGTCAAAAACTAGATTTAATGTGGGTGCGCCATCAAAAGGTGGCAAAACTGCATTTTTTGAAAAATACTTATTTTACCTGAAAAATTTATTTTGTTCTTATACCATGTTCTAGAAATGTGTAAGATGAATAATAATGTTATCAAATTCAAAATTTAGTTAACACTATTCATAACGGCTAGTTCATAAAAATATTATAATAATATATCGTTGTTTAGTAAAACCCGGTATTGCGTACAAGACACGCTACCGAGGAAGGTCGCGATTGCGTATACTGCAAGCTAATACAATGTTGCGTATAACGCAAGTTAATCTTGGTGTGTCGTACAATAGAAGATATGAATGAAATTAAAAAGAGTGTATCTTATAAAATCTCGGGTTGTTACATTCTACCCCCCTTAAAATGAATTTTCCCTCGAAATTCATCGGGGTTATAAATGGTTTACTATTCGAAAGTTTCATTAATAGAAAACCACATCGTAAAAAGGAATACCAAAACCAATCTTTAAAAACAAAAGTATGAAATGTAACAGTTACCCAAATAAACTAATCACTGGGTTTCCACATAGGTTAAAATATGGATATGGAAGAGAAATCTAACCATCATGTTCTGATGGAGAGTGGTAGAGAACAAAGCCATAAATTTGCGATGATCTAAGGTACCATCTGATTAATCAGATATAAGAGCACTAGGACAACATTTTTGGTTTTCAAGATCATTTCCCTAAAGGTGATGAAATTGGAATTAGAAGAAATACTTTTGTGATTTTGGTATAGTCTCACTGTTTGTCGTTCTTTGGACAATTTCCACTTCATCTCATAAAGAAATGAAGTTGAATTTGTCATTCGTGATGTGTTAGCAGATCATGTGATAGAATGATGGGTCATTCCATCTGTCTCAAACAAAAGGTTAGAAAAGTTATCAAAAAATACAGAAGTCCATCTATAGTGAGATTAATCATATATAGTTCCTAAAATGGGCTTATACTTTATATATCATACTGCTTAATATAATAAAACTAGTTTCTACTAAATAGGGACTTCCTGTAGGCCAGTGGTAGGTGATAAAGGCCAGTCGTACTTCGGTTGTGGGTTCGATTCCCACAGCCTTGTCCGACGTGATGGGCTGTCGCCCGTCCTGCAGGTTGTCCTTTTTCTAAAACTATATTACTATAACATCCCATCAATAATATCAAAAAATACTAACTTATGTCCAACATAATCCATTCCAATCATTAGGCTTATCTAAAATACTTCGGTCCAAGCTCATAGTATAAAGAAAATGATTACTTGAAATGTCACATAACAATCACGTGAATGCCATAATTTATCCCCATACATCATAAGATATATCTTATTGGTCAAATTACAAACATGTTAATACCTTAATCATGTATTCTATTAAAGAATGAATACCCATTGAACCTTAGTGAAAACATGAATGTAGTTAAAAGTTAACCCTTTCCACATACCAAAATCCTCAAAATTCTATATACTCAAACCATGATATCACTTAGTCCTTATATCAATCATGAGCTCATGAATACTGTTAAACATTTCATTTTCTCGTTTTCCCTTCATTATGCGCATATCATCTTATTTTCAAAAATATCTCAATCACTTTGAATACCACATTATACCAATACATAAATATTACAATACTCCATGATACAACATTATTTTAGAATCCCATTACATAAACACTTAATCATTCCACCACATCATTGTCATATTCCACATCACCAATAGTGATCACATGTGACTTCCATTTGTTTTTTGCCTTAAGCGTTTGTTCATGTAGATCATCACTAACCCTTGGATTAGGGAATTTATTATCATAATACCCCATTTCCTTGCACTTGAAGCATTGAAGTGTTGGTGGTGCGTTCTCTGCAGTCTTTGCTTTATTCACGTCATTAGAAACCCTTTTTCCATTACTTCGACACTCAGCTGCTCGATGACCTTCTTTTCCACACTGAAAACATTTTCTAGTCCCTTTAAGACAATCTCCACCATGCTTCTTTCCACACTTTGTGCATAAGGAAACATTCATCTTCTTTTCACCATTATTCTGATATTTCTCCTTGAACTCCATCTTTCGTTTCTTGTCAAAACCATGAGATGGATATGTAACACCAACTGCCATTTCTACCTTGATAGCACAATGCACAATTGCTTCATAGCTACTGAAGTCTCTTATAGCTAATTCCCTTCGAAGAATTGGTTTTAAGCCACTGAAAAATCGATCAACTTTACTTTCAGGTTGGATGATAATGCCAGATGCATACCTTGAAAGTCTTGTAAAATTTGCTTCATATATACCAATAGATTCATTATCCTTCTGCTTCAGCTCAAGAAACTCCATTTCCATCTTTGTTCGAAGAATAAAAGGGAAGTACTTACTGAAAAACAAGTTCTTGAACTCATCCCATTCCATGGACTCAATTTCATCTCTTGGCCTCGTATTCTTGATAAGATTCCACCATTGATCAGCTTCACCTTCCAAACAATATGCTGCTAAGATGAATTTATCATGTTCAGAACATTTATGAACTGAAAATATCTTTTCAGTGGTACTGATCCATTATTCAACAACAAGTGTATCGGAAGACCCACTGAAAGAAGGTGGACGTTGCCTCATGAAGGACTCAATAGAATATTGTTCCCTTCTCTACTCATTTGGAAGTCCAGAATGATTCATAGCTTGTGTAAGTATAGCAATAAGATTTTGCACTCCATCACCGATAACATTTGTTTGTTCAGGAGGACAATCATTGCATTTTCCATTACATTGATCAACACGGTTCCTTCGGGTTCCATCCATCATGTAAAACCCAAAAAGAATAGTGTGGGAGGCAAAAATCATGATAGGGAAAACAACATAATAAAGGGGGAGTATCCTCAATATCTAACATCTTAGGTTGAATTCTATGATCGTTACCGTAGTTCTAGGACTGTATCCCATACATATACTTATCCTTAGGGACATCCCTAGACATACCTTAGAAATATCTCTAGGGATCTCACTAACGTTTTCGCATCCTAGTTTCGAAAGGTTGACTAAACCTTTCCTCTGATACCAACTGTAAAGACTTGAAGCTTGACATACATGGACATTACATTACTTTTGCAGAATACATAGTACATAACAAAAACACACACATAAGGATCGTAATAGTTTAGTGTCTTTGGAAGCTCGGAATATAATCTTCTAATCGTGGTGAAAGATCTTCAACATCTCCCATATAGATCTTCTTTTTTTTCCTAAAACCTTTATTTATATCCTGGGGAAAATAAAACATAAAAGGGTGAGCTCAAATGCTCAGTAAGGGTAAACAAAATAAATATCAATCACATCATATTCATAAGAACATAACATTTTGTAAATCTTAACCCGCAAAAAAGAGCATAATTTCATAACATGGGATAAATCATAGTAGTGAAATGAAATCCCAATAATCATAACATAAAACATGAAACTTTGTGGCATACACACATAATGATAGAGAATCATATCTTAATAGTCAAGACTCATTTCCAAGACTATCTTAGTGGACAAAGTCCATTTCTGAACCGAGTCACCCTCGTTTCAGTCCTGTTTCACTGAACCGGTATAACCTACCATTCCAGCCATGTCTATCTCATGAGATATAAAAATCTTTACCCAATGCATTGGAGGGAGATATAGTTCCCACCCATCTCATAATGATACCATTCTTATGTGTGCCACAAAATCATAAATCATACATCATTGCATAACCCATGTAGTAGAAATGAGATTCTTAAACAACATGACATCATAAAACAATTCATATAAGATAAAGGAATGCATAAAAATATTTCTATCACAACATAATCAAATCCATGTAATTATAGGGATAGAAACAAAACCCTATATTATCTTAGATGGAAAATAATTTTGATAAAACACTTGAACTCCATTCTTGAGGAAAATATCCTTTCTACTTCAAAAACACTTTTCCTTTCTTAACATGTCATACAATTCTAAACTAAAAGAAGTTGATTAAAAATAAACTTGAATACCAGTAAAGGAATATTCTTGGAAATAATGTTTTAAAAATCCATTCATGCCGTATATGTTAAAAAAACATTCTTCTCGTACTTTTGTCGGAAAAGTCAAAAAGTACCTCGTACGAAAAATGATAAAAGATTCCTTTCATATCTTTTACTAAAAACTCAACGAAGGGTAAAATTGAATTTAAACAATTTTAGGTGGATGGAAATAATATTACATATTGAGGAAACATGGATTTGGAGGATAAAATACACCCCAGTAAATGCCAAAGTATAAACAATCTCGGATAAAATGAAATTGTGATATTTCCCTTACCTTAGATCCGATTTGCTTCGTAAGTGTCCGAACCTCCTGTATAATCATTTAAATAATGACATTGACTTATTAAATAATAATATTAATTGTTATTATATCATATATGGTTCACTTATGACTTTATATTACCCGTTCTTTTGTAAATTCCATGTTAAAGAGCGTTTTGGGTAAAATTGTTTCATTTGTCGTCCGTGTTTTGACTTGTAATTATTCATATGATTACTTAAATAATGATTACTTAATTCCAGAATATAAAACATGATTTATATATAATATATATTTATAATATACATATATATAATAAATCAGTAAATGGAAAGAAATACACCGTTCATGGAGACGGTAGGCCGTACGTACGCATGAATGCTGTTTTCGTTTCCTTATTGAGTTGAATGGAATTAAGTAGATGACATATATATATATATACACATAAATACAGTATCATTATTATGTCATATATTTCATGATTAATTATTATATATACTTTATAATCATTCATGAATGGTTAAAGTGGAGAATGAATCTCATCGCGTCGTGGAGACGGTAGTCTGTACGTACGCACGAGCGATGATATCGTTCTCATGATCGTGGGACTGTATTGGAGTGTATGTATACTATTTCAGAATCAATATCAATTTAAATTAATCATATATAGTTATTATTTACACCATTATACCCATCCAACTAAGGTGGTGGTGGAAAATAGATTACACCACGGCGTGGAGACGGTATTCCGTACGTACGCACGCGCGGTGATTTCCTTTTTCCGTAGGATGGATAGAAGGTTAATTAGAGTTGTTTAATATTTATAATAACATATCAGTATATAAGAAATACTTATGTTATTACTTTATAATGAAACAACTAAATAAGAAGAATTTGAGGAAGAAAGAAATTGAAAAAGATCGGTAATGGATATTACCTCTTTTTGACGCGCCTTCACTTAACCTCCACTTAAATAACTAAGGATGGTCTTTGAAGAAGACCAGGACCTCTAGGATGATACTAGGGAAGTGGAGAAGATATTTTTGAAGGGGTTTTCTGAGCTTGAATTCTCAAATTGGTGTGAGGAGGAGAGGGAGGAGGTGCCCTTTTATAAGGGAGGAGAGGGGCACCTTAGGAAAATCTCAAAATATTATTATATATTAAGGTGAAATTCGGTTTATAATGGTTGAAAAGGGTATTATTTCGAATCAAAAGTGGTTAAGGGTAGAAACCCTCTCATCCAATAGTATTTAGACAAGTTTAGGGTATTATTTTAACCTTATCAATTAGATTTTACTCTAAGTTAAATAATTTAACTTTTACCGTGTCTTTTTGTTTTCTTACACTATATGGTTAATAAACTTACCATAACAAAACAAACGAACCCCAAGTTATTTATTATTAATATATCTATCCTTATCTAAGTCCTTTTGCCGAAACTTATATTTTTAGGAATTAAATAACAATTAATAATATAATATTTGTTTAAAAAACTAATTTATGTCAATTTTGACACTATTTGGTACATGATTTTTATGAAATTCATAACAGAATGATAAGTTCAAACCAAGTTACTTATATCAACAATAACATGTCATATTAACCTAGAAAATTAATGTAAGTCATAAAAAGTCTCAAATTACATTTATTTGGGCATTTATAACATTAATTATGTCAATATTTCATTAACAAGAAGATTACTACATCATCTTTGTGTCATAATAAATGATAATTATATAATCCCTAAAAATTCAAAATAAATTTCTATGATGTAGATATTTGTATTAGAGTTATGTAGACTATTCATGTTAGAAGTTTCATAAAGTTTATCACTAAATTAAAATTATTATACTTATAATATTTAAGAAAGTGACATGTTGTCACATTCTTTGGTTTTAATAATAATTAAATTATATTCATGGAAAAAAGTCCATAAAATGAATCTAATCCGACCCTTAGGTTATATGGGTCTACTTTTAGCCATCCAATAGGATTTTTCCAAGAGTTAGGGTAATTTTATAATCTTATATTTACCCTTAATTACCCGATTTACCTTTAACTATAGTAAATAAAATGTAGCGTAGTTACTATTCACAATGCCCAAAAATAAAAAGTAGCTTATTAACATAATTTGGACCCACTGATTCTAAATATGGAATCCATTTTTCCAAATTCAAGACACAAAATATGCAGAAATTAAATTAAAATTAATCCCGTTGTTGAAAGAAAGCAGGTTTTTCTTTAAAACATTGCAAAAGATTGAATTGATTTAACCTACGAATTCAAGGTAAAATCAATGATAATGACATACATTATATTAAATGGTAAAAATATATTCTATTTATACTTTAAAACCATTCAATATTATAATTTAACCACATAATATATTATGATGAAAAAAAGTTGTTTTTAATTAAAATATAGCGTGTTTTTACTATTCATTAAAATATGAAAGTTATCGGAAAAATATCAAAACTTTATCTAATGTAAATTTTTATATCCTGATTCAAAAGAAGATTTTTATTTTGTCAAATTGAAATTATAATCATGTCAAAAACTAGATTTAAAGTGGGTGCACCATCAAAAGGTGGCAAAACTGCATTTTTTGAAAAATACTTATTTTACCCGAAAAATTTATTTTGTTCTTATACCATGTTCTAGAAATGTGTAAGATGAATAATAATATTATAAAATTCAAAACATAGTTAACACTATTCATAACAGCTAGTTCATAACAATATTATAATAATATATCGTTGTTTAGTAATACCCGTTATTGCGTACAAGACACGCTATCGAGGAAGGTCGTGATTGTGTATACTGTAAGCTAATACAATGTTGCGTATAGCGCAATATAATCTTGGTGTGTCGTACAATAGAAGATATGAATGAAATTAAAAAGAATGTATCTTATAAAATCTCGGGTTGTTACATCTATGCTCACAAATATGTTTTATCCTAATAAATTAAATTAATTAAAATTAGTGAGTGATATTAATTAAATATATAAATTATATATTAAATTAATATTTTATATATTCATCTAATATATTTTATAGGCTTAATATGAGAACATATCCAATATTACACATGAAATACAATATTTTTTATAGGTAGTTTTATCGCCTTTAGTGGTGAACCGATTTTAAATCCAATTTTTACCCTTTTAATAACCTAATATATCAATATAATATTCATATTTGGAATAGAAACATTAATATTAGTTTAGGTTGAGTTTTTGGTATTTTAATATGATGTTTTATCTTTAAAGAATATTGAAAAATACTGAATTTTAATTCAACACTGCTTTTCTGTCTAATTTATTTAAATATGTTAAATTATATATAAATTTTGTTTTAAATTATTATTATAACAATTATTTATAAATTAATACAATTTAGATCATTGGAATTAATTTCTGTTTGTAATTTCTTATAAAAACATATCAAACTTTTGAACATTTTTACTTTAACAACCCTCGCTACATCCCCATCTCCATTATTAAAAATAAATTAATTTTTACTTCTTCTGTGATTGAAATTTTTAAAAATGGATTAAATATTTTTAATTGGAATAATTTATAATAAGTTAATCATTTTTTCTCACCAAAAATATTAGCAAATGTAATTAAAATTAATTACAATAATTAAGGTAAAATTAACCTTAGTAAGGGGCTGAACCTTAATCCTAAGGGCCCAAATGACAAAAAAACTTGTCAAAAATCCATTTTGGACATATTTTGAACCTATAATACATTGGGATTAATTTATTCCATTATGGAAGTAAATTTATATGGAAAAAATGTGGGTTGAATTTCCTTTCCCAAAATTTATAAGATTACCACTCCTCCTCCACAATAAAAAAGCCTCTTCTCATCTCACTTCCTCACACTTCTCATGACACATTGGATCAATAAAGATATTCCAAAATAGCTCCTAAAAATCCCTCAACTCATACTAAAATCCTCCCATTGTGCATAAACCCATCCAAAAAATCCATTTAGTTCAATCCAAAAGGAGTTATCTAAATAATAGTAAACATATTTTCTCAAGCTCTTTAGGTTTATTTACATTCTCCACTCATACAATTATATTTATTCCATTATTATATAACAAAATCAGTATCCTAATTACACTGAGATGTTTTTTTGATAGGTATTTGAATTACAATTACACACACCTCTATCTAATGGATAACAGACTTACAGTTATTGTGTACGACGAACTACCTCCTCATAAAGCTACGTTATTCATTTTTACTTTACTTCCTCTCATGGTGGTAATTATGATGGAAAATAGATTTACATATGATATATGTTATATTTATTTTTTTCCTAATTATTCCATAATTATTTCATAACACATTTCCTTATATTTTACATCTTTTTAAATGCAATAACATCATTTGTGAATGTGTGGGCTACAACCAATCAAAGCGATACGACTCATTCACGTAGTAAATGGAATGTTTAAAGGATGGGTTTAACAAGAATATGTAACATATATGAAATAAATATGATTTCGACATTATAATATACATTTACATATATATCATTAAATTTTCATTGTTTGAAAATGAAAAATAAATTAAAGTAGCGTTAATGAATATTTACAACTTACCATCACCATGAATGGTTCACTTCAATTTTTATCTCAAAAAATTAGGGATTGTTATAAATAAATATTTAATGAATATATATTATAATTATATCATGGTTTAAATTCTTGATATTATTAAATCAAGATCTATGTAATAGGAACAAAAAAATTTACATGTCAAAACAAAATTGAGAAACCTAGGAAATTAACACCCAAAATAGTTAAAATAATGAAAGATTGTTAACAAACAAGTAATAATATATAATAATAAGATTATATATGATATCATAAGTGTTAATATGGTTTTTTAATAAGTTAGTGACATCATTAATACCATTATTTTGGATTCTAATGGACATTCACAAAAAATAAAAAGCTAGGTAAGGTATTTCATCTCAATTTACATTCCATTGAGACATATTTTTTGTTATGCACCAATTCACTTATATATGTTGTACAAATGGAATTTTACAAGTAATATCATTATTATAATTATTTTCATGATATTTTATGTTTTATTTAATGTTATTCCTTCATGGGGATTATGATTTAATTGATTCAATGTGGTATGAATCCCTCTTTGGAATGTTTAAAGATTATTATACTCAAGAATGTTCTTAATGGTTATCTCTAAAATATCACTGTATTTTGTGATTGTTAAATTTATATTGAGAAAAAACTTTATTATAATCTCCCTTTCATATTATCATACAATGGATATTTTTATTTCCTTAACCATATGCCATATTTATATACGATGTTCACTTTGACTGTTATATGATAAAATGGGAAATTATTGATAAATCAGTATCTTCAATTAAATACAGATACATTTCGGTAATACACATTATTTATTTGAAATATGAGGAATCATTTTAACATTAAATACATGGGTTGGATACCATTTAATGAAATACCTATAGGTGGGTGACCGATTAATGCAATCCCCTAAATGCATCAATAGTTTTATGAGACAAATTAGTTAGCCAATCAAAATAGTTTAAAATGTCTCTTGATGGTAAAGGTGTCATATACCTGGGAAAAATGACTTAGAATAATTACGAATTTACTTTGTCTATAATTTATTCATTATTATTATTTATGAGATTATTTCATCGACATATCAATTGATTCAATTCATATTCAGTTTATTGATTAAATAGAATTTGTTTCAGTTTCTCACATTCCCATTTTGATTATGACTTACCCAGTTTATTTTAATAACATGTGTCATCATTTATTTAAATTTTCATGTTGATTTACTCTATAATAAATTTGTTACTTATTCCACTTTACTTTCCCTTACGGAGCATTTGATCTCACCCCTATTTTGTTTCCTTTCCCTATGATATGAAGAGGAATCCATTGAATGAGATTCCAGGATGCTATTTATTTTTTTCTATCTATATCATTTTAGTATTCTATATTTCCTGATGTATTAGGGTTATCATGTATGTAATATGGATTTACAATACTTATAAACTGATCATTCCTTTTAGATTTTATTAATTGTAATTATTCTAATGTAATAAAATAATGCACCAACTCTGGGCTTCTACGGTTAGGGTGTTACACTGTTGCAAAAATACCAAGAAATTTTGTATACATGAATGGAGAAAATATATTAATATAGTGATAAATCAAGAAGCTATTGAGTTTAGGCTACATAAATAAGGATAATTGTGTGAGGAATTGTTAAAAATTGAGAATATGAAATCATGTTCATGGATTGCTTTTAACCAAATAAAGAAGTTTGTGATTAGCCTTATGTGAAGGATGTAGTAAAATGTATTTATGATGAAATATTATATATATAATATTTTTAATCTTGTTAAAATTTTATTTGTACAAATTATAGTGAAGAAAAGTAGATATTCCCGTGTGTAGTATCTTACTTGCATGAAGTTTGAGTGAATTAAATGAAATACAAATTGAATAATGATTGGGAAGGGAATATGAATTGAGACCAAAGTCATGAATTTTTTCAAAGAAGAATTGTACTTCCAAACATGAGTTTTTTAGTGGGTTGAGTAGATCATGAATGTTTAAAGATTAGTGGATGGTGAGTGAGAAAAGGAAGACTTTATCATCAATTACTAAAGTTATTGAATCAGTTTACATGAAAATATCAGGTGATCTAGTTTTTTCAAACAGAGTTATTACATCTTGAGCTGGTATAAAAAAACAATAATCTGATAGAGTTCTTTCACAATTCGGATAATACTTTGAAAAGAAGATAAATAATATAGTGGGTCTCTATATTTATAACATAATGGGATTCTATATAGATCACTATTGCATAGGAAACTTGTAAATTCGAGGGTGAATCTAGATTGTTAACATAATGGGACTGTATGTTGATGGAAATGAGACATTACTTAGTTTAAATCATTTTCATACAATGAATAATCTATATCCATGGGGAATAACCTATTAGATCAAGGAGTGGGTCTTTTTTCCAAGTCTTGTAATTCCTTTTGTAATATGTTATCTTTATTAAAATTGTATAATAGGTGAGGTTGTGATAAATTTAATATGATAGATTGATAATTTAAATATTCATAAAATTTTAATTCATAAATAATAATTTGTAAAGATAGTGAACCACTAATACCCCCCCTCTTAGTGGTAACTAATCAATTCTTTCGTTCCATAAAATAGGAAATAATAAAGAATATCATTTTGATATGCCACAATGGTAATTTAGATATATAGTAATGTAACTGTATTTTTCTCTAGTTTAGTGATGATAAATACAAAAACCTATTCTTTTTAGAAGGTGTAAACTTTATTCTTCTAGTTTTTAATGTTATAGATTTTTTTACACTTTTTATCCTATAAATGGTGTCATTATTGTGGTTGTTATTCAAGAGAAGGTACAATATGATATTTAGTGGGTTTAAGGGATAGATGGGTCATTAGAGCTAGCTTGGGTGGGATGGTTATAGTTTATTATTCAATATATTTATTTTCCTATTTCAATAGAGTCATATGTGATTGTTCATTATATAATTTACTAACATATTATTACAGTTTTGTGATAACTATAAAATCCTAGAATCCACTAGGCGATTTCAAGGGATTGGGCCAATTTTATAGATCATATCAGATATTCTAAATAAGAATATCTAACCGTTTCTCTTATGAATTATTCATATTCATGTAATAGGTTTTTCTTTTCCTCCTAAAGATGATGTATGAAACACTCTCATTTTATTTCCGTTTATAATTTTTGATTTCAAAATGATTATTTTTATCCACACTAATCAAATTTATTAAAGGAAATAATGTAAGAGATCCTATTAGTTAGAAATAGAAATAATTTTTAGTTTACCATATGGGAGAAAACTATCCCATTCTTAGGGTTATGTAAAGAAGCTAAGATCTTCCTCCTCCTCATATACTACTGTTATAATCCTTAGGCCTCATCTAGATTAAAAATTCATAAAGTAATTCTACATATATTACATAGCTTTGAATGTTGGGAATCAAGGATAAAACCTGGGTGGATTTGGAGTAATATCCTCTCACTCAGGACATGGTTTCCTTTTAAGCAACATGAGGAATAATCACCCTTTAGTTTCAATTTAAAAATAGTATTCAATCAATTTAAGAATCTATGGGAGTACTATATCTAAAAATAATGCTTTAGTTGATTCAATTTAAATAACCTAATACCTTCAGCCTATTTATGGATGTAGTTAATATATGAATTGGGTTGTCTTGGGGTGTATTTTCATGGTTTGAGTTTTTTACTTACTTAATAGATGAAATTCATAACAATCTATGTGCATATAGGTTAGATATACCAATTTTCTGTTCCATGGATTTGTTAGATGACTAGAGTCCACTCATTCGAAAAATCTAGTACCATATTATTCAAGGGGACTCATTAGAGTAGATATAATGGATTCATATTTGGTTTTTCACAAATTAGGTATATTACTATAATTCAATTCATCATTAAGTGACCCCATCTTTTCCTACTCAACATGATTCTAAGAAACCGTCTCCTCAAATGAAATAAGATGACCATTATTGAGTGGATGTTAGGAAGTGGATTATTCCTTTTCTTTACACTTATCCATGTTTGAAGCTATCTAAGTTGGATATTTATTCATTTTAATAGGAATATTAAATCATTATCCAAAGCCTTATGTCAAGTAGGCATACATTTGTTTTAAATATTGGTTTAAATTTTTTTTATCAGACGTGTCCACATCATGTTCTTTTTTATTTTTTTTATCTTAAATGATATATATAGGATTGATTTCAACAATATTCACCATTGTGAATAACTTAATTGGAATTAAATCATCTTTCACATCAAAGTAGTAAGGGGATTCTTTTTTCCTATGAATATAATTTATGGGACATTTCATAATCTTCCATCATTTATATTACATCAGTAAATTGTTTTGAATTTCCCACTACTGTTTGTTCTCCCCAAATTTTTGAGTGTCCCCATGAAATAGTTTATGGATAGTAATATTGTGGGAGTATCCCAAAAAAAATATAATAAAGAAACACCAAATAATGGAAATTAATCACCAAACATGAGTTGAGAAAACCCTTGGGGCACTTCTTATGAAGATAATCTATTTAGGGAAAAGATAATTTTTTTTGGAGGAGTGGGTTGGAAAAATTACCCCAACCATTATATATATGTAAAAATTTTCTTTTTTCTAAAATATTGGCCATTCTATGCTACATATTTGATGATTCTTGGGGTGGTGATAAGGGTAAAATAAAACCTAATCCTTTTGAGATGGGGCTAATACTATGGTAACATAAAGTCTATTTTGAAAAACTTCTTAGACTTATGGGATATTATTCCTTGATGATCAAAAAGAATCATATTTTATAGGAAAGTGGTGATATCCAATAAAGATTTATCTATGATTTTTATATCAATTTACTAAAATAGTAGGATTTTTTTATCTTATTAGCATAGTAATTTATAAGTCTATCAATGGATTACTCCCATTTAATATTAACTTTTTAAGGTTTATGAATAACAATATTTTATTTGAATGAAAAAATAGAATATTATGATCTAGTACAAGATACATGTCTTGAAATAATAAAATTATAGACTATATTCCTTGTTGATACTTGTTATCCTATAAGATAGGTGAAATAAGGAACTCTATATTCATCACACCCTTAATACTTATATTATATAGTGTACTAATAACTATTTATAAGATCATGTTCAAATAACTAATGTAAGAATATTTAATATAGTCATGTTGTCTTTTTTATTGAGGAATATGGATCACTAAAATGTTATCCTTATAAATGTTGTGGTAAATCTCACGTAGAATCTTGATATGGTCAGAAGACTCCCCATTGGGAAGTTATATATACCATATATGATATAGAGGTTTCCAAAAGTTTTGAAAAAGTAGTTGTATGCGTTCCTCCTTAAATGCCATTGGATTTTTGTACTAGAGAGTGGCTACAGGATGGATCATTAACAATTGTTTATCTTTGACTAATTATTCCCACATGAAATGGTATTTTTACTTATCCATAGTGAGTTATTTTTTAACACTCTCAAACTATAAGGATCTTTTCTAAGTAATATTATTGAGGAGTGACATCATTATGTACATCATATGTAACAACCTTTGATGAAAGGGCTAGAGGAGGTCCAGATAATTATCTTTTCCTCAAATTAAAAATTTTCTAGGATGCAATGCTACTATTATTTGGTGAGGTGCACTATGTAGATATCCTTATCCTTTCAAGTACCTATCGATATAAGGTAATATTTTGAGTAAATTTGACATGGGGAGGACCCTCATGGAGAAAATATGTTTCATTAAAAGGATGGATTTTAATATAAAAACCATGGGGAGGGCCTCCAAGTAAAATTAATTACTCTTCATTTTAGGGAGGACCTATATTTTAGATGAATACGTTGTAATAAGGTGGACCTCCAAAAAATATACTATTGGGAAGATCATTTGGGATATAAACTTTATTACTACATTTAAGACCTTTTTATTTCCATTTTTTTATTTCTTTCATTCAAATAATCTGCATAATATTTTATTTATATAGTGAGAATTTTCAAAACATATTACATAAGGATTAACTATGGATCTATTTACATTGTTTCCATGAATAGGACCTTCATGGTCAACGATTATTGATGATTCGACTAATAGAAGACCTCCTTACTGATTAATATTTGTAATGTTGGGAGGACCTCATAAACTATAATTACAACAAGAACCTTCTTGATTGATCATAATATTTCTATGGGGAGAAACTCAATATTAGGTGCCATAGTTAAGAAATTTATAGTTTTCTGGTTTCTCTTGAACATAGAGATAACCCCCATGGATGATGATTTCCCATTTACTACTATCAGGAAGACTTTTATGGTTAATAAAATCAATGTCATCGAGAATAACTTTTTAAAGGGTACTCTAGAGAGGAACTCCACAACTATTTGTTATAATTCCTTAGGGAAGACCTACATAGCTAGCATCACAAGTAGAACCATTGTGGATGAAATTCACATTACTATCAGGAATAACTCCATAATAAGGGTTCTAGGGAGGACCTCCAAATCTTCTTTAGTTGATCTTATTAAGGAGATTATGTATGTGAATAATGATTTCAAATTTTGTTACAAAATTTCAACATTTTTAGTTGATATCATCAGTTTCGTGAAGGGGATCTCAATAATGGGTACCCTGAGAGGACCTCAAAAATCATTTTTACAGTTCAATGGGGAGGATATTCATAGACATTATTATATATGATTTAAAAATTTATCATCACATAGTTGTGCGAAGAACCATACAAAAATGTCTCTTGGGAGGGAACCTATGAAATCATGGTTTTATCTTTTTATAGAGAAGACCACGAGGGATGGTGATTTCTAATTTCATACCCTATTGAATCTATTTTTTATTGATATGTTTTGTGTTATAGGGGGTACCTCTATAGTGCTTACACTAGGTAGAATATTAAAATTCATTTGTTATGGTTCTATGGAGAAGAACTATATAGCCACAATAAACTTTTCCTATTGATGAGGATTTGGAGGATGTAGTCACTAATATTCATATCATCAGTATTTGAGAATTATTTTTATAAAATACTTAGTATGATCCATAGGAAACAGTCATGGTATGCATTTGAGCCTTAGGTAAATCACTTTATATAGGTTTAAGAACATAATCATGGATTATAACCATGGATTTCCCCTCATGAACCATCATTTTATATTATTTCAATCAGACATCACATTGCGAAAAACAACCTTCTTAAATTGGATTTATCTTTGGAGGATATTTTTTTTGCTGAGATATTCCAATGAGATTTATTGGTTTTTTTGGGGAAAAATGTGATTAATTACTCCCAAAAATCAAGAATAGATTCTCCAAGTGAGAACTTAACTTAGGTGTGTTGTTTTAGATACCTTGGTATGAGATCAATAAGACATTCGCTTTATTATATTCTTAAGGATTTGAGGTTGTGGGATGTAGAATACTTCTAATAGATCTGCTTAGAAGATCATAAATAGTTTTTGGGATTTATCTTATGTATTTTACCCCATAATATATGATAAATTTGGGTTTCTATACTCTTAGATATATTTATGAATTGATTTTAAATTACAACATGATTCAGTACTACACATATAGACTACCATTGATTAGAGGTATCACAAGGATTTGTTCCCTGAGTGCTTTTGTGGGATGGACCCAAGGCCATGGTAGATCAGTTGAAGATATATTCGAACTTTCGGGCCTTGAAAACTTATCCTAAGTGGTATGGGGTTATTTATAGTGTTTTTTGGGACTTTAAGACCATAGCCTTTATCACAACCAAAGTGTTTGTTTGGGATAATTTTTTTTGGGAAATGTTTAAATACCTATGTTGATTTTCCATCAACTCCATATTTTATAGAGAATTAGATGTTTTCTAGTTCATTGAGAGATGATACTATTTGGAATGAAGGGATATCCTAATGAGTAAAAACACTAACAAGGAACCTAAAATTCTGGAATCACAATTAAATAGGTATGGTCAATCTATGTTTTTATGGGATAAGGATTTAGAATAAGTTTCACTAATTTTGTTCCCCCATAAATTTCATGTAAATGTATTTTTTGACTGTAATATGTATTTACAAAAAAGTTAAAATCATTGAGATTTTCCAAGAAGACTTTTTATTGCCTATTGATGTCTATAAGAAAGGAATTACACTCATCCATCGAGGGAATTATCAACCAATCTGAAAATCTCTTATAGATTTATTTTTTTATTTGTAAAATCATTTCAAAAAACAATACTGGACAACATATTCATTAAGGTAATCAATTAATACCATGCATCAACAAGAAAATATATATTTATTAGAGTTTATACATGTTTTCCCCAACTGTTAGATTATTCTATGGTTTAAAGCTACATAGTTGAACACTCTAGGATTCATCACAATCTATAAAATTAGTATGTGCTGGGGAGTTGTGATAAAGATAATAATATGGGATTCCAAGAGATTTTTATGAAGGGAATTGTATCCTAGATAATACAGTGAGACTTAACAAGATAATTTTTTAAAGGTATTATAACAAGGACCATTGAGGTACATTTTGTGGATGTACAACAATAACCAATTAGGATTCATTTATGTTCGCAAAAATAAGATCCTATTTCCTTCTTGTTTATGAAAATATGGTTAATAAATATTCAATATAGTTTAAAGTCATTTCAAATTTAATACTATAATAACAAAATCTAGAAGAGATTTTTTGGGATGTTATCAAGAGTATACCTTCCTGGTTTTTACTACATTCTTATATATAAATATAAGATAATATGGTAAGGAAATAAAAATAATAATATAACATTTTATCTTCATTATTTAATTGTTGGAATCAATATGTTTATGAAATGATCAACCATGATTTTTTTGGATATGATTCTATTCTAAAATAGCAATGTTAAATGAGGTGAGAGGGTTGGGAAATAGAAACTGTCATTGATCCACCAATAGAGAGTGTCTTCATTATTAAAGTAATATAGGATTGGATGTATCCCAATGATATTGTTAGTCTTATAGGAAAACCAAGGAAATATCTTACTAGATGAACAATATATATTATAAATGGAATGCATGATTGAAATAGAGAACACTGGTCTGTATAACTCAGTTAGGTATCTTAGGAGGCCATGGTGGTGTCTTGGATTCATGGGGATTAGAAGCATTATGGTTTGGGATATAGAGTGTCAAGAAGATTTTTTTGGGAAAGAATTTCTAACCAATTAAATAACCTATATATTTATAGAGAATATATGGTTCTCTTGGTATGCACTAGGAATTAAGAGTTACCCCTTGTAGAGGATTTTCGTGAAGTGGTGCCCGGTTTGGTGTGTTGGGTGAATAAGCACTTAGTTTAGGGGAATGGGTACATGAGAACCATGATAAATTAATTAGGCATTAATCCAATTGGGAATACATAGAGTACATTAGAGGAAACATTGTTTGATAAATAACATTGTGAATTTTGAACCTATGTGATATAACACTCTATTTGATGGTCTATATGAAAAGGGAACAACTTGAAATGGGAAGAAAGAGGTGACCTAGATCAAGAAGATTCGATGCAGTCAATCACTTCTCAATTACATAGTATAAATACCACACACGAAATTATATGAAAACCATCAATAAATATAATGATTTAACTCTCTCCAAATTTTCCATCAACATTCACTATACCACACACATTTGTCTAGACTAGATGAAGAAGATTTGATGCACTTTTGTTCCTCAGCCATTATAAATTCCAGATTATAATTCCTTACATGCATGCTTCAAATATATTATCTAAAGTGATATTCATATTGGGAATGTCAACAATATACTTTATATTGGATATTTTCTACATTACCTGTTCATTAACGTGACCTAGAATCTTGGGATAGAATTTATTTTACACTTCAATTGTTAAGAAACATGTGCATTATTTACTATATACTATGTACAAATTACAATTTTCCTCCATAATTTATTGAGAGAATACCAATCTTTACCTTGATAGTGAACAATTTATTTTTAAATCTCTCTCCCTATCCTAAGTAATAGAGTTGACTCACAATCAAGAGATTGCAATGCAAGATATCAACATAAAGATCTTCAGTTTTCTTTACCTCATCATTTGATAATTCTATATTTCTACTTCCTTTATTCTTTAAGGAACCATTCTTTCCGAATATCACTATTCCATCAACCCTTTCCTTAAAATTTTCAACAAATTTTCATTTCCTATCATGTGTGATAAGAATCCTCTCTCAAGAATACAAGTTCTATTATTCTTTGTATCCATAAGAGAGATCACTACCAAGTGGGATTTTTCAATAATTTTTTTCACACAATGAGGTGCCTTATTGAATAAAATAATAATAAAACCTCTCTAATATCTTTTCAACATGATTGGTTTAATCATTATCATATTATTAATCTAGTAGAGAATAGTTGTTTTCAAGGGAAATCCTTATTGGTTGACCAACATTGACTTGTTTCATAGTTATGTAGTCATGGTTTCAACCATTCATTTTCTTGAAATGAATAAATTTATAGATAAAGTTAAAATAGTGAAAAAATATTCAATGAAATAATTTTATCTCTATGATAAAGGATATGGACTAATTATCCTTTGTTGACTATAAGGTGATTCTTTAATAAAAAATTACTTTCCTCTTCATAATAAGACATGGTGTGTCCTAAAAAGACACTTAATTGAAATTTCATAAGGAGAAATATATTCTCACTCCCATTCCTCAACATGTACCCTTATGGTTCATACTTCATTGATCATTGATCATATTTGGATGATTGAGGATTATTTTTATCTCTTTTCTCTATTTTTTGAAGCAGTTTTTAAGACATTAGATGTCATTTTGATATGTCTAACTTTCTATTACCCTTTATTTTAGATCATATTGTTCACAACAATTTATGATTCTATATCACATCCAATTACACATATGCCCTTAAATTTAGATCATTGATCAATCATGGATTTCTCAACTCCTTCGGAACCACATTTACCTATTTTTAAAATATCTACTTCTAAAAACCATCCAAACTATACTTTCATTTTTCATTTCCCATGATTATAATTCGGATTCCAGTTTTATCTATAAATAAATAACTTATTGTTCAAGGAAATTAATTATGTTATACTTTTCCTACAATATGGATGCATGATATTTTTTAATATTTCCCACTCTTAAATCAGTTGTTCAAAATTTACCACCACTTTTGTGCTTTCAAGAGTTGTGAAATTCTCTTCTGTCTCTCCTTGAAACCAATCAATCTCTCCTTCAAGGTGATCCTCATAATTTAATGACTCTTTAAACTAATCCCCAAACATTCTTTTATTCTTTATTTGGATTTAATTCTCATAAATTTCACCCGCATGTTCAACCTTGAGATAGACAACACCATCTGACTGATTGTCTTTCTCCTTCACAAGTTCAATCTTTTCAATTATAACCGTCATGGAATCTTCAACATTAGATTTTTACTCTAGTTATATATATATATATATTCCCAAAGTATTTAACATATTTTTATTATTTTAAAACCAATATATTCCTCTATAATTTATTTGTTGATTTGAATTTTTCCCTTTGCTGGAATATCCTCTAAAACATCTGCATGAATTCCGGTTCACTTTCCATATCGTCAAATTTGTTTGACCACTGAGAATAAATGTGACATATTTCACCACACTAATAACAATAAAAAGGTTTCTTTTCTTAATATGTCCCTTTTTCTCTCATTAATTTTCTGGAAAAAATTGAAAATGTTTCATTATACACATCATGTCCATCATCACCAACTTTTACAATGTCATTTTTTCCATTGATTTGAATGTTATTTCCTTGCTTACTCAAATTTTTTTATATTTTGGTTTGAATATCATTTCATAATCCACTTTACTACTTAGTAATCATCAAAATAATTCTCATATAAGATATTTTCATTGGGGGATGAAACTTTTGGATTGTACAACGTGAAATCCTTCTCATGATTTCCTTTGTAATGTAAATATCCTTAATGTCTTCCTCAAGTCTTTGAATTGATACAACAACATCAGTAATGAAATTAAAGAAACTATATATATTTTCAAATAGTCAAAATAATTTTCAAAAACATTATGTTTGGAATCCTTCAATTTGTTATAACTTTCACGTATATTTTCCAGTTTCTCCCATATGGACTTGGATGTAGTGAAACTTATTACTTCCAAATAAATTTGATCACACAGTGTTATAAAAAGACAATTTTATTATTTGTCATCTGAATCAAATATTTTTTGATGTATTTCAATTTGAGAAAGAAATGTTTCCTCACTAACCTAAATCCCTTGAACTATGGAAGAGAGAACATCCAAACCAAGAGATCACATATGAGATCTTATTTTATTCTTCTAAATATGAAATTTGTTTCCATAAAAAAGGATAATTCCCTATATTTAACTAAATTTTACATAACAACAATACATAGGATTGATGTAACACCTATAACTTGTAATCATTGATACCACTTGTAAGGCCCCAAAAAACCCTGAGATGGGATGAGTGAATTACAGTGTCAAATTTTTCTTTGAATGAAACAGATCATGTACTCATGTTGGTAGGAAATAATGAAACTTATATGATGTAAGAAAAATTATAAAAATAGAAACGGAACACAACCATTTTACATGATTCACCACTAAGGTCTTGTATAATGCGAACACACTGACAATACATCGGTCATAACTGATTCCAGTAAGATTCACTAGATATTGTTGATAAAAATTTATCCGACAAGGTCAATAATTTCCAAGAACATTTTCTTTATAATAATTTTTGTGATAAAACACTACCTACCTTAGATAACTTCCATTGTCTCTACCTTTCTCACTTTAGGCGAATTATTTCTTAGTTTATCAACTTGAAAGTTGATTTAATAGAATGGGGAGGTAATTATTTTTCCCAGATTAATTAGAGACTATTCTTGCACTATAGTATGGAATTGATTCTCTTGAATTCGTTATTCACTCAAAATAGATGGTCCAAACTAACTATTCTCCAAAATCATTCACATTTTCACAAGTTTTTTGCTTTTACACAACACGTCATCTTTTAAGCAACTATTGGTTTGTTTCATAACTCTTGTTTCTTCAAAATACTGTTGATTTTGCATGAAAATCATTTTTTCATGCATCAAAAACTTTCACACAAATAAATTTGATAAAAAAATTACTTTATTCACACAACTATACTTTACGTGAATCCTTCAGAAATATGATTATCTTGATCTTCATTAAGAGATTAGTTTCTCAAATGAATGAGGAAGGAACATTATTTTAAATGTACTTTACCCTTCATGCAACTATCTTACAAACCATCAAATGTGACCAAAACATTCCATATGCACTTGTTTCTGATGCTTTCATTTGGGTGCATGCATCTGTCTATAGAGGACACACTGCATTTTTGACTAGCAGTACTGCATTCCAAAGGCATGTGACATCCGTCGCTTATTCAGGGATGTTTCCTCCTTGATTGAAATGGGATGATGGGATGTCGGTCTACCCTTCCATGGATTACTCCTCATAGGTTGTTACCTATTCCGGTCCCCCCTTAAAGATTAAGACGTTGTTCATGAAACTTATATCTACCGCCATATCTTCATGGAAGATGGTTAATTACACTGATTATATCAGAACATTCCAAGGGTTCAAGTCAAGGCAGCAACCTTTAACCGAGGGGGTAGTCATATTGGACATCACTGGCATGTCTGGATGTCGAAACACTGATGCATCTGGGTTTATTCCCCTTATGATAGGGCTTCTCAAGGTCATAGAAGACCAAGGAATCCCGCATCAAGTGTGGGTAATTATATGCCATAGGAATTTCCCTGGGGTTTTCCTCATCTTCCCATGTTTAACATGGGGTATGACATGAGTTTAATATCTATTGTAGATGGATTAGACTGATCAGAACACTGACGAGAGTGGATTAGATGGGTGCGTCTCCAAGAGGGAGAACCTATAGGGTGTTTTATAGATTAGTGGATCAAAACATCTAGTGAATACATATCCGAGGATACTTGGGTCCCTATTAAGGGGACACCACAGTTTACCATTGGCTGGGATTGAACTTCAAGGAGGTTTCCTACATACCCTGTTTGAAGAGATAGGGATCAAAACCTACATAGTTCGAATGGGTGATGAATCAGAGTGTACACATAGGACAACAATCCAGAGACATGTTGGGGATTACGCATAGATAACAGCCCGTCACAAGAGGGATGCTCTTGGTTGGATGATTATTGATTTTGTGGGGATCACACATGGTTAGCTGCCCAAATGGATGGCCCGACTTTACCAAGATGTGGTGGCCCAGTAAGAATATGGATGGATAATAGAGTGTTGAATGGAATGGATGGGGTTGAAATAGAACCATTGTGAATGTGACTGTAGTGTTGGGATGAATCTATAAGTGTCTTCCTACTTGTACCTATGATGGGGAATCAATGTCCACGTAGTTGGGGGGGGGGGGCTCTGGGACACCTATGGAGGTAGCATGAGAGAATGGATGCTTGGATGGTACCCGAAGGAAGTAGAACCCCCCGAGTTGGGGAAGGACCTTCTCAAAACACAAAGACATAAGGGAGAGACCCTGATGGGATGTGGGTGATGGGGTTGAACCATAGGGAGGATTCATATGTAACCCTGTAGTGGGGAATCAACATTCACATAGTTAATGAAGTGGCATAGAATTGGGGTGTACACATAGGACAGTGACCCAACAATATGTTGGGGCTTACAAGTGGTTAGATGCTCATGAGTTTGTCTAATGCCACTAGGGAAGACCAAGGATGTGGGTCCCATCAGAGGGGACTCTAATTTTTAACAATGTTTGGGGTTGAACCTCAGGGAGGATTTATACATACCTTTTCTAGGATAAAGGGATCCAAATCCACATTG
The DNA here is from genome assembly GCA_963277665.1 of Viscum album. Lineage (NCBI taxonomy): Eukaryota > Viridiplantae > Streptophyta > Magnoliopsida > Santalales > Viscaceae > Viscum > Viscum album. Next base: position 603,930,695 of record OY728148.1, read on the forward strand.
TTCAAAAGAATATAGTTTAACGTCATGCTGAATGAAAAGGGGCATAAAGTTTAACATCATACGGGACATGGAAGAACCAATGTGAATTTGTTGATACTGATAGGTGTTGTGATTTAACCTCGTGGAGGATTCCTACGTAACTTTTCATGAAATGGGAATGGATCAATGTCGACATATTTTGGTCCTAGTGGTTTTCGAGCTTACACGCTAGGGAGGCCCAGAGGGGATGTCATGGTCAGTGCTTACTCAAAGCCCACATGAGTCATCCTCAATGTGAGAAACAAGAGGCAGCAAAGACCTGATGATCACGTTGCGATAGGTGCATCCGTGAGGAATATACTAGGGCTTACACATGGATAGAGGCCTGAAGAGGGAAGAGGGGATTATGCTTGGTTAGAAACCTAGGAGGATAGAGATTGGTACTTAATATAGGATGGAGGCCTGATGGGGATAAACCCCAAAGGGAGATGGTTGGGATAACAAAGGTCCATATTCCCATCACTCATCTGGATTTCATGCCCTGAAGAACAGAGGAGGAGAAAGGATGCTACCTCTTGTGTGAAAGGGAAGGGGATTACACCAAGATGGTTTCTCTTCCCCTTGGATATATGTCATTCCATCGAAGGAGGATCTCATTCCATGTGAGGAATATCTCACTCCTGTAGAGACCAATAGGTGTGGAAAACGTTTGAGGTGGGTCACCCTATATATATTGCAAGGGGTAAGGCTCTAGTTTAATGTCATTTGCTGAGGACATTGGTACTTGGTAGTTTAACATCCTGCAGCTCAGACAAATTAGTATTCACTACTCACCCATATGGATTACATAACTGATACCCAACCAAACCTGGGGTAGGGAAGGCATCTACATTGTTATGTGATGACCACGTTATGGAGTGATCCATTTAGGGGATCACATTAGCATGGATATGAGAAGAAGAGATATCTGTTAGTGTGAGTATTTGAATAAGAATGTGGCTAAGAAACACGATATGAAGAAATACCCAAGGGACTTAGAAATGGATCCATACAAGCATGCATGGCCATATGAGAGAAGGGTTTGCGAAGAAAAGGGGTTCACAGGAAGGGAACTTGCGAAGCTTTGGTGCCCCAAAAAGTGGAAAGACACCATGAGGGGGGTATGCTTCACAAAGTGGAGTGTCACAGCCTAGCCTTGGGGTGTACATGCATATAAAGGGTTCTTTGTGAAGATAATTTTCTTTCGTGGAGTAGTACTTCACGAAGCATGGGTGCCTTTCAAATCTTGTCCCTATGAAGAAATGTAATTCGTGAAGCATGGTGATCATTCCTTAGCATGGGATTCATATGTGCACAGATGGTGATTCGTGAATCATGAGTTCTTAGAGAAGACTTAATTTCTCTTAGGGATCGCTTTCCTCTACGATGACCTGTGGGATTCATGATGGGCATCCCTTCTTAAAGAGGGGTTTTATTTGAGCTAAAGAAAAGGCATTTTACAATGCTCAAATACCTAGAAGAGATAATTTTCATCAATGTTTGGTAGAGAAGAGAGTGAATTATTATTTGAGAGTTTAGAAGGAAAAAGGACAGGGTATCCATCCTTAGGGTCTGAGGGAATCCATGTATTTATATGTAAGAGGCAGCGCAAAGCTCGGACATCTCTATAAGAAGCCAAATGGCGCTTTTCCATCAGAAGCAGATTGCATCATGTTTTTCATAACCGTGAAGTCAACCATAAACCCATACTCAGAAATGAGGCTTCCATAATTCCCTTTCATAGCGCTCACAGAGGTTCCCTTCACTTCCAATATCGCAAATTAGGGTCGCGATGCAGATCAGCAATGTGTGGGTTGTGAACGTTGCAAAGCTCGCTGTGGCCAAATGTGCCAAGGAACTCACTACAACTAGACATGCTGTGAAGCTTGGGGGTCATTAAATATAAATAGGGGAGGATGGCTCCTCTTTTTTCCGTACACGTCTCCGCGTGTTTGGTGATTGTGCTCTTAATTTACAAAGCTCTACATGCCTTACGACCGCTCATTGAAAATTGGGCCATATTTCCTCTATGGTGCATAATGAGTATTCTGACTCTGCAATTGTGTGATCCATGGGTAGTGACTACGAGATCCGTAGCAGGGCTCTGTGACCTATCTCTGCGATCGAGCACTTCCATCAAGCTCCTTGATAGAGCTCCATGATCCAAGACAAAAATTTCTAAAATTTTGAGATAGAATGGCTCACCAAGAAGATACCAGGGGAGTCCTTGCGAATGCTTCCTGGAGGGAAGAGATGGCTGATAACCTAGGGATCATAGAATGTGTGTAGAACCACATGGACCATGAATCCCTAGTGGAGTTATTGTTGGACAACCAAAAGAACTACCCCATATTCACAAGACATCGTCTATATTTCTTTGGCCTAAGGGATGATGTTCCCATTCCTGAAGCGATCTGGTATGACCAGCCTATTAGTTCAAGAGTATGTCGTGTCAGTGCCAGTGGTTCAGGGTGGCCGATGGTCATTCATGGGAGGATTATACACTTGTCAATGTAGACTAATTATACACTCATGTAAACAACGTTGATGGGAAGGTGCTCTAGCCAAAGGTATCTCCCTTTCAGTATCACACTATTTTGAAGATGACTTTGGGGAACCCAAAGAAGGGGTGGAAAAATGAGTGGTATCTACGCCAGGGTAGAAATTTTACAGATGACTGAGAATTTGATAACTGGGTATGTGCATCATGCGAGGAGTTTGAGGTAGAGTTGAGGCGAGTGGGCCTCTATGAGGTGCCATGGGACTCCCAATTCCACATCTACCAGCCAAAGAAACTGATGCTAAATTTGTTTATTAGGTTGTCATCGAGGACTAATAAATTTCATTTTCACCATGGGGAGGTCAGTATCAGCCTCTAGGACCTTCAAAAAATCTCATCACTATGCCAAAAACTGGCAAGGGAAGCGGTACCCCTATATTAGCGCTCAAAACAAGCGCTGATAAAGGGGACCCCATTATTAGCGCTTCTTTTAGTAGTGCTGATAAAGGGGGGATTTATCAGCACTGAAAAATTTTATATTTCAAAAAAAATATGGAAAAATAAATTATTCTTATATAAGTATATTTATATTGATATAAATACTATATATATATTTTTAAATATGTTCTAGATTCATATAAAAAGACTATTACGTTTAAAATATAAGAAATTTAGTGAATATGGCTTCAAAATATTTCAAAAAAATATTAATAATTAATAATATTAAAATTATAATGGATTAAAAATCATTTAATAACAATTTGAGGACCCAAAAAATCAAAACAATTAATAAAAGAACTAAAATATGTTGAAAATGTAACTCAAACTTCAAACGGCCATAGCTTTTGTTCCGGGTGTCTGTTTGAGCTCTACAGCATATCAAATCAAAGCCTGCAACAGGCTCTATGTGCCGGTGACCGGGGAAAAGGCTCCATCATATTCTTAGAGAACAAAAAAGGCCTATAAGGCCTCTAAAACTGAGTTTTTAGTCAAGATACCCCAATTTTTTAACATTCAAACAACTATAACTTCTGATCCGGATGTCCGTTAGGCCTGTAGCACATATCATATCGAAGATTGGTTCATTTTCTTCGATTTGAATGGTTGTGGAGTTGAAACAGAATTCTAGATTATACGTTATGGTCGTTTTAACATTTTATGGCTTTTCAAATACATATATATATATATATATATATATATGTATTTATTCGTAAATATATATGTGTCTATGTGTGTGTGGGTGTCTATGTGTGTTTTTGTGTGTTGTATATATGTATATATGTATGTATTTACTTACTTACTTATAAACACACATCAAAAACATATTTTTTCCTAAATTTATTTAAAACTAATCTTATATGTACATTCTATGGCTTTTCAAATACACATATATATGAATGTATTCGTAAATATAAATGTGTTTGTGTGTGTGTGTCTCTCTGGTGTGTCTGTGTGTTGTATATATCTATGTATGTGTGTTGTATATATCTATGTATGTATGTTTGTATTTATTTATTTATAAACACACATAAAAAACATATTTTTTCATAAATGTATTTTAAACTAATCTTATATGTATATATTAATATAAAAATAAATATACGTATAAAAAATTATAACTAAAAATATGTATATAAATATATTAATATACGAATTAATATATATATATATATACTAATATATGAATAAATATATTTATATTAATATGAAACTATATCAATATATGAATAAATATAACTATATATATAGATATATCATTAAATAGAGAACAAAATGAAATGGATTAGTGGTAAAGGTACAGCTGCAAAAGGGGGGAGGTCCTGGGTTCGAGTTCGGGTGGAAGCGAATGGGGTGCATGCGTATGAGGATGCGCAGGAAGGGCTGCACGTGGGAGACCTCCTATCACTGATAAAAGGGTGTGTGAAGCGCTGATAAAATAACTCCCCTCATTATTTTAAATTTTTGTTATTTTTTTTAATTTTTTTGACGTTTATCAGCGCTAAAAAAAGCACTGATAAAGTGGTATTTTATCAGAGCATTTTTTAGCACTGATAAAAGGGGCCTTTATCAGCACTTTTCAAAGCGATGATAAAAGGGACCCCCCTATATTAGCATTGATCATTACAGCACTTTTTTAGAGCTGGTAAATCCCTTTTTAGCGCTGATATAGTCCGTTTTAATAGTACTATGTATCCTAATGTTGGGGAAAATGTATGATAAGTTCCTTCCTATAGCGAATACATGGGCGTACCTGGAGTAGATGTCGTCACCAGAAAAGGAATTGATGGACTTAGTTCCAGAAGAGGATAATAAGTCGGTGAGGGATGTCCATTTTAAGGTGTGGTTTATGTGGTTCATGAATCCCCCTTTAGATGGGATGTTTTCTTTGAGGGCTCCTAGTTTCCTGAAGGGGGTCCAAGATAACAAATAACACTCCAACTGGTGACACTTGGGGGACATCCAGTGGAAGAAAAGGGGTTTCAGTGTCATCAATAAGTAGAAGCCAGTGGTTATGTTGGCCATGTTCATCTCGGTGATCATTTGCATATGGATACTTCCAGTACGAGATACAAACATGAGCATATGACCGGGAATATTTATCATGGAATCTATGTTAATGATGGGAAAGATGATAAATATGGGGATCCTGATGCTGGATAAGCTATAAAATGTTTTTTGGAATATCGGTGAGGGGAAGAAGCTACATAGGGTGTGCAGGCCGCTTCATCTTCTGTATGGGTGGATAGCGATGCATATGGGTGCCTACGAATACCCAAACCCCATTTCCCCTATAGGTTATGAATTTTGACCAGCTATCTTAAATGTGGTGGGGAGTTTCCTAACCAAGATAACTCCACCACTGGTGTTGAACCAGGTCTGGAAAGAATATGATTTCAATATCCACCCATTCCCATTTCCAACAGATGTGTTCACTGATGATGGATAGTGAACAAAAGAGCATCAGTCCTACCTCCTGGCCTTTGGGATAGAGTCCTAGTGGCACAAGTTGACCGGTAGCCTCTTCGTGATCCGTACACCCCACACTACTTTGTGAGGATGTTCTGGTACAAGCAGAGGCTGACCCCATGAGTCTACATGGGAGTAATCCATGAGGACTATCCATGTGTGATGAGACATATGTGGTTCATGTTCACATGAGAGGATGGAATGATACAGAATGAGCTACCTCTACACATAGCTCTCTATGGGCTAGTGAAAGAGTATGCTAAGAGTTGGGAGGCAGCCTACGCAGGGTACATGCTGAAGTGGTGGACAGTACGTGCTACTAACGGGGTGCCTCCTCAACCTCGAGGCTGAGGCCGGAAGGTAGAAAGAATGTTTTTTGGTGGTGGGGATACAAAATTAGTGACTCCCACACTGATTAAGAGGCAGGAATCAGTGACATACCTTGCATTCCCCGGGGAGCAAAGTCAGCCAGAGGTGGGGCCACCTAGGGGGTTCTGTAGGATACCCACTTAGGCTCCGGGGAAGCAGCAACACCATATAGATATGCCTGAGGATGATATCTTCTTGGAGATTTTGTATATATGAGATGTAAACAAAAAATTCCTTAACCCTTATCAGATGTGGCGCCATATGAACCATATCGGGGTGGATTAATCGGGGATTGTTCCCTCCAAGTCCTTCTTTGAGGTATCTTAGGAGGAAGGGGAACAGTACATTGTGGAGCTAGGGGGATTCATGCACTCTCGGGGTGCTCCGGGTCCAATGATAGATCAGGTGAATGTGATGCTCAATTGAACAGTCCCTCCATAGTTATATACCACCAAATTCAGGGATCTCTTCCCCCTACCAAAAGGAAAAGAAGAGTCCTCAAGGGAGGAAGAGGCTGGTAGAGGGGGCCCCTTAAAGGATGATGAGATCGCAAACTCAGAGCTGGAAGAATTTCCAGAATATCTTGAGGTAAACCCTAAAATATTCTCTTGTGGTCCTCATTTGGGTCACTTCAGCCTTCTCAACTAAAATTAAACCTATGAAAGAGGGTCTCAAATGTAAAAATCACTCCCACGCAACAGTAGATGAAGTTGAGGGAGCTTTGGGATTTTCACTCACAATAATGATGATTAACGTGCCTAGTAGGGCCACGACACCCAGGGTGGTTCTCCCTAAGTCTTTGGATTTCCCCACTATATATAGAGGGACACAAATCAGGGTTCTAGCGACAACAGATAAGGCATGAGACCAACTATTTTTTCTGTATTAGTATTTTTCATCGAATTTTTAACTGTCATCCCTTGAATCAGGCCAAATGACGTCAGTTAATTCTCACATGTGCAGTTCTTAAAATAGTATGGGCTACGTTGGTGAGGATGACTGGGGCTCATTGTGCTACCTTTCCCAAGGGAACACTAGTGGTCATGGAAGCAAATGCCCATATTGATCAAGACACAGAGCACCCAATTAGAGGTTGGACCGTCAACTGGACCGAACCAAAAATCATCAAGGTTGAATCTGATGAAGAGGATCAATCGGATGGCATGAGACCTGACCTACCCAACACTAGATGACGATCTGGATGATGAGTTCCTAGAGTAATTACACGTATTTGAACTCACTGACCCCGAGGAAAAGGATGATACATCTTCCAATGAAGAGTACATCAAGGTCGTTCATCCCCAGTTATGGAAGCTGATCAAGCGCATCATCGGGGAGACCCCTCAAGTGCAATGAATACACCAAATGGGGATGTTTCATTCCTAGATATGCGACCTATGCATGGGAGGAGTGGATTCCCAGCATCCTCATATGCTCATCTATCACTTCAGGGTTGAGAACATACGGTATAATGACTACAACCTTGGTGTGGGATGGCAGGGAAGGAAGTCCGTCAACATTAAAATACTCTAGGAGTCTAAGCATGAGATTTTGTGATTGAGGGTGTAGGAGAACGAGTATTCCACCTTCCTTAATTCACAATTGAGGATCATATCATGACTGAAGGCCCATTTGGAAGAGGCTGAAGAACAAATAAGGTGAGCCTATGAGGAGATGGATATTATCCAAGATGATGAGGATCAAGTCCTGGTCGAGGATGATGAACTAAGCCTCATTGACATTGAGGAGGAGCAAGATATTAACTAGAAAAAATGGATCCTAGATGCTACAAGCCAGATAGTGGTGGAGTTGGGATGCTCCATTGAAGAGTTCAACCCATCTATGGGAGGGTCCAATCCTTGGACGTTGTAATTTGTGTAAACTCATAAAGGTACATTCATGCCTTTCTTGTTTAGGTTGATTTTCCTACTTTAGTTATGATATTTGTTTTTGTTTTCTACATTTCCATTACATTCATGAAATATTTAGGGACCAATCCCAAAGCTCATGTGGGTCGTGCTTGATTTGGGAATCAAGGGATGATCACATCATTATTTCGTTTAAATATGGGAGTACCAATCAGGATTAGGGCATCCAGATTTAGAAAAAACGATCCAGATTTTTGGGAAGAAGATGGAGACATGACTGGAAAATGAAGTTATCAGAGTAGTCAGATTTCCATTTTTAAAGTGTGCACTAGTGCACAAGCTGGGTAATGCAAGGAGCGTTTGAATCGATCTGAACGGAGGGGAGTGGAAAGTGTGAATCAATATACCAAATGTTCGGAACAATGTAGGGATGACAAGACAATGAAGGGGTAACTATTGACCATGTTTGAAACACATATCAATATTACATTGGCTTTAGATGGGGAGAAGAAATGAGGGATGGTCACTGACAAAGTTGAAAACACAAGGCCTAACATGAAATGTCATCCATTAGTCTTCTGGAATATTATCCCAGGATAGTAGGTGATCCATAGTCTGAGCGTCTGTACTATTAGGGAGGTTGCTTCGGGCATGAAATTGGATGAATATCTGAATAAAGGTCATGCAAAATGTAGAGGGTGGAGTGATGGGATATTCGAATGGAGTCCAACACTCTTGAAATTACGCCACCATAATGAATACACAATAGATAAGCACATCGATCTGATCATGGATCGAAATCATCTATAGAAAGGGTCTCTCTAGGGGGAGTCTGGAGTGGCCCATAGTTTTACGTCATGCTAGAGATGATTATAGGTACATAGTTTAATGTCATATGGTGAAGAAGATGCATAGAATAGTTTAATATCATATGACCAGGACATTGCACATAGTTTTATGGTCATATTTCCTGGACTGAGGCTAACAATTTGAAGTCATATTGCACAGACTATAGGCTACTAGTTTTAGGTCATAGTTTTTGGACTGTTATTAGTGGAAAAGAACTAGGAAATATTAACGGTCCTCGATATGGGCCCAAGGATAAATTCCTAGGCATCTCTATATAACACATAAGGATTGGTATCAAGAAAAATGTAGTTCTTAAGCATAACGTGGTTAAATACCAACACTGGTGGGGGAAATCCTCTATGGTGAGGAAGCTGATGCACCCCATAATTATCATGGGGCATCTTAAACTTGTTCATGGAAGGGCTGCAGTTTAAATTCAGGCATTATGGACATGGATAACCAGAAAGGAAACACGTTGTGTGGTATATATTCTGACGTGAATGAGGACCATAAGAGTCCACACTAAACAATGTGTTACTAATGGTATTCTTTAGACCATAGACCAGAGGTGGATTTCCTTGGGGATGGACCCGAGGGAAAGTTCTTGATCGTACCACAATTCACAATTTTATTTCAACCTTATAGAAATGTATTAAAACGATTTTGTATTGAAAATTACATGTATAAAAACAAATTTCACACCATGTTTGATTCAATTATTTTTTTGTTTAACACTATTATAAATGGAAATGTTACTTGTTTTCATATTTACATTGTAGGTGGGGGTGATTTGGAGGACGCATGATGAATTCCATGAAAAATGGGCCAATATTCACAGGATCCTAGCACACCACTAGACTAAAACAAATACTTCTAATACACCGTGCATCCAAATGGGCTTCAAATTTGTGGACTGGTAAAAAAATATAATTAGATACATTTCATCTGAAGGAAGCCAAAGCCAATTTGTTCATTAAGAGGCCCATATGGACTGAATTTTCCAAGAAAATGAATCTACATGGGGTCAAAAGTTTTCCTTTATATTTTAAACATATCTCATATTATATAACAGATTTGGCCACCGAATTCGACAGGGATGTAGAAATGGTTTGTGGTAACAACTCTATAGTTTTTTAAAAAGCGATTTAAGACTCAATGAATGGAAAAAACCATGGGAAAATTGGATTCTCTAAATTAGGGTGCCAAAAACCACATACCACATTGCCTATAAATTGGCACATTAGGAAACCTATTTTAGAGTTTGACTCTGAGGCATGGTGCTGACATTTTAGAGTCCCAAAGGATTCTTATCATTATCTCTAGAAGTTTTTTATGCTATGGGGAGTGCTTCTTAACCATCATCTTCTTCCTCCCCTCCCAAGGATTTCTAATCCCCTTGTGATCACCCATGGAGGAACGTGATGAAATCCCGAGCATCGTGGTTGAATTATTTGTAACGTCCCTTTCAATTACAGGTTGTATGTTGTGTTTCTTCATCACCTATTTTTATTTATTTGAGTTATATACTAGTATGTTATACTCAAACTCAAATGATCATGTTTGGAGGCACCCTTTCATGTGATGGTTCACATACCATTCATCCCTATTTCTTCTATTTCTCAATTATGGTGTTTGCGTGGTTCATATTGGTCAATTTAAGTCACATAAGATCTTGAAAGGTCATGTACAATTATTTCATGGTATCACAAATAAATAAAATACAAATTTGGACAGATCATCGAGTTCGGCGTGTGTTGCTTGGTGAGTCTCAGTTATGAAGTCGAACAAAAATCACCCAATCATCATCATTGTCCCGTGAATCATTGTGTGTTTTTGACTGAACCCTAGAAGGTATACTATAATAAACTAAGTATTATTATGTTAATATGTGTTACATTCCATATATTAAAAGGCTTGTACTCTTTTACTTGAGGTGATGAAGGATGAGCGTCATGAGACATCCTTGGGATGATCACGTTTAATAAATCTTTTTCATTTCTACTTTTTTTATTACTTTTGTTTTCTATTTCCGTCCTTAATAATCAATACCAATGTTTTCAAAAATCTCATTCCTCATTTTCATTCATAATCAAAACCATTTTTTAAGTAATGATCTAAGGAATTTTCAGGAGGTGACCTAGGGTTGATGCTATACTACAAAAATTCTAGTCAAAATTAAACAACTAATTTGATGGGCTAGACAATGCGATCAAATTTTGGCGCCGTTTTCGGGGATCCAATATCATTTTATTCTCTTTTATTTCTTTTTTTTTTCATTATTTTACTTCTTAAATATAAATCCTTTCAATATCCCACCCCATTTGATTGTTTTTGTTTTGGTTTTAAGTTTCTATTTTTGTTTGTTTTGGTGTGTTCTTCCTCTATCTATCTCTATTATTCTCTATATCACTCTCTATAATTCTGTAGTATAAAATTCTATTATTATTTATACATTATTAATTAATTTTATCCGTATTAAGAAAAAAACAAACTTCATAACCTAATTACATGACCCGATCAAAAAAAGAATAACTATGTGAATGTGGCCCTAAAATAAAAAAGTCACTTCACTAGAAAATTAGGGAATCTAGAGTAGGTCAATCATGTAAAACTAAGGAATATCTTGTGGAAACTAAAGTGGTCCTAATCCACTAAAAACATTAACCCAAACAAACCCAAGAAAATATGGTTTCAAATAATAAATCCTTCAAAAAACTGACCACCCCGGATGTGGAGTACCAACCTACGTATATCCAATATCCTAAGGAAGCTGTCAACTTTGAGCTGAGATCAGTCCTCATCCACCTATTTCCCAAATTCCATGGTGTTCCTCATGAGGACCCTCAAAATAATAATAATGAGTTTCACATAGTGTACTCCACCATGAAACCCCAAAATGTGTCTGAGGACCTAATTATGTTTAGGGACTTCCCTTTCTCTAATGATGGTGTATCCAAAGACTGGCTATACTATCTACCCACCACAATTGGGGAATGGAATGAACTTAAACAAATCTTTCTAGAGATGTTCTTCCCTACCTCCCGAATTGCATCAATTAGAAATGAAATCTGTGGAATTAGGAAATCACAAGGAGGGACCCTTCATGAATATTGTGAGAGATTCAAAAGACTTTACTCATGTTTTCCCCACGATCAAATTTGTGAAAAAATGATAATTCAATAATTATATGAGGGACTTTTCCCCAGGGAACGTGGAATGATAGACACTAATTCTGGTGACACCCTTGTTGATAAAACTCTTTCCATCGCTTGTGACTTAACATCCAACATGGCTCAAAATTCACAACAATTTGGTACACGAGCAATTTCACCAACCCAAGGAGTTCATGATATTAGTCATTCATCCATAGAACAAAAGGTTGATAATAAACTTTATAATATTCAAACCCTTCTATGGAAATTATCTCAACAACAATTTAAGTCACACTATACTTCTATTCAATTACATAGTGGTATTTGTTCTAATAACACTCATTTTTATGACCAGTTCCCATGACATCTGGATTCATCTGAGTCTTGTGAAACAGTATTCCTAGGAAGTCCTTTTCAACAAGCATCACCCTTCAAGAAAGAAAAATTTAGGAAGAATCCAAACCCCATATGGAAAGCACAACCACAATACCGACAAAGAGGATACCCGAGCTACCCCAAGAAAAATTTGTGTCTACAAGGCCAAGGTATGAAATATTCTTATCCCTCAACTTCTTAGAATAATCCTCCTCCTCATCCCAAATGTGAACCAAGCCTCAAGGACATGGTGAAGAAAATGGCATTCCAAAACCTCTAGTTCCCATAGACCACATGATTGGCTATTCAAGACCTATGAACTCTAGTCGGACAATTGGAAAACCCTACTGGTGAGATCAAGATGAAAGGTTCTAGACAACTACCATCCAAACCCATTACTAATCCTAATGAAAATGGTAATGTATATCCAATAAATATTTGTAGTGATAAATACATTTCTCCTTCTACTAATTCTACACAATAGGTACGTCCCCCACTTGAAAACACACTTCCTCGACCCATAAATGGTTCTAGTGAAGAAAAAATAACCAAAAGGCTAAACCAATTATCATTGAGGATTCCCATGAATAATCCATTCCACATCCTTTCCCCCAATGACTCTCCAAATATAAGAAGAATTTGGATAACGAAATTGATAAAGAAAGAATGGATAAATTTAAAATGGTTTATGTTAAATTTATTTATAGGATGTAGTTAAAAAAATCCCTCGATACCATAGAAGGAGAATAAAGGGGAATGAGTTAGTCAACCAGGAAAGGAATGTCTCATCCTTGATTCAACTAGCAGTGACGACCAAGTTCAAGGATCCAAAAACATTCACTATACCTTGCACCATAGGTGAGACATTATTTTCTAATACTATGGTAGATTTAGGTTCTTCAATTAATGTAAAGACTTACTCTATGTAAACCTCTATAAATATTAGAGAGCTTCAACCAACATACATTATAATGAAACTTTCCAACCGGAGCACAACACACCCATCAGGTGTTATCGAGTATGCCCTTGTAAAAGTGAAAAATATCATCCTACCCATTGAATTATACATTATTGAGATAGAGGATATTGGAACCCAAGGCCATGCACCTATCATACTTGGGAGGCCAATCCTTTAAACAGAAATGATGATCATCAAAGTTCACAATGGTACACTGTCCATGGATTTCATAGGATAAATAGTAAGTTTTAACATCCTTGATTTTATGAAACACCCCATTGAAGATCACTCCAATCTTCCTTTCTATTCGATGTATGTTCTCACAAATGACACATACAGACACACACACACACACACACACACGATTCTATGCTTGACCCATATTCTAATTCATTTTTCTATTCTTCACCATTGGATTTTTTGAGATTTTATTCATGTTTTCAATGTTGTATGGGTTCAAAAAAGTGTAAATTTCGTTCTTTAATTGACGAGTGTGTTCATTATGAGTTACCCATGACCATAAATGATTCTACAAATACCATTTCAAAAGATTCTCTATCTTTTCAGAATAAAAATGAGTTGATAGAAAGTTTCATGGACCTCACTCCACCTAAATCCCATCCCTCAATCCAAATACCCATAATTTTGAAATTAAAATACTTACATCTAATTTAAAATATGCCTATATTGAGGGTATTGACCAATTACCCATCATTATTTCCAGTAAACTCTCTCAATTGCAGGAATCAAAACTGATTGATCTTTTGAGAGAGTTTAAAAAGGTGATAGGATGGACATTGTCTAATATTCCCGAGATTATCCCATATATTTGTATGATTCATATACTTGTCGATGATGAGGATAATCCCATAAGGCAGGCACAATAAAGGTTGAATCTCACTCTCCTTGAAGTTGTAAAATTGGAAGTTAGTAAATTACTTGCTTCTATGCTCATTTATCATATATCAAATTGTGCAGAAATAAACTAGAATGAGTTTTGTGTCAAATTATGTAAATGAAATGGTTCCAACACATGTGCAAAATAGTTGGAAAGTCTACATTGACTACCATTGACTGAATCAATCCATGTCGAAGGACCACTTTATTTTACCTTTAATTGACCAAATGTTAGAATGATTGGCTGGTATGTCCCATTAATGGTTCTTTAATGGCTATTTAGGTTATTTTCAAATGCATATAGCCCCTGATGATAATGAAAAGACAATATTTACCTATCCATTTGGAACATTTGCGTATATAAGGACACATTTTGGTCATTGTAATGCTCCTCGTACTTTTTAGCGTTGTATGTTGAGTATATTTTTAGAGTACCTTGAGAATTGCATGAATGTTTTTATAGATGCCTTCACAGTTTATGGATTTTTTTATGATTTTTTGTCACACCTAGGTTCTATCCTCTGCCATTCCAAAGATAATGATTGTGTATTAAATTACATGAAATGCAATTTCATTATTTAATAGTGGATAGTTCTTGGGCATGTTATTTGAAAAGAGTAAATTCAAGTGGATAAATCAAAAATTGAATTAATTTAAACCCTTCCACATCCAAATTTTTTCATGAGGTCCAATCATTCTTGGGTTATGCTGGTTTTTACTGCTGATTCATTAAATACTTCAATAAGATCACACTTACCTTGTACTGATTATTACAAAAAGATTCTGAGTTTTTGTTTGATAAAAATTGTGAGGATGCTTTTAATACACTAAAAAGTAGTCTCACATCACCTCCCGTCATCCAACCACTAATGTGGGATCTCCCCTTTGGGGTTAAGTGTGATACCTATAAAATTTCATTTGGGGACGTTTTACCAGAAAGGGTTGAGAAGGTTCCTCATGTTATTGCATATGCCCCACATACTCTTGACCCTGTGTAGGAAAAATACAAAACCAATGAAAAATAACTTCTTTATATCATGTTTTCCGTGGAAATTTTTTTTTATACCTTATCAGGTAAAAAATAATCATCTTCTCTATCATGCTTCCCTTCGTTTCCTCCTAAATAAACCTAAAGCCAAGCCCCACCTCATTCGGTGGATTCTCCACCTCCAAGAGTTTGAACTTGAGATTCGTGACAAGAGAGGAGTGGAAAATGAGTTAGCTGAAGAAGTATAAAGATAAGAAACGCGATATGAAGCACTGCCCAGCAGACCTTGAAATCACTTCGTACAAGTTTGGAGGGCTGTATGAGAGAAGAGTTTGTGAAGGAAAGGGGTTCATAGGAAGGGACCTTGTGAATCTATGGTGCCCCACTAAGTGGAATGACTCCATGAGAGGGTATGCTACCTGAAGTGGAGTGAGCCAGCCTAGGCATGGGGTACACATGTATATAAAGGGTGCTTCACGAACTGGAAGTTCTTTTATGGAGTAGGACATCATAGAGAAAGGGTGCCTTTCAATTCTTGGTACAACAAATCAATGTACATCGTGAAACACAGTGTTCCAGCCTTAGTATGGGATTCAATTGTGCATGGATGGTACTTCACGAAGCTTGAGTGATTGGAGAAGGCCCGAGTTCCCTTAAGGATATTTTTCCTTTGTGATGGATTGTGGGATTTTCAAAGGGCATCCTTACTCAGAGAGTTGCTGTATTTGAGCTAAGGAAAAGTTATTTCGTAATGATCAGATATCTTGAGGAGAAATTTTTCCTCATTCTTTTATAATGTAAAGAGTGTTTGATGATTTGGGAGATGTGAAGGTGAATGGTCAGTGTATCCATACTTTGGGTCTAAGGGATGCTTGATATTTATAGGAAAGAGGTGGTGTGGAGATCTAAAAGCTTACTGCAAAGCCATGTGGTGATTTGCTATCAGAAGCAGATTGTGTCAAGTTTTTCATAACCATGGAGTCGACCATCATCCCCTCCTTAGCACATAGGCCTCATGAATTCCCTCCACGGTGCTCGGGGTGGCTCTTCTCAATTTCCAAGGGATCACATAGGTGATCTGGTTCCCTCTGCATTACAGAGCTTTCCATCAATTCTGTCGTAACTGCGGAGTCTCCTTCCACTTTTACTCTGCATCAATTACAGAGGGGGTCGTGTCTTTGCACCGGTCGCAGTGTATATGGGCTCCACAAAGGCCATGGTTATGAAGGTATTCATGAAGCGCACCTTTTGGATTTGGTGTGCACTTTTCTTATTTTTTCCTCCACACATATTTTGGCACCAACATCACTGAACTCTAATGATTCAACGTCACCTTTAGTGTGAAAATCACCTGTTTCACCCAACTTAACAACTGTTTAATCGGTCCATGAAACTTAATGTGTCACATTAATCCAATTTCTTTGATGTGATAGAACTTCTGACGAACACTAGCCTTTATTGTATTTTGATGCGGTGAACTTGAATCTATTTTCTTTCAAAATCCTTGATCAACCCAGTTCACATTGAAAGAAAACACAAAACAAAATCAATTTCTAACTGTGAAAACCATTTTTTCCAAAAATTACAATACCTTTAATTGTTTTTAAATTATGATCCTTGTAATAAAAATGAATATTGACATTGATTTTTCAAACCACGTTGAAAATGGTAAAGATTATTAACACCTGGTGTTCAAAAGAGATTATAAGAATCCAATACATGAAGAGAATTGTCAGGAATAAACAGTATAAAAATAAATATATATTAATAATATTTCAAAATTTTATATTAAGATGAATATATTTATATCATTGTAGGGTAAATCAATTTTTTTTAAATCAATGGTTATGGTATAGGACTTGGTAACTCAAACTTCTTCCTCTGAGTTATACAAATTTTCTCGATTTTCTATACCCTATGCAAACTATATTTTTAATTTCAAATGACGTCCTCTCTTTATTTATATTGAAAAATTGTTTTCATAAAAATACATTTCCATGAAAGTTTATATTCTTTAATTAGTTTTTAAAAATAAAAATTTAGAGTTTTTGAAAAAAGACAAGTAACTATTACCTTAAAAATAATAAATAAAAAATGTTTTCAAAAATCAATTTCAATGATTTAGTTTTAATTATATTAAAATCAATCTATCTCAAATTAAGTTATGTTTCATATTTTATCCTCTTTTTTCTTTTATTTTGTAATTTTTTTGGGTGATCAAGAGTAAATTATCTTGAAATGATCTATCTCCATTTTTTTCCAAAAATGATTTATAAAAAGTGATTATATCCATTTGGATGATTAATATGTCCATTTTTTTCTTTGTGTTCATTGAAATATTTTTTATGATTGGTTTTAAGTAGAACACATATATATTGATGATAGTTGGTGGGGTCCTAGAGAACCCACTAATTCATTGGTTTATGTTTATGTATCATGAGCTCAAAAGGGTACATAAAAGAATCTATACCCACACAAAGGGCACAAAAGAGGATTTATCCCAAGACAAAGGGGTATACATGAGGTATCATAACAATTCCAAAGGTACACAAGTGGATTATACCAATCCCTAGAAGGTAAATATGTTGTTATCTCAAGATTACTATGTGATGAATTCCTTTCTGGGTAGCCCATACATTTCTTTTATATTCTTCTGTTTTTGTCTACTCGTATATCATAATATTTTGCCTATGATTATGTTCCTTGACTCATGTTCCATGTCCAATGATTCCACACACTTAAACCTTAAAATATGTTTGTTAATTGAATGTGAAAATAATATATATCATGAATTATATATAGCTCTTTTTGTTCCATGATATTTTTAATAATATATTTCTCACCTTCCTATATTTTTCATATACTTATGATCTAACCTTTTATGAAATGTTGATAATTATCCCAATGGTGATAGTTTGTGATCACAAATTTCTTATATTTTACTCTCCCCATGATATAAATAAAAGTATAACTTTTGGAATGATTATAAGGGTGTATAGAAAATTTTTATTATAGAGAAATTATTGTAGTTAATATGTTTATATTGCTAATATCCCAAAAAATAAGCTTTTAGTTCCATTGGTTGCACAAATATTTGTGGGATGTATTATTTAAATAATGATATTAAGATATTATTTACATCATGTTTGAATAGTTCACTTAAAATAGAGACTATACTCTTTGTTTCATCACAAAAAACAAGTAAATAGTAGTAATATTATATAAATCAGATTATGTGCAAGGAATTACAACTAAACAATAATTGTTAATCCCAATAACAGTTCTCATTCTATATAAAAATTGAAAATTATATATATATATATACACACATCAAGTATCTACCGAAAGTAAGATCAATATAAAAAATGAAAAACCTAAAAATAGGAGAGACTAAAAGATAATAAATTTGGCCCCTCCACAAACTAGTCTCCCAAAATCCATATAGCATATCATATCAGATCCTTCATGATATCGGTAAACTGAATGCCAAACATAAGGTCTTCTCCTACACCACTGTATCCATATATGGTGTTAGAAAATAAATCAGTGTGGCCTCAAAAATTTCCACTTGTACAAGCCATCATATACAATGTATTAGCATATGAGAAAACAAAATATGAATGAATAAGAAATATAAAAGGTAATGAATCAGGTTATCAAGCATTAACCACACCACAAGTATTCTTAAACTAACCTCCATCATCTAATGTTGGAATAAAAGTGGACCCACCAGAAAAACCTGAGACCTTACTCTATCAATCATGTTAGGGTCTCAGAAATGAGTCTTGACCACTACCCTCTCAATTAGGGTCGGGTCCCCTACATAGTCCATTTATTTCATCCCATCATAGACCACCACCATTCACTTAGGGTGTTGTCTAGTACCTCATCTCATTTAGTACCATCAAAATCATTGTAGGGTACCGCATCAAATTACCCTCAAGATATACTTATCTACACTAACTCGCCATGACCATTAGTGTCCATGAACTTCCCCATAAGGTCTCACGAAATCACAAATAATCCTTTATCGATAATATGTCATGATAATAATATATTCCCACACCTAGAGGTGTCTAATAAAACACTTATTTTCATTCCATACCTTTCCCAATGTTGAAGACCAAATTCGGTTTGACCAATACCATATAGTTCACATGTGGAATACTATCAACATTAATCAATACACACATGGATCACCACTTGTTTTCCAACTTATCTAATATTCTCATTTCACTCCATTATAATTCACATATAAACAAGATCCCCCTCCCTCTCTTGATAATCATGAAGTACCAATAATCATTCCAAATGAGAGTGATTACGATCTACAATGACTCAATAGAACATGAACCCCATTACCAATGGATTAACAAAGATACTTGACCCATTTATATTATTTATATCCTCTAACTCAAAGAGTTTAATGGTTGGAAATTATCACAATAAAAATTTATATACAATTCACCTGATTGAATTTAACTCATCCCTTACATAAGGGTGAAAAAATTTCAATGCCTTTATTTAGGAAAAAAATACCATACCAAGACAAAAATGACTCATATTATGATTTAATACCACTTTAGTGTTATATAATCCTATATATACAACATAAACCTATGAAGGCATACCCACAGGGAATCTCTTATATCACAACTTAATCATAGTTGGCTGAAGTCCCTACAGACAGGCTTAACCGAAGTGTATGCCACCATTACAAACTCACCCGACAAATTCATATGTTCTTTAACCCATATTGAGGAATTCACATGAAATTTACATTTATAAACGCAATTGGATTAGTAATAAAGGGACCACCTCTCTCTAGAATTGTGTTACAACTCACATCCATTGTAACCCTGAGATTTTGTGAAATAATTTGTTAATTAATTTATTATTTTTAATATTTTTCATTTCATGGACCACATAGGTTAGATTTCAGTAAAAAAAACTATGTCTGGATTGTAATACACACAATAATGAGTCCCTCTGATATCTTGTGTTACATGCAAGATACAGTTTTAATGAACTAAAAAACACTAATATCAAGATTATTAATATTTTATTATAGCTACCAAATATCCATTAGAAAGGAATTTATGAATAAGATTAACTAAAATTTTAAATTTTTTTAGACATGTATATAAAATAAATCCTTTGGTTAGAAATTTGTTTAAGTGAATGGAGTAAATATTTGAATATAAATTAATTAATTTTCTAAGAAAATTATTTTTTTATGTACAAAAAGAATTTTCATATCAATGAATTAAAAAAACCAATTTTTGATAATGATTTTAATAAAATGTATATATTATATATTCAATAAATATTTTTGGTTATCATCCAATAAATTTTATAAGTAGAAGATAACAATAAACACAATTTTATGAATAAAAAGTTGTATTTTTCTAAAAGGTAATTTTATCGCCTTTTAATGTGAAACCCATTTTAAAGATTATTTTTGACACTTATAATTTTTATTTAAAAAAATAATCTTTTTTTTAATTAGAATATCAAAATTTACCTTTTTTTATTTTTTGGTATTTTTTGATAAATTATTTTTCTGATAAATAGTGAAGAACACTAAATTTTAATTCAAAAATGCCTCTTTATCGAATTTAGTTATGAGGTAAAATTATATTTTTTATTGTATTTAATTATTAATTATATTAGTTATAAAATAATTAATCCAATTTAGTTCATTGGTATCATTTTCACTTTGAAATTGGATATAAAAACTTAGAAATCTTTTGACTGTTTTACTTTAAAAACCTGCATTATCGTCCGGTCTGTAGGATTGAATTTAAATTAATTTATTCCACTTATATTATTGTAATTTTTAAAAATGGATTAATTGTTTATAATTATCATAATTAATAATTTATAATAACGTCAAATTAATTTTTTACAAAAAATATTAGTGAATTTAATTAAAATTAATTAAATTGATTAAGGTAAAAACAAGCTTCATTAATGACTAAACATAGAAAATAAGGTGTAAAACAACTCTAAACTTTTCTAAGAATTATTATCTATACATATTTTTACCATGAAACCTATATGGATCCATTATTATCCATTTTTTACTCTTCTGCATATAAGTAAAACGTGGGGGGCACATAATTCATTCCAAGAATACCCAATGTTACATTTTTCCCCTCTTATGAAAGGCATCCTCAACTCCCCCCTCATTACACCACTCAATCCACATTTCATAAAAAATCCCAAAAAAAATATCCTCCTAAAAATTATACCTTAATCTTATATTCCTCCCTTTTGGATGAAATCCAACCAAGGAAGCCCTTTAATGAAAGCCAAAAGAAGTTACCCAAAGAAGAGGTAACATCATTCCTCAAGATCCTTTGTTTTTTTCATCACCCACCAAATCTATTACTATTAGTACATGATTATTTAATAATCCTTGTATAGAAAATATACTAATATTTTTTTCTTCTAAAGTTTTGAAATACACTTACACACACTTCCTTCTAATAGGTATCAAACTTAATGTTCTTGTGTACGACGAACTACCTACTTAAAAAATGAGGTTGTCTGTTTTTCATTTACCACATCTCATGGGTTATAATTATTATGGAAAATATATTTATATATGATATATATTATATATATGGTTTACTTATTATGCTTTAATTATTATATAATTCATACCTTCATGCTTTCCATTATGTATAAATATGATAAATTTGTTTGGGGATGTGTGGACTACAACCTCCTCAAAGCGCTGTGATTCATTTACACTTTACATAGAATGTATTAAGTATGGGTATTGTAAAACTATGTGATATATTGGATATTATAATACTAAATTAGTTATATTATATATATATTCCATTTAATTTCTTTATTTCAAAATAACATTAAAATTGAAATAACGTTCATCCGTACATATGACCAACCATATCCAGGAAGAGTGTATTTCATGTCATATTTATATATTGTATAGATTATTATGAATAGAAATATACTGAATATATATTATATTAATATAATTTCTTAAAATCCAATAATAATTAAATCATGATCAATGTAATACAATAAAGAACAATATGACAAAACATGTACAAAGAACAAAGCAGATATTACCCGAAGCGAAACCATAAAATGGAATTGTTAATAAGAAGATAATATAAAGTAATAATACAATAATTTATGGTATTAGATATAATAATATGGTGTTTAAAATATTTATAATAAACTCATATTTAATATATAGTATTTGTTTATGAGTACGATGATTTTCAAGACATAAGGCAAGATAATTTCATCTCACTTTTTATTTCTTTGAGATACATGCCATATTCAATATTCAATTATTTTTTATGGTGTATAAACTTGAATAAGACAAGTTATATCAATAATATAATATTTTTTTTATATTTAATTCTTTAATTAATGTGAATATTTTAGGGGGATCATGATTCTAAACTTACTCAAGTAGTAATTGGATTTCTTGTCTCAAATTTATTTCCCTGAGAATTATTATTTATTGATGATTCATTCCAAATTGTGGTGTATATAAATAAAACAAATTTATTATTTCATTGTTATAATTAATTTTATGGGTATTTATATATCCATTGTATGATCTCTCTTTTAGGGGGTATATGATTCAAAAAGTTACCAAATCGGTAAAGTAATTTTATCTAAATTTTCCTTCTTTGAGACATATGTTTTGTTATTCACCTTTAATATTTTATGAGGAGTATATAATATCATTTTACATTTTAGTCATGAATAAAATAAATTCATGTTATTTTAATCTTCATGTAAATTCATTTTCATACATGTGTTGTATGATCCAAAGTTACCAAGTGATAAGAGTTAATGAAACTATATCATCCTTTATTGATATAATTTATTATTATTCTTAAATTGATGAAATATTTTGATACATTTCTCAAGAAATCACATGATGTTTCTTACCCTATGGTTATTCTTGTTTTATACATGTAATGGTAAAAATTTTACACTATTTGGTACTTAATAAAATTAAAAAAATATTTTAATTAAAATCCAACTTTATTTCTCTTTCTAGTCAGAAATCGATGTTCTTTAAAAACCATGTTTTCTAAAAATGTTGTAATATTATCCTATTATGTTTAACTAAAACTTTTACACACATTTAACTTTTAAAAAATGGTTTAAAAAATGATTCTTCTAGTCACTTTCTGATAAAGGGAATTTACTAAACTTTTAAGGTGAAAATGGAATGTTCAGCATGAACACACATACCCATCATCATGACCTTAATTTCCTTGAATATTACTTTTATAATTTATAAAGTTATTTTAAAATAAAATTATTTTCTAATATTTTGGATTTTTTTTGAATTTAAATTTGTGTATAAAATAAAATGATTTCAAAAAATGTATTATATTCAAAAAGTGTTTAAATGATTTTCAAAACATCCTTTACATTTTCTGAAAATGTTATATTAAAATAATTAATTAATGTATTTAAACATATGTTTATATGTTTTAATATCCATTTTCCAGAATATGGGTTTTGAAATGATTTTAAGCCTTCTTGTTTTGGTTTCCAATGAAATTAAAATGAAAAAGGTGTTCAATTTTTTTTCAAGACTTCATTATGATTTTTCAAAGTATTTTTAATGATATTTTTTCAAAAATTTTACAATATTTATTTATGATTTTTAAAATTATTTTAGAAATAAAATGGCTTTCAAAAAGACTTTAAACATTTTTTATTATTTTTCAAGGTGTTTTGAAAGATTTTTTTCAAAATATTATCAACTTTGCACTATATGTTTTCAAAACTATTTTAAAAGAAAAAAGTTTTCAAAATGATTTATGTTTTAAAAAGAGTTCTCACAAAGGAAAAGATATTTTCCTAAAGACATATTTTAAATTAAATTGTAATGATTTCATTATAAGAAAATAGTTTTGGAAATGGTTTTATAAAAAAATATTTTCAATATAATTCTATTTTTGTTATGAAAATTTTCATGTAATCTTCCAAAATCATTCACTATATAAGATGACATAATTTTTATTATTTAATTATTTCTCGGGAATATGATCTAAGAATAACAATCATAATCTTTATTTAATGGTTTATGTTTTTTATGAATAATATTTATTACACTTGTTTCTCTTCCCCTGGTTATATTATTTTGAGACCTTCTTCCTTTAGCGAGTTATTCATTAATGAAAGAATTATTATACATATCTATTTTCCATATATAATTATGGGATGAAATTTTTATGATGATAATCTTATTTCATGGGTTATGATATGAGGATTATTGAACCCATCTCATTTAATCGGTCATGATATGTTACTTGTTTTGTTATCTTATGGAATATGCATGTATAATTTTATTATAAGAAAGGTGAAAACTGTAACACCCTCTAATGAAATAGGTAATGATTTAAATATCATGAGATAATGATGGGAAATTTATTGATGGTCTTGAAACAAAATGGGAAATAGGTGCACACCAATCCAAAATAGGAAATAGGTGTGTCATGATCCACTATGGGAAGATGGAGAAACCCAATCCACTATGAGAAGATGGGTAAACCTAAACTACTATCAGAAGATGGGGAACCTAGATATCTTACAATGAAGGGAATGTGATTGGAGATGGTGTTGTGTCCCACCCAACAAGTGTATTCCCCATGAAGTGACCTGCTAAGTTTTTGGCAACGAGTCTTTAATTATAGATAATGGTATTAAATGTTTATCTATTTCCCAAAAATTTTATGTATTATGCATATGATATGATCACTTTGTTTGATGTTCTTGATTATATTATGATTCATTTATTATGAACTACCAATATCTATTTTATGTCTCATGTTCATGATCATTGATATGTAGGGTATGATATTAAATTGTTATTCTCATGTTCTCATACCCTTATGTTCATGTTATGTCTATGTATTTCCTTTATTTATGATTATTGATAATTCAATATCACCCATTTATTATGTTCTGTTTCCCCAGGTTAAGAATAAATGTTTTTATTAGCAGTAATAAAGTGGAATATCTTTAAGGGAGACATTGAAGATCTTTCGCCAGACTAGAATAATGTGTTCTATGTTTCTAAAGACACTATACTATTATAGTATTCAGGCATGTACTTTTGTAATGTGATGAATATTCATCTAAAATTATGTAATATCCATTTATGTTAATCCAGGGACTCTATAGATGGTATCAAAGGAACAGTCTATTCAACCTTGGGAAACTAGGATGAGAAAACATTGGTGATGTCTCAAGGTATATTTCTAAGGATATATCTAGCGTTGTTTCCAAGGATAATTTTAAGGATGAGTTAATGTTTAGGAAAATGTCATGTAATTTTGGTAAACTTTCGAGTGATTGGTTTTCTAGAAATACATCCTCTTCTAGATAATACAATTGGATGTATCTCTTGCACAAATATATATATGGGTAACAACCCCCAAAACACCGTATTGAGCTAGAATCGATCAGGAACTGGTGTAGGACAACAAGAATTACCACACACACAATTTAACACTCCTGGGATATATGATTTGGGAATTCAAATAATATTTTAAAAAACCATGACGGATTTAAATATAAGATGAAAATGAATGACCTTGTAAAAACCTAATTCAGCATTGATTAAATAAGAAGGCATCCAGATTTTGGAATCTTATAAGTAATTTTTCATGATTTAGTGGTTTTCCATTATGATAAGTGTTTCTCCCATTATGTTTTTTGGTTTTAGATAATAGAGGGAACCAAAAGGAAACGTGTTAACATAGAATTTGATGGTAAATATTCTGATGATAATTCAAATAGGATGATCACCAAATTAAAATATTTTATGATCCTGCATAATCAGTTTTAACTAAATATGATTAACAATGTGTACCGTAACTAACTCTCAGACTCACCAAAGTATATATGTAGGGATTTTTTTGAAATTTTTGTTAATGGTGACCAGGGAGGAAAGAGTATTTAGTTTCCAACATGTCATGAATGTGGGATAAAACACCCAAGTGAATGAATCATATAAACATGATGAATATTTTGCTGTGGAAAATAAGGACACAAAGCAAGTAACTCCAATTGGAAAATGAGATGTTTAGTTAATTAAATGAAAGGAAATATTGGCCTCTCTAAGGTTTTATCAACAATTGAATGTTATTTGTTTGGAATGAATGGGAATTATGAAAACTGATATGCAAAGAGGAAATATCTCGAAGGGAATCAATAAGGTGGTATGAGTAATGTTTATATTGATAATCATGATGAGACTATAGATGAAATGTAAAAGGAAATAGGTATGAAGTAATGGTTGAAGGTATCCTTGTTAATAGACTAAGGATGAAATTGAAATACTGAATTATGTATTTGGATTCTATAATTATGAATTGTGAAATATATATATATATATATATATATATATTAATTTTTCAGTTTATGTTTTTCTCTAATGATTTATAAGAATATGTTGAATATTTCCGATAGAATAGAATGGTGATGTTCATATGAAACACATGATTAAGGTAAATTAAACCCATACTATTTTCTAAATATTGAGATAATTATGTTTGGGTAATGATGTGTTGTATATGAATATGTAAACTGGATGGTACAGATTACCTCAAGACTAAGAATGGATTTTTAAAAAAAATTAATTGTGCTATCATGGATAGAGTTTACAACATTTTTAGATTTAATGAATATATCCAATAAAATTTGGAATATGGAAACAAGTGTGTTTTTATTATGGATTTATGTTAATTCCAGTTATTACCATTTCCATGGGAATTCATGATGATGGAATTCACATGCTAGTTATGTGAAAAATAAGAGCTACTTTATGATATATGAGGGATCATAGTTATGTTTATTTTGAAAATTTTAATGAGATTCCATTTAAATTTTTTTAAATTCATCTTCGGGAAGGGTAGTTAGTTTAACTATTTATGGAATGGTTTTTGTTAGTCTTCAAATTTGGGGTTCTATATTAAAGTATTATCTCTCTATATGTGTCCTTATGTATATTGGAAAACAAGTGATAAACTTTTTGGTATGATAAAGATATATGAAAGGACTTATCATTCTAGTTATGGATCCCATGATCTACTAAATCTTTAGGAATGGAAAACAGACCTTCATTCCATAAATTAACAAATTAATTAGAAATTGATAAAGGGACAAAAGGGTGATGTTTTCCTAAAATCATGTAAGTATACCTTTTCCAGAAAATTCATCAATATTAGGAAAATGTTCTCGAAATAAAATATTGTCCTAAAATATGAATTTTTGTTGAACCAATGGACTTTTAAATCAGCATAGATTTATGAATTTGAGGCTCACAACTTTAAATTTATCATTTACATTTTTTATTGATGAACTCAATCAGTCCCTGTAAATATTTACCGTTTTCCTCAATGTACATATTTTCACTTTTCTTCTACGTTATGCTATGTAGAAACTTATTATGTGTTAATCAAGGTAGCTGATATTTGTTCAATTCTTACTTTTAAATGGATTATTTATTATTCATTTTTTTATGTGGGTTTATATAAATATAACTTTTTATTATGAAACATTTGATAACCTAGATAAAATTAGTGGGAAATATTCATTTTAAAGGGGGTATAATGTAACACATAGAGATTTTTTGAAATATTGTTTTGGGAATTAATTTAATCATTTTAATATTTTTCATTTCACACAAAACAAAGATTTGTATTAGGTACATTCAAAACTATTTCTGGATTTTATTACAAATAATACTGACTCCCCTCGATATCTTGCATTATCAAAATGTCGAGTTTTGTTGAACTACAATACACTATTAACATGATTGTAAAAATATCATTATAGCTGTCACCTATCTATTGGAAAGGTAGTTGTGAATAATATTTATTAAATTTTGAAAAAATTATATGCATATTTATATAATATATATCCATTTTTTATCAATTAGTATAAGTGAATGTAAGAACTATTTGGAAATAATGAAATTTCTTTTCTAAGAAAACTATTTTTCTATGTAAAATCTGAATTTCTATATCAATAAATTAAAAAACACTTTTTTTTAATGTTTTAAATAATTTTATATATTATATATTCCATTAATATTTTTTATACTCACCCAATATATTTGATAGGTATAAGATAAGAAAAACCCAATTTTATGAATAAGAAGAGTTGTTTTTCTAGAAGGTAATTTTACCATCTTTTAACGGGGAACCCATTTTAAATATGTTTTTGAAACTTTTTTAATTTTTATTTCCCAAAATAATCATTATTTTTGAATTATATATATTAAAATTAACTTTGGTTTATTTTTTGTTATTTTCAGAAAAGATACATTTTTTAATAAATATTGATGAACACATATTTTTAATTCAAAACTTTTTTTGTCTAAATTATTTATATGGATAAATTATATTTTTGATTGGTATTAATGCTTAGTTTGATCAATTATAAATAAAATAGTCCAATTAAGGTAATTTAAATCAATTTAATATTGATAGTGGGTATTAAAACATAGCAATCTTTTGAAATCTTTACAATAAAAAACTACTTCGTTGTCCCCTCTAAGGGATTAAATTTAAATTAATTTATACGAATTAGGTAATTTAAATGATGAAAAATGGATTCTATATTTGGAATAATAAAAATTTATAATTTATAATTAGTAAAAAATAGTTTTTTACCAAAAATATAAGTGAAGTTAATTATGAATAATTAAAGTGATTAAGGTAAAACAGGCTTAATTAGTGACTAAACATAGAAAATAAGGTGTAAAAATGACCCTTCAATTGTATAAAAACTATTTTATGACCATAGTTACACAATTAAACCTATAAGTATCCATAATTATCAAATATTTACCCTTTTAGGGCAATTAAAACCTAAGGAAACGCAATTCTTTTCCAAAATACCCAACATGTCCTTTTCCTCCCTTAAAAAATGTCTTATATCCTCCCCCCACATTACACCCCTCAATTCCTTTTTGGATCAGCCAAACCCTGACCAAGTATCATCCCAACATCCCTCCCTTTATTCTAAAAGACTCCATTTGTCCAGAAATCCACCCTTGGAATTCCTTTCGTGCAAACCGAAAAAAGTTACCCCAAAAAGAGCTAACATCCATTCTCAAGCTCCTTTGTATTATTTTCTTACTCCACCACATATATTTTTCATAGTCCATGATTATATAGTAATATAAGTATCCTAAATATAGGTATATTTATTTATTCAATGGTTATACCTACACTAACACACAATTTTATCCAATGGTAACAAATTTACAATTCTTGTGTACGATGAACTATCGCCACATGAAACGATGTTGTTCATTTTTTCCTTTACCACATCTCATGGGTGGGAATTATAAAGGAAAATATGTTTTTATATGATATGTATAATAATAATTATTTACATATTATTCCAAAATTTGTATATTAAACATACATTCATGCTTTCCATTTTTTTGTAAATACGATAACTTCGTTTGTCGATGTGTGGACTACTACCTCCTCAAAGAGATGTGATTTCTTCACACCATAAATGGAATGTATTAAGGATGATTTTATTGAACCTAAATGATATATATGACATAATATTTATAATGTAAATATAATATATATACTTATATTTAATTTAATTTCTATCTTTCAATACGATAATAAAATATAAACAATGCTAATGAATATGTACAACCAACCATTTTATCAAAGGTGTATTCCATTTCATATTTATATATTTTATATATTATTATAAATAAATATATAATGAATATATATTATATTAATATCATTTTTTATGTTATATAAATAAGTAAATCGTGATCTATGTTTGATGACCTAGAATAATATGTCAAAACATGTACAAATAAAAAAGCATATATTACCCAAAGAAAAAACCTTATCAAAAAATTGATAATAAGTGGGTAATATAAAGTCATAATAAATCCATATATGGTATTATATAGAAGAATATGGTGTTAAGTCAAAAGTTCCCTTTTGGCTTTTACATCGTGTTTTGGAAATCACAAATATATTCTGTCTTGTTTTGGAAATCTCGAATGTATTATATCATATGTTTGTAAAATAACAAATTGTCTTTTATTATGTTTATCGTATCGTACGATGTTGATCGTATCGACCAAAACGTATCGTACTGACTCTGTCAAACGTATCGTACTGACTCTGTCAAACGTATCGTACTGACTCTGTCGATCGTATCGTACTAACTACTATTCAGATAATCATTATTTGTTTTGGTACTTTGTCAAAAATACTCTCTCTGCATATGAATCATACTCATGTTTTACTTTTCTATATATCTCTTGTCCTAACAAAACGATGTCGTTGAGTTAGTTATATACTAATCAAAACGATGTCGTGCTTTCTGTTTCAAGATGACCGTTGGAGGCAATATGACCGTTGGAACCCGAGGCCTATAAATAGGAGGTCATTTGAAGCTGAGAAAACAACGATGAGCAAAGAGATTGAATAAAGAGATTGTGAACTACGAAGATTCTAGAGAGAGAGACTCTGACTTCTCTCATCAAGCTTTGTGCGTCCGATCATCGTATCGAGGGCTTTCAAGTGATTGAAAGACAGAGGTGCCGATTACCTACAAAATCGAGGGCTGCCGGGGATAGGCAGACAGACGAGCCGATCATCGTATCGAGGGCTGCCGGGGATAGGCAGACAGACGAGCCGATCATCGTATCGAGGGCTGCCAGGGATAGGCAGACAGACGTGCCGATCATCGTATCGAGGGCTCACCAAGGTGTTGGTGAGACAGACCTTTTATCCTAGGTGAAAGGATAACCCTTCTCTTTGGGTTAAAAGAATTGTATTACTTTTACATTTCCGCTGTTTGTTTTAGAAAGGGATTGTATTGTTTCCTTTCTTCTTTTACATATTCAATTGTAATTGTTTCAATTACAATTGTTCTATTACATATTGTATCAATTGGTTCTATACGCTTTAAGGTAGAATCAATCATATTTGTATTACTCTGATTATTGTGTTCATCTTGAATACAATTGTTTTACTTTACAATAGTATTACAATATATCTTACCTTTTACTTTCAATACAATTGTGGGTGTTTGTATTTGTATTAGTTTAAGTTCATTTAAACTAATCTCTTTGTTACTAAAACTCAAAGTTTTTAAACCTACAATTCACCCCCCCTCTTGTATTGTTCCATCTAATAGACTTTTATATCGACTATTCGATCCAACAATTGGTATCAGAGGAGGTTTTCCACTGATTTGTATTACTAGCTCTTTTTCTTATCTTAAATACTTACTACACTAACGTGTGGAGTGGAAAAGTTGTTTTTGTTATAGATGGCAGGAATGAATATCGGATCAATAGATAATCTGAATCCTTCTAGACCACCAATCTTTGATGGGAATGATTACGAATATTGGAGAGATCGTATGAAGACTTTCGTCATCAATACTGGTGTAGACAATTTTATTATGCTTACTGGAGGTTACAAAATACCTGACAAAGAAGTTAGTACTTTTACCAATCAAGAGAAGCAAGAATATCAACTGAATTACAAGGTACGCAATACTTTATTATGCTCTATGACCAGGAATATATATAGTCAGATATCTTCATGTGAAGCAGCCAACTGTATTTGGAAGAAATTAGAAGTCACTCATTTTGGTACATCCAAAGTTATAGAAACAAGGAGAGCAATGCTTCGAGCAGAGTATCATGGTTTTGTTTTTCCTTATGGAGAGCCAGTATGTAAAGTGCAACAGAGGTTTATGACAATTGTCAACAGCTTACAATCTATGGGAGAAAAGGGTCTTGATGATGAAGCTCTTGTTGACAAGATTATAGATATCATGCCAAATGAATGGGAGTCGAAAAGAACAGCTATTGATGAAAATAGAAAAGTTTCCCAGATTACTCTTGATGAACTCTTTGGAACTCTTCTACAGCATGAGACAAGAATGAAGAGAGATGCTGATTTCAATAAGAAGAAGAATGGGAATGGAAGTGTAGCTTTTGCATCTAAAGCCAAAACACCTGAAAGGGTTACGAGGTCTAAATCCAAGAAAGTTGTTGTATCTGATTCAAGTGAATGTAATCTTTCAGATAATGAGTTAGCTAATCTTGCTCGGAGGATGAACAAGATTGTTGGAAAGAAAGATTTTCAATATAGATTCAAAAAGAAAGACAGGAAAGATAGGAAAGATTCTGAGGTAACTTGTTATGAGTGCAAGAAAGCAGGACATATAAGGCCTGATTGTCCTTTACTAAAGAGGAAAGATAGAAAAGAGAAACACTCTGAGAGAAACAAGAAGAGATTTTATAAGACAAAGAAGGTCTTGAAAGCAAATGATACATGGAGTGCAAGTGGTAGTGATTCCTCAGATGATTCTTCAGAATATGAGACCTCAGGACAAAGGAATATTGGACTTCTAGCCAGACTACAAATTGAAAATCATTGTCTCATGGCTAAGGTACATAATGCTGAAGCTGTTACAAATGTCTCTTTAAATGCAAATTATGCTGATAATAGATATTATGAATCTTCAAATGATGAACCCTCATCATCAGAAGATGATACATTACCTTCTTTTGAAGAAGTTTCTAGATTTGCTAAGTTACTTGAAAATGAAAATTCTAAACTCAAAAAGAGATTTGAAAAAGCAAACTCTAGAATTTCTATTTTGACTAAAGAGGTATCAGATCTTTCTAAAGATCTTGATGAGAAAACTGCTGATTTTGAAAGTATTTTGAAAACCCTTGAGAAAGTCAAATCTGAAAAGGATAAACTTTCTAAGGATCTTGAAACTGCTATTTCAAAGAAAAACATTTTAGAGTCTAACTCTAGTTCAAATTCAAATGTTTTAGAAAACAAGAATTTGGTTTTAAAACTAAAGTCAGAGATTTTATCCTTGAAAAAGTGTTTGTCGAACTTTACTCATGGAAAAGAAAACTTTGATAGGATGTATTCTCAAATTAGACCATTGAGAAATCGTTCTGGTCTTGGTTATACTTATTCCAAACCTGTTTTTAGTAATAACTATTTTGTTCCTCAAAAAACCATTTTCTGTTCCAAGTGTCAATGTGGTGGACATTGGAGAAGAGATTGTTCTCTTAACAAAACTCAATCCTTAGGATTTCATAAAGCTCATTTTGCAAAACAAATGTGGATTCCTAAAATTCTTTTATCTAACCCTTCTGGATCCAAACAAGTTTGGATTCCGAAAATCTAATTGTTTCTTTTTCAGGAAAATCAGAAGTGTACCAATAAAAACATTTGGTACATGGATAGTGGTTGTTCTCGACATATGACTGGAAATAAAGATTTCTTTGAAAAGGTTATCAAAACAAAAGGAGATATTGTTTTACAATTCATCGGAACGCAAGAACAACTTGCTGATATTTTTACAAAACCCTTACCTTCCGATAGATTTGAATTTATAAAACAGAAGCTAGGAATGATTACAATAAAATAATCATTCATATCTACTTCTTGTTTTAAATCTCTCCTTATAGTAAGAAACTCCTCGTAGAAAGGGGGAGGACATGTCTTTATGTCTTTATGTTTCTGATCCTTAAATATTTACTCTATATGTTAATATTTCTGTTTATCGTATTGACTATTTCAATATTTCTGTTTATCGTATTGACTATTTCAATATTTCTGTTTATCGTATTGACCATTTCAATTTTTCTGTTTATCGTATTGAAATTCTTTTCCATCGTACCTTTCAATAAATTTTGAATCGACCGATGATAGTTTTGAGATTGTTTTCCATTGTAATGTCACCAAAACCAGCAATCACCTTACGATCTTCGACAGGTATTCTTTTTCATTATTTTTTATTCTTTTATTTCTAACCGTTGATCTATTTTTCTTTAATCCTGACCGTAGAAGATCAACCGTCATATCTTTTTGCCTATAAATACCCCCCTCCCCTCCCCAAACCCACATCGTTTATCCAGGATTTGAGGCGAAGCTCTGTTCAACCGGCTATAATCAATCGTACGATCTTCTCAATCGGCATCATCTTTATGTCTCAATCTTCTGCCAACACTCCCGCTGATATGTCTTCAAAGACATTTACTGAGAAAGACTTTCACAGAGAAAGGTTAGTATCACGAGAATTCTTTGATGCGTACGATTCTACAATCAAGAGGATAATTTTGTTTCAAGGATGGGAACATCTCTGTGTGGAAAAGCCTGATAGTCAAGATCCAGTTCTGTTTGACGAAGTGTGTCAATTCTACAAAACCGTTTCTTTTGACAAGGATATGAATATTAACTTCGCTGTGTACGATAGGAAGTTATCTATGTCTGTGAAACAAGCGGCGCATTTTCTAAATGTTTCTATAGAAGGTGATGCATTCTGTCCATCTCATAAACTTCCAGAGGAAGTTGGTACTTTCAATAGAGAAAATGCTGAGAAGTCTTTGTTTGTTGATAATAAGGGAAAGAGGAAAGTTTATCATCTTTCACCAGATAATAGGTTTGTCACTCTATGGATGAAAGGTTTCCTTGTTCCAAGGAAAGGGGATAGAGAAACCCTTAAAGTCTCTGATGTCTTTATGCTTGACTACCTTGTGAATATGAGAAAGGTGAATCTCATGGGATATATTTTTGAGACGATCAAGAATGTCAAGAAAGGAGGGATTAAATCCCAGATAATAATGTATCCAGCCATCCTCACGAAATTCATTCTTGAGAGTATGAAGTTCTGTAATATTCCTTTGAAAGGAGAACCTATGGATTTGTGGCCGTCTTTCATTAATAAGAGTACGATGAAGAAGCTCAATGTTTGTTTTGATTCGAATTCAAAACTTTTTGTCAGAGATGAAGAAGCTGATTTGCCTGAGAATCAATCGGCACCTATGCCAACAAAGGACAATCAATCGGCCGGTGTTACAAGAAAGTCTGATCCGCAGACTAGTTCAAAGCCAAAGAAGAAGCCGAAGTACAGTAAAGAAGTTGTTGCAAAGTGGAGAAAGGACAAAGAACAGAGAAAAGAGGGTGATCCGAAGTTTGGACTTGACCCTGCTGAGGCTCTTGCAGAAAGGATAAGGGTAGAAGAAACCCTTCAAGCTGAAAAGAAAAAGAAGACTATTTTGAAAAGGAAGGCTCAGGACTTTGATATTTCTAAAGTCTTGAAAGCAGTTGAAGAGGCCAGTGCTCAACTAACTGTGGAAGTCCATCAAGAGCCTATCGTACAGAGTTTACTTGAGAAAGAGAAAGGGAAACAAGTGATGGAAGAAGTGGAAGAAGAAGAAGAGGATTTTCTTTTAGAATATCTTCAAAGTTCAAAGAAGAGTAAGGAGGAATCGCTTCAAAAGCTGAGTGAAGGAGTTCAACAAACTCCTCATGCCGATCAGGAAAGGTCTCCGGACAGGATGTCATCTAAAGAGAAGGATGCTCAATCTTCTCATTCTGACAAAGTTGTTGTCATCAGTGATAAAGTGGATGATGGAAAACAGAAAGAGAAGGCGAAAGGGAAACAGCTAGTTGTTGAGTCAAGCAAATCACATGAACTAGAATCGTACGATGATGATACTGATTCAGAGCATACAATCTCTCTCAAAAAGAGTGATTACATTGTTCATGTTTTGAGGAGAATGGAGAAAACTATTCCTTATTTTCCAAGGCTGGAAGGAAAGATTGACTTTATTACTGAAAATCAGAGAAAGAAGTTTGGATCCGTGAAAGAGTTAAGAAAGAAAGTCTTGTCTGTAGAAGCCGATTTGAAAGTTCTTTCTGAAAGCTCAGTTGTTCACAGGAAGGCATGTAATAAGATGACTAAGTGGTCGTACAAAACAGAGAGCTCAATCAATGACCATGAAGTTGCTATTGAAGATATAAGGAGACTTTCAAATGATCTTGCAATTGCTTTCAATAAGCTTGATAAAGAAACGGTTGAAAGGCTGAATCTTTTATCTTCTCAAAGAACCGATGTTCCTTCAGTAAAAGACTTGCAAGAAAGGATGAATGTTTTCCAATCAGAAGTTTCGAAGGTTTCATCTTTCAAAGATGAAATGGTGTTTCTGAAGAAACAAAATTCTGAATTGTCTAAGGACAACAAAACTTTACAAAGCAGAATTGATACCCTTGAAGAGGTAATCAGAGTTCAGGAGGAAACCATCAAAAATCAAGATCAGATTTTTGCGGATCAACAGGAGCTTCTCAAAACTCAGGGTGAATCAATTTCTGAAGACAAGAAGGAGATCAAGAAGATGAAAGCCGTGCTTCATGAGCTGATAAAGAAGGAGAAGGAAAGAGAGAAATGATTGTTGTATTTGTTTCTTTTGAAACTTTGTGTTGTAATAACTCTTATAATTCTCTCTTTTATCCAATTGTCTTGTTTTACTTTACTAATCCTTTCAGACAATTCGAGAATATTCCTTTCTTTTTGTAAATCACAAAGGGGGAGAATATTTACAAAGTTTGTTTTTACAAAGGGGGAGAATGCAATACAATGCTCTTAAGGAAAATCTCTGAATACAATCCTTAGGAAAGTCAATACCTAAGGGGGAGTTAGTTGTATTCAAATTCTTATTCAGAAGAGTTTTCAATAACTCAGGGGGAGATAAGTATTTCTTGTTTCATTTACTTTGTGTGTTTGTGCTTTCCAAAAAGGGGGAGATTGTTAAGTCAAAAGTTCCCTTTTGGCTTTTACATCGTGTTTTGGAAATCACAAATATATTCTGTCTTGTTTTGGAAATCTCGAATGTATTATATCATATGTTTGTAAAATAACAAATTGTCTTTTATTATGTTTATCGTATCGTACGATGTTGATCGTATCGACCAAAACGTATCGTACTGACTCTGTCAAACGTATCGTACTGACTCTGTCAAACGTATCGTACTGACTCTGTCGATCGTATCGTACTAACTACTATTCAGATAATCATTATTTGTTTTGGTACTTTGTCAAAAATACTCTCTCTGCATATGAATCATACTCATGTTTTACTTTTCTATATATCTCTTGTCCTAACAAAACGATGTCGTTGAGTTAGTTATATACTAATCAAAACGATGTCGTGCTTTCTGTTTCAAGATGACCGTTGGAGGCAATATGACCGTTGGAACCCGAGGCCTATAAATAGGAGGTCATTTGAAGCTGAGAAAACAACGATGAGCAAAGAGATTGAATAAAGAGATTGTGAACTACGAAGATTCTAGAGAGAGAGACTCTGACTTCTCTCATCAAGCTTTGTGCGTCCGATCATCGTATCGAGGGCTTTCAAGTGATTGAAAGACAGAGGTGCCGATTACCTACAAAATCGAGGGCTGCCGGGGATAGGCAGACAGACGAGCCGATCATCGTATCGAGGGCTGCCGGGGATAGGCAGACAGACGAGCCGATCATCGTATCGAGGGCTGCCAGGGATAGGCAGACAGACGTGCCGATCATCGTATCGAGGGCTCACCAAGGTGTTGGTGAGACAGACCTTTTATCCTAGGTGAAAGGATAACCCTTCTCTTTGGGTTAAAAGAATTGTATTACTTTTACATTTCCGCTGTTTGTTTTAGAAAGGGATTGTATTGTTTCCTTTCTTCTTTTACATATTCAATTGTAATTGTTTCAATTACAATTGTTCTATTACATATTGTATCAATTGGTTCTATACGCTTTAAGGTAGAATCAATCATATTTGTATTACTCTGATTATTGTGTTCATCTTGAATACAATTGTTTTACTTTACAATAGTATTACAATATATCTTACCTTTTACTTTCAATACAATTGTGGGTGTTTGTATTTGTATTAGTTTAAGTTCATTTAAACTAATCTC
The DNA here is from genome assembly GCA_963277665.1 of Viscum album. Taxonomy (NCBI): domain Eukaryota; kingdom Viridiplantae; phylum Streptophyta; class Magnoliopsida; order Santalales; family Viscaceae; genus Viscum; species Viscum album. The sequence continues at coordinate 603,968,438 of OY728148.1, forward strand.
TTTGTTACTAAAACTCAAAGTTTTTAAACCTACAATTCACCCCCCCTCTTGTATTGTTCCATCTAATAGACTTTTATATCGACTATTCGATCCAACATATGGTTCTATAAAATACTTCTAATAAACTCGTATTTATTACAATGGAGGTTTGTATGAGTAGGATGAGAGTCAAAACATAAGATTAGGGAATTTCATCTCACTTTTTATTTCTATGAGATACATACCATATTAACCACCTGCTTATTTGGTTTGGTTTATATATACTACCATATGTCATTTTATATATGTAATTTAATTTATTTAGTTATATTAAAAGATTTAATTAATGTAATTAGTTCAAGGGGATCATTATTCTAATGTTATTCAAGTAGTAAGGGGATTTCTAGTCTCCCTTTTATTTCCCTGAGACTTATGCTTAATTAATCATTAATTTATTTATTTGGTATTTATAATAAAAATGAATGTATTATATGATTATTATCATTAATTTTATATGTATTTATATATCAATTTTATGATCTCTCTTTCATAGGGTTTATGGTTCAAAAAGTTACTAAATCAGTAATGTAATTTTGTCTCAATTTCCTCCATTGAGAAACATGTTTTGTTATGCACCATTATCATTGTACGTGGTGTATATAATGTCAATTTTTATGTTATATCATCAATATAATTATTTTAATTACATTTTATGCTCAATTAAACTTATTTTTTTACATGTGTAGAACGATTCAATGTTTCCTAGTGGTAAGAGATTATTGAAACAATCAAACCATTTATCGGGATTGTTTATGATTATGCTTCCATTGATGAAATATAATAATATATATGTCAATAAATATATTGAATTTTATTAAACTATGGTAATTCTTAGTACATACATGTAATGGTAACATTTATACACTATTTGTTACTTCATATAATTAAGAAACATTTTTATGAAAATAATACTTTATTTCTCCTTTTGGTTGGAAATCGGTGTTCCTTCAAAACCTTTTTTTATAAAAAATATTTTAATTTTTTTAATATTATCCTATAATGTTTAAATGTAAATTTTTCCCATGTTTTAACATTTTTTTTAAATTTAATCTTTTTTCATTTTCTGATCCAGGGACTTTACTTACCTTTTATGGTTTAAAAAGAATGCTCGACATGAGCAGACTGACCATCCATCTTGATCATCATATCCTTGATGCTTAATATGTATGTTTACAAGGTTATTTTTAAAAGTAGTTATCTCCTAACATTATTGAAATTTATTTAACTTAATGAGAGTTTCAATGGAAAATATTTTCAAAAAATATTTTTGGGTTAAAAAGTGTTTTAAAGAATTTTCAAATATTCATTTATTTGTTATAAATTGGTTATATTCAAAGAAATAGATTTTAATTATTTCATGAATTATTTCTATGTTTTCAAATCAATTTTCTTTATTAAGGTTTTTCAAATGATATAGATCTTTATTTTTAGGTTTTCAAAGTATTTTCAAAGAAGAAGGGTTTGAAAATGTTTTCAAGCTTTCATCATGATTTTTCAATGAATTCAAATTGAAAAAAGTTTTCAAAAAAAGTTTCTAAGATTTATTAATGAGTTTGAAAATAATATTCAATGAAATAAGTTTTTAAAATGAATCTAATATATATTTAAAAGTATTCATACTATTTTCCATAAAAAATGTTTCTAAAATGTTTTCAATATTTTAGTATGAGTTTCATGTAGTTTTCAAAGAAAATGTTTTTCCAAATATTTTCACGATTATATTATATGTTTTCAAAAATAATTTAAAGGAAAAATCCCTTCAAAATTATTTATGTTTTAAAAACAGTTTTTATAGAGGAAAAGATATTCTTCTTCTGAAAGGTTTTAAATGAAATCGTAAAGCTTTTTTTATATGAATTTTTTTTGAAATGATTTTATAAAAATGATATTCAATGAAAGGATATTTTCTTTAAGAAATATTACATGTGATCTTTCAAAATAATTCTACATATAAGATGATAAAATTTATTATAGTTTATGCTTTAATGGGGATATGACCCAAGAATAAAATTAATATTATTTGTTGAATTTTTTAATGTCATGACCCATCCTAGTGGGGCTCGTTCAAGGGCTCCCCAAGCTCACTTCCAATAGGCAGTGGGCTGGTGATTATCACAAAGTAGGTATATCACTAACATGAGTGGTATTTCTTATGTACCTATACACACACAAACATCTCGAAGCCACAAATGTGTAAATGTAAAAACGTGTAAGGGAAAAAATGCATGTATACCACTAAACCAAACCAATAGAGTATGACAGGAAAGTAAATTACAGTGAAATAAAATATGATAGATTATAATCCCACCAAAATTATGAGTATGAAAACTAAAAATTCCACCCTATAAACAAAAATGTATTGGTACTGCTGATCAAAGTCATAGGAACTCCTCATCCTATCTGAACTCACAATGATTTGTCTGGTCCTAGTCTACCCTAGAATCTGTCAAAAGGTAACTTTTCTACTCAAGGCATGACACGAGCTTGTATATCCTGTGTATGAGTGTGTATAAGAATATCTAGTAGGACACTTCAAAACCACACAACAATACACAATGTAAAGGTACAATCAGCTCTACATTGCATATGTATACAATACATATAAAAATAACATAGCTAGATATACTCAATACTAGACCCATAGTCTAGAGATATGTCACTACTACTATATACCAACACTAGAGATTCACATTGAGGATTCAAAAAAGAAACTCATTTGAGAGAACACAGTCATGAGTCTGATAGTAATAATGATGTTTTCCCAAGAAGTAATGTTCATCTAGAACCATCATGAGCAAGATAAACTAATAAATTTGAAGAGATATACAAAAATATCACTACAGGTGTACACACTACATGGGTGGGGAAGATCATGATACATAGATGAGGATCCCTTCCAGGGCTATGGGGCGATACCATGACTCATCCTGATTCACCTTACATTTAGATAATTGATGTTCAATTGGATTGGTCATGCTGAATACAAGACTCAACTTAGGGCACAAGAATAGATATAGGATCGTAATACGATCCTATCAGAGGAGGTTCCTTACTATATCTAGTAAGATCCTATTGAAGGGACCATACTCCATTGAATAGGAAATGATACCAAATATCCTTTAGAGGACCAAGAAAGGGAACCAACCCTCAAGAAACATGTCTCAGATACGCTGGACAGGAGATTCAAGCCATGTATGAATATGTACATGGTGTGTACTAAGGTCAAACACCTTGTCCTTTGACCCTGGGTACATACCATGTTCAATGACCCATGTCATCGGAACATGTCATGTATAAGAGGTATAAACATCATGTATAAAGGATCACACGTCGTGTCCTACTATCCAGGGTCCACCCGATTACTCTGGCTGTGTGCCAGTACACTATATTAACCTGTGTGCACCTTCCCGTGTACTAGTACATGGGATAACCGATGTATCCCATCTGGGTCTAGCCATGTGGTGGGGTACATGTTGTTTAAGAAAGTTGTATACTCCACCCAGTGTCTGTATACATCCTAATATGCATACCATGCCTCAGTAAAGGGACAAAAATTCGTGTGATAGGGTCCATACACTATGAGACACTTTAATGCTTCCCAAAACCCTAGAAACCACTAAGTGGGGGACACACACAGTGTAATTTTGACTACACGCCATGTTCTATAAAGTTTTCCTAAAAACCTGATTTATACTCCATCATATCCTTTGCTGCTCCAACTATTGTTTTCGGTCAGGCCTGGTGGGGAAACTCGAGATCTGGGGTCATCTAGTCCCGTCATCACCGAATCGGTAAGATTCGATCCTTCAATCAACTATAAAAACAATATCATCATTGTTCTTCATCTCCAATGAAGAACTATAAATCAGCACCAACTATCATTCAGTCCTCTGTTGCAACCATCTTTTCACCTTTATTGAGTCATTTTGATGCCAGAGCATCACTTTTGAATTGTTTTACCATGAAATGAAGTCCAAACGATCGTTTGTTCATAAACAATGAAGATAAAGAATATTTTTTGGGGTGAAAATCACATTTAACAACCAAAAGAACAAATACTGGTTGTTGTTCATTCTGGGCTCGATCCACTCCATAAGAACAATCAAGATAAAAAAATAGAATAATTATCCCCAAAATCCTACAATCATACTATCTCATAAGAACAATTGAACCGGAGGTTAACCTATTGGATGATTGATCCATATTCTTTGTTAATTATAAAAATGGGGAAAGATGGAATTGAAATCATAATTCCCTACATGGGGTTTGGATCCTTTTATATTGAGGATTCGTTGTTGATGGTGATCCGTCAATAATGATCATGATCTATCGTCTCATTGTTGTCTGTTGAGAGGTTCCTCCAAGACATTTCTCCAAATCTTCTATGGATTTAACTAGGGCTATTAATTCTAACCTTGGGTCCCTACCGGGATTTTTATTAAAAATAAACGCATTGTTGCATCACCATAACATGAAAATAAAATTATTTGTCAATTTATTTTATTCATTAAACATCCAAATAACTAACTTTTACAACCGACCCATTCCTATCAATGATAGAGATTGCCTATGGTAATTTGGTTGCTATGAATGGAATAAAGTTATTAGATTTCTGATATGGGACCCCATTTAAAATTTATTACACTTAACTGATCAGTTGTGATATTTAAATATATCTAATATCTTCTGACCATTTTTTCTAGACTCACTGGGCCTCAGAATAATACGATGTCATTGTAATTGATCTCAAAATAATTCCATATAATATTTAGAATGTAATACTTGAAAAAATATGGGACATTACATTCTTCCCATCTAGGGGCATTACATCCTTGAAAATAATAAAAAAAGGATATTCAAAAATATGTTGGTACTCTGCATGTATCTGAGTTTCCCACACCCCTGTGATATCCGGGATATTATTGTTATTTCATCATACATGCACTAAATAAATCAATCCACAATAAAGGATCCCCTCCTGCCGATCCTCGATCTCCACTAGGTACTCAACAAAAGTATTCCCATCATCCATGTCTCTCTCTCCCTAATCGATGATGTGCGATGTGTCATGCATGTACATCCTTAGCTGCGACACTTGGAAGATATCATGTACCATGTCCAACTAAATGGGTAGAGCTAATAAAAACTATATCTCGCCAACTCTGTGTAGAATCCGAAAAGGATGATCAATATCAGAGATAACTTGCTTCCCCAGCCAAATCTCTATAGTCCTTATTGAGGTGAAACATGAAAGAAGACATGGTATCCTTCCTCGAACTCCAAAGGTCTCCTCCGTCAGTCATCATATGATTTATGACGTCTCTATGTAGTCTTCATCTACTACTGGATAATATGAACCTTCTTGGTAGTAAGTCATACCAATTTTAAGCCCATGAGTTTTAACTCTCTTAGGTTAGTCCAGCAGAGCGGTGATGTGCTGGGTCACCCGTACAGATCCTTGAATTGCACCATACCAATGGTGTAATGGTAGGTGTTGTTGTATACAAAGTCTACAAGTGGTATGTGTTCCTCCCAACTATGACTGAAGTCCAAGATGCAAGCCCGCACAATTTCATCCAGAACCTGATTGGTCCTCTACGAATGGCCATCCCTCTAGGGATGAATTTTTTTCCCAAGCGTAACTGAGTCCCAAACAAAGATTATAATCCCTTATGCAACAGGGATGTGAAACGATAATCACGATAAGAAACAATTATCGATGGGACTCTATGGAGTCGAACTATCTCATAAATTTTGAGGCTACAATGCTCTCCAATGATCAATTCTCTATGAAAGACAGGATGTGGGCTGACTTGGTGAGTCAGTCAATGATCAACTAGGTGGTATCATGTCCCCTGGGTGTACTTGGTAAACCTATCTTGAATTCCATAAATATGCCATTACACATCAGTTCGAGCACCTCAAAGGGTTGAGTCAAACCCACTGGATCTTGGTGCTCAGCCTTCACCTTCTGGTATGTAATTCATTGAGAAACAAAATCTTCTATCACCATCTTCATACCAGCCCAACAAAACTATTGTTGGATGTCCAGGTAAATCTTCACCACAATAGGGTGTACCTCTGAAGGGTATGTATGATACTCAATAAAAACCTCATCCGGTAATTCCACTAGTACAACTAATTGTCCTCTGAAAATAAAGATGTGCTCCCCGCCTAGTGAATATACATCAGGAACATGCCCTTTATACATCTAAGAACATAAGGTCTCGTAGTTGGTATCCACAAGTTCGGCCTCCCTAAATCACTATGATATTGGATGTGTGACAACTATACAATGGAGGTAAGATACTCCATCTGCATCAATGAATGATAAATTTAATGAGGAAAACTTCTCTGATGCCTCGTTCAGTAACTGAAAACTAGATATCTTGTTGTGTGCATATCTCAACACGTTTCCCTTCCCAAGAGTATAGATAATATATAATTCCTAATATTGGAGGTACTCTATCCATATCATCTTTCTACGGTTTACATCCTTCTGGGAGATGATATACATGAGAATCTTTTGGTCATAGTAGATGATAAACTCCTCTCCCATCAGGTAGTGTCACCAAATCTTCAATGCAAAAACTGCCACAACTAACTCAAGATTGTGGGTCATGTTTTTATTCTCATGTGGTCTCAACATGCATGAACCATAAACAATCACATATTTCCTCTAAATTTGGACACAACCTAGTCTGATCCCTGTTGCATCATAGAATATAAGTACTCAATGACCTCCTCAGGAAATCTCAAGATCAGAGCACTCGTTAAACACTGCTTGAACTTCTGAAAAGCCTGATATCACTTCACTATCCATACAAAAGGATTCCCCTTTCAGTTCAAAGATATCATAGGTGTTGATATACTGGATTAATTGTGTATGAATCTCTGGTAATAGCCTTCTATCCCAAGGATGCTTCGTACCTTCGTCATGATCCTTATTGGATCCCACTCTAACACTGTCTCCACTATAGACGTGTTTAATACCACTCCCTCTACTGAGATAACATGTACTAGAATGTGGACCACCTAAATATAGAACTAGAACTTTGAGAGTTTTCCACAAATATGGTTCTCTCAATGTACGTCCAAAACCATCTATAGGTATCTTGAGTGCTCCTCATTGGACGCTGATTACATAAGTATATCATCAATGATGACTACCATGAACAGTTCTATGTAAGGTTGAATGGTCTAGTTCATGATTTCAATGAAAACAACTAGGAAAATTTTCATGACAAAGGGAATCACCATGTACTCATAATCACAATAGCATCATTTTAAAGACGTCTTCGATATATATTCATCCCGTAATCATAGATGGTGATAGCTTAATCAAAGGTCAACCTTTGAGAACCATCATTCTCTTCTCAACTGATCGAAGAGATCGAGGATCCTTAGTAGTTAATAAGTATTCATCACGGTCTCCTGGTGGAAGAATTGGTAATCCTCAAATAGCCTCAAGCTTCTGTTCTCATTCTTGGAATACAAAACTGGGGCCGCCCAGGGTGAAACATTGGGCCTCAGGAAGCCCTTCTTTTGAAATTACTCTAGCAACACCCTCAACTGTTGATGCTCAGAGAGCTCCATCCAATATGCTTGTTAGGATATCAGTGCCATCCCAGGGACTATGTCGATGCAGAAGTCGATCTCTCAATGGGGAGTTAACCTTAGAACATAGTCTGTAGAAACTTCTTTTTACTCTGCCAATAATATTGGTAACTAGAATCTCATACCATCTACTATTCCAAGGGTAAGTCTAGACAACACTGGAGTGATCAGATGAACCCTCCAATGCATTAGCCCATCCCATACTTCCTAGGTTTCACTTTCACCAACAAAGGAAGCCCACTTTCTATATCTATAGAAACTCCAATCCTTTCTCCTAAAACATTAAATTTTGGTATGGACTGAAGATATCCCATCTATAGGTAGAATGATATCATAAGTCCTTCACACTGCCACCAAGAGTTTTCAATCAAAAATATCATCTCCAAGGGTCAGATCACACTATCGGCACAAGTGTGAGATCATTGAGGCTCCTCCCACAGGTGTCTCTAAGCATAAAGTGTTAGTAAATGGATCTACTAGAATCTCAAGGTCTTGTATAATGTAAGTGGAAAGAAAACCATGACTAGAACATATGTCTATAATTATAGAAGCTAAAGAAGAAAGGACACAGATCTTACCTTAGGTAATCCCCAGTGTCCCGTGGTCATACACCTTGACTGCGTATAACATCCCCCACCACTGTCCTCTTACTCCCTGATCCTGTTGTGGACCTCCTAGCATGGTGGTGGTAGTATGTCAAAATTTTTTACACCTCCTGTAGCTCTCTGAGATCTTCTGCCATATTCACCGCCTGGAGGATCTGACTACTCCACTCATTACCTCAACCTCAGTGGTCAATTCATGGTCCCCTATCAACAGCTCTATGGGTTGGGAAATCTCTAGTGAGATATCCACTTACGTCACATGTGTAGCATCACCTCTCCCTAGGAAAACTAGATCCATTCTGAGTTCCTTAAACATTAGATCCCCTTTTTGGGACCTCTCGTAATGTCACCCATGTCCAGATCCCTGTGTCTGACATCAAACCCAAACTACTGAGGTATTTGCACCTATATACCTGTTGTTGACTGTCACTGGATGCATCTAACAAACAAAGAATATCTCAACCACCAAATCTCTCTTAAACACTACATAATAATTGGGAATGCATAGAGGTATAAAACTAGATTGAATGTCTCTCCTTGGACCTCTCTCAAAGGTCCATGTCTTGAAGTACTAATCTGTAATCATATCCATTGAGTACTTGTATAGGTTGGTGAACCACAATTAATAGTCAACCACTATCAATATACCATGTTGGTGAAAACAAATCTCCTATGTATTCACTTATCTCAGCATAACCAGAGATCCTCTCTAAAGAGATGCTCTACCTCCATCCATAAAGAGTAGCCACTTTTTGAGTATATGTGGTCCAAATTCCCCATCACCTTACTGGACCCAAATAAAGGATCACCACCTGGATCACCATCTAATCCACTATTGTACTCACTATATGGAAATACCTTTCCACCGACTCAAGCCAGTCCTCAGCTGTATGAGGGTTGGCCACACCTTGGAACCTGAGGGTTATCTGTATCTGAAACTCATGGAGTGCACTCAGCCTATGATCCTTGTATGCAGGTACTACCGACACCATGTGCTTATCTACTAGTAGTGGTATATCTAGTGCACCATATGGGAGATAAATCTAGGAAACTAGTCACTGTAATAAATTCTCATCATTGAGGGGGTCATTCTCATGACCAAGCTATTGAATCCTAGTTGGTATGTGTCTCAGAGTTATCTTATAAGAAATAAATATGTACCATGTTCAATGAGTATATATGGATATCTAACTCCATAAGGACATTGAGACACAACCCACTCCTATATGATTCATGTACCATTATTTTCCATACAACCAATTTTCTTATGTAATGAGTTAAAAAGCAGGTTATTAGATTCATGGTTCATGGATATGTCTGCTGCCTGTACCAACACTAGAATCCTTGGCCTAAAATCAAAAATCAAAACCCTTAACATTGTTGGCCCAAACAAATCTCACAAACTCCTAGTCCTAAGGTAGAACTGACGACCTCTAATACCATTATGTCATGACTCGTCCAAGTGGGGCACATGCTGTGACTCCCCACTCCCGCCACTAATAGGCTAGGGGATGGGAACTAACACTGAGTAGGAATATCACTAACATGGGATGCATTTTTTAATTAACTGTACGCATGCACACATCTCCAAGACAAAAATGATGAAATGTAAAAACAAATATGGAACAAAATTCAGGAATACTACTAAACCCAACCAATAGAGTACTACATGAATGTAATTTTTTGTAAAGTAAACAGGGCCAGAATACAAGCCAACCAAAAGAAAGTGTTTGGAAACTAAAATATCAAACTTGTAAATAAAATTGTACTGGGACTGTTGCTCAATGTCATAGGAACACTTTGGACGTTTTTAAATCACAATTCTCTATTTTTTCTTGGTCTTCCCTAGACCACATCAAAAGGTTGCTGGTATGCACAAGACATGACATTCATAGGCAAATCCCAAACAAGGGTGAGTATAACAATACTAAGTTGAACACCCCAATACCACAAAGAAATATACAATGAAATAGTACAATCATCTCTACATAGTATATGATTATAGTACATATAACAATAACATATCTAGATATACTCTAACCTCAACATGTCGTCTAATGGTAAGAAATAGCTACCATATACCAACACTAGATATCCAGTCTAAAGATTCCACAACGAAAATAATCTCGGAGAATACACTCCTGAGTATGATAGTATTGATGATGTTTTCTCGAGAAGTACTATTCATCTGGAACCGTCATTAGAGAGATACACAGATTTATCTGAAGAGAGATATGATACATTCTCTTAGGGAGTTCTCACTCCACAAGTAGGGAAGATCACAATACACAGATGAGGATCACTGTTAGGGCCAGGGGTGATATGAGAACTAATTCAGATTCAACTTATAAGTAATGGATCGACGCCCAGTAGGATTGGTCAGGCATATACCACAACTCTATTTATGTCACATAAATGGATATAAGATCTATCTCTGGTACTGTTAGAGGGGATTCCAGATGATATCTATTAAAATCATGCTTATGGGACCATACTCCCATGAATACGAAATGATACAAACTAACCTTCAGTGGAACAAGAAAGGGAACTATCCCTAAAAAATGTTGTCCAAGATATAGTGTACAAGCGATTCAGTCCATGTAGAAACAGGTACAAAATTTGTATTCGTGTCACACACCGTGTCCCTTGACCCCGATTACTGCTTGTGTTCAATGACCCATGTCATCAGAACATGCCATGTAGAAGAGGTATACATGGCATGTAGAAAGACTCATATGTCATGTCCTACTATCTGAGGGATATCTATATACTCTGGATATATTCGAGAACAAGGTTTCATGTAGTGTTTTCCTGCTAGTGTACTAGTACATGGGGTAAAGCATGTACCCTGTCTAGGTCTAGCCATGTGGTGGGGTAGACACCATGTAGGAAATCCATGTACTCCACCCCATGTTCATGTACCTATTGAGATACATGTCGAGCCTTAGGAAAGGGACCACATGCCGTGTGATAGGTATCACACACTGTGTGACACTTTACTACGCCCCAAAACCCTAGCCACCGCTGAGTGGGGGACACATATCGTGTTGTCCATATTACACTCTGTCTTCTATGGAATTTTCTAGAAACAAGGGTTCATGCTCCATCATGTCATCTACTGCTCTGACCATCATTTCCAGCCATGCCTAGTCATGAAACTCGAGATCTGTGGTCGTCTAGTCCCACTATCACCAAATCATTATGATTTGATCCTTCAATCATCTCAGAAAATGAGATCATAATTGTTCTTCATTTCTGAAAAAGAATGAGTAATTGGCACCCATCGTCATTCAATCCTCTATGACAACAATCATCAAACCTCCATCGAGAAATCCTAATTTCGGATCATCAATTTCATATTGTTGTTCCATAAAACTAAGGTGTAACAATCATTTGTTCCTGAACCACGAAGAATGTGAAGAATGAAAAGAATTTTGAGGGGGAAAAGCCACATGGAACAACCCAAGGAAAAAACCTCTTTTTCTGTTTGTTCCAGACTCGATCTATTATAAAATAATTATCATGATAACAAAATAGAATAATTATCCCCAAATTCCTGCAATCAAACCCTTCCACAAGAATGATCGATCCGCGGGTAAAACTGTTTTTGGGTTGATCATCATTCGTCATTAATTCTAAAAAATAGGGAAATATTGAATTGAAATCGTAATTCCCTACATGTGGGTTGGATAATTAAATTTTGAGGACTCATTGCCATTAGTGTTCTATCAAGAATGATGATGATCCACCGTCTCATCGCTTCCCATCAAAAGGTTTTTCTGTGAATTTTCTACAGAACTTCCAAGGATTTCTCTAGAGTTATGAATTATAATCATGGGTCCCTGCCCAAGTATTAATTAAAAAGAGACGTGTTGATTTTTTATCGTATTTATGAACCCAGATATTTTTTCAGGTATGGATATTTTTTTGGGTGCTTTTTGAGGAAAACAGATTAATTTTGATATTTTCTTAGTACACATCATGTAATCTTGAGTACACTCCCTGTAATTAGTTTCCTTGGGTAGCTGTGTACTGGCTGTGTAACCGTCGAGTACACGGCTATGTGGGTGACCTAGAATACTGCATAAAGCATGGGTTGGTTGAGTCTATTACACGACATGTAATTTAAATGAACACACCGTGTACGTTTATTTTTATTTGTTATATCAGTACGAGATCACATATCACATACAGAAATCGCTTCTTCTCATAGTGTTTCATACAGGAGATCGACATACGGTAGAAGATCTTAAATCTCCTTATATTCCTCCACTCGAGCTTCGATTGAGATGCTGTCGGGTGTGTGGAATTTCCAGTGTTGAGTTCTCTCTTTCCATAGAGCCTTTCTTCTTGATTTATCCTATTTCTGGGGTTACTAAGGGTTGATAGTTTTTACACTTTTTGGACATCTAAGCCATTATAGGCCGATTTAAGGGCCGATATTCAAGAGTGTTAATCATAAAACATCAACATAGGTGGTTTGTGCCTTTTATTGGTTGTCTTTGGATTATATATGCTAAAATTTCTAAATACCCTTGTTTAGGGTATTGAGTGGTTTCAAAATTAACCCTATTTAATACTTGTTAGGTTTTGTTTGATTGAGGAAGGGTTATTTCATAGGCATAATGTTTAATACCTTGACCATTGATGTGTTTCCCAGGTTTGATTGATTATGGCCATTTGGTCTAGAATCGTCTATTAGGATTTCTTGTTTTCCATGCCCCATGTTGTTAGGATGGAGTTTTTTTATATGAGGTATAGGTTTTTCACATTGAAAAAGTATGAATATGGGGAATTGATTATGAGCACTTCCCAATGTAAAGTCATTTATATATAATTGTAGTTATGTTGACATAGAGGTATTGATTGTAGGAGCTTCCAAGTGGCCATAGACTAGTGGGGTTAGACCGTGAAAGCTACCCAGTCGGTCGTTATTGAATGAATATTGTACCATATGGAATTGACTATGAGAGCTACCCAAGTGGTTGTGTGTAATTGATTAGTGATATGTGGGACCAAAGGGGTTTAAATGTGTGAGCATTCCAAGAGGGTCATTTTTTATTCAATTGATGATATGTTAAACAAGAGGGGTTAGACTATGAGAAATTTCCGAGAGGGTTTCTTATGAATGAATGATTGATTGTCATGAGTCTGCAAATCCAAAGCACATGCTTGGACTCAGTCTTACTTGTTTGTTTATATTGTCTTATAAGACGTCCATTTTGTTATTACATATGGGATACAGTGCATTGGATAGTTTCTCAGGTTACATTATTCAATAGATTGAATAATTAATAAATGTCAATAAATGTAAATGGAAACTGTAGGATTTTTTATTTTTGAGTACTTCATAGTTTAATGCTTCATTTTGCTGATTTCCTAATATATATATTAAATGGATTTTAGGAACACATATTTTGGTGGTTTCCTACTGGGATTTTTATCGCACCTTGTTTGGGTCATGATTTTGGGCCCAAATAGATTATATGGTTGCATGTATAGATAAGGTCAATTACCCTTCATCATCAGGTACTAGATTGCTATTAGAGCTGCAGATCATGGGGCCAATCTGAGGCTTGTGATACTTTTGGGGTTTACTATTTTCTATAATTTTGTTTTAGTATTTCATTTCTGTCATTGTGACTTGTTCTGCTGCATTCCTAGATATATGTGACATGAATAATTTGTTTCTATATGATACAGTTGTTTATACTATCCGTCTTCAACTTTTTGTTTCTGTTGTATGGTATTAATGCTTCCACTTCTATTTAATATTTGTTTCTGATATATTATACTTCAAATGAGGGCATAGATTCCCCATTATCACACCCAAGGCCCTTACTTCTAGTTGGCATCCACTGCCATTTGTGGAAATGTGCTTCAGGCCATGTGAACAACCAGGTACGGGTCGCCCTTGGGAGGCACCCAGAATTAAGACCATACAATGTGGTATCAGATGTAGTTTCTTTTATTCTTTGTCATTCTATTTATAGCCTATATACATTGATAAGAAAGAATATTTAGTTTGTAATAAGTTGCGCTAGAGAGTAGCTAACCAGTGTATAGGGAAAGCTAGGTTACCTCGAATATTGAATTTTTTTGGTTTTTTCAAATATTATAGTTGAGTTGATTTCACCATTGGGTAATTCACTTATTTTGTGTTGTTATCGTTGATATTATTGATGATCTATTTCTATTGAAACTTGATGAGATGAGTGTATTTCATATCATGCATCATAGAGGCTATTTCTTGAGATCACATGTCATGCAATCATGTTATGAAATTAAGGGTGAACTACTTATTTTATGTTATTGTGATATATTTTGTGCTAGATATGAATGATATTATGATATATTCCATTATTTAATACATTCTATTTTTATAGGGTGTTGGTAAATGTAAATTTCCATTTGTATGGACATCAATCTTTGGTCTCTAAGGTGTTATGAGCCCTCTTGGATTGGAATTTGTAGGATTATATTTGGAAATTAAATGAATTTGGTTAAGTTATTATGTGAAAAATAATGAAAAACTTTAAATCATGGGGGATTATGGGCTCCCACGGGTTGGAATTTTTCATGCCTTGGACAAAATTTTATGTTTTTAAGGGTTTGGGAGAATTTTCAGAGGGTTACTATCCGGAAACCTACACAACATGGTGTTTGGTGTAATGAAGACATGCCATGTGTTCTTACGTTCTATAAGAATAAAATTTTCTTAAGTAAACACAATGTACTGAGTGTAGACGTCATGTAGTGAATCACAGTGTGACTGATAGTGTGAACAGAGACACAGGGTTGGGAAATCATTGGTGGAACACGCCGTGTACTGGAAGTACATGCTATGCTATAGTGGACTGTGTGCCCGACTGTGTGACCCACAACACAGGTGGATGAGCATAATTTTGTACACACTGTGTCTGGTTTATGCGGGTCATGTACTGTTGACCATGTATCTGACCGTGTGACTAACGACACAGGTGGTTATAACTTAACTAGCACATGCCATGTCTTGGTTGAACACACATGTATTGTTACCCATGAGAGTACCATGTAGTTCTATCCAATTAAAAGTACATGGGCATGAGGGATGATACAAGTAAATCCCATGTCATAGAAGGAACCCACCATGTGTCAGGGTGTTACTAGACCAGGTCTGGCATAGGTACACCCCATGTTAAAATTTTAAGAGAACAAGCTGTGTAGTTGTTATACACTCTATGTAGCCATGTTTTGTAAAATTTGATTGTTTCCTTCTCCTATTCCATTGTTTAACTTCTATGTTGTTTTCCTTTATAATATTGAACTAAGGTGTGTGCTTGACCCTTTTGAGTCATGCCACCAAGACGTCATCTGGTTGTATGCCAGATATAAGGTAATGATCAAACACTAAAAATGGTTGATCAGAGACTACCAACAGATGCTCCCCTGATGCATTTTTTTGGAACCAACTGTTATACCAGACACAAGTGCTGCTACATTGTTATGTGAATGATTTTTGAGAATATTAATGACTTTTTAGGGAGCTTTGCATCCTACCCCATCTATAGAAGAGTTGATGACGGTGTTCCAGCAGCAACATCCTCCTAATTGTTTAGGGTATGTAGAACCACGAGATAAAGAGTCATGGATGGAGGCCATACTTTCTGCCTTTGAGCATTTGGAGATACCTCCGGAGAGGAGGGTGAAGCTTTCAATGTACATGCTACTTGATTCTACAAATATATGGTGGGATGTTATATAAAAGGAAAACGTCATCAGGATATGCCTTGTAATTATTTACGAAGGACCTTCTATAAATACTTCTACCCCAAGACGTTGAGGGCCAATCAAACCTGATAGTTAATACATTTGTAGCAGGGAACTCTTTTAGTGATGGATTATTCTACTAATTTTAAAGAGATACAACAATTCTCACCTATTCAGGGAGGTGATGAATTATATTTTTCTAGGTGATTTGAGGACAGCCTCATGAATGACATCTGATTGAATGTGAATATCTCTAGGATAAATTAAGTGACTGGTGTAGTGTACCAAGAGCTTATTACCGAGCACAATATAAGGGAGTTAGCAGCTATGAGATAAGGTGGTTCAACATCTAGGGATGGTACTCATTTTATAGATATTAGGAAGTTCCATAGGGATCAATCACGTGATGTTTCTTTAGGTAGTGAGGTGGTATGATAATAGTTCAGGAAGAGTGGGCATAAAAGACCCCATTTACCGAAGGACCCATTTGAGTGTCAGACTTGTGGAAGGAAGGGTCACCTTAACCATTTTTTCTTGGTGCTCTCACCATCAGCAGGTGATAAGGGTTCTTTTATGACTCCATTTTTTGGAGTAGGACCACCAGTTTCACATCATTCGGGGAACTGGAGTTCGTCAGACCATTCAAGCTAAAGAGGTGGACATGGGCGTGGTAGTCAGGCTATAGTTTTTCAGCGAAAGTAGGGTGGATCAACTCAGGGTAATTAGGCTGGGTCACAAATCCATGATACAGGATAGACATTTTTAGTGGAGCCAAACTAGCTGGAGCAGGATCCCGGACCCTATATGGTTAGAAGTATGATTCTAGTTACCTTAGTTTTAGCTTCATCAATTTATGATACAGGGGATTCCAATAGTTTTTTATTTTTTGCTGTTGTTGAGATCCATGGGCTCTATATCATTACATATGAGGATGTTATAATGCTTGATACTTCGTTGGGGCATAGGATGGCTAGTGTATGTCTATTCAAGTAGTGCCCTCTTGAGGTTGTCTAGAGTCATATCGTATGATACCTCTTTTTTCATAGAGATGGCAGGTTATGATTTTATTCTCAGAATGGTCTGGTTAATCTCTATCCAGGCCTTTTTGGACTGCTATCATAGAAGGGTGAGTTTCACATCACCCGAGGGCAGGTATTTCCTATACAAGGGAGAATGGGATGTCCATGCTAGTAGAGCTAGATCCAAACCTCATGGGTATGGAGGAATTATAGCCTATATTTCAAGTTTATATCTAGATGACCATGGGACTTCACATATAGACTTTCCTATACTAGTTGATCATCTCGTAGATGTGTTTTTAAATGAAATTTTAGGTTTAAATCAAAATTAAGAGGTGGATTTCTATATTGAGATTGTGCTTGGAGGAGCACCAGTGTCCATTCCTCCATATAAGATATCTAAAATAGAGTTACATGAGCTCAAGAAGTAGTTAGAGGAGTTTCTGAAAAAGGGTTTCATCCAAACCAGTACTTCTCTGTGGGGTTCACATGTTCTTTTTTCTAAAAAGGTGGATGGTACCCATAAATATTTCTTGGATTATTGGAAGATAAACTAGTTGACAGTAAAGAACTGATTTCCGTTACTAAGGATTGAGGAACTCTTTGATTAGCTTCGAAGAACCGGGGTGTTCTCTAAGATTGGTTTGAGATTTGGTTATAATCAGTTGCACATTAAACCATCTGATATACCTATTACAGCCTTTCAGAGTAGGTATGATCACTACAAGTATGTGGTTATTCTATTTGGTCTCACGAATGAGCCATCAGTTTCTATGGAACTGATGAACTGAGTGTTCCATCCTTGGATTATTTTATGGTAGTCTTAATGGAGGATATCTTGGTATACTCTCACACTCAAAATGGCCATGCCACCCATCTGGATATCGTATTGGTTACACTGATAGAGCATCAATTATATTCCAAGATATCCAAATGACAATTTTGGATAGACCGTATTAGCTTTATAGGTCATGTTATATTAGTGGATAGAGCATTAGTAGACCCAAAGAAATTGAGAGAAATAGTTTCCTGGGAGCATCTAAAGAACATCTTTGAGGTACATTGTTTTTTGGGGCTGGATGGTTAATACATGCTCTTTATTAACGACTTTTCATGCTTAGTAGTTCCACTGACGGTCCTGAATAAGAAGGGTGTGAAGTAGTTGGGGAAATATTCTGGTGATTCATCCTTTCATGAGCGGAAGGGGAGATTGACTCCAGCACCGATACTAGTTTTTTTAGATCCCAGAAAGATTTTCACCATCTACTTTGATGTATTAGACATCGGGCTAGGAGAAATGCTTTTTCAGGGGGAAGGAGTCATTTTATACTGGACTTGCCAGTTGAGGCCACATGAGAGGAATTACCTAACTCACAATATCATGTTATCTATAGTTTTTCATGATTGACATTGTTCAATAAATTATCTATTGGGGGAGAATTTTGTGGTATTCACTGAACACATGAGCCTCAAGTATATCTTTACTCAGCATGACCTGAATTTGGGACAGTGAAGGCAGGTTGAGTACCTTCGCTCTTTTGACTTTGAACTTGCCTACATGCTTGGGAAGGGAAACACAGTGGCTAATGCATTGTGCTGGATGACTCAAATACATGAAATTCATAAGGTCATTAGTGAGTGGCATCTTATGGAATGGTTATATAAATTGCATTTGGAGGTGCACGACAGAGAGGGGTGATGTTTCTTTCTTCTGTGGCTATTACCTCTACTCTACTATATCGAGTACGAATGAGGAAACTATTAGATTTTGAAGGCATATTCCTATGGGAGAGTGTTTCCGGTGAGGACCATACTCCAAGGTGTACCATAGGTGACGATGAGGTATTGCATTTTCATGGGTGTGTAGCAGACATACATGAGAAGTTGATGTGGTATTTTCATTCCTCAGTTTGAAAAATTCATCCTGGTGTCACCAAGACGTATCAAGATCTACACCGTCACTATTGGTGGCCAGGTATGAAGTGGTATGTAGCTAGTTTTCTTATGAGATGTTCCACTGATCATTAGTTTAAGGAAGAGTATCAATGAATGACAAGGATTTTACAGTAGTTACCCATTCCCAAGTGGTAGTGGAATGATGCCGCAATGGATTTTGTGTTTGGTTTACCAAGGCCTCAATAAGGGAATGATGTGGTTTGTGTTATTGGTGACAGACACACGAAGGATGGAAATTTCTTTCCAATCAAGGAAAATTTCAGTGTTGATGATATGGGAAGGTTGTTCATCCAAGAGATTGTAAGATTGAATGAGTTTCTGCACTCTATCATTTCAGACAAGGATGACCGATTTAGTTCTCATTTCCAGAAGGGACTGAAGAGGAAGTTGGGTACACATGTACTCTTGAGTGTAGCATACAATCACCAGATATATAGCTAGTCCATGTGTACGATTCAGGTTTATGAGGAAATCTTTCGAGCATGCGTCCTAGATTTCAGGGGCTCTTGTGAGAGACACATACCTCTAGTGGAGTTTGAATACAATATTATTTTTCTGGTGGAGAATTAGATGGAACCTTATATGGATTTGTATGGTAGGCCATGCCAATCACCTCTATGTTGGCTAGAGGTAGGAGAGGCAGTTATGCTAGGATATCGTCTTGTCTAGGAGACCAATGAGCAGGTGGAGTTGATTTGGAAGTGGATGGATACATCACAATCTCAACCAAAATCTTATGCAGATCAATGGAGAAGACCTATAGAGTTTGAGGTCAGAGATTAGGTTTTTTTATGTGTCATAATGAGGTTTGGATATAGGAGTATTAAAATACATGAGAATATTAACTGAGATACATCAAGCCATTTGAGTTTTTGGAAAGAGTTAGACCGGTTGTCTATCGACTACAGTTACCTCAGTGATACCTAGATATGCATGACATCTTTCATTTTTATCAGCTACAACATTACTTTTCAGACTCATCTCATTTTTTTCAACCCAAGGAGGTTGTGTTAGAGGTGGATTTATCCATTGATAAGAACCCTATTTAGATTGTAGATCACAGTGTGAAGGTTCTCCATGGCTGGTCTATTCCTCTAGTATGGGTGCTTTTGGAGGCTGGGTGAGTACTAAATGATACTTGGGAGAGGGAGGCTGACGTATGATCACAATGGTTAGAGTTTTTTTGATGATTCTTCTTCACCACCTGTGGAAGGGAAACTCAGGGACAAATTTCTTTAAGGGGAAAGTTTGTAAGAACCCATATATTCTTTTCAGGTATGGATATTTTTTTCATGTTATTTTTGAGAAAAAATGAATAATTTTGAAATTATTTATGTAAACGCCATGTATGCAGTTTCCACATGTATTCATGTACTGGACATGTAACGACTGAGTACAAGGATTTGTGAGTGACCTGGAAGACCACCTAAAGTAAGGGCCAATTGAGTCTAGTAGACAACATGTACATTAAATGAACATGCCATAAACTTTTTTTATTTTTTATATCAGTGTGGGATTGAGTCTCACATCTAGAAACAGTTTCTTCTCTCATTGTTTTTTATTGTAGAGTTATGTACTTTCAAATATCTTTGAGCTTTTCCCATTCCTCCATTCAGTCTCAGATTGATACACTTCTAGGTGCGTTGGATTCCTACCGGCGAGTTCTCTCTTTCTCTAGAGCCTCTCTTCCTGATTTCTCCTCTCCCTTGAGTTATCGAGGGGAGATTGTTTTTAACCTTTTTGTAGATCTACATTGTTCTAGTCCAATTCAAGGGATAAAATTCAGGAGTTTTCATCGTACAACATTGAGGTAGGTGGTTAGTGCCTTTCTTTTGTTGTATTTTCATTATATATTCTAAAGGTGGAGAATAACCATGTTTATGGTATTACGTGGTTTGGAATTTAACCATGTTTAATAAATTTTATGTTTTTTTTGATTGATAATGGTTTATTTCTTAGTTTTAAGGTTTAAAACCTTAATTATGGATTTTTTCCCATGTTTGATTGATTTCGACCATTTGGTCAAGAATTGACTGTTAGGCTTTCGTTTTTTCCATTCCTCATGTTGTTAGGATGGAGTTGACATTTATAGGAGATGAATTTGTTTCTCATTGTGAATATATGACTGAGGGGAAGTGAATCTGGTAGTTTCCCAAGGTAGGATCATTTATGTATAATCATTATAATGTTGACCAAGAGGTATTGATTGTTAGAGCTACCAGGTTTTCATAGACTAGAGGGGTTAGAAAATTAGAGCTATTGAGAGGGTCATTATTGAATGAATGTTGGACCATAGGGAATTGACTGTAAGATCTTATAGGGGTCATTATAATTATTTTTTCTATATAGACCATGGTGTATTGATCGTGAAAGCTACCCAAGTGGTTGTTTATAAATGATTAGTGTTATGTGGGACCAATGGGTTAGACTATGTGGGATTTCCTAGAGGTTCATTGTTTATTGAATTGATTATATGTTAAACTAGAGGGGTTAGACAGTGGGAACTTTCCCAGAGGGGTTTTTATGAATGATTGATAGATTTTAAAGATTGTTCCAATACAAAGCCCAAACTTGGACTCAATATTACTTGTTTGTTTAGATGGTTTTCGAGGACGTCAGTTTCGTTACTACATAGGGGATACCAAGCATTGGATAGATATTGAGGTTATATTATTAAATGGATTTAATAATTAACAAATGCAAATGAATTTAATAGGAAATTGTAGAATTGATACAATTGATTAATTCCTAGTTTATTACTTCATTTTTCATATTTCCTCCTATATATATTCACTGATAGTTAGGCACTGATAATTTGATGGTTATCCACTGGGATTCATATCACACCCTACTTGGGTCATGATTTTGAGCCCAAATAGATTATATGGTTGTAGATATAGATAAGGGAAATCACCCTACTTCATTAAGAACTTGATTGCTGTTGGAGCTGGAGATCATGGGACAAAGATGAGGCTTGTGATGCTGTTGGAGTTTACTATTTTTTTCTTTGGTTTCATTATTGTATTTCCATCTTTGTGACCTTTTCGGTTTCTTTCCTAGATACATGTGACATGAATAATTTATTTATATTTGTTTTTCTTGTTTATAATATCATCCTTCTGCTATTTATTTCTGGTGTATGGTTTTACTTCTTGGGCTACTATTTACTATTTGTTTCTGCTATGTCACTCTAACGATGGGGGAATAAATTCCCCACTATCACAACTAAGTCTCTTACTACTAATCGACACCCTATAGTGTTCGAGGAAATGTTCTTGAGGCCTTGAGACCAACCGATTATGGGGCACCCTTTGGGGAACCCGAAACCAGGCCATTACACCGTAACGTGAAAATAAAATAAATAATTAATTGAATTTATTATTTAAACATCCAAAAACTAAATTTTATAGATGACCCTTGCTGACAGATGTTAGGGGTCACATAAGGTAATTTCACTACCCTGAATACAATTATGCCCTCATATTTCCGATCTCGGATGTTGTTTAGATGTTATTACACTTTTACAAGAGTAATTTTCATGTGCGTTATTTAAATATATTTCTATATATTTCAAACATTTATTTTGGGCACATCAGACATTGTAATAACATTCCACCTGAGCGTATGGTCTCAAATTAATTCCACATAATATTTAAAAATAATTCACAAAAAAATATGGGACATTAAATTTATGTTTTTATGGAATGACTTATGATTCCCATTTCTATTCTATTGGTTTATGATTTTGATACCTTATTTTGATGGGTTATTCTTTGATGAAATGATAATGGGACCTATCTCTTTTCCATATTTAATGATATGATGAAATTTTTATTAATTCCATTTTATTTCATGGGTTATGATATGATGTTTATGAAACCAAAATATTTTTATGAATCATGATTTGATGAATGTTTAATTATATTATGGAACATGTGTGTATGATTTTATTATGGGGTGGGTGGTCTTAAATCTCCATCCAATGCATTGGTTAATGATTTATATCTCAGGAGATAAATATGGGAAAAAAATCAATGGACTTGATCCAAAAAGGGAAATAGGTGCACCCTGATACAAAATGGAAAATAGGTGTGTCCTGATCCGTTGTGGGAAGATGAGTTAAATCGATCCACTATGGGAAGATGTGGACACCTGATATACTATCATATTATGGGGAAATATTATCCCTTATTAAGAAAAGGTCTTTGACAGGGTATGGTGGTGTCTCTCGCCTATTAGGTGTAGTCCCCATGAAGTTCCCTATTAAGTTTTTATCAATGATACTTGAATTATTGGGTATGATATTATATGTTTATGTGATTAGAAATAATTATATTTCTTAGGCCTATGATATAATCTCATGGTTCATGTTCTTGATTATCATGTGATTATTGTCTTATGAAATGCCAATTTCAATACTATGTCTCATGTTTCTGATCTTTGATATGTAGTGTGTTATCTACAAATGTTATGCTCAGGTTCTTGTACCCATATGTTCATGTTATGCCTATGTATTTCCATAATTAACCACTTCTGAACATTATATCTCACCCATTTCTTATGATTCCTTTCCCCTTGTTATGAAGAATGGTTTTAAGTAGGAGTACTAAAGGGGAAAACCATTAAGGGATATGTTGAAGATAATTCACCAAACAAGAAGAATGTGTTCAAAGTTTCTAAAGACACTAAACTATTGTTGTCCTCAGGCATGTACTTTTGGAATGTGATGAATATTAATTTAAATTGATGTATTATCCTTGTATTTTATCTATGTTTCTCTATATCCATGCTCTCTATCTCCATCCATAATCTAACCAAGAACAACCATTCTCCTAATATCCCATCTCAATCCAAAAATCCCCAAAAAATAATTATATGAATTTATAATTAACTATACAATTTAATATAATGAGTCATAATTGAAGAAATATCATCAATTAACCTCCCATTATAAGAACCTTATGTAATGTAATAACGTCATCCCGTAAAATACATCCATCATTCTTATAAATTAATTCCCCATCATAAAACATTCAATTAGTCTCTAATTCTAATATTATTTCCTTTAAACCCTTCAAAAATCCATTGGGTGGCATACCTTTATTTAAAAAATGAGTAATCAGTATGATGTATTTTTTTAGATTCCCTTAATCCACCATAACTTAAACCATGTTATATTATAATGATTCAACCATTCATGGTGGAATCATCTTTTAAACCCATGATATAACCATTCAAAATTAAATAAGGGAGAAAAATTAGAAAAAATGTAAGAGGGGAAGAATTGCCTTTCTTGAACATGATGAAAGGAATCTTGATCAACCTGAAATAAAAGAGGGATACATGGGGGATATATGTGGGAAAAACAAAGTAAGAGAGGCTGGCCAAATGGCCTATCTAGAGCACCCATATGGCTTAATAATGAAGGGGGTGAAGTATAAATGAGATTCACGTCTTTATAAAATATGGAAAAGGGGGACATTATGGAATGGACTTAAGAACTATGGTAAAATTACCAAAAATGGGTATGTTTAAGGTATGACCCAAGGGGTCATGGAACAATGCTATACCCATGACCACCCATCAGTGGAATAATCCATAAGACCCTGGAAACTGAAAAACAAGGGATGACATAATGCTTCTACCTCATGAAAATCATTCATGGAATAAACCTTGGGTTGTAACTTGATGCTTCCCATGCCAATATAATTTATGATAAAATTCCTATGTTGTAGCATGAAACTCCACATACACATGAAATTTTATAATATAAAGTGTTTTAAATTATATCCCCCTATTTTGTGGTTCAACCCTCTCCCTCGATTTAAAATACTAATGATACGTAACACATGCCACATCATAACAGCCCATGGTTGATGTGTGATCTATCTCCTATAACTAATTTGTATCATAAGACCACCCTAATCATGCTCTTACATTCAACATATCACCCAAGACACCTCCCTAATTTCCTTATACATTCAAAACAAAACTAAAACTTTTTCAATCTCTAGGATTTTAACTCAAAATCTCAATTTAAAAAATACCATAATATAGGGAAAAAATTGCATATTTTATCTACAGTTAACATCCCATAATAACTGAGTTCTTTAAAAACTCACCATAATTATAATTCTCAAAACAGATAGGCATATATGACAACCCCATAATACCCAAATTGACCATTATCATTCAAATACATGATTCCAAAAGCATGTAACATCATCCCACTATTTAAAAGAATCATAGTGCATATTTATTTACATAATATAATACATAACAATGACTCAAATCCATTTATAAACATTACTTTGGTTTGTCAAATAAAATGATGATCTGACCACAGTCTAGAAAATTCTATATAGAAACCCTATCCCCCCACAAAGCACTCATGGTTCCCTCATTCCCAATATTTACAATGGAGTTTGTCAAAAAATAGTTAATCTTACACCTATCAAGAATTTATCTGACAACTGAAGCATCTACTGATACTCTTATCATCATTGGTTGTATCCTCCCACGAACCTAGCTCAATATAAAATCCCCCCATTTTTTATTAGGTGAAATGAGAATAAACCAACCCATATTAGGCAACCCTAACCCCCACCCTGATAGGTATAAGCACCATCCTACATAAATTCCCCTCTATTTACTATAGAGAGAGACACATCACCATCACACATTAGAACCACCACTATCAAACTAGCCCTCTAAAGGGTCTTTAACTGATCGACACATCTCACCCAAGCACAACCCATACCTAGATACTCATTGATAGAGCCCATCATAAAGAACCCCATACTCTAACAAAACCATTGTAGGATTTTATTCAACCATAAGAAAAAATAAAATCATAAAAAAACACATGAAACTCCCCATAATTAACCCCGTTAATTAATGTTTCATGAATAAGGTATTTGATAAACCAAAAAATACCTTACTATAGATGATTTATTTAATTTAGGAATATTCCATCTAATTCTAAAAAATTATTCTATTTTTAATAACTTTATGAATACATTTTATTCTTTATTAAAATTATTTCTCAATCAAAATTAGTTATATGCATGTTATGGATACCTACTTACCCATAATAATCCATAAATGTGTACTGTCTTTCCATATTGGTTTAAGATTATAAATAATAAATAAAAAACATAGTTAAAAAATCATACATGAATTAACATGTAAATTGTAATATTGATAAGCAATCATAAAAATATTAACACCTGCTATCCAATAATTTTCTCAAACAAGGTGTTACTATAAAAAATAATAAATCATCTCAAATGCTCTAAAAACACATCCTACCACCAAATACCATTCTGAAATATTAATACAACTGAAATCAATTCTTATATACTATTTTTTTTGTATCCATAATGATAATTTCTTGAATGAAATTATAACTAGAGTACCATAAGACCACAAGAAAAACTCCCCTTATTCCAAAACATGCCTAATAATGGCTAGAGTATAAGAGAAATTTAGGGAGACTATAATCTACATTTCATCATAAACAATAACAAGAACATAAGAACAATCTAATATAAAACCAGATTAAGTGAAATGAATTACAGCTACAATATAACCATTAATCATTGTAAATATTAATATGCATATTCCAAATGAAACATATTAAACATAATAACATTCATCAAGGATTTACCACCAGTAAAATCAATAAAAAAGGTAAGGAAAAAATAGAGGATACTCAACCATACAAATATGTGTTCCTATTTATACCATTTTACCAACATCTATATAGCTACCTCAGTTAGATCCTTTGTAAAACCATCACGTGAAAGTGAAATGAAAGGTCTACTTATTCACTAGGGATTCATTGAAGGACATGATCTTATAAAACAATATGGTCTCACCAAGTTCCCCTTATATATTCAATCATATACAGTGTATGCATATATGAAAAAAAGAAAATATATAACAATATACAACATCTTTGGAAACATTTTATAATTTCATGTGTTAACTAAGGTCTTGTGATGCCTAATCTTGATTTATTTAGTTAATGTTGATACGTAAGTCTTGCAATGAAACAAACAAAATAAAATTCTATATTTAATAAGGTAGGGCCTAACAAATCATTCTCATTATCTACCCTCTCAATCAGTTCAGAGTCCCATTGTTAGTTTTAATACCTTATCCAATAAAATAACACCACCCTATCAGTTAGGTTTAAGTATAATACCATGTACTAACCAATACTATCTCAGTCAGGGTAGGGTCCCACATCATATCCAAAATACTACCATATCACTATGTGTAATTTACAATACAATATCCTAACCACTACCCACTCTTTTCGGGTAATGTCGTATACCACATCATGACCTATACTATATCAGTTAGGGTAATGTCTTTTATCACATCCTAACCACTGAACTCTCATTCATGGTAAGGTCCAATAGCATATCCTAGACAGTACCCAAGCATTTAGGGTTAGTTCATTTACGACCATGCATCATGTCATATACATATACCCTATTACTTCAAGTGGGGACCTATTAGTATTTAAAAACATGGGAAAAGGATTAATAATAATAAATTTAATGTTGAGATATCCCATAGTCTATCCCTCAACTAGAATCACAACTATACCCACCGACATCTCTTCTAGAAGGTAGCACAATGAATATAACATTTCCTTCTATCACTAGATTTATCCCCATGAACCTACCATTATGTTTTATATGTTTACATTAACTTTTCAGTCCTCATTTTAAATTATCTACCCCATAGCGTGTCACAAAATCTAAAATAACCCTACTTTCACACCTTGTCATGGTAATATTATATAGCCACACCAATAAGTGTCTCATAGTTTATATGGTACTATTGGAACTGATAATCGTGAATCCTTAACATTTCCATTGAGGATTTTAGAAGTTAGAAAGTTATATGGAAATATGAATATATGTTTCATTGAATCCTTGTATAATGGGATTGGGTATATAGGAAATACACTTTTTACCCTTACATTATACTTATAATTTTATTACTACCATTTTCCGAAATAATTAACCATCCACTGGCTAGCCATGACAAGGTTCAACCATAAGCACATGCGGGACCAAGATCAGCCATTGCCAAAGGGAACAAACTTGGGAATGCGAGTGAACATACTAAGGGAGAATTGTATATACATGTAGGGGGAGGGCTCATGCATAGTTCCTAGGGTGTGTAAGGATGAAGCCATTCATAGGATGGGCATACGACGGCAGGGACAAAGCTTGGGTGGAAGTGATGTAGGCGGTATAGGTGTCGACTGTGTTTTCAGCATGATGAAGTGGAATTTACGAAATGGATTATATAAAAGAGGGAGGGGAAACAATTATTTTGATGCGAGATGATATTTTTCATGATACTGTTCATGTTATCCCTTCTAGAATACTCGATTACTATCTCATATGATCTCACCCGTCGGTTTCAATCCTGTACCTCACATGTTCAAAAAAAGAATACCGCCCTTCAAAAATAAAAACGTAGTTGATAGCACAGAGCTTGGGACTAACATATTCAACATCCCTCTCATCTACCACTCTCTGATGTCCGCTAGTTTGACATGGAAAGATGCCACCTACATGGTCTCTTGATGATCACCATGGCCACCACCTACATTCTTGGCTGATAGCCAAGTGTGCTCGAGACAGTCGACACAAGCCATCGTGTGACCCAACCTCGAATTCCAGCGGCGTACCATCAGATTTACCACTACAAATAAATGTCATTTAATGATCATGTGATCGTAGGGGAAACAATAACTAGAGTCATCGCGAGAAATTTACGTTCGTCAAACCACCCGCCTCCTAAACAGTTTTCATCCAAATTAATTCATATTTATTAGATTGTGTGATGTTTCAAAGGAAAAGTAGTAGTGTGAGGATTAAAAAAAATCCTCCACCACCTTATCTCGTGCACTTAGCACCAATGTGGCACGGATACCAACACCCGACACATGAAACGACAAGACACATAGACACATAATTATAAAAAATTTAAATTCTCATAATATTACATCATGCTGATTAAAATATTTTTTTAATAACTAAAATATGATAAAATATAAAAATAAATAAAAAATTATAAATAAACATATCATAAAATAGAAACTAAATTTTATAATATAAACAAACCAGTGTCAAAGAAAACAATTTATGAAGAATGATCTAAAAATAATAACCATTGTTTTTTAAATTAAAATAATGATTTTAACATCTCACTTGATACATTAGTTATCAATAGAAATTATAGACTCATCACCACCACTTACATCATCCCAAAAAATAATAGTCTCTATGTATGACTTGTCGAGGGAATGATTTGAAACTTCAAGTATTATAATATATTCCAATGAATCAAATGCATCACCAACAACATCCCACATCTTTATTTCTCCTTGTGCATATTAGGGGGTCTTTCTTGATAGAAGAAGAAACTTACTTTTGATGAACACCAAGTCTTCTCCATGTTCTGATGATGTCTTGTTTTTTATCAATGAGTTCACAATGTTTGAAGTGATGCAATTCCTTTGGGGACATGAAGAAGTCGTAGGTTGTGAAACCATCCTCAAGGATATGTTTTGAAGTAATGGTGCACTAGAACTGTAAATAATACACCATGATTTAGAGTCCATATTCCACATATTTTTTATGGAATCATAGTCTCTAAAGCCTCCAACTTTTCCCATAAAAGTTTCATACTCTATGTTAGCCTTAGTGGACTCTTCCAAGTTATAAAAATATTTCCTTAATCATTTCACCCTCCCTTTGTTAATATCATCATCTATGGTGGATGCACTATAGTGGGATGTTAATTAATCCATTCATCACTATAATACATTGTTTAAGAAAAAAATAGTGTTAAATACAATCATTAAAATTAATTATATAAGTCAAAGAAACATTAAATCCTAAATGTTACCTTGGATTCAAGACATGTACCAAAAAATGAAGTGGAGTGTTGTTCATGGCCCAACGATTCACAATAATAGGATACACCACTTGATAAAAGATTGACTCATCATATAATATTTTCCCTTCATCAATATATACATATTTATTCACATATTCATACATACTATCCCACATATCATGAAACAAGTGTAGGTATGACTTTCCAATATCACAAAGTCAAAGCATGTCATAGATTGGAGCTATGAAAGAAATAATATAGTCAACTTTCTCCCACCACTCATCTTCTAAGACCACATATTTAACAAACCTAGAATGTTCCATACCATATTCCTTATAAATAACCCATTTATCACAAATTAACATCTATAAATGAACAATTTTATGTGCTTAAACCTCTTAATAATCACAACCAGAGAAGTAAAACCTATTTCAGCAATGGAAATTAACTTTATATTAAAAATTTAATTAAACATTTCCAATCTCATTGAATGATTCATAATTATATTCTTGATGATCACAACATTGTTAATAGTATATTTAACCCAATTAAATATATCATAATAAAGTTGATTAATCATCACATTTTTGGGTGCAAAAATATTCTTTAAAGAAATATTAATAGTGTGTACCACACAAGGTGTGCAAATCATAGATGAAAATTGTTTTCAATGAGTTATCCTAAATCCTTGAAATTTGATGCATTGTATGTAATTACATGGATGACATTTTCATGTCCAACCTCATTTATTAACTCTTTCAACATGTTTTCAATGAAAAATTTATCTTTGATCTTTTTTTAAACAGGGAAATGCTTTTAAAAACATATCAGCACCATCAGACATTGAAATAAAATTAATAAGAGGTCTCCTTTTTGAGTCAATCCATCCATCACTTACAATACTTACCATGTTTTAATTCCTAGTTGATCAAATTATGGACAAAAAAATCATCGATATTCTAATTTTACTTTTGCAAAAGAGTGGTCCTCAACATATTGTACCCATGTTTCAAATAACCTGCAATATTATGATAGGCGACATAGGTAAAATATTCAAGAAAATGTGGATTCCTTACTAGGTTAAATGGAAACCCTTCTAAATAATGAATCCTTGTAATCAAATACTCCAAATGTGTTCTCTAACACATGTTGAATGCATTCTCAATAGAACATGAAACCCCAATCTTTCTCTTCTATGAATGAAATAATTAATTATAAGGAGGGAATGTTACAATCCGTGAGGCATTTTCTCTCCCTATTTGTCTAACTTTTTTTTCTAAATTTTCCATCTCCAATACCAAATTTCAAGTATCTTTTTTGCATGCTCCAATCCCTTGTTTAGGAATACTCAATAAACGAGGTCTCATTCTAATGTAGGAACTCTTACTATACTGTTTAGAAAATTTTCATCTCCAACGAACATGACCTCGTTCTTTATTACACCCATATAATATTTCAAAAAATTTCCATAGTGGGTTTTTTGGATCATTATACTCTGTTGGAATGGCATCAGTATTACTACGGGAACCATAAGTACATGAAGAATTCATTCTGAAAAAATAACATGATAAAATTTTATCAGTATATACAAATAATTCTCAATTCCCAGAAAAAATAAACAAATTAAATAAAAAAATATGAATTAAGAAATAAACAAACCCACATGATAAAAAGTAAAAACACCAAACAACCAAACAAAACAAATAGAAAACCATTTTTCAAAATTCAAGTAAATTGGTCTGATAAATGTTCTTAACCGAAAAAATTCAAGTAGAAATAAATTAACATATAATAGAATATACATATGATGATATTAATAATTTTATATATGTTTTTCGTCACTCCTAAGACCAGAATACAATGTAAACCGAATAGAACAGGAAGCTTAAGTGGTTAGTTGAGTGAAGACCCTGGGGATGCTGACAAAGGTGGCAGAAGTGCATTCCGAAATTAGTGGAACCCTTGTTGTCTTGGTCAAAGGAGTGATATATATATATCCCATAGTCATGATGTTGGAATAAGGGTATTTATACATATTCCCCAGTCAAATAAGGGTATTTATATGCCTAGTAATATTTCGCTCATTTTTTGAGATGTGGTCTCCGTATTCCCCTCCAATTCGAGATGTTTCCCAGTAATGGCGTCCTCATGACCCACCAATTCTAGACATGTCTTAGACATGGCCTCCACATTCCCCTCATGTTATAATTGTGTCCTTCATGTGGCCCTCCTATTCTAGACGTGTCTCGGTTGTGGCCTTCGCACGCCCCTCCTGTTGTAGATGTGTTATAGTCGTTCCCTAAGTGAGGGAGGGTACCAAATGATTTTAGAGTGTTGAGAATGTCGGTGCTGCGTGTTAGTCTCACATCGATTTCAGAGAAGTGTCTGACACCAATACTCCCCCTTTTAGCAGTATTGGTTTTACATTTATCAACATCCTCCCTATGGAAAGAGGCACCACCCTTGAGGAAACATTGTCCTATGAATACATTTCTTTAGTCAAGAAAAATACCCACATAGGGGGAAGAGAAGAGAGCTCTAGAAAGGATTTAAAGTGGAGGAATAAGGTGAAACAGCTACTGGATATGAGAAACCATATTTAGGTGATCGCGAAATTCTACTGCAAATTCTATTAAAGAACAAGATATCACATGATGAGTTGCGTTTCATGTGATTCCTAGTTCACACAGGGCTTTCATGAGATCACATGATCCCAACTGTTGTGATCTTTGGTTTCACTACTTCAGCAAGAAGGGCCTTTATCCACACAAAAGTTTCTTGTTTGCACAATATTCACTCATCTACAAGACATCTGGAAGGACCTCCACTTTCATCATGTTATTTCATGAGTGATAAAACCTCATGAAACTGGGTAATAAAGGCCCTAGAATGCCTGAAGCACCTATAATGGTCCCTGTGATTATGTGCCATTTCATATGAAAACCCTTGATCTCACAAGAACCATGACCATATATGAATTGAGATGATTGCATTCAAAATTTTACAAAGTCGACTTGGCCTAAAAGCACCCCCATAGGTCCTTAGCATGATGGATAAGGATATTGTAAGTCCCATTGTGGAATACATAGAAACCACAAAAACAAAAGGAGCTTCATGAGCATGAAGCACCCTCACGGACTCAGGATTATGTGGGATGTTGCCCCTAGATTTGGAATCCAAGATAAATACCTCATAGCACAGGTCCTCTACACATGTGATGCCTCTATACAGCCTCTAACTGGTGATCATAGATGTCCTCGGTCATGCAGTACTTGGAGTGTTTGTGTCTCAATATCTACATGGTGCCTTAGGAGTGGCTTACTTGATATAAAACATCCCCAAAGACACACCCTTCATGCAAGGAATACAGAGAGGATGTGTGACACAATGGTCATGCACCCTCTTCATGTAGTGTACACCATTCCCAGTATATATGGCCTCAAAAAACAGACCAACTCATGATTGCAGAAGACCTCATAAGACCCCTTTAGGGTCATGAGAATCACATGAATGATGGAGCTTCATGCGACTCCTTGATGTGGACCTTACCATGTCTGTATATTGATTCATACCACCAGATAATTCATTTGAAACAATTCCATGACCATGAATCCCTCTGCATAGATGAATAATTTTCAATATAGACATAGGGAATGATCCCTTTGGATTTTATCTTGTGGTACATAAACCAATGAATGACTCCAAACACATCTATGAGACCCTGCCACGTGAATATTTTAAGAACACATGATTCCAAGAACAATCGCTGGTCTCACGACGACCTTATGTGACCTCAGACATGTCATCCTGGTCAAAGAAAATCCTTGGAAACTCATGTTGATATCATGATAACTAGTTGACATGTCCCTATTTTTACATGGTGGTTTTAAGACGAGTGAGTTAATCAGGTGAAATTTCCTCTTGTCATGTCTACATTGTCATATTACATGCCTATGATGAGTCAGGAAAATCATGTGAATCACCATGGAGTTGTATTTATGGGAAATGAAATGATATCCTTGAAAATGTATTTTGATCATGCATAGGAGTCCTTTACACATCAGGATGATCACATGATTTCCCATTGGCATGGTGGAATTGTCATGCGATAGTCCGAATACAAGCCATCTTGATCACATGAAATCCCCTTGACATGTCTTCACTATAACAATACATACTCTAGAAAAGTATAGATGATATCATGATTGCTTATTGACATGTCCACATTAAAATAAAATAATCCAAAGGAAATTTAGGATGATCACGTGACAATGCATAGTCTTGTCTACTTTAATTGGGAACATGACCCCAGACTTGTATGCTTTGATTATGTAAATAATCTCATACAAGCCGACTTTACTCATGAAAAGAATCAAAGACATGTCAGTTGATCTTGTGAATGACCATGGTCATATCCACTTTGTTTTTTTGGAAGATCCTATGCATACAGACATTTTTCATGAAAGGTATCATAAACATGTCAACCAGATGAACCTAGACATTTCTTCTATATCATATTGACATCCCAGATATGTCTATCATGCAATCGATACATGCCCAACAAGAATCCATGAATTTTCAAGAAGATACCTTATGACATGCCCACATTTTCCAGCAGGTCTATTTGGACTCAAATGTGGACCCCATCCATGAACCTTCAGCTGAATACCCCTTTTATAAGGGAAGTCTCCTTGATGGGCTAGTGTTACACACTCTTGTGACCATATTAATTTCATTAACTTGTAAAGACCATTCATCCCCATCACCACCTCTCTTTATCTATTAGTAGATAGAGAATGAAGATGTCAGAGAGAGGCCTTAGTGTGTAAACCATGATCTAACAGAAGCCTCATCGAATAAGCCTCGTTCATTGGGAAACATTAAGGAATAATCCTTAATCACCTACATAATATAATACATCCCCATAAATAGGAAAATTTTATGTGAATGTCCCGATCACCAACATAATATAACATGTCCCCAATTATAGGGTAACCTCTGTGAGTATGCCCCAATTTAAGGGTATCCATCCTAGCATAATTCCATAGAATTCCTAGAACCTCAAGGGTAAAAAAAATTTCTACGAGTGTGATGATCCCATATAGATCATCAGTGGGTAAAGAGATAAGTTATCTACTAGAAATCTAATTCCCAAGATAACTGTTATACGTAGGATGCCTTCCTAGGGACCAAGCTTTAATATGCATCCACTTTGGTGTAAGTGCCTTTCTACCACATGTATTAATGACTTATGAGATTAAATTACCCTATATTCCTTCCATCCTTCCTCATCCACTAGTTGATGAGAAGAGGACTTACACACTGGCATCATTTCAAGTTAATTCCCCAATCATTCCCTCAAGTACCTCAAAACCCATTAGCGGTTTGGGGAATGAAATGAACTACAAGAAATCTAATTTCCATGAAAATTGGGATATGTAAGATTCTATCTTCATACCATATCCATCATTATATGTGAAATCATACCCCTCAATGATAAAAATTAATGTATAAGCCCTATACAGATATGTTCACATGAAATGTGTCCGATATAATGCAATATATTTTTCCTCACACAGAGCATGGATCAGATGGGATTAGAGGATAGTGATGACTATACCAATAGCATGTTGAGAATTCCACCAGTGGGAAATCACAATTCTAATGTATTCATGATTACTCATCATCTCTTCTAAAAGGGAATACTCCAAAAGAAGAAATCAAGGGTAGTCTTATATGAATAAGTCCCACCTAGGGCCTCTATTGGAATATATCTCATGACATATACACATTTTTTGAGTACTATATAGACACTAATTTCCATCTCAAATGGGATACATAGGACATCTCACCATGTTCTGAGAATGATATTCATGTCATAACCGCATGATGTTAAACTACATAGATATGTCCCATCGTACGACCTTATAACTATGTTAAATGAACTACTTATATTTGGATATAAATTCATTTTTAAAAGGATACATAGGATTACTCATAAAGGATCAATCCTACCTCTAAGACAAAAAATATCTTCTAGGATAGAAATAATATTTGGAGTTTCCAAATATGACCATAACCCAAAGTATCAAAGACAAAAAGAGAGTGATAGAGATCTCGTGCTATGGACACACTTGTTCCTATCGATACATGTTCATAATGATGTCACTATAATGAGGGTAAATAGTCTTTCATTGGGGTCTTGGAAAGATTTCATGAATATATATTTAAACTATAATAGAGTCCCTGAGTAATAAATAATTCCCCCCAATAGGGTGCGATGAGCCCAACCTCCCATCCTCTTGACCAATGTGAGTTCCAAAGCATCGTTGGGAATGAAACCCCAAAGGATCAAATAACATTGGAAAGTAGGCCTACACTCATTTATGAATTTGGTAAATGTTGGAAGTTTATTTGGAATATTTAATAAAATGGATACCACTAGAGAATAAGTGGGTAAGGCAGTAAACCCCCTTATAATCAATCAAACCATTGAACTTTGAAAACCCATTATGTGTTCCTGAAACCCGAGGAAAAAAATGGTGAACCCGATATAAAATCCTTTAACTGTGGAATACCTTTCACGAGTCAAATGAAAAGATTTTCTAGTGTCTGTCAATATAGTTTATGTTGTTCCTATTGCACAACAAAATGGTGAAGTAGAAACATTTCTTTTAACTGTACTATGCCTTGTGTAAAAATGGAATAGCTCTTTATCATTTATCCATGAATGTTATTGATTGAACATGTACTCTTATATATGATGCTTCACTAATATTGTGTCTTGTTTCCTCCTCAGTATTTCTATATTCTTTATAATCGAAATGAAATAGTCGAATGTGCTAACTAATCTAGATATTGTTGGAAAATATATTTTGGCACCGAGGCCTCGACATATGTTGTCACTAACAGACCACTTCCGGTACTGGTTGGTGAACATCATGCTTTGAGAGTACCACATCAAAAACTATATCCCAATATTTGAATCATCTCATGAAACCCATTGGAGTATGAATTCATGCTAGATATCTTTTTCATGATAGGCAGTAGGAGATGAGGTTTCCCTCGTTACCACATTCAATAGATTTGGGAGCCTATCCGTATAGCGTAGTGACACATAACTTCCCTAACTCATGGAGTTGGATAAGGAAAATCATCATGTCAACTCAATCACTGTGGATATATCTAGGAGCATCCCATCCATTCTATTCATCATGAACAACATGCGACCATGGCTCCATAAGAAGATACAGTGGAAGTGGTTCCTACAACAACTATCCAGATTGGGGCATCCAGTAGGAGAGTCCACCAGGGGTATCAAAACAGTGTAGCTACAGAGTAGGGTTATATCCATACTATTAAAAATCTATATGAGGATCTCCATTTTATCATAATAGTGGCCCAAAATTAATCCCAAAGCATTAATAGTAAAGATCCTCCGACAGCATCACAACTATACATGATGATTGTTGAATCCTATGGAGCCCCCCAGCCTATAGGGATGGGGGTATTGTTATAATATTTCACCCATGGTTCATATTCAACATGGGAACTACCCCATCAAATGGTATAATGGGCACCAACCCCTCAAATGGTATCATAAGAACCGACCCCTCAAATGGTATCATGGGAACCAAACCCTCAAATATTATTATGGGAACCGACTCCTTAAATGGTATATAGGGAAGAAAACCACCAAAAGAGATACTATAATAAAGAGGAACACCAACCTTTTTGCATATTAGTCAAAATGATATCAGTCAGATATGATGACTCTTCATCAAATCCGGATGAGCAGACTCTTGAGGAGTACCATCATACATTCCTACAGTCATCTGAGCCACAACATTTTGGACTACCTTATTCCTCTAGAATAAGAAGATAAAGGCTTATCCATATCATCTAGACATCAACATAATATAAAAAATACAATTTCTTCATTTCATATGGTAATAAATATAGAGCATATGGATAGTGGAAATAATGGATTTAGTCTATTTGGTCCATGTTAGAACTCCAATCATCATCCACACACCCTACCAATGACAGATAAGAGGGTGTTTTCATGTATCATTACAGACAAACCCTTCATGTTGAAATTGAAATTTCTATAGAAGAACAAGTCACTTAGATCCAATAGGACAATAGGAATATCTAGGAAATAATTGTGGGAATAATCTTGAGATCTTTATATTTGGATGATGTACTAGTACCAGCCTACGAATGACCATCATGTAGTGAAGTATCCCAACCCATAGGGCTAAGAGAATTTTCATATTTTTATCCCATTATAGGGTAAAATAAAAACATTTTTCCACCTCACACCAACCCACAAGGATGGAATCATTTCAATATATTCCACCTCCTCATTGAGGATACTCTGGAAACCATATGACAATATATGTCACCACAAAACATCTTAAAGAGATGAGATATTTTAATTAGTTGGAGGAATCTATATCATAAAAGACCCCAAATAATTCATCACTTAACCCCATACCAATAATGGCTAGGTATCTATACCCAAAACTAAAAGCTCAACCATGTTCCTATATTAATGGATACATAGATAACGTGTGAGGGAAGAAACACACTTTCCTTTTTTCTGAAGAAAGATAGATTAAATTAAATTCCTTCCAATCAAGACATGTGCCCAGTTATTTCAAAAATCCCAGGGAGAAGGGTTTCGTATATCCCTTGATGATGAGAATGTTGAGTAAGGCAGGGATGGTAGGCCATGATAATCATTTCGTGTACCATCGAGGTCCCCGACATTCAATAAGAGGATTATTTTAATTTAAATACTTGCTTCAATTGTATATGGACTTGGTGATATTGGAACCAAAAACACCTAAATCCCTAATCTATTCATACATGCACTCTGAAATGGGTGCACCGATTGTGCAGTATAGCTGAGCCACCAACCTCTAAGGGATAAATTACCATTTTTTTAATCTTATATTGGAGAAAAACTATTCCTTGAAAACAAAGCATGTATCTAAGTATTTTAACTACACCATGGGAAATTCATTGATGGAACACCCAAAAATTTGGAATCTAAATGAGTCAGGGTTGAAAAATAATGAAAACTGTTCACACTAACATAAATGTCTTCAATACACTATAGAGAGCTTCTTTGTCTTTAAAGATTGGTTGGAGATATAGGTAAGCACATGCTTGATAGAGTTGAATGATACTGAAACTCAAGAAACACGCATAAGTGTTATCCACGCTCTTTCAGAATATCCATTCTCTTAATAGGTTATGGAAGCCATCCTTATCGCATGATGTTATACTACTTGGCCACCATCCTTACCACATGCCATTAAACAAGTAAGCAATTTTCCTTACTGCATGATGTTTAAATGCATGGTTGAAGTCCTTACCGTATGAAATTAAATTTCATAGTAGATTTACATACCATAAGATGATAAAATAAATGATCTTATTTCTTATCACATGACGTTAAAATGCATAGGTCACATCCTTAACACAAGACCTTAAACTGTACGAACGATCCTTTCCATGTGACATTAAACTGAACAGGTTTTCATGAACTAGATATGGCTTGATTTTCATCCTAATGAGATATATAGGGATGCCTAGATCCTATATCTTGGACCATACACCTATATTCACATCCTTATCACATGACATTAAACTATACAGATTATTTCTTTTACTCATGAAATTAAATTGCAAGAGATTTCAAAATCTATGTACAACTTGATTATCATCCAAATGAGATATGTAGGGAAGCCTAGATCCTATAACCTAAACCATCCACCTATTTTCAATGTCCTTACCATATGATTATAAAGACCACATAACACCTC
This sequence comes from Viscum album, assembly GCA_963277665.1. Lineage (NCBI taxonomy): Eukaryota > Viridiplantae > Streptophyta > Magnoliopsida > Santalales > Viscaceae > Viscum > Viscum album. The sequence goes on from OY728148.1 coordinate 604,008,191, forward strand.
CCAATCTTAGGTAAATAAATTTCAAGACATTTCAGTATCTGGGAGACACCATAAACATCAGGTTGAAATTGAAAAAACCAAAAGCATCACTGATACAGTACAATATCGAACACATATTATATCAAAAAATAAAAAATACCCCTTAGATGACTACACAAAGAACTATACAATAGTTAATGTCCATAAACACTAAGATTTTTATGTAAAGAACACCTTTTCTATAGTAAAGAGTTGTATACAAGAGAGGGCATGCTCATACCCCTGCTAGTTCCAAAGAGGCTGACTATCATATACAGGAAGCTAGAATGGAGTAGGCTCATACCCTAAATCTATGTATGAACTCCATTAGAGTATTTCTATAGCACAAGGAGGAAAAGGGTGATCATACATCCCAACATCATTCAAAGGAATTAGCCAACAAATCCTATATATTGATAGTATACAGGGGTATATTCTTACACTCACCCTATTAAAGTGACAGTGCTTTTTGAAAATAATAGAGGAGCTCTTACAATATATTATAGTTAATATAAAAGGTTAGGTGCATATCCATATCCATATAGCTAGGGAATATCTACACTCAGATAATTATGATCTAGTGGTTTCTTAGAGAAAGTTCATATTATTGATCCCACCCAAGAGGATTATTGAAATATCCCAATAGATGGAGATATGTCGGACCATGATTATATACACATCACAACTAGGGAACACCATGTGGGAGTAGAACATGCTAGGGGATTGGATCATATTCATATATGAGAAGCTGATTGACATATTCCAATAGCTTCTCTGTAGTAGTCTCTTATTCTCGTAACTTTTACGATTATCAATACATTATGGTATCCAACATAGAGTAGGATTATACCCCGACTCAACCCAAAAAGGTATGATGACATATTCTAGACACAAAGTAGAGTATGCATCGTACCCATAACCTTTTCCATTCCATGTGTCCTTGAGTTTGTTTGAGACACATTCTCAGCACCCCAATGGTCTGTAAACTCTTAAAAAAAGTAAAAGGTGGTCATTACTGTGATTGTACTCATTATGGTAGTGTAGAGATGGATATTTGAAAATATACTCATGATATCCACTGTGTTCAACCTCCTAATAGAAATATATCCCACAAATAAGGAAATCCTCCTTTTTGACATACCCTTCGAATGGAGGGGTGATACAAAATACCAAGAACCTACATATATAATGATTCACACAATAATGAGGATAACCATTTATAGTGAACCAATCAACCATCAGTATAACTTTACCATGATCAGATGGTGATCCAAATAGGAAAAATCTGTGTTCCCACCAGGTAAAGTCATATAGCTCTATTTAAGGAGTTGACATGGGGATACAAGGAGTGTTAGCTAGAAGAAACCTCCGAAACATGCCCAATTCCATTGCCAATTCCAATTATGAGATCCCAATAAGGTTGAAAAGGGGGTTCGAGAATATATCATGATCATAATATATTAAACTATATAGATTAGTTTTAACCACATGACATTAAACTCTATATAGTTATTCCTCATATCAAGACATTATTGTGCACAATATATTTTGTCCTGAACACATGCCGTTAAACTGTATTGAGATGGACCTTATCATACAACAATAAACTGCATGGAAAATAAACTTACCTAATGATGTAAAGATAAAAGGATCCATAATATTCATCTACTTTCATATCAAGTTATGCATGTCCTTACAACATGATGCTAAAATGCAAGACACATGTCCATACCATATGATTCTATACTACACGACACATGTCCCTTCCGCATGAAATTAAATTTTAATGTTTTTTAGAACTATATATGAATTTATTCTCATTTGAATGGGAGACATTGGGAAACCTTGATCCTATATCTTGGTCCACCCACAACATAATTCAAAATTCCTCAGTCTTGCTTTTAAATAACTATGCATGGTTAGAGGATCCATGGACATTCCTTTATTGTCAAACTTTGCATAGCTTATAAGAGATTACGAATTCTGGAAATGGATTACCAAATATAAAAATAATAACAACATTCAACAGGCTCATCGTGGTCCTAAATGAAAGACCCTAAAAGGCATACCATGTTTCCTCATCACATGACATTGAACCATAATGATAACGTCCCTTGAATGACATAAATCTACACAATCCCATAGACCTCACTTGAGAGGATCAATACAGTTGGTGTTGTCCTTCCTCCATACCTCAATCCCTAAGAACTATGTATGTCCTATTTTTTAGTTTTATGAGGTACATAGAGAATCCCATGCTTCCAACATTGGGTCCTGCCATAACATCTCAACTATAATTTCATATCTGTCCATATTCATTCTTTCCGCCTGATGTTAAACTACACGGTTCCTCAGGAACAAAATTTTTGGTGATTCCTATCATCATTGTATATGGTGATGCTTGTATATCCAATATTGGGCCTAGATACATCAATTAATGGAAAACGTTACCTCCTTTTCATATAGGTTAGACCTATGTAGAGTTTTTTGCATCAATGAATGAAATAAAACTTGTTTCTTTTCCTCACATGATATGTTGCAATGCCCAGATCTCAAAATTCATGTCTAGTCACAACTAGAAAATATTAATATCCCCCTCTCTATGTACGGGGTAGACCATTACTTGTATATTTCATAAGAACTACATGTGGATTTAAAACTCTCACTATACGATACATAGAGACACCCAGATTTCTATCAATGATCCCAACCACAACATTAGAATTTCACATTGGGGAGCCCATGTACTCAATACATCATGTTAAACTATGTGGAAGTATGTACTTACTACATGATGTTAAAATTCATAGATTCCATCACCTATTTTCATTCATTATCAATGGACAACAAAAGTATTAACCCGATATACTAGAGTGTCAGCTGCTTCTTCCATATTTTAAAGCTCCTCAATTCACGCACCACTCTTTATTTCTTGAGTTCCTTGGGTTGACTCATTCCATTCATAACACTAGGAAAAGAAGATATATCTCCCTTAATATCCTTTTTTAATGTATATGGTATTGTACCCACCTACTAGAGACATATTGGCCCAATATAATGGCATTTCTAATCCTTGTGAGAAAGAAATCAACATGGAAGAACCCATCACCTCAGTCTATTTTGGTTCATCCCTTGTATGATTGTACCATTACATTACTAATGACCCGATAACCTCAATCCATGATTTAAAACACCTTAATCTCCTAATTATAAGGATGTTGGAGTACTCTTGGCACCGAGTATCCTAAATAGGATCTTGCGTAACATCCCAAATATTAGGTTCAGGTGTGTCATGAACATAAACTATGCACACTTTGAAAGAAGTTATATGACCTTAATCTCTAGCCTATAATGGTCCAAATCACAAGACCATAAACTACTAGTGAATGTGACACAATAATTTTCAAGATAGAAACCCACATAGGGTGGCCTGAGAAAATGTCTAGTCTTTACTTGCTAAAATCTTCATCTATAGTGTTTAGGAAAAAATTAGGGAATAAATACAAAAATGAGGCCTAAAAAATATAAGGACTAATTTATAACTTTAATAAAATATAAAATAGGCTCATTGGATCTGATGTTTAGCAGAAAGTAATATTAATGACTTTTGACATCTCCTCTCCCTGAGAATATGTTCTCTTGGTAGAGACAGAACTTTTAGGGTGCTTGAGACCTTCTTGATTCTTACATTTTCCATAAATAACACTTTATGATTTAATGTGTTTTAGGTCAATGAAAACCTTTCATATCCATTTAAAAGGAATATAGAAACCTCTAATTGGACATGTTACTAATGCAGAAGGAATTAGGCAAACCAACTATAGATATCTTGGCCCAGTATGAGGGGATTTCTGATCCCTATGAGCAAGAAATCACCATGGTAGAATGACGCATGCCAGTCATAGGGAATGGAAACAATTTTTTTTAAATACCTAAGTGATGTCTAGTGATTAAACCTAGGAAGTCTCATGAAGAGGAGTGTACACAAAAAAGTTTGTCACTTTCAATATAGGGTAAAAAATGGGGTGTCTTTAGAATAAATCAATAATATAATGATTAAAAAGAAAATGTAAATTCTAATGATTGAGAAAATATGATATTAAAAGGTTTATTAGGTCATGGTCAGTTTCCAAATTATACTGTTATCCTCGTTCAATTTAATTTAAACCTCTTCTTCTTAGTTTATTGAAGTGAGTTTCCAAAATCGTTTCATCTAACTTCGTTGGTGAAAATATGATGGTGAGAGAAAATGTTATTGTGATCTCAGTTGGTTCAACTCTCCTTCCATGTGAAAAATAGTTTTATTGAATATCCTCAATTAACATTGGTAATACCTAATCATGTCTTGTTTATCCAAAACAATCAAGAACATTCACTACCCCTTTTACACATACTGACGATCGTCGTGTACTTCACCACTAATCCTTTGTCTATTCGATCGTATATAAACAAGAAATTACTAGAGGGAGATAATAATTATTTAACAAAGGAAAAAATCAATAATGGAATTAAAATTAAAGAATGATTACACTTGATAATAAAATCTGCTATTTGAAATTGAAAACATCTTCGAAAAAGAATGAATTTCCATTCAATTATGTCCAAGAACTCAAGCATCATGAAATAGAGAACCAAACCTTCCCCAATCACTCAAAATGTTTACCCAACCATTGTAAGGGTAGTATAGATGAATGGGATGAATAAGGCATTAAAAATCTATGGAAATGAAAATAAATAAAATAATGAAATTTGAAATTTTCTCCTCCTTGGTGTACTAGAAGGAATGAGATAGAATGAGAAGATTTGAGAGGGAGGAGCTCCCCTCCTTTTATTTATAGAATCTATCCCCCAAAGGTGGATGTGATTTAGCCCCATTAAATGAGATCTTCACGCATTTCACCATTATTAAAATTTATACCCACTTATATTTGACATCTATCATCAAAATATCAACATATTTGGACAAGTATTTGGATATTTATGGTCGTTTTACTATGGAAATTTATTCTGTATAGTCAGACTCTCCAAATCGCAATCCTCAAGATTATGTTTCATTAAACACCTCTAAAATGTCCAATTCACACATCATCTCCATCCTAAAAAAAGTTCCAAAATGTCATTCATGTGAACCCACCATCTTTCACAGCAATTTGGCCCACCATGAATGGGTTATGGTCCCCACACAAAAAATCGACAAATGAGTTAAAAGTTTTCATGTTTCAAAGTGTGAGCTCCTTTTGGGATTTTATATGGCCGATTAAGCTTCTGGCCAAGAAGGATTAAATTAATACATGGCTGTGTAGAATCTGAAAAAAAGGATTTTTCAATTTGGATTAGTTTAGAAAATTTTCTTTTCAAAATACAGAAATAATTTAGAACTAGTTAAAATCTGAAATGGGCCATTTTTACTATTTAGCTCAAAATATCACCAATATCATAGAAATGTGGCCATTAGTTTTATCGTAACACTTTGTGGGTTTAAAAAAATGATATTAAAGGTAAATTTAATTGAAGATATTTTATCTATCATATAAACCAATACTCCATTCTATTTTGGGTCATCTGTAGTATGACTATCCCATTTCATTTATCTTGATCCAAGAATTTTGAACCATGATTTACAATCTCCATACCTGACTACTCAAATGGATTTGACACTCTCAACATTACGTCACCATTTATTGTACCCTTAATCAATGCTAGAATGTTATTGTCCATTTTCAGACCTTTGGTGTCCCACAATTCGTGATTTGAAACCCCGAGGTGTAGGTATTATTCATCAATCAAAATCGAATCTAACCTAGGGTGGAGAAACCCTTCTTGGATAGATAACCTTCATATCCAAATTCATTATATTAACATTTGAGTCTTCATGAATCTTTTATAGTTTTCAGGATAGAAAATATATATCTCTGCTTGGCCATGCTCTTGATGTATAAGGGATCATACCCACTAACTAGAGACATCTTGATGCAGTATAAAGAGATTTAAAATCCTGCTGATCCCTATAAACACTATCAGGGAACATCAAATCTAATATTATTCAATGAAATACATGTTATGTGTACCCCATAACATATTCACCGACTCAAACATTTTGTTTATAATCTACGTCCCCCATATTCCAACTATCCAGATGGTCCAAACTACCCTAGTATTTTTACCTCAACCATGGTACCTCCATAAATATTTCATATCCCTTGGAAAGGAAATTATATAAAACTTCTTGGGCATGAAATTGATATTGATGGTCCTTGATATACCATCAAAAGATATCCCCACCTTGAAAGAAAGGGATTCCAATCCTTATGAGCCCCAAAAACACTATGGCGTAACATAGAACCTAAGAGTTTTTTTAGTCATCCTAGGTTTGATTACCCTATATTCCATATTCATCAACGATTTGAGCTAGAAGAACAAAAACTACATCACATCATAGGTCTGATATTAAAGACCCTAAACTATAATGCATCAATAGTTTGAGCTAAAAGACCCTTAACTAAAACACATAAAAGGTCAAAGCTATAAGTCTATAAACTAAAATACATTATAGGTCCAATATTGAAGACCATAAAATATAGAACAATGATGGTCTAGATTGATAGACCTTGAAACAACCAATTTAATGATACATAATGCTTTCTAGGTTAAAATTTAGCTAAGGGAATCCTAGAAAACATTTTTGTCTCTAATAACTGGACATGCACCTTGTGTGATCCAAGAAATATTGGGAATTTATAAAACATAAGAGGCACATAAACTTGTCTTGTTGAAAACCTGTAATAAGGTAGTTAGAGAAAAATCCAAGTCAATACCCACTATGTATTTCTCCATATGACGGTCAGGAGAATTATAAGGGAAAATAAATAAATAGAAAGAAAGATTGTGGGGCCCACTATATAGCCTTAACAGAAAACAAGATATGATCGCTAAGTGCCTAAACATAGGCAGAAGTTAGAGAATAATCCATATGGGAAGGATATTGTGCCAAAATTATCCTTGTAAATCAGACAATTGCAAGGAAACTAGAGATGGTGCATCAATGAAAATTTCTTTTCATCGGGCCTTCATGAAAATTTCTTGAAGAGTAACTTGTTGTATGTTATGAAATCAAATCCAGGTGATTAGATCTATTTGATATTTTAGAAAGAGGATGGTGATAGGGGATGTTATGAGAAATGTCCATGCCCAAATATGGAACTATAATAGGGATTTCATCACAAAATAATAATAGTCCCCTTTCTATATATGATTTAGATCTATGTGAGGACATTCACCACAGAATTATTTATCCATAAACCTATGTTCCATGTGCACGAGTTAAACCTTCATAGTGGTATACTTGATAACTATTTTCAACTTGATTGACATCCTAATCGGATAAGTTACAACATCCAAGTACCTCACATTAGATCCAACCACATGTTTAATTACACTCAATACCTATTCCCTTATTTAATTCATGCATATTCCAATTTTAGGTTATCCATTCCCTAAAACGAAGCCACTTATTATCTTAGATTTATCCAAGCACTCATGGTCAGAAGACTCATATGGATAGAATCTCAAAATTCCTCCATAACAATCTCGGTATAGATCCTCTCAAGTAGTTTAATATATAATCCCACCAGATGACTATATATGAAAACAAGTGATTTAAATTTTTCATAGAATCAGATTATTTTCATGAAAAATTGATCGAATTATGGGGGGGGGGATTTTTTGGAACCCATAATTATGCAGCCTTCACTTTTCCATTGAAGATTTTATAAGTCAATGGATTATATAAAAATACATATATAGGTTGCATATATTCCTTATGGAATGGGATTAGATATAGAGTATATACACTTTGGACCCTTTCATTTTTTAATGAATTTTATTACCACCTTTTTTTCAAAAAAAATAATCATCCACTTTCTAGCCTAGCCAACGGTGAACCGTAGGCACCTATTGGACCAAGGAAATCCATTCCTAATGGGAACCATTTTGGGTCTGCCAATGAATAGGATGAGGGATCATATCCTCTTAGTTTCTAGGGAGGCCCCGTGTATAGTTCTTTGAATTCACAATGAAAAATATAGGCCTTGCAAGGACACAATCCTACAGGGCTGATGCCCGAGTGGAAGTGATCCAGGTGGTAGGGGTGCCGACAACATTTCCATCTCGTTGAATTAGAAGTAACTAACTGGATTATATAACATAGGGAGGGGATGAAAAGTTTTTGATGTGGGATGTGATTTTTGGAGATTCTATTCACACGACTGAGTCCTGGTTTCCCGATCATTCACTTAGCTGATCTTTGTCGCCCGTTTCAATCCTGCCTATCGCATGTTCAAATCAAATTGTCTTGCAGATAAGAAACTACACCATATTTCATCCATAATAGTCTTGTACCACTATATTGAACCTTATTCTTGTGTACAAACCTATAATGACCTCTTTTTCAATATGGAAAGAGGCCAACCACATGATCTCTAGAGGATCACCACAGACGCCTCCTTTATCTTCACTAATATCCAAGTGATCTAGAAAAAACCAACATGAGCCACCGCAAGATCCAATATTGAACACCAGTGGAATGCCTTGGGATCTCTCAAAATTAATAAAAATTGTCATATGATCATCCTTTGATCATGAATTCGATGTAGAGATAGTATCTAGAGTCATCAAGATCAATTTTCCACCATGAACCCTTCCACATCCTGAATGATTTTCATCTAAATTAATTCATATTTTTTAGATTTTTTGACATCATGGAGAAAAAATGAGGGAATGAGGATTATGGGAAATCTTCCACCACCTCAGAAGGTGTATTCCAAATCCTCCCCGTGGAATGTGGCATGAAACTTGGGATGAACTCAACATATAAATACTTTACTCTTGTTAATAAAAGTAAACACACAAGAAGAATAAAAGATCACTTTGGAATGAAAGTAAAGTAGAGGAACAGGGTGTTCCAACCAACACCCACTAGGGAACATCTTTAGTTGTTAAAAAAATTCCACTGCATTTTCTATTGAATAATAGGGGATCACATGAAAAAATGATCATCATGTGATATCTGTTTTATAGAGGGTCTTGGTGAAATCGTGTGACCCCCCAATTTTGTTCTTTTGTTTAGAGACTTTGTCAAAAAGGGTCTTCATCTATATGGTTGATCCTAGTGTACACCATCTTCACTTAACTGAAATACATTCTGAATTTCATCGACATGCATCAAGTGATCACATGAGTGATGGAATCTCATGGGATGCATTAATATAGTCCCTGGAATTCACAAAGCACCCATACTAGTGCTCATGCGTGTTCTCCGGTGCATATAAAAACCCTTGATCAAAAAAATACCTTGAGAATATATTTTACGTTCCATAATTGCATGAAAACTTGGTCATAACCATATCGTCCTACAAACATCCATGTAGGTCCTTACCATGATGGCTGATACCATTAGAAGTCCCTTTATGGAAGATATGTGAACCACATAAACAAAGGAAATTACTGAGCGTGAATCACCCTCTTGCACTTGTGATTATGTGAGATGTTACACCAAGATTTTGAATAAATTAAACATGGACCTTAGCATTGATCCTCTGCACATGCAGTGCCTCCAGAAAACCCTAATCTCATGATCATGTCAGTCCTTAGTCTTGCAGTACAAGGATTCCATGTGTCGTGATATCTGCATGCAGCCTTATGAGTGATCTCCTCGACATACATCATCCCTGTTAACACCCCCTTCATGATAATTAAATAGTGAGGACATGTGAAAAATATATAATACGTCCTTTTCATGAAGTGTACACCCTCTACAGTATATACAACCTCAATAAATAGACCGACTCATGATCAAAAAACCATTCTCAAGACCCCTTCAGGGGCATGAGAATCATATGAATGATGAAGCTTGATGTGACTCCTTCATGAAGACATTAAAAAATCTATATATGTCTTCAAAAAACTAGATATTTCATCAGAATAACATTCATTGTCCATGAATTCCTCTGTATAAGAGAATAATTTCTCATATAGACTTAGGGAATGATCCCTTTGTACATGAAGTTTTGGTACTTAAACCAATTTAAGACGTTGAACACATCTATGATACCCTGCTACATTAATAGTTTAAGGACACTCAATCAAAAGACCCTTCTCTGGTCTCATGATGAACTTAGGTGTCCTTGGACATGTCATCCTGGTCACAAGAAAAAACATGGAAAACATAAACTTATCTCACGATAAATGGTTGTTGGGTCACTATAGTCACATGAAATTTTGAAGACAAGTGAGTGGATCCGGAGATAGTTCCCTTGGAATGCATGTATTGTCACACGACATGCCTAGGAATGATTCATGGTGATCATACGAAGAACCTTGTAGTTTCCCACATAGGCCATGCAATGATATCATAGTCAATTTATTCTGATCATGCAAAAGAGTCCTTGACATGCTATGATGATCAAAGGATTTTCCATTGGCATGCTAGAATAGTCGTGTGATATCTCAAAGAAAAGGAAATTTGATTAGTAAAAAATCCCTTGACATGTTGTAATTATCATTAGAAAGAATTTGGACAAGTCAATTTGATCTCATGATAGTTTATTCACAAGTCCACATTGACATATGAATGTCTAAAGGCAAGTTTGGACGATCATGAAACAATGCATAGTCATTTCTACTTCAATCATGCCCAAGACCCCCGACATGTCTTGTTTTATTATGAGAAGCATCTCAGGAATTCCAACTTTACTCATGAAAAGGAATCTAATACAAGTCAGTTGACCATGTGAAATACCCTGGTCTTATCCCCTTCGGTCATGTGGAAGATCTTATGCATGCTGACATAGGTCATTAATGGTATTTGATCAAGTCAGTTAGAAACCTTTTGACATGTTTTCCAAAAAAAATATTAAAACCCCAAATATGTCTGGTAGATAATCAAGACATGCCTAGAAAGCATCCATTACATGTTTTACAGGTTCATTTGAGATTCCCACTGCTTCTGGAGGGTCTATTTAGACTCATGAAATGTAGACCTCCGCTTGGAACTATTGTCCCTAAAACCCTTCTATAAGGGAGTTTCCTTGATGATCTAGGTTTAAACACTTCTTCAACCCTAAAATTGTGATTATCTTTTAAAAACCGTTCATATTAATCACCACTACTCTTTATTTGTTAGAAGATAAAGAATAAGTGTGTCAGACGGCTGTGGAAGTGTGTAAGGCTCCATCCAAGGGCAACCTCAGTGGGTAATCCCGGATCAAATAATAGCCTTAGAAAATAAGACCAGATCAACTAGAAACCATAATGTGTAATACAAAATCACTGAATTAATATAATATGTCCCCATTAATGGAACACACTAATGTGTAATCTGAAATCACCAATATAGTATAATATGCCCCTAATAATATGGTATCCTAGTGCGTAATCCCCAATCAAAGAGAATAAATCCTGGTATAAGCCTATAACATTCCTAAAACATTAGAGATAAGAAAATTTCTTTTACTGTGATCATCTTCCTTATCCCATAAGTGGGTTAAATGATAAGTGAAGTATGAGAAATCTGATTCCTTCTATAATTAGGATACGTAGGACGCCTACCAAAAGAATGAGCTCCAACTAGAATCCCTATTGGTGTAAGTACCTTCCAATCCCAATTATATCTGACTTATCATATTAAATTCTCACATATGTCTTTCATACTTACTCATTCATCAGTGGATGAGAATAGGAAACATGCATGAACATCATTTCAAGTATAAGACCTTATCATACCCTCGAGTACCTTAAAACCCATCAGCACGTAGGGGACGAAATGAACTATGAAAAATATGATTCCTGAGGTAACCAGGATACATAAAAATCCTTCCTAAGGACTAAAATTCATACCATATCATCCATGAGATAGGGAATCATACCCTCAAAAGGGAAACTTAAATGTATAATCCCTTTACGGATATGCTCACATGCAATGTGTCTGATCTTGCACTATCTCTTGTTTCTCACACCGAGCATGGCCCATTCAGAAATAAAGACTAGTGCTCATTGCACCAATATCATGATGATATTTTCCCTAGTGGGGAATCACCATTAAATGGTAAGTCTGATTTCACGTCATCTCCGCTAAAAGGGCCAAACTCTTGAAGAAGAAATCAAGGGTCGCCTTATATGCATAAGTCCCACCATTGGAATATATTCTCATATCTATCATGACATAGAAAATTTTTTAAGAAATATGTAGACTCTGACTCCTATCTCAAACAGGATACGTAGGATGCCTCACCGAGGTCCAAGCCTAATATTCATGTCCTTACAACATGATGTTAAACTATATGGATGGGTCTAGCCATATGACCTTGAATCTTTTTCATATAAAATATGTGGGTTTTGATTTCTGTTTTGTTTTCACAAAATATGTAGGACGCCTCATAACGTTTCAATCCAACGTCTAAGACACCAACCTCCTTCATGGATCGAAATAAACTCCGAAGTGCCCAAATATGGAAATAACCCAAAGCATCATAAACAAATAAGAGATCAATAGAGAAAAATTGATATGCACACACTTGATCCTATTAATACATGTTCATAATAAAGTCATTGACATGGGGGTAAACTGTTTGGTATTAGGGTATAGGAAGGATTCCATAAACCTATCAGAAATCTATAGTAGAGTCATAAAGTATACAATAATTCCCACCTAAAGTGTACGATGAGCCTGACCTCCCATACTCTCGACCAATGTGAGTTCCTAAGAGTTGTTGGGTCTAAAACCCAAAAGGATCATCTACCTTTAGAAAGCAGGTCTGCAAAAAGTTATGGATTTGGAAACCGTTGGGAGTTTCCTGGGAAGATGTAACAAATGGGAATGTAGAGGCAAATAAGTGGGAATGGTATAAAACACCACTTATAATAAATTATACCATCGAGCTTCGAAAACCCATTCCCCTTTCCCGAATCCCATGGAAACATGTACCCTTATTTAAATTCCAATGTATGAAATACCACACTATGATTAATTAAATCCATTCTATTCCCACTATTTATTGGTATTCATCATTCATTCTCATACCTCTCCCATATAATTATCATGCTAATAAGAGCCTCAACCATCCATTTAGAATATTTCAATTCCACAAATAATTCCAAATTAGAATAATTAGACACTTACATAACTATAATTTATATAATTTCTAATTCTAATGGATTCCTAGGACTTCTAGATTCATTTCAGTTACACGCCTATCACATTAGGAGTCTTAATGTCTTTAGGCTATCCCCACACCCTTTTTTATAATATTTCCATGAAAGGCCTAAACTAGTCTATTTTTCAAGGATTAACCAATTGGAAGGACACAAAATAGAACAAAAGGCCTATACCATAAATATTATGACTCATCATATGATAAAAGGAAACTTTATGGTAATTTAAACCCATTTAGACATCATACACCCATGGAAGAAGTGCCAACAGGAATCTGTAAAATACTAACTCAAATGAGGCATACTGAAGTCACAACTTCACTTATTAACCTAAACTAATCACATCATTATAGACACAAGGTTCCCCTTCATACTTTTCAAAAACAATCCTGATGGACATTCATTAAATTCACGTGAGGAAACTCCAATAGTTTAGTAATAAAGGGTCATATAGCCTCCCAAATTATATTAACATCCTCATACATTATCTCTATAAACATCCATTCTTAAACCAAGAACCAACATGATAATGATATCTTACCTCAATGAAAAATTTCTCAATAATTAATTATAATAATTTATAATTAATTATGTAATAAATTTTGATGATTCCTAATTTCCAAAATCTTACCGAGTGACCTCCCATAGAAATACCTCAATGAAACAAATCTCAACATCCTTTATAATTCTTATAGAACTACAATGAATGAAATAATATAGATATGAAATCTGATCGACCACCAATTACAATATAATTTTATATAAAACCTTTAATGATACTCTAGTCAACACACCACTAACAAAATGATGATTAACTAGTGTTATCTTGGCTCATTATATCCCCTAAATTAATTGTAATATGAAAACCTATCATATTGGTATGATTCAATAAATCTACAATGAAATCAGTTTTAAAATCTATGAATTTTCTATATTAAATTAGAGAATTATGAAGATTAATAAGACAAGAGGATGTCATGAAGGATTACCTAGTTCTAGCTTGATAAACTGACCTCTGATCAACCTTAAACCAAATGGGAGATAAGGGGCCCTAATGGTGATAAATCAAAGAGTGAGTGGTTGGTAAAATGTTTTTACTTATAAAGAAGGAAGGGGTAAACAAGAAAAATATTAGTTTACACCTTATTAATAAACATGAAAAGAGGAATGTTACGGTGAGACCTTAATTATCACGGTGCAATTCACCAACATATGATCAATTTACGACATGAACCAAGGGTTCAGGGGGTAACAACACACCAGTAGATTTTACTATGTGGGTTGACCAAGTGAATCATGGAACAAAAAATATATGGGTATCTAGATACCCCTACCTCCTAAATACTATTTATGAAAAAAACCCTTGGGTTATGGCATGATGCTTCTCTCACTAGATTCCTTGATAATGTAAATTCTTGGTCATGAGGATAACATACTACTACATGAAAAATTTAATCTACATAGAGGGATTTGATTATGATCCTATTCATCAAAAGTGAAACCCTATATCTACATAAAGAATTTAATTTCATGTACAAAACTCCATACTACAATACCCCTGATTATGGTGTGATTTATCTCATGCAACAAATTTCTATATAAGGGACACCATAATTTTGCTATGATGCTCACCCAATTACCAAAAACACCTCTAAGATCTCTAAAAACATAAAAACCCTCCTAGGAATTTTTCAATCCTCCAATTTATAATCAAATTTGAGTGATAAAAAAACTCACTTTGGAGTGAATAAATTACATTTCATCTAAATTTCACACCCTGTATTGATCCAAATTGTTATAGGAAACATTATTTATTTTTCCAATTCAATTTTATTCTTTTAATACACACTATATTGTCTCCAACACTTCACTGGTTGTGTATTTTATCTCCCATTTATAATTTTATACATGGGGAGTTAATTAAAATCATTAAAAATTCATTATAATTTTATTGTTGTACCACGATATAATAATATCATAAACCTTAATTATCATCTTTCTAGGACATAACATAATCAATTGGACGAACCATGTGTAAATATAAATGAGACATATTATATTGATGCAATATTTTTATAAATTTTAAAAAAAACCAATTCCTTTAAAGAAATTAATAGAGTGTTTTTTTTCGCATATATGTAATGTAAGTTATTATATGATATTTATTCCCATATCTATTTTAATAAATATTACTAAATGAGATAAATCTGAAATCTCTTCTATCATTTCAAAAAATAAGGTATTTCCATTGGTGTAATATATATGTGTAGATAAAATACATAATATATCATACTAATTACTAAATCTAATTACTTTTATGTAGTTTTTTATAATTTTTAAAGCACATCATTTTGTGTTTTTTAATAAAATTATAGTGGGGTTTTGTATAAATATTAATGGATAATTTTAATTTATACTCATGGATCAGGATAATAGTAAAAGATAAAAATATATAGTATACTATTATTATTATTTAATAGAAACACTATATTGTTATATCTTCAAGAGCTTCCTCTATTTAATAGAGGGATATGTATATATGATAGGGCCTCTTATAACTCATTCTAATCACATTTCCTTTGAAACAAACTATGGTTATAGCTTTATCATCACCAAATTTTTCCATTGTCACAGAAAACCATAGCACACCATGGTGTTAATAATGATCATATGGATTTGATCTATGATTATATTAGCTGATGTTATTTTCTATGATATTTTTTATGTATGATGTAGGCTAATGAATATCATTATAATTATATATTAAAGGGTATAAAATTTTATATCCCAAGCTGAAATAAAAGAAATGTGTGTTTTAAAATCAGGGCATTGTATAATTGTTAGGGATATGATAATATCACTAGGTATGATATAATGTAATTAATTAGTTTTCTATATATCATAGAATCAAATATGTGATACCATTTTATGTGATTAGAATATTGAATAACGAATGAATAAAACTGATGAAAAATTGTAAAAAATATATCATAGGAAGTGATATGTGATATCACGTAATATGATATATGAGCTTTGAGATGTGATATTTTATCAAAAAAGGATTTTTTAATGTTTAATCCTATATCATAATAAGATATATGTGATATCTTTGGTTGTGATATATGTTTAAAATATTTCATTAGAAAAATGAATTATAATTCATAAAGAATATATAAAATATATATTTATAGTGATATAAAATTATTATATTTAATATAGAAATAATTTAAAAAAATATATATTATGAATGGGTCAAAATTCCTCTGAGTAAATATTTATGAGAAAGTTTATAAAAGTAATATGAATCTTCAATATTATTTCAATTAAAAAATCATTTTATAGAAAGGATCGATATGGACCACATTGTGTATGTATGAATTTGGAATAATCTAAAAATAGAAGATAATATCTATGTTATTAGGGTATTTTTAAGTGGAATAAAATTAAAATATGTAAATATTAGATAATTTTATCTTTTTATACAATAAAAATGATGGGTTTGTATATATTAAGATAAGGGATATTCATAGTTCATATATATCATTAATTATATTTCTAAATAAATATTGACGATTCATATTCACTGTGTAATTTTTATATATAATTTTTTCATATTCATGTTCTAAATCAATTTGAAATATCAAAATTTATTTTATATCTATGAAGGATGGATATATTTTTATGTTTTTGAATTATAAATTGTTAATTTTGTGTATGAAATGTTCAAATAGTATGTGATTAAATTACGATGTTTTTGTATGTCTCATGTTTGACTTTTTATACATTTTCATTTTTTATTTATTCATCATCATTGAATAATATTAATATGTAATGTATTGTTATATGTGAATATTAGTACAACAGTTTAAATTTATTTTATATATTTTTATACCTTGAATTCAAGGTGTTTCAAGATCGGTATTATATTGGATATAATTTAATTTAGGATATTTCTGCAGTTTATTTTATATAATTCCAATTTATGTTTTTTATAATAATTATTAAAATTAAGAATTAAAAACATTTTGGATATTTAAATCCTAATTTAATATTGATATATGGATAATAGATCATTTCATTAGACTTTTCATAGGTCTTGTGGGATAAAATCTATTTAGATAATATAGAGTCCACTACCTGTCCAACCATGTGTGCTATTGAGTTGGATTTTAGTTTCTTAATATTTTAATTGTTACATGAATATATTTTTAATAATTATTTGTATGTGGTGTATATGGATACTCATTAAATATTATGATTAATTTTTTACTTCATATCAATAGAAAGAATCATTAGTTTCATAAGGGAAATTCATTTATATGATTTGACATGTTAATATATTTGAAAATTAGGAAAAGTATGAAAAAATCATTTGAAATAAGAATTAATATAAGGAATACGTGAGAAAATATTAACATGTGAAAAAAAGAAGTTACATAGTAATATATTTAAAATCCCTAAAAATGAAATGCGATACAAATCATGAAAAACTCATTTCAAAACAGCTGTCATCTATCATGGGTAAATAATGCCAAAGATAAGTGCTCAAAATTTAATTTTTTATTCTTGTATGATAAAATATGGATTTCTTAAGAGGAAAAATAAATCCATATTAAAGGTCAAAATAAAATATAAATTTATACATTATTTTATACTTTGATTAGACACCATAAAATTTAGGTAGTAGTATAAAATGTGTTATAATGATTGTGTTGATTAATTTTGGAATATTTTTGTATAAAAATCATTTTAATAGTTTTATAGGATAAATTGAAATAACGATCTATCAAGACAACTAAACAATGATAAGAATACTAAATTTTAATCATTTCATATTGAACATTGTATCATAAACTAAAAATTTATTTGATCTAATGGTTTATAATTTTAGTAGGAGTATAGTAATAGAAAAATTTATATAATAATTTAAAGGAATTATACACAATTGAAAGATGTTTATATTACAATATATTTTTTAAACACTTCATACCACCACCGAATAGTATTTCATTCTTTGTTTCATATTATCAAAGTAATTTTTTCTTTATGTATTCGATTAGAAAATTCCACATATGGGTAAAGATATCCACACCCTCTTCAAATACATGGTTTTATAATATTTACAACCAATATTTGAGTGGTTTACACTATCATCCATTAGTTCCTAGAATGTTTATCATCACACCAACATGGTATTGGATCTAATACCACTCTAGAATACCTAGACAACCATCATATTACATTGTTCACTTCTTAATAAAATATATTTTATTCTTATTGATATATTCCCTAGAAAATACATGATAAAATTGAAAGAATTCATTCTTATTTAATAGAAATTATTCAAACCCTTCCACTAAATAAATGGTCTAGTCCACTATTATTATGACCAAACCTTATAATAGTAGACGTGAAACTAAAAATAAATTTATAGTTTGAATCATGGGAAGTAAAATATCGTAAGACATTGGAAAATAGTTTCAAGGGGCACACAATAATCATTAGTATATCTATTGTCTTATAAAATAAAAATATTTATTAAAATGAATATTTTATTCTCGTGAGAAACAATACTTAGAGAAATTTTAATTTAAAAAATAATAAATAGTGAAATATGTTCCAAAATACCAAAACAAGACACACCATAACAAAGTATATGAAAAAATATATCCATCCTAGACACCGAAAGTCATCCAATGATGTGTTATTGAACACTGAAACACCCTTACATAAACACAACTAATATAATTCATCAATTATGATGAAGGAAGGAATCCATTTTTCTACTCCATGGAAATAGAATCTATATCAAATAAAATTTGTGTGTGCATAGGTGAGTAAAAAATTACTCAAAATGATTTTGATAAATCAACCCCATGTATTAACATCTATGATCTATTATAAACTATAAAAAAGTTATATTTGGTAAAAAATAAAACAATAATTTTAAAAACTTTTTTGTAAAATAGTTTTGTATAATTCGATGATATTATATGAAAATAACTCACACAAAAAAAAATTTAGATTAGTATTCTGAGTTCTTCAATTTATCATAAATATATATTAACTATATTAATTTATGCATTCATAAAAAATACTAGTAAATACAAAAAATACGTGTATATTATTATAGCATAATATAAATTTGATAATCATCCATTTTAGTGGTTCTTAATTAATAACCCTCTAACATCTATATTATAAATCATATAAATTTTTTATACTATTAATCATTAATAAACCATTCTATAGATTTTAAACACTTCCAATTCAATACTCAAGTCTAATAATTTATTATTTGTTTTAAATTTTTTAATTTTGATTTCAATTACAATAAAATAATCATATCTACAATCCAAATATAAATTATGACATAAATCATATATTTGAAGAAAAATTATTCTCAAATAAAAGTAAATTATTTTAAAATTTCCAGATATGTTTTTTCTTAAATCGCCAAATTTAATATTTATAAAAATCTAGATAAACCAACATTCCATATAATCAATTTCAAAAAATATTATTAAAAAATATTCTATAACAATTAGTTTAAAACCACATTAGTCACATGTTAAGGATCTATAATAAACCATGTATATAATATGACACATTGATCTTAATTGTGATCTTTTAAATCCAGTTGATTCTCTAGGCGATGATCAAAATTGAAACAAACTCTGAGAATAATCACAAATATTACATAATAAGACATACTTTATAAACCAGATGATAAATGATTAAATTTAAAGAGACCTAAATAATAAATGTATTTTTATAATAACCACAATGCTTTTATATCATGAACCATGCCATTTTATGGACCTTATGTGAATTTGGAGATCCTAGTACACAACCTATAATTATGGGAATAGGAGCCATGTTACATGACAATAACCCCCTGAAACTATGTATATTGTGGTTTCAAGGAAGAAGTGTTATTTATTATGTCTCAATTTATCTAATAAATATCCATATCACTATAATATCTATTTATAACCCTTATAACCCCAAACAAAATTCCCACTTCCTTCAAAAAATCTCCACTCACTCAATACATGAGAAATATCAATGGAGAGAAATATTTTTATAAAATATGGGTCATTTCCTCCATTGAAAATTCATTTATCTATTTCCACCAAAAATATCCCTTGTAAAACAACAATATTAAATATGTAAAATCTTACAATCTCTCTTTATTCCAAAATAATTATATTCTTCACCATAAAAAACCCAAAGTAAAACCACAATTAAAAATTATTATTTATTCCATAATAATATCATTAGTGTCATAATATTCCAAAATCACCTAATTCATTATAACTAACCATAATAAATTACCCATAATAAAGTATTAATTTCATAGTCCTTTTTCTTGATGAGATCATGTAGGATATGTAAACAAAACTATCATGAGTTTTTTTAGGAAAAATCTCTAGGGGAATAATATATTAAAAATAAATAATAAAAAGGGAAACATATCACTTGACATCTAGAATCATCAGATTCATCATTTTAGAATTTTATTTAAGGGAAAGTATTGGCTTTTCTTGGGAACTTGTAGTGGATAACCAATGAATATGATGTGTTTTTGTTGAAGAATGAATGGTTGGTTTATCCTCTACACTTCCTCTACATAATAGAGCTAGAGATCACCCTCTGAGAGGAATTGGACTTTCCCATTCCCATAAAATAATTAATCAATGGTGTAAAAAATGTTTTTTATAAATTTATATATCTATATTATTATATCGATCATAGTATTTCTACTATATCGTAGAATGGAATATTCATCTTCAAGGATTACCACAATCTCATCCATGAACATACACAATATGAGATAACAAATCGGGTAATACTATTTGGTTGAACAAAATTCCCTCAAAGATATGTTTATAGTGTTTTTTTGAATCATAAATATCTTCACAGAGACAACATTATCTTGTGCAGGAGTATTGGACTAGATTCCCTATATGAATTTTTTCTGGACCCACAAACCAAGTTGTAATATCAATTTTTTGGTTGGTAATAGGGAATGATTTGTTTGGAATATTAATGTAGTTCAGTATAATATTTTCCCTAAACCCAAATCATTTATTTAATTTATTACGACATTATTCAATGGAGAGATTTATTCATGTTTTAATGGGTGGGATTAAAATATTTATTTTGTTTCACTTTGATGGACTATATGAACAACTCAAAACAATTGTAGGAACATGGATATATGTTCATCTTTACAATTTATAAAGATAAATATGGACACAGTGACATGAAATATGGATCAAAATGTTCAAGGGTGTAATCTATTATTTTCCTTATAAGTCTTTCATAGAGACCACTTAGAAAATCGCAATAATTTTGATAGTAGTGGACTTGGGAATTAGGTTAAATGGATCCCTCTAAATTCAAGTCATAAGATAAATATTGATTATTTATACTATAATGTAAATATGTGATGTCAGAGGATAATTTTCAAAAGACGCTAATAGGATATCATTGACAATTTTATTTTTATACTGATGTATGTCTACTTAGTGTTAAAACTAAGTCATTATATATAGGTTTTTACATTTATTAAAGAAGTAGTATCCAACTGAATATGAATTAATATGAAATATCTGATGATATTATGTTCATTCACCAACTTTATAAACCTTATTGGCCTGCACAATAACATATTGACGAATGAAAACACATGGTCAACTAAGAGATATTGATGCTTTATACTTGGTATGAGAGAAAGAGAGGGGTGGATTATCTAGTGGTTAAAGGAGATTTCTACCTTGACATAAATATTTTATCTTTTCTTAGGTCCCTCATTATTGAATTTATATCTATATTACTTTGAGATTCTCTTCAATTCTTACATATTAGGCCCCTATAAATTATAATTCTATCATTGTTGGAATGAAATTTTTAAAGAATTAATTTTCAACCTTATTTTAAAATACATTAATAAACTCCATAATTAAAAACCACCAACCAATTTTCCAAATCAATTCCCTCATGATAACATTCAAAATAAAAATTCCATTTATATAAAAAGGAAATCCATTACCATTCTTCAAACATTAATAAAATATTTCACAATATACTAATAATATAATTATATGGAAAATAATATATCACCATATAAAAAATAATTCACTAGAAGAAAAATAAATTATATTCACATCTATTAAATAATCTATATAAACGTATATGTTATAATTCAATAGAACAAAAGAATAATTATATCTATAAATTCACTAGGATAGATTTCCCTGAATGCTCATCAACCGTTATAACCACAAGAGATATACTCTCTACCACACTTCATCTTAAACCTAATCCTATTTCTATAATAGTCAAACTATTGAAATTATTTATCCTCTCATGTCATTATATTATCTATTAATAATATGGGATGGAATCTTAATAAAGGTTATGTTTAGTTTCATATATATTGATTCCCATTGATGTGCATGAAATGGCTCTTGTTTTTAATTTATTAAATTTGAAATTAGAAAGATATTATGAACTAGTGGAAAATTTAAATGAAATCTAATAACCTTAATTTACACAGTGATTTCATTTTTATTTATTTTATATGGTGGTAAGTTAGCTTTTCTAAAAATTAACTAATAATATTTAAATTAAAAATAACTCCTTATTTATCCAAAAACCCAGGAAATAATAATTGATGACCAACATAATAAAATTATCAACATTAATCTTTCTAAAATATCTTCTATAATAGATTAATACAATTAATTATCTTATATAGTAGGTAAAATATTATTTTATATATTTATCCAACCATAGAAAAACATAATATTTATTTAAATTTCATTCCATAGAGAACTTTTAAAATAATCATCTAAATGAAAAGGTTTTAAATATTAAGGAAATATCACCAAATTATTGTTTTAATGTCATATCCTAGAACATCTATTGACGTAGTTTGGAGAGACACAATAACCAATAATGTTTAATGATCACTAGGGATTGTTGGGTAGAATAAAGGGACTATGTTATTAATTTGGGAAAGATAAAACCAATTTTTAAGTTAACTTGGGTTAGATGAATATTACACTAAAAAATCAAAATGAAACATCTATATATCAGACATTCTAAAAAATAAAAAAATTATATGTAGGTGGTACATGTTTTAACAATATAATGACCCAAATCACCATACATATGTATAATGATGGTACATCAATGAAATAAATTATAACAAAATATAGATGATAGAACCAAAATAAAAGAGTATGATTCATGTAGTGATATTCTAAGATAATATCTTTCCAATCTTGGACACCCACATTCTATAGCATGGTGGAGTCATAACCTACTACACTAGAATCAGGGTAGACTAAATATCACCCATGATGTTAATATAATATGATAGACCATATTTATAATTAGATATGTGAAATTTCATGAGAACTGAGATGTATATGAATGTTACGATAACGAGGACCCAGTAAGAACCCTTAAGGAACCTCCACTCCTGTATGTAAAAAATCATGTGTTTTCATGTGAATGTGTATATCACTTTTATATACATAATAATTTAATAAATAAAAATTAAACAAATTATAAATTAATATAAATTACCTAAATTAATATACATGGAATAACATTAAACTCATCCAACACAATTTTTAGAAATTGTACCAAAAGGGTTGGATAATAAATCTCCACACAACATTGAGTATTTAATGAAAATAGTATAATTATATATATATATATATCCTCATTTGGATGGGAAATATTATCATAGAAATGAATTTAATCATATATATAGATGTGTGTATTTATATATCAAACCCTACATATAATTCCACAATTCTCATAAGAAGGAATATAACAATTTATATAAATATATCCACCATCACCTTCGAGGTGAATGATCTATTAGGATAGATTGTAATCACACAAAGACAAAAAACCATATATTTTATCACATTGGAGTCCCATTTTCTCATATAATGAAATGAAATTATACCCACAAATGTACAATAAATATATTATATTGGTTATTGAACTTTAATGAACATATTTTAATAATATTCCAAGGATTATGGACCTTATAGAAAAAATATATTCTAATTATAAAAGACAAAAACCTCATAGTGGGAAACCACTCTCTCCATAGGTATAAATAATAACCATGTACCATAAAACAAGACATTAAAGTAATATAATTGTAGGAAAACCAACTCTGGATGAATAAAAACAATCACTTGAGTAAAATAAGATGATCATGCTAAATTACCATATAATCAAGAAACAATAAATGATTTTATTTTTAGAAAATTTAATTTAAAAAGGAAAAAATTAATTAACGTGATTATAAAATACAAATACTTATCTTAAAAGGAATTTACAATAGAAATGTCTTTATGATGTAAATACTCTTTTATACCCTACATTAATCTTATTACATAATCAATATATAACCACAGATCATTGTTCTTTTTCAACACAATAACTTTAAACAAAACATCCCATAAATACTTATACAATCTATAAAACCTTCCACATATCTATAATAATTTTTTAATAATTTTATTAACAAGTTTACACAATTATAGAAACACCCCCTTAATATATTTCACATGAAATAATAAAAATAAATTATTTCTGATATATTTTATATGCTAAGAGGAACTAAACATTGAATGAGAAATAGGTTTCCCGAATAATATAAAGAAGTATATGTAATAATGAGGAGAAGTTGTTTTCACCAAAATCTACCCTACTTGTATAAGAGGTTGTTTTATCCCAAATAGGGGTCAAAACCATAGGTATCGAAGAAGAAACCTTTAGACTCTCAATGATGTTAGAGGATTTGGCTATAAAGTGGGAAATTTTGGCGTTGATTGCAATTGGAACTAAAGAAAACTAATGTATCAAAGTGAATGGATTGAAATTATTTATTAGAAATATCATTATTTAATTTAAAATAATCATTGAATATGTTTCAATCTAAGGTTGTCGCTAGGGTTTTATTGGACGAATTTCTTTTAATGGTCTCAATATCTTAATTTCAACTATTTCTTTCAATGAAATGTGAAATTACCAACTCAAATTTTTTTTGAGTATTAAATATCATAATGATAATAACTTATACGCTTATAGTACCATATTAATGAGAACTCCAAGTTAGAGGATCATTTTTACCACTCAATACAAGTATCCTTAAAATTTTTGAGATCAAATGAGAAGGTACATCATTGAATGAAAATATCAATAAAAGAATTTATTAATATTTATTAAAATAAAAAATAACATCCAATACACACCCTTTATACACCCTTGTATCAACCAATAATAGTTTTAACCCACCATTGATGCAATTCTACAAAAGGAAGGGGAAAATAGGCTTACGAGAGATGAATTGAAGAAGAATAACATCGAAAAAATGATCAAGTGACTGTTGTGAGAGGAAATTCACATGTGTTGTAGTGAATAAGTTCACACATTGATTAGAAGTAATAAAAGTGATATTGAAAATACTCAAATGAGATAATAATAGGAAAAAATTTTATTAATAAATTAATGTGAAAGAAAAACTTACATGGGAAAAAATGAACGCTTGATTACAAAATGAAAGCTTAAAAATAAAATTGAAAAAAGAAACATTGGAATCCTAATAAATAGTCTAAAATATCCTTATATAGTAATGTAAGGATCCTATAGTCAGGACCCCATCAATAAATGCCTTCCCCACAAATTAGGAGAGTGAAAAAGAGGGTAATAAATCAAATGAAATTTGACATTTCAAAGTTGATGAGGAAAATCGTACAGATTCATTACCCCTTTTGACATGTGAATTTATAACAAGACATGAAAGATTATGATGGGTTTTTATAAATATATTATTCTATGTGTTCTCTAAAATATATTAAAATTTCAAGAAAATTGGGTCATCCATTCAGATGTTTTTCTATAAATAGTGGGCTGCTTTAATGGGCCATCTGATTTGGACCATAATTTATATGTCAACATCAGCTTCCTAGATCTCCTTGAATTGGATCGAGAAATAGTTGAATTAAAGTATACCAATAAATTTATATTTCAAATGATAAAATTTGACATTAATTGGTCTTGGATTGTGTGACCCACTATTTTTTGATGGGCTTTAGGTCCATTTTTCTCGGTGCATAAAATTTCTGCATTCATCCCCAAAAACATCAATCTTCACCTAGGATTCATCCATCAATAATAAAATATAAAATGATTCAATCAAAGGGAAAAATAATACCCCAAAACAAATTTGAAAAAATTAAAAAAATATTCTCCACAAACAAAATATTGGCTGGGCCAATGATTTTTTTTAAACATGAATTGCACTTATGATGAAAAATGAAGTTTAATTCCCATAATGCAATAAATATAATGTTTATAAACACTAGAAGAAATGAATATTAAGATATAATCAATAAATAATAGTATATTTCATTGGATAATTACACCCCCTACATTAGATTTTCTAGTCCTGAGTAAAATTTTTATCATAAATATGAAATTGAGTTCCCTTTTTCGAAAACATTTTAACATACATTTCTCAGAAAAAACTCTTTCAAAAAAATCCTGAATCCTTTAAAACAATTTCACAAAGGATATGTTTATAAGAATATCCCAAGACCAAGCCCATTATTTTTTAAAAGTCATCATCACATTTCATCAATTTCAATTAAGCATGATTATGTGTTTTGAATCAAAAAAGAGAGGGGGACCATTTTCTTATTCAAAGGAAAAATGTAAGCACTAGGTGGGAATCACATTAAACCCTAAGACAAGTATCAATTTTTCACTTTTTTTCAAACCACAATAGATATGAAAAGACTAAATTTGGGAAACCAACTATGGGTTCATGATCCCCATATTCTAAATTCCACACATATTTTCAATTCCATGGTTTATAATAGAGATGAAAAGAAAACATATGAGAAAGTCATCTATGAAGTTATGATCTCCAAGTGTTGGAAGGTGTATATTTGGAAAAAATATTGGTCTATGTGATCTTTTTTTTCCACTTTTCTTGGATAATAAATTAGAATAAAAGTGACCCCAAACCTCATGATATGAGGAACGTGACCCAAGAACTCAAATTTACACTCAAAATACAATGGATAATCATTTTGATTAAAATTATGAAACTGTAAACATTGAAAAATTTCATCAGACATCCACACTTTACCAAAACAATGCTCACAGACATAAATATGAATTAAAATCATAATCAAGGAATTGAAAATAATTTTATATTATGTTTCCCTATTTTTCAGTGTAAATTAATGTAAGAAAGGATATTGAATTGAATTTTATTCTTATCATAAAATCCCAATTTTTTCAAAATACATGATCTTTACTCCCCCAACATAAAATGAAACTACCCTCAGTTTTGAAATATTAGAGAAGAGAGAGATCATAATTTAGAAGAAATATAGGATAGGTGATTTGAAATGAAACCACAGAATAAAATCATCTGGTTTGAAGTTGATTACCCATCAAAAATAGATTTATCAATTTTTCTTCATGTAGCATGTAGAATCCTTGGGGATGATTGAAGGTTAGGTTTGAAATTTGGAAGGAATATATTTTATTTGAAAATATCAAACTTCATATACAATTAAATATCACAAAAAAATTATAACACATTATAAACCCTAATGGGTTCCCTTAAAAAAAGAAAAAAACACACAAAATAATATAAAAGAAATGGAGAAGATGGTTTTTCTACTGATAAGAGATTATTTTAAAGTCATTAGCTTGACCTGGACCCCCTCACCTTATTCAATTCCAACATTCAACATTTTAATAACTCCATATTTCTTAACATCTACAATATTGATATTGAATCATTGTTTATAATTTGTGTCATGTGAAAACCTATGTTCAAAAATGAGTGTAAAATATCAATGAATTTTAGAAATGGTTGATTTGGTTGCTTATGTTATATTTCCTAAGATATCAAGGATCATCCCCCCTTTGTGGGATTCTATAGAAGGATGAATTAAAACAAAAATATAATTATTGTACCTTACTAAGTGTTACTTGAGTGGGGAAAAAGGACTATAATGTTGGGTTTGGGTTGATTGAAATTTCCAAAAGATGGTTGGGAATTTGAATCAAAATCAGTCTCTTCTCCAGACAATTTA
This sequence comes from Viscum album, assembly GCA_963277665.1. Lineage (NCBI taxonomy): Eukaryota > Viridiplantae > Streptophyta > Magnoliopsida > Santalales > Viscaceae > Viscum > Viscum album. The sequence continues at coordinate 604,036,570 of OY728148.1, forward strand.
TAAATAATTTGTTCCTTTTTAAAATATGATTTATCCCCAAAATTGTCCATTTGAATTTATAGAGTGTGTATAAACTCAATGTTTGTGATCTCTCAAAATAGTTCAATAATTGTTTCTTCTCACATATCATTATTCGAGAAATATTCCGGACATAGAATCCACATTGTAAAATTCCACTCTTATGAATACAAATGTCATATTCCTCCTGATTTAAAAAATCATAAACTAGTACATCATGTTAATAAAGTCTATTAGATTCAATTCTAGGGTCATCAGTAAATTCAAGATATGTTTTTGGGTCAAAATATTCTCAAATTAATGTTGTGGAATGGACAACCTGAGTGGGAATGAGTTCTCTAATAGTTTCAATTCGTTGTTGTTCTGATCTAAATGTTGAAACTTTAAAAATCATTTTATCCATTTCGTCTGACAATTTTTTAATACTGTTTTGGGGATTGGTTTGGATATGAGTTTTAAAATCATGGAATTTAATATGATTTATCTCATTAACCATCCTTGAAATAGTTGGAAATTTATTTTTAAAATATCCATCATCCCATTGATTATATGTCTCATCGTGCATGGGGTAATTAAACAAGGTTTTTCAGAGCAATTCCCAAGGATTGTGGCTTCCAAAATTTTTCTTGTTATTTGATTCCAACAAGAGTTTATGAGGGTGTAATTTTCAATATACTCCATTATAGCAGGTGAAAATTATGGTTTGAGATTATCTGGAAACTTAAAAATAGAAAGGGGAAACGAAACCAAAATTAGAGTTGAGAAAAGAGAATTTATGGAGAGAAAGGAATGATAGTATCTAAGTTACATACTTGGGTCACAGAAATAGTTCCAAAATTTTGTTTTCATAATATCCCTTACAGGTATAAGTGGTTGTTATAGTACAATTGGGGATCAAATCCATAGGGACCGAATAAACCTTTTGACACTCAAATTTGTTGGAGGATTTAGTTATAACATAGCCAACTATAGGGTTAATTTCAATTGGGATTAAATAAAAATAATGTACCTAAGTTAAACGATTTAATTTAATAATGAAACACCTAATTATTTTAATAGAAATAATTATAGAATATTAGTCCATATTAGGTTTTCATATGGTTAGATTGTATGAATTTATTTTAATAGTTTCAATGTCTAAAATTCGAGTGTTTCTTTTGATGAAATATGAACATCCCAACTCACTCATTAATTTTGATTCTCTAAAATCCTAAGAATAATCACATATACACTTGGATGATCATATTAATGCGTAATCCAAGGTGGATGATCATTTTTTGAATTCATGATGTGTAGCCTTAAAATTAGTGATATCAAAGGAGAAGGTACATCATTGAATGAAAATATCAATAAAGGAATTGATTACAAAATATTAAAAAGATAGATAAAATCCATTCCATTCTATTTATACTCCCTTGTATCAATGCATAATAGGTTTAACCCTCTATGGATTGTATTCTACAAATGGCAGTAGGAAACAAGCTTTCCAGAGATGAATTGAAGAATAACAACATTGCAATAAAGATCATTCTACCATTGTGAGATGAATTTAACAAGTATTGGTGTGAATAAGTTAATAGATTTATTTAATAGTATCAAAAAGATATTGAAAATAATAAAATAATAGAATAATTGGAATTTTTTTTATAAAGAAATTAAAGTAAATGGAAAACTTACATGGAACAAAATGATCAGGTGATTACAAAATGAAGGCTTAACAATACAATTGAATGAAAAACATTGGATGTCGAATCCCTAATCCACAAGCTCATTATATAGAAATATTATGATCATATGGTCTATAACCCATCAAATAATTTCTTCCCCATAAATTAGTAATTTCAAAATGAGGGTGATAATTCAAAAGAAATTTGATATTTCAATGTTGACCAGGAAAATCATCCGAATAAATTACCCTATTAAAATTGGGAATTTGTAATGTAATATGGCAAAAAATGTAGGGTTGGGAGATGAAATATATCATAATCAAGGTTTCCTATAAAATATGAAAAACTTTCAGGCCAATTAGATCATCGATTTGGATATTATGATCGAAATGGTGGGATGTTTTTATGGGTCTTTAGATTTGCCCCATAATTTAAATGTCAACTTCAACACCCTATATATCTTTAAAAACTACTAAATTAACTCTGGAAAAAGTATAATTAAATGATCCCCCTTATTTTATATTGATTTTGTAAATTTTTTGCTTTATAAATCTTGGATTATGGCCCCCAATATTGTTTTATTAAACTTAGTCCCATTATTATTTGTCTAGAAAAGTTATACATTCATTCACAATAATATAAATCATCACTTGGGATTCATCCATCAATCCTAAAAGATAAAATTTTTCAAAAACATTTATCAATTAATATTCCAAAATATAAAATTCAAAAAAGGGAAAATAATTCCCTCATAAATAGACGATTGATTGGGACCAAATTTTCATTTTTAACATGAATTGCCGTTGTGTTCAGAAATGAAGTTCAATTCCTATAATTCACTAAAACAAATGTCTCTGGACTATGTAACACATGAATATTAAAATATAATCAATTAATATTTTCCACTTTTAGTGGATAATTAGAATGATACATTGGAAAAAAATGTTGAAAATATACAAAAAAGAATAGATATTTAGAAAAACTACTCTCAAACCTAGGAAGGAAAAACAAATACTCCATGATGAAATAATATAATTTTATCTCATAAAAATTACAAGGATACAAGAAATAATAATGGAAGGGAACCCATAAAAAACCTCAATATATTTACATGCAAAGATATTCATCATCAGAAATATCTCCCTTTAGTTATTCAAAGTCACCAATCGAGATAATACTTTTTAATTAATTTCCCACATATAAATAACTTCCATGGATACATATAACAAGTGATGAATAAATTAAAAAATTTAAATATTTATTATAATGATATTACATAATTAAAAAAATGTCTTAATAAAACTAAATGATTTATTCTTCCCTTCTCATACTTCAAATAATTGTTTATAGGTTTCCAACAATGAATCTTATTAACCAAAGGTTAGGAAATCTTTCGCGATTTACTTGATTCATTTAGTCTGTCTATGGAAATGAATGAATTTCCCATAATAAATGTAGAATAAAGGGTTTATTAAAAAATATTATCAATAAGATATATATTAATCACATATAAATAAATAGTTAATCCTTGATTGTGTAAAGAATAAAATGAATAATCAAAGGTATTAAAGGTAAAATAATTATAATTACCATTAATTTACATTTCATTGAAATAAAATTAATCAAATAAAATGTTCACCATTTATTTTAGATATTCATAATATTATTAAAAACATTATACATAAATTATAAAAACATATTATAACACTTAAAGAACATGGATATTAGAAAATAATATAAAAATAATAAAAAATATCAAATATTATAAAAGTGAAAAAATTTAATTATAAAATGGTGATTTTGTTTCATAACCCATCATTTTATATTTTAAAAATCTTTATTTTGGGTTTCTTTGAGGGTTGAAAATTATCTTTCATGTAAATAAAATTTATAAATAAATTAAATATAAGGAGAGTGAAGAAAAATTACCCATATATACTAATAGATTGAATTTACTATTCTAGTGACCATTAAGTACCTATTTTGAATTTATAAATATCATTCAAAAAATATTAAAACTTCAAAATAACGCTATTTTGTTAGGAAATGGAGGGATTAAACCACTACCAAAAGAGGGGTGGTGGTGTATTAGTGGCTAACCAAATATAAAAAATCATAAAAAATTTGTTTCCCATTATAAATTAGTGTTCATATATGTTAGGAAGGTGATACACTATTATGAGAATTAATGAGATATAACACAAACATTAAAAGTTGAAATACATGTTTTACCAAATATTATTATTGATAATTTTTAAACATGGATATGTTTTCATTGAAATTATTAGGGATATTTGGAATTAATAATATATACTATGGTGTAATTGTAATAACTTATTGAGGATTTGGTGATAATAAGTTTTTTTGAACCCTTGTTGTATTTTTGTTAAAATAATAGACAATTTACACTATTATAGGTTCGTTTTTAGTATGGAGATGGTGAATGATGGCTAAGAGACTAGGAATCCTAGACGATGCATGTCATGACTTAATATTATGTACCATTTCTGATCTTAAAAAGTTAGAGCATGTTTGGAGTTAATGTACTTCACATTGTGACAATTGAATCGTAGTGTGTTCACATAAGTGAAAAAAAGAAATATTCTTAGGAATTCATAAGACTATTACGAGATCATGTATATGTATTTGAGAATCATATAAGACTCAGTTTTAATTTCATAAGATAAATTCATGACATGGAGGTACTCATTTTAGCATGGTCCTAGAATTTTATATTCAAGTATTCCCCTATCATTTGGATCCAATGAGTAAGAATACTTACGTAGAATAATAAAAAAAACATGTAGAGACCTCCTTATGAATAATAAACCTTATTTACTAAGTTCACACGCATTTTTTAGTTTCACTAAAAATTATAGATCTATTCCATGACATGATTTCATGTTGGGATCCTTAATAAATTCTATAGTACATCATACTATGACCATTTTCTATTGCATTCCCAAATGGATGATATTATTGAAGTAGAAAAGACATAAAGAATCCTGGTAATGACTAATTTATTTAATTCTACGACAAGTATGGATTCAATGATAGATTTTATGAATGAAACATATTCTTATGTATTTAATTACACGATTTTTAGAGGGTTTGAAGCTTGAATTAATAAGATATATTTGTCACAATGTGAAGGTTCATTGTGTGTCATGACATGTTCGATGGAGGATGTTAAAGAGGAAGCTTTACTATTGGTCCTACTAGTTCAAACCATATTTCTTATAATTACATTATAACAAGTGATTACCTATAAACAAAATAACCCATAGTGTATTTGGATGAGTTAAAATTTTTCCATCATTAATAAATTTCAATAGTTTATTTTCAGATATTTATGTTATCTTCCATTACGCTACTATATATTTGTGATTAAAATCATCAATTTAGGTAAGATTATTTTGGTTTCAATTGTTTTTTTAATTAGTTGACTTATGATTTTCACTTGATAACTTATGAGGAGGGATCACACATGTGTAATAGAGTATCTCTCTGTCTTGTTTGGTTTGTTTTCTTAAGGGGTGAGGGATCAATATTATATGGATACTAACATTAGTGTATTGGTAATAATACTTATTAAATATATATTTTTGATGAAGAAATGATTTTTAAATTAATTTAATCTCATTTATACAAAATCATTTGATAAAAAATAGTGTAGGAGAAAAAAATCTAAATCAATTGTGGGAATTTGGAAATTCAAATATATGAAATGCTAAAAGGATTTTTTTGAAAATACCATTTTAAAATGGACTGAGAGGGATTCCAACATGGATAAAAATACATGTGTCATAATCCTATTTTATATATCATAGGATCAACATCAAAAAATCCCTGTACAAGACCTGTAGGTCCATTCCCCAAGTTCCCATAATCAAATGACCCATTTATTATCAATTATATTCATTATTCTAGATTTTTGTCTTGACTACACATTTATGTTTAGAAATTATTTCCTCCCATTAAATGGGTTGTTGAAATGGTTCCTGCTATCCTCTTCTAAAATTAACCTCTTTGGCCCATTTGATCAATTTGGTCCACATTTTTTTCTTCATCTTTCATCCGGTTATTTATTTACCCCCACATGAAGTCCTAGGATACTCTAAAAATAAGATATTCAATATTCCGAAGTCCTGTAATTTCCTAGAAGCATATTTATATAGAATTAAATACTATTTTAGAAGAATAATACAAATGATATAGTACACTACTATAATAGAAGCTACAACAGATTCACTTCACCATTTGTACAGTACATAATAAATTACTTTTATAGTACCTATAAAAAATAACTCTAACCCATATTTAATCTCAAGTCTAATGTAAGATTACTTAGAGTCTGTACCAACTGGGTAAGCCCCAAAATAAAAATTGTACTATTAAAAATATTCTATTTTTTTCTTTTACTTAGATAATAGATCATTATTAATATTGTGTAGTTTATTTCTCTTACCAAGAGTTGTTTTACTAATTTTTATGTAGTTAATGAACATTACCATAAGATCATGGAAAATTTATCACAAATCTGATTCCAATAAACTCTATTAATCTGGAAGTGAGTGTGGAAATATCATATAAATTATTCCTTCAAATATGATCAAAAACATTTTTAAAATAAATTTCATTAATATTAATTAGTGAAAATTTTATTTGTCTTAACCAAAATACATTGAAGATAACAGAGTTAACAAGGAAATTTATCAACTCTAAAGGCTCAAAATACTTCCTCATGAGACGACCATAGAAAAATTTATTATATATTTCCAGAGTGAGTAAATATTGATGAAATTTTATAACATTATAAACATTAGAAATCCCATTTTAACAATGAATTATGGTAGGCATGATCGAGTTTGTATAGATTTTGTTAGGGACCCGGGAAGTCCAGTAAAAGTCTCAATACAAATTTCTTTGTTTAATGATTTTATTTTCATATTTTTGTTTCAAGAGTATAGTTTATTTTATCGAAATTATTTCAATTTACTTTCATGTAATGTGTTTTTTGGTTATGGTGGTGTGTGTAGGATGGATGGCATGTTGAATTAGTATTATAATACACCCTTGGTGTAAAAAACTTATCAAGAGGATCCTACTTTGTGGGTTGTGAAAAATTAAATCTTATGGTCACAATAGTGATAAGAATAGAGTAATACATTTTTCTGATGGTTATGATAAATTATGAAATTAATAATGAAGTGATACCTATTTTTATCCGTGTAGAAGATATTTCTAACATTCAAAACGTGCAATGAACCATAAATTATTAGTGATAAGGTTTTATAAAATAAATGTGTGTTATATTATATTTATAGTGTTATATAGATACAACATAGTGAAAAACCAATGAAACATTATTTTATTAGTAGATATCATTACGTTCGTCAAAAAATAAACCCATGAAATTGACAAAAATTACATGGGGATAAAAATGGAAAATAGAAAAACTATGTCGGGAAAATCTGGATCACCCCAATCTAATAGAATCATCACCCTCGAAAACTACACTAGGAAAAAAATAGTATTTGTAAACCAATCAAAAAATCGGAGAAGGATAATGTTGGATAATGGGAGAAATTATATCGACTTAAGGAATTAGGTGTTTTTTATATGAGTTAATATGATAACGGGAATTGTAATATGACTGTTGGAATAGAAACATGGCTATAGAAAATTGTAACATTACCATTAGATAAGTAATTTGATATCAAAATATTAAAATATATAATAAACAATACTTATCAACAATATTTTAAGAAAATATATATTTGAAAAAGTAATAAAAAATATATCAATATTTAAGACTCAATAAAACTATAAGAATATTTTTAAATAAGCAATATTTTAATGTATTTCATAAAAATCATATTGTTTTATAGTCAAAATTGATTTTTTACTTGTTAAAAAATTTTCATGATAAAAATATTTTTACTTTTAGAATCAACATTAAGAAAATTTTAAAGTGATGTCTCTTGGTAATTTTCAATAAAGCTTTAATTTTTATGTGGATAGTAAAAATACTATTTTTTGGTAATCAGTGTATTTTAAATTGTATAATTCATGATTTAATAATGACTTAATCAATTATAAAAATTTTTGATTGACCAAAAATATATATATGTTTTGGAGAACGTGTCATTAAAATACAATAAACATTATTTCCAAACATAAGATTTTTTTCATAAGTTTAACGTCTAAATTCTAAGGTATTGCATTAAAATAACATTCTTTTTTCACTATTATGTTTAATTAAATTAATAAATTGAAAGTATAAAGTGAGTCAAATTTCTCAAATTAGGTTATTTCAGTAAAATTTATTTCATAATGTTAGAAAATGTTACTATTGAATGCTTTACCTTAGTTAAAATAATATATTCAGTATTTTATCCATAAAATACACATTTCCTCAAGTATAAATAACCCATCACCCTCCCTTTAAAAAATAGTCCTCACTCACTCATCAATGACAAAGATGAACCCTAATATACCATATCAATCCCCATTTAATCCTTAGGTACATTCTTGAGTAAACCATCTCCACTCTTCAAAGGAGTTTAGTGATGTAGAAAAGAAGCAACACCAAAAAAGGTGTATGTTTTCATAAACCTCACCTATAATTTTCAAATTCTCTTCATATTTTAATAATTTCCCTTAAACCTAAAATATTTTAATATATTCCAAGTATTATATTAAAATTATTTTTGAGATGTTAAAAGATTTTTATGATTATATTTATGATGTATTTTGATTTCATACTTCCCCTTCTTCTTTGGACAATTTCCTATTAATTATATTTACATTTTTTAATAACTCTATGTTAACTTTTTAGGAGGTAAAAAAGTCATAAAATAAAGCGGTATTTATGGTAAAGGGATTCTCAAACCCAACTCCATCTCTTATGTGTTATGGACAATTTCAAATAATTTTTAGTATATAAATGCCTATAATATCGTTAAACTTTATCTTCAATGTTATTTAAATTATATTTATTTGTATATAAATGTTTCTACCTTTCAATATAATTTCTAATAAAAAATGATTTATAAAAAACATTATTTTTTTCCAAAACACATATTTAACTCATATTGAGTTATTTATTCTTCAAAGAACAATGATCTTTTCTAAAAAAGAATTATGTCCCTTATTAATTTTGAAACCAAAAAGGTTATTCAATGGAGTATGATATATGAAATCCTTTAGGCAACCCATTCATTTCATCAGGTTTATGTCATGACTATGATTTATATATATTATATTTCAATGTGGAATGCTTTATTATGATCATTTTATGATATGAAGAGAGATCCCAAATTTATAAATCCCTCCCTTAAATTTGGTAATGTGATATATATCATGAGTTTATTTGACTTATATTGGATCATTATGCCATATTTTTTTTCACAGTTTTGATTTAATGATTTATGCACATATGTTATGTGTGAACATGATAGTAGAATTGTTCACAAAAATGTGTGTCATTTGAATACTATGTTATGAAGTCTCATTATTCTTCATACACCATATTTCATTTTTTAAAACTATTCCACTCAATATATGATGACTTTGATTATTCTCATCCATGTACTATTGATACATGTCACTTATTACTTACATGATATCCCTCTCCATACATGGAATTTAGCTCAGTAATTTGATTCATGTAAATAATAAGTAGGTTATAAATAATAAGGAAAACATGAAAAAGTTAAATAGGATAATGAATAATGATTTAAATAATGTTTTTGTTTTATTATGTAAAAGTGACATATGAGACTAATTTTACCATGACATTAAACATTTGTATCCTAAAATGTATCACTATAATTTTTTTATCTTAGAAATGATATTATAGTAATGCAACAAAATTTCAGGTCTATTTATTTTATATAATAATATACTTTATTAAATTTTGGAATTTAAATCACAAACAATTAGTGAAATCATAAGGATAGTCTATGGGTAGGTAAACATCCTACATTTTTTTAATGTACGAGGGCACATTGTATATGAGAAATGAAATCTATGTGTGGTTATTATAAGTGGATTTGAATCTTAAAAATATTTACCTTCGAGAAATAATCCCAATAGTGATGATTGAGTATTAACTTGATCTTCAACTTGTGCATAAAGAAGAGGACGTTCTTCAAACCTAGTTTGACAGTCCCAAATGATATTCTTTTATTAATAAAAAATTCTATAAAAACCATTATAATGCCTATATTTTTAAGTTAATTGCTTATTTTAATTTTATTAAACGATTAAATTTACATGATACTAAATTAATCATTTTCGAAAAATTATAAAAATAGAGATCCCACAAGATATGAATTTTGAATTTATTTTTTCATATGGATAAATTATTTTCTCACTCTTTTTTGACAAATGATTTTTTCAACCCTTCTATATTTCAGAAATTTTTTTTATTTAGGGGATAAAATATTAACTACCCATGCAAGGTAAAATGAAATAATTATCCAAAAAACATTCCCAATGAAATGGGAGTTGGAGTTCAAAAAATCCATGTTGATGGTTACCTTTCTTTCTAGAGATATAAATAATAATCTCGACCATGTTTAACTTACACATTCACCCAAGAAGAAAAAACTATCCATTGAGTCTTTTATTAGTAAAGACCACCAAACTTTTGCAGATCCTCTGATCAACTTATCAGATATAGTGAGTTAACTAAAAAAATGGTTATTTATGTTGTCTGTTATTCTAAAAAGGAGAAAGATTCCATGGATGTCTATAATTTAGATGTATAGATTGATCAATGGTTGGTGTTGATAATGAATACCAAGAAAAAGTATGAAATGAAAGAAATAAAGTTTAAACACATTAAGACTTAATTCATAACAAGTACCTCACTTTATCTTTTTTAGCTAATATGGAGATGTAATTACTAGTGATTAAGAAAAAGATTCCTTAATCTATCATGGATTATGAGGAAATATTCACAAGTCATTCCATATATTCCATGGGTCTTTTATCAACCATGATAGAAAAATAGATAGACTTTTTAGAGGTTTAAAGTCACACCTTAAAAAGGATCTAGCTAACCATGACATTGGCTATTATGTATAAGTAGATATATATACACTCAAATTAGATATGGATTTTGAAGAATAGTATCATGGAGATGGGAAAAGTATTATAATAGAATTTCAAGCTGGAAGATCAAATGAAAAAAGAAGGAAAAAAGATCTTACAACCCACTAGTCAAATACTTAGGAATAATTACAATGGGGACCAAATAAAATGGATATATAAATTCTTCACGTATGAGTGAAAAGGAAACTAAGCTCATGAATGTATAAGTGAAATTAAGAAGCTCACCAATGTGATAGAGGAAAGGAAGGCACCTTTCATTACACCACAGCTAATAAAAATAATTCAACAGTTAGGAGAAAGGGAACTATGCATTCCCATGCACGGAACCATAAGTTACTAAGGGTAATCAATTCTAGTAACCACTATTGATAAATGAGAAAGATAATTTTTATTCCATCTATTACATCCCACCTTTTTCATTACATAAACATTTCTCTACATTATACAAAACCGATGATCTTTAATGTTTAGTATCTTAGAAACCAGGAACTTAATACATTATGACATAAAACATTCTTCTTAAAAACTTGAAAGGATTCTTCCTTGTTCATCCTAAGTTCATTACAACATCCCATAACCTAGGAGCATTCATCAAAGGAAAGGGTGAGAAGAAGGCCCAGTAAGGGAAACAAGAGAAACATTTTACATGTGAACTTGAGATAAATCAATAAAGTCATGATAAATAACATTAAGGCATGAGAAATATATCATGAGGCATATCATAATAAAAATAATTTTTTTAATAACATGAATATGTGGCTACAACATTTAACATAAAAAATCATTTCTGTATCACCAAGATCCATCCTCAAGGTGTCATTAAGAAAATTACCAAGGTTATTTACCAAGGTATCATTAAAATGATCATCTCTAGAGATTAAGTCTTTACCCAATGTATTGGGGCACTATCAGAGAACAACATTAATTTTTATTTATTATCATGTGATTCAAATTTATCATTCTAAAAAATTTCATAAATAACCCATATATCATAAAATAAATGGGTTTCATTTCCTGATCATAACATTTTAAAAACTGCTTTAAAGACATGAACTTTATGTCACTTTAAACTCACGGAATTGGATAGATGGTTTCATGTATGTAAATCCAAGAATTAAAAATATAATATTTTGGTATATATGTGAATACCCATATATAATAATTATTTTAGAGTATTCATTTAATAATATAAATGAATTTTAGAAAAATAGAGAAACATTTTGAGATGAAAATTCGGCAGCATTACAACTGTGTTGTAGGGTTTTAGAAAATATTGAAAAGAGAGGAGACATGGGTCACCCACTCATAAATAATCCTTAAAAAAATAGAGTTATAGAATAATAAGGATATAAGAACATGGTAATTAAGTTTTATGGACATAACATATGAAATTAAAAACCTAAAAGGAAGAAAAAATAAGATTTCTCTTATGAAACTTCGGCAGCCTAACGACGTCAGTTAAAACATAAAAAAATGAATTGATGAGATAAAATAAGGTCTCTACTCATATGAACATAAAGAGGATAGTATTATGGGTATATAGATCTTACCCCAACATATATAAAAGTAACTTGAAAGACTTGACATTAAAATAGAACTTTGAAAATGAGAATGGTGAAAGAATCCCTTACAAAAATTCGGCAGCCTAACAATGCCACTTAAACATTGATAAAATGAAATGATGAGAGAAAGAGGGGGTCTCTCATCATATGAAAATTTAAAGGACAGTAATATGAATATAAAATAACACCCCCAACTTAAGAACATGGGGCTTAAAATAAAAGACATAAACGAGAGTACTTGAAAACAAAGAGAGGGGTAAGATCCCTTACCTTGAAGAATAACTTCGAAAGCATGAAGGTTGGCACCTTGGGAGGATTAAGGGAACCTTGGGAGGAATAATTGGGAGGTAAAGAGTCCAGAACTTCGTTGGGGAGGATTTTTAAATGAAATGAATGAGGGAAAGGCTTGGTATTTATAGGAGAAGTTAAGGGACAAAGCATTAATTCCCATGGGACACCTCATCGGTGGTTTTTAAAAATCCATGGGCTTTACCATGGTATTTGCCCATGGTATTGGCCACTTGGGACACCTCATACCTTATATTACTATTAATAAGTCTACCAGAATTATTTCATAATTATTACATCCATAATGATGTCATTAAACACGAGAAACTCAAAAACTGTAATTTCACTATTCACCGAACATTCAACTTTATCAGAAAAAACCCAAAAATTCACCTTAACGAAATATCGATGCTCTGATTTGAAAAATGAACCCCATTTTATAAAAATATTTTTATAAATATTTTTAATTTAATTTTTAAATAAAAACACTATTCACAGAAAATTCAACCGTTTCAGAAAAATCCCAAAAATTCAGTTCAAAAAAATATCGATGCTCTGATTTCAATAATGAACTTTATTTTGTGAAAATAATTTTCTCAATATTTTTAATTTAAATTTCAAATAAAAAACACTATTCACATGAAAAAATTAATACTTAACCAATAATTTTGAAACAGTTATTTAACTATTTTATTGAATTAAAATACTTAATAATGGTGCCTAAATTATATTAATACATTCTTAAGTGAAGTTACTTAATCCATTTGGTCACATTACTAATCATAAGCATAAAATCACTATCCATGATTTACTATTAATCAAAAATTATGTTGATCTTGTTTAACTCTAAATTTCTTGCTGAACATAACTGTATAAGACCATTTTTTGAAAATCATTACACATTATTAATTATTTAAGGTTTACATAATTATTTTTAAAATATCCATTTTTCTAAAATTCATCAATAATATGGATACTATATTTATTCGGACATTTTAATATTCACAAACTTCACCAAAGAAGAAATCACAATTTTTATTTAAATCAAAGGATTACACAAGGCAATTACAATCTCATTACATAGCCCCTTATAACACCAGCATAGGACCTAAGAGTAAGGTTTGCTAGGTTGATAGAATCTTGGGGCAGTTCGGCCAACATTTCCTGAGTAGTGATTTCTATCAGTTTGAACTTACCGTGAAGGAGATTCCATTCTAGCTTTACACTATGAATTTCTTCTGGGGTTTGGTCCAGAGAAAATCCCAAAGGTGTTACCTCCTTCCTGAGCTCCGTCAGATGGGCTTCGATCACCCCGAGACTACTGGATGGGGCCATTGAATCATCTTTCTATATTAATTAATCAAGAGCACTTGTATTTATAGAAAATAATCAAAAAATTTGGTTTCCAGTGGTCATATTGGACAACAGTCATATAATAGTCGAAAACCAATATCCTTATTTTAATTGTACTCATTTTATTAAATGAAATAGTTTTGTTGAGTATAAAATAGAATAACACACAAAGTTAGGGAAAAAAATTTATTCAAAATTTAGGGTCCTTACAGTCTTCCCCCATTAAGAAATTGCATCCTCACAATTTTAAAATTGGGCTTGGAAATTTCGCTGAAATTCCCACATCGGAAAAAGAGTGAGCATAACTATTACTTTAAAAGAAAGAAAGGGAAGTACAAAGGTCACCCAAGTTAAACCATACTAGGATTCGATCTAGGAACACATGGATATGGAAGAGAAAGCAAAGGGTAAAGTTCTGATGGAGAGTGATAGAAAACATTATTAGGAGAAAATTAACCACAAGAAGATCACAAACATAAGATGTGTTAAACTGTCTTTGATCACCGAGTAGGAAATGTAATCCAACAACATTTTTGTTTTACATTCCTTTTCATAATTTTGAGGAATTAATTTACAAAATAGAATAAAAACATATGGAAATATACTTACCTTCAAGTATAGTTTCATCCCTTAATAAGTTTCCACCAAGACTAATATTTTCTCCAAACAATGAGCATTCAAAAAGACTTGGTCTCATTAAAATCACAAGAATAATCTTCTAGAGAATCACATAATCCCCAAAAGAATAACTATATTTTTCCCTTGTCTTTAGTCATTAAATGAAACTAAAAAGGTTTTTACGAGATCATTTAATCCCCAAAAAGGATAGTCCTTTATAAAAAGAAAAATGACTATTAATCTCCATAATTAAACAAAAGTACCCAAAGTTCATGAAAGACCATTCAATATACAATCATCCTTAAAATTCTTCAGAATAATATAAACAAAAATTGGAACCCAAAACACAGAAGGATTTAATCACATAGTCTTCCCCAATAAATCATAACATTTATCTACAAATAACATCAAATATACTAAAGTGTAATTAACCCATTCACATATTCTCTATGAAAGGTTCATCGTTTTCTAGAAATAACCCAAATCACCATTTGTCCACATTAAATATACAAAAAAAATAAACCATTCCTCCTCAATTTAAATCCTTTAGTATTTTATTTCCATTAGGTATATAGTACTCCAAAATAGAAAACATCGTCCAAAATAACCATTATCATTTATTCTTTAAATCATTTTCCTATATAAAGGAAAACCATTTGATAAAACATAATTTTCCAAAATAAACTTATTCTTGACCCACAAAAATTGCAGCAGCATTAGTCAGTCCTAAGGGCATAACAAAAAACTCATAATTCCCATATCTTGAATGGGAGGATGTTTTTGGAATATCATCATTCTTCACCCTTAATTGATGATAACTAGAATGAAGATCAATCTTAGAGATTAATTGATACCCATGAAGTTGGTCAAATAAGTCATCAATTCTTGGAAGAGAGTATTTTTTCTTCACTGTGATCCCATTCAGTTCTCTATAATCAATGCATAGGTGCATCGATCCATCCTGCTTCTTCACAAAGAGAACAGGTGCTCCCCAAGGAGAGACACTTGGTCAGATCAACCCATTATCCAATAGATCTTGGAGTGGTTTATTTAATTCCTCTACCTCCAAATTTTCTATCATATACGGGGGTCTTAAATATTGGGTGAGATCCATGCACGAGTTCAATGGAGAACCCTTCGTCTCTTTCTGGGGGAGGTCTGGGTAACTCCTTAGGAAATACATAAACATATTCCTAGATGATGGGAACATCTTCTAAAAGAATAAATCCTTCATGAGAAGATTATTTCATTTATGTATCTTCTAACATAAAAGGATTTTATGTCTTACAAATTCATACTTACACATTTACATTTTTCTATAATTCCTTCATAATGATTCATAAAAAGCATACAAATAAACAAACATCTCCCCCAGGAGTGTCGCAACCAAGAGTGCAGTAAGGCCTGTTGTCGTGTACCAGTTCCCTTTTGAGTCTAGCTCAAATAAGTGTTTTTGGGTTTTAACCCTATGTATATCTGTGCCAGAGCCACCTCTACCTAGTCGTATCCAGACATGGATGTATTTTATTGATAAACAACTTACTCAGTACTCACCAAAATACCAGGAAAATTTACTATATTTAAACTTTTATATAGGGTTCTTCCAAAAATTTTCATATCTTAATTTCCATAAATAACTAAACTATCCTTTGATTCCAACTATAACACCCCACCTTTTTCATTACATACACTTTTCGCTACATTATAAAAAACTGAGGATCTTTCAGGTTTAACATCATGGAATCCAAGAACTTAATACATCATGACATAAAACATTATTCTTAAACACTTTAAAGGATTATTAATTTTTCATCCTATGTTCATTACAACATCTCATAACCTATGAGCATACATCAAAGGAAAGGGTGAGAAGAAGGCCCAATAAGGGAAATAAGATAAACATTTTACATGTGAACTTGAGATACATCAATAAAGTCATGGAAACAAACTTTAAGGCATGAGAAGGAGATCATGAGGCATATCATAATAAAAATAACCTGTTTAATAACTTGAAGACGTGTCTACAACATTTAACATATAAAATCACTTCCATATCACCAAGGTCCATCCCCATGGTGTCATTAAACAAATTACCAAGGTTATTCACCAAGGTATCATTAATTTGGTCATCTCTAGAGATTAAGTCTTTACCCAATTCATTGGAGTGCTATCAGGGCGCACCCATAATTTGTATTTATTATCATGTGAGCCATATATATCATCTACAAACATTTCATAAATAACCCATATAGCATAAACGAAATGGGTTTCATTTCATGATTATAAAATTTTAAAAACTAATTTAAAGACATGATCTTTATGTCACTTTAAAAACACAGAAATGTAAGGTGGGTTTCATTTATGTAAAGCCCAGAATATAAAATATAACATTTTGGTATATATTTGAATACCCTTGTTGAATAAAGTGTTTTGAGTATTCACTTAATAAAATAAAAGAATTTGAGAAAAAGAGAGAGACATTTGAGACGAAACTTCGGCAGCATAACAGCTATGTTGCAGGGTTTTAGAAAATATTGAAAAGATAGGGGATATAGGCCACCCATTCATAAATGATACATAAAACAGTATAGGGACATGGGAATGAATGTTTAAGGACATACCATATGAAATGAAAAACTTAAAAGGAAGACAAAAATAAGATTTCTCTTATAAAAATTCTACAACCTAACGACGTCACTTAAAACATCAAAAAATGAATTGATGAGATCAAATAGAGTCTCTACTCATATGAAAATAAATAGTAATGTAATATGTGTATATAGATCATACCCCAACATAAGAAAAAGGAACTCGAAAGACAGGACATTAAAATAGTGATTTGAAAATGTGAAGGGTGAATGAATCCCTTACAAAAAATCGGCAGCCTAACAGCGCCACATAAACATTCATAAAATGAAATGATGAGAGAAAGAGGGGGTCTCTAATCAGATGAAAATGAAAAGGAATGTTATATGAATATAAAATAAAACCCCAACCTATGAAAAAGGGGCATAAATGACATAAACAAGAGTACTTGAAAAGAAAGAGAGAGGTAGGATCCCTTACCTTGAAGAGTAACTTTGAAAGCTTGAAGGTCGGGACCTTGGGAGGCTTGAGGGCACCTTAGGAGGAATCCTTGGGAGGTAAAGAGACCAGAAATTCATTGATAAGGATTTTTAAATGAAATTAATGAGGGAAAGGCTTGGTATTTATTGAAGAAGTGAGGGGACAAAGCATTAATTTCCAAGGGACACCTCATTAGTGGTTTTGAAAAAACCATGGGCTTTCCCCTGGTATTTTCCCATGATATTGGCCACTTGGGACACCTCATAATTTATCTTACTATCCATAAGTATACCTGAATTATTTCATAGTTATTACATCCGTAATGATGTTATTAAACACCTGAAACTCAAAAACTATAATTTCACTATTTACCGAAAAATCAACTTCCTCAGAAAAATCACAAAAATTCACCTTAAAAAATATTAATGCACTGATTTAAAAAATGAATTCCATTTTATGAAAAAAAATTTCTAAATATATTTAATTTAATTTTTAAATAAAAACACTATTGACTAAAAATTCAACCGTTTCAGAAAAATCCCAAAAACTAACCTTAACCAAATATCGATGCCCTGATTTCAAAAATGAACTCCATTTTATGAAAATAATTTTCTAAATATTTTTAATTTAATTTTTAAATAAATAATACTATTCACCCAAAAAAAAATGATACTTAACCAATAATTTCTGAAACAGTTATTTACCTATTTTATTGAATCACATTACTTAACTAAGGTGCCTAAATTGTATTAATACAGTCTTTAGTGATGTTACTTAATCCATTTGGTCACATTACTAATCATAAGAATAATATCATTATTCATGATTTACTATTCATAAAAAATTATATTGATCTTATTTGACTCTAAATTTCTTACTGAACATAATTGTAGAAGACCATTTTTTGAAAATCATTACAAATTATTAATTATTTTTGGTTTACATATTTATTTTTAAAATATCATTTTTCTAAAATTCATCAATAATATGCATACTATATTTATCCGAAAATTTGAAAATTCACAAACATCACCATAAGAAGAAATCACAATTTTTTTATAAATCAAAGGATTACAGAAGGCAGGTACGGTCTCATTACATGGCCCCTTATAACACCAGTACAGAACCTAAGAGTAAGGTGTGCAAGGGTGATAGAATCTTGGGGCGGCTCAGCCAATATTTCCCCCATAGTGATTTCTCTCTGTTTTAACATCCCGCGAAGGAAATTCCGTTTCAGCTTCATGCGATGATGTTCTGCATGGGTTTGGTCCAGAGAAAAGCCCAAAGGTGCTACCTCCTTCTCGAGCTCCGTCAGATGGGCTTCGATCAGCACGAGACTACTCGATGGGGCTGTTGAATCTTCTTTCTATATTAATTAATCAAGATCACTTGTATTTATAGACAATAATCACAAAATTTAGTTTCCTATGGTCATATTGACCAACAGTCATATAGTAGTCGAATCCCAACGGTCTTATTTTAATTATAATAATTTTATTAAATGAAATATTTTTGTTGAGTATAAAATAAACTAACACACAAAGTTAGGAAACAAAATTTATTCAAAATTTCGGGTTGTTACCCCATCACTACCACTAAGGTGTAACATGAAAATTAAGTCATACAAGTACACATACTATTAACTCAAAAATGGAAAAAATCTTTATTTCGTTCTATTTTTACAAATTATTTTATATTTTAAATGTTTACTGGAACTATTGAATCAAATCCCTAATATATTTTAGAAAAGATATATATATATATATATATATATATTGGAGAAATCAATGAATCCCATGTGTTGTAATCTTTTCCTGTTTGCATATGTGGAAAGATCCTTTCAGTGAATCTATTAATCATTAACATGGTGAAATTTGACAATATAATAGGCATGGATTGACTCTCATTATATAGAGATCACATCAATATTTAGGAAAAATGAAATTTATTTCTGTATTATATACCATTCCATGATCCTATATAAATGAAAGGAAGATCATGAATTTTATTCGTAAAATCCCACAATAATGTGTGTGTTGATTCCTAGTGAAGAAAGATATTTTACCAAAATAATCTAGTGAAAGGATAATATCAACCTTAAGGTAATTACTATTATAATGGAATATATTCATGTATTTTCAAAGGAGTTACCTAGCCCTCCACCAGAACATGAGGTTGAGTTATAAATAGAGATTATACCTATATCTAGACATCTATCCAAATTCCTATATACGATGGAATTTATTGAACCTTAGGAGTAAAATAAGAAACAAAAATATCATTTGGAAAAAGGATTCATAAACCCTAGTGCATCCCCTTGAGGTGTGCCAGTGATATTTTTCAAGATAAAAGATAAATAAATGAGGAAGTGTATCGATTACTTGGAGCTCAACAAGATCACTATAAAGAACATGTATCCCTTTATATAGATTGATGATTTTTTTTTCAACCATGTAGAGATCAATACTTATTAGTGTGGGTTCTTCATTATAAATTTCTTAAACAGAAGGTAAATAAGGAAGATATTTAGAATAAATAATTTCATAAAATGTATGAATAATATTAGTTCGTAGTAGAAACATTTAAAATAACTAATTACCCTACAATCATCCTGGATTTGATGAATAGTTTATTTAGAGAAAACCTTGGAAATTTTCTGATAGTCTTTATTAATGATATTCTCATTCAATGGAAGATAAATGAGGAACATGAAGATAATACATGGATTTTGACAGTGAAAATAAGAATATATAAAATGTATGATAAGTTTACAAAGTGTGACTTTTCGATATAAAATGTCACAATCTAGGGGCACATGATCATAATAAAGGGGATTTCTATGGAATCATTAAAGAAAAATGTAATTGAGTAATGGCCTAGACCGGCAAGTGACAAAGAAATTTGTAGGTTTCTTAAATTAGATGGGTGCTGCTAATATTTTATGATAAATATCTCCTGATTTTCTATCCCACAAACTATTTTTACTAAAAAGTGGTAAAGTATGTTTGGATGTAATAATTTGATGAAATATTTAGGGGAATCCATAATAGGCTATTTACTATTCCAGTACTCATTCTACCATAAGGTGGAGAAGGTTTTGTGATATACAATGATTATTTTAAAAATAACCAGGTTTTGTATAAATGAAAAATGATAACGTAATACCCTTTTCATCAAGAAATATTCAAATACCTGAGAAAAATTACCCGACACATGATCTGGATTTAGAATCTATGATCTTCAACTTGAATATTTAGAGGAAGTACCTCTATGGTAGTGTTACATATATACAATGAAAAATATTATAATGTATATATTCACACATAAAGTGGTAAACATACTTCAATGAATTTGGTTAGACCTGATCTAAGATTTTGATTTCTATATTCATTACCAACTTGAATAAGTGAACAAGGTAGCCAATGCTCTTAAGAAAAATTACCTGCTTCTTTATCTTTCATTTAGATTAATAAAGACCTTATCTCTATTGATATATAATGGATGGATCTAGAAATTTGAATCGAAGGGAAACCATCCAACCATAGACAAATTATTTCCCAAATATCTAACCAAGAGAAGATTAAGGAAGCATAATGGAAGAATATGTAGCTTGAAAAGAAGGTGGAAGTAGTGAAGTAAGGTAATCTTAATAAATTACACATTGATGAAGATTGTGTAATTTGGTATGGATGTTGAAATTTTTCCCTCATCACCTGAGATAATGAAGACTATATTAGATACTGAACATAAATTTTTTTTCTCTATCTATCATTTAGAACCATGATTTAACATTTCATTTAGAATAATTATTGGTGGGACAACATGAAAATTGACATGTCTATGTACACAATAAATTTCATGATTTGTCAGGAAGTTATAGAAGAGTAAAAAAAGTCAAAGGTGATAATGTGACGATTTCTCAGACCAACAGGGAAATAGTAGAATATCATCATGGACATTATATTTGGTCTCCAAAAAACATCAAAAGATTGAAAGGTGATATATTTTATGGTGGATTGACTAATAAAGACTTCCCATTTCATTTCTATTCAAGAAAAGTTATTTCAAGAATCAAATTTTATGATATACATATAGTGGGGAGACTTCATGAGGAATCAGTATTGATTATATTTGATCATGATCCAAGGTACACCTCTAAATTATGGTGAAGTCCTCAACATGGTTCGAATAATGAATTGAATTTCAATACAGCCTATCATCCCCAAACTAATGAACAATATGAAAAGATAATTCAGACACATGAATACATACTCAGATCCTACACAATGATGTTTAAATGTATATGGGGTCAAATAATCCATTAGATGATTCCGTTTAATACAACATGTTTCACTCGAGTATTCAAATGACTCCATAAAAAGAATTGTATGGTAAGCAATGTCGAACTACTACATGATGGGATGATGTTAGTGAAAAGAAGCTATATTGACTCGTTCTTGTGCGAGAGATGATAGAGAAGGATGAAACAATCTAATAACATAAAAATTCTTTTTAGAGTCGATAAAAGAGAAATACTAAAAACCATCAAAGGGATTTAGAGTTTGATGTTGGATATGAAGTGTTTCTTACATTATCACTATGGAAGAGAGTGATATAGCATGGAATAAAATGAAATCTTAACCCCAGTACATAATCCCAATGGATAACCTTTGTCGCATGATAACACTAGCCTATTTTCCCAAAATTTTACAAAATGTGGTTCATGTCTATGATGTGTTCCATGTATCTTTATTGAGGAAGTATATCCTCGATCTCTCACATGTATTGAACCTAAAGGTGGTATAATCAGAGCATAACCTCTAATATGTGGAGTATCTGGTGAATATCTTAGATTATAGGGATATATTTATATGGAACTATAAAATAGACCTTGATAAAGTTCTATGTAAGAACTATAAATATCTATAGGTGACATGGAATCCTGAAAAAAATGAAGCAAAACTACCACCATCAATTCATTATTGATCTTATGAGATGATATTTCATGGATGAAATTTATAAAGGTGAAGGGGGAATAATTTAATGACCCAAGCATTATCCGTGTTATTTTTTCCGTAAATAAATTTCTATTATATTATAATATATAGTATTATACACATAAAAAATATAAATAAACCAAAACACACTTTTTCCCTAATTGATATTTTTACATTAGAAAAAATAATCCCATGATATACGAAATAGTAAAAGGGGAAATAATGGGTAATAAAAATTCTATAGAAGATAAATTTTGATCACCTTGATCTCCTATAATCATCTCTCCCACGAAAACATTATTGAAAAGAAACATAATATTAGTAAATAAATCGATATCTTTGAAACTAAACATATAGAACATTTTGAGTAATTATTGTGAATAAAGGAATTAAGGGGTATTTATAAAAGGTAATATGACCAAATAAATATTAATGTCACTTATGGAATAGTAAAATAGCATGTAGGACAAAGATTTACCATGAAAGGTGGAACTTTTAATGAAATATATGTTACATAAATTAACATTGATTTAGAAGGTTTTATCAAATATGGAAAGAGATTATGTGGGAATTTGATTAATGGTTGAAGATATTATTGTTGACGGAAGCTCGTAGTTCCATATTTTTCATTCATATCAGTAGTATAATAATATATAGAGACCATATAGATTATTAGTGGTTTGATTAAATGAAGAAACATATTGAAAAATTAACCATGAAATATTTGAATTATAAATAGGTTAATGAGAAACAACAATAACCAAACTAGATATATCAGAATTTTCAAGATAATGATTGGAAATAATAAAATATATCCATAGATTTCAGGGTGGTACTACCAATTAAATCACTATGTAATAATGCATTTTTTTTAATTTTTTACAATTTACAAAAATCTAAAAATTTTATTCCAATTTTAGATTCAATGAAATTAGATCATATTAATTGATTTCAACTCAAAGAAATAGTTAGTTTATATGTATTTCCACAATATATTTTATGTAAACCAGATATAAGGCTCACTTGTTATTTTTGAAAAGACCTTCAGAATTAATTAGATAACTAATGGGATTTAAGTTTAACTTTTTATCCAAAATAAGATGGAAAATCCATGATAAAAATATATACATTGGAAGACAATTTCATTATTATTAAACATTTTACCAATAAATTTGGAATTAACATCATTAATTAGTGTAATTTTTATAAGATTTTTTTTTCAATTTAGTATATAAATGAAACCCTTTAAGGAAATATATGTAATGTAGTTTCAGACACCTTATTATTGGGATGTATAATGTTAAAGGAAGTTGTTCGGATTAATATTGGTAGAATAAATGGTTTAGAAGGTGAAGATGATTCAATATCACATGAGGATGGATCATAGAAGGAAAAAATTTTGTGCAGATAACCAGAGGAATGATATTTGTTTATGTATGAGAAAATTATTTTCTAAAAGTATCTTCATGGAAAAGAGATATGATTTTTAAAAAAAATTAAAGCTAGGTCTGTATTTAATTAGACTATATAAAATCAATGATAAAGTTAGATTTGTTTACAATATAGTGGCATTTCTACTGAATTTATCAAAATTACATCAAATATTTCATGATTGGTTATTATAAAAATAATTGCCAAATGTATCTCATTTTTTGGGAATTGATGTTGTTCAGTTGGAAGAAAATGTTTATCATGAGGAATGATGAATAAAAATACTCGAACGCATAATTAATGTGTTGTGGAATAAGGTAATTTATCATGTAATGGTTTCTTTGATAAAACAATATGGTTGAATAAGAAATACAAGAATAAAAAAAATGCAATCATGGAAAAATATCCAAACATGTTTAAGTAATTGAAAATACTTATGAGGAAGAAATTTCCAAAGGGGGCAGGGGAATTTAATAATCTTGGAAATTTTATGATATATCATTTTAATGTCTTATAAATTTTAATTAAATAAATTTTTATAGTAATTTTCATTATGATAATATTTGGTTAATTTTCTATTAAAAACGAAAATGACTTATTTCAAAAAAATTGGTGTTTCTAATATTATATAGTTTTATCTAAATTCATTATCTCCAAATTATATAATCAAAATTTGAAAAAATTAATTTAATTTTTTAATTCAACATGTCTAATTTATCTTATGACAAATGTTTGAGAATTTTTTAATTTTTTTAATTGTTTCAATGAATAATGAAAAATAATGTTTTTTTATTACAAATTGCCTTTCCATTTCAAACATTAAAAATATCAATTTTTTAAATGGATTGAATATAAAATTAGATTATTAATATTATTAGTTATCCATTTGAGGTTATGGAATCCACATTATACATGAATTTTATATAAACAAATTTATAATTAAAAATGAATTTTTCTTAAAAACCGTTTATCTTCATGTTTATGGGTTTAATTATATATTAAATTATACATATTATTTGAATTGAATATAATAAAATGGACTATATATTTTGATTAAGCATTATTAATTTTATTTAATATGGTCAACTTATTTTTTGGTCATAATGAATATTAATGATTTTAAAAATATAGTACCACAGTAATGGTTAAAAAATGTTTTTCAAGGATTAAACTAAAGAGAAGGGGTTTAAAATGATCTAAAATTTGTTATAAATTCTATTATATAGAAATATGGTATAAATATCTCATCTAATATTCGTAAATAGTCCATTTTTATCCATTTTTCAATAGAAAGACATTTATATGTTTTTATTTGTTTTAAAATTCTCAAGTGTGTCCTCTTTGTCACTTAAAAAAGGACACCCCTATCCTCTCATATCCACACTTCAAGAGACCTTTTCTATCGAATATCGACCCAACCCCTTAATAAATCCCCTACCCATTTCCAATATTAATTATTTTTTTATCATAACTAAATCATTGGAAGTATTTATGTATAAACCTAAAGAGGTCTTATAAATAATAGGTAATATTTTTAATCGATATTTTTAACTTTTTTTCTTATAAAACATAAAAATATATTTCAAACATACTGAAATAATAAAAATAATTATATTCCATATAATTAAAATTTGTTTTTTTAATTGAATAACCTAAATTCATATCCTTTTCCATCAAATGGGAAGTAAAACATTAGTTCATGTGAATGATGGACTATTGACTTACGAACCAATGGAATTCCTTTTCTATAATATCATCTCATAGATAGTTATAATGATGGATTTAATGTATATATATATATATTCTTCATTACATAAATAAAAATATTGACGTATAATATATATCATTTTTTACCATGCTATCCATTGAATACTAATATTGTTTTTCATGCAGAGGTGTGTATTACCACCTCCATGAAGTGATGTGAATCCTTTTTCAAAGAAAAATAACATGAATAGTATATATAAGTGTATTTAATGATTTTATATTATATTTATTATATAATTATATATCTTTAAATATATATTGAAACTTTCTTTCCCTCATCCTTTTTGTAAAATGGAAATGTTTCTCAAGCATACTTACGACCTATCACGTCAATAATGGCATCATAGTTCTGTTTTCTTAACATCATTCTTGGGTATTTTAAAAATATAACTTATATACAAAACTAATTAATATTTTATTATTATAATTCTAGATATGAGTTAATAATTACTACTTTGACCATAGTCAACTTACCAAAGTTATTTTGGATATATTTGTTGAATATAATCAAAATACGTGACGTGAACTTAATTAATTAAGTAATTGAATATAATATGATAATAAATAAAATAATAGGAAATTTTAATTTAAATTTTTTGTTAATAATTTTAATCATAATTTTTATTATTATTCTAGAGTATTAGTAATTTACGTGATGATTCATACTCAAGGTAAGGGACACATTAACATAAAACCATGTTTTAAATGTTTTAATGAATTATATTCTAAATATCTTTTTACAAGACCATAATTATTAAAAATATTTCATGGATATATTTCTATGTACATAAAATTCATATACATAATATATTATATCTATTTTTTACTTTCTTTCAAAGGTTTTCAGAAGTAATCCTTTTACGTATTTTAAACGGAATATTTTGAAACTATTTAAATAAATGGGAAAATGAATGTTCTATTTCAATCTGTATGACGTTAATGAATTTTCCATCCATGAAAACCATTATTTAATATTTTATTTACATATAATATTCCATATTTTCTTGAAATAAAATTCATGTTTCTCTTTATTTTTGTAATTTAGTTTTGAAGATGGGGTTTTAAAAGGAAATGTTATTTTCATATCTAAATGTCTTTTTCATATAGATTAAGAAGATACTTTTAGGGGTTTAATGATAAAATGGTGAAAGATTAAAATATTTTATTTATGATGTGGCACACAATAATTATAGATAATTTTGGTTGAGGATGATACAACCTATACATTGGGTGATCCTGATATAACTTTTAGACGGATGAGCTCGATATAACTTATATGAAATTAGAGCCCGATATTTCTCTCTAATGCATTAGGTGATCATCATTTTCATCTAAGTAAATATGAAGTGAGTTAACTAGGGAGGTTTCTCATATGTATTTCTCTTGGATCTAGTTATTTATAATACATTTTATGAATATAATTCTCTAAGTTTCTTAAAATCATTGACAGTTTATTACTATGTGTTTTAATTATTTTCAATAAGGGAAAAGAGATTATGTTTCTTATAGGTATAATTTTTTTCATTCACCCATATAATATTATGGGAATGTTAAAATGTTTTATGGGTTTTCATTTTTTTGAATGTACTAAATTTTTTTTTATTTTATTTCCCATACTGATCTTTTTTGTGCTTGTTCAACATTTTTATGGTTTTCCATGTGGATTATGGATTTGTAAAAAAATAAGAAGTCAAGTTGAAAGTCATGGAGAATTTCCATGAAAAAAAAGTGTTTCATTTTAAATTTTTTTAATTTTGGAAAAAATTGATACTAAGTGTATGTGTCTAATTTTTAATGCCTGGAATTTTAGGTAGTATTTATATCTAAATTCTCTAAAACTCTAAACCTAAAAGATCAGTTGGAATGAAATATAGTGAATTCTAGTTTAAAGACACCATATTATGTAATGTTTATGGTCTGGTCAATAACATCAGGGATATAAAAACCCATTTAATGTTTATTGAAGTTTTGGGAAAGGATTTTTTTAGTGTTTGGTTGAACAAAGTGACTTGTAGAGTGAGAAGAAATTTGGTGATGAATGACTCCTTTTATAAGGGAGAGGAATCAAATTATCAAAATAATAGGTGAAATATTCAGGTAAAGTAGATCCCAACGGGAACAATAATAGAGAGGGTATTAGTTAGGGTTGATAAAATACACAAATAGAAATCGACAAGAATGTTTTTTACAGACTTTCGGTCTTTTTCCAATATGATTTTAACCCTTATACCAATTTTACCTAGACTGAGGTATCTAATTATTACCTAATTAATTAATTAATTTTTTTAGAAAATAAAATAAACCCTATTACATAATTTAGAATATATAATCCCAAATATGGTATCATTTTTATTAGAATAAATTTATGTGGAAGTTAAATATTAATTATGAAATAATAGATAAATATCATATTAAATACATTTTATCTACAAATATATTTTATGTTCAAAAATGTAAAATATTGGTTTTTTAAAAAAAATTAATATTTTTTAATATATTCATTTAGATAGAAAATAATTTTTTTTAAAATGGTTTCATAAATCTTAAATTATTATTATATCCTAATGATTCAATAAAATTTATGGTATTTTGAAAATAGAGTTTTTCACTACTCAGCAGAAAATAAATCAATTAAAAAATTTCAAAAAATATATAGGAATGTAATTTTTTCCAAACATAAAAAAGATGTTCATTTTTTCAAATTGAAATTCTAAAATTTGAGAATTTTAATTTTATATATAAATAAAGAATATAATGAAAAATGTTTTTTATAGAAAAATGATTTTTCAAATATTAACTATTCTTATTATGATTTATCAGGAAAATCTAATTGAATTAGTGTTATATTTTATTCATATAAAAACATTATTTTTTTATAATTGAACCATAATATTTTTATTTCAATATAATATAAATTTATAGTGTATAAAATTTCAATTTTAGGAATAGTAATTTGTAGCCATGAAAAGATATTATTAGTTGTTTAACTATAATAACGGAATTTCATAAGTCAATTAGTGTTAAACATGACAATTTTTTGTATCTACATATGTCTAATAATTTGGTTTCTAATATTTAGTCACAACAATTCATGTACTACTTTATAATAGTTATATTTATCAAAATAAAATAAGTCACTGTTCGTTTCCGTTTGGTGATTCATATAAAATAGTCTATTCAAAAAAATGTGTTTTAAGGATGAACATTCACTAAAATAATTATTCATTAAAATCTACCCCCTCAAAATAATTTCATCCCTGAAATTTTTTTACTAAGGTGAAAAAGTGATGATAAAGTTTTCTCATTACAACCTCGGGTTCCCACATAGCTTCCTCGAAATTTTGATTCTTCCATAAAATTTATAATACGGGGGTGGTTTTGTTCAAAAAACATTATCTATTTGATTTGGGATATCCAATAGTAATTCCCTATATAATAGATCATGTTCAATTTTCACAACTACTTGTTTAGTATACAAGAATGGAATGGTATGGAGTTTCTCAAAAGTTACACATGGAATAAATATTTCACTTGGGAGAGGTTCGAGGGGAGCTATAAGCCAGAAGATACAACCTGTAAATGATCAAGGATATTGATGGGATCAATGTATTTGAGGATAAAATTCCCTTTCATCACAAATCTCATGAACTACATTCATGGAGATATCCAATAGAACATCTTGTTAGTAAATTCAAACTCAAGATCTCATTAATGATTACCTACATGACTCTTATTCTAAATTTGTGATGTCTTTATATGTCATTGAATATTTTGAACATTCTACATCATTTCTAGTACATGGTTAGTTCATACTAGATTCCTCCTTCAATATTCATGCCAAAATGATGGAGTCTTGTATCTCTTCCCATCTATAGCCTTATATGATGGCATAAGAAGGATAAAATAATATTGTTTATATGAAAAATATTCCAGTTAGAGTTTCGGATCCCAAAATCCATGGAAACCCAATAAACAATATATCAACATATCTTTAAGAGATTTAATGGAACTTTTAGATATGTCTGATGGTGATAAGTAGTGATGAAGCTCAAATCTGTCTCTAAGGATTGATAATGAATTTTTCAAAACCTCAATGTAATTCTCAGGTCTTGATAATATGCAATAGGGAGTGGTACTCTATTCCTCGTAAACACTTCCATTATATATATCTGACTAAGTTGACCAAGAAGTAAATATTATTTTATGGAAATAAAATGTTCTGAGTTTGTAATGAAATTAACTACAAACAAAATTACATTATGGCCTTTATGGTTCCTATGATAATATTCATAGTGATATTTGAACACTTCCATACAAGTATGGTTAATGGTTTCATCATCCTCTTAGACGTTTTTTAATCATTAAAATAATAGAATGAGATAAATAACGATAAATATCCTATAATCCCTATCTTTGTGTTATCCCACTAGAATATTTTAATTTAAAAATTATACATTTTCATGATTGTTGGATAAATAGAGAAAAATGTACTATGAACATCATCAATATGTTCCCTATTTATTTATTGATTTTATGGGACAAATATATAGTTTCCAAAACATATAACTCCATATTTATCAGATTTTAACTCCAAAATATTCACTACCTCTTTTTGTAAATCCTTATTAGATTTAAAGAATTCCATGATCATCATGTGGATGGATGGTTTAATATTCCTTTGTGAAATGTAGGATTTATCCCCTTCAGTTACGACTTGATGATTAATACCTTTCAAATACAACAGTATTGGGTCTATATAAACCCTCATCATAAATAATATAACATGGTCGTTTCTTATAAGTGCATAAAACGCCTTGTTTTCCTTCCCTAGGTGATAATGTAGAAAAAATACAGTCTTTTATCAATTCTATAAATATCCTTTGGTATATGATTAACTCCCTCTAATTGAATATATATTTTAGGATCTTGTGATTAGTATATACATCACAATTTTCACCCTAAAAAAAATGACACTAAATCATTAATGAATATATCACTCACAAAAACTCTAAATATAAGGTTATGTAGTATTTCAAATGAATTTATAGCTGAGATGTGGTTTAGGAAATTAACTTATCATTCCACACGAGGTTTCATCCCAATCACCAATTCAAAGAATCATAAAAATTAGAAAACCTTCCCACTATATGGTAATTTATGTATAAGTGCAGTGGCTGATATCCTCTTTAGTTCCTTAAATATTTTTTCACATTACATTTTCTTAAGGAACATCACTCCTTTTCATGTTAACATGGTTAAGGAATTTTGTATCCATGAGAGTTTTTTTACAAAGCATCGATAGTATCCATACAACCTAAGAATACTATAGATCTCAGTTATTGTGGTCGATCTTGCCCATTTTCCTAAACAAACATATTTGACGGATCTATAGAGATTCCCTAACCTATGAATACATGGACCAATAATGATACATTTTTCAAAAATAATTTACAGTTTTTAATTTTTTCTTATGTTTTATCTTTTCAAAAGGTCTTGAACACAATATGAAAATTACCTTCATCCTCTTCCTTTATATTGAAATATAAGATAATTTCATCCATGAAGAAAACAAAAAACCGAAAAATAGTCAATAAAGACTCTAATTACTAGGTCTATAAAGAAAAAAAGTGTATTTTTATGAATGAATGGAATCACTATTAATTAATAGTGTCGAAACATCATACATAAAGTCATATTAGAAATTATTTACCTTTTTAAATTTTATTAATGATATCTAGATTTAATTTCAATCTTTGAGAAGTATTGAGATCCTAGGAATTAGTTTAATATATCATTGATATGAGGTATAAAATATCTTTTCTTGATAGTGATTTTATTAAGATAATGATAATTAACTGATGGAAACATCGATCTATCCTTATTTGTGATAAAGATTATTGTTTCACCCCATGGTGAAGTATTAGGCCATATAAATCCCTTTTCCAAATTTTCTTATAGCTATATATTTAATTATTAGAATTCAATGGAATGCATTCATTATGGACTCTTTGAGAATGGCATGAATCCAAGTATGAGTTCAATTTAAAACTAAACCTAAAAATCTTGTAGAAGATGAATTACTCTATATAAAAGTATATAATTGTATCCTTTTCAATATGAATTCCATAAATTTGGACATCCTATCTGATAACTTTATCTAAAAATATCACATTTATAGGTATCAAGAACCATATTATAGAATTTAATTCCAAAGTATGTTCGTTATCAGGTTTAAATTTATTTTTGATAATAGAATTATTTAGGATATTAAATGATGTTTCATCATCTCAAAAATATATATTTTCAATATGTATAGAAATCCATTACATAAGAAATATTATTTAAAATTAAATTATGGGAATAAGAACTATTATAACCAGAATTATCTTTTCATAAATCATGGTGGAAGAAGAGTTTTATATCTTAGAAAAGATCATCAGGAAATTAGGTGCTTTCAAATATAGTTCTGTCTAAATTTACTGAGGTGGTGAATAAAAAATTATTAGGAAACATTTATGATATAAAATAATGTGATGAAACAAAATCAAACAAGGCATTTACATATCTACATAGAATAATGAGTGTACCTTTCATCACTTAATTTTCATAATCCACCTCAGAGATATTGATTTCATATTATCTTCCTTGTTTATTAGTTCATGAGGTTTTTGGTTCCTATTATCTTCTCTCTGGGGTTATGTAATTGATTTTCAGAATTTAAAAACTCATTGAATTTGATGAATTGAAGTGTTGGTGGTGTATTAGTTGTGTGATTATTCTCTTATATTTCATTTACCATCTTCTTCATCTCATTTTTATAGTAATGAGCTTGATGGAAAATCCGTAACTTTTAAAATATTATATTATTCCATTGAGGTAATTACCCAGGTGGTTCCCCAATTTTTTTAACATGTAGATATTTGGATGTGGTTTATCTAAGGTTACTTTTTAACAAAGCTTCTTTGATACCCCATTATCCTTTTTTTCTCCCTTGAATAATTGGAGTCCTTGGTTTCTATAAGAACCTTTAGTGCACATCAAATAAATTTCATCATTGTTTTAAAATTATCTTATGAATAATAACATTTGATGAATTTGAAAAATGTTACAATGGATTCAACCTGATTTTTTAACTATTGTAATTCCATATTTATCTTTGTGTGATGATTCTTATTATAATTCATGGTGAAGAATTGTTTTATGAACTCCTCCAATTATATAGAGTCTAATTATTTATTATTAATTATATTCTTATTACATGTCCCCTATTTTTTAAAATTCAATCATAGGTAAAACCTCCATTTAAAAATAATTGTATAACATTTTAAATATTCATTAAAAAAATTTAATAAAAATATGGACAATGAAAAATTATTCCTAATCTAGTATAAAAACAAAGTCATCTTTCATTAAAAACATGTTTTTGGTATCTTGGGTAAAAAAAGAGGGTAAAACTAAAGTAAAAATAGTAATTTACAGAAATAATAATAGTACAAAAAATATATTTTTTTAATGTATAAATTTAAAATTTTTCCACCAATTTATAGGTATACTTAAATAATTATGAATAATGACGAGTTTATGAAATTAACTGTTACCTTAGGTATGACTTCCTGTATATGTGTTCAAGAATCCTATAATACTTATTTATATATTTATATTATAAATTTATTCCCAAACCATACTCCCATATATTATACCAAATATGTTTTACTTATATCATTGTATCACTCATTTATTAACAATTCTTTAATAAAATAAATATTTCGGTTGATAACTACTTCTTTTTTCATGTGTATTTTTGTTTGATTGTTTTTTTAATTTTAGATTGATCTTGTTTACAAAATCAAAACAATTTTAATAATTATATAAATATTATATATATTCATTATATAAATATTTTGGATGATACATAAAATAAATAGATATTAAAATGAATTGCATTGTTCATGGAGATGGTGAGCTGTATGTAGGAAAGAACATTGTTTTCACTTTTTGGAGGATGAAATGAAAGAATGGTAAAAAATTACTATAACTTATTTTATTACTATATAATATATATAATATATTTATTAAATCTATCCTTATTAAGATCCATGTAAATACAAAATGAAAAATGGTTGACTTTGCTTCATGGTGGTCGTAGTCCACCTGTATGCACAAGTGATATTATTGTTTTCCACTGGATTAGAGGGTAAGATGTTAGATGTGATATTATAATTAGAGAGGAAAATTTATTTCATAAATATAATATCCAAATATTAATCCCATAATAATAAACATCCATAAAATATAGTGATGGAAAATAAATTATATCACTACGTGGAGTCGATAGTCCACACATACACTGGAGCACTACATTCACTCCCCAATTGATGGAAAATAGAATTTATAATTGTGGTTTAAAAATCATAAAAAATTTAAGTATATTTATGATACGGAATTTATAATAAATAACATTGTATTATATTGGTTAAAATAATAATTCAAAAAGAAAATAATTTGTTAAAGCGATTAACACTTATTTGACATTACACATTTACATCTTGTCTGAAACACCATAGGGTTGCTCCTTTGGGAGGACCATAACTTCTAGAATTTGGATAAGTAATTTTATAATATATTTGGTTATTTTTTGGTTGATATGTATGGCTCAATTTTTGGTAAATAAGAGAGGAAAGGGGTGTCTTTTTATAAATGACAGAGAGGGAAGACATTGGATTTCAAAAAAGATTAAATTATTATAATTTAATTACAATTTAAAATTATTCTAAATAGACTAATATTTGATGGTTTTATGTTATGAGGATTAAATATTTCAATCCAATATGACTTATATAAATTTAATTGGTATATTTACTCATCACTTTGTTTAACCCCCATATAAACTCGTTTTAACCTTTATAACGGTGACAAATTATTACATTTTTTTCCTATTCAATATAAAAAAATGAAATTGGACTCATTAAAAAATTTGGATAAACTAATTTTGAATAGTTAATTAATTTTATGAAAATCACTTCAAATAAGTGGAATAATTTATTTTAAAAATAAACCCACAAAATGTGACAAACAGAAGTTCTCCATAAAAAAATATTTTGTTGAATATTATTTTTTTATAAAAAATAAAATGAAAATAAATAATAATGAATCTAATTTTGTTATTAATTAATAAATTAATTAATTTTACTTCTAAAAAAATTTAAATCAAAATTTATCATTTTAATTGTTTAAAAAAATAATTTTTTCATTGAAAATCAGTATTTTTACTATTTATGAAAATTCAACTATTTCCGAAAACTTCCAAAATATCACTCTTAGATAAATTTTAAATACCGATTTAAAAAAGAAATTTAATTTTTTCAAATAAATTTGCTAATATTTTAAGAAAATAACTATTTTATTTTCAGCCAAAAATCAATAAAAACCATTCACAGGAAAATATATTTTGAAATTATATAATGACTTTAAAAAAATGTTGTACTTTTTTCTAAATATATTTCTATTATATAGAACCATCATAAAATATGTTTGAATTTTTTTAATTTCTATTTATAATACCAATGCAATGACTAGGATATAATAGAATACTATATTGTGGTTTATTTAGACTTAGTGTTGGGTTTACCATAATCTATCAATGAAATTAAATTTATTTAAAGAGAAATATATCATAAAATCTAAGGGTGTTACACAAGATTACAAATTATTATACAAAAGGATCATGCAATAATTTTAAATGATATTTTTTATAGCATGGTGAAGTATATCTTTAGAGACCATATAATTCATCTCTCATATACTACTCATAGGAAGAACACCCCATACAGCTACAACATGTCCGATTCCTTTCACATGCATCGTCTTCAAGATTATTCTATAAATATCATTTTTCAATTTTTTGTAAAGGATGAAACATAATTGGAACTAACTGTTGTGGATTACTTATGTACAAAAAAATCGATAGCTATGGGAAAATCTTCTATATTTAGAAGCAAGAAAAAACCCAAGATAAGATAGAAGCCTCAAATTATAACTCCAAATAATTCATTTTCTTCCTTGAAATGACCATATGATCAATACTTACAGATCTAGTTTAAGTTAGACATGATTCATTAATGGATGATAGGTTTATACATATTTTCATCACATGAGGAACCCCTTATAGAGTCACATGATGCCTATATCACATGGTCATGTGATAACACACTCTCATGATCACCCTCTTTTTGTTTCCCTTTCATGGTTTCGATTTTTCCAACATGCCTCATTGGCTCTCCCACCCACATGATATGTACCCTCCACTCAGTGAGTCATCAATGAATGAAAACACCCACCTCATATAATAATGTTTTCCATTGGACTCCAAAGCCTTATTTTTCTAGGGTTAAACCCCCTAAAGTCCATATTGAAACCTCATACGAAGCATCCATACAAGAACAATCAAATTATGAAAATCAATACAATACCCTTTGATCATGTATTATCATATTAAAAGTAGGTTTTGGTATATATCCTAAAATGGGAAGAACCCTTAAGGTGATCCAAATTCTATATTCGATAGACAACTAAGATATCTAATTGTAAGATATTAGGGTAGTTTCTTCCATAAAATGATTATTTTCTTCACCATTAAAAGATATGGGTCAGATAAAGGAATCAATCATGGAGTCATTCCCCTGTATTTATCTCTAGGACAATACTCCCCCAAACTTTATATCCTACCCAATCTATTAATAGGTATGAAGATTAAATGATGGTTTTCCTCATGTTGTGTATGTCCTAATAATTTTCACCCAACTACTAATGATTTGATCGACTATGAATACATAATATTGGGTTAAAGAGTTTTGGGATTCTTATCTAGGTGAAGGTACCATGTAAATATAATTGGGTACTGTTCAACATAATATTCATATATCTTATTTCTCACACAAAGAATAAATCATGTGGGTTTATAGTTTTATCTTAATTGTTCAAAAAATAGGGTTAAAATGTCCTATTTTTGGAATCACCATTAGCTATAGTTCTTGAACTACATTTAAGGACCACATCATGTGTATAATCCCCATTTAAATCCTCTATTTCCACCTCATTTTTGAAACAAATTCCTATAGTATGATGTTAACTTTTAAGGAAAATATCTTTACTGCATGATGATAAAATGCATAGGTAGTCCAACCACACAACCTTAAATTATGTTACTTGTACTATATGGGAGTTTATTATTTATCCAATTAGATTTTTTGTATTCCTATTTTAAGTTTAAAAATAACATCATTGACCGTTATTTATGATAATATTGTTCCTTACCCAGAGAGCCATATTCCCTTTCGAGTCTCTTCATCATTCTCAACAATGCCATATTCCCTATGAGACCTATAAATGTTGGGATATATTTCATACAAGGGACCAATAAATCCCTTTAATAAATATTCCTATATTGATATTACCTCACCCATAGAACCATATTTTACTTTTGGTGAACCATCATATTTCCTCAATATGACATATTCTTTTTTAGGACAATGTCAAACTATGTGGGATCTAGTTCTTATCACTAACAATATACATTGGAAACCTCCTATAGGTTGAAACCCAATTTCCCTATATCGACATTGTGTTATAAATTCCCCAACTAGGATATTTTCGCAGTATAAATAATCTTTTTTGTTTGGTCATATCTTTCAGACCCTAATTTATTTTTACTTCCTTATTTATGGTTTATTTAGGGATATGGGATTTTCTCCAGGGAACTAAGTGTGACAAGTCTATGTTTCTAAGGTAATTTTCTATTTATTTTTGGTATATATTTTTTCCCTTGGGGTTTCATGTGTTCTTAGAAAAAAATTGAAAATTTTGGTCCTATATAAGGTGGAAAACAATTGGCGCACTGTTAGGGGAAACCGTGCACCTTAACCTAGAAAGTTTGTGACTAAGTTTCATTTTGGGACTGAGGTGTACAACATTGTTTTCATGTGGTTTAGAGATAGTGTGGTTTAACCATTTTAAAGGCCCCTCTTTAATAGATAATGTCACATGTTCACTGAACTGTTTTTCAAATAGTGTGGGAAAACCGCACGTGATGTCAATATTATAAAAAATTTGAAAATAACCTATGTGTTCTCTTCTTTTTTAACCCAAATCCACCACTCTCCCCCATTTGAGATTTTATGCCCTAGGAGCCTCTCTTACATCCTTTTTATACATTGGATATCCTATTTTGTAGTGGATTTGGCATAGATACTCTGAGGAATCATCAAATAAGTCCCTCCTCCTTTGACTTCCTCCTCAAATCTAGGTTTTCTCTTCTAATTTCAAGGGATTTTGTTATACAGTAGGATAGGTGATCTATTTTGGGTTGATTATTGATTATTAGGGTTCTATATTGATGTTTAGGGTCAGATATTTCCTTGTTAGGGTCTTACGGTGGTGTGGTTGGTGTTTTTCTTCAATTTTCAAGAATTCTTACACATGATATAGATGGTTCTAGGATATGACATATTTATATTCCTTTGATATGCGTACCAAATTTCATTAAAATATTCTATTGTTTGATTCTGTATTAATAAATTAATTTGGAATGTTTTTCTGAATTCTTGTGTGATGGAAATAAGAATGTGGTGTATTGTGCAGTACCATTTGATATATATTATCATGATTATCTTTATATTCATGGTATTCTATGCTTCATTTAGTGGTTAATAAATTTTGTTCATATGACTCGATTGATTACAATGTGGTAAGGGGTTTTCATCCCACTTTTTTATTTCTGCGAGATTCATGCTATAATTGCCACTATTTCTTTTTGAGTGGTGTATGTACTACCCATGATTGTATTCATTGTGTAATATACATAAATCTAGGGGTATTTACATCTTCATTGTACGATCCTTCTTTCATGGGCTGTATGTTTTGTAAGTTAAAAAACCAGTAAGGGAACATTTCACCATCCGTTTTTATTCAAAGACTTCTTTTGGTTATATATTTTAAATTACATCATTTTTTGTTTGGATATGTTCTTCTATATCATTATTTCTGTAAATTTTATGTCCAAGTGACTAGATACCCTTTTCAATATCATGAAATCATTTTCTAGATTTTAAAGTAATGTCGTTAGGTAATCAAATTAATATAAGGGAACTTC
This sequence comes from Viscum album, assembly GCA_963277665.1. NCBI lineage: Eukaryota > Viridiplantae > Streptophyta > Magnoliopsida > Santalales > Viscaceae > Viscum > Viscum album. The sequence continues at coordinate 604,075,607 of OY728148.1, forward strand.
TTCACCCAATTTTAATTCTTTGGATTAAACATTTACTTCTTGGTTATGTCGTGCAATGAATATTTGTGAATAAACTCTGACTTTTTACACATAATATCCACTTATATTGGGTGTATTCATATTTTTCTCACATAATTATGTCATTTATTTATCATTAATCTAAGGATAACGTCTTTATTAGGGATTTTGTCTCAATTTTCATTCCATTGAGACTTCATTGTTGTTATATTCCAATTCACTTTTATATGGTGTATATACTTTCCTTTGGCATATTTTACCATGAGTACCTTTATTCTCATGATACTATAATGTTTTTATTAAATATTATTCCTCAATTATTTGTATTCAAGTATCTCTCATTTGGTTAGTAAATCCTTAACAAAAATATCATTTTAAATATATATTCTTATAAATATTTCTCATTAATTTCCATGTTTTAAAAATGTTTATAAGGATTTATTTATATTTTAATTATTGTTTTAAAATGTTAAATCCTTTATAACATTAAATGTGATATGGGAATCTTTGATTAGGAAATCTCTTTATTAAATGTTAGAAATGGTTTTAAAAATGGTTTGATAAAGCATTGATTATGTCTATATCTTGAAACGATATGTTGTTATTTCAATGTCGAAAAGTTCTCTTTCTTTTACTCTTGTTTTATGTGTGATGAATAAGTTATTATTATTGTGCATTGTTTACCTATATTGGTGGTTCTATGATAAACCTAGGGCGGGTGAGCTCGAGATAGCTCTGAAATGCATTGGGTAAAATGATGGAGGTAAACGTTAATGTTTCTCCTAAGAGATTTAAGGAATATACAGTGATCGGTATTCCAACATAACTTCCTATGTAGCTGTGATAGCTAAAATGTAAGTATGTTAGGTATTCCACAAGTTACCTTTCTAATTTATGACTTCTGTGTGTTATTCATATATCTTATGATTTCATGAGGTTTTTTATAATTGAAAAGTATGGTTTCATTTATTTGTATTTATTGATGGACTAATGTTTTATTTCCTTATTTTATAACCCTTACTAAACTTTTTATGCTCATCACAAGTTTTTGAAATGTTTTATATAGGAAATATAGATGAATAAGGTCAAGGATGGGATCAAGGAAAATTCATGCTGTCTAAAACAAGGAACTAGACATGTTTCTTCTTAAGAGTTTTTATTTTATAAAAAAATGGATACTGAGTAGTAGTGTCTACATGTAATTTTAAAGTTGATATGTAATTTTTATGGCCTAATTCTCTAAAACCTAAAACCTGAAACGACCATCAATGTGAATTATTCACCTAATTCATTATTATGTAATGTTTTAAGTCCGGATCCTTATGAATATTATCTCCTGATTTTTTTTATATTATACAGGGGAATGTCTCCAATTTATGAGACATTTAATACCCTAGGTGCTAGTTTCGGACCAGAGGCCTACTGGTGGTGGGACTCAGTTTTCATAATCATTTTACCTCATTATATCATATTTGGTTAAAGAGGTATGAGGCCCAATGGCATCGATATTGGGTTTGAGAAAATAAACCAGTAGGGTCTCACCAGTTTCCCCTCATATACACCATCATATATAATGTATCCATGTACATAAAAACAAAATAGGAAAAAAATATGCAGTATGAAACATAAAATGTCATGTTATCATGCATGAACCACCCCACAACATTATGACGCCTAAACTCACCAACTTCAACCAATTTTGGAATAAATATTGTCTCTCTACACAATCCCAAGACTATACCTAATTAATCATGTGAGGGTATCATTACCGAGTCTTAACCACCACCTTCTTACTCAGGTTTAGGTCCTGTAGGAAGTCCAAAGATCACATCTAGTCACACACCCCAACCCTCTCAGTCAAGGTATGTTGTAGTACCATGTCCCTACCACTACCCTAACAATCTAGGTAAGGTCCCACATAGCATGTTGACCACTACCTCCCCAAATTTGGTAAGGTCCTATACTAACATTTGACCATTGACCACTCACTCATGGTATGGGTTTATACCACATTGTAACCCCTATTCCCTCCCCCATTGTATGTTCTTGTATCACATCATGACCACTACCATCTCCCTAATGATATGAACCTATAAAAAATTATTACAGCTAACCCATCAGATAGGGTAAGGTCATATATCATATCATGTCCACTACCCTCTCACACAGTGTGGGGTTCTACATCGCCAAATATCAAGTCACATACCTCTACTTTCTCACTTAGTTCGGGGGCTCACATTGGTTCAAAAAATTGATAGAGCATATAAAATAGTAAAATAATGAATGAAATATCCCATAGTCTAGATTTCAGTCACCAACACACTTTTACCCACATAATTCTCCACTTGAGGGTTGAAAATATTGTATGACACTGGATAAAGTGGCCACCCACCCTCTCTTCACCCAACACTCAGGCCATACTCAACTTCCGAAAATAACCACGACCCTCACATGCCATAAAAAACCTCATAAGGACTCATGGTATCACATATAACCCTATATTTTTAATATAACATTCCAATATTACATGACCACACCTAGAGGTGTCTGAGAGGAAACTCAGTCTGATTTTGGAAATATCCCTACATCTAAGGAGAAATGTGGCCCAACCAAAAAAATATGGTCCACCTATGGAATAGACTCAAAATTAATCAATCCTTAGATGGATTCCCACTTATTTTCCAATTTATTTCACATTCTATCCTCTCTTCCACGAAATCCACATGTGAAAAAGACTCCCTTCCCACATTTTATAATAATCAATTGGAACTAGGCATGCCCACAGAGAGAAATTATGCTATAATATAACCTAATAGCACATAAATAACATTCCCAATGGCTTAGAACATCTACAATTACCTTTTTATTAGACTTCTCCTTTCACTAAAGGGGTTTTATAGTCAGAAACTATCCAAAAAGCATTTTTCTATTAAATTTGCATGATAAAATTTAGTTGACCTCTTAGAGAATGGTTGACCACTATGAATCTGGTCAATTAAGACACAAAGGACCTCACCATTCTAAAAACCGACTGATCATATAATCCAAGTCCACATTAGTGATATTAAATCCCTTATATACAATAAGAGAATATAATGTTATACCCACCATGCATCTCTTATATCCCAAGTCAAGCACAGTTTACTAATGTGTTTACTCTAAGGGTTGACCAATGTGTATTCCACCACACCAAATTCTCCCTATCAATTCATATATTTTACAACCCATATTGCACCACACATAAAGGCATTTGGTTTAGTATTGAAAGGACTACCTCCCTCTAAAATTAAATTACCATGAACATCCTTGGTTACCATATCCATCAAAGTTAGAACCAAGATCCGCTATACTCCTATGACCCTATCATAATATATAATTCTGAAATGAATAATTATATGAATTTATAATTCATTACAAAATTTATTTTAATGAGGTGTAATAGAGAAAATATCATCGATATCCCTCCCATTAGAGGGACCTTAGGTAATAAAATACCAAAATACCCTGGAATATGTATAATTTTCTTAATAATTAATTCATCATCATAAAACATTCAGTAAATATCCTTTTCCAATAAAAGCTCATAGATATCCCCGAAAAATTCAGCCGGTGACATACGTCAAAAGAAACAATGATTAACTAGTAGCACATATCATGGTTAGATTCCCTCAATCCACAACTACATTTCCCCCTTTATATCAAGAGGAGTCCACAATTATTGGTGGAATCATCTTTAAAACACTTAAAATTACCATCTAAAATTAATGAAGGATGAATAAGAAAATTATATGAATAGGGGAAGGATTACCTAGCTTCAACATGATGAAATTAATCTTGATCATCCAGAAACTGAGGGGGGTATATGGGGGATTAAAGAGGGAGGAAAAAATAGGAATAGGCTGGATAAAATGACTATTATTAGTTCCCATGTTATTAAAGAATAAATGGGGATGAATTAGAAATGAGTTGTATGTCCCTAAAAAATAGAGAAGGGGAACACTATGTTGTGGCCATAAGCATCATTGTGAAATGCCCCAATTGGGGTCCAATTCAGGTAGACCCAAGGGTTAACCAAAAAAATCCCATACCCATGACTTCCCCTCTATGGTATGCTCTAGAAAATTCTTAAACAACCAATAAAAAAAGGATACCAGATACCCCTACCCCCAAAAAAACATTCATGGAATAATCCTTAGTAGTAACATGATTCTTCCCTTACCAAAATACTTTATGAAACGAATAGTATATTTTATTTTGAACCTCCACATACATTAGAAATTTAATATTACATAGAGATTTTATAATCATATTATATTTTTTTATCTTTATACCATCCCCCTTAATTTAAAATATTTATCCCATGAATCCCATGCCATATCACAATGACCCCTAGTTTAATAGTGACCGATATCCTACAATTGATTTATATACTACACCCCTACCATGATCTGACATTAAAAATATAATAATAGATACCTACATGGCCAATTTAGACACAAAAAACCCCACTAAATGATTTTAAAACTCTATGATTTTATCTCAGAATCTCAATTTGAAAAACACCCTTTCTATGGAGATGAGAGCTCGTATATAATCTTAATTTATCAACCCATTATAACTTGTGTCATTAATAACTTCCAAAAATAATCATTCTCATCCAAGATAAGAATATATTTCAATCCCACAATACCAAATATGACCATCATTATCCAATAAAATTCTTTTTAAATCATGTTACACTGTCCAACTATTAAAAGTAGGATAACCTATATGGATTCTAATAATAATGGCACAAATACAAATATAAAATCTACTTTGGTTTCCCAAAAAATTAGTGATGTAACCAAACTATTGAAAACCATACATGGAAAGCTTATCCCTCACCATGAAATCATGTATCACTCATTCCCAACAAACAGAATTTAGTTCATAAACAAAACCAAAAGGTCAATCTTTCATCTATCATGCATTTATCTAAAATCTGAAGTGTCTAATGATTTTTCTATCTTCCATGGTTGTATCCTACCATGAACATAGATAAAAAAAAATGAATCCCATTTTATATTAGGTGAAGTGAAGATCAACCAACCCATTCTAGAAAACCCCGACCCCCACCTTGATAGGTGTAACCACAATCCCTATAAAAGGCCCATCTATTTACTATAGTGAGAGAGACATCACCATACCACATTAGCACCACCATAATAATCCTATTATATTTAAGGGTATTTATCAGACTAATACTTCTCAACAATGATAAAATCTTACCCAAGAAAACATACCTAAATCCCATCATAAGGAAACTCAAACTCAATCACAACCACTATAGGGTCTTCATTAGAAAAACTGTAATGATAAAAAACACATGAAAATGAACAAAATAGTCCATACTAATTAATGCACCAAGAATAATCTATTTCATTATCACCAAATTCATTATAATCGTAAATTTAATTAATTTATGACTATTTCATCCAATTCACAATTTTTCTCAATTTTTTTAAATGATTTATGCAACCATTTAAATCATTCATAAAATTATTTATCTATCACATAATATTTTTGATTGTTAAGGATATATACAAACATAGTATAATGTATAATCATATTCTTTCTTTTGATATTTAAACCAATTTAATACAACAAATAATAAACAAAATGAAAATATAATATGTGAATCAACAAGGTAATTAGAAAATGGAAAAGAAATAATCAACAATACTGACCCCTATTAATAATGAATTTAATCAAATATGGGACATAGTTTTCTATTAATAAATAATATCCCACACACTAACTAAAAATCCTACCACCAAATACAATTATAAAATAGTTTTACAATCAAAATAAATACTATGAAACTATTTTCAAAACCCTAAAAAAATTTCTGAATGAAATTATAGATGGATTTATATAATACCACAAGAACACCTCACCATATTACATTATTTTTTTGATTAGTACCGAGATTCTATGAGAAATATGGGGAGACTGTAATGTAAATTTTATCACATACAATAACAAGTATATAAAAATAATCTCATAGTGAATTAGAGTAATATCATGTAATTAGTACTATAATATGATCATCAATCATAGTAGATATCAATATGAAATCTAAAAATGAACCATGTAATATATAATTACATTAATCAAGGATCCCCCAATAGGACAGTCAATAATAAATGTAAAAAAAAAAGATGATACCTATTCAAACCTGTATCCCATCAAACATATAGATACCCTAGCTAGATCCTGCATACAATATTTACCTTTAAAGTGAATCATAAGGACAAAAGTTTTCTTAGGGAGCATATGTAGTACATGAGCATACAAATCAACAGGGTCTCACCAAGTTCCCATAATATGTTCTATAATATACTTTGTATGCATTTTTTACAACATAAGATTAGAAAAAATATAAAAAATATAATAAATAATGTGATAAATAATACACTATGATTAGTAGTCATACATGATTCAGTTAATGCTACAAGATAAGTTTTATGATGACAAAAACTCAACAACATCAACAATTTCATTGGACATTGTCTAACAACTCATTCTCCAAATCCACCTTCTCATTCAATTTAGGGTCCCTTAGTATGTACAATTATCATATATAGTCACATAACACCACTCTATAACTTAGAGTTAAGTATAGAACCATATCCTAAACACTACTCTCTCTCTCTAGGTAGGGTCACACATCACTTCTGGAATACTACCCTCTCACTAAGGTATATTCCCCTACCATATCATGGCCACTATGTTCTCTTTTTTGGAAAGTTACTATTCCAGATCATGAAATCTACCATCTTAATTCTTTTAAGGACCTTTATCTCATTCTAACCACTACCCTATTAAGGTCTAGTTTAACATCATTTCCACTACCGTCTCACTCAAGGGAAGGTCCACTAGCACATTATATCTACTACCCTCCCACTCAAGGATGGTTCCTCTATGACCATTCATCATTTCACACAAGAATACTATATTACATAAAGTGGTCCCATATCACTATTTCATAACATGGTAAAATGATAAATAATAATAAATATATGGTTGATATAGCCCATATTCTATCACTAGTCTTGCCTCACACCTGTCCCCACCTAACTCTCATCTAGAGGGTAGTACATAGAACATAAAATTTCCTTCAGTGACCAAACCCATCCACATAACCCTACCCTCAAGTTGTACATGACTTCACTAACTTTTCAATCACCTCATATTCAATTGAATACCCCAAATGGTCAATAAAATTGACAAATAATCTTTTATTGCCAAAATGACATGGTAATAGTACATATACACACCCATAAGTATATCATAGGATATATAGTCCCCTAAATATTGATTCCCAACAAGAAAGACCATACTTGTACAAACCAAACCAATTCAGATCAAATAATTTGTTGATTATGATCATTTATTCTCATGCCTCCCCCATATAATTTACATTATAATAAGACCAACAACCCCCCATTTAAAATTGTCAAGTTCCATTTGGAATGCCCAATGAGATTAATTAATCACTTTTATTTCCATATTACACATATTTTTTAAGCTAAAAGGTTTCCCATGACTACTACACTCATTCTAGTTATTTCCCACTCTCATCTGAGGATCCTGAATGTCCTAAGGCTGTCCACACAACCTATCTTATAAAATTTCCATTGATGATCTCAACATGGTACTTTATTAAGTATTCATAATGTTGAAGGCCATGAAATATCCAAAAAATATAATACCATTAAACTCTTTACTCATATAAGGATAAAAGGACACATTATAGTCTTTTATGACCTAATATAAAACACACCCCAAGGAGAAATTACTACAAGGTATCTTTCAAATCCTAACTCAAATGAGGCATACTGAAGTCAATTATCCAAGGTTTAACCTAAACTTAACCCATCACTATAGACTCATGGTGCCCCTTAATAGATTTAAGAACTAATCATGATGAATATGCCATCAATTATCATGTAAACATGCATATAGTTTAGTAATAAATGGACCAATTACCTCCAAAATTAAGTTAGCATCCTCATTTTACCTATCTGTCAATATACATTCTTAAAAAAAGATACACCTTGATAGTGATTTCTTATCTCAACCCAAAGGTTATCAACAATTAATTATAATAAATTACAATTAATTATACTATTTATTTTGATGATTTGTAATTTCCAAAATCTCATCGAGCAACCCCTGGAACAAAACCCAAGAAGCAACATGCCAAAATCCCGTAGAATGCTTCTATAACACCAATGAATGAAATACTAATCATATAAAAAATGATTGATCTCTAATTCAAATCAATTCTATTATAAAGTCTAGAAAACTAATTTAGGAAACCCAATAATAACAAAATTGCTATAAAATTTTTGTATCTTCACTCATTAGATACCCTCAAGCTAGTGTAATATGATAACATGTAATATTTGGATGATTATAGTATTCTCTTACGGTATCAATTTAAATATCAAAGAAATAACCACCCAAAATTATATAAGGATGATGAATAATATGATAGGATGTTATCATGATGTAAGACCATGTTTTAGCGTAATGAAATGAATCATCATCAATATTAAAATAAGGTGGAAATAAGTGGGTTCAATGGTGAGGAATCAAAGAGGTAGTGTCCAGCCAAATAGGGAACCCTAAGAATAAGAATGGGGTAAACCTAGAAAATATATGCTTACCCCTAGTAAATATACCAAAAAGGGGAATGTTATGGCATGGACATAGTTATCACAGTGTCATTCCCCAACCCGGGGTCATGTTAATACATTACCCAAGGGTTCATGGGACACCACTAAACCCATAGAAACCCCTTTTTGGCGCAACCTAATGCCTCACAACATAATTGGCCATCTATGTAGCTAGGATTATCAAAATTCTATGTATTATTCATGGAAAAACTTTTGGTTTGTGGCTTGATGATTATCTCAAAATATGCCTTTATAATATAACCATGTAGTTGTGGTGATAACCTCTGACTACATGAAAAATTAAAACATAAATAGTGGTTTTTAAGTGTGATTATATTAATCAATGCTTCACCCCTCTACCCATATAAAAATTTTAATTGAACATAGTACACACCGTACCACAACACCGCATGATTGTGTTGTGATCTACATCTTGTTACATATTTCCTTAAATTCTCCACACTAATTCTTCTTTGATTCTCCCCCAATCACTAAAAACTCCTTTGAGATCTCCAAAAACCTAAAAACCCTCCTAGATATGTTTCAAATATTTTACTTCCAATCAAAATCTCAATTAAAACATCTCCATAATTTGGAGTCAATGATTCCTATTTCCTCAAAATTTCACTACCAGTAACGATGCAAACTATTATAGGTAACAAAAATTTTGAACAAAATTACATTGCACTACTAGAAAAACGGTCAAGGGAAGTGCTACCCTTTTATTAGAACTAAATGGGGCCTTTTTCAGCACTAAAAAAGCAAAGATAAAGGGGGACTTTTATCAGTGCTGAAAAAAGCATTGTTAAATGTGACCCTTTATCAGTGCTTTTTTGAGCACTGATAAATGCCCCCCATTACCATCCCTTTTTTTAGCACTTGAAATGGGGACCCCATTATCTGTGATTATTTTAGTAGCGCTGATAAAGGGGGGATTTTTCAGCACATTTTTCTTCTGTTGATAAATTTTAGGTTTCAAAAAAATCATGAAAAATAAAATATTTTTTTATAAGTATATATATATTGATATAAATATATTTTATATTTTATAAATATGTTTTAGATAAGTATAAATAGACTATTACATTTAATATATAAGAAATTTAGTGAAAATGGCATTAAAGTTGTTTTAAATATATTATTAATTAATAATTTTCTAATCATCACTGATTAATAATGATTTAATAAAAATTTGAAGACACAAAAAATCAGAAATATTAATAAAAGATATAAAATAAGTTGAAAATGTAACTCAAAATTCAAATGGCCATAACTTTTGATCTGGGTGTCCGTTTGAGCTCTACAACATATCAAATCAAATCCTGAGATGAGCTCTACACGCTAGTAACCCAAGAGAATATTCTATCACATTTTTAGTGGTCAAAAGAAAAAGCCCAGAAGGCCTCAAAAATAGAGTTTTTAGTCGGGATACCCCAATTTTTTAATACTCAAACTAGTATAACATCTGATCCAGAAGTCTGTTAGGACTATACCATATATTATATTGAATATTGTTTCATTTTCTTCGATGTTACTAGTTTTGGAGTTGAAACAGACTTATGGATGATAAGTTATGGTCGTTTTAACATTCTATGGCTTTTTAAATACACATATATATGTATTTATTCAAAAATATATATGTGTATGTGTGATTGTATGTCTATATGTGTGTGTGTTGTATATATGTATGTATGTATTTATTTATTTATTTATAAACACATATAAAAAACATATTTTATAAATATATTTAAAACTAATCTAATAAGTATATATTAATATACAAATAAATATACGGATAAAGATTATAACTAAATATATATATATATATATATATATTAATATACGAATGAATATATATATACTAATATATGAATAAATATATTTATATTAATATGAATCTATATAAATATACAAATAAATATAACTATATATATATATAAATAATTAGATATATCACAAAATAGAGAAAAAACGAAATTGCTTAGTGGTAAAGGTGCAGCCGCGAAAGGGGGGAGGTCGTGGGTGTCACAACCTGTCCTAGTGGGGCCCAAGCCAAAACTCCCCAATCCCACCTCCAATAGGCCCGAGGATAGTGACTAGCACCGAGTAGGCATGTTACTAACATGGGAGGAATTTCATATAAACCTGTACATACGCACACACATCTCCATGCCCACAAAGCTGAAAAGTAAAAAACTACTAGAAATGTAAATGCATGCATACACTAAAATCCAAACCGACAGAGTACGAAAGGAATATAAAGTACAGTAATGTAAAATCCCTGGGCCAAACGTACAATCCCACCAAAATAGAGTCTGTAACAAAGTCCAACCTATAAGGAATGATACTGGGACTGCAATCCGTAGCCGTAAGAACACACCTCGACCTATCTGATCTCACTGGGCACCGTCCGGTCCTGGTCCACCTAGAATCCTGTCAAAGGCTTGCTCGTTTGCACAAGACACGACAAGTGAGGTAAATTTAGTGCAGGGGGGAGTATAAAAATACCTAATAGGACACCCTGAAACCACAAAGGAATTCAACAAGGGAAATACCACAAAGGAAATATACAGTCAGATCTACACAATATATTTTTACAGAACATAAAAATAGAATATCTAGATATACTGATACACGATCGAACATCGCGAAACCACTACTAAGATCCAGCTCGAATATTCCACTATGCACATAACATGGAGAACACACTACTTGGACTGAAGAGAGAGATTTGAAGTACTTGTTCTGAGAGAACACACTCCACATGTACATGAGAATAAAGATGCTCAGATGAGGATCACAACCAATAGCCAAGCAGTGATTCCAACAAATCTGTCTGAACTAATCTTCTATGCAGAGGATCGGCACCCAGGTAAATTAGGTCACTTCGATACCAAGAAACTCTACCTAGGGCACCATGATGGAATAGAGGATCCGGCTCTAAGTCTCACAGAGGGGATTCCAACAAATCTGTTCTGGAAGTCTTGCTGAAGGGATTATACTCCTGTATGTAGGAAATGATACTGGAAACCTTCATGAGAAAGACCAAGGGGACAAACCCTAAGGAAACTAGTCCAAGTAACATAAGGAAAATGGCTCACGCCATGTAAAAAAAATTAGACGGCGTGTAGTAGTATTACACACCGTGTTCCTTGACTTCGGGTACTGCAAGTATAATAACCCGTGTCACCCGTCTAAGCTATGTAAAACTCAACTACACGGAGTGTAGAAGGATAACACGCCGTGTTCATTGACTCTAGGTGCTACCTATGTAAACAGCTCATGTCATTAGTCCAAGCTATGTAAAGCACAACTACATGGCATGTAGAAGGACCACATGGTGTGTCCAAGAACCCGAGGTTCGCTCGGTGTATGCTGGCCATGGGCCTGTACACGGTCTCTTTCCGAGTCGCCTACACGTTTATCAGTACACGGGTTACCTCGTGTATCTGGTTGGGGAAGGGTATACACGTCATTTCCTTGTCTGTGTACCCATCCTGCGTTCATGTAATCCTAGAGTACACGTCAGGTGGCCCCCCGATGAACACACGCCGTGTAGTCCATATTACACGCCGTGTAGTCGGGATTTTTCCAAAATCATCGTCTTCCTCCTCTAGCCTTGTCCGATCATCTAGATCTTGATTCAGTCGTCTGTTTGATGCAAAACTCAAGATCATGGGTCGCCTCTTCATTGTGATGCCGAATCCATGGGTTTCGGGGCTTTGATTGGCTGTGAAATATGATTCGAGTCACCTGTGCAGAAATCATTTGAAGAACGATATCTTCCAATCCACTTCGATCCGTCTGCCGAAACTGCCGTTGCACATCCATGGGGTTGTTCTGATGCTATATCCTTACTTTGGTATCATTGCGTCACGCAACAGAGGCACAACAATCCGTCATTCATAACTCTACGAAGAATGCGTAGAATGCACACGAAGAACGTGAGAAACCGGGGAAGAAAGGCACAAAAAATCAAGAGGGATGAACCTCGATCGATGTTCATGTCGATCTTGGTTTGTCACCATTATAAGGTTGAATGAAACCAAATTAACTCCAAGAATAAAATCCCCAAAATCCCCGCAAAAGCCCATTATGAAAATACGATTGATCTGTGGGCTAATCAGTTCATGGATTAGTCCACATTCATCGTAGGAATCAAGAACAAGGAATGGAAACCAAAATCAAAATACTACATGGATCGACAGCATTTGTTGGTGAATATCCAGTCTCTGTGTCGTTTTCACCGGAGAAATTCGTCAAGAACGTCATCGCTGCGTTGGGTGGTTTCCTCCAGAGCATTCCAGAGCCTCCAGGGAAAATTCCAGTTTATGAGTTCTGTAGCCCTGGACCCCTGTGCAAATATCTATTTAAAAATATAAATGATATTTTATGCAACAAGATTTAATAAAACATTTTTATTAAATATTTTATTACAGTTACGTTCAAATACTAGATTTCACGACTGACCTACGCCATCCGATGTTAGGCCTCGCCTAAGGTAAATCGCTGCTCTGAACGGAACCATTCCCACAGATTTCTGATCTGAGCACCCATTCAAGAGTTATTCAACTGTTTCTAGAAAACCACAAACACACGTAATTTAATTATTTAATTAAATTCAAACATTTTTTTGGGATCACCGGGCCTCGGAACTGCACGCCTTGTCAATTCCCGGTCTCGAAAGAATTACCCTATAACATTAAAATAAAATACAGAGAAATACGAGACATTACATCACACCCACCTTAGGGATTTACATCCCCGAAAAGCCAAAACAAAGGCTACTCAAATTGATGTGGGTAATGCACCCGAATCTGAGCCTCCTGCTCCCATGTGATCTTCTAAAGATTCTCGTACCGCCACTGGACACGCACCAAGGGAATAGCTCGCCCATGAAGAATCTTATCCTTCCGATCCACAATCTCCACTAGGTACTCAACTAAGGTCGCTCCATCATCGATGTCCTGCTCGCCCCAATTGATAACAAGCGATGGATCATGCACGTTCCTCTGTAGCTACGACACATAGAAGACGTTGTGTACCCAGTCCATCTGAGGAGGTAGAGCCAAGCGGTATGCCACATCACCAAATCTACTCAGAATCTGAAAAGGGCCTATGAACCTCAGAGATAGATTGCTGCCATGGCCAAATCTCCATATTCCCCATCAAGGTGAGACCCAAAGGAACACATGGTCTCCCTCCTCGAAATCCAAGGGACTCCGTCTCCTGTCGGCATAAGACTTCTGCCAACTCTGTACAGTCTTCATTCGCTCCTGGATGACCTGCACCTTCTCTGTATTAGCTCACACCATATCTGGGCCCATGAGTGATGACTCTCCTGGGTCAGTCCAGCAAAGTGGTGACCTGCAAGGTCGCCCATACAAAGCCTCAAATGGTGCCATACGAATAGTGGAATGATAACTGTTGTTATAAGAAAATTCCTCCAGTGGTTGGTGATCCTCCCAGCTATAACCATAGTCAAGTATGAAAGGTCATAGCCTATCCTCCAGAACCTAGATGGTTCGTTCTGTCTGACCATCAGTCTGAGGATGAAATTATGTGATCAAGCGTAACTATGTCCCCAAGGTTTCCTACAATCCCTTCCACAAACGGGATGTGAAACAACCATCATGATCTGAGATGATCATTGAGGGAACTCCATGAAGTGAAACTATCTCTTGCACGTAGAGGCGTCCCAAGCTCTCTACTGAACTCTGCTCCCGTATGGCTAGGAAGTGGGATAACTTGGTGAGACGGTCAATGATCACCCATATGGAATCGTGTCCCTAGGACGTACGTGGTAAACCCTTCACGAAGTCCATGGATATCACATCCCATATCCACTCTGGAACCTCTAGAGGATGAGTCAAGCCTGCTGGAACCTGGTGCTCAGCCTTTACTTGCTGACAAGTAAGGCACCGAGAAACAAACTCTTCCAAACTCTTCTTCATTCCTAGACATAAGAACTGACGTCGAAAGTCCTGGTATATCTTTGCCACGCCTGGATGCATCTCCAAAGGGGATGTATGGAACTCCCTCAGAACCTCATTCCTCAATGCCACTGGTACTACTGTGCGCCCTCTGAAAAGAAAAACTTTCTCCCCACCTTTTGAATATCCTACAACAGCATCACTTGTGGATATATGAGAACGCATTATCTCACAGCTAGCATCCTCGAGCTGTGATTCCCTGACTACCTGTAAGAGTGGTGGGGTAACAAACATCGGGTGAAGGTAAGATCCCTCATCTCTATCCATGAATGATAACTGTAAAGAGTCCAACTCCCTTGTCTCCTCATCTGACAAATGTGAAATGGATTTCCTTATGAGAGAATCTTCCACAACATTCCCCTTCATAGGATTATAAACGATCTCAAATTCGTAATCCTGGAGGAACTCAAGCCATCGCCTCTATCTCAAATTCATATCCTTCTGAGAAAATATATACATGAGACTCTTGTGATCAGATTAGATGGTAAACCCCTCGCCCATAAGGTAGTTCCTCCACATATTTAATGTGAAAACAACCTTTGCCAACTCCAGATCATGGGTCACGTAGTTCTGCTCATGTGGCCTCAACTGACATGAGCTGTAGGAAATCACCTCTTGCCTCTACATCATGACACAACCAAGCCCAGTTCCAGATATGTCACAGAACAATACGTACTCGACACCCTCCTCAGGTAGTCTCATGATCCGGGCGCTCGTCAGACTCTGTCTCAACTACTGAAAAGCCTACTGGCATCTCTCAGTCCACATGAAAGGCTTCCCTTTTGGGTCAAAGATGTCAGGGGTGCTAAAATACTATAGAAATCAAGAATATATCTCTGATAGTAGCCTGACTACACAAGGAAACTATACACCTCCATCACGCTCCTGGGTGGACCCCATGATAACATTGCCTCTACCTTGGCTGGGTCCACTACGACACCATCTGTTGAGATAACGTGCCCCAAAAAGTGGACCTCCTGTATCCAGAATTGACACGTCGAGAGTTTCTCATACAACTGGTGCTCTAGGAGTTTATCAAGAACCATCCTTGGGTTCCGCATGTGCTCCTCCTCGGACATAAAGTACATAAGGATTTCATCGATGAAGACTACTATGAACCGGTCTTTGTCACGACCCATCCCAGTGGGGCCCGAGCCGCAACTGGGACGAGTCATGACAGAGTGGTATCAGAGGTCTGAAGAGGGAGATATGATGTAATCATTCTGGGAGAACACACTCCACAAGTACTTGAGAAATATTATGATTATATGAGGATCACAACCAAAATCCATGGGGTGATTCCAACAACTTCGTCTGAAATAATCCACTAAGCAGAGGATCGGAACCTGGGTAAAGTAGGTCACGTTGATGCCAAGAACTCTACTTAGGGTTCCGGGAATGAATAGAAGATCCGGATCTAAGTCTCACAGAGGGGATTCTAGCAACTTTATTCAAGATGTCCTGTTGACATCTCTCGGTCCACAAGAAAGGATACCCCTTTCGGGTCGAAGCTGGCAAGGGTGATGAAATCACGGAGAAATCAAGAATGAATCCCCAAAAGTATCCTGCCAACCCAAGGATACTCTGTACCTCCGTCGCACTCCGGGGTGGCCCCCATGCTTACACTGCCTCTACCTTGGCTGTGACCATTGCTACACCATCTGCTGAGATAAAGTTCCCTAGAAACTGGACCTCCTGTATCCAGAATTGACACTTCTAGAGATTCCCGTACAATTAGTGCTCTCAGAGTGTGTCCAGAACCATCCTAAGGTGCCTCGTGTGCTCCTCCTCGGACGTAGAGTACACAAGGATATCATCGATGAAGACCACTATGAACCGGTCTAGATAGGGCTGAAAGGTCCAGTTCATGAGTCCGATAAACACTGTCGGGGCTTATGTCATGCCGAAGGGGATCACCAAGTATTTATAGTGACCATAGCGACATTTGAAAGCTGTCTTAGGTATATCCTCAACCTATACTTGCAACTTGTGATAGCCTGATCGTAGATCATCATTCGAGAACCATCATGCCCCTCTTAGCAGGTCGAAGAGGTCATCGATGGTTCTCGAAGGATGATCTACAATCAGGATATCACCATTAGTGAGTACGAGATGAGGATATACCAAATACAGATTTCATATGTCGCTATGGTCACTATTAGTACTTATAGATTCCCTTCGGCGTGATGAACACCCCGGCAGTGTTTAAGAGACTCATGAACCATATTTTTAGCCCAATCTAGACCGGTTTGTAGTGGTCTTCATTGAATATATCCTTGCGTACTCTGCATCCAAGGAGGATCATGCAAGGCACCTAGGGATGGTTCTGGACACACTCCGAGAGCACCAATTGTACGGGAAACTCTCGAAGTGTTAATTCTGGATACATGAGGTCCACTTTTTGGGGCACGTTATCTCAGTAGATGGTGTAGCGGTGGACCCAACCTAGGTAGAGGCAGTGTTAGCATGGGGGACACCCCAGAGTGTGATGGAGGTGCAGAGTTTCCTTGGGTTGGAAGGAAAATATCGGAGATTCATTCTTGATTTCTCTAGGATTTCAGCACCCTTGACAGCTTTGACCCGAAAGCGGCAGCCTTTTGTGTGGACCGAGAGATGTCAGCTGGAATTCCTAAATGGATTTGTTGGAATCCCCCCTGTGAGACTCAGAGCCAGATCCTCTATTCATTCCTGTAACCAAAAGCAGAGTTCTTGGTATCAACGTGAACTACTTTACCTGGGCACCGATCCTCTGCTTAGCGGATTAGTTCAGACTAAGTTGTTTGAATCACCCCATGGTAATTGGTTGTGATCCACATCTGAGCATCATATTTCTCATGTACTTGTGAAGTGTATTCTCCCGGAATGAGTACTTCGTATCTCTTTCTTCAGACCTCTGATACCACTCTGTCACAACCCATCCCAGTTGCGTCTCGGGCCCCACTGGGATGGGAGATGGTAGAGATAAACCTGTACACATGCACACACATCTCTAATCCCACAAATCTAAAAATTATAATCTACTAAAAATGGAAATGCATGCATAGACTAAAATACCAATCAATAGAGTATGACATGAATGTAAAGTACAGTAATGTAAAACCCTGGGCCAAAAGTACAAGCCCCCCAAAAGAGAGTCTGTAACAAAGTACAACCTGTAAAGAAAGGTACTGGGACTACAATCCGTAGCTGTAGGAACACACCTCAGCCTGTATGATCTCACTAAGCACCGTCCGGTACTAGTCCACCTAGAATCCTGTCAAAGGCTCGCTCGTCTACAGAAGACAAGACACGTGTAGGCAAAGCCCATGCAGTGGTGAGTATAACAATACCAAGTAGGACACCCCGAAACCACAAAGGAACACAAAAATGGAAAAACCACAAAGGAAAGATATAGTTAGCTCTATACAATATATGTTTACAGAACATATAATAAGAATATCAAGATATACTCATACACGATCGACCATCACGAAACCACCACTACGATCCAGCTCGAAGATTCCACTAAGCACGAAACAAGTAGAACACACTCCTAGGTCTAAAGAGAGTGATACAGAGTACTCGTTCCGGGAGAACACACTGCAAAAGAACTTGATAAATATGACACTCAGATGAGGATCACAACCAATAGATAGGGGGTGATTCCAACAACTTGGTCTGGATGTCATATTTCTCAAGTACAAGTGGAGTGTGGTCTCCATGAATGAGTACTTCGTATCTCTCTATTCAGACCTAGGAGTGTGTTCTACTTGTTACATGCTTAGTAGAATCTTCGAGCTCAATCTTAGTGGTGGTTTCACGATGGTCTATCATGTATGATTATATCTGGATATTCCTGTTATATGTTCTGTAAACATTTACTATATAGAGCTGACAGTATCTTTCCTTTGTGGGTTTTCCCTTGTTGTATTCCTTTGTGGATTCGGGGTGTCCTACTGGGTATTGTTATACTCACCCCTACACGGGATTTTCCTGCATGGGTCGTGTCTTTTGTAGATGAGCGAGCCTTTGATAGGATTCTAGGCGGACCAGGACTGGACGGTGCTTAGTGTGATCAGACAGGCCGAGGTGTGTTCCTACTGCTACAGATTGTAGTCCCAGTACCTTTTTTACAGGTTTGAATTTGTTATAGACTCTCTTTTGGTGGGCTTGAAATTTTGGCCCAGGGTTTTACATTATTGTACTTTACTTTCCTATCGTACTCTGTTGGTAGGGATTTTCATGTATGCATGCATTTCCATTTTCAGTAGTTTTTACTTTTCATCATTGTGGGATAAAAGATGTGTGTGTGTGTACAGGTTTATCTCTGTCAAGAACCGTCCCAGTGGGGTCCGAGCCACAACTGGGACTGGTCGTGAAAGAGTGGTATCAGAGGTCTGAAGAGAGAGATATGAAGTACTTGTTCTGGGAGAACACCCTCCACAAGTACTTGAGAAATAAGATGCTCAGATGAGGATCACAACCAATAGTCATGGGGTGATTCCAACAACTCATTCTGAACGAATATGCTAAGCAGAGGATCGGAGCCAGGGTAAAGTAGGTCATGTCAATACCAAGAACTCTAGTTAGGGTTCCAGGAATGAATAGAGGATCAGGCTCTAAGTCTCACAAAGAGGATTCCAACAACTCTATTCAAGAAGTCCTGCTGACATCTCTCGGTCCACACGAAAGGATTCCCCTTTCGTGTCAAAGCTGTCATGTGTGATGAAATCCTGGAGAAATCAAGAATGAATCTCCGATAGTAGCCTTCAAACCCAAGGAAACTCTGCAGCTCCATCATGCTCGGGGGTGGCCCCCATGCGAAAAGTACCTCAACCTTGGCTGGGTCCACTTTCTGTCATGACCCGTCCCAGTGGGGCCCGAGCCGCAACTCCCCAAGCCCGCCTCCAATAGGCTAGGGGATGGTGACTAGCTCCGAGTAGGAATGTTACTAACATTGGAGGCATTTCCTATAAACCTATACACATGCACACAAATCTCCAAGCCCACAAAGCAGAAAAGTAAAAACTATTAAAAATAGAATTGCATGCATACACAAAAATCCAAACCAATAGAGTTCGATAGGAAAGTAAAGTTCAGTAATGTAAAAACACTGGGCTAAAAGTAAAAACCCACCAAAAGAGAGTCTGTATCAAAGTCCAACTTGTAAATAATGGTATTGGGACTGTAATCCGTAGTGGTAGGAACACACCTCAGCCTGTCTGATCTCACCGGGCACCGTCTGGTCCTGGTCAGCCTAAAATTCTATCAAAGGATCAATCGTCTGCACAAGACACGACACGTGCGGGCAAAGCCCATGCAGAGGTGAGTATAACAATATCCAGTGGGATATGCCGAAACCCCAAAGGAATAAAACAAGGAAAATACCACAAAGGAATGATACAGTCAGCTCTACACAATATATGTTTACAGATTATATAACAAGAATATTCAGTTATACTCATACATGATCAACCATCGCGAAACCACCACTAAGATCCAGCTCGAGGATTCCACTAAGCATGTGACAAGGAGACCACACTCCTAGGTATGAAGAGAGAGATATGAAGTACTCGTTGTTTTAGAACACACTCCACAAGTACGTGAGAATAAAGATGCTCAGATGAGGATCACAAACAATAGCCATGGGGTGATTCCAAAAACTCAGTATGAACTAATCCTCTAGGCTGAGGATTGGAGCCTGGGTAATGTAGGTTTCATTGAAACCAAGAAACTCTGCCTAGGGTACCAAGAAGGAATAGAGGATCTGGATCTAAGTATGATAGAGGGGATTCCAACAACTCTATTCTGGAAGTCCTGCTGAAGGGATCATACTCTTGTATGTAGGAAATGATACTGGAAACCATCAAAAGAAATATCAAGGGGAAAAACCCAAAGGAAACGGTTCCAAGTCACATAAGGCAACTAGATCAAGACATGTAAAACAAATTACATGGCATGTTGTAGGATTACACGCCGTGTTCCATGACTTCAGGTACTTCCCATGTAAACATCCCATGTCACCTGTCCAAGTAGTGTAAAACTCAACTACACGGCGTATTGAAGGATCACATGCCATCATCATTGAATTAGAGTACTACCCATGTAAACGGCCTATGTAATTAGTCCAAGATGTTTAAAACTCAACCTCATGTCGTGTAGAGGGATCACACACCGTGTCTGAGCACCCGGGGCTCAATCCGTGTACGATGGCCATGTGCCCGTACACGGTCTCTATCCATGTAATCTTCCCATGTACCAGTACATGGGGTACCCCATGTATCTGGATGGGGAAGGGTATACACGTTGTTTCCTTGGCCGTGTACCCAACCCGTGTCCGTGTACTCCCAGAGTACACGTCAGGTCTCCCACCGATGAACACATGCCGTGTATCCCATACTACACGCCTTGTAGTCGGGATTTTTGTAGAATCACCATCTTCCTCCTCACACCCCAGTCAATATTTTAGATCTTGATTCTATCATCCGTTTACCGTGAAACTCAAGATCATGGGTCGCCTCATCGTTGTGATGTCTAATCCATGGGTTTCAGGCCTTTGATTGGCTCTGAAATCTGATTCCGGTCACCCGTGTGGAAATCGTTAGAAGAACAATATCTTTCTATCCTCTTCGATCCATCCGCCAAAACCGCCGTCACACCTCCGTTTCATTGTTCCAATGCTAGATTTGTAATTTGGGATAGTTGCATCACACAATGGATGCACAACGATCCGCCGTTCATTCCTCCGTGAAGAATGCGTAGAACGCACATGAAGAACGTGAGAAACCGGGGAAGAAAGGAACAACAAATCGTGAGGGATGAACCTCTATCTATGTTCGTGTCGATCTTGGTTCATCACCATTAGAAGGTTGAATGAAACAAAATTAACTCTAAGAATAAAATCCACAAAATCCCTACAAAATCCCATCCCGAAAATAAGAGCGATCGGTGGGCTACTCTATTCGTGGATTAGACCGCGTTCGTCATAGGTATCAAGAAAGATGAAAGGAAATCAAAATCAATATCATACCTTGATCTGTAGCATTCGTTGGCAAAGATCCGGTCTCCGCATCGTTGTCACGAGCGTAATTCATCAAGAACGTCGTCGCAGCGTTGGGGGTTTCCTCGAGAGCTTACCAGAGCCTCCAGGGGAAATTTAGGGTTATGAGGTCTGTAACCCTTGACCCCATCACAAATCTATATTTAAAAAGATAAAATATATTTGCAACACCAAGATTTAATAAAATATTTTTATTAAACATTTTATTATAGTTACGTCCAAAAACTAGATTTCACCACCGACCTACGCCGTCCGATGTTAGGCCTCGCCTAAGGTAAAATCTCTACTATGAAACGGTGCCCTCATATTTATGATCCAAGCACCCGTTTAGGAGTTATTCTAATTTTACAGGAAAACCACACGTGAATGTAATTTAATTATTTAATTAAATTCAAACATATGTTCTGGGCTCATCGGGCCTCGGAACTGCCCGCCGTCTCAAAGCCTAGTCTCGAAAGAAATCCCATATAACATTAAATTAATGTACGAAGAAATCTGAGACATTACAGCGGGTTCGAGTTGGGGTGGATGAAAAGGGGTTCATGTGTGGGAGTGTGTGAGGGGGGGGGGAGGGCCTAGCGCTGTTAAAGGGGTGGTCAAGCTCTGTTAAAAGATCCACCCATGCATTACATAATTTTTTTTTAATTTTTTTGAATTTTATCAAATCTAAAAAAAGAAGTGATAAAGGGGTGTTTTATTAGTGATTTTTTAGCGATGATAAAAGTGTAATTTATCAGCGCTTTTCCGAGAACTGATAAAAGGGACCCCAACCCTATATTTTTGCCACGATTAACAGCACTTCTTTAGCACTGTTAATCGACTTTTCTGGTGCTGATAAAGGATATATTTATAGTAGTGTTGGTCCAATTAGAAGAGAATAAATCCATAACCTGAGTGAAATCATTTTTTATAATTGAATAATAACAATATTTATAAGAAACACCTCCTAATAAATATTTATTTTATAATAATTGTGTATTATAGAAAAAATTATTAAAACAATCTTATTTTTGCTGATAAATTAATCACTAACTTTTAATTTTTGAAATTATACTGTATAATATATTTAAATGATATAAATGAATGATTTTATCTATAATGTAATAAATCATATATCATTATTGATTATAAAAATAATATACACCTGAAAACATTATTTAGTATGTCCATATAAATTTTCATTTTTTAATATACACTATCATGTCCCCAACACATTAGTAGTTGAGGATGTTGACTCCCATATTGTTTCACATACATGGGGAATTATTTAAACTTTCAAAAAAGGTCATTGAAATATGATTTTATAACATGGTATAATCATTTTACAAATCATTTTTCTCATATTACTAGGACCTAACATAATCAACTGGATGAAGTATCTAAATTTGTAAATGAAACTCATAAGATTGATACAAACTTTAAACATATTTTGAAAAACTTCTTATTCCTTTAAGGAAATTAATAGTGTTTTTCATTTATCATATATGTAATTTAAGGTATTATATTATATTTATTTCCATTTTTCTTATATGAAATCATCCAAAAATATATAAATCCTAAATCCGATCTTAAATTTCATCATATGAGGTATTATAATTAGGGTAATTTTTAAATAGTGATATAATGAAAAATATATCATACATCTCACTTCATCTCATTCCATCTATTTATTTGTTTATAATTTTTCCAACACATCATTTTATGGTGTTTTTAATGAATATATAGACATTAATGTATAAATTTTAACGGATAGTTTTCATTTATATGCATGTATCATAACAGTAGAAAAGAATAGAAATGATATAATATACTATTATCATTAACTGAGAAAACACTATGTTGCTATATCTTCAACATCTTTCTCTATTTTGTAGAGGAATATATAAGTATGATCGATCCTCTTATCATTCATTCAAATCTGATTTTATTTTACAGTCAATATGTTTATAGATATATAATAATTTTTTTTCATTATCATTATAGACATTTACACACAATGATGTAAAGAATAATCTTGTGGATTTGGTCTATGATTCATTAAGGTGATTTATATTCAATAGGGGAAATAGTATATTGTTTTTATTATAAGGACTATGTAAAACTCTATATAGGTGATGGTCTATATCATCATTAAATATATACATTATTTTTTCCATTAATTAACCATAAAATTCCATAAAAATCACACTATTGATCAATGTTTGGGTTATGTTGTATTCCACTAATTATATATATATATATATATATATATAATATTTTCAAATCCATTTAGAGGCATCAAATTGGTTTTAACAAAATGATTATATTTATTAATTCTTGATGTTTTTTTGACAGTCGATATTTTAAGAAGTGATATGTGGATGCCAATTAATTTTACAATCTAGATGTATGTTGTAGGGTGATTTATAACCTTTGATTGATATATTATATATTGTAATATGGTATTTCATAAAGATAAATAGTGGTAATGTGTTTTTTAATATTAGATCATTGTTTCACTGATAGTGATTTGATAATATCACTATGTGTGACATAATGTAATTATTTGGTTTTCAAAAAATCATAGAATATAATATGTCATATCATTTTATATGATTAGAATCAAGAATAACGATGAGATAAATATGATGAAATATTGTAAAAAACATATGATAAGAAGTGACATGTGATATCACATACAATGATATATGAGCTACGATATTTGATATTGTATCAACTAAATGAAATTTGTCACAGGTTTAACCTATATCACAATAAGAAATATGAGATATCTATAGTTTTGATATAGGATTAAAATAATTCATTATAAAAATTAATTATAATTTATAAATATTATATTTTTAGATATATAAAATGATTATATTATATAAATGAAGAAATTATAAAATAAGATTGGAATATGAATAGTCAGGGAATCTTAGGATTAAATATTTATGAAAAAATTTATAAAATAAAGATGAATTTTTATATTATTTATATTCAAAACATCCTTTTATAAAAAGCATATATAGGTCCCACATTGAGTCTGTATGAATTCAGACGATTCAGAAAATGTTTTAGAAGATACGATCTATGTAATAAGAGGATCTTTATGTGGAATTAAATTAAATTATATGATAATTACCTAATTTTAAATTCTTATTCTACAAAAACGATGTGTTTATATATATAATAGATATTAATAGTTCATATTTCTCATTAATTTTATATTTTAAAAAATATTGATGAATAATTTTCACTATGTAATTTACATATATGATGGTTTCATATTCAAGTTCTAAATTAATGTGAAAATTTTATATTTATTTTTTATATATTGACCCAACATATATTTTTAGGGTTTTTAATTACAAATCATTTATTTTATTTATTATTTTTTATAGCATGTGTCACAACCCCCTCTTGAAAATGTGTACCCCTCCTCGGCTAGTAATGTGAGAAGGGAGATAGTGAAACCCAAGTTGTTACTCCCCGACTGCAGAAGCCCAGAGTCGGTGCATCAATACGTATCATTGGCATGATCAAAAAAGATCAAGTCTCAAAAGACCGATTACTTTAGTAGCCATGGAAATACTAGTTACATTCAAAAGGATTATATTACATCATAAAATAGAAACTACAACAACATTGTTTCCATATCCCATAGACTATCCATGCCGGTCTGTCATAATATACTTCTTCGCATCCTAGAAAAATAAAACATAGAAAGGGGTGAGCGCAGATACTCAGTAAGGATAACAATAAAGCTGAAACTTTCATAAATAAGAATAAACATTTGAGGAAATGTATAAGACTAAAACAAAAGCCTTTTACACTTGAAATTCAACATAATATGGAAAATATAAAAATAAAATAATGAAATTTACTTATTCACATGGATATTCTCTAGTCGAATAATCACATGCAATATCAATAGTCACTTTCATAATGATGGAATGCATAATTCCGGAGTTTCATAACCACATATTCAAGGCCCTGTGCCAAGAATAAAAATAATATTTTTTCAAATCCTTGTTCCAGGACACTAGTTTGTTTAATGAGACCTACCTATGCATTGAGGAACTATATTGGGATCCACTTGTCACATACTAAGTCCAATGCATTCCTCATATGAAAATATTTAAACATAACATAAAAATTCGTATTAAAACTTTTATATGAAATGTCAATACTTTATCCATAAACCAAGAATGGTATAAAAATAAAACATCCACATTCAAACATATCAAAAAACCTTCAATACAATATGGAAGTTTTGTATCATAATTAATCAACTTCAAATAAGTTTTAAATACATCAAAGGATATTGACATAGATGAAATCAAAACCTTTTTTAGAGAAATATATCTTTCTATTATAAAATCATTTAAGAGTCACATAATTATAAAGAAAACATTTATTTTGAAAATATTCTTATAAAATTGTTATAGAATCTTCAATGATGTTATTATGGCATAAAATAGCCGCACCCCCTGTATATGTTAAAAAACATTCTTACCTTAAATTTGTCGAAAATGTCAAAAAGTACCTTGTTTGGAAAATGACAGAATGATTCCTTTGTAAACATCATATAAAAGTCAAAAAATGGTATAAATGACTTTATCCCATAGTATATAAAATATTAAGAATGTTTTCAAATACATTTTGAAGAAACAAGGATGTAGATGATAAAAAGGTCGCACTAGACAATTACGTATAAACAACCTCAGATAATGAATAGATTGTAGAATTAACCCTTACCTTGTAATTTTCCTTGGTCAAGGGTAGGTTATCATATTGTATAATGGTGAAATAATTTTCATTAAATTATACAAGAATCATATACATTAATTTGATATCATATATGATCTTTTAATAATATCATAGTATTATCGTTTTTTGGGTGTTAACGGATAGATTTCCTCTATATTCATTATTATGTGAGTCATATTTGTTTTGTATTGGATGTATATTATTAATATCCGGAATGATATCATGACTTTAATAATTATTTTTAATCTTCAAATGATAATTAGTCTTGATTGGATACGATGGGGAAGGAATCTCATCGCGTTCGTGGAGACAGTAATCCGTACGTACGCACGAGCGACAATATCATTATTTTTATATTAAAATAATAGATAATTGTATAGTATATAATGTATATACAGAATCATTATCCGGTTATATTTATTATTTAAATCAATTACACATCATTATTATACTCATCCATATAATAATGTGTTAAATAATAATTACACCACGACGTGGAGACGGTAAGCGGAACGTACGCAAATATGGTGACATGTCATTAAAAGGATGGATAGAATAATGAATATGGATGTACCATATTTATAATAACATCACAGTATATAGATGAAACTAGATTTTATTATATTTTAATGGAAACATCAATGAAGGAGGAAGTCGAATAAGAAAGGAACTTGAAAGAGCTGATGAAATATTTTCCTCTTCTTCGGGGTCTTCCTTTTGATCTGAACAAAATGGCACCATAAGATGGCTCTATGACTAAATTAAGGCCTCTAGGATGAAGGGAGGACAGTTTATAGGTTATTTGGTCAAGGTTTGGCCGATCCAAATAGCTTTGAATGTGTGATTTAGAGAGAAGGGGGGGGGGGGGATTTTATAAGAGGGGTGGGGGGCACCTTAGGAGAAGCTAAATATATTATTTTATAATAAAATTATTTTTGGTTTATAATGGCATAATAATTAATTATTTAAAGGATAAGGTGGGTAGGGGTCAAAAACCACTCAACCAATAGGTTGTTGATAGGTTTGGATCACAATATTAACTTTATCTCTTAGATTTAACTCTTAGTTAAATACTTTGACATTTACCATGTCTCTTTGTATTTTTATATTACATGGTTAATATATTTACTATATACTTCTAAGGTAATCCCAAGTGGTTAAAAAATTATACACCTATCATTAGTTATGTCTTTTAGCAGAACCTTAGATTTTTAGGAATAGAATATCAATTAATAATATAATATTTTTTTTAAAAACTCTTTTTTGTCCATTTTGATACTATTTGGTATATTGTTTTTTCTAAATTCATAACAGTATTATTACATCGAAACAAATTCATCTAACTGACCCTAATATGTCAAATTAATGTATAAAATTAGTGGATTTTATAAAAAGTCTAAAATTACATTTATTTGGATATTTATAATAACAATTATTTTTATATTTCATTAATTAAGTAATTATTGCATCATCATTGAGTCATAAATAAATAAAATTATCTAATGCTTAAATTTTTTAAATATAATACCATTAATTAGGAAATCTTTTTATATTTCCAGTGAATATTTATAGTCGAAAATATGACTTATATAACTCCACGTAAAAATTGATTTACTAAAAGATATTTGTTTATGTCATTTTTTCCTTTACTTTAATTTAATTAAAATAATGTGTCATTATCATTCCTAAATTGCTCCATGGGGTCCCAAAATCTACCCAAGGATGACCATGATCGGCCATGACTCATTAAATAAGGTTAGGAAAAGTGCTATGGTAATTTTTTATTATTATAAAATTTGTTTTTCCTTGAATTACCCTATTCACTTTTAACAGCTGTTAATAATAGAAAAAGTTACTATTCACGAAAAATTATTTTCATCTTATTGAACCACATTTTACTTAATGATATTAACCATGTCTCGTGGATTTTTGAAATTCAATTCACAAAAGCGGTAAAATTATTTTTTATGTAAATTTGCAAATGCTCCTACTAGGTGGGTAAAATATGGTAAAAGTTCAATAATATTTTTATATATCTGAAATTATTATAAAATGACTCCAATTAATTAAATTGAACTTATATAAGAATTAGGTATCTATTTTTACATAAAATAAATTCAAATAAAATAAATAATTATTTAAATTAAAATTCTGTTTTAAACTACAACTTAGTGTTTTTCACTATTCATAAAAAATTGATAGTTTTCGGAAAAATAAAAAAAAATTCACCCTAAAATAATTTTTATATTCATAATTAAAAAATTAATTCTATTGTACCAATGTAAAAACATAGAAGTTGCATTAATTAATTTAAAATTAATTCTCATTGTCAAAACCAAAAGGTGTATTTTTAGGAAATAATAACTATCAAAGGATTGACACTTGTTTATGTTCAATTTCAAAGTGAAATTACATCCAAGGACCAGAATTGGATTGAAGGGTAAAAATATAATCTATTTATACTTCAAAAACATTAAAATATATAATTTAACACTATAAATTATTTTGATTAAAAAATTTATTTTCAGTTAAAATATAGTAGTTTTCACTATTCACCCGAATATGAAAGTTAACAAAAAACACCAAAAATTTATTGAAACTAAATTCTTATTTCCCGATTCTAATGAATCAGTTTATTTTTTGAAGTTGAATATATAAACGTTTCAAATATTGTATTTAAAAAGGGTTCACCATTAAAAGGCGGTAAAACATTATTTTTGAAAAATACTTCTTTTATCTGAAAAAACGAAATTGTTCATAAATTATGTCTAAGAAACTCATAATACGGTTTATAAAATATTAAGGATTATATAAAGGTCTAAATTTAGTTAATATAATTCATAACCACATTTGAAGGAATAGTTTGGTAAGTCGTGGTGCACTTCAACTCGTGGTTGCGGGTAGTTCATGTTATTGAATTACTTTGAAGAAATAACGTACTATGAAATCTTGGGGTGTTAAATTCTTCCCTCATTCAATAAATTTTTTCCTCGAAATTTGAAAATGTTCTGCAAAAATAAAAGGTTGAAAATAGTAAATACATTTCTGGGAAAACCCTCCTCGAAAATTGGGTTAATAAATGTTAGTCTTAATAAGAGGAAAAAGGGAATGAAAAAGTCACCACTATATTATGATCTAGATTAGGAGAAAATTGGTGGAAATTAGAGAGAAATAATTGGAGGAAAAATGTAAATATTTATAGGAAGTGATTGAGGTCATCAATCACAAACAATTTTAGAATTGAGGGCCTTAAATCCTTCAATATATGATGATTTAAAATATCATTGGTTCAACAAAAC
This sequence comes from Viscum album, assembly GCA_963277665.1. Taxonomy (NCBI): domain Eukaryota; kingdom Viridiplantae; phylum Streptophyta; class Magnoliopsida; order Santalales; family Viscaceae; genus Viscum; species Viscum album. The sequence continues at coordinate 604,105,431 of OY728148.1, forward strand.
ATAAGGTACTAGGATTACACATTTTTAGTTTTAAGATCCCTTACCTAATGTTTATGAATTAATTTTTTTATAGAATAATAGAATCATATATATATATATACTTGACAAGTAGATTTTCATCCTTTAATTGATTTCTACCACAAACTCACCCTTCACTCTAAAAGATAATAGAACATAAAAAATTATTCCATTTTTCCTATTTGTATAGGGTTCCAAAAAAATGAATTTATAATTCACCTATTAGAACCTCTAAAAAACAAAATACATTATACAATCTAGGGACTTCACATAGTCTAGTGGTTGGCGATAAATCCCAACCACACTATGGTTGTGAGTTCGATTCCCAAAGCTTTGCCTGACACGACGACTTTTCACTCGGTCTACGTGTTGTCCTTTTTATAAAAATTAAAAAACAATAACCATAACAATAGTATCCAATTTCAAACAAAATCCATTCCAACATTTAGACTTATCCAAAATACTTCTATACAAAATCACAGTCCAAAATTTATAAGGATGGTAAACACAATGAAGATCCTTTTTTCTATAAAATAACATGTGAACACCTTCATCGTGTATTCTTTTAAAACACTACAACATCCTAAATTACCATAAAACCTTATTTATTACATTTATACTCCCTTATTCCTTATAAAATACTTGATATACTCCTTCTATAAAAAAATGTTGTAAACTCCTACAATAATGGAATATACAAATCATTAATCAGTTTCATGGAAGTCAAGAATATCCAATATAATTTATCCAAATCAACCATCACTTATTAATAAATTACTACCTCATTATCAGGACCATATTAAGGATTACCTTTCCTTCAAACATGTTTTTTACCAAAAGTGTAGCTTACTGTTATGTCACTTTTCATAGAACCATATAATCTCAAATATTCAATAAAATAGTAATGTAGTACAATCCTTATATACTTTACAATTATACTAACATGTACATCATTAATACAATACTAAAATGACACAATACTTTAATAACAATGTAAGAACTATAGTCATTCCTCTTCAACTTTGGTAGTATTATTACTTTATTATTATCCAATAGTAGCATTTGGGGTATACTCTGATGATTTGGACATTGATTCACGTAGTGTCCCAACTACTTGAAAAGTAAGCATAGTACATTTGAAAATTTTTTCTTTCCCTTTCAATCACTTATATGGTGTCCTTTTTTTCCACACTTATAACAAACTCCCACTACCTTCAAGAATTTACCAAGGTTATTATTTCCACTATTATCACATATGGGAAAATCCTTCTTTTCCCGCATCCCTTTATCCATCTTTCTCTCTTTAATCCTGTTCTTCTATTTCATCCCTTCAAATCTACAGGACTTAGAGAATTCGTTACTTATCTTATTAACACATGATTATATTTCTTCATATTTTGATAATACATGGGAGACAATTTACCTTGTAAATTTTGTCTTAATACCATGAATGATATGATCCTTCTTACTATTTGGATCATAAGCAATGCTGGAGTTCACATTCCTTCTACTGGGTGCCATTTCTATACAATATCATAAACTAGATTAGTCTATGAATCGAAATACATAATTCCAAACTTGTAAAACACTTAACATAAATTAAAAAGTTTATGGATATAATCCATAATCATAAAAAAAATCACTTGAGGAAGTATATATTCATAAACCCTTCATAATGGTTTGTAAATAAAATGATAATTATCCTAAGCATATCCCTCGGGAGTGTCGTAACCAAGAGTGCAGCAAGTCCTGTTGTCGTGCACCCGTTCCTGTTCAATTCTAGCTAAAAACGGTGTTTTTGGGTTTTACCCTAGGTACATCTGTGCCAGAGCCCTCTCTACCTGCTCATATCCAGATAGGGATGTATTACTTGGAAAAATCACAAAATCACTATAATACCAAAAATTTAGGAAGTACTTCAATAATAATTCTCAAAGTTTATCTGTGGGCTATGTAATCTAATCAGAGTTTACCTAAATCTAGTTTTCAAGGTTTGTACTAAAATTACCCTGATACAAACAATTACGCCACGGCTACAGAGGCCCAGAGTCGGTGCCTTAATACGTATCACTGGCATGATCAGAAAAGATCAAGTCCCAAAATACCGATTAGATTAGTAGCCTCGGATGTACTAGATACATTCATAAGGTTTACATTAAATCACAAAATGGAAAATACAACAACATTTTTTCCATAGACAACACTGAGATCCCATTGACTATCCCTATAGGCCAGTCATTATATACTTCTTCCCATCCTGGGAAAAATAAAACATAGAGAGGGGTGAGATCAAATACTCAGTAAGAATAACAATATAGCGAAAACTTTCATAATTAATCTTAAACACTTAAAGAAATGTATAAGACTAAAATAGAATCTTTTTAAACATGAACTTCAGAAAAATAGGGAAAATATAAAAATCAAATAATCCCATTTACTTATTCACATGGAAATTCTACTAGTTCAATAATCACATGCAATATCAATAGCCACTTTCATAATGATGTAATGCATAATGACAGACTTTCATAACCACATAGTCTAGGACTAATGCCAAGAATACAAATAAGATTTTGTCAAGGCCTTGTTCCAAGACACTAGTTTGTATCATGAGACCTACCGATGCATCGAGGAGCTATAACAGTCTCCACCCGTCACATACTAAGTCCAATGCATTCCTCATATGAAAAGGTTTAAACATAACATAAACATTCGTATTAAAACTAGCATACAAAAAGTCAATACTTTATCCATAAACCATGAATGGTATAAAAATAACACATCAACAATCAAACATATCACAAAACCTTCAATACAATATGGATGTTTTGTATCGTAATGAATCAACTTCAAATAAGTTTAAAATCCATCAAAGGATATTGACATAGATGAAATAAAAACCTTTTTTAGAGAAATATATCCTTCTATTTTGAAACCATTTAAGATTCAAATAATTATAAAGAAAAAATTTATTTTGAAAATATTATTATAATCTTGTAAGGGAAGCTTCGACGATGTTATTACGACATAAAATAGCAGCACATGCCGTATATGTTAAAAAACATTATTACCTTAAGTTTGTCGAAAGGTTAAAAATGTACCTTGTTTGGAAAAAACGGAAATATTTATTTATAAACATCTTATAAAAGTCAAAAATGGATATAAATGAATTTAACCCATAGTCTATAAAATACTACGAATTTTTTCAAATATTTTTTTTAAGAAACATGTATGTGGATGATAAAGAGGTCCTAGTAGATAATTACGTATAAAAAACCTCAGATAAGGAAGAGATAGTATAATTAACCCTTACCTTGTATTATTCCTTATTCGAGTGTAGTTTAACCTCCTGTATAATGGTGAAAACTGTTATTAAATTATACAAGAATCATATACATTAATATGATATCATATATGATCTTTTAAAAATATCTTTGTATTATCATCTTTTCGGGTGTTAATGGATTTGTTTTCCACTATATTCATTGTTATGTGAGTCATATTTGTTATGTATGGGATGTATCATATTCATATCCAGAATTATATCAAGTCTTTAAACATTATTTTTAATCATCAAATGAAAATTAGTTTTGATTGGATACAATGAGGAATGAATCTAATCGCGTTCGTGGAGACGGTCCTCCGTACCTCCGCACGAGCGACAATATCATTCTTTTGATATTAAAATAATACATAATTGGATGTTATATCATATATACAGAATCATTATCATGTTATATTTATTATTTATATCAATTATACATCATTATTATAATCATCCATATAATAATGTATTCAATAACAACTACACCGCGACGTGGAGACGGTACATCGTGCGTACGCACGTATGGTGACATTTCATTCAAAGGATTGATAGAATAATTAATATGGTTGTACCATATTTAAAATAACATCACAGTATATATATGATACAATATTTTTTATTTTATTATGGAAACAACAAAGAAAAAGGAAGTGGAAGAAGAAAGGAACTTGAAAGAGGTGATGAAATATTTACTTCTTCTTCGGGTTCTTCTTTTGGATTTGATCAAAAGGGAACCTTAGGTTGTCTATCTTACTAAAGGAATGCTTCTAGAATTAAGGGAGGAAAGTTGAGCGGGTATTTGGGCTAGGCTTGGGCCAGCGAAATGGCTTTGAAGGTTTAAATTAGAGAGAAGGGGGAGTGCCCTTTAATAAGAGGGGTGAGGGGAACCTTAGGAAAAGCTAGACATATTAATTTATATTAAAATCGTTTTCAGTTTATAATGGCTCCAAAATAGATTATTTTGAGGATAAGGTAGGGATGGGTCGAAAACCACTCAACCAATAGGTTTTATTCAGGTTTCCGTCACTATATTAACTTTATCTTTTAGATTTAACTCTTAGTTAAAAAGTTTGACATTTACCATGACTCCTTGTATTTTTATATTATATTTTAAATAAACATACTATATACTTCCAAGAGAACCAGAAGTGGTTCCTTAATGATACACCTATTATTATATAAGTCTTCTGGATTATCCTTATATTTTTAGGAATAGAATATCAAAAAAATAATATAATATTTGTTTTAAAAGCTCTTTTAGGTAAATTTTGACACTATTTGGTATTTTGTTTTTTCTAAATTTATAACAGCATTATTTCTTCAACAAAAATCATCTAACCAACCATAATATGTCATATTAACCTAGAAAATTAGTTTATTTTATAAAAAGTCTCAAATTACATTTATTTGGATATATATAATATTAATTATTTTAATATTCCATTACTAATGTAAATATTGCATCATCATTGTGTAATAAATAAATGAAATTATTTAATTTTTAAAAATTATAAATAAAATACTATTATGTAAGATATCATTTTATCTTTCCAATGAATATTTATAGTTGAAAATATGACTTCTATAACTCCATGTAAAAATTGAATTAATAAAAGATATTTTTTTATGTCATTTTGCCTTTATTTTAAGTTAATTAAAATAAAGTGTCATTATCATTCTTAAATAGCTCCAAGGGGTCCCAAAATCGACCCAAGGATGCCCATGGTCGGCCATGACTCATCCAATAATGTTAGGACAAGTGTTAAGGTAACTTTTTATTATTATAAAATTCTTTTTTTAATTACCCTATTTACCTTTAACCACGGTAAATAAAAGTCAAAAGTTACTATTCACCAAAATTTATTTTTATCTTATTGAACCACATTTTACATACTGATATTAATTTTTTCTATCTTATTTTTTTTAATTCAATTCACAAAAGCGGTAAAATTTTGTTTTATATAAATATGCATATTCTCCTAGGAGGCGGTTAAAAGACGATAACATTTTCAATAAAATTTTCATATATCTAAAATTATTATAAATTGACTCCAATGAATTACATTGAACTTATATATGTATTATGTATCTATTTTGACCTAAAATAAATTTAAATAAAATAAATAATTATTTAAACAAAAAATTGGTTTTAAACTACAACTCATTGTTTTCACTATTCATAAAAAATTGAATGATTTCAGAAAAATACCAAGAATTCATCCTAATATAATTTTGATATTCCGAATTCAAAAATTAATTCTATTTTACCAATTTCAAAACATATAAGTTGTATTAATTAATTGAAAATTAATTCCAGTTTTTAAAACCAAAATGCGTATTTTTAAGAAATAATAACTATCAAAAGATTGACACTTTTTTATATCCAATTTCAAAGTGAAATTGCACGAATGACTAGAATTGATTAAATTTTAAAAATATAATCTATTTATACTTCCAAACCATTAAAATTTATAACTTAACAATATAAATTATTGTGATTAAAAAAGTTTTTTTCAATTAAAATATATAATTTTTCACTATTCACCCAAATATGAAAGTCATCTGAAAAACAACAAAAAAAATTTAAAACTAAATTATTATGTCCTGATTCTAACTAAGTATTTTATTTTGTCAAATTTAATATATAAACGTTTCAAATATTGGTTTTAAAAATGGATCAACATTAAAGGTGGTAAAAGTGCATTTATAAAAAATACTTCTTTTATCTAAAAAAACATGAATTTGTTCTTAAATTATGTCTAATTGACTCATAATATGGATTCTAAAACTATATGGATTATATAAAGTTCAAAATTCAGTTAATAATATTCATAACCGCTTTTGAACGACTAGTTTGGAAAGTCATGGCATGATTGAACTCGGTGTTGCGTGTAGAGCAAGTTATTGAATTACATTGAAGAAATAACGTACTATGAAATATTGGGGTGTTACATGAGTCCCGCCTATAGAAGCCCTTGGGTTGCTGACTAGAACTGATGTTATAATAAACAAACATATGGGAAGAATTACCCTCTAAGTGAATACATGTGAAAGGGAGAGATAAGACAGACACCAAACAACTCCAAATCGGACTGAAATGTAAAAGAAAACCCACGAACACATATGTAATGTCATGTATGAACTACCACAACTAAAAGGGGAAACTTGAAAGTACCAAAAAAACTAAAATGAAAGTGACCACGAATCCCAAACATCTCCTCCAACTCCATGCTAGTAAAAACCATCCTAGTTTCCAACCTACTCCAAGTGACCTAAAACACAGTATATATATATATATTTGTATATGTATATGTATAGTGAGTATAACAGCATACTCAATAAGATCCTCCCTGATGCCTCATGTGAAAATGTAAAGAAAGAATTCTAAACCATAGTGAAGAACAAGTGAAACTAACATTCCACCTAAATAGGTATACTATGTTCCCAACCTCACCATGGCTACTCTCACCATGTATCACATAGAAGACTATATAATAAAATAAATAATTTCAATGGTAACTCACTACCACTTCCCCACTAGTTTTTTGTTTTCTCCGAATATCACATGTCCTAATTATCTCTTTCAAAAAACGATTGCCCACAGACACCTGGGCGTAGCACCAAAACATGATCCTCATGAAACACCACCACTACATCGATGTGACCAAAGTAACCAGGGAGTTTTTTGAATCCACCGAATATCACATAATGTGTATCATATGGATGGAATTATACCTCAAGCCATTACAACCCATATGCGGAGTAAGGATACTCAAGCCATCACGACCTTTATATATTACACAAACAGTAGTCCATAAGAAACTATATCTTGAAAATATCTGTGTGAATATCCACAAGACATTACAACTCTCTACACAAATTTATGGGGAAAACTAACGACTATGCCTACCAACACCTGTAACTTCTAAGAGAAGAGGGTGGGACTAATGGGGGTAGTCAGCTATCTATCCTCCCACCAGAAAGTTGTGGAAAACACCCCCAAGAATATGAATCCACAGGGTGTTAGTTGCCCTAACTGAAAGGGTGAATTAGAATATACAAAAAAAAATTAAAAAATATAATAAATCCCAAAACCATACTGTGGGAAAAACCTTGTTTAAGAATCAATTGTAGCTAATGTCTCTCAGAATCTAGGCTACCACTGCTAAGACTAGATATCCTACAATCATATAACCATTTAAAGAGCGATATAAAGGTACTTATCACTTTTTATCAGTTTCAATATACATAATTAAATATTTAACAATTAATTAAATGTTATTAATTCCACATTATATTTCATTAACATCGCACCATGTTCCATGCCCTCCTGGCATAACCAAAACAAGTTCAAATCTTCTTAGAACTATTACCTCAACATTGAATCCCATCAAGATCCAACCCCATGGGTTACAATAATTTATTCAATCATTTATCAACAACATTAGTACTTTCCTATGGTTATAGGAATTTTAGAAAAGCAAAAGTAAGCCACCAAACACAAGGGGATCAACACAGTGAGTGGATGGACTACCCATCGAGCCTTTCCTAGATATAGAAGTTTCATAGACACATCCATTCTCAAGAAGCTAAAAACATAAAGAACATGACATGACCAATGATTCTTGGCCTCCTTCGGAAGGAGGATAAGAATGTCCATATTTCTTAAAAAGTATGTAAATTAACGAATATAAACAAATAACAAGATTCAACAAGAATCCAACATTCATAACTGACCTATTTCATCATCCCCCATGTCCCCCCGACACCCACATGCATAACCCAATGCATCTCAGCACATTAAAACTCAAATACTACAAAAAACCCTAGGCCTACCTACACTACATACCAAAACAGCCTCCCAAACTTATCCATCCCATGATCACACCACAACAGAAGTAGTACAAAAACAACCACAAGCAACTGGGACCTCTGCCCCAACCATGGAATCCAGATTTCACAAAAAACGAGCACTCTCAACTCCAAGTGTAAGGATACTAGAAATTACAAGAAAGAGGTTATCTTAAAAACCTATCGTGAATTATCTTTTATAGAACAACCGATTATTTAATACATCTTGAATTAGCTGGTTCATTTAAACATTCCAAACTGCATCAATTAAATTATCAATAGTTTACCACAACAACAACCGAATTCAAAAACATTCTTCTTTATCATTGTAAAAATAATTTACAATTAATCTTGGATTTACATTCTTTATCAATTTACATTAAGAATACATTGTAAACAAAAAACCATAGATATTACCATATCTAGAAAAAAACAAGAGGCAAAAACCTACGATTGATACCAACTTATTTATCCAGTTAAAATATTATTTAAGTCAATTCCATTCTGATCCAGATGGATAAAACATGATAAATCAAATGTTTCGTGTTTAATAATAGAGAATCCATGAATCCCCTACCTCAAAATATTTTATTTGTTCTTTTCATGAGAACGATTAATATAACAGACCACGATCACCTGTCCTAGAAGACTGCATCCACCCGAGGAGGCAAAGACACCACCACACCATCCAACACCAAAGAAAACTATATTTGTAACATGGATAACACATTCCATAACATGGGAAGGAGGAAGGAAATGATCAAAACCCAGAATAATAGTGGTATAACATACCTTATATCGAAGAGGGATAGGTACTTCCTGGTTACTCCAAAATAGGGGGTGCACATGTAGTAGGAAGAAACTCCAGGGAAGAGACAATCCAAGTCTACAACCCTATGCATGACTCCTACAGGAGTGTAGGAAAGTATTGAGTGTATCCAACAAAGGAAGGATAAGAATTAACAAGAGAGGAATATAACTCATCAATTTAGAAGATTTAACAGAGCAGCTGATTAAGATATGATGAATTTTCCATTAATATCAGATCTGTGTAAGATTACATGTTTTGATTGAGTAAATGATTCCCTACAATTAGGAAAAATTAATATATGAGTAATGATCTTTGGATTGGCCTTAAATCCATTAAAACCAGGGATTGAATGCATTTTACATCAAAGTAAATGTCAAACAAGAGAAAATTTTGGAAATATTGTAAAATTTGGAAATTTTGAAAAGGGTAATCTGTTTTTTGGTGTGGCAACCTCGCGGTGCCACCATTGTAGTGACACCATTTCGGTGTTCCACAATTTTGGTGTCCCACCCCCATGGTGCCATCATTTAAATGTTTCACAATTACATTGCCACCATTTTTGTGTGCCTCCATTACGATTCCAACATTTTGGTGTGACACTATCATTGTTCCACTATTACGGTACCACCATTGTAACACCCCGAGATTTTGTTAAAAATATTATTTTTAATTTCATTAATGTCTTGTGTTGTACACTACACCAAAAGGATCTTGCACAACACACATCCTTGACTTGCCTTTCATTACACGCAATCGCGACCTTCCTCGATAGCATGTGTAGTACGCAATACCGAGTTTCACTAAACAATGATATGCTATTATAATATTATTATAACTAGCCGTTAAAAATAGTAATAACCACCTTTTAAAATTTTAGAAATTTTAGCTCTCAAAATGGACTTCATTTTTGGATTCGGAGTATCGAATTTAGCCTAAGGTGAAATTTTGGTACTTTTCGGATAACTTTCATATTCTGATGAATAGTGAAAATTACTAAATTATAATTAAAAACAACTTTTTTAATCAAAATAATTAATAGTGATAAATTATTAATTTGAGCGGTTTTAAAGTATATTTAGAATATATTTTTACAATTTAATACAATGTTGGTCATTGGATGTAATTTCACATTTAAACCAGACATAAACAAGTGTCAGTCTTTTGATAGATATTGTTTCTTAAAAACACGCTATTTGTTTTAACAGCGGGATTTAATTATAAAATTAATTAATGCAACTTCTACGATATGAATTTGGTAAAATAGACTTCATTTTTTGAATTCGGAATATGAAATATAGCTTAGGATAAAATTTTGGCATTGTTCTGAAAAACATCAATTTTTGATGAATAGTGAAACTACTAAGTGGTAGTTAAAAAAATTAATTTCTTCATAAATCTTAATTTTACCGCTTCTGTGAATGGAATTTCAAAAATCGGAGAGACACGGTTGATGTTGGTAAGTAAAATGTGGTTCAATGAGATGAAAATAATTTTTGGTGAATAATAACTTTTTACTTTTATTTACCACGGTTAAAAGTAAATAGGGTAATTAAGGGTAAAAATGATATTAATATTACCCTAAAACATGTCCTAATCCTATTGGACAAGTGTATATCGACCATAAACAACCTTAAGTGTAAAATAGTATCATTTAGGCCCACTTGGATTAGATTAGGACATTTATTATTAATTTATTTAAAGAAGGGTTAAAATAGTTAAAATCAAAGTTTAATAAGTAAATCATTTTTAATATGGGGTTATACATAAGATAAATTCGACTATAAATATTACTTAGAAAGCTAAAATTCTTTCCTACATAATGGTATTTTATTTATAATTTTTAGACATTAAATAATTTAATTTATTTATGACACAATGATGATGCAGTAGTTATCTTATTAATGAAATATTGACATAATTGATGTTATAAACACCAAAATAAATGTAATTTGAGACTTTTTATGAATAAAACTAATTTTCTAGGTTACTATGATATATTAGTGTTGATTTAATCAACTTGGTTCGAATATATAATTCTGTTATTACTTTCACAAAAATCATATATCAAATAGTGTCAAAATTGACACAAAATAGTTTTTAAATCAAATATTATATTATTAATTGTTATTTTATTCCTAAAAATATGAGGTTCGGAAAAATGACTTAGATAAGGATATATATATTAATAATAAACAATTTGGGGTTCGTTTGGTATGTTATAGTAACTGTATTAACCATATAGTGAAAGGAAACAAAAAGACACGGTAAAAGTTAAATTATTTATCTTAGAGTTAAATATAATTGATAAGGTTAAAATAATACCCTAAACTTGTATAAATCCTATTGGTTGATAGTATTTTGACCCATCCCCACATTAGCTTCGAAATAAGACCCTTTGGAACCATTATAAACCGATTTTGACTTTAATATAAAATAATATTTTGAGATATTCCTAAGGTGCCCCTCTCCTCCCTTATAAACGGACACCTCCTCCCCCTCCTCCTCACACAACTTTGAGCCTTCAAGATCGGACAACCCCTGCCATTTTCTCTTCTCCACTTCCCTAGTATCATCCTAGAGGTCCTTTTCTTCTTCAAAGACCATCCTTAGTTCTTTAAGTGGAGGTTAAGAAAAGGCGCGTCAAAAAGAGGTAATATCCATTACCGATCTTTTTCAATTTCTTTCTTCTTCAAATTCTTCTTCTTTAGTTGTTTCATGATAAAGTAATAACATCAGTATTTCTTATATACTGATATGTTATTATAAATATTAATCAACTCTAATTAACCTTCTATCCATCCTACGGAAAAAGGAAATCACCGCGCGTGGGTACGTACAGAATACCGTCTCCACGCCGCGGTGTAATCTATTTTCCACCATCACCTTACAAGTATGGGTATAATGGTGTAATGAGTAACTATTTATGATTATTATAAAATAATATTGATACTGAAATAATATATATATACTCCAATATAGTTCCACGATCATAGGAACGATATCATCACTCGTGCGTACGTACGGAATACCGTCTCCACGATGTGATGGGACTCGTTCTACATGATCATCATTACATAGTAATTATATAAATGAATTTAATGAATAAATATGATATATGTTACACTGATACCATTCCTGATATAAGGTATCTATAACCTTAAAAGATGAATAAGAATTTATTCGGCAAAACATGCATAAGAACAAAAGGCAATAAAGACCCGAGTAACAAGTAACAATGAAATATTATTAATAAGAAGCCAAGAATATAACCATATATGATATCATATCAATATGTATGATTCTGTAATAAGCCAATAACATTATTTAAACCATTATACAGGAGCTTCGGACATGTACAAAGAAAATCGGACCTAAGCTAAGGGAAATATCACAATCTCATTTTTATCCGAGATTGTTTATACTTTGGCATTTACTGGGGTGTATTTTATCATCCACATCCATGTTTCCTCAATATGTAATATTTATATCCTTATAAAATAGTTTATATTCAATTTTACCCTTTGGTGAGTTTTTAGTAAAATATATGAAAGGAATCTTTTGTCGTTTTTTTCGTACGAGGTACTTTTTGACTTTTCCGACAAAAGTATGAGAAGAATGTATTTTTTAACTTATACGGCATGAATGGATTTTTAAAACATTATTTCCAAGAAGCTTCCTTTACAATTTTTTTCAAGTTTATTTTTAATCAACTTCTTTTATTTTAAAGTCGTATGACATGTTATGAAAGGAACAATGTTTTTAAGAAGAAAGGATATTTTCCTCAAGAATGGAGTTCAAGTGTTTTATCAAAATTATTTTCCATCTAAGATAATAAAGGGTTCTGTTTTCATCCCTATTATTACATTGATTTGATCATGTTGTGATGGAATTATTTTTATGAATTCCTTTATCTTATATGAATTTTTTTATGATGTCATGATGTTTAAGATTCTCATTTTTATTACATGGGTTATGCAATGATGTATGATTTATGATTTTGTGGCACACATAAGAATGGTATCATTATGAGATGGGTGGGACCTATATCTCCCTCCAATGCATTGGGTAAAGATTTTATATCTCATGAGATAGACATGGCTGGAATTATAGGTTATACCGGTTCAGTGAAACAGGACTGAAATGAGGGTGACTCGATTCCGAAAGGGACTTTGTCCACTAAGATAGTTTTGGCAATGAGTCTTGACTAACAAGAAATGATTCTCTATGATTATGTGTGTATGCCACAAATTTTCATGTTTTATGTTTTGATTATTGGGATTACATTTCACTTCTATGATTTATCCCATGTTATGATATTATGAGATCTCTTTTTTGCAGGTTAAGATTTCCAAAAGCTATGTTCTTATGTATATGATGTGATTGATATTTCTTTTGTTTACCCTTACTGAGCATTTGAGCTCACCCTTTTATGTTTTCTTTTCCCCAGGATATAAAGAATGGTTTTAGGTATAAAAAAAAGAAGATCTTTATGGGAGATGTTGAATATCTTTCACCACGATTAGAAGATTATATTCCGAGTTTCCAAAGACACTAAACTATTACGGTCCTTGTGTGTGTGTTTTTGTTATGTACTAAGTATTCCGCAAAAGTAATGTAATGTCCATGTAAGTCAAGCTTCGGGTCTCTACAGTTGGTATCAGAGGAAAGGTTTAGTCAACCTTTGGAAACTAGGATGTGAGAACATTAGTGATATACCTAGAGATATTTCTAAGGTATGTCTAGGGATGTCTCTAAAGTTAAGTATACATATAGGTTATAGTCCTAGAATTGCGCTAACGATCATAGAATTTAACCTAAGATGTTAGATATTGAGGGTACTCTCCCTTTATTATGTTGTTTTCCCTAGCATGATTTTTGCCTCTCACACTATTCTTTTTGGGTTTTAGACGATGGATGGAACCCGAAGGAACCGTGTCGATCAATGCAATGGAAAATGCAATGATTGTCCTCCAGAACAAACAAATGTTATGGGAGATGGAGTGAAAAATCTTATTGCTATACTTACACAAGCTATGAATCATTCTGGACTTCCAAATGAGCAGAGAAGGGAACAATATTCTATTGAGTCCTTCATGAGGCAACGTCCTCCTTCTTTAAGTGGGTCTTCTGATCCACTTGTTGCTGAAAACTGGATCAGTACTACTAAAAAGATATTTTCAGTTCTTCAATGTTCTGAACATGATAATGTCATCTTAGCAGTATATCGTTTGGAAGGTGAAGCTGATCAATGGTGGAATCTTATCAAGAATACGAGGCAAAGATATGAAATTGAGTCCATGGAATGGGACGAGTTCAAGAACTTATTTTTCAATAAGTACTTCCCTCGTATTCTCCAAACAAAGATGGAGAAATAGTTTCTCGAACTGAAGCAAAAGGATGATGAATCTGTTGGTACCTATGAAGCAAATTTTACAAGACTTGCAAGGTACGCTTCTTGTATTATCATCCGACCTGAAAGTAAAGTTGATCGATTTTTCAGTGGCTTAAAACCAAGTCTTCGAAGGGCATTAGCTATAAGAGACTTCAGTAGCTATGAAGAAATTGTGCGTTGTGCTATCAATGTAGAAATGGAAGTTGGTGTTACATATCCATCTCATGGTTTTGACAAGAAACGAAAGATGGAGTTCAAGGAGAAATCTCAGAATAATGGTGAAAAGAAGATGAATGTTTCCTTATGCACAAAGTGTGGAAAGAAGCACGGTGGAGATTGTCTTAAAGGGACTAAAAAATGTTTTAAGTGTGGAAAAGAAGGTCATCGAGCAGCTGAGTGTCGAAGTAATGGAAAAAGGGATTCTAATGATGTGAATAAAGCAAACACTGCAGAGAACGCACCACCAACACTTCAATGCTTCAAGTGCAAGGAAATGGGGCATTATGCTAATAAATGCCCTAATCCAAGGGTTAGTGATGATCAACATGAGCAACCACTGAAGGCAAAGGACAAAGGGAAGTCACATGCGATCACTATTGGCGATGTTGAATATGACAACGATGTGGTGGAATGATTAAGTGATTATGTAATGGGATTCCAAAATAATGTGGTATCATAAAGTATTGGAATATTTATGTGTTGGTCTAATGTGGTATTCAAAGTGATTGAGATATTTTTTGGAAATAAGATGATATGTGCATAATGAAGGGAAAATGAGAAAATGAAATGTTTAACAGTATTCATGAGCTCATGATTGATATAAGGACTAAGTTATATCATTGTTTGAGTATATAGAATTTTGAGGATTTTGGTATGTGGAAGGTGTTAACTTTTAATTGCATTCATGTTTTCACTAAGGTATTCAAGACAATACATGATTAAGGACTTTGAATGTTTGGAATGTGACCAACAAAACATATCTTATGATATATGAGGACCAACGATGGTATTAAATCTATGGTAATCATTTTCACTGTGTTATGAGAGTGGACTGTAGTATTTTAGATAAGCCTAAATATTAGAATGGATTATGTTGTACATAAGTTAGGATAAAACATTTTTCGATATTATTGATGGGATGTTAATGTAGTTTTAGAAAAAGGACAACCTGCAGGACGGGCGACAGCCCATCGCGTCAGACAAGGATGTGGGAATCGAAC
The DNA here is from genome assembly GCA_963277665.1 of Viscum album. NCBI lineage: Eukaryota > Viridiplantae > Streptophyta > Magnoliopsida > Santalales > Viscaceae > Viscum > Viscum album. The sequence goes on from OY728148.1 coordinate 604,121,048, forward strand.
CCACAACCGAAGTGCGACTGGCCTTTATCGCCTACCACTGGCCTACAGGAAGTCCCTATTTAGTAGAACTAGTTTTATTATATTAAGCAGTATGATATATGAAGTATAAGTCCATTTTAGGAACCATATATGATTAATCTCACTATAGAATGACTTATGTATATTTAATAATTTTTATAACCTTTTGTTTGAGATAGATGGAATGACCCGTCATTCTATCACATGATCTGCTAACACTTCACGAATAACAAATTCAACTTCATTTATTTAAGAGATGAAGTAGAAATTGTTCAAGGCACGAACAACAGTGAGATTGTACCAAAATAAAGTAAGTATTTATTCTAATTCAAATTCTTCAACTTTAGGGAAATGATCTTGAAAACCAACAATGTTGTCTTAGTGCTATTATATCTGATGAATCAGATGGTACCTTAGATCGTCACAAATTTAAGGCTTTGTGATTGATATCTTTTCCATAGCCATGTTCTCTACCACTCTCCATCAGAACATGATGGTTAGATTTCTCTTCCATATCCATATTTTCACCTATGTGGAAACCCAGTGATTAGTTTATTTGGGTAACCATTACGTTTCATACTTTTGTTTTTAAATATTGGTTTTGGTATTCATTTTTACGATGTGGGTTTCTATTAAAGAAACTTTCAAGTAGTAAACAATTTATAACCCCGACAAATTTCGAGGGCGAAATTCATTTTAAGGGGGGTAGAATGTAACACCCCAAGATTTTATTAAAAAAATTGTTTTTAATTTCATTAATGTCTTGTGTTGTACGCTACACCAAAAGGAGCTTGCACAACACACATCCTTGACTTGCCTTGAATTACACGCAATCACGACCTTCGTCGATAGCGTGTGTAGTACGCAATACCGAGTTTCACTAAACAATGATATGCTATTATAATATTATTATAACTAGCCGTTATATATAGTAATAACCACCTTTTAAAATTTTAGAAATTTTAGCTCTCAAAATGGACTTCATTTTTGGAGTCGGAGTATCTAATTTAGCCTAAGGTGAAATTTTGGTACTTTTCGGATAACTTTCATATTCTGATGAATAGTGACAATTACTAAATTATAATTAAAAACAACTTTTTTAATAAAAATAATTAATAGTGATAAATTATTAATTTGAGCGGTTTTAAAGTATATTTAGAATATATTTTTACAATTTAATACAATGTTGGTCATTGGATGTAATTTCACATTTAAACCAGACATAAACAAGTTTCAGTCTTTTGATAGATACTGTTTCCTAAAAACACGCTATTTGTTTTAACAGCGAGATTTAATTATAAAATTAATTAATGCAACTTCTATGATATGAATTTGGTAAAATAGACTTCATTTTTTGAATTCGGAATATGAAATATAGCTTAGGATGAAATTTTGGCATTGTTCTGAAAAACATCAATTTTTGATGAATAGTGAAACTACTAAGTGGTAGTTAAAAAAATTAATTTCTTCATAAATCTTAATTTTACCACTTCTGTGAATGGAATTTCAAAAATCCGAGAGACACGATTGATGTCAGTAAGTAAAATGTGGTTCAATGAGATGAAATTTTTTTCGGTGAATAGTAACTTTTTACTTTTATTTACCATGGTTAAAAGTAAATAGGGTAATTAACGGTAAAAATGATATTAATATTACCCTAACACATGTCCTAATCCTATTGGACAAGTGTATCTCGACCAAAAACAACCTTAAGTGTCAAATATTATCATTTAGGCCCACTTGGATTAGATTAGGACATTTATTATTAATTTATTTAAAGAAGGGTTAAAATAGTTAAAATCAAAGTTTAATAAGTAAATGATTTTTAATATGGGGTTATACATAAGATAAATTCGACTATAAATATTCATTAGAAATATAAAATGATTTCCTACATAATGTTATTTTATTTATAATTTTTAGACATTAAATAATTTAATTTATTTATGACACAATGATGATGCAGTAATTATCTTATTAATGAAATATTGACATAATTGATGTTATAAACACCAAAATAAATGTAATTTCAGACTTTTTATGAGTCTCACTAAATTTCAAGGTTACTATGATATATTAGTATTGATTTAATCAACTTGGTTCGAATATATAATTCTGTTATGACTTTCACAAAAATCATATATCAAATAGTATCAAAATTGACAAAAAATAGTTTTCCAATCAAATATTATATTATTAATTGTTATTTTATTCCTAAAAATCTGAGGTTCGGCCAAATGACTTATATAAGGATATATATATTAATACTAAACAATTTGGGGTTCGTTTGGCATGTTATAGTAAGTGTATTAACCATATAGTGAAAGAAAACAAAAAGGCACGGTAAAAGTTAAATTATTTAACATAGAGTTAAATATAATTGATAAGGTTAAAATAATACCCTAAACTTGTCTAAATCATATTGGTTGATAGGATTTCGACCCATACCCACTTTAGATTCAAAATAAGACCCTTTGGAACCATTATATACCGATTTTGACTTTAAAATAAAATAATATTTTGAGATATTCCTAAGGTGCCCCTCTCCTCCCTTATAAAAGGGCACCTCCTCCCCCTCCTACTCACACAACTTTGAGCCCTAAATCTCGGCCAAACCCTGCCATTTTCTCTTCTCCACTTCCCTAGTATCATCCTAGAGGTCCTGGTATTCTTCAAAGACCATCCTTAGTTCTTTAAGTGGAGGTTAAGAAAAGGCGCGTCAAAAAGAGGTAATATCCATTACCGATCTTTTTCTATTTCTTTCTTCTTCAACTTCTTCTTATTTAGTTTTTTAATGATAAAGTAATAACATCAGTATTTATTATATACTGATATGTTATTATAAATATGAAAAAACTCTAATTAACTTTCTATCCATCCTACGGAAAAAGGAAATCACCGCGCGTGCGTACGTACGGAATACCGTCTCCACGCCGTGGTGTAATCTATTTTCCACCATCACCTTACAAGGATGGGTATAATGGTGTAATTAGTAACTATTTATGATAATTATAAAATAATATTGATACTGAAATAATATATATATACTCCAATATAGTTCCACGATCATAGGAATGATATCATCACTCGTGCGTACGTACGGAATACCGTCTCCACGATGTGATGCGACTCGTTCTACATGATCATCATTACATAGTAATTATATAAAAGAATTTAATGAATAAATATGATATATGTTACACTAATACCATTCCTGATATAAGGTATCTATAAACTTAAAAGATGAATAATAATTTATTCGGCAAAACATGCATAAGAACAAAAGGCAATAAAGACCCGAGTAACAAGTAACAATGAAATATTACTAATAAGAAGCCATGAATATAACCATATATGATATGATATCAATATGTATGATTCTTTAATAAGTCAATAACATTATTTAAACCATTATACAGGAGCTTCGGACACGTACAAAGCAAATCGGACCTAAGGTAAGGGAAATATCACAATCTCATTTTTATCCGAGATTGTTTATACTTTGGCATTTACTGGGGTGTATTTTATCATCCACATCCATATTTCCTCAATATGTAATATTTATATCTTTATACAATAGTTTATATTCAATTTTACCCTTCGGTTAGTTTTTAGTAAAATATATGAAAGGAATCTTTTGTCGTTTTTTCGTACGAGGTACTTTTTGACTTTTCCGACAAAAGTACGAGAAGAATGTTTTTTTAACTTATACGGCATGAATGGATTTTTAAAACATTATTTCCAAGAATCTTCCTTTACAATTTTTTCATGTTTATTTTTAATCAACTTCTTTTATTTTAAAGTTGTATGACATGTTATGAAAGGAAAAATATTTTGAAGAAGAAAGGATATTTTCATCAAGAATGGAGTTCAAGTGTTTTATCAAAATTATTTTACATCTAAGATAATAAAGGGTTCTGTTTTTATCCCTATTATTACATTGATTTGATCATGTTGTGATGGAATTATTTTTATGAATTCCTTTATCTTATATGAATTGTTTTATGATGTCATGATGTTTAAGATTTCCATTTATATTACAAGGGTTATGCAATGATGTATGATTTATGATTTTGTGGCACACATAAGAATGGTATCATTATGAGATGGGTGGGACCTATATCTCCCTCCAATGAATTGGGTAAAGATTTTATATCTCATGAGATAGACATGGCTGGAATGGTAGGTTATACCGGTTCAGTGAAACAGGACTGAAACGAGGGTGACTCGATTCAGAAAGTGACTTTGTCCACTAAGATAGTCTTGGCAATGAGTCTTGACTAACAAGAAATGATTCTCTATGATTATGTGTGTATTCCACAAAGTTTCATGTTTTATGTTATGATTATTGGGATTACATTTCACTTCTATGATTTATCCCATGTTATGATATTATGAGCTCTCTTTTTTGCAGGTTAAGATTTCCAAAAGCTATGTTCTTATGTATATGATGTGATTGATATTTCTTTTGTTTACCCTTAATGAGCATTTGAGCTCACCCTTTTATGTTTTCTTTTCCCCAGAATATAAAGAAAGGTTTTAGGTATATAAAAAAAAGAAGATCTTTATGAGAGATGTTGAAGATCTTTCACCATGATTAGAAGATTATATTCCGAGTTTCCAAAGACACTAAACTATTATGGTCCTTGTGTGTGTGTTTTTGTTATGTACTAAGTATTACGCAAAAGTAATGTAATGTCCATGTAAGTCAAGCTTCGGGTCTCTACAACCATTTTAGTGTACCTTAATTACAGTTCCACCGTTTCAGGGTTCCATGGTCCTGGATCCACCATCATGGTGTTCCACTATCACAGTTCCACCATTTTGGTGAAACCGTTCTATGAATCTTGATTTTTGGAATCTTACTGAAAAGAACCACTATGACCCCCAAGAAAACCAGAAGCACTGGATTTTCATAATGGAATGGGCTAAGGAAATAATGGTCATTACATCATATAAATCTCAAACTATTCTTGTCCATGAGAATTCAAAACCAACCCAGAGAGAAAACATGAAAAGAAGGGTTCCGAACAACAATTCTTCAAGATACATCTCAAGGCCCTCGCCACTAAGAAGATCTAAACCACTTCGCCTAAGGAACAAATAATAAAAACATAGAAACACCAACCAGATCATAAACACTCTCATATGGAATATTACTCTCAAAATAGATAAATACAGAAGAATCAACAAAAGAAATCCATCTCATAATAAGAAAAGGTCAGAAACCAAAAAAAATGATCTTTAAAAGAAAAGGAAGAAACATCAATTAACTCAGGGTACTGAGCACGTATCTACGGCTGAAGTTCGCTGGTACTCTCCTCAATTCCACTGTACTACCACATGACACGATCAAAGGGGATATAACACCTGCCAAACACCATCTTCTCACAGTCCATGATCTTTATCGGCTAATACTATAAGGTCCAATAATCTTCATCATCGATATCACCCAAATCAATGATGTGAGAGTTTTCATGAAGAAAATTATGGATTCATGACACATTAAAAACATAGTGTATCTGGCTCATTTATGGTGGTAGTGCTACATGATATTTCACGGCTCAAACATGATCCATCACCTAGAAAGGCCTGATAAAACCATGGAGAAATATTACTCGCATGACCAAACCATTGTTTCCCATGACATGGAGTAAAATTTATAAATACATGATCCCAAATATCAAAATATATAGGTCTCATCCTATGGTCAGCATAGGTCTTTTGATGATCATGCACTGCCTTAATTCTCTCGCAAATCCCCCGAACCATCTCTGTCATATTATGTACCAGTTTCAAGCTTAGAATTGTGGACTCTCTGACCCGAGTCTAGTATAACAGAAAATGAAAAGTTTTCCATAAAAGGCTTTATGTGTTTCCATACATATGGTGGAGTAAAATCTATTTTTGTAAGAAATATCTACTAAGGGAAGGTGCCTCATCCCTGAACCTCCAAAATCTAGGACATAAGAGCACAACACCTCTTCAAGAATCATGATGGTTTGCTCTATCTAACTACCCGTATGTAGATAAAAAGATATTCTAAGGCATAACTATGAACCAAAAGCATGATGGAGAAATCTATACACCATGGAGGAAAATTGGGGATTTCTATCGAAAAATATCATCCTCAGGACCCCATGATGTCTCTCCACCTCCTCCACATACAATCTCAACAAAATCACCACTAAAATTGACTCCATGATTGAAATAAAGTGGGATGAATTCTTCAAATAATCCACGACCACCCATATAGAATCATAGCCTCCCTAATCGCGAGGTAAACTGGTAAAAAATTCAATCGAGATATCCTCCCATATCATCTGAGGAACATCTAATGACTGGTGAAAACCACTGGGAACACAATGTTCAGCCTTCACCTTCTGGAAGACTAAACATCAACACACAAACTATACAACTGCATGCATCAACCCAGGCCACCCAAACTGACTCTTCAATGCACAAAATATCTTCATCCCACCAGGATGTACTGCTAAAGGAAAACTATGGAACTCATTTAGAACCATATCCCATATCGTCAAAGTAATGAAAAGCCTTCCACGAAACAAGACTCATTGTTGATCATCCTCAGACAAACCTTCAAGAGCCTCACCACGAAAAACACAGTGTCTCTATATATCAACATCAAGATCTTCAAACTGGGACTCTTCTACCCGCTAGTCTAGAGCTGACTGCACCATCATCTAGAAAAGGCAACCTCTTACCATATCTTCTCCCATATCTTGATGTAGAACTGAAATTTACTCCATCACCCTCTAGGAATCACTTAATTCATGCAATACATCGCTAAAATACTTCATGATTAGTGGTTTGGCAACAAAATTCCCCATTATAGTTTACATGAAATTTAAAAATCATAATCTTGTATGAACTCCATCAACCAATGTTGCCGCAAGTTCAAGTCACGTGTGGAGAAAACATACATCTAGTTCTTATGATCGGTGAAGACCACAAAGTGCTCATAGATAAGGTAATGTCTCCACAACATCATAGAAAACACCCCCACTTCCAAATCAAGAACGTGGGTGGAATGGTTAAATTCGTGGGGGTGTAACTGTCAAGACCCATATGAGATGTGCAATTTCTAATACGTTAGAAAACATCCTAACCAAAGATATGACGAATGGTAGAAAACATCAAACTAAACTCATTCTACTAGAAGAAAAATAACTAGAGCACTAAACCACTTCTCTTTAAGATAATTGAATACAACCTGATAATGATTAGTATACATGAATGCCTGATCCTTCCTTGTCAACACTGTCAGAGGAGTCACAACCCGAGAGAAATCAGCCACGAACCTCCTATGTTATCCTGACAGGCCAAATAGAATCTTCACCTCTACCACTATCTTTGGGGCTTCCCAATACAAAATTGCTTCTATCATTGAAATATCCATAGCTACTCCATATTGGTATATAAAATTCCACATGAAACAGACTTCTTGAGCCCAAAACTCACACATTTACAACATCCCAAACAAATATTGCTAATGAAGAATGCCCAAAATAGTATGCATATACTCTCCATGCTCCTACTCATACACGGACTAAAAAATTATGTCATCTATGAAAACCACAAAGAAATTATCTATGAACTCATGAAACACAGTGTTCATCAACCCCTTGAACATGGACGGATCATTTTTCACACTGAACTGCATCACTATGAACTCGTAATGCCCATGATGACAACAAAAAGTGATCTTTGGAATATCCTCATCTTTTATTGGAATATGAAGATACCCGGACCACAAATAGTTATTTTAGAACTAATTAAAAACCTTCAGTTGATTGAATAAATCATCAATTCGTGGAATATGATAGCGATTCTTCACTGTCACTTTTTTCAAGCGACGATAACCAATAGACAACTGCAAACATCCATCATCCTTGTTAAAAAAAACTGGTGCACCCCATGTGCACACACTTATAAGAACCAAACCACACTACAAAAGACCATCAAGCTATATACACAACTCACTCAACTCAGAAGGTGACATCATATTTGAAGAAATATTGATAAGAGACACACCAGACTATATCTCGATCTCGATCTCAATATCCCGTCGAGGGGATAATGCTACAAACTCTTCTAGAATTAAATCAAGTTACTCTTCCCTGACCCTAGGAAATGTCATCTACAAAACCTCTGATGAACTCAACATCGGCTCATCCCTCAAGGATGACAAGGATGAAACACGACATCGCCCTATCTGAGGGTCTCTCTCATCAAAGAACATCGCTGGATCTCTATCAGCATCAAAGAACACTACCTGCATCCTAAAGCAATCAATAATAGCTTGAACCTAAAATAAAAAATCCATTCCATGGATGAAATCATATGGTTTTATTCATAATCATAGGAAATCTCCCCAAGAGCAGTGCTTTCAAAACAATATCTCACAATCTCTACATATATCAAACAAGTCAGTTCGACCTCAAACTTGTATGGTCAATGCTATGGGAACAAGAAGGCTCTCTAACTCCATTCCAAAGGAATGGACTATGGTAGGTGATTTGAAGGAGTTTATCTCTCCTATGTGGTACATGGTATACACCCATGTTGAAAAAAAATAAAACTGTACCTCAAACCTTGTTTCCCTTTCCCGAAACTTATGATGCTAAAAGCATGAAGCAAACCACAACCTTTTCCCTGACCTCTCTAACCCTGATAATGAACACCACCATGGACAATATCTACACTTTATGTATGGGGATAATCTTGGGGATGTGATATGAAAACCCCATATCCTCTCTTCTGATCTAAATCTGGTGCCACCTGCTGCTGCTACCTCGGTATGAATTGGCTCAACAAAGAAACTTGGAGTGGAACACCTAGTGCACGCTAACCTCTCTAAAAGGGAATGCACTCTTGTTTCTGATGAACTTGACCTCCACAAGAATAAAAAGCACACGATCCCTTGGTATAGTCTTGAGAGTCATTGCCCTAAGATAAATGAGATGCTGAGGGCTGGGACATACCCCTGGCCTAATAGAAACTCTTCTACCATGAAAAACGGGAACCTTGGACCAGAAATATACTTCCTTAGGAATCCTGAGAACTCCCATATTGTGACGATCAAGTTCTAGACATCATCATCTTGATGACCTTTGTCCTCACCAATAACTCATGATATTTATTTAACATAAATCGAGTGACATGGCACATGATCTCTGGAAGAATATCATCCTCAAAATGCCTCAATATGTCCTCCTCATATGGAAATAGGTCTGAAGCATATCATAATTGTGTACTGACATGGATTCCAAACTCTCACACACTGGAGCTTCCCTGTCAAAGGGTATGCAGCTCGGGGTGACTCGGCGCCTTCATGGTTGAAGAAAGAAACATGAATCTAAACATGTATCTTAACTCTGCTTTTGAGATCTTTGAATCCTCATGATCCCTAAGGAAAAAAACACTACTACATCACTGCCCCACACAATATCATCACAAGAAACTACACCCAATGCTCCATTTGATCATAGATTGCACTATAGACTTTCTCAACCTCCTCTAACCAGTCTTATGTAACTACATATGAAATAGACCCATTAAACTTCTAAAGACTATGGTGATGAAACTATTATAGTTTCCACCTCCATGTTTCATCATCATCAACCTCTACCCTGCGACAATCTGCTGGCGCAGCCTGCTAGCTATTTTCTATGTGAACTTGGTGAGGATGTCTACCTGGATCTGTACCTATAAAAGAAAAAACAATTAGAACTCATAATCTTGGATTAAGGAAGAATTTATCATTAATTAATTGTTTTCTTTTATTCATTTAGGTTAACCAATCTAAAGGTCTACCCAATAAATCATAGGAGCAATGAAGAATTATGCATGATCCTTTCCTAGGTCTCTACCTTGCAACAAGTTTCACCTCGTTTAGTAGCCACTGTAAACATAATGGTATATGCATCAGAGAGCATGGGGCCCTAAATACTTGTGTCTTAGCCGTTCTTCATTGTTTATATGACATTATAAACATTAATGACACAATTTACCTACCATATGATGAAACCTCACATATTAATAACTCAAAACACCATCTTATACCTCAAACAGACCACGAATCCGACACTATCAAGACCCCCTCCACAAAAATTATACCCCCCTGGGTCGACAATGTGTGATAAGAGAAAGTGACACTCGAGTCTCACCTCCAGAAGGCCCCGGGTAGGGGACTAGCACTGATGGTACAACAAACAAACAAATTGGAGGTATTACCCTATAAGAGAACAAATGAGAAAGAGAGAGATAAGATAGACACCAACCAAATCCAACATTGATTGAAAATTAATAGAAAAAACAAGTACTCATTTTTAATGTAATGAAAGAACTATCGCAACAGAAAGAGAAAAATGCAAGTAAAAAAGAAAATAAAATGGCAACGACCATGAAGCCCGAACAACTCCTCCAACTCAAATCTAGTAGTAACCATCCTAGTCTCCAACCTACTCCATGTGATGGGAAAATTTGTTTATATATATATGTAGGATGAGTATGATAGTACACACAATATGATCCTCCCTAGTGTCTTTTGTGAAAAAGTATAGAAAGCATGCTAAATCACATTGACCATAAAGTTAAACAATGTTTCCACCTAAACAGGTATAATATGTTCTCAACCTCACAAAGAATAGTCTCACCAAGTATCGCATAAAACTGTACTTAATATTATAAAGAATATAAAGGGTATCCCACTATCACTTCCCACTAGTTTGTCACTTTTCCCCATCACTGCATGTCATAAGAATCCCTCCCCAAAAAGGTTTTCCCACAAAAACCTAGGCGTAGCACCACATCGTGAACCTCATGAAACAACACCGCTACATCCATGTAACCAAAGTAACCATATTGTTTCTGAAATCCACTGTATATTGTATAATGTGTATCACATGTTAGGCATTATACCTCAAGCCATTACAACCCATATGCTGAGCAAGGACCCTCAATACAACACAGCCAATACATGTTACACCTATAATAGTCCATAGGAAACTATATCCAAAATATATGAGTGTGAAAAACCACAAAACATTATAACCCTCTACACACATATATGGAGAAAAACCTGTCCTTCCTAGCAGCATAAGTAACTACCATGAAAATAGAGTGGGGCCAAAGGGGGAAGTCATCCATCCATAATCCCAAAAGAATGTTGGGGAAAACATACCCTAGGGCTCGGAATCCCTAAGGTTTTAGTTTCCCTAAAAAATTTCATGGAGTACCAGATATAAAACAAGTACAAAATACAATATATCTTACAACCACACAATTGGTAAAACCCTGTCTTAGACTCAACTGTAGCTAACGTCTCTCGGACTCCCAGTTTCCACTATTAAGACAAGATATTTTATAAGCATATAACCATTTAAAGAGTGATATTGAGTCACTTATCTCCTTTTATCAATTTCAATTTACACAATTATTTATTTAAGCATTAATTTACCATTATTAATTCAACATTATGTTTCATTAGCATTACACAAAGTTCCATGCCCTCCAGGCATTACCAAACCAAGTCCACAACTTCTAAGAAATGTTACCTTATCATTGCATCCTAGAAATCCCCAACCCCTTGGTTTGACATAATTTATTACATCATTTATTAAAATCATTATTACATTATTATAAGAAAAGCTAAGCCTCCCAACATAAGGGGCTCAACACAGTGATTAGATGGACTACCCTTCAAGACTTTTCCACCTATAGTAAGAGCAATGACCCATCCATCATCAAGAAGCTAAATACAGAAAGCATGTGGCATGAACTATCTATCTTCACCAAAATTGGAAGAAGGGTAAGAAAAATTAGATTCCATATTAATTGGGGAATGTAAATAAAATAAACAACAAACATGGTTTAGCAGTCATCCAACATTCATAACTGACCTGTTTCATCATCTCAGGTGGCCTCCCTAACACCCACATGCATAAACCAATGCATCTCACCACTCTAGGAATCAACTGCTACCCCAGCCCCTAGTTTTCCTTGACCCACATACAAAAATATCCTCCTAGGCTTAGCGATCCCAGGATAACACCACAATTCAAGCAGTAGGAATAAAACAACAAGCAAATAGGTTCTCGACCCTAAGAAAACCATTTAGCTCTCACACACAATGAGAACTTACAACTACAAGCATAAGGCTCCAAGCCTTTAAAAGAAAGAGGTTAAATTTGAAACCTTACATGAATTATCTTTTATCAAACAACTTGTTATTTAATCCATCTTGATCTAGCTGGTTCATTTAAACATGAAAAAATGAATCCATTCGATTATAAATAGTTTACCACAACAACAAATGGATTAATAAACATGCCACTTTATCATTATCCAATAAATTTAAAATTAATCATGGATTTACATTCATTACCAATATCCATAAATAATTACATTCTAAAAAATAAAGCATAGATATCACACTACCTAGAAAATACAAGGGGTAACAATATATGATCGACACCAATTTATTTATCGGATTCAATTATTTATTGTGTCACTTCCATTGAAATCTAGACAGATAAAACATGATAACTCTATAGTTTCACATAAAATAATAGATAAGCCACTATTACCCTAGATCAAAAGGTTTTATATGTACTTTTCATGAGAATAGACAACACAACAGATCTTGATCAGCTCTCCTGGAAGACTGCATACACCAAAGGACGAAAAGATACCACCACACCAACCAACAACCAAGAAAATCTATTAGGAACATGGAGATCTGATTACATAACTTGGAAATGGAGAATGGAAGGGGTGAAACCTAAAAGAACACGAGTAGACCATACCTTATATCCAAGACAGATCAACACTATCTAGTTTCACCAAAACAAGGGGTGCACATACTACCCGATGAAACTACAAGGAAGACACTATCCAAAGATACAACAATACACATGAATCCTATGAGATGGAATAAAATATTCGATCATCTAGCACTATGGGTCAATAATTAAGAACAAGGGAGATGATATATCAGCCCTTTGGAAGATTTAATGGTGCAACATTTTAAGATGCACTAGATTTTCCATTATGATTAGATCTATCAAAGACCACACACATTGACATAGAAAATGCTTTCATACCATTAAGAAAAATTAAGATAGGAGTTATGGGATTTGAATCATTCATTAATACTTTTAATCAAGTCTTTGAAAGTAGTTTATATCATAAGAAACATCAAATAGGTGATACTATAGGAAATATGGGAAAATTGGAAATTTGAAAAAAGGTGAACCACCGTTTTGTGTGCCACTATTTCGGTGTTCCACCATCACAGTGCCACCATTTTGGTGTGGCACTATCTTGCTGCCACCATTTTAGTGTGACACGATTATGATTCCACCCTTTTGGTCTACCTCTATTATGTTGCCATCATTTCGGTGTTCCACCATCATGGTTCCACCGTCACAGTTCCACCGTTATGGTGCCATCATTTTGGTGATCCTCAATTATGGTTCCTCCATTTTAGTGTGCCTCTATTACAGTTCCACCATCTCTGGGTGACACCATCACAGTGTCACCATTTTGGTGAAAATGGATTTTTGGAAACCTCCTAAAAAACCACTATGACCCTGAATAACACCACAAGCACTATATTTTCACAAAGGAATGGCTCACGGAAATCTGGGTCATTACAAAATACGATTAAATTATGATGTATATGTATGTATCATGTTCAAATTGATGAAGTGTTCATTTTTTATTCATTCAACATTATTTAATATTATTTCAATGTAATGTATTAATATATATGATTTTTTTTAATTTCATAATATTTAGTCTATAATTTTTATACCACGAATTCAAGGTGTTTCCGGATAAGTATTATATAGGATAAAATTTTATTTTTTAAATCCAAGAGGTTTGTTTTTTATAAATTGAAATTAAGGTTTTTAATAATAATTATTACCTATTTAGAATTGAAATAGTTGTTTGGGACTTATGTAAAAATTAAATAATTATATATGAATAATGGGAATTTGTTTTAGTAGTTTCATAGGCATATGGGTATACAATGTATTTAAAAAATATGTATGTTTCTACCTATCAAACCATATGTACTTTTCTATTATATTTTATCTTCTTGTGGTTTTAATATGTTACATGAATATAGTTTTTCTATTTATTTATATATTGAATATATGGATATTATTTGAATATTATAATTAAATTTTTTACTTCACATCAATTCCATATATCATTAGTTCCATAAGGGTTTTTCATTTATAATATTTTTACATGTTAAAATAATTGAAAATAATGTAATGTATGATAAAAGGTATTAGAAACATTCATTCATATAGATAATTCAGAAGAAAATATTAAAACTTGAGTAATAACAAAATTACATGGTAAGATATTTAAAATCCAAAAAAAAATTTAAATATGATAAAATACTTCCAAAATTATTTTTAAAACCTTGATCATCAAACAAGGGTTAATAATTACAAAGATAAATGCTCATAAATTATTTTTTTGCGATGAAAGTAGATACAATATGAATGAATTAAGAGGTAAAATAAAGAAATATTAAATATTAGAGTAGATGAAGACTATATACATTAGTTTATACTTGTAGTTGAAACCCTTATATTTAGGTAACCATAGAAATAGTATTATATGTTTTGGGTTGATGAATTCTGGAATATGATTGTTTTACTTTTCTTGTAATTGTTATATATGATAAATTTAAATGATGATCTATCAATGCAACAACACATTGATAAGAAAACAACATTTGAGTCAATACATAGTGAATAATGGATCATAAAATACTAATAGATTTTATGCAAGGATTTATCATTTTAGTGGGAGTATATTAAATAAATACTATTATTTAATAATATTAAATCAGTATTCACACCTTAAGAATTTTTAAATTGTTATATATTTTGTAACCGCCACATTCCACCACCATATCATATTTTATGATTTGTGACACATACTCATTATTATGATATTCTTTGAGTTTTCCATAGAATAGGCCACATTTGTGTGAATATATCCATATACCCTTCAGATACATGTCCTGTTTCCATTTACAACCAATATGTGAGTGGTTTAATCTCACACTATTTATATCCACGAATTTTCATTGTCACACTAACATGGTTCTAGATTTTCTACCACTATAACATCCCTGTAAAACCATCATATGACATTGTTCACTTCTTAACATCATATGTTTAATTCTTAAATAGATATTAATTATAAAAGGAATGATAAAAGGGAAGGAATCCATAACCACTTAAGAATAATTTTTCATTCCATACACTAAAAATATTGGAGTAGTCCACCATTATTATAGACTAACAATTGAACGTGATACTTGAAATCAAAATGTGATTTTTAATTAGACTCATGGACATCACACTATCATAATATATTTGTAAATTGTTTCAAGGGATTCATAATAATTATAGGGATATGATATTATCCTACCAAATAAAAAAATATTAAAATGAAAATTTTATTTTCATAAAAAAATATCCATCCGAAAAAACGATGTAAGGAAAAGGAATAATCAATAGTGTAATATATACCAAAATACCAAAACATAAAACTTCATAACAAAGTAAATGAAAAATAAATATCCTTCATTCATTGCTAAAATCTTACAATGATGTGTTATTGAACTATGACCCAACCCTACATAGGCATAACTAATATAATCAATCAATGACGAATTAGGAATCAATCCTTTTTTTCTGAACCTTGAAAATAATTTCTATATATAGTCAAATTTTTTTGTGTATGGGTGAGTAACACCTTACCGAGTAGGATGTTTCTAATCCAATCAAATTTATAAAAATATATGATATATTATGTACCATAAAAAGAATTACATTTCAAAAATAATAAAGCAACTTTATGAAATTGTAGTTTATAAAATAGTTTTAATAATTCCATGATATTATATGAAAAAAACTTGAATAATAATCAAAAGTGGAAAATATTTCTAAAACTTCCGTTAATATTAAATATATGTTATCAATATCAGTTACTATATTCAAGAGAAAAATTAATCAATAAAAAAATAAATGTATGTGATCATATCATAAACCACCTTGGTTTGTAATCAATTTTATTAGATCTCAATTAACATCCCCTACATCCATATTATAAATCTTAGAATTTAATTTTTGATATTACTAATCATTAATAAATCATTCCATGAATTTTCAACTCTTACAATCTATTAATCATATATATTAATACATTATTTATTTTATATAATTCATTTCAATATAAATACAAAAGTCATAATATCCTATATCCAAATCTAAATTATGATATAAATAAAATATTTGAAGAAATATGAATTTCAAATAAAATGATATAATTTAACATTCTTGCATATGTGTTTTCATAAATTACCAAAATTCTTATTTAGTACATTTACAAATAATCCAAAATTTAATCAAATAAATTTCAAATTTTTTTAAAAAAATATTTGAAATTAATTTGATTACAAACGCATCATTCAGTTGTTTAGGATCTATACTCATCCGTTAGTGGAATATGCTAAATTTTTCTGTAAAAAAATCTATAAAATCCACATGATTGTCAAGGAAATGATCAAAATAGAGAAAATATCTGAGTACAATCCTCAAGATTACTAAATAAACCATAGTTTATAAACCTAATGGAAAATACCCAATTGAAAGAGATCTATATTATAAATAAATTTTTTGAATAAAGTATATGCTTATATGGCGTGACAGGAGATATTTTTGTATGGACCCCATAAAATATTCCATATTATAGAAAACAACCAATAATTAGTGTCTTGGGAACCATGTAACCGTAAAATAACCCCCCTTAAATTACTCTTTTTTTATTAAAGGGAGAAGTGTAAGTGTGACGGATAAAAAAAGTGTAAACACCCATAGGAAAAGTGATATATTTTATACATTACACTTTTTTTGTGAGAAAATTATGATAATGAGAAATTAAATCCACTATTATTGAATTTGTCGTTGTTTATTTTATAAATATCCATAACACTATAATATCCCTTGATAATGCTTCTAATGAAACAATATTACGAAAAAATCTTTCTATACACCCCACCACTAAAAAAGTGATAATTCTCAATAAACGAAAATACTGATATAAGATATGATCCAATACCTCTATTTATAACCAGTTTTTCTATTTCCACCATAAATAGTCTTGTAGAATTCCCATATTAAGTGAGTCAAATCTATCGCTCTGTCCTCATTATGTATTAATTCCATTCTCCACCGTAATTAACAAATTTTAAAATCACTAATAAAAATTTTGATTTCATCCATAATAATATATACTACGCCATAATATTTCCAAATCAAATATTTCAAAATAATAACCATAATAATTTAGCTAATATAAAATTTTCATTTTTAAATAATTTTTATTGATGGGATCATGTATGATTTGTTGGATGATCTGGATTTTGTTTTCTAAGACAACTATATATGGGAAGAATAAACTACGAATAAATATAGGAATGAGAAAAATATCAATCAACATATAAAATTAGTGGATTCATCATTATAGAATAATATTTTAGAGTATATATTGATTTCTCGGGGGAAAATTCAATGGATCATCGATAATGGGGATGTGTTTTTTCGTAAAAAAATGGGGTTTTATCCTCTATAAATCCCCTACTTTCTAGAACTAGAGATCTCTATCAGAAAGGATTAGGACATTACCATTATTATCATAGAAGTATTCCATAAAAAAATATGATTTCTATACATTTATATATCTATAGGACGATCTCGATCAGTATATTTTTACAGCGCTTCGGAGGGGTAGCTTCAACATGAAGTATTATAACAATATAATCCACATACATACGTAATATTAGATAAAAAATCATGATAAACTCTTTGGATGTACTAAAATACCTAAAATATATTTTTTAGTGTTGTGTGTGCATTAAAAATATCTTTCTATATACAGTGTTATCTAGTACATGATTACTAATATAGCTTTAATATTCCAATTTTATCTAAACCCAAAATATGTTGTAATAGATTACTTGTTTTTTGGTTGGAGACTAGAAATAATTCATGTGAATGTTCCTTGAATGTTTGGTGAAACTTTTCCCCAAACTAAACATGTTTATGTAATTTCATACCATATGGTTAAATGGAAATATTTATCAACTAATGAGGGTGTAATTAAAATATTTCCGTTGTTTCGGGTTGTTGTATTATATGGGAAAATTGAAATAACAATAATAACATGATTGCATATCCATGTTTACCATGTATAAGGATCAATATGATCTTAGTGATAATGAAAATATATCATCATGTTTAGGGGTTCAATCTATTATATTCTCAATATTTCTTTTATGCTGACCACTTAGAAAATCAAATTAATGATAAATTAAGGGGACACATGAATTGGGTTAAATATATTCCTTCGAGTTCAATGTTATAAAATGAATATTGATTATTTCAACACTAGTGAAATTATTTGAGGTGGTGGAATTTTTTTCAATAGATTATAATAGTTTATCATTACCTCTAGTTCTTATTATGGTGAGGGATGTCTTCTAAATGTGGAAAATAAGTTGTTGCATACTAGTTTATCCTATCATTCCATTATCTAATCTATTAAAAATACACCTTGACCTCTAATGTAAGGTTGTGTTTAGTTCCATATAAATTTATTCGCATTAAACTTTGTGAGATGAGACTTTTTGGTAATTTAATAATTAAAATAAATAAATTATGGACTAGTTGATACATTAAATGATATTTCATATCCCTAATTTAATAGGTGATTCTAGATTGATTTATTTGTTGAGGTGGTAACATAACTTTCCTAAAAGGTCATTGATAAACTATCTAGTAATAAAATAACTATTAATCCAAAATCATGAAAAGTCATTATTTATGACAAACATAATAAATCTATCAAGATTGAGCTATCTAAAATATCTTCCAAATTATACTAATACAGTTAATAATATTATATAATAGGACTGATACCATTTTAGGTACTTATAAAACCATATAACAACATTGCATTTATTGAATTGGTATTCCATAGAAAACCGTTAAAACTATCACATGAATTTAAAAATGATAAATATTATGTAATTTACTCCAAATTAATGTTTTAATGAGATATCATAGAACATATGTTGAACTAGTTTGGATTTCCACATTCCCAAAGAATTTTCAATGATCACTCAAGGTTGGTGGGTCGAATTAGATGACTGTGTTATTCATCAGGGAAATATAGGTCCAATTTTTATGCTAACATGTTTTAGTAGAATATAATACAAAAAAATATTCATGAAACATCCATATGTCATAAATTATGAAAATTAAAAAAAACTATTATGAGAATATGTTTTACATCTATAATGACATAAACAAATATATTTAAATATATTTATATTTATGAGACACCACAAAAACTTAATTATCAAACAATATTGGTAATATATACCAAATAAAAGAATAAAATTATTGTGACGATGTTCCAATGATATCTCTTGATAAGAATAGACACCCATTATCGATTTCATGGTGGGGTCATAACCTTCTACATTATAATCAAGATAGAGTAAATATCATCCATGAATTTACTAACATATACTATATTATTTCTATATTTTCATATGAAAAATTTCATAAAAAATGATCTATATATGAATGTTTTGATAATAATGTTCCAGTAGTCACACACCAAGATACCTCAACTCCCTTAAGTATAATATCATGTGTTTTCATATGAGTGTGTATATCTAATTAAAATACATAATTTTTTAATTAATAATAATTTATACAATTTTAAAATACTATATATCACATATATTAAAGACATTTAAAAATAGTAATATCCTCTAACACAACTAGGAGAAGCAAGACCAAAATAATTTGATACTAATATATACATACAAAGGTGTATTCATATAAAATAGTATAATTATATATATATATCCTTATTTTTATAGACACACTTCTCCTAAAAATTAATTTAATTATATATAAATATATGAATTTATATATCCAACCCTACAGTGAAGTCCCCTGTTTTCATTTGAAGGAATATAAAAAGGTATATACATATATCTACAATAACCTAGGAGGTGTATGTTCTTTTAGGATGGTATTTAATAAAACACAAACAAACAATCACATGTATATTATCATATAGGTTTCCCATTTTCTCATATTAATAAATGAAATTACACTTACACATGAACAATGAATCAATTTTTAGGGTAATTGAACTTTAATGAAAATATATGAAAATATTTAAATAATATTTCATTGATTATGGACCTTAATTAAACAAGAGTATGGGAAATGTAGCAAATAAAAACCTCATAGGGGGAAATGACTCTTTCAATGGGCATAAACAATAAACACATAGCATAAAAAATATTTAAAAGCTATTAATAGTAGTAGAAACACATGTAGGATGAATAAAAATATTAATTGGGATAAATGAATATATAATTTGAAAATTCTATATAATTCATAACATATAGAATATTTTATATTAAGACAACTTAATTTTAAAAGGATGAATAATAGGAATGTTCTTATAGATGAAAAATGTTTCTCTTAAAAGGAATTTACAATGGCCATGTCTTAATCAGGGAGATACTCTTCCTTTACATACATTAGTCTTGTTACATAATCTATATATAACAATAGATAATTACTCTTATTCTTCCCAATAATATTAAAATAAAACATCCCACAAATACTTATACACTTTATGTCACCTAACATACAGTTATGATATTTTTTTAATAATATTATTAATTAGTTCACTGATCTATGGAAACACCCCCTTAATATATTTCACATGAAAATATCAAAATTAATGAAATTTAGTAAAATTAATACCACAAGAACAAATAAACAATTAATGCCAAATGAGGTTTCCTAAAGAATATCAAGATAGATACATAATAAATAAGGGAAGGACACACTGAAATAAATACACCAAAAATATAAAATTAAGACGAAGCCTTAAAAAAACTCTCAATATTAATAATATAAAAACCTGAAATATTGAATTAAAAATATTTTAACTACTAAAAATTAAATGGATATAAAAAATAATAATGTATGGGAACTCATAAAAAACAGGATATGTTTCCATCCTTGGATACTCAACATAAGAACTAGCTTCCTCTAGTTATTCCATTTCACTATGAAATATCACACTTTTAAACTAATTACACACTTATAAACAACTACCCAGTTAAATATAACATGTCTGGAAACATATAATAGTTTAAACAATTATTATTAAGAAATAATGTAATTAATAATAATTTTAAAAAAATATAATAAACTAAATCGACCCATTTCAATCATCGATACACTTGTGTTAGAATTTAATCAATGAAACTTCTAAACCAAAGAATATGTGTTATTTAATGAATAAAAATCCATTTAGGTAATATATAGAAATGAATGAATTTTCCATAATAAATTAAGAAGAAATGGGTAATTGAAAATATATTAATAATTACCAATAGATTAATAATATATTACTCAATTATCAATCAAATATTATGTAATGAATAATATGAATAATCAAGGGTATTAAAGGTAAAATAATATTAATTGATATCAATATTATTACTTTTAAATAAAATTTATCAATTAAACATTTCACATTGGATTTGAAATATCCAAAATAATAATGAAATCCTTATCCATAAATTTAAAAAACATATGTTAAATCTTAAAGAATATAGAAAATATAAAATAATAAAAAACTATTAAAAATCAACTAATATTATAAAAATGATGAAATTTAACTCTTTAATAATTATTTCTATTTAAAGATCAACCATTTATATTTTATAAATCATTAATTTAGTTTTATTTTGGGGTTGGAAATTATATGGCATGCACATAAAATATAGAAATAAATTAAACTCAAGGATATTTAAGACTACAAACCTTTATATAGTAATGGAATTCATATATTAGTCTAGTGTCCATCAAGTATATTTGTTGGATTTATAAATCACATTCTAAAAATATTTTAAACAAAAAATTATACTATAATATTAGGTATATGATAAACTAAACCACCATTGAATGGTGGGGGGGTGGGTGTTAGTAGTTAATCATAAAAAAACTATAAAAATGTTCTCAATCACAAATTAGTGAATATAAATATTAGGTTGATGATTCACTAACGTGATAATGAGTGAGAGAGAACAAACATATTATAATGATGAAAAAATGTTTTTTTACCAAATCATGATTTTGATATGTTATAAAAATGTTTATGATTTATGTGGAATTTTCATGGAGATTTATACTTAATACTATCTACTATGGTCTAATTATGATGATTAATTGATTATTTGGGGATAAGAAGTATTTTTTGGTCACTGGATATTTTTTGGAAAAATTACTGATGATTCAAATTATTATATGTTTGTTAGAAGTATGGAAATTGTTATGGAAGGATAATATGTTAGGAATATGGGTTTAAGAATTTAATATTGTGTAGTGACATACCATGTGTTTTCATCAATGAGAGGATCATTTTTTGAGTTAAAATAATTGACATCATTATTGTTGAATCCCATTCTGGCCATAGAAGAGGTTTAATGAAATATTCATAATAATTTACATGACTCTCGGAATAATATGTAAATGTATTTGTGGATCATGAAAGAAAAAATTACAAATTCATAACAAAAATTCATAATGTGGATGTACTATAGTAGGTACTGTAGTAGTTGTTATAGCGGGTACTATTCGGCACTGTAGCAGCTGGAATTATTCACCTTGGGCCACCGGTTTGGGCTTGGAGTCCTTAAGGATTTCGAGCCGCCCATGACTACGAGACAGTAGGGATTTTGGGACACCTTTAAGGCCTTCTGGAAACCTAAATGCCTTCAAGCCACATGTTGTTTCCCCAGACAGACTACAAAAAAAGAGCATCCCTAGAAGAGGATTCAGAGCAGGTGCTCTCACCAGAGCAGAACCAAATGGATTGTCAGAATGAGACGGTATGGTTATGCCATCGGTGCCACCCTGTGCTTGCATGAGAAGCCTAGCTAGACGGCCATGCAAAGGTGGAGAGCTTCTATCACGAGGCAGATGCTGGGGAGGGGCAGTTCCTTGAAGATAGTCTGGTTGAATTCCCTAAGACCTTCGGGTCATGTAATCTCTAAAGCCTATAGTCCATGTAATCTCTAAGCCTACAAGCATTGTAAGGGTTCCCCCTTATCCCTTGAAAGGGGGGTTACCAAAAACCAATAAAATTGAAGGCCTTTGGGCCATTCGAGCGGGAAAAAAACATTATTACTATGTTTATAGATTGTTTTTTGTTGTATAAGAAAATATAGAGTCATCCCATGATATCAGTTTATTTTCAGAACCTTTAAAATGTATATAAGAGTTAACACCATGACCAATTACCATTGCTCTCAATTGTAGAGGAGCTATTTGAAATAGAAAATCTATCAATAATCATAGTCATGACAATGTTATGACATATTGAGACAATTATGCAGTTCAAAATAAAATATATGTTCCCAAAATTATAATTAGTATTTAATATCATCATTTTAAAAGGGTTTGAAGCATGAATGAACATGGCATATTAGTCAAACCATGAAGGTGCATGTTTTGCCTAGAATTATTTTATAGAGGATGTTATGGAGAATTATTTATTGTTGGTCCTTTTACTTCACAAGAAAATATATTCTCTACTATTAGAACATGTTATTACCTATAAATAAAACTACCCATCATGTATTTAGGCGAGTCCAAATTCTTCCATCTATTAGAACATGCATTAGTTTCTTCAATGAAATTTATATTTTCATCCATTCCAATACTCTATTTGTTTGATAAAAATCATTTATTTAGGTAATATTATTTCACTTTCAATTTTTATTTGCATTTCCTTAATTTTTATTTTCACTAGATAAAATTTTAGGAGGAATCGCTCATATATGATGGAGCTTCCCTCAATCATGTGTGACTATTTTTTTTATAGGGCGAGGGATTGGTATTAGAGGGAAAAGAGTATTAATGTATTGGTAATATTAGTATTAGAATGAATTTTATGATTAGGAATTCATCTCAAAAATAATTTGATCTCATTTGTACAAAATCATTTCATCAAAAATTGTATGAGGAATGAGACACCAAATCAATTGAGAAAATTTGGATAAAAACACGGATGAAATGGACTAAGGGACTCAGATTATTTATTTTTATTTATGGATAATCAACTTATAAACTGGTTTTTGTGGGTGCCTTATGTGGGTAAAATGTAAAGTGGAATAAGACTATTCTATAACATGTATGATCTGCATTAAAAAAGAGAAAAACATAACTTGTAGTCCCAATTCCAAACAACCTATACTGAATTTACCCCTTCCTTTATTCCAGTATTCATCACTATATCTTCGAGTCCCAAATTCACATGTATTATTATCCATTTCTAACCCCCATTAATGGGGTGTTAAATTAGTGTGTTCTAGCTGGTCCAAGAATAAACATCTATGGCCAATTTAAAATCAGGACCCACATTTTCAACTTATTCTCTCCACTGATTAGGTACTACCAAACATAATTCCCTTAACTGCTACATGTACAACATGCTCTATGTCCAGAAGGCATGTGATGGATCAAAGGCCTATTTTTGTGTTTTGAAAAACCATTTATGAAGAATAGTACTACTATTATAATACCATTATACAATACATTTACTACATCAATGATATATTACATGCTAAATTACTGTTACCGTACCTTCAAAAAATCACTCCCATCCATATTCAAACTAGGGTCTTATATAGGATTACTAGGAGCCCTTACCAATTTGGTGAAAACCAAATTAAATACTTGGATTTTAAAAATATTCGGTATTTTTTTCCTTAATTTTAGAACAATAAAAAGATCGAGTAGTTCATTTCTTTGACCTAGAGTTTTTTATTGTTAAGAAAGAGTTAATAAACATTAACAGAAGGTTGCTATTAATTTAGAACATATTTACAACCAATCAACATGATTAGCCCAAATGTGAGTGGGTAAATATCCTCTAAAATAATACTTCACAACTGTTCATGAAACCTTGTTTGAATATATTTCATTAATACTAATTAGTTGTATTTTTATTCTACTTAATCGAAAATCATACTAGATAAACAAGTTAACATAAAAATTCATCAAAAATCAAGTCTCAAACAACCTTCTAATGAGGATATATTTGAATTATATATTATACATTTCCATATTTAGTGGGGGATCATGTAATTTAATAAAATTATAAACTATTAAGAACACACTGTAATGAAGAACCCTAGTAAGAATGACCATGTTTTTTTTCTATTATCAAGGAACACAAAACACAAGAAAAAGTATCGATACTGATTTCATATGTTAATGATATTTATTTTTATATATTTTTCATTATTATTGTTTATTTTTTTCTTATTGTTTTAGTTTTTTTAATTAAATGTTTTTAGTGATCCTATTGGTTTATGTATAATGTATTACGCAATGAATTAATATTATCATAATATATTAGAGTATATTGCATATCAAGAGGTGCTAAATATGTGGATAATGAAAAATTCAATCTCATAGTAAAAATAGTGAACATGATAGAGATATTTCTATTCTGATGAATTTGATGAATTCTTCAATCAATAATATAGTGAGAACTATTTTTATCCATGTACATGAGATTTCATCTTTCGAAACATGTAACGACCCATAAATTTGTAATTGATATTTTTTCCTAAATAAATTATTGTTAGATTATATTATATAGTATTATACAATACAACACATAGAGGAACCAAGAAAAATTATTCCATTAATTTATATTTTTAAATTTGTTAATAATTAAACCATGAAAATTGAATACATTACATGTGGGAGAGGAAAATTAGAGTAGGAAAACTACAGTGGAAATTTTTTGATCACCCAGATCTATTAGATTCAATTCCCCTAAAAACATCACGTTGAAAAATTTACATAACATTTTTAAACCAATTGATATCTTATATAATAAAAATATAGAAACTTGGGAGAAAATATAGTGGTTGAAATAATGATGTGGTATTATTTCCCTTATTTTTTTGCAGGATACACTGGTTTCCACCTTGGATAAATAATTTATAATAAAAAAAGAATATAAATATAACATTATTTTATTCTAAATCACATATATGAATCATCTTGAGTTGTTTCTTATTTAATGAACAATCATTTTTATACCAAATAATGATATCCATTATTCATTTGGGAACCAAAATGGATTTTCACTGATGTATGATATTTGACACCCTTAATGATACATATTCATTTCCTTAGGTTTATTTGAAGACTATGATCATATATCAAATCTTTTAGTGTGTAATGCATGATTATGATCATTTTAAGATATTATGGGTAGTTCCACATTAGACATCCCTCCAATTAATTTGGTGATGTGATATATATCATGATATTATGTTTACTATTCATGAACATGATACAAACCTTGTTCTATATTATTGTGTTTTGATTTATGAACATCTTTTATTTCGGAACACAATTATAGAATTGTTCATAACAATGTGTGGAATTTGACAACTATGTTATGTTGTTTCATTATTAACAATATTCTAAATTTCATGCCTTAATTAAATTTTCCCTCATGATATAATGATGTTGATTATGCTAACCCTTGTACTATAGGATTTATGTTCGTTATTCTATTCAGGTTATTGATATCCTTAATAGGAATTTAGTTCACCACTTTTATTAATTAATATCTTCATGTGGTAATTTATACTTTGGAAAATGTACGATATTTAATGTAGATAATGAAAAAGGATTTAAAAAATGTTTATGTATTATTTTGTACAGGTGATGTATGATCAAAATTTTCCCAAGATTCTAAACCTTTGTATCCTAGATTTTTTAACTATTATATTTTTTATCTTAATAATGACATGATAGGAATGAGAGAAGAATTTGGGTCTCAATACTTGATATGAGATAACATTTTAGTTAACTTGGGAATTAGGATAATAAAATGTTAGTGAAAACCACATCTATAAGTCTATGTAGAGGTAAACATCATATATTTTGGTAATGTATAACATTTCATGGATTTTAAAAAATAAAATCCCTATATGGACACTACATGTGGATATGGATCTAACATATATGTACCTAGTGGTACAATTTCAGAAAATGGGATGATTGTGTATTAAATTAATCATTACATACTTCTTGTCAATGATGAATTTCTACACACAAGGATTAAAACAACATTGGGATATTCATTAGTTATTAAAAAAACCTTATACAAACCATTATGAAGGATATTTAGCTAAATCAATTCTTTCTTTTAATGTTAGAAACTGATAAAATTACATGTGCCATGAATCATAACTTTGTAATAAGGATAAAAATAAAGATCCCATTTGATATAAATTTATAATTTATTTTTATATATGGATAAATTATTAATATATTCATATTAACATATGTTTTGTTAAAGGAAATTATATTTTATAAAATGGTAGAAAATCAGAGAATGTATACTAACAACCTGTGTGAGGGACAATACAATAATTATAGAAACTGCATTCCCAATTAAATGAGAGGATGAGTTCAAAACATCAAAGAAATTATTACCCTGCCATATTAAGATATGAAGAATAAGAATTTATTTCATAAAATGGATGAAATGGAAGAAATGGATTAGGAACACTATAATAAGTTATTTCATAAAAATTATTTCCCTTGGACTAGTCAAACTAATATAGAGATAATATTAATAGAAATAAATAAACATTAGAGTGAATGAATCATAGATTATGTGCAAAACTTCACACGGTTTTCATGATATTCATTTGGTTTTACAATAAGCAATGATAGGAAAATAAATAGACTCTTCATTGTTCATAAACCAAACCATCAAAAGGAGTTAGTAAAACATGACATTCTGAGTTATGAAGAATTATTTATATGTAATCTCAAAGTATAGATGGTGTTTAAATATGTCTATCATGGACATGGAAATAAGAATAGATTAATTCAAATTAAACATGGAATGCAAAATGATAATGGATGAAATAATATCATACCATCCACATATAAAAATGTGGAAAAATGTACCAAGGGAGTCACCTCAACGGAATAGGTAAATTATTCATATATGGGAGAAATAGCCACCATACTCATGAATATCAATGTGACATGAAGAAGATATCCAACGTGATAAATGATAGGAAGGATCCTCCCAATGTTCCTCCCATGGTACAACGAATTAACTATACGATGAAAGGGAACTATGATATCTCATGAAGTAAACCCTGAGTTAAGGTTGGTAATCAATTCAAACAAACACCAAAGCTGATAGAGAAAGAGAATTTTTATTCAATCACTAACACTAAGGTGGAACATAAAAATTAAGTCACATAAGGAAAACTTCATATTCACTAAAGAATAAGAAAATAAATATTATATTATATTTTTACTCATTCCTTTTTATTATACATATTTACTAGAACTTTGGGGTAAAAACCCCAATATATTTTAGTAAAGATATCTATAAAAATAAATATTTCTTTTATCAATTCGTCCAAAATGATAGAATATTCTCTTATTCACATATGTGGGAATATTATTCTAAAGAGTCTATAAATCCTTCCCCTCATATAATTTGATGCTATTGTGGGAATGGATTTACTCTGATTATAGAGAACCCATAACAACTATTGGGAAATTGGAATCTATTTTTGTATTATAAACCCTCACTTTATCATATAAAAATATAAAGAAGATCATGAATATCCAATGTAAAATTTATCAATGCTATAGGTGTTGATACATAGTAGTGATTCATACCTTTTCCAAATGATTGAGTCAATAGAAAGAATCAACCATGGAAAAATTCCGATTATAATAGAATATACAGATGTATATCGTCATGAGTTACCATTACTACACCCAGATCATGAGGTAGTGTTCTCAATAGTGATTATACCTAGATCCACTCTTACCTCGAAATTCCATTCTAGGATGTCCCCAATTGATCTAGAGGAGTTAAAGGAGTAGATACAAAATCATTTGGATGAAAGATTATTACATGTTAGTGCATCACCTTGTGGGTGAGAAAATGCACTTTTCCAAAAAAATATTGATTAATGAATATTTTTATTGTTTATTGGATCTCAACAAGATAACCATAAAAAATAGGTATCCAATTTCAAGGAATTTTGTCCTTCTGATCAACTATGAAGATATCAGTACTTGTCAACGGTGGATCATCATCATAAATATCATCAAATGAAGGTAAGGAAGGATGATTTTCATTAGAAAAACTTTTTGTATAATGTGTGGACATTGTGAGATCATAGTGATGCCATTGGTAATTACTAATTCCCATATTATCTTAATGTATTTGTGGAATATTGTTTTTAGAGACTACGTTGACAATTTTTTTTGTTGAATTTATTGACAATATTATAATTTCATCTAAGAGAAATGAGGAACACGAAGAGCTTGTAAGGAATGTGATGGTGACATTAAAAAGATTTGAAATTTATTCTATGTTTAGAATGTGTTACTATTGGATTTCTAAAGTCACATTACTGTGGAATGTTCACCCATGAGAGGGAATTTTTATAGACTCCTCAAAGATAAGAGAAATGGAGGAATTAACCTAACCCTAAAGTGTCATGGAAATTTGTAGTTTTCTTAGCATGGATAAGTACTACAAAAATTTTCGGATAAATTTCCCTTTATTTCTATTACTCTCTAAAAAAGATTACCCCAAATGGGTAAAGTGTGTTAGGATAGAATAATGTGGGTAAATATTTCAGTATCTTATGAATATGCTATTAATTATTCATATGCTAACTCTACCGTAAAGTGGAGAAGGTTTTGTGATATATAGAGATGATTTATAAAAAAGTCCAGTTTCTATACTCATGTCAAATAATAAAGTTATATAATCTACCTCATTACTGTTCTAGATACATGAGAAAAAATACGAACCCCATGAAATAATTTTACATGGTGTGATCTTTT
The DNA here is from genome assembly GCA_963277665.1 of Viscum album. NCBI lineage: Eukaryota > Viridiplantae > Streptophyta > Magnoliopsida > Santalales > Viscaceae > Viscum > Viscum album. The sequence continues at coordinate 604,151,158 of OY728148.1, forward strand.
TAATGATGATTTATTAGTACTAGATATTTGGTGATATGCCAGACATAAATATAGATCACCTGAGATTAATATATATATTCACATATAAATAGTTGAACATGCATCAGTGAATATGGTTATAGATAGTCATGGATTAATATTTCTTAACATAATAGAATACTGGAAGAAAAGAAGTTGGTTAGTGTCTGTAGAAGGAAAGAACCTACTACTCTATCCATGATGTGGATTGAGAAATAACCTATCACTATGGATATGAAATGGATGGATCTAGAAATCATAATAGTAGGGAATAAATCCTACCTTACCCAAATGTTGATGCAACCATCCATCCAATATAATATTTGGGAGGCCCAAAGGGACAATATGGAGCATAAATATAAGGAGGAAGTTTTATTGTAAGGGAAAATTTTCCAATTCCATTTCTATGAAGGTGTAGTCATTCGTTTTGGAACTAGAATATAATGGCTTCAACACCAGATATAAAGAAATATTTATTGGATAATGTACACATCTCATCATTATCCATCCGTCATTGAATTACCGTGATGAAATTTTATCTTAGAGAGTACTTTTGGTGTAATAACATGGAGAAAGATATTGATGATTAAACCAAAAAGTTATTGGTATATCAGTAACTGAATGAATGGTGACATAAGTCCAATGGGATAATTAAACCATTTATCATACCCACATTGAAATGGGATAACATCACTTTGAAACTAATCACCAGTCTCCCAAAGACATCCATAAGAAGAAATGAAATATGCATTGTGATGGGTCGACTCACAAAAAAATCCCATTTAATCCCTATATTGAAAGATTTTTTTGTATATAATCATTTTATGATATACATAATGGATACATTGATACTTAATGGGAAGCCACACATAATGGTCTCTAATAATGATCCAATATTCAATTATAAATTACTGAGAATTATTCATCTTTCTCTAAATAATGAATTGAATTTTAGAACATCCTATCATCCCCAAAATGATGAATAATCTATATGGAGCATTCAAACAATTGAGGACATGGTGAGTGAATAAATATTAAATATAAAGTTATATTGGATCAACAAACCCCATTAGATATGTTCTTATACAACAAACAATTCAACATTAGTAATAAAATGGATCCATATGAGGATCTATATGGAAAGTGATGTAAAACACCAACTTGTTGGGTTGAAGTTAGTGAGGAAAGGATACTTGGAACTGATATTTTGCATGATGTGATATAGAAGGTTCAAGACATGCAAAAACATATAAATTATTATTAGATTTAGTAGAAGAACTATGAAAAAAACAACTGAAGGGAGATAAAGTATGATATTAGAGACAAAATTTCCACTGAAATATCACAATAGAATAGATTCCTTATTTTTGGAAACAATGTAATGGTTATATTGAGGTACATTGGACCCTTTTAGACTACATAATATTAGGGTCCTATCAGATAGAACTACCAAAATGATGGGTTAAGTTTATGATGTGTTCCATGTATGTCTCTTATAGAAGTACGTACCCGATCCCACACATGTACGGAACCGGAAGGTGGTAAAACTAGATCTTAACCTCTCATATGAAGAGTATATGACGAATATATTGGACTATAGTGATATATTTCTACAAAACAATACAATACACATTTTCAATGTACTATGACACAACCATAAATATGAAAATCCACTATGGGAACCAAAGGAAAAAATTTAAAAAATGTACCCTGATATATTCTTAATAATGTGATCAAGATTTATGATCAAGAAACCCATGAAAACAACCTAAAACCATAGTTTTTCTCTGAATAAGCATTAATACCCCATTAAGGGGTCATCAACAGTAATTATGGGGATTTAAAACATGGAAAAATTCATCTAACGTGATTTATAGGAAAAAACTAAAACCAGACTACCTTTGGATGGAATTCATGGATGCTTCACCCGTATCTACTCTCTTTAGTTACTTCAAAATAATCTGGATCCTCTTGATATCCTCTATGGCACTAACTTCTCCCCACCTATACAAATATTTATATCCCTCTACCTTTATATCATCAATAATGAAGGAATCCCCAATGGACATACATGAGCTCTATGGCAGAAGAGGAGAAAATAAAATGAAAACTGAAAACTGAAAATAAATGCAATAAAAAAGAAAAGAAAAGAAATATAAATGGGGACTATGACCAACCCTAGTGACAAACGTGAGGATATGCCTCACTTAAAAAGAACCTCCCATTCAAGACTCAACTATAGAGATGAAATCTCAATCTAACACTCCGCTCAAATGATATCATCAACGGAAAATGCATAGATAATTTAATATTTAATAAATTAAGAATTAAATAACAATTATTTAGTAAAAAGTCATACGGTTTAGAAAAAAACAAAACTACTTTACTAGAAGAAAAATGGCCCCAAATAGTGGTCAGAAAAATTATATGAGATTATATAATAGTAGGAAACAACCATTTTACCCCTCATGATAATATAAATGAATAAATTCGAAATTATCATAAATTCATAATTAAAAAACAAAGGTACTTAAAACCTCCCACCATAACCATTACCATCACCGAGATACCTTATTGATCAACCATCATCCATGATCTCACCTTGAGTATCATCTCAACTATGCTATATTGGTCGTCCAATAACCAATCTCACAGTACACACAACTCTACCAACATGAGAGATGTTCAACCATAACCAATCATGTATTCCCAAAAATATGAGTATCCACATCATCACCCTATAACCAAGATCTAAGTTATACATCACATAACACATCCATCACTAGACATAATTAGTGGAATCGAAAAACGTCCTCATTCCTATGTACGAGTGTTAAAACATAAAAACGTCACCCCTTCCCACTTCTAGACCATGATTTCTCTCTAAAAATCTAAATGTATACTCATGAACATGGTAACCATATAAAATAGTGAATGGTGAACTCCCCTCCATATGGATTAACTAATACCACTCCTCAATAAAAACCTCATTGGGTTTCCCCACTGCACGTGTGTTGCTCCTCTCGATCCCGACTCAAAGTCATATCAATACTTGGACATGATCATGCTAGCTCAGTTGTTCCCCTAACCCCAATACATTATCAATGTATCATCTACACTAGAGGGTCATTTCCCAATTTCATCACAACACTGGAGATACCATTCCATGATTATTTCATTAAAACCAATGATCCTTGGCTCGTGCATGAATGCTTACCAATTAATGATTTAAAGAATACCACATTCACAAGACATGTACCACTCAAATCCTTCCTAATAAAGTTGTTTAATAATTTCAAACAATCCAATCAAACCACTCACTTCATTCTCATAGGAGCTTCCCATCACTAAATCCAAGATGTCCATGCTCTATGGTACGTCAATATTAACATTCTAAGGGATCCCTTAAAACTCCTCTTCAAAATCTCACACCTCACTCATTCCATTATATATTCAATGATCACACATCACATGATGTCGTCGTATCAGTATAGGTACTCATCATATGTCTAGAGTATGTCTACCTTATCCATGTTGTTTTCCTCCACCCGGAATTATTTCAATTAGGATCATCAATCTATGCTCTAACCCTGATATTAGCAACACACTCACCAGTAAATGGGGTCATTAAACCCAATAGTCATTCCCATGAAATCCAATAGATATACCCAAGCACCCTAGGTGCCTTCCTAGAAACCAAAGTCATTATCATAACTTATTGGATGCATGGTAACACATCAAGTGTACTGATCCCATCATTAGTGTACAACCACACTCAATACCTCTAAGGCACCCAAAAACCTGGACAACCCCTTTCATGGGTTGACCTATTTTTCACAAACCACTAACATACTATAGTATATGTTGAAACTAGGGGAATCTAGGTCTCAAACCTATCCCCACTATTATAGTTTTATATCAGGGTCACTAGTTACAACCACTTAACCCATTACATTCTCATATAATAACCACGTCCCACTATATTTACATTTCGTGGGAAACACCCTTTTTCCAACCTTGACTATTTCAAGTCATCTAATGTTCCTTTCATCCATTTCTATGGGTGGTGATGGAAAAGGAATGTAAAGATAAAATTGACCGATTGGGGATAAAACATAACTGTTGACTCTAGTTATATATGTTTATAATTTCAATTTATATACTTAAATGCCTTATAAGTTGTAATTAAAAATCCATTCCTGTCTCACCCATTAATACACTATTTAGTTAAAGGAGTACTCTAATAGCATAATCATTGATGAAACCACTAGCTATGAATCATCCTACCAGACCTTCATATATTCTACGAATTATCATAGGTGAATAATCCGTACAGGGTCATGATGTCAATGAAGAACCAGATAATAATCTAATCTTATCAATACATCCATATACGGTAATACCACATTAAGGTTCCATTTCACAAAAAACACACTAGTATCTATTGGAATCAAACTCAGTGATCTTACAATATAACCATAAAGGATCGATAGATAAGTAAAATATCATAGAGTTATATACGGGAAAAGACCATGTAGGTTGCTAATTTTTTTTTACTGCACCTGAAATGTATAAATCTGCAAAGGGTCTAATAGAATGGAAGTTTCTACTAACATAAATCTACAAGGGTAAAAATAAATACATTAAGTGATTGATATATCCTAATAGGATCAAGAGAAGAGGACTGATTACTTACATGGTTCTCCAAACATTACCTCACTAAGGATTCCCATGCCCCTATAAACCTACCAATGTTAATAACAAGTCACTAAGTACCCATTATCACATAATAAGGTTAAATAGACCTATTGTGTAGATGGAACTACATTAGTGTCACCATTTACAAGTCATATCATGGTTCATTCCACATGGATTTCCATTGAATAATGTAAACAAGGTGATCCAACTGAATATAATTCCACCAAGACAATATATAAGAAAACAACATTTATGTTTATGTTGACACTTTAAATAGTTAGCCACATAATTGGAATTAAAATTACACGCTAAAATTCCTATAACATGTAAACGATATGTTCCGATTATGATGTATGCGGAACCTCCCTCCTCTACCATCCAAGAGTCAATATCAAGTCATTGTCCTTTTGAAAATAGGAAAATATCCAGAAATCCATCATACATCATCAACCTCAAACATCCATATGCATTTCTCAAGGTGAATGTCCTACAAATATATAGCATTGAAAACCAGGAACATCAATCCCACATAACTAGGAACATAGAAATCCAATTGAAATAAATGTTTTTGAAACACTGGTCTTATGTCCATTTGAGGATCAAAATAATTCTGTATGCTCATGTCAACCGTGTCCCAAAATAGGAATTTTAAGGGAAACGAATATCTCTACTACCACATTGTCACATCCTTTCCGATCTTACTCTATGAATAGTGTCTGGAGGTGTTCACCAGATGACCTCATGCATTCCTCCTCATACTCTATAGGAATTTTGGCTAGAAATAATGGAATAGGGTGTGTTTTTTGGGATAATATTCCTCCGTATCTGATTTAGAGAAATATTTGATGAAAACAAAAAACATATATAAAAATAAATAATAATAGATTATAAGAAAAATATAGAAAAGGATATAACAATAAATGAAATGCAGTAGAGCCCTGAATATCCATGTTATAATAAAATAACTTATCCACCACCAGGATGATCATATATAAAATATAAGAAACAAAAAAAATCCATAAGGATATACTTATCAGTCAGATCTGTGTCACATTCACAGTTTACATGACTATCGAGTTATACTATACAGATCATAAAAATCAACATGAGTATCTCCCCTCAACTATGAAATCATAGGTCAATCCCTATCAACCATGAATCCTTACTCAACCAAAATTCTGAAATAAGGTCATCATGAACACATATGATCATATATATGGGGTGATAAATAAATCTCAGTAGGACACCCCTAATGGTGAACCTATAAGATACTATCATAAGTGATTTTCATGAAATATAACTAAGCATGTTGAATAAAATAAGAATAAAAATTAAAAAATATAACAACTATTGATCCTTGGTTATGTGATCTTGATCAACTATACACACTTCAACAAACACTAGAAATATCTTTGAGTAAGCTTAGTCACTACACGGTGATACATGTATTTTTCTAATGCTCACATGTACTTTACTCACCAAGATATAATGTATAATTTTAATAATCAACAAGATATTCTATAAGCAAGGAATCTAGTAAGATCCTATTAATCCTAGGAATACATCCAAATCCATCTGTAACTAATGAATCCCAGACAACGTCTCAACATTCCCTACTCCAGTCAAATGTCATATTTCTAAATCTCAGTCTATAGGCAATCAAAACATGGAACTGGAACAAATTATTAAGTGGATGGCCCTTAGACAATATAAAAGCTATAAAAACCCAATACAATATGACAAATTAACATCCTTCCATCACTATGTCATCAACCTATTACTAGATATCTATGGGTAATGTTGTCCTGGTGCATCCACCACATCCCAAGAAGTATCATAGGCATCCATCAAGAATGAATTTTTTTATTCTTAAATGAAACTTTTAAAGGATAAGTCTAATCCCAAACATCTTTAACCAAATAAAATCATTAAAATTAAGGTCATCCCAGAAAGAGACTATGTAAAATTACCCTCCCTAACGACTATATTGTTATGTCTAGCCTCTACCATCGCATGACCGATCAGCTAGGAATCACGTGCTTGGAAGAAATTCAACCACCGGACATCCTTTGGAAACACCTATATCCCAGAACACTTAATATCTTGCAAGATACTCTAACTTATTGGGGTTTCTGAGATGCACTTATTAACCTCTTATATTTATCGATACATGGAGGAATACTAGAAACACTATGAATTCTGGAAAATTTGAAACATGATATTCGATCCTGAGCTCACTAGGCATCCAAGTCTCTATATGGAGAAATTAAAGAGATACTAGTATTTCTTTAACAATACCATCAATTAATATATTAGCTCATTGTCCAAATATTGAGAATTAACTCTATGAATCACCATTATTCAATCACATCACCTAATTACCATAGACACAGCTCTAATAAGATCATCTACTAGACATATATTGATCAACAAAAACTATGTGAAATTAATAAATAAAAAAACTAGGTTGGGAAAATTCCTAAAACGATCACTACTACCACAACCCCTTATTATCACATTTTTGGTATGATTTATATGGATACACCCACAAAAATATGCAATCAATCCCATAATGCACACTCTCAAGGTTTTTAAACCACCAAGACACTCATTGGGGCCACCTTCTCAGGATCTTCGAGGTTAATAGATAATTGGATGCATCCCCTTTTGATTCCTATAATTAATCACGTATCTAGAGTAATACCTCTTGAGATATTCATATAAATTACATAGGTAGAGGAATCCCACTTGGGGTCCATATAAATGGTATATTGGTAGTGTAATCCCAATTAGGGTCCTAGGGTTAATACATACGTGGAGTCATCCATGATGGTATAATCTAGTTCAAATCATAAATAGAGGCATCAATATTGGGATACTTGGTAAAGGTACAAAGTAAAATGAATTATTCATGGGATCCTAGTGGTCATTACTTTGGTAGAGGCATCTCTCATGGGATCCTCTAGGTTAGATCATAAGCAGATGCTTACCTCTTGGGATCCTCGTTTACAATCTCAAATCTCAAGACAATGACCACCTCTAAAGGTGTACATGCTTTATAATAGTTTTAAAAACCAAAATTTCATCTTGGAATCAAGGTGAAGACACATATTCATCGATCTAGGGAGATGGATCATGTTTCAAATCCGTTTTAATGTCCCACAATATGTTGTCCCAAACACCCAAACTATCTATCACCACATGTCATAAACCAATCTTGCTACCAAGAGAAAATTCTAAAAAATTCACCAAATTAGGACATTAGTGAACCCATGACAAGTCCCAAAAACATTACCATGACCCTAAAATGGGTCTCATCCCATTTCTTACTCTTATGAGGCACTTGGATTCAATTATCAACGAAAGAACTTATTCGCTACAATTATCTCACCAAAAAACTCTTCAAAGTCCCTAAAACAATCCAAGAGATTGAACATAAATTTCAAAATAGGAAAATGATCGAAATGAAATTATATTATGTAAAATTATAACATCATGGCGGAAAATCACCAATAAAACCTCCAATGGAAATCATGAATGCTGTACACAGAGAGTACTTCGGTGTACTCCGAAGTCTCAACCATGGACTTGTACTCCCACACAGCCCAAGTACACATGTGGTCTATCCAAGTAATAATAAATATCCATATACCCCTCATGGGGTGTCTTAAAAAGTAATCAACCACATGTCTATGTATGACTATATTTCATGTACTATAAGTTCATGACATGTAGTCCCAAAAACTCCATCCTCTCAGTTAGTCAGCTACATAGAAGTGTACCGCTACACAATGTGTACTCCAATTACAAGACATTTCATTCCAAAAAAAAATTTATTCATAGAATAGAAATAACACACAATGTCTGTCTTGAAACCAGACACCTTATGGTTGGAATTTGTGATTTTGAAACCCCTATGAACACCCCAAAACCTCTTTTTCTTCTATTAGGAATTGATCGACCAATATGGGGTCCTCGTAAATCATTATATTTCCTTAAAACATTAAAACTATGGATCTATTGAGATTTATAAATATAAAATTAAAACTGGACTACATTCTGGTGGATTCCTTTGAATATTCACCTATATATGCACTCTTCAACTGTTGCACACTTATCCATATCCCCAAGAGATCTGTGGTGGACATCCCTCTCACCATCCCACTATCTCTCTCCCACTCTCTATCCCTCTTCCTATCCCAATACCTCTCCCAATCCCTCTCCATCTCCCTCTCCATTTTACTCTCCCTATATCTATATCTTATCTACGATGAAGAAATTTCCATGAGGTCTATATGATATTCCTCAGGAGGATAGTAGAAAAAGAATGAAAATGAAAAAAGATAAAAAGGAAATGATGACAAAAGTAATGGAAATGAAAAGGGGGCCATAACTAGGCCAGGATCCCAACTCCAGCTTATGACTCACCTAGAAGAAACCCCATTCTAAACACAACCAACAAGATGTAATCTCAATACGATTATACATTCAATGTATATACACAAATGAATGAAAATTAATAGTTTAATATTTATTTAAGTAAATATTATATTCCAATTATTGTCCAAAAAATTGAGTATCTTGAAGAACCTCCAAAATCCTGTCATTGGGTAAAAAACATATTTTGTCACCAATGAATTATTTGTAAAAATTATGTGATATCATATTTTGGTGTCAAAAACCATTCTACCCACAACAAGAACCTAATAGTAAAAAAAATTATTCTCATTTCAGAGTTAGGAAAACACAGGTGTTTACAAAAATGACTCCAACTAAAATGGTTAAATACCAAAAAATTTATTTTTTTAATCCCATAATGAATAGAGAATCATAGTGAATAATCATAAATAATATTTATATAATAGCAAAAATATTAGGACCGTGAAATTAAAACAAACTAAAAACCTTAACACTCAATTATAGATGAAAATGATGAAAAATGGTGAAGGGAATCAAATCTTAATCCAAGGGAGGGTTATCTAAAGATCACAATTTGACTTCACTAAATAAAGTTCGAATTAAATTTAAATTTTATAAAAATATAATATACATTCATTGTGTCAACGCATATCAATGATACAATATTATTTTTATTATCATTATCCAAATAGAATAAATAGAAAAGAAATGGAGGATTATAATATAATTCACTTTTAATGAATTAATCACATATTCAAAAGTATGGTTTATTCATTATAAGACACCAAAGACCAATGATTTGATAATTAATATTAAGAATTAATTAATTCATAGTACTATATGAAATAATGAAATTATCCTTTATGTGATTCTGAATTAAAACAAGCAGTACATGCCTAATTTAGCCAGTTTTCTCACTTGTATGTGTTTATTTACTCATCATGGATTAATCACTATTAAAAATATTATAAAATTTAATAGAAAATTTAATAGAGATTGATAATAAATTGACATGAAAAATTCTATAAAACTTACAGAAAATATTCATATAAGAATGTGTTAAAATTATTACAAATGGTAAAAGTAGAAAAATGATAAAACCTATCTACAATGAAATCCCTATGTGAAACCTTGGTAGCTCCACCCTATAGTGGATGACCCTCACTTTTGGGGATTGATTATCCATTTTAAATATCCTATGAATCCCGCATAATATTCACTCACTCGAACATAATTTATTATATACTAGAATATAAGATTATTAAATATTTTAATACTCATGACCATGAATTCCATATAACACATGTTTTAATTGTAGTGAATACATCATATTTTGAATTAAAACACCATATCAGTCATAAAATAGGGATATTAATAGTATTTTGATGAATGTATAAACTTGGTCAGTAAACCATTTCTTCATATTATAAAAAACCAACTATGGCGTTGTCTCCACTACTTATTTATAAGAACAGAACAAAAATATGAAATCATGATACAATGAAATAAAAAAGAAATTACCACATCTCATTTCATAATTTCGAGTCCATCATCTCAGAAGCCACAATGGGAGATCATCTTTCACATGAAATCCCCTCACTTCATCCTATGTGCCTCACCATTATGGCCCACAATCATCTAATGTAAAAAATCATAGATATTTATGCAAAACCATTAAAACTATTGACATGGTGAATCAACTAAGACTGTACACAATTATATTCCCTTAAAATCACATAAATGAAATATCTTACATTCATGAGAATATGTCATATGTAATTTTCCAGGGTGTCTTATGAACTATTCCAAGGGGTTTTAAGAATATATCGCATTATGTCATAGTGTTAATTTTGAAACAAAAAACTCATGGAACTTCATCACATGATTGGTTTTAGATGTAACAAAGTAAATTCATAACTACCAATAACTACATTAGACATGTCTAAAATATTGTTGGTATTTACCTTCCTAAAAATTGAAACTTCATGAAATATATGGTGTTTTTACTCAATGTATATAATTATAATGATTGAGCGAAACGAAGCAGAGGTGTAAAATGACACCATGATTTTAAAAACTAGTCTATAAAATGATGATGATGCATCAAATGTTGTTTCTCTTATCTCTATCTATGATTCTTATTTTTAATGTCATATGTATTTCTATTATCAAACATTGATTTTTTAGTGGTGTAACCACTTATTCATATTATATTATATTCCACAACAGAAGAATTATCCTCCCAATGACCTAACCTGCACTATAAGAACTCTCCCTTGATTCCTCCAAGCACTTTGTCTTTATCTATAACCCAATATATGTAGGGTCTATGGGTAGTAAAAGCATGCGATTTGCAGTTCCCAAAAGTTATTTTTGTCATGATCAATGATCAATCCATGACCGATATGATTTTTAATCATTGTGATAAATGGAATTGAATAAAATAAAAACAAAATTAATAATTACAAGAAATAGAGAGATGAGATCAACAAATATTTATATAATTAATTTAATTGGATAAATAATTTCATATAAGGAAATATTTATTCATTGATGAATCCAACAAAAGATGTGTGGTGCAATATCATTGTATTGTAGAAACCAAGTGTATATGTCCTCTAGTGGTGATCCACACATGTTCAAGGAATCTTCCAATGTCACTGAAGGAGTATCTGGGTTCTTGTATGGAAGATCCTTGTGCATGTTTCGTTTGCCTTGATCGACTTGAGAATCATTTCCAAAGAATTCTCATTGATCTAGTAGAGGAGGATTTATCACTATTCCTGGGATCATTCTTGGAGAAGGGAGCTCTCTAGTCATGAGAGGATCATCCACGATTCATTGTGTACAACTGAATTAGGTCTCAAGAAAATAAATTCATTGGGTATTTATATTTCCAGGGATCAACTAAAATAATTCCACCAGTGACCTTATATATTTAATCCTAGAAAATCACTTTGTCAAATAATAATAGTAATAATATTATTTCTTGACATGTGTTGATCTTCAAAAATATAATTAAATACTATTTAATTAAATAATATTCAATATGATCTTTTATCATCATACAACTAAAATCGGACCTCCATTCCTCCAAAATATTTACTGGGTCTTGAATAATTGATATTTATTTATTAAAGAAATATTACTGCATTACTCTCTAATAAATAAATAAATATCAGATTCACTAAAAAAAATTAAAAAATTATTTAATATTCCTCTTACAATATATTCTATTGAATATCTTGTGGATGAATAAATGTGATCAAGAATACATGAATAATATTTAAACCATTTATAAGAAAAATATTTATTCAAAATGTTAAATAATAAATAATAATTTATTATTTAACAGAGATAATGGATACACATTGTGTGTGACCCTGTAGGCCTCTTTCTCAGTAGTAGTATGTGAATCAGAATAAAGTCTAAGGCTAGTATTTAGAAACATGCCAAAGAACCCATAGAGAAAGAATTAAATATCACAATTACATGTCACCTCATACAGATTCTTACTGTGTAATACAATCCCTTTACCATGATATCTCAAATCAATCACGTTGCAAGCTAGATCCATCATCCAATGAGATTGAGGTCTATTTCTTTGAATTTTCAGATATAGAACTCTCCATTTGAACCCCATTGCGATGGATTTATTTTGGATCTACCATTTACATCAAAAGGATTAAGATATTAAAATCCATTAAATAAAATAAGGGATAAATCCTTTCTGGCATTATTCATTCATAAAATATTACTCATGACACACCCAACATAACCTACATTGTCGGGAACATCTGTCATCATGGATTTCATCAGTACAACTATGTGCATGAATTATTATACTCATTTACAATAATATTATATTATATGGACCAATACACCCATATATAAATAGGAACATCAAATGACACATAGAATTGTTTATTTTTACTAGAAGAAATAATTATCATAATATCCATACCAGATATTACAAATGGAGAATACCCTGAGATAGTTCCTCAAAGTCGTATCAGTCTCCACCCTGATAGCCTATTTCATTATTCTCCTTCAAATTATTTCTTGTAGCTATAGAAGATATATTCAAGAATAGTGTTGTAGAACTTTTGGGTTCACATTAGTGTGGGGGAGTACTTCGACCTTTTAGTGTGATTGTTAATCTTAAGAAAATAGAACATACTATTTCATGCATAATAACAATCATAATGCAATATATTGGTCATTAATATTAAATACAATGAATATATGTTTATCATAAAGTACAAAGAAGTTGGTTTTAGGGAACCAACTCCAACTGACACCCACATGCACTAGAGCCAACTACTAACAACCTTCAGTCCACCAGCTCTCCCATGATACTCCGGGTTATGTAGAGATAAGCCTCTATTTAATGGGTCTTCAACGTTATATTCTTTTTGTAATCTACTTAATACAACTATAACCATAGGATTTAAATCTCTCAGGAGGTGATATTAATGGATTATATGCTTTTTTCCAATGGTGTGACCTTGGCAGTTTTTCAAGAGCCACTTTTGTAGTATTATCACAATACAATGTGATAGGGTCTTTTATGCTAGGTCTAACATTATTTTTCGGGACAAAATTGAGTATCCAAATGGATTCCTTAGCTTCATCATAAGTCACTATGTACTCAGATTCCACTGTAGAATCAACAACAACTAGGTGATTTGTACTCTACCTGGTCACAACTCCTCCGTTGAAATTGAAAACATATCCTGATTGCAGCTTCAGATCATTTTGATCTTTCTGAAAACTAGAATCATTATAAATTGTTGAGTTGATAAGGTTTCCTTATGAATTTTTGATTCCTTCATGTTTTGAAAATCTCAAAAACTCTATATTAATGAAAATTTTATTTTCCTTAAGAATTCATAAGGAAGATTATCCTTCCCCATGGAAAATTTATCCTGACCATGTTTTTATTGTTCATATTATAATTTCTCTAACCATAACTCATTATATTTCTAAGAATAAAATTATTTTTCATATCTAAAACCTAGAAATATTATAAATACTTAGATATAGAGCATTTTGTTTTCAGGATCTGAATTCAGGTTCCGAATTCTCTGAATTCAGACTATGAACATTCTGAGTTCAGACTCTGAATTCTATGAATTCAGAATCCGAATTATTATAAACCCAGACTCCAAATTCATATGAATTAAGAATCTGAATTATTATGAATTCAAAAATTAAATTATTATGAATTCAGACTCTAAATTCTATAAATTCAAATTCTGAATTCTTATGAATTCAAACTCCAAATTATTATGAATTTAGACTCTGAATTCTCTGAATTCAGACTCCTAATTTTTATGAATTCAGAATCTGAATTTCATTGATATTCAAACTCCGTAATTCTATTAAATTTAGGTTTTGAATTATTTTGATGACAGAATATGAATATTTAGGTAATATAGACACCGAATGGTTTTTGGGTTAGACTCCGAACTTTTATTTTTTATTTGACTCTGAAAAATGAATTTGGTTCAGAAACCATTTTTTACTTAATCTTTTTTGAGTTATAAAACGATTTCTTGCATTCTGTTACTATCTTACCATTGTTTGAGTGACACGTGTACAGGTCCCTCTGAAATTCAAGGAAAAATATGACCATTGGATGAGGGAGACAACCATTGAGGATGTGCCTATAAATAAGAGCTCACTTGAATGAGCTCATAACAACTTACTGTTCTAGAACTCTTGAGATTACATGCTGAAGTGGTTTCTAGAGAGATACTCTCATGATTTGTGTGTACTTAACAACTTGTTCAGAATTGCATCGTGTGACTGCGAATGATGCTGAGTACTTTCGAGGGCTTCATAGGATATGATGATAGAGGTGCCGACTACCTTGAAGTTTGGGGACTTGTAGGGATATCAAGACAGAATCCGATATTCATATCGAGGGCTTACCCAGGTGTGTGTAAGATAGACTTTCAAAAAAGTATAAGTCAAGGGACATTTATCCATGGTTTTTTGATACCATTTTCTTTGGGTTAAAAGGCTTCTTACTTGTTACATGTATTATTTCATGTTTTTTTCCACTGCATTTTGATCTATAAGAAAAGAATAACTATATTATAATTGCTTATACTTGTACTCTAATTAGTAAGATTGTATACATATTAAGGTAGAATTTTTATCTTTTCATGCTTTTCTTATGTTCCATTTTAGGAACCACATTTCCGGAATCAAGCATGTTTGTAGAACTAAGAGGTCTTGTGAATTTACCTTGTTTAACTTTGTTAAACATTAGCATCTTTAAATGTTCCAAAGGAATTTTTTAAAGTATAAAATTCACCCCCCCTTATATATTGAGCATGTACATTCATCATTTTGATCCTACATTACCCATGATGATCGACTCCTCATCTCCTCCATACACTGGGAACATATACTTCTTTCTTCTAAGATACATAAGGATAGAAATAATAGTAATCTAGGGAAATTCTCATAGATCTTCTTAATATCATCCTACCATGTTCAGTTCATAGGATACATCAAGTCTATTACATAACAAGGCATATATAATTAATCCTATTACTAAATAATATGAGATCTTACTCATTATATATTTCCATTTTTTTGTGTGGGGACACATTTTCTTATAAAGATGTAAACCCTGTGAAATTGTAACCAATACCCTCATGGATTTTTCGACACTAAATATCATTATTATTTTTCTAATATATATACTTGGACATATTACATGCATCTTCTTGGATTTATCATGAATGATTTTGATCCCTATAATGTAAGAAGCTTCACCTAAGTCCTTCATGGAGAAGCACTTGTTCAAATGGTCCATAAAAGATTGTATGACTGGTATTCCATTTCCAATAAGTAATATGTTATCAACATATACTATTAGGTTAAAAAATTCATTTCCATTAATCCTATTGTAAATAAACAACTCATATCCGTTCTTAATGAAACAACATTATTTTATAGATTTAATGAATCGAATGTTCCCTGACCTAACTGGTTGCTTCAATCCATAAACGGATATCTGCAACTTGAAAATCTATTTGGCTTCCTGTGGAGTCACAAACCCTGCAGGTTGGGCATTATAGAAAACTTATTGAAGGTTCCCATTAAGGAATACAATTTTTAAATCTATATTCATAATCTCATAGTCAGGGTATGCTTCACTAGGTATCATGATTATTATGGATTTAAATATGTAAACATGTGAAAAAGTTTCATCATAGTCAATTCCTTCATGCTATTAAAATCATATAGCCACTAGCCTTAATTTATTTTTACTTACATTACTTTTCATGTGCATTTTCCTTTCAAATACAAATTTTCTACCTACTGATTTTACATCAATTGGTTCATTGAACAAAACCCAAATGTCGTTCTAATACAGGGATTCCTTCTCATAATTCATAGCCTCTATCCATCTTGTAGCTTCTATGATCTATACTACCACCGTATTGGATAAAGGTTCATCATTTTCAACCAATAATGATTCACCATCCTCTGTGACCGGAAAACCATATATATCTGGATCTCTTACCACTCAGACACACCTATGCAGTACTTGTGTATCAATAACTACTTCTTTTCAATCCACACCATGAAAGGAATTCCATTTTATTCTTTAATTGGTACTCAGTTTAATGTGTATGCATCAATTTTTAATGCTTATCTCCAAAAATATAATGGAATATCTGAATGACTCATCATCAACCTTACCATTTATAATAGGGTATGGATCCTCCTTTCACTAACACGATTCCACTATGATGTATAAGGTTTAGTGAGTTGATATAGAATCCCAATATCCCATAAAAATCCAATGAAATCTAGGTTAAGATATTCACCACCTTGATCTGATCGAATATTCTCTGTCACCTTACACATCTAAATATCTACATCAATATTGAATTCATATAATTCTAAAAGGAGTCATTCTTGTACCTCATTATGTATACATTGCCTTATCTAATAAAGTAATCAGTATAATTTATAAAGTATGAATATTCACATCTATATTCTACTAGAAATTGTCCACAGACATCAGTTTGTATAAATCCTTTAATATCTTAGGCCCTTTAACTCTATTGACTGGTGATTCAGTCATCTTTCCTTTTAAACAAGTGTGACAACATTCAAGATGTTTTATCTTAGAAGAGTCTAAATAACCATCTTGACATAGATTTTTTCAAACACTTTTCATTTACATGACCAAGGTGATGATGCTATAACTGGGTATTATATGAGTCACGTGAACATGATTCATTATCGATTTGAAAAACTTGGTTATCATAATTTAATACATAAATATCATTATTTAAATGCACCATACCATTTCATATATTTTCCTTATAAAAGAAACAACTTTTATTTATAAATTTCAAAATAAACCCTTATGTATCTAAACATGAGACATAATTTATATTCATGGTTACTGTAGGTACATAATAAAAATATCTTAAAACCAAAATCATTATCATTATCATTGAATGGTGGTAGTCACTAAGGGCTTGGTTTGCCAGCCTTACTTCATTGGCATCTCTCACATCCACCTATCCTCAAGAAAAACATCTAAATATAATTAGTTGTAGAATTTGGATACATATGTGAGCACAAAAAGTTATATCCAATATTCAATGTGTAGAAATAGAAATATGTCACTCAATAATGAATGTACCTTTATATTACCATTGCTTTTGAGTGCACTTCCTCTTCCATTGGCCCGAATTGCCACATGAAAAACATACTACCTTCTTTTTACTTGCCCTTCCTCTGGATATTCATCTTCTTGGAAGGATAGTGCTTGGGAGCTTTAGATTTTTTATATGTATTAGGATCAATTTTCTTGTTCTTTATTTTCATTTTCAGCATATGGACCATGGGTTTATCCCATCCCATGTCCTTACGCACTTGGAAAATCAAGTTCCAATGTCCTGAAAGACCATTCTCACTATTTCTCATAATGTAATAAAACAAAAAGTTGGAGAATGTATTGGGAAGTGTTGAATGTATGAGATTTGTATGAAAATCATCAAGGAATTTAATTCCTCAGATGTCCTGGCATTAAATGATTCCAATATTATTTACTACATGAGGCCTAGATGGCACATAATCTCCATGAATAGTTCTGAAGAAATCATGGGAGATCTCATACCTCCCTTGTTGCTCCTTCACCTGATAGAGATACCGAAGGTGATACATCATTCTAAAGGCATATATATCCTCATGTTTATTTAAAAGATCATTGGATATGGTTGACAACATGAATTAGTAAACAGGTATATCATTATTTCGATGTTTCTCATAGAGAGATAATTCTTCATCACTTGCCTCACTTCTATGTGTAACTGGTAATTGATCTTCCAACATATAATATTTCTATTCATGGTGAAGTATAACCTATATGCACCATTTTCAAACCTAAAAATTGGTGATGGGGAAGAAGTATTATTTCTCACATATGGTCCACAATGATATATTTGATGTCACTTTATTAATTTTTATAGAAATTAAGATGAATAGAATTTTATTACTATAACTAATAAATTTAGAGAAATAAATAAATATGATAGTTATTAGTCTCCCACAATTATATTGAAACCCAATATACCTCACCATTGGATTCAAAATATATTGTTTCTTAGAAATTTAAGTGGAAAGGGTCCATACTACCCTTCTCATTACCCAATCATTGGTTGGACAAGAAGATCAAATAGATTTAGGATGGAATTCTAAATGCTAACTACATTAACTCATAGTTCCATGATCTTCTGAGTGGACTCCCCAATTCCAAAATCATTAATTTAAATTTCCACATCATTTTATTCTTATGTACACCATGTCTAGCATTGGTAGTTAACCCTTGATTTAAACTAACATAAGTCAACCGAAAACCTCAAATTATAACTCAAAGATAATTGAATGCACAAACAATTTGGCTGGTCCAACACTATCAACTATGGTTCAATTCTAACCGAATTAATGGAATACTATACCAACGTAATATTTTATTGAGTGATCTTAACTGTTTATGTGTAAATTTCTAATTATAATCTTTCTTACATTCTTGTTAATATTAAGTGGGATTACTATAGTGATTTACCATATATTAGATAATATTTACATATAAGATTATTTATTTTATGTCTATATTTCATTTCTGTTATTTCATTAATTATGTGATCAATACAAGACATCAATAATGAAATAACCAAGAAACTGATAGAAATAAAATAATAATGTGGTATGATCATGATATCTTGCTAATGGGTAGTTTATTTAGTGGTTGACAAACTAAACATTTAACTAAGGGGAAACCACCTTGAACCAATTAAGCTGTGTGTTGCAGCTTTCCACCTGTCCACCTATGTATCTCATTGGATTGGCTTCACCTTGGATCCAAACTTGAAATGCATGTATTATAAAAACTTGTAATACGACTCGTACATGATATAAAAATTTGAAAATTAGGTAGATATTATATAAAAGTTTCAATTTTTATGTATATTAAAAACTATCACATGGTGTGTAAATTTCTTATGGTCGACATAGAAAAATAAATAAATTTTAAATATACGTAATTTGGTAAAAGTACACCATGTATAGATCCAATATACATGGTGTGTGCACCCTTATATTCCTATCTGAGGTACATACCCAAAAAATCAGTGTGTAAAATGTACCTCAGAAAATTTAGAGTATTCGGGATATTTAATGGGTGACACACCGTGTTGACTCAATTTTATGTAGTCACCATCCTTATAGGGCGTGTATTGAATACACAAACCATCATTGAGTCAGAGGGACTACACAGCATGTCCATCGGCTACTCGTCAAGTACTCTGACTAAGTGTGTACCAGTATCTCTCAGTCAATATGTGGTGTAAGAATTAACTACACTCCATGTCATCAATGTAGAATGTTTGAGTAATGGCTAAATTAACTCCTAGTGAATTGATCATGAGTACATGATATGTAATTCTGATTACACAGTGTGCACTGATGTGGTATATGACCAGAATCCATGGAACCTCCAGATGAGTTCTTCAATTTTTGTTTTAATCATAAAAATAAACGTCTTGATTAGATCTATGAGAAATGAAGGAGGAAGAAACATATATCTAAATTTTGATTAAAGGAATGATTAAACATCAATATAAACACTAAATTAAAATTTGTAAACCATCCATGAACATTAATTATTTACAAAAAATTATTTAACATACCTCTAACACCACTTGTAGGTTCTGTGCAAAGCAGAATCATGAGATGATTGGTTCCCAACACAGCAGTTTTTACTTATTGATGATCAATATAAGATATCTATGATTTTTAATCATCGTGATCAATGAAACTGAATCAATGATAGAGAACAATAATATTACTAGAACCAAGAAAGAGGGGATCAACGAATATTATTTATAAATAACTTAATTAGATAATGAATTACCTCAAATGAATTCTTTCTTTGTTGATGAATTCAGTGATAGATATTTGGTGCACTATCGATGCATTTTAAAAACGAGGTGTAGATTTACCCTAGCGGTGATCCACACATGTTCAATGAATTTCTAAATATTGTCTATGGAGTCTGCAGATGCTAGAAAAGAAGACCCTTATTCTTGTATCATCCACCACGATCACCTCGAGAATCTCTTCAAAATCATTCTCCTTGATCTGGTGGAGGAGGATTTCTCGCCATTCATGGTGGCATTTTTGGAGAAGGGAGATATTTAGGCTTTAGAGGATCCTCAATGATTTATTGTGAATAACTAATTTATGTCTTGTGAAAAAAGAATAATTGGGTTTTATATTTCTAGGGATAAAATAAAATATTTACATATGTTTCCTTATATATTTATTCTTATAAAATCCCAATGTTAAAACATAATACTAATATAAATATTTCTTGAAATGCGTTGAAGTATGAATTATAATTAAATATTATTTAATTAAATAATATTCAATATCATCATTCCTCACCAGACCATTATGTTCGGTTTTCCATTACTCCACAATATGTATCAGGCCACAAATAATGTATATTTCCTTACTAAATGTATATACATCCATTATTCTATAATAAATAAATAAATATCATATTCACAAAATAAAAAATAAATATTTATTAAATATTCCACTCACAATATATTCTCTCGAATAAATAGTGATGAAAGAAATGAGATCAAGAATTTATGAATAACTATTAAACCATGTGTGGGATTAATATTTATTCAACCCATTAAATAATTAATAATAATATATTATTCAACTGGGATTCTAGATACACTTAGTGTGTGACTCGCTTGGCCACATCCTCAATTGAATCTGGAAAAGCTACCAAAGGTCGAAGGCTAGAATCTAGAAAAAAGCCAAAGAACCCATAGAGACAAAATTTAATGCCACCGTGATAAGTTACCTCATAAAGATGCATAATGTTTAATATAATCCCTTTACCACAATATCTCAAATCAAGTAGGTTGCATACTGGTGCATCAACAATTGCGATTGAAGTCTCATTTTTTGGATTTATAGATATAGAACATGCCTATAAAACACCCTTGACTATTTAGTTAAAACCCCAAAGAAGCATATATATCCAAATATAAATCCATACCACTTACTCATTAGCAATAATAGTAGTGATTATACTATTCATCTTAGTTTGGTTGTATTTTGATAATTTAAATTGAAAATCCTCTTATAACATTTTCTAGAAGTAATTCATAAGTAGTGTCTTAGGGGGCGATTTTCCATCAGATAATTCCTTTATTTTACCTACTACCACTCCACTTACGAGTTGAGTGTAATTGATACTAATATTCTCAAAGATATACAACTTATCAACCTTGTAGTGTAAAACCAATTGTACAGAAATTAATAACCACACATCCTTCTTCCCATGTCATGGGATCATGACACAACTTCATAGGAACCTGTTTATGGACTGTGATTTTCTCCATCCATTATAACTGAAATTAACGAGTAAGCTATTAGCTACAAAAAACCTCCTTTTGTAGAAGTTCCCCTTTTTAGGGTAATTTTGTTTTTATCTTTATGTCATTATCTTTTCTACCAATGAAAATGCAATCCCCCCTGGCCTTTTCTGACCCACCGCCACAATTTTTATTCCCACTAATAAATGATCCTTTATTAGTTGAACTTTTAATTAGTTGTATGAGAGGTGAAATTTAATCTTTCAATGAATGAAACACCTTCCTTTCATAATCAAACTTTAAAATTCCAACACTAACCATTATACTTTCATCAAAGTGGATATAAGATGTATATTTTCTTGTTCACACTCCTTTCCCTAATTAGAACATATATGGGTGTTGATCCCCTTATATTAGTCATTACCATACATGTTTCCTCTTTAAGTATTTACCTTCTCTTTTCTATAATATTCATTATCCCATGGTGCATATGGGTTTATCACGACATCCTCCAAGAAAAAAATTATTTTGAGCTTCAAATACAATGAATTTCTATAAGACTCACATTCACGTCATGTCTAAGGCCATATATATAGGTCCATAAATTTTTAGGCCCCTATTCCCACACACCTTAACAACTGGTGAACTCAATAAAGATTGAAAGGGGAATTCAATGACCTTATACATCTATCATTTAGTAATAGGTTATTTTTATATAGCTTCTATAGGTGAGTGAGATTCTTGGATCACTACTTCAACATGATATGGTTGTCTTCTATAAACTCTATGATTACCCATTGGTGGTGAGTTCTTTTCCATCATAGTCTATATTCCATCACAAGAACAATAATTTTATAAATTGATCCCCCTTATGAAGTCTCTAAATTATTTAGATAACATGAATCATATTGAGCAATTCCCAAATGAATTTTCATAAAAAGATAAAACACCATAGATATGATAGAATATTCTATTTTCCCAATGAGAATATAATGAAAATAAATAAAAAATAGATATATTAGTTATAACTTAGTTCAATTTTGGTTTTCAATAGTTGTAATCATACTAAACACAATATTATTTTAGTATCAAAATCAACTGGGAAATGGGTAGGGAGAAAACCATGAACTCTAAGTATATGAACAAGGTAAATGAATTAAAAATATATTCCTTATCTACTTCCCACTACTCAAGTACCTTCATAATTTTATTCTATGTACACCCTTGATCTTATCGTAAAATATTATCCAAATCCTCCAAGGAAACCTTCAAAATAAATGATATGCTAACTCATAGTTTCCAAAAATTAATTTCCCTAATTTTATTGGAGAGACAAATTTTATTAATATACTAGTAATGTATTATGTGATTAATACCTTAATCATAGAGTAATGGTAATATTCAATAGATATATAAGATTAGTATTAAATATAATGAAACACTATTAGGGGAATGGATGACCAATTTGAAATTTGAATCCCATATCTAATCATATATACATTATCTTTTGAAAACCTCCTTCACTACAATAATGAGGATAATTGAATGATTACATTGATATTCATTCGAATAATAAATTAATTCCAAATGATATATGTGTTGTGTTATTTTGAATCCTACTGCGGCCTGAACCAATACATTATTTGGGACAACCTATTTATATCCTAAATTAGAGGGACATACATTTTTGCTAGGATATATATTGTTTGTGACAAGATAATTATAAACCTTCATGTAGATCCTTTATGGTTTAATCACATTCACTACAATGAAATTTTAGTCTTTATTTCTCACCTCCGAAAATATTAATGAAATATAATACTTATTACAACTTGTTATTCATGTGATTAAACTTTTTTATACCATACTTATTTATCCTTAATGGTACTATATAATGGTTTTTGAGATGTATCTTGAATTTATATCCTACTCGGGATCAATAATTACATAAAATGTACTCTTTATGTTTTGATTCAAAATATATCCACAAAATCTAGTTACTTTGAATCATCACACCTTTGTAAATACATTTAGCTAAACTATGGACATGTTTTCAATTTACAAAACCCTAAATTTCTTTTTATAATTATTAATTAATTACTGAAATAATATAGTAATAAAATATTATAATGTGAAGGTTATATAAAAACCACACCATGGGGTCAAATGTTGTTTGTTATATCACACAAACTCTCAGTGTAAAAAAAATTCCAAATCAACCATGACTTCAATTAGATCAGCTCACAACTCCCCTTTTTCAATTATTATCACGATAGATATTTTTGAACTTATGATCTACAATCAATAACCCTCAACCATCTTGATATTCTCAATATCATCAAAACTAAAAGGGCACTTCAATAAAAATCTTTGGATTTATAAGAAAAAATAAAATCGTTATATCTAATCATCTGGATCAATTATATTTTTCACATTACTTATACCACTTGAATTTGTCCAGAAAAAATTAAATTTAGAGACTGTATCCCATTTTAATACGAGAACCTTCTATATTCTCTAAGTTTCTCAAAAAATAGAAGTTAATGAAGGATGGATAACACTAGATAAAAATTATAGGCGTTTTTTGGATAATTCACACTAAACAACACTCTAATATACTAGAACAAGTCTTTAGATATAGTATTCTTCAATATTTCCCTAACACACTCCTTAGTTAAAATATACTCCATCTAAATCTCACTATGATCAACCTAATCCATGATTTTGTAGCATTAGATTTCAATATGTTTCCACCTTGAATGTTCCACAAAATTCATTGAATAATATGATCATTGTTCTTATTTGAGACCATATAATGCTATAATTATCTTTTTTAGTCGATATCCATCATCATCAAAGATATAACATTTTTATTATTCAATGTATACCTTTTCATCTTGTTTTAAAATTAAAAACACAAACATAATTGTAGTTAAAAAATTAATTCTATGGAACCCCTATGATAAGAATTATATAGATCACTTAAACCCCAGAAATAATAAACAGTATCTCATAAAAATAAATACCTTTATTTTTGAGAGTATCCCTTATAAACAAGATAATATTTTTCTATGTTGTTTCTATATTATAAATTAATTTATAAATTAAAACTATTTTATCCCAATCATATTAGTATTCAGATGATGTAATATGAAATTTTATTTTCCATATTTTTCAATTTGATTCATCTCTTCATCTATAAATTAGTTACAATTCTTTTGTTTCAATGAAGCGTCAATGCATCCTAGTACTACATGGGAAGATAATAGTGTATGATTACAATTCCTCAAACTCCATTGTGACTAAACACTTTATATTATTTATATAAATATATTTTTAATCCTTAGATACATCTAATGTCTTGTGAGTTTAGTTTCCCTTTATTAAGATCTCCTTCATCAGTGGTTAATTTTGAATCATTTTATGATTTTCTTAAAACATTCATTGCACATATGAATCAATCCATTGTTGTCCACTTCTTTCAAAAATTACTTCAAAAACATTACCATTGATAGGTAGTGACATTCTTGAATAATTATATTTTCAAAAATAAATATATCAAATAAATCAATTATTTTCCTTATATTCTTGTTTCATAATTGAAAACTTTGTCTAACATTCATGTATTAAATATATATATATATATATTCATTATATATTTCATCAATCATTCCAATTTTTTTTCATTTTATATTAACCAAAAAATGGATTTTTAATACCTTGTGGTACCTCGAGAATGTTTTCCTTTAATGAAATCATATTGTTTATTGACAAAATTATGGAAAATGTAATCATTGATTGAT
The DNA here is from genome assembly GCA_963277665.1 of Viscum album. NCBI lineage: Eukaryota > Viridiplantae > Streptophyta > Magnoliopsida > Santalales > Viscaceae > Viscum > Viscum album. The sequence continues at coordinate 604,177,037 of OY728148.1, forward strand.
AAAATAAATAGAAATGAATGTGGGTCTTCTCAATAAATACTTCAGTGTGTAATGTTCTAACAATATAGTTCTTCCCATATCAACAAAACATACGTTTTTAGCATTCAAATTATATTTTGTTTGTGTAGGTATATATATATAAATAAATAGAAATGTATTTGTTTTCTAGGATAATCTTCAAACTATTCATAAGTATATATATAAATCCATTACCAGAATGAAATTATTTGATAGAACATTTTAATTTATTTTTAGCATTTCTATGGATGTTTTTATATTTCCCATGATCTTATGATTTACTCGACATAAAATACAAATGAACCATTTGAGTAGAAAAACATGTAAAATTACATGTAACTACATCAATTTGTTGAATTAAAAATGATTGGTATACATAAATCTGAGTGTACAAAATCATATGGTTTCTTTTTCAATATATCCAATGTATTTTAATTGTTACAAACTATTTTAACTCTCTAACAAATATCAAAAGTGTTGATCCTTTCATGATATATCTTTAGCAGTTTTATCGCAACATCATGTTTCATTATCATAAAAATGTTCCTTTTCCCAAAATGGATAATATTTCCATTCTATAATTTATTTTACTACTTTATACAAATAAAATTACTATTTTTATCATTTATAATTTTAAAAAGATATTAACAGTTTCAGGGTACCTTTATCAATTTTTATCCATCATATTCTCTATAACACATCTATTATTATGAATAATCACCTCATTTCAATTACCACAACATTTAAAAACACTCAACAGATTCTATTTTAGTGAATAAATTAATAGAACACAAATATATTTATTCCTTCCACTCCAAGTGAAATATAATCACTTAATATAGAGTGATCCATCATTCCAAAAAGAAATAACACATCCATTAGATTTTAATATAACATTTAAGGATTCATAATTTTGGACATGTGTGATGATAAACCAATTTAATGGATCCAAGTATTTTTTTCTTGTATAGATTTATAAGAAACAAAAACAACTATATTATACTCATTCATTTTCCTCATCTTGATATGTTCGGAATAATGCATTCTCTTTTTCTCATTTGGCAGAACTGTGAAAAACTTTATGGAGGCATTCCCTTTTTTATTACACACACCACAATTTTCATCAAGAGAATAAATGGTATTACACGGTGTTTGCTTATCTACGATATATATTCTTGGTTTTTATTTTAATTACACGAGGTTTTATGAAATATTTGTTAACATAAATTTAATTTCGATGATATCTTTCATTATAGAAACATTGAGTTTAAATAAACCACAATGTACTATTAAAATATTATTTTTCAATGTGACACTTATTTCTTAGTTTTTGGATTAGTAGGTATGAACAATACAAAATAAATTATATATAATTTAATGTTTTATATATATTTAAAAGGAATTATTTGTTTATAAATTGAAAATATATGGGCCAATTGTCACTTATATGAATAATTATAACCCTTTATGGGTGGAAATGATGTGAATGCGGTAAATGTTTATATAATTTAACTAAGGGGTTAAAATAAAATATTCATAAAACCCCACAAAATATATACACATTTTATTGGATGCTATTATTTCAACACCATACTATATATTAATGAAATCACTAACATTTGGGAGTCATTTAGGCTAGATGATTACAATTATAACTTAATATTTTATGAAATACCAGTCATTCCCCACACCTAAATTATAAAATGGAACTTTGTACCTTACATATTTTTACAAATTTCAATCTTCTAGATCAACAAAACCCGGCTAGTGGTGCTTTTAAAATTCATTATAAAAAATTTATAGGTTTTTTAATTCCTAAAAGACCAACCATATACCCCTTAAGAGAATAAAAAAAATATTTCTGTCAAAGAAGAGGTAATCACCTTAATCGATCACTTTCTTTTTAACTATTATTTTTAAACGTAAAAATAAATTATATTATTAAAAAAACAGTAAATTATTTGCCTTAAGTATACTAAAATTTTGTTATGATTATTAATCCACCATTACTCCCTTGATTTTAAAAAAATGGTATGTGAACGTATCACTCTTGCCTACATACAACTTACCATTTCCACGTAGCAATATAATTCATTTTTAATTAGGATATTTCATGTATGGTTATTAAGACATGTTTATTGTTTATTTAAATATTTTATTATGTAATTATACTTATGTAATAATACTATCACATCTACATTCTTACATTCCAATCCTTCGGAAGATATTAATGTTGCTCGTGCAAGCATGTGGACTACCACCTCAATGATGTGATGCGATGCGATTCAGATTTCATTTACGTTTTAAATTGACAGTAATAAAGAAAAATTTCAAAAATATTTATGATATATATAATAAAATAATTATTCTATAAAGCTAAATTAAATTTTACCTTTCTTTCATTCCACCTGTTGAAAAGTGAAAACAACTTTCATGCATACATACGATCTACCATCTCCAAGAATTGGGAAATTCATTTTTATATATCTACGTACTAAATAAAAATAAAAATATGTATATAATTAATATATATGATGTTAATATGGTTATTATCACTCCAAACATGATGTATCCATTATCAAAGTACAAGGATCCAAACTACTAAACAAAAATTTGAATGAAAGAGAGAAATTGTTAACTCTCATAAATAATTATTTTAACAAAGGATTATTAATATAAGGGTGTTAAAACGATACAATTGGTTAATAAATGATATTATAGTTTTTAATGACTATATTTTATAATTATAATATATTTAAATTTATTATAAACAATACATGAGTGCTTTTGAAGCCATTCAAATTTTAGGTAAGAGATTTTCGTCTCTCCTTTTTTGTGACACACATGTCATATTGACCACATGTTTTTTAGTGGTGTATATGCTTCCCATTAATGACTTTTATGATTATTTTTTCATATTTTATGGGAATTTTTAGATCCATATTATGTTTTTTCTTTCCTGATTATTATGAATAAAATGATACCAAAGGGATAAAGTTTTTATGTTATAATCTCAGTATTTATCAAGATTGTTTAGTGATAAGGTATAATAATGAAATATTATGATATGAAACTGAAGAGAATCATGCATTTTATTATCCTATGGACATTTCTTGGAAATAATTTATTCCCTTTCATTTTCCTCACCATATATACTAAATATAAATAATTATTTTTATGGAAAATCAATATTATTTTCCTCTTCAGTCAAATTAATTTTTATTACATATCCATTTTTTAAAAAATAAATTTATAGAATATTTTTACTATAATTATATGTTTTTTGATTTTTATAAGTGTTTGAAATTTATGGAAAATTGTGTAAAAGGAATATTAATTTCATTTCTTGAAATAGGTACTCTTTCACTTTTATGAAAAATATCTAAGGAATTTTTTCTTTTTAATTATATGACATGAACTGAATTTCATACAATCATGAAAGAAAAATAATTTAAATATTCCATTATATGTTTCAGAGAATTTGTTCACAGAAAATTATTTTAAAAATATTTTATAAATATTGAGTATTTAAAAAGTGATTTTAAAATTTGAAAATATATTTTTCGCAATATAGTTTTAATAATCTTATAATGGTATTTGTATTCATCAAAGACAACAACCCTTGATTTCACGTCTAATTTTCTAGGGATATAATCCGAGGGTATTGAACTTATTATTTTTGTAAATGATATGTTATTATGATCAGAAATATTTTTTAAAACCCATCCCATTTCCAAGGGTTATTATATAATAAACTATTGAAAAGTTTATGAAACCAATTTATTTGACACTGGTTATGATATGATGAAATCATTATCAAACCCATTTATATTCATTGGTTCTAATATGATTAATGTTTTATGATATTATGGTATACATATATATGATATTCATTATGTGATGGGAGATCCATGAAATATATGGCCCTCCAATTAATTGGGTAAATATTGATATCCTATAATATAAACAAGTCTATAATAGGGAGTGAAACGAGCTTAGAAGGGGGCTTTGTCCATTAAGATAGTGCAGGGAGTAAACCTTAACTATTATAGTGGCATAGGGAATGAACCCATTCCACAATCATAGTCTTGGAAACGATCCTAGACTTTTAAGTAAATTATTTTTTCTGTATATGTGTATGCCATAGTCTAAGGTCTTATGACAATGTTATGAACTTATGGATCATGTTCTTTGATACCTTTATAATTAATGTCTTATGAGTTACCAAGAATTTTTCCAAGAATCTAGATTATGATCTTTGGTATGAATGGTATTATTTTAAAATTTTAATGTTATGTTCTCAAACCCTTATGTTCATCTTATGCTCAAATTATCAATGATATCTCCATTATTTACCCTTACCAATCATTTTATTTTATCCTTAAATTTCCTTTACACAGGTTATGAATAGTTATTTGAAAATGATATGTCTAATATGGGTTATAATTATGAATAACTAAGTGGGATATTATGTATTTCATTTATGAACTAGTTGTTTATGTGTGAATGTTTCTAAATAAAATAGAGATATATTATTACTGATTATATCATTATGTTATGTAATTAATATTCATATAATAAGATGCAATATATATTTATGGAATGTATTGGTCACTATAGTTGTTATCGGGGTAATGTATAGTAATCCTTTTGAAATTAGGATGAAAAAAATCAGTGATAAATCTGGGGATAAATCCAGGTATAGGATAACTTCCAAGTGTTTTGGTAATTAACATGGGTGAACTAGGATGAACCTAAGGAGTAATAGAATGGAGATAATGTGCCATGATTTAGAAACCCTATGATTTGTTTCATGATTGATAACTCTAATAAAATATCACTAACGATCATGATAACAATTTTGTTTTTTGAAAAGGATTAATGATATAATTATAATGTTGAGGTTGTTATAGGTATTCTAAAATATTGATGTATATTATTTGATTATAGTTATATGAATTCATATATATCATGAAAAGTATCTAACAATGATAATTCCTATCCTCAAATATTAGATGTTGAATTAACAATGAAGACTTTTAATTTTATGATGATTGAATTTAAATTAATTGATTCTTGTTTAAATGATGTTTGTGAGAATGTATTTTTTGAAAATATCCTTAATCATCCTAGAATTTAATTAAATGTTAATTTGGGCTTGGATATTTTTTTTAGAAAAACCCCACATCATTTTCTAAGGAAGGGACTTCACATTTGATTATCAGATCCTAAAAATGATCGTCTATCATTGAAATTAAAAGTATAAACTTCTTATTAAAATCAAATCTTATATATGGATCCTAATTCCTATTCTAAAGGGATAATTATCTCACATGTTTTGTGATAATTTCAACAGCAATTATATTCCCATTTTATGGGAGTTTTTTGATGTATTTCCAGAAGAGATTCATGGTCTTCAACCAAATTATGAAGTTATGAAATCAATAGAATTAAAACCAGCTGTTACACCTATTTCAATGAATTCATATTTAATTTCCCTGATTTTTTTTCATATAATTGAAGAATAAAATATTTTATAATATTTAATATGTGTTAATTCAGAAAAGTGCATCACCATGGGGTTCATATATTCTTTTTTAGCATGAAATATGAATCAATGCGGCTCTAAATTGACTATAAGGAACATAACAAGATGAAAATACTGAAAAGGTATCCACTACCCTGTACTGATTAAATAAATGATCAACAACACAAAGATAAATACTTTTATAAATGTGGCCTTCCTCTTCGCCAATTCATAAAAAGAGGATTTTATTTTTTATATATTGGGGGTTCTGCTTAATTCTATTAAAAAATAAATAAAAACTATGAATTTATTGTTATTCTATTTGATCTTATTAATTCCCCTACTATCTTCATCGATTTATGTAATTTAGCCTTTAGATAATACCTTGATACATTTGAAATAACCATTATTTCTTATATTTATTTATTTTCAATATGAAAGGAAGAGCATGAAGATCATTTGAGTATTTTTTAGGACCTTGGGGAAGGATAATATTTTAAAAAAAAAATTAATGTCTGTATTTTGGATTCATAAATTTTCACTTTTTGGCCTTATATTATTTTGTGAGGGTATATCAATGGATTCGTCAAAGACTAACATTATTGAACACTGTACATGAAAGAATCTATGACTGAGAGAAGTAGTTATCTTGGTTTTTTGATATTATTGGTGTTTTGTGGATAATTAATCATGACTGTCCAATTCACTAGCCATGTTAATTCTAAATGGGGTTTACATCCTTCAGATCGATGAATGTGAATAGAATTTAAATGAAATGAAGATAAGGTTGGATAGTGCACCTATTATTACATTTTGTTTTAGTGGAGAAGGTTTTACAATCTCTATTGATTCATTGATGAAGGGACTAGGATGAATTCTCAGGAAGAAATATATTGGGATAGCTTATACATCGTGACAGTTAATGGTTAATGGAAACAATTACTAAAATATTTATTTGAAGTTTGTTGTAGTTGTTTTTGTACAAATTATATGTAGGATTTATCATTATAGATAATTTTTTGATATATATACTAAGAATAAATTTTTATGGTGTATATTAACATAGAGATATTTGAATTTGTGATAGAGAATATGGTTAGATCCGATTAAAGATTATGAATTCTTAACACATTACCACCCTAGGAATGTGAACTGGGTGGAGGATACATTGAGTTAAAAGGATTATGTTAACTTATATATAATGAGGATAAAAAAATATACACTATTTCTATTTTTTAAAAGGATGTATAATGAAATCCTAATGGAGGGGGAGAAATATTATCTTTATAAAATTTGTGTTTAACCATATACACAATTGAATATAAAAGTGGCATAGAAAAAAGTTGTTGAGATAAAAAATAAGTTGAGAAGAGATGCTATGATTATCCCTCATTATGATGGAATGAAAGGGTAATGGAACCATGTATATGACCTGTAAAAAGATGATTTGAAGAAGGAACTGTTGTTTGAGACTCACAGTTCATCATTATCTATTCATCTTGTATGTACAACGATGTATCAAGATGTGAAAGAGAATTTATGGTGGGAAAATATGAATACAGGTGTTGCATAGTATGTATCTCTATTTTTGGAATGTCAACATGTTAAGGGTTAGAGAGAAATTTATAAGGGGATATAAAAACCATTACCCATACTAGAATGAAAATATGAATACTTCATCGTGAACTATTTCATTGGATTCAACAAAAAATCTAAGGGCCATAAAGAATTTTTTTTAGTCTATTGACCTACAATGTAAGAACAAATCACTTTTATTTTTGAATATTTATCTGTATATCAGTTTTCTAGAAGATATATTAAAAAATTTGTAAGGTTTCGTAGAGTACCACATTCAATTGCATCTGATTGGGAGCCAAGGTTTACCTCGATGACCGGGAGAAGTATTTTGCATGATATTGATTCATATTTATTTTTTTGTACAATCTAGCATACTCAGTATATATGTTAATTCAAATAGGACCATTCAAAACCTATACGATACATTGATAACATTTTCTATTCATTTTAAAGGTGGTTGGTATCAACAACTTCCTTTGATCATGTTTTGTTATATTAATAGATTTTACTCAAGCATTATAATGATTATTTTTGAAGAATTCTATGGAAAGAAGATATTAAACCCAAATTAATAGGATGATATTGGAGAATGAAATATATTGGGACCTAAGGGAGCTATGGAAATGGAATTGAAAATCAGAGTCATTCAATAACAAATCAATGCAATATAGAGTTGATAGAAAAGTTATATGGAAAATAATCAACATGATATATAATTTGGAGTTGGTGAGAATGTTTTTCTATTAGGTTATACATGTAATAAGGTTATGTGGTTTCAAAATAAGAATAATTTATACATAGGTATATTTTCCATTTTTTATTATTGATTGAGTATGTTCGGTAGCTTATCACTTGACACATCCACATAATCTCTCTAAAGGTCACGATGAGTTCCACATGTCTATCATAAGGAAATACAAACCTAATAAATCACAATTATTGATATCAATGGTCATAATATTTGAAAATGATCATTATTATGATGAAAACCCATTATATATCCTGGACAATACAGATAAAGTGCTACAGAACAAGATCACTCACCTTGTTAAAGTCTTCTGGAAGAATTAAAAACTCAAAGAAGCTACTTCAGAAACTGGGGATATAATGAAGAAGAGATATCATCCTTTTTTTATGAAGAGATGGATGTTTATTGTTAAATTAATTTTATTTTTCATATAATGTATCAGCCTGATATTTCATGAAATATTTTTACCAAATAAATTTAATTTATATTATAGCTTGTGTTACACATGATAAAATTTTTAAACTAACAATGATCTACTATTAAAATATTATTTTTATTTAATTTGATACCTCACTCCTAGATTCTGAATAAGACTAACTAAATTAGGAAAAATTCATTGTTAAAATATGTATTAAATTAATTATTTGGATATTAAATTATTTAAAATTGAAATTAAATAATTTCAAAATAAAAGTGATATTTTTCTAAAAAACAATTTTTAGGAATATAATTATTATTTATTAATAAATTAAATTAATCAATTTTTGTGAATTTATTTAACTAAATTTATATATTATATATTTAAAAAAATATTTTTTATTTATTTGTAAGCGTGATATAAGAATAAACCATGTGTTATTCTTTAAAAGTTATTTTTCAAAAGATAGGTTTTCGTTAGGTTTTATAGGATTAATTTAAAATTTATTTCTAACATGTATAAAATTTTATTTTCATAAAATGAATTTCATATTTATAATCAGGAGATTAAGATTTGGAAAATAGCCACGTTTTATTTTAGGTCAATTTGAATTGTAGCCATGTTGAAATTTATCACCTCGATAATGGGTAAATCATGTGAGTCTATGTTAAAACTAAGTGACATGGCATTATATTTTCAACATAATTATTATTAGATGAATATAATTATACCATTATCATATTATTCTTGAAAAAATCTTTTGTAATTGAGAGTATTAATGAAAATTACCTATAAAATATTTCAAGCACGAAAAGTTACAAATATATCTCCCTAAATTTTAAAAAACTATTATGTTTCCACATAGGGATAAAATTATGACATGGATGAAAGAAACTATAAATTTTGAGAATAATAAACTAATTTCATTTTGGTAATTTAAATATAATTTTTTAGTTTCAAAATAAATACAAGAATATCTTACTCAACATCGAAATAATATTTATTCAGTTATTGGGAAAATAAAATAAATGAAATAAGAAATATTGATATTGATATAATTTAACATATTTAATTGGTGAAAATTCTTTTATATATTAATATTACATATTTTATTCAAATTTAATGGATTATATTCAAATTACATCTGGGTATTTATGTATTTTAATTCAAATTAAATAAATTGTTTCAAAATATATATTAGTGACATTATATGAAAACAATATTATATTAAAACATATAAAAAGCATAAAATATTTAAGGAATAAAAATTGGATAATATGTGTCTTAAAATATCATCATGTTACCATTTATTATCCAAAAATTACTTTATACATAAAATTTTAACTCATTTTGTGTGAAAAATACGTGACAATAGTTATTGTTAAAATAAGTTAACAAATTGGTTAAACCAAAATTAATATTTAAAATGCCACAAAAATAAATCCAAATTTTATTGAATGATATTATTATAACCCAATAAAATGTTGGAATTAAATCCCTACCATTTTTGGAATTTTGGATAGCCAATTACTTTAGTGTAACTAAATATTTTAACAAATTATGAATGTACCCCTAACCTCAATTATAAAGAGATCCTCCTCCATCAATTATTTACACCACATTCAGCATTATAGACTGAAAATCACTTCATAAAATATATTTTCAACCTCTATATACACATTATAGTAATTCTATTTATCCGAAAATACCAACCCTTGGGCCCTGAAGGGAAGATATACATGAGCTGTTTCAAAGAAGAGGTAACCACCTTAACCGATCACTTTGAATTTATTTCATATTTTACCTCCTCCAAATATGATATATTATTTATAAAAAAATAAATTATATTCTATTAAATATACTTAAATATTATTATTATTATGAATCCAACTTTACTCAATCTCTTTCTATTTAATGGAATGTGAATGTATCCATCGTGGATCAGGATAATTTACGTCGCCACATAGCGGTACAATTAATTTTTATCACCATATTTCATATATTTTTATTATCGTTGGTTTAATGAATATATATTATAATAATGGAATAATTATAAATATATAATCATAATATCAAACCAACCTTCTTACCTTCTAATCAATTATAAAACCATAACATCCCTCATGCGTAGATGTGGACTACCACCTCCACGAAGAAAGGCGATTCTTTTATCTTTTCATTTTTACTCGCATGGCTCTATGTATGTATTTAATGAATATGTATGATATATATGATATAATAATTATTCTTTAATGGTTAATTATTTTTAATCATTCTTTCATGCCACCCAATGAAAGGTGAAGATTGTGTTCATGCGTAAGAAGGACCTATCATCTATATGAATGATATAATTCATTTTTGAATATCTATATATTACGAATGAATTTAAATAAACAAATATATAATTAATATATATTCATTTTATATTATAAATAAAATTATGTAACTATGATCAAAGTAGAGGGACAAGAATTACTTAACCATAATTCTTATGAAATAAAAAAATAGTTGACACTCCGTAACTGTGAATTGTATAAAGGACTATTAATTAAATGGTGTTGAAATATTATAATGGGATAATATAAGATATTGTAATCACATAAATTACTCTTTTATATAAGTATAATAAATTTATATTTATTATATAGTAGACTAGGTCACTTTTAAGTCATTTCAAATTCGAGGTAAGGGATTTTTGTCACACTGTTATTTCTATGAGACAGATGAAATATTCACAAAAAGATATTTCATGTGGTGTATATTGTTCCATTGAATATATTTTATAATTATTATTATGAAAGTCATGGTAATATACTCATCCATATAATTTAATTAATTTTATGTGGCTTATGATCCAAATGTTGCAAGTGTGGTAAGGGTTTTATGTTATAACATAATTTTTTATCGGTATTGTGTATGGTTTAGTTATGATGATATAATATTATGATATATCTATAAAGTAACATTTGAATTTTCTTATCCTATGTTTATATCACTAAAATAAATATTTTACTTTCATTTTCCTCACCAAAAGTACTCAATATACTGAAACAATATTTTTAAGTAAAATTGTCATTTTTTCTCTCTTTGGATGAAACAAAAAATTACTCAATATAAGGTTTTTCTTAAAATGATTCAAAGAAGTTTTTAACAATTATAAAATGATTTTTTAATGTCTAATTTATCATTTTTTTAATTTTTTTAAATCTAGTGAAAAAGGAATCTTATTTTTTGAACATGTTACTTTTTAAAATTTTATAAAAAGTTAATGGAATTTTTCCTTTAAATTATATGACTTGAAAAGAATTTCCTACCATAATGATCACTAAATTATGTAAAGGTAAAATTATATTTTTACATTGATATGTTCAATAAATAAAATTTTCACATTATTTTCCAAATTTTATGTTTTTGAATAGTTATATTCAATGTAGAAAAGATATATTCCTGAAAAACTTTTTAATGATTTTATAATGGTATTTCAATTCATAAAAACCAAAATACTTGATTTAAATTCATATTTACTAGTGATATTGCCCAAATATTAAAAACCTAATATTTCTATAGATGGTTTGTGATTATGATGAAAATATTTTTTATACCCATTCCTTTTCCACATTTATTCATATGGTGAATTGATAAAATGTTTATGAAACTAATTTATTTTCTATAGGTTATTATAGAATTAAATGTTTATGATGGACATTTATTTTTATTTTTCATCATATGATGAATGTTTTATAATCTCGTGGCACACATGTGTATGATTTTCATTATGTGATGGGTGGGGAAAGAATTATAAAACTCTCCAAAGAATTGGGTGATGATTGATATCTCATGATATGAACTTGATTGGAATGGTGGGAGATCCTGATTCATTATGCGACACTATCCAATATGATATTCTTTAGAGTGATCCATGACTAATACTATGGTTTGGGGAGTGAACTAATTACACTATGACAGTCTTACCAACATGACTGTAACTACTAAGGAAATTATTTTCTATGATTATGTGCTTGACATAATTAGATTCCCTATTCCATTATTATGGTCTCATGAATCATGTTAATTTATTCCCCTTTGATTAAAGTCTTACAATATATAATCTTTATTCCATGAACCAAGATTCTGATTTTTATATGAAAGGCATGTTTTCTAAATGTTATGTTCAGGTTCACATAACCTTATGCACATGTAATGTTTACAAATCTCCATCATTTACCATTACTGAGAATTTTTTTCCACTCATTAATATGATTACCTTCACACTGTTATAAAGAATGTTTTTAGACATGATATGTCCAATAAGGGTTCCAATTATGATGAAATATGTGGGAGATGATGTAGTTCATTTATGAACCCATTTTTATGTGTCCAAGTATCCATATACAATAGAACTATATAATCATGGCATAGATTATTATGTTATGAAATGAATATTCATCTAAAAATATGAAATATTGATTTATGGAATGTATGGACACTATAGGTCTTTCAGTATTTTGATATGACTCTCCATTGATTAATATCCTCTCTTTGATAAGGAAATTCATAAATTATACCACCAAAAATATGATTTGAGTCTATAGAATCTTAAAAAACAAAATATTTCTTTATATATAATCCTTATCGTATATTATATAGGTTCCTAAAAAATTTTCTTTTCAGTTTTATAAAATATTCTATCCATCCCTTGTTTTTCGAATTATCATGATTACCTGAATTTTCATTCTCTTAGAACCTACCCATGGAATCAAACTCAATATTATTTAATTTCATTACATGTATTTATTTTAAATTATCAAAAACATCATCAAACATAAAAATATGTGTATTATGATTATTATGTGATGTAATATATCTATTCTATAGTTTTCGTTTTGTTGAAACATCTATCTTGTAAGACCATGGGTCCAAAATAACTGTTATTTATTCCATGGGACAATCATCAAGATTCATAGTATCATCATAAATATTTTTTTCTATTTTATAGAATTAAAAAACATATTTCACTAAATTTTTTATCTTCCTAGAAATTTTTTTTTGATGTAATTCTCAACTTCGATTAATTATAATTTTAGATATATTTATTCCTTATAATTTATAATGAAATTTTCATTTGGAATCCAAATCATTTTTTCAATTCTATAAATTATTTCTTTGAGATCACCAATCCTCCATATAAACTCCACATATATATCAAAAATTAATTTGGAATTTTATTAATCTAAATATTTTATCAATAAATAATTCTTATATTTTTATTATGTTATTTTGTCTCTCAATATTTCAATTTTTCTAAAAGATTTAAAAAATATCTAATATTAATTGGAGCTCATCAGGCATTTGTAATAAATTATTTCATTTTATTTAAAAATACCTTATTATTATTCACTAGATGGATCCTTAAGATATTTTAATTTTTCCACATATGGCGTTCTCCTTTAAGCATTCAATTCATCTTTCCAATTTTAACTTTACTCATCCCAGGATATTTCATAATGATTTTTGAAAAATATTATTTCTTTTTTTAGTGGGGTTTGTTTTGTCATTGAATAATTTATCCAATATAAAAGGTTTTATAGCTTTAATATAATTACTAATGAAATTTTAAATTTACCATCTCACTCTCTCTATTATTATTTATATAGAGAAATTTCCAAAAAGTGTATAACTATTCCACAATTGGAACACCTGAAGAAAGGATTTCCATTATTTCTTACATTTCCTCATTTCATGTATTCTGTGGGAAAACATATTATTCCCTTCAAATATATGTAAACCAAATTTTATACACATTCTTACACATAATAAGCATTTGGAATAAGAAAGTTTACACCATTTTCAGCATCAAAATCTATCTCATCATTTTATTCTTTAAAATTTTAAGACATGATATCATCACATACCATAAGTATTCAGTATTTTTATACATTTATTGATGGTGAACTCATCCAAGTCTTGATCATAAATGGAAAAAATCATTGAATAAAATTTATCTGGGGGATTATCATAAAAATTTTCCTGTGGACAAATATTCAATAAATTTTCTCATTTTCAATTGGATAATAATTTTTTTAGATGAATAAATAATTCATACATTATTTCATATAAAATTATTTTTATGTCATTAAATTGAATGTGGAATAATTAATCCCTATAATAATTTATATAATTATCTCCCACTTGAATATACTTTAGTTTCTTATATATTTATTCCTCTATTTATATCATCATTACTCATTTTAACTCTGTAATTGATAGAGATGAATGTAATTTATTTCATGCCCTCTCACCATCTTGAGAGTTATTCTTTGATAATAAATATTTTATCAAAACTTTAGGCAAAATTTATTCCATTATTAGTTTCATCAAGAACATCTATGTTAAAAAATTCATGATATGAAACCATGTCCTCTCTCCATTTTTCTAATCCCAGTACATCAGACATTTAATCCCTTTTTTGATAATGGTGTTCATTTAATCCTTGAATATTTTTGATGAACTATGTAAGTAGTGAAGTTTAAAATCAGATCTATATGAAAAAATAGTATCTTACTAATTAGAAATCACAAAAAATACATTTATAAGATTCCTTATTTATAAAACTATATGTTACACTAATATCAAATAAAAGTTATCTGTCATGTAATAAAAATAGTCATTTGAAAACTATGAATTTATTCAAACTGATAAGACTATGAGAGAGTAAACTAATAACGAGTAGTGGGGGTGAATCAATTATTAAACAAAAACTAAAAATCCAAATATATGTTTCACATCGTTGATTAACGCATATAGATCCTAGGATGATGATTTGACGATGAGAGGAAGTGTGAGAAAGAATACAAACAACATAAGGGTGAAATTCAAGGTGTTACTAATTTTATTATGAAATTGTTAGTCACTAATATGAAATATTTATAATACATATATCTATATTATTATTATATTTTGAATAAAAAAATGAATATATTAAGGATATAAAACGAAACACAATGTAACCGAAATAATGAAAATAACCAACAATTTAATCAATATCTAACATTATCTCATCAAAAACCTATGGACTTTTTATTGCATGTACACCCTTGTTCTTATAGAAATATTTTATCCCATACCTCGAATTAAATCTCCTATAATATATAGAAGGGAAACACAATTTTTTCTCATATTACTATAATTAGAATATATGGGTAAGAACCCATTTTATTTATAGAGTAGATAAAAAATATTGTGTAGCCACCATCACCATGGTGTGATGAACAGTTCTTATAGATATGGATGCTATGTAGTGATATTCCTTAACCTTATCGTGGAGTGGATTTCATACACATGAAATGAACCAAATTTCTTCTTCAAATTAATTGTGTTTAGAAGGCCTATTATAGCAAAAGCGTAATACTCTCGAAGTGACAACATTGACTCATTGTTCCAAAAAATAAATAACGACTCATGATATATACAATATGGATTGGTCTAAACTATTTTATTATGGATCATTTCATTGTGCTAAAATATATCATTTTCCTGAAAAATAGGATAACACTGATTTTTTTGGGCAATATATTTTAGAATGACATAATACAAATAAAAATTAACATAAAACATTCACGGTCTAATATAATTCCATGTGGAAGGGTTTTATTCTACAGTTCTCACCTATCAATGTATTTCACATTGACAATACCTATTTCATAGTGGAACTAAAGATTTTATTTCTATAAAAAGTTATACTCTCTTGCATGATTCATCATAAATTAGTTGTTGCTTCATCAATACCCTCCAATTGATGATCCAATGATGGATCCTATTGATAATGACATTATTTTTGAAACATCAAAGACAATACACACTATTGGAGACTATAAATTTCATTCTATACCAACAAATAAGTAAATTATTTCAAATGGATGAACACACATGTGTTATATTTTATATTACATACAATTTAATCATAAATTTTTCTATAGAAACACTCAATCAAAGAACTAAATATTCAAAAAAAGTAAAAAAATATTCATTGTTGACTAACATGATACTTATATGAAGCTTGAGAAATCTTAAATGTCATCTAAATTGGATAAAAACTATTAGTTATCTTTTATAGTAAGCTAATAATAAATATAAGAATTTATAGAACACTAAATCAATACAAAGGTGGTTGAATGTATCTTTCATATTGGATTTTGAAAATAACCATTTCAATAATGTAATTTAAATATTTTCAAAATTAAGTTGATCTATGGAAATCTTGTGATGAACAAACATAGATCATATGTTAACTGGATGTAGACAATGACATTACCAAGTGTGTACTGTGATCCCCATGTATTGGGGAATAACATCAAGTAACTAAGTTAATATTTAAGGAATTATGTATACTTTTTAGGGGTTAATATGGGCTATGATAATATTATAGTTAATGTTTACCACAAAACATAAATATATCAGACAAAACAAAAACAAAAAAAACTTGTCTACAAGAGTTTTCATATTGTACATATATATTGATATGAAAAAGAATCCAAATATATGAAAACAATACATTATGATTGTCCTTTTAAAAAAAAGATAAACTATTTACTAAAAAAGAATAATATTCCAGTGGTGATCTGCTAATGAAATATCCTAATACTCTGGGCCACCCTCACTCCAAAGTTATATTGAATCATTAATTGGTACACTAGCATCATGCTATTATAAAGATCATTTAAGAAGATATTATTATGCACAATCTCATAACAAAAATCCCACATATGAAGCTTATTTCAGAGAAATTTGTATATATAAAGAGTGAAAATAAAGACCTAATAGGCACTACCTAGTTAGATCTGATCCCATGAGTGAAAAATAAGTGTTATACATGGTAATATGTATATGGAAACTAAATATAAATTAATTTAATAATTTATAATAATTAAAGAGTTATATCATTCTAGAAAACACAAGATCAATGTCATAGAATAATTAAAGACTCCTCTTACACACCTATAAGAAGTAATAAAAAAATTATTACACAATAATATATATGGAACAATGACGATCCATAGAAAGGGATATAATAATATATTTATATGTATTCATTTATAAGTATGTGTTTATCGTCGAATAGAATGTATTAATATATATATATACATCATCATTTAGGAGGTTCCTATTCTCATATGACAGAATAATATATATATATATATATATATATACATATATAGATATCCACCAACACATAGGAGGTTTCTATTTTCATAGGAAGGAATGTAACCATATACAATGTGGCCACACACATATCCATGCTCTCATAAGATTTATTTCTCTAATTAATACTAAATATAACTACATAATCCCACAGTAAAATCCAAACAATTTCATAGGTTATAGGATCTTCATAAAAAAATTTACAACATGTTTCTTAGATCACGAAAGCCTCATGAATAAATTTTCAATAATAGAAAAAAAATACCTACATCATAAAGGGATACAACTAGATTCAAGGATAGTAACAACAAAAAATACTATAAAACAATTATAAACATTCATAAAACCATTGGATAAACCAATTTTGGATGAATAATTATAATCACATGAGATAACAAAATAGATTATCTCAAAATAGAATATAATCCATAAAGATATACAATATGAATTTTTAAATAATGTTAATTAAAAAATAAAGAGGATTATGACTGTGATTATAAAAGAAAACCATTCTCTAAAAGGAATCAACAATTATTTTTTCATGGCCAATGAAATAATGTTCCATACTGAACATTAATAATGTTATATATTCTATATATACCAATAAAACATTATTATATTATACATATTATCCCTAAAAAACATCCCATAATGACCTATACAATATAGTCCACTGACCACATCACTATGATAGTTTATTCATAATGACATTTAACAGATCACCAATCTATAGAAACACACATTTTAATATATCTCGCACAAAATTATGGAAGCAGAACCAATATAATTTAGTTAATACCCCTTAAAGAACTATAGAATGAATGATAAATATGGATTACCTAAAAATTTCAATAAATATTTTTATAATGATGAAAAATATGTGTATGATGAAATACACAAAAAATATCCAATCTAGAAGGTAACTCCAGAAACTAAATCTCAAACCTAATATGATGAAAAAATAAACACTGTTGATCCAATAAAATTGTGATCTGAAATAATTAAAACTAGTAGAAAAGGAAAAGATACTAAAAATAATGATGCATGGTATCCAATATATAAACATCT
Source organism: Viscum album (assembly GCA_963277665.1). Lineage (NCBI taxonomy): Eukaryota > Viridiplantae > Streptophyta > Magnoliopsida > Santalales > Viscaceae > Viscum > Viscum album. Next base: position 604,195,592 of record OY728148.1, read on the forward strand.
ATATTATTCTTTCCTTTTAATTTTAACTTAATAACTACATTCCAACAATTATAAAATTTATCTTAGTAGGGTAAAAATTTAAAACTAACGACACACAAATAAATCAGTACTTTGATTATATAGAATCGAGGAATTTTTTTTAAAATCTTAATCATTTTTTGATTAAACCAAAATTTGATTAACAATTTTTTTTTAAAAATGAATCTCTATAAGAACCCACTCTATACTTCCCATTCTAGAAATTTATTTTCCATTTATGAGATTTACTAACCAAAGGATTGTTGTTCTTCCTTGATCTAAAATTTATTAATCTTATATATTGAAATGAAAGAATTTTTTGTTTAAAATTTAAAGTAAATTGTTCAAATAAAAAATTAATAGAAAAAATATCAAAAATATATTAGAAATTAGTTAATTATATTTCAGGTAAAGAAAATTATTAAAAATAGAAGGTATTGAAGATATAATAATAATTAATTCCATTAATTAACTCCTCATTTAAAAAAAATTAATGAAATAAAAATTTCAGTTGTTATTTTAGATAAGCATGATATAAATGATATATATATATATATATTTAAAATGTATATGAGAATACTAAAGGTATATGAAAAGAAATAATTAAGACAAAGATAATTAAATATGAACTAGATACATTAAAATATTAAAATATAGATCTATAATGGGGAATTTTATTCAATACTCATGTATTTAGTTTTCAGTAATAATTATTTTAATTGTATAAGAGTGTTAGAGATTATGTGGTATACACATTAAATAATTAAACAAATTAAATAATGGGAGGGGTGAGAAAACTTACATATATAACAAACTAATATGATTATCTTTGTCTAGATACCAGGTTGTATCATCCATGAATTTAAAAATCTCCTTCCATAAACTATTATAGTAAAAAAATAATACTACATTGGGTGGAATGGAAGAGAGTAAACCACAACATTGGGGTGGGGGAAGTAGTTGTTTTTTTGAAAAACCCACTCACAAAAATGTTTACCATAGATGGGTTGTGAATATAGATAATATGATGATGTATCATTAACGAGACAAATAGTGATATTGAGTACACATAATAGAAGGATAACATACATGGATGAACCACTTGTTTTATAAATTAGTTAATCCTCAGTGTACAATAGTTGAGTTCTTGAAACCCATTTTCCAATTACATTATCAATAAAATCAAGGTAATGAGTAAGGAGATAAACATGAAATTGATGTATGTAAAAGAATGAAAATATTTAATAAAATTACCAATCCCTGCCTCTATAACCTTATATACCTATTGAATTTTGATTATGTGTTCACCCTTGTTATTCTATAATAATATCTTCCTAACCCTCCAAAGAACTCCCATAAGAAAAATGGTATGTGAAGATAGAGTTTTGTAAATATACCTAAATCTATTTATATATTAAATAACAACTTAAATTTATAGAGAAGACAAGGATTTTGGTTTTACATCCTTTATCATTGTGTGATGGATTGATATGATAGATAGGGAATTTAAATCTTGAAGATCATGGAACACCATCATGGTGTGGATAACGTATTAATGAAGTGAATCCCATTTCTACCCATATATATTTTATTTTTAGAGTAACTCCTATAACATGAGTGTATGTATCACAATTTGAGATAGTTGACTCTTTATTATAACATGAAATTATTTCATTAAAATAAAATTTATATGGAATTTCCATCCCATTGCTGTTTAAACTCTTATATTATATCATAAGATCTTTTAGATATAGAAATGTGATGCCTAAGATGTACATAGGATACATATTTTAGTGGGACTAAATACCTATAAACAATCATGTAGCTCATTCATAATTAAATCATAATATCTAAGACTTGTTTTCATTATGTAGTTATCAACTGTCAGAACATCACATGAAGATTGGAATTTCTGAGGTTTGTTATTCACATGATTAATCATATGTGGAACTGGTTAACTCATCAGAAAACAATCCATATTGTTTTATATATGGAGTAGTATTAATTTTAGTCAAATGAAAGACCAATCATGTTGTGGATTATATTATTCCACACTTAGATCATGTAGTCATCTATAAGGGTGAATCTTTGTGACCGTTTTACCAAATTATTTTTCCTTTTTAATTATACCACTAAAATATTAAAATTCATTATTTTGTTAATATATATCTGAATCTACATATGAGTTACTTTAATGAATTTACTCTGTAAACATTACATATACTAAATATGTGACGTGAAAAGATTATCTTACAAGTTTTGATGCCAAATATAGTATGTACTCATTGATGTTTTTGGTTCATGATATATATGTAGATATTTAATGTATAACATAAGTGGATACAATATTTTATCTCTAATTTTTTTTATAATCACTTGATAAGTTACTTATACTATAAACTTCATGTTTCACAGTCTCCATCGTCGTTTTTTGTCTCCCTATTACTTATTATATCCTAATAAGTCTGTTTATACAAATTCACAGTAGTTTATAAGGGTTTGTTACTGTCATTATTTTGAATAAGATCACCAACCAGCTCTAAGATGTCACTAAATTAATGTATTAGGTTTTTTATTTAATGAGAGACTTTATTATCTAAAGAAAAATCTTTTATAGTTTTTTTTTCATGTTTGTATCAACATGCCCCCTAAAAACAATCTTTATTTGGCCTTCTAGGATGTTACATCATATTAGCTCCTTAGTATCCAAGTGTATGGATATAGTTCATCAATAAAAATGGTTAATATATGAAACTCTCTCAACTCATCTACTCCTAAAATTATTTTTATTTTTCATATTTAAAATTTTTATTTTTGGCACCCATAATTGTGTACTTGACACTTTACTACAATTATTTTGAGATGTGTGAATAGCATGAAAAAAATGTTGATATGTTTTTTAGGAGGAAAGATATATAAGTTTAATTTTGGGGAGGTTGATGGGTATTATCAATAAGGTAACATATTTTTATCCTTATTCTTCAAATTTTACTTTTATTTGAAATATATATATTCCCATAGAAATAAAATAGCCAACCACAACTAGACAACCTACCAGATCAACAAGGAATAATTTGACTTATACCTCAACCCTTCCCCAGAGACAATATATCTATCTACCTTAGATCATCATGGGTAGGTACACACAAATTTGAACACATAGAGTCAGAGCTGCACTGACGGTCAGTATAATAGTATAGAATTCTAGAGTGGTTCAGTGGCATGAATATTATGGAGAAAAACCCAATACTCTCTTCTAGAGACCTAGGGTCCTATTATGAAATAGTAAGTGATGTATAAACCAATAAAAACTTGATTTGGGATATAGAGATGTACCCAAAACTATACATCTATAAAAAACATAAACAATCAATACCAACCAATCAAGCTAACTCAGTCAATCTGATCAAACCCCTACATGGTCTTTAACATTTTCTCACCCTCCATATAAAATGACCCCAAGGTTTGATGTCATTAGACACACTGATACCCCTATGTAATGTCATGTGATACACCCAACATTTTATCAACCCCAACATTATCATTTTCAACCAAAAAATAATCAATGTTAAGTGAGCGGTCGAAAGACAATAAATATCAACTCCAGTGTTCAACATCCTCTGTGGTTGTCTTATACAGTGACTAAGACCATGTAAGAAAAATCATGATTGAGTCCATTAATACTTATCCATCTTGCATTCCTTCCATTATTTAAAGAGAATCACTCATCACATGAACATATTCAGTTGCATGATGTTTTTGATGGATTAAAAAAGCATGAATTGTATATTGAAGCCATCACAAGAAGAACTATGAATCATGGGAATCACATATCCTCCAAGTATTTCCTGAAAACTACAACAAACACATGAAAACAATAATATATTAACGAGATATCATCTTGATAATTATCAAGGAAAATGTGATGAAAAAATTATTATCATATATATAAATGAAATTAAAAGGATCTAATAGAATATAAAAGTTTCATTTCCTGATATAATTATTTATTTTGAATTTTTATTTTATTTTCTCATGTGAAAACTTAAATGATTTTATAAAATATGTCCAATAACATTCCACTTGATCAAAAATAGCATTCAAAGTAATTATGGGAATCCCTTAGTGATTTCCAATGAGTTATAGTATGATTATCTGAAGAACATAATGTGAAATATATCAAGAATAACATGAACAAAAAATGATCAGGGGAATCTCATAAAGATTTTAGATGAATCCATGAATGTTTTCAATTGTTCCATCATAGAAAACCATTATCATTTCATACGATGTCGATCATGTTAAACAAAAATCACATCATGATAGTTTATGAAACATCTACGCCATGAAAAGTGGTAGAAATATAAAAAAACGTTTCCTATAAAACTATTTACCTCATGGAGAATAGAGGGCACATGGGAGAAAATGAAGAATAAGGAAATAGGATGTGCGTGAAGGGAAATACTAGTAGACCAGAACCTTTTGTTTCCTTTAATGAAACTCTCCATGTCATTTCAAGACGCGGCAATAAGAACCCATCACATGATCACGTCGAGATTACATGACCACATGATTAGATGAGCATCATGTGAATCCATAATGAGATTTTTTTAAATTTTAGTGCAAGAATCATAGATAAGAAACCTATTCATTGGTTTACACAACCCCATCAAGGGACTCCTTTAGGATTACATAATTTCATACAGCCTTGTCATGTCAAAATAAATCAAAATATGACCTAAAAATTCATGAGAACCTATGGATATTCCCTACTATTAACATGAAATCCCTAGTATGTTCACCCTAAACATGAATCACTTGGAACAAAATCTCCCAATTATGAAAACCATTTCCTATATTGTTATAGAATGATATAATTTTCCATGAAACTTCAACCTTTATAAATGTTCTATTTGTCATTTTCTCGATCATGGACATGTTCTTGAGACCCCTTATCTTGATAATCTTAAGATCAAATGATCGCATGAGTCCTCACTGGTCTTGCAATGACCACATAAATCCCTAGACATGTTATTATTGATCATAAGAAAGGCCCTAGTCAAACATTATCACATGAAATGACTTGTACATATCAACCTTGATTATGAAAAGGCTGTGAACATGTCAACCTTGATCATGTGAAAGCCACTAGACATGTCATTTTCAATCATACTTAACAACATGGACATATCCTCTTTGATCACATGAAAGGCCCTATACATTACATATTTGATTAGATAAATCACCTTGAAATTTTCATATTTATCATGTTATGTACATATTATATGTCATCTCTAATCACACAAAGCACCTGAGATATGTCAAGAAGAAACCCTGGACATGTCAGGGAAGCACCCTAGGAAATTTCAATATTTTCCAACAGACTCACATGGGCATAATCCATGTAAAAACCTATCTATAAACCTTCACCCATGTATCCCCTTTACGAAGGGAGTGTCCTCAATGTGTAAAGGTTACACACTCATGAAACCCAATTCATGTCATCCCATCAAACAATGCTATGTTTCATACCATATATGATCAATGGACATTTTGTGTCCATCATCTATACTTATCCACAAGGGAATAGAGAATGAATATATAACATGGGAATCCATCCATGTATAAGTCCCCAACATTCAATCAAATTATGAGGTATTTTGTCCCTATTATAAGAAGAATACATATAACGCCTTCCTAAGGCCAATGATCTAAAGAGAATCCACTTTTTTTTGTAAGTACTACCACATTCAAAAATATTTAAATAATGGGAAAACGTTCTCCTATGTGATTATCATCCTTCCTTCTCTATGAATAGAATAGAAATATTCTTATATGTGGAAATAATGTTATGTGTAAGCCCTGACCATTCCCTTAAGCACCGTAAACCCATCAATGAGTTTGGGAAGAAATCAAAATTGAAAAATAAAATTTCTATTATAAAAAGGATATGAAGGATGACGTCCTACGTATTGATATCCACACTAGATTTTTCATAAAATTGGTAAAAAATGGGGAAACCTTAATGTATAGTCCCCATATAATATGATGCGTAAAATCTCCTTCTACCTCTTGTTTTAGCCACTGAGGATAACTCATGTGGGCATAGATACTATTGATGACTTTAACAATAAGATTATGTGGATGGACCAAATGTACGACCTTATATCATATGTACGACCAATCACATATCATCATCATTCAAAGCATCATAATCCGGATGATGTAGTTCAAGGTATCATTAGTAGCATATTTCCTGCTCACGTCATCTTTTGTCGCACCTCTTATGATGAAGAAACCCATAATGGGTAAAATGTAACTCAAATTATGGTATTAACAGAACTCATAAGACAACTCTATAAAACTCCAACCTTATATAGTCATCCATGTATCATGAAATTTGACTATATGGTATTGTCCTATAATATGACCTAAATCTATATCGAATGAGCTACGCGGGTTTAGATTTTACTTATTATATGATCTGTTGGATTCCTCAAAAAAGTTCAATAACATATCCAAGGCACCAATAACCACTTTATAAGAATATAAACTCTAGAGATTCTAAACATGGACACAAACTAAAGCATCATAAATGAACAATAGAATAATAGAGAACTCGTGACACACACAGTCATAATCCTCTACACCTGGTCCTAATATGATCACTGGAATAGGGATATGAAGCCTTGTATCAGGGATTGAGATGGATTTATGAACATAAAAAAATTTATAAGAGAGTCCTGGAGTACGCAATAGTTCCCATAAAAATGGTGTGATTCACACAACCTACCATACTATAAGAAAGTTTGTGTTCCTATGTTCCATTGGGACTGAAACCCAAAATGACTACGAACCATTGGAAAACAATACGTATTTCCTTACAGATGTGGAATTCATTGTGTTTTTCTATATATTTACCATAACAATTCTATTAATTGAAAAACTATGTTTATCCCCTCATAATCAATCATTAAACCATTATATTCAAATGAAACAAAATGGTGATCTTGAAGTGAAATCCTTTAAAAGGGTCAACCCTCTCACAAAGAAGAAATGTTAGATTGTCCAATTACCATTGGAAAATTTTACATCAAACGTTCCATGAAAAAAATGTTTATCCTGATGTGAATACTTCCATTATGATGAACTTTTAATAAATAGAAAAGAAGAAAATATCCATCATATAAAAATGAATGTAATTGATTGACCATGTACTATTATATATGATACTAAAATAATAATGTGTTTCGTTTTATCTCTTGGAATTTCTAGATTCCTTACAATCCAATTGTTGTTTTCAAATGTTCAAAAGGATTACAAGAAAACATAGAAAGAAAAAAAATAATTTCATAACACCTCATGCTACTGTGAACAACCAGTTGAAACACCGATCAAGTGCATATTCTACCATGGAAACCATAAAATTATAACCCCGACATATGTTGTCACCAACTCAACACCTCATTTACTGGTCAGTGAAAATCTTGGTCTAGGATTTCTACCACATCAACTCTATCTAAAAATAAGAGTTAGCTTATGAAAACCTCTAGAGGATGAAGCACCACAAACCTTCTTTCCCACTAGATGTCATAACATAGGAGGTGGACCTTTTTTCCACATTCACCCTCTTTGGGATCTTACACATAGAGAAAAAAACACGCACCTTTCCTATAAAAGAGTGGTGGATAAGGATGATCACAATATAAAATCAACCACTCTGAAGCTTGATTAGATATATCATATCCATTCTATTCATCATCATCAAAATATGACCTTAGTTACATAAGAAATTATAGAGGAAGTTTCACAAAACCTATCCATCGAAATATGGGCATCTGATAAGAGATACCAAATGTGATATCAAAATAGTGAAACTCTAAAATATGGAAATATCCCTGTTACTGCTAATGTATCTTAGGCCCATTAAAATATCCAGATAGTGGTCAAAAATCAATATCAAATCATCACTGGTGAGGAGCCCTTGACACAATCAGAAATTCCCTTGGTGACTCTTGAATATTAGTGAGTGCCCCACCCTACGGTGCTAGGGGTTGGTTTATCGTATTTAACACTTGGATAATATTCAATATAGAAACTAGCACACTATACTATACACTCATATCCATCCCACCAAATAGAAAATTGGTCCCCATACCACTAAATGGAACATCAGTAAGAGACCTATAAAACAAGATACCCCATAATAGAGGAGCATCATCCCACCTATGTTTCCATCAAGATGATATCAACTGAATATATGGAATTCAGATCGGATTTGGATGAAAACATTCTTAATGATAATAATGGTACCATTATATAGTCATTTATGTCAAAATAGGTAGTCCCACCTTCTACCTCTGACACATGAAATGAAGTGATCAATGGTATATTTTATGCATTTAAATATGGTATATTTGACCATGTTTATCTTTTATAGTGAAATTTTGAAAGGGAATATGACCAGTGGAAACAAAAGATCCAATATTTGGTGTCCACGATGAGACACTCATCATCATCAACTCAATATAAAATTAACTAAGTAATGTTTCTCCCCATTACTTATTCTAGTTATCCCTTTAAGGATGGAATAAAAATTTATATGGAAGAACAAATAACCGAACTCTAATTATAGAATTAAGATATATGGGAAAATATTATGGAAATTCACATTGAATCCCTTCATCAGAATAACACATATGTACCTTCTTATAGAGGTCCTCTTTGTATTGATGATCCCTTTCCCATATGGATGGGGGGTTTTATAATCTTCTCCATCTCATTTGGTGAAATCCATTCATTGTTCACCCTCAACATTCCCATAAGTCTAGAGAAATTTTCATATTCTATATACACCCATCCCACAGGGATATGTCATTTCCTTATTTTCCACCCTCTTTTCACGGTACTCATGAAACCATCCGAACTCAAAAGTTACCAAATATCCTCCAGAAGAGTCAGGTTCCCCCAATCAATGGGAAGCGCCCGCACTATACATGTCCCCAAATGATTGGTAACCTACCACAAAACTGATAAATATTAGGTATCACATTCTATGTTAAAAACATATCAATATAATAATGCTGATAAAATAGTTGGTGGCACATAGGTGAAAAAGTGTGGTGAGACATCTGTTTGTGACAGGTAGGGAAAGGTATATTCAATCCTTCCAAATCATGTTCCCATGTAATTTCACTACACTGAAGAGAATTATTTGATATAACATACAATAATGACTGATAAGGGTTATGAGGAGTTGAAAGGCCTTTATAATCACTAATGTTCCACCAAAATCTCATACATACAATAGAGGGTTACTTTAACATTAAATAATGGATTAAGAAGTAGATATATGAGGTAATATTGGAACAACCAACACCTAATTCCCCAATCGAATTGTGTGAGCACTATTAATAGGACACATAAGTTGCATATTATAACATGGGACATATCTCTCCTTATAGTGGATGCATATTTCTTAGTCTTATAAAAAAAGTATTATTCGTTCATGAAAAAGATTATTTCCACATACAGTACATGTCTAGTAGAACATGGCCTTTTTGAGCTCACATGTAAAAAGGACCCTATTAGGAAGCCATAAATTTCCACCTAAATTATTTTCCTTGTCATCAGATCATATGGAATATGATATAAGGAGGTAGTGTATTTAATAATTGGCTGGAAATGTAGATTAATAATGTATTGATAGTGTTAAAGGATCCTAATGTTCATAAAACATGCATAAGATCCATCAAAGATCTATAAAAAAAGTCACCATCCTAAAAAGTTATGGCATGATAAGATCATATTAACATGATACTAAACTGCATGATATTTTCTAGTCACATGTTGTTAAATTTCAAGACACATCTGAGTATCAAGATGTTAGACTATTGGATATGTCCTAGTTATATGATGTTATATTCCATGATAACCTCTTAGTCAGATGGAGTTAAAACATATGAAATCATCATAGTCACCTGATGTTAAAATGAATGAAAACATCCTAGACACATAATGTTAAAATTAATGAATACAACCTTTTCACATGAAACTAAACTGAACAACAACATCCTTAAAATAAGATTTAAAACATCAAAGAACACATCCCTACCACATGATGATAAATTGTATGACATCTTAATTTATATTAGATATCATTAAATTTTGGTGAAAAATATAGTGGCTAGGATGTACGACCAATACAAGAAAATGTTAAACTCAAGAAATATAAGGACACCACTAATACCCTATAGTCTCTTACTAAAAGTGTTAACTGATAGGTCACCTCTAAGGAAAACTCATATCTGGGCATCATGGACAACTCTTGAGATGTGTAAATCTTTGGACCAAAAGGAGAAGGCTCATACCATCACCTCTACCGATAATTCCTATAGGAATATTCCAGTTGTAACCAGTGAGTGGGATCTTATACATGATCATTCAAACAATGTTTTTTATCATATATAGATAAGAATCCTGTGGTATAAATAGATCCACACCACCATTCATAAATCCCATTCTCATATTCGAATGGAATAATAAGTAAATGAGTGGGAAATAATCCCCAATTCAATAAAATACATCAACCAACATATCCATGAAATAAAGACCATGAAGTCATACATCCTTGAACAAAATATTTTGAAGTTTCAATACATTCTGATAGCAACAGAGGAGATCCACTAGTATATTCCAATGATGATAGAAGGACAGACACAAATTCTTATCCCAACAACCAGAGCATCACACAAACATAATCAATTTGAATATGCAGATACTATTTATAATGAACACATTCTTTCTCCAGTTTAGGAGGATTATTGACTTATACTTTTAAAGGGTTAGTGATAGTAAAGGTCTCATTACACCATTCCAAATGGATTGTATCAAAATTATTTTCAGAGTCACCTAAGGACATATACTCATTCTTATCGATGGAAGCTAAAAAAATAATTATAAGGAATGGGATCAGGATCATACCACACTCCAACAAATTTCCATCATAATTATAACACACCATGATTTTTAAAATAAACTCATGAAACACTGAGTCTCTAAAAAAAACCACTTTTTCATGATGTATCCTGTAGACAAAAATTTACCACACCTATGATTTGAATTTGGAAAATCTGAAATACATGATTGCGATCGGTAAGTTATTTAGAGTCTGATATGAAAAATACTTTTTTTGGTGAATAGTAATATACTCCTATGAATATTAATGTTACTCATATGAATAGTGAAATACCATTATGAATTTTAACATTACCTATTATAGTATATATATATATATATATTATTTTAGTGAATTTATGATGTACCTATGTTTTGGAATAAGTAAATAAATGTTTTCAGAACAATATTTTTCAAGTAAAATATGGTTTTAATTAAAAATTAAATTAATTATATTTAGAAAATTATTTTCAGAATATGAAATTCATTTTTGGTTCTACACATTGAAATATGTTTATGGTTATTTTTTGGGATTTTCTGAAATAATTGAATTTTTTATGAATAGTAAAATACGGTAATTTACCATATATATACATTATCAGTTAAATTAACTATTCCGAGAATAATGTATGATGTGAGCATACTTGGTTCGAGATCACATGATCATATTACTATTTTTGTTCATGTAATCATCACAATTTCTTGTCTTATGGAATAAAATAAACTAATGATTAATATATTAAACCACCCTCGACTATAAATACTGCCTATTCCATACTCTTTTATTCACTCCTCTCAATTCTTGTTCCTTTTACATATTCTTCCCTAATATACTTCTGAGATCCTCCCCCATAACCATCAGCCCTTGGTATCATAAAAAGGCCAAAACCTCTCTCTTAAAGAGGCTCCCAAGGAAGATTACACCAAGAGGTAAACACCTCTTTTAATTTCTTTTATTTCATGTTCTCTTTTATGTTGTTTGTATTTAAAAATTCCATAACCTATTATTATTTCTATTTTATTCATTCCCTATAATATATTATGAGTTTTTAAAAAATGGTTAACCTCTATCCCCTCTCTTTTTAATGTTTTCTAAAACTATTTTCATAGTCTTTATGCTGCAAAAGTTTTGTCCAATTGTTTTTCTAAGCACTCTTTTTATGTTATTTTCTTTTATTTTAAATTTTCTTATATTGGGATATGTCATTAAATATCCCAATTAATTTAAATATTATTTAAGAATGATTATATACTCCTTTTCCCTCATCAAAATATTTTTTTAATTTTTATGTGACGCCGTTAGACTGCGGAATTTTTCAAAGTGATTTCTAAACTTTTCTTTTATTTCAAGTTCCTTTATTTCTTTTTCTGTCCACGCCCCCTTTAATAAATATTTTATGATAAATCCATTACCTTAAATTTATTGGAGTTTTTTCATATGGTAATTATTAATCATCACCTCTCCTTTCCCCTTCTTTTATACTAGAAATAAAAACACCATCTGAGATGTGTTAAATCATCACTTTCAAGGATGATGGGTTTTCAATTTCTATTTCCATCTTAAAATATGGTAATAAAACCTTTTTAATGGTTTAAAAAGACTATAATATATGTATTATAACTTATTTAATGTTTTTTAATCTTTTTTTCACACATGAAATTATATTATAAATTAAAATAAGTTCGTTGTGATCAACAACCGCCAATTAACCCAAACAATTATCATTAAAGTTTTATATAATGATTCACCTGCACTCCAAATAATTTAATGAATTTTATAAATATTTATTATTATTAATGTTCAATATTAAAATATAACTTCAATTATGGACAATAATTCTCATAATACATGTTTTTCCATAAATAAATATAAGACATCCAATCATGAAAACCAAGGAAGAAAATGCTCATAACAAATAAAACTGATCCTCTTAATCCCATCGAGAAGGCCATGAATTAACATAATAAGTATATAATAAATCAATTAAATAATGAATATGTTATGAAAATATTAATTAATTAATTTAATTTGGTTATACAAGACACTAATAGCATGTAAAAAACACCATCAATCATAAAGTAAGGGTTTCCTCATCTCACCTCAATTTTTATGAGACATTCCTTATTCACTAATATTAATTGTGTATGGTGTATGTATAAATCAAATTGATGTATAATATAAAGAATATAATTATTTTAATGATATTTAATGTATTATTTTATGATTATTATTTTTGGGTCATACAATTTAGTTGATTAGAATATTTAATGTATTTTCTACCCAAACATCAATTTTCATTTGAGTTTCTATTATTATATATTTAACTCAATGAAATTATTATTTATTCTTATATAATACTCATAAATTCAGTTTTAATGTTCTTTATATGTTTACCAATAATAATTCTTATTTATTTTATAGGGAGTTAAATTTTTTAATTAATTCTTTCAAAAATTACTTCTGAAATACAAGACTGATTCATGGAACATCTCGAATTCATTCATATTTGAAGTTAAATATATAATAAATTTTAATCCATATTTATCAATATAAAATTAAAAAAATCTTCATGAAAATATATTTTGGTTCATTTATGGTTTTATGAAAGAAAACATGACTGTGTGCTTTAAAATATCATTAATTAATTCCTTAAACCGCACAAAAATGTTTTTGATCTAAAGATTCTTTAAAAACACTTTTCACTTGATTTCACTTCAGTAAGAAATCATTTAAGCCTAAAATGTATTCTCAATATAAAGAACTTTTTTTGGGATATATTGGTTTAAAACCATATTTATAAAAAATACAAATGATTTTCCAAAAAACACTTATTTCCAAAGTAAAATGGATTTTCTCCCCTCACATTAACTTTTATGAGATATATGCCATGTTCACCACTAATTCCTTGCTTGTTGATTTTTTAATTGTCCTTGATATATCATAATAAGAGTCTTATAATTATAAATATTTTTTATGGGATTATTATTTGAATGTTTCAAGGTGGTATGGGACACTTTGGAATGTTTAAGGATTATTTATTCAAAAACATTTCAATGGTACCATTTAAAAGTATCATTATTTATTTCAAAATACTTTGATAAATCTTGTATTTGATATAGGTTTATCTTCAATGATGTCTTCTATCTTTTTTTATTGATTTTTTATGATTATTTTGACTATAGATGTGCTATCCAGATAATATTCACTATATTATGTTGAATGGTTAGTTTTTACGTTAAATGATTGAAGAAAGTTATTTACATTTCAAATTTTAGTTTCAATATGATTTTATGTGTTGATTATGTTCACCCCTTTTTTATGAGGAATTAATTGGACATAATATGTGATTGGTGGGGCCTTCTATAGCCCCTTGATGCCTCGACTTGTCTCATGTAACAAATAGATATGGATTTGGCTGAGGCCCTGCACATTTTGGGATATGGTTTTGGACGAGGCCATAATAATTTTCTAACATCTCCACCGAGGCCTTGGATGAATGTTTTAGAATTTATGAAATATGAATTTACCTCAAGATGAAGCTAGAAATTCATAATTCATGGGTTCAATGGACTAGTAAAATACCCATGACTATGTTTTATTATGGAAATGTTTATATATCTCATATTCCCAACATATTATGAATAATTTTATTTTTACAGGAATGTTTTGTCATTTATTCACCATGGATTATGTTTATGTTTATGATATTTCCTTGGTATTTCTTACCCTTACTGAGCATTTGATCTCATGCATTTCTTATCTTTTACTTTCTAGGACATGAAGAATTTTATTATGATATACCTACATGGATAAAATTATATTTGTAGATATTCCAAACAAAACTAATAGGTTTTATTTTATTTCAAGTTGTAAAGTTGTTACTATGTAAGTATCTAGTTTTCCAAAACTACTAAAAAAAATTCATTTAGGATTTGATTCATTGTAATCTTTCCAATGTAAGGTAATAAGCCACCAAATCCTGGAAAATGGGGTCATGTCATTATAGTTGGTATCAGAGAAATTTTTGTAGGAAAGATTGAAACTAGATTTAGAAAACAATGATTAGGGAACGAACACCAAATATAGTCTATAAGGATAAACAAACAAGAAGATCATGTAATCATAGTAAGGAATAGATTATATGGATCATTCTAGAAAATAAATCCCTATTTAGATACTACAATTGGATGTGGTTCTGCCACATATGTACCTATGATTGAAAAATCTGACAAGGAGTTTTGGCCTTGACCTAGGGTATCATGGTATGTAACACCCCGAACCCAGTTACCCGGAGTCGGTTCATTACTGCGTAACATTGGCATGATCACAAAAGATCATGTCTCGAAAGACCGATTAGTTTTGTAGCCTTGGAAACACTAGATAAATTCATAAATGTTACATTACATCATAAAGTGAAAATCTATAATAAAAAAGTCTCCATAGTTCACACTCATATCCTCTTCTGACTATCCCTGCATGTCATTCATAAAATACTTCTCCACATCCTGGAAAATATTAAAACATTGAAAGGGGTGAGCTCAGATGCTCAGTAAGGATAACAATATTGTGGAAGCTTTCATAAATAAAAATTAACATTTAAGGCAATGTATAACTAAAACAAAAGCCTTTTTAAACTTGAAATTCAGCATAATATGGAAAAATAAAATTAAATAATTCCATTTACTTACTCACATGGATATTCTACTAGTCGAATAATCACATGCAATATCAATAACCACTTTCATAATGATGGAATGCATAATTCCAGACTATCATAACCACGTAGCCAAGGCCTCGTGCAATGTCTACAATAAGATTTTGTCAAGGCCTCATGCGAAGACACTAGTTTGTCTAATGAGACCTACCGATGCATCGAGGAGATATAGCGGGCTCAACCTGTCATTTATTAAGTCCAATGCATTCCTTATATGAACAAGTTTAAACATATCATAAACCATAACATAATTGTATCACATAAAACATGCATAAAGGAAACATAAGATTTCCACACTTCAATCACAGGATATCAATACAACACATTGATATAATTAAAACTTTATAAAAACCATTTTCAATACCAAAATAAAAGAAAAGTAAAAGATGGTAATTATTTTTCTTTTAAAAAAAAGTTATGGCTTATAGAGGAAGCCAAAACTCAAATAAAAGTCACGGCGGCGGAGAAGTCATTGTCGCTGCATACGTATAAAACATTCCTTTTGTCTTTTAGTAAAAACACTTCGTATAAAAATATTCCTTATGAATAAAAGTAAAAGTCAATGGGGTTTATACGCCGTATAAAAAAAAGTTGTGTATAAAACCAAATATGCCTCAATGAAAGGAGACTGAGACGATGTCCCTTACAAAGATCATTTTTTAAATAAAATAGATCTATAATGTGTATTCACTATATGTACGCATAAATAAAGTACAAATACAAGATATCACATGATAATATCATTATATCATTTGAAAGTAGGAGATTAACCCAAAGAATGGAAATTGGGTAAAGAAGTTCCCTTACCTCGTGTCCGACATGACTTGATCATTCTTTAATCTCCTGAATAAAAAACTAGAGTTAATTTTTATTTTCCTAAGAACCTTTTTCATGTTCATTATTCTTTTTATATCACTTATTACCATGTTACAAAAATTATGTAGTCATTTAAGTTAATAACAGTCGTTTTGTCGATCTTTGGTACTTGAGTCAACAATAAATTTCTTATAATTACAAGTTGTTTATGTGGTAGAATATCCATTATCTCCAGAATTATATAATGATTTAGATATCATATATATCATATATATCCAGTATATATATTCATTTATAATATTACATAACATTTAGAGGTATGAAATGAAATGCACCGTTCATGGAGACGGTAAGCCGTACGTACGCATGAATGCTACTTTCATTCCTATTTTGTATTTAATGGAATGAAGATATAATTATATAAAGTTATAATATAATTCCAGTATAATATAATGTATAATACCATTTACTCCATCCTTTATACATCCCACATATGGCATTAACGATTCAAATCACATTGAGGGGGTGGTAGTCCGCACTTCCTAAAATGAAATTATCGCATTTACCCATAATGGAAATCGTAAAGGTAATGCCATAAATGAAAAATACAGAATCATAAGAAAAACAAAAACATAATATATATCATATATAAAAATAGTTTCATCATAATGGCCACCATTAGAGATGTTAAAATAAGATTGAACAATCATCGTTTCCTGAGGCATAAATTTTCCAACCACAGAAACAATATGTTCTTTAACCATTAGACGAAGGTGTATGTAAGTTTAAATCAAATAATTCTCATAAAAACATCCTATTATAGTGAATAGACTGGTTTTGTTAAAAAATAAAGGAATAAAAATATTTTAAGGGGTTGGAGAAGCAAAATAAAACAAAATAACATAAAAGAAGACATTACCTTAAAATCGGGTAACCCTTTTCTGATTTGAGCCAAAGGCTTCCTTGGGAAGAATTATTCCCAAAGTGAGACTTCTAGGAGTAATAGAGGGAAGTTGAAAGAGTATTTGGGCAGAGTTTGGCCAAGCCAAAAGGCTTTTAAGGTGTGAGTAAGGTGGTAGTGGTGGGGGCCTTTTATAAGAGGAGAGGAGGGGCACTCTTGGAAAGTCATGAAATGTTACTTTATTATAAAATGAGTTTCGGATTTTAAAGGTCACACACTTATATATTTCGAGGATAAGGTGATAAGGGCTCGAAATATACTCATCCAGTAGGCTTTGAACAAGTGTAATTCTTATATTTTACATTATCCTTCAATTTTATTAAAATTGTTAATTAATGAGGTAATCTCTACATCATCATGGTGTCATAAATAATTTAATTTATTTAATGTATAAAAATTATAAAACAAATATCATGATGTAGGAAAACTTTTTATATTTATAATGAATACGTATAGTAAAAAATATGACTTGTATAACGCCATTTAATTTTTTTTTTAGTAAAACAACTTATGTTTGTGACATTTTTATTTTAACTATAAATAAAATTTATTTAGGTCATTTTCCTACCAAAGTGGCTCCATGGGGTCCCCAAGTTGACCCATGGATTGTCTTGGTCGGCCATGACACATCCAATAGGGGTAGGATAAGTGTAAAGGTATTTTTATATTATTATAATATCATTTTTACCTTAAATTTCACTAATTACCTTTAATCATGATTAATTAAACATTAAAGTTACTATTCACCAAAAAATTATTTTCATCCCGTTGAACCACATTTTACTTCCTAATGAAAACCATGTATGTCAGATTTTTGAAGATCAAATCACAGAGGTGGTAATGTTTCATTTAAATGAAAAATCAGTTTTTTAACCACCACTTAGTGGTTTCACTATTCATCAAAAATTGATGTTTTTCAGAACAATGCCAAAATTTCACCCTAAGCTATAATTGATATTCCGAATTCAAAAATGATGTCTATTTTAAAAAATTCCAAACATATAAGTTTCATTAATTAATTTTATAATTAATTACAGTTATGGCAACAAATACCGTGTTTTTAAGAAACAATATATATCAAAAGATTGACAATTGTTTTTGTCCAATTTCAAAGTGAAATTAATTTTAATCACCACCATTGGATAAAATGGTAAAAATATATTATAATTACACTTTAAAACCACTAAATAGTATACTTTATCACTATAAATTATTTTTAATACAAAGTTGTTTTTAAGTATTCTTCACTATTCATAAAAAAATGAAAGTTCTCAGAAAATTACATAAATTTCAACTTAGGATAATTTTGATATTCCGAATACAAAAACAAAGTCCATTTGGAAAGATAAAATTTATAAAATTTTAAAAATTAGGTATTAGTATTCATAATGGATACTTTGATTGGTTGTGGTGTGTGTTAGAACTCGAAGTTGCGTACAACAGACGCTACTGTATTATTCAAAGAGAAGTGTACCGTGGAAGCTTGGGGTGTTACATTCTCCCCTTCTTCAAATAATTTTGTCCTAAAAATTTCATATAATATCACTATATAAAAAGACTTTGGTGATTCTTCATCATAAGTTCCTCGGGTTCCCACGTTGCCTCCTCCATCTTATGGTTTCTCCATAGAACTTTTACCAGAAGAGTCGTCCGGTTTCTCAGCACTTGTTCTCTTGTATCAAGAATCCTGACAGGCTCTTCGCAATAAGAAAGATCATGTTCCAGTTCTAATTCCTCATAGGTGAGTACATGTGTTGGGTCAGGCATGTATTTTCTCAACAGTGATATGTGGAATACATCATGCACTTTGGAGAGACTTGGCAGCATTGCCAAACGGTAAGCTACATCCCCAATTCGTTCTAGAATTTCGAAGGGCCTGATGTACCTGGGACTCAATTTACCCTTCTTACCGAAACGTATAACTCCCTTCCATGGAGATACCTTCAAGAAAACATGATCTCCAACCTGAAATTCCTAATCCTTCCTTCAATTGTCGGCATATCTCTTCTGCCTACTTTTAGCTGCTTTGATGTGGTTTTGGATTACCCTCACCTTTTCCATCATTTCCTCCACTAGTTCTAGGCCTACAAGTTTTCTTTCACCAACGTCATCCCAACAGGTTGGTGTGCGACATCTCTTTCTATATAACGCTTTATATGGTGCCATTTGAATACTTGAATGAAAGCTATTTTTATAGGAAAATTCTACCAGAGGTAAATATTGATCCCATATTCCTTGAAAGTCAAGTGAGCATGATCTCAATATGTCTTCTAAGGTTTGAATAGTTCTTTCTGATTGTCCATTTTTTTGAGGGTGGTAAGAAGTGCTCAAACGAAGTTCAGTATCCAAGTCTTTCTGAAGACTTTTCCAGAATCTTGATGTAAAACTAGGATCACAGTCCGAGACAATCGACATGGGTACTCTATGAAGTATCACAACTTCATTAATATACAGTCTTACTAGACGTTCAAGTGTTAGATCTTCCATTATAGCAAGAAAATGTGATGAACTCGTGAGACGATCAACAATGACCCATATTGCGTCATTTCTTTTAGGAGTCCTTGGTAGTCCCATGAAAAAATACATCGTAATATTATCCCATTTCCACTCAGGTATGGGAAGAGGTTTCAATACTCCACTATGAAGTTTCCTTCCAGCTTTCACTTGTTGACAAACCATACATCTTGACACAAAATCAGCAATCTCCCTCTTCTTGTTTTCCCACCAAAAAATTCCCTTTAAATATCTATACATTTTGGTGCTCCCAGGGTGTATAGAGAAATTGGAACTATGAGAATCATCCAAAAATTCCCTCTTTAAATAAGGTATATTGGGAACACAATGTCTCCCCCCAAATTTCAAAATTCCATCTTCATACACAAAGTCACTCAATCAGCCATCATTCACAGCTTTAATCTTCTTTTTCACTTCTTCATCATTGGCTTGAGAACACTTTATCCTTTCTAGTAAAGATTTTTTGGCAACCAATTGAAATTTTTTTGATGTTTCACCCTACATGGTGATTCCCATAACCATCATTAATAGATCCATGAGAATAGGATCCCTTTCCACTCTCATCATGTTCAAAACTCCATGATCTTTTCTACTCGAAGCATCTGCCACCTTATTTGCCTTCCCTGGGTGGTAGTGTATCATGCAATCATAATACTTGAGTAGTTCAAGCCATCACCTTTGCCTCATGTTGAGTTATTTTTGTGAGAAAATATATTTCAAACTCTTGTGATCAGTGTATATCTCAAATTTTTCACCATAGAGATAATGTCTCCATATCTTCAAGGCAAAGATTACAGTAGCTAACTCGAGATCATGAGTAGGATAGTTCTGCTCATGAATTTTGAGCTATCGTGATGCATAGGCAATAACCCTATCATTCTGCATAAGGACACAATCAAGTCCTTTTATTGATGCATCACTATAAATAATGAACCCATTATTCCCTGATGGTAGAGTCAATATAGGAGCATTGACTAATCTTCTATTCAGTTCTTCAAAACATTCTTCACACTCTTTTGTCTAGACAAATTTAACCCCTTTACGTGTGAGCTTCGTTAAGGGGTTAGCCAATCGGGCAAAATTCTGGGCAAAACGTCGACAATAACCTGCTAAACTAATAAAGCTGCGTACCTCAGTTATACTCGTCGTTGCTGACCATTCATGGATTGCCTTGGTCATAGAAGGATCAACGGAAATTCCATCCTTAGAGACAATATGGCCATGAAAAGAAATATCCTGAAGCCAAAATTCACACTTGCTAAACTTATTATATAATTCGTGCCTTCTAAGAGTCTTCAAGATAATGCGCAAGTGATTTTCATGATCTTCGTAGCTTTTGGAGTATACCAAGATATCATCAATAAATACCACCACAAAGTCATCAGGATATTCCTTGAAAACTCTATTCATTAGTTCCATGAATACAGAGGGTGATTTAGTCAATCCGAAAGGCATTACTGTAAACTCGTAATGCCTGTATCTTGTTCGAAATGCTATCTTCAGAATGTCATCCTTCGTCACACACAACTGATGGTATCCAGATCAAAGGTCAAAATTTGAAAAGTATTGAGCTTCATGAAATTGGTCAAATAAATCATCAATGTGAGGTAGGGGATACTTTTTCTTTATTGTTATAGCATTGATCTCCCTGTAGTCAACGAACAACCTCATAGATCCATCTTTCTTCTTAACAAAAAGGACAGGGGCTCCCCATGGAGAAACACTGGGGAGAATAAATCCCTTATTACTCAATTACTCTAGTTGTTTCATTAGTTCATCTAATTCCACAGTGGCCATTCTATAAGGGGTCTTCGATATGGGCCATGATTAAGGAATTAAATCAATGGAAAACTCAACATCTCGTTCTGGAGGATTTCTTGGTAAATCATCCAGAAACACATCTACATATTCTTTCACAATAGGTGCATCCTCTATTTGAACATTCCCTTCCTCGCCATTAATCATTTCATTCACTTCCTCCCCAATAATTTAATTTAGTTGAGCTACTGGGGGTGGATCTAAATAAGAATTAGGTGGTGATGATTATGCTCTAAAAATAAGGTGTTTTTTATCATCATCATCAAAAATCGTATCCTCCTTCTTCTTACAATAAATCTTTGCATCATAGTCTGAATTCCAATCCATACTGAGGATTATATCAAACTCAATCATAGGTATGACAATGAGATCAGCGGATAAATAACAGTTATGTGCTCTAATGGGGACTGATTCACAAAACATTGTTGCAATAATACTTCCCTTAGGAGTTTTGACTGACAATTCTCTTGTTAAATCAAATTGGAAATATCTAATTTTCTTAGCAAACTGGGAATATAAGAAACAATGCGATGATCCAAAACCAAATAATGCATTTGATAAACATGAGGAAACCATTAAACTACCTGCCACCACGTCTTTCAGAGCTTAAACCTTAGCAGTAGTGATAGAATAATCTTGTCCTTGATCCCTTGGCTTCTTCTGAGGTAAGTTCTCCTGACGCTTATGACATTCATTTGCATAATTCCCCATCTCTCTACAATTATATCATTCCACATTGACAACAACTTTATTTCCCTTGCAATCATGATCTTGGTGGCCTTTTTCACCACACTTGGAACAGACTCCGATTCCCTTCAAGCAAGTACTGGGGTGTTTCTTTCCACATTTACTGCAGGACTGATATTCAACTCTTCCCTTCTTCCCCTTATTTCCATTTCCAGATTGATCAGAAGATCTCTTCTTTTCTTGCTTTGCTTTAAAGTCATGAGACTTAGAGAATTCCTTTTCCGTCTTGATAGCACACGAGACAATATCTTCTCATAACAAGAAGGTTTTTGAGACTAATGATCAACGGAGAAATGATTTTTACCCATCAAAGAAATGATCAATCTTACTTCTTGGGTTACGTATATAATCTGCAGCATGCCTTTCTAGCTTGTAATGTTAGCCTCATACTTTGCGACATTCTCATCCTCCTTCTGCCTCAGACTCAGAAATTGCCTTTCCATATCTGCTCGATGGTCATGTGGAAAGTATTTTTCTAAGAAAATTTCCTAAAACTCCCTCCATTCCATACTTGATACTTCTTCATCTTCCATTGTGTTTTGAATCAGCGACCACCATTGATCGACATCTCCATTGAGGCGGTAGACTGCCATGACATCCTTCTCCCTTTCGCTACTCCCCAGGGAGTGGAATATTTTCTCTATGGAGTTTATCCATTACTCAGGTACTAATGGATTTGTTCCCCCATTAAATGTTGGCAGTTGTTGCCTCATGAAGCGGTCTAACATTGATCCTCCATTTTGCGGATCAGGGTTCTCTATACGAGTAAGGTTATTATTCATAACCTGAGTGAGTTGTCCCCATATGGTAATATGTTGATCATCAATAGTTGTTTCTCCAGATCCACAATAATTATCTTGAGCATGAGGGAAATCCCTACATGGAGTGCATGCATTGATATGGTTTCCATTCCTTCCACTAGGCTCCATTTCTAAACAATGGCATAAACTAGATTAGTTTATGAATCAAAATACATAATTCCTTACTTGTAAAATACTTAACATAAATTGAAATATTTATGGATATAATCCATAATCATAAAAAGGTTTTCTTTGAGGAAGTATATACTCATAACCCTTTATAGTGGTTTGTAAAGAAAACGAGAATTATCCTAAGCATATCCCCCAAGAGTTTCATAACCAAGAGCGCAACAAGGCCCGTTGTCATGCACCAGTTCCCATTCGAGTCTAGCTCAAAGCAGTGTTTTTGGGTTTTACCACTAGGTACATCTGTGCCAAAGCCGCCTCTACCTGCTCGTATCCAGACAGGGATGTATTTCTTGGAAAACTCACAAAATCTCTATAATACCAAAATTCTAGGAAGTTCTTATATACTAATCCTCATAGTCTATCTTCGGGCTATGTGCTATAATCAGAGTTTATCTAAATATAGCTTCCAAGGTTAGTACTAAACTACCTCTGATACCAACTGTAACGCCCCGACCCCAGTTACCCGGAGTCGGTGCTTTACTGCATAACATTGTCATGATCACAAAAGATCAAGTCTCAAAAGACCTATTAGTTTAGTAGCCTTGGAAACACTAGATACATTCATAAATGTTACATTACATCATAAAGTGAAAATATACAATAACAAAGTCTCCATAGTCCACACTCATATCCTCTTCTGACTATCCCTGCAGGTCATTCATAAAATACTTCTTCACAACCTAGAAAATATTAAAACATTTAAAGGGGTGAGCTCAGATGCTCAGTAAGGATAACAATATTGCGAAAGCTTTCATAAATAAAAATTAACATTTATGGCAATGTATAACTAAAACAAAATCTTTTTTAAACTTGAAATTAAGCATAATATGGCAAAATAAAATTAAATAATTCCATTTACTTACTCACATGGATATTCTTCTAGTCGAATAATCACATGCAATATCAATAACCACTTTCAAAATGATGGAATGCATAATTTCAGACTATCATAACCACATATCCAAGGCCTCGTGCCAAGTCTACAATAAGGTTTTGTCAAGGCCTCATTCCAAGACACTAGTTTGTCTCATGAGACCTACCGATGCATCGATGAGCTATAGCGGGCTCCACCCGTCACTTATTAAGTCCAATGCATTCCTCATATAAACAGGTTTAAACATATCATAAACCATAACATAATTGTGTCACATAAAACATGAATAAAGGAAACATAATATTTCCACACTTCAATCACATGATATCAATACAACACATTGATATAATAAAAACTTTATAAAAACCATTTTCAATACCAAAATAAAAGAAAAGTAAAACATGGTATTTATTTTTCTTTAAAAAAAGGTATGGCTTATAGAGGAAGCCGAAACTCAAATAATAATCACGGTGGCAGAGAAGTCGTTGTCGCCGCATACGTAAAAAAACATTCCTTTTGTCTTTTTGTAAAAACGCTTCGTATAAAAAGATTCCTTTTGAATAAAAGTCAATGTCAAAGGGGTTTATACACCGTATACAGGAAAGTTGTGTATAAAACCAAATATGCCTCAATAAAAGGAGATTGAGACGATGTCCCTTACAAAGATCATTTTTTTAAATAAAATATATCTATTATGTGTATTCACTATAAGTACGCATAAATAATGTACAAATACAATATAGGACATGATAATATCATTATATAATTTTAAAGTAAGAGATTAACCCAAAGAATGGAAATTGGGTTAAGAAGTTCCCTTACCTCGTGTCCGACTTGACTCAATCGTTCTTTAATCTCCTGAATAATAAACTAGAGTTAATTTGTATTTACCTAAGAACCTTTTTCATGTTCATTATTCCTTTTATATCACTTATTACCATGTTACGAAAATTATGTAGTCATTTAAGTTAATAACGGTCGTTTTGTCGATCTTTGGTACTTGAGTCAACAATAAACTTCTTATAATTACAAGTTGCTTATGTGGTAGAATATCCATTATCTCCAGAATTATATCAATGATTTAGTTATTATATACATTATATATATCCAGTATATACATTCATTTATAATATTACATAACATTTAGAGGTATGAAATGAAATGCACCGTTCATGGAGATGGTAAGCCGTACGTACGCATGAATATTACTTTCATTCCTATTTCGTATTTAATGGAATGAAGTTATAATTATATAAAGGTATAATATAATTACTGTATAATATAATGTATACTACCATTTACTCCATCCTTTATACATCCCACATATGGCATTAACGATTCAAATCACTTTGAGGGGGCGGTAGTCCGCACTTCCTAAAATGAAATTATCTCGTTTACCCATAATGGAAATCAAAAAGGTATGAAATAAATGAAAAATAAAGAATCATAAGAAAACAAAAACATAATATATATCATATATAAAAATAATGTCATCATAATGGCCACCATTAGAGGTGTTAAAAGAAGATTGAACAATCATCGTTTCGTGAGGCAGAAATTTTCCAACCACAGAAAAAGTATGTTCCTTAACCATTAGACGAAGGTGTGTGTAATTTTAAATCAAATACTTCTCATAAAAACATACTAGTATATTTATGATACTGTTTTTTTACAAAATAAAGGAATAAAATGAGTTTAAGGGGTTGGAGGAGCAAAATAAAACAAAATAACATAAGAGAAGACATTACCTTAAAATCGGGTAACACTTTTTTGATTTGAGCCAAAGGCTTCCTTGGGAAGAATTATTCAAAAATTGAGGCTTCTAGGAGTAAGAGAGGTAATTTGAGAGAGTATTTGGGTAGAGGTTGGCCGAGGAAAAAGGCTTTGAAGGTGTGAGTAAGGTGGTAGTGGTGGGGGCCTTTTATAAGAGGAGATGAGGGGCACTCTTGGAAAGTCATGAAATGTTACTTTATTATATAATGCGTTTCGGATTTTAAAGGTCCCACACTTATATATTTCAAGGATAAGGTGATAACGGTTAGAAATATACTCATCCAATAGGCTTTGAACAAGTGTAATTCTTAGAGATTACATTATCCTTCCATTTTATTAAAATCGTTAATTAATGAGGTAATCGCTGCATCATCATGGTCTCATAAATAATTTAATTTATTTAATGTCTTAAAAATTATTAAAGAAATATAATGATGTAGGAAATATTTTTAGCTTTCTAATTTATATTTATAGTCAAACATATGACTTGTATAACCCCATATAAAAATTGTTTTAGTAAAACAACTTATGTTTGTGACATTTTTATTTTAACATTAAATAAAAGTTATTTAGGTCATTTTCCTACCAAAGTGGCTCCATGGGGTCCCCAAGATGACCCATGGATTTTCTTGGTCGGCCATGACACATCCAATAGGGGTAGGACAAGTGTAAATGTATTTTCATATTTTTATAATATCATTTTTACCTTAAATTTCACTAATTACCTTTAATCACGAATAGTTAAACTTAAAAGTTACTATTCACCAAAAATTATTTTAATCCCATTGAACCACATTTTACTTCCTAATGAAAACCATGTATGTCTGATTTTTGAAAATCAAATCACAAAAGTGGTAATATTTCATTTAAACGAAAAATCAGTTTTTTAACTACCACTTAGTGGTTTCACTATTCATAAAAAATTGAAGTTTTTCAGAACAATGCCAAAATTTCACCCTAAGCTATAATTGATATTCCGAATTCAAAAATGATGTCTATTTTTCAAAATTCCAAACATATAAGTTGAATTAATTAATTTTATAATTAATTCACATTGTCGCAACAAATAGTGTGTTTTTAAGAAACAATATATATCAAAAGATTGACAATTTTTTACATCCAATTTCAAAGTGAAATTAATATTAATGACCACCATTGGATAAAATGGTAATAATATATTATAATTACACTTTAAAATAACTAAATAGTATTATTTATCATTATAAATTATTTTTATTACAATGTTTTTTTTAAGTATTCTTCACTATTCATAAAAAATGGAAGTTCTCAGAAAATTAAAAAAATTTCAACTTAGGATAATTTTGATATTTCTAATACAAAAAATAAGTCCATTTGGAAAGATAAAATTTATAAAATTTCAAAAAGTAGGTATTACTATTCATAACGGCTACATTGATTGGTTGTGGTGTGTGTTAGAACTCGATGTTGCGTACAACAC
The DNA here is from genome assembly GCA_963277665.1 of Viscum album. Classification (NCBI taxonomy): domain Eukaryota; kingdom Viridiplantae; phylum Streptophyta; class Magnoliopsida; order Santalales; family Viscaceae; genus Viscum; species Viscum album. Next base: position 604,223,232 of record OY728148.1, read on the forward strand.
ACGATACTGTATTATTCAAAGAGAAGTGTACCGTGGAAGCTTTGGGTGTTACATGGTACAAAAAACAAGCCTTACTATTCACCTAGTTTTACACTCTTTGGGTTATGATTAAGATAAATCACATTTTATTTTCCCACCACTATGAAGGATTTATACCTCCAAAGTAACCAAAAAACATGGCTATAGGATTTATGAGGCATAAATTATTTCTATGTGTTATACCATGGTTAGAGTCATAGATAATTCATAATTTTTTAACCTAATATATAATATGTAATTGATTAGAAATTTCTCCAATTAGATGGAATGAGAACATCACCAAAGCACTTGATGCGAAGAGTAAGAAGGGCCATATCTATAAAGGTATTATACAATATTTTCAATGGAAGACTGTCTCCTAAATATCCTTATCACAGGAGGAAATAATATCTTGTGTTAATTGGGTATGTAAATAATTCCTTATGTCCTATGGATTTGATTGGATGAAAAATAATAAGAGGATGGGAGAGAAAAACATGTTTTTAGGGAAGAAGGGAATGATGGATTTTCCCACATTTGATAATCGTGGAAGGAAACATATTCGTATATGCTTGAGAGTAAAAGGAGTTTGCTTCATGTTTGGATAAAAAGGCCACCCTGCTCATAATTTCAAGACTAGGAAATCATTTTAATATATTCAATACTTAAACAATAAGGATTTGAGGAACCACAGAAATGAATATCCCCAACATTATAGAAATATAGCTCTGAAAAAGAAAAGGGAACAAGGTAAAGTTTAAAATGTTACTTTGTTTGATGTATAATAAATAATATATATATGTGTTTGGATTCAAGAACTATGTTAAGATATTATTTTTATAAGAATTGCGAGATATATTAGGATTTTACTCCATTACTATTTTATTAGGTATTTGAGTTTGTATGCTAAATGGTAAAAAGTAAAATTGATTCAATAGAATGTTAAAAATTTTATAAAAAACATCATTAAGCGAAATAAGACCTTCAATATATATTTTATGTAGAGATAGTGTTGAGGAAATGATATATTTGGATAAGTACTAAATACCTTGGAATTAATTATTGACTAGTTGACAAATGGTCATTCCTATCATTGATGGAGTTGACAACATTTTTGGATATAATGAATATATTTAATAGCAGCTGTAAGAAATAATTCGTGTTAGCAATAAGATTTTATGATAATTTGAGTTATTACCATATTTTAAGAGGACCCATAATTATGATATTCACATGTTTGGAATTGGAAAATTTAGGTCTGCTTCATGTTGATTGAAGGAAATTAACGTAGTAGATGCATTGAACAATAAAGATCATGGAGTTAAAAACAAAATGAGGATTTAAAAGAAACCCATGTACATGCATCTGGAAATGATGGATATTATAATGATTCTAAATTATTGGATCATGATCTTTTGGAACATTAATCCATTTGTAAAATCGTTTAAGTTGATCATTGAATGAGGTTTTAGAGCTTAATGTCACTACATGATGTAGCTTTTTCAAAGAGATGAAGTAAAGATAGTTCAAGGCATGAAAAAATGATAATATTGTCATTATGAAATAGAAATAAATATTTATACTCTTATAGAGTTGAATAATTCCTCACTTATAGGAAAATATTATTTAACAAATTTTTTCCCAATTATCATTTTTTTCATAACTGTAGTTTATGGTTTTGTGGTAATGATCAATAATCTGAGAATGTTCTCTATCACTTTCCATCAAAACATGATGGTTTATTTAATCTTCCATTACCATGATATCCAATTAGAATGAATATTTTTGTAGTAACCAATTATTTTCCCTTTCTATATTATTAAGAGGATATTTTGACCATATTTCTGATGTGGGTTTCCATTAAAGGAAATTTTCAATTATCAATTATTAACATTCAAAATTAAATATCAAAATATCTAGGAAAAATTTTTTGCAAGGAGGGGAAAATGAAACACCCCAATATTTTGAAAATAAATGAATGAAACAAAGTCTCTATAAAACACAACTTTGTAATAAACTAACCAGTAAACATAATTCTACTACCCCTATAATTTGAATTTTGAAAATCCGACATACACTATCGCAATCAGTAAGTTATTCAGACTCTGATATGACCAACTTAACTTTTGGTGAATAGGAACATTCCCTAATGAATAGTAATGTTACACATATGAATAGTGACATACCCTTATGAATATTAACCTCACCTATGATAGTATATATATTTGATTTAAGTGAAAGTACGATGCACCTATGTTTTGAAATAAGTAAATAAATATTTTAAAAATTGTATTTTCAGGTAAATAAATATTTTAATTAAAAATTATATTATTTTTATTTAGAATATTAATTTTCAAAAATAGACAATAATTTTGGATTCTACACATTGAAAAATGGATTGGGGTATTTTTTTTGTGATTTTTCGGTAATACATGAATTTTTTATGAATAGTAAAATACGTTAATTTACTATATATGTAAATTAGCAGTTAAATTTCCCATTCCTAGAATCAGGGATGATGTAAGCACACTTGGTTCAATCTCACATTCACATTTTACTAATATTGTTCATGTAATCCTCATTATTTCTTGTCTTATGGAAAAATAATAGACCAATGATTTAAATATTATGAAAACCCTCCTCCACTCCACTATAAATATCACATATTCCACCATATTCTCTTCACTCATCTCAAGACTTGTGCCTTATTGAAATTATGACATAATATCCTCCCATATGTATCTCCCACAACCACCAACCCTTAGTCTCATAAAAAGTCCAAAACCTCTCCCCTAAAGAGGATCTCAAGGAAGATTACTTCAAGAGGTAAACACCTATTTTCATTTCATTTATTTCAAGTACTATTTTATATGGTATGTATTTCAAGATTCCATACCATGTTATTATTTCAATTTTACTCTTTACATATACTATATTATTTGTTTCTTATGAATCATTGACCCCTATACCATCTCTTTTCATTGTTTTCTAAATCTAATGTGCATAGCCATAATGCTACAGAATTTGAATATCAAAATCTCTTTTTTCAAGCACTCATTTTATGTTATTATCTTTTATTTTAAATTGTAAAATCATCGTATATAAAATTACAAATAACCCTTACTATCCATATTATTTAATAATAATAAGATACCCCTTTTTTATCATCAAAATATTATATGAATTTTGAAGTGAAGTAGTTAGGCTGCCGAATTTTCCTAAGGGATTTCTCATCTTTTTTCTATTTCGAGTTCCATTAATTTATTTTTCTTTCCTCAACTCCAGTACTCCAATTGTTATGAATAATCTATTAAATTACATGTACTAGAATTTTATTTTTTTATGATGGAATAATTCACCATCATCTCCCTTTTCCCCTAATTTTATACATGAAATGAAAACACCATCCAAGATGTGTTAAATTATCACAATCGAGGACAATGGGATTTCAATTTCTATTACCGTCTTCAATTATAGTCATTAAACAATTTATATGGTTCAAATAGAGTATAATATATGTATTATAAAATATTTAATGTAATATATTTTTTTCACACATTATATTAATTTATAAATTAAAACCACTTTGTTGTGATCAAGAACTAAAAATAAACCCAATCAATTATCAATAATTTTTTATATAATGATTTATCATCACAACCAATAAAAAAATTAATTTTATAAATATTTAACCTTTTTTATATTCAATAATAACATATTAATTCAATTATGGACAGTCATTCTCATACTACATGTTTGTCCGTACATGAATATAAGTAATCTATTCTTGAAAACTAAGGAAGAAAACACACCCTAACAATAAAATTGAACCTCATAAATCCATCAGAAATTGCATGAATGAACTTAATAATGATATAATAAATCAATTAAAAAATAAATATTTTATGGAAATATTAATTAATGAATATAATTAGGTAATCTAGGACACTAATATCATAGTACGAACACCATCAGACAGAAGGAAAGGGTTTCTTCATCTCATATCCATTTTTGTGAGACATTACAAATTCTTTAATATTTCTTGAGTATGGTGTTTTTATAATACCCATTAATATTTCATATAATTAATCATTTCATTTTCATGATATTAAATGTATCATTTTATTATTATAAATCTAGGATCATGCAATTCAATTGATTACAATGCTGTAAGTATTTTCTACATGAACCTTCATTTTCATTCATGTTTCTCATATTCTCTTTTATCCTCAATGAAATTCTCATTTATTTATATTTTATCCTCTTATATTCCATGTGAATATTACATATATGTTTACTAATAATAATCCATCTTTATTTTATAGGGAGTAACTTGTTTCATAGAATATTTGAGAAAATATTCCTGAAATGCAAGCCCGATTCAAGGAACTTCTTGAAATCATACCTATTTTGAAATTAACCCTATAATCTATTTTAAGATAGATTTATCTTTATAATATAAAAAAATTAAACAAGAAAAGATATTTTCATTCATTTATTTTTTATGAAATCAAATATGCCTTTGCGCTTTAAGATCTCTTTAACGGATTCCTTAAACCGCACTAAAATGTTTTAGTTATAAAGTTTCATTAAAAACACTTTTTACATGATTTCACTTTAGTGGGACATCATTTATGCCTCAAATTATAAATCAATATACATCCATTTTCTTGTTTTGGGATATACATGTTTAAAATCTGATTTATGAAAAATACAAATGAATTTATAAAAGAACTCTTCATTACAAAGTGAAATGCATTTTTCTCACCTCACATTATCATTTTTGAGATATATGCCTTGATCACCACTCATTCCTCACATGTAGTGTATGTATGTCCCCTTGGAATATCATTTAAAGAGTATCCTAATTCTAATGTCATTTAAATGGATTTTGATATGAACATATCAAGGTTGTATGGGACACATTGAAATGCTTAAGGATTACATCCTCATGAGTTATTCAATCGTATCATTTAAATTTATCATTATTTAGGTAAAATCCATTTATTGATCTTGAATTTAATAGTGTTTTATCTCCTATAATGTTATCCAATATGTTTTATTTAATGGTAGTTGTTTAGTTTGACCATGGATGTGCTATCTTGAACCACTCACCATATTATTCTAAATAGTTTGTGTTTATGTTCAATGATTGGGGAAAGTTATTTACACTTCATATGTAAGTTTTAATAAGAATTTATATGTTTATTATGTTCACCCTTTTCATATAAGGAATTCATTGGACTCAGTATGTGATAGGTGTGGCCCTCTATAGACCTTCGATGCATCGACATGTCTAATTATAAAAATAGATATGGACTTGGTTGAGGCCATTCCCATTTTGAGATATGATTTTGGAGGAGGCCTTAATTAATTTTAGATGTCTTGGCCGAGGCCATGATGGTATATTTTAGAATGTTCATCATATGTATTTACATCATTATGAAGATTGAAATTTATAGTTCATGTAGTTATTCAACTAGTAGAATACAAATGATAATTGTTTATTATGGAAATGTTTACATAGCTCAGATTTATTCCATATAATATTCATGTTAATTTTTAGAGGCACGTGTTTTCAATTATTCACCATGCCTAATTTTTATGTTTATGATATCTTCCACTTTATTACTTAACCTTACTAAGGTTTTTCTCCCGCCCCTTTATTATGGTTCATTTTCTCAGTACATGAATAAATTTTAATGGTTTACCTGAAAGGATAAACATATAGTTGTGGATGTTCTCAACAAAACTAATATGATGTATTTAATTTCAAGTAGTAATGTTGATCCTGTGTGTGAATATGGTTTTCTAAAACTACTAAACAATGTGTTCCTTCTCGATTTGATTCCTTGTAATCATGCAAATGTAATTTAATAAGGCACCGACTTCGGGAAACATGGGTATGGTTTTTATATTTATATTCTGGAAATAACCTCAAGGTTGGAGCACATCCATAACAATGAAGCTACTAGATGTATTCGGACATATTATTTGACAAGGAAAATATCCCTATTACCACCGATGAAATAAAACAATCGCATTAGTCATAGGTTATACATAATAAGGATTTTACACCCCCTCCCATTTTAGAGTTCCATTGGAATATATTGACAAGGATTTCACATTTGAACTGGTACATACCCTTGCTTCAACCATGGTCAATAGACATACTCTGAAACCCACCTAAATGCATGATTACATTCTAACAAACAATTCATAAGCAGACAAACTGACCCAATTAACTTCCCAACATTTGTATCATACCCCTATAACACAAGACAATTACAAACATATTATAATGACTATAATGAAACAAGATCACATTCCTGCTCAACCCCAAAAGGTAGTTCAACATATTCTATCCATGATGTAGAATAATGAACATATGGATACTTGAATAAATTCCAGTGTCCTAGAGAATATATAATGAATATCAGCAACACCTCAAGGGTTGACTGACTCATTAAACAATATATATGGTGATCACTACCTTGATAGTCCTTCTTATTGAAGTGAAGAGATGGATCACATGGACACTACTCCTAATCTACACTATGGACAAACTCCCAATAGTAATAACTTTATAGGATAAGGGAATAATCACGTTTTATAGAAACCTTAAAAGATAGAGGTTCTTGAAACACCTCATTTTACCATATATAGTTCCCTATAATTTATCAGAAACTCATAACATCAGTCAGTACATGACCCATAGAATAAATATCTATGGTATGAATAGGTGGAGACATATAACCCTGATGATGAAGGGGACAATATGTATATATGGAGTTAGTTATCTAGAAAAAATCTCTAATCCTTGTTCTTGTCCATAGCCACTTCTTATTGTGATATTTCAAATGAGATAGAGGAGTGGATGACTTATTTGAAATATGTGGGAAAATCATCAGTTGATGAAGGCCATACACATCCCTTTTTAAAGATATGAGGGTCACCTCAAAATCATAAATATATTCTTTTTTTTTGTAGGAAAGGGATGTGTTCTCCATTTCTTGGGATCTGAGATCAAAATAGAATAAAAAGTTCCTCTAAAATGTTTTCCTCAAAATAATGAAAACAATTAAATTACTAATTTCAAAATCCCTTTCATAAATTCATATGAAACGATGGGGTAAATATAGTGTATTTCACTTAACGTTGTCACCATGGGAACAAATATCTCTAGATATGATATCTTGTAATCTCATAGCTGTGGATGATATTATTGTACTAGGAAACACATTCTCTAGTGAGACTATACAAATAGGATCCTATGATTTGGGGATGTAAAGACAATTTGAGTAGAGATATAAGTTCTCCAGAAGACTCCTATGATGGTACTCTCAAAAAATGGGTACACTCCCCAATCAAAAATACTAGAGTATCTAATTACACGATTAATCACTATAGCAAGTGACTCCACAAAATGAACTCATTGTACCCAACCCAAGCATTAATGAGATTACCCTAAATCTAAAAAATTAAAATAGCAGCTGGTTTGGAATCATTATTGGAGAAAACCAATCTCATATGGATGGAGGAAATTTTTAGGCCCGCTTTTTCCCTTAGGACATAAAACCCTAAGAGAGTCCGAAATAAATCTGTAGCGACTAAAAAGAACAATATAATCCCTTATAAAGATGGGTATTTTTTATCTCTTGCACCACCCTAGGGATCATTGAATCATAAAAAATATTATTAGAGAGTTCCAAAGATGGATATAAATAAATAAATCTCTATATATACAGGAATAGTGGCCCCATTTGAGTATAAAACCATAACATCATTCACAATGAATTTATTTACTTTAGGACTGGGTACATTAATTCATGATTGATTCACTAAAAATGATATAAATTTATGAAGAGGTGATAAATGTTGTATCCCTACCCCTATGTGGATGTTAGAGCTACCTAAGGGGCTTATTTAGGAACTATGTGTGGCTTGATTATTGTCACTAGAGGATACAAATTGATTCTGGGTTATCAAATATTGGTTTCATCACCAATATAAATGTAAAATGACCCCCAAAATATTTTCTAGAACTATGTATATAATATTCCATTCTAGAAAAATTTATTACATTATTCCTTTTACTATAGGATACATAGTGATGACTAGATATCAAATTTTTGACCCATATACAATATAAATGGAAATACACCCACGTATAGGTTAGAACCATGTAAAGAATTTTCCACTCAAGTGAAATGGGTGGAATTAATCATATTATTGTTGGATATGTAGTGATTCTTGGATGAAAAATATTAAGTTCAGTTCAATTGAGATGGGAATAATATACCCCTCCCTACATTTGGGTCAAACTTATACAGGTTATTTTTCATTCAAGAACTATGTCTGGCGTGATTCCCATTATAACTAGATACACAGAGACACACATATCCCAAATATTTTATCTAGATGTAATATATATAAAAACTCACACATCCCATCATATGGTTTAGACCTATGTAAGGTACTTTCTGAAGAACTAGGTGTGGAATCGTTCCTATTATCAGAAGATATGTATCAGCACCTAGATCCATAATCCATAGTCAAATAGTAATATGATAAAAATTACCTCTCACACATAGTGAATCAAATAGTGTGGGTAATTTTACGTCTATGATGTATATTTGACATGACTAATTCTATCATAGGATACATAGTTACACATGGAATCTCTATTCTAGGAACATACATGAGTTTCCATTACTTTAAATCATGCTCCTCCATGATGGTCAGATCCTTTTAGTGGTTCCAATCCACATTAAATTATGAAGACCTCCAAATAATCAATTTCATGTACTCTCATGTGAAACTATCAAATTTACTATTGTCGTTTGTTTCTCATTCAAATCACGACTCATGTGATATTATAGAACCTGGAATGTCACTTTGAATAGTGTAATAATGGTACGTTTTATCCAAATATAGGTATCCTCGTATTCGTTGAATGATTCTAAACTACATGATAATATCCACAACTCAAGGTATTAAATTTTATGACAATGTCCTAGTCACATGAAGTTAAACTACCTGAAAATATCTTAGTTTTATGACATTTAACAAGGTGACAATGTCAAAGAATTATAGTGTTATAAATCTAAGAAAAAACATAGTGTCATGATGATAAACTTCATGACCTGAGGACTCCATGTCAAAGAGATCACCCCTGAAGAATTTTTATTCAGTAATTTCATCTTTTCTTTCGATTCCATGAAAATGTATTCAATACAAGTTGGTATATCCTTTAGGGATCTCAAAGAATAATTGAATATTATGTTTTCTATGATCCAACTTGACATCTTTGATGTCTGAGTTAATAACAACCTTTTCCATGAGTTGATAAACTTATCCTATGACCCCATAAACCATGGGATACCCTTATCTTGGTTCACCGACAATAAAATTAGTAACATTATCTAGATATTCCAATGTGACCACATTAGGATTCGTTAGTGAGTAATGAAGTTCCATATATCTTGAAGATAATGGTCATTCTAGTTCTATATTATAGTTCCCTTGAAATCAAAGAGATATTATCCTAGACGAAAATAATATTCTATTTCTATATTACTAATGGGGAAACTCTTCCCACATAGCCTCATCATTAGTGTACCCATATATTCATGGGTTATAATATACACTTCCCATAAATGAACAATTGATTTGTGTTTGGATACCCTTGTTGCTACTCAAAATTGCTTCAACCCCTTTTCTAAATCATTATTATGACATTGTATTGGTGTACCCTATCATTTTGGGGTATGTGTATCCTATGAAGACCTATCTTACATTATCATTCAAATCCATTTGGATACCCCATTTTTCTACCATAAAACCTCATCCCCATTTTCAGGTCTATATTTACAGATACCTTAATAACTTATTCTATTGTAATTTCATGGACCTTGAGATAACAGTCCCCTTATTCTCCCATAATGAAAATTAGTAATAGGGTCTAGAATGGCCTTATAGAGACCTGTAAGGTTTCATTAGTGAATAACAGAAATCTATGGACTTGTTCCCAAGGGATATTTTTGTTTCTAAAGATACACGTGAGGATTCAAGGTTAGAAAACAGAATTCATAAGGGCTAGTTCATAGAAGATATTTTTTCCTTTAGGAAAATCCCCCTTAATCCCATGAGCTATTTTTATAATTTCGTGATTATTTTCCAACCAATCATTGATTATAAATCCTTTACAATGGAATTTAATGATATTATTATCTTTATCCTTTTTCCCTTGTACAATAGTTTTTAGGGATATCTCATTATATTATGCATAAATATTATAAATCCTAGTGTATGGAACCAAAACTACATAAAATGTATTTTAGAACTATGTATGGACTGATTCTTGATATGATTTGATATTTAGTAATACATAGGTATCTAATAATGGGTCCAGGAAAAGCGCAATAATAAAAAGACACATTCTTATTCAAGAGTTCAATCTATATGCTGATCCATTATATGAACTATGTTTGAATTAATTCTCATTCCATTAATATACATAGTAGAGCATATATGTCATTTTTTGGATTATATAGAATTAATTTCCTACATGGGAACAAGATCTGTGTAGAATTATTGGGCATACATGTAGCAGGAACAAGAGAATAATAGTTCCTCTCTTCCTTACACATGATCCCAATTGGTGTTGGGGTTTTTATTAATAATTACTAAGTGTTTATTGATTCAAATACTATTAGATTTATTGTTATTATTATATCCTACATTTTAGGTGTATCAATAAATTTTTATCACTCCCAAAAATATACCACAATGAGAACCAAATTTGGTGGGGGAACAACCTCTCATACGAAAATTTTAATATTCCAAAATATCCCTTTGTCATGTATTCTCAAGTGGTTCAATAATCTATCTAGTGTCCTATTATTTATCCCACATATCATGAATCATGTGATCTTAGGGAACTTGAAATGTCACTCTAACTGGCATAATTGAGGTGTGTTCCATCCAAATGTAAGGAATTTTGTCCTAGTCTTATGATGCTAAACATCACTAAAAAATCCATGCCACATTATTTTTAACTACTTATTAAGAGTTATTCAAAATGAACATATCATCCCCTCTGTTGATTTTTTTTCAATAATCACAATTTTATCCCTTCACCTCAAAATATGGTCAATGCACACTAGCATAGCCTTTAGGGTTCTGGAACCCTTCTTGAATCTTACGTTATCCATGAGAAAAATTCATATCTTAAATATCTCAGTTGATACAATCTAGTTACACGAGATGATATTCTAATCATGAAACCCCATGGACCTTGTGATCACATTCTCATGGTTCTCCCCTATGTAAAACTAGTAATATGGTCTAGTTAATCCAAACAGACACTACTCCTATTTAGTGGTGAATAACAGATCTCCTCGAAAATTATGCTCAGTGGGTATTTTAGTCCGAGATGAGAGGGCCCCATTAAATTGAGAGTCCATTATCCCGAGTGTATGGGATACATGCTCTCTTCTATTACTAAAGTTTAACTCATACCCTCTGGTCTCCACAACCAGCTAACTCATTTATTATTTTGTTATGATTTACACTTCTTGTAACCCAACAAGTCAAAGGTTTCAGATAGAATCAATGTTGTAAATCTATGAATCATACCCATTATTAATGTTAGATTATAATATCATATTATTATACCGATTCACCATGGAATTTTCATCTTCAGTAATGATCCAATAGCCATGATTTAGTCATTCCTCCTGGAAATACACCCTAATCATATAACTTTAAAATGTGTGACAATATCATTGTCACATGACAATAAAAATCAAGACAAAATCCTAATATAATAAAATAAATCTAAATGAAAACATCTAAGCGACATGAAATTAAAAATTATCAAATAATCCTAGTAACACTATGTTAAACTAAAAAACATATTTTCCTTCATACAAGGCCACAAATTTTGTAGAGAAGTTCGTCTACTTCATGAATCTATCAAAGAGATGAAAATTTCACCTCTATATCATAATGAAATTCAAATGTTTCCATTCTATATGTATGAACATGATATACATAGATAAACCCTTAGTCAAACATGATTTCAAGACTAAATAAAGGAAGATAAAAAAGTCTCCCCTCATTGAATATGTCATAGATCTATGTAGGGAGTCTAATTTTTAAAAAATATTATTTTTCTTGATAACTGACCAATAATGATTCACAATGAAACCCATATATATTATCCGAGAAAAAAATATTCTTTTAAAACTATGACAACCATCTATGTTTCTTGATCAAAATTGAAAAAATTTATCTTTTGTTGGTCATGAGACAAGAGAAATGACTCCACTAGTGAAATACTTTCACTATATAAGATCCTTTTTTATTAATCAATACAATAAAAAAAGCATCAACCCAAACCGTATTATATGACCTCACCTTATGAGGAAACATACCCCTCTCCAATTCATATGAGTCAGTACTACCTAAAGGGATCTCTTTAAAAGAGCTAACTTTTTAATTATTCATACCTTTACAATATTCCATGGAAAACATGGGAATACTAACCTGATAAATTATATATTCCTATAATATATATTACCCCTTGTATGAAAATGAATAGATTAATGGATGTTGAGTAAAAAAATCACTTTTCCTATGCATGAATTAGAACTATGAATAGGTTTCTTGTGTATGAGATAAATCTATGCAGGTTGAGCTCCAACAAACAATTACCCACAAATAATCCTATGCAAGGATAGATGATTCATCCAATATATAAATTCTGCTGAAAAATAAAAAGTGTCCTCAAGGATATAATGAAAAATTTCACATCGATTTCTATGCCCTTACCACATGACATTAAACTAAAAGGAAGACCTCCTAGTCACATGAAATTAAACATCATTGAAGAATCATCCCCCCTAAATGATGTTAAAATATAATTACCATCACCCAAAATCATGTGTTATTAAGGGACCATAAGAGCTTCAACCTTCTAAAATAAAGTTTGAGGTGATTTCATTATCCTTATGAGAACCTTAATCCACAAATTTCACTTCCTATCTTGAGTATCTAGGGGTACCACAAACAATCCATAGCCCTTGGAAAAGAGAAATGTTACATCTATTTGACCATGTATGATATGGTTCATAATAAAATCCTTAGACCATCCAACTAGATTCCTATTGGACCTATAAGAATTTCCATCTGATATTTTTGGTCCATGAAATTATCACAGTTCAGTTTTCACTATATAGTGATTCTTAATAATCATCAGCATGATTATCCCAAATTATTATTCAAGAAAAAAGATCCTTGAGCCATGATTCATTATATTTTCATATCTTACTCAAAAGGATGTTGGAGAATATTCATACTTGGGAATACTATATAGGTTGTTTTGTAAAACTCCCATGATACAAGGTCCACATGAATGATTACCAGGTAATGTATGCATTTGGGTAAATGTTGTACGACATTAAAATTTTGTCTATGGCGATCCAAATCACAAGACCATCATCAACAGGTGAATAAGATTATCTAGATAAAAACATAAAAATGATATTTTGTAGAAAATTAAAGTCTCTTCTTACCAAACACTTCACCTCTAGTGTCCAATAAAATGTTAGAGCACAAATAAAATAGGATAAAAGCTCGCATGGTCCATATTGTGGTCCTAGTAAAAATCAGGCTATGCTCGTTAGACCCCTTAGTCCCGGAAAATGTTATAGCTATGATTTATCAGATTCTAATACCATGATAAGATTTTTAGTATACTATGACACTAAATGTAGTTTTCTTAAACCCTTCTTGAGTATTACATTTCCCATAATCCACCATCATATATTTAATATATGAGATGACACACACCAATTCCTTGAAATGATACAATTCTTCTAGAACCCAATATCGTTGATTTATTTATATTGGATATTACTTATAGTGTATTGGTAATATGTACTAACTACTCTAGTAGGACCCCAATAAGATTTGATGGTGATTAATGCAACTCCTCGGAGCTTTATCATTGTTGGTGTTTTGGTATCGAGTGAAATTTTCCCCTTAAATCCAAAAGATATTGTCAAGGATATGAGTGATATTGGTTTTTGAATTTATTAATAGTTGACATGTATCCACTATCTCTCATATTAAATATAATAATATATTCTTAGGCCCTTATTTATAATCCCTATAACAAGACCATTAATTTCTATTTTACGTCGATGATGTTACATCACTGCGTAACATACACATTATAAAAAATGGAATGTAGTAATCCATTCTATAAGATTTTGATGGACCCATCATGTGAACTGAAATAAGATGATTTATGGAATGATGTTCACATCCACAAAAAAGAACTACCCCATGGTTCCAACATATAGGCTATGATATTAGTCCAAAAACTACATCAACAGGTAGCTTTGCAATAAATTAAACCACCAATTAAAAGAGACAGATTTCTCATAGAGGCAAGAACCCAAAAAAAGAAACACTAGGGAAAATTATCATCTCTTATCACTACACACAATCCTTGTGGGATCTAGAAAAATGATCACTAATAAAATGGAAATGTTATAAAATTTTTTATACTGACAATCAGTGAAGGGTTGTTTTGGGAAAATACAAGTGCATTCCCATAAAGCCTATAAGAGACATTGATTTTGGGAAAAAATTTCAAATAATTTAAATATTTTCATTAACTATAATTACATGAAACATCAGTTTTATCATGAATTACATGAAACTATGGGATTATATTTTGTACACACAATACCATTTTTAGAAGAAACATAACATATTCTGAAAATATTATTATTTAATTGGATAGTTATCACATAGAAATTTGAATTGTGAGTATGAATAATATTATCTAAATTATAAAAATTTATATTTTAAAAAGTATATAAAAATAATTATTGGGTGACCAAATAATTTAAAATGAAAAAAATATTTTAAAATAATTTAAATCTTTATCTAAATACTATTTTTAATGAAAACAAACACATTTATAGTTAATAAATAAAAAAACACATCTATTGAATGATATTAAATAAATTTGTATATTACATATTCAATAAAATTTGTAACATTCATCTAATATTTTTTCAAGATAATAAATTATATTGATTAATATTTTATGCTCAAAAATTGTATTTTTATAAAAAATTTAATTTTATATGTTGGGGAACATTTTTAAATTTTTTTTTTGATATTTTTAGTAAATTTATTTTAAAATATAAATTAAAATTTATAAATCTTCATTTAAATAATTATTTAAGGTCTAATTGTTGATAATTTTTGAAAAGATTAATTTTTTGAGGAATAATTAAAATATGGAATTTTAATTGAAAAATTCCTTTTTGTTTAAATTATTAATAAGTTCAAAATATAATTTCAATTTGTTTTAAATTAAAATTTTTTCAATTATATATATATTAATATAATTTATGTTATCATAATAATTTTAATTTTGAGTTATTATATAAAAACAATGTAAACATTTGAACATTCTCTATTTAAAGAACATGCCTCCTGATCATGTCCATAAGATTAATTTTAAATTAACAATTTCCACTTATTTGAATGAAATTTAGGGAAATGGATTAAATATTTTTATTCATAATATTTTATATTATGTGATAACGGTAACATAATTTTTTTCATTGATGAATATTAAATATTTTTAATATTATATACTGTTGTTATTGTAAAAATGGGTAGACTGGGGGTTAAACTAAAAATATAATAGTTAAAGTGGGAAAAATGTCTAAATATATTTTTATTGCAATTTTCAGAACATATCATGTATTAAAATCTATAATAATAAATTTTGGATATTTTTTAATGGAAAAATGTTGGACAACTCTTTATTTTCAAAAATTACAAGTGTGCCACTCAACTCACATATTAAGGTTTTCCCATCTCATGTACTCTTCACAACTTTAAACCATTTTGGTATAGAAAATAATTATATAAATTTTCTAAAAAAATCCAACCTATAATCATATTATACTAATTTTGTGGAAAATGATATCCTAGAAATGATATTGGTGAAAAACTAAAAGCGGTTACCCAAAGATGACGTAATGTTATTCAATAAGCGTTTTATTTTATTTAATCCTCCAACCACATAAATTATTTTTAAAACATGATGAAATAATAACCACAATATATTAAATATACTAAGTTGATTTTATATATTTTTAACATCTTACAACCATCCCAAATTCCATCAAATGTGTTTTGAAGTCTTCATTCATGTGTACGGTGGACAACCTCCTCACGAACCGATGTTATTCATTTCTGCATTACTACCTTTCACGACTGGGTGTGAAGATGGATATAAATTATATAAATTATATTTATAAAATAATTAAAAATAATTAGTAATTATATCATATATATATATAAATTTACATTCCATTCTGTAGGGAAAATGATGACATCACTCATGTGTATGATGAACAGTTGCGTCACGAAGTGATGTGATTCATATTTCAGTATTTCTTAAATAGAAGATAATAAGGAAAAATTAAATGAAAATATGGCATAAAAATTAAATTATTAATATATTAATGACATATTTATCATTATTTAAATATAATATATCTTTTTATTTCTTAATTTTTAACTCAATGAAATATGATATCATCTTTCATGTACATGCGGACCCCCTCCATTACAAAGCAATGTTACTCTCTCTTTTCACCACCATATCCTAGGGATGATATGTATAAGTATATTTAATGGAATAATATTTTATTTATGATATTATTATCATTATATAATTATGAAATATTACATACCTCCTTTCAATAATCACTACTGAAATATTGAAATGTTACTCACGAGTGCGTATGACCAACTACCTCCATAATTATGGAATACATCATTTCTCAAAACCATATTTCATGATTGGTCATAAATTTATAATTTATATATAAATATGATAATTATATCATGAATATAATTATATAGATTATGGAACCATGATAACTATACAATACATGATAATGAAAAATCAAAACCTCTAAGAAAAACAAAGCTGTTATTTCGTGAAATATGATTTTAAGAAGGAATTATAAATAAATATGGAATAGATTATCATAATTAAATAATACATGATATGATATATATAAACATTCTTCTATAATATATTTATAATAAACTTTTATTTATTATATAGGAGGATCAAATGTTTATGCAAGATTTCTAGACTTAAGGTATGGAATTTCCAGTATGTCTATTATTTATGGAAGATAAATATAAATTCACTACCCTTTTTTTCTTTGTGGTGTATATAATTAGAAATTTACATGTTATATATTGAATATCCCTAAATAATTTACTTTTAATGGATCATTTAATGTTATTTTTTTTGGGATTACAATTCAAAATATTTCTACAGTGGTAAGGGATTTCCATCTAACTTTTTACTTCTTTAAGACACATACCATATTAACCACCTATTTATTCTATGGGTTGTGTATACTACACATGAATGAATTTTATGATGATTTATGTATATTTTCATCAAAATAATATTTACTTAAATAACTTTTTTTTGGAT
This sequence comes from Viscum album, assembly GCA_963277665.1. Taxonomy (NCBI): domain Eukaryota; kingdom Viridiplantae; phylum Streptophyta; class Magnoliopsida; order Santalales; family Viscaceae; genus Viscum; species Viscum album. The sequence goes on from OY728148.1 coordinate 604,240,810, forward strand.
CTCTATCTCATTCATTTTATAGTTCAAAAGATACCAAAGTAGTAAGGGATGTCTCTATTTTCTTTATTTGAGGCATATATTAAGTTATACAGCTATAATATTTTTATTTTAAGTATATATAGACCCTCTAAAATATACTATCATGAATTTATTTATACTCATTATTTATTAAGTTTAATTTATTTTTATTCATTCATGGATAAAACTATTCAATGTTACTAAAGAAGAAATGATTTTATGTTAAAATCATATCATTTATCAAGATTGATTGTGATTATGTTTCACATGATAAAATATTATGATCCATATGGTAAATAGAAATTAAATTTCTTATCCTATAATAATTTCATTGGAATATGTGATTTACCTTCATTTTCCTCTCATTATGTACTCAATAGATTCAAGAGAATATTTCTACGAAAAATCATCTTTATTTCCCTCTTAAGTTGAAAACCCTTTTTCATCAAAAAATATATTTTCTGAAAATTTCTTAAAAATATTATTATCATTTTTAATATTATCTATTATTGAAATATTTACGGACTTTTTAAATTTTCTTAATGTTATCTCCATGTCAATTTCAAATTAATTCCCATTTGGATTTCACTAAAAACGTGAAGGGAATATTTGCATTAAAATGTTTGACATTTATAAAATTTCCCACTAACATGGATGTTATTTTAATTAAAGAATTAATTATAATATTTCAAAATTATTTTCAAAGAAATTTACTTCCAAAATGGTTTATTTTTTTAAATAACTTTCTAAATGTGGAATGAGGTTTTGAAAGATGTTTTTAATTTATTTTTAAATAATTATTTATTAGTTTTCATGGGAAATTTAAAATAAAATGATTTTAAAAAATTGGTATTTCTTAACGTAAATTTTCAAAGATGGAATAAATATTTATTCAATTAATTTTTTATATATATTTTAATGGTTCCTTAAAAAAATTTAACATTACTTACAATAAAAAGGATTATCGTATTATTTTATCAGTCTATAGTTTTAAAATTTGAGTTTCATTGAAAAGTTATATTCATCAAAAAACATTCTAAGTGGGTTATATTTAAAATTAATTATCCGTCTAATATGAAATCCTTTTTTGTAACTTATGATTTTCTTGGGATATGGACTAAGGATTCCATTATTATTCATTATCTGAGTGGTGTATAATAACCAGATGTTTATGAAACCCATTCCTCTTCCATGATTTATACCAGGATAAATTGCTAATGGGACCAACTTATTTTAACAGGTTATTATATGATGAAAAGATGATATTATTAAGAAACGTATATCTTGTCAACAATTTATGATATGATGATATGTTTATGAAACCCACTTCATTTCATTGGGTTTGATATAATTAAAATTTAATGATCTTATGGAATATATAAGTTTAATAATTATTATGTGATGGGTTTTACCAATATCTATATACAATTCATGAGTAATGACATATATCACATGAGATAGAAAACCCATGAATGAAAGTTAACTCAATTCATTAAGGGTAATTTTCTGTAATGAATATCTTATGAGTAAACCTTGACTACTAAGAAGGATTGGGGAGTGAACCCATTTCTCAATGATACACATGTTAGAGAGTCTTGAGTACAATAGAAATGATTTTCTTTTATTATGTGTACGATACAGTTTTATGTCTTATGATAATTTTATTCTCACATGGATCATGTTATTTTATTTTCTTATGATTAATGCCTTATTAACTTCCAATCAATACATGATGAATCAATATTATGATCGTTGATAAATAGGGTTTGATTTATAAATGTTATACTCATGTTCTCGTACTCTTAGGTTAAATTTATTCTTACATATCTCTATTGGTTACCCTTAATGAGCATCTGATCTCAACCTTTATTATGTTTCCATTCCCCGGGTTATGAAGAACGGTTTTAAGTAGGTTATGTTTTTGAAGATTTCTAATGAGGAAGATCTTTGTAGGAGATGTTGAATAATATTCACCAAATTAGATGATTGTGTACCTAGTATCCAAATACAATAAGCTATTGCAGCCCTAATCCATGTGATTATATAAGGAATTGCATTTTAATATAAAATGATTTAATATATATCTATGAAAGTACTACGATGTTATATTTGGAATTAGGGGAATGTTTATGTTAACATTTATAAACTAGTATGAGAAAAAATTTAGTGAGATGTTTAAGGATATTTATACAGATATTTATAGGGATGTATATAAGGATAATAATAATAAAGATGTTTAAAAGTCAAGTAAAATTTATAAGATTAATGTCAAATGATAGAACATGTGGTTTCCAAGATGTTATATCACTGTCTATATGCTAAAATAGGACATGCCTCATGTGTAGAGGTACCTAGGGGTAATGAATCTAAAAAGGGCAAATTTATCTAGACATTAACATCATTAGGTGAATGATAGTATGCCTTTCTACACACTTGGTTTGAGACACCTGGGGGATATGATTTTTAAATTCCAGAACACTTTACATCATGAATGATTTAAATATATGATGATTTTGAAAGACCTTGGACAAAACCAAATTTTTAATGAATAAAGGTAATGTTTTATGATCAAGATATCCTATAATTTTTTTTCATTATTATGTGGTTTTACACTATGATTAGTATATCTCAGACTATGATTTTTTTAGTCAATGGTGGGAAATAGAATGTGTCGGGTTATCATTGAATGTGACACACTATTTTTTGATGAACAACTAAATGAGATGGTTAATAGAGTGATGTATGTTGTGGATATTCAAAATAATCTATACCAAAACCCGATTATAATCATGGGTCGTGACCATGTCACTGACTCACCAAATAACAGAAGGAATGATGCTGCTAAGAGTTTAGGTTGTGGTGACTATGAAAGTATGAAAATTCAGTTACCTATATGTCAATAATATGGTAAGAAACACTCAATGGAATGTCTCAGAGGGATGATAATGTGATTTGGGTGTGAAAAGGACACAAATCAAGTAAATATAAATGAAAAATGAATTTTTTAGTTAACAAAATTGATTAGAATAATTGAATCTCTAAGGTATCATGACTTGTTGAATGTTTTAAATGATCAATTTATGGGTGTTGGGAAAATAGATAGACTACAGGGAAATAACATGAACAGAATGAAAAAGTGTAGGTTTCAGGAAAATAAGAAGCGTGGTTGGTATGACACCCAACATTTTTTTTAAGATTATCAATTATTATTCCAAGATCAATACAATGATAAATTCCAGTCTCCATGGAATAGAATCAAATATTTAGATAAAGAATGGAGTGGACCGAAACCTTTGCAGATGATCTTGAACATTATGTTTATATTTAATTTAATTAAATTTATAAAGAAAATAATACCAAGATCTTAGGTATTTTTTTATAGATGATTTTGGTTTTCCCGAATGAAACATTTTGATTATCTCACTGCACTTAGGAGGGTCCAAACAAGAATCCCTCTAGAGGTGACCCAAATGTGCTATGATGGCCTCCAATCGACATCAATTGTTTTCCGGGTGTTTGCACGGAGAAGAGAGTTTCTTGTGTCAGTCATTCATGATTACATGTTCTTGCTCCATGAAGAACATCTATCGTTCTTGATAGAGGCTGTTAGATTATTCGAGAGAGAAATCGTATAGCTCAACAATCCTCAAATCTTCGACGGTGTATTTTAGTGTTTGACACAATAGACGTATGTGTCAATTTATTGAAAAGGTGCTTGAGTTACTATATTTAATTGCATAAAAGAATTTGAATACATTCATAACCTTATAGAATACCCATTCTATTGATAATAATCCGGCCTCCTTATTTATGGTGAACCAACTTGTGCAAAATGTAATTATAAAAAAATTCAGTGTCAAAAAATAATAGTAGCGTTATTTTAATTTGTTCCAACTAGTAAAATAATTGATTATTGTTCTGAAAATAATTATCTTAATACCATACCGACCTTTGTCTTCTCGAACTCAACTTACATTTATCGAACACCTTAATTAATAAACAAATACAAATTTCTCACAAATAAATATTTTTTTAAAAACAATTGAATAAATATTTATTAAATTATTAATAAAATAAAAATTTATATTTTAACCTTAATCTGACAAATAAATATTTATTTAATTTATGAAATCATTTTTACTTGAATAAAATTTTTCTGTTGTGTTGAGAATAATATTTATTAATTAAATTCAAACAAAATTTAACCGAAACCACCAAAAACACTTAGTGTCTGACCCTCTCTGATTCTTTATCTCTGGAATTAGGCGGGCATGCCAAAAGTCCAATAGTACAGTCTAGATATGGGTCAAGGTACCCAAGAGAAGGAACATAAAGTCGAAAAAATGGAATACATATATGAATGGTCACTATGTAATATAATCCCGTTATCGCAATATCTCATCAAGTAGGTTTCATTATAGTGTCATCAAATTTTTTCTTGATATGTCATTATTTGGCTACATGAAATAAACTCATCACTACACCATGGCCATGGAATTTCATGTGATGATCATATTTGAATTGAAGGGCCAAGATATCAACTTCCATAAATGGAAGGGACAAGTCCTTCATCGACTTATCCATTAATAACATGCCACTCATGATGCACCAAACATACTGTACTTCCTGCAAACTATATGCATGATGTTTTTCATTAGTAAATTAAAGTACGCAAGTTGCGACACTTATTAATGATAATTTTAATTTATAACGATCATTACAAAAACTCTTAGATAGAAATATCTAATGACAAAAAAAACTAGTTGAATTACGATCGATGGGTCTGTTCTCATAATATCTGGCCTTATAGATTACCAAGTGAGAACTTGATGAGAAGAAGTCTCATATTCTTATGAGTACTCACACTTGAAGGTATGCATGATATGTTTCTCATAATAGTATTTAATCAAACTGTATAACTATATTTAAGAATATATATATATAGCATATCAATGTTTTCATCATAGAGTGTAACTTCCATGACCTTATCAATTCAATAAATAGTCTAGGAAATTATTACTTCGTGGTCATGGAGAACAATGAACAATATATAATTAGATGTTAAATATTTACATAAATTAAAAATCCATGAAATCAACGTACAACCAGTTGATTCTAAGACACCAACCCTTACTAAATCTCACTTGGAATAGATCCAACTACTTACGACTTTCAATCCTCTATACCTCACATGGGGGTCATGTTTCTGTTGATTCAAGGATTTAGAAAAGGGGTCCATGAAATTTTATTTCATGGAAATACATATCCCTTCAACTTCACCTCTACATGATAAATATCTCAATTGAAGATTCATAAAAAGTATATGCTTCATCCACTGATTTGACCATGGCTCTTTTGAGAGAGCCCCCACTATAGTATTAGCACAGTACAATGTGATGAGATCTTTACGTTTAGGTATCACATCTGAATCCTAAAAGAAGATTCACATTCAAACAACTTCTTTTTCTTCCTTGAAAGACGAAATATACTTGGACTCTACTTTATAATTTGGGACCACACACTACTTTGAGAACTTATATCTCATTACAACTCTATTCAAAGTAAAGATGTACCCCATTTGCGACTTCATGTCATCTCGATCAGTCTGGAATCTAGAATCTGCATATCCTTTGATGGCTAGTTTTTCATATCCTCCATAAACCATCAACATATCATTTTCACATCTTAGATACTTTAAGTATTCCTTACTTCCATCTAATGATCATCACATGGGTCAAATTGATATCTTACTACCACACTCAATGCGTAAGCGACATCCAGCCTATTACACAGAATGACTTACATGACTGACCTAATCATTGATTTATTTGGAGTCCTTGTCGTAATCTTTCATTCCTGACAGGCCTGAGGACACTTTATCATGGAAAGATGAATTCCATGTGATGCTGGAAAGAATCACCACTTGTATTTTCCCATATTTAATCTCTTCAGTACATTATCAATGTATTTAAGTTGACATAGGCCCATAAATCCCTTGGATCTATTACAATGGATCTTGATCCCAAGAATATATGATGCCTCACCAATGTCATTCAGGGAGAAGAATTGATTCAACCATGCCTTAAAAGACTGTATGTCTGGTGTCTCGTTTCTGATAAGTAATATGCCATTAACGTATACTATTAGGAAGATAATTGCACTCCCACTAAAACAATTGTAGAAAAAAGGCTCATATTCATTCATGATATAAATTTTTATTTATGGCTTCATAAAAAAGAATGTTTCATGACCTAGATGGTTTCATTAATCTCTAAATGGATTTATGAAACTTGCATACCTTATTGTAATCCCTTTGATTTATAAACCCTTCAGGTTGTGTCATGTAAACATCTTCCTAAAGGTTCCTGTTTAGGAAGGCTATTTTGACATCCATTTTCTAAATCTCAAAGTCATGGTAAATAGTAACGACCAATAGAATGATAATGGATTTCAACATTGTAATAGGTTTAATGGTTTCTTCATAGTCAATACCTTGATTTTGTTTGAACCCTTTTGCAACTAGTCGTGCCTTATTAGTACTGACATTCCCTTCTATGTCCAGTTTCTTCTTGAATACCCATTTTCAACCAACATGCATTACCTCTACTGGAGGATCTACCAAAATCCATACATGGTTTTGGTATATGTATTCCATTACACAATTCTTGGCTTCTTTCCACTTAGAGACATCTATTCCAATCAATGCTTCTTATTAGGTTATAGGATCATTATAATAAACTAATTATTATTCACCATCCTTGGTACCTAGAAAACCATAATATTTCAATTATCTAACCTCCCTTGTACTCCTACATAATTATTGTGCCTCTATAATAGTTCATTCTTCAATGGGTATTTTTAGAATCCTCTCCTATACGAACTCTTTTATACCTTGAGCCTCAACTTCATCAAAGTCTACCTCTCTCCCACTATCTTTTTTTGTATCTTTTATCCTTCTCAAAGAATATGGCATGTCTTTCCACTATAACATTTTAGTATGAGGTGTTTTATAGGTATTAACCCCCTTTTTCATTAAATTATCCTATAATGGTACCCTTTGTTCCTTAGGGTTAATTGTTGTTACATTAAGAGGCCTTAACAGACACATCACTTCCCTACACATGTAAATTCTATAACATGGATTTCTTTCCACTCTAGAACTCGTATGGAATTACATTTATCGATTTAGTTCTTACCGGGTTTAGTATGTGCACTGCTGTAAGTAACACATATCCCTAAAAGTATAATGGAAGACTCACATGACTCATCATTGATCTAAATATGTCCATCATGGTGTGTTTCCTCCTTTCGGTCACACCACTACACTAGGGAATGTAAGGAGGAGTGTGTTGGGAAAGGATCCCAAACACCAGTATGTTATCACTGAAGTCTTGATCAAGATATTCTCTACCTCAATTTGAGCGGAGTTTCTTAATCTTCTTAATAATATGTTTCTCAACATCATTATTGTATTCTTTTAACTTATCAAAAGAATCTTACATATATGTTATTATGTATATATATCCATATCTATTAAAATCATCAGAAAAAGTTATGAAGTGTCAGCACACTCCCCTTATATCAAATTAAAATGGTTCACACACATTGGTAAGACCCAATTCAAGAAGTTCTTTATCCTTTTAACCTTTCCCACTAAATAGGGATTTGGTCATTTTTCCTTATAATCATGCATGACATACACCAATTGGTTTTAGTTCGAAAGAATATAAATACCCATCTTCATGTCAATTTTCCATGTGTTTCTCATTTACATGACCTAGCCAGTGATGTCAAAGTTGGTTGTGGTATGAGTCATGTGAAATATCTTTATTATCGATTTCCATTACATGGTTTTTGTAATCAAACACGTAAAGACTATTGTATAAATTTTCCCTACCAAAAAAATGATATTTTTTTATAAGAAGAAACATTCAATTCTAAACATGAAAAAAAATCTATATATATCCAATATGGGTACCAAAATAATTTTCATAGTAATAGATGGAACATAATAACAACAGTTTAACACCCAAAACATCCTTGTTGGAAACTTAATGTGGTAGTCCCCGATAGAAACATTAGATATTCTAGCTACAATGGCTACTCGCAGATCTACCTCTCCTCAGACAATCTTCCTAAATTCCTTTGGATGCTCTTATATCTACCTCCCCTCGTTCAATCTTCTAGAATCTACTTATTTACTGTATTTGGATACATATGTAAAAAAAATTGCATTTAATACCAAATTTGTAGAAACAAATGGATTGCATTTGATAAAAAATTCACCTAAATATTCAGATTGCTTCTTAGGTTGGGATCACTTCATCTTCAAGTGTCATTTCTTTCCACATGTGAAACAAACATCCTCATGTTCCCTTTCACCCTTTAATATTACTTTTAATGGAAGGTCATCGAGAATCTTTGGGATTAGAGCTATTCGACATTAATTTCCACTTATTAACCAAAAGGACAGAAGGCTTTTAATGCTTCATATCTTTGTCCAAATGGAGAATGAATATAAGAAGATCAGATAGAGATTTCCCAATGTTGTTCTTGTTGAAATTGATAAATAATTTTTAGAATATCCAAGGGAGTGATGCGATAATGTGATTAATGCGCAGTTCATCAATGATTTAAAAACCTAAAACCACCAGGAACTCAATGTACCCAATGATCTTTACTACATTCACCCATTAGGAAATCCTCTCCCTACTTAATCTGAAAGAGTCCCTTGGTTATCTCAAACCATTCCTATCATGCTCTCTCTAGATAAAGACCATAGAGGTGATCAAGCATTCTAGAAGTATCCATTTTTTCATGAGACGTCATGATCTCATTATACATTGATTATAACATAAAAAATTTAATGTATACTACATCGTTAAATGGTTTCTCATTGACCAAGAAATACTCATCACTCGCCTCATTGGAAGGAAGATTAGGTAATGCTGACCCCAACACATAAGACTTCTGTTCAAGGTGTAGGATAACCCAGAGGCATCTAAAACACTTCTTGATGTTACTATCGGTGATGATTTATCTTTATCCAGAATTGATCGAAGGGATAGTGTGTTTGATGATATTTTCATTTTTATCTTATAATTAATGGAGTATGTCATTAGTACTTTCGTGTTTTTTATGAGAAATAAGGAATTAATTTTGTTAAGTCTGCCTCTATTTTATCAAGTCCCAATGGCCCTCACCATTGAAATCGAATTGTCCAATTTTCATGACATTATATTGACAATGATCCATATTCCCTTCTGATTAACCCCAATAAGGGTTGGTCAAGATATTTGAAGGTATTTAGGTAGGCAGGTCTTTGCCAACAGTGGGATTACAGCTCCATGATCTTTTGAGTGGACTCCCCAATCCTAATATGACGACTTAGGATTTCTCCAACTTTTGCCTACAATAAAGCACTATGTATAGCAAGGGATACTCTAGATTTAATATCGTTAAGTCAACCAGAAACATTTGATAAGGGATTCCAATATAAAAGTAAATGCCCCAACAAGGGATGGTCAAATACATAGTTTTATTGAGTTTCCCCTTAATCAAGTAACATAAGGCTTGGTCTGACTTAAGATTTTATTTTGAGGGATTTTTATCTCTTATGCGTGAATTTCGTATTATCATTATCACATTGTTGTTAATATTAAGTGGAACTTATTTATGTGATTATCCATGTCTTGATAATATTTACCCATAATCCTAGTTTCTTTTAGTTCCATCTTAAATTCTTGTTTAACACATTAATTATGTGATTGTGACAACACATCCATAATACAAAATCATGCAACTGAAAAAAATAATATAAGTCAAATGGAATGATCATGATCTTTTCTAATGGTTAGTTTATCTTTCTGTTGACAATCTAACCCTGACCTAGGGAAGAAACCCCTTGAACAATTTGGGCTCGTGTCAACAGATTTGCACTTGTCCACCTCTGTATCTCTTGGGATTTATTTCATCTTGGATCCAACATTAGCCGTCTACACTAGCTTGAGGGGTAGAAAATGGTTTTTCATAAATGAATCCTTGGGCACAAATTCCCTATATTTTAATTAGGATAAGGCTCTTAGGACAACTAAATTTATTTAAATAAATAAATTAAAAGAAACCATCAACATACAAAGGTCCTGGTCTAGATCATGATCATCCATACATCAAATGGTATTTATGCATAAATAAAACAAGAACTAAATTATCTAATCATTCTTGTTTATAATAAATCACACTCGAATCAATTAATTGTTATCATTAATTAATTAATCTTTTTATCTTAATACCTTTTCTGAATTTTTTTGATATTCTCATCTATGATAATTTTAAGCAAATAAATTCAATTAAAATTATCTATGTATATAACATGTACCATGGAGGAGACCCGATGAATTCATATTAATAAGTACCCAATGAGTAGGAATGAACATTACAAAGATGTTAAATTAAAGAAATATTTATAAAACACCTATCATGTGTTGTGACTCAGCTTTACGCCCACACGATGGTAAACATCTCAAGGGTTGGTATAATATAATAATAAATTTTTGTAAATTTTCTTAATTTTGATGAGTACACGGCGTGTATTTCCAAATACATGACGTGATCTATTGTTCACCATCCATCTGAATTACACACACTAGGAAAAAAAGTGTGAGTGTACTTCATAAATCTTTCAAGTGCACGACAGGTCCAATGGGAAACACACCCTGTAGTTCTTTGTTAAATGGTCTCTAGCAGGGCAAGCTGTGTATTGGGTACACAGTATAAACCTAACCCAAAGGGACTATACACCATGTCTAGTGGGAGACACTCCGTGTAATATGTGAACCGCGCCCCACCAATTCCGGGTCAACACACGGAGTCATTAAGACATAGAAAAATTCCAATGACATGACATGGTTTGGTGGACCTGACCTTGTGCATTGAGCCATTACTACATGGAGTGTACATCAAAATACTATTCATGTATTTTGGTGTTGTATGGTAAGGATCAGTTGAAACCCCCAGATGACATCCTCTACTTTATTTTAATCAAAATGAAAAGATAATATATTTTCTATTAGGTGACTGAGAAAAGAATGTCGAGGAAAAAATATCGAGATTCAGATTTGCAGAATGATTAACATGAATTGAAATGATTAAATTATTAAATGTTTAAATCATCAATGAAATATATATATAATTATAAACAATTATGTAACTGCTCTGATACGAGTTGTAGATTATAGGAACAGTTGAAGCATGGTTGGGATGACACCGAACATTAATTTTTACCATGATCAATGATTATTCCAGTATCAATATGATGATGAATTCCAGTCTACACAGAATAGAATGAAAGAATTAGAAAATATAGAAGAGGCCTAAAAGCTTTAGTAATGATCTTTCACATCATGTTTATAATTAATTTAATTTATTTCCTAAAAAAGATGAACTAGATATTTGGTATTTTATTCTTTGATGATGTTGATCATCTGGAATGACCCTTTAGGATTATCTCATTGCACTTGTGAGGATTCAACTAGAATCCCTCTAGCGGTGATCCACACGTGCTCCAATGGCCTCTGATTGACACAACTCATTATATAGGTGATAGTGAGGTGAAGTGAGTGTCTTGTGTCAGTCGTTCTTGATCTCTTGTTATTTAGCCTTGAAGGACATCTCTCTTTCTGGAGAGGGGTAGGAAGAGTATTCGAGAGAGATATTTTCTAGCTCATCAATTCCAAATTCACTGTCCAAACAATTCATCGTATGGTACAATAGAAGTATGTGTCTATTTATTGTCTTGTTTATTTAGGTAAAATATTTAATTACACAAAAGTAATTAAATACACTCATAACCTTAGAGAAAACACAAACAATTAATAATACTACTGCATCATTATTTAGGGTGTAGTAACTTTCTCAAAATACATATATAAATAAAATTCAACATATAAAATAATAGCATCATTATTTTAATTAATAACAACTAGTTATATAAATATTTAATGTTTTGAAAATAATTATTTTGCTACAGGACCATCCTTGGTCCGCTCGAACTCCACTTCCATTTATTGAAAACCTGAATAAATAAATAAATAACTTATTCTCTTAATTAAATATTTTATTTACAAGCTAGTAACTAAATTTTTATTAAATGTTTAATAAAATAAATATATATATTTTACCCACAATATGATAAATAAATATTTATTAATTTATCTGGTAATTTTAATTTGAATAAAATTATTACTCATTCTTGAGTTCAATATTCATTAATTAAATTCAAATATAATTTATCCGAGACCATCGAAAACACTTAGTGTGTGAACCTCTTGGATTATTTATTATTGGATTTAGGTGGATTTGCCTAAAGACAAAGAGTGTTGTCTAGCAACGAGTGAAGGCATCGAATAGAAAGGACATAAAGTCATGAAAACCACATTCCCAAATGAATGCTCACTGTTTAATATAATCCCTTTGTCTCAATATCTCATAAAAAAGGTTTCATGATAGTGTCATCAACATTTATGCTTGATATGTCATTCATTGACTACAAGAAATAAACTCACCGTTACAACCTGGACATGGAATTTAACACGACGGTTCAATTTCAATCAAAGGTCCAAGATATATACTTCCAAAAATGGAAGGGGAAAATCCTAACTCGACTTATCCATTAATAACATGCCACTCATGACACACCTAATGTACCATACAACCTGCGAACTTTTTGCATGATACTTTTCATTAGTAAATCAAAGTACATGAGTTGTGACACACATTAATGAAAATATTAATTCTATAGATTATTACACACGCTCAAAGATAGAAATATCCAATGAAACCAAAACATACATAATTTTTACTAGATGGTCTCTTCTCATAATCTCTTGTCATGGAGATTTCCAAGTGCAAACATAATGAGAGAAAGTCTCATATGATTATGAGTACTTGCACCTAATGGTATGCATTCTATGTGTCCCATCATAGTTTTTCCTCCAACCATAGAACTATATATATGTATATTGTTATACAATTTCATGGTTCTCATAATAGCGTGGAACTCACATGAACTTATCAATGCAAAAAATACTTTAGGAACTTATTACATCATAGTTATGAAGAACAATTAACAATATGTAATGAGATGATTAAAATTAAAATACATTAAATATTCATGTAATGAAAGTGAAACCAGTGGGTTCTAGGACCCCAACTATTACAAAAATATGGTATGAGTAATGGTTTGCCTATTGATGATGAATAGACTATGAATGTAATATAAAAGGAAAGAGGTTTGAAGGACAAGGATGATGAATACTAGTTAATAGTTTAAGAAGTAAGTTGTATGATTGATTTATTAATGTATTGGAATTCATGTATTATGAAATATATATGAATTGATCAGTATAAGTATGACATTAATTATTTAAAAAAATATATTAAATTATATTTATGGAATATCAATGTGATTCAATATAAAGGATATATTTTTATAAAGGGAAGATAACCCATAATATAATTTATATGTTGAGATAATGATGCTAGGATGAAGAGATATTGGATATGACTATATAAATTGGAGAGTACTGATTACTTGGGAAAAAATTAAGTATTAGTTGAAAAATAGGATTATGGTTTCATTTATGGAGTTAAAAAAATTATATTTAAGGAATATATGCAATAATCTGTGTCATGAATAAGGAATGTGGAAGCACGTATTTTTCAATGAGGTTTCATGCTATTCTAGGTTAATATTATGTTTGAAGAGAATAAATTATAATGCTATTTACATGTTCGATATGTGAAATTCAAAAGATACATCATCATATATGAAGGATAATGTTAATTTTATTTTGAGAAATTTAATGAACTTATTTATATTCATTTTATTTTTATGGACTATAAGGTTAAACATTTATGGAACGGTTAAGGTTGATCATTGGATGTGGTTTTGTTGATTTAAATGTTACATCACTATATAATGATTTATCGATATTGGATAATGTGTTAATTTTTTTATAACTAGATAGAGAATAAATTAATTATAATTCTATTATGGATCATATTAAGTGATTTAGACTTGAAAAATATTCATTTGATAGAGTAATAGATTATGTGAAAATTGATTAAAGCACATCCAAAGGATGAGATTTCCCTTTTGAAATAGAATGTAGTCACGTGAGTATATATTATCATAAAAATTTAGAAATACTAGGAAAATTTTAAATAAATAAAACAATATAATATTTCAATATTTTTTATCATATTAATGGCCTTTAAAACAAATCTTTGGTTTTTGGTTTTTTGGTTATTAACATTCTCTTACACATGTTTTCTATCACTATTTGTCTGTATTTGGGTGTTAGTTTTCTCTTATATGTCTATGTATTCACTTATAACCTATGTTATCATATTTGGAAAGCTAGTATCTATTATTCTAGAAGAAGTTCACACAACCCATTATCCATTTCAAGTTTATTCTTATTAACTCTTTTCACAGTATCAGTTTCTATGAAGGAATTTTCAAACGTAAAACCATTGATGATAGAGACACACTTCCAGGGGAAAATTATTTTCAAGGGGGCTAGAATGTAAAACCATGATATTTTGGAAAATATTTTGTTTCAAATAAGTTATATTTTATTATATTTTCCATTACATTCAACAAAGAGTTTGACTTGTGTTATAAGAAACAATTAGTTTAAAGAAACCTAATATGTTATTAATATATTATTATTAAATATGATAATTATCACATCGTCATTATATTGTAAGGTATGTGTAATATTTAATAAATTTAAAAAATATATTATTTAAACATGTATATAAAATTAATTCTTTGGTGGTAATTTAATTTAAAATTAACATAAAAGCTGTTTTAGAATAAGGGAAATCTTTTTCTGCAAACATTATTTTATGAAAACAAATATGTGTTGCTAGAAAAAATAAAAAAAACCTATTTTGGAGAATTATATTGATGAAACATGAATATTAGACAATTAATAATCTATTAAAAATTCATATTATATGTTTTATATTGGAGAGAAAATAATTAATACAATTTTACATTTAAAATTAATAATTTTCTAAAAATTATTTTTTCAGAATTTTTTCGCAATTATTTTATATTTTTTTAAACATTGATAATATTTAATTTAAAAAATAATCTTCATTTTGTAAATATTAATTTCAAAATTATCATATAGTTAATTTATGATATTGTTTTTGAAATTATTATTTTTTGAATAATGATAAATAACAGACTTTAATTGAAAATTTCCTTTTTTAAAAATTATTTATAAAGTGAAATTATTTTTTAAATTAGGTTGAAATTAAAATTAATGAAATAATATATCTATTAATCCAATTTATATCATTTGAATAATTTTTATATTTAATTTTGATAAAAAAATAGTCTAAACTTTTGATCCTTTTCTCTTTGAAAAATCCTACTATCTCGTCTCGTCTGCTGGATTAATTTTAATTTTTTTAAAATATGTTATTTAAATTTGAAATAATAGATTAAATATTATTAATTATTATAATTAAAATTATAGAAAAATATAAACTTATTTTTTTTCTAAAATAAAAAAATTGTAAAAAACACTTACCGCTTTTAAGGATAATCTAAAACTATAAGGATTAAAATAAAACATTTAAACTCATAAAATATATTATATAACTATATTTTGAGCTTATAATTTTTCATTATCTATTATAAAAAATTATTTTTCCTTTTACAATGATAATAATAGGGTTATACCATATTCCTCTAAAAATTTACAAGTGTTCCCTCACCTCACTTTCAAAAGGCTACCCCCTTTACTATCCTCTTTGCACAATCAAACCCATTTGGATCAGAAAATAAAAACCCAAATACCTTCCGAAATTAACTATTATAATCATATTTGACCTATTTTTGTTTTTAAATCCAATATATGAAAGATATTTTTTGAAATTTTAATAAGATTACCCGAAGAAGATGTAATGTTCTATAACGAGCATTTTATAATATTTCATCCTTGATATAATTTAATTATTATTAGAAAATAATGATATAATAATGTCAGAATATTCCATAATATTATATATTATTAATTTATTTTAGTGGCCTAAAACTATCCCCATTTCCATAAAATGGGTTAAAAATCATCATTCGTGTGTATGAGTGGACTACCACCTCCTGAACTGATGTCATTCATTTTTCAAATTCCATATCTCAGGGTTGGGTATGATGATGGATATAGATTATATATATATATATATATTTGATATTTATAACATAATTATACATATTTATTCATTATATAATATATATAAATAAATTATAATGTCCATTCTATAGGAGTTTCTATAATTTCTCTCATGTGTATGACATACTACCATGTCTCGATGCGATGTGATTATTTTTCACAAACGCTTAAATGGAATTTAATAAAGAAAATTTTATGGAATATTTGATTTATAATTGAAATTATTATTACATTAATGAAATATTTATATTTTTTAAATGATAATATATTATTTTCTTTCATGTCGTTTCAATCAATGAAGGATGATAATGTATTTCGTGTAAGTGTGGACAACTGTGTTCACGAAGTGATGTGGCTCGCTCTTTTTATCACATCACCACATTTATGATATTTATAAGTATATTTAAAGTAATATTAATTTATTTATTATCTAATAATCATTATTTAATGGTAAAATATTACATTATATTTTTATGAAATGATCTTCAAAAAATGGAATGTTACTCATGTGTATGTATGTCTCATCATCTCAATGACAGTAACATACTTCATTTCTGAAAAACATATTTCATGATTGGTCATAAAATTATAATTTAAGTATAAATATGAAATATAATTAATTATTGTTATTCTCTATACTATTGAACCATTATGAAATCAATAAGATAGAAAATAAAAAATCACGACATATTGAAAAACAAACCAATTATTACCTAAAACCTAATTGAAACATGGAATTATTAATAAAAAGATAATAAATGGTAAAAAACCATATTTGATATGGTACATATAAATTTATTCTTATAATATATTTATAATAAACTTATTTTTATTATAAACAATTTTCCAATGTCTATTTAGTATGACAAGACTTGAGGTAATTGATTTATAGTCTCTATTTGTTTTTGCTCAGAGACCTAAAAATTCAGGAAATAATTATTTTGTGTTGTGTATATAGAGAAAATATAAAATTTTTATGTGTAATATCTTTATTTTAATAATATAAAAACATTTATTTATCTTATTATTAATTTGGTATATAGTTTAAAATATTACTGCAGCGGTAATGGTTTTGGGCCTAACTTTTTTAAATTTTGTGAGAGACATGAGATATTCACCTCATATTTCTCTAATGTGGTTTCAATAATTACCCAATTTTATTTTATGATTCTTCTAATACTAATTAATTGTGTTTAAGTTTTCATTTTATGATCTCTACATCATTTGATTTATAGTTCCAATGTTACCAATGTAGTGAGGGATTTTTGTCTCAATTTTCCGTAGTTAAGTCAGATGTTAAGTTATACGTATATATTCATCTATGAGGTGTATATAAAACCCATTTAACATGTAATATCTGGGATTTTGTTTTCCAGGTAATATATTATTTTTCATTTAATTTTATCACATAAATGTTCTTACCATTAGTCATTACCAAAGTGTTAATGATTTTATGTTAAAATTTCATCGTTTATTATGATTGTTCTGGATTATTATTCAAAAGATAAAATATTATGATTAATCTCTAAAGAAACGCATTTAATTTATTATACTGGAGTAATTCTATAAAAATACATGTTTTCCCTGAAATTTCTACTCTTGATCAACCCATGTTATTCAATTGATCATTTTAAGAAAAATTGACTAAAATTATAGTTGAAGCCAGTAAAAGTTAAAAATTTATAATCCTACTACCTACATAATATGTGTCAAGTAGGGTCAAATCCATAGAGAAGGAAATTTTGACCAATAATATACTATTTTTAAACAAAACCCTCTGTTAACAGCAATGGAGTAGATTTTCTATTTTTTTAATTTTTTTATATTATTTATTAAGAAGTTAAGTGAAAAAACACTACAAAACCTGTATCTAAACTATGTTGAAGTGAAAAAAAGTTGAAAACATAGGAAAAAAGAGATATAACAACAATGATAAATTAACTGTCTCATAAAATGATCGTGGAAAAATTCCATTCTACTGGTTTTAAAATCATTCCTTATCACGATACAGATTACAACCAATACCACCAAAAACGAGGGGTTTATTTCCCTCTATTGGAGATAAATCACTCATACTGAAAAATCATGGAGTTCGCCACTCCTAGATTAATCATCATGATAATTATGGTTTGATATGGAGTACTGAACAAACCTTCTATAAGTTTTACAGTCTTTGATTTCAATTTAGATGTTTAAGAAAGTTAATACACAATCAAACTCACCGAATGAATGTGGAATTATGGGATTAAGTGCAGGTGGTATGTTGCAATTGAATGCAATCAGAACTGATCTCGCTGATAAATTCTGATTACATTACAAAAGATAGTCGGAAGAGATGAGGAATATAACTGTAAGATTATATTTTAAATCCAAAAAGAAATAATTTAGCACAACATTGTATCAACTTTGTATAATAATATCATTCTATTATAGAATAAGTTATTTAAAAGAAAAAAGTGGAAGAAAATCCCTATTCTAGCAGGAATTGTTGCTACTCCAGGCCCTCGAAACTCTGAAGAATGGACCTCCGAAAAGTGCTACTGGATTGGTCTCCGGTTCTAGCTCTACTTCCCCGTGAAAATCCTCGAATGAAGTCCATTTTTTTAAATTTTGCTGCAACTCTTCTTTTAATCTCACTATCATCAACTGCTTTTCATCGTTCAATTTTCACAAACTAGGACTCGTCTATTCCTGTTTCACTGCACACGGGTGTTTTTTTTGACAAACACGTCGCACAATCATTTATGACGTAACTAACTCCGGGTGAGTTAGTTAAATGAATATGAATGTGTACCCAACTATTGAATGAACATGAAAAATTAGAACAGAAAAATAACAAGATATTTTAATGTTAATATTTTTACATTTATAAAAAAATGTTAATTTTAATATTAAATATTTATAATTTATTATTTTAATTATTATTGTTAATTAATCTTCTGGGTTTTATGTTATTATTTATTAATTTATTTAATTATGAATGTGATTATATTAAACTAAAAATTATGTATTAATTCTATCATTAAATTAATAATATTATTCTTTATTTTTTTTAAGATTTTAGTTTCTTGAAATTATTAAAATTTTTATTTCAGCTATTACAATTTTTAAAATTTTATATAGTTATTATATTTTTTAATTATATCATTCAAAATAAATTTAATTTATAATTATTATATTTATTAAAGTATTTAATTTTAATTTAAATTTCATCAATAAGTTCTACATATGATTTAATTAATTTTATTTTACTATTAATTTATTTATATCATTAATATTTTATTTATAGTTATTTAGTATTAATATTGTTTGTGTTAATTAATTAATATATATATATATATTTAATTCATTCACTCCCCCAAAATTCAGCGCACTGGGGGGAGGATTTTGGTTCCTTCTACAGGAAGGAGAAGCACCACTTCTACTTTCTCCCGAAGAACCGGCATTGGCTAGTGGCTTGACCTCTTTCAATCGGCGGATGGCTCTGTTGGAGGCACCTCCTAGATTTTATGAAAATAGGCAGCCTGTGGTAGCGGTGCAGCTCCCCTCTACTCCTTTAGCAACTCGATAGAGTTCTTCCTCCGGAAAACTTCAACCCCAGTGCGGCGTCGGCTCGACTCACCCTCCACCTTAGGAGATGACATGGCTCTAGTCCAGATCACAACCAGTTGTGATGCTCCCCAGGTCTTGTGTGGCTTCGACTCCTCGAAATAGTGTGGCGTCCTCTTCACCTCATCCAGTTTAAATAGGTCCAATTACCCTCATGGTAAAACCCCCATCAATATCTGGTGGCAAGACTTCATTAACTGCGATACATGTCATCAGCGGTATATGCGATCTCATCCGACAACACATGACCAGTGTTGGTTCGTAATTCATTGACATCACATCTCCCCTTCCTAATGTTCATCCAAAAAGGTGGTTTGGATGGGTTTGAGATCTGAAATTTTATTTCGATTTGCAAGAATGTCCTGGTTTGCTTCTTGTTATGTGTTGAGTTCATGTAGAGTTTAATGAAATTCTTCAGATGTGTGAATGGTGCTTCTTAGTGTGTGAGAATGGTGAGATGAATGGATGCGCAACAGTGTGAGAAATTTGTGGGTCAAGGTTTGAGCAGGGAAGTAGTGGGAATAGTTAGCGGTGAAGAAGGGAAAACCGGTGGAAAAATTCATGGAAGGGAAATGGTGCCAGATGTAGTTGGGTGGAAACAGTTGTGTGGACATGGTTCTAGGATAATATGGAGAGACAGTTTGGAGTGGCATCGTAAAAAGTTGAGACAGTAAGATATGATACATTTTGACAGTGAAAAGTGGGAAGAGGCTTGGACCAGAACCGATGGAACAAGTGATACGGTGAGACCGTGTCAAGAGGTTACAATGCCACCATGAACCTAAAAGATAAATAGTGAAAAATAAATTGAAACTCAAATAAAAAACTGAACAAGATGATGAATTAAAACTAAATATAAATCAAAACAAGTAAAATTTAGTTACATTATAATCTTAAAATAAATTTATGTAACCCATTAAACATATGTTAAATTATTATTAACTTCTAAAATTAAATCAATTTAAATTAGTCAATTATAAAACAAAGTTAAATTATATAAAATATCTACTAAAACAAACTAA
This sequence comes from Viscum album, assembly GCA_963277665.1. NCBI lineage: Eukaryota > Viridiplantae > Streptophyta > Magnoliopsida > Santalales > Viscaceae > Viscum > Viscum album. Next base: position 604,261,709 of record OY728148.1, read on the forward strand.
ATTATTAAAGTAAAAAGTTAAGTTAATTTGTTTTTATAAACATATGTTTGTTAATGAAATTAATTTAACAAGAGTAGTAAGTTAATAAAATTAAATTAATAAATGTTGAATTTTGAAAAGATGGATAAAAAATGGATTAATTAATATTTAACATAAGAGATGTTGAATTAACCACAAAATAATTCAAATGTAAATAAAGAAATTATTTAATCAATTAATAGAATTTTTAAATTATTAACAATTAAGGCTCAGACACTACACTAGAAAACATGTTTTTCTACAATAATGTTAAAGTAAGAAATATAATATATATTTAATTCATATAATACATGATAAATTATAGAAATTTATTAATTATTAAAATTAATAATAAAAATAAAAAAGATCCATTATTTACTAAATAGTGTTAAAATAAATAATTAATTTGATAAAAATTAATTAAAAAGCTATGGAAAAACATCTGTTTTTAAGGCCACATCAAATTCCCCCACACTTAATCATTGTTTTTCCTCATACAATTTCATGCTTTATTATTTTTTGAAATAGAAAAATGTTTTTATTGAATTTATCAAAATGTAAAATGTCTAAAACATTAAACAGGGGACTTCAAGAATTTCATCAGGCGTAGAAAATAAATTGCTCATATAAATCTTGCATAGAACAAATTCTCACTGGTAGTCTTGATAACCATGAATAATCAAGAAATGAAGATGTCATGCCTCATTTGTGATACTGCATAGTGACTCACATTAATCCAACCATAAGTTCAAAGTTCAAGGGTGACAAGAGGTAAAATTTATGTGGAATTAAGAACATAATGGTAGGAACATTATTCATGACTTTTTCAACTAGGTTCTGAAAATAAATATTGGTTTTTTGTGAATCTCCTCAATGATACATCATAAATGACTCCCATATAAACCAATTGACCCCTTCTTCATTCGGAGTTCACCATTCCCATCACCTTAAAGAACTCATTTTTGACCATAGAATCATTATTTTATTTTTCCCAAGCCATGTATCATGTGTTAAGAACTGTGTAATTCACTTATTCAAAGTGTACAAAGGGCTTAAAGTTTACAGAAACACGCCCAACATCTAGGGTAACAAAGACTCACTATGGGATCCTAGATGCCCAAATTACTACAGTTTCAAAATATTTCTGTTAAAAATTATTTACATTGTTTCATTAATGTAAATCTTTAAATAAATTAAAAAAAAGAGTCACCTATGATAAAAATCAAAATTCCAATTCCAATTGTAATGATAATAATTCCATTAAAAGATCACCCATGTCACTCTCAGTAATATTTCCAAAAAAAAAAATTCCATTACATCACTAAGATAGATTACTCAACAATCTTCCATTATTACTAATTTCTGATTCAAAAATATTCTTAACTTCTAGAAAGGCACTTGTCCTAAGGAAAGACCCATTTGAATACAGTGTAAAGCCTAAAATTGTCCAAGAATTTTGGAAAATTTTAACCATTTATTGACAAAAATATTGAAGTTGCAGTTGGAATTGATGGGCTTATAATTAAGAGTAGGGAAGCACAATCAAGAATTGACCCCCTCCCCCACACTTAAAATCCAATTTTGTCCCCAAAGATGACTTCTAAAGTGGAGAAGAACAATTTGATAGTTAATGTTCAAAACAAACTTTTAATTAAGTAGATTTATAACATTTATAATGGTCACATTAAAGTTCAAAAATTTTGTTTTCCACAATTATTAATATAACAGCAGGTTCATTGGTAAATACATGCATTATCATTCAGTCTAGTAACACAAAGTTTCCATTAACGTTCAAACCAAGCATGTGACTTGTGGGTGAAAAGAGAGTTAGGTATTAGGAATTTCAGAAAATTTGATTCAATTAGATGTTCAATAACACATAAAGAAAGCATTCATAACACCCCTTAGAAAAGAACATTCAACAAAAAACACAACACTCAACAAACATGTACCCCCACACACTTAATTTCATACAGCACAAGATTACTTCAATATTTATCAATGAATTCAAATTTAATCAAGAGGAACATGAAGAATTTTTAATTCAACTTAATGACATGAAAAAAAGTATTTTTTAGTATATGCATGATATGCATCAGATTTTCAGAAAATATGTACCAGAATATCTTATAGAATTATTTTTAAAAACTGTAATAAATAGAGCAAAATTTCATCATGAAAAACATGCTCCAATTTTTTTAAAAGTAATAAGGGGATGATTATGAAATATAAATTTAACAGTAAGATACTTCCCTGACTAGTTTTTCATTAGTATTTAAACATGGAAATTCTACTCCATTAAATTACTCAACAATAAGTTATTGATAACTCTGAAACAGAACAAGAGACTAAGAACAAACCGTAACAAGGACTTCCCAAAAACATAGCACAGAAGCAACACATTATTCAATGTTTAAATGAAAGAATGTAAAGACAAAAAGGACCATGGGTTTCCTCCCATGTAGTGCTAAGTTTTAAATTCTTCATCCAGAGATTATTCAAGATTAGTTTTCAGGCACTATGAAGGTAGCCAAGCCCTTTGGTTGTCCCTAAACAAAATGTTTCACTCTCCGTCCATTAACAAACATGGGTTTATTCTCTTAGACTACAATTTCAACAGCACCATTCTTCAACACCCTAACAATTGTAAAAGTTCCAGACCATTTGGACTTATGTTTTCCAAGAAAAAAATTATGTATGGAGTTAAAGAATAGGACCATCTATTCAGGTTTGAATTATTTTGTTTGAATGATTGAATCATGAATGATTTTATTCATCTCCTTATAAATGCTTGAATTTTCATAACTCTAACTCCTAATCTCATCCTACTCACTCATATCAAGTAATCTTCTCTCACCAGCACTCTTAAAATCAATTTTTAGAGACTTAACTCCCCAATAAGACATGTATTACAATTCCATAGGTAAATGACATCATTTCCCACACAACAGCCTATAAAGAGACATACCTATTTGGGTCTTGAAAGCAGTTCAATATGCCCATAAATCTTCATGCAATTTCATAGACTTGTATTTCCTAGTGTTTGAAATATGTTTCCCAAGTATTTGTTTAAATAATCTATTTGAGATTTCTACTTGTCCACTGGACTGTGGATGATAAGGACTACCAGTTTTACTAACACAACCATATTTCTCTATCAAATTTTTAAATATTTAGTTCTAAAAATGGGTTCCATTATCAATGATAAAAGGTCTTGGGACTCCAAAACGTGCCAATATGTTCTTCTTCACAATTTTTTTCACAGAATTGTCTTGATTGTTGTGCAGTGCCACTGCCTCAACCTATTTCAAAACATAGTCAACATTAAAAAGTATATACTCATTCCCATGAGATGATGGAAATGGACCCATGAAATATAAACCCTTGACATCAAAAATTTCCACTTTCAGAATTCCTTTTTTGGGTTTCTCCTGCTTCCTACCAAAATTACCTAGCCTCTGACATCTATCACAACCAACCACAAAGATCCTAGCATCCTTAATAATGGTAGTCCAGTAGAATCCAGATTGTAAAACCTTCTGATCAGTTCTTTCACCACCATGGGGACCTCCGAAAGGTGAAAAGTGAAAACTGTATAAGACATGAAACATCTCTTCCTCAGGAACACACCTCCTAATAATACCATCATCACATCTCTTAAACAATAAAGTATCATCCCATATATAATATTTAACTTCATAAATGAATTTATTTCTATGATAATTGGAATGATTTTTGGGAAAAAAACATACTGCCAGTAAGTTTTACAAATCTTCAAACCAAGAAGATTTCTTGATGGACACAGTAAGCTACTTCACGTCAATATAGGATGAGTTTAACTCCTCAGGATCTTAAAATAAAAATTGAGTTAGAGGAATTCTAGATAAGTGGTCCGAAACTAAATTTTCAGCTCCTTTCTTATACCTAATCTCTAAATCAAATTCCTGTGGCAAAAAAATCCATCTAATCAGCCTAGGATTAATTTCATTCTTAGACAACACGTAATTTAGAGTACAATGATTAGTGAAAATGACAACTTTTGAACCTAACAAGTACTGTCTATTCATCTCTAAAGAAAACACAACAACTAACAATTATTTTTCAATAGTGGTAGAATTCTTTTGTGCATCATCTAGTAGTCCCCTAGCATAATACAAAACATGTAACTTTCCTTCTCTCCTCTTTCCAAGGACAACACAAACATCCATGACACTAGCATCACACAAATGCTCAAAAGGTAGTTTCTAATAAGGTGCAGTGATAATAGGTGATGTAGTGAGTTTATCTTTATGAAGATTAAAATATTTCAAAAAGTTTTCATCAAAATTGAAAGGTGAATCCTTCACCAGCTAAAAACACATGGGATTAATTATTTTGGGAAAATATTTTATGAATATCCTGTATAAACCACTTTTAACGCTTTTATCACTTATAAGAGGTGTCTGTTTATGAATAACATCAATCATAGCAGTATCAACTTCTAGTCAACTCTTAGACACCTTATGTCTGATAACTATACCTTATGTGACCATGAATTGACACTTCTCCCAATTACGAAAAAGGTTGGTTTCAATTAATATCTCCAATAGTAACTCAAGAATACCAAGACAAGTATCAAATATGCTACCCACAATGGAAAAGTCATCCATGAAAACCACAAGGATTTTTTCAATCATATCCAAAAAGATAGCCATAATAAACCTTTGAAAGGTAGATGGAGATCCACACAACCCAAAGGGAATATTCCTGTAGGAAAATCTCTTAAAGGGTAATGTGAATGTGGTCTTTTTCTGATCATCTAGAGTGACAGGAATCAGGTGGTAACCAGAATACCCATCCATGAAATAGAAAAACTCATTTCCAGCAAGCCACTCAAGCATTTGTTCCAAAAAGGGCATTGGAAAATGGTCCTTCTTAGTGGCTATATTAATCTTCCTATAATATATACATACTCTCCATTTTTTGGCTTTCCTAACTTGGAAATCTTCATTTTTTTCATTTTTCACTATAGGGAATCCTCCTTTATAGGGGACACCCTGGACAGGGCTAACCCAAGCACTGTCAAAAATGGGATATATCATTCCAGTATCAAGTAGTTTGATCACTTATTCTCTCACATCTTCTTTCATATTTGGATTCAATCATCATTGAAACTCTACCATAGGCTTATGGTCAGGCTCCATAGGTATTTTATGCATACAAAATGATGGAATAATACCCTTGATATCTGCTATTGTCCAGCCTATGGAAGATTTAAACATCTTCAAAACTTTCAACAGTCATTGTTCCTGATTTTCATTCAGTTCAACCGAAATTATTACATGCGAAGTGGAGTTCTCACCCAAAAAAGAATATTTAATATGGGCAGGGATTGGTTTCAGTTCACAAATAGGTGGTTCTACACTCGAAAGAAGACTCTTCGACCAGGGAGGTCCAAAATCCTCAACATATCTCTTGTATGGAGTTTGAAATGATGAAATATTTTCAATATCATGCTCAAATTCAGATGTAATAGTACTACTATAAATGTTGGGCATTACACTATCCAAGTTTACCATATTATAATTTAACAAGTTTAATAAAGAAGAATCATCATGTTGTCCTAAATGTTCTCCCTCAAAACCATAAAAGTGTTCAGAAAGCTTGGTGTCAGTAGAAAAATCCTAAAATTCACTCAAGAAGCTCCTAAGTTTAGAAACAAAGGACCATTCTATAGCAAAAACTGGACAATTGTCTAGTTCTATATGATTTTCCAGTTTTGGTGTTTGAACAGTATTTTTAACTTCTAAAATAGATTAAAAAATATTTTCATCTTCAAAATTATTTTTTTGTATAGAGGATTGATTTTCAAATTCATCAGAGTTTTAAATTGAGTTCTCATTCACTATGAACTCTACCATAGAACATTTTTTAGAGAATTTTGGTCGTTCAACAATTTTAAGCACATTGAACCCTACTTGTAGTTCTCCATTTTTAAAAAATAATTGACCCTTAGAGACATCAATAACAGCACCACCGATGGCCAATAAGGGCCTACCCAAGATGATTAGAACTTCTTGATCACCCTCCATATCTAAGACTAAAAAGTCGGCAAGTAAAAACAGTTTCCCAACCCCAACTAGCTAGTCATATACCCTATCGACAGGATGAGTGAAAGATCTTTCAGCTAACTACAGTATGACTGGGGTGGGTTAAAGGCCACCCAACCTCAACTGTTGAAATAGTGAGTATCAGAGAAGATTAATTCTTGCACCTAAATCACACAAATAGTTGAGATTATCAGAGTTCCCTAATGTTACAGGTATGCCAAAACTACCAGGATATTTTAGTTTAGCTGGGATATTCTTTTGGAGTATAGCACTGCACTCTTCTGTGAGGCTATATGTAGAAAATTCTTCCAGAGTTTTTTGGTTTGATATGATTTTATTAAGTGATTTCAAATAAGATGGGATTTTAATTAAATATTGAATTATTGGGATGTTTACTTGAAGTTTAGAAAGGTGGCCAATGAACTGAATAAGTTCAGCCCTAGTGTTACTTAGTGGTTTCATCTTCTTAGCGAAAGGTATGGGTGGGGAATTTTTTTTCAGAACAGTTCGTATATCCCTCACCTATTCTTCAACCTTTTCTTTTCCATTATTCTTTTGATTTTTAGATGAGAATTCAGCTTGGGTTTCAGGTAAATAATTCAGATTTAAATCATTTTCACTACTTTTCTGTGAATTTCCAGCATGTGTGCAAAGCAGATTTTATTTCCATATTGATGCAGATTTTCATTTTTGGTATTTTGAGTGTCTTTTTCCGAAACAATTTGAGTATTAAGCCCACTTCTAGTTACAACAGCCATGGGATTCTCACTAGTGTTATGATCAGTGGTACTAGGAAGTCTACCTTTTTCTTTAGACGAAAAATCTCTATCAAGTTGACCTCACTGTGTTTCCATGTTTTTCATTCTAACATCAATTTAAATTTTGTCTGACTCAGATTGATTTTGATGTTTGGACAGCTGATTCATGTATCTTTGCACTTGAGAGTTTAGTTTTTTCAAAATAAGATCAAGATTAGAATACATGTGCCTATCATTGTTTCCTTGTATATTCAAAGACTCACCCCTATGTTGGTTCTGAAAATTTGGTCTTGATTGATTAGAGAAATTAGGGGCAGTGGATTGTTTTATTATGATTTGATCTTTCTAGGATAGATTAGGGTGGTTTCTATATCCTTGATTATAATGTTTTGAAAATGGATCTTCATTAGGAGGAATTCTTGGACCATAGGTTACAATGTTTGAGTTCTCTTGTTGTTGGGCCGACATATCAAAATTAGGACTAATGTTTTCAGTATACCCAAACATACCACACTGGACAAACTATTCACTTAAATATTGGTTGGTGTTTTGATAGCTATGTTGGTTAACATTATGTTTTGAATTCTAGTTTAGTAAACACTGAATTTGGTTGGTGATTTCATCCAGTTGAAATGGAGTTTCATTCATTGAACCAGTGTTTAGGTTAACATTTTTATTGACTCCTTTCCTTCTTGAATTTTTATGTTTTGAAATCATTGTAAGATTATTAAAAATTTCTCTATGTTCTTTATCTGTCTTATCATTTTAATTACCTCTAGAAGATTTTTCAACTAGATTTTGTCCAGAGGAGGACCAACCTTCATAGAATGTATCCATAAGAAGGTGTGATGGGAGTGGATGATGATGACATTGCCTAAGCAGATCCTGCTCCCAATATTCGTGAAAAGCTTCTCCATCCTCTTGATAAAAACTATATAACTTAGTTATATGTTCTCATTTAAGTCATTGAGGATATAATTTCATAATGGCAGTGTTAAACACTTGATCCTAGTTTTCGAAAATGTTCTCATCTAGACTGAGAAACCAATTTCTAGCATTCCCTTTTAAGCCAAAAGGGAAAGACTCTCATTCTATGTTCTCTCTCTATGATCCCTAGAAGAGGTAATTACTGCACCGTAATATAGAAGTCTCTAATAAAGGAAATGGAGTCCTCATTAGTGAGCCCATTAAAAGAAGTAAATAGTGAAATATGTGAATCTTTCATTTCATAGTTTCCGGCCCTAGTACTAAGTCTAGTGGATGATGGAATTCTTGAAACTTGAAGAAGTTGAAACTCCCTCATCCTAGTATAATCATTTTCATGTATGATTTTTGGTTGATTTTGATAGTTGTTAGGTGGAGGAACACTATTATCTATGTTTTCCATTTCAGTTATTCAATTCTTTCTTAGAGTAGTGTGATTATTATCTAATTCAAGGTTTAGAGTTTTTAATATAGAACCAAAAGTTATTGTGCTCATGAAAACAATTGTAACTCTACTCAGTAGAAACAATTCAGCGAGAAGTGAAACAAATTTTTTACAGTTTTCAAAATTTTCAATTTTTTAATGATTTTATATATTTGATTTTTTTAGATTTTTAAGAGTACTGGCACGTGACCTCCCTAGAAATGGTTCCAAAAACAAGACCTAAACCATCATTGAATCTGGTCAATGTTTAAAATTTATAATCCTTCTAACTATAGTATATGTGTCAAGAAGGGTCAAACCCACAGAGAAGGAAATTTTTACCATTAATATTCCATTTTTAAAAAAATTCCATTGTTGTTATCATCAGAGTAGATTTTATGTTTTTTTACTTTTTTATATTATTTATTAAGAAGTGATGTGACAAAACACTACATAACCTTTATCTAAACTAAGTTTATGTGAGAAACAGTTAAAAACCTTAGAAAATAGAGATATAACCACACTGATAAATGAACAGTCTAGTAAAACGCTCGAGGAAAAATTCAATTCAAATGGTTTTAAAAATATTCCTTCTCATGATATTGATTACAACTAATACCACTGAAAATGAGTGATTTATTTCCCTCGCCATGAGATAAATCAATCATGTAGACAAATTATGGAGTTCACCACTCCTACATTAATCAACATGAGAATTCTAGTTTGATAAAGAGTTCTGAAAAAACTCACCATATGTTTTGTAGTCTTTTATTTCAATTAAGATGTTTTAGAAAATTAATCAATAGTAAAACTCACCAAATGGATGTGGAATTCTGGGATTATGTGATGCTGGTATTTTGAAATTGAATGCAATCAGAACTGATATCGCCGATCAATTCTGATCACATTAAAAATTATTGTGAGAAAAGATGAGGAAGATAACCAGAAGATTTTATTTTTAACCCCAAACAGTAAGTATTTAGCCTAAAAGTTTCTCAACTATGTATACTAATATGATTATATTATAGAATATGAGAATTAAAATAATATATAGAAAGAAAACTCCCTCTGCTAGCTCGAAGTTCTACTACTCTAGGCCCTCGGAACCCCAAAGAATGGCTCTCCGAAATGTTCTCTAGGATTCGCCTCTGGTTCTAGATCGGTATCCCTGTGAAAATCCTCGAATGGATTCCCCTTTATTTTTAAATTCTGCTACAAGTAGGCTTTTAATCTCAATTTCATTTTTTTCTTGTCTCCGCTCAATTTTCGCCGAATAAGACTCGTCTTTTCCTGTTTCACCGCACACGCGTGTTTTTTAACAACAAACACTTCACACTATCCTTTCTTAATTAACTAACATCCATTGATTTAGTTAAATGAATATGGACATGTACCTATCTCTTGAATGAACTTGTAAAATTAGAGTAGAAAAATTATGAGATATTTCAATGTTATAAATTTTACATTTATAAAAAAATGTTAAATGTAAAATTATATATTTATTAGTTTTTATTTTAATTATAATTTTTCATTAATCTTCTGAGTTATATGTTATTATTTTTTAATTTACTTAATTATGAAAGTGATTAAATTAAATTAAAAGTTATGTATTTATTGAATCATTAAATTAAAAATAATTGTATTTAATTGTTTTAAGATTTATGTTTCTTAAGATTATAATTTGTTTTATATCAATTATTAAAATTTATAAAATTTTGTACAGTTATTATATTTTTTTAATTATTTCATTCAAAATGATGAAAATTTATTATTATTATATTCATTAAAGTATTTAATTTTAATTTTAATTTTATCAATAAGTTCAACATTTGAGTTAATTAATTTTATTTTATTATTAATTTAGTTATATTGTTAATACATTATTTATAGTTATTTAGTATTAATATAGTTTTAGGATAATTAATATATGTATATGTATAATTTTATTCACTCCCCCCATATTTGACGCACTAGTGGGAGGATTTCAGTTCCTTATCCACAAAGGAGCAGCATGGATCTTGCTTTCTCCCAAAGGACTGGCACTGGCCAGCGGCTCGACCTCTCTCAAGTAGCAGACATCACTGGTGGAGGCTCCTCCTAGATTTTCTACATAGTGGCGGCCTATGGCAGTGGCATGGATCTCCTTTACTCCTCCAGCAACACGACATAGATATTCCTCCTGAAAAATTCAACCCCAGTGCAGCGTCGTCTCGACTCACCCTCGTCCTTAAGAGACGGAATGGATCCAGTCCAGATCACAACTAGTAGTGATTATCACTCGGTTTGGTGTGGCTTCGACTCCTCAAAGTAGTATGGCATCCTCTTCTCCTCATCCAGAAAAAACAGGTCCAATTACCCTCATGGTAAACCCCCCATCAATATCTAGTAGTTGGTCTTCATTATCAGCAATATAGGTCAATAACGTCATGTGCGATCTCAGCCAAAAACATAGGACCAGTGTCCATTCTGAATTCGTCGACAACACAGCTCCCCTCCCAAAAGTTCATCCCAAATGGTGGTTCAGAAGGGTCTGAGATCTTAAATTTGAGCTTGATTTTCTAGAATGGTCTAGTTCATTTCTTGTTCTATTTTGAGTTTATGTAGAGTTTAATACAATTCTTCAGTTCTGTGAATTGTGCTGCATAGTGTGAGAGAATGGTGAGATGAGCGGATGCGCAACAGTGTGAGAAATTTGTGGATCAAGGGTTGAGCATGGAAGTGGTGGAAATAGTTAGTGGTGAAGAAGGGAAAACTGATGGAAAAAAATAGGGAAGGGAAACAGTGCCAGATGTAGTTGGGTGTAAACGGTGGCTGAGACATGGTTCTAGGAGAATAAGGTGAGATAGATTGGAGTGGCATCGTAAAAGGTTGAGACAGTGAAATAGGTTACGATGCCACCTTGAAAAGTGGGAAGACGAATGGACCGGAACTAGTGGCACAAGTGATACGGTGAGACCATGTCAAGAGGTTACAGTGCCACCATGAACCTCCAAGATAAACAAAGATATATAAATTGAAACTCAAATAAAAAACTGAACAACATATTGAATTAAAACAAAATATAAATTAAAACAAACAAAAATATAGGTATATTATAAACAATAAATAAATTTATGAAACCCATTAAACATAAGTTAAATTGTTACTCACTTCTAAAATAAAATTTATTTAAATCAATCAATTATAAAGCAAAGTTAAATTATATAAAATAGATACTAAAAAAAACTCAATTATTAATGTAACAAGTAAGTTAATTTGTTATTATAAACTTGTGTTAGGTAATGAAATTAATTTAAAAAGAACAATAAGTTAATAAAATTAAATGAATAAATGTTGAACTGTTAGAAGATGACTTTACAAAATGGATTAATTTATATTTAACACAAGAGATGTTTAATTAACAACTAAATAATTCATAGTTAAATAAATAAATTATTTAATAAATTAACAGAATAGTGAAATTATTAAAAATGAAGGCTCAGACACTACACTAGATAATAATGTTTTATACTATAAAATGAAAGAAGAAATAAAATGACTGTTTAAAGATTATAATACATGATTACTTATATAAATGGATTTTTTATTAAAATTAATCATTAAAAATACAAAAGATCCATTATTTATTAAAAAGTGTTAAAATAAATAATTAAATAGATAAAAAATTAATTAAAAGTATTTGTTAGAACATTTGTTTATAAGGCCACATCAAAAAAATCATTATTTATCTATTGGATCTAAAACCATTTTTATTCCAGAACCTTATTTTCTTAAAAAAATTCAAATTTTTTTTAATATTATTCCAATGATATTTTAATGAAATTTTTACCCATGTTTTAATTTTTATAACTTATATACAGAAATCATCATTTTTTTTCCAAACAGTTTTAATTTGGATTTTACCAACAATTTAAAATGAATCTTTATTTCAATGTGTATTACATAAACATAATTTTCCACCATCATAACCATTATTTTATTTGATTTTTAAATTATATGTTTTGAATTTTATTTTCAATGAAATGGATTTTAGAAATATTGTATGGTTTTAATACTTTTTCCAAAGAGGAACATGTTTTTCATTCAATAAATGCTTTTAATGATTTTTAAATCATCCTTTCCAAATTTTTAGGGTTATTTTCAAATAAAAGTATTTTCAAAATGGTTTAGGTTTTATTTTTTTATTCAAAGAGAAAGGATATTATCATCAATTTTATGAAATTAATTAAAAAGTTTCCATTATATGTTTTCAAGGTTATTTTCAAATAATCTTTTTTTGAAAATATTTTATGAATTTGTAGTTTTAAAAAGTTATTTTCAATGAATGGTTATATTCGTAATGAAACAGGCCATGTGATTTATATTTCAAAATAATTCACTATATAATATAAAATACTTTTACTTAACATATGCTATTCTAGGTATACGAAACATGCATTCCATTATAATTCATTATCTAAATGGTTTATGGTGACTAGATGTTTATGACCCCCATTTATCATCCATGGGATGTACCATGTTAATTTTATTAGGAAACTATCATCTTTTCATGATTTATGCTATGATGAAATGATCAACTGATTGTTAAACGTATATCCTTTCAATGGGTTTTGATATGATGAAATGTTTATGAAACCCGTTTAATTTCATGGGTTATTATATGATAAATATTTTAGGATCTTGTGGTATATAAATGTATGATTTTCATTATGTGATGGATGAGACCTATATCTCCCACCAATGATTTGTGTACAGATTTATATCTCATGAGATAGTTAGGACTGTAATGGGAGTGAACCCAATTAAATTAAGGAAATTTTCCTCTATGTTGTTTTTATGAGTGAACCTTGACTACTATTATGATTTTGTGAATGAACCCATTACACTATGATAACCGTGGTAGAGATCCATGAAAATAATGGAAATTATTGTCTATGCTTATGCATATGTCGAAATTTAATGTATTATTTAAATTTATGCTCTCATGGATAGTGTTATTTGGTTCCCATATGGTTCATGTATTTTGAAAATCTAATATTTATTCATGTATCAATATTTTTGTCATTTATATAAAGTTTATGATATTAAAATTCTATGATCATGTTCTCATTACATTATCTTCATGTAATTATTACATATCTCTCATTTTTACCCTTATGTAGAATCTCAGATCACCCCTCTCGTGTATCACTTTCACATGTTATGAATAATGGTTTTATATTTCATATGCCTCTGAATATAGAAAATAAAAAGACAATTAGGGGATATAATGAAGACATTTCACCAAATTCTATGATTGTGTACATAGTTTCCAAATACAGAAAATTATTTCATTCCTTAGGGATATATTTGTGTAATGTATTGACTATTAATCTAAAAATACATAATTTCTATGTATTAATATTCTAGGTCATTATAATTACTCTCCCTTTATGTATTATTAAAATGTAAGGGATAATATTAAGATAAAAAAAAGCATGAATGGACCATTATTAGACTCTATAGAAAATAATGTCATGCTCACTAAGTGCACTGAACAAGGAATAAATTATAGGGAATATCTATTTACCTAGACATTTATGATTATATCTAGTCCTCTAATTCCATGAAACTCCTTGAGACTTGGTCCATCCAATAAGACATTAAATTGTATAGAGTGTGTTTCTTTGTGTATCCATAAATGTGGCATGAGAGACAGATCTACGTAACATCTCCATTAAATTTTTTCCCCTAACAATGACTTCATCACAATTTGATGACATTACATTTCCAAAAAATGATACCAATAAACAATGTCTCCTTTATTGCATATAAAATAGATCTACATATGATATTTAATCATGTAGTTCTTCATCCACGAACCAATGTACCCTAAGTATTAGCTTGATCTTAAAATGTGACTAACATCCTAGAACTATGTACGACATGATTCCAAGTACTATGGGATATGTAGAAACATCCACATTATTTAATCTAGATATAGATATAATTTACATTCTTTAATAATAAATTTCCTACCATATAATTTATTCATATAACAATTTAAGCATATCTATGACTTATGTTAAGGCCATTCCGTATCCTAGATTCACCTAAGAACTCAAGGGCATGAGTATCCTCTAGATTTAACCTAAATGACCACACTCAACACAGTCATGAAACATAATCTTGTAAGACATAAAATAAAATTCCATCGGGTGTTATGTATATTGAAAAGTGTTAATTTTTTACCTAAGAATCTAATTCTTTCCTTTATAAATGCATTCAATTCCATAATGGGTCATTTGATTTACCCTCGTAATTGTGTACCAAACACTTTTTCATAACAGTTTTGATATGTGTGTATCAATTTTAAAAAATGATGATATGTTTTCATTTATAATAGTGTGTAAGTGGAATTTGGGGAATATGGAATGTCATTACTTGTAAGGAAACATATTTTGGACCTTATTTTACAAATTTCTATGAGATTTTAATTCTATGTATACCCATATCCAAATACATTACATCCTGAACTAGACAACCATCTAACCAGATCAACCAGTGAATATAGGAGTTACCTAAACCTTTATTGGGAGCCAACATTGCTAGCCATAACACATAAGAATAGGTGGGTTATCACACCTTCACAATGACAAAGAATAAATCCATTTCATGAGTTGATAATGCAATAGAGAGTTCTTGTACGGGTCGATGCTAGTGATTATCTAGGGTATACCTTGATACTCACTTATGGGAACTGTTTTTATTTCAAAAATATATTAAGTTATCTCCATCCCACATAAAATTTACCATCGGATATGGAGCTGGGAGAAACATTATTCCTCTATAGGAAATAGAAATAACCTCAGCCGGATGATCAAGTCAATATGCATCGTTCAACTATGCCCCCACATATTCTTCAACCTATTATCATTCTACAAATACGTTTATACCCTACTTATATATCAAGATCAATAATGAATCCCCTAGTTTTATGTTTCATTTCTCTTCCAATGTATTTTATTTAATTGTGTCATTGTCCTCCACCCAACATCCTTTGATAATGTCTGAGCGAGATCAAGAATCCCAATATTTACTCAAGTTATCTATATCCACCATGATGATCTTATATAGTGATGGAGCCCAAGAATGTAAGTTCATTGTCGATTAATTGAATGTGTGTTTATCTCACATGCATTCAATTATTCTAATATTAGCAATCTTCACTAGAATATCTTTGTTTGTGTGATGTTTTTTGGATTATGTGACAATGCTCAATCACATGAATCTTTCACATTATGTGTATCGGATCATGGAAAAAATATACGCATCTTGCATTGAATGAACACAACAAACACCATAGGAATATATTCATGTTATCATGAAAGTCCATTATGAGATGTATTAAGGAACATGTGATAAAAAGATAAAGAAGATATGAAAAAAATGACATCATAATGGGTCATATAAAAGATAGCATGTGTTTCCATCATGATCCGCTTATGAATTTTTAATTTTTAATTGATTTTCTCTATTTAGCCCTTAAAATATTTTCAAAATTATTTCAAATTACATGACACATGATCACATGACGTCTCCAAAGCAATCATGTGAAACCGTCAATAATTTTCTAGTAAGTTTTTACAAATGAATCCCATCTTAAAAATCCTCAAATCCTCATGTGAAAAAAGTGATTAGGAAAATATATTGATTCTATCATTTGAATATTAATTAGTTTTTAAGAAATAAATTTAATGATGCCTTCAAGTGATTACGTGATATTGATCATTCGAATCCACCCACTGGATCAAGCTAGTGTCAGCAACATTTCACTGTGAAAAGCCTAAAAAATATATGTTTCCTTTTCATATGCAAACCAAACCCACCTTGAGAAAATTTGATGAATGGTATGATAGGGAGAAATAGAATAAGATGCAAAAATGATGGGGAATATGGGTTGAGAAGAGTGGGTGGATACATTTTTGAGAAATTATGTAGGTAATCGAATGATATCCTTATGATAACCCATCGCATGATCACATTGATGGTACATTATGGTAGGATTATAATAATATTACGTGATTCTATAATTTAAGACCTTTTTAGTGGTGAATTTACATTACTTTGAAATGTAACCCATGGTAGGTTTTCATAACCCCATAACATGATTCCCTTAGGTTCACAAGATCACATGTACGTTTTCATGAAAACATCCCTCCAAATTCATCCTCTACATGAATTTGATAATGTTGAAATTCCATAATATTTCCCTAAAACCCTGGGGTGTTCTGCCATGACATGAATCCTCAATCATGCACTCTTCTTGACATGAAAATTGTTTCTCAGGTAGCCATGGAATGATACCCTTAGACATGAAACTTCATCATTTGGATGTTGGATCATTTTCATGTCTATGATTACGAATATGTTCGTAACATCTGTTCACATGAAACTATTAAGATCACATGATCACATTACCCCTCACTAGTCTCAATATCCCCTCATGTAGCAAAGTAAATATTAAAATTGTTCATGCAAAAGTACTTTTAAATACTTGAAGATTCGCAAGGCCCTGAACATGTTAACATCGATCACATGAAGCTCCATTAATATATAATCCTTGATCAGAAAAAAATACTTAGACATGTATGCCTTGATCACACAAAAGGACTCAGATATGTTAGCTTACATCATGTATAGCACCATATAAATTTTGATCTTAATCAGACAAAAGGACATGGAAATTCCAATTCAATCAGGAAAATCACATTGGACATGTTAAATTTGATAATGTGATGTAACATGGACATGTGACATTCAATCATGAGAATCACCGAGGACATATTAGACAGAAACCTTGGACATGTTAGGAAAGAATTTTGGGATGTGTCAACCATGTCTAGTAGAAAACCTTGGATAAACACTATGTAATCCCCCATCCATGAACCTTTATCCAAGTACCCCTTTACAAGGGAATAATCTATAATGGGTTATGTTTATACACTCATGAATTCAATTCATATCGTAATCTCAAATGAGCCTTCATGCAATAGCACATATATTCCATGAAACTCTTTTGGAAATCATAACTCCTTATCCGTCATAGAGTAACTAACTAATATTTAATAATAGAATCCATCTTGTTATAAGAACATAACATTCAAAAAAACTACGAGTAAACTTATTCCTATTACCTGAGTTATACATAGTATTTTTTTAATGACCATGGTCCAAGGGGAAACCACATTGGAGTAAGTACCCCAACATCCCAAAAGCTCTAACTCATAGGAAAATGTTTTTCTATGGGTATATCATCCTTCAATTCCCATTATTGGGTTAGAAATGTGATTATATATTGGGATCCTTATAAGTGTAAGCACAAACCGTTCCATCAAAAAATTTAAAAACATTAATGGGAAAGGGGTGATCTAAAATATGAGAACTCTGATTCTTTTTATAAACATGATACATAATATTCCTTCCTATGTCTTGATATCCATACTAGATTCTACAAAATACTCGTAATTAAATACTATGGAACCCATAATTTGTAATCTCCATACAAAATTTATCTCATTAAATGTTTCCAATCTCTCAGTATATCTTGTTTCTCACTAGAAGCATGAGTCATGTGGGATTAGAGACCAAAGATGATATTATCAATAACATCATGTGGATTCCCCCAATTCATTTCCTTCATTGGTTTGTAAGACTAATTACATATCCTCTTCACACAGATGGTTATAATCATGGCTGTGAAGATCATGACATCCTTATATGCATACAAAACATTAATGGCCTCTGTTGTGATTCCTTTTATGATACAGGCACCCATGACACATGATATATAGACTCTAATTTCAATATTATTAATATATGTAGGATTTTACCTCAAGGATAAATCCATATACTTACATCTATACAACATGATATTAGAATCCATGTTATGGTCTTGTCACATTATCTTAAACTACATCGAACATACTATATAGGCATTGATTCCATTACTCATAGGATACATAGGAAACATCTTAAAAGTTCAATCCCATATCATATACACCAATCAACTCCTTTCACATTGATAAAATTTATACACCTAAGTCATGGATAAACATTGGAGAATAATAAATGAATTATATAATAATAGAGAACCTATGACACACATAATCCTTGTCATTAGTATACTGTATTAACTAAGTCATTATCACATTGATATGTAGTACAATATCAGGGCTTGGGAAGGATTATTGAACATTTTAAAAATCAATAAAATACTTTTATTATAGTAATTAATTCCCCAAAAAAAGGGTGTGATTTGCCTAACCTCCCTTCCACTTGACCAATGTGTGTTACTAAGCGTTGTTGGGTATGAAACCCCAAATGACTATCTACCCTTGGAAAACATTCCTGTAATTTGTTATGGAGTTGTATATGGTGGGAACCACTGTGGTTTTTATTGATAAACCCTAATGACAATATTTATTGTGAGAATATAACGATCCCCTCACAATCAACCATCAGACAAGAAGATTTAGATGAAGTAATGATATTATAGGATATGTCTTCACACTTTTTTCTCTTTTTTATCATTTTATGTATATGAAATAAATATATCATAGGATCATTATTCTCATAATTATCTTTTTTTATATTTCTTATTCTATGTGGCACATGTACTTTTTATGAATTATCATTATCATGTCTCTTTTTAATTTTCCAAATATTCATTGGTATATAGTATTTTTAATAAGAAACCACAATATTATCATTTTGGGTCCTTATTTTAATATTTTTACTATCACACCATGTTTTTTATTTCAAATATACTATCCATAAAATATTCTCGAAAAATAAAATTTAAACTGATATTATATCTCTATAATACTTTTTTTTAAACTCATGTGATATCTTATTTTATCAATAAATTCTATTCTCTTGGTTCCATCATGAATTTAATCTCTATGTCTATATGATAACATGTAAATAACATATATTATTTATAGAGTGAAAAACTATCCATTTCCTCATAAAATCAGGGTTATAACATGGAATATCATATAATATCATGATTGTAGACCTTGATTATAATTTCACATCTCATTGCAACATGACTATGGTTTAAGGTCTTCATTATGCATAAATTCCAAGTAAGTCAGCTTTTTCACTAACCATATTCAATAATATTGGATTGAATTACATATCTTAAAATAATTAAGATTTCTTATCTTTGATTTTCAGCATAGTGTCATCAAATTTTATTCATTGTGTATCTCATATTTTCCAAACTATCGATCCCTTATGTAAGAGGTTGTTACTATTTCGTATCACATTGAGGATGAGGTTTGTAAATTTCTAGTGAAAAATACCTTTACATAAGAAATATTATATTAACATATCATAGTTAATATATTTAATATTCTATATTTAGAGTATACATAGATGGAATACTATTACATATGCTTCATGTATGTCCTTACATATTGACATGAGGTTATTTAATTTGTAAAAAATTCCATCCACTGCCTACCTTTGTAAATCAACTGTGATATAAATTACATATTATCATATGGATTTTACCCATTTCATAATTTTGTCAGTACTATAGTAATTCCCTTATGTGTTGATTTATTACACTCACATATGGTAATTTATGCCATTATATTCCGGGTAATCAATATACTAAAACCTATTAGGGATTACAACATTCTATTTTCATTTTTGGTTTAATTATATATCCCAAAAATTACTCAATTACTTATGAAATATATAATTCATATATTCAAGTCATATGAGAATTAATTTCTTTTTATTTTCATAAATTTTAGATAAAAAAAATTACATAATTTATCCCCTTGATGAACGATTCAGCTTGAACTCATCATTTGTCTCCCAGAATTACTTATCGGTGATGTTCAATAGATAATATTTCATTAAATATTGCTCCTAGAAATCATGACTTGGACATGGGTATGTTAAAAAAATTTATAACATGGGTAACTTATTGATTGTGCATGTTTTTGATTGAGTAACATGAAGATATTGTTTTATTCCACAATACTCAATCAACTATTTTCTAAATCAACACACAAGAGTTTTGAAATTATGATAATATTCTCAAAGTTCTTAAAAACAATTTCCAAATCCTTGAAGTATAAAAGTACTGGTATTTGGGGAGTTTAATTAACACATATAGCCTCTAATATTCTCATAATTCTCAAATATTCATCAAAAATTAGGTATACTTTAAACAATTGTTTCCTTAATTTTTAAAGAGAGGCTTGTATACTCACATTCATTATCAATACTTGTTTTTGGAAATTGCCGCGGTAAATAGAGAACCTTCCATTTATCCATATCAAGCCCAACTGGATAGTCACTATATGTATATTTTTTTGTCATTAATATTTTTTTAATCACCCCACGTGGTAAAAATCCTTCCCCATTTTCAAGTGCCAAATTTTCTTTGTCTTAATTTAAAATATATAAATGGATCTCCATCACCATGTCCAATGGAAGGTAACTTAAATATTGTTGATCCTTTGGAATTAGAAGCTACTTATCATAACATAAATATAATAATTCATATTTGGAACTTCATTATCACTGAAATTTAGTATATATTTACTTTACACTTGATTCACATATTGACTAGAAAATACAACAAATGAAATATTCCTTCAACAGTAATGACATGAGTTTTTCATCCTTAAATAAATACTATTTTTGATAGCTTCACCGACATGATTAATTAAAGAAAAAAATTATAGACCATAATAAGGTAGTTGTAGAATAGAATGTTATTAATAGTGGATAATAAATAATGTAATATTTATAAATACATATATTCATAATGAATAATAAACAAAATAAAAATAACTCTAAATATAAAAAAATTTGCACAACTAAGAATGTTATATTTTTTAAAAACAATTTAATTCATTACAAAAGTAATACATTTGACATGAATAAAGGATTTAAACATGATTAATTAGAAATTTATAAGAAAATAATTGTTAATATTACAAAATTTGTTTTCCTATAAATTCATTTTTACATTATATTATATTTTTTTAATTAAATTTTTTTTATAAATTTCCGGATGCTAATTTTCAAAAAAATAAAATTATTTTGGGATATATCGTGGTATTATTTTCTTAAGGGGTACATTTGGAAATTTTCTGTAATGTTTTTACGTAAATAGTGTAAAATATAGTTTTTAAAATTAACATGAGTTTTATTATATTATTAGTATATAAGTATGAATTATAAGTTTGTGATATTTTTTTCCAAGACCAACTATGTCTTTTATAAGTGGGTGTATAATTGTTTTACTAAATTTATTGACCCATATTTTTCATTCTTGATCTTAAGTAATATTTTTATAAAATAATTTTTTCAATACATTATACATTTACTATTTAAAATTAATTTCTATATATTTTTTAAAAAGTAATAAAAATAGGTAAAAAATTAAGAATCATTTGATCTTAATTTTAAAATGAGGAATATTTTATATTTTGGTATAATACAGAAATTTTCAAGATAAAACATAGTTATCAGGTTAAAAAAATAATAATAATGTATACCATATGAAGTAACAAGAAAAAATGATAAAAAATATTTTTTGATTAATGGTTGATGCATGGATAAACCTTATATATTATAAAATCAATTATTTATCAATTTTGAATCCAATTTCCTTGTAGTTCAGTTCCTTTTATGGAAATGTTTTTTGGTAATTATAGTAAATGCATCCATATTTAGTTATAAATGGAAATATCCTATTGTCATGTCCCTTTCTAGAAAACATGATTAAGTTAAAACCGTAATATTATTACATATAACCTCCATATTCTTATAAAACATAAAGTGGTTATTATCTTCTCATAAAACCATCCCCTGAGGCTTAATCCCCTTCACAAATGGGAGAATCCAAGAGAGGTATAAATTCCAAACATCTCTTTCACTTTTCTATAAGTTTATATAATATCATACTTCCAAAAATTTCATTTTTCCATCATACAATAATAAAATTTGTATATTTATTATACTATCATGTTATTATAATAATTGGAAAAGCATTAACTAACCTCCCCATTTTTTATTAATAAAAACAGCTATGTCAATTATGCATTTTTTAGACTGTCGCCTCCACAAATAAACATATTACATTTTTATTCCCATCCAAACATGGCTTGTTTTAGTTTATATTTTATTATTATATGTGACCTATATGTAATATATTCCATTAATATGGATCTTTTTCTATTAAAAAAATTAATGATCAATATATTTTAATCCAACAATATTAATAAATAATCCAAAACTAGATCATATATGTTTTCGTCTTCATGAAATGTGGAAAAAAATATCATGTAATATAATTATAACACTATAATTATTTATAAAAACTCAATTACATAAATTTTAATTGTTATTAATTGATGATAGTAGGAGGGATGGTAATATTGACATAATTTTTATGAACATAGTTCACAATAGCAAAGATTATGGACACCTGATGATGAAGAGGAATTTCAAAAATCAATTAAATAATGAGGGTTATTTTTAAATAAGTAGTATTATTGAAAATTTATATGAATAAAGTTATTAAATAGGTAATTATGATGTTTATCAACATGATATAATAAGTTAAAGGACTTCCATGGAAACAAGATTATGTGTAAGGATCTTGCTTTCTCAAAATCCTTTCTTTGAGTTATAAATTTTTTTATAGAAATTTTTTGTCATATGATTTTTCATTTTGAATGATCTTATCCATTTTTTTGGTAAGAATAATTTTTTAACCATATTTATTTTCATGAGAGGGTTTATTTTTAATTTTCTTAAAAATAATGTAGTCTTTCAGAAAAGATACTTCTAACTATGAATTCTACAATAATCAACATGAAATGTTTTAAAAATACATTTTCTTGATTTAGTTTTCATTATGATAAAATTACTTATATATTTTTTTGTAATATTTCATTTCTCTCCATATATTTTATTTTATTATGTGATTATTTTCGGTGATAATTTTTTCAACATCAATATATTTAATTCAGTATGTTATTTATAATGTTGTGATGTTTTATGAAACCAATTTTATTTCCATGGGTTCTATATGAATTGTCAATCATTTCAACTTATATGATTAATAAGCCATTTATTTTTCGTTGGGTTCATTAATATGTGTTTGTTATTGGTTTTTAGTAGCACACCTATGTATGGATATTGATTAGTGGGCTCATATATCACCATACAATACATTGGTTTATGTTTATATATAAATATATATTATGGAATGTATATATTTTTTTTTCTCACACCTAGATGGGCATGATAGGTTTTCTCATGTTTTCAGGAATGGATGTTACAATTATGTTTACATAGCCATATAAATAATAGATTTTCTCACAACGGTTTTTTATGCTTATGGTTTTGCAACATTTCTATTTGTTTATGATGTTATGAAAAATTTTCAAGAATCATTTCATTTCTACAAAATTCCATGTTTACCTGATTACATATTATTTTTATGGAACCAAACATTTTTATATATTTCCCACATGGATTAGGATTATTTAATTGTGTTTCAATTCTTCTAATAAAGTTTTACCCTTGTATAACAATCCATTTGGGATATTATGTTTCCCTATATTGTTTTATGACTCTATTATATTATCCTATTATCGATTATTAATATATTTAGGTCTTCCTTATGTTCTCCTTCAACTAATATTAATTTATAAAGTGAAGAAACTCCTTTGAAATATTGATGGTATAATTATAATAATACCTAAACACATTCTCTTACAACATTCATACAACTGTTAGTTAATTATTCATTAATCAAACAAATAATAATGGTGTACACTTGAGTTCCATAAGTATCTGAAAAGTTCAAGACTCTGTTATCCACATTCCACGTATTATTCTTTTCCACAAGATTTATTCAATTTTTTTCAAGAATGTATCTAATAAATAATGTACATGTAATCAGAACATTAGAAATTTTTGGATCACACAACCAGGTAAGAGTCAAACCCAATCACTTGAATACCATTATTATAATGAATATATATGACAATACAACTATTAATGGATTTTACCCTATATCAAGATATGGACTAGGTCCAAAAAATAATTGAGAGAACTATCCAAAAAACCCACATATCTCAAACCATCCCACCACATATTGTAATACCCACATCTCATGACCTATAAGTATTATAATTCATGCTACATACTAGCCTATCCTAGAACACCCAATGAACCTAACTGATGAATAAATCCTAAAGTGACTAAGGCTGCTTCATGAGAGACCGTAGTACAAGGGATATATCTTTCCACCTAATAATATCTCTAATATCCAATATAAGGGACCAAAAACTAACATTCAAACCAAGAAAATATTAGTGATATTTGTTAAATACCACATTATTAAATTTCTTAGAAATATCCCACCACACCACTGCCTGAAATAAAGAACACATGGTCGAATTAGTATCCCCGCTAACTCCAAGAAACCATTTTTCTAGAAAATATTTCTTATTAGTAGAGTGAAAATTGATTCATAACATCCCTCCAAACATTTTCAATATGAAGAAGACCCCCTAACATAAAAAAGAATATGGGACAATGATTCAGATTTAGAGGACATGAAACTGATAAATTTTTATTCGAACTGTATTCCCTTCTTCTACTTGTCTACATCAATGAAAATGGAATTATTAGAGATGTTCCAAATAGGGAAACTTAACTTGAAACAAATTTCGTTTAACCAATACCTCCCATTACAATAACCTACATTATAATGGTCATGAAAACTACTATAAGTCCCCCACCTTGAAATAAACCCACTTGGAAGGAGGGAAGATAGTCCATTCCTTCAATGAAGAGAATAAAACATCCTAAAAAGGTTTTTGATCGATGTTTTACACCGCATTAGAAAAATCCTAGAACGAAACTAGATTCTCAGAGTTAGAGTTTAGGAATTGGATATATAGGAAAAAATAGAAGGCTTCTGGATGATTTATCATTCCTAAAACTAACCTCACCCCACCCAAGAACTCATCTCATTCAAAACAATTGGACCAAAAAATGGTTAAACATGAATCTATATATGATTGAAGGATTACAAATGGTTTAATATGAAGTATATTATCTATAATGATATTTATCTCGCATGAATCTACCGTAATAATACAAACCTTCATGACTAATAATTAAATATTATCCTGATGGATGAAATAGTATTCATCCACATTTCAAGGATAATTCCCCCTTCTTTAATGGATATAGAAAACATCCCACCTCACAAAATGAAATCTTATTTCATCTTGAGAATCGCATATACAATTTTTAAAAACTCATTCAATAGATATGGAAATATAATTCGGGGTTTGAAGCATGTATATTACATGAATTCTAATATAAGAGAGAACATTGTACACTAACATAATTTACCCACCAAAGCACATGAACCTGGTCTTCTAGTTTTAACATGATTTTTGATGGAATTTACGAATTCCTTAATAAAGTGAATCATGTTTCTTCCTTAAGTGATGAGATATCTTATATGATCAATTTTTAGATCCTATGAACCGTATCAAACACATACTCAATATTTTTTACCATTTGGCATGAAATTTTCATAGAAAGGTACACATTAATTTCGGACTTTATAGTTTTAGAGTTGCTCCATTTTTAATGTTTTTAAATAATAAAATTGAAGAGTGGAATGGAAATTAATGATCCATTTCAAAATTCATAATAACAATTTAAGAAATAGATAAAAACACAAACAAAAAGAAACATACCCTTGAAAGGATATACTTTTCTCTCTCTGAGAATTGCAATGGTATTTTCAGTTAACACATCGTGGGCCATAATGAAGATATAATGAGAGATATGACCGCCTTGATGAACACCTTTTGTATTGTTTATAAAACTATATTTGTTTCCCTTGATCTAAATAGAAATCCAATGATATGAAGACCAATGAAAAACAAGTGTGTAGAACTCTTGAAAAAAATACCTCATATCTCGAATAAGATAATTACACTCGATCATATCATATTCTTTATCCATGTCTCCGTAAACATCATATTTGATCCCAACATTTTTCAAGTACATCTATAACCATCCCTTTTTAGAGACTAATTTCCCCTTGAATGACTATGTGCTTTATTTAACCTTGTCGTTGGTGAGAGGTAATCATGGG
Source organism: Viscum album (assembly GCA_963277665.1). Taxonomy (NCBI): domain Eukaryota; kingdom Viridiplantae; phylum Streptophyta; class Magnoliopsida; order Santalales; family Viscaceae; genus Viscum; species Viscum album. The sequence continues at coordinate 604,288,190 of OY728148.1, forward strand.
GATCATAAAGAAAGCCTACTATTAATGATGGTATTTGAGAAAATAAAAGGAAATTTACAAATAGAAATGGTCCTATAATATCTAAAATAAAAACGATCTTTTTCATTTGGAATAATAACTATGGTAGTAGCACATACCATTCTAGGAAGAAACTACCTTATGAAAAAATATTTAACAGTATAAATGATTTTATTTTTGATACTATACCATGTTGAATTTTAACAAGAACATATAAAACAATATTGTCTTGGATCATCACTAGGATTTAATTTAAATACAACCCTCTAGTTTCATATTCTCTATGAACCATGGACAATTTTCCTTTCTTATTATTCCCCAAAAACATTGGAATATTAGTGAAAAAATCCAGGCATCACTACACCTCAGAGAGCCAAATTCAATCTAGAATATGGTCATCCAAGGGATCCCAAAAATGTATAGTATCACAATTTGAAATCCATACAAATACATGGGTATAAGATTCATCCTTATGTTTAAAATTTAAATTCCCAGTATACTATGTTTCATTAATGAAGGGGCGAAAAAAGACATTATTTTTCTCCTCTTTCCTTAATGAATGAACCTATAATATTTTCTTATCCACTGTTTGAACCTATAATAGTTTCTTTGATAGAATATCATGTTTGATAATTAGGAGAGAAAAAACGTCATCATACCATTTATCTTAAAGGTAGAGATCAATATTTCCATAATAATTTTTGAGAACTTCAACACCAGTGTGAACATTCAGAACATTCTTTTTCCACATGATGATATCCACTTTATGGTGTTTATTATTATTAGGAAAAATAACCCATATATGTACCTATGTTGGAATATTCCAATAAATAGAATCATAATATAGATATTTGATATCCTCCATCCACCAACATGAAAAATTAAATTAACTACTCATAATATTATCCCCCAACATGACTAAGACACGGGAATGATCTGAGAGAACATTGGGAAGATAAGAAAATATGGCATCTTCATGTAAATAATACACTACATGTTCATAGAAATTGGTTCAAGAGGATTCATATATTAATATTACATATTTTTTTATTACACGATTTAAATTTAGTAATTTTTTTAGATTAGTTTAGTTACCTCTCTAATAGGGTTTTAGAACCTCAGTGAAAAACCTATAGATGACTATAACTATATGAAAACATCCTAAAGATTTTTAAATTATATATTGTGTGGGTATCTAAAAATATAATCCCTCTATATTTACAAATTTTGTTGTAATAACTTACATAGATTCATGTAGGGGTAATAAATCTGATAAGGGATTCTAGTTTGTTAACTCAACCGTGACTTGGTGAATGAAAATGTTCCTAACTACACATATAGTTAAACAGTCCCAATGGATATTATATACAGAATAAAATTATCTATAAAAATAATTTGAAAGTATTTCAATATATATAACTTGTTCATATAGAAATATAACCCTATATAACCTATATTAAAACCTAGATATTTTTACGATAACCTATTTAATCCATTTATGAAATCTCTATTATATGTTCATAATTTATTATTATGTACATTCATTAATTTATGTATACTAATTCTAAATTTTCCTTTATTCTTGGTAGTGTAAAGATCTCAAAATAAATGAGAAAAAAAATTTGTAGTAGACAATGTCGATATTGTACCAATGAGAAACCTAATGAGATTTTATATAGAATTAAAACCCTCATTAAAATAATTCTCCACATGTCCCAAGGTATAATAAATACCCAAATCATGTTGAGATATTGAGCACAATAAGGAGTAAAAAACTCACCATTGTGTTATATATGAGGAAGCACCCACCATCTTTAAATGGGATCTATAATTCATTATTTTTTTAGTAGTGTTTTTATTAAATTGCTAATCTATTTCATGTTCAGTGATATGACCATCAGAAGGTCATTCTGTTAGGTAATAATTTAGAAGGTGGTATTTACCATTGGTGGAGTCTCATCAAGAATACCATATAAAATAAGGATGTATATTATATGGTATGAGAAATGTTCAAGAATATATATCACACTATGTATTTTACTTAGAATCTTCGTAGATAAATAATGTGGGAATTCTTGGATTTAAATAAAAAAGGGGTTGAATATATGGGATAATTTGAGGAAAATTTCACATTTCTCATTGAGTATTTTCCTGGTTTCAAATTTGATACTTGGAGAAAAACTAATTTCTTCTTTGTTAGATTAAATTCTATTCTTCGACGAGAATTATCCATAAGAGACTTATGTATTTGTAATGATATTTTTGAACATGTTCTAAAGAGGTAGATAAAAACAAGAGAATCCTAGTATTCTAGGGTAAATAGAAGGAAAGTGTAATATCATTGAAGAATTGGTGATAAGAAACATGGTGGAAGAAATCCTAATTTAATATATGAAATAAATTTTGGAAATTTAATCTAATTAATTTTATCAAGGGATAAAATAAGTGTTTTTTTTTGTTCTAAAGAATGAAACCAAGCCTATTATTATCAAACTAAGGCTAAGAATCCATTTAAGAAAATATAATAGAATAATATCCCTCCTAATGGTCCACCGACACTGCAACTCTATATGTGAATTTAATTCATAAATTACATTCATCAACACCAAAAACTCAGGAAAATGAATAAAATAAGCCCCAAAAAATCCCAAACCAAGGGAAAAATGAATAGAAATAAGAACCAATACCATCTAGGTAGATCATGATTATAAAGTGATGAAATTTACACTTAATCTATTTTCTAGATCTAATAATACATTATTTTAATTTGGTTCATCACATTCTTCAATATCATTCATGTTTGATTAGAATGTGTAATCACCATATGATGTAATGGGTACTAAACTGCCAGTGAAGACCCATTGTGGTATAATGACCACATCTATGATTTATAAGTATTTTTTGATTGATATATTTTGGAGGATACTTCCTACATATCTAATTTTTATTCCACTGGTTGAATTTTAACTAATTTTATTTATTTGTTGGATTTTCCAACATAAATAACATATGAAATATTGGGGTAAGGAAGTGTCATTTCATATCCCAAATAATCCTATTATCTTGCATTGATTAAAGGATGATAATGATACCGATCTAGATCAAAATTCTTAAATATGGGTCATGTAAAAAAATAATCCAGGACTCTTGACTCAAATGATCATGTACAAAGTAATAATTTATTACATACATATTGTACAGATATATACTAATGTATTCTAGAAGAACTGTTCAGTCTTCCACCAGAGTATGTGGTTGAGATTTCAATAAAAATCACACTATAAACCATTTATTTCTCTTTGTTTCCATATAAAATGGATCACAATGAATTTGAGGAGTTAAATAAGAAACTATAAGGTAAATTATTGAAAGGTTACATATTCTATGATACTTATCTATGGGGTGAACAAGTCCTATTTTCAAAAGGATTGAAAGGTTGATTCGTTAATTTATTTATTATAATGAATCAATAAGATCAATATCAAGAGAAAATTATCGTATACATAAAATCTTTGATCTATTTGATCAACTCAGATGGGAGGACTACTTCTAAATGATTAAGCATTGATCGGGGTATCCAAGGTAATATACAAATGGGAGGAAATTTCTAAAAGAACTATCCTTATGAGGTATGGACACTATGAATTTGTAGTGATACCCTTTGAAATTATGAATTATCCCACTATCATCATTTATATGATGAATACATTCTATAGAGGTTGCCTTGATAAATTTGTGGGTGTCTTCATATGGGATATTATTATATATTCTCAGGGAACATTAGTTTAGGAAGATTAATTGATGATTACGTTAAATTCTATAGGAAAAGAAAAAATATATTCCAAATTTATAGTGTTAAAATTATGGAAGTAGAAAGTATCAATATTCGGTAATGTGATAATAAGAAAGGGAATATCATTAGACACATCAATGGATGAAGTTATCGATTAATGGCCTTGACCGACCACTGTAACTGAGATCTATAGATTTATTCTGTTAACATGATTCAACTAATACATCATGAAATTTTTTTCATGACCATCAAATATAATAAATTACTAAACATGTAAGGTATTGATGTTTGTTCAGGAAGAGTAATGTGAAGAAGGTTTCAAGAAACTAAAGAAGAGATTGGTGACTTTTATTATTCGTTAATTAACATATAGTGGGGAAGGGTTTGAAATATATTGTGATGGTATGAAAAATGGTTTTGTTTTATTACTCATGAAAATGGTATTTTAATCACTTATTATTTACCCTAATTAACAACTCATGACCAATATTACCCAATTCATTATTTTGACATGGAATTAGTGATATTTTCCTTAATTAGTTGATGACACTACATTTATGAATAAATTTATATATATATACATATATATTGATTAAATGAGATTGAAATATATATTAACATGGAAGGAAATGGATATGTTCCATTGGATATAGATGAAATTGATAACATATTATAACTAACAAATACATTTTAACTTAGATAAGGGAAATATGGTGACTGATGATTATAGAATAAATGACCATGATACATTATCCATGATGAGGATTGCTGAATAAAAACAAATTATTGATTTTTAGTGGAAGAATAATTAAGTAATAATGGGGGAAGATAAATCCTATCTAAGACAACATACTGCTCTAGCATTTATTCATGTAAATATTAAACAAGACCATAAATATGATTTGGAGTAATAGAGAAAGGTATATAATTGTTCCTAGTTTAAATTTGATAAATGTGGATTTATATGATTCAAACTGGGATATGTATACCCAAAAAATATGAATTTAAGAAGAAAATGCAGGATGGTTCTCAAAGATAATCAATCTCTATTAATTTGGAAAGCACAATGATTCACAGAGATATAATAAAAAACATATACTGGGATAACATGAATTAGAAAATAATGGATTATATATCTCAATAGTTGGTATGACCATAAGTTTATACACAACAAAAAAAGACTAAGGGTATGTTTCAAACATTGACTATACTAGTATATAAATTAGAAAACATCACCATGGAATTTTTCAAAGGACAAACTAAAATGTATACAGTCCATAATATTTTTTTTAGTGGATATCCATATGAATTATTTTCATTTTATTTGTTTCAAAAAATATTTATACCTTTTCCAAATAACAATGATATAAATAAGGGAGTTGGTGAGGATGCATGAAGTACCACTGTCCATTATATCTCATCATGATACAAGGGATACCTCTAGGTTTTTAAGAATCCATTATAAAAATTATGATATGGAGATGAATTTTATCACTGTATTTTATTGTCAAATAGATGTCCAGTCTTATAGAATAATTAAAACTCTAGAGGATATGTTGATAGCTTTTTCAATAGATTTAAATGGATGTTGGGATAATCACCTAAAAATATTATATTTCTCATATAATAATAGTTTTTATTCTAGAATTCATGTGTCACTGAATGGCATTTCGTATCAAAAGATATTTAGGACTCTAACTTGTGGGGGTGATATATGAGAAAGGAAGCTGATAGGCCATGACCTGATTTAAGGAATAACCATGATGGTTCAAACTATTCAAATGTCATATGAAATCAGTAGAAATTTGGTAGGGTATTTACATAAATAATTTTTTACATGAGATATATGTTGAAGTAGTTGATAAAGAATTCCTTTAAATATTTCATTGGAAGAAAGTTATGATTTTAGAGAAAAATAGGATGTAGAGAACTTGATACATCGATCCATTCAAGATCCATAATCATGTACGGGTTGTAGATTATCATTTCATACACTATAAATTTCTATAATTAGTAAATACCATGTTCCACATAACACATTTAATGAACTACATACCAGATCTATCACATATTCCGTGAAACAAAGCTATCCAATTAAGAAGAGAACATTTATATACAGATACAACATATGAAAATCGTTGATCCAGAAGAAAAGATTTTGAGAAACAAGACCACTCTTCTAGTAAATTCTAATTGGGAGAATCATATTCTTGAGGTCTCTACTTGGGAATATGATGATGTTATGAGAAGAAATTACCAGATGTTTTTTTTCCATATAATAAAATTTTGAGGAAAAAATAAATTTTGAGGGGGGAAGAATGAAACAACTTGAACATTTCCACCTTAACTAAATTTTATATTTGATAGGTTCCTCCACAACAAAAATAAATAAAAAATATATACACCATTTTCTGTTTCCATATAATTGGATTGTATAAACAATGGTAACATCACTACAATATATATATATATATATAAAGAATATGAAATAGTAAAATCTATAAAAATTATTAACTCAATTAATAGAACTATGAAAATAATAATTTCTTTAATATAATATTTAATTAATTCCATGTATAATTATGTTTTACATGAATAATGATTTAAAACTACATTAATTAGTAATTTCTAGGAAAATTAATAGTTAATACAATATAATATATATTCCTATAAAACATGTTTTCACTATAGATTATGTCTTAGATTAAAAATAATATTTAAAACTTTTAGGATATGATTTTAAAAAGTAAACATTATTGTTTTTGGATTTATAATGACCATATTATCTGAAGATATATTTTTGGAATTTCTCTAAATAAATATTTTTAGGTAAATAGGGAGAAATACTATTTTCTAAATAAAAATACTTTTATGGTATTGTTAATATATATGTATGAATTTTTATTTCATGAAAAATTTTTTTATATAAAAATATGAAATTTATAATTGAATATATAATTTTAATTTTTTTAAAATAATTTATAATCCCTTATTTGACATTTTCGAATAGAAGTAATATTTTAACAATTTTTTTACATATATAAAGTATTTACTATTTTAATATTTACTTTTATAATTTTTTAAATCAATTCAAATAAAAAATATATCAAATTAAAAATCATTAGGTTTAAATTATATATAAATAGTTCCATTTTATTTTTGATCCTAAAGGATTAATTACAAAGTTAAAAACTATTTACGATGGTGAAACCAAAATGGTAAAAATGTGTAATATAGGTTGTTATGGGAGAAATATATTAATAAAATGTTTTTAAATGAGTATATGAGTTGTGTCCTGGTCTTATATATTTTAATCTCTATGATTTCTCAATTTTGAATCTATTTTCATTGAGGGTGACTTCCCATTATGATATAGTTTTTGGTATTTACAAAACTGTCATACATTTACAATTTTATGTGGGGATCCCCTCTCCTCACTTCCCCTCACACCAAAACCCTTATGATTTTCCCAAACATGGCCCAACCCTCACTTAAAAATTCATAGACTCATTAAAGAGGTGTTTTAATTTATAAAAGTATATCCCTGAAGGGTTGAACCCCCTTCATAAAGGATATAATTGAAGAAGAGAGTTATACATTCCAAACCACAATTTCTATTTTCATTTCTTTTTTTAATTTTATTCTTCCTCAAATAACATTTTTCTAACTCAAAATGATAAAATGAGTATCATTATTTTATAAGTATGTTATCATATTTTTCGTAATGTACCCATTTTTATAGTATATATCCTCTAAAATTCAGTTAAAACCATTGCATTATATAAAGAAAGGTGACTAAGATTTGATTGTTGGGTGTGGGAGTTTTTGGAGAAAAAAGCTCTTATTTTCAGAGAAACAAGAAGAGGCGTATGGTTTATATATGATTAGTAGTTACATTTTGGCCCAACCATGTGGAATTGTAAGCAACGAAAAGAATTTGAAAACCCTGATAATATGGTAACATGGGCATGGAAAATTGTGTAGACCTGTTGTAGATATTAAATTCAGGGTTAAAACATGGTTTTTATAACCATGCACTTTATTATACAGGGATGGATGACTTTAATACTAAAAGTGTACATGGTATAGACATAATTTCATAACCATGTGATTGGCCAGGAAAGGGATGCATACACAAAAGTAGTGGTGGAACACAATTTTTTCAAACATAAGGTAAAAACATGCACCCCCTATAAAAAGTGGAAACAGAATTTTTGACCTCCAACTCTTTAAAAAACTAATCCTCTCTCTCCCTTCTTCATTTCCTGCTGCCACAGATTTTCGGGACTATATATTATCTTTTTCCTAGTATTTGATAATTTCTTATCATATAAAATATAATTCATTTTATTCTTCCCATGGTGGATCCATATCAGTACTATTTTTGATCCAATAGACCAATTTTATCATTTATCTCCCCATATTGAATGCTAAACCTGTTTGAGACAATATTCCCTATTTTTAGTTTATTTGTATATTCTTCCAAATTCTTCTAATCAAGAACATGTTGAAGTGTGATTAATGATTAGGATTGTATTGTACATCTACAAGAGATGGTCTGATACTTTCCCAAAAAATTTAGATTTTTATTACGTTCCTTTATACTACACATCAAAACGTCCCAGTGATTCACATTAAATTGATAAAAGAGTACACTAATTGTTGATTATTTTTTATATATATGTTATATGACAATGATAATTAGTTGGAGGTTAACTAACTCAACCCAAACCACAATATTGGATGGTTTGATAGTATAATTTTGACTTATTTACCCCTTATGACCAAAACACCACTCATGTTTGTTTTTTATCATTTTCCAATGAAATATTATAAAATGAGTTAATATAATGATTTATTATGTTTGATTAAATACCTTAAATTCTTTCATACTATATATCAATTACAGTGATTAAAGTGGTAAAATTAATTGAATATGGGCTTGAGTGATACTCTTTATTCTTGAATATAATTTTCCAAGGATGTGATTACATCATTCTTGCTTCTTGTACTAGACATGATGATCCATATTGTTATTCCTAATTATGGATATGACTTTCCTTACTCTTCACATTATGTTTATAGAGATCATGTTCTTCATGGTTAAATGGAAATAATGGATATTACATTCTATATTATCACTTACATTATTTGGTATCATAGGGAACAACATTCCTTCATGGTTATTTATAATTAATGTAAATAGTGTTATATAGTGACTACGCAAGATGAGTGGACACAAAGTTCCACATGTATTATTAATTGTTAAAGGAAATGATGTTCTATATTATATAGACTTAATTCATAGACTTGAAACCCAATATTTTTTGGAATACAATGAATCTTTTGAGGCATTTTGGATTAGTACAAAGTAAATAGTGTTTTATGGGTGTCCTAAAAGGAACCCAAAAAGATGTGGTTTATTTAATTAATTCTATAAATTGGGATTTACCTCTACATTTCTCATTGTATATTCATAGTTTGGAAAGTACTAGAAAATATTGGTGGTGGACTATTTTGTTTATCTCACATCCCGCATAGTCCACCCAATTGTACTTAGATTCACATTATGGATACAAGTAGGAACAAGGGGGAGGGGACATATTTGAATGAATGATATTATTTAATATTATGTTGTATGGGTGGAATTGGATCATGAATGCCCTTACAATGATGTTTTAGATATATCATGAGAGTTTTTTTTATTCTTATATATCATATTTTATATACCTCATCCTAAATCACCTATATATATTAAATTTTGTATATAATCATAAAATTACACAAATTTATATATATTAATGTATTTTGGTTTGATTAATATATTTTTTTTATGTTTTTTATATCTAGATGATTTATATTCTCATACTTTTCATTAGTGTGTTTCCACTATTTTCTCATTCGTTATACCGTTGTGCTACTAATTTAATAAAAAATGGCATAGTCTCCCAATCATACCATTATAGATCCTCGCTACTAGTTGGGAACCTCTTACACATGGGGAGGAACATTTTAGACCTTAAATTCAACAAATATACGTTAATTATTTGTTAACAAGTTCCAATATTCTGCAGTAATAGACATAGATTAACCACCCAAACAATTTGTATTACAGAAATCCAAAATGTGATTCATTCATTTTGAGAAATACCACAACCATGAAAAAATTTAATTTTTTTTTTTTCGTTCACATCCTATCATTGATGGTTTTTTATTCAATTTTATGAGTACATGTGACATATATAAGTAATATATATCATTAATGTAGTTCTTTTTTTATTACAAAAATATTAGTTATCTTTATATTATAATCCAATGATATTAGTAAATAACCCAAAACTAGTTCACATCAATTTTAAACTTCGGGAAATGTGACTGAAACCCAGTTATAATTGAACAATAACATTATAAGTATTTATTAAAAATCAATTGTAACAAAAATAATTTTTTTACAGGATGTTATTGGGGATGCAAAGGGAGATCAACAAAACTTTTATGTACCTTGTTGAAAATGTTTGGTATTATTAGCACTCGATGTTGAGGAGTGAAACCAGTAATAAAATAAATTTATAGAATTTAATTGAATAATATTTTATAAATGGTAATGATTATGATTTTTTTTGAAAAAAGTAACTAATATTTCAATCCTTATGATATAAAAGGTTAAATATCTTTCGTGGAAATCATTGGTAAATTCAAGGGACTGGTTAAGTCATACTCCTTTCATTTAGTTACACAATTTCATATTAAAAATTGTTATACCAAGACTTTTCATTTTTAATGATATTCAATTTTGGTTATTTGATTTATTTTTTAAAAAAATCCATTTTTAGGAATGGGTTTCTTTTAATTTTTCTTAAAAAGAAGGGATAGTTTTGGAAAATTGAGTAAAAACTAATACTTTTACAATAATGAGAACATGTTATTTTCCAAATTGCTTTCCATGATAAAGTTTTTTTATTAAATATAAATATATTTACGGGTAAAAGTTTTCATGTATCACCCCATATTTTCTTTTTTATGTTTTTATTTCGAGGGATTATTTTTTTAAATAAAAATCATTTATTCATGATGTTATTTTATACCATTTGGATGATTAATGACACAAATTTTATTTTCATGGTTCAATCATGAAAATTGAATGATTTCTATTAGGATGTTTAAGAAATACATTATAAAATTATGTTTAAGGGTGTTATATATTTTAAGTGATTGAAGGGTTGTACATTGGGATTAGAGGGAATTTAGTTGAATGTGGATATTTTATAGGAACCATGGATGACTACTGCCTGCATGAAATATTCACACCTTGAATATGATTCATTTTGTGAATATATCATTATGCACAAGAAAAGAATTTCATTTAATGAAAGAAAATGTTTCAATCCTTGAATCATGTTCACATCCTGAATTGGTCATTCGATATTTTTTTCAACTCAACATGATGCCTTTTTTAGCATATAAAATATTTAGGGGATTCACTTCGCAAACTATGGATTGATGACATGAATCATTTGATACCTTTGAGATTTTATGCAATACATGGCTGAATTATAATTTATTCTTCATGTAGATCTGTCCCATAATATTGAGGCTCTACTTTGATGAAATTTCAATATCTCCTTATATTCTATATCGATTTGTTCGATGTTTAATATTCATGGTGGTTGTGGGGTGTCTCTCAGTAAGAAATATTTGTGACTCTTCATTTCCATTTATAGGCGTAGTGGTGTAACAATGAATTTATAGATATATCACACTTGTGGTGATGTTGATTAATTTTTTAATGATTTATTATGTGATCATCTTCCATAGGTCATCCATCATGTTGGTTGTGGTGTAGTAGAAGTGTTTATCAAGGTATGTCTCATCTAACCTCTCCATTGGATTATAACAGAACATGATTCTAGGATGTCAGAATCATTTTTATATCCTACATTATTGAATTTGAATTTCATTACAGTGTTGGGGGAAACAGTTTTGGGTAGTCCTCAACCTTTTTTAGGGGAAGGTGGTTATATCTATAGAATTTTTTGAATGAACATGGATTTTATCACTTTTAAAAATTTATTTCTAAATAAATTGAATTAATTTTGTGTGTGTGTATAAATGGATTTGTGTTAAAATATTGTTTTTCCCTTGGATTAGGGTAAAAATAAATTGTTGTTATCAAAGAATTGCGAATTGGGTTCTTAAAGTAGGTTTGATGAATGAAAATGGATTTTTTATTGATTGTGAAAAACACCTTTGAAATTGATTTGACAAATATAAAACATAGGAAGACATGGATACCTACCTGAATGGTGATAATTAAATAAATTATACATTTCTATTATTTAGGGTTTCACTCAAGGGGTGTTAATCTTCTCCCATTTTCAATTTTTCTAGGGACATGATTTGACACTATCATGGAGGGGTTTACACATGGGGTGTAACTCTACATCATTTGGAAATTTTTTGTGTGGATTTTGAGCGCACTAGTCATTGATTAGGGTATTATTATTTTTCTAACCAAAATTTCTATAATCCTTAGATTATTTACTTTTGTTCATGGATTTATATTGTTCTAGATTATATATATATATGATAGATAAATGTTTTTGTAAATTATTATTTAGTTTTTTATAGCTTGTTTGGAACTAAGAAAAAATGGAAATATTTACCATTCATTGATATGAAACTAATTTACTAATTATCATGCAATGTTTTCTTAAAATGTTCATGTTGGGAATTTTTTTATAGAATCATTAAATGGAACACCAAGATTTAATCCTACAGAGTCCATATAGTTCACAACCTTCACACCACTTTAGCAAAGTGTAGAACTAGTAATATCATTTAATGCTGAAAAAGAAAGGCAACATAATGAGGTGGAGAGTTACTAGTCTTCTAGGTTGGGTATCTGGTGGTGAGATGCTGGGTGATTTCCCACTTATCATAAGACATGTTATTTTCATTTTTTTTCTTTGGTTTTATTAGACCTTTGATGTTTCTATTAATATGTGTTATAGTGATGTATCCCTACAACTGTTTTGTTTTATTATTGGAATATGGTTCCACAATTTTTTACACACTGTTCATTTAGATGTGTATATATATTCCATGAATCTTGTTCATGTTTGGGGAAATTATCCCATGTGGTAGATTTCTAATGGCCATGTTCTATTTTTCAAACTGTGGTGAATGGTAATTCCTTGTATATGTGGTGTATCAGGTAAGGTACCAGTTTGTGAGGATAAAATGTTTCACTTCATTACAAATTAGTATCAATCGTTGGGTTTTCTTCAAGATTCCTTGCGTTAATAAATCTAATAGACTAGAGGTCTGAATGTTAGAACATGATAGGTAGGTTGTGGTACGTCCCTAGCCATATCATTCTATTATGATACTAAATTAACAATAATATGTTGGTTTGTGTGTCCCCTTTGTTGATTTTTGTTCTTAGTCTTATTTTCAATATATTGTTTTCTCGTTTGAGATATGATAATCCGGTACTCTAATAATTTTCTTTTATTTTCGGTGTATATAAATTTGCCTTCTTGGAGTCATCAATTGGACTAATAGGATTGTAAAATAGACTATACTCATGAGAATCCTCATATGTATCAAATTTCAATTAGGGATATATATAGAGACCCATAATTTTCTTAGATTACTATTACATCATTTTCACGATTAACAATATATTATGGATATAATCCTGGGTTGGTTGTTTTAGTGAGATGTAAAAATTAGGCTCGTATATCAATTGTATATAATAAATATTAAAAATTATTTTAATTATTATCTGATTTATAAAAATATGGCTTATGACATCCTTAGTATATATAGTCCTCTAAGGATATACATCAGAGAAAGTGGTTTTCTAAATGCCCAATGGGGGGAGGAATATTGGGAATGAATCAATAGTATATTGGTGATCATAATAAACATCATCATATCATAATCATAAAATCATCATAAACATAATGATGTAATCATTTGATAATGGAAGGGAATTTTTAATATGCATCAAAATGAGACATCATATCATAGTGGTCCAATACCACACATAGTTGTGAACAAAACTGGCATCATGTCCATCCATAATATATGTCAATAAATTATTCCATCATTATTGTGAACAATGATAGAATAATGTTCTGACCTAATAAATAAAATATAATGTAATATATCAAATTAAACATTTAAATTTAGGGATATATAATTCGGAACCCACACCTCACATCAAAAATTCACATAATCAGGCGTGGCACATAGAATATATCCCAATCGTTATCATGAAATAACACATGTAAAATAATGACTTTCATAAGAATTTAAAAAAAAATAATACATTACGGAATAAACATTAAGGTTCTATAATTTAAAAGGAGGATAGCATGGAATAAACTTTTCCATTATTGAGATAAGAATAAAAAAATGAAGATGAGTTAATTATTTGTTTTAGAATGAAACCCCTTTTTGAAAAATCATTGTATCTGGATTAAAAATAATTCTAAAATAGTATAAAACATGTATATAGTCAAAATTAAAATAGTATAATATTGATATAATATTTAATGATTATTAGATGATTATCCATAATGAAAATGTTAGGAAATATTGAGAACCTAATGAAAAAAAGGAATTGGGTTCGAGAACCCCATTAACATAAATAATGCATTATTTTGCCTCTTTTACTCCTCTTGAAAAATAAAATTATGTTTTTTAAAAGAATAAAAAAATAGTTAATTATTAAAATTTTAACTATTTTTAAATTATAATCATTGTACTATATTTCATTATTCCTGTATTTATATAGAAACTGTTTTGATATATTGTTTTCCTTAAAAATTTCGCATTTTAAATGATTTTTTATTTCTCGTTTAATGTTATTTACTCATAGGAATTATTTAATATATAAGTATAAAACAAATATATTTATTATTATATATGTCATATGTAATTTATTATGACCAAACATATGTTTTTTGATAAGGAATGAACCTAGAAACATCCTCTTTTCTAGTTAACCAACCATTATTGATTACGTTGTCCAATGGGGGAGAAAGAGACTTATAAAACATAAACACAACAAAAACATAATTTTTATAATAGGGTATCATATTAATATCATCTTAATGTACGTCCAAATTAATATTATAATTTTTCTATGTAATTAATTGGGGAAAAATTCAATACATGAGTAGAATGAGATAATATTTGATAAAACCTTACTCTTTTCTCAGTGTTTCTTCCCATGAATGATACTAGAATTCCCTGATGAATGGATTTTCTTACCTAGAGAATCCATATAGTTTCTATGCTATTTTGATAAATAATTTGGGTATATATTCGGGTTCATTAATTGATCATGGAGTGGTTGTACGTGTGGAGGGAGAGGGGTTATTTATACTTGAGGAGGGGCATATTTTTTAGTTAAAAAGTGAATGAAAACCCATATTTAAGTTAAAAAATGTAATAGAGATATTTTTGACATAATGAATCATATATTAATAAAATATAATGGGTTTAGGATTTTAAACCCATTTATATTTCAAATTCAATTGTTTATTATCTAGGAAGATAGAAAAAATTAAAAATTGTTTTTAATGGAATACTTTTATCTTTTGACTTTGGAATGTTATTTTTATGTTTGGAAAACAAGTTTATTGAATTTAAGGTATAATTTATGAAATTAAAATTGTTTTTGTTGAACCTAAACTAAAAAAAATTATTAGTTCATTATTACATTATAATGGATTTTATTAAAAATATTCTTACTATAGAGAAAACTATATTTTTATTATTCACCTGAAAATTGAAGTATTTTATAAAATTACCAAAATGTTTCATTGGAAAATTTCAAATTACTAATTTAATTTTTTTTAGTAATTTAATAAAAAAAATTCCCATTCATAGGTAATTTTTTCTTTTAATATAAAAATTATGTTTTTTTGAAATAATTTTAAATACATTTTATTACAAATGCGCATATATTTTCTTTCATTTTTTCAATCATTATATTTATATTTTTAAAATAAAATATTTATATCTACCGAAATTAGTCTTGAAAAATATTATTTGTATAATAGTATACGAATTTGAGTTCAAATTAATAGAGCATCTGTGAGGTTACATTTCTAAACAAATAGGTTACAGTCCCCATGGTCACATTACCATTGAAATGGTCATATTACATTCAATAAATTTAGCTTTAGTATTTAATAAATTATTAAACTCAATTCCTATAAAGGGTATACGTTTATATATTGTATAATGTAGATTGGTTTACTATTATATTTTTCATTTATATAGTTATTTTCATGGGAAGGATGATTATAATAGATTGGGTAAATCCAAATTTTCCCATTATAGCCTTCGTATTTTTCCATTTCTCTCCCCCTTTAATATTTTGATTTTTAATGGGATTAATTTCTAAATAATGTAGTGATTTTCATTATTGAAATATTGTGTTTTTTGTTTCTCTATGTGTTGTATGTTCTACATAATGTATTATATAATAAAATGTGGATTTGTTTTGTGGAAACATATATCATTTATATACATTGTGTTGTTACGTCATTCCCCCTTTTAGAAATTCCATCCATGAGTTTTCAAAAAATATTTTCATTAGATAATATGTGAGGGTACTTAGGTTTCATTTTTCCTTGGGTTCCCATTCTTCCCCTTCTTAACTATGGTTCCCCCATAATAAATTGATATATTCGGTTATCCTACTTCATTAAATGTTATCTTTATATTCCAATATCATCACGGTATGATCCTCTAATGAGATTCCATTCTATAGTTGGATCATATTTAGATTCAGTACATGGGAGGTATGAGGCATGTACTTTGTTAGGAGAGATACATAGAAAACATAATGAAAATGAGCCATATTTGGTGAATGTGTAGGATCCTAGGAAACTACTACTATTCCATCTAGGATCTCCAAGGTACTGAGGTACTGAAGACTAAGATTCTCTTTAATTACAACCCACATGAATATATTCCAGGGGGATATTTGAAGGAAATTCCTTTACCCAAATTCAAACTCCATGTCCTATCATCAGTTTCTGGAATAACTGTTCTTATGACTTTGAGAATATTTTATATGTTTTTGAATGGACTGAACCATCTCTATAATCTATTGCATAATAATTGGTCCAAATAGATTTTATTCTTAAACTTCATCCCAAAAAGTAGGAGTTTGACATATCTTCCCTTATAGTGATTCAAGTGGATCCATTTATATAATTGAGTGGAATTTTCTATATTATAATAACTAAACTAATGGTATATGTTGATCACATACTCCATTAAATTTCATTGACCAATCAATCATCACTTCCTGAAGATTTAAAACAGTCCTTTCAAATTTTCCATCAGTTTGGTGGTGATAGGACAAACTAAAATTCAATTCCCTTTTTAGAACATGTTGGATAATTAGATTGATTTTAGAAGTTAACCTAAGAAAATAATCAGAGAGGATTGAAATTGGATCCCCATGTATCCTCACCACATCATTTTATATATCATAGAATGTTGTTCGAGTTAGAAATGACCCCAAATAAAAATGAACTGGGTAGTCTTGGGGAGTCAAAAAACTAAAAACCATATTGTATTGTTTCATTTGTATATCTTCCCGAGATAAGTTTAAAATTTCATAGTGATGTTATTCCATTTCAACATGGGTATAAGAAATTATTTCATCATCCAATTGGGATTTTTTTCTCTCTACGTTAATTTTCTGACATTCAAAGCATCATTATATATACTCAAAAATACCCTTCCTCATATTTTTCTACTAGAAGTGATCTCAAAGATCATTTTACACCATGGATATTTATGATGGTTAGAGAAAGATGTGTTATATTAATTTTCCAGTATATCATTATTTATCTCATATGATGATGGAATACAACTCTGATTTCCAAAATAAATCACACTACCATCATCAATAAGTAATTCATGAAGCTTCTCTTACTTTACTACATTCAACATCATTTGATGATCTATATCAAACCTTTATAATTTCTTGACATTCTCTTATATATAAGGTTGGAAAATCATTTGGTTAATTTTTGATGTTTTCAATATCATAAATATTTCCAAATCCATCCATTGTATATCCATGAAGATTGGGTCATTCTCAATCTTCATCATGGATAGAGTAGAATGTTACAATCTTCTAACAGAATTATCCACCTTGGTCCCCTTTCCAAGATCGTGGAAAATAGAGAAATCATATTCCCTAATCATCTATAAACATATTTGTTGATACAGGTTGATATTATTCTATGTGAATATATAATTTAGAATGTTGGGATCATAATATATGTTAAAATTCTCACCATAAAGGTAGATAAACTAAATCACCAAAGAAAATATCAAAAATACTAACTTCAGATATTGTTTCATATAGTTACACCCATGGATCATTAGATTTTGAAAGGCATGAGCTATAACTTTATCATTATTCATAGCAGAGAACCCATTACATTCATTGAAGTATCAATGTATATCACAAAACCATATTTACTTGTTGGAGGTATGAGTAAATTTTCATTTATTACACCGTTTTAAAAACATAAATACTTCCATACATTCATTAATATAGATATACTTTACCCTTTTCCATGTAAACATTGCTTGAAGGATATAAAATCAAGAAAAATGTATCACAAAAACTTTGTATTACCCCAGTAATCAATAAAAACTATGGATTTTCGTGACAATTTAAGTGCTCGGACATTCTTCAATTTAATTTTTCATTGAATGGTCAATATATAATCAATCATTTGTAATAACATTACCTAATAATTTGACTAGATGAATAAAAAAATCACACATTATGACCTATTCTTACATTTTCTTCTTTATTAATTTTCAACCACTATCCTCGGATGCTCGTTATAATCTTCCTTTCTCTTAGAATAAATGATAATATTATTGATGAGGACTACAAAATATTTGATGAGATAGTCTCTAATGAATATATTAAACAAATTAAAAAATATTTTAGTTGAATTATTAAGTATAAAAAGAACAACTTTGAACTCATTGTGGCTATGAGTTGTATGGAAAGTAGTATTCTAAATATATTCCTACTCCACAATCAGCTGATGATATCAGGATTGAAGAAAGACAATTGATAAGTACAGAACTGATCATAGTTGACCAAAGAATTCTTCATTACTTAGAAGGGGATACTTGTTCCTTATTTTAATGATGTTGTGCTCCCGAGAATCTATATATAGTTGTATTGACACATTTTGTTTCCTTATAAAGAGCACTAGATCACCACAGCATGAGGAAGTAGGGCCTATAAAAACATTATCCAAATTATCTTTTAGAAACATATTTAACACCTCATTCAATAAAGGCCATCCTATTATATTATTTATAGACATAAGTATCTCTAGGTATTAGATCTATTCAGAACTCTACCTCATGACCCGAGGGAAGTTTGAGTAAATCCTTGGAAATAATCTATGTACTCCCTCGTAATGGGAATTTCCACTAAGTTGATACCTTATTTGACTAATACATTTGAGAAAGGTATGATTCTTAAATACTTATTAACACCCACAAAATTGAGGTATTTTTCAATGGATATTCATGATCTTCCATTAATTTTTAGTGGAGTGTGGGATTGTTCAGAATATATAAGGAGATTTAATTTTCCTAAAAATCGACGGGTTTTCTATATAATGAGATACAATACATTGCCAGTATAGAATCAAATCACAAATGGGGATGGATTATGTTATTCATAGGATGAATCTCCACACATACACTAATATGAGAAGAGTTTAAAATATGGGTTGAAATGATGGTCCCACTGTCTGTTTTGAAAATATATCTACTTCAAGGTATCATGTCATTGATTAAATATTTCAAGAATAATTTCAATTCAATAAATGAATATGTAGAACAATAATAAAATAAACCATCTTCCATTATTCAATAAATTAGACCTACATATTATAGGACCTCATTTTCAATCTTCACATTAGTTGTAGTTATAAGATAATCAATACTTCTCGCCTTTATATTTTCTAGTTTCTTACATAGATGACACTCAAGGACCCACAATTTAGTTAATTTGGTATCATTTTTCCCTTGATAGATATAGTAGGTACATTGAAATATGGTTAGAGAATTAGTAGCCCCCCTCTATTCCTCCATCATGTTGGCCATCTTTTTTTTGTCTATTAAACATTCATGAACTTGTTGTCCTTATCTTCTTTACTTGATGCATTTCCTTATCTTTTTGTGTAAATTCTTGTAGTGATTCTTCACATATTTATTCATGTGGGTAGTTGTATCCACATTACAAATTAATCATTTAACACACCGTCCTGAAACTCCATTATTATCTTCTTATATCCCTAACCATGGGACCATTCACCAAAATGCGTCTCTAATTTGAGAGAAAATAAAACATAAAATATCCCTATACTTTTACAGATATTAAGAAATTATTTAAAAGATAATTATCCATAAAATACAAACTGAGGATCATGCAATCATGTGTCTTTGAAATATTAGATACATAATTAAAAATAGTGAAAAAACATAAAAACAATTTTATTTAATCATCATAATAGATACTATCTTTACTTGAACCCTTACAGCTATATAGGTTAACCTCAGGAATACATGAAAAAATAATGATCTATGAATCCTAGTAAGGTAATAAAAATATTAATAAAACATAGCACATGGGGTAGAAGGCATAACATGATGACACAAAAGGAATGGAACATGGATATGAATAAGAAATAATAACATATGTAACATTGGAACATAAAATAATGGAATCACATAAATGTGGAAGAAACATATTTCATGAAATAACCATGAGTCAAGGATAACGCTCAAGACTATATCACATGGTGGTAAAAGTACCTTTAAGGAATCAGGTTCACTCCCAGCCCCAACACGTTGTCTCATAAGACTAATCATACCAAATTAATTGGAGTGCTATTTGGGTTCACCCATTATTACATGTTCATGAATATGTTTTCCACATGATGAATCAAAAATTAGAAATAAACATAAGGGTTACCCATGGAAAGGAATGTGTATCATAATCATGGCATAAGGAATAAATAAATGGGCATATATAAAGGTGTCCATGAAATAATGGATTTAAAACATACATTGATATTTATTAGGGAAATAGGAATATATCATTATAATGATGTCAAATTTAATTTAAAACATGTCAAAAAAAGTTTTAATAAATATTAGAAATAAAACATTTTAGTAAAGTTTATGGTAAATATTATAGACTCATTAAAATAGAAAATTAATAATTGTTTGTATAAAATTAGAAATGAGCCAATATTATTTTTCATGAAAAAATGTTTTATTTTATAAAAATAAAGGTTTTTAAAATATAATATGGAGTTCACTTGAAAACAGGTATGACATTAGGATGTCCCCTTGAATCGGGTTGTCTTATCAGAAAGAATTGAGAATGGAACCATTATAAAACCTGTATTTCCCAAAAAAATATGGATAAAGTGTCATTGATACATGATTTTGGATCATTTAAAAATAATTTATAAGAAATATATTCAAATAAAGAAGATATTCATTGGGGTAATGGGAGATAATGTTTGACCCAAAAGTATAATTGTGGTTTGGGTAGAATACCTTATCTTATTCTTGAATGTGTTTTTCACATGATCGTAATGTCATATATAATCCAATTAAATATAGTAATTAATTAATTAAGAACCTTTTAAACACATATTTGATATATTAAGACTATATTTTGTTCATTTTTGATCTTTTTGAAAAGTTATAAGATAGAATTACATCATTTGATAGTGTTTGTTTCAATGGTTTTCATGATCTGTTTACTTATAAAGGAAATTTTCTAAATTGAGAATCGTAGTCTAGAATTGAAATTAAATATTATTAAAGAACCTCATTAAAATTAAATTGTTATATTATTAACTTTTTTATATCGTATGAGGATGGATAATTAGGTCATACCTTAGTGATAATCATAAATATTATTTTTGTGTCTTCTCGATCATCACGAAATAGTTTGGTTTAATTAATTACTACCATGTATATATAATTGTTCAATAAAATTAAATAGGCTATAATACATATATTTTAATATTTTCTTACCATAAATATTGTCTAATGACAGGAATTGAGGGTGAAGAATGGAAATTGATAACACTTCGTCCATGAATGCGATAAATCAACACATCACGAATGATGTTTTCATTTTTAGTACAATGGGAGAGGGAATAGAATTGATGATGGATTATTACATCAGAAATATAAAATTCTAGTACATAAATGATACTATAGATTTTATGTCACTTTTCTAGAGGGAGTTGAGGAGAAGATATGAAAGGAAATGAACTTGAAAGGAATTAAAAGAAAATGGAAGAGGGTTTTACCTCTTGGACTTCTTCTCCTTGAGAACCTCCTTAGGGAAAATGGACTGGAATTTTATTTGGATCAAAGGCTCCTAGAAATGGGGGGATTGGTATAAGAGAGTATTTTTTAAAATTGGGACAAGATAGAAGGCTTAGGATGTGTAAGGGGAAGAGTTTTTGATGGATGGTATTTATAGTGGAGGAGAGTGGTGTTTTTTTGATTATTTTATTTATTAGATTATTATTTTGGCTCAAGAAAAGAAATAGTATTATTATATGACTAAGTATAGTAAATATATATATATATATATATTATTGTGCATACATCAGTGATGAATCAATTCATAGTGTATTTAACATATAATTTATATATACCATAAAATACCGTATTTCACTATCCACCAAAAAATCAACTACTTTATATTATTCCAAAAAATTAACCATACAAATTATTATACAGGTACAAAAATGGAGACCATTTTATGAATATTATTTTCTAAATATGAAAAATTTTATTTTTAATTTAAAATATCATTTATTCTAAAAATACCGACTTTATGTCACCATAAAATTTTAAACAAGGTATCCAAAAATATTATTATAATCATAAGATGAAAAAAATATTAATTTATGAATGTATTTTATTAAAATAAATTTTATTTTTAGTCATTATATAGATTTATAAATTCAAAATAAACAGTTATGAATTATTAAAATACCAACGTTTACTTTTTCATTTTAAAAAAAAATATTTATTTAAACAATGACATTATTATATGTTATTTCCATTTGGAGGATGGATAAATTTTATTTCTACATTCATTAGTAAGGTTACTGTTTTATTGGTTGTTTTACTATTCATAATGGTCCAACTACTATTCCCAAGATCATGTTACTATTCTATTGGTAAATGTTCTTTAATTTCATATAATGTATCTTATATCATTCATTATTCATTTATAATGTTTTTATTTTGTTATCTATGTTATTCTTTGTGATTTATAATATATGGAATAATTATAAAAAATAAATTTAATAGATAGATATATAGGACATCAAATTCTCCCCCATATGAAATTTCACCCTCAAAATTTCACTTTTACAAACTATAGGGATAATTGGTTAGAATAGTTATCTTTCTTTTCATCCACTCATTCAAATTTGCATCTTCATACTTATGGTTATTCCATAGTAATTTGACTAGGTGAGTGGTATTGTTGGATAGAACATTATCTCTATGGTCCAACATCATTACTCGCTACTCATCATTAGAGATATAATTTTACAAATGTACCACCTCTGAATTCAGTACATATGGGGGATCCGATATATACATTCTCAAATAGGATATGTGGTATATACCGTGTAATTAAGTCATGATTTGTGGATGTTCTAGAAAATGGGACACATCTATGACATGATTAAGAACCTCATAGGGGCCATTGTACTTGGTATTTATCTTTCCTTTCCTCCCATATATAATTTACCTTTTCCATGGATATATGTTGATGAATACTATGTCTCTAACCTAAAACTATAGGTCTCATAGACAATTGTATGCATAGATGTACTGTCAACTTTGGGCTACCTTGATGTGCTACGAATGGATCTTCATCTTTTCCACCATTTCTTCGACTATTTTCGGTGCTAGAATTGTACATTAAATGAAATCATCCCATAATTATGTTGTTCAAAAAAAATTTCTGATAAAGGGCTTCATATGGAGTTTTTTGGATACTCGAGAGAAAACTTTTGTTGTAAGAGAACACATCTAGAGGAAAATAATG
The DNA here is from genome assembly GCA_963277665.1 of Viscum album. Lineage (NCBI taxonomy): Eukaryota > Viridiplantae > Streptophyta > Magnoliopsida > Santalales > Viscaceae > Viscum > Viscum album. The sequence goes on from OY728148.1 coordinate 604,312,186, forward strand.
GTCCCATCCACCTTTTATGTCTATATAATGTGGTCTCAACATGATATATAGTTTCCGAATAGTATTTTCGGATTGTCCCAAGGTTTTTGGATGATAGGCTATACTAAAGTTTAACTCATTGCTCAGATCATGTTGGAAGATTTACCAGAACATCGTGGTAAGTCTAGGATCCCGATTAAATACAATTGATATTGTTACTCCATATATACCTACCATTTCTCTAATTTATATTCATGTATGTTGATATAGTTATGAGTCCTCCCCAATTGAGATAATGTGAGATATATTTATAAGATGATCTGCAATAACCAATATTGTATTGTTTCCTATGGATGTCTTCGTATATACAACAACAACATCCATGGAGATGTTTTCACACTTCCATGATGGTATGAGTAATTACCACATAGTACCATTATGTTTTCCTTTCCTCCTTAACCTACTGACATAACAAAAAATTCTATTTATACGCATCAATCTACTTCTTTATATTGTCACACTAGCAGTGATCTCATAGATCTCGATACATATTTGTGCTTCCTCAGTGAATAGGGAAAATTTAGCAATAATGATTAATTTTTAAGCTTTTAATTTATATCTGTATTGTTTGGTACACATATTCATGACCCAAATCTCACGACTCCAACCTCATCCATTTTGAACTCTGAGGATTTCCCATTTTTGATAGCTTTTACATTTTTTTTGAATTTTCACATAATTTATTTGAGCATCCTTTATTTTATCCATGAGTCATTGTTTAGAAATAATCGTAGAAAAGGTTGATGATTTTCTTACCTTAATGATTTCCATTTTCATTATTTGAAAATCAATGATGATTGGAAACTTCTCAATTCTAATCACTCATAATGTTTGCATGATCCTTTCTACTTAGAGAATCTTCCAAATTATGTTCATTAGAGATATAGTAGAGGATTGAGAATTCATAATATTTGATGAGATCTAACCATATTCACATGTTCATATGAAGGTCCTTCTATATGAATATATATTTGAGGCTCTTATGATCGGTATATATGTCACACTTCTCCCCATATAGATAATAAAACTAGATCTTCAATGTGAAGATCATAACTGCCAAGTGTAGATCATGCAGGGGAGTGTTTTTCTCATGAATTTTCAATTGCCTTGATGCATAATATATCACGTTCATCAAATTGCATTAGTGCACAGCCTAAGACCTTATTTTAAGAATCATTTTAATCCACAATTAGTTCCCCTATTATTGGTATTTTTAGTAATGGTGAAGTGATTAGCCTCTTTTTTATCACAATAATGTGTTCTCCACAAACACTAGTCAAGAAAAACAAAACACCCTTTTGATTTAGTTTTATTACATGGTTGGATAGTCATGATATTTTCTTTACAATTCATCGTTAATTACTGGAATGACCATGGAAACTAAGGATATCTATTAAAGATGTTTTACTTGGAAACATTTCTATTTCCTTTGTTTTGGAAGGATCCTCATATATTCATCTGCTTGTGATAACATACACTGAGAATGATACATCCCCCTTTTTAACTCAAATTTACTATAATTTGTATAATTTTATCCCTCATAAAGACTTTAGAAATATATTAAAATTATAATCATGTTCTTCCTTTATCATGGAGTATATTAGAATATCATCAATAAAGTATACCCCAAAATTTTCAATGTATTCTTTAAATACTATATTAATTAAATCCAGGAATGTTACTGGAGTATTAGTGTGTTCGAAAGGAATCACTATGAACTCAGTGTGTCCAACCCACATTTGAATGGAATTATCGAGAATATCTTCCATCCTAACTATTAATTGGAGATATATTGACTGAAGGTCCACATTAGAGAAATACTAGTCCTCACATAGTTGATCAAATATGTCATCTATTTATGTAATGGATACATATTCTTTATCTGAATATTGTTAATCTCAAGATTTTCAATGAAGAGGCACATTGATCCATCATTATTCTTGATAAAGAGGACTCGTTCACGCATAGTGAATCAATCGGGAAAATAAATTAAATATCTAGATTATACTCTAACTACTTATTCTGTTCTTCTAGTACAATTATGCCAACATTATAATGTGTATTTTATATTGACAGATATCCAAGAATAAGTTCATTCAAGAACTCAACGTCTTTATTAGGGGGATGACCATTAAATTATTTAAGAAACAAATCCTTGTAGTACTACACAATGGGAATGTATTTGAGAAATATTATCTTTGTTTTCAAATTTACATGAGCTAGATATTATTTATCATAATATATTTATATCCATAATTTAGATAATGATTCTAAACGATATTCATCTTCCTCCTTACACTTGTACAGAATTGGGGGATGATATGGGATGTGAAGAGTGATTTCCCTTTCCCAACGGTTGATTTTTTATTTTTATAATGATATCCAATCTATGCCCAATAAAGAATCAAATGATATCAAAGGATGTATGTCATGATTTACATGGTGTTTCAATCCAAAACATTAAATGGGGAGAATTAATGAAACATTGATGCAATAATTACACCATTTTATGTTCTCATTGTTAAATAGATCTACATATCTTCAAGTAGTGTTTGAATAGATATGCTAATCATGAATGATAAAATAGAATGTGTACAACTATATTCAAATAGTATGTTAGAAATTCATCAATGAATAACCAACTTATCTATCACCACATCATTTTTGAACTCCACGTCAGCAGTACTGACTGTATATTCACTTCCTTGTTTTCTTGGAGGTTGTTGTTGTAGAAAACCTCTATCAAACCCTGGCTTAAGGTAATGGCTTTTCTAATTCCCATGTTATGTAGAGTTGAAACAATGCACTATTATATGTGTTTTGTTCTAATCCTTCCATTATTCTTTAAAATTAGTGGGATAATTCATATCCCTTCACTTTTTATTAGCCATATTCCCCTCTTTTTCACTTTTGAAGCATCACATGGTTTATTATACAGTTTCTAGGATTCTTCTTCCCACACATTTGACACATGGGATGTTGGTTTTTCTTTCCATCAGGGTATTTATCTGTTGATTCATCCAAATTAAATTCCATTTCCACTCTTTTTCCATAGTACCATGAGGCCATTGAATTTCTCTGATCTATATTTCAACATTAATGTCACAATGGACAATATTCATGTATCTTTTGTCATATCAAATCACAAATGATTTATGTATACACCTCTTTAGTCTGCTAAAAGAGAAATACAACTTATGTTTTGTGTTCATGAAAAATTCATAGGGTCATATTGCATGCCTAGTAATGCTTTCTCTGTATTCCTGGATAAACACATATTCCTTTTTCTTCAATATTAGGAACTCTATTTACATATTGAGATAGCGGGTTAAAGGAAAATTATTACAAGGAAATGTTTTCTGGAATTCCTCCCCATCCAAGGAATCATGTTTATTATTGGACATTGTGTTTTTGATTAGTTTCTACCACTGAACATCTTCCCAATCAAAATGAATGATCGATGGTGCCAAATTATCATCTTCCGATCACTAGATGACAATGAATATTTATTAATGGAGTCGATCCATTATTCAGTGAGGAGAGAATTAGAAGATCCACTAAACATGTGAGTCCATCTGCACATAAATTATTTGACATAAACATTCTCCTTCATAGGATAATGAGGGTGTTATATATTATTGAAGTTATTATTCATTAAATTATCTATTTGAGCATGTACTTTCAGGAAGTAATGCTCACTTTTCCCATCATATTCAACATATCATTATAAAAATCATCACATTTCCAATCAAAATTATTTTTTGTGATGAGTTATTCTATTTATATCAATTAAATAAAAAATATATTTTACAATTATGGTGATCTAATACATAGATAATAATCATAATTAAAGGAAACATTTAACATTAAAGGATTGACATGTAAATGGAAATTATATCCTAATATGTTATTTCTTATGTTTCAATCTATGTTATCCATAGTGATTAATTTTTTCATAGTGTTTTTAACAATGTTATCCCGTCCAAATCGTCAAAAATAACTAGACCTTTCTCTAATGCCAACAATAACGACCCATTCCTTTTATACATATTATTACAATGTTTTAAGAAAAATTATCCTTCAAATAAAAACCATGGATTGTTATTTCTAGTGTCATTGTAAGATTAGATTCATAATTAAACAACAATAAATAAATATAAAATATATTTTATTTAATCTTTAAAAATATCTCCTAACTTAATTTGAGCCCTTTATTCTTTATGGTATAACCATAGAAATACATGAAAAAAGGGATGAGATAAAAATCCCATTAAGGGATTAATCATTAAAATAAAACAAAGCACAAGGGTTAGAAGGTATAACATGATGACATAAAATGAATGGAACATGAATAAAAATAAGGAATAATAACAAGTATTACATGGGAACATATAATCATGTCACCATAGGAATGTTTATAAAACACATAGGCTGACATAAGCATCAGTCAAGGCTAACTGCGAAGACAATATCACAAGGTGGAAAATGACCAATAAAGGAACCAGGTTCAGTCCTAGTCCCAACACGACGTATTTTGAGACTAAAAATTACCAAAATCATTGGTGTGATATCTAAGAATACACATCAATACATTATCATTGTTATGTATTCCTTGACAAGAATGAAACATGAGGTATACAAATAATGGTGACCCATGGGAAGGAATGAGATACAAAATCCCATCAAAAGGCATAAAAATGATCATATCATAAAGCTATGCATGAAATAATGTATTTAAATTAGACATGGACATTAATATGGGAGACTAGGAATATATCATGATTATTTATATCAAAATTAAGTTAAAACATGTAAAAATATAAATTATGAATCTTTAGAAATAAAAAAAATTAGTGTTGTATAAGGTAAATATTATAGATTTGTTAAAACAAAAAATAATAATTGTATTTATAAAACTAGAAATGAACCAATATATTTTTTTATGATAAAATCAGTTATTTTATAAAAATAATGGCTTCTTTAAAATATATTATTAATTGATCTAGAAAAAATGTAAGAAACTGAGAAGTACTTTTGAATCAGGCATGATAATCACGAATAATTAAGAAAGGAATAATTATAAAACATGTATTTCCCATCAATGATGTGTAATATGATATGAATACATGAATATGGAACATATAAACATAATATAGAAGAAATATATAAATATAAATACAAGTTACAATGTGTTAATGAGATATAAATCATAACCCGAAGGAAAAAATGGAGGATTAGTTAGAATCCCTTACATTATTTGTGAAAGTGTTCCTCACATGATCTTAATGTATTTATAAAAAAAATTAAACTATAAATAAAATAATATATAAAAATTTATATATTTATTTTATAATGTATAATTTTATTTAGTTCATTAATGGAATTTCTTTTAACTTATAAGATACAATTTTATCATTAGAGAGAATTTGATTTATTGTTTTTCATGATCGGTTTAAAATTTATCTTTCACGGAAAATTATATAAAATGAGAATAGTTGTCCAAAATTTGAATTATTTTTTATTAATGATCATCCATAAGATAAATGGTTGTATTAATAATTTTATTTTATAGTGGTGAGGATGAATCCCTAGATAATACAATAGTGATAAACATTTAGATTATTTCAGTATGTTTTCAATAATCATGAACTAGTTTTGTATTATTAATTAATATCAAGAATATATAATTGATAAAGAAAATAAAATAGGTAGTAATAAATATACTGTAATTTTTTTAACTAGAAAAATAGGTTTATGACCATCCTTGTAACTTCTCGGATTTTCCATGTATTATTTTTAAATATTATATGGATTTATTTCATGACAAGGGGATGAAACGATGTGAGAATAAGAGGCCTAGTGTTCCCAAAACAATTGTTTGAGAAATTGATATACAATAAAAAGAATTTTTAGGTGGATTCCCTAAAATGTGGAAAATCATGCAAATGGGGTTTTTGGGATCATAAATATGAGGGCACCAATGTGTTTAGAGCAGTGAGTTTATCTCAGACTGGGCCTAACATCAATCGGCACAGGTCTATAGTGAATGTTAGTTTTTAGATGTATCGATCATTAAAAATAATAATATTATTATTTTATATTGTCACAATGACTAAATTTTTTTTAGATTTTTTTAGGAATCCAGGTTCGTCACCATAACCATAGAATCCCCTTAAGGCAAGGAGAAAGAAGTTCTCTTGACAGCGATGATAGATTTGGTGGATCGTGGATTGTTTCACCAGCAGAGTTGGATGACCTCTTCAAAGATGAAAACACAATCATTGTATTCAAAGATCAATCCAAAACTTGAGGTAGTACATGAGTTTCAATTTTAATACTTCCCCATTATTTGTTTCTTAGGACAAATATGAATCAATCGATAAACGGATTGATTCACTATTCATGTGTATTGTAGGATTGGGATTTTATTTGTAGGTTTATTATCGAGGTTATTTTTCTGGAAATTTGAATTGGCTCCTCTTCGTTGTTCATTCTAACATGAACAGATCAAGGCTAACCAAAATAAGTCAATGATCTGCTCTTTTAGTACTTTTTTCCAGTATTATCTCTCCCCCAATTTTGTGTATTATTAATTCTTCGTATGATAGGAATGAAGGATTTTCACGTCTTAGATCCATGGTGCAACGATCCAATATTAGTCATTTGACCTTGTGATAACGCAATGAGGGTGAAATGGTGCTGTCATGGGGGTGATTTGGCATGGATTGTGGCACACAATTGCACTCAATGTAGTGGCTCCGATCAACCTAGGCAAACAGCATCACAATGGGGGCACATAGGATCAAGAGGTTAAAGGTAGGCCAACTATGCGGTGGCAGATGACTGAGGTAGAACGTGGTCCGACTGGGCTACATAAGAGGGGAAGGTGGACTATGGTCCACAGATGGGGTGGCGAACAATGAAGGAAGAATGCAACATGGGTGGGGGTGTAGGAGCCCACAGTGGTGGTGAGGCCATAGGCAAGCAGTTCATGCAGGGCACACGTGAATGTGGTGGGTCAGACAGTGAGGGAGAACTATGCAAGTCCAATAAATCCAGACCTAGTTGGCCGTCCCAGGTCAGGTTGACCAGATTGGGTTGGGTCTGCCAGCTAGTTGGGTCGGACCCGGATGAGACCAAGGTCGAAGCATTTCACTAAAACGACCAAAAATGTCAACCGTGAGTCCATTTGAAGATCTGTGTGTGGAATTGGGATCCATGCAATGAGATGGTATTTTTGATATAACCTAGGTTTGTTTTTGTTTATGTGTTAAAATTACATAAATTCTTGAGGAGTTTATTTTTCCAGAATGAGCGTGGTACAAACAGAATCATGTGCTTGTCTGTAACCTTAAGGCCAGGTGACATTCTGTGACTTCATGACTCATCAGAACTGAGCGTCTCATCAGGACTAGGTATCTCACTAGGACTATGTGTCTTTTTACGTAAGATTTTCTGAATAGATCTATGTGTCTCATCGAGACTACATGTCTTACTGAGACTTAGTGTCTTATCGAGACTCAGAGTTTTATGGATTACATTAGATAATCATGTTCTGCATACAATAGACCAGTACCCATGTGAAATGAATATTTATCTTTCTTGTGGAATACTTCATGTATTTAATTGTGGTATAATTTGTGTATTACTTATTGGTATTCCTTTTTGGTTTTGGGGTGTCCTACTGAGTATTTTTTTACTCACCTCTTTATGGAATTTTCACGCACATGTTGTGTCTTGTGCAGATGATTGATGCTTCGATGGTATCCTTAGTGGAACAAAGCATGGAGGTACATAGGGATACTAGATACTATAGGTGTGGTCTTATGGCTTCATAAAACTATCCATTACCATTGCCTTTTTGTAGGGTTTTCTATGGATGTATTTTAGGAACTTATGCATTCACTTTCTAGAATCCTTTACGGGTGGTCTTGTATTCAGGCCCTATTACTTTCCAGTTTTCTACTATCATGATCTATTTTTGTTACCTTAGTGGGATTCATTCTTGTTTACATAGTGATTTACATTTAACATTTTTGGTCTTGGGTATGTGTGTGTATGTGTGAATGTACATAAAATAATGCATCCCATTTCTAGGATATACCTACTCAATGCTAGTCACCAGCCCCTAGGCTATTGGAGGTGGTCTTGGGGTAGTCACAACACATGACCCTCTTGGACAGTTCATGAAAGAATGTTATCATAGGGAATTTCTACCTAAAGGACCATGATTTTTTGAGATTGGTTTGGGGAAAAAATGTTATGTGTTTAAAGATCATCTTTTAGGCTAGACAATTTAGTGTTGGTGCGGTGGTCAACGTCTCCATACACCATGACTCTAAATTAAACTTGTTGACTCAGTACATTAAGACACTAGTTGTAAGGAAAACAATGGTACATGAATCCTATAGGATTTTGGTGTCTTCTCATGTCATTCATGAATCTGCTCATCAGGTATACTCTATTGACCTGGGTACATCTTATTCTATTAAAGGATTCCTATGTGTGGAAATAAATAAAGGATATTATTGCATGATAATGAGGATGATCCTCATTGCGACATGCTATTAGTACATGTGAATTTATCAGAGATAACACCTCCCAGTGGTTTACTAGTGATACCACCACCGATCAAGCAGTAGTTACTATCAGCGCTACCAGTTGAGGATGAAATCTGTTTGAGTGTGTTGCATGAATTCCATAGGTAGTGACCTTTTATATTTTGATGTGATATAGACCCCCCAGTCGATAATGATTCATTTTAGGTAGTTACATGTGTCTTTATCATTGAGAGGATGCATTATGACCACATGATAGTCCTATATAAGAGTCTTTTCAAGGCTCAAATGGGCAATGGTGGAGCTTTGTGACCCCGACACATGATGAAACGACTCTCTCAGGGGTAGAATCATATAATATATTCAGAGAGGAGTTATTCCTAGAAATGTTATTCTCAGTACATATATAAGATATTTTAATTTATAGTAGGGAATGTAGACAATGTAGGAGTACTTAATGAGATTTAGTGATCTTTCTTGCTACTCCATGGATATGGGAGAAGACCCATTCTTTACGTATCATGCCATCAAGAAGGTATTATTCTAGGAGATTTGGGAATCCCAAATATCCATTAGAATTCCAATATATGTTGGGATATTCAAGCAAGCTCATCTGGTGGAGATATTTCTAATGGAGTAGACACTGAAAATGGGAGCTACCACGGGCCACTAGGTATCTAAGTCTTCAGATGTAGGTAGAAACCAATAGCCACAAGGACCCAAGTGGGTAAAGAACTCAATTAGATGACCCTAGGGCATAAGATCAATGTTCAATGGATCTTAGGGGTATGATATTCAGCAGAATGACAAGATGTGTTATTCGTGCGGTGGATGGGGACATCTAGCAGGAGATTTCCCAAACTGTCATACAACCTATTAGGAGATGGTGGAGGGAACTCTGAGGAGTGTTGGAGGAATTATCAGGGTGGTCTTTAGGGAAGTGAATTAGGAAGAGGAGAAGGTAGAGAAGTAGGAGGTGGTAATAGGTTTTATGTATTACCACCACCAACTCAGGATGGTCAACAATAGGCTCAGAGAGTTTGTGGACTGGGTTGAGGCCAACATCATGAATTGAAGGTTTATGGCCCTAAGTCATCGGGGATGATTAGTGGTATGATATATGTCTTTTTCAACTTAGATGGAGTTTTTATAGGAACGTGTTCCAGTCATTCGTTTCTTGAAATGACCCTTGTTTGGGAATCAGAGAATTCGTTGGAACCGGTAACTCGAACCTTGCGTATAGAGACTCTTATGGGATGAGATTCAATGATCACACACTAGTGCTGATAGTGTGAAATTTATTTTAGAGGAATGATTTTTTTATTGGGATCTATTGTTAGTGGCATTGAGGCCTTATGACACTATTTTTGGCATGGAGTGGTTATCCACAATCTATGTTTATATTGATTATTTTAGGCACAGAGTGCGGTGTGTCTATGGTGATGGGACTAGGTTTAACATTTTCAGTGAAAAGAAAACCCTAGTAGTACAGGATAGACCAACATATAGGAAGGTGATTCCAATCACAAATCAGTTGTCTAGCCTACCCATAGTTTAATAGATGATATGATTCCCTAGTTTTAGCTCTGGTGATGGATTGTGATAACATCCTTCCTAAGGATGTTTGAGGATTACATCCTCATAGGTATGTATTATTGTGAATTGATCAATATGCGGTTATTTCACTGATATTTATACATAAATATTAGATGGCTCCCATAGAGCTTCATGAGCTACGAGTACAGTTGGGGGAATTGGAGAGGATGGTCTTTGTGAGACCTAGTGTTTCACCATGGGTTGCCCCAGTTTGTTTTCCAAGAATTATGATGGGAGATTGAGATTATGTGTGGTCTTCTAATTCCAAAATGAGATGACCCTGAAAAAAAAATTATTCACTACCAAGGATCGATGACCTATTTGATCAGTTTGAAGGGCCATAGTGATTCTCAAAGATAGACATTAGATCTGGTTATCACCATTATTGAGTACTAGATGAAGATATATAGAAGACAACTTCTTTGTGTTGGTATGACCATTAAGAGTACATGGTGATTACTTTTGGATATAAGAACAACCCAATAGTTTTCATGGGACTCTTGTACTAGATATTGTTTCCATACATTGAATCGTTCATGTTGGTATTATTGGTGAAATCCTAGTGTACTCGATGTCTGAGGCGGAGCACACGATATAGTTTAGGAGGTTCTTGAACACACTCCAAGATCCCCATATTTATGGGAAGCTCTCAATGTTTCAAACATGGATATAAGTTGACCATTTTTTGGGACATGTCATTTCGGAGGCTGGAGTTGTGGTGGATTCAACATGTATTGAGGAAGTTATTTCTTGGGATCCACCAAAGTGTGATTCTATGGTGTATATGTTCCTTGGGTTGAATGGGTATTATCATAGGATTGTACCCACCTAACCCAGAGTAGCCGGGACCATGATAAGATTGACACAAAAGGTGTATCCTTTTGTCTGGAAGAAGTTCCAAGCGAGTTTTTAGTAATTAAGGTAGAGTTTAAATAGCACTACCTTTTTGATATTTATAGAAGAAAGTGTTGAGTATGTAGTATTCTGTGATGCATCAGAAATCAAGCATGGTTCTATCCTGATGTAGGGGAAAGAAGTAATTTCATATGGTTCATGATAGATGAGACCACTATGGAAGAATAATGCACCCCATGATCTTGAGTTAGTAGAGGAATTATTCGCATTGAAGATGTGGTGACAGAGAATGATGGGAGAGTGATTTATTTTTTACTCTGACCACAAGAGTCTCAATTATATATTCAATCAGATGGATATCAACTTGAGAAATATGAGATGGCTATAGTTACTCCACAACTATGACATTGAGATTTTTTATACTCATAGGGAGGGGAACGCGGTTGAAGATGTTCTCAGTTGCGGAATGAGGCATCCGAGAAGTTATACTCATTGTAGATATACTTTGGGGATGTAGATAGAACATATTTCCTCTAGTTTATGGTTTTAAACCATCCAATATTACAATGTTTAAAGTTGGCATAGCTCAGAGATATCGACAATGAGACTTTACATGCTTAGATGTCTATAGGGAATGTGCCTGATGGATATTCAAAAGGTCTGGAGCATATAATTCTTTTCATAGGATGTGCAGTGGTACCCATGGAATTACAAGAAGACATCATGAGGGAGATCTGTAAATAACTAAAATATTACATTTGTTTTTTTAAATATAATGGATTTTTACGAGTTCGTGAAAATTGATGGCGCGTAATTCTGAGACCTGGAGCGTCCAGAATGATTTTATGAATTTTTCTTCGGGTATGTTCGGTAAAGATACTAGAGGTTTTTTTATAACTTTTCAACCGGTGCTCGAAATTGAAATATGAGGGCACAGTTGAACTCACTGCTCTGATATTCTCATAAAAATACTCTCACCTCTACGGTAGTTGGTCGAGGGTGAATGTTAGTATTTTGGTTTTTTCGTGAAAGAATAAAATAAATATAAAATTTTGTAAAAATTTATTTTTATTTCAAATACACATGTGGATGATGGGGGTGGGGACCACCGGAACTAAACCACACTTTGAAAGATAAGAGTCGGGGTCCACTAGAACTAAAACTGCCCTGTGAGATTATGGTGGTGGGGACCACCCGAGCCTAAACCATCAATGTGAATTTTTAGAGGCGAGGACCACATGACCCCACTTAATGGGGAGAATCATTCTAACCCCCCCCCACCAATATTCCACCCTCCCTTTAAACTGAGCCTCTAAATTGGGACAATTAATTGCCGAAATTTAATTATGCCAACACGGTACATTAATAATGCCAACATGGTTGTGCCAACCTTGTTAATCGATGCAGTTAATCATATTGAATCATCTTTAATTTTTTGGGTGGAAATGTGAGAGGAGAACCCATGGAGGATTACACTTCTTCCACGAAGAACACTCCTCCAAAGAAGATGCCGACTTTGAATTCTTCCTCAGGACACCCTCCAACAAGGAACGTCATCGACTATGATGAACCGATGCATGAGACCAGGATTACAGGTGAGTGTTGGATGAGGAGAATGATGACAACTTCAACTTCTTCTCATTCCAAAGTCAACGAACAATCCAAGGTAGGGGTTTACTACAATATGATTAACAATTTCCATGTTCTCCCCTTCTAAATATTTTTTTTGGATTTGGGAATAATGATCGAAGAGGATTATATGGAGGTTGTTTTATTATTGTTTTCATTACATGTTCTTGATACTCTTGTTCTTGTTGAGCCACTTTCTACCTCTCTAAAGCGGAGAGTGCATGGAAAACTAACATGGCCCATCCTCTCCATAATTCTTTTGATGAATTGTGGTGTTCTTCGTGATGGATAGGGATGATGACCAAGCACGAAGGCACACAAGAATAGCGGCCGGCACCACCGCCGACCGTGACGAAGGTGACGGTGCAACGATGCCATTCCACAACCACCGCCGCCGCGACCTTGCCTCACCACCCAGGCCGAACCTCCACCGCGACCTCGTCCTGCCGCCCTGGCTGAACCGTCGCCACAACATCAACGCGTCTCCCAACCCGATCCACCTCCGCTCTCTGAGCAGCCGCCGCCCTTCCATCCGAACCGCCCCGGCCGAGCCTCCCCATGTCCTCACGCCCTACGCAGCCCTCCGAGGACTCACTGCCACCAGTGGCCCTCTACGGCCCCTAGAGGCCTACCATGCCAGAGCGCCCAACAAGCCAGGACCCCAGCGGGGTGGGCTAGATTCAGTGGGTCCGATTGGGTCGACCCGAACTGGGGCAGCCCAAGACATGTCGGGCCGGGTTGGCTGACAGGGTCGGACCGGACCCGGGCCCACTACGACCCATTTTCACTCTTGTGGAAATAACTTTGGCACTGGACATTCATTTGATGAACCGTCAGCGGTGCTAGACATATCAGATCAGGACATGCCCTTTGGTATACCCCAATAGTGTTTTGGATAATGTTGGGGAATGGTTGGGTTTGATCGAGTATGAATCTAACCGGGCCGTCTGGACTAAATGGCTAATAACATAGAGAATGGGCGTCCGAATGATGTGTTGTATGTTGGGATGAGACCCCTATGACATGGAAGTCATTTGAGATACTTCTTTGTAGAACATCAGGGCAGGTGGAAAATCCACTGGTGGATTTGGGAGGGGAATCTCCTAGAGATGATCAAGCCTTGTACGGAATCCCAGTAGCTGGCTATGATGAGAAGAGTGCTCCTAGCTATCCTGTGCAGGTCAGCTCCTAGAGAACCTATGCGGGTCATCTCCTAGCGATCTTGTGTGGGAAAGCTCCTAGAAATCTTGTGTTGGTCAGATCTACCGATCCTGTTTGGGTCATCTCCTAGTGATCCTTTGTGGGTATGCTCCTAGAGATCCTATGTAGGTCAGCTCCTAGAGATCCTATGTGGGTCATCTCCAGCGATCCTGTCTGGGTCAGCTCCTAGAGATCCTATGTGGGTCAGCTCCAGTGATCCTTTATGGGTCTTCTTTTAGATAGCATGTGGCGGTCAGCTTCAAGCAATCCTGTGTGGGTCATCTCCAAGCGATCATGTGTTGGTCAGCTTCAGTGATCCTGTGTGGGTCTGCTCCTAGAGATTCTGTACAAGTTAGCAGCAGAGCCACTTTACGGAGTAAGATGATATAGTAGTTACATCTAATCATCTCTATTATTGTACCTAAAGATATACCTAGTGGGATCTGAGTCAAAACCTCTATGTTTCTTCATGATTGAGATGGATTACATGATAAATTAGGTATATGTATGGGAATATACCTAAGTAGGGTAATAATTTTATTTCATACATTTTGGTTTATCCTTGGTGGATATTGTTATACTTTGAGGGTCTCGGGGTCCCTACTGAGTATCATTATACTCACCCCTACATGGGATATGCCTGCACCATATTGGGTTGGATGTAGACGATTGACAGCGCTGACTGAGGATGAGGGTACCGGGACATGAGGTACCTCGGAGGTGGACCTGGACGCGGCGTACCGTAGAGATGAACGATTGGGAGGTGTAACGACCCTTTAGGAAGGATCATTGTCATGTGATCAGAAGAGCTATTCATGTTACATGTACTTTCTATTGTCTTATACTTTCTAGTTTTCCTTGTACTTTCTAGGTGGGCTTTTATTATAGCCCCTTTTTACACATTGTACCCACTATGTTTACTTTTTAGTTTACTTGAGTTCATATCCTGCATTTCGTTTGGTTGTGTGGGTTACAAGTTATAATGTAAATTCCTCCCCAATTTTAGGGATTACGCCTTTAGTGCTAGTCGCCAGCCCCTGGCTGATGGAAGGTGGGCTTGGGGTAGTCACGGCACGGACCCCGACGGATGGGTCATGAAAAATTAGTATCAGGGGAGTCGGTTCTACCAAAAAACATAGGAATCTTATTATCTTTATAATGGAAATAGTGTTAAGTGTAGTGAGTGTTATTATCAATTTAGGGAATCCAATGTTGGTGCTGTGACCGACGTATCCATACACCAGGACCCTGACTTTATATTTCCAACTCAGTGCATGAAAACACTGATTGTGTGTGTGTTTAAAGATTTTTAATTGAGATCTTTTGAGTCAGATCACCCGGTATAACTTATTAACCATGGAGTTACGGTTTATTTTCAGGATGCCTCCATGCAGATAGCCATCTTGGGTTCTGATAGTTCGATGCACTGATATCCCTCCAAACGATGAGGACTTGGTGCAGGGACCCTTTTCAGTAGAGGCACTTGTAGAGGCACCATAGGTAACTTTCCCCATTGGGCCACTGATTCCACTTACCCCAGCAGAAGATGGTGCATGCCACTTGAACGCGCTGCACGAGTTCCAGCACCAGAGGCCACCAAGGTTCAAGGGAGAGGCGGACCCACTTGCGGCTGAGGATTGGTTGGAGTCTGTGGTGAGAGTCTTCTGATTAGTAGGGACACTAGTTGATCTCATGGGGATCCTTGGGACCAGCCCTCTACAGGAACCAGTAGGCAGATGTTGGAGCTTGATGCTCCATGTTGATGACGAGGTGAAACTTTTCTTAGCAGACTTCGAGAGCCTATTTTTGAAAGATTTTATCCCAGCGACTCTTTGTGCAGTGCGCATATAGGAGCTACTTTATTTGCAGTAGGGCAACATGACTTTGGCTTAGTACTCAGAAAGGTTCACTGATCTCTCACACTACACCACAGATATGGCAAGGAACCCATTTTTTGGGCCCAAACATTTGACCAGGGGCATAGGAGAGAGATTAGGGCTTCAATGATTTCACTCAGCATCCCGACACAGGGGGGTGTTAAAGAGAGCCATCTTAGTGAAGAGCTTCATTCTTGTGTAGTCACCAGAAGAGAGACCCACTACTAGTCATCATTTATCAGAGTATTCTACAGCTGGTAGTGGACAGATGTCATAGAGGTCTAAGAGGACCAGACCTACTGGTGGACGACCGCATGACTTAGGATCGGCTATGCGGGGCACCCGAGGTGGATCCAGTCATACCTGGAGCAGGCGGTGTCACACATGTAGTAGGTAGGGTCACATGGCTTGTGACTGTCCGACCTGGCATACTAATGATCAGAATACGGTCAAGGAACCACCCATATAGAGACATATATTTGACCGAGGAGGACTGCAGAGAGTAGGTATATGTGGCATAGGAGCTGGTCATGTAGCTGGCAATGGGCGAAGATTCGAGATGTTACCGCCACCACCACCAAGAGGTCCACCGTGACTACAGGAAGTAGGTAGATAGGGGAGAGCTCAACTCCAGGAATCTGAGGCCTACGATCACGATGCTTCAGAGATGATACGAGGTACGATCTGTGTCTACCCCACCTTAGATTCATTTCTTATAGACATAGGTTCCAGTCATTCGTTTATTTCCAATTCCATCGTTCGGAGCTCAGAGATTATGACGGAGTCGTTGGATCGATCCTTATGTCTAGAGACTCTTACGAGATCGGATTCGATAATTAAACACTGGTTCCAACTGTGTGAACTTACTCTAGAAGGCAAGATAATTGGATGGGATCTTCTAGTAGCAGAGTCGAGGCCTTACGACGTCATCCTGGCTATGGAATTTTTATCTATAGTCCATGATTAGATTAACTGTATTAGGTGCAAAGTGAGGTGTGAATGCACGGATGGGAGCAGTTTTACCTTCACCGGAGAGAAGAAAGCCTTTACAGCAAATGATGGACTTACCCAAAGGACGGTGCAGCTGATTACACATCAGTTGGATAGCTTTACCCTCTGAGCGGTTGATGTAGAGAGTTCGAGTTATCCTATAGTGGTGGACTAGTATGCTGATGTTTTCAGTGATGATGTTTCGGGTCTACCTCCTCACAGAGAGGTGGAATTTTACATTGAATTTTTCCCTGAGACGACACTGATATCTACCGAAGTGTATCAGATGGCTCCCACAGAGCTTCGCGATTTGTATGTACACATCGAGGACTTGTAGGGGACGGGATTCATTCGGCCCAGTGTTTCTCCCTGGACAGCCCCAATTTTGTTCTCCAAGAAGGTGAATGGGAGCTTGAGACTTTGTGTCGACTATCTGAGCCTGAACTAGGTGACTGTGAAGAACAAGTACCCACTTTCAAGGATTGAAGACCTCTTTGATTAGCTGAAGGGAGCACATTTGTTATAAAAGATAGACCTCATATCAGGCTATCAGCAGCTCAGAGTGCGAGACGAGGACATGCAGAAGATAGCTTTCAGATGTTGATATAGACATTACGAGTTCTTGGTTATTCCATTCATTGTAACCAATTATCCAGTGGTGTTCATGGGACTCATGAACAAGATCTTTCAGCCATTCATATATCTCTTTGTAGTAGTCATCATTGACGACATTCTTATCTACTCAGATACTAAGGATGAGCATGCCTACCATTTTCAGGTAGTACTGGACACACTCCAAGAGAACCAGCTTTATCATAAGCTCTCGAAGTTCTAGTTTTGGATACAACAGGTTCACTTTCTGGACAGGTCATATAGAAGGCTGATGTTGCAGTAGATCCAGCAATGATTGTGGCAGTACTTTCTTGGAAGCCACCCAGGAGTGTGACGGAGGTACGAAGTTTCCTGGGTTTGGCTAGATACTACCGAAGATTTGTTCCATATTTCTCCAGAGTTGTAGCACCACTATTAGCATTGACGATGAAGGGGAAACCATTCATGTGTTCGGATAGATTCCAAAAGAGTTTTTAGGAGCCGAGGAAAAGGATAACTAGTGCCCCCATCTTGAGGCTTCCAGAAGAGGGCATTGGGTGTATAGTCTACTGCGACACATTAGGGACAACACTCTGATGTGTCCTGATGCAAGAGGGAGCAATGATCGCATATTGTTCTCGATGGTTGAGACATCATGAGTATAACTACACTACCCATGTCTTGAAGTTATCAACTGTGGTCTTTTCCTGAAGATGTGGTGACACTCTTTGATGGGAAAACGTTTAACAGTCCTCTCTGATCACAAGTGTCTTAGGTATATATTCTGTCGGAAGGACTTGAACCTGAGATAGCGATTTTGGCTTGAGTTCCTCTAGGACTATAACTTCGATATAGTCTATACTCTTGGTAAGGGGAACGTTGTAGCATATGCACTCTGAAGGAGGTAAGGTATACTACTGTTAGGTGAGGCTACAAGGAAGCTGGCCTCTTTATAGATATCCGTCGTGGAAAGAGATGGAGTAGCTTTTATTCAGTCTCTTACAGTCACTCCACCACTTCTCCAGAGATTCCGGGAGGCGTAGCGTGAGGACACTGACTGTGAGGCACGACTTGCTCTGATATCCACAAGACATGCACCTGATGGATTTTCTTAAGATGGGGAGCACATCATCCTCTTCAGAGGACGTACCATGGTACCGGTGTCACTTCATTAGGAAGTGTTGAAGGAGTTATACACATCCCCTCTAGTGGTACATCCCGAAGTGGCGAAGACGTACCAGGACCTCTGAAAATAGCACTGGTGGCCAGGAATGAAGAAATAAGTATCAGAGTTTGTTTATCGGTGTCTCACTTGTCAGCAAGTGAAGGTGTAGCATCAGGTAGCAACATGCTTGGTTCAGCCTTTAAGGGTTAAAGAGTGGAAGTGGGATGTGATATCCGTGGACTTCGTGACTGGACTTCCACGTACATCCAGGGGTCAGGACTTGATTTGGGTGGTCATCGACTGATTCATCAAGTCGTCCCACTTCCTACCGATCATAGATCAAGGTTCAGTAGAGATCATGTGACGCATCAATGTTCATGAGATTGTGAGGCTACATGGAGTACCATCGACGATTGTCTCTGATCAAGATGCACATTTTACTTCCCAGCTATGGAAGGGGTTGTTGGAGGCTTTTGGGACGTAGTTTCATTTGAGCACTGCCTTCCATCCTTAGAAAGATGGCCAGACTGAGCGGACCATTCAAACCCTCAAGGACATGCTGTGTGCATGTGTCCTCGACATTGGTCACATCTGAGAGGATCACTATCCTTTGGTGTGGTTTGAATTCAACAACAGCCATCACTCCACCATTGGGATGGCACCTTTCAAGGCATTTAATGGGAAACCATGTAGATCACCTTTCTGCTGCACTGACCTAGGGGAGTCACCACTAGTGGGACCAGAGATGGTACAAGCTACCACATAGAAGGTGCAGATCATCCAGGAGAGGATGAAGACTGCACAGAGTAGGGAGAAGTTGTATGCCTACAGGATATGGAGACCTATGGAGTTGGAGAATGGTGACCACGTCTTTCTAAAGGTCTCACCCCGATGTGGGTTTTGGTGATTTGGTTGAGGTGACAAGTTATCTCCAAGATTCATCGGACCTTTTCAAGTCCTCAACAGAGTTGGCGAGGTGCATACCTCTTCGCTCTTCCTCCTCTGTTGCATTGGGCGCATGAAGTCTTCTACGTATCCCAGCTGAGGAGATACGTGCACGAACCTTCTCACATCATCGACCATAGCGAGCTGTACATCGATTATGGGGATAATTTTATGGAGGTTCCAATAGAGATTGGGGATCTATAGGAGCGGGTCCTTTGTGGACTGTCGATAACTCTTGTGTTCGTTCTCTGGAAACACGGGAACCTCCAGGGGAGCACATGGGATTGGGAGGCTCAGATACGTGTTATGTACCCCAACTTGTTTAACTAGTTTGAGTTATTGATTACGGGGATGTAGAGCCTTGAGGTGGAGAAAATGTAATGACACTTAATTTTCCATGTAAATTTTTGTTAAATATATTAGATTTTTACGAGTGCATGAAAATTGATGGAGCGTGATTGTGAGGCCTGGAGTGCCCAAAATGATTTTATGAACATTTTTTCAGGTACATTCAGTAAACGTACAACCGGGTTTTTTTAACATTTAAACCGGTGATTGGAATTGAAATCTGAGGGTATTTTTGACCTCGTAGTACCCTTATTCTCTTAATGAGACATTCACCTCAATGATAGTTGGTCGTGGGTGAATGTATGTTTTTGGGTTTTTCGTGAAAGAATAAAATAAAAATAAAATAGTGTATCAATTTATTTTTATTTAAAACACCCATGTGGATGTTGGGAGGTGGGGACCACCATAAATAAACCACCCTTTGAATGTTAAGAGATGGGGTCCACCAGAAATAACCTCTCTAGTGAGGTTATGGTGGTGGGAACCACTTGAGCCTAAACCCCCCAATTTTAATTTTTAGAAGTGGGTACCACCCGACCCATATTAATGAGAAGAAACCTCCAAACTCCCCAATATTTCACCCCTCACATTAAATAGAACCATTAAATTGGTCCAATTAATTGATAAAATTTAATTGTGCCAATATTGTACATTAATTATGCCAACTTGGTTGTGCCAACATAACTAATCCTTTAACTTAATCATATTTTCACCTCTTTCATTTTTTGGGTTTAATTGTGAGACGATAACCCATGGAGGATTACACTTAATCCACGAAGAACGCTCCTCTAATGAAGAAATCCGACTTCAAATTCTTCCTCATGACACCCTCCAATAAGGAAAGTCATCGAATACAATGAACCGATGAAGGAGCCTGATATTGGAGGTGCGTGGTGGACAAGACGAATGACAAAAACTTCAACATCCTCTCACGCCAATATCAACGAAAAGTCCTAGGTAGGGTTATTACAATATGATTATCACATTCAATGTTCTCACCATCATATTATTTTGTGGAATTTGGGAATAATAATTGACTAGGACTGTTGGGAGTGTGTTTAATTATTGCTTTCTTTACTCGTTCTTGATACTATTATTATTGTTGTTCCACTTTTTACCATTCTAATGCGGAGTGTGCGAGCCAAACTAACATGGCACGTCCTCTTTGCAATTCTTGTGATGAATTGTGGTGTTCATCACAATGGATGAGGATGGAGACCAACCACGAAGGGGCATGAGAAAGGTGGCCAACACCCCCACCAGCCGCGACAATGGCGACGACGCAACGACGTTGTTCCCTGACCACCGCCATTACGGCCTTCCCGCACTACCCATGAAAAACCGCAGTTGCCGCCTCAACGCCCCGCCCTGGCGGAACCGCCACTACGACCTCTCCCTTCCAACCCGGCCAAACCATCGCCACCGTCCGCTCTGCCACCACTGTTTGAGCCGCCGCTGCTGCCCGTGCCGCCACCACCATCCACACCGCCGCCACCCTCTGGACCGAGCTGTCACCTGAGCTGCCGCCATAGTCCGGGTCAGGCCACCGTCCCCCTTCCATCCAAACCACCCTAGCCGAGTCGCCCCATGGCCTCACGCCCTCCACGGCCCTCCGTGGCAGCTCGGCGACCCGCGATCCTCCATGTCCCCTCGCGGCCTACCGAGCTAGACCTAGTGGGATGGGCGGACACCATGGGTCATCCCACCCAATGGGCCAGGTCGGACATGGCAGGTTAGGCCAGGTTGACTCGAAACAGGTCGGCCTAGGCTGGGTCGGTTAGGGTCGGTCAGACCGGGTCGGACCGAACTCGGGCCCACTACGACCCATTTACGCACTTTTGGCCATAACTTTGGCACAAGATGTCTGTTTGACGAATAGTCAACAGTGTTGGAAATCATGGAGCAAGAGGATCCCTTTGTTATACCCCACTAGAGTTTTGGATAATGTTGGCGAATGGTCGGGTTGGATCGAGTACAAATCCAATCGGGCACTTGAGACTAAAAGGCTAATAACTGACAGACCAAGAATCCGAATGACAAGCCGTCTGTTGTTTTGAGACCCTTATGAAGTGGTGGTCCTTTGAGATACTTCTTATTGGGACATCATGGAAGTTGGATAATCGACTAGAGGCTTGGGGAGAAGACTCTCCCAGAGACAAGAAAGCCTAGTTCGGAAACCCAGTAGCTAGATGTGATGAGAATAATGCTCATAGCTATCTTGTGTGGGTCTGATCCTGGTGAACTTGTTCGGGTCATCTCATAGATATCATTTGAGGGTTTGTTCCTAGAGATCATGTGTGGGTTAGCTCCAGTAATCTTGTGTGGGTATATTACTAGAGATCCTGTGTGGGTCAAGTCCTAGCGATCATCTGTGGGTCATCTCTTAGAGATCCTGTCTGGGTCAGCTCCTACGATCCTGTGTGGGTCATCACCTAGTGATCCTGTGTGGGTCAGCTCGTGCGATCCAATCTAGGTCTGATCTTAGTGATCCAGTGTGGGTCAGTTCCTAGAGATTCTAAATATTTTATTAGCAGAGCCTCTTAATAGTGTAATATGAATTAGTAGTTACATCTAATCATCTATATTACATTACATAAAGATATACCTGGTGAGAGAAGATTTAGAAACTCTATGTTCCTTCATGATTGAGATGGATTACTTGATAACATAGGTATATGTATGGGCATATACCTAATTTGGGTAATCTGTTGATTTTATACATTGTGGTTTCACCTTGGTGGATTTTGTTAGACCTTGAGGGTCTCAAGTTCCTTACTTTGTATTGTTATGCTCACCCAAGCACGAGCTATGTCCTCAGCTTGTTGTGTTGGATGCAGATGATAGACAATGCTAACTAAGTACGAGGGTACCAGGACTAGAGCTAGCTCGGAGGTGGACCTAGACGAGGCCAACAATAGATACGATCGACCGAGAGATGTACCTACCATTCATGTATGATCCTTAGTGGGTGATCACAGGAGAAATTCCAGTTACATGTACTTTCAACTATCATTTACTTTCTAGTATTCCTTGTACATTCCAGTTGGGCATGTATTCTAGCCCCTTTGTACTTATTGTATTCACTCTATTTACTATTCAGTTTACATGAGTTTGTATCTTTTTGTGCACTTGGTTGTGTGTGTTATAGGTTATAAAGGCAATGCATTCTCAATTTTAGGTATTAAGCCTTCGGTGCTAGTCGCCAGCCCCTGGCCTATGGAAGGTGGGCTTGGGGTAGTCATGGCAATGGCCCTGGGGGACGGGTCGTGGCATGTTACCTGAATCCTATTTTTTGGTACTTCCAGGTGTGAAAAATATATACCAAGACTTCTGATGTCAGTTCAGGTGGTCGAGGATGAAGAAGGTAGTTTCATAATTTGTCTCGCAGTGCGTCACTTATCAATAGGTGAATGTTGAGCACCAAGTTCCATCAGGGCTGACTCAACCCTTGAGGGTCCATATGGGAAGTGGTATGGGATATCAACGGACTTCGTGACATAGTTTCCACGTAAATCTTAGGGGCATGATAAGATCTGGGTGATCATTGGCCAACTCACCATGTACAACATCCAAGTGATTCAGTAGAAGAGTTTATAAGAGAGGTTGAGAAGAATCTACATACAAGAGATAGTTTGAATCCATGAAGATACAACAATTATAGTCTTTGATCATGATTCTCTCTTTACATACTAGTTGTGGAAAGTATTTCATAATGCATTTGAGACTCAATTGCGATTAAGCATTTCTTTTCACAAATAGAAGGACATCTAAACTGAGCAACCCATACAGTCTCTAGAGCACATGCTACGTGCTTCCACAATAGATTTTGTCCATAGTTTGGAGGATCACCTAACTCAAGTGTATTTTTCAAACATCAACATCAACCATTCCACCATCGGTATGGAACCATTTGAGACATTGTATGGGCGTCCCTCTTGGTCACCACATTGATAGACAGATCGAGGGGAGTCATCACTCAGGGGCCCAAAATTGGGGTAGATGACTACCGAGATTGTACATGTCATCCAAGAGTGGATGAAGATTAAACAGAGGTATAATTAGTCTTATGATGACCATAGATGAAGGCCTATGGAGTTTGAGTAAGGAGACTAGATGTTCCCTTGGGTCTCACCTCGACAGGGATTACATAGATTTTTCTAAAGTGTGAAGCAATCTCTGAGGTTAATCAGGCCTTTCCAGATACTATGAAGTGTATTTGAGGTGGCATATCACATAGATATACCACCATAGTTAGAGTGGATACATGACACCTTCCATGTGTCATAGCTAGGAAGATGCATTCATGTTCCATCACACATTAATGACTGGGGCGTGGTTGTCTTTAATGATGGCGAAACAGTTGAAGAGTACCCAATGGAGACTTGTGATAGACAAGGGAGGATCCTTCAGGGGATTCCAATTCATCTATTGCACATTTTATGGAAGTACATTAACCTAAAAGAGATCACATTTTAGTGAGAGGCTCAGATTCATCGCATGTACAGTCATTTGTTTCTATAGCCTTTTGTTTTTGATTTCAGGAACAAAAAACCCAATGGTGGGGAGAATGAAACATATCAAAATTAACATGTATTATATTTAAATATTATATTGAATTAATTATTGAATTGTAATTGATATTTTGTGTGATTCAGTGGCGCAGTGTCATCAGAACAATTACTTGAAAAATTTTAAAATTTAAATTGTGCACACGAACGGTTTCCAGGAAAGATTAGAGAATATTCAAAACGGTTGCCTGAGTTAAAAAATTTTAGGGAAATATTGCATTCCAAGAAGTTATTTTACATGAGGTATGGCCTAATGTATACCTAAGTGGGTCAACCATAATGGTTAGTTTTTGGTTGTATTGATAAAAAAAATTATTAAAATTTTTTATTTCAATACATCGATTCTTTTTTATTTTTTTCTAGAGTTTTTCAAGAATATAGGTTCATCACCATAAACCTAGAATTAACTATAGATAAGGGAAGAATGTAATATCTATAACAATGAATGATAAGAAAGATAATGGATCATTGTTCCAGTGGAGTAGAGGATCTCATCGACAACGACAACACAATTTTTATAATCAATGATTGATCAAAACTCAAGGTAGGGCATGGATTTTATTTTGAATACTTCCCTGTTCATTATTTTCTATGGATAACATGAATTAATTGACGAATGGATTGATTCCCAATTCATGCATATTAATGGATTGAAATTTTATTTTTGGGTTCATTATCAAGGTGATTTTTTGGAGATTTCAATTGTTTCATCATTTTTCTTAGTTTTAACATTACCAGATTGAGTCTGACACAAAAAAGGATAAGATATATGTTTTGGGAATTCTTGTGAATTTATTTTCACTCCCCAAAATTTCATATGTTCTTCATTCTTAATGGAATATGAATGGAGGATCATTGCACCTTTGATCTGTGTTGTAATGATTTGTGATCGATGATTTTACCTCATGACGATGTAGTGAAGGTGCAATGACAATGAAACCAGGTGATTCGGTCTTGATGATGGTGCCCAACGGTGACCATAGAAATGACTTTGGTCTATCTAGGAAATGACAGTAGGATGGGGCTATATAAGAGTGCTTGGAGAATGGTGGGAGGTCAGTAGGGTGGCTGATGGTAGAGGTAGAATAAGGAAAACTAGGTTTTGTAGGAACAAGAGGAAAATGGTGGGCCACCAATGGAGGAAGAACGTGGCCTTGAGGGGCCACATAGAAACTCAATGTGGTAGTAGGGTTGTGGGAAGGAGTGGAGTGTGGGGCGCACGTGGAGGAATTGGGTCATCCATGTGGGACATAGTGGAATCGTAGCCCAATGGGTAGGGTTGGGTTGGCCAGCAGGTCTGGTCGGGTCTAGCCGGTTGGGTCGGACACAGACCCGATTCAGGTAAGACATTTTTACTAAACTGGCCATAACTTTAATACATTGTATCTGTTTGACAATATTTTTATGGTTTTTGAATCCATTAGATGGGAAGATACTTTTGAGATATCATTTTTGAGTTTCTATTTATGTGTGAAAAATTATCTAATGTCTTGAAGAGTTAGTTCTCCCAGATTGAGCACACTACGGGCGGAATCCTGTGGAAGGCTATGACCTTGAGACTACATGAATTTAGGATACTCCATGACCCATCAAGAAAAAGTTTCTCATTAAGAATGATTCTCTCATATAGTATGAGTGTCACATCGAGACTTAGTGTCTTACTGAGACTACGCGTCTCTTCGAGACTTCGTGTCTTATCGATACTTGGTTTTTGTGGATAACATTACATAATCTTGTTTTTCATAATATATACCTATACACATGTGATATGACTATATATCTTATATGTGTTATATTTCATGTATTTATATGTGGTATACATCATGTATTTTTTAGTGGCATTCCTTTTTTGTTATGGGGTGTCTTAGTGAGTATTTTTTACACACCCTTACACAGGCTTTTCCCACATGTGATTAGTCCTATGTAGATTATCAATTATTTAATGGAGTCCTAGGTGGACCATGACTAGGTGGTTATTAGAGAAACCATACATTAAATGTTTCTTCATATGGATTCAGATTGTTATCTAATAATATTCCCTTCGGGTTGGGTTTTCTGTGAATGAGTTTCAGAAACATGAGCTTTCACTTTCGAGACTCCTGTTTTGGTTGTATTTTATTCAATCACAAGTACATTTTAGTTTTCAACTATCATAATCTATTGTTGGTATCTTAGTAATATGAATACATGTTTACAAAGTATTTTACATTTCACATTTTTAGGATTGGAGTTGTGTGCCTGTGTACATGTACTTATGAAAATGTCTACCATTTTTGGGATATTCCAACTCGGTTATAGTCACCAAACACTATACTAATGGAGGCATGATTTGAGAATTATTGGAATATAATCCTTTTTTATGGTTCATGATAATCCTTTAAGGTGATAAATTAAATTCAAAACTCTTCAACCTTGAATTTGATAAATTAACAAAAAAGAGATGATGTTTTCAATTTTATTAAAAAATGAGAGGGTATAGAATTTATGGTATATTATTCCCTCAGCATAATAACATTATTGTTTATAAAAGATAGTTGAGATATCATTTCTCTTTGGTATTTGGAGGTGATAAGAATAAAATAAAATAAAATAACTTGAAAATAATTAATATAAAATATAGGAGAACTTTACCAATTGAACTTCTTCTCCTAGAGAACATCCTTAGGGAAAGAAGACCGATAATTCCTTGAAACAATAGAGTCTTGGAAGTGGGGGGAGATATGACAAGCCTGGTCTTTTTATTACACAATTAAACATAACTTATTAAATCATCATCACTTGATACAACATAGAAGATCGAGAGGTCTAGTGTATTTGGGGATTAGGATCATTACATAACAACATTAAACATTAAATTCAATGCCTTTTTTGAAATATTTCTTTACATGACCACTACATACACTCGTACATAGCATTGCATGGGATAACCTGAGGACATACATAAGAAAATGGTGAGCTATAAAGTCTTGTAATGGAATAATCATGGAATAACAAGAGGAATACAATACATGTTAGACAATAGGAATATCAATAGATCACAAGAGAAGCATAAACATAAAGGCATGATAAAGAATGATAATTATAACATGGAAATGTGGCAACAACACTTAACAGGGAATTAGCATGAGCCACGACTCATTGCACATGGAGCATGAGTAAATACTCATTTCAGATGAAGCAAGAGTAAAACCTTGTTGAACTTTAATTAGAATGAGTCAACACCCATTGCACACGACGTATCATGATACTATACTTTACCCAATGCATTGGAGTGCTATAAGGGCGCACCCTTCTTAAACATTTCATTTAATGCATAAGTGTGCCACATGGATTCATAAAACATAATCATTTATTCCATGATAAAGGAATGTATAATTCATACATGAAAATTTATAATCAATAAGTAAAAATGAATTACGGTGAATACCCTTGATAGAGAAATGGGCATGTTATTCACTACACAATGACATTGGCTTGGAAAATCGATGCAATTTTGGCATCGTAACGGCCTGAAGTAAGAATTCATAAAAATGGTTGATGAGAGAGAAAGAGTTATCTTATCGTATGTTCATGAAATGGAAATTAATGGGTTAATATAGATACATGTCCCAAAAAAATTAATGGAAATTTAGAGTCATGATATAAAATAATTGCTTGAATGTAAAAGAGAAGATAAAAATTCCATTTAGAATTTCGGCATAGTAACGGGTTTACATGGGAGGAATTTAATGAAAGATAAAGGGGTCTCCCATCATTCAAACATAATTATGGAAATATGGGGGAGGTGAAAAAACATAACTCAACATTTATAAATGAAATTAAATGGGCATGACAACATTAAACAAATTGGAGAAAAATGGGAAAGGAGGAAAAAAGCATACTCGGAAGTGTGCCTCCAGAGGCTTGAGAGATGCTTGAGAGAGGCTTCTTGGGAGATTGGGGAACCTGTGGAGGATTATCGAAAGAGTAGGGAAGAGGTTGGATGAACTACAAAGGCTTTGAGTGAGGAGGAAGTGGGAGCTTGGGTGGGTTTATATATGAAAGGTGAGGGAATTATTTATTATTTAGGGTTGGACACCTCACATTAAACTAATCCAAACCAAAAACCATCCCACGGTTATTTCCCATGTTTTTTGGAAAAGGTAAGTGGAAAAAAATATTCTTTATTTCCAAAGTCCTAACGTCTTAAAATAATGGGGTTGCTTATGTGGAGGTGAGTCACACTCCGAAGGAAAACAAATTTAAAAGACAAGATGTTTAATAAGAATTGAAGGGTTCATTAATGCTTACTAAAATAAGTCAAACAAACAAGAAATCACATTATTTTAATGGTATAACCAATATTGGCCGAATATAAGTCTTATAGTATTTTATTACACCACTATTGGGTAATTATGATATCATAAAACACATTATATATTTAAACGGTACATAATTTTTACCCAAAAATTTGACTGTCTCAGAAAATTATGAAAAATTCACCTTTGGATAATTTAAACGTCCTGATTCCAGAAATAATATTCATTTTATCAAAATAATTTTCTAAATATATTAATTTTAACTTTTAAAATAAAAACCTGCATTTATAGAAAATTCACGGGTTTTGACAAAAATGGCTTTGAAAACATAATTAAAATTACGATTGCATTCATAAAATTATACGATCATTTATATCTAATAAAAAATAATTTAAAAAATTTAATAATATTTTATTAAAATATTTTTTAATTAAAAAGTCCATTAATTCATTAAAATATATTTCTTAGTTGAACATTAACTAAAAATACTATTTGTTCTTTAGAAAAAATGATTTACAAGGTGAAAATAATAAAATGAAAGTATATTCATTATTATATATAAAAATAATGTACACAACCATAGTTCTATGTTCTTGTCACAAAACCAATTATAACACCCACATAAGACCGAAGAGTAAGGTGTGCGATAGTGACAAACTGTTGGGGTTGCTCGGATAACATTGATTGGGTGGTAATCTCTATTGACTTCCATTTCTCTTGTAGGTGGTCCTCTTCGAGCATGACATATTCAAGATCGGATTGGGATTGGTAAAGAGATAATCCCAATGATGCCACCTCGTTTCCAATCTCTGACAAATGGGCTTCGTATGGGGCATGTCTATTGGATAAGGCCATCCCTTCCTTTGTCTGAGTAAATTGAATTTGTTAAAGCCTTATATTTATACTAATTATGGGATCAATCTTCAATAACTATATTAGAAATGGTCACAATTAATAACAGAAAATCAATGATGTAGACATTTTATATATACATTTTACATAAAGATAAATTTAGTTAGATCAAGAGTGATTTCCATTAATGAAACATTGGGTCGTTATAATCTTCCCCACTTAAAAAATATCGCCCTTGAAATTTTCTTTTCCCACACTAAAACAGTTGTGGGTAACTCTGCGTCATCATTTGCTCTAATTCCCACATTTCTTCTTCATTCTTGGGGTTTCTCCAAAACTCCATGACACAGGGAATTATCTTATTTCATAGAACATTTTCTCTATGATCTAAGATCTTAACTGGTTTCTCCTCATAAGAATGATCATCCTCTAACTGTAAAAACTCTGAAGAGATTACATGTGAAGGGTCTCCTATGTACTTTTTTAAGAGGGATACATTGACGACATCTTGCACATTGGCCATGTTATGTGGAAGTGCTAGTTGATAGGCCACAGCCCCGACACGATCAAGAATCTTGAAGGGGCCGATTTACATTTGACTTAACTTCCCTTTCTTTCCAAACCTCTTGACCTTCTTCCAAAGAGATATGCATAGAAATACCATGTCTCCAACATTAAAATCAAGGTCTCGTTGACGGTTATCTACATAACTCTTTTGTCATCTCTGGGCTGCCTTGATATGATTCTAAATGGTTTCCACCTTCTCCACCATTTCATCGACCATTTCTAGTCCAAGCATCTTACACTCACCGGCCTCATCCCAACACACCGGTGTTCTACAACTTTTCCATTAAAGGGATTCATATGGTTCCATTTGGATGCTTGAGTGGAAACTGTTATTATAAGATAACTCAAACAGAGAATTATGTTGATCTCATCCTCCTTTAAAGTCCATTGATCATGCTATCAACATGTCCTCAAGTGTTTGTATATTCCACTCGGATTGGCCATCAGTTTGAGGATGATAGGTTGTACTAAAGTTCAGTTTAGTATTCAGAGCATGATAAAGAATCTTCCAAAACATAGAGGTGAATCATAGATCTCGATCAGAAAAAATAGATAGTGTTACTCCATGAATCCTTACAACATTCATGATATATATCTGTTCCATTTGATCCAATGAAAAATCCTCATGAATAGAAATGAAGTGTGCAGCCTTTGTGAGACGATCCACAACAATCCAGATTTCATAGTTTCCCTTGGATGTATTTGGAAGTCTGGTGACAAAATCCATGGTGATGTTCCCCCATTTCCATTCTGGTATGGGGAATGGATTCATCATCCCCTTAGTCTTCTACTTCACTGCCTTCACTTGCTGACACACTAGGCACTTTGATGTATATTTAGTGATCTCTTTCTTCATATTATCCCACCAATAATGCGGTCACAGATCTCGATACGTCTTTGTGTGTCCTGGTTGAATAGAGAAATTTGAACTATGTTCATCATCCAAAAGTTCCTTCATCAGCTCTGGACATGATGGAACACATAGTCTTTTCCCAAATCTTACAATTCCTACTTCATTAACATTAAACTCAGAGGATTTCCATTTTTTTATAGCTTCCACTTTTTCCTGAATACCCACATCATCATTTTGAGTAACATTTATCCTTTCTAAATGTTATGTTTGAGAAATAATTTGTGTGTTCTATTCTTTATGATTCTGGTGTCCATCTTCATAAAATTTAAGAATATTGGATCCTTTTCAAATCTCATCAATGATAGAATTGCTGGGTCATTTCTACTTAGGGCATCCGCCACCTTGTTCGCTTTCCCATGGTGGTAATGGATTGAGAAATCATAGTCTTTGATCATCTCTAACCATATTGTTTGGTAGATGTTCAACTCTTTCTGTGTGAATATATACTTGTGGCTTTTGTGGTCTATATATATTTCACACTTCTCTACAAAGAGATAATGCTGCAAAATTTTCCAAGCGAAGATCACTGCAGCCAACTTGAAGACATCTGTTGGATAGTTTTGATCATGTAACTTCAATTGCCTTGAAGAATAGGCAATGAAATTGTCATTTTGCATCAACACACATCGCATTCCCTTCTTTTAAGCATAATTGAATTCCACAAAAATTTCTCCACTTGTGGGTAAAGTGAGAACATGTGCATCGATAAGCCTCTTTTTCAACTCCTTGAAGCTTTTTTCGCATTAATCTCCCCAATAAAACATTACTCCCTTCCTAGTTATCTTGGTAATATGTTTGGAAAATCTTGATAAATTTCTCAGAAATCGTCGATAATATCCCTCTAACCCCAAGAAGCTACGGATATCTGTTACCAATGTTGGCCTCGTCCATCCCTCAATTTCATCTTTTTTTGGAGGGATCCACAGATATCCGATTACTTGTGATGATATGGCCCAAAAATGATACATCATTCAACCACAACTCATAGTTGTTATACTTTTCATAGATCTTCTCCTTCCACATGGTCTCTAGTACTGTTCTTAGATGCTCATCATGATCCTCCTTGGTTTTGGAGTATATCATAATATAATCAATAACGACTACCACAAAATTGTTGAGGTAATATCTAAAGACTCTATTCATCTAGTCCATGATGATTTTTGGCGAATTAGTGAGTCCGAAAGGCATTACTGTAAATTCATAGTTCATGTGTCTTGTATGAAAAGTAGTCTTGGGGATATCTTCCTTCTTATCCCTTACATGATAATATCCCGACGGAAAATCCACCTTGGATAATTATTGTGCTCCACACAACTGATCAAACAAGTCATCAATTCGTTCTAGAGGATACTTATTCATTATCGTCATTTTTTTTGAGCTCACGATAATCGATGAAAAGGCTCATTGACCCATTCTTATTCTTGACAAAGAGGACTGGTGCACCCCATGGTGAAGCACATGGGAGTATAAAACCTTTATCTAGATTCTTTTATAGTTCTTTCTTTAGCTCATCAAGATCCAAAACATCCATTCTATATGGAGTCTTGGATATTGGAAACACCCCACGTATAATATCAATTGAGAATTCAAAATCTATTCTAGGTGGAAGACCATGAAATTCCTTGGGAAATACTTAAGCTAATTCCCTCACAATAGGCATGTCTTTAAGGATGGTCGATTCCATGTACTCAATCATCTGAGACAGATACGTGTTCTCATAGGGTAGTAATATTCATGCTTGAGATGATGGAGCTAAATAATATTCATCTTCATCCATGCACTTGTATAGAATCGGAGGTTGATTATCCACATGGAGAGTGATTTCCCTCTCACGGAAATTTATGTTGGCTCAATATATAGAAACCCAATCCCTGCGAAGAATTGCCTCAAATTCTATGAGAGGAAGTATGACGAGGTTCGTCGGGAATTTCAAACCGTAGATTATGATAGGGGATGAGTTATATTCATGGGATGCAATGATTTCCCCATATTCCAAACTCCCTGACATCTTCACTTACATGATTTGTGGTGGTGATGGGATTGTTCTAATAAACATTCAAGATATAAAAAAATACATAGAACCAGAATCAAAATGTACGTGTGCTATTATTGAATGAATAACTAGCATACCTGTCACCACTTTGTTTTCGGGGGTCACATCGGCAGTAGTGATGGAAAAAGATTGCCCTTGCTGCCTTGGAGGTTGTTGGTTGCCTCCGAAAACCCTTGGCTTAGGGAATTGAGTTACAAGATTCCATGGTTCTTTGAATTTGTAGAAATGAACAACATGTTGAGGTTCAAACTGAGCATTCCTCTCCTCTATCGCAGCCGCTGGTCTTTCTTTTCGATAGTTAATAGATGGATTCCCTTCTCTTCCACACCTAAAGCATTTCCTCACCCCCTTCAAGCAATTTTTAGGGTGCTTCTTTTCACACCATTGGCAAGTGGGGTGGTGGATCTTCTTAGCTCCTTTGGATTTATCCATCAGACCACCAACATTGAAGTCCACCTTATGCTTCTTATCCACATCATACCCCTGAGATTATCTGATCACCATTATAACCATGAAGGAACATCAAACAATTTATTCATAACTGTCGGAGTCACAGATCGACAGTGCTTTCCGTAGGCTACATTTCATCCCACCAAAGAAGTGGTCAACTTTGCATTCGGTGGTAACGACAATGCTAGAAGCGTATCGTGAAAACCATGTTAGGTTTTCATTATACGCTCCAACAGATTCATTGTATTTTTCCTTGTGGTAAAGGAGGTCCCTTTCAATTTTAAGCCGGAGGGTGCACGGAAAATATTTATCGAAAAACGTCTTTCAGAAATCCTTCTGTTACAAATCCTCGATCTCCTCCTCAGGCTTCGTATTTTTTATCAACATCCACCATTGACCAGTTTCACCCTCCATACGATAAGAGTCCAGGAGAACCTTCTCTTGTTCAGAACATTGAAGGGTGGAGAAGATCTTTTCAGTGTAGTTAATCCATTGTTCTGCGATTGAGGGATCAGATGATCAATTAAAAGTAGGAGGCCTTTGTCTCATGAAGCTCTTGATAGACACTTGTTCTTTCTTAGGGTGATTGAACGTTCCTCTTGA
This sequence comes from Viscum album, assembly GCA_963277665.1. Classification (NCBI taxonomy): domain Eukaryota; kingdom Viridiplantae; phylum Streptophyta; class Magnoliopsida; order Santalales; family Viscaceae; genus Viscum; species Viscum album. The sequence goes on from OY728148.1 coordinate 604,346,283, forward strand.
ACCATGTATCTATTCAAATATTGAGTTTGATAAAAGTTAATCGTGAAAATGTTTGTGATCCCCACTCCCATTGGATTGGGAATCTCATTAATACAGTCATCACATTGATCTTCACATCAGTTGTTAGACCGAGTCCTCCTATTATCGGCCATTGGATGGAATAAACAGAAATTTAGGGGTAACACAAAAAGGGTAATCCAAGGACAAAACTAACGACTTATAAATAAATTTTATTTCCTTAACATATGAATCTATTGGCTAGAGTCTATGTGATTGATGATCTACTTTCTAACATATATTCTTAGGAAATTCTTTTGACCCTTAATAATGGTTCATACTAAGCTTCTGAATTTTCCAAAGCATATCCCCTAGGAGTGTCGTATCCAAGAGTGCAGTAAGGACCGTTTTTGTGCCCCTGTTCCCATTCGATTATAGCTCAACGTGGTGTTTTCAGGTTTTACCTCTAGGATACATCTGTGCCAGAGTCACCTCTAGCTGCTCATATCCAGACAAGGATTTATTTTATTGATAAACCACTTACTCAATACTCACTAAAACTTAGGGTTGTATTTATTATACATAGTATTATCTCTAAGGCTTCTATAGGGTTTTCTAAAACTAATCCCAAAAATTACTAAACCTCCATATGATACCAACTATGACAACCATGGTATTCTTTCTAAATAATTAAACATAATTTATTACAAAAACTTCAAATGATACAACATAGAAGATCGAGAGGTATAGTGTATTTGGGGCTAAGGATCATTACATAACATCTTAAAACATGAAGTATGACATCTTTATTGAAAAAATAATTTACATGAAAACTACATTCCATCATACTAATCATTTCATGGGATAACCTGAGGACATGCATAAGAAAAGGGTGAGCTATAAAGCCCAGTAAGGGAATAATCATGGAAAAACATGAGTAATATTATACTTGTTAGACAATAGGAATATCAATATAGAACAATAGAAGCATAAACATAAAGGAATGATAAAGCCTGATAATTATAACATGGAAATGTGGCAACAACACTTAATATGGAATTAGCATGATTTAAGGCTCATTGAACATGGAGCATGATTAAATCCTCATTGCACATGAAGCATGAGTAAAACCTCTTTGAAGTTGAATTACCATTAGTCAAAAACCATTGCACATGACGTATCAGGATACTATACTTTACCCAATGCATTGAAGCGCCATAAGGGTGCACCCTTCTTAATAATTGCAGTTCCTGAATAAGTGTGCCACATGGATTATATAACATGGAATCATAAAACATAGTCATTTATTCTAAGATAAGGGAATGTGGATTCCATACAAGAAAAATTATAATCAATAAGTAAATGTTCATAAAGGTGAATACTCTTGATAGAGAAGTGTGCATGGTATTCACTACATAATGACATTGGCTTAGAAAATATGTGCAATTTCGGCAGTGTAACAGCGTGACGTAAGAATTCATAAAAATGGATGATGAGATTGAAAGGGGTGTCTCATAATATTTACATGAAATGGACAGTAAGGGGTTCATATAGATACATTTCCCATCAAATGCAATGTAATTTAGAGTAATGATACAAAAAAATTGCTTGAATGTAAAAGAGAAGAGAAAAATTCCTTCCAGAATTTCAGTACAGTAACAGGTTTGCATGGGAGGAATTCAATGAGAGAGAAAGGGGTCTCCCATCATTCAAACATAAATATGGAAGTATGGGGTAGGATAAAAACCATACCCCAACATTTATAATTTAAATTAAAATGGAATAACAACATTAAGAAAATTGGAAAAAATTGAGAAAGGAAGAAAAAAACATACATGGATGTCTACTTACAAAGGCATGAGAGAGGCTTGAGAGAGGCTTCTTGAGAGCTTTGCGCACCTTGGGAGGATTCTAGAGAGAGTAGGGTAGAGGCTGGATGAACTCCAATAGCTTTGAGTAAGGAGGGCGTGGGAGATTGCATGGGTTTATATAGGAAAGGTGAGGGAATTCATTATTATTTAGGTTTGGGACACCACACATTAAACTAATCCAAACCAGAAACCATCCCTTGGTTTTTCCCATGGATAATGGAAAAGGGAAGTGGAAAAAAATATCTTATAAGGACAAAGTCCAAACTTCTTAAAATAATGGGGTTGCTTAAGTGGCGGTGAATCGCACTCATAAGGAAAACAATTCAAAAAGAAAAGATGTTTAATAAGCATTGAAGGGTCCATTAATGCTTTTTAAAATAAGTAAAAAAAACCAATAATCACATTATTCTAATGTTAAAACATATATTGGCTGAACATAAGGCTTATTAAATTTCATGACATCACTATTGGGTCATTATGATGTCAAAAAACACAATATATATTTAAATGTTATTTAATTTTTACCCAAAACATTGAATGTCTCATGAAATTATGAAAAATTCACCGTTGTATAATTTTAATGTCCTGATTCCTAAAATAATATTCATTTTATCTAAAAAAATTTCAAATAATGTTAAATTTCACTTTAAAAATAAATTTACATTTATCGAAAATTCACGGGTTTTGAAAAAAATGGCTTTCAAACCGTAATAAAAATTGCTATTGAATTCATAAAATTATACGATCATTTATATTTAATAAAAATTAATTTAATAACAATAATAATATTTTATAAAAATGTTATTTAATTCAAAAATCCATTAATTCATCAAAATATATTTCTTAGTTGAACAATAACAAAAAATACTATTTGTGATTTAAAAAAACCATTTACAAGGTAACAATAATAAAATGAAAGTATATTAATAATTATATACAAAAATAATGTACACAACCATAGTGCTAAGTTCTGTTTACATAACCCCTTATAAGACACACATAAGACCAAAGAGTAAGGTGTGAGATGGTGACAAACTCTTGGGGTGGCTCGGATAACATTGATCTGGTGGTAATCTCAATCAACATCCATTTCTCTCGTAGGTAGTCCCGCTCAAGAATAACTTATTCATGCTCAGATTGGGCTTGGTCAAGGGTGAATACCAATGACTCCACCTCATTTTCGAACTCTGAAAAATGGGCTTCGTATGGGGCATGTCTACTGGATGAAGCCATTACATCCTTTGTCTGAGTAAATTTGGTTTGTTAAAGCCTTATATTTATACTGATCATGGGATCACTGTTCAACAGCTATATTAGCAAAAGTCACAATTCTTAACACAAAACCAAAGAATATGACATTATATATATATATTTTAAATAAAGATACATTTAATTATATCAAGAGGGATTTCCATTAATGATAGTTTGGGTCATTACAAGAGAGGGTATGAAGAGTATTTGGATGAAATTAGGGAAGATATAAGGGATACTATGTTTGAGGTGAAGAGGTAGTGAGGGGTGGTATTTATAGTGTAGGAGATGGATATTTTCTGATTATTTTATTCATTAGTTAATTATTTAGTCTCAAGAAAAGTAATAGTGATGATTCCATTACTAAATATAGTAAATAAAAAATGATAGTTCGAGATTATCGTTCTTACATTTTCTATAACTCATGGAATAGTGCATTTAACTTATAATGTATGTATATAAAAAATTACACTATTTAACTACTCACAAAAAAATCAACTATTTTAGGAAAAAAAAAAAAATTTACCCCAAAATTATTTTAAGTATATAATTAAAAATTGGAATCCATTTTATGATAATAAATTTCTACATATGATAAATTTAATTTCTAATTAAAATTACTATATATTCAAATAATGACTACTTTAATATTATAACAAAATTTATGACACTTTCAAAATGAAATTAAGGTCTCATAATATTATCTTATAATAAAAAAACATCATATTAATTTATGAGTGTGTTTTATGAAAATAAAATTTATTTTGAATAATTATGTTAATTACAAAATTTGAAATAAACATTTATTCCTTATAAAACACCTACAGTTAATTTTTAAATTTTTAACCATTTTTTCCCTTAAACTACGATATTATTATATCATATTTTCATTTATAGGATGGATTATTTTTTTTATACTTTCATTGGTGAGGTTACTATTAAATTAGCAATGTTACTATTCATATAGGTCACATTACTATTACAAAGGTCATGTTAATATTCCATTGTTATATGTTTCATAATTTCTCGAAATAACTGTTATTTATTTCATTATTTATTTAATATTTTATTTACATCTGAGATTTTCATGACATCTATTGGTATCATTAATTCACACATAAATTTAATTATTAGTTTTTTATTTAATGATTTATGGAAATGGTAAGACATAAATCATTTTTGAAAAGTGATGAAAGAGTTTTAAAATGTGATAATTTGAAAAGTCTTGATACTGTCATTTTGAAAACTGTTAAAATAGTTTACTGTGGATGAACATTATTATGGAATATTCAAAAATTTTAATTTATAATAAATAATCCTTCGTATGTTACAGAGTGATACTAAATGTTTTTTTCTTTTGTTATAATAAATAAGATTAGGTTGGTACAGTAGGATCCAACTAGAAGAGGATAATGAAAATTTGGTTTTACCAAAGCTATAGTTGACCCATAAGTTGGTGTGGAGTATTATTGAGGATGTTAGGCTATGTATATTGGGTAATAAAGGCTAAACCAAGACATGTGGATCTTTAAGCTTCAGTTATAATAGATTAATCCACCTATATTTTGGGGTGATTTAGTGCCAAAAAGCTAAAGTGTGTCAAAATGGGATGTATCAAATAACCAATTTCCTTGACCCACCACCTGAACTGAATGTGTAGTTAGAAACCAATATGATGTATGCTCTAGAATTCTAGTGTTGAGATCAAGAAGTTCAGAAAAAATTGGTTCAAGTCATGGAATGATAGTTTTTTAATTAATTGTTCAAAAAAATATCATAATCTGTTCAAGATTTCTAGAACAAATATTTCCTAAGAATGAAAAAATAGAAACACATAATAACATATTTTATAGATAAATTTATGTATTTATTCCACTTTTCACTAGGTTTTTAAGCAATTTTGTCGTTTTAAATAAGAGTTTTTCATTTATGGATTATTATTCCTCAGAGATTTTAATTCTCTAAATTATGGATAATATCAAAATAGTCAAAAGTGATATGGTTGTAGAAATATATATCTTTGGAAACACGGTTAGGGGTGGCATGTTTATACCTATAAGAAAAGGTGTAGACTCTAAAAATGGAAATAAGTGATAGAGGGAAACCTATTCTCAAGGGGTGGTATATCATAGAATCAAACTTTTTGATAGTTCAACATTTTTCCTTGACCAAGGAATATAGCCTAATGTGTTTAATGTAGTTCACTGGCCCACATCAAGGGATAATTTATAGTACCACCAAGATCATTTGACAACTTCAACTAAATGGGAAATCATCAATACTATTTTCAAAATGATCCACGTTTAGTTTCCAGAGACAAATCTCATGCTTCCAAAACATCATATACGTTGACAGGACAAGTATAATAGAAAACCTATGGTCTTTAGACAAAATAAATATAGGGTTATTCTAGGAACACCATGACTCCTATACCATCGCAATCCCAACTGAGAAACAAAGAACATAGTATAATGAGTAATAAATTTTATGGAGTGAAAGAAGTGATCATGGATGAGTAGTCATGAACTTTTATGGTGATAGGTATAAATCATTGTAATTGCACCCTTATGTAATTTTTTTTGATATAGGAGCATCCCATTCATTTATTATTTCCTTTGTCGGATATTTTATGGGTTTACACATTGAGATGATGCCATCTATTTTAAAACTCCAAACTATTTTGGGAAAATGATAGTGTCAATCCTTTCAATATGTAGTGTGTCAGATAATAATAGATAAGATTGATTTTTTAATGATTTTCTCAATAATATATATGGATGATTATGAATTCATTATAGGAATGGAATGGTTGAAAAAAATTTAGGCCCAAATAAATTGTTATGCATGCAAGTCGAGTTTCAGATCTTATGATAGTGTTGGGAATCTCTTTTAAGCATATTTAGTAGTGGATGCAAGAAGAGATAGCCCCTTGGTTCTAGTGGTCAGAATTATATCTTAGCATTTGACAACAGTTTCTTTGTCATCTGTAGATGAGATTAGGAATAAATATTTTTTAACCACATTATACATGTTCCTTGATGTATTTCCAGAATTTTTTTTGGATCCACAAAAAAGAGAAGTGGGTTTATGACTAATCTCACACCGAGGCATACTCTAATTTCAGTCATTTAATATCATAAGGAACCAAAAAATTAATTTATTTGAAGGAATAGTTGGTAGATTATGAATTTAAAGGGTTCATTTGACAGAATATGTTTTTAGGGGTACCACCAGTTGTTTTTGCGAAGAATGATGATGGAACTATTAAAAAGTTTTTAGACTATCATAATATTACACATGTAATGATAAAGAAACAATATGATATCTGATGAATTAAGGAAATTTTCTGTTGATTGAGAGGATCCCAATGGTTTTGTATGATTTTTCTACATTCATGATATCACAATCTAAGGATTTAAATGGATGACATTCTGAAAACCTATTATAAAAGCAGATATGGACAATATGGGTTTGTTGTTATACCTTTTGGTCAGAAAAAGGTTATATACAACATTATGGAATTGTTGAATATGATATTTCGAAGGTATTTGGATTACATTATGGTAGTATTTTTGGATGATATACTTGTGTATTCTAGGATAAAAGTGGATGATGAGAAATACTAGGCTATAGTGTTGGGTATCATCTAGGAGTATCTTATGAATTCAAAGTTATCAAAGTGTTATTTTTCTATATAAGAGGTATGTTCCCATCGAAATATTATTTCTATAAAAGGGGGTTCTATTGTCTATAAAAATATAAATACATTATATCTAGGAAATTACTGATGAATTTATTTGAGATTCGCAGTTTCCTTGGTTTTCCCGGATCCTATAGCCATTTTGTATGTGACATTTCACATCTGACAACACCGATGATAGTTTTCATGAGGAAATGAGTTCCGTTCCTATAAAATTATGATTTTAAAAAACCATTCAATATATTATGGTTAAACATACCAAAGTCTTTAATTATATATTTCTCGAGTTGATGGAGGTCTATATAGTCTATTGTGATGCATTGGGATCTTGTTTGGGATGTGTTCTCATGCATAGTAATCAATTTTCTTTTTATGGAGTACTAAAATCATGGATGCATGAGAAGAACTACACAACACAAAACTGTGAATTTTTCAGTATTCCATGATTTGATGACATGGATTAGTTACATTTTTTTTTTGAGAAATTCATGCTTTTTAGACACCATAAGAGATTGAAACCAATTTTCCCACAATGTGATTTGATTATAAATGAATGAAGATGGATGGAATTCCTTAAAATGTTAAAAATTTACTTGATATAATCATTTAGTAAAGGAAATTATGTGACATATTCACTGAGAATAAAATAATATAATAATTTGGATAAATAATCTTTGAATATGTTACAACTATTTCCGGTTATAGAAGACATGCAATTGGATTTTACTAACCATGGTGAGGTTGCAACAATATTCATTGTTTTTTTTCTTCCGGACTTTTTTGATCATGTTGAAGAAGCTCAGATATCTGATTCGGAGAGTTCTTCTATAAGATAAAAACTAAATAGTATAGAGACTATTGAGGGAAGGAATATGGATGGATGTTTTGTTTTTCAGATTAGAGAATAGATCATGGTACCTTTGGTTTGTTTTAAAAAAATTATTTAATTATTACCGACTTTTAAAATGGGTTGTTCATGAAGGAAATAAAAATTATATATTTTTGTCTTTAATTGATAGTTTTAGTGGGGGGACATTAATAGGGAATTTGTAGAGTATGTTTCAAGATGAATCACTTGTCATAAGGTTAAGGTGGAACACCAACATCCAATGAGAATGGTGTAGTCTTTAATGAATATCATGTGGAAGTGGGAGTAGATAATAGTTGTTTTTATGACATGTTTTGCAAGAATGGTTGCGGAACATGCTTCATTATGGGTGGTAGTGGAGCAGATCACAAAGTTATCTAAATTTATCCCTATCTGTGAATACCAATGGTGGAGTAAATGTCCAAAATCTATATTCAGGAGGTTGTAAAAAGGTATGTTGTTTTAGTCTATCTTTTATTAGGAAAATACCACATGTTTACATATCATTTTTGGAACACCTTCCAGCAATCACCTAAGACATAGTTGACTATCAGAATGGGGTATCATTTAAAAATAGATGTAAAATATGATAGGAAGATCCAAACATTAGAGGAAATTATTTGTGGTTTTATAAGGTATATTGGTTGCTAATGGTATGAGAACATACCATTAGTGGAGTTTTTATACAAAAACAGTTACCTGACCATGATACCCATCTCTCTTTTTGAAGCATTATATGAGAATCCTTGACAACATCCACTTTACTGTGTAGAAATTTGTGAAAAAATTTTATTTGGTTCTAGACTTGTTAGTCATACAATGGGAAATATTTTGTTGATAAAGAAGGGAAGGAATATAGATTTGATTCATCAAAAACCATATGCAGATCATTATCAATGACTGTTGTTATATGAGGTGAGTGATCATGTCTTTTTAAGAATCTCTACCAGGATTGGGAATCATTGTTTTGGTAAGATATGAAAGATATATCCCCAATACGTAGTCTATTTTGGGATATCTAAATTTATTGGCTTGGACTTATCATGAGACAATATGGTATTCTATCTGACCAAACATATGTCCCAGTCTGAGACATGGCCTTAAATGCATTATCAATCCCCATGGGTTGGAATCTAGTGCTTGGAATCAAAGTAATCATTAGGGAACAATTTTTCCTAGTAAACCAGGTTCCAAATAAATTAAAAATAATGAATAGAAGAACCAAAAATAACTAAATAATATATATATATATATAAACTGATATAGATATAAAGACTGTAGAGAAAAAAACTGTATAATTGAAGGCTACAAAATAGAAACAAAAACCAGAGAAGTGGAAGCTCTATCTCTTTGGGACCTCAAGGTCACCACTATCAACAAAAAAAAATCTACAAATATTATAAGTCGAACTAGAAACATCAACCTAAAATATAGCACTATTATACCCAAACTGAATGGTATAATTATGGTATGATCATAAAAAATCAGTAGGGAACCACTATAGAGTCCATACATTTACTTTCCCAAAAACATTCCACCAACACTATTTTGAAATACATGTATAAATATATGGTTTTAAAATTTATTAAACCAACTTATATTTTCCTTTTTAAAAAAAATTCACATCACATCTTTATTTTCTATAAGATTTACCTTCTACAAACTAAATTACAAACCAAAATTTATACTCGAAAATAAAAAGCTATGTAGAAAATAAAAAATCATTATAAATAAGGAACCATGTTAAAAAAAATGTAAATAATAAAATATATGTAGTAAAAATGGAAATTTCATAAACAACCCAAGAGTGATCCCTAGGGGTACTTGGGCCAGAATCAATTGCTATTGTATGGTGAAACTCCCTAGTCAATTACCAACTTTATGCTCTAAACTAGCATCACTAGTGGAACAAACCACATGGACTCTAGACATAAAAGGTGTTCTAAGCATTCAAATTGGGGAAAAATGATGGTTTACCGACCATCTAAAAGAAGATAAAGAATCCCATGGTATTAGTAAGAATAATACATATTTAAAGGAGAGGCCCTCCCATGCATGACTCACCTTAAGACCGAGGTACCATAATTTGACAAAATCCAAACATCACCCCAAGTACACCATTTCATTTTAAAAGAAAAAAAGACATTTATCAATCACCTTAAAAGCATAAATACATAGAAATTTCAGTAGAAAACCCATTGAAAACTATTTCACACCTAATTTCCATGATGAAAACACAAAATCAACTTACAAAAACATATCAAAAAAATATTATGACTTTTTAAAGGAATTAAATGAAATATCCACCATGAAGGGCATATTATGGAAAGTAAAACAATGTTAACACCTAACTTAATGGAGTGTAGATGCATCTAAACATCATGAGAAGAGAGATCCTAGCCCGAGACATAATCTATATACCCTAATGTTCATGAAATCGAACAACACATCAACCCTAGCCATTATGGTTTATCCAAAGGATAGCCTCCACTATGAAAACCCTCTAAATCCCATGGGGAGAATAAAAAGTGGGGAACTAACAACAAAACCCCTAAAAACGTACCTTAGAACATTGAAGATGAATCTATGGAGGATAATAAAAGTATTAGTGGGTTATTGGACACCTTTATGCACCAAAAATGAATCAAGACAAAGGTTCATGCTTTGGGATAAAAAGGGTGGACAGAGATTTGGGAATTCCAACATTTTAATAAACTGTAAATAATTCATAGTATGTCCCAAAAGTTTAAAAAATATTTCTCTAACCATGATATATTAAAATATCCAAAAAAACACAAATCCTCATGTATTATTGTGCACGAAACATGAATTTCTCTAAACGTGCGCAAATTGTGTGCTGAAATAAATTCGTCTGAAACATCCAAAATTGAAAAATTGATATTGGGGATCAACCCAAACCTCAAATAGATATCCAAATTAAAGAGAAGAATAAAATAAAATAATTCCCAAGGATATGTTATGATGTGAGGTATAACTATTAGATTTACCTCTAAGGTTATATTTTCTTTACATTGTGTTTCATGTATCTATATTGAAAACGTAACGGCCTAATCCTGACTTGCAATTTGATGGGATCACATTGAACTTGAGATTAATGGTTATTTGAATCTTGTGCTGGTAAAGATTATATATATTAATGATAAATGTTTTTCTTGGCAAAATTATTGGTCTAGTGTATGTTTTAAGGAATCATTGTCTTATTTAGGAGGAAACATGGTATTGTGAAACAGAAATGTTGGAGTCATGGAAAAAATATATTTTAAGACAAATTTTGTATTTCAAATACCATGGAAAAAAATTAAAATGTAAGGGACAACATATCACCCCCTCAGTTTTAGGTACATCACCTTATTTGTTGTATTTTAAGTTTATATTTTTCTTGGGTTATGTGTCATGTGGTTTTGAGCTATTTTGGAATATTTTGGATAATTTTAAGGAGGAGAATAGTTTCATCATAGTTTGTAGAAACCGAGAAACACATCTAGAAAATCATACATGGGGAATCAATGGTCACGTGGTAGGCACACAATAAATTCATGGTTTTTCCAAATCATGCAGATTCCATTGGGAAAATATATGATCCTCTTTTCATATGAAATAGTGGAAAATAAAATTTTGGCATACAGATTTTCTAACCGTGAAATCTAACCCTCAGAGGTTTTAACTTGAGATTGTAACAGCTGCAAAATTTTCACCTGATTTTCCAAATCATTCAACATAACAATGTGTTGTATAGTCAGACCTCTAGAATTTTTGGATCTAATTTGATTAATCCCCTTAAGAAATAATTTTTATTATAAATTTATCAGGATTCTAACTCTTTTTCCCACAAGCTATGAGACGTGTTAACATTTGGTATGGTAGATATCCATTAGAGGATTTGATTCCTTTAAAAGTGATTGTTCATTTTCATTCTTCATTAAAATCTTATCATTCTCATTCCAAGAACCATTGATCCAATCTCTTGAAAGTTGATCCACGTTTTTTGATGTAAATGATAATGAGATATTGTTGTTTTGATTGAAAGGATGAAGATCTAAGAGCTATTTTATAGGGTCATTGTGATGATAATTTTATACGAAATTTGTGAGGTAGGGGGCATCTATATCAATTCCACTTGTTTAGAACATGAATGATTAGTTTTAATTGAATGTTTTTTTAAATGATAGTGAAATATTTTTGTGATTCATGAATGAAACCATGTTTTTGTATTATCATGGTAATTTTAGAAAATGATTAGTTATTAGAAACCCTGTTTTTTATTGTTTTTAAATGATGGATATAAAATTATAGTTTGGTTTTATGCATTTAATATATTTGTTGAAATAATTTAATAATAAGGGTAGGATTTTATTTAAATTACATGGGATGATGTTGGTATGAATGGATGGGTGTGAGTTTAATGGGATGGACAATGGTTTTTAAGTACCACCATCAAAGCGACGGTGTACGGATGTGAAGTTTAATATTCATTGGTAACTCTAGGATTGAGTGTGTGTGTCTATGTACATGGGTATCAATGCAATATTACAAATGGAATGATAAATGTTTAAAGGATAGTTTTATTTCTTTCCATTTATTTTTTTGGTTTGTGAATCTATTTGGTTTTGATATAAATTGTTTTAATTTGTTCAAACTATATTTTTCAAATTTTCAAACAAGTTTTATCTTAGTAGAATGAGTTGGGAAGTCATTGGTGAAATACTAATGAGTATATACTCAACCCCAACATAGGAACCGTTATGCTTTTGAACATATCATATATCATGTCATGGTATCCTAGTTATTTAGGGATACATCTTGATATATTTAGGTGTCTTTTAAGGACAATTATTAGAGAAGTTTGGGAGATTATAGGTTGATGTCATTTGACTTTGGGTTTTGTAGTCTTTGGTTCCTAGGATGTTTTCACATGGTTTCCTATTTGTACTCTGATATGTTTTCCTTGTGTCTAATTTTTTTGTTTGAGTTTTATTTTATACTCATGCCTCATATAAATTTTTTCTTATAATGGTTATATTGGTTTGGGTGATTTATTTTCATGGTGAAATCATCCCCCAACTGTTTATGAATCCCTTGGAATTTATTTCCCACCATTGGTGTTTTGGGAATGTTATATAATGCCTAAAAACACCCACCTTCGCATTCCAAGAAAATGGATGAGGGGGGGATATTATAATTGCACCTTTGGTTCAAATGGGTTTTTGGTCAATTTGGCTGTTTTATGGGGTCATGGTCTGAATACATCATGATAGACACATTCATGTTTTAAATATGAATCACTACATAAATCATTTATTGGGATAAAGTCATGAGTTTCATTTGGAGCATGATAATGGTTCAAGATAGAAAATAGGTTCACATCATGAATTTGTTTCTTGGTAATTTTTTAACAGGATGAAAAAACTATTATGGAATATATGGGATTTAGGGGATTCACCCTATGAATCAAGGATTTAATACATGAGTCTTTGAATACCTTTATAATTTTAGGTGATTCATACCAAAATTAAATTTTTTCGTTGCAAAGGTCCCTCCCTCGAAACCTAAGCTACCCTTATAGCTATTTTGGGTGTCTCATACTCATCCCAATCACTCTATTGTACACTTAATATTTGTGGTGTTACTACCTCTTAAATAACATTCTTCTTCTTCATTGTTATTGGTTGCGAAAGTTCTACTACACTACATTTATTGATACCTTAACCATTATGTGGCATCCACTTGATCCTTTCAAGTTCCATTATGAAATGTTATCCTAGTGTCCAACCCTCATGTGGGCTATGGTACGGTCGCTGTGTTTAATGAGTTGTTTTTTATCTAACTTATCCACTTGTTTTTTATGGAATATGATTCTAATATGTTGGAATTTTTGTTAGGTCCTCCATTGTTGTCTCAAAATTTCCTCAAGTGTGGGAAGATATTATTGCAGGTAGCATTCGAACTGAGATTGAGATAGGTGGTTCTATCCCTATCCTCAATAAAAAGAACTATGATTTATGTTATTTTATATATTAATATATATGTTTATATTTGTAGTATTTGTTTCTATTCATACATTAATTTTTGATAAAAGATGATTTTTCCCTTGGTTTTTGGTAAAATAAATAATGTGTTTTCAAATCATTACAAAATGTCATTTCATATTAGCGTTGATGAAATAAATGGGTTGTTTTATATTGATTGTGAAACCCCCTTTTGAAAGTCATTTGATAAATACAGTAAATATGAATCCTTTGGTAAATAAGTGGAAAGTTTATCTTATGGTCATCTTCCATTGGTATTGGGGGGAACTCATGGGGTGTTGTTATTCTTCCTAGGACTAGTATTCGAGGGACATGATTTTAACCTGTTTGCGGTTCAATCAGGGGGTGTTTCTCTAATACCTAGGCCAATAAATATAGGTTCTGCTGTTCTCACTAGTCATTGATTGTTTTTTGAGTAGTATTTTAGAATAATTTATTGTGATCCATTACATATTTATGATTGTTCTAGGATCTATATTTCTAATTAATTTATAAAATATACTAAATAATTTTCATAGAAATTATGGTTAGAATATATTTTACCTAGATTTTTTGGAAATATGATGAGAGGGAAATATTTACCATAGTTTTATATAAAAAAACCACACTACGTATCATGCCATGGTGTCTTTAAATTAACATGTTGGAATTGTTTTTATAGATACATGAAATGAAACACATGGGTGGGATTATACTAATCATTTTTATATCACACCTTGTATACCCCTTCAGCAGTGTGTAGACCAAGTTATGTCTTTTGATGTAGGGAAAGGAAGGGTTGAATAGTAAGAAAGTAATGTTTTTTTTAGATGGGTTGGGTAGTCAGTGGTGTAATGGCATGGACTTCTCCGGCCCATTACATTGTGAAAATGTGGTGTTGGAGGTGTTTTGGGATGTCAAGGTGACTTATCCCCAACACATTTCCAATTTTTGTGTTCTCTAAACATTGTTTCTATAATGGTGAGCTCTAATGGTGACCCTTTCTTTCCTTTGCCAAATTTTTGTGTTATGTGAATAGTGATTCCAGATCAGTGAGGTTCTAACAGCAACCTTTATTTCCTTTACCAAATTCCGATTTCATGAATAGTGTTTCCCGATCAGTGAGGTTCTAACAACATCCTTTATTTCCTTTTCCAAATTTTGATTTCATGAATAGTTTTTCTAGATCAGTGAGGTTCTAGCAACAACCATTATTTCCTTTTCCAAATTTCTAGTTCATGAATAGTGTTTTCAGATGATTGAGGTTCTAACAACAACCATTATTTCCTTTTCCAAATTTAGAGTTCATGAATAGTGTTTCCAGATCAGTGAGGTTCTAACAACAACCTTTATTTCAATTTCAAAATTTCGAGATCATGAATATTATTTCCAGATAAGTGAGGTTCTAAATACAACCTTTATTTCCTTTTCCAAATTTCGAGTTCATTAATAGTGTTTTCCTGATCAGTGAGGTTCTAACAACAAGCTTTATTTTTTTGCCAAATTTTGAGTTCATGAATAGTGTTTCCAGATCAGAGAGGTTCTAACAGAAACCTTTATTTCCTTTTCCAAATTGTGATTTCATGAATAGTGTTTCTAGATCAGTGAGGTTCTAACAGCAACCAATATTTTTTTTCCAAATTTTGAGTTCATGAATAGGGTTTCCAGATCATTGAGGTTCTAACAACAACCATTATTTCCTTTCCCAAATTTCGAGTTCAGGAATAGTGTTTCCAGAACGGTAACCCTCTAACTGTCACCCTTTCTTTCCTTTTCCAAATTTCGAGTATGTGAACAATGTTTCTAGCTTCCTACAGTTTCACCCCTTTGATATTTCTTTTGACGTAAAATGCATTTAAAGCCTTGTTTTAGGGACTCTAAGGCCAATTCAAAGGCCATAACTCTTAAATTAATTATTCCTATGGATCGGGATGTTTTTACTTGGTCAACCCGTGTGGGTTAATGCGATCCACTTTTAATGGGGAATTAAACGTATCTTAAACCGTCGACCCATTAAATATCCAAAAAGGGAAAAGATATCATACACCCTTATTCTTCCTATTTTTTATCGGATATGAGACGCTAGAACCTTTCAATCCTTCCCGTAGGAGTTACACAATCAAACTTTACTCATAGGATTGGTTATGCTCTATTTTGATACAACAAAGCTGTATCGATCAATCTTCGATATAAGGTATGTTGTATCATTTTTTTAGGGTTCATATTCTCTTATTTCTCCTTTCCATATTATAGCATGTAATCTCCATGCTTCTAATGGGGTTTTCTTGGGGTTTGGTTGGTGGTGTCGTACCATGGCATCCTTGGGTGGATGTTGTTGTCGCAAGAGGAGGATCGTGACCCGTTGTGTGGATAAAGAACGCCATGAAATGTTGAGGTAAGGGATTCGTTGCTTATCTTTTCTTTTAGGTGAAACTGTATCATTAGGATGCATTATCCAAGTGGATCACAATGGAATTGACATGATAAATATTTTAACTGGATAAATAAATTGATATCTATTGTATGTTATTGCCTCCTGTTTTTCTAGATAGTGTGATATCTATTCTTCCTTTGTTTAGTTGTTTGTTCTTGATGGAAATCAGTAAAGAATGTAAACCGGTATTATTCAATAATTGTTGGCGAAAGATAATAGGCATGAAAATAGATCAAATTCTTGTTGTAAGTTTATGTTAATAAAATTAGTGCGGTTAGCATGATTATTTATTTGTGATAAATTACAGATTAGGTTTCTGGAATTTGGTACCTACATTTAATAAAAAATTTAATTCAAGAAGGATTAATGAACTGCTTGTTCGATAATTTCTAAAAGGGTTCGGAGTTACCCTCTTGATTGTTAAAGGGAAAAGAGCCCATTGATGTGATGTTTTTTTCCTGATTCTTTTATTGTGATGTGAGCTTGGATGGCTGTTGTGATATATGGAGGCATGGATACTTTTGGTTGTGGCAGCAGATGACGCCTAGAGTGGCGAGATGAATCAGTTTATGCATGTGGCTGTCGGGGTGGACACCAGGGATGATGGAATGGGATGGATGTGATTGTTGGGTGCTTGCTTATTCTATTTGGTTGTTTATCTACTTTATATTTCCCCACTGCTCAAGGTATCTGGTCTTACATACCCTTCTTCCGAAAGAGGCGAAGACACGCGGGGTATCCCACGTACTTTCCTTGTTAATATTATCAAGGAAGGATGTGTATATGCTCTTGATATAAGCGGCAAAGACACGATGGGTTGTACATCTACTCACTGTGTTGAGCCAGTTTGTGTTAGTAGCATTGGATGTTTTCCTAGAATTCCTGAGAATATGGTAATTTAATTCTGTAATGAATATTTGAATAAATGGTGTAAACTCAAGGGGTTGGAGTTCGCAGGAACATAATGATGAAGTTGTAATTTTTAAAGGAACAATTGACTTTTGGTGTAATGCTAAAGGAACTTAATGTAGAATTGTTCATGGTTAATTAATGATAAAAAATTAATTAACGTACAGTGGAACTGATAAAAAAATAATGAGATAATATAATAAAGCTATTTAAATGGTTGTGTGCTTATAGGATACCTAGTCGTAGAAGTTGCAGCCCAGAGTCTGAGAGACAATAGCTGTAGTTGTTTCTAAGACTGGGTAATGCACATAGTGTGGTTGTGAGATATAATATATCCTGTAATTTTTGTGCTTCTATACGCTACTCCACCCTCTCAGTAAGGGCAACTGACACCCCGGGGATTCAGAGCCCTGGGGGGGTGTTTTCCCCAACATTCTAGTGGGAGGATGAATGGCTGACTACCCCCTTTGGCACCGCTCGCTTCTCTTGGCAGTTACTTTTGCTGATAGGCACATTGGTTAGTTTTCCCCGTATATGTGTTTAGAGGGAGATAATGGATTTTGGATATTCACACACATATATTCCGGATATATTATCCTATGGACTACTATAGGTGTAACGTGTATAGGCTGTGTTGGTTTGGAGATCCTCACTCGGTGTATGGGATGTAATGGCATGAGGTATAATACCCGACGTATGATACACGCTATGCGAGCTGTGGTGGAATCCGGAAACTACCTGGTTTCTTTTAGTTGCGAGGATGGTGGGGTGCTTTTCCCAGGTGTCTGTGGGGAGGCCTTTGTGGTTCCTGAGGTGTAGATTGTGGTGCTTTGCCCAGGTGTCTGTCAGAAAGCCTTTTTGGACAGAGATGCGTAGGACGTGCGGCGTTGGGGCATAACAGAAATCCAATGGGGATGTAGTAGTGGGGTACCCTTGAGATTATTTATTCTATGATATATTCTTGTATGCGTTACTTGGTGAGATTATCCATGGTGATGTTGGGAACATGGTATAACTATTTATGTGGTGAGTTGGTTTCACTTGTTGTTCACCATGCTTTAGCATGATTTCTTTACTTTTGCACAAGAGGATTCAAAGAGGATCCTACTTAGTATACTGTTATACTCACCCTATGTATATATAAACTGTTTTTCAAGTCACTTGGAGTAGGTTGGAGATCAGGATAGTTACTACTAGCTTGTGGTTGTAGGAGGTGTTCGGGCTTGTGGTGGCTGTTTTTTTACTTTCTTTTGGGTACTTGATGTTTTTCCATTCTAGTTATAGTACTTTTGCATGAAATTTCATATGTGTACTTGGGTTTCTTTTATAATCCAGTTCTAAGTTGGAGTTGATTGGTGTCTATCTTGTCTCTCTCTTCTGCATGTGTTCTCTTAGAGGGTAATGACTCCCATTTGTGTGTTTACTATACCCTCAGTGCAAGTCTCCTACCCAGGGCCTACTAGAGGTGGGACTCGGGGGTCATTATATCCATTCTCACACTGTCGTCCCAGGATGGGTACACTTTGGGGGGAGGGGGTCATGACAGAGTGGTATCAGAGGTCTGGTTGAGGGATAGGATGAAGTTTGGAGTTAGGCACAGGTGATGTTTCATGGGTTGGTAGGGCAACGGTGTCATTCATGTTTATCAGGTGAGGTAAACACTAGAGACCGGCTGAGACATAGGTGTTTAGGTCCCCCTATGATCTGATTTATGGACATTTAAGTTTACAATGTCTACTAAACAAGGTGATACTAGTTGCAGGGCAGAGACCTAGAAAAGGATCATGCATCATTCTTCTTATTCCTATGTTTTAATGGGATATCCTTCTGATAGGTTAACATAAAATGAATGAAATAAAAAAATAAATTAATTAATGTTGAGTCATCTATATTCCAGGTTTAGGAGCTGTAATGGTTTGTTATTTTAAAGGTATGTCTTCAGGTCGACGTCCTCATCAGTTTTGTGCAGAAAAAGTCCAGTAGGCTATTCCAGTAGATCAACGAAGGGTAGAGGTTGACGATGACGACACTTGGATGAAGACACTTCGAGAGTTTCAGCGACAGAGTATACAGAAGTATGAGGGCTCTGTTTCAGATGTAGTCACTAAAGACTAGTTAGAGGAGATTGAGATCAACATCTGTTCGATTCCTGCTCGTAAGGAGTACTGGGTGTCCTTGATTGTGACAATTCTTCATGGAGATGTGCGGCAGTGGTGGTTATTGTTCCTCCGGGATCGTGAGGAGTCATCGGTCTCATGGGAGGAGTTTCGACATAGTTTTATAGTCGAATATCTTTCTTCGACTACGAAGGCGTCCAGTCTCCACGAGCTTCTTACCCTTTGGCATGGGATCTCCAGTGTTCGAGAGCTTGGAATCCATTTCAAGAACCTTTTACGATATGCTTCAGACCTACTGCCAAATGAGCAGGCCATGGCGAGGCATTTTGAAGAGGCTTTGCATCCAGAGATCCAGTGCTAGGTCACCCCTTTTATTCTGAAAACATATCTAGAGGTTCTGGCGAGGGCAGAGGTTGTCGAAAGGACCTTGGCCAGAACCGGATCACCATTAGAGGGTAATCGATACGATTCCTCACGAAGTAGAGCTACGGTCTGGGGTTTTCAGTTTTCAGGGCAGAAATGTTTTCGTTCACCCGGGGGTAGGTCCCATCCCTTCACATCTCTTTTCCCTAGAGGCAGAAAATCTCAAGCCTATGCCAAGGGATCATGCGCTAGTTTTTCTTATGGTGGTCATGGTCATCAGTAGAGGGAGTGCACGACCTTTTATAGCATCCATCGTGCGCCAGGTACTATGCTCCAGGTTCCTCCATTGAGGCAGTTCTAGCCAATACAACCGTAGCTAGTTGCACCAGCATTAGATCAGCAGTGGGTAGAAGGGGCGGGTATAGGACAACCCCATGATGCTTTCCATCCTCATAGATCAGAGCGCGGCTATGGATTTGGTCGTCATCAGGGTCAGAGAGGCCGTGGAGGAGGTCGTGGTCAGATTCATACTCTAGCAATACCAACTTCAGGTGAGCCAGTAATCATTGGAGGTACCCTTTGCTTGTTTTCTACCTTGGTTTATTCCTTGTTTGATTCAGGAGTGACACACTCCTTAATATCACCTACCCTTGTCCATGCTTTGGGACTTGAGATAGAGAAGCTTCTAGTGCCCTTGGCATTGACTACGCCAGTTGGAGGTCGAGCTGACATGTTTGAAGTATGTAGAGACTGTGGGCTAGTGTTGGGGCAACACCGCTCTTGGGAAGATTTCCTATGTTTACGAATACAACCATATTATTTCATCCTCCACATGGATTGGTTGTATTTGGTGCAGGCTCTCGTGGATTGCTTCAGGAAAAAGGTCATCTTCATTGGTGAAGATGGAGAGAAAGTGGTGTTTGTTGGTGAGCAAGACCCTTGGATGGGTCATAGGCATGTTCCATCCTTATCTTCCATTATGGCTGATTTGATGTTGAGTTCTTTAGATGTTAAAGAGTTGGAATTTTCTAGGGTCGTAGAGGAGTACCCTGATGTCTTTATAGAAGTGGTTGTAGCATTACCCCCTCGAAGAGAGATTGTGTTCGAGATCAAGATATATCCAGGAGAGTCTGCTATATCAATGTATCAATATAGGATGGCCCCTTTTGAGGTATGAGTGCTACGTATACAGCTTGATGGTCTGTTTTCATGCAGTTTTGTTTAGCCAAGTGTGTCACCATGGGGTGCAGCAATTTTGTTTGTGAAGAAGGCCGACGACAGTTTGCGGTTGTGTGTCGATTATCTTCATTTAGACAAAGTGACAATAAATAATCGCTATCCTCTTCTGCGAATTGATTATTTATTCGATCATGTGAAGGGTGAAAGTTTGTTCTCAAAGATCGATATTAAGTCAGGATATCATAAAATTCATGTGAAGGATGAGAATATATCGAAGACTGCCTTCCGTTGTCGTCATAGGAATTTTGATTTCGTTGTAATGACATTTGGAGTGAGGAATGCTCTAGATATATTCATGGGATTGATGAATCCTGTGTTCCATGATTTCCTAGACATGTTTGTGGTGGGTTTCATCGATGAAATCCTCAGGTAATCTATATTTGAATAGGACATGCAGAGAATCTACATGCTATTTTGGGAGTTCTTCGTAAACATTAGTTGTTTGGGAAGTTGTGGAAGTGTGATTTTGAGCTCAAGAAGTCCGTTTCATGGGCCATGTTGTGTCCCAATGGGGAGTAGCTGTGGATCCATCGAAGATAGAAGAAGTTGTGTCTTGTGTAGTCCCCAAGACAGTTTCAGAGGTGAGAAGTTTCCTTGGTCTCACAGGCTACTACAGGAGGTTCGTATCCAATTTCTCCCAAGTTGCGACTCCTCTGACAGCTTTGACTAGGAAGGATCAAGTGTTCATATGGACTGATAAATGAAAGTCATCTTTCGAGTATCTAAAGGATATGTTAGTAAGTGCTATAGTTCTATGTCTTCCAGCTGAGGGAGTTCAGTTTAATGTTTTCTGCGACGCTTCACATCTAGGGTTAGGGTCTATCCTCATGCAGCAGAGGTCAGTTGTTTCTTATGGGTCTCGGCATCTACGTCCCCATGAACATAACTATGCCACCCATGATCTTGAGTTGGCAGCTGTGTTTTTTTGCGCTGAAGTTATGGAGACATTACCTCATTGGTGAGTGCATTGTGGTTTTCACCAATCATAAGAGTTTGAGGTATGTTTTCTCCCAGCGTGACTTGAACTTATGACAGCATCGGTGGATGGATTTCTTTCAGGAATACGACTTCGAAATATCGTATACACCTGGATAAGGGAATGTTGTAGCTAATGCACTGAGCCGAAAGTCATGTAGTGATGTTGTGTGTGAATCTGGAGATTCATGGAGAGTAATGGAAGACTGGTCACCATTACATCTTGATATGGGAGAAGTTGCAGGTAGAGGTTGTTATTTTCAGATGATGGTACTGTCATCCCTGGTGTAGAAGGTGGAATATTCCCAGTTGGGAGACTAGAGGTAGAGGTTTGGAGAGACCAAGTTGTTTGTGGTGAGGCCCCTGATTGTTGGATGGAGGACGAACAACACCGAGTGTTGTATCATGGAAGGGTTTTTGTCCCCTTGGAGATGAACTAGACGGTTCTCAGAGAGTTACGTAGTTCGACATTAGCAGTACATCCTGGTGTGACAAAGATTTACCAATCCTCGAGGTGTCAGCTTTGGTGGCCTGGGCTGATGCGTGCGGTTGAGGGGTTTGAGTCTCGATGTTTAGTCTACCAGAAGGTAAAGGCCGAACACCATGTTCCTGGTGGTCTTCTCCAGCCATTAGAGATTCTTGAGGGGAAGTGGGAGGACATCTCAAGGGACTTTGATACAGGTTTACAACGAGCTCTGGGAGGAAATGATGCTATTTTAGTGGTAATGGATAGTTTAACAAAAATGTACCACTTAATAATGATCAAGGAGTCCAGCTCAGTGGACGTTTTGTCGAGGCAATATCTTAAGAAGGTGGTGAGACTTCAAGGAGTCCCTATGATGATAATTTCTGATCGAGATCCTCGTTTTACCACCTGGGTGTGGAGAGGTCTCCAACATGCTTTTGGTTCTCAACTATGCCTTAGCACTGCTTTTCATTTTCAAATGGATGGTCAGACATAGTGAACCATCCACGCTCTTAAAGACATGTCACGCTCTTGTGTTCTTGATTTTGGAGGTTCATGTATGAGGCACTTACCCTTGGTGGGGTTTTATTACAATAATATTATTCACTCCACCATCAGTATGGCGCCATTTGAAGACTTGGATGGTCGGCCTTGCCATTCGCCATTGTGCTGGACAAGGGTTAGAGAGTCAGCAATTCATAGACCAGAACTAGTGCAGAATACAATAGATATGGTTTAGGTGATTTGTGAGAGGATGAAGACAGTGCAATATCATCAAAAATCATATGCTTATCAAAGGAGGAGAACTTTAGAGTTTAATGTTGGGGATCATGTGTTTATGAAGGTGACACCCCATTGTGGGCAGTGAAGGTTTGGTCGTGGAAGTAATCTTTATCCCCGATTTGTTGGGCCTTTCAAGGTGTTAGCTAGTGTTGGAGCTGTGGCGTATCGAGTAACACTTCCCCAATAGATGAGTCAGATACATGATGTTTTCCATTTATCATTGCTCTGTCGTTATCTTCATGATGACTGTCATGTTATCGATTGGGGAGAGATCGATGTTGATGATGATGAAACCTTTGAGGAGTGACCTGTAGAGATCCAAGACCGCTAGGAGAAGGTGTTGCGTGGGTGTTGTATCCCTTTAGTTCATATCTTGTGGTGACACGATGGGCTGGAGGAGAGTACCTGGGAATGTGAGTCACAGATACGGGCTCAGTACCCAGAGTTGTTTAATGTTTATCACTTTTCATGTAATGTTATTCCCTTCGTGGTTAGACCTTTCATGTCTTATTTATTAATTTCTTTTGTTTCTTTTGTGTCTTGATCTCTTTTAAGAGGTATCTCGATGGGTGGTTATTCAGACCCTGTTACTTTTTTTTCTCTTTAGCTGGGTTTTGAATTCTCAAGGATGAGAATCTTTTGAGAGGTATCTTATGTAATGGTCCGGACCTCTCCGGTCCATTACTTTGTGAAAATGTGGTGTTGGCGGTGTTCCGGGAGGTCAAGGTGACTTATCCCCAACACATTACCAATTTATTAGTTCTTCGAATAGTGTTTCCAGAATGGTCGGCTCTAAAGGTTATCTTTTCCTTCCATTGCCAAATTTTTAGTTCTATGAACAGTGTTTCCAGATCAGCGAGGTTCTAACAGCAACAATTATTTCCATTTCCAAATTTCGAGTTCATGAATAGTGTTTCCATATTAGTGAGGTTTTAATAGCAACCTTTATTTCCTTATCCAAATTTTGAGTTCATGAATATTGTTTCCAGATCAGTGAAGTTCTAACAACAACCTTTATTTCCTTTTCCATATTTCATGTTCATGAATAGTGTTTCCAAATCAGTGAGGTTCTAACAGAAATCTTTATTTCTATTGCCAAATTTTGAGTTCATGAATAGTGTTTCCAGATAAGTGAGTTTCTAACAGCAAACTTTATTTCCTTTTCCAAATTTCAAGTTTATGAATAGTGATTCCAGATTAGTGAGGTTTTAACAGCAACCTTTATTTCCTTTGCCAAATTTTGAGTTCATGAATAGTGTTTCTAGATCAGTGAGGTTCTAACAACATCCTTTATTTCCTTTTCCAAATTTTGAGTACATGAATAGTGTTTCCAGATTAGTGAGGTTCTAACAGCAACCTTTATTTCGTTTTCCAAAATTTGAGTTCATGAATAGTGTTTCCAGATCGGTGAGGTTCTAACAGCATCCTTTATTTCCTTTTCCAAATTTCGAGTTCAAGAATAGTGTTTCCAGAATGGTGACCTTATAACTATCACCCTTTCTTTCCTTTTCCAAATTTTGAGTATGTGAACACCATTTCCAACTTCTTATAGTTTCACCCCTTTGACGTTTCCTTTGAAGTAAATTGCATTTAAAGCCCTGTTTTAAGGACTCAAAAGGCCATTTCAATGGCCATAACTCCTAAATTAATTATTCTTATGGCTCATGATGTTTTTACTTGGTCAAACCGTGTTGGTTAATGCGATACAATTTTAATGGGGGAATTATGTATATCTTAAACTGTCGCCCCATTAAATCTTCAAAAAGGGACAAGATGTCATCCTCCCTTGTTATTCCTATTTGTTATCGGCTATGATATTCTAGAACCATTCAATCCTTCCCATAGGAGTTGCATAATCAAACTTTACTCCTAGGATTGGTGCTGCTATGTTTTGATACAACCAAGCTATATCGATCAATCTTCGATATAAGGTATGTTGTATCATTATTTTAGGGTTCATCTTCCTTTATTTCTCCTTTCCATATTATAGCATGCAATATCCATGCTTCTAATGGGATTTTCTTGGGGTTTGGTTGGTGCTGTCGTATCGTGGCATCATTGGGTCGATGTAGTTGTCACGAGAGGAGGATCGTGACCCGTTTTGTGGATAAAGAACTTTTTCATTTTTGAGGTAGGGGATTCGTTACTTCACTTTTCTTTAACGTTAAATTGTATCATTAGCATGTTTTATCGAAATGGATCAAAATGGAATTGACATAATTACTATTTGAACTAGATAAATAAATTGATATCTATCATATGTTATTGCCTCTTGTTTTGCTAGATAGTGTGATATCTTTGCTTGCTTTGTTCAGCTATTTTTTATTGATGGAAATCGGTACAAAACATAAAAAGGGATTATTTAATAGTTATTGGATAAAGATAAGAGGCATGAAAAAGAATCCGGTTCTTGTTTAATTTAATGATAATAAAATTATTGCAGTAAGAATGATTATTTATTTGTGATAACTTACTAATTAGGTTTCCCGAATTTGGAAACTATGTTTAATAAATCTGTTAATTCAATATGTATTAAAGAACTGCTTTTTCGATAATTTCTAAAAGGGTTCTAAGATACCCTCTTGATTTTTAAAGGGCCAAGAGCCCATTTATTTGATATTTGTTTTCCTGCTGATTGTGCTGTGATCTGGGACAGGATTTCTATTGTGATATGTGGAGGCATGGAGACTTTTGGTTGTGGAAGAATATGACACCTAGAGTGGCGAGATGCATCAGTTTATGCATGTGGGTGTCGGGGAGGACACCAGGGATAATGGAATGAGAGGGATGTGATTGTTGGATGCTTGCTGATTCTCTTTGGTTGTTTATTTGTATAAATTTTCCCCACTGCTCAAGGTAGCTGGTCTTACTTACCCTTCTTCCAAAAGAGGTGAAGACACGCAGGGTATGCCACGTGCTTTCCGTGTTTAGCATCTCAAAGAAGGATGGGTATATGCTCTTGTTATAAGCAGTGAAGACTTGACGGGTAGTACATCTACTCACCATGTTGATCCCCTTAGTGTTAGTAGCATTGGATGATTATATAGAATTCCTTGGAATATGGGAGAGTAATTATGTAATGAATATTTTAATAAATGGTGTTAACTCATGGGGTTGGAGTTCGCTGGAACATAATGATGATGTTGTAATTTTTGAAGAAACAATTGACTTTGGGGGTAATGCTAATGGAACTTAATGTGGAATTGTTCATGGTTAGTTAATGTTAAAGAATTAATTAACGTACAGTGGAACTGATAAAAAAGGGAATGCTGTAATCTAATAAAGCTCTTTAAATATTTGTGTGCTTATATGATACCTAGTATTAGAAGTAGCAGCCCGGAGTTTGAGATACGTTAGCTGTAGTTGTGTCTAAAACTAGGTAATGACCATAGTGTGGTTGTGAGATATAATATATCACGTAATTTTTGTGTTTCTATACGCTACTCCACCCTGTTAGTAAAGACAACTGACACCCTGGGGATTATGAGCCCTAGGGGGTGTTCTCCCTAACATTCAGGTGGGAGGATGAATGGATGACTACCCCCTTTCTCCCCACTCTCTTCTCTTGGTAGTTACTTGTGCTGATAGAAACATTGGTTAGTTTTTCCTGTATATGATTGTAGAGGGCTGGAATGGATTGTGGTTATTCAAACACATATATTATAGATATAGTATCATATGGACTACTATAGGTGTAACATGTATAGGCTATGTTGTCTTGAGGATCCTTGCTCAGTGTATGGGTTGTAATGGCTTGAGGTATAATACTCGATGTATGATACAAGTTATGGGAGATGTGGTGGCTCTCGAAAACTACCTGGTTACTTTTGGTTGTGAGGATGGTGTGGTGCTTCGCCCAGGTTTCTACTGGAAAGCCATTGTGGTGCACGAGGTACAGATTGTGGTGTTTCTCCCAGGTGTCTGCTGGAAAGCCTTTTTGGAGAGAGATGCTTAGGAAGTGCGATGTTGGAGAAAAGCGGAAAACCAATGGGGATGTAGTAGTAGTGTACCCTTCTTATTATTTATTATATGATATATTCTTGTATGAGTTACTTAGTGAGAGTAGCCATGGTGAGTATGGGAACTTAATATATCTGTTTATGTGACGAGTTAGTTTCACTTGTTGTTCACTGTGCTTTAGCATGCTTTCTTTACTTTTGCATGAGAGGATTTAGAGAGGATCCTTTTGAGTATGCTGTTACACTCACCCTATGTATATATATAATGTTTTTCCGGTCACTTGGAGAAGGTTGGATATCAGGCTTGTTAATACTAGATTGTGGTTGTAGGAGCTATTCGGGCTTGTGGTTGTTGAGGTTTTACATTATTTTGGGTACATGCAGTTTTTCCCTTCTAGTTGTAGTACTTTTTCATGACATTTCATATGTGTACTTGGGTTTCTTTTATATTCCAGTTCTTAGTTGGAGTTGATTGGTGTCTATATTATCCCTCTCTTCCGCATGTGTTCTCTTAGAGGGTAATGCCACCCATTTGTGTGTTTACCATACCCTCGGTGATAGTCGCCAACTTGGGGCCTACTGAAGGCGGGACATGAGTGTCATTATCTCCCTTCCCACATTTCCGCCCCAAGAGGGGTACACTTTGTGGGGATGGGGTCATGAAAACTGGTGAGACAGTCAAGGATATTTCACATATTAACAAAGTATTTGTTTTCTATTTTGGTTTTCATTTATTGTTAATAGACCTATGAACATTTTATGTATCCAGGGTTTTATGTTGTATCAGTACCAAAATATTATCATAGTTCTGAAATATGTTTCTATAGTTCTTATTCTAATGTTATTTCTAATATATATATATATATATGCCTTGATTCTTATTTTGGTTAGGTGAAATCATTCCCTCTAATTACTGCTTGATACATGGGTTTTAGTCACCAACCCATAGGGATTATGAAAACTCTTCAGGTATGTGGGATATCAGATCGGGTTCTAGATTACGACCGTAACCTAGGTTAGTTCATTAGAATAGTTCTTTTTTCCATGGGTTCATTTAGATATGTTTATGATTCATTTTTATAGGAAAAAAAATGTATGGATGATGATGGATGAGGTCCTATATCACCCTAAAATTAATTTGATTATATTTGATCATCCTGATATTTTTGGTTATGGATGTAATGATTTTATTCACACTAGCATATATAGGATTAGTTTTCTCAAATATTTGGGCAGGGACTTAATAAATTTGTTCCAATAGTTGAAAAACATGATATTTTATGAGACATATTATTTTTAATTTGTTTTATTTCTTGTGTTGTATGCTACAACATGATTACCTTGTGCTATATGCAACACCATATTAGCTTGCAGTATACAGAACACTTTTGGTGGCTTGTATTGAAAACAATTTCATGTTCTTGTGATAGAATTCATTTCACAAAACAAAGTGTATATATTATGTTCAATGTATAAATGAACTATGTTTTGATTATGTTTTATGTAACACCAATGGAATACTTTAGTACAAGTAACACTTATTTGGCTTGTGTTACATTCAAGATCAATATTCCTCAATATCTTGGTTGTACGCGATACTGAGTTTCACTAAACAATGATATATAAATAAATTATTATTATTTAATGGGATATAAAATTGTTTTTATTAATATTATTATCCAAATTTTAAATTTTATAACATTATCTTTAATATTACACATTTTCTAGAACATAGTATGAGAAAAAAATCAATTTTTTTTCTGATAAAAGATGTATTTTAAAATAAATGCAGTTTTACCTTATTTGGATAGATCACCCATTTTAAATCTCGTTTTGACACTTTTATAAGTTAAATTTGACAAAATAAAACTATTATTTTGAAGTGGGACATAAAATTTTTTCTTTTACCTAATTTTCGGTATTTTCAAAAAAAATTAAAATTTTAATGAATAGTGAATAATACTGTATTTTAATTCAAAACTGATTTCTAATGTAACATTTTAATATACATATATTTTAATTTTAATTTTTTTAAAGTATAATTGGATTATATTTTTATCATATAATCCAATTTTTCCCATTAATAGTAATTTCACTATAAAATTTGACATAAATAGATGTCAATCTTTTGATAGTTATTATTTATTAAAAACCTGCCTTTTGGTTTTGACAACGAGAATTAAATTTAAATTAATTACTACAACTTCTGTGTTTTTTTTGGAGAAATTGATTCCATATTTTGAATCAGATTTTTAAATTTTATTTAAATAGGTACCTTTTATTTTTGAACATTATGAATAGTAACTTCAGTTATTATTTTATTTTCCATGGTTAAAGGGTAAATTAGGTAAATAAGGGTAAAAAAATTAAATTATAATAATATTAAACTACCCTAACACTTGTCATAATCCTATTGGGTGAGATATTTCCAACCATTGAAACCTTGATTCGATTTTGGGGCCCCATGGATTGACATGGATTTGAAAATGGCATTTTATAAAAATTAATTTAAAGTAGTGATAATTGAAACCAAAACATATATCTTTTACGAAAATGATTTTAATAGACTGTTATATAACTGATATCTATTAATATAAATAGTCATTATAAATATTAAAAAATTTAATACATCATGGTATTTTATTTTTTATTTTTATACATTGGATAAATATATTTATTTATGACACAATTATGATGTCTTGAGTACCTCATTAATAAAATATTCAAATAAATGAATTTATAAATATTAAAATAAATTTAATTTGAAATTTTTTATGTCATCCCAGAATTTTATAGATGATATTGAAATATTAGGTATGAGTTAATGCCTTTGGTTTCAAGTAATAAGGTTGTTATAAATTTTTAAAAAATTCATGTATGAATAGTATCCAAAACTGACAAAATTCACAAATTAAAAGATAAAGTAGTTTATTAAATTATATTAAATTCATAAAAATCTAATATTTAGAAAAATTATTAATATAAGACCATATATGTCATAAAAATATATTCTTTGGTCGTTTAACATTATATGGTAATTACGTTAACACAAAATGTGTATGTGAAATGATATCACACTAAGATTAAAAAGTTAAAATAACGGTTAAACCAAAAAGATAAGGATATAAAAATATTCCAAACGTGTCAAAAAATTATTTGATGATGGTAATTAGAACCCAAATCAGCTTATATTATAATGAAATAAATTTTGGTCACTTTTAAATCAAAATATTATTTATAATAAATAATTATTTTAGGACTTTACTAAAGTGCCCCTCTATTCTCATATAAAAGGGCACCTCCTCTCCCCCCTCTTCACTCTAATTTGAGCCTTCAATATGGTCAAAAATCTCACTATTTCACTTCTTAACATCCATAGTTACATTATAGTGGTTTTTTAATTCTCAAAAGACCAACTCTAGTGCCCTAAAAGGAAATTTAACATAGGCCTATCGAGGAAGAGGTAATCTCTTCTACAGATTCTTTCAAAAAAAAAATTATTCCACCTTTTATTGTTTAGTTGTTTCATTATAAAGTAATAAAATAAGTATCACTCATATCTTTATAAGTTATTATAATTATTAAGAAACCCTATTTTACCACATATCAATCCTATGAAAAATGAAATCACCACGTGTGTGTACGTATGACTTACTGTCTCCACGCTATGATGTAATATGTTTTCACCACTACCTTACATTGATGGGTATAATAGTAGAAATAAAAAGTATATATTATTATTATTATAACATTATACTAATTATGATAAATTATACACCATCTACTTCAATACCGTTCAACAATTATGCGAACAATATCGTCACTCGTGCATATTACGGCTTACCATCTCCATGACGCGATGAGATCTCTTCTCCACGTTAAGAATTCAGGAATGAATATAAAGTATACATAATAAATAATAATAAAATATATTAAATAATACTACTACTTGATATATGTATATATACACAGACATATATATATATATATATTTCATTTACATACATCCATTCAATTTTATAAGGAAACGAAAACAACGTTCTTGCATACGTACAACCTACCGTATCCATGAATGGTGTATTCCATTTCATTTATTTATCTGTTATATATATATTTATATATATATATATATATTTATTGTTTTAAAATCTCTATGTAATTAAATAATTATATATGTTATAATATCAAGAATAATAATTCAAAACACGTAGGATAAATAAAATGATTATTTCCCTAAAAGTTTCTTTAACAAGGAATTGAAAAATAAATGGGTAATATAAAGTCGAAAGTGAATCATATATGATATTATAAATTTTATTGTGATTATATTAAAAGTAGATAATATGTTTAAACCCACTATATAGGAGTTTCAGATACATATGGAAGAAATCAGACCTATGGTAATATATAACTTTTCCAATCTCATTTTTATCCATGATTTTTATTTATGTGTATTTACAGGGTTTATATTTATCTTCCTGGTTTATGTTTACTATAATAAAATTTATAAAATGTTTAAGATTCTTCTATGTATTTTTAGAGTCATTTTCACACATTTTTTTCTTTTACTACAAGGTATGGAAGGATCCATTCTCTTCTTTACCAAACAATGTACATTTTGACTTTTCTGACAAAAGTAAGAGGAGATTTTTTAACTTATACTATATGAAAGGATTTTTAAATATTAATAAATCCTTATTACCATGATTCTTACTCTACAATATTTAATGTTTATTTTTAACTAAATTAACTTCTGTTAAAATTTATCAGTATTTGGAGAATATAAAACATTTTTGAAGAACAAAGGATATTTTCCTCCAAAATTAAGTTCAAGTGTTTTATCAAAATTATTTACAATATAAAATGAAAAAAAGGTTATGTTTCAATCCCTATTATTAATTTAATTTGATTGAGTTTGTTATGGAATTATTTTATGAAGTCCATTTAACTTATGTGGATTTTGTTATAATGAAATGTTGTTTAAGAAACCAATTTAATGTCTTGGATTATGCTATGATGTATGGTTTTTGTTTTTCTTTAGCATGTAAGAATTATATTATTATGAGATGGGTGGGACATACATCGACCTTTAATTCATTGGGTTAATATTTATATCTCTTGAGATAGACAAGGCTTGAACGATAGGAAAATCTGGTACAGTAATACAGGGCTGGAATGATAAGTAAACCTAGTGAGTAATGGACTTTTTCCACTATGATGGTATTGGTAGCAATACGTTGGCTACCATGGAAACCATATTATGTGTTTAATGGATTTCCAAAATTACATGTTTTATTTCCATGCTATTTTATCATGATTAATTTTCATTTATGATCCATGCCTCACATACTTTCAAAATTTGTTTCACGACTCACCGTTTTGATGTTTAAACATTATGTTAATGTTTTTATGTTAAAATTATTATGTTTTGATTTATGTTATCCATGCTTACTCTTACTGAGAATTTTATTTCATGCTTTCAATGTTTTTTACATAGGATATAAGGAAATGATTTTGGTAGGAACAAAAAGGGGAAGATCATTATGGAAGATGTTGAAGATCTTTTAACATGTTAGAAGATGATGTTCCGAGTTTACAAAAACACTAAACAAATATGATATTTTCTGTGTCTATTTTTTTTATGTATTATGTATTCCGCAAAAGAAATGTAATTTCTATATATTTTATGATTGGGTCTCTAAAGTTGATATCAGAGCGAAGGTTTAGTCAACCCTTGGAAACTAGGACTCGAAAACTTTAGTGAGATCCATAGAGATATTTCGAAGGATATGTCTAGGGATTTACTAAGGATATATAAAGTATAGGTTACAACCAAATGTTTTTTGTGATAATTATAACTAACATAGGGTTAACCTAAATATATCATAGTTTAAAATATTTTATGTAATTTACCTTACTTATCTTTTTCAAAACTCTGATATGTATTTATCACACTTGGATTTATCATCCTAGTCTACAGATGGAACAACATGGAATATAGTTAACCAGTGAATGTTTCAGATGTGCTAATTATGGGAATTATAATGATTTATTTTCTTAGTGGAAATATCTTGACGATGGTACATGTATTGGTCATACTTCTAAGGATATAGATATTTTAAATGACATGTGAAAGGTATGTGATATTATTCAAGGATTTTTACATTAAACATAATAATATTGATGTTGAGAAACCTTAAGACGTGATTCATATTTTATGAATAACGAAGATGATTGATCCTAAGTAATGCTTTAAAAATAAAGTTGGGTGATTGTGGAGTATATGTTTTAGAATTCATATATTATGTTATATAAATCATGAAATATATAAGTGTTTTCAGTAGAAGTTTTTAATTTTGGATTGAAAAGGATATGTTGAATACATATGAGGATCCAAAAAGTGATTTATAGGTAAGGTGATATACTTGGAGAAAACATGATTAATGTAATGATAACCCATAATATATCCCATATAATAAGATAAAGTTGTTTAGATAATGACATATTGGAATTGAATAAGTTAATTTGATGATGCTAGTATATTGGGAACTAATTATGGATTTGTTGACAAGTGGGTTATGATATCATGGATGAAGTAGACAACATTTTTTGAGATAAGTAATATATCAAAGAAGATTTGGAATAAGGAAACATGCATGTTTCGAATAAAGATATATAGTGATTTAGGTTATTACCATGATTCAAGAGAATTTATGATGATGTCATTCAAATGATTTTAATGTGACAAATAAGAAATATCTTATGACATATGTTGATAAATAATCGTATTCACAAGCTTGTTATATGATCTTTCTTGTGTTTTTACAGTGAGATTGGATCGAACTCTTTAGAATTTTCATAATGATTGGAATGGATTAAGTTGGATATCAGACAGTATTGTTTAAGGCTAAAACGTTTTTTATATAATTTATGGAATGTTATAAATGTATAGTTTTTGAAAAAGGACAACTCATAGGAAGAAGGAGAACCTGTCACAGTAAAAGGCTATTATAATCGAACCCACAACCGAAGTTTGATAGGCCTTTATCGCCTACCACTTTCTACAGGAAGTCCCCAGTTAGTATAAATTAGTTTTATTTTATGTAAGCGATATGATAGATGTAACGCCCCGACCCCAGCTACCCAGAGCCGGTGCGTTACTTCGTAACATTGGAATGATCACAAAAGATCAAGTCTCGAATGACCGATTAGTTTAGTAGCCTTGGAAACACTAGATACATTCGTAAACGTTACATTACATCATAAAGTGAAAAACTACAATAACAAAGTCTCCATAGTCCACACTCATATCCTCTTCTGACTATCCCTGCAGGTCATTCATAAAATACTTCTTCACATCCAGGAAAATATTAAAACATTGAAAGGGGTGAGCTCAGATGCTCAGTAAGGATAACAATAATGCGAAAGATTTCATAAATAAACATTAACATTTAAGGCAATGTATAACTAAAACAAAAGCCTTTTAAACATGATCTTCAACATAATATGGCGAAAGTAAAATGAGATAATGCCATTTACTTATTCACATGGATATTCTACTGGTCGAATAATCAAATGCAATATCAATAACCATTTTCATAATGATGGAATGCATAATTCCAGACTATCATAACCACGTAGCCAAGGCCTTCTGCCAAGACCACAAATAAGATTTTGTCAAGGCCTCGTGCCAAGACACTAGTTTGTCTCATGAGACCTGCCGATGCAATTTTTTTAGAAGATACTTACGTTTAAAATTGCTCAAATATACTCCAGTGTTTTTCTGAAAACATTATGCAAGATTCTGAAAACAAAATAACTAATTCTGAGACTGCTCAACTAATTACAGGCCATGATGGGTCCACGCCCAATCCCTTCCTGTCTACCACACTCGAGAGTTGGGTTTTCTGAAAACATTTTTAAGCTTGCGTTATGTACGTATACATTTGCACTGGATTTTCATATATTGGAGAGAAATATCTCTTTTTTGAAATCATTTAAAAATCACATAATTATAAAACAAATCCTTTTGAATAAACGTAAAAGTCAAAGGGGTTTATACACCGTATAAAATAAAGTTGTGTATAAAACGAAATAAGCCTCAATGAAAGGAGATTAAGATGAAGTCCGTAGAAAGATAATTTTTAAAATAAAATAGATCTATTATGTGTATTCAATGTAATTACACATAAAGAAAGTACAAATAAAATACAGGACATAATAATATCATGACATAATTTGAAAGTAGGTGATTAACCCAAAGAATGGAAATTGGGTTAAGAAGTTCCCTTACCTCGTGTCCGACTTGACTCAACCGTTCATTAACCACCTGAATAATAATATAGAGTTAATATCTACCTTATTATGAACCATTTTAAATTTCATTATCCTTTTTATATCACTTATTACAATGTTACGAACTTTATGTAATTATTTAAGTTAATAATGGTCGTTTTGTCGATCTTTGGTATTTGAGTCAACAATAAACTTCTTATAATTACAAGTTGTTTATGTGGTAGAATATCCATTATCTCCAAAATTATATTCATGATTTAGATGTCATATATATCTTATATATCCAGTATATACATTCATTTATAATATTACATAACATTTAGAGGTAAGAAATGAAATGCACCGTTCATGGAGACGGTAAGCCGTACGTATGCATGAACGCTACTTTCATTTAAATTTCATATTTAATGGAACGAAATCATAATGATATAAATGTATAATATAATTCCAGTATAATATAGTGTATAATACAATTTACTCAATCCTTTATACATCCCACATATGGCATTAACGATTCAAATCACTTTGAGGGGGCGGTAGTCCGCACTTCCTAAAATGAAATTATCGCGTTTTACCCATAATGGAAATCATAAAGTATGCCGTAGATGAGAAATAAGAAGTATAATTAAAACATAAACATATTATATATCATATATAAAAATAGTGACATCTTAATGGCCACCTTTGAAGGTGTTATATGAGTGTTGAACAATCATCGTTTCGTGAGGTAGAAATTCGCCATCCACAGAAATCGTATGTTCTTTAACCATTAGATGTAGGTGTGTGTAACTGTAGATCTAATCCTTCTTATAAAAACATCCTAGTATATTTAGGATACTGTTGTTGTTACAAAAGAAATGAATAAAAAGAGTTTAGGGGGTTGGAGAAGAAAAATAAAACAAAACAACATTAGAGAATACATTACCTCAAAATCGGGTAACTCTTTTTGATTTGAGCCAAAGGCTTCCTTGGGAAGATTTCTGCCCAAAGTGAGGCATCTAGGAGTAATAGAAGGAAGTTGGGAGAGTATTTGGGCATAGTTTGGCCGAGCCAAATGGCTTGAAGGTGTGAATAAGGTGGGAGAGGTGGGGGCCTTTTATAAGTGGAGAGGAGGGGCACTTTTGGAATTAATGAAATGTTTTTCTATTATACAATGATTTTCGGATTCTAAAGCTCCCACACTTGTATAATTAAAGGATAAGGTGATAAGGGTTCGAAATCCCCTCATCCAATAGGCTTTGGACAAGTGTATGCCTTGTATTTTACATTATCTTCTCATTTTATTTAAATCGTTAAATAATGAGGTCATCGCTGCATCACCATGATGTCATAAATAATTTAATATATTTAATGTCTAAAAATTATAAAAAAAATACTATGATGTACGAAATCGTTTTATCTTTCTAATAAATATTTATAATCAAAATTTGGACTTGTGTAACCCCACTTAAAAACTGTTTTAGTAAAACAACTCATGTTTGTGTCAATTTAATTTTAACATTAAATAAAAGGTATTTATGTCATTTTCCAACTATAGTGGCTCCATGGGGTCCCCATGTTGACCCATGGATTGTATTGGTCGGCCATGACTCATCCAATAGGAGTAGGACAAGTGTCAATCCCATCTCATATTATTAAAACATTATTTTTACCTTAAACTACACTAATTACCTCTAATCGCGATTAAGAACTTAAAAGTTACTATTCACAAAAAAATTATTTTGATCTCATTGAACCACATTTTACTTCTTAATGACAACCATGTATGTTGGGTTTTTGAAAATCAAATCACAGAAGTGGTAATATTTCATTTAAACGAAAAATCAGTTATTTAATTACCACTTAGTGGTTTCACTATTCATCAAAAATTGATGTTTTTCAGAACAATGCCAAAATTTCACCCTAAGCTATAATTGATATTCCGAATTCAAAAATGATGTCTATTTTACAAAATCAAAACATATAAGTTGCATTAATTAATTTTATAATTAATTCCCACTGTCACAACAAATAGCGTGTTTTAAAGAATCAATTTATATCAAAAGATTGGCAATTGTTTATGTCCAATTTCAATGTTAAATTAATTCTAATGACCACCGTTGGATAAAATGGTAAAAATATATTCTAATAATACTTTAAAACCACTAAATATTATAATTTATCACTACAAATTATTTTGATTAAAAAAGTTGTTTTTAAGTATTTTTCACTATTCATAAAAAAGTAGTTCTCAGAAAAATATCAAAAATTCAACATAGGCTAATTTCGATATTCCGAATCTAAAAATGAAGTCCATTTTGAAATATAAAATTTCTATAATTTTAAAAAGTGGTTATTACTATTCATAACGGCTACTATGATTAGTCGCGGTGTTTTAGAACTCGAAGTTGCGTACAATGCAAGCTATTGCATTATTGAAAGAGAGGCGTATCATGAAAGCTCGGGGTGTTACATTATCCCCTCCTTCAATAAATTGCATCCTCGCAATTTAAAATTTTTCTTTGAAAATAAATGGTTGAAAATAGAAAATACTTTTGTGGAAAACCCACATCGGAAATAAGGTTAATAAAATTTAGCCTTAATAAGAGGGAAAAGGAAATGAAAAAGTCACCCCCCAATTGTGATCTCGATTAGGAGAACATTGGAGGCAATTAGAGACATATAATTGGAGGAAAAACGTAAATATTTGTACGGAGTGATTGAGGTCATCAATCACAATCAACTGTCAAATTGAGGGCCTCAAAGCCTTCAATCTATGTTGATTTAAAATATCATCAGTTCAACAAGACATAAGGTATTAGGATAACACATTTTTTTGTTTTAATATCCCTTTACTAAAGTTTAAGAATTAATTTATTCATCGAATAAGAGATAGGTATATATATATCTTGACAATTAGAGTTTCAACCTTCAACTCATCTTTCACTCAAAAAGATAATAGAACTCAAAAATATTATACTTATCCTAATTGTATAATGTTCCAAATGTTAACACATACCATTTAGATTAGTAAAGTTATTTTGTAATAACTAGGGACTTCCTGTAGGCTAGTGGTAGGAAATAAAGGCATGTCGCACCATGATTGTGGGTTCGATTCCTGCAGCTTTGTCCGACGCGTTGGGTTATGCCCCACCCTATAGGTTGTCCTTTTCCTAAAACTATAGTATTATAATATTCCAAAAATAATCTTCATAAATTTTTTAACCTTAAACAATACTGTCCAAATATCAACTTAATCCACTCCAACCTTTATAGTTATCCAAAATACCTCTGTCCAGACTTTCTCTAAAAGGTCTCTTAATTCCAAAATCAATTTATCAGATTCCCCAAACAAAGTAACGTTTCTCTTATTTTCACATACTAAAAATATAATTACCTTCATCATATTAAAACCTTAATGAAATCAACAAGTACTGCAGTACAATCCTCATATATATATCACATTATTCTAATAACCATAATATAATTCATGAGTCCAAAAGCACCAATACATTATTATTCCGCTTCAACTGCAGTCACAATATAAGATTGACCTTGATCCCTTGGCCTTTTCTGAGGTAAGTTTCCTTGACGCTTAGGACATTCATTTGCATAATTCCCCATTTCCCTACAATTGTAGCATTCAACTTTGACAGCCTCTTTCTTTCCCTTGCAATCACGAGCCTGGTGACCCTTTTCTCCACATTTATAACAAACTCCCATTCCTTTTAGGCACGTACCAGGGTGATTCTTCCCATAATTATCACATAATGGAAAATCCTTCTTTACCTTTTTCCCTTTATCTGTCTCTTGTTCCCCCGTTCTCTTCTTCTCTTGCTTTACTTTGTTGTCATAAGACTTAGAGAATTCCTTTTCTGTCTTGATAGCACACGAGACAATATCTTCGTATGATGAGAAGGATTGTGATACTAAAGCTCAACGGAGAAATGGTTTTAACCCATCAAAGAAACGATCAATCTTACTCCTTGGGTTACGTATATAATCAGCAGCATGCCTCGCTATCCTTGTAAAGTTAGCCTCATACTTTGCGACATTCTCATCCTCCTTCTGCCTCAAACTCAGAAATTGCCTTTCCATATCTGCTCGATGGTCACGAGGAAAGTATTTTTCTAAGAAAAGCTCTTTGAACTCCCTCCATTCCATATTCGATACGTCATCATCTTCCTTTTTGTTTTGAATCAGCGACCACCACTGATCGGCATCTCTAGTGAGGTGGTAAACTGTCATGACAACCTTCTCCCTTTCGCTACTCCCCAAGGCATGGAATATTTTCTCTAAGGAGTTTATCCATTGCTCAGCTACTAATGGATTTGTACCCCCATTAAATGTTGGTGGTTGTTGCCTCATGAAGCGGTATAACATTGATCCTCCACGTTGCGGATCAGGGTGCTCCATACGAGTAAGGTTATTATTCATAACCTGAGTGAGTTGTCCCAGTATGGTAATAAGTTGATCAGCACCAGTTGTATCTCCAGATCCACAATAATTATCTTGATCAGGAGGGAAATCCCTACACGGAGTTCATGCATTGATACAGTTTCCATTCCTTCCACTAGGCACCATTTCTATACAATGGCATAAACTAGATTAGTTTATGAATCAAAATACATAATTCTATACTTAAAAAATACTTAACATAAATTGGACTATTTATGGATATAATCCATAATCATAAAAAGGTTTTCATTGAGGAAGTATATACTCATAACCGTTCATAGTGGTTTG
This sequence comes from Viscum album, assembly GCA_963277665.1. NCBI lineage: Eukaryota > Viridiplantae > Streptophyta > Magnoliopsida > Santalales > Viscaceae > Viscum > Viscum album. The sequence goes on from OY728148.1 coordinate 604,386,261, forward strand.
TAAAGAAAATGAGAATTATCCTAAGCATATCCCCTGGGAGTGTCGTAACCAAGAGTGCAGCAAGGCCCATTGTCGTGCACCAGTTCCCATTCGAGTCTAGCTTAAAGCGGTGTTTTCAGGTTTTAACCCTAGGTACATCTGTGCCAGAGCTGCCTCTACTTGCTCATATCCAGACAGGGACGTATTGCTCGGAAAACTCACAAAATCTCTATAATACCAAAATTATAGGAAGTTCTTCTATACTAATACTTAAAGTCTATCTTCGGGCTATGTGCTCTAATCAGAGTTTATCTAAATCTAGCTTCCAAGGTTAGTACTAAGCTGCCTCTGATACCAACTGTAACGCCCCAACCCCAGCTACCCAGAGCAGGTGCGTTACTTCGTAACATTGGCATGATCACAAAAGATCAAGTCTCGAAAGACCGATTAGTTTAGTAGCCTTGGAAACACTAGATACATTTGTAAACGTTACATTACATCATAAAGTGAAAAAATACAATAACAAAGTCTCCATAGTCCACACTCATATCCTCTTCTGACTATCCCTGCAGGTCATTCATAAAATACTTCTTCACATCCTGGAAAATATTAAAACATTGAAAGGGGTGAGCTCAGATGCTTAGTAAGGATAACAATAATGCGGAAGCTTTCATAAATAAACATTAACATTTAAGGCAATGTATAACTAAAACAAAATCCTTTTAAACATGAACTTCAACATAATATGGCTAAATTAAAATGAGATAATGCCATTTACATATTCACATGGATATTATACTGGTTGAATGTAACGCCCCGACCCCAGCTACCCAGAGTCGGTGCATTACTTCGTAACATTGGCATGATCACAAGAAAGATCAAATCTCGAAAGACCGATTGGTTTAGTAGCCTTGGAAACACTAGATATATTCATAAAGTTTTACATTACATTTCAAAGTGAAAAACTACTACAACAACAAAGTCTTCATATCCACACTATTAACCCCTCATAATATCCCTGCAAGTCAATCATAATTTACTTCTTCACTACCTAGGAAAAATAAAACATAGAAAAGGGGTGAGCTCAAATGCCCAGTAAGGATAACAATATAGCGGAACATTCAAAATAAGCATAAACATTTAAGGCAATGAATTACTAAAACAAAAGCCTTTTAAACATTTACTTCAACATAGTATGGCAAAAGTAAAATGAAATAATGCCATTTACTTATTCACATGGATATTCTACTAATCGAATAATCACATGCAAAATCAATAACCACTTTCATAATGTTGGAATGCATAATGCCAGACTATCATAACCACATAGCCAAGGCCTCGTGCCAAGACTACAAATAAGATTTTGTCAAGGCCTTGTGCCAAGACACTAGTTTGTCTCATGAGACCTACCGATGCATCGAGGAGCTATAGCGGGCTCCACCCTTCACTTATTAAGTCCAATGCATTCCCATATGAAAAGGTTTAAACATAACATAAACATTCGTATTAAAACTAGCATACGAAATGTCAATAATTTCACCATAAACTCTGAATGGTATAAAAATAGCACATCTATAGTCAAACATATCACAAAACCTTCAATAAAATATAGAAGTTTTGTATCATAATAAATCAACTTCAAATAATCTTAAAATCCGTCAAAGGATGTTGACATAGATGAAATCAAAATTATTTTTAAAGAAATATCTCCTTTTATTTTGAAATCATTTAAGATCCATATAAAATAAAACATTTTCTTTGAAAATATTCTTATAAGCTTCTAAGTAAAGCTTTGAAGATTTTATAATGGCGTAAAATTACCGCACCCGCCGTATAAGTTAAAAAAAACATTCTTACCTCAATTCTGTCGAAAAGGTTAAAAAGGACCTTGTTTTGAAAACGACGGAAAGATTCCTTTATAAACCTCTTATAAAAAGTCAAACAAGGGTATAAATGACTTTAACCCATATTCTTGTAAATATTAAAAATGTTTTGAAATACATTTTTAAGAAACATGGATGTGGATGATAAAGATATCCCAGTAGATTATTACGTATAAACAACCTCGAATAATGAAGAGATTGGGAAATTAACCCTTACCTTGTACTTTTCCTTGGTTGGGGTAGGTTAACCTCCTGTATAATGGTGAAATAATTGTTATTAAATTATAAAAGAATCATATACATTAATATGATATCATATATGATCTTTTAATATTGATTTGATAATATCTTAGTATTATCGTCGTTTCGTGTGTTAACTTACTCATTTTCTTTTATAAGTTTTGTTACATAAGTCATGTTTGTTGTATCTTATTCATATCCAGAATGATATCAAGTCCTTAAACATCATTTTTAAATCATTAAATGATAATTATACTTGAATGGATACGATGGAGAATGAATCTCATCGCGTTCGTGGAGACGGTAGTCCGTACGTACGCACGAACGCTACTTCCATTTAATTTTTATTTTAAAAGAATCGAATCCAAATGATACATAGGTATATTACTATTCTAGTATAATATAATATTTTATATATGTTACTTAAGTTCATTAACACCATCCTTTATACGTTCCATGTGTGGTATGAACGAGTCATATCATTTTAAGGGGGCGGTAGTCCGCACTTCCTCAAATGAAATTATCGTATGTATATACAACATGAAATGAATAATGGTATGAAATAAAATGGAATTACAGAAGCTTATATATAAAATATATATCATTAATATCATATTTAATTATAGTTCCATCATAATGGCCACCATGAGAGGCGGTAAGATGTATTTGAACAATCATCGTTTCGTGAGGCGTTAGTTTTCCATCCACAGAAACATTATGTTCATCATCCATTAGATGGAGTTGTGTGTATGTGTAGTTTGAATCCTTCTTATAACAACATCCTAGTATATTGAGGATACTGGTGTTGTTACAAAAGAAAGGAAATAAAAAGAGTTTGGGGGTTGGAGAAGCAAAATAAATGAAAATAATTTAAGAGAAATCGTTACCTTTAATTTAGGTAACTCACTTTGGTTGGAACCAAATGACTTCTTGAAATGCTTTCTGCCTAAGGGGAAGCTTCACGGAGGGGGAGAGGGATGTGGGGAGCTTAGTTGGGCAGAGTTTGGACGAGCCAAGTGGCTTGAGAGGTGTGAGGAATGAGTAGAAGTGGTCTCCTTTTATAAGGGAGAGGAGGGGCTCTTTAGGAAAGAGTGAAAGTATTACTTTATAATATAATTATATTCGGTTTATAATGGTCAAAATATCATTGAGGTCGAAGATAAGATGACTCATATTCTAAATAACATCAACCAATAAGAATTGGACAGGTTTTAGATAATATTTTAATCATTATAATCTTATTTATTTAAATGATTTATTAATGAGGTAAACATTGCATCATTATTGTGTCATTAATAATTTAAATTATTTAATGTATAAAAATTATAAATAAAATATCATTATGTAGGAAATCGTTTTAGCTTTCTAATGAATATTTATAATCGAAAATCCAACATGTATAACCCTATGTAAAAATTGTTCTTTTAAAAGATGTAAGCTTATGCCATTTTTGTATTCATTTTAACTTAATTAAAATAAAGTGTCATTATCACTTACAAGTGGATCAATGGGGTCCCAAAATTTACCCAAAGATGCCCATGGTCGACCATGTATCAACCAATAGGGTTAAGACACGTTTTAGGGTAATTTAGTATTATTATAATATTATTTTTTAACCCTTATTTACCGGATTTACCCTTAACCATGGTAAATAAAATATTTACCGCAATAATTATTCAAAATGTCTAAAAATAAAAGTTACCTATTTACACAATTTGAACATCCTGATTCCAAATATGGAATCCATTTTTCTAAATTCAAAACACATAAGTGGCAGAAATTAATTTAAAATTAATTCCCGCTGTCAAAACAAAAAGCGTGTTTTTAAGAGATAATAACTATCAAAAGATTGACATTTGTTTATGTTCGGTTTAATTGTAAAATTATGTCCAATGACCAAAATTATATTAAATGGTAAAAATATATTCTAAATATACTTTAAAACCACTCAAATTCATAATTTATCACTATTAATTATTTTGATTAAAAAAGTTGTTTTTAATTAAAATTTAGTAATTTTTACTATTCATCAAAATATGAAAGTTATCCGAAAAGTAGCAAAATTTCACCTTAGGCTAAATTTGATATTCCGAATCCAAAAATGAAGTCCATTTTGAAATATAAAATATATATAATTTCAAAAAATTAAGTATTACTATTCATAACGGCTAGTTTGATCGGTTGTGGTGTGTGTTAAAACTCGAAGTTGCGTACAACATACGCTACTGTTTTATTCAAAGGAAAGCGTACCGTGGAAGCTTTGGATGTTTTATTTTAAATTTTTTTGATGTACCCATTTAGTCAAAAAGTTTAAAATATTTTATTTAAAAAGGGTTCACTATTAAAAGTTGGTAAAACTACAATACTGAAGATGAATTTGTTCTTACATTATGTCTAAGAAACTCATAATATGGATTCTAAAATTATAAGGATTATATAAAGTTTAAAATTTAGTTAATACTATTCATAACCTTTTTTAATGGCTTGTTTGGTAAGTCATGGTGCGCTTGAACTCGGTGTTGCGTGTAGTGCAAGTTAATGAATTATTTTGAAGAAATAACACACTATGAAATCTTGGGGTGTTACATTGAATAATAACATGCAATATCAGTAACTATTTTCATAATGATGGAATGCATAATGCCAGACTATCATAACCACGTAGCCAAGGCCTCGTTCCAAGACCACAAATAAGATTTTGTCAAGGCCTCGTGCCAAGACACTAGTTTGTCTCATGAGACCTACCGATGCAATTTTTTTAGAAGATACTTACGTTTAAAATTGCTCAAATATACTCCAGTGTTTTTCTGAAAACATTATGCAAGCTTCTGAAAACAAAATAACTAATTCTGAGACTGCTCAACTAATTACAGGCCATGATGGGTCCATGCCCAATCCCTTCCTGTCTACCACACTCGAGAGTCGAGTTTTCTGAAAACATTTTTAAGCTTGCGTTATGTACGTATACATTTGCACTGGATTTTCATATGTTGGAGAGAAATATATCTTTTTTGAAATCATTTAAAAATCACATAATTATAAAACAAATCCTTTTGAATAAATGTAAAAGTCAAAGGGGTTTATACACCGTATGAAATAAAGTTATGTATAAAATGAAATATGCCTCAATGAAAGGAGATTAAGATGAAGTCCTTACAAAGATAATTTTTAAAATAAAATAGATCTATTATTTGTATTCAATGTAATTACACATAAAGAAAGTACAAATAAAATACCGGACATAATAATATCATGACATAATTTGAAAGTAGGAGATTAACCCAAAAAATGGAAATTGGGTTAAGAAGTTCCCTTACCTCATGTCCGACTTGACTCAACCATTATTTAACCTCCTGAATAATATACTAGAGTTAATATCTACCTTATTAAGAACCATTTTCAATTTAATTATCCTTTTTATATCACTTATTACAATGTTATGAACCTTATGTAATTATTTAAGTTAATAACGGTCGTTTTGTCGATCTTTGGTATTTGAGTCAACAATAAACTTCTTATAATTACAAGTTGTTTATGTGGTAGAATATCCATTATCTCCAGAATTATATTCATGATTTAGATGTCATATATATCTTATATATCCTGTATATACATTCATTTATAATATTACATAATATTTAGAGGTAAGAAATGAAATGCACCATTCACGGAGACGGTAAGCCGTACGTACGCATGAACACTACTTTCATTTCAATTTCATATTTAATGGAACGAAATCATAATGATATAAATGTATAATATAATTCCAGTATAATATAGTGTATAATACCATTTAATCCATCCTTTATACATCCCACATATGGCATTAACGATTCAAATCACTTTGAGGGGGCGGTAGTCCGCACTTCCTAAAATGAAATTATCGCGTTTTACCCATAACAGAAATCATAAAGTATGCCATAAATGAGAAATACAGAAGTATAAGTAAAACATAAACATATTATATTTCATATATAAAAATAGTGACATCTTAATGGACACCTTTGAAGGTGTTATATGAGTATTGAACAATCATCGTTTCGTGAGGCAGAAATTCGCCATCCACAGAAACCGTATGTTCTTTAACCATTAGATGTAGGTGTGTGTAAGTGTAGCTCGAATCCTTATTATAAAAAAATCCTAGTATATTTAGTATACTGTTTTTGTTACAGAAGAAATGAATAAAAAGAGTTTAGGGGTTGGAGAAGAAAAATAAAACAAAACAACATTAGAGAAGACATTACCTCAAAATCGGGTAACTCTTTTTGATTTGAGCCAAAAGCTTCCTTGGGAAGAGTTCTGCCCAAAGTGAGGCTTCTAGGAGTAAGAGGGGGAAGTTGGGAGAGTATTTGGGCAGAAGTTGGCCGAGCCAAATGGCTTGAAGTTGTGAATAAGGTGGGAGAGGTGGGGGATTTTTATAAGTGGAGAGGAGGGGCACTTTTGGAAAGTAATGAAATGTTTTTCTATTATACAATGATTTTCGGATTCTAAAGGTCCCACACTTGTATAATTCGAGGCTAAGGTGATAATGGTTCTAAATATCCTCATCCAATAGGCTTTGGACAAGTGTAAGCCTTGGAGTTTACATTATCTTCTCATTTTATTTAAATCGTTAAATAATGAGGTCATCGCTGCATCACCATGATGTCATAAATAATTTAATTTATTTAATGTCTAAAAATTATAAACAAAATACTATGATGTAGGAAATCTTTTTATCTTTCTAAGGAATATTTATAATCAAAATTTGGACTTGTGTAACCCCACTTAAAAACTGTTTTAGTAAAAAAACTCATGTTTGTGTCAATTTAATTTTAACATTAAATAAAAGGTATTTATGTCATTTTCCAACTAAAGTGGCTCCATGGGGTACCCAAGTTGACCCATGGATTTTCTTGGTCGGCCATGACTCATCCAATACTATTAGGACAAGTTTCAAGCCCATCTCATATTATTAAATCATTATTTTTACCTTAAACTACACTAATTACCTCTAATCGCGATTAAGAACTTAAAAGTTACTATTCACCAAAAAATTATTTTGATCTCATTGAACCACATTTTACTTCTTAATGACAACAATGTATGTTGGATTTTTGAAAATCAAATCACAGAAGTGGTAATATTTCATTTAAACGAAAAATCAGTTATTTAACTACCACTTAGTGGTTTCACTATTCATCAAAAATTGAAGTTTTTCAGAATAATGCCAAAATTTCACCCTAAGATATAATTGATATTCTGACTTCAAAAATGATTTCTATTTTACAAAATTCCAAAAATATAAGTTTCATTAATTAATTTTATAATTAATTCCCGCTGTCACAACAAATAGCGTGTTTTTAAGAAACAATTTATATCAAAAGATTGACAATTGTTTATGTCCAATTTCAATGTTAAATTAATTCTAATGACCACCATTGGATAAAATGGTAAAAATATATTCTAATTATACTTTAAAACCACTAAATATTATAATTTATCACTATAAATTATTTTGATTAAAAAAGTTGTTTTTAAGTATTTTTCACTATTCATAAAAAAGTAGAAGTTCTCAGAAAAATACCAAAAATTCAACATAGGATAATTTCGATATTCCGAATCCAAAAATGAAGTCCATTTTGAAATATAAAATTTCTATAATTTTAAAAAGTGGTTATTACTATTCATAATGGCTACTATTATTAGTCGCGGTGTTTTAGAACTCGAAGTTGCGTACAATGCAAGCTATTGCATTATTGAAAGAGAGGCGTATCGTGAAAGCTCGAGGTGTTACAATAGATGAAGTATAATTCCATTTTTTGGAACAATATATGATTAATATCACCATAGATAGAATTATGTATATTTGATAACTTGTGCAAATGTTTTTGTGATTGAGACAGATGGAATGACCTATCATTCTATCGTATGATCATCAAACACATCCACAATGAAAAACTCAACTTAATTTCATTAAATAGGGCATGAAGTGGAAATTTTTCAGGGTATAATCAAGGATGTGATTTTATTGAAATCAAGTTTGTATTTCTTGTAATACAAAAATTCATGAACATTAGGAAAAGGATCTTAAAACAAAAAATGTTATCCTAGAACCTTCTTATCCAATGAATCAGATGGCCTCATAAATCATCACATATTTAAGGATTCTTGGTAGTTATATTTCTCCAAAACTTATTCTCTATCACTATCAATCAGATCATGATGATTATATTTCTCCTCCATATCAATGTTTTCACTTACCAACTATATTCTCTTATGTGGAAACCCAATGATGTGTTATTTTGGGTAACCATTATATTTAAAAATTTTCCTTTTAAAATGATGTTTTTGTATCCCTTTTTATGATTTGGGTATCCATGAAGGAAACATTCAATAGAAACCCAGAGATAGACTTGATGAATTTCGAGGCAGAAATTCATTGGGGGGGTGGAATGTAAAACAAAGAGATTTTATGAGATTTATTATTTTTTTATTTCTTTGTAGTCTTGTGTTGTACTAGACACCCAAATTAAATTGGGATGCACACAACATCGTAATAGAATGCAGTATACACAACCCTATTCTTGAATTGTGTTGATCAAAATTTCCTGTTCTTGTGATAGAATTTATTTCACACAACAGTGATTATTGAATTTCTTCAATGTATAAATGAAATAAGTTTTGATTATGTTATACGCAACACAAAATGAATCTTTCACTACATGAAACACTACCTTTCCTTGCGTTACATGCAAGAAAACCCTTCCTTGATATCTTGCATTATACGTGATACTGAGTTTCACTAATCAAAGATATATTATTTAAATATTATTATTTAATAGTATATAAACTAGATGTTATAAATAGTGTTAAACACAAATTTAATTTTATAACATTATCATTCATCTTACTCATTTTATAGGACTTGGTGTGAGAACAAAATCAATTTTTTGGGTAAAAAAAATATTTTAAAAAAAATGCAGTTTTACCTCCTTTTGATAGAGAACCCATTTTAAATATAGTTTTTGACACTTTTGTGAGTTAAATATTATAAAAATTATCTTTTTATTTGGAATAGACAAATATAAATTAACTTTTAATGAGTTTTTGGGATTGTTCTAATAAAATTATAATTAAAATGAACAGTGAAAAATAATGTATTTTAAATTAAAATTGTATTTTTATCTAATTTATTTATATATTAAGATTATACTTTTAATTGGCTTTAAATTATAATTGGAAAATATTTTTATCAGTGAATCCAATTTTGGTCATTGTAATTAATTTAATTTTAATATTGGAAGTATATAGATGTCATTCTTTTGATAGTTATTATTTTATAAAAACCTACACTTTTGTTTTGGAAATGGGAATTAATTTTAAATTAATTATATAAAATTATGTGTTTTTAATATGGAAAAATGGATTCCATATTTGGAATCAGAATTTTCAATTTGTGTAAATTGGTACCTTTTATTTTTTGACTTTATGAATAGTATCTTTTGTAATTATTTTATTTACTAGGGTTAATGGGTACATATAGTAAATAAGGGTAAAATAAATAATATTATAGTAATATTAAAATACCCTAACAAATTTCTTAATCCTATTGGAATGAGATATTTCCAAACATAGGAAACACTGGGTGTATTTTGCGACCCCATGGATTTACTTAGATGTGAAAATGACATTTTATAGTAAATAATATAAAGTAAAGATAATTATAACACAAACATATATCTTTAACTAAATACATTTTAATAATGGGTTATATAACAGATATCTATGTACATAAATAGTAAATATAAAGAAAAATAATAATTCCTATATCATTTTATTTATAATTTTTAGAAATTAGATAAATATATTTATTTATAACACAATTATGATGTAGTCATTACCTCAATAATAAAAGATTCAAATAACTGAATTTATAAATATTAAAATAAAATTAATTTGAAATTTTGATGTCATCAATGACTTTTATAGATGAAATTTAAATATTAGGCATGAGGTAAGGTATTATTTATGTAATAATGTTTTTATGATTTTTTAAAAAAGTCAAGTATGAATATTATCCAAAATTGATATAATTCAAAACTTAAAACATAAATTTTTTTATTAAATGATATTAAATTAATAAAAATATATTATTTGAAAAAATGGATAATATAATTCTAAATATGTAATCAATAAGTTTTATTGGGTCATTAAACATGATACAATAATTACATTAAGCCATAATGTGTAAATAACATGATATCACAATATGATTAAATATGGTAAAATAAGTGTTCAACTAAAAAGATAAGGATAAAAAAATATTTTAAACCTTTAAAACATTTATTGGATGATGGTTATTTTAAAAAAATGATCATATCTTTGAATTAAATATGTGTTGGAGAATTTTAAATCGAAATTGAATTTATAATAAATTAATAAGTTAGGACTTTCCTAAAGTTTCCTTCTCCTCTCTTATAGAAGGGAAACTCCTCCCTCTCCACTTCACACCATTTTTACCCTTCAATATCATCCGAAACCTAGAAATTTATCTTTTTTACTTCCCTAGTAATATTCAAGAGGTTTTGGTATTCTCAAAATACCCACTCTAGTGCCCTTAGAGGAACTTTAAAGGTGGCACGTCGAGGAAGAGGTAATATCTTCTACTAATTCTGTCAAATTTATTTCTTCATCTACTTCCTATTACTTAGTTGTTTCAGTATAATGTAATAACATAAGTATAAATAATATACTTATATGTTATTATAAATTTTAGAAACCCCTATTTCACCTTCTATCCATCCTATGAAAAACAAAATCCTTGTCCGTGCGTACATACAACTTACCGTCTCAACACCGCGGTGTAATATGATTTTCACCACCTCTTTACTTGGATGGGTATAATAGTGTAAATAATAATTATATATGATAATTATAACATGATACTAATTATGATATATTATACACCATCCAAGTCAATACCATTCAACAATTATGGTAACGATATCATCCCTCGTGTGTACGTACGGCGTACCATCTCTACGACGTGATGAGATTCCATCTCCACGTTAACCACTCTAGAATGATTATAAATTATATGTAATAAATATTCATTAAATATATTAAAAAATAATACTACTGTATTCATGTATATATTTTTCATTTACTTACATCAATTAAATTTATCAATGAAACTAAATCAGCATTCATGTGTACGTACGTCCCATCGTCTCTATGAACAGTGTATTCCATTTCTTTTATTTAAATATTATATATATATATATATATTCATATAATATATATATATATATATATATATATATATATATTTTCATTCTGGAAGTAATTAAATCATGATATAAGTTATAATATCAGGAATAACAATTCAAAAGATGTACGATAAAGAAAACGATTATCACCCAAAATGTTTCTTTAACATGGAATTGACAAATGAATGAGTAATATAAAGTTGTAAGTGAATAATATATGATATCATAAATATTATTAAAGTTATATTACATGCTAATAATATGTTAAAATCCAATACACAAAAGTTTCAATCACATATTGATGAAATTGGACCTTGGGTATGGTATAACTTTGCCAATCTCATTTTTATTTGAGATTGTTTATTCAATAGTATTTAATGGGGTTATGTTTATCATATAGGTCCATGTTTTCTAAAAATGTTTTCATAAAATGTTTACTATTATTATATGTATTTATAGAGTCATTTTTACCCATTATTGAATTTTACAACATGGTATGGAGGGAATCTTTCTTTTCATTACCATATGAGGTACTTTTTGACCTTTCTTATAAAAATTACGAGGAGAATTTTTTTCAACTTATATGGCGTGAAAAAATTCTTTACATCTTGACAAAACCTAATTTCCATGAATATTCCTATATAATTTTTCAAGTGCAATTTCAACTACATACCTTTTTGTTAATTTTAGTCATTATTTTGAGAAATTAAAATGTTTTTGAAGAAGAAATGACATTTTCTTTTATAATTAAGTTAATGTGTTTTCTCAAAATTATTTCCCATATATGATGAAATAGGGTCATGTTTCTATCCCTATTATTACTTTTATATTATTTTTATTATGATGTAATTATTTTTATGAATTCCATTTATGTTATATAAATATTTTTATAATGAAATGATGTTTAAGAAACCCATTTTATTTTTGGGGGTCATGTTATGCTGAATGATTTATGTTTTTGTGGGACATGAAAGAAGTATTTAATTATGAGACTAGTGGGACCTATATCACCTTCTAATGAATTGAGTAAAGATTTATATCTCATGCAATAGACATGGATGTAATTGTAGGTAAATCCGGTTTAGTTATACAGTGATGGAACGACAAGTAAATACAGTTATGTAATGGAATTCATCCACTATGATGGTCTTGGAAATAATACCTTGGCTACTATGGAAATCATATTATATGTTCAATGGTTTTACACAATTCCATGGTTTTTACAAGCTATCTTATCATTTATAATGTTCCGTTATGATAAATTCCTTTCATACTGCCTTGATTTATTTCATGACTCATGATTTTGATGTTTAAACATTATGTTCATGTTTTAATGTTCAAATGATTGTGTTTTGTTTAATGTTCTCCATATATACCCCTAATTAGAATTTGAGCTCATACTTTTTATGTTTTCTTTACACCAGTATATAATGAAATGTTTTAGGTACGAAAAAAGTGTAAGTTCCTTAAAGTATATATTGAAGATCTTTCACCATGTTAGAATATTATGTTTTGAGTTTCCAAAGATATTAAACTAATTAGGTATTTGGGCATCTATTTGTGTCATTTATTATTTATTCCTCAAAATAAATGTAATTTCCATCTACATCATTCTTGGATCTCTACAATTGCTACGAGTATAATTTATTTTATAATAATTTTTTTGAGCTCTTATGGTTCAGGAACACATACAAGTTGTTTATGATGTTATGCCAAATTTTCAAGATGAATTTCATTCCAATAAATTTAAAAATTTTCTTGATTAGAACATTTTTGATTTTTTTCCACAATTTAATATTGTGATTATTATTGTTATGTATTTTCTGCCAGGTCATAAGTTTTTACACATCCTTAATAATCTAGTTTTGGTTTTATGTTTCTCTTCTATCTTTTATGAATATATTAAATGATATTATGTTATTTTACTTTGATATTAATTAATTCCTCATGTTTTCTTCCATGTTTATGATATGAAATATTATGATATGTTTTCCCTTACAACACATCTAATATAAACCATTTTTGTGATTCCATTCCCTAAGTTATAAAGATGAATATATCAGCTGGTATGTTAAGTAAGGGTCTGAAGGAGAAAGATTATGATGAAATGTTTACATGTTTTGTAAAATAGTTTATTTATATTGGTAATGTCTAAGACACTGAACAAATAAGCCTTTGTAATGTGTATCTATTTTTGAGATGTATTATTTTAAATTGTAATATTTATGTATTATTTATATCATGTTTATAAGGGATCTCTTTTCCAACAAACAATTGGGCTCTTCGATCTCCTAAATTAGATATATTATAAAAATAATTTTTTATTTTACAAATTTAATGTCAATTTTATTCATGCAATTATTGAAAATAAATGAAAGGGTTTAAAGGGATGGGAAATTCATCCCCAATCCGGTGAACTTTCATGACCTAAAAAAACAATCCCATTCAATTTGTTTCTAACATAAATTTACATTTAAACCATGAATCAATTGATTGAAGGAAGGAATAAAATTCTAATTTTCAAGGTGGCACAAAATCATTAAAATTTTGCAAACTTTATCTATCTCATTGTAGAAATTAAAAATTTTACAAACCAAAACTCAATGTTATCCTATAAAGAATACAACATTTGATACCCACTTTAAAATCATATTTGTAGATTTTTGAAATGTTTTACATATAAACAAAATTAATTTTATTCAAGAAATACATAAATAAAATTAGAGTGTTGTATTTTATCTCCCTCAATAAACTACTTTACAACTCAATGATCAACCCATTGATAATCCGAACCTAATAAATTCAATAATCATATGGTAAAAGTAGTTATCATTACACATCTTGATAATTATCTAGAAATTTAAGATTCACATTAAATATTGAAATTATGAATTCTAATCTACTGAACTCCCTATAAATGTTTTCACTCCAATATCTTTTATTAATTGCTAGTATTCTTCCATGTGAACTCTATGTATATTATATGGATATAAAATGATAAAATTCTAAGATTTATCCTGAATTCAGTTGAAGTATTACATGATGGGTAAGTGTTCTTAGCATATAGAAACAATAAAACTCATCTAGATTATTTTATCAAAGTGTAAAATTCAATTCACTCCACATAATCACAAAAAAATATATGGGAATATGGTAGAACTCTATTACTCATTATTTATAGAAAAAAAATAATAGGTTATTCTCAAACCTGATACCATTTAGAGAACTCATCATGTTAACTTTTTTAGGATTAAAACGATCTCTCTAGGGTAGCATGTATTTTGTTTTTTCAGTATTTTAATATTATGTGATATGTTTATATCTTCTTAAAAACAAATTTCCTTCTTATGTTTTTCTCAAATTTCATTTTAATTTATTATTTTTTCTATCCCTATTATCTTTCATTATTTGATCATTTATCACCCTTTCTTAATTTCTACCCATGGATTTTATCGGGTTTTAGACTTTGTTTGCAACATTTATCAATGTTAATGTAAATCATTAATTCATTTTATAGGAATTTTTCTAACATTATTATACCTACCACATAGTACTTCTTCATATAAGTTTAACACCAAACCGATACTTTTTTCTATTTCTATAATTTCCCACATTTTTATTTTAGAAGTTGCTATATATATATATATCAGATATTCACGAACTTTTAACTATGGTATGTGATATTGGATTTTGTTCCAAAATAAAGAATTTATTATTTTATTATTTTATATCACTAATAATGATATACATTGGTGAAATATTTCCCAATGTTTTTATTTTGTTTATACCCCATAGTAGACTCATCATTTATTCTTAATTACTTATTTATCAGTTATATAATTCTCATTTCATTAAACTATGAATTATTATTTGTAGAAATATACAAGAAGTAATCATAACAATGAACACATTTCGTGATTTTTCATTGAAATTATAAATGTGTTCAAATATATTTCTGTTGAACATATTTCTCATTTTATAAAAATAGTTCATCTCCCAAGTAGGATTCTTCTAAATTTCTAAGCTTTTATACCTTATTCTTGGACATCATTTATTTACATAAACTAAAATATTATATAAACATTAAATGAACTTATATTTAAATAATAAAAATTTTAAATAGTGGCCAATAATCTATGTTCATTTTCAATTTTTTCAATCCATCTAGGAATAATTTCACAATATTTACGGACATATTTTTTTCTTTTCAGTTTGATTTGAGGATCCAATTCCCATGATATTCTATTTATCCAACCATGAAGACGTGGTGGGTATTTTACAATATTCATAAAAACATTATTATCTAGAGGTTAAATTATATCCATAATATAGTTTTTCATTTTGGATAATGACACTCATCAAATGGTGAATAAGTAACAACTATTATATATGATGTTTTTGAAGATGTGATAGAAATACTATCTTGAATTTCTAATTTTATCTGTAGTTTATAGAACATTATATTAAGGTTATTTAACTCATCCTATAAATTTTTTTTTCTATATTCACATTTACCTCTTTTAATATAAATATAATCATAATTTTTTATTCTATATTATTGAATATAATTTTGATTTTATTTATTCTATTTTTTATGACCCCTAATTTGAAATCATTGATATCATTTGTAGTTTTATGAAGTTATAATAAATAATAGATATTCAATTTAAAATATTTTATTTTAGATTCTTTATCATCAATTATTTATTAAAAATATTCTAAATCCATGATTTATTTTTCTGTGTATAACCGAAAATGTTATACATTGTCGTGCACATATTTTATGAGAATTTGCTATTATTCCACAATTTCTACAAATGATTCATCATTGGTATCAGCTTCTAATTTTATATTTGATTCCATATTATGAAGAACCATCATAAACACTAATATATTTTTAATAACCATATGAAGGGTTATTTTGAAATAATCCTTAACATTATAATAAAAACCACTAAGGGATTCACTAAATAAAAATCTTCATAGATTTAAATTGATTCATAAAGAGTATCATTACAAATGGAAATGGAATAGATACTATAACTGTTATTACCCTCCAATATTGGTGAATTATCAGTTTCATTATTCACTGATAAAGAGTCTAACAATCTTAGAATTTATCATGTTCCTATTCTTTTGGATTTTTTTGACACCCTAGAGTTGTTACTGGTTGGAATGAAAAATAGGTTCTAAAATATGAATAATAATGATATTATTAATTTCTTAACATCATAAATGATATATAAAAATAAATAGGAACCAATTGTTCTCTAATTAGAGGTAACCAAGATTATGAAACAAACCACTTGTTAATCTTGAAAATAATTGCATAGTCACCTTAGAGGGGGTGAATCATTGTGACCTTTTTACTGAATTATATTTCCTTTTTAATTATTACACAAAATAATAAAATATAAAATATATTTTAATATATATATCGATCTTATTATGATTTCCCTCATTGAATTCACACTGTATGTAGGAAAAATAATAATAATGTGAATTGCACAATAAGTTTACATGTTTTGAAACCAATGTTTATTTTTACTTCTTACTACATTTAGGTCAAGTTTGAGATATAACTATACATTTTATAACACAATTAAATATAAAAATATATTACTTAAAAATCATTTATTTTCTCAAAAATTTCTTTATACTTGATCTTACTAGTTTCACAGTCTCCCGAATGGGTTTTTGTATCTTAATTGGTCGTTTTGCTTTGAAAAACACGATCATACTCCTCCCACTTATGAACAAGGGTTTATTCCAAAAAAATTTACAAAAAATATCATAAATAAATTAAAGGATAAACAACATAAATGTAATATGATCTTCTAGATTAGTTAGAGTCTTCGATGGATGAAAGATAATCTTATAAAGTCATATACACACTATTCTCTAAAACCACAGTCAATCCAATATTATTTGAGCCTTATGTGATCATGAGTCAGAAAAAATCATTATTATCTAAGAGTATATATATAAGTCATCAATATAATTGGTCTTATAAGTATATATTCCAACACTTCTCTTATTCTACGTATTCTTCTTCATCTTATTATTTTACTTCTTAAAGATAATGATATTGTAGTCCATTTATTATATTTCTTATTTTTCATTATATGTTTTCTTCTAAGATAGTCAAGTAATTAAATTTAGATTATCACCAACTTCTCTCTCCTTGATACACATAATATTCACAATTTTTTAGTTTTAATTTCTTTTTAACAACAATCATATTATTTTCCATCATTAAATTTATCAGTATCTCTTAGAGATATTTCTGTCAATAAAATTCTTTATCAATCATTGTCGTCAAATATAATTTAAATCGATTTTATATCCATATAATACCCAACTTGTTAAATCATGAAATATATTGTGTTAACACATATTCCCATCACTAAATTATATTATGATTAATCTCCATGTCTATAAGTACACATCATGTAGGGAGTAAACACCATGTATAACTTAAAATATTTATAATATTAATAGAACAACTATTAGAAAAAGATGATGGTGTTTACCTCCAATGAGACCTTCATGGATTACACAACATGTAAAGGGTTTACATTCCATGTAAATTTAACAAACAATTCCATTAGGTATCCAGTTAAGTTTAATTTTTTTTATTCTATAGATTTCATTAATCTTGACCATGTATCCAGTGATTTTGGGACCCTACATTCATTCTAGATGGATTCATTCTGTGAATAATCACCAATTTTATTTTTTTTCATTTCCATGAGTGTTTAGTCCCTTATTCTTCTTTTTTAACTTTGATCATGGTAGCACTATCTTTTAAAAATCCATCATTCCATGAAGGTATGAATCCTTTAGTTTACAGTTAATATATTTCGTTAAATCTTGGTGAAAATTCACTATGACCAAAGGAATGTTCTAGGAGTTTTGGTGATTGGTAGGATCCAAGAGATCAGGAAAATGGGAAATTAGTTTAGGCCGCACTACTAATGCATGTTATATACTTACCATATAGGATCTCATTGAGACGTAGAGGGATGTATGGTTTTCCAGCAACCAACCAATGTGGGCCATATTCATTTTTTGATAGGGGATTTTTTTCATGGTTTTTGCATGGTTAGGGGAAGTGTGTTCTATAACTGTTCGGGGTCAGCATAATTTATTTATTCTTCACTTTTTTTCTATAGTGGATGAAAGATTCTCCAATGTGGTATTGATATTACTTCTTGATCTGATATCTAAATCAAGTTACCTCAACGGTTTTGGATATATAGGCATATTATCTCGATTCCCCTACCTTACACTATATGGTCATTTCAAGATCCATTGTGTTATTTTCATGAATTCTATTTTCCACATTTTTAGTGATTTGTACCATTTATTCAATTTTTTCCAAACTACTTCAAGTTTGAGGCCGACATCGAACAAGTAATCATCAATGCCTTTAATGTACGTGGTCAAGTTATTTTCCTTAAAAATGGAGTTAATTTCACATCTATGTTGTTGTGTTCCATGTAGAACATTTCTGTACATTGTTTTAGAATGGGTTCATTGATTCCAAACAGGTATGCATGCCTTTTTATACTCCAAACGATCATTTTTCATAATTATAAGATTATATCATCAATGATGGAAACCCCTTGGGGTGTTCCTTCCTGAATTTCCTTTTTTTTGATTAATTTATAAAATACCTATCACACATAATAATTGATTTACATGGGTCATAATTTATGCTTCTCACAACCATGTAATTATTTATTGGACCAAATCACCTTTTAAGTCCTTGGATTGACTTATAGATGGAAATTTCCTTCTAGGTAACTGTCCAATTAACAATCAACCCATATAAATACCTCATTGATCCTTGTAAAATGAATTTCTATGTTTTGAATGATTTAATGGCATATATTAAATTGAATGGATTATTTATGACATGTTTCCTTCTTTAAAGGAATTAAATAGTTTACACGAAATTACATATAAAGGGTGTTGAGGGCACACTGACTGCCACATGCATTATCAAATGGTAATTTTGGATTGTAATAACTTGTTTTTTTACATTATTAATAAGATAAATGAGAGGTAATTATTCATGGATATTATTATAAATATGATTTTTATTTTTAAATAGGATGAAGAATGATTTTAAGGGTTATGATGGGGATCAAAATTCACACTCCTTAAATCTGCTGTTGATCATGGAATCTAAAACCATTAACTCTATTTTGATAGGGGGAATGCGGCACCATGTCCCTTTTTTAGGGTATGGGAATGATGGCACACCCACTATCTTAAGTGACGAGCATGACGTATCCCACTCAGTATGAGATGTAGGGCTTGTACACTATGTTAGAGCATATAGACTCGTTTAAACTAGTTATGGATGTTCGAGTTACACATTGGTCATCCTAGTACCTAGTATTATAGTAATATGGATACATACATATACATATACATATTGCATAAAAATGGTTTCAATATATATCTATACAATATATACACTATTACTATATATATATTTACCGACCAGACAACAATTTTGGCCATGAGTTGTAGAAGGTAGAACTACAAGGTATCCCTTAGAAACCTGAACATGATAATGTTTATTTATTTATATTTTTTCTATTATTTCATTTGGGAATGAAATCTATTGTTACTATGTACACTTCTTATATTATTTATCGACACTTTTCGTTGTGGCCTATTGGGAATTTACCACACACCCTATCAAGGCCTCCTTTTGTACCTCAGTAGATTACATGTCTCCAGGTATGGATAAGGGAATGATCACTAATACAATTTCTTGATATGGTTTTCCTATATATGAAGCACATGAGTAGAGGACTGAGAATATTCAAGAGATTCTTATGGAGGGCTCATTTGTTCTTTTTGAATTTTATGTATAGGAGGTCATATATGAATGCCCACTATTCCCTTTATATACAGCATCATTCCATGTATTTATGTACATGACACTGACTAGTGGAATGTAACATTATTATTTAGTTTTTTAGTTATTTTAGTTTCATAATGTTTTATTATATTTTTTTATATTCTTCTTTCTTATATAGAGAGTTATTGGTATAGTCATTATTGTGCCTACTTATATCATGCATTCGATAGTGTCTCTTTATGGTTATATCCATTGTGCCACTCTATTTAGTGGGTATAGCTTCCCCACCATACAAAACTTTTCACCCTTGCTGATCGTTAGAAGCCTATTGTATACAAGGAGGTTCCCTTGAGGCCATGTGATCCATCATCTCAGGGAAAATGTTAAGTGGACCCGAGTTCAAGATGTCATAGAGTGGTATCAGAGGAGCACTATTTAGTTTCAATGTATTACAATTTTGTTGTTTGATATATGATAATTAGTTAATGAGATTTGGAATTCATCTTATTTCTCAATATAGCTAACACATGTATAGGGGAATCCCAAATTAATGGGGGTGGGTAATTGTAATTATTGAGTGGTCTATTTATAGATGGTACAACTTCCCCATTAGGTGATTCAAATTTAATATGATGTAGTTTATATTAATGTTATTAAAATGATATGTCATTACCTTTACCCAATTAAATGAGGGAGATGTATTACTTGCTTCATTATAGAGAATAAAAAACTAATATCTAATGATTTTTTCAATGAGACGTCAAATTTTAGTGTTCATTTTGGTGTTGCAAATTATTAGTTCCTTGATTATTTTATTTAGAAATTTTCTTACTTCACTTACAAGGGTTTGGAAAAATTAATCAACACTTAAAGTTCCAACCTTAATGTAAGCATGTTTTTATACATAGGATAAAATAGAAACCCCAAGCAGACAGCTATGTAACAGGGAGCCACAAATCATGGATCAATGGTCTATAAATTGTTATCATATCGGTTAAGTAGATTCTATATATTGGTTCATAAAATGTATGGTCCCTTATGGATTGGAAATGATGATCCAACTAATTTAAACATTTAAAGATATTTAAATATTTAAAAAAGTTAAATGTTTAAAAGAATACGAATTTTCATGTGAAAATGTCCATCTAAGATAAGTGAAGCATATACCTAGACCTGAATTTGACCATAGTAGTGAGTAGTTTGTGTGTTTATTTTATTAATATGTCCTTATATGGTACTTCTATATTTCCCAATCTTAGATTTATGACCAGGAAGATGGGAATGATCTATATATTAGAATCCTATAATCCCATCTTAGATATCTATCTACAATATTTTTGAACTATTAAAATCTCTTATAAGGTACAAGACTGTAATTGTTGCATCATGCCTCTACAACATCCTCTAATCATAAGACCAAAAAGTGGTGTTATGAATCCCTCAAGGCTTTCTAGCGCTATTCCACCAATGATCCCACGTAAAGTAGAACCTTTTTAACCTCTTCAAAATCTTGATATGGTCACTCATTTTTAGTTTTGAGAGGGAATTCTATGTATATTACAAAATAAGAAAGATGTTGTTCAACCTGCCCCATGTATTGAGAAGTTGATTATGCTGTTCTAGTAGTAGAATCATTCCACCTTTTTAGGTGATGGATGAATACACACTGATGAGTCATGGATTGTAGCTATTATTTATATATTTGTTAATAACTACATTGTAGAGGGTAAAACATACTTCTTATATGATGTGTGTTTCTACAAAGAAGTGTTGGGTTGTTACTACCTAGTCGAATCAGTATAGTGATATGGTTTGGACATATTTATAGACTATCATATACCAATATTTCATTCCCCTAACTCTACGGGATGATGGAGCTACAGAACTAATGAACCTACAATAAAGGGAAATTTCTATTATGTAATACACTTATCATTTTTCTAATAAATAAAAATACACTCCAAATATAGTGGGTGATGATCTTTTGATCACTAGGTGATTTGAGGATGGGTTATTATATGACATATGATTATAGGTCAATGTCATTCGGTTGATGAACATATTAGTTTTAGTCAACCAAGATCTTATTATATTGTTCAATTTGGGGGAATATGATGGGAAATACATGGAAGTACGACACAATGATATATAAGTGTTTCATATTATGTTTAAAAAAGTCATTTTTGAGGATACATGTAAGGTATGAATAGTAATTCTCCTCATGACGATAGATTTTTTATATCTATTCATTTTGGGAATGAAGAATTCATGAAACCTCAGTGCTTATGAGATCAAGTGGAATACTAAGGATACCCCGAGATTGGCCATTTATAGATTTACTATAGACCATTTTTATTATTTCTTATTGAGTTGGGATCTAATCCTTCCCAACATTCATGATTGGGGGCTATAATATCTTATCCGAAAGGAATATAGAATACCACATTTATTTTAGGACTTGGTAGCAGCCGAGGAAGAAGTAGTCAAACTCATGATTCTCTTCCCCAGTAGAGAGAGATTTCTCATGGTAGTCAGGAAGTGACTCAAGGCCACTGTATTGGATAATTACTTGAAATCTAGAAAATGCTGGAGGACCAGTGTTCCAGAACATTTATAGTTTTAGGTACTCTTCTAGTTTCCTCTAATTTAGTGTCATTTTTGTTTAACATTGAGCGCCACACAAATTTATATATGAGGAAATCATGGAGAGTTTGATCCTTGATCTTGAACCATTATTTGGCATTATGATACTTGCTAACATATTAGGTAACCAATCTATGGGAGTTATACATTGTAATTATTGTCCCCTTGAGATAAGTGGACACCATTTCATATGGAATATTTTCATTCTTAACATGGTTGGATTTTATGTAATCTTCTGGATGGACCACATAGTTCCATATCAGGGAAAAATTGAATGCTATCATTATAGGGTGATGTTTAAATCACCAAAGTGAAGATCGTATGTATAGAATGGTGAATGGGTTGTTCTTTTTTCTAGACTGGGGCATTAGCAAAAAAGTATTCGAAATGATGCTAATCATATTTCTAGTCATCTACTAAATAATCAGGGGTTACAACATTCAATTTTCTATACTGTAGTTTATTGTTTCAAGTACATCTTCCCTGTAGGATTTTCTGGTATACCTCCAGTGTGAGAGGTAGAATTAACCATTTTTATTTGTATAGGAGCTGCACTAGTGACAATTAATCAAAATAGTATGTAAATTATAGAGCATCTAGATTTTATTTAATAGTTGGAGGATCTATAGGTTAAAAGATTTATACACCCCAACACTTCTCAATTGGGTTCACTGGTGCTTTTTTCCAAGAAGGCGAGCGGTACCCTCATGCTTTGAATGGATTATTGTTGGTTGAAAATATCACGGTAATGTACCTATATTCATTACCAATAATAGATGATATATTTGTTCATTTCTGAGGCGCAAGTGTGTTTTCAACGATATATTTGAGGCCAGGATGCCAACAAGTGCATGTTAGTTCATTAGACATACCTCTCACAACTTTTAAGATACATTGTAGTCTATATGAGTACCCACTCATTACATTCAGAATGATGAAAACACCTACAATATTTATAGATCATATGAATCGAGATTCCACCTATATATGGTTTCAGTCAAGGTAGTGTTTTTTGTTGATATCAAAGTGTATTTCGGCTTCATACATGACCATGAAACCCATCTTGATATCATGATAAATACACTAAGAGAGCATCAGATCTATGCTAATCATAGTAAATTCTACTTTTAGATAAAAATATTACACTTCCTGGGTGACATTTTCCTATATTCGAGAGTTTCAATAGACCAGATGAATGTGAGAGTAATATTTTCCTAGAAGCAACCCGTGATCATATTTGACATTCATAGTTTCTTGTGGATACCAAATTATTATAGAATCTTCATCCAGGATTTATCTTGACTTTTAGTGCCACATACTATCTTGAAAATGAACCAAGTGAAATTATAAGGACCCAGCCTTAAACATTACATAATATTGAATGAAATGAATAATTCACATTGAGGATCTTTTTAGGTTTAGAGTATTAGATAATTATTACATAACTATTACATCTCAAAAGATTACAAGGTAGAAATTTCTACACAGATTTCATTTTTTTCATAAAATAAAAACTCATGAAAAAAATAGTCAGGTCTAGTTCCATGTTTTAGATAGCATGACTTTTCCTTGATCCCATCTTTGGCCCTATTCATCTTTCAGTCCTGTGAAAACATTTCAAAACATGGGATGAGCATTAAAGGCTCCGTAAGGGTTATAAAACAATGAATGAAAAAATTTGTTCATAAATACATACAAAACTTGAAATCTTTTACATATCTCATGAATTCATAATATTTATTAAATTCACATAGAAATCATAAATCATAAAGGTAACATGCGGTATCCATACCATACATACATTGTAGTTATCACAGCTACATAGGGAGTTACTTTGGAATACCCATCATAGTATATTACCAAAATATCATAGGAGAAGCATTCATGTTTACCTCTGTCACATTAACCAATGCATTGGAGAGCTATCTCGGGTTCACCCACCATAGGTTTATCATGGAACCAACCGTATACGTATATAATGCCCAAGAACCATAACATGATCATAACACATAACATAATAATAAATGAAATATAACATTTCCACATTTCAATAATAAAATATCATTTCAAGATATTGAAATAATAAATCCATTCTCAAAATCATTTTCAATACCAAAATATGTAAAAAGAGTATATGGTATTTATTTTTATTTTTAAAAACATTCTGGCTTGTTAAGGAATCCAAATATCAAATAATACTCGTGGTGGCGGAAAGGACGTTGTCACCGCATACGTTAAAAGAAAAATTCCTTTTTGTCATTTAGTAAAACGCTTCGTATAAAACGATTACCTTTGAATAAAATGATATGTAAAAGGGGTTTATACATCGTATAAAATAAAGTCCTATATAAAACTAAAAATTCATCAATCAATGGAAATTGAGACAAAGTCCATTACCTCATGTCCGACTTGACTATATCATTGTTTAATATCATGAATATTTAACTAAAGTTAATTTCTACTTTCTTAAGAACCTTTTTCAATTTTATTATTCCTTTTATATCACTTATTACCATTTTATAAACATTATGTAATCATTTATGTTAATAACGTTCATTTTGTAGATATTTGGTACTTGGGTCAAAATGGACACCCTATATATACAATTTGTCCATGTGGTGAATAGTTCATTATATCCATAATGATATTCATGATTTGGATATCATATTTATCAGATATATCTAGTATATACATGTTTTTATAATAGTACATAACATTTAGAGGTAAGAAATGAAATGCACCGTTCATGGAGACGGTAAGTTATACGTACGCATGAACACAACATTAATTTCTATTTTCTTATTTTAATGGAAATAAAACATAATGATACATTGGTATATTATAATTCCAGTATAATATCATATATAATATTTTAAACTCCATCCTTTATACATCCCACATAAGGCATTAACGAATCAAATCACTTTGAGGGGGCGGTAGTCCGCACTTCCTCAAATGAGATTATCGTATTTACCCACTATGGAAACCATAAAGGCATGATATAAATGGGAGATATAGAAGCATAAATAAATCATAAAAATAATATATATCATATAAAAATACAGTGCCATCATAATGTCCACCATGAGAGGTGGTAATATGTAATTGGACAATCATCGTTTCGTTAGGCCTTAGTTTTCCATCCACAGAAACATTATGTTATTCATCCATTACACAGAGGTTTGTGTAAGTGTTGTTTGAATACATATAATAAAAATATCTTTGTATATTTAGGATACTGGTGTTGTTTCAAAATAAATGAAATAAAAACATTTTAGGGGTTGGAGAAGTAAAATAAAATAAAACAATTTAAGAGAAATCGTTACCTTTAATTTGGGTAACTCTCTTTGTTTTGAACCAAAGGACTTCTTGAAATGCCTTCTTCCTAAGATAAGGCTTCTAGGAGGAGGAGAGAGATGTATGGAGCTTAATTGGGCAGATTTTGGATGAGAAACATGGCTTGAGAGGAGTGATGAATTGGATAAAAATGGTCTCCGTTTATAAGGGAGAGGAGGGGCTCTTTAGGAAAGTGTGAAAACATTATTTTATAATATAATGAAATTCGGTTTCTAAAGGTCCAAAAATCATTAAGGTCAAAGATAAGATAACTAATAATCGAAATAAAATCATCCAATAAGAAATGGACATGTTTTGGATAATATTCTAATCATTATAATCTTATTTATTTTAATAATTTAGTAATGAGGTAAATACTACATCATTATTATGTCATAAATAAATAAATTTATTAAATGCCTAAAAATTAAAAAAATACTATCTTGTAGGAAATCTTTTTATTTTTCAGATTAATATTTATAGTTCAAGCTAGGACTTATATAACACCATATACAAATTAATTACTAATTTTTTTTGTTATGGTCACTTTTGTATTTACATTAAATTAATTAATCGAAATTGTCATTTTCACTCCCAAGTGGATCAATGGGGTCCCGAAATTTACCCAAAGATGACCATAGTCGTAAATGACTAATCCAATAAGGTTTGGACAAGTGTTAGGTAATTTTTAATTATTATAATATTCTTTTAACATTGAATTACCCTATTTACCTTTAACCGCGGTAAATAAAAGTCAAAAGTTACTACTCACCAAAAATTATTTTCATCTTATTGAACAAAATTTTAGTTCTTAAAAACAACCATGCATGTCATATTTTCAAAGTTCAATTCACATAACCAGTAAAATTTCATTTAAATGCAAAATTCAGTTTTTTTAACTACCACTTATTGGTTTCACTATTCATCAAAAATTGATGTCTTTCCGAAAAAATATCAAAAATTCATCCCAAGATATATTTGATATTCCGAATTCAAAATTGATGTCTATTTTTCCAAATTAAAAACATATAAGTGTCATTAATTAATTTTAAAATTAATTCCCATTGTTAAAACAAATAGCGTGTTTTTTAAGAAACAACAACTATCAAAAGATTGATACTTGACTATGTCCAATTTCAAAGTGAAATTACATCCAAAGACCAAAATTGAATTAAATGGTAAAAATATATTTTAATTTCAATTTAAAACCAATTAAAAAGATAATGTAACCATATAAATAAATTAGATTAAAAGGCACTTTTCAATTAAAATACAATATTTTTAACTATTCATTAAAAATGAACTTTTCAGAAAAATACCAAAAAAATACCCAAAGTAAAATTTGATGTCCCCATTATAAAGAAGGATTATATTTGGTCAATTATAATGTATTAAAGTGACCAAAACTATATTTAAAGAGGGTTCTCCATTAAAAGGTGGTAAATCGGCCTTTTAATGTAAATTATGCTTAAAATTAGATTTATTCATATTTTAAGGCTATAAAATTTTATTAGATTAATGTAAATACATTTAAAAATCATGTATAATAATATTGTAGTTAGTTTCATTCATTCCTGCCAATACAACGACTAAGAGATAACTACAATTTAAAATAATAATATTATATTATTAGGGTGCAACGTAAGATTCCAAAGAAACCCGTTGTTGCGTATCAGGTACGCTATCGAACATAGCAAACCCTTTAAAGTAAAATTAATATTTAATTCACAAATATTAATAAATATGAAACATTTCTTATTATTCATTTACCTGGGATGTCACATCCTTCCCCCTTTTTGGGAATTTCATCCTCGCAATTTTTATTCACTTATCAAAATAAGTGGGGGTATTTTTCCCTCATAGCATTTTCAGATACCCATATTGCTTCTTCAACCATATGGTTTTTCCACAAAACCTTTACCTAGTGAATCACCTTATTCTTCATCACTTTCTCTCTATGGTCAAGAATCTGGACTGGTTGTTCTTCATAATAGAGATTCAATTCCAACTTAACTACCTATGGGTTCAAAACATGAGATGGATCTGGCATATACTTTTCAACATCAAAACATGAAAAACATTTTGTACCTGGGATAAACATGAAAGAAAAGCCACTCTATATGCAACAGATCCAACTTTCTCAAGAATTTCATAATGTCCAAAGAACCTCGGACTCAATATTCTATTCTTACCAAAACGCATCACACTTTTCCATGGAGAAACTTTGAGAAAGACATGATGACCTACCTCAATGGAAAGATCCTTCCTCCGGTTATCTGCATAACTTTTATGTATACTCTGAGCTGTTCTCATGTGCTTCTGAATCAACTGAACTTTCTCTACCATCTCTTCTACCAATTCTGGTCCCATTATCTTCCTTTCACCTACTTCATCCCAAAAAGCTAGAGTTCAACAACACTTTCCATATAATGCTTAAAATGGAGTCATCTGTATACTAGAATGAAAACTGTTATTATATGAAAATTAAACCAAAGAAAGGTGTTGGTCCCAACTTCCCTGATAATCCATCGAGCAAGAATGTAGAATATCCTCCAAGGTCTGAATTGTTCGTTTTGACTGCCCATCTTATTGTGGATGACAAGCTTTACTAAAGTTTAATTCAGTACCCAATGACTTCTGAACGACTTTCCAAAATTTATAAGTGAACCTGATATCACAATCAGATATAATGGATAGGGGAATTCCATGAAACCTGATTTTCTCTTTAACATAAAACCGAGCAAGTTGATCTAGAGACAAAGTATCTCTAATAGGATGGAAATGAGAATATTTAGTCAATCGATAAACTATAACCTAGATTTCATTATTTCCTCGAGATGTCTTCAGTAATCCCACAACAAAGTCCATAGATATATTTTCACATTTCAACTCAGGAACTGGTAGAGGCTGAAGCATCCCTTTTGTTAACTACTGCTCTGCTTTAACCTGCTGATAATTCAAACACTTCACAGTAAAATCAGAAATACATTTTTTTCATTCCATCCCACCAGTAATACTCTCAAAGATCTCTGTACATCTTAGTACCTCCAGGATGAACTAAAAGTGGAGAACAATGAGCTTTACATAACAACACATTCTTCAACTGTGAATAAAAAGGAACACATAATCTTTTTCCAAATCTCAAAACACAATCATTATCAATGTTAAAATCAGGATACTTACCCTTCTTAACCAACAAGACCTTTTTCTGCAACTCACCATCTTCTTTATGCGCTTTCTTAATTCTGTCTGAGAGAGATGATTTCACTGACACCTGAAAAAAACAGAAGAATTTCGAACACCAACAAATTCAATGCCATAATTCATCAAATCAAAAACCAAAGGATCTTGTTCCAAACGTAATATGGTTAATGAAGCATTAAATTTTCGACTCAAAGCATCAGCCACTTTATTTTCTTTTCTCGGATGGTAAAGGATCGTGTAGTCATAATCCTTGATTAATTTCAACCATCTCCTCTGTCTCATGATCAATTATTTCTGAGTAAATATATACTTCAATATTTTGTGATCAGTATATATTTCACAATTCACTCCATAAAAATGATTCCCCCAAATTTTTAAAGAAAAAAACAACAGCAGCTAATTTCAATTCATGTGTAGGGTAATTTAACTCATGTGGTTTCAACAGACGTGAAGCATAAGCAATTACCTAATCATTCTGCATTAGGATAGAACCCAATCTTTTCAAAGAAGCATCACTGTATATAGAAAACTCACCATTTCTGGAAGCCAGTGCCAAAAATGGATCATTCACCAATCTTCATTTCTATTCCGTAAAACAATAATCACATTCTTTTGTCAATATGAACATAACACCATTTCGAGTTAACTTAGTCATTGGACTAGATAACAATGAAAACATTTCTACAAACCTTTAGTAATAACTTTCCAAACCAATAAAACTATGAATCTTGGTTATATTTGTTGGACTTCTCCATTCTTCAACATCTTTTGTTTTAGCAGGATCAACCATTATGCCATTTTTTGAAACAATGTGACCAAGGAGTGAAATTTGTTGTAACCAAAACTCACACTTGCTGAATTTATCATAATATTTCTTTTCATTTTAGGTTTTTAAGACTACCCTTAAATGACTTTCATGTTCCTCCTTACTTTTGGAATGATCCAAAATATCATCATTGAACACAACCACAAACTTATCCATGAACTCATGGAAAATTCTATTCATAAGATCCATGAATACTGCAGGTCCATTGGTTAACCCAAAAGGCATAACTACAAATTCATATTGTCCTTATCTAGTATGAAACGCGGTCTCCATAACATCTACTTCCAATACATTCAACTAATGGTACCATGATCTCATGTCAATGTTCAAAAAATCCTGAGCTCCCTGGAGCTGAACAAACAAATCGTCGATATGAGGCAAAAGATACTTATTCTTAATAGTGAAGTTATTCAATGCTCTATAATCAATGAAAAGTATCATTGACCCATATTTCTTTTTATCAAAGAATATAGGAGCACCTCATGGTTATGTGCTAGGTTGAATGAAACCTTTATCTAAAAACTCCTACAATTGCTTATTTAGCTCTAAAATTTCAATTTGAGCCATTAGATTAGGGGGTTTTGAAATTGGCATAGAATCAGGAACTAAGTCAATAGTAAACTCAACTTCCCGATCAGGTATAAAACCAGACAACTCATCAGAAAAAACATAAAGGTACTCATTTACCACTGGAACATCATTAATCTGAACAGTTCCTTTGTTTTCAACAATATGTTCTAGGTAACATTCATTTCCATATTTTACTAGTTTCTCTGCTTCCTGATACGTTATAAATAGCAAGGGTTCATTTTTTTTATACAAACTAAAAATCATTCTGAAAAGAAACCTCTTTAGCTCTACAGTCAATATTAGGATGATATACAGAAATCCAATCCATGCCCAATATAACATCAAACTCTACTAGAGGAAAAACAATAAGGTTTGTAGGTAGATTTTTTCACACACAAGGACAAGAATGTTCTTATGTTTTCTTTTTTGTCTCATCATTTCCTCTAGGTGTATTT
This sequence comes from Viscum album, assembly GCA_963277665.1. Classification (NCBI taxonomy): domain Eukaryota; kingdom Viridiplantae; phylum Streptophyta; class Magnoliopsida; order Santalales; family Viscaceae; genus Viscum; species Viscum album. The sequence goes on from OY728148.1 coordinate 604,417,529, forward strand.
ACCGTAAGATCTGTATTCATATCTTGAGTTGTAATTCCCAATTTTCTTGAAAACTTCTCAAAAATAAAAGAGTGTGTAGACCCTGAATCAAACAACACATTGGCATAATTTGAACAAACAAATAGTGTACCTGATACAACTTCATTTGATGGCCCAACATCTGTAGATGTAGTTGCAAAGGATTTCACCACCCCTTTCTGCTTGTAGTATGGCTTCTTTCCTTCAGTTGAGTTCTTTGTTGGACACTCATTTTCATAATGACCCATTTCATTTCACATAAAACATTTTACTAACTGTAAATTAGATTTTGTCTTATCATTACCCAGATCTTTTTCAGTGAAATTACGAGCCTTATGTCCAATTTTACCACATTGATAACACTTACCAGAATTCAAAAGACATTCCCCAGTATTCTTTTTACCACACATTTCACAAACTGTAAACTAAAGTTTCTTACCATCAATATTTTTTGAAGAGTTCTTCCCTTTCTCCTGCCACCTCGACCTCTTATTCCGTTGTTTGTCAAAGAATACTTGATCATCAGCAAACTCCATTTCCACCTTATCCACACACAAAAAAAGTTTTTCATAACTTTTTTACTCACGAGAAGATAAAGTCCTTCGATAATTTGGATTTAATCCTGAGTAAAAACGATTGATTTAATTATGAAGATCTTGTATGAAATTTGGAGAATAACTTGCCAGTCGAGTGAATTTTTGTTCATAAGTAGCCTCTGAGTCAACCTCCTACCTCAATTCCATGAATTGTTTTTCCATCCTAAGACGAACCACCTTAGGAAAATATTTCTCAAGAAACTTACCTTTGAATTCATCCCAATCGAGAGCATTAATCTCTTCACTATCTCTAATATTTTTCAGCATCGACCACCACTGATCAGCTTCACCTTCAAAATAGTAAACTAAAAGACTAAACTTTTGATGTTATAAACAACCCATGAAATCAAAAATCTTCTCCATTGCATTAATCCAAACTTTAGCTAACACAAGGTCAGATGATCCTCTGAATGATGGGGGACGTTGCCTCATGAAATGCTCCACTACTGACATATTCCTCTGTAGTTGATCTGGATGATCTCGTACATGGATACCACCACCGTTTATCGCTTGAGTAAACTGTTCTATCACTGCAATAAACTATTCAGTTCCGATTCCGACCATCCCAGGTTGCTGATTTGGATGTTTGTCTTCCTCCTGATGTCGTCCCAACATAGCTTCCCTATTTCCTCTGTGGAAAACCATTATGAACATAGAAATATCTTAGCCAAAGCAACATGGTAATCTGTAAATACAATATGATATCAATATTAACATAAATTACTTTATGGATATTAATTTAACAATACCTTAACTTCTAATGTTATCTTAACTGACCATTGATACCAATTATAAGGACATGTCCTTAAACATTACATAATACTGAATTAAAGGACTAATTCACATTGATGATCTTTTCAGGTATAGAGTTTTAGAGAATTAGGACATAACTATTAAATCTCAATAGATTACAAGGTAGAAATTTATACATAGATTCCATGTTTTCATAAAATCAAAATTCTTGAAAAAAAAGATCCATGTCTAGTTCCATGATTGAGACAGTATGACTTTTCCTTGATCCCATCCTTTACCTTATTCATCATTAAGTCCTTTTAAAACATTTCAAAACTTTGGATGATCATAAAAGGCTCAGTAAGGGTTATAAAAAAATGAATGAAAACATTTGTTCATAAATACATACAAAACATGAACTCTTTTACTTACCTCATGAAATCATAAGATTTATAAAATACATATAGAAATAATAAATCATAATGGTAACTTGCGACATCCATACCATATTTACATTGTAGCTATCATAGCTACATAGGGAGTTACTTTGAAATATCCATCATAGTATATTCCCTAAATCTCTTAGGAGAATCGTTCACGTTTACCTCTGTTAGGTTACCCAATGCATTGGAGAGATATCTCCGGCTCACCCACCCTAGGTTTTTCACGGAACCACCTGTATACATAAATAATTCCCAAGAACAACAAATGATCATAACACATAACATAATCATAAAAGAAAGATAAAATTTCCACATTGAAATAATAAAATATCATTTCAAGATATTTAAATAGTAAATCCATTCTCAAAATCATTTTTAATACCAAAATATATAAAAAGAGTATATGGTATTTATTTTTCCTTTTAAAAACATTCTGGCTTGTTAAAGAAGCCACAGATGAAATGATACTCGCGGCGGCAGAAAGATCATTGTCACTTCTTACGTTAAAAGAAACATTCCATTTTGTCATTTAGTAAGAAGCTTCATATAAAAATATTCCCTTTGAATAAAGTGAAATTTCAAAGGGGTTTAGACACTGTATAAAATAAAGTCATCTGTAAAAATAAAAATGCCTCAATGAAAGGAGATTGTGACGAAGTCCCTTACATTGTGTCTGACTTGACTCGGTCATTCCTTGATATCTTGAATAATAAACTAATGTTAATTTATTATTTCTTAAGAACCTTTTCATGTTTATTATTCCTTTTATATCACTTATTACCATGTTATAAACATTATGTAATCATTTAAGTTAATAACGTTCATTTTTTCAATATTTGGTACTTGAGTCAAAATAGACACCTTATATTTACAAGTTGTCCATGTGGTCAATATTTCATTATATCGAAGATGATAGTCACGATTTTTATATCATATATATCATATATATCCAGTATATACATGTTTTTATAATAGTACATAACATTGAGAGGTATGAAATGAAATGCACTGTTCATGGAGACGGTAAGCCGTACGTACGCATGAACGCTACTTTCATTTTATTTTCTTATTTTAATGGAAATAAAACATATTTATATGTAGGTATATTATAATTCCAGTATTATATCATATATAATATTGTCAACTCCATCCTTTATACATCCCACATAAGGCATTAACAAATCAAATCACTTTGAGGGGGCGGTAGTCCACACTTCCTCAAATGAGATAATCGTATTTACCAACTATGGAAACCATAAAGGCATTCTATAAATGGGAATTAAATAAGCATAATGAAATCATAAAAATAATATATATCATATATAAATATACTTCCATCCTAATTTCCACCAAGAGAGTTGGTAATATGTAATTGAACAATCATCGTTTCGTGAGGCCTTAGTCTTTCATCCACATATACATTATGTTCATCATCCATAAGATGGAGGTGTTTGTATGTTGAGTTTGAATCCTTCTCATAAAAACATCCTAGTATATTTAGGATACTTTTTTATTACAAAAGAATGAAAATAAAAAGAGTTTAGGGGTTGGAGAAGTAGAATAAAAGAAAACAATTTAAGAGAAACCTTTTACCATTAATTTGGGTAACTCTCTTTGGTTTGAACCAAAGGACATCTTGAAATGCCTTATGCCTAGGTTAAGGCTTGGAGGTAGAGTATAGAGATGTAGGGAGATTAATAGGTCCGAGTTTGGATGAGAAAAATGGCACGACTGGTATGAGGAATTGGATAGAAATGGTCTCCTTTTATAAGGGAGAGGAGGGGCTCTTTAGGAAAGTGTTAAAACATTATTTTATTACATAATGATATTCGGTTTCTAATGGTACAAAAATCATTAAGGTAGAATATAAGATGACTCATAGTCGAAATAAAATCATCCAATCAGAATTGGACATGTCTTGGATAATATTTTAATCATTATAATATTATTTATTTTATTCATTTATTAATGAGGTAAATATTATATCATTATTGTGTCACAAATAAATTAATTTAATCGATGTCTAAAAATTATAAACAAATTTCTATATTTTAGGAAATATTTTTATCTTTCCAATGAAAATTTATAGTAAAAAATAGGACGTATATAACACCATATAAAAATTAATTACTAATGGCTTTTGTTATTGTCAATTTTGTCTTTACATTAAATTAATTATTCTAAATTGTCATTTTCACTCTCAAGTGGATCAATGGGGTCCCAAAATCGACACAAAGACTCCCATGGTCGTAAATGACTCAAACAATAAGGTTTGGACAAGTGTTAAGGTAATAATTTATTATTATAATATTATTTTGTCCTTGAATTACCCTATTTACCTTTAACCGTGGTAAATAAAAGTCAAAAGTTACTATTCACCAAAAATTATATTCAACTTATTGATCCAAACTCTACTTATTAATAAAAAACATGTATGTAGGATATTTTAAATTCAAATCATAGAAGTGGTAAAATTTTATTTAAATGAAAAATTCAGTTTTTTAAACTACCACTATGTGGTTTCACTATTCATCAAAAATTGAAGTTTTTCAGATAAACACCAAAAATTCAGCCTAAGATATTTTTAATATTATGATTTCAATATTGAAGTATATTTTCCCAAATTCAAAACATAAAATTTCCATTAATTAATTTTAAAATTAACTCACGTTAAAAAAAATAGTGTGTTTTTAAGAAATAATAACTATCAAACGATTGATACTTGTTTATGTCCAATTTCAAAGAGAAATTTCTTCCAATGACTAAAGTTGAATTAAAAGGTAAAAATATATTTTAATTTCACTTTAAAACCAATTAAAAAAATAATCAACCCATATAAATAAATTAGAGTAAAAGGCACTTTTGAATTAAAATACAATATTTTTCACTATTCATTAAAAATGCAATTTATCAGAAAAATACCAAAAAAAATAACAAATGTAAAATTTAATGTCCCCATTCTAAAAAAGGATTATATTTGTCCAATTATAATATATTAGAGTGAAAAAATCTATATTTAAATAGGGTTCTCCATTAAAAGGCGGTAAATCGGCCTTTTAATGTAATTTATGCTTAAAATTAGATTCATTCATATTTTATGCCTATAAGTTTTTATTGGATTAATGTAAATACATTTAAAAATCATGTATAATCATATTGTAGTTATTTTCATTCATTCCTTCCAATACAATGGCTAGGAGTTAACTGCAATTTAAAATAATAATATTATATTTTTAGTGTGCAATGTAAGATTCCAAAGAAACCTGTTGTTGCGTATCAGGTATGCTATCGAACATAGAAACCCCTTTAAAGTAAAATTATTATTTAATTCACATATATTAATAAATGTGAAATATGTCTTATTCTTCATTAACTAGTATGTTACATAAATTCATATTTTCATAATCTTATAAAGTATCCATTGAGAAGTTGAAGAGAAGGATAACTTCTATGCTGATACTAATTATTCCAGATTTAGGTATGATATATTAATAATAATATGACCTATCAGGTATCAGGCTCTGTTCTTTTCTAATGTAGAAAGACAGAATAATCACATATATATATTTTTAGTTGATTCTGCACAAATGGAATTACCTGACGTAGGACCTCGATCTTGCTTCTATAGTTCGTGATTTATACATTTGGAGACAGTATCTAATTGGATATAATTTTTTTTTATTCACAAATCAAAAAATCTTGAAGTACATATTTACATATTGTGATCTGAATATCAGGTAGTGTGGGAGGTTTGAGTACCTAAAATCATTTTATATCATGTTTTCCTTCATGCATGGAAAAGAAAATTTTGTGGACTATGATCTGATAGGGAAGACTCAATCATAGAATGTTTTAGAGGCTAGTGGAGAATTGAATCTCATTGAATTATTATTAGAGATACACATTTATGTTTTGGAGGATCAAGTTCAGACTATCCTCATAAACATAGTGTTGACTTGTACACTTCTAGAACTGGTTAGAAAAAGGATAATATCTTATATGAAGATAATTTTCTTATGGGAAATCATATAAGATGATGATACATCATTAGGTGGGACCCTATATCGAGATGATAATTTACTATGTTATGGTAATGTGTGGGTCCCAACAAACATTAGATAAGAAAACATATGAAAATTTTGTACCTCAGCTTTGGAAATTCATCCTATTATCAAAAATTTGTATCATGATATACTGTGATAGTATTGTTGGCCAGGTATAAAACAAGAGATTGCATGTTTCATCATTCAGTGTTCCATATGTCAGTTGGTGAAGGTAGTACATCAGTGACCAAAAGGGATTTTACAGTCGTTTTCATTTCCATATTGAAATTGGATGATGATTTTATGGATTTAGTAATTAATTTTCCTGGATCACATCATGTAAATGATGTTGTGTGGGTATCCATTGATTGAATAAATATTCCTTAACACATCATAGATATCTGATATACCTTTTCTATAGATATTCTATGGAGGATATACATCTGAGAGTTCATATGTATTTATAGAGATCCTCATATTATTCATTCTAACAGAGATTATTACATTATGTCATAGATCTGGTAGGGGTTGTAGAAGGCCTTGAGAATTCAGGTTCATCTGATAATCGAATATCACCATAAGAAAAATTTAAATATGAAGTGTATATTTTAGGTTTTAGAGGACACACTCTATTCATGTGTCCATGAATTCATGGGTTCTTGGTAGAAACACATTGCCCTTGTTAAATTCCATTATATAATAGATTTTAATCCACCATCAACATGGATTATTTTGAATCCTTATATGGTAGTCCATGATGTTCACCTATATGTTGGATAGAGGAAGGGGAGGTAGCTTCTATAAAAATTCATCTCATTTAGGAGACTATATACTATGTCCAATTGATCATAAAGTTAATTATGATAGCTCAATATAGAATGAAGCCATATGCCAAGAGATGTTGTTGACCACTTGATTTCAAGGAAGGATATTGTGTTATCTTGATTGGATCTCTCATGTTTTGACATAGACATTTTCATAGTTAAGGTAGGTTATAAACTAGGTTCATTAGATCCTTTAAGGATATGAAGCAGATCATACTCGAAGCCTTCTAGTTAGAACATCCTCAAAGATACTGACATATGCATGATGTCTTACCCATATCTCTTCTTCCCTTAAATTTTCCATACTATTCATATTTCCTTTAGCCTGGTTAGGTTTATTTGTAAATTGATGCTTTTCTAAAAGAGTATGTAGTTCGTATTGACAGTTATAATGTGAATACACTCTAAGATTGTTTAGTTTCTTTAGTGTGAATGCTATTGTAGAACGACAGAGTTCCGAAAGATTCCTAGTAGTATGAAACTGATGTACATGATCAATGGTTGGAAATATATAATGAAAATACCTCTCTATCATTTGAAGGCCAACATGTGGATGTGTGACTTTCTAGAGGGGATGTTTTAATGACATGTTTTTTGATGAAGGTAAAAATAGTCTTGTTTACTTTTCAAATAATTTTATTTAATCTTGGTAAACATGCCATACAACTTATGAAATGTTTCAGGAGAGTCCTGGGGTTCTTCAGATCCCTATGTTCTGTGAAATGGAAATATAGAGTTGGTTTAAAGGTTATGAAATGATTATTACTAATCATTTTGGGTGACCATATACCATCCATTTGAAAATCCTAGTGTAATATGGATTATATGCAATAGTGGGACCAAAAGAGCATGCCTGTTAATGAAATATGAAACCCTTGATAGAGAAAATTTCATGGATTGTGCATGGTTAGGGAAACCATGTGACATAATAGTGTTGGACCTTCCTTTAATTATAAGGGGATCACAATTTGAAAACAATTTGGCCAAACCATGTGGCCAATCTATGCACCCCATGTTTTGAGGGAGAAATTCAAATTTTTCCCATCATTAAAAATTAATTTTAATTTATTTCATGTCTGCTAGATTTACCCAATAGATAAACTCCTCCATCTAAAATTGAGATCCCATGATTATCCTCTTAGATATTGAGATAATTTCCATTTAAGGCGTTGGATAGCTAGAGGTATGAGAATGAGTCATATCCCTTTCATTCTCAGTTTATTTTTTGGATCTATTGGGATGTTTTGGTAAAATTCCATTTCCCATATTATCGAGTTATTGGAATTTTTCTTAAATTTCTCCAAAAATACTTCTAATATAAAGAAAATGTCAGATAAGGAATCATCAAAGACCATTAGGTAGATGGTCATTCTTCTTTCACAAAAAAGAAATTTGTTTTCATAGCCACATCATTCTTTCGAATCACGGCCTTTTCGATGGTTTACCTTAAAATTAATGGTTAAAATCTAAATTTATATATCTACATCATTATATGCTCTAGTATTACTAATAGTAATTATATGATTCCATCCTCAACCATGGGCACCCCTTGGCTGAGATGATGTGAATTTATATTTTTCAATTAGTTGGTTAAATTCCCAGAATTTCAGCTAAGTGTTATTCATGGGTTCTAATAGAAAATTCCCACAAATAGGTAAATGTATGTTTAACCAAAGTACCTCCTAAATGATTTGATTGACTTATAAATTGAATTTTCCAAGTAGGTAACTTTCCAATTGATAATGTAACTTTCTAAGTGCCCTATTGGGACTTCTAGAATGAATTTACATGTTTTGATAAATAAAATTCCATATATAAAATTTAATTTCTTGTCTATAATGGTTTTCATAACATAAATGAATTAAATGATTTAAATGAAAAGAATTTTAAATTTTAGAAAGGAACTTTGATTTCGGCATGCTTTATCGAATGATAATTTTGGATTATAATGCCTTTGTTGTATTTAGGACTGACTGATAAGAAGAATATGATGTTATGCATCATGTATGTTACTATAAATAGGATTTAGCCTTTTATAAATGATATGGAATGATAGTAGGGGTTCTTTTGCACATGAATATTCATGATCTTGTACATCAGGTATAGAAAATGGTGTCTCAAACCATTGACTCTATTTAGACAATTGGTCTGACACACCTTGTAACTTGTTTTGGGAGTTTTCAGGATGCCACACAAACCCTCGAAAGTAAATTGCATGAAATATCCCTCTCATTTAGATATTTAGGTCTTGGATGCTTATTTGGTTCTTATATTCTCTTCAGGCTAGTTATAGATGATCGAGTTATGCTCTGGTCCAACCAAAACCTATTATTATTAGTATATGGATACTTACACCAACACATACTTAGTCCAAATAGATGGATTAAATATATAACTATATATATATATATATACTATTACAATATATATAGTTACGAATCGGACACTCCTTATGGATGTGATTCAAAGCAGGTAGAGCTGTTGGGTGTCCTTTAAGAACATGAAGAGGATTGAGTATATTTATTTATCTTTTTCTATTATTTCATTTATTCATTTACACTATTGTTTTTATGTACACCACATAGATTAATTCGAGACACCATTGGAAGTGTCCTACTTGGATATTATCTATAACCCTATCTGGGCCGCCATTGTTACATGAGTATATTTCATGTCTGCATGAACGGATAAGGGAAAGTACCCAGCTACAGGTTCTCGATATGAGTTAACTATAGATGGATCATAAGATAAGAGTACCAAGAATATAATAATGATTTTAGTGTGGAGACCTTTTTATATTATTATACCTTTTGAATAATTTTTTTCTATGGATGTACCATGTTCCATTTTTACAAAAATTTTCCCCAATAATTCATGTATATGAAACTAACTAGTAGTGTTTTATACACTTATTTGTATCTCCAGTAATCTTAAATTTCAGACCAATTTACTATATTTTTCTAATTCTCCATTCCGCTACAGCAAATTACTTGTCTATTAACTATTCTGTATACCTATATCAGGACTCTGGTATAGTCTATTAATGGTTATATCTATTGTGATACTCTAATAAGATGGTATAGTCTCCCCATTGTACACCTAGTCACCCTCACTGCTAGTTGGAAGCCTATAACTTAAGAAGAGGAACTCATGAGGCCATGTGACCCACTATATTGGGACATGGGTTATGTGGACCATGGCTCAGGATATTACATGTTTCATTATGCTATAATTTTTTTCATTGAAGACGATTCTCTTTATTATTTCCTAGATCCATTATGTAATCTTGTTCAGAGGGTCGCTTCCTTGTTGGTTATTGTGTGGAAAGTGTGTTTTCTTGTAGAATATGGTTTTTTCTCTCTTTTGACAATTCTTTTCTAAATTGAATCAATTTTGAGACATTTTTATTAGTTCAAGGGAATTTTTTTGTTGTTTTTTCCTCGTAATTAGTGGATTATATTTCGGGGATATGGGACCTATGTTTTGAGGTAGGTGGTTCCATATATAGCTTATGATTTTGAACTTTATTTCTCAAATTTTTTATAAATTATTTTATTAAATGAAATGGAATAATATAAATGATTCATTTGTGTGTGTGTAATGGGTTTTTATTAAACATAGGTTCCCCTCATTTGGAAAATTTAATAGGGTTTTCAGATAATTGATAATTTTTTTATAGAATTGTCTAATGGTTTTCAAATCAAGGATTGATAATAATGGTTTGATGAATTTATTTTTAAAAATTATAGTACATTGGATGTTGTGGGTACTTTGGTTGAATGTGTAGTAATAGGACTTATACACATTCAGGATGTTTTTTCATTTGGATTTCCTTTTCTCTATAGTCCTTTTGTTCTATGGAGTTATTATACATGTTGGGGGGTTCACTTGAGAAGGTTTCCCTATCCTTTATATACATTATGATATTATATAGTGGATTTATTATTACTATATTTTCTATGTCAGGTAGAAGTACCCTAGCTATACTGACCTAGTTTCATCCTAGGAATTGTGTTACCTATGCCTTTGGCCGATTTGGGATACATTTGGTTTTTAATATTTGATTATACTACCACGAATTTGATATGATATGTGATAACTAATATTTTTATATATGATATATCTGTTATGATATTTTTATTTTAAATTATTTGAAACTAATTTTCCTTTTTTTGAAAAATTGTAAATAGGGTAAATTAAACTCCTTTAACATGATATTGATATAAGAACCATAAACTGTTATAGTTAATTGTTTCTTTAAAGTGGATATTTCTTTAATTATTATAAAATGATTTTTTAGGGATCAAATGGGTGAAATTCTATTCATCATTTAATCTCACACCCTACGCACCTCTTCAACTATGAATATACTTGTTAATGAATTTCAATGAAAGAAATTGGATGGATCAGATGTGAGGTGGTGAGGTTTTCTATCATCTTGGTTTTACGTAGCTCTAACTGAGATGGTGGGAGATTTTTCACACTATCACAAGGATATATTAGATTTCATATTTATTTTTTTGGTCCTTTTCAGTTAGACTTGTCACATAGAGATTATTTTTCTACCTTGTTCAGTTGTAACACATTTGTTTTTCCTTATTTGTTATTTCATATATTTATATATTATACTACTTATTTCTATTTTTTTGTATAAAAATTGTGCCATTGTTTCTTCAGGTTTGTTGAAATCATTTCCTTGGGTTTTTTTGTTGGTTTGGTTCTAGTGTACATCCCATCGGGATTGGTAACGCATTTCACATATGTGGAGAATCGGGCCATGCTCCACATTGAAAGGTTATCCATGTCACTGGATTATAATTTGGTATCAGATACCCTAGTTTGGGGATTTTTCCTTAATATTTTTTATCTTGGGACTTTAAATTGAATGTATAAAGGATTATAAGGACATGAGAGTTAGATTTCGGTGTGTTCTTAGGTAACTCATTCTAGGATGGGGATCAAGTTACACTGGGATAATGGGATGTGTGTCTCTTGTTTTTAGGTTTTATGTTAATATGTATTTTTTTCATTATTATTTTCTAATTTTAAAAGATTCTATTTCATTTTCTGGTCATTTATTTTATCTTGTACTGCAATAACATCCCTCCAAGATATGTTTCAAGAGTTCCTTTGGATGGTTCAACTAATTATCCATAATAAAATCCTCCGCAAAATTAGAATTATTTTGAGGATATATTGTGAAAAGTTTGTGATATTGAATAGAATGTTCCACATGTTTAGAACATAGTCATTGGGGTATAGGTAGGAGCTTTAGGCCAAGGACATTGGTCATGTGAGTTCATGCATACAAAGTACAAATACTTTAAAGGTACGAATAAACCTCAATATGAGGATGACTGTCTTGAAATGATCGACCGAATTATCGGCATCCTACACTCACCTAAGATTATCTTGGAAAAGTGTGAAATGGTTATACATGAGTGTCCTAGAAAGAATTTGTGGGGTTAAATGGTTTTGGATGATCAACATGTGGGATTATAGTGGAATGGTTTCAAGACTCACTTTGTCCAATTTTTTTCTAGAGTTTCCAATGATGGAAAAGTCTCTAGATTTCTTCACATTACAGCAAGGAGAGAGATAAATGTTGGTGTACACCAATTGGTTAGTATACATGGTATGATATTCAGCAGGGGATGTAATGAATGACCATTATAATATATCAAAGGTACATATAGGACTTTTGAACCCTTATCATATCATAGGTATTTATGATGATGATTTTGAACTTTGTATAGACAATCAAAAAAATATGATAGATGAAATTAATATGGAAGGTATGGTTGTGTAATTTTACCCTTATCTTCCCCCAAGTGGAATCATAAGTAATGCACCAAGGAAGAATATGAGGTGTCAAGATCATTGTTGAAGTAGTGGAGGTTGTTCTCGGTAGTATGAACATTCAGCATCTCTAATTGCAGAAAGCATTGTTCCTATAACTTTCTATCAATGTTGAAAGGTTGGACACAACACTAATTATTTTCATTCACCTGTAAACATGTTTAACTATTGTGGAATTTATGGTCATCTACAACATTTTTAATGTCTACACCTTGTTATGGTCAGGGATCATCATCTCCAAAGGCTACTATTGGAGAGTACGATTCTTCAAAGACACTAGGGCATTAAGAGTGATGATCGTTGACATAACAGACTAGTTAGAAAAGGAGGTAAATGTGGATCTAGTAACAGTGATATGTACCATCATTATTGAATCCTAAAAAGTGATAGATTTATTTTATACTAGTGCTTCCCACTTGTCTATATCATGTTGTTTTATTGATATGACTAACCTTCCAATAAAACCCATTTCATTTTATAAGATTTAATAAAAATCTTGGTAAGTAGAGAGATCAGTGGTTTAAAGGTCCATATTATAGACAATCAATAACTGATATAGATTTATTCTAGGATTTTAATGTCCCTCATCTGGATATGTTTAACATCATCATAAGGACGAATTGATTGTTTCATATCATGATGAGGTTGATTGGTATCATAAGTTTGTCTCATTTCATATGGATAAAGGGAGATCTTGGGTGTTTCAAGGAGTATGGGAACAATGTTTTGGTAATGCAAGACCATTCCGCCCAAAGATCAAGAGTTCAGTAATTGTTTTAGTAGTTTTCCCTGATACATTATCTTCTTTTTCATTGATGTTCCCATTTTTATTTGATATTTTCCTAAATTTTTATGATATGATTTCTCTGGGCCTCCTCTAAAGAGTGAGAAATAGTTCATGATTTAACTTGTTCCATGCATGTAGAATATTTTGATAACATATTATTTTATGACACCAGTGGAACATACAGTTATCAAAAATCAGTTTGATGAATAAGTGGTAAGGTGTTTTGTTCAACCTAGTGTTTCATCTTGGCATGAACCGATCCTCTTTCCCAAGAAGAATGATGTTTTACACTAATTTTTAATATATTATCATATATTGAACTAGGTAACATTTAAGAACAAGTATAATTCTCATCATGTTGATGAATATATTGATTAGTTAAAGGGATAAAAGTGGTTATCAAAGATTCATATTCGGCTAAGACATCATCAGCTCATAGTTTGGGGGTGTGGTATATCGAAGTGGGATTTCAAGAGAGGATATGTCCATTTTGAATATATTGGGGAACTTTTTGGTATGAATAACCATCCTTAAGTTTTCATAGATTTGATTAATCATTTATTCTATCAATATCTAAACAATTTTTTCGTACTATTAATGAAAGATATTTTGGTTTATCCAGGATTCGGGAATGATCTTGGGCACAATATATGTTTGTTTTTTAATCATAAAGAGTAAAAATTTGTAAGGAAATCCATGTAAATACAACTTATATATTCAATAAGTGACATTCATAGGGAATGTGATTTCTGAGAATGTATTTTTAGTTGTTCCTGAGAAGGTAAAGGATGTTTTTTATTGGTAATATCCATGAAATATCTATGAAATTTAGTGATTACTTGGGCTTGGATGATACTATCAATGGACCATTAATAATTTCTCGAATTTGGAATCACCTTTGATTTCACATACCAAGAAAGGGATGTGATTATCTTGGGATGGAATATGTATTCCTTCATTCGATGAGCTATAAAGACATATGACACCTCCTTATATACTGATCTTACCTAATCATGGTAATGAGTATATGGTTTTATGTTATTCTACTGGTCATGTTTTGTGTTTTTTGATCATGTATGATTATCTTTTAGTAGATTATGTCTCTTTTTAGCTTCTAAATAATAAGTATAATTACCCCAAACATGATATGGACATTGCCGTAGATATGCATGAACTTTTGTGTTGGAGATATTATCATTTAGGGGAGAGGATCCCAATATTTTTTTAACGAAAAGAGTTTAAAGCATATAATTTCACAGAAATACTAGATTATTAGATATGGTTGTTGTGTTGAATAACTTTATACATTTGACATCGACATCAATAAAATCCTTGAGGAAATGGAATGTTATCTCATACACTGTTAGTTTTATAATTCCAACATAAGTTGATTTTGAATCAATAGAACAGTGGAACCACAAGAGGATTTTTTTCATAGTTAAATGTATATTATTAAAAGGATGTTCTAGGCATGGTAATAAACCTTGTTGTGTTATCCTATTCTCTCCATGATTTTAATCTGTGCAGTTAGTAGGAGGATTCTATGTTCAATGAAATTCATGAAACCCTATATTTTTGGAAGAACATTTCTTGGTAGACTATTTCGTCAAATAATATTCTAAATTTTAGGAAATTCTTTGTTATCCAAGAATTAATGAAGATATTTATTTTGATTGATTTTCATTTTCCTTCATAGGCCATTTATTTAGTCACTAAATAAATATATTATGAAATGTAATGGATGTTCTACTGGATGGGTATGAATTCTAACATTACTAGTTATGTGTCCCGATGGTACACCAACCAATAGATTAAGGATAATGAACTATATTATTCTAGTTTTCTACAACTTATTCCAGTTCTATTTTTTATGTAGAAAGATGTACACCTAAATTTTCTTATTGGATTACTGCAGAATCTCCATTGGAGAAATGCTATGTTGTTGGTGATTGATCAGTTGAAAAAGTAAACTCACGTTATTCTAATCTAAGACAAAAAAAATGTAGAATACATTGTTATGTTTTATGTCAAATTAATTATGTGGTTACTGAGGTTCATTTTTTCGATTATTTATGATTGGGATCCAAGATTTAATTCATGATTTTATTGGAGTCTCAAAGAAGCGATGGGAATCAGATTAGGATGAGTAGAAAATATCATCCACATAAATATAGTGGGAAAGAGAATACTATTTTTATGTTAGAGGGTATGGTTCATTCTTGTGACTTATATATCATTGGATATTAGGTTTGAAACTTGGGTTTGGTTGAGTTTTCTTGTGAAGATAGTTATTAGTAATTGATCAGAATAAATCATTTTCGATAATTTTTATAGTGTCATGTGTATATCACCTCTTTGTTGGGAAGAGGTGAGAGAAGGTTAATTAGTGGATTTTGATTGGTTTATGAGATGTATGTGAGGATTTATGATATATGTTGAAATTTATTTATACATTAGAGTCAAAATAAATCTTATCTAGATCATCAGCATCCTTCTTTGGAGTTTCTGAAAAGTGACCGAGTTCACTTGATTTTTTCTCATCGGTTGTGTCACTATCAGCTAAGAGAACATGGTATGTTAGCTCTAATATATGTTGGACCGTTTTAGGTCCCTGATTAGCTTCATCAGTTTTCATATCTGTTAAATTTTCTAGTTCAATTGATATAAATGGATGATGTTTTCAACATATCTTAGCTTAGGAAATACTATCCTAATCATTCTCATGTTCTAAATTGTTAGGAGATTGAGTTAAATTTATATGTTTTTTTACTGAGAAGCCAGTAGAGTTCACTTTATCTCAAGTGTTTCTCTTTCATTGAATTTCCATTTCATTGGCCACACTATAATAGCAGATCAATTCACATTCTCATGATACATAGTAGAAGGATTAATTGATGAGAGAGAAATAAAATCACTTCTTTATAGGACATAATTCTTATACATGACTCCCTTGGCATGGAAAATATTATGGTGGGGAGTTTTTAAAATCTTATTACATTTATTTTGTTAATTCACTTATCCTTTATTTTTTACTCTTTATTTGGGTGTGTCTTGGGAATCTTGAGAATGGGGAACATTTATTGAGAAAAATGATATAATATACAAGGATGTGTTTTTATTAGAATTAATAGAATTGTGGTATAAACGTGTATTGGTTTTGAAAGTTTCCCCCCTAAGATTATAGAATACCATAGTTGGATTTATGTGTTTATAAGGAATATAGTTTTGTTGTCTATTGGACGAATAGGCTATATTTAATGGGAATACATGACATCTAATATATATAGAGAATATTTCACATACCATGTACCAAATGTGAAGAGAGTACATGTTGAGTAAATGTTAAATTTCAAGTCATATTAAACAGTGGTTTTACAAAAAAGTAATTATTTTTTTGGTGAATGTGATCCTCAGGGATTGCACGATGTGTAAGGTGGTTACAATCAATTTTGATGTCACCAACATGGATTTTAGGGTGCTACATCTGTTATATTTATTTTATTCTTTCAAAAAATTATTTTCCCTCAATATAGATCACTTATTCTTTGCTTTTGGTACCCAACATTCTTCCAAGATTCATCCATTCAATTCTTGATCACTGTTGTTGTTGGGTTGAGTTTCTCAGGGTGAGTAATTCTTTATACTTCTTCATTAAATTCGATCACAGTACTGCAGTTTCATTGTTCTAATGGTTGTTTTATTATAAAGACGATTTTATCGATTCCATCATAGAAATATTGTGAGATCCTATTCTAGGGTCGTTTCCTTATTGGTTGTAGTGTGGTGGTTGTTTTCTATCAAGGTATGTGTTCTTTTAACTTCATGAATGTACATTTTCTAATAAATTTAATTATAATATGTTTGGATTTTTTTCTATGCCCTCTATTTTTATTTTCGGTTCATCTTTATTATTGGATTCTATTAAGGGTATGTGAAACCTGAGTTTCGAGGTAGCTTGTTCATTATCTAGAAAGTGTTAGTGACCTGAATTGCTCATATTTTTTTTAAATTATTTTGATAAGAAATTAGAATGATCTGAATAATTGATTTATGTTTGTAGAAATATGTTTTAATAAAATATGGTTCCCCATGATTTTTGTAAATGGGAATTGGTTTTCAAATAATTGTGAAATTGGTTCCAATTAATCATGAAATGGTTTGGTGGAATGGTTTTTAATGAATGTGTTAATGAAAATGGATTGATCAATATATTTGTAAACATTAGAGCACATGGGAAGCCATGGGTACTTAGGTAGATGGTGTATAAATATTACTCATCCTGTATTCTGTGGTTTTCTCATGGGGTTTTCTTACGATCTCTACCAAAACTGTTCTAGATACATGGTATATCTATCGGGGTGAGGTTCAATTTCTAGTGTATTACTCATATCTATAGACACAATACATATAGCTAGTGTCTTTTTTCTTAAAAATGTTTCTATGTTTGGTAAGAGTGTCCTATTTTTATTGACCTAGTGTGATCAGTGGTGTGGTGTTACCTATGATTTTGTCTAATTTGGGATAATTTTTGTTTTTCCTATTTGATTATAATATCATCTATTTTATGTGATATGCGTTAAAGTTGAGAATGTATGGATTGTTGTATAGATATTTTTTATGGAACACGTAGTTTAGATATTATTGATCCAATTAGCACACACGTTGTGCACCACATCATTGACGTGTTGACCTTGTAATGTATTTTAATGGTGGTAAATCCAAGGGACCATAGTGTGGCAACAAGTTTTTCTATGATCATGGATTTGGGTAGCTAGTGGTGAGATAGTGGGAGTTTCCCAGTCTATCACATAGAGCTATTAGATTATTTGTTCAGTTTTGTAGTACATTGTAATTGGTCATGTCACTTAATGATTATTTTGGTACCATGTTTAGTTATATAGATTTCATTGTTACTAATCTATTATAGAATATATTTTTATAATCCACTATTTCGTTCATTTTTTTGAATATATTCCTTGTAATTATCACTTTAGCATTGGAAAAATTATTCTCTTGAGTTGTTTGATTCACGGGTGATAGTCTCCATACAATGGAGATTGGGAATTCCATAGGATTATGAGGATAATCGTGTCATGTACCAGTATGAGAGGGTATCTAGGCTAGTTCTATACAATATAGGACCAATATAGATCAAATGGGATACATTCATAGATATAACCCTCAGACCCACATATTTAGATCATTTAAAAAACATAAATAATTTTTTTTCAAACTACTTAGATTTAACCAATTACCTAAATCAAAATATTGTTTTCTCAAGAAACCAATTAAAAATTACATCAATATATAAATTTTAATCAAATCCTTCACAATGGACCCCTTTTAGAGAGACCAAAATTACTAAAACATGTAATATAACAAGTTGAAATAGGTATTATTAAAATTATGTGATATTAAAATCAATGTAAGAGGTAAATAATTGTTAATGAGATATTTTGTGAATATAAATAAATAAAAAGAGAGAAAAATTATTTTAAGGGAGATGGAATGTTAAATTGAATATGATAAATAAATTATAATAATTTATTTCATAATTACGGAATATGTCATTATACTTATTAATGGATGTTCTTGGAAGCATAGAATATTCCATAACATGGGGACATTAAATCATAATATTGTATTTATGAATCATTGTGATATTGAAATGCTTCCTGATATATTAGTGTGGAAATTACCAAAGAATGTGATATCCTAATCATATGTTATATTTAACCTCCAAGACACCCATGTCATAGTAGGATAGATGACCATTTATATAACATAACATTATGAAAAAATATAATTACAAAATTTCCATGCATAAAATTGAAGATATGATTAACCAAGTAAGTAAAGAGACTAGAATTATAGAAAAGAGATCCATATCATGTTCATACATAACATAGATATCCCAAGTTATAATTTTTTTTACCCAATTCGGTTTTGTGATATATAATTTTGGGCTCATAAATCACATAATGATATATCGATACAAAAAACTACCAATGGAATGTTAAAACAATCATAATTTAATCAATCTTATAACATGTAATACCCATGGAAATAATGTGGGAATCTAAATAAATAAATGAGTTATATATTAAATACCTTTTAAAAAATAATATGATATTAGTTATTTCCACCTATTAAATAAATGGTATATGGTCACGTCAATAATTTTTACACTTACTAGAATATATGAATATTTGGGTTAACAAACACCAGTCAAATGAAGAAAGTACATTATATTCAAAAATAGAACGTATTAATAGTTATGATATGGAATTATAAATGCATTAATTGATCCATTCCCTTATAGTGATCTTATTGAAAATATACCACATACACATTAGAACTTGGATAAATACTATATAGACATTATTAACATTGATTATTGTTCAAAAAAAGACACCATTTAGTGAAAATAAACATGGGATGTTGACATTATAAAACCAGACAATTGTATTTTATTTTTTCTATTAAATAGATATTCTGTTGTACATTTTGTTTCACATCTAACACCAAACTAAAAAGAAACAAAATAATTTCTATTGACGTTATTTATTACGATATAAGGTAATTAATAAAAAATTATGGGGATTCAATACAAAAAATCATTAAGAAAATTACAAGAATAATAAAACCACAAGTAAATAAAAATACCATCAACATGTAATCCCTGTCCTAATGGATTGCATCGATGAAAATCAATCTAATACAACTATGTAAATAATGTATATAAATATAAATATAACAAAAATTTTAAAATAGGATTAACAGAATATAATCAATGATTATAAATATTTAATTTATTTCTACTATAAGAAGAAAACTAGGCTATTATATATGACATAATTGAATATAATTCAAAAATGAAATTAAAATATAATATTTAATTTTTTTTATAGAAATATATTTTTATGTTCCCCATATAATCTTTAATATTATTAATAAAAAATATTTTCTGTACATATTAAATTAAACGAAATATTTTAATAATAATTGATTTGTAAAATTTATTTTTTATTAGATGACTCAATAATTTTAAAATGATGTGATACAAAATAATTAATGTTTTTTTCAACTATTATATTTTAAAAATATTATGTATTTTTTAAATATTAAAAAAACTGATAACTTTTTAATGATGAATATAATGTAATGGGGTTTTAAATAAAAAATGTGATTAAAATTTATTAAAACTTTAATTGATACTATGTTAAATTAAGAATAATTTATTTTTCTACGTGTGTTTTAAAATAAAATTGGATTTATTAATATATTTTATGTTTTATTTGGAACATAAATATCCCATATTTAGAAATTATTTTTGAATAAACATAGTATGAATTTTAAATTTGAAAATGTATATTAGTAAAAATGAATAATTTCATTTGTATGCAAAAAAATATGTTACTGAGGTTAAAAATGAGTTATCACAGTAAATGTAAATTGAGGTAAAAAGGGTTTAGAATCAGTGGTAAATGAATTGTATATCATAAAACACTTTCTCTAAAGGAATGGATGATGGATTTCTCATATCGGAATTATCCTATAACCAATACCTTTCATGTTGTATCCACTTTCCTAATATAATGATAATCTTACACCTTATAAAGTGACTATTTTCTAAAATTCATCTGAAAATGAATCTATAAAAATAAACAAATTAATCTACTCACAGAAGTTGGTTATCAATTAAATATATACCCATTTATCATCCACCCAATCCTTAATTCATGTCTTATAGGTTCTAATTCTATGGAGGAATCATGTGTCCTTTATTGAAAAGGATCCTATGCTGAGATGGAGCAAATTCATCATGTAAGAAACTATTTACTACCATTAATTATTCCACTAATTTTTCATATCCACTAATTATATATATAATATTCCATTGTAGAGATGATAAATTAACTTTATTAGTTTTATTATAAAATGATACTACTGTTATATAAGACTTAAATCTTATTTCTTCCATAGTATAATATTTTCTTATTATGGATGGTTTAATAACCTACACGAATTACGTGGTACCAACACCATCATTTTAACAATGAATTTGGGTCAATAAATTAGTACATATATTATATGATAAAAATGATTAATATATTAGATGAATATTTTTATTAAAGGATGACTCAAAAAATAATTGATAAAAATTGATTAATTCATTGTAAACAGTAAATCACTCAAAAAATCATCATTACATATTCTATTAACATTAACTATACCCATAACATCAATCAATTTATATAGAACTACATATATCACGGGAAAAAATTTGATAAACTACATTGAATAATTTGTGAATCATGAAATTGGTATTAAATAAGTACAAATGAAATTTCCATTATAAAACTTGTAATAACCCCCACCATAGTAACACGAATCTGGTGTGTACTTGATTAAATTATCAAGATATAAATGTAATCACATTACAATGTAATGAATAGTTTATTAGTCTTGGTAAAATATATATATAAATTAAATTCACATTATATTTTAAATCATAAAATATAATATTTATTTTAATTGAAAGCCCCATTATTCTTCATAGTGTGTCCATGTATATCAATCAAAAAAATAGCTTCTAGTATCCTTGAGAAAATGAAACAAAAATTGGGTGACCTCTGATAATCAGTAAGGGTATGTGTTAAATTTAATCTAAAATGAATAAATAAAAATATAAAATATGGAAATGTGAACAACTAAAAAACATTCCATTTAAAAAATAAATTATGTATAATATGGTTAGAATAATTGATAACCAATTAAAGACATATAAATACTCACATGAGATTCAAAATTATCCATGTATATTCTAACTAATAAAATAATAACATGGATAAATATAATTGATATCATAATTAGGGAATGTATAATACTAGACAACTAAAGCAATAAATTCATATTCATAAGATAGTAACAATATTTTTGTAGAAAACTATCAAATTTGGAAAATAAATTTATCTCATTAGACTTATCGATTCCTCGACTAACTATCTATAACGAATCCCACCCATCACATAATAAGGTTAATTAATTATTCATAATGGGTTTATTTCATATATGAATAGAAAAACTAAAAAAATTAATTAATAATATTTTTGATGAAAATAGAAATCTCTCCCATATTTATATTATTAAAGTTCACAAAAAAATTTTGAAAATATTTTATGATTGAAAATAACCTTTTAGGAATAGTAATATATTATTTAAAACATTGAGTGGTAAAAATGGATGAAAACTCTATTCATCTTGTACACCTTAAAACCAATATTCATTTCATATTTTCAGTTAAACCCAAAAAAGACATGTTTTGAAAACTACATAAATATTTTGTTATTTGGTTTAAAAAATACAAAATGAAAAATAAATCATTAATAAATCATTTCAGAAATGGAAAAAGAATATTTAATTTTTTGTTCTAAAACATGGATTTTAATGAAAATGTATTTTCTATATAAGGGAAAATAAATATAGATTTTATTAAATACATTTTTATTAATAATTTTTAGTTTGAATAAATAGAATTTTTTTTATTACTAAAAATGATAATATATAACTATCAGATAAGAAAATAATTTTATTTTATGATCGAAATATAAAAAAACATTCACTAAGGAAATCCTAAACAAAAACCATTTCAGATATTGATGAGATTAGGAAATAAACTCATAAAATTTTGATAACAATTGAATAATAAGCCTTACAAAAGAAATGACATCAAATAAAACATTCAATACAATAAATAAAATTAAATTTTAAATTTAAAATATCAAAAGGGGAATTATATAGAAAACTAAAAGAAATATGTTGGGAATATTTTGTAAGTCTAGCAAAAGTAAATGATAGGTGAGAGACCATCATCTAATGTTATAATTTCCATGTATGTGGACAAAACAAATGTATACATATATCTTTCTTATATATCAACTAAAGAAACATACTATGATGTCCTGGACTCAGATACCACATAGATCTTCCCTAGTCTCGATAGACCACATGGCCTCATGTGAATCTCCCTAAACACAAGAGGTTTTCGACTAATAGTGAGGTCCTTGGGTGTGTAGGTGGGTAGATTATTCCATCATTATCAGAGTTTATCATAGATGATAAGAAATATTAAATGTATATATTAAAAGAAACAAAACAGAAGGAACAAGTGAAGAAGATATAAACAACCAAGTAACAAATATCAATAAAAAAATAGTAAGTTTATCATATATAAAGGATGATTATTTATTTCATGTATCTATAAATATGGGGATCGTGGATACAAGAACAAGGAAACATCACTATACAAAAAGTTACAAAAGGGAAACATATAACCTAGTATCTCGAGCTCCATCTCGGTCATCTTCCACCTAGCTCTATTCTGATTCATTCTAGAATGTCACACATCCATAAGAGGATACCTCCCCTTACATACACCTACAATAATATAGTATTCCCAGATTCCAAAAAAGGCATGAATAGGGTCTGAGATAATTCTTAAATGACCACTACAAATGGTCTCTATAAATAGCCTATCCATGTATACAATACAGAAGATGGCCTGCACAATAATGTAAAGCAGTAATAATAACCATAAATGGGTTTCATCAAGTTCTAGAAAGGAAACTAAGATGACACTACCTACATCAGCCCACACCGAAATAGCTCTGAATAATTATTGAAATATTCAATTCCCAACATCACATTTAGAATAAACTCTATGTCTAATATCATAGAATTATATGGGACTCCATGCCCAGTATCACATTTATACTGGAATCCATTCCCAATATCAAATTAATACATGGGATTCCAAGCCCAATTTCACATTTATAAGGGATTCCATTCCTAGTATCATATTATGGGATGCCATGCCCATATATTTAAAATAGTATCAAAAGTTACACCATGCTCATAAAGTAATGGTAGGGATGTCACACCCATAATGAAACATAAGGGGTTAAATAATTGTAATGTATCACTAAGAATTATATGCCCATTTAGTATAATTAGGTTCATCATGTCCATTTGGTATAATACATTCACAAGTTTCATCATCCCATCCATTATAATTTGGAAGGGTTGTAATTCCCATTAATTATTTTTATAAGTTTCATCATGTTCTTATGTTGAATCATTATTAAAAAACCATTGACTTTAATTCGATAATGGTATAATCCATTTCTTAGTATCATTTATTAATGATAAGGTAATAATAAGTGACCATTAAATTAGGTGATTTGGGATAACCACTCATCATTAATCCATTCGATTTATAATCAATAATCATTATTGAAAAAATGTGTTCTATCATAATACCTTAAATCATATCAACATGGTATCATCATTTTAATTCAAGGCCAAACACATGATTTTGGGTTATGGGCATAAGATCTTTATGGGCCAATTAAGAATATAAGGTGGAACACCCAAAGGGATGAATCCATATAAGGTATAATATATGAAGTTTGGGAAAAAAACAATTAGTTTCCAAATATGGATTCCAATTAAAGAAAGATATACTTTATAGGGAACACATTGTGAAGTTGGATTATGAGACAACAAAACATATTATAGAACATCGAATCCTGATGAGTAAATTATAGACCACCTACCAATAATCATACGACCTTCCCCATACAATATCTGCAACTATTTTTTCCTTGATTAGATGATATAAGGAAAATAGACCAAGACCCTAAAAATTGCTGATATTATCCCACACCTCGATAATTCCATTATCAAAAATATTAATTAAGAATATAGAAGCATAAATTATGATCTTAAAAAGAGGAATCCAATGATATGAATGGGGATTGAATGGTTTTTGGATGGAGATATGGGATAAAATTCAACCATATTTCTTGAAAATATCCCAAAGAGGGAGAAAAGAGAACTTATTTTCCACTAGAATATAAAAAGATGAAGGATTGGTTTTAAAATACAATACTATGGGTGAAAATATTATTTTACACAATGTTCCTAGGTCGAACATTTTAGCTGTACTATTGGAAAAACTGTGGGACCATAATATTCCTCACACTTTTTATGGTGGGAACCTACATTATTAGGCTACATGGTTCTCAAAACCATGAACGAACCATGTCAATATAAACTACAAAAAAAATAAAGACAATTCACATTTTCTTGCGACCTGTGGTGAAAAGTTATAGAGAATGGTGTTCCCTTCTTGTTCCTCTATCTAGCATCACATAGTTTTAGATAAACATGTGGGCCACTCCAACATAGTTTCTCATAAACATGAGGCTAATCTATTTTCCCATTATTATAGAATCTATGCCTGGAACAAGACTTGTACACCCACAAAACATTTGTGAACACATTATACATCTACATAATTTCTATAACAATGAATTAGAAAATAAGATAATGTATTTGTACTAGAGATAAATAATAATCTCAAAAAATATCCCCAATTAATGGAACTCATCCTCGATTTCACCTTCAAAGGGTGAAAAAACATCATCATAGAATAAAACTATCCACTAATCACGTATTTCGGCATCCCACCCCCATGTCTCATCATGTACCCAGTTGTTCTCCAACATTACCCATACTAAATGGAAAAACTGACCAAAATGTTAATTTGTTCTATAGTTAATGATTCATATAGGATACTCCTCAAAATAATCATATACATATAGATTAATATACTCGGTATCGAAGGTATGAGATGGATCCTTATGATGATGATGAAGTTGTGAAAGGTGGAAGATGTCATGCATAGAATGGTACCTCCGATGTAAGAGTAACCCATAGGATACTAAGCCATCTCATTCCAAAATATCGGAAGCCTGAAAAATCATGGTGACAGATTCCCTTGACCATGAATCCATCTATTACCATGTTTGGGTGATATTCACAAGAATAGACAATCCCGCTACCTCGAACTCTAATGTTGTCAATGATGATTAACCAATGATTTCTATATAGAATGAGCTGTAGACATCAGGTTAGTGATCTGATGAACCTAATCATAAGTATCCTTAATGTGATGAGGAACCAATACCACTCCCTCTCCTACCTCTAACTAGCATGGGGGTGAAAGACATATCCTACTACATAAGGCCTCATTGGGATCCATTTTTATCATCACCTGATAATTGTTATTGTAGGAGGACTCAATTAGAGGTATATGATTCTCATTATAACTACCAAAATCATGGACACATGATCCGATCATTTCCCTAAAACCTATATTGTCCATTCTGAATGAAGATCAGTCTATGTGTGAAAATAGTTTCCCAGAAGCACATGTATACCCACAACCTTCAATAACCCCTACAAAAAACATGATGTGAAATGAGATTTCCTATTTGAAATGATGGTATGAGTGATCCCATGTAGCTGTAAGATTTCAATGACATAAAATCTTAATAAATCATCAAATACGAATGTCGATCATATAGAACGAATTTGAGATAGCGTATTCAGTAAATCCACAACTACCCAAACCGCATCTCTAACTCGTTCCAACCATAGTAAACTAATGAAAATATTCATAGGAACATTCATGTTTCCATTTCAAAATTATTAACAACTATTTGATGTCTACAGGACACTGGTTCACCACTCTCACTTTTTGAAATGTGGAACACCTAGTTATAAATATTTATATCTAATTCTTCATCCCTAGACACCAATATTGTCAGTGACTATCACTATACATCCTGGAAACACCCTGGGTTAACTACCCAATGTGAATCACGTGACTCTCACATCATCTCATCTCTAATATTTGTGGCCACCCAGATACATCCATGGATATGAAGGATTCCATAATCATTTAAATTCCAATCCAAAGGTAGGTCTTCTCCCACAATTCTATCTTATAGGATCAATCCCTCTAGAATTTTTTTCAACTTCACCTTCTCTAAAAGTGAATACATCACTGATAGTGAAGAAAGTAAAAAACCTTCCATCTTGGTCATGGACTATATGTGCACTTCATAAAATAGATCCATATGATTCCACTCACTAATAGACTCCTGAACTACCGATATATGAGTCTTCTTATTCAGAGAATCAATAATCAAATGTCCCTTCCCAAGAATAAAAGGTATCTCATTGTTAAAGGAAGACTAAAAATAAACCGAAATTGGTTGCCTGAGATTTATGTCTTGCTCTGTAGAAACTTTATCTGAGGCCCTTGTTGTTCGTAAAAATAAAAAAAAATGATCTCATAGTAGGTAATGAATCCAATAGCGCATGATGTGTACACCAGATTCCAACATGATATTATGTGTTAGGTAATTCCACTAATGAGGAATTAACTCCCTTAAACCATTATCAATGACAATATTCCTGAATTAGAACTGCTCCTAGCCCAATAACAGATGATCAGAATAGATTTTAAAGCTCCTACCTATATTTAGATGAATCCGGAGCAGTGATGAAGTTCATCTCCCTTTTATATATTGGAAGGATTTCTCAAAAGAGTCCAAGCATACAAAATTCACACCTTACATATTCAAGCATATATGAGGTTCTTCAAATCATGATAAATCATGTATTAAATGAAATTATAACAATATAACCACATGAAAATGCCTATGTTATTTATTTTAGTGGGATTATCATAGGTAACTATAGATCTCAACATCACCGGGATGCCTCCCTCCTGGTGTACGATCACCGGATGTCGTGGTGTCTTTGCTCTACAATTTCCAACCACACTTCTTCATAAGTATTATATAATAGAATAATAAATATATATAGAACTATAATAGGTTCTAATTTCTTTTATGTATTATTTTCAACCCTATTCCATCTCAGAGAGTTAAGTCTATGTGATATATAAATTTATAAAAATCAAAATTGGCACTACCTACCACCTAATTCTGGGTTTAGGACTTGATCAAGCTCTATTTTTTTAATTTATGTCTCATTTAAACTCATAATTACATTTCAAAACATTTTAAATGTTTGAAAAAAATAGTTCACCACTTATGAATCATAAGGTCCCATACACATTATAAACCAATATGTAGAATCCAGTCAATCCATACCATAACACGTTCTAGTCCATGCGGCCAATGGTCTATCACTCAACATTCCATAATTGAATTCATATGGATTAATCCATAGACTATTAATTAAAACACATTTAGGTTTTGATTTGCACTCTATGTACCAAATATGTTATCTCAATCCCCTGGATGAATCTTTAGTTGAACAAATTCCATTTATAACAATCAAAGAGCTCTTGGAAATCATAGGCATTTAAAATAAGACTATTCTGTTATATGGAATAGAATATTTATTGTATGTAAATTTACTAAATGGTTTATAAAATGGTTCATGCTCAATGATTCATTCCGATCATATCATAGAGAAAAGGAAAAAAGAAAAATATTAAATAGATAAATAATAACATCACAATTCAAGTTCATCACCCAATGGTAGAATCATATCAACTATAATTAATAAAAAGTAAAATATATATATATTTACATTCGAGGAAATTCATATTTTCCCTATACATAGGTTAGTTAAACCCTTAAAAATATTATTACCAATCCTAAATTACCACCTAATATAATGATTATTTTATCATAATAGTAATGTATCAATAGAAAGATGATATGATACCACTTTTTGACATCCTAGACACGGATTCCACTCAATGGTTCCCTGTGCCTGGTGGGACACATGGCTCAAGAGAATCTCCCTGAATTCTATATTCCTTCAACTAGTAGTGAGGGTCTTGGGTGTGTGTATTGGGAGACTATACCCTCATTACTAGACTATAGAACAGTGGATAGGAAATATAATAATTAAATAGTTGAAAAAGTATAATAAGAGGCAATAAAAAGAATATATAAATTCCCAAGAGAATAATATCAATACTGAAAAGTAGTAAGAGTGACATATATAAAGGTGAAAAACATAAGATATTTATTTATAATGTTTGTAAACATGGATTCTAGTAGTCGGTAAAATCTCTATAAAAAAGTAACAAAATTACAAAAATCTATCCCAACATCCTGAGATCTTGCTTAGTCATGTTCGACCTATCTCTATCCTATGTTATGAATGAATGTTAGAAATATATAAGAGGAATCTACCACTTATATAACCACACATGCATATAGCTTACCTTGGTTCCATTGGTATCAAATATAGGGTTTGAGGTGAATATCAAAAGGCCGCTACCAAAAAATTATATAAATAATCAATCTATGTATACAATATGATAGTGTGAAGGTATAATAATGTAATGAAGAAATAAAAAATTTAAATGGTTTAGAGAAAATTCCGAAAATGAAACAAGGATAACACATACTGCTTCGGACTATGTGGGAATAACCTTTAATAAATATCACAGGATAGAATTCCCTTTATCATATATATAATGGACTCCATACCATGTATAAAAGTTTAATAGGGGAATTCCATCCTAGTATATCTTTTATAAAGTATTCCATGTCCATTATTTGAGTAATATAAGGTACTCCATACCCATTATCACATTTTTAAGGGACTCCATGCCCAGTATCACATTAAGGGATTCCATGCCTATATATTACCACAATAGTGTCACAAGGGACACATGCCTATAACCTATCAATATGGATTCCATGCCCATAAATCATCATAATGGACTCTATGATCATAATGTATCACCTGGTACACTATGCCCATATATTATAATTAGGGTCAAAATGAAAATTTTGTATAATACAGGCATAAGGGTCATTGTTCCCATTTTATAAAATTCACATGGGATTTCATTCCCATTCAATATGTTTATCAAGGTATGTAAATCCCTTATGTCATATCATTAGTAAATAACCACTAGATTTTATATGATCCCACATATATTCCATTTCTCATTATCATTTAATAATGATAAGGGTATAGAAATGACCATTAAATTTGGTGTTGTGGGATTAACAATCACCTCTAATCCACTAAATATATTATTAATAATTTTCAAGGATAACAATCTTGTTATTACACTATTTTAAGTCCATATCAACATGTAATCATGATTTTAATTAAAGGAAAAACATTAAATGTTCTGTTTCTGGAGTAATAGATTTAAGAAAAAAAAGGAAAAATTATAGGGCATAACAAATGGTATGGATCCATCTATGGAAGTCGATATCAAGGTTGTATAACATGATTAGTAGGTTCCAAATATGGGATCCAATTCAAGATAGATATAATTTAGGGTCAACACATTGTTAAACCATTTTTAGGTTGAATGAACAATTATCAATCATCAAAAAATGATGAGAAAATTATTTACGATCTAACTTATATGGATATGTCTCTCCTCATACAGTATTAGTGTCTAGTTTGGCATGCATTGGAATACATCTACAGAATTGACCATCGACCTGAAAATAATGCATATGAACCCATACCTCAATAAAACCATCTAGAGAAAGATTAATGAAAAATGGTTAATAATGAATTAAGATATTTTCAAGAGTAATCCAATGATACAAACATGGATGAAATCATAATTCATATATTGAATC
Organism: Viscum album; assembly: GCA_963277665.1. NCBI lineage: Eukaryota > Viridiplantae > Streptophyta > Magnoliopsida > Santalales > Viscaceae > Viscum > Viscum album. The sequence goes on from OY728148.1 coordinate 604,448,344, forward strand.
GGGATAAAAAACAACAAACGAGCTTCAAAGGAGCTCAAAGATGGAGAAAGGATCTCTTCCTATTCCCTAGAAGATAAAAAGAGTATGGATTAAGTCTAAAACCATTCATTAATTGAGAAATGTAAATTTTTACCAAATTAAAATTGTCCAAGGATTCATCCACATTGTTGGAATAAATATACACCAACCATGTGACTCCCACTAAATAAGGATGGAACCTGTATGGTTAGTCAGCACGGTTATGGAAACCATGGGCCAACCATGCAAATCACCTATTATACAAATCGTATACCTTTCCCATGGGAATGAAACCACTACAACATAGTTAAAGAATACCTTGGGCCCTATATGATTTTATGTCTATCCCGAAATTGTTGGGGATACTCGTCCAACCAACCATGCACAAGTTATCCTAACCATTTTGCAAGTCTGTTCTCCCTAACTAGGGTTACAAGATCTAAAAAATCCCCAAACACCCCCAAATCAATTGTGAAATAATTATACATACATATTAGGACTATAATAAATAATTAAACAAAAATTAAAAGGATTTTTAATATATATATTGACAAGGTTCTTACATATAATCATATATCTCATTCCATATATTATATAGTTATAGTTACATTTTTATTATCAAATCTCTGTTATAGTGATTTATTTGGGTGATAATTTCTATGTTTTTCATCTATATTTTCATTACTAATTTTTTTTATTTTTAATTTTATATTTGTTACAAAATCATGAGAATGATAACCAATATATATATATATATATATATCTTTTATATTCGTTCTAGAATTATTTAGAGTAATGGTTGAAATGTTGGATGAAAAATTTATTACATCATTAAAGGGGATGGTTGGTTGTATGTACGCATGAACGTTATTTCAATTTTTCTCGAGAGATGGATTTAACAGAAAATTAATGTTATTTAATTTTTTAGATAATTATTATGTTATATATATAATTAATATTTATAAAATTGACCCTTATTATAGTTCATGTAAAAATTTAATGATATGCATTTCACATCGCTATATAGCGGTGGTAGTCCAAACATTTCCATGAGTGATGTTATTATTTTAAAATAGATAGTAAGGTACGAAGTAAAATGTTTATTCATTTAAATAAGTCATTTTTGGTAATAAATATAAAATATATTCATTAATTCCATTCGTAATTCTATCCTTGTAATGTCTAAGTTAACGAAAAATCACACTGCTTCACGAGATGATAGACCATTGTACACATGAGCGATGTTATTGTACCTCCCACTGAATGTAAAGTAATAATATATATATGATATGATAATTAAATAATCATAATAATTTATTAAATAACAGATAGATAATTTTAAACAATAATTATATCCATCCTTGAATGTTTTTTTGGAAAATCAATTAAATCATTTCGGGAGGTGGTAGTCCATAGTACGCATGATTGAAAGTTTCATTTCCCATTTTATGGAAGAGGATATGGATTTGGGGTAAGAAATTAGAATATTGAAACATAAATATGTATTTTATCTAATTTATTTTATATTTTCATAGTTTTAGAATATTAAAAGAAGTTAGAATAAGAAGTAAAATGAAAACACGTAGTTAAAAACATTACATATTCTTCGGGAATACTTTTTTAGTTTAACCTAAATCCTTTATAGATTAGATTAATGATATAATAAATTCTTACTGTATTTGTGGAGGTATTTATGGAATGTAATTGGGTATGTATTGGATGAACCCATGGGATTTTGAAATCATAAAAAATAGAGGAGATGATGTGACCTTTTAAAAGAGGGGGAGAGGACAAATAAGGATGTTTTGAAAAGATAAATTAATACATGTGGTTTTATCTTTACATAATACTAAAAAATGGTTATTTGTCAATAATTAGATAATATAGAGTCCAAATATTTATAGACAATGGGTTTTGGATTATATTATGGTCATTTTAACCATTATATTCTTAGTTTAACCCCATATATACCCATTTTCCCTTAACCACAATAATAAAATTTTTACTTTTTCACAATTCATTTGTAGTAAAAAATTATGCTTTCCATATTATATAATTTAAATTTTTCTGATAAAAATTATTTAATTCATTTTTCTAAATCAAAATCTAAATTTTTGATGAATTCAACTTATAATTAAACAACCTACGTGATGAAAGAGTGGGTTTTCCAAAGATAAAATTCTAAAAAGTATAGAATGTTTTAATATCATAATTTAAAATGGAATTGATTAAAATGACCAAAATTATGTAATTATCAATATAATTAAACTAATTTTACTTTAAATACAATTTAAATTATAATTAATATTTTTAACATAATTAAATTAAAAGGCTGTTTTAAAAAAAATCTTTTTTTAATATTAATTGAAAAATGAACTTTTTATAAAATAATTCACCCGAATATATTTTTGATATAATTTTTGTAAATAATTATTTTTATGTTATTAAATATTAATTCTAAAATTGTCAAAAAAAATTATTTTCATTAGTGTACAGGATGAAATTTAACTATTTTCATTGAAAGAATACGAATTTTTCGAAAAAGTTTATTTTTCATTCAAAGGTGTTTATATTTTTGCTAATAAATATATAACCATTTAATTTATAAATTTTCTTAAATAATGTGATTTTACAAATTTTCTTCTTTATATTCATACTATCCAAATTAAGGACGAGGTTATAATGGTCATGATTAGGTAATATTTTAAAATAGTATGTGTTTTGTTTAAACCTTGTGTTATTTGTATTTAAATATATATAAGAGATTGATTATATATAAATGGAAATAAACAGTGATGTCTCAGAGTGTTAAATTCTCATTTATTATCAGTGTTTCATGTAATATATTATATTGAATTTGATTTTCCTCTTTTAAAATATCCTCGTGTTACATTCTACCCCCTTCAATAAATTATGTCCCCATAATTTGATATTGATCCTCATAATAAAGTGTTTAAAAGATGGAAATAGCCTTATTGAAATAACACTTAGTGAGAAGGGATAAAAAAAATCCTCCTTATAATATATAATTTTATGTGTCAAGGTCATATGTAATAATCATACATCAAGGTTTCTATTGAAGAGAACATTGGCGGGGAGAGAAGATGTAATATTGGGAGATAGTAATAATTATAAAATAATTATAGAGGATGATTTAGGTCAATGATCAAAATAAAGTTAATGATACAGAGAAATTAAACAACAAAAAACCATAAATACGTGATGAGTTAAGGGAACACCTTATTCATCAGAAATTAATGTTCAAGGATAACAATTTTTTATTTGAAGTTCATTTTCTAATGGTTTAGGAATTACATAATCATCATGGTAGATATCAAATTAAAAAACACTTACTTTAAATATTTCTATTTCATAGGATAAATTTCATCTTTTTTATGCTTAGATCAATCCGAACATCATTTAGTTCATTATGAAATGAACATCCAAAATGATTTTTCCATGAAGTAGATCTAACAAATCATTAGAATGAAATGTCATTCCTTTGATCTATAGATATTTTAAATAAAACAAAATGGTTTTAACAAGTTATATAATGACTCCAAATTTAAAATTAATCAATTATGCATCTTGTTAACATTAATAATAATCCAAATAATATCTTACCAAATTTAAATTCTAAAATATATGAACGAAGGTCACTAAATAAATAATATATTTCCCAAAAAAACATAAGGTGTATATTAATATAACATTCTAAAAAATGATAATACCATGATCTCCAATAAAAAACAATTAAAAAGTTAATGCTTCAAAAAATAATGTTCCAGGATGCCTAATATATTGCATAAATCTATACATATAGTAAAAAAATAACATAAACTAGAAAATAAATAACCAATTTCATGGTCACAAACACTATCCTAGAAACATATTATTATTATCTCAATATAGAGAGTTTATTAAAGGCTATCATTTCATAATAATTGGTTTCGAATATGCTCAACATGTCCCTGAATTAGTATTATTGGCCAGTGATATAATTTTATATATTCTCTAATATCATACAATAAATAGTCTTGTAGAAAAATAAAAATCCATTTCAGAATTGGTATTACCAAAATAACATTGATAAATTAATCCACAAACATATTTCTAGAATCCAAACACTGAAACAATAACTATTGCACATCATTTGTGGCAAAAGAGTATGTTTTACCAGGACCCCATATATATTTTTTTCGTATATTCCCTTAACGTGTGAGGTAATAATTTGTGTAGATACCATGTATTTATAGTTTAAACATTAAACATTAAAAATTTCATTATTTCCCTTAAAATTTTGAGTTTGGTGTCATTTTTTCTTCACACTATTATAAATCACCAATTCCCATCCAAAAAGTACACGGGGTTTTTCCTATATTTATCACATATAGGAAAACCTAATTGTACCTTTTCCCCCTTTTTCATTTATTCTCTTCAATCTCCTTTTTAGCATGCTTCCATTAAATGATATAATACTAAAATAATTCTTCCTATATTTTTAATGAACATGTGACTATGTCCGTATTTGATAAGAAGTTTTGGGAAGACTAGTTCCATTCCTAATATTATATTAATTTAAATTAAATGAATTATCATTCTTATTGTTTTGATTATGGGCATTGATATGACTCACATTCTTTCTACATGGCTTTATTTTTAAACAATACAATACACTAGATTATATTATTACATCAAGTAGTATCACAATGTATAATTCTAAAACCAATGAAACACATAGCATAAATTGTAAAATTTATGCTTGGATTATCTCATAATCATAAAAATAGATTTGTTAAGTAATATTAAAATTTAATATTTTTTTCAAATCTATCATAATGGTATATAAATAAAAATGTTGTTATATAATTAATATCCCATATGTGTGTATAGGTAGGTGTTTATTAAGGCCCATTTTCATGTATTATGAAATTATTTAGTTAAGGTCGACATAATTGTTTTTCTTATTACCCTTAGGTGCATCTATTCCAGAACCAGGACCACTTGTAGTATTCAGATATGGATTTCTTTTTAGGAACAACATTATTTCACCTATATTAAAAATTCATCTAGGGTGTTCTTGTATAATTTTCGTCAATTTGTTTGATAATTTCACGTTATCTTAAATACTTTTTCTTAAATCATGTTCTCAATGTCTCTACTAAACTTTCTTTTATACTAGCTATAATTAACAAAAAAATTTAAACTGACATCTATGTCTAGATTATTACATTAACACTTAATAGATGTTGTCACATTCCAAATGTCTTAATAGTTTCTTACTCTTGCTAAAAATATACATACATGAAATTTAAAATGTATTTTAGAATATAAATTACCAAACATATTATTTTAGAACACCATTACTCCCTTTAGGGTGTCTCTATATATCAATCAAAAAAACACATCAAGGTATCCGGTAGAAAATAAAAAATAATGGATGAGATCATATTATCAATAAGGTTATTAAAAAAATGATATCTATCAAGAATAAATTTGAATAACCAACATAAAAATTTAAATAAACAAAAAAACTCATTTTAATCAATAAACTGAGCATAATATTGAAGAAACAAATGATGATCAAATAAATGCATATAAATAATCAAAATAAATAGAAAAATATCCATGGATATTATAACTAATTGAATAGTAACATGGATATCAATTTAAAATCTCATATTTAGGGAATGCATAATGTCTGACATCTAAAACTATCATGACCTTTTAGAAATCAATTTAAATCAATGGGTATAAATTAATATAATTTGGTCAATTGATTTGTATCATGAGACCTACCAATGATTCAAGGTGATATATATAACAGGTCCCCACCCATCACCTAATAATTACAATTCATTCCTCAAATGAAAGGGGTTAAACATATTCATCATAAAAAATCATATTAAAAACTAACATACAAATTGTTATTACATACCACAAAAAAATTAAACATAATCATAAAAAACCAAGAGTAATATTATTGATGGAAATAAAATTATAAAAATACATTCAAACTAATTATAAAACATAAAAATAAATAATAAAAAGTATTTTAGTACAACATATCCCCACTAGATAATATGTAAAATAAAGGATTCATGTCATTGTTTAATAGAAATACTATACAAATGTTGTCAAAACATTTCTAAGGAAATTAATCTTTTAATTTGGAAAAAAAAATTTATAAAACATTATAAAATATTTCAGGTATAATTATATTTTATAATAAACTTTTTGAACTTGTAAAATATTCTTTAAAAAATTTAAAAATCATGATGGAAGAGAATTTTGTTCAATTTATAATCATTAAAGGAAATATTCCTTTTAAATTTATGATAAAAGACAAAAAATTCTTATTTTAAAAATGACATGAAGATTCACTTAATTTTTTTTAAAATGAAAACAAGTGTAAAAATGAAATAAAAAAACCATTTTAAAAGGAAAAATATAGTTTTTAATTTTTTTTAGAAAACATGAATTTGGATAAAACAATATTTCCGACCATAAGGAGAAATATTTTTTGAATTTCTATAATTTTCTTTGAATAATGATTCGTACCAAAGAGTTTTTGAAATTGTACATTTAATTGAAAAATTCATGAGTAATAATAGTAAAAGAAAATTTATTGATTTTAATATATAATAATCAAATAATTATCCCATGGGAAAAATAAAAAAAATAATCTAGAATAATGATGAGATTGTGAAATAAACAATTATCGATTTGGTATCTATTGAATCATAATATATATGAATGAAATAAATTAAAATGAGACATTAATTACCATTACCCGATATATATTCCGGATATAACATATCAAAATCAGAAATGCATGCACCACGTATTGTATTAAGTGGTGAATATGGCGTATGTCCCACAGAAATAAAAGTGAGATTATAAACCCTTTCTTTATGTTTGACTTCATTCTAATGTTTCTAAAAAACCTATATGAATATTGGTTTCTTATAAATCTATTTCAAAACCATAATAAAATATCTCATTTCATATATTATTTACTTATATTCTTATATTACCCGTTTGTAAAAACCTCTATGATAAAAGTGATGTTTCCGGTGATAACTGCTTTATTTTTTATGTATGTTTTAGTTAGGATATTTTTCATCAATTTAAATTGAAAATAATTACATAATCTCGTTAATATTAACAATGAAAAAAATATAATATTTATTTTTAGTAATCTATAAAATTATGAGATAGAAAACAGATGACATTGTTCATGGAAACGGTAGACCATACATACATGTGAATGTTTTTTTGTTTTTATCTGTGAATATCATAAATAGAAAAAAAAACTATTAAACAAAATTTTAAAAATTAATATTATGTTATATATTTAATGCATGTTAATAAAATCCAACCTTAATATAATTTGGGTAAAATTGAAATTTACAACATTTCAGATCAATACTTGGAAGCGGTATTCCACACATGCACATGGGTGATGTTATTTATTTCTGATAGATTGGAAGGTAAGAAGTTATATGTGATATTATATTTCCATAAGTATGGTTAAATTATAAATACAACATTTATTCCTTAATTTTAACCTTACTACCTCTATGTGATGTGAAATTAAAAAATGAATCACACAACCTCGTGAGGTAATAGTCTACTGCACAGACGAGCAGCATTATTGCATTCACCACTGAATGGTATATAAGATGGTATATGATATATTATAATTAAATAAAAATAATAATTTCATAAATAAGATAAACCCATAATTATATCCAGCCATTAATGGTGGTTATGGAAATCAAATTTCATCAGCTCAGGAGGGGGTTGCCCCCCGTATACACGTTCAACTTTTTATTTTTCCATGTTATTGAAGTACAGATGGATATTGGTTTTTAAATTAACATAATAAAATAAATTTATTCATTTTATTATTGTGTCATTATATTATAATATTTTTAGAATATTAATTGTCTTTAGAAGAAGTTGTAAAATTAAATTTCATTGTTAATAAACTTTACCTCTTCCTCAAGAAACCATTATAGGTTTAAAATAAAAATATTCTAGAATGGATTTATGATACCAAAAATGAATATAAGTGTTGGTGAAGTATTTAATGAATATATATATGGGTATTTATTGTAAAAAATGTGTTTTTAATGTTTAAATAAGGGAGGATAGTGGGTGGCCTTTTATAAGTGATAGAGATGACATACAATGAATTTTTTAATAGATGAAGTGATACCCATGTATTCATAGGCCATAAGCATGAAAAATGGGTCATTATAGAACACAATATATTATGGGATCAATGTTATGAAATAAATATATTTTTTTACTAATTTTATGTCCATTTAAACATTATAATATTTTTTCTAATCTCCATAATAAACCCATTTTTACATTAATTTCTATAATTAATTATTTTACCTCTTCCAAAATTCATTTTCGTCCAAAATTAAGTAGAAAAAACTATATAATATAATTTTTTATGATTAAGATATTTGAAATTCATTTTTCCAAATTCAATTTATATATGTGACAGAATTTAAATTATAATTAAATCAATGATGCGACAAACCAATGATTTTCAAAAGAGAAAAGTATCATAATTATAGAATTCATTAATATAAAAATGCAATTGAAAATTTATTCCAATAATCTAAATTAGTAAAATTATAATATAATTTATTTATATTTACATTGAAAATAATTTAAAACGTAATTTATCTTTGAATATGATTTAAAATAAAAGGACGTTTTCATTAAAAATTAGTTTTACTATTAATCAAAAATGAAAATTTTCAGAAAAATAATAAATAGTTTCCATATGATAATGTTGATATAATTATTTCAATTTTTTTCATTGTAAATAATGAATTTGATGAATTTTAAAAAAATAATATTACTATAACTATGCAGGGAGACGTGTAATTAAATTTTTTGATAGAATACCATTTTTTAGAAAATATTTCTTTTTATTTCAAATGGTTATTATTTTATTTATAATCACTAGATAAACATTTATCTTTTTTTGATACGTGTTTAGAAAAGGATATTCTTAATTTATTTATTAGTATTCATACCCACCAATTTAATTATAAGATTATAATGGTCATGTTTTAATAATATTTTAATATAGTACCACATTTTTCTTTAACTCAGTGTTGCATGAATTTTAAGATATCAAAGATATTAGAATTTTTTACATGGAAATAAACAGTAATGTATTGGAGTGTTAATGTCTCATATACTCTAATTTTTCAAGTAAATTGGGATATCTAATAGGATATTACAAGTTTTAAATTTTCTATTTTTAAAAAACATGTATGAAACAAACAGATTTACTAACATTTGATGATGAAAATAAATAATAATTTTATAAGATTAATGTAATGAATGATTATAACTACAGATAATAATTGGTAATAGAAATGAATATGGTTTTGAAATAAGTGATTAATACAGTCAAACTTATTATAAAGGAGGATTAATGGAATTAATAGATGTAAATAATAAAGGAAATGGTTTTCATTGAAATCTTACATTGAATTCACGATTGTATGGACTGAATATCCACTAAAATTTCAACTTCTCACTAAAAACACCATTAAATTTATAAATACATTGAACCTAGTAATATAGAGTCTATGGTCCCTTTATTACAGTGGATTTTGATACAGGAAATCACATCACCAAGATTTAATAGAATTGCAGTATTAGTAAACTAGATACATAAATTAATTTCATATTATATTTGTAAAAAAAAATAAAACACAGTATTATAATGGATTTCATCATTATTTTCTCTACCATAACCTTGAATATTAATAATAATACACATTGTGGCATCATGTGGAAAGAAGTAAAATAAAGGGATGAGCTAAAATTCTTATTAAGGGTTTGCGTATAGTGGAATGTATCGTGAATAAATATCAAATAATCAATATAGAAAGGTAAATAACTAAAACAAATTCCATATTAAAAATAACATGAACATGAAGAATAATATGGAATGAATTAATAATGATAAAATAATTACATATAAAAAAACACATGAGCTTGAGAAATTTACAGTGATATTCTAACTAATCATGTTATCACATGGACATAAAAAACTAATCTCAATATGAGTTAGTTAAAAATGATAGACATTATGACCTTACTATCAAGGCCTTGTTTTATGAAATATTTTATAAATTGGTAATACCTTAGCCAAATACCAAAGCTTGTTCTTATAATGAGTCCTACTAATGCACCGAGGGGCTATAATGGGCCCTACAAATTAGTTAGAATGTCCAATGAATTCCTTATAGGAAATGGGTGAAACATAATAAATGTATGTTTTTTTAAATTAAACTAATATACGAGATTTTAATACATTCTCTAATCAATAATCATAATCATAAACTCTTCAGAGTAATATGGGGAATGGTATCAAAATAGTACAACCCAAGTCCAACTGATAATAAACAATATAGTGAAATATTAAAGATGGTATGAGTAAAAAATATTAATAATATATATTATGTAAAATAATGTTTCTTTTTTTCATTGATGAATAAAAACACTATAAAAATTCTATTTATTATTTAAGGGAATCCCTATTTTTTCCTTGAATATCACTTCCAAAAACAAAAAAAACTTAAACCATTGGAAAAAAATTCCATTAAAAATATCCTCATAATATTATAAAGTAATATTCAATGAATGAGTGGTCCTGGTGGTAGGTTATTAAATACACACGAAAACAAAATTCCTTTCAAAATGTCATAAATTGTCTAAAAAGTGCAGTATTTAGAAAAAACAATGATGATTCCCTTAAAATAATATTTTTAAATATCAATAAATGGGTTAAAAATATTTAATAAATCATTTTTTAATGTTAAAAAAAATTAAAACATTTTTTGAAAACATGGATACAGAATAAAAAGTGTTTTTGACGGAACAATGAAATAAGAAAGATTTTCCATAAAAATTATCTCAATCAAATTGACTACTGAAGAGAGGGAAAATAATTTTGATTGAATAGATTATGAAAAACTATATGGGAAGAAAATATATTTATTTTTATATAAAAATATCAAAAAATTCCCACAATGTAGACTTAAACATAAACAATCCAGAAAAATGGTGAGATTATAAAATAAATCCTTACTACAATGAAAGCCTTTGAATTATATTCCCCTTCAGGGAAATAAGTTCAAATGAAACATTTCTTAATAGTAATATAATGATATTACTGATATTACATATCAATGGGAATGTATGTACACCACACAATGGAATAAGAGTTGGATTTGACATATGTCTCACATAAGTGAAAGTGAGACAAAAAATCAATAACACAGGTCTAATTTCGTTCATATGTGTTGTGAAATATAGTATAACAATTATAGGTTTATTATTAATCAATTATATAGGAATAATAATATATCTGACACCAGATATGATTTAATTATCGCCCTACATTCCCAATATAGCAATCATTATTTTTTAGAATCATTATTTTAGGTGATTGTTTTTTCATTTTTACGTTTGTTTTGGTTTTTTTAATTTCATTAAATTATATTTTATCATATTTAAATAACCTATAGAATTTATTAAAATGATATAAATATAATATATATTAATTATATATATATGTTTTGTAATATATAAAAGTTAGATATAGAAAATGGATTACACTATTTATGGAGAGAGTAGATCATACATACGCAAGAATGTAGTTTCCATTTTTTCTCGATAGATGGAACAAAATGGAAAAAAACTAACTAAACATTACCGAATAATTATTATTTCATATAGAAAATTTATATTATTCAAATACATAATATTTATATCAATGTAAAAATAAAATGATTAACATTTCACATCATTGTATTGAGATGATTTTCCACACGTTAACATGAATAAAGTTATTATTTTCCAATATATTAGGGGGGGAAAAGTTATATATGATAATATATTTAAATAAGTACAGTTTTTTTACTTAATTAATTAAATTTAAATTTTATGTTAAAAATAACATTGGTTCGAGAGGTGGTAGTCTACTATACACGCAATTGAATGTTTTATTTTCCATTTGACGGAAGTGGGGATGGATATTGGTTATTCCATTAAACTAATAAAATGTAACTGTATAGAAGATATTTTTGTCAAAATTTGATCATATTTTTGGATAATTTTAAGGATTTTTAATAAGAATCAAATTAAAAATGATCGTTTAATAATATTGCATCTTCTTCAGACAACTTGTTTAGGTTTTAAGCAAAAGCTTTCCTAGGGAAGATTTATGATGAATAATGGATTAAAGGGTGATGGAAATGAATTAATAAATGTATTTGATTTTTTATTGGTGAAAAAAAAAGATTTTTTATTTTTAAATAGGAGATGAGATGTGGTGGACTCTTACAAGTGGTGGGTGACACACATGGAATTTTCAAAAATAACATACTTTACCAAAAAACATTCAATGTAAAAGGTTAAAAAATAAATAATTATCTAACCTTAGAGGTTACGTAGTCTAACTATGCATAATAAATTGGATATAATGAAATTATTGGTCATTTTTAAGTCTTATATTATAATTTTTACCTCCGATAAGCCCGTATTCCTATAACTATGGTAATTAATTGTTAATATTTTCACTGTTCATTATGAAAAAATATTAATCTTACCTAATTATATAATGTATATTATTATAAATCCAAATAATCACCGCATTTTTAGAAATATAATTCATATAATTGGTATAATTAAATTTAAAATTAAACATGAATATGTGCTGAGAAAACAATTTTTCTAAACAAACAAATACAAAACTTTAAAAAAAATTTATATAAGGATTCCAAATAAAAATTATTCTAATGAACATAATTAGTAAAATTTTAATATCATTGAATTATTTTTTCTTTAAATCCAAATTATTATAATTGTTATCTTATTAAATAATTTAAATGAAAATGTTGTTTTCATTAAAAATCATTATTTTTCACTACTCATCAAAAATTATTTTCTTTCCAAAATATATTCAAAATTAACCCAAATATAATTATTACATATAATTAAAAATATTGATCTTATTTTTTCAAATCAATTTTGTAAAATTGATAAATCATTATTTTAATATATGTGCTATAAGTGAGTCAAAATTTCCTTATAGAAAAATTAAATTCTTTGGAAAACATATAATTTTCATTCAAATTTTTTATATTTTCATTTCTGATAAATTTATAAGCATTGTTTTTTTATACATATGTAAAACAAACGATTTTAATAATTCACTAATTATTATTCATACACAAAAATTTAAATTCTATGTTATAACAGTTTAATATATTATAGTTTATTTATATTTTTGGTTTAATATTCAGGAATCTATCACAGAGTATGAAATTATTTAATTGTAGACATACCGTAATGTCAAGGGGTGGAACATTCTTCCCTCTTAAAAAACATTGATCATGAAATTAATATAATCTAATCCCCCAAACATATTTGGGTAGTTATACATCATAATCCATTTGGGTTCCCACATCACCACTCTTATATTATGATTTATCTAAAGAACCTTTAGGATCCATGTCATCTAATTCGTCAATAGTTGTTCCCTAGTGTATGGATCATAGATCGACTCTTCACAGTATGATAGTCCATGATACAATATTATTTTTTCTGAGGTGAGAACCTGTGTTGGTTCCAAAAAAATTTCCTTAACAAGGTTATAGGAAACTTATCATGAACTTTGGGGGGGGGGGGACTTTATGGAATTTCTAAATTGTTGTTCGGAACTTCTACTATTTCTATGATTTGAAATGTTTTGATGTAGTTGGGGATTATTTTCCCTTTATTTTTGAACCATGTAACACCCTTTTATGGAGATATATTTAATACAAAATAATATCTGAACTAAAAAATCAATTTTTTTATTCATATATTATAATATAGATTTTTCCTTCTTTGATTTTATTTTATTTGGATTTGAATAGCCTTTACCATTTCCATTGTATATTCCTCATGATCTTGGAGAAAAGGTTTCCTTTATCCGAATTCATACAAACATGATGGTGCACCACATAGTTTTCAAAATAATTCAACATAAATCGCAATTTTAAAACCTGAATGGAAGGTATTGTAATTGGTGAACTCCACTATCGGTAAAAAATGATCTCATATACCTTGAAAGTAAATGGATCATGAACTCAAAATGAATTAAAATGTTTTAATAGTTCATTTAGACTATCCATATATTTGGGGGTCATAATCGGTGCTCAAGTGAATATTTGTATTAAGAGACTTATGGAGACTCTTCCATAGTTTTGATGTTAATAGTGGATCAAGATCAGAAACAATTAGAAGTGGTTTTTCGTGCATCTATAAAACATCATTAATATAGATTATTACATGGATACGATGATTTAAATATCCCCTTATAGTTATGATGTGTGAATTTTTTTATGGTGGTCAATAATAACCCACAAAACATCATTCATCATAGGATTCTTTCCTCATCTAGACAAAAATTTCTATTGTAATGTCATCCCATTTCCACATAGGAATATACTGAGGCAGTATGAGTCCTTTATGGTGTTGTATCTCAGCCTCCACCTATTAAAAAACCAAAAATCTTGACACATAATGAAATAATTCCCACTTAATTTTGTCATACCAAAAGTGTTCCTTTAATACTATACATAATAGTTCTACAATTGTGTATTAGGATGTTCAGTGGAAAACACTACTTCATGACTTGGATTATGTCTAGGTAATTTCTTATAAAATACATCAACTTATTTTTTTCAATAGATACATCATCAATTTGAATATTACATTTTCCATTTATATATTTTTCATGCTCTTCATCCCCATGAATCTCAATTAGAAGAGTTAGAAATGGTTGATCTTTAGATGACCCATTGGATGAAGTCTCCCATACTAATATATGGAATTCGACATATTTATTTTGAATAATAACTTTCTTATCATCACAATAAGTTTTTGAAAAAAAGTTTTAAAGGAAATACATACCGAGGATTAAATCAAATTAAACCATAGGTAGAATAATGATGTCATAAAAAGAGAACATTTTTATGTGACACAATGGGAACTAACTAGAACATCCATATTGGGCTGATAATTACACAAGGATTTATGACTGATAACTCCCTTTTTATGGTGATACGGAAATATCTAATTTTCATGGAAAACATAGATGTTATAATGTAGTGTGAAGATCCATAATTTAATAAAAATTAGATAAAATTGATGATATGATTAAATTTTATGAAGATATTTCATTAGTAATATCTACCAAAACTATTATGATCATATATAATTAGCCTTTTTCACTTACACATTTCTGGGGTAAGATCCGATGATTCTTGGGAGAATCATTTTCTTAGTTCCCTATCTCATTGAAGTAGAAAAATTTCAAATTAATAGATTATTTATTTCCCTTTAAATAACATGTCTTATGTCATTTCTCTACACATTTTTAGAAAACTCACATTCTCAACAACCATTTTCCACATTGTTTATTTCCATGTTTATGAATATTTTTAAATTACGCCATCCCCTTATACAATTTTTTTATTTTATTTTTTAGTGTTATTAACAACCCCTTCTTTATATTTTTTTCAAAGAAGCGAGAATAATTTGAAACTATTTCCCTCTCTTGATAACATATGATACAATGTTCTTGTATAATGAGAATTGTTGGTAATGTATAACCTTTACAAGGACTATATAAATATCATGAAAGAAACCCCCAATCTTTCTATTTGGATAACATAAAATTTAAGTATAATGAGTTTGTGACCTTTCAATGTTTTCATCATAGTTAACAATATTTTCATCTTTATTTTGTCTAATACATAGCAACTGTCTCTCCATATCCGTTCGTTACTCACAAGGGAAATATTTTTCCAAGGATAGTACCTTAAAATTCTTCCACTCCAAGATGGTTATTTCTTATACATACTTAGTGTTTTGAATCAATAACCACCATTAATAAAAATCATATGATCATTGATAAAGAGATATTAAAACTTTATCCTTTTTATTTCTTCCCCATGAGGGAAATAACTTCTTTAAAGTACATAACCATTTCCCAACAAGAAATGGATATTTAGTCCTATTGAATTATGGAAGTTGTCGATCCACTAAGTGGTATAACATTGTTACGCGTCATGGGGGATAAATAAGGTTATCAATATGGGAAATGTTATTACACAAAACCCAAGCCCTTTTCCCTAATATGGTTACAATTTGATCTACTCTAGCTTCATCTCCATCTCCATCATCAATATCTATCCCGGGGTGGAAATCATAATGTAGTATGTGTTCTAAGTAATAATGCTTTTATGAGTTTAGCAAAAACAAAATACTAAATAGTGTCAAAATTGACATAAAAGTGTTTTTAAAACTATTATTATATTATTAATTGATATTCTATTCCTAAAAATATATGGTTTGGCCAAAGGACTAATATAATGATATTTGTATCATTAACGAACCACTTGGGGTTCGGATGGAAGTATATAGTAAGTTTATTAACCATATAAGATAAAAATACAAAGAGACATAGTAAATGTTAAACTATTTAACCAAGAGTTAAATATAAAAGGTAAAGTTAATATAATGACCCAAACCTATCCAAAACCTATTGGTTGAGAGTTTTTAGACCCATCCCCACCATAAAATTTAAATAATCCATTTTGGATCCATTATAAATCGAAAATGATTTTGTTATAAAATAATATTTCTAACTTTTCTTAAGGTGCCCCCACCCCTCTTATAAAAGGGCACTCACCCTTCTCTCTAATTCACACCTTCAAAGACATTTGGCTCAGCCAACCTCAGCCAAAATATCCTCTCAACTATCCTACCTTCATTCTAGAAGCCTTCCTTTAGTCAGAAAGCCAACCTATGGAGCCCTTTTTACCAAATCAAAAGGGAGAACCCAAAGAAGAGGTAAATATTTCATCACCTCTTTCATGTTCCTTTCTTCTTCCACTTAATTTTTATCTGTTGTTTCTATTCAAAAAGAATAACTCCAGTATATTTTATAAACTATGATGTTATTATAAATATGGAACAACCATATTAATTATTATATCCATCATTTGAATTACATGTCACCATACGTGCGTACGTACGGCTTACCGTCTCCATGTCATGGTGTAATTGTTATTCAATACATTATTATTTTAATAGGTATAATAATGATGTGTAATTGATGTAAATAATAAATATAACATGATAATTATTATTTATATATGATATACCATCCAATTATATATTATTTTAATATCAAAAGAATGATATTGTCGCTCATGCATATGTATGGATTACTATCTCCACGAACACAATGAGATTCATTCCCCATCGTATCCGTTCAAGACTAATTTTAATTAGATGATTAAAAATAATGTTTAAAGACATAATATTATTCTTAACATGAATAGGATACATCATAACAAAGAATATAAAGGAAAAATAATTAGTTAACACCCGAAACGACGATAATACTAAGATATTATTAACCAAGAAATGTTAAAAGATCATATATGATGTCATATTATTGTATATGATTCTTGTATAATTTAATTACAATTATTTCACCATTATACATGAGCTTAACTTTCCCTTGACCAATGAAACTTACAAGGTAATGGTTAATTTCACAATCTCTTCATTATCCGAAGTTTTTTATACGTAATTATCTAATGGGACCTCTTTATCATCAAGATCCATGTTTCATAAAATTGTATTTCAAAACATTTTTACTATTTACGAAACAATTGGTTAAAGTGATTTATACCCTTATTTGACCTTATATTTATTTTAAAGGAATATTTTCTTTTGTCTTCCAAACAAGGTATTTTTTGACCTTTTCAATAAATTTAATGTAAGATTGTTTTGTTTACTTATACAGTGGGTGCAGCTATTTTCCGACATTAAAAAATCATTAAAGCTTCCAGTAATATATTATAATAATATTTTCAAAATAAATGTTTTTTTTATAATTATGTGACTCTTAAATGATTTCTAAATAGAAAGAGATATTTCTTTAAAATTTATTTTGATTTCATCTATGTCAACATCTTTTTATGGCTTTTATGCTTATTTGAAGTTGATTTATTATGATAAAAAACTTCCATATTGTATTGAAGGTTTTTTTATATTTTGACAGTGGATGTGTTATTTTTACACAATTTGTTGTTTATAGTTTAAGTATTGACATTTATTATGATAGTTTTAATAGGAATGATTTTGTTATGTTTAAACCTTTTCATATGAGGAATGCATTGGACATAGTAAATGATGGGTGGAGCCCGCTATAGCTCATCGATGCATCGGTGGCTCTCATGAGTCAACTTAGTTTCTTGTAACAAGGCCTTGAAGGAATATTATTTGTAGTCTTGGCACAAGGCCTTGACAATGTTGTTATGAAAATTTGGAATTATGCAATCCACCATTATGAAAGTGTTTATTGATATACATGTGATTATTCAACTAGTATAATATCCATGGGAATAAGTAAATGGAATTTATTTTATTTTTATCATTTCCATATTATGTTTAAGTTCATGTATAAATTTTATTTTAGTTTTATACATTTCTTTAAATGTTTATGCTTATTTATGAAATCTTCCTCTATGTTGTTATCCTTACTGAGCATCTGAGCTCACCCCATTATGTGTTTTATTTTTCCCAGGATGTGAATAAATATATTTTGACTGACCTACAGGGATAGTATATGGGATCTCAGTTTTGTCTATGGAAACAATATCATTGTACTTTTCCATTTCATGATGTAATGTAAACCTTATGAATGTATATAGAACTTCCAAGGCTACTAAACTAATTGATCTTTCAAGACTTGATCTTTTGTGATCATTCCAATGATATTTAATAATGCACCGACTTTGGGTAACTGGGGTCGGGGCGTAAAAATTGGCATCTAAGGAAGTTTAGTACAAACCTTGTAATCAAGATTTATATAAACTCCGATTATAGAACATTACCCTAAGATAGAAATTGTGTTTTTGTATATAAGAACATCACAGAATTTTGCTGTTGTGGAGATTTTTTGAGTTTTCCAAAAAAAATACATCCCTATCTATACATGAGTAGGTAAAAGTGTCTCTTGCATAGATGTACCTAGGGGTAAAACCCAAAAACACCGCATTGAGCTAGACTCGAACAGGAACTGGTGCACAAAAATGGGCCTTGGTGCACTCTTGGTAACGACACTCCTAGGGTATATGATTAGGATAACTCTCTTTTTCATTACAAATCATTATAAAGGTTTTATGAGTATTTAATTCCTCAAAGAAAACATTTTTATGATTATGGATAATATCCATAAATTGTTAAATTTATGTTAAGTGTTTTACATGTTTGGAATTATGTATTTAGATTCATAAACTAATCTAGTTTATGCTATTTTTTAGAAATGGTGCATAGTTGAAGGAATGGAAAATGTATCAGTGCACACACTCCATGTAGGAATTTCCCTCTTACTCAAGATAATTATAGTCGAGCAGGTGATACAACTGGAGCTGAAAGTCTTATCACCATACTGGGAAAACTCACTCAGGTTATGAATAATAACCTTACACGTATGGAGCACCCTTATCCACAATGTGGAGGATCAATATTAGTTCACTTCATGAGGAAACAACCACCATCATTCAATGGGATAACAAATCCATTAGTATTTGTGCAATGGATAAATTCTTTAGAAAAAATATTCCTTGCCTTGGGGAGTAGTTAAAGGGAAAAGGTTGTCATTGTAGTTTACCACCCACGGGAGATTCTGATCAATGGTTGTCATTGATTCAAAACAAAAATGAAGATGATGATGTATCAAATATAGAATGGATGGAGTTTTAAGATATTTTTGTAGAAAATTACTTTCCTCGTGGCCATCGAGCTGATATAGAAAGGAAATATTTGAGTCTGAGGCAAAAGGATGATGAGAATGTTGTGAACCATGAGTCTAACTTTTAAAGGATAGTGAGGCATGCTCATGATTATATAAATAACCCAATAAGTAATATTGATCAATTTTTTCATGGGTTGAAAACATTTCTCCATTGAGCATTAGTCTCACAATCTTTCTTATCATATGAAGATATTGTCTCATATGCTATCAAGACAAAAAAAAAATTCTCTAAGTCTTATGAATTTAAAGTAAAGAGAGAGATGAAGAAATATTATGAACACTCTGGAAATGAAAATAAGGGGAATAATGGAAAAGTTTAATATCCATCCTACGGTAAATTTGTGAAGAAACACCCAGTTACATTCCTGAAAGGAATGGGAGTCTATTACAGGTGTGGTGATAAAGGCCACCAAGCTCGTGATTGCAATGAGAAGAAAGAGGATGTCGATGTTGAATGCTATAACTGTTGTGAAAGGGGGAATTATGCGATTGAATGTTCTAAGCATCAGAGGAACAAATCTTATAAAATGACAAGGGATCAAGGCCAAGTTTATGCTATCATAACTGCTGAGGTTGAAGCTCCGAAAGATGTGGTGGAAGGAAATTTAATGGTTTCCTCAAGTTTAGTAAATGCATTATTTGATTCTTGATCATAGAATTGTTTCATATCTTCCCAGTTTGCTACGAAAATTAGATATTTCTAATTTGATATAGCAAGGGAGTTTACAGTCCAATTTCTTAAGGGAAGTATCATTGCAACGATGTTTTGTGAATCAGTTCCCATTAGGGCATATAAATATTCTTTATATGCTAATCTCATTGTCATACCCATGATTGAATTTGATATAATCCACGGTATGAATTGTATTTCAGACCATGATGCAAAAAAATTATTGTAAGAAGAAGGAGGTTACAATTTTTGATGATGATAATGAGTACCTTATCTTTAGTGCAGAAATGTCACCACCTAATTTTTATCTAGATCCACCCCTAGTAGCTCAACTAAATTCAGTTATTGGGGAGGAAGAGAATGAACTTACTGTGGGTGAGAAATGGAATTTTAAAATAGAGTATGTACCTATATTGAAATAATATCTTGATGTGTTTCAAAAATATTTACATGGACATCCTCCAAAATGAGAAATTGAGTTTCCCATTGATTTAATTTCCAGTTCAAGGCCCATATCAATCACCCCTTATAGAATTACATTGAATATATATAGGTATAATGTATCTATTTTGAATTAAATAAATTTAAATAAAATAAAGAATTATTTAAATAAAAATTATAAACTCAGTGTTTTTCACTATTCATAAAAAAATTAATGTTTTCAGAAAAATAAAAAAATTTACCCTACGCTAATTTTGATATTCCGAATAAAAAAATGAAGTCCATTTTGAAATATTAAATTAATAAATTTTTAAAAAGTGGGTATTAATATTCACAAGGGATAGTTTGATTGGTTCTGGTGTTTTAGAACATGATATTGCGTACAACACATGCTACTGTATTATTAAAAAAGAAGCGTACTGTGGAAGCATTGGGTGTTATAATCTCCCCTCCATCAAATAATTTCGTCCTCCAAATTTCTAAAATATTACAACATAAAAATACAAGATTGGTTCTCCATCATAGGTTCCTTGGGTTCCCACATTTCCTCTTACATCTCATGATTTCTCCAAAAAAACATTTACCAGACGAGTCATCCGGTTTCTCAGCACTTGTTCTCTTGTATCAAGAACCTTGACATGCTCTTCTCAATAAGATAGATCTGGACCCAGTTCTAATTCCTCATGGGTGAGTACATGCGTTGGGTCAAGCATGTATTTTCTCAGCAGTGATACGTGGAATACATAATGAACATTGGAGAGACTTAGAGAAATTTCCAAATGGTAAGCTACATCCCCAATTCGTCCTAGAATTTCAAAAGGTTCAATTTACCATGGACTTAATTTTCCCTTCTTAACGAAATGTATAACATCCTTCCATGAAGATACCTTAAAAAACATGATCTCCTGCCTGAAATTAAAAATCCTTCCTTCGGTTATCAGCATAGCTTTTCTATCTACATTGAGCTGTCTTGATGTGGTTTTGGATTACCATCACTTTTTCCATCATTTCCTCCACATGTTCTGGGCCAACAAGTTTTCTTTCCACAACATCATCCCAACAGGAAACTGTTCGTCATCTCTTTTTGTATAATGATTCATATGGTGCCATCTGAATACCTGAATGAAAGATACTGTTATAAAAAAAATCTACCAGAGGTCAATATTGATCCCACATTCCTTGAAAGTTAAGTTATCATGATCTCAACATGTCTTCTCAGGATTGAATAGTTCGTTCTGATTGTCCATTAGTTTGAGGATGGTCGACATTTCTCAAACGATGTTCATTATTTAGGTCTTTCTGAATAATTTTCCCGAATCTTGCTTTAAAACGGGGATCACGATCAGAATCAATCAATAGTGGTACTCTATGAAGTCTTATAACTTCATTAATATATTTTTTTAAAAATGTTCAAGTGGTAAATCTTCTCTTATAGCAAGAAAATGTACCGACTTGTTAAAACGATCAACAATGACCCATATTGCATCGTTCCTTATAGAAGTATTTGGTAGTCACATGACAAAGTCCATCAGAATCTTATCCCATTTCCAATCAGGCATGGGAAGTGGTTTCATGACTCATCTTGGTTGTTGCCTTCTAGCTTTCACTGGTTGACAAACAATACATCATGATACAAAATTATAAATCTCCCTCTTCATTTTGTCCCACCAAAAATGTTCCTTCAAATCTCTATACATCCTAGTTATTTCTAAGTGTATAGAGAAATTGGAATATGAGCATCATATAACAATTCCCTTTTTAGATCAGGTATATCGGGAACACAAAGTCTCTTCCCAAATTTCAAAATTCCATCTTCACACACAATGTCACTCAATATCCCGTCATTCACAGCTTTAATCTTCATTTAAAACTCTTAATCATCGGTCTTAAAACTCTTTATCCTTTATAGTAAAGATGGTTTGGAAACCATTTTAAAATGTATTGATGTTTCAACATCCATGGTGATTCCCATATCCATCATTACTATATCCATGTATATAGGATCCTTTTCAACCCTTATCTTGTTCAAAACTCCATGATCCTTTCTACTCAAATCATCTTCCACCTTATTTTCCTTCCTAGGGTGATAGTGTATAGTGCAGTCATAATCCTTGAGTAGTTCAAGCAATCTCCATTGCCTCATGTTGAGTTATTTCTGTGAAAAAATATACTTCAAACCCTTGTGATCTGTATATATCTCTCATTTTTCACCATAGAGATAGTGTCTCCAAATCATCAAATAAAATATTCCAGCCATTAACTGAAGATCATGAGTAGGATATTTTTTCTCATCAATTTTTAGCAATCATGATGCATAGGCAATAACCCTATATTTCTGCATAAGGACCCAACCATGTACTTTCTTTGAAGCATCACTATAAATAACAAACCCATAATTCCCCAATGGTAGATTCAATATATGAGAATTGACTAATATTTTTTTCAATTATTTAAAACAGTCTTAACAATCTTTTTTTCAAAAAAATTTAACCTATTTCCATTTGAGCTTTGTTAATGGATCAGCCAACCAGGAAAACTTATGGATGAAATGTCAATAATAATATGATATACTAATAAAACAGCATATCTCAGTTTTACAAGTTGGTGTTGTCTATTACTGGATTGCTTTGGTCTTAGAAGGATCAACCGAGATTCTTTCATTGGAAACAATATGTTCAAGGAAATAAATCTCCTTAATCCAGAATTCACACATGATAAACTTCGCATATAATTGATGTCTTCTAAGAGTCTTCAAGATAATGTACAAGTGATTTTCGTGATTTTCATAGTATTTGGAGTATTCCAAGATATCATCAATATATAACACTAGAAATTCATCAAGATATTCCTTGAAAACACTATTCATGAGATACATGATGACATAGGGTGCATTAGTCAATCCAAAATGAATTACTCTAAACTCGTAATGCCCATACCTAGTTCGAAATGCTATTTTCAGAATGTCTACCTTCTTCACTCAAAATTGATGATATCCAGATCAAATTTCAATCTTTGAAAAGTACTGAGATCCATGAAGTTATTAAAATAAATCATCAATGTGAGGTAGGGGATACTTGTTCTTTATTGTTATGGAATTCATCTCCCTGTAGTCAATGCACAACCTCCTAGATCCATATTTATTCTTAACAAAAAGTATAGGGGCTCTACATGGAGAAACACTAGGGTGAATAAATCCATTATTACTCAATTCATCTAGTTGTTTCTTTAGTTCCACTAATTTCATGGTGGCCATTCTATAAGGGGTCTTCGATATGGGCCTTGATCCAGGAATTAAATCAATGGAAAATTCAATTTCTCTTTCTGGAGGATGTTTAGGTAAATATTTTGGAAACACATAAACATATTCTTTCACAATAGGTACATCCTCTATTTGAACATTCCATTCCTCACCCATAGTCATTTCATTATCTTCCTCCCCAATAATTGAATTTAGTTGAGCTCCTGGGGGTGGATCTAGATAATAATTAGGTGGTGACATTTCTGCTCTAAAGATAAGTTACTCTTCATCATCATCAAAAATTGTAACCTCATTCTTCTTAAAATAAATATTCACATCATGGTCTGAAAGACAATCCATACCAAGGATTATATCAAATTAAATCATG
Organism: Viscum album; assembly: GCA_963277665.1. Taxonomy (NCBI): domain Eukaryota; kingdom Viridiplantae; phylum Streptophyta; class Magnoliopsida; order Santalales; family Viscaceae; genus Viscum; species Viscum album. The sequence continues at coordinate 604,473,032 of OY728148.1, forward strand.
GGTATGACGATGAGATCAGCAGATAAATAACATTTATATGGCCTAATGGGGACTGATTCACAAAACATTATTGCAATGATACTTCCCATAGGAGTTTTGACTAACAAATCAATTGTTAAATCAAATTGGAAATATTTAATTTTCATAGAAAACTGGAAAGATATGAAAAAATGCGAAGATCCCGAATCAAATAAAGAATTTTCTAAACTTGAGGAAACCATTAAATTACCTACCACCATGTCTTATATAGCTTCAAACTCAGCAGTGGTGACAATATTATCCTGGCCATGATCCCTCTGTCTTTTCTGAGGTATGTTCTCTTGAAACTTAGGACATTCATTCCCATAATTCCCCCTTTCTCTAAAATTGTAGCATTCAACATTGAAAGCCTATTTCTTCCCCTTACAATCACAATCTTGGTAACCTTTTTCACCACACTTGTAACATAATCCCATTCCCTTCAGGCATGTTCCAGGGTGTTTCTTCACACATTTACTGTAGGATGGATATTAAAATTTTCCCTTCCTCCCCATATTTCCATTTCCAATGTGTTTGATAGATCTCTTATTCTCTTTCTTTGCTTTAAAGTCATAAGACTTAGAGAATTACTTTTCTCTCATGATAGCACCGGAGACAATATCTTCATATGTTGAGAAGGATTGTGAGAAAAATGCTTGATAGATAAATGGTTTTAACCCATCATAGAAACAATCAATCTTACATCTTGGGTTACGTATATAATATGTAGTATCCCTCACTAAAATTGTAAAGTTAGCCACATAATTTGTGATATTTTCATCCTCCATTAGCCTCAGACTCTGAAATTTCCTTTCCATATCTGCTCGATGGTCACGAGGAATGTATATTTCTTGGAAATTATCTATAAACACCCTCCATTCCATATTTTATACTTCATCGTCTTCTATTGTGTTTTGAATCAATGACTACCATTCATCAGCATATCCAGTGAGGAGGTAAAATGCCCTGACAACATTTTCCTTTTAACTACTCCCCAAGGAATGGAATATTTTCTCTATGGAATTTATCCATTTCGCAGCTACTAATGTGTTTGTACTCCCATTGAACTTTGGTGGTTGTTTCCTTATGAAGTGATCTAACATTGATCATCCATGATGTGGATCAGGGTGATCGATACGTGTAAGGATATTATTCATAACCTGAGTGAGATATCCCAGTATGGGGATAAGCTAATCAGATCCAGATGAATCACTATCTCCACTATAATTATCTTGAGTGGGAGGGAAATCTATATATGGAGTGCGTGCACTGATACAGTTTCCATTCCTTCTACTAGGCGCCATTTCTAAAAAATGGCATAAACTAGATTAGTTTATGAATTGAAATACATAATTCCAAACTTGTAAAACACATAATAAAAAATTTAACAGTTTGTGGATATAATCCACAATAATAAAAGTCTTTTCTTTGTGGAATTACATAATCATAAACCCTTAATAATAGGTTATAACAAAATGAGAATTATCCTAAGCATATCCCCCGGGAGTGTCATAACCAAGAGTGCACCAAGTCCCGTTGTCGTGCACTAGTTCTCGTTCGAGTCTAGCTCAAAGCGTTGTTTTTGGGTTTTACCCCTAGGTACATATGTGCCAGAGCCACCTCTACCCGCTCATATCCAGACTGGGATGAATTTCTTGGAAAACACATGAAATCTCTACAACACCAATATTCTAGGAAGTTCTTCTATACAAAACCTCAAAGTCTATCATAGGTTAATGTGCTCTAATCAAAGTTTAGCTAAATATTGATTCCAAAGTTTGTACTAAACTTACCCTGATACCAAATTTTATTCCCCAACCCCAGTTAACCAGATTCAGTGCATTATTACATAACATTGGAATGATCACAAAAGATCAAGTCTCGAATGATCAATTAATTTAGTATCCTAGGAAGTTCTAGATACATTCATAAGGTTTACATTACATCATAAAATGAAAAACAACAACAACATTGTTTCCATAGACCACACTCATATACCCTCAGACTATCCCTACATGTCAGTCATAAAATTATTCTTCGCATCATAGGAAAAATAAAACATAGAAAGGGGTGAGCTCAGAAGCTAAGTAAGGATAACAATATAGAATAAGATTTCATAAATAAGCATAAACATTTAAGGAAATGTATAAGACTAAAACAAAATCCATTTAAACATTATATTCAACATAATATGGAAAAGATAAAATAATATAATTCTATTTACTTACTCACATGGACATTATACTAGTCGAATAATCACATGCAATATCAATAGCCACTTTCCTGATGATGGAATGCATAATCTCAGACTTTCATAACCACATTGTCAAGGCCTTGTGCCCAGAATACAAATAAGATTTTGTCAAGGCCTTGTTCCAATACACTAGTTTGTCTCTTGAGACCTACCGATGCATCAAGGAGCTATAGCGGGCTCCACCCGTCACATACTACATCCAATGCATTCCTTATTTGAAAAGGTTTAAACAAAACATATATTATATCTAGCTTACGAAATGTCAATAAATTATCCATAAAACATTAATGGTGTACAAATAACACATCCATAATCAAACATATCACAAAACCATCAATACAATATGAATTTTTTTACCATAATAAATCAACTTCAAATAAGCGTAAAATTTATTAAAGGATGTTGACATAGATGAAATGGAAACATTTTTAGGGAAATATATCTTTCTATTTTGAAATCATTTAATAAAACATCTATTCTGAGACTAATATTATAAGCTTGTAAGGGATTCTTAAGTGATTTTATAATGGAAGAATATAGTCGCACCCACCGTATAAGTTAAAAAAACATTCTTACCTTAAATTTTACAAAATGGTCAAAAAGTACCTTGTCTGGAAAACAACAGAAAATATTCCATTAAAAAAATATAAGGTCAAAAAAAGGGTATAAATTAATTTACCCCATTGGTTAGTAAATAGTAAAAATGTTTTGAAATACATTCTTAATAAACATGGATGTGGAAGATAAAGAGGTCCAGGAAGATAATTTTAGATAAATAACCTCGGATAATGAAGAGATTGTGAAATTAACCCTTACCTTGTACTTTTCTATAGTCAAGGGTAGTTTAAACACCTGTATAATTGTAAAATAATTGTTATAAAATTATACATGAATCATATACATTAATCTGATATCATATATGTTCTTTTAACATTGCTTTGTTTATAATATCTTAGTATTATCATCGTTTTGGGTGTTAATGGATTCGTTTTCCTTTATATTCTTTGTTATTTGAGTCATATTTTTTTGAATGGGATGTATCATATTCATATCTATAATGATATCATGTCATTAAACATTATTTCTAATCATCAAATGAAAATTATTCTTGAATGGATACGATGGGGAATGAATCTCATCACATTCGTGGAGATGGCAATCCCTACGTACGCGTGAGAGACAATATCATTCTTTTGATATTAAAATAATATATAATTGGATGGTATGTCATATATAAAGAATATTTATCATGTTATATTTATTATTTACATCAATCACATGTCTTTATTATCTCCATCCAAATAATAATGAATTGAATAATAATAACACCACGACGTGGAGACTGTAAGCCATACATATGTACGTATGGTGACAAGTCATTCAAAGGATGTATAAAATAAAGAATATAGTTATACCATATTTATAATAACATAACAGTATATATAAGATATTGATGTCATTATTTTATAATGGAAACAAAAAAGAAAGAGGATGTGGAGGAAGAAATGAACTTGAAAGAGGTGATGAAATATTTACCTCTTCTTCGGGTTCTTTCTTTTGATTTGATCAAAAAGGCTCCTTAATTTGGATTTTTGACTAAAGGAAGGCCTCTAGGATAAATGGAGGACAATTTAGAGGGTATTTAGGTAGGGGTTGGCCGATCCAAATGGCTTTAAAGTGTGAATTAGAGAGGAGGGTGAGGTCCCGTTTATAAGAGGGGTGAGGGGCACCTTAAGAAAAGCTAGAATTATTATTTTAAAATAAAATCATTTTTAGTTTCTAATGGATCCAAAATGGATTATTAAAATGATAAGGTTGGGATGCGTCTAAAACCACTCAACCATTAGGTTTTATACTGGTTTGGGTTGCTATATTAATTTTATATTTTAGATTTAACTTTTAGTGAAATAGTTTGACATATACCATGTCTCTTTGTAATTTTATATTATATGGTTAATAAACATACTATATACTTCCAAAAGAACATCAAGTGGTTCATTAATGATACATCTATAATTATATAAGTATTTTTTCAGAAATATAGATTTTTAGTAATTGAATATCGATTAATAATATAATATTTGTTTTAAAAACTCTTTTATGACAATTTTGAGACTATTTGGTATTTTGTTTTTTCTAAATTTATAAAAGCATTATTACATCGAAAACAAATTATCTAACAAACCATAATAAGTCATATTAACCTATAAAATTATTTTAATTCAAAAAAAGTCTAAAATTACATTTATTTTTATATTTATAATATCAATTAGTTTAATATTTCATTAATTAGGTAATTACTGAATCATCATTGTGTTATAAATAAATTAAATTATTTAATTTTAAAAAAATATAAATAAAATACCATTATGTATGAATTATATTTATCTTTATAATTAATATTTATAGTCGAATTTATCTAATGTGTAACACTATATTAAAAAGTTTTTAGTTATTAAACTTTGATTTTAACTCTTTTAACTCTTCTTTGAATTAAATATTAATAAATGTCCTAATCTAATCCAACTAAACCTAAAAGCTAATATTTTATTCCTAATGTTTTTTTGGTCGAATTATACTTATCCAAATTAATTAGGACATGTGTTAGGGTGACAATAATATCATTTTTACCCTTAATTTTCCGTATTTACTTTTAACGGTGGTAAATAAATGTAAAAAGTTATTATTCAGCAAAAAATATTTTCATCATATTGAACCATATTTTACTAACTGATATCTAACGTGTCTCTCATATTTTTTAAATTTAACTCACCGAAGGGTAAAATTATGTTTTATGTTAATTTGAAAATGCTTCTAGGAGGTGGGTAAATGACGGTAAAAAGTTTAATAAAATATTTATACATATAACATTATTTTAAACGGACTCCAATGAATTAAATTGAACCTATATAGGTATTATGTATCTATTTTGACAAAAAAATAATTTAAATAAAATAAATAAATACTTAAATAAAAATTCGGTTTTAAATAATAACTCAGTGTTATCACTATTCATCAAAAACTGTATGTTTTCAGAAAAATATAAAAAATTCACCTTATGCTAATTTCTATATTCCAAAACCAAAAATGAAGTCAATTTTAAAATGTAATATTAATGAAATTTAAAAATTGGGTATTAATAGTCATAACAGATCGTTTGATCTGTGGTGGTGTGTTAGAACTCGAAGTTGCATATAACACAAGCTACTACATTATTCAAAGAGAAGCATACCGTGGAAGCTCAGGGAGTTACATCCTATGAGAATTCGGAAATTTAAATAAAAAATAATTTTACCTCTTCTGTGATTGGAATTTCAAAAATCTGAGAGACGCCGATGATATCTGTATGAAAAATGTTGTTCAATAAGATAAAATATTTTTTTGTGAATAGTAGCTTTTTATTTTTATTTACCACGATTAAAGGTAAATAGGGTAATTAAGTGTAAAAGTGATATTATTATTACCCTAAAACATGCCAAATTCTATTAGATAAGTATAATTTGACAAAAATAAACCTTATAATAAAATATGAACCTCTTTGATCCACTTGGATGAGATTAGGACACTTATTATTATTTTATTTAACGAAATGTTAAAAAAGTTAAAATCAGTTTTTAATAAATAAAACATTTTTAACGTTGGGTTAAACATAAGATAAATTAGTCTATAAATATAAATTGAAATATAAAAATATTTCTTACATAATTGTATTTTATTTATATTTTTTAGACATTAAATAATTTAATTTATTTATGACACCATGATGATCGAGTAATTACCTAATTAATGAAATATTAAAATAAATGATATTATAAATATCCAAATAATTTTAATTTCAGACTTTTTATATATTTCACTAATTTTCTATCTTAATATGACATATTAGAGTTCGATAGAGGAATTTTTATCGAAGTAATAATGCTTTTATAAATTTATCAAAAAAAAATACAATATAGTGTCAAAATTGAAATAAAAGTGTTTTTAAAACAAATATTATATTATAAATTGATATTATATTCCTAAAAATAAACGGTTCAGAAAAATGACTTATATAATGATAGTTGTATAATTAATGGACCTCTTGGGGTTCAATTGGAAGTATATAGTATGTTTATTAACCATATAATATTAAAATACAAAGAGACATTGTAATTGTCAAACTATTTAAGAAAGAGTTAAATCTAAAAGATAAAGTTAATATAATAACCCAAACTTGTCCAAAACCTATTGTTTGAGTTTTTTTCGACCCAAACCCACAATATCCTATAAATAAACCATTTTTAAGACATTATAAATCCTAATGAATTTTTTTATAATATAATATTTCTAGCTTTTCATAAGGTTCCCCTCACACCTCTTATAAATGAGAACTCCCCCTTCTCTTTAATTCACACCATAAAAGACATTTGGATTGGCCATCCTCTGGGAAAATACCATCTAAAGTATCCTCCCTTTATCCTAGAGGCCTTCCTTTAGATATAAATCCAACCTAAGGAGCCCTTTTTACCAATCAAAAGTAAGAACCCGAAGAAGAGGTAAATATTTCTTCACCTCTTTCATGTTCCTTTCTTCTTCCACTTCCTTTTTCGTTGTTGTTTCCATTATAAAATAATAACTCTAGTATCTAATATATACTATTATGTTATTATAAATATGTGACACCGATATTCATTATTCTATCCATCCTTTTAATGACATGCCACCATACGTGCGTTTGTACGACATACCGTCTCCACGTCGTGGTGTAATTGTTATTCAACACATTATTATTTGGTTGGGTATAATAATGATGTAAATTTGATGTAAATAATAAATAAGACATGAAAATGATTCTGTATATATGATATAATATCCAATTAAATAATCTTTTATTATTAAAAGAATGATATTGTCACTCGTGCGTACGTACGGATTACCATCTCCACGAACTCGAGGAGATTCATTTCTCGTTGTATCCATTCAAGACTAATTTTCATTAGATGGTTAAAAATAATTTTTAAAGTCTTAATATAATTGTGAATATGAATAATATAATCCTAAGAACGCATATAATAGAAAACAAATCAGTTAACACCCGAAACGACGATAATACTAAGATATTATTAACAAATCAATGTTAAAAGATCATATATGATATCATATTAATGTATACGATTCTTTTATAATTAAATAACAATAATTTCACCATTATACATGAGGTTAACTTACCCTCAAACAAGTTAAAGTACAAAGTGAGGGTTAATTTCACAATCTAATCATTATCCAAGGTTGTTTATACGTAATTATCTACTAGGACCTCTTTATCATCCACGTCCATGTTTCTTAAAAATGTATTTCAAAACATTTTTACTTTTTACTAAAAAATTGGTAAATGTAATTTATACCCTTATTTGACCTTATATGTTTTTGAAAGTATTATTTTTTTTGTTTTCCAAAGAAAGTTCTTTTTGTCCTTTTCGACAAATTTAAGGTAAAAATGTTTTTTTATCTTATAGGATGGGTGCGACTATTTTCCATCGTTATAACTTCATGAAAGAATCCCTTTCAAGCTTATAATAATATTTTCAAAATAAATGTTTTCTTTATAATTATGTGACTCTTAAATGATTTATAAATATAAAGGGATATTTCTGAAAACATGTTTTTGATTTCATCTAAATCAAAATCCTTTCATGGATTTTATGCTTATTTGATGTTGATTTACTAAGATACAAAATTTACATATTATATTGAAGGTTTTGTGATATGTTTGATTGTGGATGTGTTATTTTAACACCATTAATGGTTTATGGATGAAGTATTGACATTTTGTATGCTAGTTTTAATACGAATGTTTATTTTATGTTTAAACCTTTTCATATAAAGAATTCATTGGAATTAGTAAGTGACAGTTGGAGCCCTCTATAGTTCCTCAATGCATCGGTAAATCTCATTAGACAATCTAGTTTCTTGGATCAAGGCCTTGAAAAAATCTTTTTTGTAGTCTTGGCATAAGGCCTTGACTATGTGGTTATTAAAGTCTGGCATTATGCATTCCATCATTATGAATATGGCTACTGATATTTCTTGTGATTATTTGATTTGTAGAATATCCATGTGAATAAGTAAATTGAATTTATTTGATTTTATCTTTTCAATATTATGTTGAATTTCAAGTTTAAAAGTCTTTTGTTTCAGTTTTATACATTTCCTTAAATGTTTATGCTTATTTATGAATGCTTCCACTATATTGTTATCCTTACTGAGCATCTGAGCTCACCCCTTTCTATATTTTATTTTTCCCAGGATGTGAAGAAGTATATTATGACTGACCTATAGGGATATTCTATGGGATCTCATTTTTGTCTATGGAAATAATGTTGTTGTAGTTTTCCATTTCATGATGTAATGTAAACTTTATGAATGTACCTAGAACTTCCAAGGCTACTAAACTAATCGATCTTATGAGACTTGATCTTTTGTGATCATGCTAATGTTATGTAATAACACATCGACTCTTGGTAAATGGGGTCAGGGCATTACAATATATCCCTAGTATAATTAATTATTAAATATCTAGATTAATAAAAAGGATGGAATCGTTAAAACATATTTTTAATGGAGAATAAGTAAAATAAGTGTTTCTGTTTTCGATTAATTGAAGAATCCAAAAAATACCATTAAAAACATTCTTGAGGAAATTAATCTTTTTTAAAAATCCTATTCAAATAAATAAACTTTTCAGTATATTAAGAAAAACTATATTTAAAATTATCCTCATAATAATTTAAAGTAACATCAATAAATATTTTGGTCAAAATTCTAAATAATTATGTTCAAGAAGAAAATAAGATTCCCTTCACACAATTTTAAAAAGGTTGAATGTTTCTTCATTTCAAAAATAATAAGTGGAATCCTTTAAAACAACTTAAAATATAATCATGGGTGAAATTTCCATTAATAAATAATTTTTAGAATATTTGGAAAAGTTTTAAAACATTTTCTGAAAACATGGATAAGGAAGATAATGTGTTCTTATCCAATGAGAGAAATAAAAATATTTTCCTTAAACAATATTGTCATGAAAATTTAATATAAAAGATATGAAACTATATATATTTCTCTAAATGTTAATGAATATACATACAATGAAAAAATAGGTTAGTTTCAATATATAAATTTTAAATTACTTTTTTATTACTTGAACATTTGAATAATATTCTGTTTTCTAAATATTTGTTTTATATATTTCATACAAATAAAAGATATATCCTTTTTTTTAATGATTTGATTATAATTGAAATGAGACCATTGGGTTTTGATGGTTATAAAACCATAGGTCAATATGACCATTGGAAAAATAATAATATTTAATGTATTAGTTATTGTTCAAAATAGAAATAATAGGTGATAACTAATGTAGAAAGAAAAGTCGATTTACTCATCTAGTAAAATCAGACCATATTAATCCCATCTACTAGAGATTGGGATGGAGGTAGCATCAATAGGATTTACTCTGGACCAATCCCAATCTAAGATTCAACATGTTAAGCATGAATGTAATCACGTATGGGAGAATTTCAAGTTAATAGAAATCACCACTCGTGTAATGTTGTCTGAGCCACCCCAAGATTCTCTCACCATTTCAGAAGATAATCTTATATCCCTTTCAGGTGTTATAAAGGTCTATGTAACGAGGCCTTAGTTACTTGGCGTAATCCTTTTCTATAAATAAAAATTTTATTTATGATTGTGGTAAAATGTTGGAATTTCAAATGTAAAATAAATATAGGATGAATTTATAGATGTTTCATATTATTGATGAATATTGGAAGAAGGAAATTTAAAATAGTCTTTTATACTTTAAATAATTTATATTGTGAAAGGATTTTCAAAAATGGACATATAGAGTTGTTATCATCAAGAAATTTAGTGTCTGATTTGATCTACTTGTTTTTAGTGAATAATGAATTATGAATAGTAATATGTCTAATGGCATAGTAACCTCACTTAAGAAAGTATAAATATAATTTTTGGCATCTTGAATGGTAATGTGATATAGTACCATAAGTAAATAAATATTTCAAAAATTATTAGTTAAGTATTTATATTTTTCTGGTAAATTGTGATTTCGATTAAAAATTAAATATATCTTATTTAAAAAATTACTTTCATAAAATAGAGTTCATTTTTGAATTCGAAACATCGATATTATGTTTGTGTGAATTTATGATATTTTTTATTAAATGTTTTCTTTTTCGGTGAATTTTAAGAATATAGTTTTAAGTTTTCATTTGTTTAAGGAAATCATTAATAATATAATCCTAATGTAATAATTCTTGTCGAATATGTAGGATATAAATATTATGTAGAAGCTCAAAATACAAGGGGGGGGGGGGTGAATTATATACTTTAAAAATTCCAATGAAACATTTAAAGAAGGTATAAATTTTTTGATTGTTTAACAATGTTAAACAAGGTAAATTCGCAAGACCTCTAAGTTCTATAAACATGCTAGATTCTAGAAATATTATTCTAGAAATGAAACTTGAGAAAAGTTTACAATGTCAAATATTCTACCTTCAAGCGTATAGAATATTACTAATCATATTATAAAATTATAAGAAATTATATTATAGTTATACATTCCTTATTAATCAAAATTCAGCAGAAAATAAACTTGAAACAATACAAGTAACAAGTATAGAATCTTTTAACCCAATGAGTAGGGTATCCAAAAATCATGGATAAAGGTCCCTTATTGTATAATTTCAAGAACGTCTGTCTTACCCACACCAGGGTAATCCCTCAATAGAAATATTGGAGTCTGTCTTGCTATCCCCAGAAGCCCTCGAACATCAAGGTAGTCGGCAACTCTGTCTCCCTTGTCAAGGAAGTGCTCTAAATTTAAGGTAGTCGACACCTATGTCTTCTTTATCAAGGAAGTCCGCGATATTTAAGGTATTCCGCACCTCTGTCTTCCTATCCTCATAAGCCCTTGATTATACACAACAACAATCAGAGTTGCATGAAGCAAACTGAACAAGATGATCAGTACACACAAATCATGAGAGTCTATCTATCTAGAAATCCCCTCAGCAACATGTAATCTCTAGATTTTTAGAATAGTTATGGGTTCATTCAAAATAGATCCTATTTATAGGAAAATCTCCAATAGTCAGCTCCGTCCTCCGACGGTCATAATTTTCATTGAATTTTGGAGGGACCTGTACAGATGTCACTAAAACAATGGTTATATAGAATCCGGATGCATGACATCGTTTTATATCAATAACAAGAGAAAATAAAATATGGTTTCTCAACCTAATCAAATTTTTGGAGTCTTAGGTAAAATAATGTTCGGAGTCTAATAGGAAATCATTCGGAGTATATATTACATAGATTTTTGGATTCAATTTTGCAAGGAATTTAGAATCAGAATTCTGTAGACAAAGAGTTTGAAATATGAGGAATTTTGAGTCTGTATTTTAAGGAATTCGTAACCCAAAATAAGATACATTTGGAGTCTTAATTCCAAGGAATTGAGAGTCTGAATTATCAAAAATTCTGAGTCTGAATTCTCAAAAGTTCAAAATCAGAATTATGAGGAATTTGGGGTCAGAATTCTGTAGAATTCAGAGTCCAAATTTTAGGAAATTATGAGTCTCAATTCTATGGAATTCAGAATCAAATTTTATATAATCTAGAGTCTAAATTTTAGAGAATTCGGAGTCTAAATTTCAAGGAATTTGGAGACCAAATTTCAGAGAATTCTGAATATTAATTTCAGACAATTTGGAGTATTAATTTCAGAAAATTTAGAGTGTCAATTTCTGAGAATTCTGAATCTGAATTTTAGAGAATTTGGAGTCTGAATTTTAGAGAATTCGGTGTCTGAATTTTAGAGAATTCTGAATTTCAATTTCAGATAATTCAGAGTATGAATTCAAGAGAATTTGGAGTCTGAATTTCAGAACCTAAATCAAAATACTCTACATCTATGTATTTATAGGATTCTGAGGTTTTAGATATGAAAACTATTTTTACAATTAAGTTATAAAAGATTTATAAACAAAATCATGAACAATGAAAACTATGTAATGAAGATTATTTCATTTGAAAAGGAAAAGTTTCCTTATATAAAAAAACATCAGGTAAATAAAATTTTCTGGAGATATAGTGTTTGTGATTTTCAAAACATACAGTAATTGAAATTTCATAAATAAACGATATTAAATAAAAAATCTCCCCAATTTAGAATTACAAACATCCTTATTAAAAATAATCTAAGGACACAGAAATTTTATGGACTAGAAAATAAAAACATCTCTCCCTTTACTTATGGATCAAACTGAATTCGAATAACTCCCCCTTAGGCTTTGGAATCACTAAAGATCGTATTCTATATTTTCTGAATGAGTTTTTCATTTTCTTGCATTCGAAAATCATCATAGATAAGAACATTACTCTAGATGAACTCCCCCTTGCATATAGAATTCTCTTAATTACAATGTATTCATTTTTGCATTCGTTTCTCCCCCATTGTGAATTTCAAAAATTAATAGAGGGAATGAAAAATTGGTACCTGAAACATTATTACTAAACTACCAAAAACATGTATAACAACAATAATTTCATTATGATTAGATGTATTTGTACAAAGAGGAAAAGACAAAAAAATATTTAATTGTATGGAAATTATTTCTCTTTCTCATTCGGCATCAGCTTCTTCAAAATATTTTTTAGCTTCTTGAGCCCTTTGTGGTCCTCTTTTGCTCACTTTATAAATTAATCTAGATCTTCAATTTTCTTCTATAAGGCTTAAATTTTCACTTCCTGAGACATAAAAAAGTCTTCCTGATATTTCAAGTGTTCTCCGTGCTTAACAAGATTTTCTTCATTATATATTCTATGATCTCTTTCCCTGTTCCAATTCAAGGCCACAAAGTTATTCTTGCCATTCAGGTCCTTAACTTCTTGCTTCTGAGTATATTGTTCTAGGGTTAACATTTCCTCAAAACTATTGGTAAGATCCTTGATCTTCAAATCATCGGTATCAAATTCATCCTTGAAATCATCATGAAATTCATCAATGATCCTCATTTATTAAATTATCTTCTTTGACCAACTTGTCATTGTTTTGAACGATCTCTTATCAGCCTCAAAACTAATGAGGAAGGACTTGAAGTATGCCTCTAGTATAACACACTTTTCCATCACCAAGGAAACTGATTCTGACTTCTGGTTTATGGTATGTTCATGCATTTGGAATCTTGAATCTATTCTTGGAAATAATGGAATAATACCTACTAGATTCTTCAATGACTTGAAACAAAATCATGTCCAAGTGAAGATGATTCTGAATCTGAATTTTTGGTTGGTGATGATTCTTTTTCAATATCATCTGCATTACTTTTTGATAAAGCAATTACATATTTCTTCTTCACCACAGATGTACTCGGTGTGTCTATAACCACCTTCTATCCCTTTTCTAGTCTTGGAGTGATATATTTTCTTTAAGCGATTCATGCTCACTATTAGATAGATGAACAATATTTTCTTCCTCGATGACTTCATTTTCTGTATCAGCCACCAGATCTTCCTGATGAATAATGTCATGGTTACATCTTCCATCATCAGTTGTATTATTCACTTCTTCTTCACCATTCTCATCTATTCTGGGTGTATCAATTTTTGAGGATTTAGCTCGGGAAGTCCGAATTGATAGTTTTACAGATGGACTTTCCATCTCATGGTACTCATATACTTACTTATTGGTCTAATTAGATTCATTCCATTCTTCTTCCTCCTCCTCTTCTTCTTCTTCTATTTCTTCTTCCAATTTCGGAGCAATTTATTCTTTTTGAAGTGATTCTATAATCATCACTTTCTTCCCCATAGTCTCAAGAAAAGTTTCTATCAAAAAGGATTCTAGTACTTGATTTTGTTCAGAGGCTCTTTCAGTAGCCTTGATAAGAGATTGAATGACTTCAGAATCCGACTATTTCATCCCTTTTTTCATTTCTTTTTATTCATTTTTAGGATTATCTACAGTTTTTTCCATCAATTCATTTCCGTTCATGACATTCTAAATCAATACCAAGATATTAATAACCAAGTTTATCTTCCATAGATTTACCAATAAATCCAAAACATAGATTACGCTCTTCTTCAAATTATCTTTATCCACATTCCTTGGAATAATAAATCCATGAACCCACAAATCAAGAATCAACAAATTTGTAGAAAGAGGAATAATCTTTGGATTCTTCATTCCATTCATTCCTATACATTCTATTTCCTTCTCCTTGTTAAAAGATCCTGATTCATTGGGTAAATTTTGGGTAAAAAACACTATTTCCCCTTAATAAATAATACCAATCATACTTGTGGAATTACTATATGAAAGAGAGTAGGTCTTTCCATAACACTTCAATGAATATTTATCTTTACCTCCTTCACTAAAACAAATAAATATTTCATAAAACTCCACCATTAATTCCAGATACACTGGATCCTGTTCCATTGGCTTTGAAATATAAAGACTCTCCCATCCATTTAGCTTAATATTTTTGTAAACAATAGAATGAAACATGATGAGGAATTTATGGTCAACTAGCCTCTATCAGTACATCTGTTATTCAGAGGTTTCCTTAACATATGACATTTCTTTCTAAGGATATGCTTCAGAAGACATCTGGAACTGAGGACACTTTTGAAGATTCATAATAGACTTAAAATACAGTGGTAGAGCTTAATCACTAAAAATATTGAAAAACCGATGTGGGACATCCATAGGGGGGCTTTATATAGGTGATTTAGGTGATAGTTCATCTTCCATTGTTGTTTCAATTGTTGTAAAAATTCTGGTCGCATCTGACGGTTGAGATGATAACCAAAGAAGGAATTTGATAGGTTTCGATCTTTTGAGGTTTTTTTAAGATAAAAACATCCGGATTTAAGAAAAAGAAACATGAAAAAGAATTTAAAAAAGATACAAATTCCAAAAAGAAATAAAATGATTATTAAAACTTTGGAATGAAAAAATACCTTTCAGGTTTCTAGGAAGATTATTCATAATGGAAAAAAATTTATTGAATTACTTAACATTCCAAAGATTTTGGTTGCAAAAATTTTGGACTACGAAAATTTAGACTATGGGAAAAAAATTTAGACTACAAAATAATTATGATTACGAAAAATTTTGACTATGAAAAAATGTGATAATGAAATATTTTTACTATAGAAAAATATGAATACAGAATTTTTTACTATAGAAAAATTTGATTAAAAAAATGTTGACTAAGGAAAAATTTGATTACAAAAAATTTAGACTACAGAAAAATTTGATTATGAAAAATTTTGACTACGAAAAATTTGATTAAGAAAATTAATTTTGACTAATAATAAAATTTACTCCCCCTATGAATAGGAGTTTCTTACTATAAAGAGATATGTGTCAACAAGAAGTTAATATGGAAGATTACCTTATGTTTATCTTTCCTAACTTATGTTTAGTATATTCAAATCTATTGAAGGGTAATGATTTAGTGAAAATATCAGCAAGTTGATCATGCGTTCCGATAAATTGAAGAATGATATCTTCTTTTTGTCTTTGATCCCTAATAAAGTGATGCCTAATATATATGTGTTTTTCACGAGAGTGATGTTCATGGTTTTTACTTAAGGCAATGACTCTAGTATTATCACTCAATGTTTTTGTTTTGGTATAAATTATACCATAGTCTGTGAGTGTGTGTTCCATCCACAATAATTTAGCACAAAAACTTCCAGCTACTATATATTCAACTTCAATAGTGGAAAGGTCTACTAGGTGATGCTTTTTTCATGACTAAAAAACTAATGAGTCTCCGAAGAAATGACATTTTCCAGATGTACTTTTCCAATCCATACTACATAACCCAATGTCAGAATCTGAAATATTTTTTTAAAACAAAATGATTTTTGAAAGTATATATGAGCCATAAATCCATGGATCCTTTTATGTAGCAAAAAATCATTTTCACTGCATTAAAATGATATCCCTTAGAATTGGATGGATATCTTGCCCACAAGCATACTAAAAACATTATGTCTGGACAACTAGTTGTCAAGTAAATTAGACTTCCTATCATACCTCTAAATGTTGTTTGATCTACTACTTTCCCAGATTCATCAAGATCAAGTTAATTTTATGTACCAATGGGAGTACATATACACTTGGTGTTTTCATATCCATACTTTTAAGATGATATTTAATATAATTATTTTGGGATATATTGATTCCTTCTATTTTTAGAGAAATTTGAAAACCATGGAATAATATTAACTCAACAATCATACTCATTTCAAAATCTAATTTCATTTGATCCACAACGGAATCCATTAATGATTGCAGATTTGAACCAAATATAATTTCACCAACCTAAATTTGAACAATCAGAACATTTTTTATCTTTCTTTATAAAAAGGGTTGGATAAGCATTTCTATTAACATGATTGTTTTGTAAAAAAACCCAAGTAAGTCTATCATTCTAAGCTCTAGGGGCTTGTTTTAGTCTATATAATGTTTTGGTATGTTTGAAAACATGTTTTGGATGTTTTTAACTTCAAAACCAAGAGTATGTTCAACACAAACTTCCTCTTTAACATAAACATTAAGGAAATCACATTTAACATCCATTTAAATAAGTTTGAAGTTAATGAATAATGCAAAGTCAAGTAGAATAGTAATGGGTTCATGTCTAACTACTGGAGAATCGGTTTCTTCATATTCTATTACTTCACGGTGATTATAGCCTTTAACAACAAATATAGAATTATTTTTTACTATGATTCCATTTTCTTCACACTTATTTCTGAAAACCCATTTTACTCAAATAACAGATGTTTTCTTATGTATTTCATCTAAGGTGCAGACAATATTCCATTAGAATTCATTTAGCTCATCTTTAATATCTTTTATCCAATCATCATCCCCTAAATATTCATCGGTGCTTTTTGGTTCTAATTGGGAATAGAATTCTAGATGTTCTACTTCATTTCATAATGAACTTCTAGTCATTACAGGTTGATTTAATTCACCAATGATATTATCACTGAGATGATTCTTAAGAAAAAACTTCTTTTGGTATTTTAAAAGCTGTTCATAAAAATTTTGTAGGAAATCTTTTTGATTATGTGATTCAAAAATATCTTCTTGGACATTTTTCTTATCAGAAGAATCTTCTATCGAGGGTTGATAATATGTTTTTGAAAAGACGTCTTAAGATGTCGGTTGAGGATGTTTAAAAAAAGGGATTGTTTTCATCAAATTTTCCATCTAATATTTCTTCAATTGTACAATTATTTTTAATGAATACTTTATAAGCCTTAGAGGTTGTGGAGTAGCCTAAGAAAATTCCTTCATCCCATTTTGGTGAAAATATGTTTAGATAATATTTGGTATTTATAATGAATAATTTTCAACCAAAAACCATGAATTAGGAAAGTCTATGTTTTCTACCATTCCATAACTCAAAAAGTGATTTTTTAAAGAAACGGTCTGATCAAAACATGATTTATAGTATAACAAGAAGTACTTACAGCTTCAGCCAAAAAATGTTTGGCTACGGAATTTCACCCAACATGGTTCTGGTTATCTCTTAATGAATTTTCCTTATTCTTTCAACAACACCATTTTGTTGAGTATTTCTTGGTGATGAGAAGTTATGTGTAATGCCTTTTTTACAACAAAAAGTTTCAAAATCAGAGTTTTGAAATTCTCCTCCATGATCACTATGAATAGTTATCAAGGAAAGATTTTTCTAATTTTTAATTTATGCTCTAAAACTTTGGAAATACGAAAAATCATCAAATTTATTATCTAGAAAAATAAACCCAGCTAATTCTAATGTAATCATCAAGTAAGAAAAATACCTAATATTTGCATCCAAGGCTTCTAGTTTGTGTTGGACCAGAAAGATCCATATACCCCAACTGTAATGCATCAGTGGTTGACACTTCGCTGACCGATTTACCATATGATTTAGGTTTCTTTCTATATTTAAAAGGATCACAAACTTTTGAAGATTCAAAACTAAGCTCTGGTAGATCCTTAACCAGTCTTTTCATAGATAGTTTAAATAGGTTTCTATGGTTACAATGTCCTAACCTTCAATTCCATAAGCAAGGGTGGTCTTCCATTAAATTAAGACAAGGTAGACCTTGGTTTCTAAGGTCTTCTATATTTAGTGTTTTATCATTCTCTTGCCTATGGGCAGAAAGAATAAACTCATTGGTCATTGCTAAAACCCTCAAGGTATCGTTCATCACAATATTGAATTATGCTAATAACGTTGTTCCTAAGACCCTTAACAAATAAAACATTTTAAATCAACTTTTTCCAAGAATAACAATGTAACCTATACCAATAATTTTTCCCTGAGCATTAGCTTCGAAAGTTAATTTTCCTCCTTTAATCTTGATAAACATTTCAAAGAATTTTTTGTTACCATTCATGTGCCAGAACATCCACTATCTAGTAAGATGTATTACTGTTGATACTATCTTTAATTTCCAAAAAATAAGGGCGTTATAATTTCAGAACCCCAACATTCTTAGATCCGAAAACATCAGAAAGAAATTTTTATTAATCTACATTTTCTATAAAAAATAAGATTTATGAAAACCTAAAGACTGAGTTATATTTAAGGAACTATTTTTTTCCCAATGCCCACCACACTGACACTTACTGCAAAAAAGAGCACTTTGAGGAAAAAATAATTGTTACTAAAAAACGGTTTTGAATGATTATACCCAAATCCATAATTATTCTCTACAGGTGAAATTTGGGAAAACATCTAGTTAATGTTTTACTTACCCATGGTAATGATTGACAAGAACTTCCTCCGGGGAAATATTTCTAAAATCAATCTAATTACTATGTTTTTATCCTAAAAAACATTAGTTTCCGCACTTGAGGTAGTCTCTAAAACATTTTCCATAGAAATTACTTTCTCAAGATCCCTAGAATCTTTATCCTTATCAAAATTAACATCCCCATGGGTTATTAAAATACTTTAAAAATCATAAATTTTCTTATCACGATCTTTAGAAAGATTTTATACTTTCTTAGTAAGAATAGAAATCCTAGAATTTTCATAATATAGCTTTTTATTGACTTTAGAATTATCATTCTCAAGGAGCATAAAAAACCTAGAAACTTATTCATAAGTTGGTAAAGTATCGTCATCATCAGAATACGATTATTCAAGCTAAGATTCATAGTATTTACTATCACTATAATTATTGTTCAAAGATTCATTGGTTATTTATTCAGAATTGTGTACCTTGACAATTAAATAATTATTTTCAATAGGAAACATGGAATGTAAACCAAAATTATTATTACCAGAATATTCATACTCTGAGTATTCATCAAAAGAGTCTCTACCACTGGCACTCCAGGTGTCATCAGCTTTCAAAACATTCTTAGATTTCACTTTGTAGTACTTCTTTCTATTCCACTCAAAATTCTTTTCTTTCTATGCTTTCTCTTAAGCATCGGAAAATCTGGCATTATATTCTCTGCTCTTTTGCATTCATAACAAGTGACTTCTGATACTCTCTTGTCTGGTCATTCTTTTTTCTTATATCTGTACTGAAATTATTTCTTTTCAACTAGTGTGTTTGTCTTTCAAGAAAGATTAGCTAGTTTATTATCAAAATGATCACTTTCACTTGATTCAGAAAAAATAGTAACCATGATTGACATGGATCAATTAACTCTTTTGGGAGTCTTTGCATTAGTAGTGGTAAAGGCTATAATTCCATTTCCATTCTTCTTCTTATTTAGAGCAGAATCTCTTTTCATTCTGGATTCATGTTTTAGAAGGGTTCCAAATATCACCTGAAGAAAAATCTGAGTAACTTTTCTATTTTCATCTACAAATGTCCTCTTATATTCCCATTCATTAGGCATGATGTCTATAATATGGTATATAGGAGCTTCATTATCTAAACCTTTCTCACCCATTGATTATAATATTTTGACAACAGTCATGAATCTCTGTTTTACCTTATATATAGGTTCTCCACAATGAAATGAAAAACCATGATACTCATCTCTATGCATAACTCTTCTATTTTCAATATCTTTGGATTTCCAAAAATGAGTTACATCAAGATTCTTCCAAATACAATTTTCAGCTTCATAAAAAGAAATATTTCTATATATTTTCATATTTATGGAACTCCAAAATGTATTTTGTACCATGTAGTTTAGTTTATATTCTGAGTTTTCTTGATTAGTAAATGTTCTGAATTCCATATCAGGAACCCTATAATCTCCAGTAAGCATAAAAAAGTTGTCCACTTTGTTATTAATAATAAAAGTCTGCATACGATCTCTCCAATATTCATAATCAATCCTATCAAAAATAGGTGGTCTAGTAAGATTAATATTGTCTATAGAACCAACATTCATTCTTTCCATCTCAAAGAAAATATCATTCTATAAAATCTTGTAAGTAATAAAAGATTGTAAACAATGATAAAAATATCATAATTATGGATAATATTGAAAAATGAATACTTCAGAAAGAAAACATATATGCAAATATAAGTATTTCATATACCTTCTCTGATACTAATTGTAGGATTGAAATATGATAAAAATGCTCAATATAAAAGAGGGGGGTGAATTGTATACTTTAAAATTTTCTTTGGAACTTTTAAAGAAGGTATAAAAAATTCTAAAGATTAACAATTTTAAACAAGGTAAATTCACAAGACCTCTTAGTCCCACAAACTTTCTAAATCCCAAAAATATGGTTCCAGAAGTGAAAATTAAAAAAAGACTACAAGGAAAAAGATTCTACCTTAAAGTGTATAGAATCTTACAAATATGAGTGTACAATTATATGGAAGTATAAGATAGTTATAAATTCTTTATTAATCAAAATGTAGTGGAAAATAAGCATGAAACAATACAAGTAACAACTATTGAATCATTTAACCAAAAGAGTAGGGTATCCAACAACTTTGGATAAAGGTCCCTTGATTTAAACTTTCAAGAAAGTATTTTGTACCCAAACCATGGTAAGACCTCAATAGGAATATCAGAGTCTATCTTGATATCCTCGTATTCCCTCAAACATCATGGTAGTCGGCACCTATTTCTTCCTCCTCTAGTATGTCCTCGAACTTTAAGGTAGTCAGAACCACTGTCTTCCTTATCAAGGAAGTCCTCAAACTTTTAGGTAGTTGGAACCTCTGTCTTTCCATCCATGGAAGTCGTCGATTGTACAATGTAACAATCAGATTCATAGGAAGAAAACTGAACAAGATGTTCAGTACTCACAAAGTATGAGAGTCTATCTCTCTATAAATAACTTCAGCAACATGCAATCTTTAGAGTCGTAGAACAGTAATGATATAGTTCAAATGAGATTCTATTTATAGGCATGTCTCTTATGATCAGATCTCTCCTCTAATAGTGATATGTTTTCTTGAATTTATAAGGGACCTATAAACGTGTCAGTCAAACAACAGTTAGTTAGAAACAAAATCCATGACATCATTTTATAAGTATAATAAGAGTAAGTAAAATATGGTTTCTCAACCAAATATATTTTTCGGAGTCTAAGAAAAATAATTATATGAGTCTAAGAGGAAAAAATTCGGAGTCTATATTACATGGATATTCGGAATATATTGTTCATGGAATTTGGAATCATAATTCTATAGACTTCAGAGTCTAAATTCGGAGGAATTATAAGTTTGAATTATACAGAATTTAAAACATGAATTATGAAGAATTAAGGGTCTGAATTCTCTGGAAGTCAGAGTATGAATTTTTAAGAATTCGGATCTGGAATTTTGAGAAATTTGGTGTCTGAATTCTAAGGAATTTAGAGTCAATATTTCTTAGAATTTGGACTCGGAATATCAGAGAAGTCATAGTCTGAATTTCAGGGAATTCAGAGTCTAAATTTTAAATAATTCAAGATCTGAATTTCAGAAAATTTAGAGTCAGAATTTTAGATAATTTTGAGACTGAATTTCAGAAAATTCAGAATCTGAATTTTAGATAATTTGGAGTCTGAATTTCAGATAATTCATTGTCTGAATTTCATTAAATTTGGAATTTTAATTTCCATGATTTTGGAGTCTGAATTGCAGATAAATCAGAGTCTGAATTTCAGAACCTAAAAATATAATACACTATATCTAAGTATTTATAGGATTCCGATGTTTTAGATATGAAACTGATTTTTACAATTTATAAATAAAAATTGTTAGAATTGAAATCATGAACAATTAAAACAAAGTTAAGGAGAAAATTTCCTTCAGGAAGGAAAATTTTCCATATATAAAGAAAACATTAGGGAAATAATGTTTCCCTTGAGATAGAGTGTATGTGATTTTCAAAACATAAAGGAATGGAAAATTCATAATGAACTCTTATTGACATAAAATAATATTGAGTTATAAAGTATTTTTTGAGGTGTCCCATGTGGACAATTCCATGGGAATTCCCATGGTTTGGCAAGTACCACTAATGAGGCATCCCTGGGAAATTAATAAAATATTCCCCCACTTTTTCTATAAATACCAACCCATATCTACATTTCATTCATTAAAAATTCCAAATCAGTCAAGATATTTGCTTTTTTCCTCCCAAGGAATCCTCCCAAGGTTCCATGAATTCCCCAAGGGTTTCAACCTTTGAGTTTTCGAAGATACTTTGCAAGGTATGTGAACCTTTCACCCTCCACCTTTAGTCAAGAATTATTTTATGTTATGTATTTTATTTTTTATTTTTATTATTTTGGGGTATATTATTTTGTATCCATATTACTATCTATTTTATGTTCAAATTACTCAATACCCTTTACCCACTCATCGACAGATTTTCTGAATTTTTATGCGACGCTGTTAGGCTGCTGAATTTACGTAAGGAAAATCTTATCTTCTTTTTTATATTTTTTGTTCTCTCATATGTGGTAGGTCATTCAAGTTTTGATATCATGTACTTATTTAAATTTTATTCTATCCCAAAACAATATTATTAGTCTCTTATGAATGGTTTTACCTTTTCCGCACTATTTTTAATTTTAATAAAAACCATGTAGCATAATAGTTTTGCTGAAAATGTTTCCTCTCAAAATCACTCTATTTTTTTCAATAAATTCCCTAATTTTGATCATGTGAATACCCAGAACTATTTCATTACTAGGTCTATTCATCAAGACGTAAAAATGAGATATTTTGTTCTATAATTGACATAAATAAATCTCTCATTATTTTTCCATGGGTTATAAATGACATAATGAGCATGTTATTATGTACTTTTTAAAACATCCATATTTTAATATGAAACCCATTTTTTAATTCTATTTGGGTTATTAGTGAAATTTTTTATTATGAACAATGTGGATCACATAAATATAAATACATATTAATGTTTCACATTTATTTCTCCCCAATACATTGGGTAACGAAATTTATCTCTAGAGATGACAAGTATTACGAAACCTTTGTAATTTTTATGAAACTTTTGGGAAGGACCTCTGTGATTTGATTATGAATGGATAAATTAAATGTTCTCACCTAATTTTCATGTTATGTTTCAATTTATTATTATTATTATATTCCTCTCTATCACAACTTTATGATATTCCCCATGTTCTTATTGATATCTCTCAAGATCACAGGGGAATTGGTTTAATTGTTTTCTCTACTGGCCTTCTACTCACCCTTTCAATTGATATTAGTCTCCAGGTTTTTAGATGCATTAAGTGTACCTAGGGTTAACATTTCAAGAAGATTTTCAATGGGATTAAATTAATGTTATAAGTTTTCATATATTATGTACCTTTTTTCCAAGACATTTGAATTTAATGATCATCTTTTTTGTAAGATGAAATGAAAAGTTATGTAATAAAAAATAGGGGTGTCATAGTTTGTATCAAAGGATAGTTCAGTTATCTATTGAAATTCAGTTTTGAAAAAATTAGGAAGAACCCTATAGAAAATTTTAAATATAGGAAATCTTTCAGGTATTTTTGTAAAAAATTATGTAAGTGGGTTCTGGACAAATAAATACCTACCTGGATATGAATAATAGGATGTGGCTCTAGGAAAGATATATCTATGGTTAAAACATGAAAACATTTCTTTGAGCTACTCTCCAATGGTAAGTGGTGCATGACATCGGTCCTTGCTGTACTCCTTGTTTGACACTCTCAAGGAATATGTTTAACTAATAAGATGTTTTTTATGAATCATTATGAAGGATTTATATTGAAATGTAATTTTTGTTAAAGAATAATATGTTTAAGCATGAATTTTAAATGAATATAAATCATTTATTGTTTAAATATTCCTAAATTAAATAAGCTTCTCATTTATGTTTTATTCTTTTATGAAATTGAGGTAATAGGTGGAACCAAGAAAATGGTGACTGCAATGGACAATGCGATGAAGACCCTCCAATGGAAGATGGAATTGAATCTTTCATGAAAATGATGAACTAACTAACTCATGTTATGGGGAATAACATGAATCAAGCTGAGAGGCTAATTTCACCACAATGATAAAAAAATTTCTTGAGTCCTTTATGTGTCAATGACCTCCAACGTTCTGTGGATCTACCAACCCATTGATTTCTGAATATTGGAGGAAATATATAGAAAATATATTTTATATTCCCTAATATTATAAAAAATAGACGGTCACCCTGGTAGTTTACTACTTAGATGGAGAATCTGATTAGTGGTGGGAACTAATTAAAAACACAAGGCCATGAGTAAAGGTTAAAGCTATGGAGTGGGATAAGTTTTGAGGGATCTTCTTCAATAATTTTTTCCCTCATTCGATAAGAACAAAAATGGAGAATGAGTTTCTTGAGATGAATCCCAAGGAGAATAAATCTTTTGGAAGCTATGAGATGAATTTCACTAGACTATCTTATCACACCTCATGATTTTTCATGGATCCTAGTAGGAATTTTGATTGAATAATTGGATGTCTAAGACCACATTTGTAGAAGAATCTAGCCAACCGAGAATATGAGAGCTATGATGAGACCATGCGAAGTGCTATGAAAGTAGAACTAGATTTTAGTGAGACGCAGTGGCCTCATAAATCCAATGACAAGAAGAGATCAATAGATCCCTGTTTTGGGAGGAGCATTGAAAAGGTATGAAAAGACAAGAAATTGTAATGACCCACATGTAATAAATGATGGAAAAAGCATTTGGGGAACTTCATGATTGAGAGTGGGAAGTTATACATGTGTGGAAGAGACGACCATATCATGCTTAATTTCCATAGTTAGGTGAAGCCTGAACTTCCCATTAAAAAAGACAAAGGGAAGATGGTGCAGGAACTACCTAATGTTCAATGTTATAAGTGCAGATAGCTTGGAAAATTTTCAATCTGGTTCCAAATCCAAGTGAATTAGAGGTTAATCACAATCAGCCATAACGTAGGCCAAGGGACAAGGGCGTTCTTTTTCTATGACTATGTTGAAAGATGATGTGCCAAATTATGTGGTGGATGGTACTCATGTTGTTTATCAAATCTAGAAAGTTCATTATTTGATTATGGTTTTACATATTAATTTATTTCCATCAAGTGTGTGATGAATTCAGAATCAACCCATTAATTGATAAAAGTAGAGTTATCAATCTAGACTAATGGTGGGATTATCCAAGAATTAAAATTGTTTTGAAACTATAGTATATAATTTAGTGAGAACATTATTATCCCAAATCTAGTATTCATTACCATGATGTAATTCGACATTATACTAGGGATGCATGGATCTGAAAGTATAATGATAAGATAAAATACAGAAGCAAGGAGATCTCAGAAGTCTTCAATCGAAATCCAATAGTTTTCTTCCAAGGAGAGATATCTCAACCAAATGGTTGTCTAGAATATCCTCCTATATCCTACATTATGGAGTTTATTGTTGGTGAAATATAAGGAAATTATTGTATAATAGTAGAAAAATTCCCCATATTCTATGAATACATTGGCGTATTTCTTGAGGAGTTACCCAGACCTCCCCCAGAAAGAGAGGTAGTGTTCTCCATTGAACTCATACATGGATCTCATCTGATATCAAATACTCAGTATATGATAAAATATGTGGAGATAGAGGAATTTAAAAAACAACCCCACGATATTTTAGAGAAGGGTTTTATCTGATCAAGTGTTTCTCTTGGGGAACAACTATTCTCTTTGTGAAGAAGAAGGATGGATCAATGCAGCTATGCATTGAATATATAGAACTAAAAAATATCATAGTGATCAACAAATACTTTCTTCCATAAATTGAATAATTATTTCACCAACTTCATGGGGATCCATTCTTCTCC
This sequence comes from Viscum album, assembly GCA_963277665.1. NCBI lineage: Eukaryota > Viridiplantae > Streptophyta > Magnoliopsida > Santalales > Viscaceae > Viscum > Viscum album. The sequence continues at coordinate 604,499,654 of OY728148.1, forward strand.
ATGATTGATATTCAATCTCGTTATCATCAATTGAGGGTGAAGAGGGATGCTATTCCAAAAACTACCTTCCAATCAATATTTGTGAATTATGAGTTTTTTGTTAATCCCCTTAGACTGACTAGTGAACCTGCTAATTTTATATATTTTATGAATAGTGTCTATAAGGTATACCTTGATAACATTGCGGTAGTTTTTTATTGATGATATTCTGATATATTCCAAAAGTTATGAGGAGCATGAGGATCATCTAATGGATATTTTCCCTACACTATGGAAGGAGAGGGTTTTTTGAATGTTTAAAAAATGTGAATTTTGGTTATGAAAATATTCTTTCATTGGGAATATTGTAGACAATGAAGGAATCATAGTTGACCGTACAAATACAATGGTTGTAGAAGAGTGGAAAACACCTATAAAAATAACTGATATTTGTTGTTTCCACAGATTATGAGATATTATAAGGGGTTTGTGAAAAACCTTATATGACATTAAAATACATTAACTAGGTTGTCTCAAAAAGTGGTCAGGTTCATCTAGATAGAAGAGTGTGGGGGAATGATTCCTATAGCTGAAGATAAGATTGGTAACTGCACCAGTGTTAAATCTGCCCTCAACTAGAGAAGGATTTTTTGTTTCTATAAATGCATCAATAAAAGGTCTTGGGTGTGTCCTAATGAATAATGGCAAATTTGATGCTTATGCATCTTAACAATTGAAGACTCGTGAGAAAATCTATCGTACGTATGATCTCGAGATTGTTGTAGTTTTTTTTTCTCTAATGATATGGAGGCAATACCATTATGGGGAGAAATGTGATATATACATATACCATCAATGTTTGAAGTTTATTATCACACAAAAGGAATTGAATATGGGATATAGGATATGATTCGAACTTCTTAAAGGCCGTGATTTTTTATTTCATTATCATCACCGAAGAGAAATTTTTTTGATGCATTAAGTAGGAATGACCCTGTTGTTCTATCCATGATAAAGATTAAAGGAGATCCTTTGATCAATGACCTTGTAAATCTAGACATGGGAATTATAATGGAAGAGAAAAAATAAACCTTATCCCAAAGGATTTATCAATCATCATTACTGGGGATGATTATGAAAGATCAGAAATAAGATCATTAATTACAAACAAATTTTGAGGCTGTGATGGATGAGAAGTTACTTGAGTTCAATATTGATGAAGAAGGTGTAATGAAATTTTGTAAAATACCACGTGTTCCATAGAATCCAGAAATAAATATGGAGTTAATGGATGAAACTTGTAACCTTACTTTCCTATACATCTTTAAAGCATGAAAATGTATACGTACCTTTGTGATCATTATTGGTGGGATAATATGAAATGGGAAATTGCTGAATACACAACAATGTGTCTGTTATGTCATCATATGAAGGTCGAGACACAAATTACTAAAGAGGTATTACAACCACTATCCATACTAACAATGAAGTGCGACGTTATCACTGTGGGAATTGTTTTCTGTCTCCCGAGAACATCCAAAGGAAACTATGTGGTATGTGATAGAGTAGACCATCTCACCAAGACTACCCATTTTATCTCTATTTGGGAATAATTCTATCTTTATAAAATTTCCAGGATTTATGTGATGGATGTGGTAAGGTAGTATGGAGTTCCACATTATATCATATCTGATCGTGATCCAAGGTTCACACCAACATTCTAGAGAATTAGTCATCATGCTCTGTGTACCGAATTGAATTTCAGTATGGCCTATCACCCACAAAATGATGGAAAATTTTAAGGGACTATTAAAAAACATGAGGATTTGATGAGAATATGCTCAATAGAATTTATTGGTGAATGGGACCAACATCTCCCATTAGTTGAGTTATCTTAAAATAATTTCTTTTATTAGAACATTCAAACTGCACCCTATAATGCACTATATTGGATGTGATGTAGAACTCCTACTTATTGGGATGAAGCAAGTGAGAGATTACTTCTTGAGCATGATCTTTTGAATGAGATGAAAAAAGGTTCATTCCATCCAGCAACATATTAATGCTGATTAGAGTCAACAAAAGAGATGCAATGACAACTGTCGAAGGGACATGGTGATTGAAGTTGGTGAAAAATTATTTCTTCGAATATCACATTTGAATAGAGTCATGAGGTTTTGGAATTAAGGGAAGCTTATCCCTTGGTACATCACCCTTATGAAATCCTTGATCACATATTATAAGTGTCATATCAGCTTTTACTACCTCCAAATATAGAAAAAGTTCATTATATCTTCCATGTATCCCACATGAGGAAGTACATAACTGACCCTTTAACATGTAATATATATAAAGTTAATACAACTAGAAGATGACCTCTCTTATGAGGAGAAACTGTTGGAGATCTTGGATCGTAGAGACAAGGTTCTACGCAACAAGACTATCCAACCTTTTAATATGTTTTGGAGGAACCACAAATGTGAAGAAGCCACGTGGGAACCAGAGGACTCTGTGAGGTAGGATTACCCGCACTTTTTCTCTTCTTAAGGTACAAGTTTAAATTTCAAGGGAAAAATTTCTTAATGGGTTAATAATGTAAAGAACTGAACTTTTGAATAAAATTTTGTTAACAAAAAATTTCTATTACATAATTCATACACAGTAAAACTATATACTTTTATGAATGAAGTGAGTATAATTGAAATGAGGAACTTTTTAGACCATTATATGAACATTTGTAAATATGACCATTGTAAATAATAATAATTTTTTACGTTATAATTGTTGTTTAAAATAGAAATAATAACGGATAACTAAGGCTGAAAGAAGAGTTGATGGCCTAATTCAGTAGACTCGGGCCGTACGAATCCCATCTGTCAGAGCCTGTGAAAGAGGTTGCATCACTAGAATTTACTCCGATCTAAGCCTAAGATGAGCTTTATCATGTTAATATTCAATCCAATCACATATAGGAGATGTTCAAGTTGATGGAAATCACCACTCATGCATGGTTTTCAAGGCCATTCCAGGATTCTACCACCATTGCCCACCATACTCTTAAGCCATATGCAGGTGTTATAAGGGGATATTTAAATAGGAATTAGTTAATTTATGTATCCCATTTTTATAAATAAAATATATATTTCTTATTATATAATATTTTAGAATTTCAAATTTCAAAAAAAATATAGGTTGAATTTTTATAAGTTTCAAATTATTGATGAATATCGGAAAAAAGGTATTTAGTTTTTTTATACATTAATCAATTAACAATGTCAAATGATTTTCAAAAAATGGACATATATTATTGTGATCAGTATGAAATTTAGAGTCTTATTAGATCAACATGTTTTTTGGTGAATAATAAATTATTAATAATAATATTTCCCTTATTAACAGTAATGTGACCAATGGATTAATAACATCATATAATAATGTATAAATAGAAATTTAGGCATCTGGAATAGTAATGTGATATAATAGCATATGTAAATAACTTTTTCAGAAATTATTAGTTAATTATTAGTATTTTTTAGGATAAATATATATTTCACATTAAAATTAAATATCAAATATATTGAAAACTATTTTCATAAAATGGAGGTCATTTTCGAATTTAAATCATTGATGTTAGGTTAGGGTGAATTTATGATATATTTATAAAATGTTTTTTAGGTGAATAGTTAAAATACAGTATTGAGTTTCGATGGGTTTAATGACATCATTAAATATGTAATCATGATGTAATTATTATGGTCTAATGTCTCCCATGTGGTCAATACCATGGTAATATACCATGGGAATGCCCATGGTTTTTCAAATACCACAAATGAGTTGTCCCTTGGAAATTAATAAAATATCCCTCCAATTTTTCTATAAATACAAAAAATTCCTTCATTTAATTCTTTCTAAATTCCTCCTCCTAAAATATCTAGTCTTTTAACATCCCATGGAGTCCTCCAAAGGTGCTATCAAGCACCCTAGGGTATGAGCCTTTGATTTTTGGATGTTACTCTTCTATGTAAGGGAACCATTCACCCTCATCTTTTAGTCAAGACTAATATTATGTTATGTATTTTATTTTCCATTTTTCATATGATGTAGTGTGTTATTATGTATCCTTGTTGCTATCTATTTTATATATAAAAATTCTATAGTCCCTTTCCTCTCTCATCACACGATTTTCAGAATTTTTATGCGACATAGTTAGGCTGCCAAATTTTCATAGGGAAATTTTCAGAAATTCTATTTTTTTCATTTTAGTTTTCTTCTATGTGGTATAACGTTCAATTTTTCATACAATGTTCTTATTTATATTATATTTTATACCTACACAATATTTTTAGTATCTTAAGAATGGTTGAACCATATCCCCTCTCTTTTTTATGTTTTCTAAAACCATGTTTCATAGTCGTTATGTGGTAGAATTTTCATCTCAATATCTCTCTTTCATCATAAGAAATTCATATATTTTATTTATGAGAATATAAAAACCTATTTCATAACTTTGGTTATTCATCAAGCCATAAAAATGAGATATTTGATTCTGTAATTGACATACATAAATCCCTCATTCCCTTTCCATGGGTTATAAATGACATAATGATCAAATTTTTTAAGAACTTTTTAAAACGTGATGATTTTGATATAAACCCATTTATTTTATTCTCCTTGGGTTATTTCAGAAATATTTGATTATGATCTATGTGTATCACATCAAAATAAGAACATATTAAGGGTTCTACCTAATATATCCCCAATGGTTTTTTTAATGAAATTAATCTATATAGATGACATGTTTTATGATACCTTAGGGAATACCCTTGGTAATTTCTATGACACCATGGGGATGGACCTTGGTGAAGAATATTAATGTCTAAATTAAATGTTGTATCCAAATTTTCTAGTTATTATTCAAGTAATTATTATTATTATATGTATATTTATCATTCCTTTATGATATTCTCCATGTTCTTATTGATATCACTGAAGTTCACATGTAAAATCATTAACTTGTTTTTCTTATTGGGCCTTCTTACCACAATTTTCTTTGATGTATGTCACTAGGTTATGAGATGTAGTAAGTGTACATAGGATGAAATTCTCAAGAATATATTCAAGAGGATTAAAATAATGTTATATGATTTCATGTATTGTGTACCTTTTTCATCAAAATTAGAATTTAAAGATCCAATATTAGTAAAATGAATTGAAATGTTATGTAATAAAAAGGTAGGATTCCATATACTTCACCAAGGGAGTTCTAAAAAAATGAATCTGAAATAATTATATAATTTTCAAAAAAAAACCTTACCACATTTGTAGAATTTAAATCAAAAGACTAATTAAGGAAATAAAATCAAATGAAACATTATATACCTTGAAGATAAATAGGCAGGATATAACATATAAAATGGGTGGTATATTCACAACAAAAATTAATAACTAGTGAATATGGAATAAGTCTCATAGAAGTAAAAGTGAGATGAGAATCCTTTAGGTAATGTAAAATTTCCTTAGTATGTTTTCATAAATAATGAATAATAAATATAGGTTTGTTATAAATATATTACACAAACATAATAATTTATCTCATACCATATATTATTTACTTATTATCTATTATCAATCATTTAACAAAAATTATTTGTTCGAATCTATGTTTTCTGTGATAATTTCTTCATTCTTCATGTATGTTCTGGTTTGGTAATTTTAGTCCTATTACATTAACAATATTTCTATAATAAAAAAATGATAAAAAGGATATGAATATTATATATACACATTATATATGAATTTATATAAATTTATAAAATTTATAAATATAAACTGGATAACACAATTAATGGAGATCGTATGACATACATATGCATAGAAACTATTCCAATTTTTTCATGATGAATGGAAGGAAAGGTAAAAAAATATTTTTTCAAACTTCCATAATCATCATAATTTCTCATATATAATTTATATTAATCAAATAAAACCATTTTATGATATATATTAAAAATTTAAAAACATTTCACATCGTTGCATAGAGCTGGTAGTCAACAGTTACGCATGAGAAACATTATTATTTTACAATAGATTGGAAGGAAAGAGGATGGATTTGATATTATACATACATAATTTTATTGAAGTCATGAATAAAACGTATATATATTAAATTTATCCTTATTAACATCAATTTAAAGAATAAGTGAAAAATGAATGTGATTTCTCCTTGATGCGGTAGTCCACTGTATACACAAGAGACATTGTCCTATCCCCCTCAGATTGGAAAGTAAGAAAGTATATGTGATATAATAATTCCACATGTATAATAATTGTTTATATATCCTATAAATATTTTAAATGTATTATTATATCAATCCATTAAAGGAGGTTATGGAAAATGAATTACAATGGTGTACGAGGTATTAGTCTCATGTATAAACGATTAACACCTTTGTATTACATTTGATGGATGTTGAGATGGATATAGGTTATTCCATTAACCTAATAATATAATAGAATATATTATGAACTATTTTTATTCATTAATCATACTTGTATAATATTTTATGATGTGGAAGAAGAATTAAAAAAATGCTCGTTTATGAATGTTACATATTCATCGAACAACTTCTTTAGGTTTGTTCCAAATGATTTATTATGATGGATTTCTAAAAAAAGAATCCTGAATGTTGAGAGGGATGTAATGAAGGTATTTTTGTATTTATTTTATTATCCAAAGGTTTTTTTTAAATAGGACAGGAGATGGGGTGACCTTTTATAAGTGGGACATATCATATTCTTTTAATATTTTAAATAAATAAAATGTAAAGATTGTTTTTCAATGAAATGGATAAAAATGATTAATTATTGAACCATATACGTTATAAAAGAAATATATTTATATTTAATGAGTTTTTAAAAAAGTATCTGTCATTTTTAACCCATATATTCTTTGGTTAACCCCTATGTAAATTGGTTTTCACCATAATCAGGGTAATTAATTTTCTCGGTTTTTTCTATTCATTACGGAAAAAAAAGGATTTGATATTATTTGATAATTAAAATTATGTTTACTATAAATTTGAAACCAATGTTTCTAAATTAAATTCATTGACGTGGCAGAATTTAATTTAAAATTTACCTTGTAGATGCATTATAAAAAAGGATTTTCCAAAGAAAAACCGTCAAAAGTTTTAAATGTTTTTATATTATGATTCAATATGAATTTGATTAAAAAGGTATTATTTATTTAAAATATAATATATTTAATTAAATTTCACTTGAAAAATGTTTAAAATATAATTTATCATTGTAAATAATTTAAAATAAAATACAGTATTCACTAGAAATATGTATTTCTCAGTATTAATCAGATAATTAATCTTTATTAATATTCTCGAAAACTAACTAAATGATAATTTCTATACATTCATTTAAAAAATAATATTTATATTTTGATGTAAATTTTTTAAAACTGTTAAATATTTATTTTAAAATATGTGCACAAAGCGCAACATAATTGCCTTTAAAAAATATATTTTTTTTGGATAACATCTCGTTTCATTTCGAAATATTTTTTTCATTTATAATAAATTAATAAAAAATGTGTTAATTATATCTATTTTATGTAATAAAATTTTCACAATTTATTTAGTACTATTTATAGCCATCAATTTAACAACGAGGTTATACTGGTATACTATATTATAGTTCATTTGCACTAAGGATTGAGTGTTCCACAAACCATCAATGAGTTTGAATTTGTATAAAATTAAATATAAGTTATTATAATGTGCTGTAAAAATATTTTCTCCCTTTTTAAAGGGTTTTATATTTGATACAACCATTTTACCTCCAATATGGTTCATACATTACCGTAAATAATTCATGTATGAGAAACCAACTAGATCACTTCTTTTTGTCCAGGGATATTTTTCCTTCAAATCAATATTTTTTATATTATTTTATGAATGTACTTACCTTTAATTTAATTGTTTGTTACTATATTTATCAATGTAAATTAAATTATTCTCACAATTATTCTTCCATTATAATTTTTGGTGTGGCAGTGTTATTAAAATTATTACTCTCCATACAAAATCATGAAATGAATCATCCATTTTTACACTTTCAACGTGAATGCCTCTTTTGAATTTTATTTCCAATTTTTAATGTTAATATATATATCTAAAATTTTATGATTTTAAATGAAATTATTTTTCTTATTGTTATATATAAAATTTAAATATGTCAAAATTTTAATTTCCCAGTCCTGATAATTGTGTCAAAGAGAGGGGGAAGGGTGAACAAGTGATATCTTTTTCTGTTAAGTTTTCTTTCATTTGAAACAACCTTCATCACCTATTAACAATTTATTTTCCCAGTCATACAAAACAAATAGACATCTAAGGAATATAATATTTTACACGGTTCACTACTTAGTAAGAGTACCTACGTTATTGGTATGGGACATATATGATATAATATTACATAATCTATTAGAAAATAATCATTTTGTTTCGAATAAAATGAGTAAGATATGACTTTACACTAATGTAGCACTATGATAAATAAAATATTTCATGTTCTTCATGTAGAAAAAAAATAATTAATTTTCTTTATTTTGTTACGATTCTTCTTATAAAAATATCAAAAATATTATATTTTAATACAATTCTTCACTTTTTACCCAAAAGTTGGTAAGAACACAATAGACTTTGTAATGAAATTCAGTTTGATTTTCCCAGTCCAATTTTCAAGGTCTGATTTCCCTATAATGAAAAATATAACTATATGAGAATAGAATTGAGAAAATTATGAACTAATTCTTCTTCAGTTTGGAAATCCCCAATTAGATTACTCAGACCGATTACTCAACATGAAAACCCTAAATAAAGTCTTGAATATTCTATTATTCCTTTTCGGTCTAGTGAACTTCTTTAAGAAAATAAAGTCTATAAACATCTTATTCTCTCTAAAAATATTCAGCACTATGAATTCTCTCATCCTTTCATGAACAGTACATCTGACATAAAGTAAAAAGTGCATTCACCTTTTATTGGTGAGCCATATGTGTTTAGGCAGGATTCTCAGAACATTGTCCCACTTAACAGAATTTTCATAAATTTCATTTTAACTTGTATTTCAGATCCATTTATTAATTCATCAATGCTCATGAAATCTTACAATTTCTTCTTGAAACTTCTAGATACATCTCACATATGTTTCAACACATCATAATTTCTTTAAAAAAATCAGTCTGTTTTCGATAACCCCCCCCCATTTTCCCAAACTAATTTCGTCATTATGATTCTCCAAACCAATTACATATATGATAATATAGACAGATTTAGTATTCTTATAAAGTATTCACTATAATTCTGGTTTGTCATTTTTATTTTCCCATTACAATTCTACACTACGACAAAAATCGTATATTCTTTCAAATTTCCTCATCCACATACACATCTTCATTTCATTATAAATTGGAATCAATATCAACTCTAATACAATGAATCATTGGATCAATCTAAAATCCAAATCCTTCATTACCATCACCATATTCGGTATTCAAATAAATATATATCCAGTAATCTTATTTCGATGATCTTAAGACCAGAGAAATTTGGATTCACTTACTTTTATATTCTTACATCTGTCACCAAGTATCAGGACTTTAATCATTACTATGATAAAAATAAATACCATATTCAACATCATCTGAAAAATAATTGAATTTAATACAACTTCTCATTCATCCATCAATATCTTTCATTTCTACTCTTCCTACATATTGTTTTCCAAAATATGATTGGTAGTACCTCTTTTTTTCCAATCATATTCTTAAAACTGTTATTCTGAATAAGATAGGCCTGAATGATATTTCATAGAATATGATGGGATGTAAATTTTCATCACTTTCATTCAACACACAATCATAATAATTTTATAAAAAAGTTAATGATTTATGAGAACTCATAGATTAGAAAAACACCATGGGATTACTATCCTAGTCATTCTGAGTCAGATTAATCCTTGTTATGATCAAACCAATCTATCTTGAACTTGGGTGAGTCTGATTATCATTTTCATCCATCATTCTTCTCCTCCATCTGATGGACCATTCAAAGTTGTGGGATCCTTTTTTCTTGAATATGATGTTCAGTATCATTTTCACCAAAAATAAAGTGAGGTGATTTTTTTCCTTTATCATCATTGAAAAAAATACATGTATATGATTATCACCTTTATTAGAATAGTCCTAAAAATATCCCCCTTTTGATTCTGTTTACATCCAAGATTCATAAATCACGGAATTTTCTATTCTCAAGATATGGTTATCTTAAATACAGTTCTAAGACTACGTGATCTAACTCATTGTAAGAAACAAGAATCATTGACAACAAATCCATGTTGTCCAAAATTAGTGTCTATGAAAACATCCCCAATATCCTTCCTCAGCCTTTTCATTATATTATTTTCAGCTTCTTTAGAAATGTGTTTTCCTACAACCATTGTATCAAGTAGTTATAATAGTCCACTCACATACATGTTGGATTAAAAACTCCCCAAAAACTGCCACTTTATACATTCATCCATAAGGATAGATTTTTGAAACAATTATCACCATTCATAACACTATACAAAGGTAAAATCGGAGAGGGGACAGAAAAACATACCAAATCCATGAAGAGTATGTGGTTGTAATCCCATATTCATCATAAATTTAGAAAACGTTTCATTCAGTATAGAGTTTTTAAAAAAACCAGCAACGTGTTATGATGTAAGAATATACCCTAGATACAATTCGTTATTCTCCACATACTCTTTCATGAAATGATATTTCATATCAATATATTTTGAATAATAATGTTTTATTGTATTTCTGGAGAACATGATTACAATTTGATTTTTAAAACCCAAAAGAAAGGGTAAATTCACATCATTAAATAAAAATTCTGAATAAGTCTTCATCCTCTTAATTTGGGTATAATCTTTAGTATCAGTTACATTACAATATTTAGTCATCCTCAGAGTTATTATATTTATTTTTATATCAATAAAAACTATGAAAACATTTTTTCAGAATGAAAACTCCACCATATGTGGATCTTCTATAATCAAAATTTCCTTCCCAATCACCATCTGAATACCTAAACAAGTCATACTATCTAAGTTATTATACATTATCCAAAAAAAATTATGTTAATTTTTTATATATGGGAACACTTTTTCTGGTAGTTAAATGATATTATTTAGGATCGTTTGGAAATCATTAACATAAGCTAACAACATAAACAATGTTGAGTATTGAGGCAGTCAAATATAAAAAACATCTAATTATCTTTAGAAACACTTTCTCATCAACATCCTTTCCATCTCCATCTTTATTCAAATTGGTTCCCCATAAAATTGGTGTGGAAACTGGTTTGAAATTTTCCATGATGAAATCAATAAGAAGTTCCTTCATATAACTTTCTTGAGAAAGATTAATGAGTTTATTCTTTTATAAAATTTTCATCCCATGAAAGTATTTCATTTCTCCCAGCATGTACATCCCATAAAACTTCTTTAACTCTTTAGAAAACCATTAACAAGAACATTCCCCATTTTCAACAAAGATAATGTCCTGAACATATACAATTATAACAAGGTAAAATTGATAACCTTCTTTAATTTAATTTTTTTATCAGCTCTTCCTTACTAGAAACACTTCTTCATGAAGCACATATCCATTTTGGAATTACATGACTCTGGATCATGTTTTGACTTATACAAATATTTCATCAAATTACACACATTACTTTCATATTTCCCAAAAAATCCACATGATTTTTCAATGTATATTTCCAAAAAAACATCACCATTTAAGAATGCAGACATTATATCCATTTGAAAAAAATTTAGCTTCATTGTTCTACAATATCAAGAATGATTGTTATTGATTCTAACCATTCCTATAGAGAAAAAGGCTCATCAAAATCAACACTGTCAATTTGTGTGAAACCTTTTTATATTAATATTTCATTATTCCTTATAACTTCACCATATTCATTCATCTTGTTATTGAAGACAAGTTTTTCAAAAATAATATTTTCATTATTTGTAATGGGAATAAATTCTCAAGTAACATTCTTTTCTATATGATGAATCCTTTCATCCATAGCTTAATTCCATGTAGGATTCTCAAAAGTATTAATCATGCCTTCTGGCTACAAATTTTTATATAAATAAGCTTCTGTATGACCTTTTGATGATCTTCTTTTATGAACCTTATGCTGTTCATTGGAAATAAAGTCATGAGCCACCAGAAACATCATAATATTATGATGACTTATTTGAGTTTCATCCGTATCAGTTAAAATAATTATGTTTGATTTTCCTTCTTTAGTCGAATAACAATTGTTTGTATTCTTATCAGATATGTTAACAAAGCATTCCTTATTCTACTAAACTTATTAATCTACATGCCTGTTATTATCATACTCAGGATTTTAAAGTACATTCACATCCATAAAATGAATAATTATTTTTTAATTGAAACATATGTATCCTCATCCTTCTAGATCACAACCAAGAATAATTCCACCTTTACCCCTCCACTTAAACATTTCATGGTTTCCACAATTCTTCATTTTGAGAAATGGGATCCCAAAAAATCATAAGTGTTTTGAACTGGGATTTTTTCATAAAACGTTTCATATGGAGTCATATGTGATCATGAACTATAGAAACATATATTTTGAATATACATAGAGGTATACATGGCTTTACTACAATATTAATGCGAAATTTAATGTCCAAGTATCATAGTTCACCCCATTTCTACCAGTTTTCTATTCATCCATTAAGAAACCCCATTTTGTTGAGGAGTTTATGTGGAACTATAATCATTTATAATTTCAATATTCTAAATACAGTTCTCAAATTATTTATTCTTATACTCACCACCATTATTAGTTCTTAACTTCCTCATGAAATACAAACATTTATTATTAGCTTTACTCTAGGAAAATTTAATCACTTTTAGGGAATTTGACTCATGTTTCATATATAAAATATATTTCATGGGATTAATGTCTATAATGAAATTGATGAAGTAATTATCACCGTTTTTTCCTTGTTTTATTATTACATCATATATGTTATAATTAGTATGTTCTATGGGGTTTTTTGTATAGATATCAACTTTCTTATGCACTGAGTGTGTAATTTTCCCCTTCTCACAAATAGTGAAACAACAATATATTCTTATGAAATTAGGAATGTATCAGACACATTATCACTTTAATAATTTTATCTTTTTCTTTAAAAAATATGTCCCAACATTTTTTGATACAACTGATTTTATTCCACCATTACTAAGTAAAAATTGTTTTTTATTTCACTGATTGGAAATAAGTTTCCATTTGTATGTTGGCCTCTTGTGACTATCTTTCTATCTTCCTCAGTCTTTCCAAAAATCCATATATTCTGAATATGACATTATTACCATCATCACTATGTTTTGAAACAATTAGCATGTTATGTTTCAACCCATCAACATATAATGTTTTCTAGGTTTTATATTTTCATTCCTAATGATGGTTAATCAAACACCTTTCATTCTCAGAGATTCATCATTAAAAAAAGTCAATGTTCCTAGTTTGAATTATTTATCATTCTCCTTGAACATTAAATATTTGGTTATATGCGAAGGACACCTGCTATAATTAATCGAAGGATATTATAATTTGGTATATATCAATGATGTTTCAACAACTTGATCCTTTCCATTCATGACATACAACTTCTAAGAATTATTAGGAATCATTTTTTTATAGTTACTATACATGAAAAACCATATCAAGATATCCAGGTTGATAACATCTTCAAAAAAAAAATTTTCGGGGTTTGGAATTTATTTCCAACATTCACACCATCCTTCTCGAGTTTATTCAAAACTTCATTCTCATACATCTTCTTTTGAGAGGATTGGATCCCCATAAACCCATACCTTCTATAACCTAGGGAATATTAGTAATTTTTTTGGGTTGAACCAACACATATTTTTTTCTATCTGAATCATCCATAATACATATTATATCTAATGAGGAATATTTGACTCTGAAATTTTTGGATTTAACTGTTTTTTGAGTAAGTTTCTCAGAAAAATTATTAAAAAATATTTTCTGACCACCAACCTTTCTATTTTCAAATAATACTTTCATCTTCAGCTCATTTAAATTCCATCCATATATGTACCATAATTAACAAAACCTATTTCATTTTCTAAAATCTTAAAAAAATCACAGATATAAGGTTTCTAAGAAACATCTATATTATATACATTTTTAATCTTTTCCACCTACAAAACATTATTAGATTTCTTCTCAATATTTGATGGTATCTTTTTTTCTTCCTTTCCAGGTTCTCCTTACAACAAGTATCACGAATTTTAAAGATAGTGACATTGAAACATTTACCTTTCTGTTCAGATTTTAAAGTTTTTTCTAGACATATTTCAACTCCTCCTTTTTTTCCTTCACCTTAACTTCCATATATTTATTATGATTCCATTCTTCCCCAATTTATATATTTAGATCATAAATTTCATTAACCAGATTAATTTTCTTTATTATGAAACTATTTTTTTTATAAAATTAATTTTTCTAATTCTTTATTTTTTATCATTGATTCCAATATTTCTCAGGAATTTATTCAATTAATCATTTAGAAGATATTCTTATCATGTTTCTTATTCTGTATAACTGTTACTTTTAAACTCTTAATTTTTCACTATTTCAATAAAAGTATTCAATCCCACATAATCCTAATATTTATTATATTCACCATCGCTTACTTATTCTTATTCATCTTTAGATATGAATCGTATTCTTTTGGATTTGAGGAACTTCTTATCTTTCCCTCTAGAAAAATATCTATTCTCATCATCATATTTCATTAATGACCTTTTTGGCCTTATTTGTTTTTTATTACTATCCTCTTCCTTCTTTCATTAATAAAAATTAGCCACCATGTGACCAATGAATCCACATTCAATGCATTTAAAAGGTTTTTACCCATTATATTTATCTATAAATCATCTAGAATTTTTATAACACAAAGATAAAATATGATGAAGATATTTATATTCCACATTTTTCAGAATCAAAATCACCAACTTCTTTTTCAATTAGAATCTTATTTGACATGGATTTCTTGGTATCCTTGAATGAAATTTATCTATCAGATTTTTTATTTCATAAATTTCCCCCTACTAATTTCTTAAGTTATGGAAGTGAAATTCAAGATATCAAAATATTATGTTTTAGAATCTATATTTTCCAATGATGATGATTTAGCATCAAAATTTTAAGGAAGGATTTTTCGGATCTTTTAAAAACAATTAGAATATTTCATCCTTCCACTAAGACATTTTATAGTAATGATAACATCTTTAAACCAGAAAATGAAGTCCTCAGTAGGTACATACTCACCCATTTCCAAATATTTATACATCAGCCTCTAGAATTGATAATTTTCTTCATTCACTTTTATATTGTCGTTAGCTTTGTTATAGAACTTTTCTCATATACATCTGTCTATGGAATCAAATTTAAACATTATAAACTCACATTAAAAATGTAATGATAGAAAATAATTCATGGATGTTACATAATTATCATGATTTTTCATATCATTAGATGTCAGGGGAAATTTATCATCAATAAGGGGAAACCCATCTATTTGAGATACAAGAACATCATATCCAAGAGACATAAGATATTAAAAAATTACATCATTCTAGATATTTTAATTGTTTACATGGAAGAAAAATGTGAGTTTAATATTTATAAAATATAGATTATCAATCAAAAATTATCTTTGAAATACATAGTAATGAATAAAAAAGTCAATATTTAGCTCTGATATCAATTGTAAATGTGATGTCTAGATAATTTTATCACTCTGGGGGAAGGGGATAAATTAGTGATATCATTATCATTTAAGTTTCCAATATTTTGAAACATTATTTCCCCTTATTAAATATTTATTTCTTGGGTGAATTAAAAAACACACATCTATAGGAACATAAAAATTTACAAGGATCAATACTCAATGAGAGTAGCTACATCCTTTGTATGGTGTGAAAATGATCCAATACCAGAAAGTTTACTAGAAAATAATCTTTTTTCTATGGAATTAATTGAGTATGATATGCTCGTACACTCATTTATTACTATGATCAATACAACATTGCATGTGCTTCATGTAACATATAGATTTAATAAAAATATTTTATAACAAATGTATTATAATGATTTTGACTAACATTCAAAATATGATCCTTTAAAATATTTCTTCAAATTGTTACCTAGATGGTGGTCAAAACGTTTTGGACTTCATAATGACTCTACGTCCGATTTTTACAATCTGATTAATCAATACTAAAAAATATCAATCTATCATAATATAATTGATGCAATTCCTACCTACTTATTTTTTAGTCTAGAAATCCCCAATTTGATTTATCAGTCAGATTACTCAATACAGAAATCCTGAATACAATCTTGTCTCCTCTACTTTTCTTCTTCGATTTTAAAAAAGTTTACAAGAAAAAAAAATATGGAAACATATTCTTCTCTATAAAATTATTCTATTCTTTTCCTTGTCTCAAAATTTCATGTTGAGTATATTAGAATGAAAGTAAAAAAGTACTTTTACATTTTATAGGTTGGAAAAATTTATTAATGCAGAATTCATAGAATAGTTCACCACAAAAAATTCCTAAATTTTAGATTTCCTTGATTTTTAAGGAATTTATGACTTCATTAATGATTCAGAACACTTCCCATTTCTCATCAAACCATATTGAATCTTATCACAACTTCAGATCTTCATAAGAAATTATTTAGAAACGTAATTTTGATTCTGATTCTACACACTGATATCCAAATATGATTTCTTCATTATGATTCTGTAATTCCCAGACCCCCTTTACCAAGAGTGGAGGAATTATACATATCATTGCCATGATCACAAGAGATCAAGTCACGAAAGGCTGATCAATTTATCAGGCATGGAAGTATTAGATACATTCATAATTTTACATTACATTATGATATGAAAAATAAACACTGCGTCTCCCATGAATACACTCATATCCTTATCCTATTCCTATAAGTCTGTTATAAAAGACTTATTCCCAACTTGGAAAAAATAAAACATAAGAAAGGGGTGAGCTCAGATGCTCTGTATGGATAACAATGTTTCCAAAACTTTCATAAATAAGAATATACATTTAAGCCAATTTATAAGAGGAATACACACCCCATTTAATCTTAAACATAAGCCTAATATGATAAAGATAAATCAAATAATTCCATTTACTTATTAGCATGGATATTATAATAGTCAAATATTTACAAGTAACATTAATAACTAATCTCATAATGATGGAATGCATAATGCCAGACATCATAACCTCATAGTCAAGGCCTCATGACAAGACTGCAAATAAAAATATTGTCAAGGACTTGTGCCAAGACAGTAGTGTGTATCATGATTCCAAATAATGCATAGAGGGGTTATACCAGGCCCGAACCTTCAGTTACAATATCCCATGTAGTCCTTATATTAAATGGGGGAAACATTACATAAGCATTCATATTAAACTAACATAGGAAATTGTAATACACTATCCATAAAATATTAATAGAATATTAATAGGTATCCACAGTCAAACATATCATAAATCTATCATTACAATATAGAATATTGTATCATAATAAATCAACTTCAATTAAACATAAAATCCAAAAATAGATCTCGACATAGATGAAATAAATAAAAAACTATTTGAGAGAAAATTCCATTTCTCTTTTGAAATCATTTAAAAGACACATAATTATTAAATAAAACATAATTTTCAATAATTTTAATATAATCTTGTAAGGTATTCTTTGAAGGTCTTATAATGGCATAAAATATCCTCACCCACTATATGTGTTAAAAAATATTCCTTCCTTATTTTTTCTAAAAGGTAAAAAACTATATTATTTAGAAAACAAATTTATAAAAAGTCAAAGAATTGTATTAATTCTATAAACCCATAGTACAAAAAATATTACAATTGTTTTGAAATACATTTTGAAGAAAATGGATGCTTATGATAAATAATTCCAAGTATATACTAATGTATAAACAACCTCATATAATAAAGTGATTGTAAAATTAACCCTTAAATTGTAATTTTCCTTAGTTGAGGGTATGTTAACCTCAAGTATAATGGTTAAATCAT
Organism: Viscum album; assembly: GCA_963277665.1. Taxonomy (NCBI): domain Eukaryota; kingdom Viridiplantae; phylum Streptophyta; class Magnoliopsida; order Santalales; family Viscaceae; genus Viscum; species Viscum album. Next base: position 604,517,913 of record OY728148.1, read on the forward strand.
TTTTATTAAATTATAAAATAACCACATACATAAATATGATATCATAAATGATCCTCTAATATTTCATTGTTAATAATGTATTATCATTATTTCAGGTGTTAAGTGATTTGTTTTCTTTTATATCATTTGATTCATGAGTCATGTTTTCTATATATAGGATTTGTTTGATTCATAACCATAGTGATATTAAGTTCTTAATATTTATTTTTAATCATCAAATGAAAATTATTCTTGAATGATTACAATGAGGAACGAAATCTCATCACACCATGGAGACGGTAAGTCGTATTTACATGTGAGAGACAATATCATCTTGTTGATGGTGAAATTATATGAAATTGGATGATATATTATATATAAATAATCATTAAAATATTATATTTATTATTTTAATCAATTATACACATTATTATACCCATCCAAATAATGAAGTGTTGAATAACAAACTACAACACGATGTGGAGACGGGAAGCCGTATGTTTGCATGTATTGTGACTTTTTCATTTATGGGATGGAATGAATAATGAATATGGTTATACCATATTTATAATAACATATCAGTATGTATAAGGTACTGTAGGTATAATATTATTATGTAAATAACTATTAAAGGGGATGTAGAAGAAGAAACGATCCTTGAAAGAGGTGATGAAATAATTACCTCTTATTCGGGTGTTTCCTTTTGATATGAACAAAATAGATCTTCAGGTAGGCTTTATGATAAAATAATGGACTCTAGGTTTAATTGAGGGTATTTTGGAGAATATTTTTATGACAACCCTGCTTTTATTACAAACATAAACATGATTTATTGCATAAAACTTCACTTGATAGAACAAAGAAGATCGAGAGGTTTAGTGTCTTTGGGGCTTAGGATCATTACATAAAAACATAAAACATGAAATAAATCATATTTATTAACAAATTCCTTTACATGACCACTAAATTACCTCGTACGTGGCATTGCATGGGACAACCTGAGGACATGCATATGAAAAGGGTGAGCTATAAAGCCCAGTAAGGGAGTACACATGGAATAACATGGGTAGTACAATACATGTTAGACAATAGGCATATCAAAAGATCATAAAAGAAACATGAACATAATGTCACAATAAAGCATGATAATCATAACATGGAAATGTGGCAACATCACTTAACATGGAATTAGCATGAGCCAAGGCTCATTGCACATAGAGCATGAGTAAATCCTCATTGCACATGAAGCACGAGTAAACCCTCATTACACTTGAATTATAATGAGCCAAAACTCATTGCACATTATGTATCATGATACTATACATTACCCAATTTATTTGAGCACTATATGGGTGCACACTTCTTAAACATTTCATTTCATGCATAAGTGTGCCACATGGATCATAAAACACGGATTCATAAAATATAATCATTTATTCCACGACAAAGGAAAGTGGAATTCATACATGAAACTATATAATCAATAAGTAAATGTGCATAAAGGTGAATACCCTTGATGGAGAAATGGGCATGGTATTCATAACATAATGACATTGGCTTAGAAAATCGGTGCGATTTCGGCAGCGTAACGGCGTGACATAAGTATTCATAAAAATAGTTGATGAGAGAGAAAGGGGTTCCTCATCATATTTACATGTAATGGGCAGTAATAAATTCATATATATACTTGTACCAACAATTTTAATGGATTTTAGATTCACGATACAAAAGTATTTCTTAAACGTAAACGAGGAGAGAGAAGTTCCTTTCGGAATTTCGGCATAGTAACGGGTGTACATGGGAGGCATTTAATGAGAGAGAAAGGGGTCTACCATCATTAAAACATAAATAGGGAAGTATAAGAGAGTTTAAAAACCATACACAAACATTCATAATTGAAATTTATTGGGCAAAACAAGTTAAACAAAATTGGACAAAAATGTGAAAGGAAGAAAAAACCCTTACTTGGAAGTGTGCTTAGAAAGGCTAGAGAGAGGCCTGTGAGAGGCTTATTGGGATCTTGGGGCACCTTGGGAGGATTATAGAGAGATTAGGGAAGATGCTGGACGAACTCCAAGGGCTTTTAGTGAGGAGGAAGTGGGATCTTGGGTCGGTTTATATAGGAAAGATGAGAAAATTCTTTATTATTTAGGTTTGGGTCCCCTTACATTAAATTAATCCAAACCAGAAACAATCCCATGGTTTTTGCCCATGGTTTTTGGAAAAGGGAAGAGGGAAAAAATATTTTATAAGGACAAAGTCCGAACTTCTTAAAATATTATGGTTTCTTATTTGGAGGTGAGTCACACTCCCATGGAAATTAATTTAAAAGGGAAAGGTGTTGAATAAGTCTTGAGGGGTCCATCAATGCTTTCAAAAGTAAGTCAAACAAACCCAAAATCAAATTATTTTAATGGTAAAACATATATTGGCCGAACATATAGTTTATAGTATTTTTTTACATCACTATTGGGTCATTATGATGACATAAAACGCATTATATATTTAAATGGTATTTAATTTTTACCCAAAAATGACTGTCTTAGAAAATAATGAAAAATTCACTGTTGGATAATTTCGACATCCTGATTCCAGAAATAACATTTATTTTATATAAATAATTTTCTAAATATGTCAATTTTCACTTTTAAAATAAACACCGATATTTATAAAAAATTCACGGGTTTTGACAGAATTGGATTTCAAACCTTAATAAAAATTTTAATTGCATTCCTAAAATTCTGAGATCATTTATATTAAAAAAAATTAATTAAATAATAATAATATTATTATATTAAAATATTATTTAATTCAAAAAGTCCTTAATTTAATAAAATAGTTTTCTTAATTAAAGAATAACTAAAAACACCATTTGTACTTTAAAAACTATTTACAATGTATCAAAAATGAGTAGAAATTATATTCATTTTTATATACAAAAAATAATGTACATGAAGATAGTAATACTTATTTTTTACATAACCCCTTAAAATATCCGCATACGATCTAAGCGTAAGGTGTGTGAGGGTGACAGACTCTTGGGGTGGCTCTGATAACATCCCTCGAGTGGTAATTTCAATCAACATACACTTTTCCCGTAGACGGTCACGTTCGAGCATGACATGATGAACCTCAGCATGGGCTTGGTCAAGGGTGAAGCCCAAAGATGCCACCTCTTTTCTGAGCTCCGAAAAATGGGCTTCGTATGGGGCAATTCTACTGGATGAATCCATCGCTTCCTTTGTCTTAGTAAATTGGATTTGTTAAAGTCATATATTTATACTAATCATGTGATCTCTATTCAATGACTATATTAGCAACGATAAAAACTCTTAACATAAAACCAACGAAGTTGACATTTTATATAAACATAAAGATACATTTAATTAGATCAATAGGGATTTCTATTAATGAAACTTTGGGTCATTAAAATATTCCCCCCTTAAGAAATTTCACCCCCAAAATTTTCCTTTTCCCAAAATAGAACAAATGTAGGTAACTCATCTTCATCATATCCTCTAATTCCCAAGTTGCTTCTTCAAACTTGTGGTTTCTCCACAACACCTTGACATGGGGCATTGTCTCATTTCGTAGAACAGTTTCTATATGATCTACTATCTTCACTGGTTGTTCCTCATAAGAAAGCTCATCTTCCAATTATACCCTCTCAGAAGAGAGTACATGTGAAGGGTCCGGTTTGTAATTCCTTAAGAGGGATACATGAAAGACATCATGTACTTTGGCCATGACAGGTGTAAGTGCTAGTCGATAGGCCACAACCCCATCATGATCAAGAATATCTAAGGAGCCGATGTACCATGGACATAACATCCCTTTCCTTCTAAACCTCATGCCCTTCTTCCATAGAGATATGCATAGAAACACCATGTCTCCAACTTTAAACTCAAGGTCTCCTTGACGATTATCTTCATAACTCTTCTGTCGACTCCGGGCTTCCTTGATATGATGCTGAATGGTTTTCACCTTCTCCACCATTTCTTCAACCATTTCTGGTCCAAGAAGCTTACGTTCACCGAACACATCCCAACAAGCCAGTGTTCTGCACCTTTTCCCATACAGGGCTTCATATGGTGCCATTTGGATGCTCGTGTGGAAACTGTTATTATAAGAGAACTCAACCAGAAGAAGATTTTGATCCCATCCTCCTTTAAAGTCCATTGAGAATGCTCTCAACATATCCTCAAGTGTTTGGATAGTCCACTCGGATTGGCCATCAGTTCGAGGATGATAGGCCGTAATGATGTTTTGTTCAGTATTCAGAGCATGTTGAAGACTCTTCCAAAACATAGAGGTGAATCTTGGATCTCATTCAGACACAATAAATAGTGGTACTCCATGCAACCTTACCACTTCCCTAATATATATACGTACCAGTTTATCCAATGAGAAATCCTCCAAAATAGCAATGAAGAGTGCAGCCTTTGTAAGACGATCCACAACAACCTAGATTGCATTGTTGCCTTTGGATGTCCATGGAAGTCCGGTGAAAAATTCCATGGTGATTTTCTCCCATTTCCATTCTATTATGGTCAATGGTTGCATCATCCCCTTAGACTTCTGCCTCTCTACATTCACTTTCTGACACACCAGGCACTTTGATGTATATTCCGAGATCTCCTTCTTCATATTATCCCACCAAAAGTTTTCTCAGATATCTCGATATATCTTTGTGCTCCCTGGGTGAATAGAGAATTTTGAACTATGTGAATCATCCAAAAGTTCCTTCTTCAGCTCCGGATGTGATGGAACACATAGTCTTTTCCCAAACTGCACAATTCCTTCTTCATTAACATTAATCTCCGAGGATTTCCCTTTTTTGATAGCTTCCACTTTTTCCTGAATTTCCACATCATCCTTTTGAGTATCCTTTAACCTTTAAAAAAGATATGTTTGAGCAATAATTTGTGAAAGGATTGATGATGTTCCCTTCTTTATGATTCCCACGTCCATCTTCATCATGTTTAAGAAGATTGGATCCTTCTCAATTCTCATCATTGATAGAATTGTTGTGTCCTTTATACTTAGGTCATCTGCCACCTTGTTCACTTTCCTAGGGTTGTAATGTATTGAAGAGTCATAATCCTTGATGAGCTCTATCCACCTTCTCTGGTGAATATTAAGCTCTTTCTGTGTGAATATATATTTAAGACTCTTTTGGTCAGTATATATCTCACATTTATCTCCATAGAGATAATGCCACCTGATTTTCTAGGAAAAGATCATTGCCGCCAACTCCAGATCATGTGTTGGATAGTTTCTCTCATGGATTTTCAACTTCCGTGAGGCATTGTATATAAATTTACCATTCTTCATTAGCACCCAGCCTAAGTCCTTCTTTGAAGAATCACTGAAAACAATAAAAAGTTCCCCACTTGTGGGTAAAGTGAGCATGGGACCAGTGATAAGCCTCCATTTCAACTCCTTGAAGCTTTCTTCGCATTCATCACTCCAAGAAAACTTTACTCCCTTTTGAGTTATCTTGTTAAGAGGGTTGGACAATGGTTAGAAATTTCTCAAAAATCATCGATAATATCCAGTTAACCCCAAGAAGCTACGGATATCCGTTACATATGTAGGCCATGACCATCCCTCAATTGCATCTGTTTTGGAGGGGTCCAAAGATATCTCATTGCTTGTGATGATATAGCCCAAGAATGAGACCTCCTTCAACCAGAACTCACACTTGATGTACATTTCATAGAGCTTCTCCTTACGCAAAGTCTTTAGTACAGCTTTTAAATGCTCCTCATGATCCTCCTTGGTTTTGGAGTACATTAGAATATCATTTATAAATACTACCACAAATTTGTCAAGGTATTCTCTAAAGAATCTATTCATCAAGTCCATGAATATTTTTGGAGCATTGGTGAGTCCAAAAGGCATTACTATGAATTCATAGTGACAGTATCTTGTTCAAAAAGCAGTCTTGGGGATATCTTCCTTCATCACCCTTACTTGATAATATCTCGACCACAAATCCACCTAGGAGAAGTATTCTGCTCCACACAGCTGATCAAATAAGTCATCAATTCTTGGGAGAGTATACTTATTCTTTATCGTGATTTTTTTTAAGTTCACGATAATCGATGCAAAGTCGCATTAACCCATCCTTCTTCTTGACGAAGAGGACTGGTGCACCCCATGGTGAAGCACTTGGGTGTATAAACCCTTTATCTAGATTCTCCTGTAGTTTTTTCCTCAGCTCTTCAAGCTCAACAACAGCCATTCTATATGGAGTCTGGGATATTGGTAGTGCCCTAGGTATAAGTTCAATTGAGAAATCAGCATCTCTTCTAGGAGGAAGACCAGGTAGTTCCTTGGGAAACACTTTAGTGAATTCCCTCACAATAGGCATTTCGTCAAGGATGGTTTCTTCCTTGGACTCAATCATCTGAGCCAGATACGAATTCTCATAAGGCAGAAATATCCATACTTGAGATAATGGAGCTAAAAGAGATTCATCTTCCTCCTTACACTTTTAATGAATTGGGGGTCGATTCTCCATATGGAGTGTGATTTCCATCTCCTGACAATTTATGTTGGCTCTATATTAGGAAATCCAATCTATGCCAACAATTGAATCAAATTCCACCAGAGGGTGTGTGACGAGGTTTTCTAGGAAATTCAATCCATAGACTATAATAGGGGAGGACTTATATTCATGGGATGCAATGATTGCCCCATTTTCCGTACTCACCAACATCTTTACTTCCATGATTTGTGGGGGTGCTGGGATTGTTCTACTAAACTTTTGAGATAAAAAAGAATTCGTAGAACCTGAATCAAAAAGTACGTTTGCTATTCTTGAATGAATAACTAGAGTACCTGTCACCACTTCGTTTTCGGGGTTCACTTCGGCAGATGTGATGGAAAAAGATCTTCCTTTCTGCTTTGGAGGTTGTTGGTTGTCTCCGAAAACCCTTGGATTAGGGCACTGATTTGCAAAAATGACCCGATTCATTACATTTGTAGAATTGAACCACACGTTGATGTTCGAACGGATCATTCCTCTCCTCTGTCACAGCCGTGGGTCTTTCTTGCTGACAGTTAATAGCTAGGTGCCCTTCTCTTCCACACCTGAAGCATTTTCTCATCCCCTTAAGGCAATTTCCAGTGTGCTTCATTTCACACTTTTGGCAAGTGGGGTGCTGTGTCTTCATAGCACGATTGTATTTATCCATAAGACCACCAACATTGAATTCCACCTTACGCTTCATGTCCCCATGATACCCATGTGATTCCCCGATCTCCATTTCGACCTTAAGGTCACATCATACAATTTCCTCATAGCTGTCGAAGTCACGGATCGCTAATGCTTTCCGCAAGCTAGGCTTCAGCCCACCAAAGAAGCGATCAACCTTGCATTCAGGGGTAACGACAAAGTTGGAAGCATATCGTGCAAGCCTTGTGATGTTTTCCTTGTACGCTCCAACAAATTCTTCATCTTTTTTCTTGAGGGAAAGGATGTCCCTTTCCATCTTAAGCCGGAGGGTGTGTGGAAAATATTTATCGAAAAACATCTTCCAGAAATCCTTCCATTCCAATGCCTCAATCTCCTCCTCAAGCTTCAAATTTTTTATCAATGTCCACAATTGATCATCTTCACCCTCCATATGATAAGTCGCCAGAAGTACCTTCTCTTGTTCAGAACATTGAAGGATGGATAAGATCTTTTCAATGGATTTGATCCACTGTTCAGTGATCATGGGATCGGATGATCCACTAAAAGTAGGAGGCCTTTGTCTCATGAAGATCTCGATAGAGACTTGTTATTTATTAAGGGTGATTGAATGTTTCAATTGACCCGTGTTTCTATTAAAAACATGAGTTAGCTGAGAGAGAAGCGTGACAAAGTTCATGATTCCCACTCCCATTGGATTGGGCATCTCATTGGTACAGTCATCACACTGATCTTCACTACGGTTGTTATCCTGAGTCCTCCTATTACCGGCCATTGGATAGAATAAAAGGAAAGTTAGGGTTAACACATAAAGGGTAATTCAAAGACAAAAGTTGATGACTTATAAACAAACTTTTATTTCCTTACTCAGGAGTCTATAGGCTTCAATCTAGGCTTTTCATTATATACTTTCTAAAATATATTCGTAGGTGCATTTTTTTAATTCCCTTAATAAGGTTTCATACTAATATTTTGGATTTATCAAAACATATCCCCCGGGAGTGTCATTACCAAGAGTGCAACAAGGACCAATGTCGTGCACCAGTTCCCGTTCGTGTCTAGCTCAAAGCGGTGTTTTCGGGTTTTACCCCTAAGATATATCTGTGCCAGAGCCGCCTCTACCTACTCGTATCTAGAGAGGGATGTATTTTTTTGATAAACCACTTAATCAGTACTTACCTAAACTTACGGATGTTTATATTATACTTAGTCTTGTATCTAATGCTTTACTAGGGTTTCCTAATACCAAAAATAGCTAAACATATCCTCTAATACCATCTATGACAACCCTGCTTTTATTACAAACTTAAACATGATTTATTACATAAAACATCACTTTATACATCAAAGAAGATCGAGAGGTTTAGTGTCACTGGGGCTTAGGATCATTACATAAAAACATAAAACATGAAATACAATATCTTTATTGAAAGCTTTATTTCCATGACCACTACATTCCCTTGTTCTTAGCATTTCATGGGATAACCTGAGGACATGCATAAAAAATGGTGAGCTATAAAGCCCAGTAAGGGAGTACACATGGAATAACATGAGGAGTACAATACATGTTATACAATAGGCATATCAATAGATAATAAAAGAAACATGAACATAAAGGCATGATAAAGCATGATAATCATAACATGGAAATGTGGCAACAACACTTAACATGGAATTAGAATGAGCCAAGTCTCATTGCACATAGAGCATGATTAAATCCTCATTGCACATGAATCACGAGTGGACCCTCATTTTACTTGAATTAGCATGAGTAAACACTCATTTCACTTGATGTATCATGATAATATACTTTACCCAATGCATTGGAGTGCTATAAGGGCACACCCTTCTTAAACATTTCAATTCATGCATAACTGTGCCACATAGATCATAAAACATGGATTCATAAAACATAATCATTTATTCCACAATAAAGAAAAGTGGAATTAAAACATAAAAATTTATAATCAATAATTAAATGTGCATAATAGTGAATACCCTTGTTGGATAAATGGGCATGATATTCACAACACAATGACATTGGCTTAGAAAATCGGTGCGATTTCGGCAGTGTAACGACGTGACATAAGAATTCATAAAAATGGTTGATGAGAGAGAAAGGGGTTACTATTCATATTTACATGAAATGGACAGTAAGTAGGTCATATAGATACATGTCCCAAAAATTTTAATGGAATTTATACTCATGATACAAAGGTATTTCTTGAATGTAAACGAGGAGAGAGAAGTTCCTTTCGGAATTTCGGCATAGTAACAGGTGTACATGGGAGGCATTTAATGAGATAGAATGGGGTCTATCATCATTCAAAAATAAAGAGGGAAGTATGAGGGAGGTTCGAAACCATACCCCAAAATTCATAATTGAAATTAATTGTGCAAAACAACTTAAATAAAATTGGACAAAAATGAGAAAGGAAGAAAAAACCCTTACTTGGAAGTATGCTTCAAAATGCTAGAGAGAGGCTTGTGAGAGGCTTCTTGGGAGCTTGGGGCACCTTTGGAGGATTCTAGAGAGAGTAGGGAAGATTTTTGATGAACTAAAAGGGCCTTGAGTGAGGAGAAAGTGGGATCTTGGGTGGGATTATATAGGAAATGTGAGGGAATTCATTATTATTTAGGTTTGGGTCCCCTTACATTAAATTAATCCAAACCAGAAACTATCCCATAGTTTTTTCCCATGGTTTTTGGAAAAGGGAAGAGTAAAAAAATATTTTATATGTCTACGGTCCTAACTTCTTATAATATTAGAGTTGATTATGTGGAGGTGAGTCAGACTCCCATGGAAATTAATTTAAAAAGGCAAGGTGTTGAATAAGTCTTGAGGGGTTCATTAATGCTTTGAAAAGTAATTCAAACAAACTCAAAATAACATTATTTTAATGGTAAAACATATATTGGACGAAAATAAAGATTATAGTATTTTATTACATCACTATTGGGTCATTATGATATCATCAAACACATTATATATTTAAACGGTATTTAATTTTTACCGAAAAATTTGACTGTCTCAAAAAATTCTGAAAAATTCATCGTTGGATAATTTCAACGTCCTGATTCACAAAATAACATTTATTTTATCTAAATAATTTCCTAAATATGTTAATTTTCACTTTTAAAATAAAAACTGACATTTATCAAAAATTCAAGGGTTTTGACAGAAATGGCTTTCAAACATTAATAAAAAATTTAATTGCATTCATAAAATTATAAGATCATTTAAATTTAATAAATATTAATTTAATAATAATATTATTATTTTAATAAAATATTATTTAATTCAAAAATCCATTAATTTAATAAAATATATTTCTTAATTAAATAATAACTAAAAACACCATTTTTACTTTAAAAACTATATACAATGTATTAAAAATGACTAGAAATTATATTCATTATTATATACAAAAAATAATATACCTGAACATAGTACTACTAATTTGTTACATAACCCCTTAAAACAACCACATAAGACCTTAGCGTAAGGTGTGCGATGGTGATAGACTCTTGGGGTGGCTCAGATAACATCGCTCAAGTGGTAATTTCAATCAACTTCCACTTTTCCCGTAGACGGTCACGTTCGAGATTGACATAATGAATCTCAGCTTGGGCTTGGTCAAGGGCGAAGCCCAAATACGCCACCTCTTTTTTGAGCTCCGACAAATGGGATTCTTATGGGGAAATTCTACTGGATGAGGTCATCGCTTCCTTTCTCTAAGTAAATTGGATTTGTTAAAGTCCTATATTTATACTAATCATGTGATCACTGTTCAATGACTATATTAGCAATGGTCAATATTCTTAACATAAAACCAAAGAAGTTGAAATTTTATATAAACAAAAAGAGGCATTTAATTAGATCAAGAGGGATTTCCATTAATGAGACTTTGGGTCGTTACAATTTGAGTAGGGTTTGGCAGAGCCAAATGTCATTAGAGGTGTGAATTAAAGATAAGGGGAAGTAGCCTGTTATAAGTGAAGTTAGGGGAACTTTAGGAAAAGCATGAAACATTAATTTATTATAAAATTTATTTTTTTTATAATATATAAAAATGAATTTATTTCAAGGATAAGGTGGTGATGGTTCTAAATACTCTCATCCATTAGGTTTTAGACATTCATATGTCACTATATTAACTTTATCTTTTAGATTTAACCGTTGGATAAATAGTATAACTTTTACTATGTCTACATGTATTTTCATACAAATTGGTTAATACATTTATAATAAAATGAAACTAAAACGTAAAGTGGGGATTTAATGACATTTTTAACATTATCTATGTCATTTGGCCATATCATATATTTTTATGACTATTATATTATTTAATAAAATACTATTTGTTTTAAAAACTCATTTATGTCAATTTTGATACTATTTAGTATTTGATTTTTTAAGTAATCACAACATGAATACTTTGAAAAAAATACATTTTATCAAACTTGACATGAAATATTCAACTATAATATTAATGGATGACATCAAAAGTTTCAATTAACATTTATTTTAATATTTATAATATCAATTATTTTAATCTTTCAATAATAAGGTAATATATGCATCATCATTGTTGATATAAATAAATTTAATTATTTAATTTTTAAAAATTATAAATAATATACAACGATGTAGGAAATATTTTTTCCATTTTAATAAATATTTATAATCAAATTTATATTATGTATAACCCAATATTAAACATTGTTTAGATATTATAATTTAAATTTAGAACTTTTAAATATTCTTTAAATAAAAGATAATAAATATGACAATCTGGCCCAAATATATCAAAAAGGATATTATTTTTTTCCTAAGGTTGTTTTTGTTGAAAAACAAATATCCAATAGAATTGGGACGTGTGTTGGGGGTAATTTTATATTATTATAATATTATTTTTTACCTTTATTTACCCTTTTTTACTTTTAAACAAGGTAAATAATATTCAAAACATACTATTCACAAAAAAAATATTTTCATCCATTAGAAACACATTTTAATTACATATGAAAACCATATCTGTCAGATTTTTGAAATTCAATTCATAGTAGCGGTAAACATATGTTTTATGTAAAATTTCAAATGTGCCTAGTAGGTGGGTAAAAGACATCAAAAGGGTTCAATAAAATTATATATATATACTCCTATTATAAAAAGACTCCAATGGATTACATTGTACTAATATAAGTAATATGTTTTTTTGACTTTAAAAAAAATATAAATTGAAAAAAATTATTTATATAAAAAGTTAGTTTTAAACAATAACACATTGATTTCACTATTCAAAAAATGCATGTTTTTAGAAAAATATAAAAATCACCCTAAGATAATTTTAATATTCAGAATCCAAAAACGAAGTCCATTTTGAAAAATAAAATTTCAGAAAGTTTGTATTACTATTCCAAACTATTTAACTAGCTAGATTGATTGGTTGTTGTGTGCTAGAGCTCAGAGCTGCGTACAACGCAAGATATTGTATTATTCAAAGAGAATTGTATTAATTAAGGAGAAGTGTATCGTTGAAGATTGGGGTGTTATATTCTTCCATCCATCAAATAATTTCATCCTCAAAATTACCACAAAAAATGATTTGGGTGGTTCTTTGTCACATGTTCCTTAGGTTACCACGTAGCAACTTCCATTTTAGTGTTTCTCCAGAGAACGTTTTCCAGATGAGCCGTCTGGTTTCTCAACACATGTTATCTGTTATTAATAATTTTGATAGGCTCTTCACAATAAGACAGATCAGGTTCCTTTTCTATTTCTTCATAGGTGAGTACATGTGTTCGGTTGGGCATATATTTTCTCAATAGTGATACATGGAACCCACCAAGGAAATTGGAGAGACTTGGAAACATTGCCAAATGGTAATCAACAACTCCATTTCGTTCTAGAATTTCGAAAGTTCTGATGTACCTAGGACATAATTTTCCCTTTATATCGAATCTTATAACACCCTTCCACGGAGATACCTTCAAGAAAAAATGATCACTTAATTTAAATTCCAAATCCTTCCTTCTGTTATCGATATAGCTTCTTTTGACTATATTGAGATCCTTTGATGTGGGCTTGGATAATATTCATCTTTTCTAATGTTTCCTCAGCAGGTTCATTTCCTACAAGTTTTCATTCACCAATATCATCCAAAAACGTTTGTGTGCGACATCTCTTTTCATATAACGCCTTAGATAGCTCCATCTGAATACTTGAATGAAAGCTAATGTTATAGTAAATTTCCACCAAAGTTAAATAATGATACCACATACCATGAAAGTCAAGTGAGAAAGATCCAAACATACCTTCTATGGTTTAAATGGTTCGTTTTAAATGTCTATCAGTTTGATGGTGGTAAGAAGTGCTCAAATGATGTTCAGTGTCGAGGGATTTCAAAATACTTTTCCAGAATCATGATATAAAATAGGGATCATGATAAGAAACAATCAATAGGGGTACACCATGAAGTATTACTACTTCATTAATATAAAGTCTGGCTAAATGTTCAATTGTAAAATCTTCTCTTATAGCATGAAAATGCGTGACTTGGTATGACGATCAACAATGATCAATATGGCATCCTTCCATCATGGATTATTTGGTAGCCCCATGACAATGTCCTTTGTAATATCATCCCATTTCCACTCAGGTATGAGAAGAGGTTGCATTAGTCCTCTAGGATGTTGTCTTCCTACCTTCACCTGTTGAAGCATCACTAAAAATAACAAAACCATCATGTGCCAATGGTTGAGTCAAGATATGCACATTGACAAATATTATTTTCAATTATTTGAAACATTCTTCCCACTTTTTTGTCAAAACATATTTAACCCATTTGCATGTGATATTTTCTAATGGGTTAGAGAAATGGGAAAATGAGTGATCAAATGTTGATAGTAACATATTAAACCAATAAAAATGTGTACCTCAGTTATATTCAACGGTTCTTGTCATTCCTCGATTGCCCTTGTCTTTAAAGGATCAACATATATTCCATCCTTAGAGTCAATATGGCCAAGAAAATAAATATTCTGAATCCATAATTCACACTTGCAGACATCCCATATAATTCATTTCTTCCATGTGTATATAGAATAGTGCACAATGGATTTTCACTAACTTCGTAGATTTTGAAGTATACCAAGATATCATAAATAAATTCCACTAAAATGTCATCGTTATATTAATTGAAAACCATATTCTTTAGATCCATGAAAATAGAGTGTTCATTAATCAGTACAAAAGGAATCACTATAAAATCATATTGTCTATACCTTGTTCAAAATGCTATCTTGGGAATTTTTTCCTTCCTCACACACAACTGATGATATCTAGATCGACGATAAATCATTTAAAAATTTTGATCTCCATTAACTTGATCACATAAATCATCAATGAGAGTTAGGGGATACTTGTTCTATATTGTTATGGAATTGAACTCCCTGTAGTCAATTGAAAACCTCATAGATCCATCATTCATCTTAACAAAAAGAACTGTGGAACCCCAAAGCATGAAAAATTTTATCAGAAGAACTTATCCATTTCTCAGCTACAAATGGGTTTGTATTCCCATTTAATGATGGTGGCTGTTGCCTTGTGAAGAGGTCTAACATTAATCCCCAGCATTGTGGATCATGGTGCTCCATTTGGTTAAGGGTATTATTAACAACCTATGTGAGTTGTCCCAGTATGGTTATAATCTTTTCAACACCGGTTTCATCACTACATCCAATATAATTATCGTAAACAGGAGGGCAATCCCTACAAGGATTATGTGCTTTGATATGGTTTACATTCCTTCCACTAGGTGACTTTTCTAAATTGTGGCATTAACTATATTAGTTTATGAATCGAAATTCATAATTCTAAACTTATAAAATACATAACATAAATTGAACAGTTTATGCATATAATCCATAATCATAAGAAACATATTTATTTTTTGAATTATTTACTAATTAATACTTTATAATGGCCTGTAAAAAATGTAAATTATACTAAGCATATCCCCCTCGAGTGAGGCCCATTTTCATGAACCAGGATACCCCAGGTCATCCCCGAATCTCTTTATCGGATTTTTCAATCCTAGGTACATCTGTGTCAGAACCACATCCACTTGTAGTATCTCAACATGGATGAATTTATTGGAAAAACCACCTAATATATATATTACATAATATTTCGGAAGTTCTTCTATAGTAATCCTCAGAGTCTATGTTAGGTTAATGTTACCTAGTCCGATTTTTCTAAATCTAGTATCCACGGTTTGTAATAAGATTTCAATGATACCAACTATAATGCTCTGACCCCAATTACCAGGATTTGGTGCATTATTACATAACATTGGAATGATCATAAGAGATCCACTCCTGAAAGGCCAATCATTTTAGTGTTCATTGATGTAATTGATATATTCATCAGTTTTAATCATCATTATTAAATAAAAATGGAACATTATGGCTCTTTTTAACACACTCATATACCATATCCTATCCCTATAGTTTAGTCATAATATACATCTTCTAATCCTAGGAAAAATAAAACAATAAAAATAGGTGAGCTAAGATGCTCAGTAAGGATAACAATGTAGCAGAAACTATCATCAAATAAGCATAAAAAATCAATGCATTGTATAAGACTAAAACACATCCCTTTTAATCAAAATTGTTAGCATAATAGAATATGAAAATGATAAATCAAATAATTCCATTTACTTATTCACATGGTTATTATACTAGTCTAATAATCACTTGTATCATCAATTGCTAATCTCATAATGATAAAATTCGTAATGCCGAACATCTTAACCACAATGTCAAGACCTCATCCCATGCCAAAAAATAATTTTTTTTCAGGGCCTTATACCAAGATAGTTGTTTGTCTAATAATACCTACCGATGCAACTCGTGGCTATAGTGGGCCCTACCTGTAACTTACTACGTCCAATGCATTCCTAATTTGAAAAGGATAAAAAAACATAAACATTCATATTATACTAACATACGAGATGTTAATACTTTAACCATAATCCATGAATGACAGATTAATATCTTATCCATATTCAACCATATTATAAAACTATCAATACAATATGGAATAATGAATCATAATAAATCAACTTCAATTAAACATAAAATCCAATAATAGATGTTGACATAGATGAAATCTATCCAAACACTATTTGAGAGAAATATCTCTTTATATTTTGAAATCATTTAAAAGACATATAATTATAAAAGAAAACATTTATTTTGAAAATATTTATACAATCATGCAAGGGAAGCTTCATAGGTGTTTAACTATGAAAAATTGTCGCACCTTCTATATAAGTTGAAAAAAAACATTCTTTCCATAATTAGTCAAAATGGTTATAATTTAACTCATTTAGAAAATGACGGAATGATTCATTTTAATTTTTTTAATGTCGAAGAGATGTATAAATAAATTTAACCCATTTTTCAGGAAATAGTAAAAATGTTTTCAAATACATTTTAAAAAAACATGGATGTGGATGATAAAGAAGTCCCAGTAGATACATACATATTAACAACCTCTGATAATAAAGGGATTTTAAAATGAACCCTTACCTTGTACATTTCCTTAGTAAAGGGAACATTAACCTCATGAATAATTGTTAAATAATTCATATTAAATTATACAAGAACCACATATATAAATATGAAATCATATATGATCCTCTAATACTGCATTGTTAATAATATTTTAGTATTATCATTTTTTGGGTGTTAAGTGATTCATTTTCATTTATTTGTTTTGATACATTAGTCATTTATGTTATGTGGAGGATGTATTTTATTCATATGTAGAATGATATTTAGTTCTTAAACATTATTTTTAATCATCAAATTAAAATAAATTTTGAATGGTTACGACGAGGAATATAATCTCATCATGTCGTAGAGATGGTAAGTTGTACGTACGCATGATGGACAATATCATTCTATTGATGGTGAAATAATATGAAATTGGATGGTATATTATATATAAAGAATCATTAAAATGATATATTTATTGGTTACATAAATTATACTCATTGTTATATGCAACTAAATAATGAGGATATGAATAAGAAACTACATCATGATGTTAAGACAGTAAGCCATTCATACACACATATGGTGAAATTTTCATTCATAGGATGTAATGAATAATGAATATTGTTGTACCATATTTATAATAACATATCAGAATTTAGAAGGTACTAGATTTACTATTTTTTTATGGAAACAAAAAAGAAAGGGGTAGTAGAATAGGAAAAGATCTTTTTAAGAGGTAATGAAATAATTACATCTATTTTGGGTGTTTCCTTCTGATTTGAACAAAAGGGCTCCATATGTTGGCAATATTATCAATGTAAGGACTCCAGGATGAATTGAGGATAGTTGGTAGGATATTGGAGTAGGGTTTAGAATAGGCAAATGGATTTTGATGTGTTAATTAAAGAGAAGGGGAAGTACCCATTTATAAGAGAGGTGCGAGGCACTTTAGGAAAAACATGAAATATTAATTTATAATAAAATTATTTTCAGTTTCAAGTTTCTCCAAATGCTTTTATTTCATGGGTAAGGTAAATGTGGGTTTAAATCCTCTCATAAAAATGGTTATATACATGTTTAGGTCACCATATTAACCTTATCTTTTCTATTCAACCCTTGGTTAAATAGTTTAACATTTACCATGTCTTTTTTTATTTTTATACTACATTGTTAATATATATACTATAAAATTCCAAGGGAACCACAAGTGGTTTATTAATGCCATATGTAACATTATCTAAGTCATTATGCCATATTTTAGATTTTTTATAACTATTATATAATTTAATAAAATACTACTTGTTTTAAATACTCATTTCTTTCAACTTTGACATATTTTTTTGGTGTCTGTTAAAGTCATCAAAACATGATTACATTGAAAAAAATACTTTGAATCAACCCTAAAATGTCATATTCTCCTAGAAAATTCATGGATGACATTATAAATTTCAATTTATATTTATTTTAATATTTATAATATCAATTATTTTAATCTTTCATTAATAACGTAATTACTGCATCTTCATTGTGTCATAAATAAATTTAATTATTTCATCAATAAATATTATAAATAAAATAAAATGATTTAGGAAATATTTTTATCTTTCTAATTATTATTTATATTATAATTTATCTTATGTATAAACCTATATTAAAGATGGTTTAGTTATTAAAATTTAAATTTAGCACTTTTAACTCTTCTTTAGATAAAATATAATAAATGTCCTAATATAACCCAAATAGATAAAAAGGATCATATTTTTGTCCTATGTATAATTTTGGTTGAAAGTAACTTATCCAATAGAATTATGACATGTGTTGTGGTAATTTTATTTTATTAGAATAATTTTTTAACTTTAATTACCGTATATATTTTTAACTGTAGTAAATAAAATACAAAAGATACTATTCAACAAAAATTATTTACATTATATTGAAATAAATTTTAATTGCCGATGAAAACCACGTCAGTCGAATTTTTGAAATTCAATTCATAAAAGCGGTAAAATTATATTTTATGAAAATTTTCACATGTTCCAAGAAGGGGGAATAAGCCGTTAAAAATGTTCATTACAATTTTATATATCTAATAAAATTATAAAATGACTCGAATGAATTAAATTGAACTAATAAATGTATTATGTATATTTATTGACTTTAAAAAATTTAAATTTAAAATTAATTATTTAAATAAAAAGTCTATTTTAATAAATAATGCAGTGTTTTTCACTTTTCATCAAATATTGAATGTTTTTAGAAAAAATACCCATAATTCACCCAAATCTAATTTTGACCTACTGAATCAAAAAATGAAGTCCATTTTGAAAAATAATATTTTTAAAAGTTCAGAAATTGGGTATTAATATTCATAACTACTTTTGAAATGGCTAGTCTGATTGGTCGTGGTGTGCTAGAGTTCGGAGCTACGTACATCGCAAGCTATTGTATTAATCAAAGAGAATTGTATTAATCAGTGAGAAGCATACTGTGGATGATTGGGGTTTTAAATTATTCTTTCCTTTAAACAAGTTAATCCTCAAAATTACAACATAAATAGATATTAGTGGTTCTTCGTAATAAGATTCTTAGTTTCCCACGTTGCCTCTTACATTTTATGGTTTCTCCAAAGAACATTTACCAGACGAGTCATCCAATTTCTCAACACCTATTCTCTGGTGTCAAGAATTTAGATATGGTCTTCATAATAAGATAGATCAGGTTCCAGTTATATTTCTTCATCGTTGAGTTAATGGGTTGGTTTAGGCAAGTGTTTTCTCAACAGTGATACATGGAACACATCATGAACATTTTAGATACTTGGTGGCATTACCAAACAGTAATCTTCAACTCCAATTCGTTCTATAATTTCAAAATATTTGATGTACCTGGGACATAATTTACCCTTCTTACTGAATCATTTAACACACTTCTATTGATACACCTTTGTGAAAACATCAACTCCTACTTAAAATTACAAATCCTTATTTCTGTTATCAACATAGCTCTTTTTCCTACTTTGATCTACTTTGATGAGGGTTTTCACAATCTTGACATATTCCATTGTTTCCAAAAAATGTTTTGGGCCTATGGGTTTTCTTTCACAAACATCATCCCAACAAGTTGGTGTGTGAAATCAATTTCCATATAACGCTTTATATGGTTCCATATGAATAATTTAATGCAATCTATTGTTATAGGAAACTTATACCATAGGTAAATACTAATCCCACATACCTTGAAATTCATGTGAGAAATATCTAAACATGTATTATAAGGTCTGAATCATCTGTTCTGATTGTCCATAAGTTTGTGTGTGGTAGGTTGTTCTCAAATTAAGTTCATTATCTAGGGAATTCTGAAGACTTGTTTGGGAATCATGATGTAAAAAGGGTATCATGATCAAAAAATCATTAGGGGTACACCATGAAGTCTTACAACATCATTAATATATAGTCTGGATAAACATTTAAGTAGTAAATATTCCCTTATAGCATGACAATGTGATGACATGGTAAGATGATCAATAATGACACATATTGCATCATTCCTTCTAGGAGTGTTTGGTATCCCAATGGTAAAGATAATTGTAATATCATCCAATTTCCACTCAGTTATGGGAAGAGGTTACATGACTTCTCTAAGATGTTGTCATCCATCTTTCACGGGTTGAAAAACCAAACATCTTGACACAAAATCATCAATCTACCACTTCATATTTTCCCACCAAAAATGTTCCTTCAAATATTTATACCTCTTAGTACTACTTGGGTGTATATAGAAATTGGAGCTAAGAGTATCATCCAAAAATTCCATTTTGGGATCAGGTATATCGGGAACAAAAAGAATCTTCCAAAATTTCAAAATTCTATCTTCATATACGAAGTCAATCAATCTTCCATCATTCACATATTTAATTTTATTTTGAAACTCTTCATCATCAGTATGATAATTTTTTATCCTTTATAGTAAATATGTTTTAGAAAACATTTCAAGAATTATAAATGTTTCACCTTCTATGATTATTCCTATTTCCAACATTACTAGATCCATGAGCCTTGGATCTCTTTAAACACTCAACATGTTTAGAACTCAATGACCCTTTCTACTAAATGCATCTTCCACCTTATTTTACATTCTTTGGTGGTAGTGTGTTGTTCAATCATAATCCATGAGTAGTTAAATCCCTCTCTTTTTCCTCAAGTTGAGTTATTTATATGAGAAACTATACCTCAAAATCTTTTGATATGTTTATATCTCTCATTTTTCACTATAGAGATAATGTATTCATATCTTCAGAGAAATTATGATCTCATCTAACTCATGGTCTTACGTGGTATAATGTTCTTAATGATTTTTTATCGACTGTGATAAAAAACAATAACTCTATCATCCTGTATAAGGACACAACAATGTACCTTCATTGAAGAATTACTATAAATAACAATCCCATCATTCCATGATGGTAGAGTCAAGATAAGAGAAAGGACTAATATTCTCTTCAATTCTTCAACCATTCTTCACAATCTTTTTTATAAACATATTTAACCCCTTTATGTGTGAGATTGGTTAATGGGTTAGACAATCCGACATAATTCTGGATGAAACGTCGATAGTATCTTGATAATCCAATAAAATTAGTTACCTCAGATATACTAATTGTTGTGGCCATTCTTGGATTAACCTTATCTTTGAAGGATTAAATGATATTCCATCCATTGAGACAATATGGCTAAGAAAAGAAATATTCTAAAGAAATAATTCACACTTTCTGTACTTCCCATATAATTTATTTCTTCTACGAGTCTTTAGAATAGTGCACATGTGATTTTTAATGAACTTCTTAGAATTTGGATTAAACGAAGATATCATCAATAAATACCACAATAAATTCATCAAGATATTACATGATAACTCTATTAATTAGATCAATGAAATCAGTAGGTACATTAGTCACTCCAAAAGCCAGTACTATAATCTCATAATGTCCATACCTATTTTAAAATGTGGTCTTGGGAATGACTACCTTGCTCATGCACAACTGATGATATCTAGAACTAAGGTCATTCATTGAAAAATATTGACCTCCATGAAGTTGATCAAATAAATATTTAATGTGAGGTAGTAGATACATGTTCATTATTGTTATAGCAATGATCTACTTGTATCCAATGCACAACCTCATAGATCCATAATTCGTTTTAACAAAATGTACATAGGATACCCAAATAATGAAATATTTACTCTAAGGAACATATCAATAGCTCATCTACCAATGTATTTTTAGTCCGATTGAATGTTGAGGATTGTTGCCTCATTAAGAGGTCTAACATTGACCCTCCTCATTGTGTATCAGGGTGATCCATATTTATATGATTATTATTCGTATCCAAAGTGTGTTTTCCCAGTATGGTTATAAGTTGTTCAGCACCAGTTGCATCACTTGATCAACTATAAATATATTGAATAGGAGGGAAATCTTTACAAGGATTATATGCATTCATATGGTTTTCATTCCTTCCACTAGGTCCCATTTCAAAACAAAGGAAAACACTATATTAGTTTATGAATCGCAATGTGTAATTCCAAATTTATAAAACACAAAACGTAAATTGAATAGTTTATACATATAATCGATAATAAAAAAATGTTTACTTTGAGGAAGTATTTACTCATAAATTCATTATAATGGGTTGTAAAGAAAATGTTAATTATCTTAAGCATATCCCCCAGGAGTTTAAAACCTAGTGTGTAGTAAGGCCCATTGTTTTTTACCAGGATTACCTACGTCAAGCCCGAAACTCCTTGAAAGAGTTTTCACAACTAAGTACATATGTTCAAGAACCAAATCCACTTGTAGTATCCATACAAGGATGTATTTCATGGAAAACCCACATAATATCTCTATTACCAAATTGTTTGGATGTTCTTCTATAGTAATACTCAAATTCTATAATAGGATAATTTTCTCTAATTAGTGTTTTTCTAAATAGAGTTTCCAAGGATTTTACTAAACTTCCTCTGATACCAACTATAATTCGCCGAACCCAGTTACCCAGATTCAGTGAATTATTACAAAACATTGGTATGATCACAAGCAACCATGTACTCAATGTCTGAACAGTTTAGTTTTTGTTGAAGTACTAGATACATTCATAAGTTTTACACTACACTATAAATTGAAAAAGAAACATTGTGTCTCCTTTGAACACACTCATATACCTTATCTTATCCCTAATGTTCAGTTATAATATAATTATTTGTATCCAAGGAAAAATAAAACATTATAAAGTGGTGAGCTCAGATTCTCAGTATGGATAACAGTGTAGCAGAAACAATCATCAGATTTACATAAACATATAAGGAAATGTATAAGGCTAAAACAAAACCCTTTTAAACATAAACACCAGCATAACATAATTTTGAAAAGATAAATCAAATAATGCAATTTAATTATTCACATAGATATTCTAATAATTGAATAATCACATGTAACATCAATATCTAATCTCATAATAACAGAATGCATAATTCCAGACTTCATAAGCACATAGTCAAGTCCCTATGCTAACACTAAAAATGAAAATGTTATCATGGCCTTGTTCCAAGACACTAGTTTTTTCTCATGATACCTACCGATGAATCGAGGGGCTATAGTAGGCCCCAACCACCACTTACTACATATAATGCAGTCCCCATATAAAAACGGCAAAACATAACAAAACAATCATATTAAACTAACATATGAAATGATAATACATTAACCATAAACCACGAATGACATATTAATATCACATCCATAGTCAAAAATATAATAAAACTATTAATAAAATATAGAATACAGTATCATAATAATTCAACATCAATTAATATCAATATCCACCAATAGATGTTAAAATAGATGAAATCAATCCAAAAAATATTTGAGATAAATACCTCTTAGTATTTTGAAATCATTTAAAAGTCGTATAATTATAAAAGAAAATATTTATTTTGAAAATATTCATGTATTCTTGTAGGGAAATAGTCAAAGGTGTTTTAACTATGGAAAATATCCGCTCCCACCATATAAGTTAATAAAAAACATTATTTTCATTAATTTTTAAAAAATGCCATAAAGTACATTATTCGGAAAATGATGTAAAGATTCGTTTAAAAACATTTTATAAAAATTCTAACATGGATATAAATGACTTTACCCCATATTCAAATAAATTTTACATTTTTTTGAAATACATTTTTAAGAAACACATTTGTGGATGATTAGGAAGTCCTAGCTAATACTTACGTATAAAAAACCTCAGATAATAAAGAGATTGTAAAAATAACCCATACCTTTTACTTTTACGTATTCAATGGTATGTCAACATCCTCTATAATAGATAATGTAGTATAATTAAAATATGAAAAAACCACATACATTGATTTTATATCATATACTATACTGTAATATTGATTTTTAATAATATTTTTGTATTTTCATTATATTAAGTGTGAATAGATTCTTTTCCCTTTATATGTTTTTATACATAAGTAATGTTTTTTTAGATAGGATGTATTTTATTCATATCCAGAATGATGTTAAGTTCTTAAAAAATAAATTTAATCATCAAATGTAAATTATTCTTGAATGATTATGATGGGGAAAAATAGCATCGCATCGTGGAGACAGTAAGCCTTACATACGCACGATCGACAATATCATTCTATCGATGGTGAAATAATATGAAATTGAATTGTATATTTTATAAAAATAATAATTAACATGTTATAGTGATTATTTAAATTAATTATTCTGATTATTATTCCTATCAAAACTATAAAGTGTTGATTAACAAACAACACCATGATGTGGAGACAATATTCGTACAAACGCACGTATGGTGAATTTTTCATTCATAGGATTGACAAAATAATTAATATGGTTGTACCATATTTATAAAAATATATCATAATGTATAATGTATTTGAGTTATTATATTATTATTTAATCAACAATGAAAGTGGAAGTTGGAGAAAAAAACATTGAATGAGGTGATGAAATAATTACCTCTTATTCGGGTGTTTCCATTTGATTTGAAAAAAATGCCTCCTTAGGTTGGATTTCTGATAAATTTAAAGTCACTAGGTAGAATTGATAGTATTTGGGGGGATATTTGAGTAGGGTTTAGTAGAGCCAAATGGATTTGGATGTGTGAATTTAAGAGAAGGAAACGTACCCTTATATAAGAGAGGTGAGGGTCACTTTAGGAAAGCTTAAAATATTAATTTAAAATAACCTTATTTTAGGTTTCTAATATCTCCAAATGGATTTATTTATAGGATAAGGTGGAGGTGGGTCTAAAACCTCTAATTAAATAGTTTTTAGACATGTTTATGTCACCATATTATCCATGTCATTTATACTTAACCCATGGTGAAATAGTATATCTTTTACCACGTCTTCTTGTATTTTTATACTACATGGTTAATATAGTTACTATAAAATTCCATGAGAACATAAAGTGGTTTATTAATGAAATATGTAACATTATCTAATTCATTTGGAAAATATTATATTTTTACGACTATTATAACGTTTAATAGAATATTATTTTTTTTAAAACTATTTTATGTCAATTTTGATACTATTTAGTACTTCATTTTTGTTAAAGTCATCACAAATTGATTACATCAAAAAAATTTAAATAAACTATGTAATTTCATATTCGATAGGAAAATTCAATGATGGAATAAAAAGAATCAATTTAAATTTAGTTTAATATTTATAATATCAATTATTTTAATCATTAATTAGCAAGGTAATTACTAAATCATCATAATGTCATAAATATATTTTATTATATGATGTCTAAAAATTACAAATAAAATACCATGATGTAGGAAATATTTTTTTATTTATAATGAATATTTATAGTCGAATTTATCTTATATATATCCTTATATTTAGAATTTTTTAGTTATTAAAATTTGAATTTAACAATTTTAATTCTTCATTAAATAAAATATAATAAATGTCCAAATCTAACCCAAGTTGATCTAAAAGGATCATATTTTTTTCCTAAGGTTTCTTTTTCTATAAAAACTTATCCAATTGAATTAGAACATTTTTGGGGTAATTTTATTTTATTATAATATTATTTTTACCTTTAATTACCCTATTTACTTTTAACTATGTAAATAAAATTCAAAAGATTCTATTCACTAATGATTATTTTCATCACCTTGATTCACATTTTATATACTGATGAAAACCATGTCTATAGTATTTTTAATATTCAATTTATTGAAGTGGTAAAATTATGTTTTATGAATACTTTCAAATGTTCCTAGAAGGTAGGTAAAAAATGTTTAAAAGGATAAATAAAATTATATATATTTTTTTTATTATAAAATGTCTCCAATAAATTAGAATGTACTAATATAATTATTATATATCAATTTTTAATTTAAAATAAATTTATATTTAAAAATAATAATATAAATGAAAAGATGGTTTGAAATAATAAAGCTGCTTTTTCATTATTCATCAAAATTTGAATTTTTTCAGAAAAAAACCAAAAATTCACCCTAATATAATTTTGAAATTCTGAATCCATAGAAGTAAATATATTAAAATAAAATTTATAAAATTTCAGAATGTGTGTATTACGATTTATAACTACTTTTTAAATGGCTAGTTTGATTGGTTATGGTGTGCTATGGCTCAAAGGTGCATATATCACATGATATTGTATTAATCAAAGGGAATTGTTTTAATAAAATAAAACCAAAATTTGGATGCTTGGGGTGTTACATTCTTCCCTCCATCAAATAATTTCATCCTCAAAATTACAGCATAAAAATATTCGGGCCGTTTTTTGTTATAGGTTCCTCAGCTTACCACATTTTCTCTTCCATTTTATGGTTTCTCCAAAAAAACATTTAGCAGACGAATCGTCCGATTTATCATCACATGTTCCCTAGGATCAAGAATTATGATAGCCTCTTCACAATAAGACAGATCGGGTTCTAGTTCTATTTTTTCATAGGTGAGTACTTGCTATGGGTCAGGCATGTATTTTCTAAATAGTGATATGTGGAACACATCATGAACTTTGGAGAGACTTGGCAGCATTGGAAAAAGGTAATCTATAACTCCATTTGTTTCTATAATTTGAGAAGGCTCGATGTACCTCAGACATAATTTACACTTCTTACTGAATCATATAACACTCGTCCATGGAGATACCTTCATGAAAACATGATCTTCTACTTGAAATTCCAAATCCTTCCTCCAGTTATCAACCTACCTATTTTTCTCACTTTGAGATGTTTTGATGTGGGTTTTGGATAATCTTCACATTTTTAAATCATTCCTCAACATGTTTCTGGCCGATGATTTTCCTTTCACCAATATCATCCAAACAAGTTGGTGTGAGACATCTATTTCCATATAACAGTTCATATGGAGCCTTCTAAATACTTTAATTGAAGCTATTGTTATAGGAAAATTTTACTAGAGGTAAATAGTGATCCCACATACCATCAAAGTCATGTGAACATTATCTCAACATGTCTCTTATGGTTTGAATAGCCCATTCTGATTATCCACCAGTTTGTGGGTGGTCGGAAGTGCTCAATCGAAGTTCAATATCTAGGGAATTAATGTTGCCTTTCCCGAATCCTGATGTAAAATGGGGATCAAGATCAGAAAAAATACATTGGGGTACATAATGAAGTCTTACAACTTCATTAATATATAGTATAGATAAATGATTAAGTGGAAAATCTTCTCTTATAGCAATACAATGTGCTGACATTGTAAGATGATCAACAATGACACATATTGCATCATTCCTTCTAGTATTATATGGTATCCCCATGACAATGTTCATTTTTATAACATCCCATTTCCACTCAGGAATGGTAAGAGGTTTAATGAATCCAATAGGATGTTTTCTTTCTTCCATCACCTTCTGAAAGACCATACATCTTGACACATAATCAGTAATCTCCCACTTCATGTTTTCCCACCCAAAATGTTCTTCAAATCAATATACACCATAGTTCTACCAGGGTGTAAAGAGAAATTAGTGCTATAAGAATCATCCAACAATTACCCTTTTAGATCATTTATATCAGGAACACAAATCATCTTCCCAAATTTGAAATTTCCACCTTCATATGCAATTTCAATCAATCTCCCATCATTCATAGCTATAATTTTCTTTTGAAACTCACAATCATCAGTATTTGAACAATTTACCCGTTCTAGTAATGATGGTCTTGTAACCATTTAAAAATTATTGATGTTTTACGTACCCTGATTATTCCCACATCCATCTTTACTAGATCTATGAACATAGGATCCTTTTCAACTCTCATGTTTTTCAGAGCTCCATGATCCTTTCAACTCAAATTATATTCTACCTTATTTTCCCTCCTCATTTGGTAATTTATAGTGAATTCATAATCTATGATTAGTTCATGCCATCGCCTTTGCCTCATGTTGAGTTCATTCTGTGAGAAAATATACTTCAAACTCTTTGGATCAGTAAATATCTCACATTATTCACCATAGAGATAGGTATCCATATCATCAGAGAAAATATTACAGATTCTAACTCAATATATTAAGTGGGATAGTTTTTTTGATGAATTTTTAGCTACCATTATGCATAAGAAATAACTCTAACATTCAACATAGGCACACAACCAAGTCATTTCTTCAAAGAATCACTATAAATAAAAAACCCACCATTCCCCGATGGTAGTTTCAAGAATGTATCATTGACTAATATTATCTTGAATTCTTCAAAATAATCATCAGAGTATTTTTTCCAAACAATGTTTACCCCATTATGCATGATCTTGGTTAATGGGTTCGCCAATCTGGAATATTTATAGATCAAATTCTCATAGTAACATTCTAAACCAATAAAAATACATACCTCGATTATACTCGTCAGTGTTGACCATTCATAGATTTCTCTTGTCATTGAAGGATCAAAAAAGATTCCATCATTATAAACCATATGGACAAGAAAAGAAATCTTTTGAAACCAGAATTCACACTTTCTAAACATTCCATATAATTCATTTCTATTAATATTCTTTAGAATATTGGGAAAGTGATTTTCATGATCTTTCTAGATTCTAGATTAGACCAACATATCATCAATAAATATGAATACAATGTCATCATGATATTCCTTAAAAACTCTATTGATTGGATCCATGAAAATAGAGGGTTCATTAGTCAGTGAAAAAGGCATTATTGTAAACTCATAATGTCAATACCTGGTTCAGAATGATGTAATTTTAATTTCTTCCTTCCTCATGCACAACTTATGATATCCATATCAAAGATCAATTGTTGAAAAATATTGAGCCCCATGATGTTGATCAAATAAATCATCAATGCTTGGTTGGGGATACTTTTCCATTATTTTTATTGCATTGATCTCCCCGTAGTCAA
Organism: Viscum album; assembly: GCA_963277665.1. Lineage (NCBI taxonomy): Eukaryota > Viridiplantae > Streptophyta > Magnoliopsida > Santalales > Viscaceae > Viscum > Viscum album. The sequence continues at coordinate 604,547,120 of OY728148.1, forward strand.
TGAACAACCTCATAGATCCATCATTCTTCTTTACAAAAAGAACATGGGCTCCCCAATGCATGAAATATTTTCTCTATGGAACTTATCCATTGCTCAGCTACAAAGTGATTTTTAATCCCACTGAATGATGGTGGTTGTTGCCTTATGAAGTAGTCTAACATTGATCCTCGACATTGTGGGTCAGGTTGGTCCATTCAGGTAAGGTTATTATTCATAACCTAAGTTAGTTAACCCAGTATGGTTATAATTTGTTCAGAACCAATTCCATAACATGATCCACTATAATTATTTGAATAGAAGGGCAATCCCTACACAGATTATGTGCATTGTTACAGTTTCCATTACTTCCTCTAGGAACCATATCTATACAATGGAATACACCAGATTAGTTTATGGATCACAATTCATAATTCCAATCTAATAAAATACTTAACATAAATTAAACTTTTAATGCATATAATCCATAATCATTAAAAAATAGTTTTTTTGTTGAAGTATTTACTCATAAATCCTATATAGTAGTTTGTAAATAGAAATTGAATTATCCTAAGCTTATCCCCAGAGAGTGTCAATCACGGTACACACTAAAGACCATTTTCAGGTATGAAGATTCCCCATGTTAAGCCCTAAATTCCATGTCGATGTTTTAACTCCAAGGTACATATGTTCCAAAACAAAATCCAATAGTAGTATCCATACAGGGAAATATTTCTTAGAATCCCACATAATATCTATATTACCAAAATTTCTGATGTTATTCTATACTAATACTCAATGTATATCTTAGGGTAATGGTCTCTAATCAGAGTTTTTATAAATATAGTTTCCATGGTTTTTTCTAAACATCCTCTGATGAAAACTGTAATCCCCTAACCCCAGTTATCTAGATTTGGTGGATTGTTACAAAACTATTGAATGATAGCAAGAGATCATGTCTCGAAATAATAATTATTTTAGTAAATTTGAATGTTGTAGATACATTCATTAGATTTACATTACATTATGAAATGAAAAATAAACATGTGTCTCCTTTGATCAAACTCATATCCCTTATCCTATCCCTATATCTTAATCATAATATACTTCTTAGCATACTGGAAAAAATAAAACATAATAAATGAGTGAGCTCTGATTCTCAGTAAGTATAACAATGTAGCGAAAACTATAATAAATAAGCATAAACATTTAATGAAATTTATACGACTAAAACACATACATTTTAAAAATAAAATTCAAAATAAAATAATATCAAAAGGATGAATAAATTAATTTCATTTACATATTCACATGGATATTATAGTAGTTCAATAATCTCATTTAACATCAATTTTTAATCTCATATTGATGGAATTCATAATACTGAACATCATAACCACATAGTCAAGGCCTAGCAACAAGACTAAAAAAAAAATTCAAGGCCTTGATGCAAGCCATATGTCTTTCTCATGAGACATATCGATGCATCGAGGAGAAATATAAGGCCCCTCCAGTCACTTACTTCATCCAATGCATTCCTCATAAGAAAAGGGTGTTACATTGCATAAACGTTCATATTAAAATAACATATGAAATGTTAATAATTTAACCATAAAACATGAATGAATTATTAATTGCACATCCACAGTCAAACATATCATAAAACTATAAATAAAACATTTTATATTATATCATAATAAATCAATTTCAATTAAACATAAAATCCAACAATAGATGTTGATATAGATGAAATAAATCCAAAAAATATTTGAGAGAAATATCTCTTTCTATTAAAAAATCATTTTTTTGTCAAATAAATATAAAAGAACAAATTTATTTTGAATATATTCATATAAATATGTAAGGGAAGCTTAGATGGTGGTATAATGGTAATAAATAGTTTCACACGTCGTATATGCTAAAAAACATTCATTCCATAATTTTTTGAAACGATCATAAAGCACCATATTTCGAAAACTACCGAAAGACTCTATTCAGAAAAATTATAAAAAGTCAAACAAGGGTTTAAATGAATTTAACCCATATTCCAAATAATAGTAAAATTGTTTTGAAATAATTTTTTTTGAAACATTTATGTCTATGATAAAGATGTCCTAGTAGATACTTACGTATAAACAACCTCAGATAATAAAGTTATTGTAAAATTAATCATCACCTTGTACTTTTCCTCAGTCATGGGTAAGTTAACCTCATGTTTAATTGTTAATAAATTTTTATGAAATCATACAAGAACAACATACATAAATATTTTATCATATATGAACCTCTAATATTTCAAAGTTAATAATATTTTATTATTTATGTTGTTTTGGGTGTTACTGATTCATTTTTCTATATATGTTTTGATACATAAGTAATTTTTTTATGTATATGTTGTATTTGATTCATATCCAGAATAAAATTAAGTTCCTAAATAAAATGTAATCATTAAATGAAAATTATTATTGAATGGTAACGATGGGGAACAGAATATCATCGCGTCATGGAGACGATAAGCTGTATGTACGTAGGAGTGACGATATCAATCCATTAATGGTGAAATAATATGAAATTTTCTATTATATTATATATAAATAATAATTAAATTTATTTATAAACTAGTTAAATCAATTATACTCATTATTTAACTTATCCAAATATTGATGTGTTGAATAACAAACTACACTACAAAGTAGAGATGGTAAGTCTTACGTACGCATGTATAGTGACTCGGTCATTCGTAGGATGGATAAAATAATGAAAATGATTGTACCATATTTATAATAAAATCTCTGTATGTTGAAGGTATTGTATTTATTATTTTATTATGGAAACAACAAAGAAAGAGGATGTTGATGAAGAAAAGATCGTTGAAAGAGGGGATGAAATAATTACCCCTTCTTCGGGGGTTACCTTTTGATTTAAACAAAAGGTATCCTAAGGTTGGATTTATGATCAAAGTAAGGCCTCCATATTTAAGGGAGGGTTATTTGTAAGATATTTGAGTAGGATTTGGCTCAGAAAAATGGCTCTGGAGGTGTTAATTTAAGAGAGAGAGAGAGAGAAGTACCATTTTATAAGAGAGGTGAGGGGTACTTTAGGAAAACATGGAAATATTAATTTATTATTAAATTATCTTCGGTTTCTAATAGCTCCAAATGGATTTATTTCAAGGATTATGTGGGGATTGGTCTAAATAATCTCATAAAATTTGTTTTAGACATGTTTACATCACCATATTAGCCTTATCTTATTGATTTGACCCTTGGTATAATAGTTGATCTTTTACCACGTCTTCTTGAATTTATATACTACATGGTTAAAATAGTTACTAAAAAATAAAAAGAAAACATGAAAAGTTGTTTAATAACATTTCTAACATTATATAATTTATTTGGGTGAATCATTTATTTTTAGTACTATTATATAATTTAATAAAATACTATTTGTTTTAAAAACTCATTTATGTCAATTTTGACACAATTTAGTATTTTTTTTGTTAAAGTCATCACAACTTGATTAGTTCCAAAACAATACACTGAATAAACTCTAACATGTCATATTCACCTATAAAATTCATGTATGGATTTAAAAGTTTCAATTTACTTTTATTTTAATATTTATAATATCCATTATTTAAATATTTCTTTAAAAATGTAATTATTGCATCATCATTATTTCATAAATAAAATTTAATTATTTAATTTCTAACAAATGTAAATAAAATACCATGATTTAGGAAATATTTTTATCTTTATACATGTAACACCCCAAGCATTCACGATACTCTTCTCTTTCAATAATGCAATAGCTTGCATTGTAAGCAAGTTCGAGATTCTAACACACCGAGACCAATCAAAGTAACAGTTATGAATAGTAATACCCAAGTTTTGAAATTATATAAATTTTATATTTCAAGATGGACTTCATTATTGTATTTGGAATACAGAAATTATCCTAAGTTTAATTTTTTGTAATTTTCTGAGAACTTGCAATTTTCTATGAATAGTGAAAAATAATTAAAAACAACTTTTTTAATCAAAATAATTTATAGTGATAAATTATACCATTGAGTGGTTTTAAAGTTTAATTAGAATATATTTTTACCATTTTATCCAATTGTGGTCATTAGAATTAATTTCACATTGAAATTGGACAGAAACAATTGTCAATCTTTTGATATATATTGTTTCTTAAAAACACGCTATTTGTTGTGACAGCGTGAATTAATTATAAAATTAATTAATGTAACTTATATGTTTGTAATTTGGTAAAATATACATCATTTTTGAATTCGGAATATCAATTATAGCTTAGGGTGAAATTTTGGCATTGTTCTAAAAAACTTCAATTTTTGATGAACAGTGAAACCACTAAGTGGTAGTTAAAAAACTGATTTTTTGTTTAAATGAAACATTACCACTTCTGTGAATTTATTTTCAAAGATAGGACATACATGGTGTCATTAGGAAGTAAAATTTTGTTCAATGAGATTAAAATAATTTTTGGTGAATAGTAACTTTTAAGTTTAATTAATCGCGATAAAAGGTAATTAGTGTAATTTAAGGTAAAGATCATGTTATAATAATATGAAATGACCTTTACACTTGTCCTACCCCTATTTTATGAGTCATGGACGACCAAGACAATCCATGGGTCAACTTGGGAACCCCATGAAGCCACTTTGTTAGGAAAATGACATATAAATCTTTTTATTTAATGTTAAAATAAAATTGTCACAAACATGAGTTGTTTTAATAAAACAATTTTTAAATGGGGTTATACAAGTCATATTTTTGACTATAAATATTAATTAGAAATCTAAAAATATTTCCTATATCATGATAATTTTTTTATAATTTTTAGACATTCAATATAATAAATTATTTATGACACCATGACGATGCAGCGATTACCTCATTAATTAACAATTTAAATAAAATGAAAAGATAATGTAAAATCTAAGACTTAAAAATGTCAAAATCCTATTGTATGAGTAGATTTAAAACCCTTATCACCTTATCCTATAAATATCTAAGTTTGGGTCCTTTAAAATCCGAAACTCATTATATAATAAAGTATCATTTCATTACTTTCCAAGAGTGCCCCTCCTCTCCTCTTATAAAAGGCCCCCAACTCTACCACCTTACCCAACCCTCTCAAGCCTTTGGCTCGGCCAACTCCTTCCCATTTTGTCTCTAAACTTCCCTCTATTACACCTAAAAGCCTCACATTGGGACGAAGTATTACCAAGGAAGCCTTTGAGCTCAAATCAAAAAGAGTTACCCGTTTTAATGTAATGTCTTCTCTTATGTTATTTTGTTTTATTTTTCTTCTCAAACCACCTAAACACTTTTTATTAATTTCTTTTGTAAAAAAAACAGTATCCTAAATATACTATGATGTTTTTATAATAATTATTTTAGATACACTTACACACACCTACATCTAATTTTCAAAGAACATATTGTTTCTGTGGATGGTGAATTTCTTCCTCACAAAACAATGATTGTTCAACACTCATATAACACCTTAAAAGGTGGACATTAAGATGTCACTATATTTATATATGATATATAATTTGTTTATGTTTTACTTAAGCCTCTATATTTTTCATTTATGGCATACCTTTATGTTTTACATTATGTGTAAACACGATATTTTCATTTGAGGAAGTGCGGACTACCGCCCTCTCAATGTGATTTGAATCTTTAATGCCATATGTGGGATGTATAATGGATGGAGTAAATGGTATTATACATTATATTATACTGTAATTATAATATACCTTTATATGATTATAATTTCATTCCATTAAATATGAAATAGAAATGAAAGTAGCGTTCATGCGTACGTATGGCTTACCGTCTCCATGAACGGTGCATTTCATTTCTTACCTCTAAATGTTATGTAATATTATAAATGCATGTATATATTGGATATATATGATATATATGACATATAAATCATGAATATAATTTTGATATAATGGATATTTCACCACATGAACAACTTGTAATTATAAGAAGTTTATTTTTGACTCAAGTACCAAAGATCGACAAAATGACCGTTATTAACTTAAATAATTACATAATGTTCATAACAAGGTAATAAACGATATAAAAAGAATAATGAACATGAAAATGGTTCTTAAGCAAATAGAAATTTACTCTAGTTTATTATTCAGGAGATTAAAGAACGATCGAGTCATGTCGGACATGAGGTAAGGGAACTTCGTAACCCAATTTCCATTCTTTGGGTTAATCTCCTACTTTCAAATTATGTCATGATATTATTTTGTCCTATCTTGTATTTGTACATTCATTATGTGTACTTATAGTGAATGCACATAATATATCTATTTTATTTAAAAAAATATTCTTTGTAAGGGACATCGTATCAGTCTCCATTCATTGAGGCATATTTGGTTTTATACACAACATTACTTTATACGGTGTATAAACACCTTTGACTTTTACTTTTATTCAAAAGGAATCTTTTTATACGAAGCATTTTTACTAAACGACAAAAGGAATGTTTCTTCTTACATATGCGGCGACAACGACTTCTCCGCCTCCATGACCATTATTTAAGTTTTGGAATCCTTTACAAGCCAAAACATTTTTTAAATGAAAAAATACCATATTTTACTTTTATTTTATTTTGGTTTTGAAAATGGTATCTATACATTGTTGTTTATGAGTATTAAGATATGAAAACCCAGTGCAAATGTATATGTATTTAATGCAAGCTTAAAAATGTTTTCAGAAAACCTGACTCTCCAGTGTGATAGACAGGAAGGGATTGGGCGTGGACACATCATGGCCTATAACTAGTCGAGCAGTCTCAGAATTAGTTATTTTGTTTTCAGAAGCTTGGATAATGTTTTCAGAAAAACACTGGAGTATATTTGAGCAATTTTAAATGTAATTATCTCCTAAAAAAATGAAATGGTATTTTAATTCTGCAATTAATTTCAAACGGTATTTTAAAAAATGGTATTTCTAAATTTTTATATACCATTGTTCATATAACGAATGCATTAGACTTAGTAAGTGACATGCGGAGCCCGCTATAGATCCTCGATGCATCAGTAGGTCTAATGAGACAAACTAGTGTCTTGGCCCTAGGCCTTGACAAAATATTATTTTTAGTCTTGGCACAAGGCCTTGGCTACGTGGTTATGATAGTCTGGCATTATGCATTCCATCATTATGAAAGTGGTTATTCATACTGCATGTGATTATTACAAGTAAAATATCCATGTGTATAATTAAATGGAATTATCTCATTTTACTTTTGACATATTATATTGAAGTTCAAGTTTTAAAGACTTTTGTTTTAGTCATACATTTCTTTAAATGTTTGTGTTTATTTATGAAAGCTTCTGCTATATTGTTATCCTTACTGAGCATCTGAGCTCACCCCTCTCAATGTTTTAATTTTTCCAGGATGTGAAGAAGTATTTTAGGAATGACCTGCAGGGATAGTCTTAAGGGGATATGAGTGTGGAAAATGGAGACTATGTTATTGTAGTTTTTCACTTTATGATGTAATGTAACATTTATGAATGTATCTAGTGTTTCCAAGGCTACTAAAATAATAGGTCTTTCGATACTTGATCTTTTGTGATCATGCCAATGTTACACAATAATGCACTAACTCTGGGTAACTAGGGTCGGGGGTGTTACAGTTGGTATCAGAGGAAGTTTAGTACTAGCCTTTGAAGCTAGATTTAGATAAACTCTGATTAGGGTACATAGCCCTATGGTATACTTTGAGGATTAGTATAGAAAAACTTCATAGAATTTTGGTATTATAGAGATTTTGTGAGTTTTCCGAGCAATACATCCCTGTATGGATACGAGCCGGTAGAGGCGGCTCTGGCACAGATGTACCTAGGGGTAAAACCCAAAGACACCGCTTTGTGTTAGACTCGAACGTGAACTAGTTCACGACAACGGGACTTGCTGCAATCTTGGTTACGACACTCATGGGGGATATGCTTAGGATAATTCTCATTTTTACAAACCATTATGAAGGGTTTATGAGTATATACTTCCTCCAGGAAAACACTTTTATTATTCTGGATTGTATCCATAAACTGTTCAATTTATGTTAAGTATTTTAAAAGTTTGGAATTATTCATTGCAATTCATAAACTGACCTAGTTTATGCCATTGTATATAAATGGAGCCCAGTAGAAGGAATGAAAACTCCAGCAATACGTATGATCCAAAGAGTAGGAAGGATCATATCTTTCATGGTATTAAGCCGACATTTAGAAGGGAAATAGTCTCCCATGTGTTCTCAACATATGAAGAAATAGTATCATGTGTTAATAAGATAATTAAAGAATTTTCTGAGTCCTATGGATTTGAAGGTAAACAAGAGAAGAAAAGGATGGAAGAGAGAAAAATGGATAATGGGAAGAGGGAAAAGAAGAATTTTACAATACGTGATAACTGTGGTAAGATACACCTTGGAACTTGCCGGACGGGAATGGGAGTTTGTTATAAGTGTGGAGAAAAAGGACACCAAGTGCGTGGCTGCAAGGGTATGAAAAAGGTTTCAAATATACAATGCATCGTCTGCAAGGAGTGGGGACACTATACAAACCAATGTTCAAATCAACGGAGAATGGCCCAAATGATTCTATTGGATAATAATCAAGTTATGATAATACCACAGATGATGGGGAATGATTAGAGTTCTTATCAAGTTATTAAAGAATCATGTCATTTGAGTGCTGTATCAATGATGTACTGGTTATATGAATAATGTGATATATAAGGATTGTACTGCAGTACTTTTTGTTTTCATTAAAGTTTTAATATGATGAAGGTAATCATATTTTTAGTATGTGACAATAACAGAATCATTACTTTGTTTGGGGAATCTGAGGTTAAAATTGATTTTGGAATTTAGATACCTTTAAGAAAAAGTCTGGACAGAGGTATTTTGGATAACTATAAAGGTTGGAATGGATTAATTTGAACTTTGGATAGTATTGTTTAAGTTAAAAACACTTATGAAGATTATTTTTGAAATATTATAATACTATAGTTTTAGAAAAAGGACAACCTGCAGGTTGGGGGATAACCCGTTGCATCAGACAATGCTGTAGGAATCGAACCCACAACCATAGGGCGACATGGCTTTATTACCTACCACTAGCCTATAGGAAGTCCCTGGTTATTAAAAAATAGTTTTCCTAATCTAAATGGTATGTGGTAATATTTAGAACCTTATACAATTCGTAGAAATAGAATATTTTTGAGTTCTGTTACCATTTGGAGTGAAAGATGGGTTTGTGGTAAAAATTTATTAAAGAATGAAAGTCTACACGACAAGTAAGTATATTTCCTTACATTATTATTAAATCTCAAAATTAAATTCATCAACTTTATGAAAGGTAACTTAGAAGAAAAATGTTTCCGGTTAACTTTTCAAACTGGTGATTCAATGATCGTTTAACCAGTCACAAGTTTGTGACTTTCTTACTGTTAACTTTCTCCTAATTCTGTTTTCTACAACTCTCCATCAGACCTTGATGGTTGGTTTTTCTTCCATATCTATATTTTCATAGATTCCTAGTATGGGCTATCTCAGGTGACCTTTGTACTTATCTTTTTTTCTATTTAAGTTCTGTTTTTATTAACCTTATTTCCAGTGTGGGTTTTCCACAAAGGTATTTTCTATTTTCAACCTTTTATTTTCGAAGAACAATATCAAATTGCGAGGACGCAATGTATTGAAGGAGGGGAGAATGTAACACCCCAAGCTTTCACAATACGCTTCTCTTTCAATAATACAATAGCTTGCATTGTACGCAAGTTCGAGATTCTAACACACCGCGACCAATCAAAGTAGCATTTATGAATATTAATACCCACGTTTTGAAATTATATAAATTTTTTATTTCAAAATGGACTTCATTTTTGTATTCGGAATATCGAAATTATCCTAAGTTGAATTTTTTGTAATTTTCTGAGAACTTCCAATTTTTTATGAATAGTGAAAAATACTTAAAAACAACTTTTTTAATCAAAATAATTTATAGTGATAAATTATACCATTGAGTGGTTTTAAACATTAATTAGAATATATTTTTACCATTTTATCCAATGGTGGTCATTATAATTAATTTCACCTTGATATTGGACATAAACAATTGTGAATATTTTGATATATATTGTTTCTAAAAAACATGCTATTTGTTGTGACAGCGTGAATTAATTATAAAATTAATTAATGCAACTTATATGTTTGGAATTTTGTAAAATAGACATCATTTTTGTATTCAGAATATCAATTATAGCTTAGAGTGAAATTTTGGCATTGTTCTGAAAAACTTCAATTTTTGATGAATAGTGAAACCACTAAGTGGTAGTTAAAAAACTGTTTTTTCGTTTAATTGAAACATTACCACTTATGTGATTTGATATTCAAAAATCCGACATGCATGGTTTTCATTAGGAAGTAAAATGTGGTTCAATGAGATTAAAATAATTTTTGGTGAATAGTAACTTTTAAGTTTAATTAATCGCGATTCAAGGTAATTAGTGTAATTTGAGGTAAGGATAATGTTATAATAATATGAAATGACCTTTAAACTTGTCCTATCTCTATTGGATGAGTAATGGCCGACCAAGACAATCCATGGGTCAACTTGGGAACCCCATGAATCCACTTTGGTAGGAAAATGACATTAAATACTTTTTATTTAATGTTAAAATAAAAATGTCACAAACATGAGTTGTTTTACTAAAACAATTTTTAAATGGGGTTATACAAGTCATATTTTTGACTATAAATATTCATTAGAAATCTAAAAAGATTTCATAAATTATGATAATTGTTTTATAATTTTTAGACATTAAATATATTAAATTATTTATGACACCATGATGATGCAGCGATTACCTCATTATTTCGCACGGAATTCGGGGATGACCTCCTGGATGGGAGATTCAAACGTTCTGATCGGTTTCAAACGGGTTTGTTCGTAGAACCGGAAACATCCAATGATTCCACATCCTATTGGACCTACTTTCCAAAGGTAGGCGCTCATTAGCTTGTGGGCTAATGAGGCTTAGGAATTTGCATTGGTCGAGAGGATGGGAGGTCGGACTCATCACACCTTTTTGAGGGGAATTATTGTCTATTCCAGGACTCTCTTTATAGATTTAAGTTATGTTCGTGAATCCTTATTACATTACCAAGTCTAAAATGAGCATTCCTCCAGTTTTAACAATCAATGATTAAATATGAAAGAAATTTAGAGAATCTTTTATATGAATTCGAGGTTCTTCATCAATAGAGAATCATCTTTATCTATTTAGATATTCTTAGTCAATGGTATCCTTCAAAAACATTTATAAAAGTCTCTTGGTCATTATGATAACCATGCTAGTTTTAAAGCCACTCAGTGGGGCACTTGAATTTTATCGTCATTCATAAGGACATGGATTATTTCAAAGTTTGGATCGAACCCATAAATGGGATAGCTACGTATCCTTTGTTTTGGAAAAGGAATCAGAACCCACGTAGTTCAAGTAATGGAGTATGACGTTTATGATTGATGGCTCAAAGAAGGATGTCATAATTACTTTTAAACTCTAAGCTCACGTGAGTCATGCTCGGTGTGAGAAACAAGAGGTATTGGTAAAAAATTAGACAATTGTGCCATGAAAGATGCAATCATAAGAAATGGTTTGGGGCTTATGTATGTATGACTACCCAGATAGACGAAGGTTTAGGATTCACTTTTAGGGAGAAAATCCATGAACAGGGTCTATAAAGGTATATATGCTTCATGGAGATTTGAATACTCTAATCTTGGGGCTTACTCCTAAGGAGGATGCCCAAGTTAGGAGGGGATTGATAATTGGGTTTTACTCCTGAGGAGGAATCCCATATCAAATGTAATTTAGGACTGGTTAAGAGAAATTAAGGGACTTGGGGTGTACTCCTGAAGAGGATGCCCATAATTATGACTGGGACGTATTCTTGAAAAGGAGGCCCAGGTTAGGGGACTTGGGGCTTACTCCTGAAAAGGAAGCCCATAATTATAACTGAGTCTTATTCCTGAAAAGGAGATCCAGGTTAGGGATTAAGGTTTGGGGCTTACTCCTGATAAGGATGCCCATATTTGAGATTGGGGCTTACTCCTAAGAAGTATGCCCATATTATAGGATTATGATTGGGGCTTACTCCTGAGGAGGATGCCCAAGTTTGGGAACTTTAAGAATTTGGGGCTTACTCCTGAGGAAGATGCCCAGATTAAAGGACTTATAACTGGGGATTATTCCTGAAAAGGAGACCGAGGTTAAGGATTCTCTCATCTTAAAGGATGAGGTTGAATGAATGAACTCTCAATCTTTGGTGACATAAAGATGTATAAATCACTAGGTTTTGAGAGATATTCCACCGAATTCCTTTTAGATAAGGAAGTCAAATCAAGAAATCATGCCATAGATGGCTTTGAAGAGTATGTTGAAGACTGAATCTTGAATAGGAAAGGTGAAATGGCTTAAGAGGGGTAAAATGGGCAAGATGGGCACCCAAAAAGGTAGGGGTGCGCAAGTCTTGAAAGGCGCACAAGTCTTGCGTGGGCGCGCAAGTTTTGGTCGCGTAGGTATACCAGCGCGGCATGTGGGGTACTTGCACGATTTTCAACAAGAATTAAAATACTTGAGCGACTCTTTATTAATCCCTTTAGAATCCTCTTGAGGTTCTCCCAGAAAAGGGACGCGCAAGTTCTATTGAAGGAATAAGGCAGCGCGCAAGTGTGACTAGTTCCCTTAAGGGCTGGCCATTCAGGTGCGCAAGTGTTGATGAGTTTCAACACTTAGGCCTTCCTCCCTCCCTTTAGATCTTCCGTTCTAGGTAATAAATTACCTTAGAAGTGTTCCAGAAGCTTTGAGAAGAGATTTGGGCGCCGGGAGGTTCAATCCGAGTTTCTGGAAAAAATCCTCTCGAATGGGGGGCCCACAGGGTCTATTTATAGGCAGGAGAAGACCCCGAGCTGTTACCGGGCGGTTATCACTTAGGTCGCGCAAGTCACTTGCACGAACATAAGGCGTCGCGCAAGTAGACTTGCACGACCACTAGGCGGCGTGCAAGTGTACTTGCGCGACCACGAGGGAACTTGCGCGACCTATGGGCAATGTTCTCCTCGTTCATCCCTTTGTTGATTTTAGATGTTTCTTCAAAGGATGAATCACTTTGAGCTCAGATATTCAGCTTTTCCGATCTTTAGATTCTGTGACGAAAGGAGCGTCAACAAAAGTCCCCCCTCAGAGTTGGATCCGGAGGGAAATGAGGATTTGACTCTGAGGAAATCAAATCCATCCAAAGGAAAAAGGGGGGCGCGCAAGTCTTCAGCGCACAGAGGGCGGCGCGCAAGTTTTCGTCACGCAGGCCTTATGCGCACTGGGTACGGCGCGCAGATAGGCCTCCTGGCCTATAAATACATGGCTTTTGGCAGTGTATAGCATCTGATCCCTAATTTCTCGAGCTTTCGCCGCACAAGTTATCTTCACCATGAAAGTCTCTTTTCCACTGTTTCCTCGCTATCGCGATACTCTCAAGGTAATAAGACTTGCGCGTTTGACACATGCGTGACAAAAACTTGCGCGGCATATGTAACACTTGCGCGGCATCTCGATACTTGCGCGCCTTAATTCCTTATCAATTTTTTTGATTTCATTCACAATGTTTGTGAAAAAATAATTCATTTATAAATTAATTTATTCTACTCTTTGTGCAGAAGTAATGGATCTTAGACCCAGATTAATTGATGAACTGGCTAGCAAGCGGATAGATGATATGATGAACATCATTGGCCATGATTACTATACTGTCAAGGATAGTACTCTTCCAGATTTGGCTAAGTATCTGAAGAAATATCATCGCGACTTTCCTCAAATCACTTATCTACCTTTGTATGGCTATGGTCATCTACAAGAAGTCATTATTCCAGAAGTAAAGAATTATCTTCCATTTTTGTGGTTTCAGAATTATACCAACTTTGCTTCAGCAAATATCTCAGGTGGAGGAGTATTTCTAACTGCTGGAACAGTGGAGAAGGCTTATGTGATGCATCATATCCCTTGCACACCAGACCTGAAAAATCATACACCTGAGGTTCAACGACATTGTCATCCTTCAATCTTCCGAAATGCTCAGATGGATCAATCCAACGGCTGGAAGAAAAGTTGGGATTTCCGTCCTAGGGGAGGTGTGAAGCCAACTTGGATGTGGGCATACTTGGTGCGACAGACCTGCGCAGAGTTTATCGAGGATCTAAAGACAGCTGCAATATATGAATCTGTCTGGGTTGGGCAAACATATGTTTACAGACATGATAACTTCGTGCCAGAGATACTCAGCCACTAGATCCCAACAACTAATTCTTTCCATTTGACTCATGGAGAAGTAGGTATCAGTTTGTGGGATGTCCACAAGATTTCAGGGGCTCCAATATTGGGTGATATGTATGATGAATTCATTCCTCCCAAGGTGACTTGGAATGATTCAGAGAAGACTCTTGCTTTAGCTTGAGAATTATTTAAAATCATCCACAGGGTCAAGAGTTCAGAGACCTCATTAACACATTTTAGAAAAGATATTCATCCGGAAGAATGGATGAATGTGTTTCTTACTGAGAAGAAAGGGATGGAGCCAAAAGAAAAAGGATCCAAGAAAAAGAAATCCAAGGATAGCAGGCCCAGACGTCCTACCACTTGTCCAAAACCTAAGAAGAGAGGAGCTCCTGGCACATTCTGGCCAACTCTAGAAGCAGGGGAGTTTGAAAAGTGGGGATATGAAGTGAATCAAAGAATTCCAAAGAAAACTCGTCTGGTGGGTTTCTTGGGAATGTGGCTCAGTGTTTATCTCTTGCCGGTCAGGGATTCGAAGGGAGGCGTTAGGCCAGGGACCTTCGTCATTGCGGCAAAGTTGGCTGAGGGAAAAATGGTTGGGTTAGCTACCCCCATTATAGCAAAGATTCACAAGAGTTTACTTCATGTCTTCCTGGGTAAATCTCTTTTAAGAATAGTGGGACCATTCCAGGATTTTTGGGGATGGATCGCCCCTCACTTCAGGACTTAAAATGTACTGAATGGATTACAAATTCCTGGAAGCTCTTTTAGACCGTCAGTGCAAGCATTCTCTGGAATTTCTCCATTAGATGTTAATGGTTATGACATGAAAGTAAGGTTGAGCATGTTTAAGGAATTCAACTTCGTTCCCAATGGAAGTCCGCCATCCGGGTGGTTTGTTGATGATGGGAAAACCCATTTGGATTTGAGGGCATACATGCTAGCTTGCAGGGATGGCGTGTTAGTATCCAGGATTGATGGAGAAATCATATGTGAGGCCTATGCTCCATATAGATTTGCACGCCAATTAAAATGTTTGCAACAGATTGTTGTATCCCCTCTGGTACATGTCAGGTTAGAGCAATATCTGATGGTTGCTTGACAACTATGGTTGCTGACATCAAGAGAGAAGACTGGGGAAATATTTGATCTACCAGTTGAAAAAGCGGCACATAATCTGACTACATTTTATGCCGAACACTGGATAACATCATACCCCAAAGGGATATTGAATCACCCAGTATATCAAGTGGGAAAGAGGAAGAGGACTGTAGATGAAGAAACACTTTCTCATGAAGGGGACGCTTCTCCACCTGAAATAGGTTCAACAGACTCCTCTTCTAGAACTAATTCATCGGATTATCATGATGGGGATGATGAGGCACAACCGGCACCAAAGCGGTTTCGTGCCCGATATAATCCTCCGGCCAGAATTAAAAGACCCACTCCATCAATTCCTGGTGAGTTATTTCATTGTAATAATTTCAATCACTGCTACTTTATAAAGTAATAAGTTTTACTTTCTTATTCACTATCTGTAGTTGCAGGAGCTGGGAATAAATTAAAATCGAAAATTGTAGGACCTTCCTCACAACCTTTATATCTATGACCAGAGGCTGTTCAGCTATGGAAGAGATTATACTATGGTACTGAGACCGCCTGGCTGGATTTGTGTGAGGGCCTACAACTTCCTAGAATAGGAAATCTTGTAGCTTCTAAAAATCTTCAATACGGAGATAACCCCAATGAAGTGCGAGCTTACATCAGAGAGCTGGAAATGCTCATATATACCACTGATGACTCGGTTCCTATCACTAGGCGGGTGAAGGAAATGATTGATCATGGTTCCACTGAGAGGGCTGGTGGTTCTGGAGATGAGGAATGGAAAGAGTACGTGGCTCCTGAAGATATAAGTTTTCTTTCCTTATTTTCTTTGCAACTTGATTTCAGTTGAAGCTTTGTTACTTAAGGAAGTTATTTTCTTCATCTCGCAGCTTGCAAAGAAAGGAACTGGGGTTCTCTCGCCATAGTATAGCCCTGGTGGTACTGCTATCGGGGCTGCTGCTGATTCTCCTCGCGAACCAGGCGAGATATCTCCAGGCCAGCAGGCCATGAATGAGGCGCTGGACACAGCCTTTCATTCGCCAATCCAAGTGCCTATAAGGGAGACCACTGATACTCCAAAAAAACAAAAGAAGAAAAGGCAACGAAGGAGTAAATCCATAGCTAAACATTTCATTAGAAGCGGTAAGTCCTTTGAACATTCATGATCTTATACCCATAATCATATGGTTACTCATATTTCTGAGGATTGCAGGGGCTTCTTCAATTTCCCCCTTGAGGGAAGGGACTGATCCTTCTTCAAAGGCCTTGGAGGGTGCTGTAGAACAATCACAGACCCAAGCTGACTTGGTTGCTCCTGGAGAAGAGCTAGCATCCATTCCCAGTATCCCTCCTACTGTTGAAAATGCTATCCAGGGTCAGGGGTTGCAGGACATAAGTCGGCAAGAAGATGTAGCAAATGCTCCCACTGGTGAGACTAACCAGGATTCTGAAATATCATTGGATGAAATGGTGAATCAAGGAATGACTTTCGAAGAATTTTATGATCATGCTAAGTTGTCATGTGATTTATAAGACCTTGGGCGTGAGTGCTACCCTTCACCCAATTTGTTTTAAAAAATTTACACTTCTAACCATGACTGAAAACAAAATGCAGTTTCTTCCGTAGAAGCTGCTGAACTGCCAATGCCTGAAGAGGGTGTGGACATTGATGTCAACCCTATCATTGCAGAAACATTAGCTCAAGTAGAGCTAAACCCAATAAACCCTCATGAGACCCATCTTGAAAATCCTGTTGAGACCGGGAAAGATGGGCAGAAGTCTTCTCAGGTTGCTGAACCATCCTTGGGTAAGGGATAACAATATTTGTGATTATACTTTATTCGCAAGACAATCTATTCTTTTTTTATCCTTTGAAGCTGACTAAATCTTTCAATTAATCATGCAGGACCATCAACTGCAATGACTAGATCCGGAGGTGAGGCCTCAGCCTCTTCCCCAACAGGAATTGAAAGTGAAGAAGCACAAATCAGGGGGGGAAAGCAGGACATGGCACTTCTTTAAGTGCACTAATTCCAGATTACATACCCCCCTCTGACGATGATATTGAATCATATCCAGAGATGCTTAAAGCATTCAGCTTTTCATGATGTAAGGCATGGAACAACATATGGAACATCATATCTGGGGTGCCTTTAGAAGAGCTACCATCAAAAATTACTCTATTGTCATCCCAATTTGTTATACTGGGACTTGGTGGTTTTGGGTATGAAATGATTCATGCTGCGGTCAAACAGATCATTTTCAGGAGGGATCAAGCGCAGACAAGTCGCGAAGATTTGACCAGAGTGAAATTGTCAGTAAACATAGGCAAATTTGAGGCTACGGTATCCCAAGATGAGGCTGATTATGCTGCCAAGATGAAGGATCTAAAGCAAAAAATCAAAGAAAAGGTCGTCCAGCAGGTGCAACTCTAGCAACAGTTAGATGCTGTTACTGGGGAACTTGATCAGCTTAATAAATCATTGGATGAAACTCAAATGAATGGCATGAAAGCCATCACAGATGCTAAGAAGGCACTTCAGCAAGCTGAAAAGAGTGAAGCTGGTCAAGTGTACGAGCTTCAAGTAACTACTGATAAAGCTCAGGATGCTATACATCAAATGAAGACTTATGTTGACAATCTTCTGTAATTCTTGAAAAAGAGAAGAGACTCCAGTCTGTGGGTGTCTTTTTATCTCCTGTGTATCAATGAAAAACACTTTTGTCTTTAATCATTTGTAGCTGCATTCTTTCATTACCTGCTTCAATTTTACTTAAGCCAATGGGCCTAGTAAGCATAGTTTGATTTTTACTAGGATTATTACAAATAATCCTACAAACTTTGAAACTTTTAATTGCTCAATATTACCTAAAACATACAAAAATGTATATTTAGTGAGATGGAACTTGACTTTTATTCAGAGTTCCTATGTCTTTTGTGGGCAGTTTAAAGTCATGCATGCCGGACATAAAGGAGCTAATGTTTAAGGTCAAAATATCTTTGACCGAAATGTACTAAAATTGATTCAATTCCTTGACAATTTATTTGAAAACATATTACCATACTCGAGTATGAGGGAAAAAATGTAAACTATGGCTTATGAATATTTGAATCTGAGGAATGATACGAAAAAGAGCTAAAAGGCATTAGAAGAAGTAGTTTCCAAGAATGAAGTTACTATTATTTAACAAAACCCGTTAGGGGGTTGAAATATGCAGGGCCACCTAAGGGCATTGGCTGCATGGTTAAATAAATAGCATCTTTCGGCTGACAAGTCTATTATGTGGACTGTTTATGCAAGGCCACCTATGGGCACGTGCTGCATAGTCACGCGAAAGAACTCTTAGAAATTTATTTTCCTAGTGCTAAAAGCCAGTGAAAGTTTATGGAGATTCAAATTTTCTAAAGTATAGAGTTTGTTTTATGGAAAGAGGGACTTGAATATGGAGAAGATATTTCCAGACATGATTATCGAAGAACTGGGTGAATATCACTCCCACGAAGGTCTGACCCAAACATAGGGAAGAAGAATAAACCATAGACTTGAATACTTTCAGATCATAAAAAAGGATATGGGACAAATATGTTAAGGATGGCTATTTTTTTGCGGATCCCTACATACTATCGTTTAAGACAAATATGGACAAAAGAGGCATTCTTCCCAAGAATGAAGTTACCATCATTTAAGAAACCCGTTAGGGGGTTGAATTATGCAGGGCCACCTAAGGTCATTGGCTGCATAGTTAAATAAAATAGTATCTTTCGGCTGACAAGTCTGTTATGTGGACTGTTTATGCAAGGCCACCTATGGGCACATGCTGCATAGTTAAATAAAATAGTATCTTTTGGCTGATAAGTCTGTTATGTGGACTGTTTATGCAAGGCCACCTATGGGAACATGCTACATTGTCAGGCAAAAGAATTCTCAGAAGTTTGACATTTTTGTGACTAAATGTCATGAAAAGGGTTATGAAGATCTGAAAATATTTAAGGTTTGGATTATAACACATAAAGATGGGTATTGTCTAATGTATATAGAGATACATAGGTCAATGATAACCATAATAATGTTGTGGCTGGGTCCTGAATTGAAATTTTGGACTTCACTACGTATCTCATAAGAATGAGAATCAAGCCATAAGTAGTTCTTGAAATGCAGTTTAACGTCATTCAGGACGAAAGTATGAGAAATCTTAGTTTAGGGTCATAGAATTCGGACCATAATAATGAATACACAGTGTGTGTTTTCATGAGGACTTTTCAGCCAAGGGATTGAAAGTGAAATTTGGGGTTAGGCCCAAAATACTTGGGGCTGGATTCGAGGGATACTCGAACGTTCCTACGTATCCCATAAGGATGGGAGTCAAGCCCACCTAGATCTAGAACTACCCTTTGTACAAATTTGGTTCGTACATGTGAAGGGTGAAAGGGGACTTTAGTGCAATGATGGTTTAACCTGAGATAAAAAATTTAGGCATTACCATGTATGCACGTAGTCTTTTTGAAATGAAACATGATTGAAAAACAATGTCAATAATAGTTCTCTATCAAGTTAGGAGATCAAAGAATATTTTAGTTTATTGTTGTACCGGACAAAAGTGTTGTATAGTTTAACGTCGTATAACAAGGATGAAAGTGAATCAATGTAAAAATATTGATTCTAGGGGCGGTTTCACTAATCAACATCATATGAGATGGTGGTGAACTGATGTGAAGAGATTGTTTTTGGGCTTGAACCCTGGGAGGTTGCCTACATACCCAGCCTGGAGGGCAAGGATCAAAGTTCATGTAGTTCAATTAAAGAATGAAATAATGATCAAGTTGTTCTTGGGGACAACGATCTAATAAAAAATTTTGTTGGGACTTACATATGATTAGCGGCCCAAAGAGAGTGTTATGGTTGATGTTTGCTCTAAGCTCACGTGAGTCATACTCGGTGTGAGAAACAAGAGGTAACAACAACCTTAACGATGCATAGTTTAATGTCACGTAGGACATAAAAAAGGGACTATGCAGTTTAAAGTCTTGCAGTTAGGACTATTGGTGCTGCATAGTTTAGTGTCAAGTAGCAGGGACAAAATAACAGTTTAATGTCATGTAGGACATATCAAGGGACTATGCAGTTTAAAGTCTTGCAGTTAGGACTATTGGTGCTGTACAGTTTAGTGTCATGTATCAGGGACAAAATAATAGTTTAATGTCATGTAGGACATATCAAGGGACTATGCAGTTTAAAGTCTTGCAGTTAGGACTATTGGTGCTGCACAGTTTAGTGTCATGTAGCAGGGACAAAATACAGTTTAATGTCATGTAGGACATATCCAGAACTTTCTGTACAGTTTAGCGTCATGTAGTTAGGACGATGGGAACAATAGAGTTTAACGTCATATTGGACGAAAGGGGGACTGTGCAGTTTTAATTTCATGCAGTGAGGACAGAAGAGTGCATCATTTTAACATCATGATGGAAGCATTGGGGATTTTTTCTACAGTTTAGTGTCATGTTGGACAAAAGTGTGAATAGTTTAAGTTCATACAGGACCTTTGATGATTATATAGTTTAACATCTTTCCGGATGTAAGGGACATTTAAACAGTTTAGTGTCATGTGGTTTGGACGTCACAGTTTAACGTCTTGTTAGACATAAGAGACTTGCAAATAGTTTATGGTCATATACATGGACCAGGGATGATGCAGTTTAAGGTCATGCTGGACGGTTTAGGGAACTTTTTCACAGTTTTATGTCGTGTGGGACGAAGTTACA
Source organism: Viscum album (assembly GCA_963277665.1). Classification (NCBI taxonomy): domain Eukaryota; kingdom Viridiplantae; phylum Streptophyta; class Magnoliopsida; order Santalales; family Viscaceae; genus Viscum; species Viscum album. Next base: position 604,568,351 of record OY728148.1, read on the forward strand.
GTTTAAGGTCATATTGGACCATTGCTGTATAGTTTAACGTCATATAGAAAGGTCGAACTGGTGCTGCACAGTTTAATGTCATGTTGTGGGGATAAGTTATTTTCTACAGTTTAACGTCATGTTGGACGAAAGTCCAAATAGTTTAAGGTCATATTCATAGACCGTGGATGATGATGTAGTGTAAAGTCATACTGGACTATTGCTGTATGAACCACTTGTAAGAATCTTGGTTCTAGGAACCATATTTTGTGTTTATACAAAATATTTCTTCAGAAATCTGGCATTGGTTGGTGTCATGATGAGTTCTCCATCCATTGAGATTAATGAATAAGCTCCATTGGAGTAGACGTTATGTATTGAATAAGGTCCTTCCTATTTTGGTTCAATCTTGGGAGGCTTCTTTCCTGGTATCATTGGTGCTTTGAGAACCAATACCAATTCTCCCTGAATGAATGAACGAAGACGAACTTTTTTATTAAAAGCTCGTGCTATTCGATTCTGATAGATTTCCAAGTGGTGCAAAGAGCACAATATTTTCTCATCTAACTGATCCAATTCATTCAATCGCTTTTGGGATTGCTCATCTGTAGATAACTGATTACAAATGGCTATTTTGAGTGAGGGAAATTGAACTTCAATTGGAAAGACTGCTTCTGTTCCATATACCAACAAATATGGAGTTGACCGCGTTTCATTGCGGGTGGTAGTCCGATAAGCCCATAAAGCATGAAAGAGTTTATCAGGCCATGACCTCTTATCTTTATACACCATCTTTTGCAGTATATTTGAAAGAGTCTTGTTAAAGGCTTCTATTTGGCCATTGGCCGCCGCATGATACCGAGATGAATGGTTGGATTTAATGTTGTAATCTTGATACAATTTCCTCACCTCAGAAGAACAGATGTTGGTGTCATTATCTGTCAATATGGTATGAGGGACACCAAATCTAGTAATGATGTTAGATTTGATGAAGCTAACAATGCATTTAGAACTGACTTCTTTGATAGGTACTGCCTCTGCCCATTTGGAAAATAAATCAGTAGTAGTGAGAATGTACTTAAACTGATTGGCCGTAGCTGAAGGGTAAGGTCCCACCACATCCATTCCCCATGTGGCAAATGTCCACGAGTATTTAGCTGTATGAAGCAACTCTGGAGGTTGATGAATGAAGTTGGCATATACTTGGCATGAATGACACTTCTTTGTGAAATTAACACAATCTTGTATCATTGAAGGCCAAAAGTATCCAAGCCTTCGAATTTGATCAGATAGTCTATGTCCAGACTGGTGGGCACCACAGACTCCTGCATGCACTTCTTTTATGACAGCCATTGTCTCTTCACCATCAATACATCTGAAGAGAACTCCATCAAAACCACATTTGTAGAGAATTTTTTCTAGGTGGTTTGGACTATCATAATGAGTAAAATTGACCACATGTCGCCGGATTTGTTCTTTCTCAGCTCTATCAGGTGGAAGTGTTCCATTTTGAAGGTATTCCCTGATAGGTGACATCCATCCTGTAGTATGACCATACGGTTCAGGAATGGGACTAATTTCATTAATTTCTTCTGTTCTGGCTTGAACATAAGGTGAAATTGCACGACGGTGGGCAATACTGATGGTTGTCTCATCCCGATTTGGATCTACTAAAGCTGTGGCTATATTAACCAGTGCATCAGCTTGAGCATTTTGTGATCTTGGGACATAAGAAAATGTCGGTTCTGAAGGGAATTCCGACATTAACTCTCTAACGTAATCATACAAAGGGATTAATTCTTCTTTTCTGATGGCATAATCCCCATTGACTTGTTTTATTACCAGGTTTGAATCACCTTTCACGTTTAAGTGATTCACTTGTGCTTGAAGCGCTAACTCCAAGCCTGTAATGAGAGCTTGGTATTCAGCTTCATTATTGGTACCACCTTCCCACAATAAAAAGAAATAAGGTAACACTAACTTATCTAGAGAAATGAGCACAATTCCTAAACCAACTTTGTTGAATTTAGGATTTTCCATTTTCTTCCCTGTTGGACTTCTGGAAGCACCATAAAAATACATTTCCCATGTTTGAGGACTCTCTTGAATAGAGAAAACTTCCTCATCAGGGAGTTCAATATCTGAAGACGTGTCTTCCACTGAAGGATGTTCAGCCAAGAAATCAGCCAGAGCATGGCCCTTAATTGCCTTTTGAGACACATACTGAATGTCAAATTGCTGCAAAATAACTGCCCACCTTGCTAGACGTCCTGTAAGCATTGGATGACTAAGGATGAATTTGAGAGGATTATTGCGAGATATCAATTGGACCTCGTGATGTTGCAGGTAGTGTCTCAGTTTCTGAACTGCAAAGATTAATACCAGGCAGCACTTCTCAATACTTGAATACCGGGTTTCTGCTTCAAGCATAGTTCTACTGAGATAGTAGAGGCTATTTTCATTCCCAACATCATTCTTTTGAGTGAGAAAGGCACCCAATGATCTCTCTAGAGCTGTCACATAGAGGATAAGCGGTCTAACCTCAACAGTTGGCATGAGTACTGGTGGAATCAATAGGTATTTCATGAGAACATCAAATGCTTCTTGACATTCTTCAGTCCACTGGTAAGTGACTCCTTTCTTCAATAATTTGGTAAAGGGTAAACTTTTTCCTGCCAAATTGGCGATGAAACACTGAATATAGGCTAAGTGTCCTTGAAGTTATCTTAATTATTTCAAATTATGAGGAGGTGACATACCAAGGATTGATTTGGTCTTCTCAGGATCGACTTCAATACCACTATGGCGTACAACAAAGCCGAGGAATTTTCCTGAGGTTACCCCAAAAGCACATTTTAAGGGGTTCATCTTCAAATTATGTTGTCGAAGCTTATGGAATATGACTTCCAAATCAGCCAAGTGATTAGAACATTGTTTGGATTTAACCACCAAATCATCTACATAGCATTCAACAAACATCCCTAAAAGTGGTTTGAAGATACAATGCATGGCGCGTTGATATGTTGCACCTGCATTCTTTAAACCAAAGGGCATCACCCGGTAACAAAACACACCTTGAGGGGCACTGAAGGCTGTAAATTCCTCATCTTCTGGGGCCATTCGGATCTAATTATATCCGGAATATCCATCCATGAAGGAAATTACTTCATAGCCAGCCGTCGAATCAATTAAGAGTTTTGTAATCGGAACTGGGAAATCATCTTTAGGACAATACTGATTAAGTTCTCTGAAATCGATGCAAACCCTAATTTGACCGTTCTTCTTCTTTATAGGGACAATATTAGCCAACCACTTGGGATATTGAACTTCTCTGACGAAGTTGGCTTTGATCAGCTTATCCACTTCAGCTTCAATTTTGGAAGCATAGGTTGGATGTGTTCTTCTTGCGGCTTGCTTAAAACCTCGATGTTCTTTTGGTAAACCCAAATGATGAGTAGAAACATCAGGATCAAGCCCAGGCATTTCTGTATAATTCCAAGCAAAAATATCTTTATTTTTCTTTAGAAAAGAAATATACATCTCTTGCTCTTCATGGGTCATGACCGGACTAGTTAAAGTGGGGCGTGGATCTTTCTCTGTACCCAGATTTACTTCTCTGAGTTCATCCACAGTGGTAGAGATACCCTCTTCAAATGCTGGAGGAGCATCTCTAAGATCTTCCTCTTCCTCTTCATCACGTGCTATTTATTCAGTTTCTACTTGCGAAGTAGATGACAAAACGAAATTCTCATGATCATAAGAGATGTCAAAATTTTCACATTTTGAAGAAGAAGCTTCCATTTCCGACCCTATTGATAATAAAGGGTCTTATTTGGGAAATAAAGTGGAGATGATGGATTGACAATCGACATCATTATTCACCTCTGGTGTTGCTATAAATTCTTCTGGCCTGATTAGCGAAGTATAGACTTGTTGGACTTCAGCAGATGAAATGAAAACGTCACCACTTATGCTTTCATCACTGCTTGGTAGGTTACCAATTTCTCCCATGTTTTCTGGCTTGATTGACGTAATTGACATTATGGATCTTTCCATAAGAGTATTTTGATTTGGGCCTATTTTGTCAATTTTACTGATTGGTAACACATAATCTGTACTCACATGTGTAAATTGATTTATTGGAATTTTCTCCAAACCATATGGAGCATTAACATTGGTAATTTCCTTCATTGTAGATTTTTCTCTTCCCTTCATGTGATAAAATTCCGCCTCAATGTATTGAGACTCACATGTCTTAAACGGGGCCTTATCACCATACAATGTTCCAACTTGACCATTGAAACAGTATTTGAGACATTGATGGTATGATGAAGGAATGGCTGCATGCTGATGTAGCCAGGGTCTTCCAAGCAAGATATTGAAAGCTGAGTCTTGATCAACAATCATGAAATCCAAATTGGATAAAAGATCTCCAAACAGAGTTCTGAGTGTAACTTCTCCCAGTGGTTCTTGTTCATTTTTATCATATCCTTGTAACATCATGGTAGAAGGAGATAAATCAGATTCTGTGTGGCCTAATCGATGAAGTGTACGAATGGGCATGAGGTTGACTCCTGAACCATTGTCAATGAAAGCTCTTCGGAGATCTACACCATTGACTTTGCCAGATAAGTACAAAGGTTTTATGTTCCTATGCACAATATCATCTTCATCTTTATCAGTAAAAGATATCACTGCATGGCATTCTGCAGGATTATTCTCTATGTGATAGACTTTAGCTGCAGCAATTTCAGTTTCAAACTCCTGAGGACTTGACAAAGCTTCGATGAATGGTTCCCGAAGATCTTTTGACATATTCAAAGCATCCAAAATTGATAACTTGGCTAATACTTGGGCCAAGTGTTTCAATATATCATACTTTTGATCTAGAGGTCTTCGTTTCCCAACAGGAATATGCGGTTTAGAAGGTACCTTGGAAGCAGATGCTTTGGAAGCTGATGCATCTTGTATTGAAGTTGGAAACATCCTTGGTTTTGGAAGATTAGACTGATTAGATCCATTTACTTGATGAGATAAAGAAAATGGAACCTTTAATTGGTCTTCCAAAATAACTGTGACAAAACTGAGTTGGCCATTGGCAGAAGAACTTGCTTGTTCTTTTTGAGCTCACTGAAGGGCTCTACCACATGTTTCTGCTGCATATACAGTGCTAGCAGGGGTAGAATTAGAGTAGTGGCTTCGGAAAGATCCATGTCTTCCCCTGTATCCTGAACCTCTAGAACTTCCTCGGATTCCCTTATTTGATACAGGGAATTCAGGCTCATCAAGACTGGAATATGGATCTGTTAATTGAATCATATTAACAGAACCAAAGATTAACTCTTCGTCTGATAAAGTCTCTGCCTGGTTAGCCTGTTTAGGCTGTGCCGTTTGGTGGGGCGGTGCCCGTTGCTTTGATGTAGATGGCATGAATTCTGCCAGAGTCAAAGACAACTTAGGCCTCGATACATACTCATCTTCTTCTAATTCCTCTTTCTTCTTTGAATTGTGCTGCCCTTTTGAGGATTTGTCTTTTGATGGAGGCTTCACTGCAGCTTTTGTAGGAGACACAATTGGATTCTTCAATTGTGTTCGCAAAATGGAATGGGTCCGATTGATTGTCTTTCTGACCATCCAATCATCATATTTTTGGGCAGTTTTTCTTTTGACTTCCTGCCACTCGCCTCCTTCCTCTGGATCTGTAGCGGTAATACATGCTAAATGAGCTGAAGAACCATTCAATTAGACTTGTCGCAAGTCGACCATCTTTTGCAGGAGGTCTTTAAAGACAAAACACTCTTGGATGGGATGCCCCAACATTTGATGAAAGGGACAATAATTGGGACAGTCTTCATCTCCTTCCTTGTTTGGCCTCTTGGGCACTAGTAATTGAACCAAATTATTTTCCAGAGCTGAAATGAAGTAACCAGGAACTTTCTCACTTCGGAAAGAGTATGTTTTACTCGTCAAATCCTCAAATTGTTTTCGTCATTTATCTCTTTGATCATTTGGACGAAACAACCTTTTTTGTTGGCGTTCAGGTGGTGGATCCCTTCGAGAAGATGAAGGTTTTGAAGTAGAAATAGGTACAGGTGCTTGTTTAAGCATAACTGTAGCAGTTTCCACATTACCCATTCTCCTTCCTGGAACTGATGGAATTACACGAGATTTAACCTTAGCATGTATAAGGGAATCTTCAATCTTTTGATCGATTGAAGTAAGGTCTCGAAACCCTCCTGTGTATTTCACAGGGATCAATGGCGTGCGTAATTCGTCACACAAATTTTCCACATAGATTGGAAACAGTTCCTCCTGAGGGAGTGCTAAACTCAGGGAATACGTTAATCCCTTCCAACGAGTAATGAAATCAGAGACTCTTTCATTCTCCCTTTTCTTGCAGTTTGTAAGATCGAAAACTGTCGTTTTTTGCAAAGTTGAGCTGAACTGAAGAAGGAATTTTTGACAAAGATCCTCCCATCCGATGATTGACCGGGATTGCAAGCTTGTATACCAGACAAAAGGTGGTCCTTGCAAGGTTCACACGAAGCATCTGAGTTTCACTACTTCATACTGCTCTGGAGTTCCCATCATAGGATCACAACAAGACACGTAATGCATCAAATGTTGTTCAGGGTCTCCTGATCCATTAAAAGTAGGGAAAACAGAGTTTCCAAAACTGGATGGAGGAGAAATTGAATCTACCCATTCAGGGTAAACATTCTTTTCTAGTTGAACTTGCACCCTTTTCTCTTCCATAGTTTCTAACCGAGATATTAATGACTCAATAGTAGTTATTAACTTTTGAGAAACATCAGGTTGACCTTGGTTTCGGGTAGGTGCAATGAATGGAGCCTGGACAGACGTGGTGGTTGGTGCTGCAACTGATGGTAGTGCTGCCAACCGTTGTTGCGTTTGACCCGTAGGATTAGACCTCTAAGGGTGTACTGATGAAGGAGGATATTCCTGATCCATCTCAGTAGTTACAACAAATTCCTTCGGCTATCGGACTTCAGCATTCTTAAGAAGAAGACTACTCTGAAGTAGTTCTGCATTCAACCTTCTTAATTCTTTCATTTCTTCCTCCTGTTGTACAACCCTTTTCTCTAATGAGAGCGACTGACCTTCTCCAGAGGAAGGATATGTAACCTGATTCTTTCCCTTCCCTTTGTTGGATACCTTTTGGAGGGAGGGAAGTGGATTACCTAGGTTCTGAGTAATTCTTTGACTTCGTGTACGTATACCTTCTTCATTTGTATCGGTGTGTACATTTTCTTGAGCAGTACGTTCTTCATCTGAGTCCCCTGAGTGAGTCTCCTCTGGTGAATTAGAAACAACGGCATTGATGACATTGATTGATGCATAATGCATCAAATTCCTTCTATCAGCATTTCTGTGATATTGTATTCTTTCATGTCTTTGACGAGACATTGCCTTTTGTTGAATCAATATTTTAGGAACTTCTTGACGAGCTATAACTTGGAGGGAATCTCCTGATAATTTGGCTCTTCGTTCCTCTTGTGGATTCTTCCCCAATCAAGAAAAGACCGACATTCTATGAGGAGGGGATTGATGATTTAAAAGAGTCCCCAGTCTCGAGAACTGGGGATATTCCTACTGCTTCCGCTCAACTCCTCGAATCCCATTTGTTGACTCTGAGGGTTGATTTAGAGAAGTCCCCAGTCTGACAAGCTGGGGTGTCTCTTGACATGCTATGTCTGAGATCTTCTTAAAATCTCTCTTGATCTTGCGAATCTTAGTTCGGAAATTAGCTGGATGCATTAACCTGTATCCACTTTTATCACCTGGTTCAACAGACCGTTGGATTATTTCCGAAATTTCTGTCATTTGATGACATGTTTGCTCTATACGAGAGGCTTGTGAAATATTCTCGCCTGCTTGATGTAGGAGCAATTCAAAAACTTATTCTCTATATACTTGATTTTGAGAGGAACTAGTTGAATCCTGTTCTTGAGCAAGCTTTTGATTATGAACCAAGCCCATTGACTGTGGCCGGCCATGGGCAATAACATTGTATGAGACCATTTTCGGCGGGCTTTGCTGACTGGAAATCACTGTGAAATGTAGTGCTCTGTGAACACCCCATCCTCTGATATGAACATCAGATGGAGCATTGGCAATTAACTGACACAATTTTCTTAGTGTGCCAAGGCATGAACGTTGAAGGGTTCTCTGTTGCTTTTTAGCCTTCAGATACCGAGAGACTGATAGAGATTCCAAATCAATCTGACGTTGTAGCCCTTCTATTATCTTAAGATGATTTTCATATTCATCATAAGATAATACCTTCTTCTTCAATTGACAATGAGTTTTCCATATGTTGAGACGAATATCATGGATTCCATCATCCGTCAACATCTTTGGAATGTCGTACTGGGTGTCAGCCAAAGGCCAAAACATGACTGGTACCTCACCTTTTTCAAGTTTTTTCCTCATGTTCAAAATTTCCTCTTTGTCATTAAATGAAGATTCTTCTACCTGTTTTGACCAGAGTTGGTGTTTCCTTGTTGCTTCATCAGATTCAACAAGATTGGTAGAGAGATCATTGATCAAACTAGAAGATGCATGACTTAGGGGTGGTTCGGAGAATGACCTACACCCTGTGCTATCTTCTGATTGAGAAAGTATTTCACTTGTTAGCGACAAAGCATCAGACATGGCTGGTTTCGCATTTTCAAGTGCCTCAAGATAAGAGGGCTTTCTCGGCACTACATTATCCACTGGAGTATTTTCCAGGCATTGTGAATCACTACTACGGAGAGGACTTTCGCAATGAATTTCATCATCATGGGGAGGACCACCATAATGGGTTACAACAAAAGATGAGATCTCTTGATCCTTGGTCTTCTGACCACACAGAGGGTTCCTGTGGTTATCATCTTAAGAATAAACTTCAAGATTGACCGAATTTTCATGAAGCAAGCCTTCATGAGGAAGTGTCTGTTGAAGACCTTCAGAATTAATGTTCCCGTTATTGGGAACTGAGGGAGTATAATCTTGAATTTCGACAGATAAATGTCTGAGGGCTTCAAGAACTCCAGCATCAAGCAAGGCCTTGTTGCAAATTGTCCTTTGATCTCCTGACTGTGCTGGGCGGATCTTTTTCTTAGATGCCTTCTTACTCGCTTTGGAAGCCACTTGTTGACGAAAGTGGTTACACTGAGCAGGTGTATGTGCCTGATCAGGAAAGATGGTCAGGTTAGGCTGACGATCTCCACTCAAATCAGGTGTATGTGCCTGACTTGGTTGTCCGTATGATATGGGGGAGTATGCCCCATAACCCTCTTGGACTGGAACAGATGTGTGTGTCTGTTCCGGAGTGAATCGTTGATATGTCACTACACTGCTAGGGATAGATTTATGTGTCAGTCCCTGAGATGATGCTGAAGTTGTTATGATATCCTGGAAAGCATCCAGAATATGAGAAGGAATTTGATTCTGCTCTTTCACCATTAACAAAATATGCTTGGTGACTTCAGCCGCCGGAACGGGGATATACGTCCATTCCGGGCTTGGAGTAGGTGTATGTGCCTGCTCCTGTCCTCCTTTTCCTGTCAGTGAATCCTGACAGTACTCAAGTGTGGAGGCAGAGAGTTGAGTCTGCCTCCTGTTTGACATCGGGGCTTTCTGACTGACTTCTCAGTGCGCTACCAAGCGAGACTGTTGGTAGGCTTGATTAGTATTAGCAGGTGTATGTGCCTGCTGATTACACTTCACCGAATGCGGTTGACGAGATCCATCATATGTAGTCAGGTGAGCCTTCTGACTAACTGATGATGCATAAGTAGGTGTATGTTCCTACCTATAGTACTCCGCAGGAATTGCCTGGCGAGATTGGCTTGATGCTGCCAGACGAGTCTGCTGGATAGCGGAATTAAAACGGGCAGGTGTGTGTGCCTGCTCATTGTTTTCCACCAAGTTAGGTTGGTGGACTCCATCATATGTAGTCAGGCGAGCCTGCTGACTAACTGATGATGCATAAGCAGGTGTTGTTCCTGCCTATAGTACTCCGCCGGAATTTCCTGGAAAGATTGGCTTGATGCTGCCAGACGAGTCTGCTGGACAGCGGAATTAAAACGGGCAGGTGTGTATGCCTGCTCGTTGTTCGCCACCATGTTAGGATGGTGGAATTCATCATATGTAGTCAGGCGAGCCTGCTGACGAACTGATGATGCATAAGCAAGTGTATGTTCCTGCCTACAGTACTCCGCCGAAATTGCCTGGCGGGATTGGCTTGATGCTGCCAGATGAGTCTGCTGGACAGTGGAATTAAATCGGGCAGGTGTGTGTGCCTCCTCGTTGTTCGCCACCAAGTTAGGTTGGTGGACTTCATCATATGTAGTCAGGCGAGCCTGCTGACTAACTGATGATGCATAAATAGGTGTATGTTCCTGCCTATAGTACTCCGCCGGAATTGCCTGGCGGGATTGGCTTGATGCTGCCAGACGAGTCTGCCGGACAGCGGAATTAAAACGAGCAGGTGTGTGTGCCTGCTCGTTGTTTTCCACCAAGTTAGGTTGGTGTACTTCTCCGGAGATGGCAGGGATGATAACCTGCCCATTGTTAACTGGATTCCGTCTCTGGCGGTTCATCTTGCCTTCTCTGGTTCGAGGAACCTGAGTTGAATGCCTAGAGTCGGTACCCTCATCATGTTGAGGGCGCACTACCGCACGAGTCTGGCGGTGTTTGTTGATGGGAGCCCTCGGGAAGGACTCCTGTCTTTTTGAATTAAGGCCCTGAGGGACCTTCTCATTCACTTCCTCAGAGTAAGGGAGTGAATGGAAATTGCATTCTGGGGATAACGACCCGAAACAGTTGGAGACGGTAGTCATCACCGCCTGCTTCTTGATCGCTGGCCACCATTGTCCGGACGACCAGGTAGAGTTGTTAACTTGGAGGTCTTGACGAGCGGCCTCTAGATTTGGGATAGTACCGTTGCGACGGTACTCCTTAACTAGTGCATTAGAAACCCAGCGTTGAAGATGCTGATTTGGTAATGTCATCCTCAGAGCGGACGACGTTCCAACAGGAGTAGCAGCATTGGTTTTCACAGCAGCAGACCTCACAGTAGAGGTTTTCACAGCAGCAGTATTCATAGGGGTGAATTTAAGGAAATCCATTTTCCAGAAGATCTTGAGAAAACAGTGCCTGTTCCATATAACAGACATAATCAAGATGAATCCGGCCACTGCATCTTTTGGACAATCACATGTCAATGATTTCTTTGTTGGCCCAAGGGGCCTAACAAATAAGAAGAACATCACTTTAACTTGGTTAAGGATTCACGTCGGGTTCACCATTTTTGTTTCGCACAAAATTCGGGGATGACCTCCTGGACGGGAGATTCAAACATTCGGATCGGTTTCAAATGGGTTTGTTCGTAGAACCGGAAACATCCAATGACTACACATCTGTTTGGACCTACTTTCCAAAGGTAGGCGCTCATTAGCTTGTGGGCTAATTAGGCTTAGGAATTTGCATTGGTCGAGAGGATGGGAGGTCGGACTCATCACACCTTTTTGAGGGGAATTATTGTCTATTCTGGGACTCTCTTTATAGATTTAAGTTATGTTCATGAATCCTTATTACATTACCAAGTATAAAATGAGCTTTCCTCCAGTTTTAACAATCAATGATTAAATATGTAAGAAATTTAGAGAATATTTTATATGTATTCTAGGTTCTTCATCAATAGAGAATCATCTGTATCTATTTAGAGATTCTTAGTCAATGGTATCCTTCAAAAACATTTCTAAAAGTCTCTTGGTCATTATGATAACCATGCTGGTTTTAAAGCCACTTAGTGGGGCACTTTAAGTTTATCGTCATTCAGAAGGACATGGATTATTTCAAATTTGGGATCGAACCCATAAATGGGCTACCTACGTATCCTTTGTTTTGGAAAAGGAATCAGAACCAACGTAGTTCAAGTAATGGAGTATGACGTTTATGATTGATGGCTCAAAGAAGGATGTCATAATTACTTTTACACTCTAAGCTCACGTGAGTCATGCTCGGTGTGAGAAACAAGAGGTATTGGTAAAAAATTAGACAATTGTGCCATGAAAGATGCAATCATAAGAAATGGTGTGGGGCTTATGTATGTATGACTGCCCAGATAGATGAAGGTTTAGGATTCACTTTTAGGGATAAAATCCATGAACAGGGTCCATAAAGGTATATATGCTTCATGGAGATTTGAATACTCTAATCTTGGGGCTTACTCCTAAGGAGGATGCCCAAGTTAGGAGGGGATTGATAATTGGGTTTTACTCCTGAGGAGGAATCCCATATCAAACGTAATTTCGGACTGGTTAAGAGAAATTAAGGGACTTGGGGTTTACTCCTGAAGAGGATGCCCGTAATTATGACTGGGACTTATTCCTGAAAAGGAGGCCCATGTTAGGGGACTTGGGGCTTACTCTTGAAAAGGAAGCCCATAATTATAACTGAGTCTTATTCCTGAAAAGGAGACCCAGGTTAGGGATTAAGGTTTGGGGCTTACTCCTGAGAAGGATGCCCATATTTGAGATTGGGGCTTACTCCTAAGAAGGATGCCCAAATTTGAGATTGGGGCTTACTCCTAAGAAGGATGCCCAAAATTAGAGGACTCGGGGCTTACTCCTAAGAAGGATGCCCATATTAAAGGATTATGATTGGGGCTTACTCCTAAGGAGGATTCCCAACTTAAGGAATTAAGGTTTGGGGATTACTGTTGAGGAGGATGCCCAAGTTTGGGAACTTTAAGAATTTGGGGCTTACTCCTGAGGAAGATGCCCAGATTAAAGGACTTATAACTGGGGATTATTCCTAAAAAGGAGACCTAGGTTAAGGATTCTCTCATCTTAAAGGATGAGGTTGAATGAAAGAACTCTCAATATTTGGTGACATAAAGATTTATAAATCACTAGGTTTTGAGAGATATTCCACCGAATTCCTTTCAGATAAGGAAGTCAAATCAAGAAATCATGCCATAGATGGCTTTGAAGAGTATTTTGAAGACTGAATCTTGAATATGAAAGGTGAAATGGCTTAAGAGGGGTAAAATGGGCAAGATGGGCACCCAAAAAGGTAGGGTCACGCAAGTCTTGAAAGGAGCGCGAGTCTTGCATGGGCGCGCAAGTTTTGGTCACGCAGGTATACCTGAACGGCATGTGGGGTACTTGCGCAATTTTAAACCAGCATTAAAATACATGAGAGACTCTTTATTAAACCCTTTAGAATCCTCTTGAGTTTCTCCCAGAAAAGGGACCCGCAAGTTCTATTGAAGAAATAAGGCAGCGCGCAAGTGTGACCAGTTCCCTTAAGGGCTGGCCATTCAGGCGCGCAAGTGTTGATGAGTTTCAACACTTATGCCTTCCTCCCTCCCTTTAGATCTTCCGTTCAAGGTAAGAAATTACCTTAGAAGTGTTCCGGAAGCTTTGAGAAGAGATTTGGGCGTCGGGAGCTTCAATCCGAGTTTCTGGAAAAAATCCTCTCGAATAGGGGGCCCACAGGGTCTATTTATAGGCAGGAGAAGACCCCAAGAGGTTATTGGGCGGTTATCACTTAGGTCGCGCAAGTCACTTGCACGACCATAAGGCGTCGCACAAGTAGACTTGCACGACCACTAGGCGGCGCGCAAGTGTACTTGCGCGACCACGAGGAAACTTGCGCGACTTATGGGCAATGTTCTCCTTGTTCACCCCTTTGTTGATTTTTGATGTTTCTTCTAAGGATGAATCACTTTTAGCTCAGATATTCCCCTTTTCTGATCTTTAGATTCTGTGACGAAAAGAGCGTCAACACTCATTAATTAACGATTTAAATAAAATGAAAACATAATGTATAATCTAAGACTTACACATGTCAAAAACATATTGGATGAGTATATTTCGAACCCTTATGAACTTATCCTCTAAATATATAAGTTTGGAACCTTTAAAATCCTAAAATCATTATATAATAAAGTATCATTTCATTACTTTCCAAGAGTTATCCTCCTCTCCTCTTATAAAATCCCCCACCTCTACCACCTTATCCACCCCTCTCAAGCCTTTGTCTCAGCCAAACCCTGCCAATTTTGTCACTCCACTTCCCTCTCTTACTCATAGAAGCCTCAATTTGGGAAGAAGTATTCCCAAGGAAGCCTTTGAGCTCAAATCAAAAAGAGTTAACCGTTTTAAGGTAATGTCTTCTCTTATGTTATTTTGTTTCATTTTGCTTCTCCAACAACATAATCTCTTTTTATTATTTTCTTTTGTAACAACACCAGTATATTCAATATACTAGGATATTTTTATAAGAATAATTTGAGCTACACTTACACACACCTACATCTAATGGTTAAAGAACATACTGTTTCTGTGGATGGTGAATTTCTGCCTCACGAAACGATGATTGTTCAACACTCATATGACACCTTCAAAGGTGGCCATTAAGATTTCACTATATTTATATATGATATGTAATATTTTTATGTTTTTCTTAAGCTTCTATATTTTTCATTTATTTCTTACCTTTATGGTTTCCATTATGGGTAAACGTGATATTTTCATTTGAGGAAGTGCGGACTACCGCCCCCTCAAAGTGATTTGAATCGTTAATGCCATTTGTGGGATGTATAAAGGATGGAGTAAATGGTATTATACATTATATTATACTAGAATTATAGTATACCTTTATATAATTATATTTTAATTCCATTAAATATGAAATATAAATGAAAGTAGCGTTCAAGTGTACGTACGGCTTACCGTCTCCATGAACGGTGCATTTCATTTCTTCCCTCTAAATGTTATTTAATATTATAAATGCATTTATATATAGGATATATATGATATATATGATATATACATCATGAATATTATTTTGATATAATGTATATTTCACCACATGAACAACTTGTAATTATAAGAAGTTTATTTTTGACTCAAGTACCAAAGATCGACAAAATGACCGTTATTAACTTAAATAATTACATAATGTTCATAACATGGTAATAAATGATATAAAAGGAATAATTAACATGAAAACAGTTCTTAATCAAATATAAATTAACTCTAGTTTATTATTCAGGAGATTAAAGAACGATCGAGTCAAGTCGGACACGAGGTAAGGGAACTTCTTAACCCAATTTCCATTCTTTAGGTTAATCTCCTACTTTCATATTATTTAATGATATTATAATGTCCTATCTTGTATTTGTACTTTCTTTATGTGTACTTATAGTGAATACACATAATATATCTATTTTATTTTAAAAAATATTCTTTGTAAGGGACTTTGTCTCAATCTCCTTTCATTGAGGCATATTTGGTTTTATACACAACATTACTTTATACTGTGTATAAACCCCTTTGAATTTTACTTTTATTCAAAAGGAATATTTTTATATGAAGCATTTTTAATAAACTACAAATGGAATGATTTTTCTTACGTATGCGGCGACAATGACTTCTCCACCGCCGTGACCATTATTTGAGTTTCGGCTTCCTCTACAAGCCATAACTTTTGTCAAATAAAAAAATACCATATTTTACTTTAATTTTATTTTGGTTTTGAAAATGGTATCTATCAAATTTTGTTTACGAGTATTAATATATGAAAATCTAGTGCAAATGTATATGTATTTAACGCAAGCTTAAAAATGTTTTCAGAAAACCCGAGTCTCGAGTGTGATAGATAGGACGGGATTGGGCATGGACCAATCATGGCCTGTAATTAGTCGAGCAGTCTCAGAATTAGTTATTTTGTTTTTAGAATCTTTCATAATGTTTTCAAAAAAACACTAGAGTATATTTGAGCAATTTTAAATGTAGGTATCTCCTAAAAAATTGAACTAGTATTTTGATGCCGTAATTAATTTCAAACGGTATTTTAAAAAACGGTATTCCTAAATGTTTATATACTATTTTTCATATAATGAATGCATTAGACTTAGTAAGTGATTGTGGAGCCCACTATAGCTCCTCAATGCATCGGTAGGTCTCATGAGACAAACTAGTGTCTTGGCATGAGGCCTTGACAAAATATTATTTGTAGTCTTGAAATGAGGCCTTGGCTACGTGGTTATGATAGTCTAGCATTATGCATTCCATCATTATGAAAGTGGTTATTGATACTGCATGTGATTATTCGACCAGTAGAATATCCATGTGAATAATTAAATGGGATTATCTCATTTTACTTTTGACATATTATGTTGAAGTTCATGTTTAAAATGCTTTTGTTTTATTCATACGTTGCCTTAAATGTTTATGTTTATTTATGAAAGTTTACGCTATATTGTTATCTTTACTAAGCATCTGAGCTCACCCCTTTCAGTGTATTAATTTTTCCAGGATGTGAAGAAGTATTTTAGGAATGACCTGTAGGGATAGTCTAAAGGGGATATGAGTGTGGAAAATGGAGACAATGTTATTGTATTTTTTCACTTTATGATGTAATGTAACATTTAAGAATGTATCTAGTGTTTCCAAGGCTACTAATCTAATCAGTCTTTCGAGACATGATCTTTTGTTATCATGCCAATGTTACGCAATAATGCACCGACTCTGGGTAACTGGGGTCGGGGCGTTACAATACATAATATTTAAAGTCGAATTTATCTTATGAATAACCCTATATGAAAAAAATTTAGTTATTAAACTTTGAATTTAACATTTTTAAATCTTCTTTAAATAAAAGATACAAAATGATAAAATATAACCCAAATAGAAAAAAAAGGATCATATATTTTTTATAATTTAATTATGTTGAAAAATATTATCTTATAGATTTAAGACATGTGTTGGGGAAATTTTATATTATTATAATATTATGTTTACCTTTAATTACCCTATTTATATTTAACCGTGGTAAATAAAAGTCAAAAGTTACTATTTACCTGAAATTATTTTCATCATATTGAA
The DNA here is from genome assembly GCA_963277665.1 of Viscum album. Classification (NCBI taxonomy): domain Eukaryota; kingdom Viridiplantae; phylum Streptophyta; class Magnoliopsida; order Santalales; family Viscaceae; genus Viscum; species Viscum album. The sequence continues at coordinate 604,585,240 of OY728148.1, forward strand.
CCACATTTTACTTACTAACGATAATTGTGCCTATATTATTGTTGAAATTCAATTAACATCATAGTAAAATTACATTTTATTAAAATTTGCAAATGTGCAAGAATGTGGGTAACAGATATTTAAAAGTTTCAATAAAATTTTATATATCTACTCATATTATAAAATGACTCCAATGAATTAAATTGAAGTAATATAAGTATTATTTATATATTTCTACATTAAAATATATTTAAATTTAAATATAAAATTATTTATTAGAAAAATCATTTATAAACAATAGAATAGTGTTATTCTCTATTCGTCAAAAATTGATAGTTTTAAGAAATATAAGAAAAATTCTCCCTAAGATAATTTTGATATTCCGAATAAAAAATTATGTCTATTTAGAAAAATAATTATTATAAAATTTTAGAAAAAAATTATTGCTATTCATAACTACTTTTTAAATGACTATTTTGATTGGTTGTAGTGTGCTAGAGCTTAGAGCTGCGTAAAAAGCAAGCTACTGTATTAATCAAAGATAATTGTATCAATCAAAGAGAGGAATATCATGGATTCTTGGGGTGTTACATTCATGTCAACATAAAATAATTTCATCCCAAAAATTACTGCATAAAAATATTTGGGTGGTTCTTCATCACAAGTTCCTCAGGTTCCCACGATTCCTCTTCTAATTTATAGTTTCTCCAATGTTCTTTTACCAGATGAGTCATCCGGGTTCTCAAAACTTCATCTATGGTATCAAGAATTATGATATGCTCTTCACTATAAGACAGATCATGTTTCAGTTCTATTTCTTCATAGGTGTGTACATGTGTTGGGTAAGGCATGTAAGTTCCCAACAGTGATACGTGGAACACATAATGAAATATGGAGAGACTTGGAGGTATTGCGAAAAGGTAAGCTACAACTCCAACTCATTATAGAATTATGAAAGATCTGATATACCTAGGACTTAATTTACCTTCTTACTGAATCTTATAACACCCTTCTATGGAGATATATTCAAGAAAATGTGATCTTATACATGAAATTCCAAATACTTCTATTAGTTATCAGCATAGCCCTTTTTCCTACATTGAAATTCTCGTGGTTGGTTTGGTTAATATTCATCTTTTCCACTATTACCTCACCATGTTTTGGGCCGATGAGTTTTATATAACTAACATCATCCCAACAAGTTGGTGTGTGACATCTATTTCCATATAACACATCATATAGTGCCATCTGAATACATGAATGGAAGCAATTGTTATAGGAAAATTCTACCATAGGATAATACAAATCCTACATATAATAAAAGTTACGTGAGAAAGATCAAAACATGTTCTCTATGTTTTTAATAGTCTGTTCTGATTTTCTATCAGTGTGAGGGTGGTAGGCAGTGCTCAAATGAAGATTAGTATATAGGGATTTCTGATGAATTTTTTGAATCTTGATGTAAAATGAGGATCACAATTAGAAACAATTGATAGGGGTACACCATGAAGTCTTTCAACTCCATTGTTATATTTTCTGGATAAACCATCAAGTGGTAAATCTTCTCATATGGAAAGAAAATGTGATGACTTGGTTAGATGATCAACAATCACCCATATAACATCATTTCTTCTAGGTGTTTTTGGTATCCCCTTGATGAAGTCCATTATAATATCATCCCTTTTACAGTTAGCTATGGTAATAGTTAGCATGACTGATTTAGGATGTTGTCTTCCATCCTTCACCTGTTGACAAACCATACATCTTGACACATAATAATCAATATCCCTCTTTATGAAGTCCCACCAGAAATGTTCTTTAAAATACCTATACATCTTGGTTCTACCAGGGTGCACAGAGAAATTACAGCTATGAGAATCATCCAACAATTCCCTTTTTAGATCAGGTATTTGGGGAACAAAAATTCCCTTCCAAAATTTCAAAATTCAATCTTCATATATGAATTTAATCAAACTCCCTTCATTAACAACATTAATTACCTTTTTAAACTCCTCATCATCAGTCTGAGAACTTCTTTTTCCTTCTAGTAATAATGGTTTAGAATCCATTTGAAAAAGTATTGATGTTTGACATTCGATGATTATTCCCAAATCCATCATTACAAGATCCATGAACATAGGATTCCTTTCATCATTAATCTTATTCAGAACTCTGTGATACTTTTTATTCAAAGAATCTGCGCTTTACATTCCTTCCTTTGGTTATAGTGTAATGTTAAATAATAATCCTTGAGTAGTTGAAGCCATTTCCTTTTCCTTATGTTTATTTATTTCTGTGATAATATATTCTTCAAACTCTAGTGATCAGTATATATCTCATATTTTTCACCATAGAGATAGTGTCTCCATATCTTCAATGAAAATATTACTGCTTCTAAATAAATATCTTGAGTGCGATAGTTTTGTTAATTAATTTTTATATGTCAGGACACATAAGAAATAACTACATCATTATACATAAGGAAAAAAATATTTACTTTCTTTAATGAATCACTATAAATAAAAAACCCATAATTCCCTGATAGTGGTGTCATTATAGGAGCGTTGACTAGTCTTCTCTTAAAATATAAAAAAAATCACACTGTTTTGTCCAAAACATTTAACCCCTTCACACATGATCATGGTTAATGGGATAGGCAACCAGGGAAAATCTGGGTAGAAACACTGTTAGTGACCTGCTAAACCCATAAAACTGTGTAACTCTGTTTCTACTTTTCGGTGCTCTCCATTCTTGGATTTCCTAGGTCTTTGGAGGATCAATAGAGATTTCTTTTTTAGAGGCAATATATCCATGAAAAGAACTCTACTGATGCCAAAATTTACACATGCTAAACATCCCATATTATTCATTTCTTATAAGATACATTAGAATAGTGCTCAAGTGATTTTCATGATCTTCATAGCTTTTGGAGTATGCTATGATGTGATCTATGAATACAACTACAAAGTCATCATGATATTCCTTGAAAACACTATTCATCAGATCCATGAAAATAGAGGGGGAATTAGTCAGTCCAAAAGAAATTATTGTAAACTTGTAATGTCCATACCTAGTTTGAAATGTTTTCTTCGGAATGTCTTCATTCCTCACACACAACTAAGGATATCCAGATCCATGGTAAATTTTTGAAAAATCTTAAGCTCCATGATTATAATCAAATAAATAATAAATGTGAAGTAGTGGATAACTGTTCATTATTATTATAGTATTGATCTCCCAATAGTAAATGCACAAATTCATATATCCACCTTTCTTCTTAACAAAATGAACATGGGCTCAGCAAAGGATGAAATATTTTCAATAAGGAATGTATCTATTTCTTATCGACAAAAGGATTTGCAGTCCCATTAAATGTTGGTGGTTGTTGCCTCATAAATAGGGCTGACATTGATCCTAAAAATTGTGAGTCACAAAAATATAAAAATTGACTTTATCAGTGCTCAAAATGGGATTTAACAGCGCGAAAAAAGTGCAGTAAAGCTTATCACAGATAAAGGGGGGGTTATCAGCGCTCAAAAAAAGGCTAATAAATGGAGCCTATTCCAGCACTAAAAACACTCTGATAAAGGGATCCTTTATCAGAGCTAAAAAAGGCTGATAAAGGCACCAATTATCTTCCATAAAAATCACTAATAAATGCCTTGCCTATTGTAACATAAAATTCTGTACCAGCACACCAAAACAAGACATGCAAAAAAATCAGCATATCAACATGTATACGCATACAAAAATAAATAATTATTCATAAGGTAATTAAAGCATGTATACACATAAAACATGTATACCAATAAAACAAGTATACCCATACACCATTAACACATAATTACTAAGTTAATTAAATACATAAAAAATTAAATTCATATTTCAAGGGGATTGGGGTTGTTAATGGGTTTGGGATGGCTGTCCAAAGTGGGTAGGGGGTGTCTTGGGGTGTGGGGCTATTCTTGGGGATGGGGGTGTCGAGGGGGTGGGGGGGGTGTTTTCCAGGGTGTGTGGGGGGGGGGAGGTTCCATAGTGGTTTCTAGGGGGTGGGGTGGTTCCTGGGTGGTTGTGGGGATTTCCAAGGTGGGTGTGTCAAGGGGGTTTGGTGGTGTCAAGGGGGGTGGGTTGGGTGTCCATGGTGTTGTCAAGGGGGGTTCTGTGTTGTACAGAGGTTTGGGGGGATTTCCAGGGGTGTCCAGGGGTGGGTGTGTCCAGGGGTTGGGTGCAGTCTAGGGGGTGTTGGGGCGGTCGAGGATGTTGGGGGGGGGGGGCTGTTGAAGGGGGTTGGGTGGTGTCTAGGGGGTGGTTGTTGTTGTTTGTGGGGGTGGGCGTGTGCAGGTGGTGGGGGGAGGAATCCAAGGGTGTGGCCGTCTAGGGGGATCAGAGTCTACGGGGGGGGGGGGGGTCTTTCCAGGGGGTTGGGGTGTCCTTGGGTGGATGGGAGTACTAGGGGTGGGGTGGAGTTCAGGGGTTGGGGCGGTCTAGGGGGTTTGGGGGGGGGGGGTTGTCCAAGGGGGTGGAGTGGTGTCCAGGTAGTGAGGGTCGATGTCCATGGGGGTGTCTAGGGGGTGGGGGTGTCCAGGTGGTGGGGCGGTGTTTAGGATGGGTGGAAGGGGGGGTGGTGACGTCCAGGGGTGGGGGAGAATCCAGGTGGTTGGGGGTGTCCAGGGGGTTGGGGTGATATCCAGGGTGGTGGGGTGGGGGCTGTCCATGGGGGTGTCCAGGGGGTGGTTGGATTTCTATACATTAGTTTCTGTTTTCACTTATAATTATGTCCATTTAAAACCAAAGAGAGACCCTTGGTGTGATACTGGCCACAAAGATCCTCAGATTGAGGCATGTTTTACTCATACACATTGAAAATGACTCATGTATCATTCTCCTAATTTATAAACACAATCCGAATTCATTTGGTCGGTTTTCCATTCGCCAGTTGTTGTTTTCACTTAAAATTCTGTCCGTTTTAAACACAAGAGAGACACTTTGAGTGATACCACCACATTGTTCCCTTGATTGAGACGAGGTTGAATCTTACACGTGAAAATTGACACATGGATTTTTGTCTTAAATTATCAACACAATCCGAATGCATTTGGTCAGTTTTACGTAAGACAATTATTGTTTTGACTCAAAATTCTATCTATTTTAAACAAAAGACAGAAAATTGGAGTGATACCAACCACACCATGCCTCAGATTGAGGCAGGGATTACTTGTGCAAATCACACATGACCAAGTTATCATTATAATAATATATCGACACAATCTAAATTCTTTTGGGGAGATTTCCGTATGGTAGTTGTTGTTTTCACTTAAAATTCTGTCCATTTTAAACAAAAGAGAGACGCTTAGAGTGATACCGGCCACAAAATTCTTCCTATTAAGGTGGGGTTGACTATAACACATTCAAAATGACTCATGGATAATTGTCCTAATGTATTAAAACAAAGCGAGTGTGATTGGTCATTTTTCCGTACATCAGTTGTTGTTTTCATGTAAATTTATGTACATTTTAAACAAAAGAGGGACACTTTGAGTGATATCTACCACACCATGCCTCATATTGAAGTGGGGTTGACTCGTACATGTCCACATAACCCATGGATCATTCTATTAAAGTATCAACACAATAAAAATTCATTTGGTCGGTTTTCCGTATGTCAGTTGTTGTTTTCACATAAAATTCTATCCATTTAAAATAAGGCACATTGAGTGATACCAGCCACATCGTGCCTCATATTTATGCGAGGTTGACACGTAGACATCAAAAATTCCCAAGGTACCATTCTAATAAAGTATCAACACAATCCAAATGAGTTTGGTCAGATTTCTGTACATTAGTTGTTGTTTTCTCTTAAAATTGAATCCATTTAAAATAAAAGAAAGACACCTTCAGTGATATCGGCCTCACCTTGCCTCGGATTGAGGTGGGGTTGAATCGTACATGTCACAAATGACTCATGGATCATTCTACTTAATTATCAACACAATCCAAATGCATTTGGTCATTTTTACATATGTCATTTGTTGTTTTCACTTAAAATTCTATCCATTTTAATCAAAAGAGAGACACTTTGAGTGATACCGGCCACATCGTGCCTTATATTGAGGCGGGGTAGACTCATACACATCAAAAATGATCCATGGATAATTTTCCTAATGTGTAAACATCATATGAATGCATTTTGTTGGTTTTCCATACGTCAGTGGTTGTTTTCACATAAAATATTATCTATTTTAAACAAAGGAGAGACAATTTGAGTGATACCGGCCACACTGTGCCTCATATTCAGGTAGGGTTGACTGAAACAAATCAAAAATGACTCATTTATCATTCTACTAATGTATCAACACAATATGAATGTGTTTGTTAGTTTCCTATACGTTAGTTATTGTTTTCACTTAAAATTTTGATCATTTTAAAGAAAAGTGAGACACTTTGAGTGATACCGGCCACACCGGGCCTCAGATTGAGGCAGGATTGACTCGTACTTCTCAAAAATTACCCATGTATCGTTCTCCTAAATTAGAAACACAATATGAATGCGTTTGGTTAGATATGATGTTATTTTGATGATTTTACTAGTTTTTTTATCCAAATCCCAAAGAAATATGGTTCATCATTCTTGCATTTTTCTAGTGAATTTAAACTATTAAAATAAAAAAATGGCCCATTAGATAAAGTTTGTTTTATTAAATAACAATTAAATTTTTCCTATGAACATTTAAACCCAAAAATGTTTCATCTTTTGATCTCCTTATCCCCTCTCAAAAAATGGTCGCCAATTGTACACATCCCCATGTTAGATCTTCATCCTATTTGGGTACAGTCTTCCATCAGTTATGCGGCCCAATCATTCCTGAAAAAATATATATTGTCTTGTGAATATGATTGTTTTTTACAATTAGGGTAGTACTGAAAAATATATAAATAAAAAATTAAAAAATAATTTAAATGAAATGCTAGTGGTTTTTTGAAAAAAATAACTCTTTAGGGATTCTAGTTTGTTGATGGAAAATGATCTCTCTCCTAAATTTAAAAATATAATAACCACAATGATTATAATTTTTTTTGTTTTGGAGACAACAAAAACATTGATCATTAGGAGAATAAGTAACTTGTTTTGATATATGTTTGGACAGTGAAATATTATTATATATACAACAATATTTTTCAGACGAAGTACTTTCTCGCCTCCTTCTGCTTAGCCGCTATCCTCAACCCTTTTTAGTTGATATTTATACACTTCCCCATCATAATTGAATCCTCTATAAAACATAATATAAATTATATTCCATGATATTTAAACCTAAAATAAAGGATGTAGTGTCTTACAGATTCACAAATTCCTTCATGTGGGGTCTTTTTGATGGATATCCTTACATTGAATCTAGAAAATAAATCTTCGGAGTATCGATGTTAATCACAATTAGCATAAAATGTTTCTCAAAAACACATAATGAAATAATTAATAAAAAATAAGAAAATATAATTGATATGCTTTAATTGTAGAGTTTAACCCAAGCATGGTTGGTATTAGGAAGAGTCTCTCATCTGTAATTTTGCTTTCAAATGTTTTCAGAAATCCTTTCACTATTTCATCCTTTTACGATGACTCTAATTTCGTTAGTTGTGTTAATGTGGTACGAGGACTAATGAGTCCGAATTTTGGCTCATGGGAACATTGCTGCAACTATTTTTCATATATACACTTGTCAATAATATAAAATGCATTTAGTCATAATTATCACATTATATCATCTTTTAGAAAGTCAATTCATGAAATCATACCTCATATATAAAATTACAATTGTGATGCCTAGACAAATGTTTTTAAAGATCTCATTTACATTTTCAGTAGCACTGAAATCATGAATTCCTCTCCATATATATTATTTTCAAAATCCACTATATGACTACTACCACTTTTTAGCTTCGTATCAACATTAGTCTTCAATGCTAGTAAATGTTGATAGAGAACTGGTGGTGTTATTGTGTATTCAGTAGCTCTTTGGGATCGGTTGGTTGATCATTTAGATGCTTTTGAGCCCACGTTTCTTTTCACCCCTTCGATTTCTCTGTCTATAATAACAATCATGGGTTCATACCATTTTTTCATTAATTGTTAAAGGTTTATCATGAAAAAATGAAAATAAATACCTCTTTGTCGACATGAACTCTCACATTTTGTGATATTCATGCAATGAATGTCCCAATAACATATTCGATCGTATAAATATCATCGTCATCAAGTGGAATTAGTAGCTCTGCATTTGGCTCATGAGCTATAGTAATCATCACTTAAATATGATCTTTTGGAAGTGGTATATTATGAAGCTTGTCCTCTGGGATATTGAACCCTATATCCCTCTCTACAAGGTGATGGGTGGGTGTTAACAGATATAAATCACTGTCATTATCACGCTATATAAGATTGGTACAGGAAAAGTATTAGTTTTTTTTCTGATTCACAATTAATGGGATAAATTATTAGAATATTGATTATTGCGGATAAGACAACTCTTTGAGGGGAATGGATCACCTCAATTCTGGTGGGGGTGGGGCGGGATGTTCATGCATTGGTTGTTCCTTAGTTGTGTCTTCTCATTGCTTCCCACCCATAAAAGTGGCTTGCAACTCTCCCTACCCTTGAAATCGTTCTTCATGAGATTCTAGACTTTTTCTCATTTTCTTTCATTTCTTCATTTATATCATCCGGTTGTTTTTTTTTTCACAAAGTATACTTGGTGTGTCACCCCAAACCACACACATCTGACACGACCGAATTGTTTGGGCCGCTTCAATGCCATCGATAATAGGTTTGAACCCGCTACCGGAGTAGCTGATTCCTGTAACGGTCAGATATATGAAAATAAGTAATTAGTATTATGTAATATCAATTTAAAACAAAACTTTTTATCATGACATAATTATAGATATTTCCCACACTTTTTTTTGTATTTTCATCCACTAGCTTCCCTTCTTTATTCTCATGTGCCTCCTTCCACAGCACATGACATGGGATGGAAGTGTCTTTGTCTTTAGACTCATAAATCAACATATAAATATAGAATGATAATTATGATGTTGTTTCTTGGAACCTAACAATATTACTTCAAATTCAAAATACGTACAATTTTCATTCCTAGTGAAACGTACCCCATCCTGGCTTTACAATAGGGGTTTTTTTTGGTTTTTATCCATGTTCCTTATTTTTAGTATTGAGTTGATGTTTCATAAATAAAATATTGACAATCAATGTGATGAATATATGTATCCTCAAACAACGCATTATCTGCCACAATGTACCTGCAACTTCACATTCCCATGGCAGCCAATAAATGCATCTCATGCTTCTTGTATATCAGGTGAGCATAGACAAGGGGTGGGATAGAGTTTATTTTACCTTTGGAATATTTCAGGTGATATTTTGTTAGAATAGTGTAAAAACCTCAATAAATCCTTCTTGAAAGACTCAATACATAATTCTTGGGTGAATAATAACTATAAATGTACTCTAAAAGAGATTCAAAAGAGTAATACGTTGTTTCATAATATTATTTTCTAGTAAATTAATGAAATAACGTCAAAATGATACTTTAATTTCATCCCAAATCACAGCCTTCATCCCAGACAAAACATGGTGTCATGAATCTATGTCAATCGACACACATTGTCAAGTGACAATTCAAATGTAACTACTAAACATATCATTGTTGGGATTCACATATTGTCCGTGTGCATTCCATATGACATCAAATTTGAGGCCTTTGCTCTTTTCCTTAAAACATTGTCTAACACCGTCAAACTATGACGCACCAATGTTTTCTGTGATGTCAGTCTTTCATCCCCAACCATTTCATCGATATAAAAATAATCAATATGTTCATTAGAAATGGTAGAAATGACATGTTATGATGGTTGTTGAACCTGAACACTAGGACCATCAGCAAGTTCCTCAAACTTGTTTTTTCTCTGCACTGTGAGAAGCAGCAGCAGTTGCTGCTTTAGAGACTTGTTCAACATCGAGGTTAAGAGCACTAGAATGTGTAGAAGTCATCATCCACAAAAGTGGTTGAGCAATTAATTTAGTTTATATAAATTCATTACTGATAATATAATAACACGAGATAAAAATATCTATATTACAAACAAAATATAACCAGTTTATGGAACTATATTTCTTTTTTTCGAAGGTGGTAGTTATTTGAACCTCTATCGAATATCCAAATCCCTTCATTTTAGTATCCTCTAACATACAAAATATCATCTACATTGGGACTGCTGTGAAATTATTGTGATTTACAACTGAAAGGATCATCCTCAATTAAAGTTTCATCAGAACCTTTAGTAGTTTTGGACAACAACAGAACAATCTACCACTTTCGGTTTGCGTGAATTAGAATATAAAATATTTCTACCGCTTGTGATACCATTATAAAATGTTCTTATTTGTACCATTTTTTACTAAAATTAGCATTCATAAATCCCAATTCATCTATTTTAACACAACCTTGTTAACAACCTATTTTCATTGAAAAATCATCAACTGGAATGTCGTATAATCCAACTCACATATTTGTTTGACAATTCCAAAGTATGACATATTCACATAAATTGGATTTATATCCTTACTACCAGAAACATGCATCGCTTCAGCCATAAGTGTAACTCCACTATTTTTCATGGTACTATCTTCATCATGTTCATCTGTATAGAATGTATAACCATTAATTACATAAATATTGTAAGATAAAACATACACACTTAGTCTGGCGGCTAGCCATAAAAGTTGTTCTGAAATTGAATTCTGATTTTCATCTAGAACCTTAAAAATATATTCCCAAAACCATCCTATAAACTAGTGATTATGTGTATTTGGTGTCATTTTTTCAGACCTTGATGGATTCAAATGCCTAAGAATTTCATTGTGGGTTTCAATATATGGAGAAACTGCCCTACTGTTTTGTAAATCATAAAGGTGGGCCTACTCCTGATCTGTAATATTGATTGTCACAACATCTCATCCAGAAATTTTGTCACCCTCAATGCATCTAGTGTGACGAGATTTCGGGAGACCAATGCATTCCACATCTAATAGGTATCCAGTACAGAATTCAATGGCTTCCTCAACAATATATCGCTTCACTATACATCCCTATAGTTGACTTCTATATTGGACACACCCTTTAAAAATATTCAAATACCATTCAACGGGGTACAAACATCTATAGTGCATAGGACCACAATGTAGAATCTCTCTGACCAAGTAAACCATCAAATGAAGCATCATATCAAAGAATGTTGGTGGGAAGAACATATATAATTCACATAACTTGATGATAATTTCCCTTTCTATGGAAGGGAATTTTTCTAGGTCTAAAACATTACTACATATATCTTTGAAAAAGAAATAAGGTTTGGTTCACGTATGACGAGCATTCATTGGAAAATGAAACATAAATCTATAGGTATTAAATATTTCATCAAAACATGACAATCATGTGATTTCATACATTTTATCTTCAAATCATTCATTGACAAAATGTTCTTAATATTTTATGAATACCCCTCTGAAACCTTTACATCCTTGAAGAAGTCGAAAAACTGACATCTCTCATCCCTGGAAAGAGTGTAAGCAGGTGAAGGAAGAAACATTCGATTTTCACCTTTCACGGGAGCCAACTCTTCTCATATTCCCATGTCAACCATGTCCAACCATGCTTTAATTCCATCCATTATGTGGATAGGGGAATTTAGCGACGTTATGATACCACTGTCACATACATTTCTTCACATGTATCAAATCCGGAAAATGGTTGACGTATAGACAATTCAATAATGGTAATTCAAAAAATAAACTAATCTATTTTTCCTTCCTATTTTTTAAGGTATTTCGAAAATGGTTTACCAAAAATAGTGTTAACATGTTTTACGTTATCAAAAAGCTGATCCCCTATTAGTGGAGATGATTATGTGCATTGTTCTGAACATCCATTGAATGATGTCTTCCATGATTAGAACTTATACCGATGGTGTTGAAATCTACAATGTCCAATTACATATATTTCGATGAATGTTTCAACCTAATTAATTTTGTATATTCTTTGCACATGAAACACTCTTGAGTACTTTTAATGTTATAGCCTAAAAAATGGCCATATGTAGGGAAATAATTTATCGCCCCATACAAAATCTCTCTCAATGTGAAGTATTCAATTTTGAAATCATCATACAACAAAACACACGAATACCACAATAAATTCATATCCTCGATCAAAGGAGTCAAATAAACATCAATATCGCTTCCTGGTTGTTTCAATCCAGATATAAGCATAGATAACATGATGAGTTTCTACTTCATGCATAACTATGGTGGAAAGTTATAATTTACCAACATAACAAGCCATGTACAGTGTGTTCTGGTGTGTAAACCCATAGGATTCACTCCATCTGCAGATAATACAAGACAATGTTTTCTCATCACTTTTCCAAATTCGGGATAGTCATGATCAATTCACTTCCATTGAGGAGAGTTGGAAGGGTGATGTAATTTCCCCTCTTTATTTCATGTATCTACATGACACGATAATTTCTGTGTAGGAATTCTGTAAGTGTTTGTTTCTCCTTGCGAAACAATATACATTCTTTCGGTATGGCATGTTTTCTTTATAAAATCATTCCCATCAAGTATAGCATTTGTTTAGCATCATCTGTCTAGCTTGGGAGCTCATTATCTTCTAGGATAATTTCATTCAAAAGAGCAAGTAGATCTGAAAAACTAAAATCACTCCATCCATTTCCTGCATTCAATTTATACAACTTTAGTACAGCTGACAATGCTGTATATTTAGTTCAACATGCATACAACGACGTCTTTTCACAACTATTCAACTTCTCATACATTTTTTGTCAATCATTGAGTTCATATTCAATTTTACTTGTCATTTCCTCAATACAATCTTCATCATCATTGACATATATAGTGACATCATCCATACGATCTTCTTCATTATACATATTTTTATTCATATTTGATGATCAATAAAATGTAGTTTTATCCCAACCAGTAGCTACATTCTATTTTTTCTGTTTTTATTCCATCATTTATAACTCTGTTCTATTCTGTGACATATCAAATGTTCTTCCAACACATCTGGAGTTATTATTCTAGAATAACAACAACTTAAACATAGACAATGGATTTGAGAAGGGTCATTTGAGTCATCATTTGAAAACGTTATGAACTCTTTCACTCTTTTCTCATTCACTATTGTCAAATAATTAGCATCCATCCAATAATTATTCATCTCCAACCTTTTTAAGTCTAAAATATTAGTATTTATGATTCAAATACACAAAAAAAGACTTCCAAATATAGTAGAAGAGAACAAATCCTTATCAAAATAGAGATTAACAGAGCCTAACCATTTCCAATAATGATTTGGAAGTCAATAGTACTAGGATAGCCACCCCTAAAAATCAACACACTTTCCAGCCCCTTACCAATAGTTCTAGCACCCACTACCATTGCAGCAAAACATTAAACATCATTTTAACCACCTCTACCAGACACATCATTCATAATAAAATAATCACATTAAACAACCCAAAACTAGTGACCAAACTCAAATAAAAAGAAAACATGGATACAATTTTGATGAGAAAACTAATATAGTTGATATATTTCAAAACACAATGTGGTTCACAGGGAGATAAATAGCCTAGGTTTATCCAAAATTACTATGGAATATCATTGGGGATTTACCCAAAATATCATAAGAAATAGAATATTAAGGTTAGTGATCATAAATTATATCATGATAATCAAAATGATATGCAATAACTCTCCCTCACCTTCCCCAAACTCATACCTAGAACCGTAGTCGAAGCCTCTATAAGATTCTATTTTTTGGAACACACCATTTTCACTTCACACTAGTTCACTAAAAATAAGGATTTATAAGACACCTTAGAAGATAAAAAAGGGCTTCAACACACAATTAGAAGGACCCCATATACAACAACTATATAGTAACCACTTTTGGAGTCACTGACTAGAACACATCATTTTGGACAACCACTCAAGAACAAATATCGATGATGGAATTTTTCATCATTCTCAAAAGTCCGAATTTTTACCAAACAACACTAACTTGGGGCTTTACCAACTCCTACCCTATACCTAGAAAATAATTGAAAAAATTAGGAAAAATAGATTTTCGAACCTATTTATAATAGTACTACTAGAAAAGTATAACAAACATAGATCATACCTTCAAACACTCTCAGAGCCTCTAGGTAAAAAGACTCTAGTGACTACAACTATCCCAGATTCTAACCACTAACTTCCCAATATTGGAGTGTTCTACTTAGGGGTAGTATGAGTAGATTCAATCCAATGTTCCATCCACCTCATGTTGCACCATAATATCCTTCATCACTTTAGTGTTGTACAGACCTCCTTTCTCAAGTTCCTTCCTCTGCCTAGGCTATTCTTGGACTTCCTCTTTGACTGTAGAATGAATGTTAAGAAAATGTAATGTGATATGTCTATACCCATCACAATCATATTAAATTCATTAGAGTAACGGGATATCCTTGAGGTACCTATGAATGACAGTGCCTCTTGAGTTGAGATTGCATCACACACCTACTATGGGTGGGTGCTGCTAACACTACATCCCAAAAGGTCACTACCTTAAAATATTATTATATGAACTCAAACCATAGCCATAATCATAGAACACTAATATAGACATCCAAATATGTGTATTATATGTTAAATTTCCCCAAACCACTAAACGTCAGTCTATGAATTGAACAAAATAAATTAATGGATTTAATAAAAAGATTTGAAATAAAACACAACTAAAAAATGGAAAATAATGTATGACCTATATAGAAGGAGGGGAAAATTGTTAATTCACCATTAATATACACCTTAGTATCTGTATCCCAATATAATATCTACCTTATCTTAGTCCACCAATGACTCTCTGAAATTATCCATTATTTGAATAAGACATGACATGTATGGGAAGATCCTTTATAAGGATGAGTGTTACAATACCCAATAGGACACCACAAAAAATACCATACATAAAGCATCTGAAGTGCACTGTCTTTCATTTGTTGTCAATGAGGCATGAAGTTGTCTTGGAATGAATGGAAGTCAAGGAATGTCACGATGTGAATGACAAAGGTTGTGATGGTGTTGGTGATGAATGGAGAATGGACATGGTACTAAGATGCGTGTCACTTAGGAGATTCACTAAGTGGCATAGGAGATGTGGTTGAAACATTCTCTAGTAATATCAGACGATTGTTGAGCTGCTCTTTAAGTTCCAAGAACTTGTATCACCTAGATACAATGTCACAACAATGATAGAAGACCATGCATTGTATTGACAATGCATGAGGAGATGAAAGGAGATCCATCCACAATCACTGAGTGGATGAAGTGAATTAATGAAGTCCATGCACTATCACTAAGTGCATGTGAACATGAAGATGATCCAACTTGATCTCTGATTAGATCAATGATGTTCATTGAAGAATTTATGTGATTAAGAGCTCGGTTGATGAAGAAAGAACCTTCAAGAATTTCCCTCATAAGTAATGAATATTTGTTGAGAAGGAGTGAGGAATTCAAATGAAGAAGAAGATGAGAAAAGATGAGGAAGAAGTCTTCATGTGGCATTTGGCATATGGGGATACTTTGTTTTTATACAAAGTCTTTATTCCTATACTTAGCAAAAAATAAGGCCACCAAGGAGGCCAGCTGAGGGTCATCACCCAAGGCACTTGTGGGACTCAAGGTCACCACGCCCATGGGGAACCCTCAAAGGCCAGGGCAGCATCCTTGAGGCAGGGGCGCACCCGTAGGACACCGCATGGGCGCCTGGGGCACGCCCGGAGGAGCGCGACAGGGGCCTTGTATAAGCCCCCGAGGGCACGCGGTGGTGAAGCCCGCGCACCCGAGGAAGCATAAGTGGGCGCCAGTAGCGCGCCCGCAGGGAGCAGAGAGAGGGCGCAGAGCGCGCCCGCAGGGAGAACACGGTGCGGGGCGGCACCGTGGAGGGAGAAGTTCAACTGAGGGTTTGAGGCAGCGCTAGGGTGATAAAGCGCGGAAAAACAGCACGCCGATTCGATGTGGGACGCAGAAATTTCACCCGGGACAGATCTGAGCCGTCCGTCTCATCGCGCGCTGGATCGCAACCGCCCATCTCATCTGCCGCGCACCGTGATTTAATCCGGCCGTCCGATGTATCTCAAACGCTTGATCCGACGGCTCCCGGCTCGTCTCCTTCGTCGAGCCACCCCGAAGCCACCCGTGAGCTCCATTCGAACCAGGAGCCTCCCGAACGATGATTTCGAGCTCCCAGCCACCATTTTCGAAGACGAAGGCTCCATTGAGTTTGTCTGAGCCGTATGAACACAACCATGCTTTAAAATGAGCTTGCATGCAACTAGTGGGAGAATTCGAGTGAGGCCGAAGGCAAACGAAGTTGCCGAGGCATTGGGTGTTCGTGTTTTGCATGGAATAAAAAACAGAAGGTCGTGCATGCGATCTAAGTCGCATGCACGTGAAGGACGAAAAATAAATGAGCCCGCGTGAAACAGAGAGTAAATTCAAGATTTGGAAAGATTTTAAAGAACCGAAAACTTCGGGAATTTAAAGATATCACACGCGGATGATATAAGGCAGCCTCGCCTATAAAAGGAGAACCCAAGGCGCTTGTTCTTGCTTGCTGAAAAATTCGAGAGAAGTCCCGTGAGTGCCTCTGTGCCTTGCGAAGTAGAAGCCCCGCGCACATTTGCGCGGCTGAAGTCCCGGTTCCATCCTTGGCCCGAAGGAGTCCCTTGCGCGCAACACCTTTGCACGACAAGAAGAAGGGTCCCCTGCGCGCCTTCCATTTGCGCGGCAGGAAGAGCACGGGGTCAAGCACATACTTGCACGCCCCGCGGCTGAGGTGCTTGCGCACTTGCGTGGCCGAGGTGCTTGACACCCTGCGCGCCCGAGGTGTCGCACCTTGTACACCCGAGGCCTTGCGCGGCCCTTGTGCCCTTGCACCTGCGCGCCCCTGATTGCACCTTGTGTGCCTTCATATTGGAAGGAGCTCAAGTGAAGAGGATTCCACACCTCTTGTGTGTGTGAAGTGAAGAAGTGAAGGCCGAGACTTGCATGCCTTGTGTACAAAGTGAAGACCCTACGGTATTGTGTGTGCAAGGAGAACCCAAGGCCATATCTTGTGTGTGTGCCAAGTGAAGACACCCTACGGGTGGTTTATGTGCAAAGCAACAAAAGTCCGTAGCCTTGTGGTTGTGCACACTTGAAGATTAAAAGAGAAAAACAAAGTGTGTGTGCAAAGTGGAAGAGTACAAGAAGGGAAGAAGGCCATAGGCATTTGTGTGTGCAAAAGAACTAAAAGGCCGAACCTAGTGTGTGTGCACTAAGTGAAGTGAACACACTTAGAAGAAGGATGAAAGAGGAGACCCTCACACTAAAGTACAACACACTTGTGAGTGTGTGAACAAAAAGAATAAAGTGTGTGAAGTTCGAAAAGGTGTGTGCTAAAAAGAATTATACCTTTTGTGGGTCTACAGCACCAAGAAGAGGAAAGGGGAAGTGCATGCATGCATGCATGCACGTGCACACGTAAACAAGTCAAATCTGCTTGTGTGCATTTGAGTTGACCAAGACCAGAGGATCTTGAAGAATTTGAGAAGGCCATGCAGTCAGTGCATGAGGATGCAGAGATGCCATGCACTTAGTGCATGAAGTTGATGTGAAGTGAGACCGAGCCAGACTGAAGTGAATGATATTGTTTGTCTGAGTTTTTCAGTAATTGAGAAGACCCTGATCAACAGAAGTGATCAGAAGTTGTGAGCAAGATCAACAGACCTTATCAGAGGCTGTTGAATATTCTTGAAGAGAGAAGCCAGGTCATCCTTAGAAGAAGGAGATAAATCCTGAGCTAGACGAGAAGCCCTGATCAACCACAAGTGATCAGAAGAGAAGAGCAAGGCCATCAGTCTTTATCCTAGGCTGCTGAAGATACTTGAAGAGCTGAACAAGAAGAAGAGCTACTCGTGTGACTCGAGGAGCCAGGAGAAGCCCCCTGTGAGACTCAGGGTGGAAGAAGTCTTCACTGGGATTCTGGAGCAGGCCAGTGGGACTCTGGTAACAGTGTGGGACGCAGTATAAAGACCCTCCTGTGGGACTTAGGAGAGATACGGTGGGAAGCTACATCGACCATTGTAATTCTAACAAGTTATAATGGGAGAATCCATGCTGGGAGAGCATGTCAAGGATGTAGGCCTTTGGTGCCGACCCTTGTAAATCCTTGTGTCCTGTGCCTTTTCATTACTGCATTATCCAAGAAAGGTTGAGAGACATAAGAATAGTGGATCGAGGCCTTAACAAGCCATAGAGGTTTAATTGATTAAGAATCAATTAGTAAAAAGTTTTAAAGGATCACTAATTAACCCCCTCCCCCTCTCAGTGATTCACACTGATCTGGGCACTTCAATTGGTATCAGAGCGAAGGTTACCTCTAAAATATCCAAGGGAGTCTTTATGAAGTGCAGATTTGAGGAAATGAAAGAACAGCCTCAAATGGAGATATCTTCCAAGACTCAGAAAAATAGAAAGAAGAAACAGGCCAAGAAGATGAAGAAAGCCTGTCCTAGCTGTGATGAAGTTGAAACAATGAATGATTTTCAGAGTGCACTCAAATATCTTCAGAAGACAGTTCCCATGGAAGTGGCAAAGTGTATAGCTATAGGCATCCATGATCTTCATGAAGAAAAATCACAGTTAGAAGAAGAAGCCAATGCAATGGAAGATCAATTGGCTAAAAGGGTTGGCATAACCAACACTCTCAGAAAGCTGGTGAAGCCTAAAGATGAAACAGTATCGCTTTGCAATGAAATATATGAAGACACTATTGAATAATTGCAAAGAAGCCTTTCTGAGAAAGAATTCTTTAAGACTGTGGTCAAAGAAGTTTTCCATGCACTGGAAAAATTGCACAGAGTGTCAATGAATGTCAGAGATGCTCAATTCAAAGACAAAGTCAAAATGGTGAAGGAGCTGGACAATTCATTGCTTGAAATAAAAAGGGTGCATGAAGACCAGATAAAGCAGATGGAAGAGAAATGGGAAGGAAGGCTAAGAACTATTGAGGATGAGAAGAACTCCCTCAATATGAAATGCATAGAACTGGAGGTGATATTGAAAAATCAGCAATCACCCAAAGCCAAAGCCTCCCAGTCAGCTGAAAGAAGAAATGTTGCTACTCAAGTGAGCTTTGAGAAGGTTGATTCTAAAAGAAAGACATCCTCTAATAAAAGGGCAACAAATTCTAAAAAGAAGGTACCATCTATACCATCTTGTACTCATGCTTCTAAAAGTGTTTCTACTAAAAGTGCAGGATGGAAGAATGAATCCAAACAAGTATGGATGAAGACAGTGAAGAAAGAATGCTCTCCTGAAACAACACAGCAAGTCAAGAAAAGTACCCAACAATCAGAAGGACTGAAGAGGTCAAGATTTGTGGGTCAGTGTTGGTGTTGTAATAAGTATGGGCACTGTGCAAAGGATTGTTGGTACAATCCACTGAATGTCAAAGCACAAAGGAAGCCCATGCCAAGGGGGAGAAAGCCAGAAGAAAAGAAGCAGCATCCACAGGTCCAGAGACATCTGTTTACTGCAAATAGATTTTGATTACTTGACAACATCTGGGATGGTTGCAAAAGTGGTCAACAATTTGATACATGTCAATCTCCGAATGTATCCAAAGCTGGAAAGAAGAGAAGATCACAGAACCTGGCTAAGAGAGATTCCTTGGGAAGCAAGAAGAATGTAGAAAATTCTCCCAAGAAGTGTTTTAGAAATGAAGAGAAGACCTTGGAGTCTAAATCCAAGAAGGGTGATGCATCCAGAAGGACCACCAAGAAAACATTCTTCTACTGTGGAAAGAAAGGACACATCATGGACCTTTGTAAAGAAGCCATGAAACTAAATAGAAGCAGACTGAACTCCAAAAGACAATCAATCCATAAGAAGAAGGGATTGATTGAAAATAAGTTTCCTAAGAGAGGTAGCTTAGCAGCATCCAAAGAACCATGTGGAACTTCCCAAACTGAGGCCACTCTTCCAAATGATTTACTAGTCATATGGCCAAATAAGTTGCAACTTGCCAAAGATCTGCAAAAAGCTGAAGATAAAGTTCTGGAAATTGAAAAGGCAAAAGGGAAGAAGAAGATTTCACATGAATATGTTTTGAGAACCACACCAGCACAAACATCAATGAAGATCAAATGTGCAAGTGTGAAGACTGGTGAAAATGGGACATCTCGGTTGAGAGAATCTTCTCAACCTTGTTGTTCACATTGATGAACCAAGGAGGTTCCATCTTATTCCCTTATACTCTTGGTATATACATGTGCTAACATTGCAGGGAATTGAAGATGATGATCATTCTCATCTGGAGGATGGTTTGGACAGAACGGAGTGCACCCCTTGAGGGGGAGCAAATCTGAAGAAGATGATGTTCTGAGATTAATATCATCTTAATAAAATGGATGAATGGGGGAGCTTTATCTTTGCACCTGAACATTCTAATGTGTTTTGTGAAGTATGTGCAGGATTCAGCAATTCATTGAATATCTGAAAAAATTCAACCCCTAAGCATGATCTCACATGTTTACAGTGAATGTGGACAACATTGAGTTCCTTGGTTACATCACTCTTGTTTTCTACACCGGGTTAGCCCAAGTAGACTTAGAGTTGATTTACTAAAGGTTCTTTGCTAAAGAGAACATGTGACATCATCCCTCTCTTAGTGATTTTCAAGAAAATGCTATTCGAAGGGAGGAAGTGATTTTTGAAAGAGAACCACACCACACCTTTGCATTTGATTGCCAATAAGGGGGAGAAAAGATTGGCACACATATTGACCCATTCATATGTGCTGAAGAAGTGTATTGACAACAAATACAAAGGGGGAGATTGAAGTGCACTGTGTTGCATTTGTTGTCAATGAGGCATGAAGTTGTCTTGGAATGAATGGAAGTCAAGGAATGTCACGATGTGAATGACAAAGGTTGTGATGGTGTTGGTGATGAATGGAGAATGGCCATGGTACTAAGATGTGTGTCACTTAGGAGATTCACTAAGTGGCATAGGAGATGTGGTTGAAACATTCTCTAGTAATATCAGACGATTGTTGACCTTCTCTTTATGTTCCAAGAACTTGTATCACCTAGATACAATGTCACAACAATGATAGAAGACCATGCATTGTATTGACAATGCATGAGGAGATGAAAGGAGATCCATCCACAATCACTGAGTGGATGAAGTGGATTAATGAAGTCCATGCACTATCACTAAGTGCATGTGAACATGAAGATGATCCAACTTGATCTCTGATTAGATCAATGAAGTTCATTGAAGAATTTATGTGATTAAGAGCTCGGTTGATGAAGAAAGAACCTTCAAGAATTTCCCTCATAAGTAATGAATATTTGTTGAGAAGGAGTGAGGAATTCAAATGAAGAAGAAGATGAGAAAAAATGAGGAAGAAGGCTTCAAGTGGCATTTGGCATATGGGGATACTTTGTTTTTATACAAAGTCTTTATTCCTATACTTAGCAAAAAATAAGGCCACCAAGGAGGCCAGCCGAGGGTCATCACCCAAGGCACTTGTGGGACTCAAGGTCACCACACCCATGGGGAACCCTCAAAGGGCAGGGCAACATCTTTGAGGCAGGGGAACACCTGTAGGACACCGCATGGGCGCCTGGGGCACGCCCGGAGGAGCGCGGCAGGGGCCGTGTATAAGCCCCCGAGGGCACGCGGTGGTGAAGCCCGCGCACCCGAGGAAGCATAAGTGGGCGCCAGTAGCGCGCCCGCAGGGAGCAGAGAGAGGGCGCAGAGCGCGCCCGCGGGGAGAACACGGTGCGGGGCGGCACCGTGGAAGGAGAAGTTCAACTGAGGGGTTGAGGCGGCGCTAGGGTGATAAAGCGCGGAAAAACAGCGCGCCGATTCGATGTGGGACGCGGAAATTTCACCCGGGACAGATCTGAGCCGTCCGTCTCATCGCGCGCTGGATCGCAGCCGCTCATCTCTTCTGCCGCGCGCCGCGATTTAATCCGGCCGTCCGATGTATCTCAAACGCTTGATCTGACGGCTCCCGGCTCGTCTCCATCGTCGAGCCACCCCGAAGCCACGCGCGAGCTCCGTTCGAACCAGGAGCCTCCCGATCGATGATTTCGAGCTCCCGGCAACCATTTTCGAAGACGAAGGCTCCATTGAGTTCGTCTGAGCCGTATGAACACAACCATGCTTTAAAATGAGCTTGCATGCAACTAGTGGGAGAATTTGAGTGAGGCCGAAGGCAAACGAAGTTGTCGAGGCATTGGGTGTTCGTGTTTTGCATGGAATAAAAAACAGAAGGCCGTGCATGCGTTCTAAGTCGCATGCACGTGAAGGAAGAAAAATAAATGATCCCGCGTGAAACAGAGAGTAAATTCAAGATTTGGAAAGATTTTAAAGAACCGAAAACTTCGGGAATTTAATGATATCACACGCGGATGATATAAGGCAGCCTCGCCTATAAAAGGGGAACCCAAGGCGCTTGTTCTTGCTTGCTGAAAAATTCGAGAGAAGTCCCGTGAGTTCCTTTGTGCCTCGAGAAGTAGAAGCCCCGCGCACATTTGCGTGGCTGAAGTCCCGGTGCCATCCTTGGCCCGAAGGAGTCCCTTGCGCGCAACACCTTTGTGCGACAAGAAGAAGGGTCCCCTGCGCGCCTTCCATTTGCGCGGTAGGAAGAGCACGGGGTCAAGCACATACTTGCATGCCCCGCGGCTGAGGTGCTTGCGCACTTGCGTGGCCGAGGTGCTTGACACCCTGCGCGCCCGAGGTGTTGCACCTTGCACACCCGAGGCCTTGCGCGGCCCTTGTGCCCTTGCACATGCGCGCCCCTGATTGCACCTTATGTGCCTTCATATTGGAAGGAGCTCAAGTGAAGAGGATTCCACACCTCTTGTGTGTGTGAAGTGAAGAAGTGAAGGCTGAGACTTGCATGCCTTGTGTGAAAAGTGAAGACCCTACGGTATTGTGTGTGCAAGGAGAACCCGAGGCCATATCTTGTGTGTGTGCCAAGTGAAGACACCCTACGGGTGGTTTATGTGCAAAGCAACAAAAGGCCGTAGCCTTGTGGTTGTGCACACTTGAAGATTAAAAGAGAAAAACAAAGTGTGTGTGCAAAGTGGAAGAGTACAAGAAGGGAAGAAGGCCATAGGCATTTGTGTGTGCAAAAGAACTAAAAGGCCGAACCTAGTGTGTGTGCACTAAGTGAAGTGAACACACTTAGAAGAAGGAAGAAAGAGGAGACCCTCACACTAATGTACAACACACTTGTGAGTGTGTGAACAAAAATAATAAAGTGTGTGAAGTTCGAAAAGGTGTGTGCTAAAAAGAATTATACCTTTTGTGGGTCTACTACACCAAGAAGAGGAAAGGGGAAGTGCATGCATGCATGCATGCACGTGCACACGTAAACAAGTCAAATCTGCTTGTGTGCATTTGAGTTGACCAAGACCAGAGGATCTTGAAGAATTTGAGAAGGCCATGCAGTCAGTGCATGAGGATGCAGAGATGCCATGCACTTAGTGCATGAAGTTGATGTGAAGTGAGACTAAGCCAGACTGAAGTGAATGATATCGTTTGTCTGAGTTTTTCAGTAATTGAGAAGTCCCTGATCAACAGAAGTGATCAGAAGTTGTGAGTAAGATCAACAGACCTTATCAGAGGCTGTTGAAGATTCTTGAAGAGAGAAGCCAGGTCATCCTTAGAAGAAGGAGATAAAGCCTGAGCTAGACGAGAAGCCCTGATCAACCACAAGTGATCAAAAGAGAAGAGCAAGGCCAACAGTCTTTATCCCAGGCTGCTGAAGATACTTGAAGAGCTGAACAAGAAGAAGAGCTACTCGTGTGACTCGAGGAGCCAGGAGAAGCCCCCTGTGAGACTCAGGGTGGAATAAGTCTTCAGTGGGATTCTGGAGCAGGCCAGTGGGACTCTGGTAACAGTGTGGGACGCAGTATAAAGACCCTCCTGTGGGACTCAGGAGAGATACGGTGGGAAGCTGTATCGACCATTATAATTCTAACAAGTTATAATGGGAGAATCCATGCTGGGAGAGCATGGCAAGGATGTAGGCCTTTGGTGCCGAACCTTGTAAATCCTTGTGTCCTGTGCCTTTTCATTACTGCATTATTCGGGAAAGGTTGAGAGACATAAGAAGAGTGGATCGAGGCCTTAACAATACATAGAGGTTTAATTGATTAAGAATCAATTAGTAAAAAGTTTTAAAGGATCACTGATTCACCCCCTCCCCCTCTCAGTGATTCACACTAATCTGGGCACTTCAGGATCGTGAGTATTCATATCACTAAATATAGGTATTACAAACAGGATACTATCCCTAATGATATCCAATGATATCCCAAATATACTCATAAAACACTCTGAGTCCAAAACAAATTCAACCACTTCATGTTGTAGATCCACTCAGTGTTACAAGGTAACACTCCTCTAAGAGGAAATACTACCGAAGGTATAATTCCAATGATTATAGTCATCCTAGAGGTCACACTTATCCAATCCAGCCACGAAGAATCACATAGGAAACCGAGAGTGTTCACTCGAGATATACACTTCATATGACTAATACCCAATCATAAATACCACCTCATGATATAAATAAAGGGGGTCAACACTGAAGGCTTGATGGGGGGATACTAGAGTCTACTATAATAATCATCCATGATAGTGGATGGACACTTGTGTACGTGTTGGTGATGCCAATTCAACAAACCCAACATAGAGAAAACACATTGGAAATAAGGTTTGCTTCAGTCCTCTCATAGGGATACAAGATCCAGGTCACTAAGTGACATGTGGTCCATTTCTCATGATCATATTCCATACTAACCCCCATAAACGTGAACTGATAAAACTCACTATAGAATAAGTATATTGAAAACTGAGAGGGTTCATCTGAGATACATGCTGCATCAGACTAATACACCATCTGAAAGATCAGATCTATATACAAAGAGAGGGGTTAGTTCCTAAGGATTGCTGGGGGAAAATAGACCCTACATGAAACATATTCCAATATGGGGGATCAATGCCCATGTTAATGTTGGTGATTCCAATTCTACAAACCCAATATATGGACAACATGAATGACATAAAGATCTCTCTGGGTCCCTTGAATTGATATGTGTTCCATGTCGCTGAGGGGTATGAGTTACAATGAATGAGACCTAATACCATAATAAACCTCATATAACTGGACTAAGAGAACTCAATCAAGAATAATGGAACTCACCAATACTACCCTGATCATTATGATCATATAGAAGGGCCAATATCGTTGGACAAGGTAATGAAGCTTCCTCAATCCCTCATAAGAATGGACCAAGGGAACACAACCCACCGATACTAGTCCTTGGAAGATCAAAAATCTAACAAAAAAGCTGAAATAAAAAAGAAATAGAGCTCTAAAATTAAATAAAAGGAAGACATGATGTGTCCCTTTTTGTATTAAATGTGTCTAAAAATGACTACAACTGCCCATGTCCCATTTTCAAATGAAATGATATGTGATTCCCACTATGGAATGTGCAATGACAATTCACCAATTATTCGTTGAATCATTGGCCAAATGAAAATTAAAATGATGAACACAAGTAGAGTAGGGATATAAATAAACAAAAATAATCCTAAAAGAAGAAGTGGGAGACTTTCCTAGAGAAGATCACACCCGTGATGAGGGAGAGAAGAAGCGTCAAGTGATCAGGGAGCCTTCAGTACTACGATGGGAGGGGAAGGCGTGACCACAAGAGGGGGAGGTGCATGGAAGGGGTTTCCAACCATTGAGAAATAGTGTATTAGGGTATGCGTGGATTAGGGTCCATCGGGGAGGAGGAGAAGTAGGGTTCGCGGGGAGGAGGATCCGTGGAAGGGGTTCAAGGGGGCAGATAAGGAGTAGGGCTAGCGGCAGAGTAAGGCTAGAGGTGGAGGTCCGACAAAGAGAATGTCTTGGGGGGAGGGGAGTTTTCGCAGGGGTAAAATACAGCGAGAGCTTGAGGACATGATAAACAGAGGATACAGTGCTCCCAATTTTATAAAATATGGGACTATGGTTTTATCAGAACTAAGAAATCGCTAATTAAGTGCTTCTTTATCAGCGCTAGAAAAGCACTCATAAATAATCCCATTATTAGCGCTAAAAATTAATCACTGTTAAAGGAAGCCATTCTTAGTACTTTTTTAGAGCTAATAAAAAATCCCTTTATCAGCACTAATAATTCACCCCTTTATCAGCGCTAAAATATTTTCACCCATAAAGGGTTCCTTTATAAGGGTGTTTTTAGAGCTGATAAAGTTCTTCCTTATCAGCGCTAGAAAGTGCTGATAAAGGTAAATCTTTATCAATGCTTTTAATTAGTATTGATAAATATTTACCATAATCATCTCTTTTTTTCTTAGTGCAGATAAAAGATGGTTCTTCCCTTGACCGTTTTTGTAGTAGTGTCAGGGTGTTCTATATTGGTAAGGTTATTATTCCTAACTGGAGTGAGTTTTCCCAGTATGGTTATAAACTATTCAGCACCAGTTGCATCACTAGGTCCACTAAAATTTTCTTGAATATAAGGTCAATCCATTTATGGATTGTGTGCATTTATAATATTTCCATTACTACCACTAGGCGCCATTTCTAATCAATTTGATACACTAGAATAGTTTATGAATAACTATGTATAATTCCAAACTAATAAAATAAATAAAATAAATAGAATAATTTATTCATATAATCCATAATCATAAAAAGTGTTTTCTTTGGGAAAGTATTTACTCAGAAATCATTTATAATGGATTGTAAATAAAATATGAATTATCGTAAGCATACCCTCTCGGGTGTTTGAAACCAGGTGTGCAGTAAGGCCCATTGTCGTGTACGAGGAAACTTTGGGTCAGGCCTGAAACATCTTGTATGTGTTTTCACTCCTAGGTTCATCTGCTCCAAAACCACATCCACTTGTAGAATCCCTAAAGTGATGTATTTCTTGGAAATCCCACATAATATCTATATTAACAAAATTTTTGGATGTTATTCTATACTAATCCTCAATATCTATCTATGGGTAATGTTATCTAATTAGATATTTTCTAAATATAGTTTCCATGGTTTGTACTATACTTCCTCTCATGTCAATTATAATGCCCCGACCCCAATTACCCTATGTCAGTGCAATATTACATAACATTGGCATGATTATAATTTATCTATTCCCAGAAGACCAATCAGTTTAGTAGGCTTGGAAGTACTACATACATTCATAAGTTTTAAATTACATTAGGAAATGAAAAGGAAAC
The DNA here is from genome assembly GCA_963277665.1 of Viscum album. NCBI lineage: Eukaryota > Viridiplantae > Streptophyta > Magnoliopsida > Santalales > Viscaceae > Viscum > Viscum album. The sequence goes on from OY728148.1 coordinate 604,612,682, forward strand.
ATGGTGTCTCCTTTGGAAACACTCATATCCTTTAGCCTATCCCTATAGGTCATTCAAAATATACTTCTCCACATCCTAGGAAAAATAATAATAAGAAACTGGTGAGATTAGGTAATCATTAGGGATAACAATGTATCAGAAACTATCATAAATAAGCATAATCATTTATGTCAATGTATAAGACTAAAACACGACCCTTTTTAATGAAAACTTCTTCATAATATGGAAAAGATAAATAATATAATTTCATTTACTTTTTCACATGTATATTCTACTGGTCGGATAATCACATGTAACATTAATAACTAATCTCATAATGATGGAATGCATGATTCCTGACATCATAAGAACATAGTCAAGGCCTTGTTCGAAGACTAAAAATAAAAATTTCACCAAGTCCTTGTGCAAAGACACTAGTTTGTCACATGAGACATACCTATTCATTGAGGGGATATAGCGGTCCCCGCCCATCACTTACTACGTCTATTTCATTCCTCTTATTAAAAGTTTGAAACATAACATAAACAGTCATATTAAACTATCATATGACATGTTAATACTTAAACCACAAACCATGAATGACATATTAATAGCACATACACACCCAAACAAATCCTAAAACTATCAATACAATAGGGAAATATTTTATCATAATAAATCAGCTTCAATTAAACATAAAATCCAACAATATATGTTGAAATAGATGAAATCAATCCAAAAAACTATAATATAGAAATATCTCTTTCTATTTTAAAAACATTAAAAAGTTACATACATATAAATGTAATAATTCATTGTGAAAATATTCTTATATTCTTGTATGGGAAGCTTTTAAGGTGTTATAACGGTGGAAAAAATCTGCACCCACTGTATAAGTTAAAAAACATTATATTCTTAATTTGTTGAAAATGTAATAATGTTCCATATTTGGAAAATGATGGAAATATTCCATTCAAAAATATATATAAAAAGTCAAAAAGGGTATAAATTTCCTTTATACATAGTATAGTAAATAATAAAATTGTTTTCAAAAACATTCATAATAAACACTGATGTGGATGACAAAGAAGTCTTAGTAGATTCTTACGTATAAAAAACTCCTGATAATAAATATATTATAAAATTAACACTTACCTTGTACTGTTCCTTATTAGAGGGTACATCAATCTCATGTATAATGGTTAATTTATTCTTATTAAATTATACAAGGTCTGTATACATAAATATGATATAATATATGACCCTCTAATATTTCTTTGTTAATAATATTTAACTGTTTCTACTTTTAATGGATTCGTTTTCCTTTATATGTTTTGATATATAAGTCATGTTTGTTCTTGATAGTATGTTTTTGATTCATATCTAAAATGATATTAAGTTCTTAAACATTATATTTAATCCTCGAATGAAAATTATTCTCGAGTGGATACGATGTAGAATGAAATCTCATAGCGTCATAGAGATTGTAAGCCATAAGTATGCACGAGCGATAATATCATTCAATTGATGAAAAAATCAATTAAATTTGGATATTATATTCTATATACATAATAATTAACATGTTAGATTTATTATTTATATTAATTATACTCATTATTAAACCAATAAAAATAATGAAGTGTTGAATAACAATCTACACCGCGACGTGGAGACAGTAAGCCATATGTATGAACGTATGGTGACTTTTTCATTCATTGGATGGACAGAATAATGAAAATGGTTGTACCATATTTATAATAAAATTGAATTATGTAGAATGAATTTAATTTTTCATTTTATTATGGATCCATAAAATAAAGGAGAAATATAATAATCAATTAACTTTGAAAGTGGTGATGAAATAATTACATCTTCTTTGAGTGTTTCCTTTTGATTTGAAAAAATGGATTCATAGGATCGATTTTTGATCAATGTATGGCCTCAAGGGTAATGTGAGGGTAGTTGGGAGGAGATTAGAGATGTTTTTGGAAGAGAACAATGGATTTGGAAGTGTGAATTTAAGAAAAGGCGATGTACCTTTTTATAAGAGTGGTGGGATGCACTTTAAGAAAGGCTTAAAATATTAATTTATGATAAACTTATATTCAGTTTCTAATAGATAAAAATAAATTTATTTCTAGGATAAGCTGGGGATGGTTCTAAATATTCTCATCCAATATGTTTTGGAAATGTTTACGTCACAATATGATCATTATCATTTAGATTTAACCCTTAGTTTAATAATTTATCCTTTTCCATATCTTCTTGTATGTTTATACTACATGGTTAATACATTTACTCTAAAATGAAAAGAGAACCTCAAGTGGTTTTTTAAAGATATATCTAAAATTATATTAGTCATTTTGATGAATCTTTTTTATTTTTTTACTATTAAATAATTTAATAAAATACTATTTGTTTTGTAAACTCATTTATTTCTATTTTGACAATATATACTATTTAGTTTTTGATAAAGTCATCACAACTTGATTACTTAAGAAAAATACATTGAATCAACCGTAACATGTCATATTAATAAATAAAATTAATGAATGCAACAAAATTTTCAATTTAAATTTATTTTAATATTTATAATAACAATTATTGTAATCATTCATTAATAACGTAATTAATGCATCATCATTGTGTCATAAATAAATTTAAATATCTAATGTATGAAATTAATAAATTAAAAAAAATATGTAGTATAGTTTTTTATATTTCTATTGAATATTTATAATAGAATTTATCTTATGTAAAAACCTATATTAAAAATCATTCAGTTTTTAAAATTAGATTTTTACACTTTTAACTATTCATTAAATAAAATATAATAAATGTCCTAATCTAACTCAAATGAAAAAAAAAGATATTATTTTTTTCATATGGTTTAGTATGGTTGAAAAAAACATATCCCATAGAATTAGGACATGTGTTGGGGTAATTTTATATTCTTATAATATTAGTTTTACCTTTAATTAACCAATTTACTTTTAACTGTGGTAAATAAAATTTAAAATTTCATATTCACCAATTTTTTTCAACATAATAAACAACATTTTACTAACTGATGAAAACCATTTCTATTATATTTTTGAAATTCAATTCATAAAAGTAGTAAGATTATATTTCATACAAATATGAAAATGTGTCTAGAATGTGGATAAAAGATGTTAAAAAGGATTAATAAAATATTATATATCTCATGTTATTATAAAATTACCCCAATGAATTACATAGGAATAAAATAAGTATTATGTATCAAATTAGGACATTAATATAAATTTAAATTTAAATATAATTATTTAAATAAAAATGCAGCTTTAAATAATAACATTGTTTTTTTCACTATTCATCCAAATTGAATGTTTTCAGAAAAATAACAAAAATTCACACTAAGCTAATATTGATATTCCAAATCAAAAAACAAAGTCCATTTTGAAAAATAAAATTTTTAAAAATTTTAAAAGTGTATATTACAAATATAACTACTATTTAAACTACTAGTTTGATTTTTCATGGTGTGCTAGAGCTCGGAGCTGCGTACTGTGCAAGATATTATATTAATTAAATATAATTGTATTAATGAAAGGGAAGTATACCCTAGAAGAGTGGGATGTTATAGATTTTGTGTAAAAATTGAATGTAAAATTAAATAGAATAATTTTGTATTATTAGAAAGGCTTAACTCTTATTCTAGATTTTCATTCTGATATACGCTTTACGATTCTATAGTACAATGAAAAATTAGATTCATTCAAGCTTCTTAAACCACTTATACTTCATCTTTTCTTCTGAAATACGAATCAGTAACAACTCCAATATGATCGCTATATTGATCTATCTAAATACCAGCAACTTCATTACGAGAAACCTCTTATGTATCTAAATAAATCAATATCTGATAAAAATATTAGTATGACCATGAGAACATAGATATTTGACTTCACAACCATTCAAATTATTCAATCGTTTAGAAAGAATAATTAATTTTAAAACATTGAGGATTAGCTTCAGCAAAATCTGAAAAATAATGGCTGGTATTGTAACGTTCCATTCTTCCAGCAACATTATTATTTCCTACTCAGCTGGAATGTTACTTTCTTGATGAAGATTGGTAGTAATTCTTTTATTAAAATCATATTTTCAATATGATTTTCCAGAAAATGATTTTCATGAATGATATTGGACCAGGTACAATCGGTAATTCCTATCCTTAAAATTTCATTCAACATTCTTACATCATAATTTTTTTTCAAAAAATTATGATTTTTAGAACTCCTAGATCAGAAAACCATCATCTGTTTTCATCTGTATTCATAAAGATATCAATTCTTACCTATTAAAATCAAATATTTCATTCTGGACTCATGGTGAGTCTAATAATACATTTCTTCTTTCAATCATCTCCTAAAAATGATGGACCTTTTCATGCAAAGTGTATCTGATTTCTTGAATACGATGGTATGCCCGATTTTCAACAAAACCAGGTGAGGTGAATTCTTTTATTATTAATCATTCATAAAAAAATTATAATACCTAAATATTATTATCATCCTTGTCAGATTTTTCATTATAAAAAAGGTAAAGGGAACTTTCTTTTCATTCTCAAGTTAAATTATATTTTTTATAAAGCTCTTTTATATCTAGGTAGAAATAATTTAATGATAATTAGATTGAATTAGGTATATTATCTTATCTTTCCATCCAAACACATTTTTATGTATTAATAATTATTATGTTTTGTAAAAAAAATTACGACCCCCATTTCATTTTTGTTAGTTAATTGATCTAAGAAAGTGTTATAAATTATTTGATGATCAGGATTCACCCATATATATGGTTTGTCATTATGTGACATTTGGGTCCATAATATCCTTCTAATGCATTCGACAATCCATTATATATCATAGATCAATATGGGATACAGATGGTTATACCATGTCCAATGTGTTATGTGATGCGTCTCATAAGAAATATTATAATAAATTATAGGAAAGATGATTAACATATCCCAATATGAGGTGAATGAAACTATGTTTTCCCTTGACATATGTTATGACTTATATGATTATGTTTGTTCCACACTCTTATGTTATTCCATATACCAATGTTGTGATCTTGTGAATAAGGATTTTTAAATCATGTTCCCACTATCATATAAATCATGTCCTATGTTATGCTAAAATTGTTATACTTGGACTCAGGTTTTATGATCTATGATTATATAGAAATGTTTAACTTATCTTTTTGATCATGTTCTTTGTGTATGCTCTTATACCCCCCATGGATATCTTTTTATGAGATTAGATATTATATTTATATATATCATGTTTACCCATAATGAGTATCGTAAATCAAAACTTTTATTATTTTCATCCCCTATGTTATAAAAATAAGTATTATGTAGGATGATTCAAATATTTAATCATGTGAGAAGAGTTGTTTTATGTGTGAAACCCAGTCCAAACACACATATATTTTTTTATTGGTATTACATATATATAGTTCGACATATACTTTTTTTTACATTACCATGATATTAACATTACTTTTTCTAAAGAAATATTAATGTCCTTAGATTATATATCGGATCAAAAGGATATAGTAATTCTAATATATAATCAGAATGATCAGATAATATGACAATATTATTAAACACAAAACAAATGGTCTATATTCATATTTCTAACATGACACTTACGATTTATAGCTATTTGGTGTTGGCTACTTATGAAAACTACTACTACTTTCAAGATTTTGGCACATGAAAGTGTTGAGTACTTTAGATCATAATGATTGAACAATAAGCATGAATAACACATGTTATATGCTCCATTAGGTATTCCTATATTTTAACATGTTTATTAGTATATTGGCATGAGATTATTATAAATGTGTATCATCTGATCATATTCACTTATTCTAGATAAAAATCATTTTGTTTATGTTTTATTGATGTATATTTTATTTGGAGAATCATTAGTGGCATGGTAATGATTGAATGATCAAAATTTTATTTTACACTTTCAAATTGAGGAATAGATGCATTGGTAACACTGAGTAGAGGTGGTTTTACCATCAATAAATACAATACCATAGTTGAAGATGTTAAGACTACATGATAAGTCTATATATAAAATAAAAAATCATGGTAAGGATCGTAACACAAGTTATTCATTCTATTTTATGAGATATCATATTATAAAATTACATTACTTTATTTGTGTTCATTGGAGATGTTTTCATTATTATGACTATATATTATCTTCTTAGGTTTCATGATGAATTTCTAGAATATGATCTTCGACAATGAGTAATACTAACTGCTCTCAAGAAAGGGGCCCATATGGCCAAAAAAATAGTGCAATCAAAAGGATTGACTATTTTAATAAATATAAATTTAGGACATGGTGGGCCACCTAATAGAAGAAAGATATGTATGAGTTTGACCAATCACCAGTAAATATATAAATTCAATATTATTTGAGTTATGAATAATATGTGGAAAATTAATTTACTCATCATATACTAAAATTATTATATAAATTAAATAAAATTTAATAGATAAATATATAAATATATTGGAATGTATTTAATTAGAGAATAAAGCTGAGTTAATTACTCTAATTTTATCTCATAACTAAATTTTATATTAAAATATTGTGATATAATATAAATGAAATATATAACAAAGTCTCTAAGTCATTTAGGGACATCTAGCTCTAATTTAAAGAGTTGTGTCATACGAGATCCTATGTGAAAAATTTGATACTCTAAACCTATATTAATAATAAATGAGAAGCCCAAATATGAGAGAGTATTTGTAGGCGCCAAAATTTGGGACAGAGAAGAAGCCAAAAAGAAGGCACCGTCGACTTCTTTGTGAAACCACTTCGCGGAGTCCCCCCAACACCATGACCGTCGTGGAGCAAGGTGGCGGGATGCTCCCCGACCACATTTGATGTTCGCAAGCCCTCCACGAAGCAACCAAGCCCCTCTTCGCACAACATAATCTCCACTTCGCAGCGCCTCTTGCCTATAAATAATGATATACCCCTATGCCAAAAGGATAGACAATCGGACCGTTCGACTTCCCAGCTCCCAAATCGCAAAGCATCCTTCTACTCTGCGAACCATGAGCAGTGTGAGGTACATCTGCTCCGCGAAGTGCCTCCCCTTTGTCTCATTTTTACCCCCTTCTCCGAGAGGGATGCCTTTCGCAAAGCCAAAGGGCCTTCACGATGGAAGGTGATCCTGAAGGGGACCAAGGTCATTAAAAATCATTTATTCTTCACGAAACACCATTCATGTACTCATCATCCACCTGCCAAGGCATGGTCACTGTAATTCGCGAAGCACATTACTTCCTGACACCTTGCTTTGCGAGACATCTTTGCTCCACGAGACAGTGCTTCTTGAATGCCTTTCCACATTGTGAAGCAGCTCCCATATGCAACTCTTCCCTATACAGAGGCTAAGGCATTCCACTTTGCGAGGCACACCCTTTCTCAGGTTCCCTCCACCATGTCGAACAACATAGCATCACAACGCCCCTTCCTATGAACCTCTCCACTTGGAAATTCCTTTTTTGTGTGACCATCCAGGTTTGCATGATGTGAATTCAAAGTCCCTTTGACGATATTGCCCATTGCGTTGCTTCGCCTCATGTTTCTTCGCATAGCCATGCTAATGTATAGTGATTCTTCGATTAGCCACGCTAACGTGGGCCCCTCGATGGTTCGATCCATGACACCCCCTCACCATGACTTTTCATGTCCCCTCTCTTCACCAAGGAGAAGAGATTACCAGTTATATAAGTCCTAGGGGTGCGGATTGAACCCACCTCATCCGAGCTGCATGACATTAAACTTCCAAGTACCAATGTCCTCAATACATGACATTAAACTGTATCCTCTCCCCGTGATTCGCACATGGGGTACTCCAACCTTGTACATTCTACACTCCCACCAGTCCCCATAGGGAATGATATCCTCCTTATGGGTGTGGAGTTTGTATGTGGGGTATGGGCGACCATCTCGGTATAAGCCCCTAGCTTTCCTGTCAGAGGATGCATCCCTGCTCCTCCTTTCATCTTCAGTCCTCATGGCTAGGAAAAGACGTGGTATGGAACAGTGCTTCTCCTTTCTTTGGTACCATGTCCTTCTCCCGCTGCACTTTGTCGCCATTGGGCCTCCATCTTTGAGTAAGTCCCATTATTTCTCTCCCTGGGCCGCTAACCACGTGTAAGAACCACATCACTTCCCATGGAAGAACCTTTCACGACGTGATCGTCGGGTCTCTCCAATCTCTTGTTTCTCACACCGAGAACGACTCACCTGGGCTTAGAGTGAGCACCGACCATGACAAATATCCTGGGAAGCCTAGAGTGTAACCCCACACCATCCTGAACTATGTGGTATTTGAATCGTTCAATGTCAGGGTACATAGGAAGCCTCTATGAGGTTAAATCCCATCACTCATTGGACCCTAGGTCCATTTTCATGTCGGTTTGTTGACACCACCACCCAGAACTATGTGGTATTTGATCCCTGCCAAGGCAGGGTACGTAGGAAGCCTCCACGAGGTTCAAGCCAACCAACACCCAGTCGCTTCGACCCCTTTCACATCATCCCACCAACATCCTGGGCAGCCTAGAGTGTAATCCCCATTCCACATACCTGAACTACGTGGTCATTGATCCTTGTCAAGGCAAGGTACGTAAGAAGCCTCCCTGAAGTCCATCCCCACCACCACCCCGGTCGTTCCGACCATCTCCACGTCGGTTCACCAACACCCTGGGAAAACTAGATTGTAAGCCCCACACACGTATTCTGAACAATGTGTAATTTAATCTTTGCCAAGGAATGTTATGTAGGAATCCTCCCAGAGGATCAAGCCCAACATCCAGTGGATCCCAGGTCCACCTTCACGTCGGTTCGCCGTCCCCACTCACCCATCTGAACTACATGGACATTGATCTTTTCCAAGGCAGGGTATGTAGGAAGCCTCTACGATGTTCAATTCCACCATCCATCGAACCCCAGGTCCACCATTATGTTGGTTTTCCCCCTTATCGCATGATGTTAAACAGTATCCACCATTCAGTGGTAAGCAGTTGGCACTCTACTCAGTGGTAAGCTGTTGAACCCCAATTTTTGGCAAGCCATCGTCAGATGAACTATCTAGACATTTCTTCCCAGCCACATGGATACACAGGAAGCCTCTTTGAGGATCAAGCCCAAAACCATCTCCATCCTCATGATGATTCTATCTCACCCCCAGCCCCATTCAACCGCTCCATCATCCATACTGATTCTAACCCGGGCTGCCACATCCCGTTGGGATGTGGACGCCCATCCCCTATTCCAACTACCAGCATTCAGGAAGCCACCCATGTGTTGGACCCAATATCGGTGTTCCCTCCCGGGGTTTCCTCCATCTGATCCACTATAGTCAATGTTCTGATCAGCCTGATCCATCTCTTTCGGGCGTTAAACGTGAGGCATTCCCTATGATAAACATGGGAATCTGAGGAAAACCTCAGATACATTCCCTTGGAATATGATTCCCCATGTTTTATGTGGGTTTCCTCGGCCTTCCGCGCCCTCCAGAGTCCAATAATAAGTGATAGAAGAATGAAACACCAATCCCATGCATCCAGAAATGGCAGTGATGCCCAGCGTGACTACTCCCCTAACCGAAGATTGCTGCCCTGACCAAACCCCTTGGAATGTCCTGATAGAAACAACATAATTAATGGGTGTCCATAAAGATATGGTTCCAGGAAGAGTTTCACTAACAAAGTCTTAAGTCTATGAGGGAGACCCGGACTAGGTGACGATTTCTGAGGAGGAATCCAGAGATGGAAGAACTGACATCCCATCATACCGTTTCGATCAAAGAGTAGATGTCCCTGAATAAGGAGAGGACGCTTCCCGCATTTGGAAAGTAGGAATGTGGGGAAAAAACTGAGTCTCTCTTCCCCGAACGAGATGGACACGCGCGGCTCGTAGAAAGTGTCAGAAACAGAAACTGTGAACTCGATGTGAATTACTTCTCCTCAATATGGAGATTAGTAGCGCTCATGGAATCAATGGATTGACATGTCACTAGATCCAGATATCTGGCGCCTGGTCCAACCAGGCAAATAGCAGGCCTGGTGTGAAACTCACCAAAAGTTGGGGCAGTAGAACCTTGAATATCCCGTTCTGCGACATTGTCAGAGTGGATCACTCTTATCGATTAAAGGAGATATGATGGTGCTGGGGAATTGGTTTTTGATTCCTTTTTCTTTCAACACTGATGATTTCATCTCTCTAATTCTCAGGAATCAGGTTGCTACCTCAGGAACATAATCATTGCATGCTCGTCTACGTAGGGGCATGGGAAAAGCTAGAACAATGGCTTTACATGGATTCACTACTTCTACGATGGCCTCTGTGTCCACGACCGTGGGGTGCCCATGCCCAGTCTCCCCATCAGAATATATCCAATGAATTGTAATTAATGACCTCTTGAATCGTTACGTGGAAGAGGGAATCATCCATAGGCGGGATATGGCCCGCCTGGATCTGGAGGTGTCTACACCTTGCCGTCAACGCAGCCCCTGAGGGCCGCGCAGGGAGCCATTTCTCCCCACCCCGATATACAACCGCTTCAGAAGCATGTCTCCGAAGCTCTTTGACGACTCCCTACCTTACAATGATGAGGTAGATGATGTCCAGCCCAGCCCGGTCAAAGTCCTGATCTATGGGAACCTAGCAAGGGCTCCCACCCAGCCACATCATCGTCGCCGCCTAGTCTTTCAAGAGTAGGAGTAGATATGGTATGCACCTGCACCACCAGTTCTGGCTCATCCGACCCGATGCCAATGTCGGGCACAAGATGAGGATGATGGATTCTATAGGGCGTCAACATTGACAGCTATTATAGCCTGATCCACCACCGATGCATACCATCAGGTCCCTTCATATAGTGAGCAAGGGCACTTATATGTCCAACCAGGATCAAGGAACCAACTGCCCCACGGGAAGGCTGGGTCGACTCTCTAGTTGCAGGCATGAGCAGTGGTCTCTCTGAACCAACCCGCTGCGATACCACCCTATACGGAGTTCCTCCCCATACCAATACCATAGAGAGTGTGGCCATTCCCCGCTTCGAGGCTCGGCATGGAGGTTCGCCCCATGCTACCCCCAATCCGAATGAGGGTCTTCCCTGTGGCAGTGATACTCGCTACGGAAGCCTCTCCCATTCCAATTATAGTGGATATGGAGTCATTCATCCTGCTCCCGACCGCCAGTGCAGGGACATTCCCCATCTGGTCTCTCTCCAATATCAGGATCCTCCCTGTATCCTCTCTGTTGCTGGTGAAGGTTCTCCTCACCCCGACAACCAGCAGGGTGAAGGCCATCCTTGCTCCAACCACACCAAGAATGGAGGTCCTCCCCATGCTCCTACCGATCCCAATATTGGGTTTTCCCACTCTAGTGCCATTCACGGAGGTCATCCCCATGTACAGTTCGACATTTGTCCCAGTGTACCTCGCATCCCAACTTTCACGGGTAGAAACACTCTCCGCCCAAGAACCCGTGCGGCTAAAGGTCCCTGTGTTAGGAAAAAGCCTTATCTCGAGGATCCACCCATGGGTAGGAAGGAGGTTCATCGCCGCCACAAGAATATTCTTCATAAGGCCTGCACAGAGATCAAAGAAGTCAGCTTCTTAGACACTGAGGCAGAGTAAGACTCATTTGGGGAACCCTCCCCTCACTCATCTGAGTCAAGGGTCGGGGCATGGACAAGGCACATCAGCCTAGTGCTCCTGGAATGTGAGGTCCAGAGGATTCCTAACTCCCTCTGCAGGTATATCCAGGAGGATGAATATTCGGAAACCCCGCAAGTTACGATTGTGCAATCACCACCATCATCACCGGAAGCACTCTCTACGCCCACAAGAGATCACAGAGAGCTATTCTGGGGACCAATGGTAGGCGAGCGGTATTGAGGCCGATCACCAGTATCCCTGGCCCCTGATCCAAGAACGGCGGCCGTCATCCCCACATATCATGACATAGTGGCCAGGTCACTACACTCTTCGAAAGACAGCTCGAGAATCGGTGGCCTGTCAGCCTGCTCTCCATATTATCCACCGGCCAGCCTACCGTCCCAGCTGTCTGCCCTAGTACTGCTGCCAGTTCCTCAACCACTCTAAGTTGGAGAGTGGGGCAATCGAGGGCCAGACCTGAATTTCAGCCGAGGAGCTTCTGGAGAATCCTTACAGTGGACCACTTCCCCGAGATGTTCTGGCCGGTGGTAGTATAGGATTTTGGTATACCAGAATCCATCACTCTGGAAAATGATGGGTGTTTCCACTACACATTCTGGGTGACAAATTTCACTCTCCTTCAACAGTGAATGTTCTATCCAAGGATCCAATTTCATTTTAAATAAATCAGTGAACAGTGGCATCTAGTCGATCTGGCCGCACTTCCTGTGGCCCGACGCCCTGAGTTACCCGGTTTCTGTGAGGCCCTCGAGCAGTAATGCGTTCAGAATATCAAGATGCTCTGCAAATTTATCAAAGAGGATACCCTCCATGTGCAAATCCATGGATGGGGGTAGTGTGCTGCCCTCTTCTTCAGTCCTATTCGGTGGCTTCCCGAATCGCTATGCGATATTGAGGACATGCCCCTGTAAGGGTTATGGTCAACATGGCCAACATTTTGGATGAGGAGGATGAGATGGAGCTTCTCGATGGAGACTTACCCCCTGAGGGTGTGCCACCACTATAGGAAACATCAGGGAGGATTACTCATCAGTAGAGGAACCTCCTAGGTCTCCCTACTCCCACTGAGGTGTTGGTACTCAGCACGAATGCCAGTTAGGGAAAAGAGAACGTCAGAGCTGTCAAGAACAATGGCCCATCCGCTTCAATGCTGAAGACAAATGACGACCCTGAGAAATCCATAATGTTCCAGAAACATGATAAGCAGTAGAGGTTGGTTGAAGAACTCCTGGATGAATGCGCAGCAGAGTGACGAACCGACTACGGTGATCCTAGGCCAGGGCAGCAGGGGTAGGAACAACTACCCCTCGGTGAGCTGCCCCCAGGTAACCCTTATCATACCACTCTTTGGGACATGGCTAAAACCAGATCTCACAGCAAGAGGGTGCAGTTTTTCTCGCCAAACCCTCCCGAATAGCACGACAATCCATGTTACCCCGCTCGGGCTCCCCCAACGTCCCCAAGGGCCTCTCCACCAGTTGCTCCACGAGATGATGAGCCCATATACAATGTGGAAGAACTCGGCCACATGCTCATGGTTAGGGATCCCCATCAAGACAGGGACCTCCCCTCCAAGAAGATCCTATGGCGGAACTCATTTCCAGCCTTAAGTCATTGGAAATAGGACAGGTGGAAATCCCACTAGATGGAAAGCCATACCCGACATGGGTGGATGATATGTCGACACCTCCGGGTTTCAGGAATCCAACCTTCTCTCCCTTTAACGGGATGTGGGACCCCACACAGCACCAGGCCCACTTCAACTCATGGTGTGGGCCCATGTTATGTACTCCAGCGTAGAAGAAGGCTTCTAAGATCTGCTGTTTTATTCAGACATTAGAGGGGCAGACATTCATCTGGTATAGCTAGATCCCCGTCGGATCCGTGACCAGCTGGGAGGACCTTCATAGGCAATTCCTCTACCAGTTCAGCTCTACCACCTAGAGGAACAACATCACAGACTTCTTTAATTGCATGCAAAGTCTTGATGAGAGATTTGCGGACTTCATCACCCGGTGGAAGGGGATTACATACTCCCTTGACATGACATTGACTCAAGAGCATCTACGGACGATGTGCATAGGGAACATCAAGACGAAACTAGTTTCTACTATTATCACCCAAAACTACCCTGGAAGATTCTGAGACTTCTTCGACAAGGCCCAACGCCACGAGAAATCCCTCTAATAGGCCAGCCAGGCACGCCTGTTTCCATCTGCAATCACAGTGAGGAGAGATGCCAACGAAGAGCCCACCGCGGTGGCCCAAATAGAATCCCTCAGATAGCTGGCGTTACTAATAGTGGAACTGACCCTATAGCCTCACAGAGGGCCTCCTCCTCAGGCCCAGCCTCCGGCTCTGCAGTATCCCCAGAATCGGAAAGCGCCTCCGCATAATGGGCCTCCATCGCCCAGGCATGAAAATCATGGCCCACCTTCTCAATAGGCCCATCCGGCTCCTCATCAAGGCCAGGATCCAAGGGCCCACTTCCCAGAAATAAAAAAATATACTTACTTGTTCAGTGATAATTAGGTCCCCAGTTACTTATGTAGAGCCCTAGAGTAGTGGATTGTACAATTGCCTTAGTGCAGAAGGCTGAAGAGGCGAATCTTACTCATCGCCCAACATACTAGCACTATCATCAGATTCTAGGGAACACCATCAAGAAGTGATTTGTGTTTAATGTATGGCTCGAAGACCAGGTCGATGACATCATTTTCAGGCTGGGCCCGACCCCGGCACAAGTGGCAGGTTTCTATGTAAGGCCCGACAGTTGTAGCGATAGCGAAGGTGAGTGGAAGAAGGTTTCTGACCATGGGTCCCAGAAGTACGATGACTGGATGTCTTGTAAGATGGATGCTCACACCCATGGAATAATTTGAGCATGCCTAAATCTTCCGGATCCTTTAGATGTTGCGGCCGCCACTTCTGCACCATCAGCTCAGCCGACCTCTTCCCAGAAGAGCAAGTATCAGCGGCGTAAGAAAAAGAAACACACCCCGCCAAATCCATCTTTGTCCCACACACTCAGTGACTATATTCCCTTGGATATGGGGATCTCTCTCAGAATCTTCCTAGTGGTGGATGACTCTTCAAGTGACAATCCAGGGTATGCTTCGGTTAATACCATTGATTTGGTAAACTCTATACGACTCCCGACGATGGGGAGTTCCAAGAAAACCTCCCAAACATCCCCAGTTGACGCCAACGTCGGCGGAGCCATGACCATATGGGTTGTCAAGGTGCATTCTGTTGGCATCTTTAGCAAGGTTGTGCATGCCACCGAGACCAAACAGGAGGCCAAACATAGAGCTCACCACATGTATCCTCTTCATCTAGTGTTGTTAGGACTGCCTCCACCACCGTCTGTGCTACTGGATCAGGCAGAGCTACCTCGTCCAGGCCACGACCAGCCTCGTATGGATATAGGCTGATCTCAATAATCTGTTCCTCATCCGACAGCGACTCTTTGGACATCGATTAGTGAACGATGGGACATGCCTAGCACCAGCCCGCCACCGGTCCACCCGGCGGGGTCCACCATGTCTCCAATCACAGATTGGTATCCTATAAGTAGAAGTGAATGCCTGGCATGGGAGTATGATGTCATCAATCACCTTTCCAGAATCCCATCAAGGCTTTCTATCCTTGAATCCCTTCTCCTATCAATGGATATGCATGATGCCCTTGCTGAGGCTTTATGAATCCCCCTCCAGTTTGAGACGGAGGTAGCAGCTACAAAATCCTTTCATGCTAAAACAGTTGAGATTGTCGAATGCCAGGCCATCATTTCATTCTCAAGAGAAGATGAAGGCTCTCCCATACAGGTTCACATCTGTCTATTGTACATTAATGGACAATTTAATAGTGTTGAGGTTCGCTGCTTTCTTGTGGACATCGGCTCCATGATTAACCTTATCCTGATGCGGACATTGCGGAAGGTGGAGTTATCCAAATATGACTAGACTCCCTCCAATTTAAGAATCCAGGGATATGATAGGAGAGAGCAGACCCCAGTCGGCATGATCCATCTTAAGACCCAGTTCGGTGGCCTAGTTTTTAGTACTGAATTTATGGAAATCTCCCAGGACACTGCGTACAAATAAATGATTGGAAGACTATTGCTCCACTTGCATGTGGTGGTCCCCTCATAGTATCATTAGTCACTCAAGTACTCTCTTTATATTCATCTAGGAATACTCCAAGGTGAGGCATCTCCTTTCACCTATAGTGAAGCCTTTTATCTGGATGTTGACTATTATAAGAGCAATGATAAGCAGATTCTGGAAAGTGAGGTTGAGCCCACCATGGTCACAACTAACCCCGGGGCATGTCTAGATGATGCCTACGTCTTCTAAATCCCTCGATTGGGGGCCACAACCCCCAACATGGGGTAGTTTTTTGTTGTCTCTGGTACATGAGGAAGGCATATTCCTAAGCCCAAGAGACGGTGGAAAATCACCTCATACTCCTACAAAAACCAGGCTCAAGTGATCCCGAAACCTCCTACCCTGGTACGGTATCGGGATGTCTACCCCATTGCAACAGCAATACGTCATACATGTCTGTTCCGTCGAGCTGGGATTAACCGGCTCAAGACGACACACCACTATTTCTTTGATATGATCAAGCGTGGTCCCTTGGTCTAAAGATCAGATGGGATCAGAACATCTTCCTGCATCACTATGGTCTCAACGGCACGCGAATCCCCTGATATGTTGTCCACTGCTATCTAGGCTAGTACCATCCTCCCATCAGGTTCATCCAACCTAGAGGAAGCTTCTCCCACATGTAATCCTTCCTCTGTAAGGGATGAAGGGGATTTTTAGTATGCTCCCTCTGCCATTGAAGAAGGCGTCTCTGCCATAGTCGATGAATTGGAATATGTGAACCTTGGTAGCGAGTTAGATCTGAGACCCACATTTATCAGTGCCAAAAAGTCCCTTGAGGAGCGGAAACGGTACGTAGATTTCCTAAAACAGCATCTTGATGTGTTCTCCTGGAGTTACGACGAGATTCCAGGACTATATCCTCAGGTAGTCGTCCACCGCCTCGGTCTCCCGAAAAATAATCGAGGGTTGAAGCAGCCTCCCATGAAGATGCACCCTTATCACGGTGCCATGGTTGGGGAAGAATTTGAAAAGTTCATCAGAGCCAACTTCATCAAGGAGTTCTAGTACCCCAAGTGGCTAGCCAACATTGTGCCAATTAGGAAGAAGAACAGACAGATCAGAGTCTATATCGACTTCCGATATCTCAACCTTCACAGCCTGAAGGATGATTTTCCCCTTATAGTGACATAATTGTTGATCGACGCTACGTCCGTGTTCCAAGCCCTCTATTTCATGGACGGTTACTTTGGATATAATCATATCAATATGGCCCTCAAGGATGAAGAGTCCACCGCTTTCAAGTCCCACCAATGTACATTATGTTACAAGGTTATGCCCTACGTCCAGAAGAATGCAGGTTCCACCTATCAGCAGGCCATGCACCACATATTAAATCCAATCCTCAAGACCTTGTTGGAATGCTATGTGGATTATATGGTGGTCAAATCCCACCAGTGCTAGGACTATATCATAGACCTTGAGAATGTTTTCGGCTTCCTCGATTCCTGCCACTTGAAGATGAACCCATTGAAGTGTGCCTTCGAGGTCACCTAATGGATGTTTCTTGTCTTTTTTGTCAGGTACTGAGGCATCGAGGGTGACCCAGAGAAGATCAAGGACATCATCCATATTCCTTCCCCAAGAAATATTCAGGAGCTCCGAGGTTTTCAAGTCCACTTAGACTATATATGCCGATTCAGTGCAGATCTAGCCGGAAAGTGTAATCCCTTTTCCCAGCTCATGAAGAAGGGATTTTCTTACGAATGGGACGAAGTGTTCCAGACCGCGTTCGAGGAAATTAAGAAGTATATGCTCCAGCCTCCAGTCTTGATGCCACCAGTCACCAAAAAACCACTGATCTTGTACGTGACTGCCCTGGAATGATCTCTCGGTGCCTTTCTCACCCTTAAGAACAATTAGGGGATGGAAAATATTCTCTACTACCTAAGATGATTGCTCCTCGATATGGAGACGAGATACTCCCCCATCGAGAAGAGATGCCTTGTGCTGGTATTCGCTGTACAGAAATTGCGACACTACCTGCAGAACCATGAGGTACATCTTGTGTCTCTGGTAGACCCGCTAATGTACATTCTGAACTTCCCCATGTTGAATGGCCATCTAGCATGGTGGGCAGTAATCCTCTAGCAGTTCGACGCCAGGTTCATACCTTAGAAAGCTATCAAGGTACAAGCATTGGATTACTTTCTTGCATCCCATCCTACCCTCATGGACCAGTCCTTGGACTTGGATTTTCCCAATGAGGTGATCCTCTAGGTAGATCCAACCATCTCGTGTTGGGAGATGCACTTTGACGTTGCTTCCCGGAGCCCCAACGGCAGGAGACTCAATGATCCTAGACTCAAAAAAGTGGGCCTGAGTATTGTCTTTATTACCCCAGTGCAAGACATTTTGTCGTATTCATTCCTGTTGTTAGATGTATTCCCCAAAAACGAGGTACAGTATCAGTATCTTATCACTGGACTCAAGAAATCCCCCGAGATCGATGTACCCCATTTTCATGTGATAGGGGATTCCGAACTAGTCATCAAGAAAGTCAACGATGGATATATTTTATGAAATCCATAGATCGTTCCATTGTTGGAGGGAACCCTCTAGTTAATGGCCATGTTTCCATCTCGGCCGGAAGTTACTCATGTCCCTCGATCTCTGAATAGTCTAGATTATGATCTGGTCAGCCAAGCTGCATCCCTTGTAGAACCTGAGCAGGATGATCTGATTATACACATGTCACATCGGAGATTCATTTCCCCTATCACCCCAAAGGATGAAGACGACTTGGGAGTAATCCATCTTACCATCGAATCCTCCATGTCAGGACCCCCAGGTGCTTCAGATGCCTTGGTTTAAGGAACTCTTGACTGGAGAGCCCCTTTTGTCGAGTATCTCCAAAATTGTTGCCTTCCGGCTGATTAAGCCGAGCGCGAGAAAATCCAATGTCGTGTGCTGTAGTTTACCCTCCAAAGTGGTCCTAGTCATGATCGGATCATATAAAAGTGTGGTTTTGATTCTTTTATCCTTCATTGCATCCAAGGAGTTGAGATTTCTCAGGTCATGTAGGAGAATCATGCCAGTTCCTACAGTACCCACCAAGCTAGGATGATGTTATCCCATCAGATCCGGAGACTGAGTTAGTTATGGCCTTCTATGATCCATGAATGCATCAATTTCTCCAAGAGATGTCATGCATGCCAAATTCATGCTAACTTCATGAATAGACCGCTAGAACCTATCCAATCCACCAATTACTCTTGGCTATTTGTGGTGTGGGGGCTCGATGTCGTGGGACCATACCCACCGGTGACAGCTCTTCATTGCAAGTTCATCCTGACCACTACAAATTTCTTTTCCATGGGGGCATAAGCAGTTCCACTCATGGAGGTCATGGCCCATTTTATTTTTCACTTCGTGATCTCCAAAAACATCCATCTGTTTGGAGTCCCTCACGCTGTACTCACCGATAATGACACCAACTTCCAAGTAGCCAACTTGAAGAAATTGTATGCCAAGAACAACATCCTTTCAAAACATACCTCCCACTATCACATGCAGGTGAATGGACAGATCGAGGCATTCATCAAAACCCTCTCTAACATTTTGCAGATTATGGATGGGAAGAACAAGAAGAGTTGTTTAGAAAATCTCCCAACACCCTCTGGGCCTATCAGATGATGACTTATAATTCCACCCAGGTGACCCCATATTCCTTGGTGTACGGAGATGAGGCGGTCCTTCCCATAGAGATCTGGCTACCCTCATTACAGACAACGATCTATGTCCAGCATGTGCCAGACAAGGTATCCAAAATTTGTCTGGATGAATTAAAATCCCTTGATGATAATAGGCTCTATGCCCCACACAATATGGAAAGGAAACAGAGTAAGATAGCTAGAGCCTTCAACAAAAAAAGATCCCCTCCTCTCTTTTCTACAAGGAAACCTGGTATTGGCCCTTAGGGCGCCAATGATCCTTGGTAGGAAACCACACATGTTGGAGATCAAATGGGAAGGAACATATATAATTCACAGGGTTTACCCCAATGGAGCATACACCCTGGTGACCATGGATGGTGAGAGTATAAATCATCCCACCAATGCAAAGTTCCTCAAGAAATACTTTGCCTAAGCCTAATGGTCCTGCATGACCTTAAACTATTGGTCCTGCAGGACCCTTAACTGAACGCTAGTCCTACACAACCTTAAACTGCTGGTCCGGCATGACCTTAAACTGTCTGGTCCTACATGACCCTAAACTACATGCTGGTCCTACATGACCTCAAACTGCTGGTCCTGCACGACATTAAACTGGATGGTCCTGCATGACCCTAAACCACATGCTGGTCCTGCTTGACCTTAAAAAACTAGTCCTGTATAACCTTAAACTGGCTAGTCCTGCATGACCCTAAATTGCACGTTGGTCCTAAATGACCTTAAACTAGCTGGTCCCGCATGACCCTAAACTGCACGCCGGTCCTACACGACCTTAAACTACTGGTCCTGCACGACCTTAAACTGTTGGTCCAGCATGACCCTAAACTGCACACCTGTGCCGCATGTCCTTAAACTGTATGGTCCAGCACAACCTAAAAATTCTCATCATCCTACATGATGTTAAACTACGTTTTGAGAACTATGTATGGATTGATTTCCATCCTCAAGGGATATGTAGGAATGCCCAGATGCCTCATCATGACCCCAGCCCCCACACTCTTCTCTTTGAATATCCCCATGGGTATAGTTCTCCATGAGGATCTTGTCATGATATGGTGTACGCTTCCTTATCCCCACTCATGCCAGGAATATAATGGTCACACTATGTGACCACTCCCCGTTCTTCTATTATCCCACATCCTCACCGAACGACGTTAAAATTATGGCCTTAAATAACTACGTATGGCATGATTCCCATCCTTATGTGATATATAGGAACGCCCGAACATTTCAACTATTGGCCTTGCCCAAATGCCAGAATCCTCCCCTTGGGTCAAGACATATGGTAGGGGTGAAAACATTTTAACCAATTCAAGTCGATCTAACCTCGATCCGGCCATATGTCCTCCTCCGTTGAGACATTCGCCTCTTTCATGGATGGGTACAACTATGCATCGCCCACTCCTTTGATTGGGAATCTATCATCTTCCTCATCCAGAAGGGCCCCCAAATGGTATGGATGCTAGGCCTAAGGCCTCTCCTACCACTTCGGGACAACTCCTTCAAGGATTTTGAGCAAAAAGCTGAAAAAAGTCCCGCGTTACTAATATGGTCAGTTGTTGATGCTCATTTGTTGTTCCCATTTCAGGTCACTATACGGACGTTGTGTTTCGAAAATGGTCAATAGCTATCCTGCGACATTGGAACCACCCCAAGATTTCCCAAACATTGAGTGTAGTAGTCCATTCTTCGCTGTTGTATCTCCAAGTGACGAACTCCCTTCGGGAAAAGCTAGGTTTTTGTCCCCCATATGAAGGGGGGATCCAAGACCCGCTCCTTGTTTCCCACAAAAAGCATCGATAAAGTGGGATTAGGAGCTGTGATGAGGTGGTGACAATACAAGGGGGCATATGGCCTTCCTATCCAAAGCCTAGCCTCAGGTACCTTGGCTTTATCTGGCCCCGGCCCAGGTTCTCTCTTATCGGAGTGTATAGTGTGGTATGGGATTATGTCATCATTAATGTTGGGTTATTCGCCGCGTCGTACACCTACCTTGTTTGGGGTATCTTACCCCTATCTTCATCCTCTATGAAATTTGTTAAACTGTAGAATGGACGGTCCTTCCCGTCCAAGGCCCAGCCTCAGGCCCCTTGGCCTTCTCGGGACCCAACCCAAGTTCCTATTTAGGGTTGTATGGGGTGGAATGGGATTATGTCCTCATTGACGTCATGTTATTCACCGCACCATACACCTCCCCGGATGAGATATTGTAGTATTCTCTTCATCCTCACTACAAGACATAAAACTGAAAACTGGTCGGGCCTTCCTAACCGAGGCTCAGCCTCAGGCCCCTTGTCCTTCTCGAGTCCCCGAACCAAATTCCTATTTATGGAGTATATGGTGTGGTATGGGATTATGTCCTCATTCATGTCATGTTTTCGACGACCACACCCCGTACCTCTCCCTCCTAGGAATTATCTATCTCCGATTAAATACTCATTGGCTGCTCTCAAGTTTAGCCCCTCAATCCTCTTCAGAGATTCACCAATGCGCCCAAGGGTACTCTAGTTTAGTACCTGGAATATTGGACTCTGCTTGGACATGCTTCCACCCGTTTTCAGGATTTTTGTTCCCCTTCATTGGGTATTTCATCACCTTTCACTCCCGAAGGGACCCCCAAGTAGCATGGATGCTAAGACTAAGGTCTCTACTACCATTATGGTCCAACTTCCTCGAGGGTCACAAAAAAAAAAGCCGAAACAAGTCCCATGGTGCGAATATGGTCATGGGTCAATGCTCATTTTTTGTTCCCATTCCAGTGTAACGCGATATGGATACTATGTTTCAAACTCGGTCAACTATTATCCTCCATTTCCACGCCAACATCATTAAGCCAAAAATGTTGATTACATGATTGACATCTTTCTCAACCACATCATGTCCAAGAAGAACTTAGAAACTCTTGGAACTGTTCCTTAGTGCACATTCACACGTTAGGTGGACAAAATCTATGAAAAGTGCATCATTTCGGGCTCCACACCGATTACCCTTTGGCATGTGTTTGAGGTATTTTAATAAGCATCTTCCAGCCTTGTTTCCCACATCGAGTTTTACTCACATGGGCATAGGGATCGAGTTGAGGTCTGCACTTACTTTGAGGGTTTTTGCTCCTCTATGGTCTGAACTCTAAGTCTATAAACTAAGATCTCTTCCAGAAGTACATGCGGCTTGATTCCCATCGTCATGGGATACGTAGGACCACCCTAGCATCTCGTCTTCGGGTCCATCCCTAGGAATCTAAAATCATGCTCTCTATTTCGTCCCCTAGACCTGAACTCTCTGAGGAATATATATGGTCGTGACTACGTCATGGGTCCTCACTCAAGTCGGGTTTTGGAAGGACCACACCATGTCCCTCCCATAACTTCTCTCATCCATTGTCCGAGCTCTAGGACCATAAAATAATATCCAGTTTATAACTATGTATATCTTGATTCCCATCATCATGGGATATATAGGACCATCTAGACGTCTCGTTTTTTGGTCCAGCTCAATTGGGAGCCAGTTTCTTCTGTCCCTTACCCTCTTACCTCTATTTTGGCCCCTTGGCCCAAGGCTCCTTTCTCGGAATTCAGTGCGGTGTGGTATGAGATTATGTCCTCATTAATGTCGGGTATGTTGTATCATTTCATTTGCAATTCATCATGTCCAATCCATACGAAATTAAACTATGTTGTCTGGTCCTATCACATGACTCTAAACAGTGAAATTATCGTCTGGGCCGCACAACGAAAAACGCCACTACAACGTGAAGTCCTCACTCAAGGGGACACTATATTTGGTATTGATCACACACCATACCATTTGAAAATGCTTTTATACTGCTTGATTCTTGTGGCTATATCGAGACTTTCTATCCTAGTCTGTCGCTTCACAAAAAAACTATACACCTTAAATGTCAAACAAGATATATCAAATATCGATTCTTTTGGTGCGAGGGCCACACCCACATGCCCATTTTTCCCTGGCATTGGTACCTTACCATGCTGCCTCTAGAACTACATGCAGCTTGATCACCATCCTCATGGGGTACGTAGGAATATCTGTTCACCTTTCTTCGGACCCAGCATAACTCTCGTTTCTAGTCTCAGGACCTAGAACCTTCCTCGGGAACACGTGGTGGCCGGAGCCCCAGGGTCCCATTCACATTGGGTTTTATAATTACCCCACCATGTGTCTCCTGCATTTCCTACCATCCATGGTTCAAATTATATGACCCTAAACTGAGATCTCCCTATGGGATTGGACTCGACTCCCACTATCTAATATGTCTCGTTGTCGTATTCTGATGCGTCTTGAAAAAGAGTCCGAAGTGTAAAATTTTCACGAGTACATTCCCCTCATTCCATGTCCAAGCTTCGTGAGGCTGTTATTTGGATCATCATACTGTTCCACATCCAAAGGGACCCCCCCATATCCTGGCCTCATGCCGCTACAGCTGACCTACCATTTCGGGACAACAACCCTAAAGATATCTGGCGAAATTTTCAATAGGTCATGTGTTTCAAACATTGTCAGTGGTCGACCGTCTTTTGCCTATCTCCATCCCAGTCTAATGCGATATGTATACTATGTTCTGGATATGTTCAACAGTTATCCTTCATCATCATGCCACCATCATTGTGATCTAGATTTCGAGTATCATGATTCACACATTTCCACATCCACATGTTCAAGTGGAATTCCGACAAACTCGACATTACATTTTTGCGCATCTTGGTGCACTACATGGAAGGGTTAGAATCATTGAGCAAACATTCACCGAGTATCCCTTCTCCCTAACATGTTCCATCCTATATCAGAAAATTCCCACCACTACTTCTTAGTTCCCACATCGAGCACGACTCACGTGGGCTTAATAGTATTGGTAGGATGTGAACATGAGCAGCCATGATTTTCATCATCCCTCATGATGTTAAACTGTGCTTCAATATCTTGGTACGGATTGATTCCTATCCTCATGGGATACATAGGGATATATAGGGATTTATCCTATGGCCCAACCCTAGGAATCATAAATCATATTCCTCTACATATTCGGCCCCTTCCCTAACCCCTTGTGGGGAACCATGTAATAGCAATTTTGACCTGAACATGTTCGGGATGTACCAAGATGTCATTGGGAAGCGACGACTCTCTTTCCATAGAGGTACTGTTTAAAAGAACAATTGATCCATGATCAGACCGATGCGTCCATATAAGGTGCTTCCACCATGGTGGCATTATTTCCAGAGTGTTGGATTCTGTTCGAACCAACCATCACTCCACATTCCACACCTTTCATGCCCCATTATTCGGACCCTCTTCCCCTTTCACATCTGGAGAAACCCCATAACAGTATGGATTCTCGACCTATGGGCCGAAAACTTTCTTGGGCCAATGATTAAGAATACTAACAGATGAAATTTTGAGTCAGGCCCCTTGTTTCAAACATGGTCAACGGTCAGCCATCATTTTTTATCCCCACTAAATGCTAATACAATAAGAATAATGTGTTTTGAATGTGGCCAACAGGTATTATTTATTGTCACGCCACCCCCACAATGTTCTGAATCTTGTGTATAGTGATTCAAACCTCCCATTCCCATCTGTTCGGATTTATTTCAGCACCCCTGGCATTACCCCGTTCGTGCACAATAGAACACTCGGAAAACGATATTTTAGATATTATGAGAGATTCATTCTCCTGTCAGGTCTCTCCCATTTCCCCCTCCCCGAAATCTAGACTGCTTGTTAAAACCCCGGATGCCCGAAGCATGGTTTGCACACCTGCGTTTGAATGGGGTGATAAGGTGGTCATCCCTTGTTTCTAAAATCGGGCCTGACACACGTGAGATTAGGTAATGATGGCTGGACGCTCCGCGTCCATCACAAGGATGCAATAAACCAATGTAAACAATGGAACTCATGCATGCTACGACATCAAATAATCAAAGCATGAATGTACATTTAAGGGTTTGTAATCATTACAGTACTCGAGGGTCGACTCCCCCCATTGACGGATTGACGTCGTCAAAAGAATATTGCAGCTCCGCCACCCTCTGGCTGGTGGAATCCAGATGTTTCTTCTGCATGTTTACATCCCGCTCCTCCTCAACAGCGAGAGGGCGCAATTCATTGGCCGCGACCCATGCCCACTCCACACCTGTATGGATAACGTCCATCTCTTCCGAGGCGCGCATCATTCCCTCTTCGGCCTCCACCAGTTTGGATTTCAGTCGCGAGACGAGCTCTGATTGTGCATCAAGAGAAGTGGAAGGATCATATGCCCGTGCATGCAACCATTCAACCATGTTTTTAGTCTCTTGGTGCCTCTTTATGTTCAACTCCTTCCACCTCATCCATCCCACATTGATTCCACAGTCATACTTCATAATCTTTTCCGCCATTAAATCTCAGATGAGCCTGTGAGGGCATTGGGCATCCACTCCCCCGGCGCACAGTTCACGCAGTTGCGAGTGATGTATTTCCATCTCATCCAACCATAGTGCTTTGGGGGGTGTCATTGATGAATCAGTTGATCATATTCCACGATCTCCAATGAATATTTTTATTTCCTATTTATTAGAGGACATCTCATCTTAGTCGGTGTTATTGGAAGGCTCGTATGTAGGGAATGCCCATGGAACTCCTTAGTAGGGTCCACTTCTAGCATTGGATCAGCCGTGGTGGGGCCTAAAAATCTTGGTTGATCCTTATCATCGGATCCCACCCCGATAAAATCAGGAATAGTCCCACTAGCATACCCTCCAGTGATCAGGAGCATTGCAGTTCGGTCAGGCTGGATGTCCACCCCCCTGACCATTGGCATGCCTCTGGGAAGGTTGCTACCAGACGTCTCAAAAAACATCGCCGCAGCGGCCCATGCCAATTGATGTACTTTACACAAAAAAAGGGGGACGTGAATGTTAGTTAATGTGGTCATAGAATGGAAATCGTACATTCGGTAAAGTATACGTATAGAGATCAAACCCCTGGTCTCACTCTTGGGAAAATATTGACAGGACCCCGAGACATGGCCCCCCGTATAAGGGTCGCAGGTCTGGAGACTCCGGGGGAGCCGCCTCAAGTGTCCCAGCCCCACCCAACATGGATGTTGATGCAGCCATGGGTGTGGATCCCGAAGGTCCTGCGTCAGCACCCACTGAGGGGTGAGAATGAAGTCTATGCACAAGGTTCTCCTGCATAATGCAGATACTGATAAAGAATCTATAGTAAACTAAGAGAAGACCCTGAGGAAGGAACATGGGATTTTACCTCAATGGCCTTCGCGAAATCCTCAAGATCTAAGGACAGAGCGCAGACTTCACCCTCCTCTAACAGACTACCTCTACCGGCCCCATCCCCCCTGGAGGACTATTATGATTCACCTCATAGAGGAAAGCGCTCCCTCATGTCAGTAGCTGAATGTTACCGAGGGACCGTACGATCCAACAGAACCCTTACCCGTTCATTCATCGGGTTCATGGAACCCCAAAAGTGGACAAAGTCTTCCAGTTTGGCCAGGTATTTCTCCACCTATGCCTGGGATACTACAAAATCGGATCAAAATGGGCCAATCCCAAGAAAGTCCATCCCTAGGCGGTTCAGGTGCTTCCATAACTCTGATGGGCCGATGAATTGTCCGTTGATTTCCCCGATGTCCCCGGCCTCCAGGAAGACAACATTCTCTGGCATGTCAATACAGCGCAACCATTTCCCTAGGTTCTGAGTAGAAATCCTGCAGAATCCTCTCAATGGCTGCCCCTCAGGATGACTCTATTCTCCTGGGACCTCTGGTTCTGTTGCCACTATCGGATCCACAACCACTGATTCCATCTCAATTGGTGCGGGTGTCACAGCTATAGGAGCCCCGCCACTACAGGATGCCCTTGCTGCCTTCTGGCCTTGGCCCTGAGGTTGGGGAGGCTCACCATCACCAACTGGAATAGTTGGCTGCTTAAGGGTCTCCCCCGGGTAGGCCACCTCCCAACTCTGGGCATATTCTTTTACCAGCCCAAGGGTGGAGGTCAGTGGGGGTAGTTCATTCAACATCATCCCATATTCCCTTGTTAACATGAGCCACATCTGCCTCATCACACACAGGTTCTCCTCATGACTCACCTCCAAGAAGACCTGTGGGGTTAGTCACTGCAGACACCAAAACTACCTTGTAAACTGGTATGGGATGTATGGCTCGTAGAGATGCTCATGGTCCACCCTGGCCACCAAGACTACACCTTGAAAGGCCATGAGGTAGGAACGGTGCCCTTCCATCCCCCCGTCTGTCATCATTAAACACCCTTGTCGGTAAGAGAAACAGGAGGAAGTTGAATTCATCCACTCTCCACACCCGGTTCAGAACCGATGGTGTGTTCAACATGGTCATAATTCTACCCATGGATTTCAGAATCGATGTGCAGAAGTTCGACCTTGGAATCAAGATGGGGATCAGATACTCGTAGATCTACCTGTTGTGTGCTGCTATCCACCTGTACAAGAGGTGGAACGGCCCGCATACCCTCTGTGGCCTCTTCCCTTCACTGATGTTCCACAACATCTTATACAACATGGAAAGCATCAAGATCCCTAGGTTGACACTCCCTCCTATCGCCAATGTGGACGCCATGATGAAAATTATTTGTGGCACTCCCATGTTGGTATCCCTCACCGACAGGATCCAACCACAAATGAGAGCTACGATGAACGCTGCTAGCCTGACTATTGGATTTTGCTCAGTGCTAACACTGAACCCCCCGGTCTTCCACTGGATCTTCTCTAACACCTGATAGTATGAGTAATCCTTACTCCAGGACCCATTTGGGAAAGATCGAGGTCTCACTGGGAATTGACAGTCAACCAGGATTTTCATAATCTTATTTAACCAATGCTTGAAGTGGAAATCCATCACCACCTTCTTATACTCCTCTGGAATGAGCTCCATCAATGACATTTCTAGACACGGAATCTGCTCCGGATCCTCCCATGCACCCATAGCAGGGAAGAATTCATCATACATCTCTCCCAGTATCGGGACCCCTGAGACTTGATGGACGTCCCATAAGCTGATGCCGACCTCCCCATGATACAGGTGAAAGGTATTGGTCCCTGTTGATCATCGTCTCAATAGCTCCAGCATTAGCTGCTTTAGTTGGTAGATGTGAAACTTGGAAGCCCAAGATTACTCATACAGGCCCACTCATCTCATCACCGCTCCGAACTCCTCACACGAGGCACCTAACCAGTAGGCCTAGGCCCAATCATCTGTGAATTTTACACCTTAGCGAAGGTACCTTTCCTCCGACCTCCACTTCTTTGGGTTCCCCAGTGCCGCCCTGAGGATAGTTCAGTACAGAGGAAGGGATGTTTCCAGCTTAAATTCATTCCCATCGACATTGTTCAGATGGTTTTATAAGAAGTCGGCAATGATAGGTGTAAAGTCATCCCATGAATGGCCATAAGCCGCCCTGAACCATCGGCGCTGGCATGGTTTCCTCCTAAACCTGTAAGCTGTCTCATCCCTACATGCTTAAGGGATGAAGACGTCATCCCAAATCCCAATTCCATATAGGGGAAACCTCCTACATAATGTGTAGTTCTTTTGGATCTTGGATAGTAGCTCCACCAATGAACTATTGTCCGAGTGGCTACAGACTGACTCTACTTGCCCCAGAATCTACGCCATCTCTTACCTCCGGGTGGCATACGCAAGGACCCCTTGGGCAGATTCTTGGTGGGCCATTGAGTTCTAGAACTTGGATGATTTTTGGGTGGGTTCGTGAAGCTCTTCTCCATAGCGTGTTCGTTAATACTGTTCGCAAAGCACTACCTAGGCGTTCAAGCACCTGATCGCGGAGCGCAAATGCGAAGTCAAGGACTCGTTGTGCGCCGCGAAGACTTTATTTGCAGAAAACAGTCATGAAGTAAATGGAGCATCATGAATCGAGAGTGAAAAAGGAAAAAATCATGGAGAAGAGAAATTAAAAAAGTGAGCGCATCACCCCTATTTATAGGTGATGA
Source organism: Viscum album (assembly GCA_963277665.1). Taxonomy (NCBI): domain Eukaryota; kingdom Viridiplantae; phylum Streptophyta; class Magnoliopsida; order Santalales; family Viscaceae; genus Viscum; species Viscum album. The sequence continues at coordinate 604,642,288 of OY728148.1, forward strand.
CCCTTGGAGCTTTGCCGCGCGTCAAGTTGGCACTGAGATTCACGGCGCGCTCGGCCCGTGCATCCCCTTTCTGCCTCGCGATCCCTCTTCGTGAGCTATATGTGCAAACGGCTTATGATTTTTGCGATTTCCATCAGACTTTGACCCTTGATCTCTTAGTGGCTCCAAGTCTGGGGGGGATTTGTAGGCACTAAAATTCGGGATAGAGAAGAATCCAAAAAGAAGGCACCGACGAAATCTTCACGAAGACACATCGCGGAGTCCCCCCATCACCACAGCCACCACGAAGCAAGGGGGCGGGACGCTCTGCGACCATATTTGACGTTCATGATCCCGATGCGAAGCATGGAACCAGGATGCTCCGCGACCGCATTTGACGTTCACGAACCCGCCGTGAATTCACCAAGCCTCTCATCGTGCCAGGTAATATCCACTTCGTGGCACCTATTGCCTATAAATATCATGCTTTCCCTAAGCCCAAAGGAAGAAAAATCAGACTTTTCGACTTCCCATCTGCCAAATCATGAAGAATCCTTTTGCTCTACGAACCATGACATATGTAAGGTACTTATGCTCCACGAAGTGCCTCCCCATTGTCTCGTTTTGATCCCCTCTTCTGAGAGGGATTCCTTTCGCAAAGCATAAGGTCCTTCACAAAGGAAGGGGATACCAAAGGGGACCCAGGTCATCACGGAGCATATATGCTTTGTGAAATACCCTTCATGTACACATGATCCGCATGCCGAAGCTGGGTCACATTACTTCGCGAAGCACATTGTTTCACATCACCTTTCTTCGGAGGGAACCTTTTCTCCGCAAGACTGTGCTCCAAAAATGCCATTCCACTTCACGAATCACCTCCCATATGCACCTATTCCATATTCTTAGGCTAAGTCACCATGAATTGCTAAGAAAACCCCTTCGCAAGTACCCTCCGCCACGCAGAACAATATATCTTCACAAGGCCCCTGCCTTTGAACCCCTCTGCTTGGAAATTCCTTTTCCCGTGCGACCCTCTAGGTTTACATGATGTTACATCAATGTCCCTTGGAAGATACTACCTGTTGCATTGATTCGCCTCATATTTCTTCACATAGGCATGCTATTGGCTATTGTTTCTTGGCATAGCCACGCTAACATGGACCCCTCGATGGTTCACTCCATGACACACCCTCACCACGGCTTTTCGAGTCCCCTCTCTACACAGAGGAGTAGAGGGTACCAGTTATGTGAGTTCTAGGGGTGCAGAGTGAACCCTCCTCATTTGAGATGCAAGACGTTAAACTGCGAAGCACCATCTTCCTCAACACATGACGTTAAATTGTTACCTTTCCCCATGATTCGCACGTAGGGGACCCCCACCATGGACATTCTCCATGCCCACTGGTCCCCATAAGGGATTATATCCTTCTTATGAGAGTGGTATTTTTCTGTGGGGGAAGGGAAGCCATCTCGGTGTAAGACCCTAGCTTTCCTATATGAAGCAACATCCTTGCACCTCCTTTAATCTACGGTCCCCAGGGGCAGCGAATGGCATGGTAGGGAATGGTGCTTCTCCTTTCTTCATTCCCAAGTTCTTATCTCGCTACCCTTTTTCTACATTGGCCCTCCATCCTGGAGTAAGTACCAATCTTTCTCTCCCTGGGCCGCTAACAATGTGTAAGCCCCACTTCACTTCCCACAGACGCACCTTTCATGATGTGATCATCAGGTCTCTTCTATCTCTTGTTTCTCACACCGAGCATGACTCACATGGGCTTAGAGTGAGCACCGACCATGAAAAACATTCTGGGCATCCTAGAGTGTAATCCCCACACCATCCTGAACTACGTGGTCCTCAATCCATGGCAAGGAAGGTTTTGCAGGAGGCCTCTACGAGGATCAATCCCACCACTCATTAGACCCCAGGTCCACCTTCACGTCGGTTCACCGACACCACCACCCGGAACTACGTGGTCTTTGATCCCTACCTAGTCAGGGTACGTTGGAAGCCTCCACGAGGTTCTTGCCCACCAACTCCCAATCACTCCGAACGCCTTCACGTCTGCCAACCAACATCCAAGGAAGCCTAGAGTTTAAGCCCCATGTCCCATACCTTAACTAAGTGGTCTTTGATCCTTTTCAAGGCAAGGTACATAGGAATCCTCCTTGAGGTCCAAGCCCACCACTATCCCCATCGTTCTGACCATCTTAACATCGATTCACCGATACCCAGGGAAACATTTAGTGTTCTCCCCACATCCTCATTCTGAACTACGTGGAATTTGATCTTTTCTAAGGCAAGTTACGTAGGAAGCCTCCCTCAGGTTCATGCTCAACAACTAGTGGATCCCAGGTCCACCTTCACGTCGGTTCGCCGATGCCACTCACCCATCCGAACAATGATGAATATGATCTTTTCTGAGGCAGGGTACGTAGGAAGCCTCCACAAGGTTCAATCCCAACATCCATCGGACCCCATGTCCACCTTTACAGTGGTTTTCACCCATCCAACATGACGTTAAACTGTATTCACCATTCAGTAGTAATCCATTTTCACTCCACTCAGTGGTAAGCCATTGAAACCCAATTGGAAGTAAGCCATTGTCAGATGAACTACGTGGAATTTGATTACCTACTATGGGGATACGTAGGAAGCCTCTTTGAGGATGAAGCCCAAAACCATCATTATCCTCATGACGATTCCATCTCATCCCCCCTCCACCCCATTCAACCGCTCCATCATCCATCTGGATTCTTACCCAGGTCGCCCCATATTGATGGGATCATGCCACCAAATTCCACATTCCAACTAACAGCATTCGGGATGCCACCCACATGTTGGCCCCAATATCAGCATTCCCTCCAGGGGGTTCCTCCATCTGATCCACTCTTTTCATTGTTCTGATCATCCCGATCCATCTCCGCCGGACTTTAAACTTGCAGTATACCCTGTATTAAGCATGGAAGCTGAGAAAAACCTTAGATACATGCCCTTGGCATACGATTCCCCACATTCGATGTAAGATTCCTCGGACTTCCGTGCCCTCGAGAATCCCTATAATAATGGACAGAAGACAGAAAACCCAATCCCAAATGTCCAGACACGCCAGGGATGCCCAACGTGACTACTCCCTTAACCAAATGTTGTTGCCCTGACCAGACCCCTTGGAATATCCTGACAGAAGCAACATAATTAACTGGTGTCCATGAAGATATGGAGACATGAAGAGTTTCAAGAACAACATCTTAAGTCTATGAAGGATACCCAAACAAGGTGACGAGTTCTGAGGAGGAATCCACGGAAGGAATAACCCTCATCCGATCATCCGGTATCGATCAATGAGCAGACGTCCCTGAATAAGGGGCGTATGCAGCCCACCTTTGGAAAGTAGGAATCTGGGGCAACAATAAACCACATCTCTCGTCCCTGAACGATACGGGCACGCACGCCCCGATGAAAGCATAAGAAATAGTATATAAGAATTTTTATTTGAGAGCCTCTATCTATTCTCTCCGAAATCCTAGAGTGAGAAACAAAATATTCGAGCACCATGATCTATTCTATGAAATATGATTTGAAGGAAATTTTCTCTAGATATCAAAAAGATATCAAATAAATATTTGATTCTCCATGCTAGAACCAAAGGATGAAATTTATATGTATCATACGGCTCTTGAAACATGTGTCATTGATCTAGCGGGATCAGGGATAGGTTCCTTTGAGAAATGATCTATGAAATTATTAGATCATTTATGTGTCTTTAAATATAACTTGGTGATGATTCAATTTTTATTTCATTATTAATTCCTTAAAAATGAGACCCTTAGGTTATAACTAGGTTGTGCCTAACAAGATATGTCACTACAACATCTGTCCATTGGTAAAAATTTAAATTATTAAATTTTTACGCTTCAGTTATATTATTTGTACCACAATGTTGTATAAGAGTGACTGTGTTCATTATTAAGTTAAATTATAATTAAATTTTCATAAATGGAGTAGAGAGGGTAGTTTTGGACACAATTTAGGATACATAACTTAAATATATGTTAATATGGATGGGATTTGGAAATTATAATATCAAAATACTGATTTTGTTCTTAAAAATAATTTAAAGTTATTTTTAAATTTAGTTTAATTGTAACTCGTGGTTAATATTCATCCATCGATTGGATACTCTTTAAAAACAATGGGTTAAACAATAGGGTTCGATGACATGGGAAGATATAAATTTACATATATTAACACACACACACACATATATATTTAATAATATATACCATGAGGAAAAACTCCCATGATTAAACAACAACTCATGGGGTTAATGGAACATGTGAGTGAAGAGTTACCCAAAGGTGAATAATATTTATATCTGAATAGTACCACACATTTTACCATAAATAACACCCTTGAATAGTACCCAAAACCCCTCTTAGGGGATTAAATACCCATGATGGAAAAAATATATTTTTTTTAAAATCATTTTAATTTAAAAATATTATTTTGGGAATGTAAAACAAGTATTTTATTAGTTAAAATTAGATTAATTTATTTTAATTCATAATTATTATTTTCAAGTATAATTCATCATAAATGTAATTTTAGAATGCATATGTATTGTGTACTGACTAATAATGAGCCTTGAAATCTAATGTTTGTTTGGTAATTTTAATTATTTATTTAATTGTAGACATATTGGTTATGTTTTTGCTAATAAATTTGTAAATAACAGTTTTGAGATCTTATCACTCATTAATTACATTTATAAGGTCTCGTGTGTCCATAGGATATTTTATTCATATGAATCTATCATTTTTTGACACTTTCAAATTCATGTGAGCATTTATATATTGTAAATATGATGAAATAATATTCATATCACAGTTAGACATGGTAAATTACCTAATAGGACATAGATACATTAGAGTGTGGTTTCTGTTATGAATTTTTTCGAACATGAGCTTGGAAGATACCCCTAGGGAAAAATATTATCCAATATCCATTCCATATATTAACAAACATTTTAAACTTATTAGAAATATAATTATATATTTATTTAATAATGGTATACTATTATTGTGAATGTATTATATTCAAATGTTCATATAGAATGATAATTGAGTGTGCATAGATAAAATGATATTTTATGAACTGAATGTTTTATATAAAATGAATTACTAAATTATGGGTGTGATAAAATTGAAAAATATATTAATTAGAAATTACTTTGATTAATTGAGAATAATTAAAATTACAACAAATCTATATTAATTAGAAATTATTTTATTATATTAGTTTGAACTAATCCATATGTATAAGGTGCTTTTTTTCCTTAGTTAAGTGTTCCTTTTACTACCTACACTTTTTAAGGAAATTTTTTGGTTGAAATTGCAAATTTTTGAAACAAAGAAGTATTCATATCTATATTTTTGAAATTTTAGAGGTAATATGTAGTATAAATAATTTTTATTGTTTCTAGAAGTTGAGATATCACTCAAAAGTCCATGGAGTCATATGACAATGTGGTAGCTAAATAGAAGTCTTCCATGAATCTATATGAGTGGAGTTATAGCCATAACATGGACAATGAATAGTGTTTTCAAGGTCTCTTCCATATACAATATTTGGGGAAATGAATTTTTTAATCTCTTAGTTGAGGGATTCAAGGATTTAAAAGAAATAATGGAATATATTTAAGGAATAATTAGTTGGTAATTATTATTTTTAATCAAGAGAATTACTAAATTTCTGATATTTATTTACTATAGAAAAAATCAAAATATGCACCATTTGAGTTTCCATATGAGCAATTTGAAAAAATATTTTATACTTCACAGGAATAAACTCTAGGAGGGGTAGAAGGACCGGAACATAGCACTACACCATGTAAGGAATCATTACATGTGGAAATACCAACATCATGATGAAGTTCCACAAGAAGAAACTGAGCAAGTTATATATAAATATATGAAGAATATGGAAGATGTACCAGATGACCAATTCAGTATGTCTTCATCCATGTCTTATGATTTTTAGAAAATGGTAAAATGTTATAAATCAAAAAACATACTATTTTTACCATTGAATTATTCCAAAAAAGGGAATGATAAGAATGTTATTAAACTTCCAGTGGACTATATAGGTACCGACTAGTAGATGAGAATCATGTAGGACCTCATGTATTTAAATTTTCTTGGTAAATTGACAGATTTGAGTCATATGGGATCATACTAAACTAAGATAATGTGAACAATCACATTATTTCCACTTTAATTCCTACTTTATTGACTTCAAATGTGAATTTTAATATAAAAAACATGAATAAGTAACTCTTGGATTTATTGGATTTAGTTTTCCTAGAAGATAAGGGTATAGAGAATAACAAATAACCTATTCTTATGTTAAAAAAATGAGGAAGGTAAATTATATGTTGTCTAAGGATTTTTATAAGACTAACACACAAACACACCACCTCACCAAGAAGAAAAATATATTTATGGTGATTAATATTTAGGAAGTATTTTAAGATTATAATGTCTATAATGGTTAATATAAGATGAATTATATTCCCATTTAGTAGATAATAAAGGATGCTTCTACATATGGTATGCTCTTCATTGTCTACAATATATTTATGTTTAAAAGACAAGTATTGGATATAGCATGTGGATTACAATTTTTTACTCAAATACAAGAGTCATGTATATTCATTAATATTACCATGGGTTAGACGGATCTCTTTTTCGGAAATGATCTAATACTATCTAAATTTTTATTATGTTATTAAAATTATATATTTCATAGTTTCATAGTTCACAAATTAAATAATTTTTATGATGTACATTCAATTACTAGAAACATATTACCAGTTTGATGTAAAGACACTATGGATTTTATATTTCATGAATGGAAATAATTTTTTTTCATTTTAATAAGGTTAACATATTTAATTGTATAGTACTTATTATCAAATGAACATGCATTTATGTTTTTTTAAAATCAATGAAACTAAAGAAAAATTTATTCACGTACTATAATCTGATGGAAATTTAAACATTGTCTTGTAAATGAGGAACACTAATTGAAATTACATGGAAAATGGGGCTTAGAATTTATTGTGTTAAAACCCCTATATGTATGTCACAGTTGATTATAAGAAACAATAACTAATGAACCATTCAAAATTAAGGGATTAATAGTTATATATATATACTATAATTAATTCATACTAATGCATGTGGTCCATTAATAGTAGAGTCAAGGGTGGGGTTTTCATACATCTTTACTTTTTACACATGATTTTTTTTAGAATTGGTATAATTAATAAATGATGTATATGTTTGGTTCCATTAATATGTATAATAAATACATGAATGACATATAAAACCGTTATGGGAAGAGAAACACTACTAAGAATGAGGACAATAGTATATGAACCATGATTTCATCGATCTATGAAAGGGGTGTGAGATAGTCTCCCATCTCACCCCATATTATTCACAATAGTGAAATACTATAAGTGAAAGGAAGAATAATACAAATATTGACATTTTAATATGAATTTTGAGTAATTTAACTCTACCATTATCACTTTAGGGACACACAATGTAGAAAATGACTTATTTACTAAACCTTGTACCAACTAATGTGGGAGATGGGATTCTGTATGATGGATGGAATTTAAAGAGAAACACTCTATCAATTATATGTGTATTGGAATGAGTTATATTTTTCGAAACCAACCCTAATGAATAACTAGAATCTTGAAGTTTTATGTACATAATTTTAGGTCATCCAAATAACATGAAAGGACATTACCTATTTTACCCTTCTAATTGAAGATAATTTATGGAAAACATTCCATATTTCTAGAATGGTAACACATTTTAAATTTATATAATTAGGGAGAGATTAACATCAGTTATTTTTATTATATATAAGTACAATAGTTAGTATAAGAGTAATATCCACAAGAGACAGTGGAAGATGTAAACACTCCCATGACATGAGTACTTCATAGATCAACTAGCGAGGTTAATATACTAGGGAAGTATAGTTTTTTTATCATTGATCATGGAGAAACAATTTTGATTTAGGATAATAGACATATAACCTATAATTAAGTAGTGGATGGAAATGATGACAATAAATGGGATGAGTCCCCTATTGAAATATGTAATCAATTTACATAACCAAGTATTTATTTTGGGATACCATCCAACTACTGTAAATCCTAGTCGGTGTAATTTGGTATTGATGAAAAAGATAGAAATAAAATGTTAAATAAATACATTATAGAATTTATTGTTATGAAGGGTTCATAACAATGTCATGGAATTGAGTATGTGGGAAACGTCTCACCGGTCATGTTTCTATAATCTACCATAAAATTAAATGGAATTGAAGCACTTGATGATTATGATAATTGGAAAATCAATGACAAAACTACTTTTCTAAATGGGTTGTTGGGTGAATATATCTATATTACATTAGATGAGGGTTTTAATTTGTAATGTAGTTCCTATAAAGTAAACAAGATGAAAAAAATAAATTTATTGATTGAGTAAGGTTACAAGATCATGAAAAGTTCATTATGATGAGGCCAGAAGGTTATTTTTTTCTACATATTAAATTAATACATGTTTCAACAATATTGTTATTGGTAATTCAATTATATTCATTTATTATATGTTAAATGAATATTGTTATTTGGAAATAAAATTGAATGTTATATAACCGGTGAATAGATATAAAAATTCAGGATTATATATAAAAGATATAGGAAAATAATCAGATATTATAGTGATAATGATATATCATGATAGATATCAAAATCTTCATAATCAATGTTAATGTAAATTTAATTATGAGGTACTTTAAAGGAAAAATAAATAAAATTTTAAAAAAAGAACTGTTGATAATTTTAAATGGTATAATTCTCTAAAAGAAAATTCTTCCACTAACACTGGAGGAGTTTGAACATATGTGTTGGATCCCTTATGCAATGATTATGGGACCAATCATGTATTACATGCTATGTAATTGGTCTGATGTGTAATTTTCATTATGAATTTTTTAAAGAGAGGGAGCTAATCCAATAGAGATGCATTAGGTTATTTTAAAAACTATCATTTCTTACTTGAGACATTTAAAGGATTTTTATCGTAGTATATATAGTACCTAAGGAAATATTAATGAGGGCATACACAATGTTAGACTAATAATAGGTCATATTGATATGATATCATAGTTAATCTCTATCTTTCTCCTAAATGGTGTTTCAATTATTACGATAATATTTATGACAAATATGGTCTTTGATTTTATAAATGAATAAAATTACATAGAGACTTAGTAGACCTAAAAGAATGTATTCTAGATATGAATTTGTGTCTTAGAATTTAAAATTTTACCATCAATTCAGACCAAATTACAGTATAATATGATAAAACTATAGTATGGTTACCTTCCATGGATCCATTGTTATAGTAGTGGACAATGAATATAATATGGAGGTCTGATATCTTGATGTATCTTTCCCATAGATGTGTAATCACAAATAGTTTAGTATCCATATTGTAAAATGTGGAATACTCCTAGAATAATGTAGTGACTTAGGGTTGAACCTATAATAATTAAGAAAATTTCAATGAATATTTCTAAATATTCTCATTGAGATGTTTTAGAAATCTGGTGCCTGGAGAGCCTTAGTGCGGCGACACTACAAATATAAATTATATTTCATCATGCGCACATTGTTTCCTTATAGCCATGTAATAACTCCTATTTTGATGGATAGATTATAATTAGCGTGGAGAAATTAAGTTCACAATGCAGTGTTTCCCAAGGGGTGACATAAGATATATTAACATTGGGAGTTTATTCAAGGTCATGAATTGAGGGGTAGTTTAGTGGAGGTTAATTCATTTCATAAAATTAAATGAATAACCCCCCCTTGGTGTGCACATCAATGAGAGGAAGAGTAACCCTACACCTAAGATATATTTTCAAACCAAGGTTAAAATAAGTATAATAAATGTTATTCATCTCTGGTCTTGATGGTGATAACTACCATCTCTTGCTTCAATTACTTTAGAGCATGGATCATCATCCGAACGGTCGGTGATTCTACCCAATGTAATGGGATTTTTTTAATGTATTAATACAAATTAAGTGTGTTTTAGCTCTTTTTAGAGACCATTTAAAACTACTATATATCCCCTAGGGGCTGATATATTGGTTTTAGGGGAATCATGGTTGATCTAAATAGCTCGTATGGATTTTTTAGTCATAATACCCGATTAGATTGATTGTAGGTTAGTGGAAAATTCCATGTGTTCTACCTATCCAGGGAGGATGAATTTTTTGGACTACACATTGTGCACCATGATTACACACAATGTAGTGAACCCATGTTATACAGACGATGGAAATAGCTAGAGCATCCATGTCAAAGGACATGGCTGTTTGAAAGTACAATACCAGAGTATGTTGAAAAAGGGTTCCAAACATGGTAATAAGTAAGAGACACAATAATGTGGTAGTTTTTATGGTACAAGACTCATAATAGGGGTACATGTCGTGTGTGTGACATGGTGACATGAGCCATACGAGGGAAGTCATTACTAGAGGTCTGTGTGAGGCAAGAAACATCATATAAAACTTGTACACACAATGTAAGATCATATGGATACATGTTCCATGAATCAGAGGAAAAAAAAGATGTTGATGTGGGGTCACATTCTATATACATCTCAGTATAAGCCACGTACTTCTCATGGAGACTATCTCCATGCATATCTCTATCATTAATGCTTGGATTCAGGCATGTGAGTTGCAAATCCTACGAATTTTACCAGATATAATTCAAGTGTGGTTATGGTTTGGTCCTTTCGGATATGTCGCAAGAAGATGTAGTTTTTCTTTGAGATTATTGAAATTAATACAAAAAATGGGTGATTGAGTCCTGTAGTCTATCTCTATGAGGGTACAATGTGTCATTACATCCTTAGAACAAGATTTTGATCCCCTTGATAGGTTGAGTTTGAGTAGAGTTGTGTAATACCTATAAGGATGCTAGGGTGGGATACTCTATTATATCACATTACCCAAGATCAAGTTATTTCTATCTTCATGACAAACACTACATAAGAATCAAGCCCCTATATTGCAGGATAACCCAATAATGTTTATGGGATCATCCGTTATATGATCGACTATGTGGTTGGAAGATTTTGATAGGTTTGTGGAATAATTGTATTTACGATCCCCAAATGAGTAAATAAATGATGAAGGATTTATGGTATCAGCAGAAGTTTAATCCCCTACATTACATGTTGTAGAAGGTGAGGTTTATGGAATATTCATGATCCAAACTACTCATGTAATGATCAACTAACTGAGTGATCTGATCTTTGATATGACATATTGGATTTGTGGTGTCCCCCAACAGAATTGATTGTGTTACCATGTCTGGGAGATCATTGAGATATTAGATTAGGTTTGTGGTGTCCCTTAGCTATCCTAGGAGTTATCCTGTATTCTATAAGGTATTGTATTTAGTGTCCTAAACTAGATTTATTGTGTCACCTAGTAGTTCCGGGAGATATCACCTTTCTGAGTGATGTGATCATTTGTGGTTACAATAGGGATAGTAGCATCCCCCATTCAGGATGAGTTAGATACCCTAATTGAGTAACAATATCCACAGGGTTTTAGAACTATTTTTTTGATGTATATATCCATTGAAAATTATCTATCGTATACATACAACATGGGATGGTAGGGATGTGCCATCTGATTTATTACACCAGATGGAGTTTTATCTATACGATGTGCCAAATAGGATGGTGGATTATTTTTGATGGATTGTATCTCTTGGTGGACTATCATATTGGATGATTTATCTCAAAGAGTGTGGTCTCTAGGTAGAGTGTTACCTTTGTTCCTCAGGTGGCATCTTATATGTTGATATAAGGTTAATACCTCATGAGACATAGAGTCATAAATTAGTATAACTAGGTGATTTAGTGAGTCCTTGTGGTATTATGACCTGTATTTATTGACACCCCATGTGGAGTGAGATGAATATTCATATATGGATGAGAATAATGGATATGGAGTTTCTATCTCATTTGGTTCCCTCTAGTTGGGTCATGTGGATTGTTTCCTATATGTTTCTTCCTATTATTTTGGGTTTTGTGGAACCTACTATATATTCTTATAAACACCCTATAATTTTATTTCCTACACATGTTGTGTCATCTAAATACTATAGGCCTTTCTACGAAGTCCTATGAGGAACCAAGGCAGTTGGAGCTTAGTGATCTAGTCAAACTGAGGTGTTTACCAGGGCATGGATGATGTTTTTATGCTAGTTTCATTAGATAGTGATCCCCCAATTTTCATTAGGTCGGGCACATTTACTCATTTTGGTTGCATTTTTTTTCTATTTTGTACTTTTTTATGTACTTTGGTAATGGTATAAATATATTAGTGAATTTATTTTCACTTTATATTTTTCTTGCACTATTTCTTGGAAATGATTGTGGATATGTGTCTATATGTACCATAGGTTAAGGTCTCCCATTAGGGTGATACACCTAAATGGTTCTACCTGAAACACCTTTACCAATTAGGGGTGTTATTGAGGTGTTTTTGTGTGAATCCCCATTGGTTCGAGTCACGATGGAGTGGTATAAGTGTCAGTTCCACTTTTGGACCACAATGTCATGACCTTGGTATTGGTTGCAATGTGACAATCTTAAAGTGTTTTAATTCGAATTTTAGGACTTGGACGCTAGTGTCAATATAGTATCCAATGTATCCATTCACTATGACTCTTATAACCCTATTTTAGAATAGGTACATTAGCAAATTATAAATACCATATCATTTAATACATATAAAATGCATAAATTTGTGGAATACTCAAAACATTATACAGACAGGGCTCAGAGGTCGTACTAGTCTAGTTTCATTTAGAATCATGGAAAATAAATACTAATATAGAAGTGAGCTAAATTATATCCCACCATGTACATATTGACTTGAAACCTTATTATAAACATCAGACATCAAAATATATCATCATAACCTAGAGAAAATAAAACATAACAGGGGTGAGCTTAGATACTCAGTAAGGGTAAACATGGGAGATATGTATGAATAATCATGAGCATAAGTTTATGATAACATGATAATGATAATATATATCATACCATAAATATCAAATATCATATACTTGAATCATGACATAAATCATGGCAGTTCATAAGACATGGATCATATAGAGCTAAATAAAATAAGATGTGAAAGCATAACATATGATTAAAAAATGAAATTGTGGTTGACACCTAATCATATATAATATTATCTCAAAATCATCCAAGGAATCGTTTTAGATACCATGTTTGTAGTATAGGATCACTCCCCATACCATATTGGTCGAATGGTTCAATCCCATGGCCATCTTAGTAGAATGACTTCACTCCTCATACCAATTTGTTTGTCAGGGTTCACTCCCATGAAAATCATATTAGTAATGGTTCGCCCCCACGACCATCCTAGTATATCTCATTATATATACATCATTACCCAATAAAATTGTTGGAGATATACATTCCACCTATATCATAATGAAATTATTAATCCATGTTACAAAAAAATAGTAAACTATCATATCATTTCTTAGGAAATGAAATTGGCATCATAAACATGAAATCATATTAAAACATGACAAAAAAGATATAGGATTTGTGATCATTTCATGAGAAGCATAATAATTGAAAGAGACACGGATTTCATAATCATATAAACAGTGAAAGATAAACAGATTCAATAAACATATATCCCAAGAAATAGAAATGGATTTCATAAACATATAACCCATGAAAAATAAATATATTAAATAAACAAATAACCCATGAAATATAAATGGATTTCATAAACATATAACCCGTGAAAAAGAAAAGTATTTCATATAAATATAACTCATGAATGAGGAATGAGTTTCATAAATACCATGAAATTAAGAATAATACATTTATTGAAATAATATGATTGGATCCTTTAGATTACTTCCTATAATATCATGAATAACATCAATGGATTACCTTTATGATGGAAAATAATTTATAAATTTCTTTCGAAAATGTTTTCTTGATAAAAATATAATTTCTTCTTTGAAAAATGATTTTTAAAAGATAAAACCATTTTAGAAATCATTTTTATAGAAAATACATTGAATACATATAAATAAAATGCAAAATAATTTAAAATAATATTCCTAAGAAAACATTTAAAATTTTCTTGAAAGTATTTGGAAAAATATTTTCATGAAAATATATAAAATATTATTAAAAAATTTTAAAAAACTTTTTTCCAAGAAAAGATTTCAAAAAAAATTAATAATGGCATCCAAATGTTTTGAAAAATATATCATTAAAATAACCTTTAAAGTTTATAAATAAATAATTATTTTTTTTGAATACATTTATCAAAAATAGTTTGAATAACAAATTCTTAAAAATAATCCTTTTAAACATGAAAAAATATTCACAGAAATGATGGAGGTTGAATTCGTAAATGACATATGAGGTAAAAAGAACATTCCTTTTTCATGGTAAAATGGTAGAAAAATTCCCTTGCTTTGAAGAAGATAAAAAATATTTCCTTGAAAATATTAGATTACATATAAATGGAAAAATTATATTATTTATTACAGAATCTGAGTAGAATATTCTTGGAACCCTTTTTAGAAAACATGATTTTGATGAAACACAAATTTCCGACTGAAAAGAGTATAAATTGTTTCTTTCAATAAAAAATATTTCTTACTATATTATGTACCAAATATTATAATAATGGTACAAATACATGACTATATAATCAAATAATAGATTATAAGTAAACTTATGTGAATTATTGAGAGATGGATCACTATATTTCATCAATGGAACCAGAACAATTAACAGAATCAAAAAATTATGGTATTGTTTAAATAAACACATTATATTTTAGTAAATATAGATCACAATATCCATGTAAAAATATGAAATTAAATGAATCATAAAATATAATGAATATAATTAGGTTTATGATAAATCATTTATAATTTACGTATATACACGTAGAAAAAGAATTTATTTGCAAAACAAAACATGAGTCTCAATGAAGGTGAATCGAGACAAGACTATCTTACCAATTTGGTGTCTTTTGAAACATAATCCCCATGAAATAATGTCAATAAAATGGATATGTAAATTAATATAAATTTAATTATAATTTATGATTTATAAATTCATGGGCATTACATACACAACACAAAATAATTGAGTGTCCAATAAAGAATGTATCTTACGGAAATAAAAAGCGGGATAAAATCTCTTTTACTTGTGTCTCAAATCTGGTTGTACTCATTCAAGACACCAATATTATTAATATAAATTTATTATACATATTTATTTAAAAAATATTATTATATCTAATACCATATATGGTTTTTTATTACCTTATAGTACTAGCTCATTAATCATTGTATGTTATCGCTTCATTTCGGATTATATTAACTTTATTCTCCACATGTGTCTTAATTTGTTATTTTGTTGGTCCTATAATTATATAATGACTCCGGAATTTAAAAAATTATATAAATAAAATTTATATCCTTTATATTTGGATTATTTAAATATATATAATTTATAAGTACAAAATGTAATACACTATTCCTGGAGATGGTAAGCCATAGGTACGCATGAACACTGTTTTCATTTTTATTATCATATTGAAAGAAAGAAGGAAAATTTCATATATATATATATGTATATCATTAAAAAAATATATAACTAATATAATATATATCATATATATTCACTAAACACGTCATTAATACATTCCATTTAGTGTATGATCAAATTATATCACTTTGAGGGGGTGGTAGTCCACACTTCCTCAAATGAAATTATCATATTTATTACAAATAGAAAGTAAAAAAAGTCATTTGTTGTAAAATGAATAAATAAGATTAAATAAAAAATAAATATAATATATAACATATACAAACATATTTTCCATCATAATTACCACCATGAGTGACATTAATGAAAAAATGAACAATAATCATTTAATGAGGCTGCAGTTCTCCAGGCACAAAAACAATATGATTGTTACCCATTAGATGGGGGTGTGTGTAATTAAAGGTTGTATCCCTATAATAACAAATCCTAGTATATTTAATATGTGTATTTAATTATAAAATATTGGAATAATTTGAGTGGAGGGGTTGGATAAAAAAATAAAAGAAAGAGATTGAGAGAAGGTGTAACCTCTTAATCAGTTCACTCATTTTGTTTTGTGCCCAAATGATTCCTTGGAAGAATTTATGCCCAATGAGAGGATTCATGGATTAAGGGAGGGTTGTTTTGATGTGAATATTTTATATATTGGCGGAGAGTAAGTGGTTTTAGAGGTGTGAAGAATAGGTATAGGTTGTGACCTTTTATAGGGAAAGGAAAGGACACAGTTGGTATTTTTTGAAAAATATTTTTGTGTACCATAATTTTTACCTAAAATAGTATTAATAAGACAAATTAAAACAATAATGGAAGGTTAATGGACTAATAATGTCCATACAATTGATTTTTAACATGTTTACACATTTTTTGGACATAAATTTTTGGATTAGTCTTTAGTGAAGATTAATTTTCCCATAAACAATGTAATTAATTTTAATTACATTCACAAATATCATTGCTTAAAAATTAATTTGAACACATTAGAAATTATAAATTATTCTCTCTGAAAATATGGAAGAGCTTTTTCCAAATTCTAGTCAACTAATTCGAATAAATTATTTTAAAATTAATCCCACAATCTGGTTGATAATGTGCCTTTTTAATGTACAAATGATCAAATGTTTTCTATGTTTTATTACCCAATTTCAATGTAAACTTAGTTACAATATCATAAATTAGATTAATAAATAATAATATAATATAATAAATATTTTAAAACAAATTAAAAAATATTTTAACCATATAAATAAATTAGATGAAAATGTTGTTTTGAATTAATATACTGTGTTTTTGACTATTCATCCAAAAATGACGTTTCTTAGAAAAATCCCAAAAACACATAACACAATAATTTTGATATAATAAATTCTAAAATGTTGCTTATTTCAGAACATTAAATTTATAAATTTGTATAATGTTTATTTCACTAATTATGAAAGAAGAAAATTAAAAAAATTTCATTCGAGAAAAAGACATTATTAAACATATAAAGACTTTACCATAAGTCATATATTTCATTACCAATAAGTATTATCTATTTAAAAAAAGTATAAAAAATTTGAAAATTATTTTTTATTTTGTATATTATTAAGTTTAACAGCTCTGTTGTAGCCATAAAATTTAAATAATTATAATTATAAAATGGTGTGTCACAGAAACATCGGTGTTGCATTTAACAAACGCCATGTTATTGATTTGTGTAACATAAACCCAGAAAATTTTCAATGTAATATATGCCAAGTTTATGAAATGTGAATGGAATTATTGAGTTAGTTCATTTAACGAAAAAAATAAAAATTTAATTATTAGAAAAAAGGTCCATAAAAATTAGGGGTGTTACATTCTATATTCTTAAAATTAATTTCGTTGTCGAAATTTGTGACTCAGGTAAATAGAAATATGGATACTTATTATTCATAATATCTCAACATACCATATATCATCCTCTAAATTATTATTTCTCCACAAAACATTGACCAGGTGAGTGATCCTGTTTCGTTTAACTTTCTATGTACAATCTATAATTTCAACAGGTTGTTACTCATAAGAAAGATATTTCCATAGTGGTATGATCCTTGAGTTTAGTACATGTGAAGGGTCATGTATGTACTTACTCATGATAGATACATGGAAAATATTATGGAATCTAGAAATATTCTTATAAATATCCAATAAATATGATACCATCCTGATACAATTAGTAATCTCAAAGGAACCAATATACCTATGGATTAGTTTCCATTTATTTTTGTATCTCATAACATTATAATACGAAGAGATTCATATAAACCAATTTTCACACAATTCCAATTCCTGATAATTCCAAAGGTTACAAAAATAACTTTTCCACCATATTTGAGAAAACTTGATATGATACTAAATGGTTCTATATTTCCTAGACATTTCATCAGAAATATTAGGTCCCAATATATTTATTTTTCCAACTTCATCATAAAAAAACGGGGCCTTACATTTCATCCCATAGAAGTATTCATAAGGGTCTATAATAATTCATTAGTGGAATAATATTGTTTCAAGAAAACTCAATTAGGAGAAGGTTTAGATCCCAAACAAGTTTGAAATTCAGAGAACAAGATCTCAACATATTCTCATGGATTTTAATAGTTATTTCTAAATTATTATATGTCTGAGGATGATATGCAGTGTTGAAACTAAATTATATATTAAGTGTTTATGAATACCTTACTGAAACACAGAGGTAAAAATCAGATCCGGATATTATACAATATAATGTGGTACTCCATGAAGAATTACCACATAATTAAGGAATAAATATGAAATATTATCCAAAGAGAAGTCTTCCCTAATTATGACAAAGTGTGATGACTTAGTAAGGTGATCAACATCCACCCACATAGCATTGAAATCTTTGGGGTTTTTGTGTAGTCCAATGAAAAAATCCATAGTGATGTTCTCCCATATCCATTATAGTATAGATAATAGATGCAAAAAACCATTTGAGATTTTTCTTTTAGCCTCAACTTGATGCCAAATCATGCACTGAGATACAAACTCTACAATATATCTCTTCAGTCCATTCAACCTGAATTATTCATTCAATTCCCTATACATATTATTACTTCCATGATGAATATAGAATGAATAACTATGAGCCTCCTATAATAGATCATTCTTCAAATTTGGTATGGAATGAACACACACTTCATTCCAGAAACTTATCATTCCATCCTAATCAATGTTAAATTCAATAACAATTTTTCTTTCTTTTGCATCTCTACATATTCCTTATGCGCCTCCTTAATCATTATTTGGATAGGGGGTTGAACATTCATTTGTGAAATATAATATTTTCTCGATACATTATGATTTCTAAATACATCTTTTCAATTACAGAGATATTAGATATTTAGTGATCCTCATCATAGACAAGATAATATTATCCTTCCAATATAAATAAACCACCAAATAGTTCACCTTCCCAAGGTATTAAGGTGATAAAAAGTCATAATCCTTTATCATCTATATTAATCATCATTGTTGCATGTTAAACTCATTCAACGTAAACATATATTTCATACTTTTATGATCATAATATGTATCACAATTTTCTCCATAAATATAATTCCTCCACAAAATTAATAAATTTATTTCGACTTCTTATTGAAAATCGTGAGTGGGGTTATATTTCTCATGAATCATCAACTGCGATTAAGCATTTGTGAAATACTTGTTTTTCTGTGTAAGAACACATCTTAATACATTATTCAATCCATCGTTATTTATTACAAACCGTTATCTATTATAAGTTAACAAAATAAAAATTTCACTAATTTTCCATATTTTCTGTTCCACTATTTTTTTTATCACATTCATCTATCCATAGAAAAACGACACCATTCTATGTTAAATTGGATAGATGATTAGTTAGTCATGATAAATTCTCCACAAACCATAGATAATATCTATCTAAACCAAGAGATATATGGAACTCGGTCACCATGGATAATCTAGATTACCATTAAATAGCCTTCATCCTTGATGGATCTGCTTATATATCATATCTTGAGATTATGTAGCCCAAAAATGAAACCTTTTTCCACCAAAATTCACCGTATTTAAATTTGGAATATAAAATCTACATTATTATCGTCATTATTAAAATTCTCAAGTGATCTTCATGATGTTACATGATCTTTTAATTGATAAGAATATCAACTCTAAAGACTACCACAATTTGATAAAGGTAATCTACAAAGACACTTTTCATTATATGAATGAAGATATATAGGTGATTAGTAAGACTAAAAGGAATCACTATATAGTCATAGTGTCAATACCTTGATTAAAATTCCATATTGGGTATTTACTTTTTCAGGACATTTAATTGATGATATATAGAATGAAGTTCTGTCATACAAATGTATTGAGCCCTATACAGTTGATCAAACAAGTAATAAATACATGGGATGGGATATTTATTCTTGTTCATGATCATGTTAAACTACATGTAATCAATAAAGAGTCACATTGATCCATATATCATTTTCAAGAAATATCATTTACACCCCAAGGTGACACAGATGGCTGAATGAATCAATTATCAAGGATTTTATGCAGTTTCATCTTCAATTCGTGGAACTCAATTAGAGCCATTATATAAGGAGTCTTTGAAATTTTCATGGAACCTAGTATAATTTCTATTGAAAACAAAACTATATGGTTTGATAGAAGTCTAGGAATCTCATTTAGAAATTCATCTACAAAACCTCAAAGAATAGGCATATCATTGATGCTTAATTTCTCCCCAACCATTTGAGATAGTCAAACCATTTGAAGGCAAATTAAGACCCATACACTAGATGTAATATCCAATGGATATTCATGAATATCATCACATTGATTGATATCATTAGAGGGTTTTAAATGTCAAACATAACTTCCCTTCCATGAAAATTGATGTGGGATTTATGAAAATGATTACAATCGACGACTATGATTACATCAACATGTACCAAAGGAAGAATGAAATGATTTGAAGGAAAAACATTCCCACAAGCCTCAATGGAGACGAATCATAGAATTGAGATGTAAAAATCGCAAGATTAGTATTTTTCACTACTAATTCCACATCTTATTATTTTAGTGGAATCATTAAATCCATAAATTATATATAGATATGAATGAGTGGTTAAATCCATAATTAAATATTATAGTATTTTTTCTTGAGTGGATGGTATGTGTACCTTACATCATGTGGTTATCTCAACCCTCATTAAAAATAGTGATTTAATGATATCTCACCTTATCCATCATCTTAAAATGTTATGTACATAAATCATCATCACCAGCCCTTGGGGTTGGATAACAGTTAGAGTAACGAACATTTTCCATACAATTTTAGCACTGAATCATGGGAGGTTCATTTTGAGACACTTTTTCCCCATTCCCTACATTAGATAACATCTCCCCACCACTTTGGGAATCAAATTCCTAATGTACATATCTTATATACATAAAAATATATATTAGAATCCTTTAGTAAATTTCCACCATTCTTCTTCCCATAGTTATATCATAAGGGATATCTCATCTTCTTCTCTTCATGGTTTTTAGTTTTTTCTTTAAACACCACAATCAAATTCTTGTCAAAACCCTGAGAATGATATTCGACAATAACTTCAATTTCAACTCTGTTTTAACGAAAAAATATATATTCATTGATTCTATAGTGTCTTTTGGATAACTCCCTTAGGAGACATGGATTTAAGCCACTGAAGAACTTATCAGTTTTACTTTCAGGATTGATGATAATTCCCGAAGCATACCTAGAAAGTATAATGAAATTAGCACTGTAGCTACCAACATATTCAGGATCCCTTTTCTTAAATTCAAGGAAATCTTTCTCTATATTTGTATGAAGAATATTAGGAATGTACTTATTGGCAAACAAGTTATTTAACTCATACATATCCAAGGATTTAATTGCATCATGCTACCTCGTATTCTTTATTAGAGTCGACCCCTGATCTGATTGGACTTTTAACAAATGAACTAAAAAAATGAAATTCACAAGCTCAGAACACTATAGAATAGAGAATATCAAGTTAGTAGTATTGAGGATAGTTTTAGCAATAACTGGATTTGAAGACCCTCTAAAAAAATTAGTTGTTGCTTCATGAAAGACTGAAGAAAATTTTGTTTCTTCCTTTTCTCATGTGGAATTCCACCATGACTCATTGCATGAGAGATATTTGTGATCATATGAATGTAGTTTTTCATTCCCACCCCATAGAATTTATTTTCCAAGGAGGTAAATTACTACATTGTTTATAAAAATTAGAATTATCAAGGTTCCTCGGAGTTATAAGAATTGAATAAAACCAAAACCATAGAGTAGGAAGGAGTTATCTTATTGAGGAACTACATATTCATGAAAAGTCACTTACAGTATTTCTAATGTATGAAAAAATCCTTAATCTATGAAAAAGTAGTTTTATACAAGGTTATTCATAGTAGACATCAATTTAAATTCTTCATGATGATTTTTGAAGAGTTTGTGAATTTCCAAAGAATATCATTTATGAGTGTAAAACCAGGTGTGGAGAACGACCCATTGTCGTGTACCCGATTTCCCCAAGTCATGCCCAAAAGATCTTGCATGAGATATTAAACCAAGGTACATACGTTTTAGAGACACATCCACTTGAAATATAAAGACATGGAGATATTTCTAAGAGACCACTCACTTTATACATTAGAAAAATTCTAGGACATTTTAGTATACTTTTCCTAATACTTAGACCTAATCCTAGACATGACAACAGTGTTCTACTCAAGGTGTTCTCATCCTAAATTCCATTGGTTAACTAAATATTTTCAAAGATAAATAATCTAGTGACCCTAAATGTTCATACATATACATCACATAACGTTTTCAGAATACATAAATCATTATACAAAGTGATACCAAAATACCATTCTAGTCTAGTACCTTTAGAAACAAGGAAACATAAACACTAATACATAAGTGATCTAAATTATAATACAATTGATTCTTCTTAACTATAACCATTCCTAGACACATCGAACATTCATAACTTCATAACCTGGGGAAAATGAAACACATGGGGTGATCTCAGATTCTTATTGAGTCAATAAGGTTTCCTTAGGTGTTTTATATTCCTTCATGTTTGGGGAGATTGTTGAGTAAATAAGGTTTCCTATTGACTTTACAAATCCTCATGTTTTGAAAATAAAAAACATCTTATCTCAAGAAAAATTTTATAGTACCATGTGTTTTACTTTCATAAGGAAAAGTTTCCTTTCCCAAGGAAATTTATCCTTACCATGTGTCTCATTGTTCATTACTTTGTCTAAGGGTAAAATTAATTTTCAAATCTAAAAGTTCGGAATCCTATAATACATAGATAAAGAGAATTATCTGATCATGATACGAATACAGAATCCGAGTTCTTTGAATTCAGACTCCAAACACATATGAATTCAGACTCTGAGTTCTATGAGTTCAATCTTCGATCTATTTTGAGTTTTGACTTCGAGTTCTCTAAATTCAGATTCTGAACTCTTATGAGTTCTGACTCCAGATTATAATGAATTCAGACTCCAAACGTTGTTTGTTCTGACTCTGAAATCTCATGAATTCTAACTCCGATATTTGTAATTACTGACTCTGAATTCTCCTGAGTTATGACTCCGAACTTTGAAAATTCTGACTCTGAATTCTCATGATCTCTAACTCCGTACTTTGTATGTTCAGGTTCTGAATTCTTATGAATCTAGATTCCAAATATCCTTGAAACACAGACATCAGAATTCTATAGAGTTCAGGTTCTAAATTACTTACAAAACAGAACGTAAATATCCTTGTATTTTAGACACCGAATGGGTTTTGGTTAGTCTCCGAACATTTATTTGCTTACAGTCCAAATATTCGTTTTGGTTATTTAACCATATTTTTTCATACACATGTTTATATTATAAAATGATTTCATGCATTCAGTTACTAACTAACCGTTGTTTGAGTGATAGGTGTACAGGTCCCTCTGAAATTGAAGGAATAATATTAACGTTGGAGGAGGGAGCTGACTGTTGGTGTTGTGCCAATAAATAGAAGCTCATTTGAAAGATCTCATAAAATTTGAGGAACTATTCTATGACTCTAGAGATTACATGTTGTTGAAGTGATTCCTACAGAGAGAATCTCATTCTTAGTGCATACTGAACATCTTGTTCAGATTTTATTTGTGCGACTTTGAATGTTGTTGAGTACTTTAGAGGGCTTCTGGGGATAGGAAGACAGAG
The DNA here is from genome assembly GCA_963277665.1 of Viscum album. Classification (NCBI taxonomy): domain Eukaryota; kingdom Viridiplantae; phylum Streptophyta; class Magnoliopsida; order Santalales; family Viscaceae; genus Viscum; species Viscum album. Next base: position 604,666,369 of record OY728148.1, read on the forward strand.
GTACCGACTACCTTAAAGTTCGAGGAATTCCTAGCTGAGGAAGACAGAGGTGCTGATTAACATGAAGTTGAGGGCTAGCGGGGATAACAAGACAGACTCTGTTCTTTGTATCGAGGGCTTACCCAGGTGTGGGTAAGACATAATTTCTTGAAAGTATATATCGAGGGTCCTTTAACCAAGTTTGTTGTATACCCTTCTCATTAGGTTAAAAGATTTTTTACTTATTACTTGATTTTTTTCACGTTTTCCATTGCATTTTGATTGTTGAGGAAATTATAACTATCTTATACTTCTTTATACATTTATACTATGATTTAGTAATATTAAATACGATTTAAGGTAGAATCTTTATCTTTATAAAATTTCATTAAGTTTCATTTTCTGGAACAATCTTTTTTGGAATCACTTTCTCAGAATAATATTTCCAGAATCTAGAAAGTGTGTAGAACAAGAGGTTTTGTGAATTTTTTCCATGTTTAAAATTTTTAAACATTACCATCTTTAAATGTTCCAAAGGATTTATATAAATTATAAAATTCACCCACCTCTTGTATTTTTAAATTATTAGATACTTCATTCAGTATCTATATTATTTTGATCGAACAGTTTCTATTATATATTATATCGTACTCCAAATACCATCTCAAAAATTGGTGTCAGAGGCTGGTGATCTTATACCCTAAACCAATTCAAAAATTGTTATCAGAGGAGGTCTCTAAAATAATTATATTTACATATAAGTTTTCATTGCCCAATTTTTCATTGTTCTTCTTTTTCCTTATTGAGGAATATTTTCCTTATTTATTTATCCCTACTACTAACATGTTTGTGTAGAGACCTTTTTCTTTAAGGTGACAGGAATTGATGTTGGTTCCATTGACAACCCAAATCCTAATAGACCACCTATTTTTTATGGGGATGATTACGAATATTGGAGAGATCACGTGAAGAAATTTATTATCAATACTAGAGTAGATAACTTTGTTATGATTACTGGAGGATATAAAATCCATGAAAAGGAAGTAAGTACCTTCGCAAATAAATAAAATCATGAATATCAACTGAATTAAAAGGTACACAATACTTTTCTTTGTTCTATGACTAGAAATATATATAACCAAATTTCATCTTTTGAAGCAACAAATTGTATTTGGAAGAAACTTGACATTACACACTTTGGAACTTCCAATGTTATTGAAACTAGAAGAGCCTTGATCAGAGATTAATAACATGGTTTTTCATTCTCTATGGATAACCCATATGTAAGGTGCAATAGATATTTATGACTGTCGTTAATAGTTTACAATCCAAGGGTGAGAAAGGATTAGATGATTAACCTATTATTGATAAGATCATAGACATCATTCCCAACGAGTGGGAATCCAAGAGGACTGCTGTTGATGAGAACTGAAAGGTTTCTCATATTTCCCTTGATGATCTTTTTGGAACTCTTCTTCAACATGAGAATAGATTGAAGAGAGATGCTGATAATATAATAAAAAGAATGGAAATGGAAGTGTTTCCTTTACTAAAACTTCGATTCATATGAATGTTAAGACTCCAGAGATAGTTACTGGATCAAAATCTAAGAATATCGTTATTTAATCTAAATCTAGAGGAAGTGAATCTATAGAAAATGAACTAGCCAATCCTGCTCGAAGGATGAACAAGATATTTGGACTGAAGAACATTCAATCTAGATATAAGAATAAGGAAAGTGAAGATAAGAAAGATTTATAAGTCACTTGTTATGAATGCAAGAGAGATGGAAATATAAGACCTGATTGTCCTATGCTTAAGAGAAAAGAATGAAAGGAATAGAATTCTAAGAGAAATAGAAAAAATTACTACAAAGCTAAAGCTAAGAAAGTATCGAAAGCTAATGACACCTGGAGTGTCAGTGGTGGTGACTCTTCTGATGAATCATCATATTATAAATCATTTGGATAGAAGATTCTTGGTCAAATTTCCATACTACCTATTCACAATCATTGCTCTATGGCTAAGGTACACAATACTGAATCAATGAGAAATGTTTATTTTAATTCAAATTATATTAATGATTAATAATATGAATCTTCAGAAAAAGAATCTTCTATGGATAAAGATAATATATTACATACCAATGAAAAGTTTCTCGGTTTTCTATGCTCATTGAGAATGAGAATTCAAAACTCAAGAAAAAACATGATAATGAAAATTATAGAAATACTATTCTTATAAAGAAAATATCAAATCTTTCTTAAGATCTTGATATGAAATTCCATGATTTTGGAAGTATTTCAAAAAATCATTGGGATGTAAATTTTGAGAATGATAAACTTTCTAAGGACGTAGAAGAATTACTTTCTAAGAAAAATGTTTTCGAGCCTATCTCTACCTAAAAAATGTTTTGGAAGATAAGAACATAGTTATCAAACTAAAATTAGAAATTTTTTCCATGAGTAAGTCTTTGTCAAACATTACCTTAGGTAAGAAATTTTTTGATAAAATGTATTCTCAAATCCGACCTCTAAGGAATAGTTTTGGTTTTGGTTATACTAGTTCTAAACCAATTTTTAGGAACAATTATTTTGTTCCTCAAAGAGATCCATTATGCACTAAGTGTCAGTGTGGTGGGTATTGGGCACGAAATTTTCTCCTAAACAAAACTCAGTCTTTATGATTTCATAAATCATATTTTCCAATGAAAATGTGGGTGCCTTAAATTTCTCTTTATGAAATTTTCAGATCCAATAATGTTTGTGTTCTGTAAGTCTATTTCATTTGTTTTCAGGAAAATAGAAAAAGTACCAATAAAAATACATGGTACATGGATAGTGGATGATACCAGAATATAAATGGTAACAAAATTACTTTTAAAATATTATCAAGAAAAAAGGAGGAAATGTATCTTTTGGAGATAATGCTTAGAGAGGAATTATTGGTATAGGTAACATCGTTCTTCTGGAAAAAACATTGATTTCGAACGTTTTATTTGTTAAGGGTCTAAGAACAATCCCATTAGCATAAGTCAATTATGTGATTAAGGTTACCTTGTGAATTTTATGAATGACAAGTGCTTAGTACACAATTACAAGGAAGAGTTTATTCTTTCTGCTAATAGGCTAGAGAATGTTTACACACTATATTTATAATTCCTCAAGATCCAAGACCTACCTTGCCTTAGTGTAATGGAAGATCATTCATAGTTGTGGCATAGTAGGTTAGGTCACGGTTACCTTAGGAACCTATGAAAACTATCAAAGAAAATACTAGTTAAGGATCTACTGGAGCTTAGATTTGAATCTTCAAAATTTTGTGACCCTTGTCAATATGACAAGAATCATAAATCATGCTTTAAATTAGTCAGTGAATTCTCAACCACTAATGCATTACAGTTTTGGCATATGGATCTTTTTGGACCAACACAAACTGGAAGCATTGGAGGCACGTATTATGTATTTGTCTTAGTTTATGATTAAACTAGATTTACATGGTTCTATTTTCTAGAAATGAATTCTGAAGATTTTTATTATTTTAAAATTTTTAGATCCCGTGTTAAAAATGAGAGAAACATTCCTTTGATAACTATTCATAGTGATCATGGAGGAGAATTTCAAAATTCTGATTTTGAATCTTTTTTTAGTAGAAAAGGCATTACTCATAACTTATCATCACCCAGAACACCTCAAAAAATGGTGTTGTTGAATGAAGAAATAAGATTTTTCATGAAATAAATAGAACCATGTTTAGTGATTATTATGTATCCAATAATTTTTGGGCTGAAGCTATATGTAATTCTTGTTACATTATAAATTGAGTTTTGATTAGACCTTTTCTTAATAAAATCATTATGAGTTATGGAATGGTAGAAAACCTAGACAATCTTACTTCAAGTTTTTTTGTTACAAGGTATTCATTCTGAATACTAAAGATAATCTACAAAAATATGCACCAAAATCTGATGAAAGAATTTTTGTTGGCTACTCCACAACTTCTAAAGAGTATAGAGTATTCAATAAAAACACATGCACTGTTGAGGAAACAGTACATGTAAAATTTGATGAAACTAATCCTTTAGTTTTTAAAGTACCCCAACTTCCATCTTTAAATTTGTTTTCAAAAACTAATTTAAACCCTTGATAGAAGATACTTATGATAAGGAAAATTCCGATGAAAATTATTCTAAAGCATTTACCCCAAATTATTTCCTACCCTATGTTGATGAACAGGTTTTACAAATCCCAAATTAGTTATTTCTAAAGAATCATCCTAGTGATAGTATAATTGGTGATGTGAATCAACCTTTAAGGACTAGAAATTCCTTAATAAATGAAGTATAAAATCTATCATTTATTTCCCAATTAGAACCAAAAAGCACTGATGAAGCTTTAGGTGATGATGATTGGATAAAAGCTATGCAAGATTACCTAAATGAATTCGAATGGAATAAATTTTGGACCTTGGTTGAATGACCTTAGGAAACTTCTGTTATTGGAGTCATGTGGGTATTCAGAAATAAGTGTGATGAATAAATAATCATATTAAGAAATAAATCTAGATTGGTTGCTAAAGGATATGATAAAAAATAAGGAATAGACTATGAAGAAACCTATGCTTCACTAACTATACTTGAATCTATTTGTAGTTTACATTCCTTTGCAGCATTCTTCAATTTCAAACATTTTCAAATAGATGTGAAATGTACTTTTCATAATGGTTACATTTAAGAGGAAGTTTTTTTGAACAACCTCCTAGTTTTGAAGATACAAAATTCCTAAACATGTTTATAAACTTACCAAAGCTTTGTATGGACTTAATAAAGCCCCTCGAGCTTGGTATGATAGACTTACATAATTTTTTGTTTCAAAATAATTACATTAAGAGAAATTCAGATCCAACCCTTTTTATAAAGAAAGATAAGAAATTTTTTTGATTGTTCAAATATATGTTGATGATATTATATTTGGTTCAAATAATCAATATTTAACTAATTCCATTGCAGATCTAATGAAAGCTGAGATCGAAATGAGTATGATGGGTGAGTTAAAATTTTTCTTTGGTATTCAAATATCTCAAAAACTAGAAAGAATCTATATATCACAACATATGTATATTAAATATCATCTTAAAAATTATGTATTTGACAACACTAAAAGTATAATTCCTCCCATTGGTACCTCAAATAAACTTGATCTTGATGAAGCTGGGAAACCAGTAGGTCAAACATCTTTTAGAGGTACGATAGGGAGTCTACTTCACTTGACAGCTAGTCATATAGACATTATATTTTTAGTATGATTATGTGAAATATATCAATCCAATACTAAGGAATCTAATTTAAATTCATTGAAAAGAATTTTTCACTACCTAAAGGGAACCATGGATTTATGACTCTTTTATAATTATGGAAATGATTTTGTTCTAAAATGTTTTTTGGATGTTGACTTTGGTGGATGTAGAATGGATAGAAAAAGTAAATCTAGAATTTTTCATTTCATAGGAGATTCATTAGTTTCTTGGTCATGCAGGAAGCAACACTCAGAAGCACTTCCCACTTTTGAAGCAGAATATGTAGCACCTAGAAGTTGTTGTGCTCAGGTGTTGTGGATGCAACACACACTCACATACTATTATATGAGTTTTACCAAATCACGAATTTTTTGTGATAATAGTAGTTCCATTTCTTTATGAAAAATCCTTACACATCACTCTCATGAAAAACACATAGATCTTAGGCATCACGTTCTTAGGGATCACACACAAAAATGAGATATCATTCTTCAATTTATCGGAACACAAGATCAACTTGCTGATATTTTCACAAAATATTTACCCTACGATAGATTTGAATACATTAAATAGAGCTTATGAATGATATCCATAAGGTAATATCCTTTATTAACTTACTATGGAAATCAATCTCCTTATAATAATAAACTCCTTTCCATAGAGGGAGTACATGTGATTGTTAGTATTTCTAAAATTTTTTGTAATGATGTTTTTTTTCAAATTTTTCATAATGATGTTTTTCAAATTTTTCATAATGATGATTTTTCTTCAAATTTTTTGTAATGAAGTTTTTCAAATTTTTCGTAAGGATTTTTTTTTCAAATTTTTCATAATGAAGTTTTTAAAATTTTCGTAAGGATGTTTTTTTCCATTGTCAGTTTTTCAAAAAATTTCGAAATCAAATTTTTGGAATCTAAATTTCTTCAAGATGATTTTCCCCACTATAAATAATTTTCCTAGCAATCCGAATGGTTAGATTCATTCTTGAATTTTCATAATCATCATTTACTTGATAGTATTTTCATTTTTTTAAAAAAATTTCAAATTATCTTTTCCTAAAATTCGAATATTTTCTTTAAAACCCTAAAAAGATTGGATTATAGCAAATTTTCCTTGCAGATATCATATCAACCATTAGATCTGATCAGAAAGATTTTTGCCCATTGTATACATCTTGGATGATTAATCCTCGCTTCTATAACCTATATAAATGACCCTCGAAGGGTTGTACCACATCGATCTCAAGCTCTCGTGTGATGAAGTTCTGAACCTCTACTTATGGCCATTCCAAACTTCTCAAAGTTTTATCAATTCTGAATCTCTGTAGAAGAATCCTCTAAAACGATATGTCTACTGTCAAGCCAATTTTGGAGTGGCAGGTGTATATACAAATTTGGTTCTTCCAGACTTCTTCGCTATGTGTGATTCAATCATTTCCAAGAACAACAATTTGAATGGATGGGAGAGTGTTTGTGTATCGATGCCAGGGGCTCAAGATTAGGTGTATCCTGATTTGCTTATTGAGTTATATTAATCAGTAAGTTTCATTAAGGATGAAGGTAGAGATAATTTTTCCTTCAAAAGATATGGAATGACCTATGATATTTCATATACTAAGGCATCCAACTTAGTTGGTATTCCATACGAAGGAGAAGATGAATTCGGTTCCCACAAGTTGCCGAATATCAAAGGATGATTTGTAAAAGTGAAGGCTATGGAGTACCTCAGTCTTACTAATGTCAAGACATTGAATATTGAAAACCTATCTATAAATAATTGGATCCTTGAATTATGGGTTCAAGGAATTATCAATCCGGGAAAAGGTGCCAAGGACGCATTGAAGGAATAGTGATATATACATCCTAGATATTCTGGTGAACCTAAGGAAGGCTAATTGGGTTAAGCATATTCTGATTATGATCAATAATATCAAGAATAGAAATCTGAAGGCTAGATTATCATGTACTCGGCCATTATTTCTAAGTTGATTATTATGTGCTTAGAATCTTTTAAAATCCCTTCCAGTGTAGAACCTAGGAAATTCAAAGTCAAGCTAGTCAGTGATGATACATTGAAGAGGATGAACATTGGATTTTCTAAAAACTCCAGAGAATTTTATAACCTACCAAAAAAGGAAGATGAATCTATTCGAAAGAAACAAGAAGTGGCAGAACCATCGAGAAAGGTTTCAAAGAATTGGATGTTGAAGGATGTAGAAGAAGTTGAGAAAATCCCAAAATCTAAGGATGCTCAATCAGCACGACCTAAACCTAAGAAGAAAAAATCATATATGGATGAAGTTGTAGCAAGGTGGAGGGAAGATAAGAAAAACTGAAAGGAAGGAGATCTATAGTTTGGCTTAGATCCTGTAGAAGCAAAGTCTTTGAAAGGGAAGACAACTGATGAGCTTGAGAAGCAAGAAAAAGAGAAGAAGAAAAAGGAGAAGATGTATGAAACATAGATTGTGCAATACCTTCTGAGGGATACTGAAAATTAATCCGAATAAATTCTAAAACAAGAATACATCCTGGTAGAATCCTTACATGAAACTTAGGGGAAAAAGTAAAGGAAGTATAAAATGATATGAAAGAAGTGGATGAAGATGAAAGCAGTGGAGACACTGAAGATCTTGTAAAGATAGATGAAGACTTCCATGTGAAAGACAATCGACATAAAAAATGTCAATCTGAATTTCAGAAGCAGAATCTTCAAAGCATGGTACACATCGGAAAGATCAGAAAGAAGAGGATGAGAAAGCTGAAGGGGAAGTGAACAAGATGTCTAAGGAAGAATGTTTTAATCACCATTTTATACATCCTGATGATTCTGATTCATGAGATAAGAAGGAGAAGATAGATAATGATAGAATTTTCCAACTGTCTAATAGTGAATATGAATCTCTGGATGAGGAAGACATTTTGAGAACTGATAAGGGGAAACATGTGGTTGTTGATACACCTAATAATGTTATTGTGATGAAGAAGAAAGTTGGTGGATCTTCAAAGAGGAAAGATGATAGGCTAGAGAAATGACCTTCTGGTTGGAAAGTCTTAGATTCAGAATCATCATCTCCAGGACATGATTTTGTTGTCCAGTCATTGAAGAAGCCAGTTGACACCATTCTGATTTTCCCAAGCATAGAATCTAGATGCCAGATGTTTCAACACACACTAAATCTGAAATTAGATTTGGTGTCCATGGTGATGGACAAGTGTTTCAAGCTTGTGGCTGATTTCAATAATTACTTCATTGACTACAATGCCCACAAATGGTTTTGTAAGAAAATGGTTTTCTGGTCAAAGAAGATAGTTTAAGATTTGAGATAACTTGATGAGTTTCAAGATGGTTCCAAGTAGTTTTTTGACACAGAATATGGTAATATCAAGGATCTCATGAGTAGCTTTGAAAAAAAAGAGAACTATTGAGAAGAATACTCAGATTCAAGAAGTGAAGGATCTGAATGGGAAATGGTATTCTGTTTCCCAAAGCTGGATGAGAGAAAGAGATCTTCATATTGAGATGGAAGAAAATCTTGTCTATAAAAAAGAAGTCCTGAAGGATTAGGTATAGGCTCTTAAGTCTTCGAAAGAATGAATCAAGGCCTTAGAGAAGAAAGATGAGGATCAGGATCAGCTTCTCAAGTGAGTTGAAGAAGATCATAAAGAGCTCAAAAAGCTGAAGACTATAATCAACAAGTTTATGACAAAGGAAAATGAAGGATAACTTGGATGAAATCCAATATTTTATTGTACATTTCTTCCTTGTACAAATCCTTTTAAATCATAATGAAATTTTTGGTTGCTTTTCTTTTGAATGTGTTGTACTAATCTTTCAGGTATCATAATTTCTTTTCCATTCCCTCAAATTATTTTTTAGAAACACAAAGCGGGAGAAAGGATAAAGAATACTAAGTAAAGAAGATATATACCTAGGTATAGTGGAGTTTATCTTAGAGGGAGTTTTCATTACAGAGAGGACCATAATAAAGATAATGAAAAATATCATTCCGTATATCTAGAATACAATCCTTAGTTTTTCAAATACTAAGGTGGAGTTAGTCGTATTCATATTTCCCCACATTATAAGGAAGATATGTTTTATTTTTAAAGTCTAGTAAAATAATTTTTTAGTCCTTATTTTCTTTTTCGTAAGGATCTTTGTGCTTTCTAAAAGGGGGGAGATTGTTGATTCAATAAGGTTTCCTTATGAATTTTACATTCCTTCATTTTTGGGAAGATTATTGAGTAAATAAGGTTTCTTTATGACTTTACCAATCCTCATGTTTTGAAAATAACAAACACCTTATCTGCAGAGAAATTTCATTTTACCCTATGTTTTACTTTTATAAGAAAAATATTACGTTGCCAAGAAAATTTATCCTTACCATGTTGTTCATTGTTAATTATCTTTTCAAAGTGTAAATTTTGGTTTCATATCTAAAACCTCGAAATCATATAATACGTAGATAATGAGAATTCTATTTTCAGGATACAAATTCTGACTCCGAGTTCTCCGAATTTAGACTCCAAACTCTTAGGAATTATGACTCCGAATTATCTGAATTCAGACTTCATACACTTCTGTGTTCTGACTCTGATATCTCAGAATTCAGACTCCGAAATCCTATTATTTCTGACTCCATATTATAATGAATTCAAACTCTGAAATTTGTATGTTCTGACTCCAAATTCTCATGAATTTTGAATCTGAACTATGTAAGTGCTGAATATAAATTCTCATGAATTATGACTCCTAAATTTATAAGATATAACACCAAATTCTCATGAACTCTAAGTCTAATCATTATGAGTTCAGGTTTCCAATTCTTGTGAATCCAGATTCCAAATATCCTTGAAACTCAGACTCCTGAATTCTACTGAGTTCTGGTTCAAAATTCCATAGAAAATAGAATCCAAATATCTGTGTATTATAGACACCGAATGTGTTTTTTGTTTAGAATCTGAACTTTTATTTTCTTACATTACGAATATTAGATTTTGGTTATGTAACCATATTTTTTCTTACAGTTGGTTTTGTTATAAAATGGTGTCATGCATTCAATTACTAACCAACCGTTTTTTGAGTGACATGTCTTCAAGTTCATTCGAAATTCAAGGAAAAATATGACCGTTGAAGGAGGGTGTTGACCTTTGGTGACGTGCCTATAAATAAGAAGTCATTTGAAAGAGCAAATAACTTTTGAGAAACTATTCGATGAATCTAGAGATTACATGATGTTGAATTGATTTAAAGAGAGGTTTTTTCATTCTTAGTGCGTACTGAATGGCTTGTTCATATTTTCATCGTGCGACTCCAAATGTTTTTGAGTACATTCGAGGGATTTTGAGGATAGGAAGACAGAGGTGCCAACTACCTTAATGTTAGAGGACTTCATTGCTAAGGAAGACCGAGGTGCCAACTACCTTGAAGTTGAGGGCTTGTGGGGATATCATGACAGACTCCGATCTTTGATCGAGTGAATACCCTGGTTAGGGTCAGATAGATTTTCATGAAAGTATTAATCAAGGTTCCATTATCCATGGTTGTTGGATACCCCTCTCTTTCGGTTAAAACATTTATTACTTGTTACTTGGTTTATTTCAAGTTTTCCCCTGCATTTTTATTATTGAGGAAAATATAAATATCTTATACATCCTTATACTTGTATACTCTTATTTAATACGATTCTAAACGCTTTAAGGTATAATATTTATCTTTTTAAACTTTCATTAAGTTTCATTTTCCAAAACCATAATTTCTGGAATCAGTTTCTCAGAATCATATTTACGAAATCTATAATGTGTGTAGAACTATAGGTTTTGTGAATTTTTTCCTTGTTTAACTTTGTTAAACATTACCGGCTCTAATTGTTCCAAATTATTTTTTTAAACTATAAAATTCACCCCTATTGTATTTTGAGCATTATTAGATACTTCATTTAGTATCTATATTATTTTGATCCTACATTTGGTATTATAGAGTATATCATACTCCACATACTATCTCAACAATTCTTAGTAAGGGTAAACAATGAAAATGTTTAATCATAATCATGAGAATATGGGTATTAGAATACGATCAGGAAAATAAAAGGCCATACCCATCATATCAGAGATCATATACATGAATCATGGAATAATTCACAGAAGTTATAAATAGATGAATCAAAAGGATATAAAGAACATAATCAATGAAATAATAACACAGTAATAAAACATTGAATTATATTGGACACTTAATCATATATAAAGTTGATTCCATTGTAGCCAAGGAATCACTTTCAAGACTATCATGGTATTATAGGTACACTCTTCATACTATCTTGGTTTTCATAGTTCAGTCCCATGTCCATCTTAGTATAATGGCTACACTCCTGATACCATGTTGGTATTCATGGTTCACACCCATGACTATATTAGTACTCATGTTTCATTCTCAAGACCATCATAGTCTATCTCATGAGATATAATCTATTAACCAATGAATTGGAAGGACATATAGTTTCATACTGTGTAATAATAAAATCATAAATTGATGCAAAAAAAATCAAAAACATTTTTATCATAACCCTAAAAATAAAATGGGTAACATAAACATGGAATCATATCATAACCTGATGAAAATGATGAAGGTTCCATAATAATTTCATAAGAATCATAACACATAAAGGATATGTGGATTTCATAAACATATAACCCTTGAATGAGAAACAAACTTCATAAAAATATTTCTTATTAATGAGAAAAAGGATTCATAAAAATATAACCTATGAAATAGAAACAAATTTTATTAACATATAACCCCTTAATGAGAAAAAGATTTCATAAATATTTTACATATGAATGTGAAATGAATTTCTACGATATATAACCTATAAAATAGTAATTGGATTAATAAATACCATGAAATTAAGTATAACATATTCACATAAAGAATAATAATGGATCCTTTAGAGCCTTTTATATAAATAAATTTTCAACATCAATGGATGGAATCATTGATTAAAAATATTTTTGAAATATCATTCAAAGAGATTTCTTAAGTAAAATATCAAAACTTCATTAAAAAGTGTTTTTAATACATAAAAACATTTAAAAAATATTTATCTTATAAAATACATTAACAACATACACTGACTAATTGAAAGCATTTGGTAAACATTTTCCCTTGAAAAAATATAAAAGAAGCACAATTTTTTTAAAATTCAATCTTCCTTGAAAACATAAAAAATATGAATCAAAACATTTAAAAAAATTTCATTAATTTTTTAACCCTACTAATAAATAATTAAAACATCTAGAAAACCATTCTATTGGAAATAATGTTTAAAATTTATAATGTAATTTTGAAATAAAATTGAAAACCTTTTTATATGAAAAAAATGAAATAATCCTGAGAATTTTTTGAAAACCATTTCTATGAACATATATTACAAAAAAACTCTTAAAAAATATCCATTTAAACATGAAAAGGAATTTAAACTGAAATGGTGGTGGGTAAATCATAGCATTCCATATGAGGTAAAAAGAACATTACATTTGCACAGTTAAAAGGGTTGACAAATGACTTTTGGAATGAGGTAAGTATATGGATTTGAAAAAAATAGTAGAATAAAAAATTGGAAAAATTAATTTTAATTATTTTACTATAATGGTATAATATTCTTAGAAACCATTTTTAGAAATCATGGTTTTGATTGAACACAAATTACCCACTAAAGAGAGTGTAATGTTAGGTTTTCATAAAGAACACACTATGAACAATATTATGTAACAATGAGTGTAATAATGGTACCAATACATGAATATATAATTAAATAATAGAGTATAAGGAAACTCATGAGTATTAATGAGGTACTCATACAATGATTTCATCAAAGGAACCATAATTATTTACAATCTCGACAAATGATGAGATTGTTTCAATAAACACATTATACATGGTAACTTCAGATTTCAATATACATGTAAGAAATGGAAATAATATAAAGAATAAAAAGTAATGAAAATATAGAGGTTTGTGATATTAAATTTAATATCATAGTATATTCACCAGAAAAATAAATTTAGGTGCATAACAAAAAAAGTGTCTCAAAGAAAGATAATTGAGATAATACAATCTTAACGATTGGGTAACATTTGAAATGTAGAACCCACAAAAGGATGTTACTAAAATACATATGAAAATAAATATAAATGTTGATCAATGTGACATAGAATTCATTTATTCATAGTGCATAAACCACAAATAAGTAGTGATCCATGAATAAAGCATGTATCTCCCAGAAATAAAATGTGAGATGAAATCCAGTTACATTTTGTATTGACTCTCATCGTGCTTATTCCAAAAACATGTATAATAAATATAATTTTATTATAAATACTATATAAAACCATATTTTTATATATAATACCACATATGGTTTTATTATTCCCTTATATTACTTTCTTTTCAAACATCCAATGTTAAGGTTTCACTTCAGATAATATTTTTTTGGTTCTTCACATTTGCCCTAATTTGTTATATCATTAGTCCTTATAATAATATCCCGATTCCAGAATATAAAAAATTTTATAAATAAAATATCTACCTATTATATGTGTATTATAATAATTTATATAATATTGAAGTAGAAAATGGAATACACTATTCATGGAGTCTTTAAGTCGTATGTATGCATGAACATAGTTTTTGTTTATATTATCATATTGAAAGAATGAATGAAAATGAGATATATGTATATATTGATATCATTATTAATGAATTTTTATGATATTAAATATATAATACTTATTCTCTAAACACATCTTTAATACATTCCATGTACTGTATGAACGAATCCTATCACTTTGAGTGGGTGGTAGTCCACACTTCGTCGAAAGAAATTAGCGTTTTTAACCCAAATGGAATGTAAAAAGATATGTGATTGAAATATAATATAGAAGTATAAATTTATAATAAATATAAAATATCACATATAAAAACATATTTTAATACAGAATATCTTCCATTGGTTGTGGTAAAGGAAAAATGAACAATCATTATTTAATGAGGTGGTAGTTTTCTGTACAGGTAAACTGTATATTCATTACCCATTGTATTGACTTGTGTATATGTGTATTCCTAATACAAAGAATTAAAACATCATAGTATATTTAGGATACTACATTAGTTATGAAATTATGGTATAATAATATTGGAGGGGTATAGAATGAAAATAAAAGAGAGGAGTATGAGATAAGACGTTACATCTTAATCAGGGAACTCCTTTTGGATTCTTCCAAAAGGATTACTTTGAAGAATTTATACTCAAAGGTAAGATTTATTGATGAGGTGACGGGTTTTACGATGTTTATTCGTTATATATTTTCCAATAATACGTTATTTTAGTTCTGTGAATAAGAGGAAAAGGTGGTGGTCGTTTATAGGGATACAAAATGACATAATTGGTTTTTTTGCAAACATGTTTTGTTTACAAACGTTTTTACTTAATAAAAATCATACAAAACAAAACAATACCCAATTATTCAAGGTTAATAGAAGAATAAGGGCCATAAAAGTGGTTTCGACAAATTTTTAAGTCATTTTGGGACTTCAATTTAAGGTTTTGTCATTAGTTAAGATTAATTTTACCTTAATCAAAATAATTAATATTGAATACATTCACTAATATTTTAAAAAAAATAATTTTAACATATTTGGAATCATAAATTCATCTTAATCAAAATATCGAATCAATTTTTCCAAATTATAATCACAGATGTGGTAGAAATTAATTTCAAATTAATCACATCGTCGGGTCAACAATGCAGGTCTTTAAATTTCAAACGATCAAAAGCTAGATATGTTTTTAAAACCAATTTAAATTTCAAATTTGTTAAAATAACATAAATTATATTAATTTATAATAATATATTCCAGTTAATATTTTTAAGGATTTTAAAATATAATTTATCCTGATAAAATAATTAGATGAAATAGTAATTTTGAATTAAAATCCAAAAAACAATCACTATTCATAAAAATAATGATGTTTCTCTGCAAAATCCCAAAAAAACTCTTACAAAAAATTAGACATTTTATATTCCAAGAATAAGTTTATTTTATAAAATTAAATTTAAAAAATTATCTAAAATAATTTTTTATGTAATTCATTAAATGTAGGTCATTCGAGAAAACAATATTTTTAAACATATAATGACATTACCAAAAAAAAATATTTCATTTTCAATATGATTTAAATATATAAAAAAATTATATTTTTTTGAAAATTAGAAATTACTATTTATATTACTAATTTTAATGGCTAGGTTATAGTTATCACATTTAAATAATTTTAATAATAAAATGATGTTTCTTAAAAACATCAAAGAAGTATGTAACATATTCCAAGTTGATGTTATTTTGAATATATGCCAAGTCATTGTTCAATGTAACATATTCCATGTTAAAGGAAGAATTTACATAGTGTAGTGTAATACGTAAATGAAAATTTAATTTATTTTAAAAAAGGTCCCTAAAAACTCTTGGTGTTACTGACAGTTATTGCAGGGTAATTTTAATGAATGAATCATATATGATTAGGTTCTGTTTTTCATATCCTTATTGAAATAGATCCAATAATATACACATTTTTTGGGATAATGTTTATTTTATTTCAGGATTCCACCACTATGTCATCTGAAAAGGATTCCCTGATGGGATTGGGTAATTGATTTTCCCAGAGATAAGGTTTCAGTGTAAGGAACTGGCCTAGAGGCCAGACATCAGGGTGGTCCACCAGTTGAGCCTCCAACTGCTGATCAGTAGGTTGTGCCGATAGTTCATGATGAGGATCTAGTTAATTTAATTGGACTACATAATAATAGTTGTAATGACCTCTGAGGAATTGTGGTGTGGAAGATCCCCATGTGGAGGATGACTATATTGAGGTAGTTATGATCATTGTTTCCTTATAAAGATGCCTCTCAATGATATGGTGGTCTTATAGGGGAGCCATCAGATGAGATTGGCTCGGAAATAATGGATTATGGTTATGAATACCCATAGTTATGGGACACTCCCTTTGGAATAGTTTGAGTGACTTTGTAAGTAATATTCTTATTCATTAATAATGAGTTAATTATGTATCCAAAAGTGTATATAGCTTCGGTATGATATCAAGTTTTTGATACAGTAGTCAGTGAGGTTCAAACACATGTCAAGATATTCCTTGGATATGGTTCAGGATATATTTTTAGAGAAAATACCTTTGATCAGGGATTAAACAGGGATTTTAGGGGGTAAGGGGTATCGTTGAGAATTCTGACCCACTCTATAGTGGTTGAGTGGGGATTGGTGGTTGAGATATTTCTTGTTGAGAAATATCTGAATGTTGGAAATGAGTACATCAATTAGAAGACCTCAAAATTTGGTGGATGAAGACATGTTAGAGGATCTAGTCTTCCAAGATACTTTAAGAGAACATCCCAGGATTGAGAGTTAGAGTCTCTAGGGTTCCAAGATAGTTTTGGTCAGGCATAGAAGATGCAGTATTGCACTTATGATGGTTAGGCACATATTTATCGACATTGTCTGACCTACCATGATGCTGAGAGGGAGATAATAATGGTACAATCCTAGAATATGTAATGATTGGAGTAGGGATTTCAACATGATGAATGGTATATAATATGATAGTGGGGAGAAGTTGCGAGTTAAAGTCGTTACAAGCTATTGCCACCACCACCCCATGGTGGTCTACACTAGGCTCAACAAGCTAGAGGATAGGAGAGAGGAAAACTGCAGGATATAGAGGCCTTTGAGAAGGAGGTCCAAATGATGAATAGATTCCTTTGTGAGGAACTCTATTCATATCACATCATACTCTATTATCATCAATAGTGATTCATGGGGTCTATAAAACCCTATGTTGGTGTGCATTATTTTAGCTTCAGTTGCATGAAAAATCAGGATTCTTCCGCCACTGAGGCATATGTTTTGACATTTGTAAAGCTATGATGGTGATTGAGTGCCACCAAAAAAAGAATTTTCATGAGTTGTGGTGGATGAGTTCCTTCTAATTGTATGTACAAGGTGGGGTTTCGTGTTATTGGTTTGCATGGATGCTATTGTAAGAGTGGATTTGTGAACTTCTAGAGCCATGTGTTGTTCATTGGTACCCACATGTTCTCTACTTCCACACTTTATATGTGATTCGAGATGATTTCATGGTTTTTTTCATCCAAGGGAAGATGAGAACTACTGGGTTTCCTCTATATATTCAATAAATTAATGAGGCATTATATCCAAAGAAACATTGACTACGGGTGGACCGGGTTCTTGTTGTTTTCCACCCATCAAAACTGAGAAGACATGTACTCCATTTTTCCTGATGTCAACCTAGTTGACCTGGATGTGGGATTGGGTTTTTCTTTTTGTTTCCCTAGAGTGATATCTTGTAGGAATTAAGGGAACCACCAACAATTATAACTTGTGTTGGAGTCCCAGTGGAGAGATAAATTTTCCTCCTTTTCCCTAGGATCTCACTTTTCTAGGAAAAAAATAACTATGGGTGGGAAGATTTATTGAATTAGATTTGTAATGGTAATACATGGATAATTTTAGTGAATATTTCTGAAGGAATATATTGAGGTGATGCCGGATTCTGGTTCTTATAGTTCTATGATATAGTGATGTAAGATATTTTTAAAATATTTTTTTCATGCGCACAAAGTATCCTTTGAAACTTGGAATAAATGAAGTAAAGATTCATGGAAAGGATATATAATTCTATGGTTTATTTTAGAACATGATATTTATCATTGGAACTATATAATATATTCCATCCTTGAGAATTCATTCAAGTACAAGTGTTGATGGGGGGTTGATTTTGGGTTTATTTATTTAATAAAATTAAATGAATAATACCTCCCCCATTAGATGTGTGCATGACATATAAGATGAGACCCCTGAGGTTATATCGATAAAATGAGGTGTATCCAACGATAAGTGGTTCCTTTAGACCTAGATCTTAAAAGAGATCACTCCTGAATCGTGATGTAGTGGATTTGGAGCATGGAACAACACCTAAAGCTTCCGTTTTTAACCATGTGGTATAAATATTTTAGTATTTTGTATCGATCCAATTTATAAATATTTTTGAGGATTTTAGGGTCATTTTGACTAATATTTATCTGCTCGAGGTCATTATGTGGTTTCTGGGGGAAACCAGGGTTATTTCGATATCTATTAAGGAATTATTGTTCAAAATTCACCACCACAAGACATCTAGGTCAATGAAACATGATGTCATTTTTCTTATTCATGGAATGTGATATTTTTGAACTATACATCTTGTACCATGATTACACGTTGTGTAGTTAATATAGGTCATGGGGTTGAAGTACATGGTCAGAGTAGTTATGTTAAAGGACATGGATGTGTGAAAGCACATGTCTAGAGTATAGAGACATGCAGTTATATACATGGGAATGGGTAGACGACATGGAAAAGTGTCCATTTATCTAGGAAATGACATTTACCATGGTTACAGACTCTATCGGTAACATGGATAACTCATCCATAGGGGGAAAGGCTCAGATGGTGTGTTAGGTGACATGATACACGATATGTACACACTGTACATGCCATGTAAGCTCACATGGCCTAAAAATACGTGTATTACAGGGTACAACCAGCTATTCAGGTGGGGTCACACACCATATGGACCCTCATACTTGCCGTTTACTTCTATTGGATACTACCTTATTGTTTATATTCTTCTATGAGGATCAAATAATATAGATACCTAGGCTTAACATACATAGAAATTACAACATTTCAGATGAATATTAAGTACATTAATGAAATACATGCCTGAGGACTATAATAGTTTAGTGTATTTGGAATCATGGAACAAAATCTTATACCTCAATGAATTATATTCAATGTTACCCAAAAAAATCTTATATTTTAGTAAATGTATTGAATAACAATATTTATAACATGGAGAATGTAAACATAAGAAATAAGAGAGATCAGATTCTCAATAAGGGTAATCAAAGGATATACAAAGGCATAAAATGAGAATAAAGTTATTAGAACGTGATAATTACATATGATTATCATACCATTTATATTAAAAATTATATCACGGAAAAAAAATTAGATGTTCATAATACATGAATCATAATGGAATCAATAGAATAATACATGAGACTATAACATATTAATAGGACATTGAATTTGTGGAAGACACGTATGAATATAAAATTATTTCCATAGTAGCTTGGAATCACATAGAAAGTCACATTAGTAGTTTTATTCCACTACCCATACCATCTTTGTAGTCATGGTTCACTCCCATGACCATATTAGTAGTCAAGGATCACTCTGAAGACCATATTAGCATACAAAAGCCTTTACTTAAGTGAATACACACCCCTTTCCAACCATGTCTATATCATGAGATATAAATATTTACCTAATAAATTGGAGGGAGATATACGTTCCACCAATATCATAAAGAAATATTGAATACATGTGGAATAAGACTGTATAAAATCATATAATAACCAATGAAATGAAATGAATATCATAAATATTTTCTCATGTTATAACATGTGGAAAATAGAAAGGTTTCCTAATCATTTCATTAAAGCATAACCTGTGAAAATATGTGGGTTTCATAAACATATTACATGTGAAATATGAATGGAATTAAAAATAATATAACCCATGAATGAAAAATGGTTATAATAATGTAACACCATAAAATTTTGTGAAATATATTTCTTTCGAATTAATTTAATATGGTTGACTCAACAAATAGTTATATATATATATATATATTAATTAACTAAGTTTGGATTTAATTATATGAAATTCCATGTTAATCATGAACTAAAAACAATATAACTGTTAGTTTTTTGTATATATAACACTGAGGGAATATTACAGGTCATGAAAGACAGACTTTCCTCAACATCTTGCATAATACGGAAGACCTAGTGTTACTGAACAAGAATATAATATTAGAAAATATAATATTATTTAACCCATCCAAGAATTAATATTTGTTAGAATATTAATAACTTATTTATCAGCATATATGGATTTCAAAAAATATATATTGAATTAATTTGTGACATATTTTTTTTAAATGAATTCAAGAACTAATTAAATATAAATGGACTATTTTTATAGAAAATTATTATTATGTACATAATATTATTCTAATCCGAATAAATTAAATTAATTATAATGAGTAAGTAAATTTAATTGGATATATATTTTATATATCCATTATATATTTTTGATATTCTTGTAATATATTTTATATGCATAAGATAAGAACAAATCCAATTTAACTAATTAAAACCTATATATTTATTAAATTAAATTTACATCATTTTATTGGAAAACAAATATTAAATATAAATTTATGAACTTTTATAAATATTACATGTACAGATAAACGTCATATTTTAAATATAATGATAAAAATTAGGTTAGGGATAATTGTTTGTATTTTTCATTGTTTTTTAATGAATAGTTATAAAATCTGAAATTTAATTCAAAACTTATTTTTCATCTAATTTAATTATATAGGTAAATTATATATTACATTTTTTGAAGTTTAATTATATCATTTTTATAAAGTTATTCAAATTAGGTCATTGTAATAAATTTTACTTTAAAATTGACTAAAAAACATAGAAAACCATTGAATGTTTTTACTTTAAAAATCCACATTATTGTTCCGTCTACAGGATAATATTATAAATAATTTCTACCACTTATATGTTTGGAATTTGGAAAAATTGATTCCATATTTATAATAAGAATAATATATAATTTTTTAAGGTAAAAATAATTTTTTTACCAATATTATCTGTAAAATTAATTAAAACTAATTACAATGAGTATGGGTAAATTAAGCTTAATAAGATACTAGACCATTACCTTAAGGCCCAAAAAGCCTATAAAATATTCCAGAAGACATTTTATGTACATATTTCAACCATATCCTACATTTTATTGGATTTTGACATTAATTAGATTCACATTCAATAAAAAATGTGGATGGGGTTTCAATTTTTCCAAAACATTACAAGAGTGACACTCCACGTCCACTATAAAGACCACATCTTCTCCAACTTACTCAAACCTATCAATCAACATTATATCCGAAAATATATCCCCAAATATCTCCCAAACAGATCTACCTTCCACATAGAACCCTTCGTTTCGGATGCAAACAATCTAATGATGACCTTTTGTAAACACCCAAAGTATTTACCCAAAGAAGAGGTGACATCCTCATTCAAGATCCCTAAAATATTTTCATTATCCATCCCCTCCACTCTCATTCATAAATTTTTATAAAAAAAGAAATAAATTGAGAAGTTTTATGGTGAGGTTTCTTTATAAAAACACACACACTTCCATATAATGGGTAATAAATATATTGTCTAAGTGTATGTAAAACAAGCACCTCACAATACGATGATTCTTCATTTTTCAATTATCACCTCTCATGGTGGAAATTATGATAGAAACTATGATTTTATATAATATTTACTATATTTATAATCTATTTAATTTTTTTAAAATATTTTAGAAAATATATCTTTGTACATTCCATCTTGTGGAAATATGATAATTTCTTTTGAGGAGGTGTGGAAGACCTCCCCTCAAAACGATGTGATTCATTCACATACTACATGGATTGTAATTAGGATGTGTTTAGAGAAATTATGTGATTTATATGATATTATAATTATACATGAATAATTATAGATATTTATATATATACGTATAGGTATTTTACTATTTTCATTGTAATATGATAATAAAATAGAAATATAGTTCATGCATACGTACAGCCTACCGCCTCCAAGAAAGGTGTATTCCATTTCATAATTCTATATTAAATTTAATATTATAACAAAAATATAATGAATATAAATTATTTATATATCATTTTTTACATTGTGGAAATTATTATATTAGTATAAGGAAAAATGATATAACAAATTAATATAGATGGAAAAAACAATTTGAATATTACTCAAAGTGTAACCTTAACAAGAAATTTTTAACAAAAAAGTCCAGGATCCAGTCAATAAAATCCCTAAAAAATTTATTAAAAAAGATAGAAATGTCAAGCGTACAAGGGACTATTACAAAAACGAGATTACATTACACCACACATGTCTGCCACCACCAGTGGAGCGCAATATCCTGGTGCCGTGAAGGACCACATCATATGCTTCTCCATTATTGCTTTCTTTGCCAGAGCATCTGCAACTTTGTTAGCTTCCCTATATGCTTGTGAGATTACCCAATTTATCTTAGTGATCATGTGGAGACACGCAATACAGTGAGGTAGAATTATCCATGGCACATCATGTGTTCTTGTTTTCAAGGCTTTCACCGCAGTTTGAGAATCTGATTCAATCCATAACAAGCTTCATTTAAATTGAACAGCTTACCCGACCGCATGGATCATAGCCCATAACTCAGCTCATAGGCCTCCCCTATATCAGTGTAACAGGAAAATCATCCCTTCACAAAACCACGATATGTGCGAAAGACACCACCACATCCAGACGGCCCTGGCGCGCCAGCAGTAGCCCCATAAACATTTACCTTGAGCCACGAGCCTATCGGAGGTATCCATCGAATGTATTTGAGAGTTTTGTGTTTTCGGGGGTGACCAGATACACCTAATATCATGAGAATATGCAAATCAGATAATCTCTTATTCAACCCGCCAGTTTTCAACATAGATGTTGCATACACTTCCCTATGAAAAGGCAAGCATTCCGGTTTGTGCAAAAATCTGCTTGTTCTCAAACAGGAAGGCATTGTGTGAATTCCAAAATGCCGCAAGAATTGTAGCACCATCCACCAGCAGTAAGTTCTGAATTTTCTCACTTTGTCCAGTACTAGACAGCGCTAAAAGTTTCTCATGAACCTACATATGTGAGCACAAATCCAGCCAAAACAGAGAACCGGCATTGTACCAAAGCTGGTGCATATATCTGCACACCACGAACAAGTGTTGTGCATTTTACTATGTACACATACATAAATAACATGCTGAAGAAATTTGAATTCCAGCCCGCTTGAGTTGATCCTGGGTAGAAACATTGTTTTTCCAGAATCTCTAAATTAAGATGAATCTGGATGTATGAATAAAGGAAACCTAAAAAGCCTTAAGCCAGTTCGGAATGTGAGTAGAGCTCCCACATTCTATCTTATAAAATTCCTTTGTGATAAAACACCCATGCCTATTCGGTTTCCATATCAAAGTGTCATGATCCCTGAATATGTAAGTTTTAATTTCTAGTTCAATTTTAGGGGGAAGGAGCCTATCAAATCTTTTCTATTGTCTTATGAATTCAACAATAGGAATATTCCTTATTTTAGAATGGTTTCACATTATATCGTGCAGTGGCCTATCGGGCCAAGTGATATTCCATCAATTAAGGTTGGAGTTCTCACACACCAGCCACTTCGTATCATTCATTATTTTATTAAAGGTGTGTCTTATCGATGCCCACAAAGATGACCCAATATAGTACTTGTACCCATTAAGCAACCTTTCCTTAAATATTTTGACCAAAAAGACATTATAGGAATCATTTTATATTAGACCCCATGTGAATTTCCCAATTAGACCATCGTTAAATGTCCTTAGATATTTGACTCCAAGTCCTCCAATATCAACTGGATTGATACACTCCTTCCAGGCAACGGTTACCAACATCCTTTCATGGGCTGAACCGGTCTATAAGAAATTACTTATCATCCACTGAAGCTCCTTGATAAGGCATCTAGTCCACCTATACAACGAGAAGGAGTAAAGAAACTTTGATGTGATCCCTGAGTTAACATGACACACTATTCCAACCAGGGACATAGCCTTTC
Source organism: Viscum album (assembly GCA_963277665.1). NCBI lineage: Eukaryota > Viridiplantae > Streptophyta > Magnoliopsida > Santalales > Viscaceae > Viscum > Viscum album. The sequence goes on from OY728148.1 coordinate 604,690,561, forward strand.
CGTTCAAGATAGAAAGTTTATTAACAATTCCAGAATAGATAGCTTCCAGATAATGCCTTTTAACTTTCCCCCAGAATAGAGGAACACCGAGATATTGGAAAGGGATAGTCCATTTTTTCATTCCAAGACGTCGTATTATCTTGTTTTGCTTGCCAACCATAATGACATTACCAAAAAAAAATGGATGATTTAATCCAACTAATCGCCTATCCAGCAACCTCTTCATAATGTGCAAACAACACCTTGATAGAGGAAATTTTTTTCTTAGAATCTCGTCCAAACAAAAGTACATCATCAGCGTAGAGTATGTGTAAATGAGCAAAGTCATTTTTTCCGGCCCTAATTTGCTGATAAAATTAAAACTGAAAAAGATACTTGATGCACCTACTCAAATAATCTTCAGCAATAGCAAATAACAATCCTGAGATTGGATCCCCTTGCCTCACACCTCTAGTGCACGGGAAGAATCCTCTAGGTTCCCCATTAATAAGAATGGACAACCTTGATGAGCTAAGAATGGTACTAATCAACTTGATAAAATAATTCGAGAACACATACCTTTTGAGGACATTAAAAAGAAAGCTCCATATTAGTTTGTCAAAAGACTTAGAAATGTAAATTTTGAGCACAAAGTTCCCATCTCTTACTTTCCTCCTCATCATGTTAACACTCTCTGAGGCTAAAAAAATTCAGGTTTGAATATTTTGTCCAGGAATAAATCCAAACGGATTTTGAGTAATCAATGAAATTTTTATCATACATGAAATATAATATAATAATAAAAACTTATATGTTATTAGATATAAGAATAATAATATATAAAATATTTAAAATAAACAAACATTTATTATACATGAATCTTTTTCAATTCTGATGATATTTAAGACACAAGGTTAGGGAATTTCCTATCACGTTTTATATCTAGGAGATACATGTCATCTTCACCACTTTTTTTGTCTATGTGGTGTATATACAAAACATTAATGTATTATATTATTCTTTTTATTAAATTTATTTTTATTTACATATAACTTATATGATCTTTCTTTAATGGGGATTTTATTTCAAAAGGTTTTCAAGATTCTTTTGTATGTTCTCAAGAAAAACTATTTTTTAATGGTTTTCAAACACCATTATATGTTTCAAGGGATATGGTTTTCAAAATTATTTAAAGATTTTATTATATTATTTCATGTTTATATACAATTAAAATAATTTTCAAAAGGTTTTGGGTTCTATAATTGTTTTTTTCAATAAGAAGCATATTTTCCAAATTATTTTTATTAAAAACATATTTCAAAATTATTTCCCACCTATAATAAAATTCCTTGGTGTTAATCATCACTTTTTTGGAGATTATTCAACGATTCTATTTATATTCATTGTATAAATGTATTATGATGTGATGGAATTATTTTTATGAAACTTGTTTCTCTTCCATGGGTTATATGCTTTTGTAAAATTCTTTTCTTCACGTGTTATTTATAAAATTAAATGATTATGAAACAATTATTTTTCCAGGTTTTATGATATGAATTCATGTTTATAATTAAAATTTCTTTTAATGGGTTATGATTTGATTATTTATTATATTTTGGAACATTTATGCATGAATTAATTATGGGATGGGTTGGACATAAATCTCACTTTAATGCATTGGGTAAATATTTATATATCATTGAGATACACATGGATAGAATGAGAATCTAAATAGTTTTAGTATTATTGGGATGGAATGATGATTGAACACAGTTCAGAAATTCAAGGATGGAATAGGCAGTGATACTAGTTCAATATATTAGTAAATTTCACTAATATGGCCTCAACACCAATTCATATTCTACTATAAAAATCATTATATATGCTTATGTGTCTTCCACAATTACATTTTGTATTCCTATGTTATTCAATCATTAATTATGATCTTCATTTCCTTCTGAATAATTTCTTATGAACTTCCAAGCTTTATTCCATGATTCATGTTTATGATATTTAATATGAAATCATCTATTTTTACAATCATGTTCTAATAACCTTATTTTGATGATTATGTTTACATATCTCCCTTGTTTACCCATATTGAGCATCTTAGCTCTCCCCTTTTTATGTATTCATCCCCTGTGTTATGATGATATGAATTATGTTTTCTGTCTCTAAGAAGGGTTCTAGTCAATAAGAACCTAGTGGGAGATAATTTGGCTCATGTATGTTCCAGGGTTCATGTTTCCTTGTTTCCAAATGTAGAAGAACAATATATACATTAGAAGCCTGTTTGTATAATTTTTTATGTATTATGAAAAAGTGATGTAATGTTAATGTATGTCAATAATGGGTAATTATAGTTGGTATAAAATAAAAGGTTTAGTTTTCCCTTGGATATTAGGATAAAATATCCTTATTGAGAAATCTAAGGACATGTCTAAGGATATGTACAAGGGTAAAAGGATTTATAAGAAAATATCCAAGAATTTTGTTGAAGTATGGAGTGATTGGTTTCCTAGAAATACAGCTGTCCCCAGATACTAAATGTGGTTGTGGATCTAACAAAAACATACCTATGGGTAAAAACAATAAAAAGATGTCTTGGGCCTAACTTGGGGTAATCGAATACATGATAGAAGGCCTCGCTGGATACCTTGTATGACACTCCCAATGGATCAATTTCACAAAGAGATTCTGAGCTTTTTTAAATAGTGTAGTATTTTTTTCTTTCAAAAGGGTTATAATGATAACCATTTATTGAAAGAATAAGTTAATCTTTGGATGATGTTTTTGAGAGTATTTTATTATCTCACAACTAGAATATTTATTCATATTTGATAAAATGTTATAAAAACTCATTGATAATGATAACTGATGATTGATGGGTTTTAATATCATGGATACCATGATCTTTTAAAGATTTGGGAATGAAAAACTCACCTTCTATTCAGATAATGAGGTAAAGTCAATCATAGAAGAAAAAGGGTGAGGTTTTCCCGAAATAAAGAAAGTATGTATTTTATTGGAAACTAATTAACATTAGTTTCACATCCACTTTTAGTACCGTTGTTTCTAATGAATGGGACGGTCCCTTAGTTCATCATAGATTTAGGGGTTAGTGATTGTTAACTTCATCCTGAATTTGTTCCCTATTACTATCCATTAGAATATGATGGTTCAAATTCCCTTTCATGCCCATGTTTCACATTCTACCTATGATCTCCCATATGTAAACCTAGTTATGAGATACTTGGGGTTATCATTATGCTTTAACATTCTTTTTTAAAATAATTTTTTATTGTTCATTTTTTTGATGTGGGTTTTTGTGAAATTAAAAATCATGTATTAAATCTTTTAAAACCCAGATGAATTTCTAGGTTGAAATTAATTTTATGGGGGTATAATTTTACACCATGAGATTTTGTGAAGTATATTTTTTCTAAATAATTTAATCTTTTGGACAATGAAAATTGTTATCATATATATATTGCAGCACTGTGATTGTATTTCGTAGTATAAAATACCATTTTAATCATTCACTAAACCCAATATAAATTTTAGTTTTCACTATATACAACATTGAGGTCTGATTAAATTTCATGAAAGACTGAAATTTCTTGATGGATTTTGTAACACTCATGACAAAGTGTTACCAAAAAAAAAATATATTAAAAAAAAATTATAACATATAACCGAGCCATTAAATAGATTTTATGAATATTATTAACTACATAATGTAATATTTTTGTTTTAAAATATATATAAAATTAAATAATTAGTTAAAAAATTTTTAGAAATGAATATAAGAACCAATTAATTATAGAGGGAGTATTTTTAATGAAAACTATTTTTTGTTGAAACTGTAGTTTTAATCATAGTAAATTAATTTCATTTAAATTAGTATGTAATTTTAATTTAATATATATTTTATATATTCAATTACATATTTTTGGTACAAATACAATAGGTTTTATAAAGATAAGATAAGAAAAAAACCAATTTAATACATGAAACCCAATACATTTATTAAGGATATATTATCTCCATCTAACGGTGAGACTATTTTAAATATAAATTATGAAACTATTAAAAATATTATATTTTAAAATAATGTTTATATTTTAATGGCAATTATGAAAGATAGGTTAGGGTGAATTGTTTTCATTTTATTGTGAATTTTTTAATGAATCGTTAAAAATATTGAATTTTAATTTAGAAATTATTTTTCACCAAATTAATTTAGATATTTAAATAATTTTTTAATTTTGTTTTAATGTTTAATAAGATAATTTTTTTATCAATTTATCCAGTTTGGGTCATGGGAATCATTTTCACAATGAAATTGACAATATTAACATTGCGATGTTTTGAAAATTTTTAAATTAAAAACCTGCATTGTCGTTCCATCTGTGAGATTATATTTAAATTAATTTTTTCCACATTTGTGTTTTGAATATTGAAAAATGGATTCAATATTTTTAATCATCATAATTTATTATTTATAATAATATGAACTTTTTTTTGACAAAATCAATTAGAAAATGTAATTAAAAGTAATTACAATGATTATGGTTAAATTAAGTTTATAATTGAAAAGACTATAAAAATAATATGAAAAACATCCTATAAATTTTTCTAAAAGACAATTATTGGAAATATTTTGATCCTATAATACCTTTTCTCTACATTTTACCATTAATTGATTAACATTTTAAAAAAATGTGTAGGGTCTCCCTTTGTCCAAAATATTACAAGACTACCACTCTTACTCCACTATAAAAGGCCTCCTCTCCACCCACTTCCTCACACCGATCAAGAAACAGTGGATCGACCAAACTCTGTATAAATATCTCCCTCGAATCCCACCCTTCCTCCTTTAATCCTACCTTTTAGGATAAATAAATTCAAGGATTTCCTTTGGCAAAAACGAAGAGTTACCCAAAGAAGAGGTAACATCCTCCCTCAAGCTCCGTTATCATATCTTCATTTTACATCTCCTTCACTCCAATTATTATATTCTTATAATTAAAAAACAGTATTCTCAATATAATATGATGTTTTTATACTATGTGTTATATATAAACATACACACACATTCATCCAATGTGTTACAAACATACTATTAATGTTTACAACGAACTACAACCTACCAAAATGATGATTGGTCATTCTTTCTTTAACGCCAGTCATGTTGGATATTATTATGGACACAATATTTTTTATAATATTTATGATATTTATAATTAAATTAATCTTGTGTAAATATGATAATTTCATTTGGGAATCTGTTGACTACCCCTCCCCAAAGTGATGTGATTCATTCACACACCATATGGAATGTATTAAGGATGTGTTTAGTGAACTTATCTAATATATATGATATGGAAATTCTAATATAATTAATATATAAATATATAGATATACAAACTTATATATAATTTACTCTCTTTATTCTAATATGATAATAAAACCGAAATATTATTCATAGGTATGTACGGCCTGTTGTCTCCATGAACGGTGTGATCTATTTCATAATTCAATATTAAAATTGTTATTATAATTCACATATACTGAATGGAAATTATATTTATATAATTATTTATGTTATTCAAATCATGATATTTTTATAAGGACCTAATATATAACAAATTAAAACACAAGCAACAACAGAGAGATTATTACCCAAAGCGTAACCATAATATGAAATTTTTAAAAAGAGTGTAATATAATGTCATAATAAATCCTAATATGGTATTATATATAAGAATATGTCTCTTAATAATAATTATAATAAACATATATTTATTATAAATGTATATTGTATGATTATAAAGAGTGTCAAGATGCAAGGCAAGGGAATTTCATACCAAATTTCATATCCGTGAGATACATGCCATGCATACCATGATTTTATTTTTTGTGGTGTATATAGTACTCATGAGTGTATTATATAATAATTATTATTAAAATTATAGGTATTTAGATACCCTTATAATATTTTTTATTGGGATATATGTTTTAGAAGGTTTTGAAGAGTCTTTTAAAGGTTAACAAGGAAACTGGTATTGAAATTGTTTTCAAGAACCTTTATATGTTTCAAAGGAAATGGTTTTAAATATTTGTTAAAGATTATATTATTAAAATCACTGTTAATTTAAAAATAAAATAGAATTTAAATTTATTTCTTTTTTAGAATGAATTTTTCAATGAAGAAGGATTTTATCCTAAAAAATGTTTTTTTAAAATATCATTAAAATATATTTCCCATGAAAGATAACATGAGTTGGTGTTACTCATGCCTTTTTGGGGAAATTATTAAATTATTACCTTTTAATTTATTATATAAATAGATTATTTTTAAATATAATTATGTTTATGAAACCCTTTTCTCTTTCTCATGTTATATTATTTTGAATTCCACTTCTTTTCATGGGTTATGATTTAGATGAAATGATTACGAACCCTATATTTTTCAACCAGTTATGAAATGATTACATGATTATAATATCAATTTAATTTCATGGGTTATAGTATTAATATTTATGATATCATGGAACATGTATATATTATTTAATTATGATATGGTTTGGACCTATATAAATTTCGAATGCATCTATAAATATTTATATCTCATAAGATAGACATGGCTGGAATGAGGAGTTATCTTGAATCAGATTCAAATGTTTTAAATGAGTGGTGAACTCGATTTAGTAATATAGTTCTCGAATATTTATTAAAATTGGTTCCGTAAAGGACATTGTAAAAAAATATTTCCTTTTATGAAAAATCTTGAATATTGTGTGAATAATTATTTATTTTTATGTGTCTTCCAAATTAAATTTTATCTTCCTCTACTATGATTTCATGAATTATGATCATATTTTCATTATATCTCATGTCTTATGAACTCATAATAATTATAGAATGATTCATGTTTATGATCTTTAAAATGTAGGTAATTATCTTCTATATTTATGACCGTGTTATTATACCCTAATGCTCATGATTATGTTTATATCTGTCCCTTGTTTACCACTACTAATAATATTTGATCACCCCTTTTTATTATTAATTATTCCAGTTATGAAGTTATGTATTATTTTTGACGTGTCTAAGGAGGGTGATACTCAAGAAGAACCCAATGGGATATAATGTATCTCACTTATATACCAGGGTCCATGATTACATGTTACAAAAGATAGTAGACTAGTATGGTAATTGGGAGCCAGTTTTTATAGTGTTTTACGTGTTCTACAGAAGAAATGTAATGTTAGTGTATGCCAATAGTGGGTCTTTATACTTAATCATATAAAAAACGATAGATAAAAAAGTTTCAAAAACATCATTCTATTGAAATATGACCCAATTTGAGAAATAATATGAATGAAAAATTTGGAACATTTTCGTATAAAGGTATGACTAACACCAATGAATGTCATTGTAGATGGAAAATAATTTCGAAATTACATTTATAATTTTAATGAGGAAAATATAACTTCCTCTTTGAAAATTACTTTTGAAAACATAATACCTTTTGAAAAACATTTCTATTCATATATACTTGATATCATATAATAGAGTCTATAAAATATTTCAAAAACATTTTTTTTAAAACATATAAATTAATATTGTATAAATTTTGAATACTCTTTTCTATGAAAATTTAAAAAAGAACCTTGAAGAAATTTTGAACACCATTTTCCATGAAAACATATAAAAGATGAATGAAAAAAAATCGAAAAACTTTTTCCATGAAACAAAAAAATGAATCATGAATACATTTTGAAATATGTTTTACTAGAAAACATATAAAAGAAGTGTAAATACATTTTTGAAAATAATTTCCCCTAAAATCATATAAAAGAAGCATGATTTTTTTATAAATCATTTTCCTTAAAATCTTATACGAAGATTGAATTTTTTAGAAAACATATTTCCTTGATAACTTATAAAATAAGCATGAAAATTTTATCAAAATAATTTTCCAGGAAATGCTATAAAAGAATCTGCAAAAACTTTTATAACATATTTCCTTGAAAAATTATATAAGAATCTTGAAAACAGTCTAAAAACATTTTTCCATGAAAAATTATTTTGGAATATTGATAAATTTTATGAAAAAATATTTAGTAGAAAACTTATTTAATATTCTTGAAAAACATTTTCAAAATAAATTTCCATAAAATATTATAAAATAATAATGAAAACTTTTTGAAAACTTTTTTTCGTAAAAATATAAAGTAGAAGATTGAGAACAATTATGAAAACCCTTTTAATTTAAAACATATAAAAAAAATCATGAAATCATTTAAAATTTTATTTAAACATAAATAAATATTGGAAAAAATTTTATATAAAATAGTTTTGAATGATCAATTATTTCAAATATAAAGGAGGAACAATGTTTGATATTTTTTAAAAAATAAATTATTATTTATCTGAAGTACTGAAGAGTATAAAAATAGTACTGATACATGAATAAAAATATAATAAATATATGGGTTAAAATTTCATGATTATTTTAGAGATATGGATCATAATATTTCATCAATGGATGTATAATAATAAAAAAATCCTAATAAATGTTAAGATTGTTACAACAAACTCTTACCTCATGGTAACATTGAATCATACTCTAGAAGTTATAAAATAAATTTAAATTATGATTAAAATATCATGAAATATATATGTTCCTGATATAAAATAAAACATGGAAGTATATAGAAATCATAAATTAATAAAGGTGAATAAAAAATGTGCCTCTAAAAAGACAAATTAAGAAAAAGCTACCTTACTAATTTGGTAAATTTTGAAATGTAAAACACCATGAAAGGGATATAATAAAATGGACATAAAAATAACCATAATGTTTGGCGTAATATTCCTAGAACATATTCATTATTATTATATACAAAATAGAAAATAAACGAGTGGTGAAGAAGGAATAAATCTCCCAGAAATAAAAGTGAAATGAGAAAAACCCTCCATTGTGTATTGACTCTTATCAGAAACATAAAAACATTATATAATAAATATAAGTTTATTATATATATTTTACAGAACTCTATTATTTTATCTAGCACTGTAAATTATTTTATTATGACAATATGTTATCATTTTATTAAAATATCCTAGTTATTGTTATGCTTCATGTAATATCAACTTTGTTTTTTGTATATGTTTTGATTTATTATTCTTGATCCTATTAATTAGATCAGGATTTAATTATTTTAATAATTTGAGACATGATATTAATATCACATATTTATTAATTATATAAATATTTATAATAATCTATAAAATAAATAATTATTAAATTTTATTCAACGTTCATAGAGATAGTAGGCCATATATAACTATGAATAACATTTCAGTTTTATTATCCTATTGACATATAGAATGCAAATGAAATAGCTGTAAATATATTTATAATATATTTAAAGTAGAATTATTATTTCATATATATCATATTATTTTTAAGAAAACCACTCTTAAAACATTCCTTGTAAACTATGAAGAAATCGCATCGCTTTGAAGGGGATATAGTCCACACATCCACAAACGAAGTTATAATATTTACAAAAAATTAAAATAATGAAGGTATGATTTATAAAACAATAAAATATAATTAATTATATCATCAATATCATCCAAAAATACTATTTCCTTCATGATTACCCACCAATAATTTTTAATAAGGGAAAAAAACACCATAATTTCTTGAGGCGGTAGTAAACTGTACACACAAAAGGGAAGCTTATTACCCATTATATGGAAATGTGTGTATGTGTGTTGTGAAAAAACAATGAAGAACAATATATAAGTATATATAGTATATTTATTTTATTATATAATAATGTAATAAGAGGTGTTTTGGGGGTATATAATGAAAATAAATCAAAGGATATTGAGGACGGTTATTACCTCTTCTATGGGCTACTCTCCTGGGTTTGCACTAAGGGGCTTCTACAGTTGGACTATTTCCTAAGGGTAGGCTTATTGGATGAAAGGAGGGTTTTTGGGAGATTATTGTATCATATATTGGGTGATAAAAATTATTTATATGTATTAATATGAGGTGGGGATGAGTGCCTTTTTATAATGGAGTTGTGCTATTCATGTAATATTTTTAAGAGATAATTACATTTTTGTTTTACAATGTCCAACACCTCCTATAAAGGAATAAATTATATCCCAGTGAGATTAGGGACTATATATTAATATCAAAAGGATTTTTTAAAACATTCTTTGATATTTTGGGCCTTATATTTGTTTCTTAGTCCTTTTGTTAAACAAATTGTTCTCTTGAATGTCATGATTAATTTTAATCCCACATAATATTTTTTTCTGGTCAAAAACTATATTGAACTTATTAAAAATTATAAATTATTCTGATTACAGATATTGAATAATTTTTCATAAATTCTTATAATAGAACTGGAGAAATTAATCTAATGAAAATCCCAAAAATATGGTGAGATGACGGGTCTTTATAGAAAAAAGTACTAATATTTTGAAATTCTTTCATATCCAATTTCAATGTGAAATTGGTTCAAATGACCTATAATATATTATTTGAAATATTATATATGTAATTATAATTTAAAACAATTTAAATCATAATTTATCATTATAAATCACATAGATGAAAAGCAGTTTTGAATTATAATTCAATTTTTTTCACTATTCCTAATAAAATAAAAATTCTCCGAAAATACCAAAAATTCACCACAAGATTGTTTGATATATTTTTTTAAAAAAATAGTGATTATTTTTTTAAATTAAAAATGTTTCAAAAATCAAATTTAAAATTATGTTTCCATTTAAAGGTGGTAAATTTACATTTTTGCAAAAATACTTATTTTTGTTCATAAAATTTAATTTATTCTTATCTTATACATATCAAATATATTTTATGAGTATAAAAAATATTTATTGAATATATAATAAATAATTTTTAATTTATAACATTAATCATATGTGGTTTGTTCAATATATTGATATAAAGTTGTATATTTATATAGAAAAATTGTTTTCAGAGAGATGTAATTCATTTATTTCCAACTAGTTCATACATCTACTTATAATAGTTTTTATCCAAAGAAATAATTTAATATACATTTATAAATAATATTTTCACAATTTATCTAATCATATTTTTAACTCCATTTCAATATTAAGTTAGTAGATATAATAATATTTTAATAATCATATTTATCATATATTTTAGTTTAGTAAAACATGGCCTTGTGTTTAACAGAAGATATTTAAGTAAATATATGATGTGCACAATATAATAACAACACAGTGTTTTTTTACCACATGATAATATAATTATTATTTGTGGAATGGGATTAATGTTGTGTTTTATATAATACAATCCAAACATAGTGCTTAAAAACCATTTCAATATTTCATGAGGTTCAAAAAATCAAATTATTAAATTATTTTAAAGAAAATAATTCCCAAAATCTCTGGGTATTTCATTTTACACCCCATAAAAATAATTTAACCTCGAATATTTTACTGGTTTATCAATCAGTTAATACTTTAATTTATATTGTGTAAAACCCGATATAAATAAAATGAATACTAAAATATCCATTAAAAAAGAATGGTGGAAACATTAAAGTTACCCAATGTAACACATAACAGGGTTTCCACATGGAAGAACAAAAGTGTCAAGTGAAAAAATGGACATAGAAGATAATTCTATCTTTTATGTTCTTATGTAGAGTGATAGAGAGCATAGTTAGTAAAAATTTAAAAATGAAAAATCCATAATCAGATGAGGCTTGAATAATGATATTGATATAACAAAAAATGATGATAACTAAAAAAAATTTATTTCAAGACACATTTATAGAAGGTTGATAAATTACCATGAAAATATATACATACATGATTTTTGAGTATCCATACCATTTTTTGTGCCTTGATAAACACCACTTCATCTATTACCCCATGAAATGAAAGTGAATATCCCCTTCCTAAAGCATTAATAGACCAAGAGATCAATAAATATAGTGATAGGTCATCCCATCAATCATTATGACAAAAAACGTTTATTAGAAGTTATCCAATATTCCAAAAGTATTTACATGGAGGGATAATATATCATTATCTAAAACCCCATCCAATGTTTAACATAAACCAGTCCATATATTATTATCCTTATAACCATTTCTAAAGATTAATGTACAAAACATTATAAATAAGTTCATTATGTTTCTCAAAAATATCTTTGCATTATTCCCCTGTATATCATAAATAATCTCTTGGTTATCACATTCTAGACAATTTAACATCATCATAATATATTTAATTAAAATGTGGAAGTAATAATAATTACCACATATCCTGATTGAAAACATGAATGATTCCATATTTCAATGTTTATAAGATATATTCCATAAATTTAAAATAGTGTAAACTTCATCAATAATAAAATTATCCACCTGTCAAAAATTCCCTTAATTAGTTACCAGGTGATCGGTAACATCCTTTTTACAAATTCTTATCCGAAATATTTTTATCCAAACTAAAATATCATAACATAAGGAATATATTAAAGGTTATATTTCCCTTAATCATGTATTTCCCATAAAAATCACACTTCCATTTAATCAACTTTATATGTATTCTACACCATTCATCATATACATTTCAATCCATAATGAAAATATTATACTAAAAAACATATATATTTCATGATTCGTATTACATAATATTTGAATTCCAAAACATATACATTTCAACAATCAAAATTTATTTTTAAGACATTAATCGAGATTAATCATTTAATTCCTCAATACCCATTTTCAAGAATACGAAATATTAATCATTAATTAAGGTTCCCCAACATAAATATAATCATTATTATTATTTTTAATATAAACAATAATGGTATAACATTTGATGCATTTCAAATGTCGTGTTTGGTACTTTTATCTCTAACAGTATAACCAACACACGCACTGCCTTCCTGGATCATTTTATGAGCTTTACACTTAGGAAATCGATTTTCAGAATGAAAATAATTTTTAAATATGAAGCATTCAATTTTAACAATGTTTCATCTAGTTACCTCAATTAAATAAAATTAGAAAGCACTGGCAGAGAAACAATCATCCTAGAAGAAAACACCAAAATATTGAAAATTTACTTATTCAATTCCAAATCATGATACATAATTTTAAATCAATCACACATTAGGATTATCCTTAGATGAATCTCTACCAATATTTTTAAAATGTATATATGGATATCAATATTGTTTTCAAATCATATTTTTCAATTTTTGGATAAACATTTCCCTCGATACTAGCTATATTGACACAATATTAACATTCATGGATATTACATAATTTTAGATGAATATTCAGCACATTACAAAAATTCAATCCCGAGGACCCAAATATTTTAGTGTATATGGAACCTTTGAACAAAATATACTAACTCCGTGATTGATCATCATTTTTTTCAACAAATATATTCCCCTATATTTCTTGTCTTTACAACCTTTATTTATAACCTAATAAAGGAAACATAATAAACGGGTGATGTCAGATGCTCAATAAAGGTAAAAAAAGAGATACATAAGGATGAAATAAATATAAGTGTTATAGGAATTCGAATAACATTTTATAATAATACCCTATATATCAAGGATCATATACATAAGTCATGGAATGAATATTTAATGTTCATAAGACCTAAATCATAAGGGAATCAGGAGAATAATTCATGACACCCTAACTTATGAATAATAAATAGCATTTATGTTTGAAACATAAGAATATAAAATTACTTCCATATTAGTTACGGCATCACTGACAATGACAGCATAGTGTTATGGGTTCAATACCCTTTAAAATCATGTTATTAATGGTTCCTCCCATCTCAATCATAGTAGTCAAGGTTCACTCCAAAGACCATATTTTCAAACATTGGCCTTTTCTAAACTAATCTCAATCCCCTCTCTATCCAAATATATCTCATTAAATATAACCATTACCCAACACATTGGAGGGAGATATAGGTCCCACCCATATCATAATGAAATCATACATACATGTTCAATAAGATTATGAAAAATTATATCATAACCCATGACGATAAATCGATATCATAAACATCTAATCAAATTTTAACATCTGGGAAATATATATTGTTCATAATCCATTCATAAATGTAAAACCATTGAAAATAAAGGGGTTTCATAAACATAGAACTCGTGAAATGGAAATGGGTTTCATAAAAATAATTCTATCATAACATAAACCATTCAGATAAATAATATAAATGAAACCATTGAATAATTAAACTAAAAACGCTCTGTTAACACTAATTGTTCTCAAATTAGATGGAAATGTTTTTGAAATATCTTTTATATTCATTTCCTTAGGAAAATATACATACTTATTTGTAATAAAAATTTTAAAACATAAAACATTTTGAAAATAAATTTCTTTTATAATAAACATAATATCCTAAAAAGGAGTCTAAAAAAATTGGAAACCTTTTAATGTTAAATATTTTAATTGAATCAATAAAAATATTTTGGAAACCCATTTCAATGAAATATTAGTAAAGAATCCGGAAAATAATTTTTAAAATGTTTTCCCTTGATAACATAAAAATTAATATTGAAAATTCATTTAAAATCTTTTTAACATGAAAACATATAATAGAAGATTCAAGAACATTGAAAAATTATTTCATTGAAAAGTTATAATAAGATTTTGAATTTTTTTCATAACTATTTTTCTCGAAAACATATAAATGATTCATGATCTTCTTTGTGAAATTTATTTTTACATTAAAACATTAACACTCATGAAATTATTTTTAAAACTTTTTCATTTAAGTCATATAAATAATGTATGAAAACATAATGGAAATTGTTTTCCTTGAGAATATATAAAAGAAGATCAAAATAATTTTGAAAAAAAATCCCATAAAACATATAAAATAAGCATGAAATGTTTTCGAAAACTAATTTCCCTGAAAAATTATAAAATAACATGGAAATCATTTTGGAAATCATTTTCCTCGAAATCATATGAAAGAAAATTAAAAACCTGTTGAAAATAAAATCTATTAAAAATTATAAAAAAATATTGAATTTTTTTAAAATTAATTATTCCTTGAAAACATAAAAATAATGATTCAAAATATTTAAATAATTTTTTAAAAATAAAACATTTTTATAATTTTTTTTAAATATGGTTTTTAAAACAAGGGTTTGAAAGAAAACAAATTTCCTACTGAAAGAGGAAAAAAGATTGATTTTAATAGAAAAATTTTATTAATTATATAACATTAAAATGATTAGTAAAATGGTTCCAATACATAAATATATCTTAAATAAACAGTGTTTATATAAAATCATGTTTTTTCTTGAGATATGGATCATAATATTTAATCATTGGAAGCATAATCATAAATAATCGTGATAAATGATGAGATTTTGGCAATAAACTCTTACCACTTTGTATCCTACAATCATACCACCATTTAATAAAATGAAATTGGATGAAGAATAAATTATAAAAAATAAGAATTTTCATGATATAACATGTCCAATGGAATTATATAAATTTCATTAAAAAATATAGGTGCGTAATAAAACATTTTCCACTAAGAGGGATAGTTTAGAGAAAACTACCTTATTGATTTGTTACCATCTAAACTAAAAAACCCCATGAAAGATATATAATAAAATTGATATATAAATATACATAAATATATTGGTAATTTTCATATAATATATTCATGGATATAATATAAATCACAAAAACTCAATGAGTCTTGAATAAGGCATAAATCAAAGAAATAAATGTGAGATGTGAAAACCCTTCCATTATGTTTGGTCTCTCATTGTGATCATAAATATCATATGCATAATAAATATAATTTTATTTTAAATGTCTTAAATAATATTAATATTATATAAAATACCAAATATTATGTCCTTATGAATTTATGATACCCATTTATTAACAAATGCATGTCAATGTCATGCTTCATTTGATATACGCTTTTTTTCACAGTTTTTGATTTGTTATATTTGATCCTCTTACATACATAATTATTTACATACTTAAATAATTATAAAAAAGATAAAAGTATCATATATATTTACTGTATAAATATTTTTAATAATCTATATAATATATAAATATGTAATGGAATACACCGTTAATGTAGAGGGTAGGTCGTATGTATGTATGAATGTTATTTCCGTTTAAATATCATATTAGAAAAAGAAAATAAGTTCCATATATGTATATATATATATATTTAATAAAATATATATATAATTATTATTTCTTATTTATAATATGTTTTTACAAAACACATCCCTACTCTATTCCATGTAATGTGTTAATGAATCATATTTCATTGAGGAGGTGGTACTCCCAACATCCACAAAAAAGTTATCATATTTACACAACATGGAAAGTATGAATCAATTTTTTAAGTAATAAATCAATAAGAATGGATAAATTATAAATAATATATATATATATAATATCAAAACATTGTTTTTTTCATAATTATAACCAATGAGTGGTGGTAAAGGAAAAGATAACATTATCATTTTTCAAGGCGGTAGTCTTCCGTATACACGAACAATAAGATTGTTACCCATTAGATAAAAGTGGGTGTAAGTGAATATTTTAACCTTATATTAAAAATATTATTGTAATATTGTTTCTAATTATTCTTTTGTAGCATTTTTAAGGATTGGTCCTTTGTTAAGTAAGTTATTCTTTTAACTGCTATAATAAATTTTAATCACTATCACTATTATTTTGATTACAATATTTAATTTAACTTATTAAAAATTAAAGATTATTTTGAATAAAAAATATGGAATTAAATTTTAGAAATTATAATAATTTAAGTTAATGAAATTTATTTAATTTTACTCCCTCATACGAGATGAGACACAGTTTTTTCAAAGCAAAATGGTACAAAAGAACAAATTGTGTTTGTATCCAATTTAAATGTGAAATTTGATATAATGAAATAAATTGATTTAAGTGATGTATATATGATATATTTATACTTTAAAACCTAATTAAAATATAATTATCTTTATAAATAAATTATACAATTTTTTTGAATAAAACTTTTTTTAACTATTCAAAAAAATTGATACTTCTTAGAAAAATACCAAAATTTCACCCAAAACATATTTTTATTCAAATAATAATATATATTATTATATTATACATGTAAAATATATTGGATGAGTAAAAAAATATTGATTGAATATATAATATATGAATTTAAAAAAAAATATTAACAAAAAGATGGTTTTTACATTATTGATATAAAATTGTGTTTGTACATAGAATAATAGTTTTCATAAAAATTTAATTTCATTTTTTTCTAATAGTCATTGCATTTACATCTCACAATTTATAACAAAAGGATAAATGTTATACACATTAGTATATCATATTTTCATTGTTTAGTAAATGTTACACGTAACCTCCTTTCTAATTGCTAGGTGGAAGCTATAATAATATTTTAATAATCATATTAATAGTATGTTGTAGTTCAAAAAAACATGAGATTAAGTGTAACACAATATATTGAATTGGCTGAGTATTATGTGTTATGAATGAAGAAAAATTGAATTTTTTTTACAAAAATATAATCTATAAATCAAAACATTCTTCATAAATGAAATTTGTTTCTTGAAAATGTGTCTTATTTAATTTTTGTACTTAAAAAATTATACATCATTAATAGTGAAGTGGGGATAATTTAAAATTTGAATATAGAGATTTAAATTTTAAATGAATGATGGTAAATTAGTACCATTTTTCAATATTACCATTTTAAACAATACTAATTATAAAAATATTAATGATAAAATTAGTCTTTATAAGTAGAAATTAAAAAGGACAATTAATACAAAAAGGAGAAATTGAGACATCAACAAGTAGAGTCATGTTGTATGAAGCCAATTTTTCATAACATGGGGGGGAGGTATCATCACTGGGCTTTTATCTTATACAAACCTAGGATGATCTTTAGTAAGGGAATCTAGAATGAAATTTCCTATAAGAGAAGTTCAAGTTAGTGGAAATCACCACTCGTGCGATGCTTTCTAATCCGCCCCATGAATCAATATCCATCACACACATTACCCTTATCCCATTTTGATATGTTATATAGGGTAATTTGTAGAGGCCTTAGTTACATAATGAATAAAATCTTTGTAAAAATAAATATTTTATTTCATCAATTCTGATTTATGAATAGTTTTTCTTAAAAAAATTGTGATGGAATTTAATAAATGGATTTTTTAGATAGAAATTTTATTTATATAAAAGATATAAATATTTATAATAAACTATTATATTATTCAATATTAATATTTTAATCAAATTGTGTCATAAATACACTAGTCTTTAAATATATAGGAAACAATTAATTTTATTTTTTTTCATGTGTTCGAAATTTCACTATTCATTTTCTACCTACAATTATTTTTTATAAAAAAGGAGTTTAAAATTTAAAAGAGAAAATTATCATATAATTAGAATTAATATTTTAATTTTTTTTAAAACCATATTGTATAAATTATGCTATAATTAATTTGTTAAAAAAATTTAGAATAATTTATTTTCATGAATAGTGAAAATATAGTTTCAGTTTTCTATTGTGGTTAATGAAAATATAATTTTTTCATAATAACGTAATATGTAATATAAAAATATATTCAAATATTTTGGATTAAAATATCATAATAGGTATCCCAAGTGTACAATACCATTGTCAAATACAATGGGAATACCCATTGTATTTTATTTACCACAACCTAGGTGTCAAAAGAAATAATTAAACAAATCCACTTATTTTTTGATAAATACACCACCATTTTCCATTTTATATTTTTTACAATTCATTAACCAAGAAGATATGATATTTTGTTTTCTCCTAAATTTTACTCCATATGTTTCATCAGGACCATATGGTCCATATCCCCATGTTTTAGGAACTACTCTTCAAGGTAAGTGAAATATCCATCTATTCTATTCGTTTTGAGAACTTGTTTTTATATATGCTTTTATAAATGTTATGATAAATCTCTATTATTTTGTTTTTATTCATTAAAATAGATCTAAATTATGATTTAACTATGGCATACCCATATCCCATCTCTTTTTATGCATTTATAAAACCATGTTTTATACATTTTATGTTGCATATTTTACATCGAAATTTGTTTCTTCTCCTCAAGGAATTTACATTTTTTTTAATATTCACCCAACTTTATTTTATTCCATTATACAAGAAAATTTAGAAAATGATATATTTCTTTCTAGGTTTGAAAAACATAAAACCCTATTTCCTATTTTGTGAGTTATAAATGAAAAACATATCTTTCTTTTATATACTCTTTAAAACGTCATGATTTTAATATGAGACATATTTATTTTATTTTATAATTGTTATTTATGAAGTGTTTTATTATAATTTTGTGGATAAAATTAATTAAGACAAATGGAGTGTTCACCCTTATAGTTCTATAATTAATTGGGCAATGAATTTTATCTCTTGAGATAATAAGTTTTATTATACCATGATGACTAACCTGGGTAATGTTTTTAACAACATGGTGACACACTATGGTGATATTATTATGAATATCTAATTTAAATTTTGTACCCACATTTACATGTAATGATTATTGTTTTTATCAATATTATATTCCTTTTTTTCATTCCATATCATTATGACTTGTCTTTTTATTGATATTCTTCTTGATCACATGTAAACTGTATCCCTAACCATCCCTTAATGGTCCATAAGCTCACCCATTCCATTGATATATGTACCCAAGTTATTAGATACATTATATTTATATAGTATTAGCCTATAATTAATCATTTCACATGGATTAGATTAGTGATTTATGTTTTCATTCATTATGTACCTTATTTCCTAAAAAATAAACTGGATAAGATTCTTTGTTTGTAAAATGTATTGAAAATTTATGTAATAAAAATGACTGAATCCATAACATTAGTCTTTCATGTGGTACATGTTTAACTTTTTTTTCTGATAATTTAATCGAATAATAGTTCTTAAAAAATATCTAGTGTTCCATGAAGTGAAAAATATCAAATTTTTAAATAAATTAAAAAAATAAATAATTCACAATATCTCAGGGTGTTACAGATTCAAGACTATGAGTAACATATCCTGAGTAATTTACCTTGTAAAATGTGATGATTTCCATAGTTTGGTACTTTAAGATATGATGCGAGGTAATGTTGTGGGTCTCTTATGTGGTTGATATCGGCACCAACAATGATTGCGTGAGTCCCCTTTTTTATCCCTATGAGGGTATAGTGTGGAACTACATCCGCATTACATGATTTTAATCCAATAAATATGATGAGTTTTGGTAGATTTATATCATCATACAAGGTAGGTTGAGTAAGGATCCTCTTCTATATAATTTTTCCACAGACCAGGTTCTTGGTATCATTGTGACCAACACTACAGGGGAAGTGATCTCATATCTTTCATTATAGCCAAGTAGAGATAATGAAATTATCATTTATATGATCACCTATGTGGAGGGAGGATTTGGTATGGTTTGTGGCATCATCGATTATATGATCCCTCATTAAATTGATTATTTTAGCTAGGGTTTGTGGTATGTTTGGGAGTATGGTCACCTTCTTTTAGATTTTCATACGGTTGGGTTTGTGGAATCATCATGACGAACTCTACACTAGCACCAATACCTTATATGAATGGTATGATCTCTAGGATGTCATATTGGGTTTGTGGTGTCTCGTATTGGTATTGTGTGTGATACCATTTTGGATTGATTTATTAGTTACTCGATTGGGTTTGGGGTGTCCCATAGAAGTCATTGGGGTGATCCCCTACCCACAGAGTTATTAACGTCAATTTTCAAAACTGTGTTTGTATAATAGCTTATCGGTTCTAGGTGTGAACACTTTTCTGAGTGATGAGACCTTTCGGGGATATAGTAGGGCTAGTATCACCCCGATTAGGGTAGAGTGATATCCTTAATTGAGTATTGAAACCATATGGATTGCATCATGGCTTTCATCATGGAGACATCTGATGAGAATGAATTCCTAGATACAATTCACATAGAATGGATGGGATGTCCCTTCAGCATTTTAATACTCGATGGAATGGTATCTCTCAAATGTGACATCTAAGATTGTATAGTTGTTTTCAATTGAGTGTATCTTTCTACATTATGTCATATGTAATGATATAGTTAATGGTGTGTGTTTTTCTATTCAAGTGTTACAATTCTTCCCTGAGTAGCATCATGTAGCTAGCTAAGAGGTCATAATCTCAAGAGGCTGCGAGTCTAAGACGTGTATAACATAGTGATTCAGGGAGTCTGTGAGGAATTTTCATATGTCTATATTTACACATCATATATTCTATGATTTCATTCCTTTTATACCCTGGGATAGTCGACATGTAGTTTCTCTTTTATCTTTTTCTTTATCGATGGTTAGACTGAACTATTTATTTTCACTTTATCCCATTTATTTTGGCTTTTGGGGGACCTAATGTGTATTGTTTTACTCTTAAATGGGTAGGATTTTCCTACACATGTTGTGGCTTGTGTATACAATGTGCCATTATATGGAGTCCCAGGAGGACTTGAAGAAGGCATTTCTTCGTGAGCTATTCTAACCAAGGAGTTTACCAGATCATGAAAGAGGTGCATTATTGTAGTGGAGTTTGATGGTGGTCTCCTACTTATGAGAATTTGGGATAGTTTAACATTTTTTGGGGGATAATATTTTAAGTTATTTATTTAATTTTTCTAAACTCTGTGGGTGGGTTAGATGAAAGAATGATTTTTAATAGCTTATATTATCTTTTCACTCTTGCATAGTGATGATTTTGGGTTCATGTGTACATTTACTATAGGATATGGACTCCTATTTGTATGATATACCTACTCTGCGTTAGACACCATCCCCAAGCCTATTAGAGGAGGGCTTGGGGAGGTCATAGATTGAGTCTTGGTGGGTTATGTTGTTACAAAAAAAATCCATATCCTAGATAAACATTGATTCTCTTTTGAGATATGAGCTATTTAAAATAGCTAACTGATTGATATTGTGAACAATGGAGTGTTGTGAGATGGTTCCCTAGACCCGACTCCTACATTTTCTATAATGATCCATATATGAATATAATTTGATATATACATGTTCTATTTCATATATAGTAACAATACTTCTTCATGTACTTTATAAATAGTAAATAGCCTAAATTAATTTCCATATCAAAATATTATAGTATTTCACTACAATAATGAGAATCCTGAAATACCATGATAGTTGTACCAACCATAGGTTCTATAGTCCAGATACATCATACAAACCAGAAAATATGATGTATTACTATCAAGGGTTGTGGGATCATAATCATTGAGGGAAATTATAATGATGTTTTTACATGATGATACAGAGTAGTTTAGATCATGAGGATTGACTCACTAATAGAAATATCACATGATAAAATTTTAATGGTAATTTCTATATATGAATATTTGTTTTGGTCTCTTAACATGATATCATTATTTATTTAAACAATTTGATTAACTTTATTGATATAAAAAATAAACCATATAGTTTATGATGTGATAAGGTTTCTTTCATTGGGTGTCACATTAGTGGAATGACATTAGTTGAATAATCAATATACAATTTGTCTATTCCATGTAGATGAAGAGAAATCAAGGGCCTCGTTTACCATGATTATATTATGTTCACCCAATCCTCAATCATTATTAAAGAGGCTAAATCAGTCAGATAAGGTCATATATTAATATGTATTGTAGTTAAGGATCATGACACACATTATACAACATTATTTAAGAGATATCATATAACAAATAGATTATATTACATGGAATGTGATCATAGAAGTGGTTTTTTTCACGACTATCCAATATCATCTTAGGGGCCTCGATGTGGTTTTAAACTCCCATAATAGTATATATGTAATAATTCTGACAATAAATATATGGTTCTTTTATGGTAAATCATTATACATATTAAAATGTTATGCCTATTTTAATAAACATGACATTAGTACAAGATGAAACTAACCATAGTGTTTGAGAGATATCCTAGATTATCTGATCTATGAAAAATAAATAAATTTAATATTATTCTTGTTAAAATAACATGTATTGACTTCAATTACTCACTGTATTTAGTTTTTATTAAGAGAATATAAATTAAATATTTTTAATATGAATAGTATCATTCACGAATTATTTTGTCATAAATTATTGATGTGAGTTCAGTTAATCACAATAATTTTATCACATAATATATGTTTTATGTAACCAGTATGTGATAAAATATAAATAAAATTTATGACTTAAATTAAAATAATATTATTTTCTTTGAAGTATTATTTATATTATTTAGGTTAAAAGGGTTTCTGTATGAATTGTTTGAGACAATAAACCCAACTTTATATTCCAGGAGAAGGAAAAATTTGAGGAACATTTCAAACCATGGAATATTATATCTTTTTTTATCCCAAATTCTATATTGAAAATGATAATACCTGAGCACCCTTATCCAAATTATTTCATTCTTTATCAAAATAATTGTGGCTCGGTGATAACAATGACTTTAAAATCATCTTTAATTCTCAACACTTGTACCTGAATACCATTCAACAATGTACAAAAAGGATTTGGAAGAATGTATATATATTCTTGAGATGTCTAGAATCACTTCATTAAAGTAATGATGATTGGAAATGATTGGAATACTCTTTTATCTTTAAATATAATGAGGAAACATCTCAATTTTTATTTCATTCTTAATATCATAAAAATGAGATCATTTAGTTGTTACTGGGTTGTGCATAACCAACTACTACTTCATAACTTCAGTATAACAATTATATTTAAAAATACTTAATTTCACTTCTTCAATTGTACACTAGGTACCCAAATTCTATTTAATATATTTATTTAAGATATTCAAAAATATTTTTTCTATGTATTTTAACATAAAAGACACTAAAAAAATTAGGTTTTAGGTTGTGTTTTTATACTTGATGAAATTAATTTTCCTATAAATTGTTGTAATATGTATTTTTTTCTTATATTTCATCAGTTCTAATTAAGACAATGTAAAATTATTTTTATGTGTTAAAATATTAAGAAAAGTTGGATATGGCCTTAATATTCACAGGTTGAACGAAAAGTTATAAGGAATGAAACAAAATTGACATAGGTCTAAATTATAGTGTCCAAATTCATGAAATATTAGTATTTATCTTCCCTATTATATAATTTATTACTTCTATTACTATTTTGTGATAGTCAATGCAACCTAATGGTTTTAATAAATTTCAAGAATAAGGGGGAATCATGTTAAGAATGATTGTGATTGATGGTGAAATCACACAACCAATGTGTAACAAATGAATAATACATATAATATATAAAGTAAATCATAAATAGTGCCCAAATTTTATAAAAATATGAATATAAACACATATCTAATTGAACTCCATAATTCACCATTAATGTAATATGTATACATTATGTCCTTCATGAGGAAACAAACTCCCTCTAATGTGGGTTCTTCCAACCCAATAATCATTGAGAAATTGATAAATATAATAGATGATATATTATCCATTAATATTTAATTGAATCAAAAAAATATAGTCATAGTGATTTATAATTTTTAAGGTGAAATATATGATTTTTGAACTTTTATTAATAATAGAAAACCAGAGTAGGACGTTGACTATATGGAATGGGATGAGTTTTAGATTATATTACCTTGAAAAAGTTATCACATAAGACATCACCTAGAAATTTAGGGGTAATTATTATGTATGTATCAAGGTATGATAAATCAATTCGCATCTATAAAGACAAATTTATATTCCATTATGTGTATGCCTATAGATTTATCAGTAAAACTAAAATATAAATATAAAATTTATTTTATGGCATATAAACAAGTCTTTTAAAGTATTCCACTATAAGGTACATTCATAGAAATATATAAAATCTTTGATTTTCTCTAAAGTTAAATAATTATATTGGAGAATCTTATAATTTTAATATTTTTTGGTATAAGAAGAGAAAAATTCATATTCAAAGAAAAAAATATAATTCCCATGATGGAATTATAAATATAATTATTTCATTCCAAAAAATGTGGGTAGTAGAATAAGGATAATTTTCTCAATTGAATAGGTAAAGGATTTATGTGTTTAATAAAATTATAGAATCTACATGAATGTAAACAAGATATGTAGAGGACAACCAATGAAATTTATAAGGGGTTGAATCAAGCAAATCCTACACCCATACACCAATTATTAAATTGAATGGATTCTTGGAATCATTCCAAAAATCCCAAAAATCAGGGTTAATAATGACTACAAAATTTAGTAACCCCAAAATGAAATAGTGAATCAGGAAGAATATATAATAATGACCATTGATCTAGCTCATGTTAATGATGACTAAAAGGTATCCTGATAATCCAAATTAGATCATCAAATATATTGTAAGATTCTTATTCAACCGAACCATTTATTTATTGAAAATTTTTAATGGGAATCAAAATAGAAACCCAACAACTACATATTGATCTATTGGGGGAAAATAACTATGGTAGAATGATTACATCCCAACTCCATAACATTTCTATGATAAATTTTTTATTGAATGTCTTTCCTAAAAATATTAAAATTCTCTATTTTGAGGATTTTTATGTGACTTTGGTTAAGGGTCAAATATCTCTATATAAATCCCATAACAATTGATGAGATATAGAAATGACATTTCATATCCCAAAGCAGTATAAGATAATAAATCGGTAAAATTATGACCCTAAACTAACAATGGAAATTACATCATTAATATGTGTATTAAAACCCAAACATGGAGGGTTCATAGACAGAATGTTTTAGGGAAAACATTATAGTATTTATAAGATTATTACTAAGGGATATATAAATTTGTTTCCAAATGATTATCATTCTACTCCCCTACATCCAATTTTTATGTTTTCAGTAGAACTCATACCTAGTATAATGAAAATATAAAAGAACTCATATAGAGTAGGCAAGATTTAATTGGTGGAATTAATTAGAATCTAAAAAGAGAGCATTTATCTGGGTTTTATTCTCCATCCTTCTTTATAATTTGTTGAACTAGAATTTCTTATTATGTATAATTATTCAATAATACATATATATATTTATTAGAATAAAATTAATAGGATAAGGATTATGAAACAGTATCCCTTAAATTGTATTGATGAAATATACAATTAGATATAAGGGATAAACTTGTTACAAATATATATATATCATTAATTAAGATTCTAAAGGGAACATATATCAAAGAAGTATTTTTATACAACTTTTGACATTATGAAATAATAGTAATGCTATTCATTCTCAATAATATTTGTATTATCCTTATTGAATTATTTCACAGACACCATAGAAATTAACATAAACACAATGTGGAAGTATTTATATATAATATTATAATATATTTAAATTAAAATTAATAGAATGGTTATCATTTGCATATTATGGTTAAATCCATGATATATTAGAAATTTTATTCAAAATTCAGCATGAGTGAATTCTAGATATAGAATGTAATACTTTGGGTAATGTAATCTCAATAAAGTATATATCCCTTGATATATAAAAGGGTGATGTGATTGAATAATAGACCCAACAAGCCTCTAAAATAGAGTTCCATAGTTTTCTTCTATTTTATAGATATTAAAATGTTTTTTGAGGAAATTTAATTACGATAAAAAATTTTATTTTTGTAGCCCTCTAAGAACTCTATGTGTATTATCAATAAGACTAGGTATGGATTTGGATTTGTTTTTACCCTTCATATGGAGAGAAATGGGTCTATATGTTGTTTTATATATGATTAAATCAAACTCCATTGGATTTATTAAAGGATTATCTCTATGAATGTTACACTTTGAGGGATACATTTGAGGTCATATGAGGCCATAATGGCATGGTAATATTTTTAAGGGCTCAATTTATTAGTCTCCTTTATTTTAGTGTCCTTAAAATATGTTTTATCTTATTGTGATCATTTTTATTTTTAAGGTAATGGTGGTCCATGTGTGGTATGTTGTGACTCGAGACATGATGTGACAACCTTTGACTTAGAAGGCATGGGAATGGTGTGTATAACATGACCATACCTAAGTTAGAAGAGACATGTCATGTGTTCATGATGAGTAATATTCTTGAGTGATAAGGTATAAAATAATTGTGTGTGTGTGTGTGTCTTCTGAGTCTCTAAAGAATAGTTCCTTCTATAATGAGGCCAAAACACATATGGATGGATGTCAGTGGTATCCTGGTTATTGAACAACAAGCTGAAAATTATTTTATTTGTATTTGTTTGTTTATTTTGTTAATCCACATAAGATTATGAAACTACCATACTAATTATGAGTTCCCATTCTTGGTTTACTATTGAGTTTATACTCACACCCTATACCGTTATCTATATTCATGTGCATACATATAGTTTAGGATCCTTCCAAGGACATAGAACACTATTAGACTACTTAATAGATGAATATAGTTATGTTTTTTTATTATATTAATACATTTTGATAATATTTTTAGTAGTTAATATTTATTATTTTGTTATTTTGTTATTATATACTAATTGTTCTTCTAAATGTGGGACACATTATAAAATTATGTAAAAGATATTGTTAAACATTTAAAAAATTGTATGGGTGGAACTGTTATTTCTAATGATATGTATTCTGTACATATTACCCTTATTCTGTTGATTAAATTATTTCACATTATATTAATGTTATCTATTATTGAGGTCATATTCATCATATGGTACCAATAAATCTAACTCTAATTTTCCTAATCCTATTGCATACAAGAATGTGTGGATGAGGCCCTATGTAATTTGGATCAGACCTCGTGATCTGGTATGGGGTGTGAAAAATTTTATAGGTTCTAATACCCATCTGATCATGTAGTTTCAATGCATAGGTTTTATGTATGGGGTCCAATATGAAGTCATTATTCATTAAAGTGTGCAGGGGGATTAAAAAACCAAGAAAACTAAGTCTTAAAAAATTCTAAATAATTCTATCCAATTTAAAAAGTTGGAAATTTATTTTTATGAGCCCACCAGAATAAAATAAATAGTTATGTTTTCAGTTCATGTTGTAGGGTTATGAAGGGTAACCTTTGGGGATGTTTTCCCTGGTATTTACGAGTGAGGATATAACAAACTAAAATTTCAATTTTTGGCATGTGGTGTTAATCGATAGTCCAATATGTGAGCCATGTGGGTAATAGAAATTGGTGTTATGGAAAAGAAACCATGGTGTCTAAAGAGACCGATGGGATTAGAAGACCGGGTTAATGGCCTTAGGAAGTTCAGTCGTGATATTTAAATAATAGAATAATATGGGGGAATTATAATGATGGGAGTATCCCCAAAACATGAATGGAAAGAATAAGTATTAGTGATGGAAACTTGTCCTTTGTGAATGATAGAGAGATAAGTAGTGATTGCGAAGACAATTAAGTAGAAAAAAGATAATTATAAAAAATTGAAGATATAAACTGAATGTGAAAAAAATTGAGATAATGTGACATGAATAA
Organism: Viscum album; assembly: GCA_963277665.1. Classification (NCBI taxonomy): domain Eukaryota; kingdom Viridiplantae; phylum Streptophyta; class Magnoliopsida; order Santalales; family Viscaceae; genus Viscum; species Viscum album. The sequence continues at coordinate 604,719,271 of OY728148.1, forward strand.
CTCATCCAAAATATGAAAATTAGTATGGTATAATTTTAATACTATGGATATGGGACATAAATAATTAAATAATATATATAAGATAAATACATTGGATTATGTTTTTGATTTACATGATAACAAAAAACCTTCAGTCCTGGAACACTTTTTATATTACAGACGAAGGCAATAACATATGGTGTTTAATAAGGATACCAATTTTTTTAAAGATACCCATGTGGTATAATGTTCTCGTTCATATGCAAGGTAGGACAGGTAGAGATTTTTTCTTAACGGAATAATAGGTTGGGAATTAAAATATATGATTGTCCTATGAAAGTGTAGGAATACAAGTATAAGATAAATAAATCCATTATAAAGGAATGAAATAATGCGGAAGATAGAGATAAAGAGATTGAAAAAGAATATAAATAAATTAAATAAAAATAATGGGGGGTTCCTCTAATAAATTACCTAAGAGATAAAATATAATAGACAAGAAGATATATGGAGACATAAAAACAAAATTTAAAAAAATTAGTAACAAATAATTTCAATTCTTTGGAGATAGAAAAAATAATAGATAACATAATTATCAAGAATAATTAATATAAAACAATTGATATAGAATAAGAATTCTTACCGCAAGTCCCATCACACATTATATATCATACATATCCTAAAATAATGAAATTATATTATATATTTAATTTTTTTTTAAACTATTTTAATTTTAATTATCATATATTTTCATTTATTATAATGTATTATTCATTTATTTGAATACTTTTACTTATGTCGATCATTTTCATATTTTTTTATAAGACAAAATGTGCCCCAATGAAAGGACAATGGTCAATGGTCAATTTCAATATTTATTCTATTCCCTACATGGTTGAATGAATGTATTTTATATAATTATAGCATAACAATATTTCAATATATTCAAAAATTTTGTTCCCAGTAATTGAAATTTTATTCATAAACATGGTTTATTTGGATACAAGTGATTTGATTATATAATTTTCTTATGACTATTATAATTATTATTTTATAAATATAAATATTTAAAGAAATGTTATTTTTATTATTAATATTGTTTTTAAACATTACTATTATTTTAAAATAATCAATTATGGGAGTAAAACTACCATGGGGGAATTACAACTTTTTATGAGTGTTTAAATCAAGGAAAAATAACTAAATGATTGATATTTAGAAAAAATTATTGTGTAATCCTACTGACATTTTTTATTTATTTTTATAAACAATTTATGTTATGGAGAATGAAATATGCAGTTTTAAATGAAAATTCCTAAATATTGAAATAACCTTTTTAATACTAAAAAGAGTTTTAGGATAGGGAATTTGAAATATATAAATGGTTACTATGAAGTAAATTATATGAAAATATAATCATTTAATCAATACAATAAGAGATTAAAATGAGTTTTAAAACAAAATATTCACAAATAATAATTAAAAGGTAAAACGTGAAAATATTACATTTCTTTTTTAGTCATATTAATTTGATAAAATCCAATTTCAATAGAGAAGGGACATTATATATAACAAGGCACTTAAAATGTGGTCACAGAAGTTTATAGAGGCCTTTTGGGTATTTATTTTATGAAAAATAGTTTTTTGTATGTAAAGTGGGGTAGTAGAAGAGATGTTTCTTTTATATCCAGGTGTATCTTCAAATGAAATATTTATTACTTTTTTATAATAATTTTTTGGAATGAAATCAATGATGTTGATTTTTTTAGTGACAGATTAGAAAGTATAGGTTTCTTTTACATTTAAAAATACTAAAAATAGAATGAATCTTTTAAAATATTTTATAAAATTTTAAATATAAAACATGGTTTTTATTTGGAAAAGATATAATTTAGGCATTCCAAATAGATTTTTTATCATGGAAATTATGAATATTATTTTAAAATTCATTACTATAAAAAATAAAATCATTTTATATCATTAAAAATGATTAAATGGTTTCAAGTCATATTTATATCTTTATGATTTCATAAGACATATTATAAACATAAAAAGGGTATTTGTACTATTCATTAAAAACAGATTTCTTCGAAACTTTACAATAAAATAAACAAAATATATTTTCAATGTTTTCTTTAATAATTAATAACCTTTTAATTAATTCTATATTTCTAATTATGAGAATATTTTAATTTAAAAAATATATATGTAAAAAATAATACTTTTACGAACATTATACATTATTGCAACACTGTAATTTTAATATCTGTATTATATTTATAATTACAAATATAAATTTACAATGCCCATATTATGATAATAAATATTTTGAAATTTGAAACATTTAATTTTTAATGGTAAATAATTAATACTTCATTTTATTCTTATAGCTTAATAAATAAAATCAGTGATTAAAATTGGAATTTTTATTTAGAAACATATATTATTAAAACAATGATTTTATCATTAAATGGATTATTATACTAATTCTAAAAAATATAAAAATAATTTTTATTTTAAAAATATTTGTTTTCCATTTTTTCATCATATGGTGTAAACAATATGTCATATAATTATAAGACAATAACATTAATTGTTATATGCTAAAATTTTTTCATTATAATAACATGTTCAATACATAAATAATAATAATATTTAAATAGATTAATTACTATAATAATTAAAATATAAAGTCAATAAGACATTTAATTTATATATCAAAAAATGTAAATCATTAAAAGAAAATATAAATTCTCTAAAAATGCTTTTATGAGACAATATTTTGATAAATAAATATTATTCATAAAATTAAATTATTATATATTAATCAATTATAATATTATGTTGTTTATTTAAAATAATATTAATAATCGAATCATGTAGATATTCCATTAAACTTATAAAAATAATGTTTAAATATTGGAAAGAGAAGTCATAATATAATGTTTTTTGGATGAGATAAAAAGAACTTCCTATTAATTCATAAAATTTCATTAATGATTCTTGATTAATAATTATATATATAAATATTAGTATCATTTAATTAAATAAATATTTAAATTTTACATATATAATTTTAATGTAAAATATCAGATAAATATTTATTAAAAAATTTGGATGTCAGATTTTAACCCCTTAAAGAAATGACATTCTCAAAAATTTTAGTCATTGACAAACACATTTAAATGTTATCACAAATTTACAAACACCACGTTTTGAAGATGATATTATTCCAAAAAAATTGTATCTATGTTAATGTTATAATATCAATCTATATTAACAGAATAGATATATCACTACAATATTAATAGTACTACCTTCTAGAATTAAATACAAACATTACACTTATAACAAGAATAGTAATACCACCTTGAATGAAAAATTCAATGAATTTGGGAACTGTATAAATATTAATTCATTAAACTATAAAATTTTATAAGTAACCATTTTCATACACCAGTAATAAATTAATGAAAATAAATCAAACAACTATGATCACTTTTGGAAATATCCAAAAAATGTGCGGGTGAGTAGAAATGATTGGTAAGAGTTAATGCATGATTAATGTAGAAAACTGGTGAAATTGATAGATCATTAACATGTAATATAAAGAATAATGAGATAAAATATATAGTTAATAGAATAATATAATGAAATATAAAAAAAGATATCATTAAGGTGATCCAATAATTTAATATAAAAATGTTATATCATTTATGATTAATATTGTATAGATCTCAGAATAAAAAATGCTTAATACCCATAAAGGTATTGAGTTTTTGAAGTCTATACCCATAAGAAACTTATTTCATGATTGATATTCAAAATATACTATAATTTTATTCTCATATAATACCTTTATATGATATAACCTACTTAAAAACTCTCTTCAAAGCATGTAGAAATTTAAAAATGAAACATAGTGAGATTAAACATTCAAAAAGAGTAAATAAGGAAAATATCAATAGATGATCATATATGATAATAATACAAACACAAGGGTTTTAGAACACTATCATAACATAGAAAAAAGCATCAAATTATAGGGAGATCATAAATCGTGATTCATTGAATAAATAAATTTCCTAATGATATATGTGAGTCATAATATTGTTAAATAATATATATTCAATCAGGATTCCTGAAAGAATTTCAGAGTCATACAATCAATTTTTTTCGAGTGTATAATAATTATAAGAATAGAAAACAATTTAATTAGTCATCAATCACTTCCTTGACCATTTTACCATTTTGTAAAAAATAAAATATTTGATTGGTTTCACTCCCCAATCCATTTTTATTATTAGAAGAAAAGGTCCCATATTAGATTTAGTTAAGTCCACTTTCACTTAAATATTTAATCATAAGATATAAGTATTTAACAAATTCATCTGATGGTTATATAATCCCAACCCCACAAATCACAAAATGAAAACCAAACAAATGTATGCCATGATATTACAATACTAGTCATCATTTCATCTTATCTCAATTAACCCACATAAAAGAAATGGGTTTTAGGAAACCATCCTAAATATTTCATCGTCGTAATTCATCGAATGAAAAAATTTGTTCGGTATCATTAGATTATATCCTTAGTTATTCATCATATTTAGTAAATAATTTTCACAAATACGGAAAATAATTTTACAAAATTATTTGAATTATGGAGTGAGAGTCAAGGGAAAACATTCTATTATTTAGGTAACATTTAAACAATTATATAATAGGTAAAAAATGTGATCTAGTTTTTCATTAATAAGAAAAAAAATTTAAATATTTATTAAACAATAATAGTCATGATGGTGAGGAAGGATATTCAATATTTAAATGTTAATAAAATGTTCTTTTCACATCATTTTGAAAAATAAAAAATTACGTGTATGGAAACCACTGTAAAAATTTATATTGAAATCATTTAGAAGAATATAAAAAATGTTTGAAAATGATTTCAAACCAAATATTTCTAAATAAAATGATATTCATGTGTATTTAATTAAAATTGAAATGTAATAAAATAATTTCCGAACAAAAAAGAAAAATAATTTTGGGTTTTTTAAAAAATAAATTGGTATTTTTATGAACCAATGCCATGAACCAGTCTAAAGATCCATCCAACCCAACACTCTAAAAAACCATTTGCATGGCCCTAAAGGGATTAATGATCCCCATGGGATGGAAACAAGCTAGTGGGTATCAACAATTCAACCTTGGAATGATTCCACAAATGTAAATAATCACATACAAGTAATGATAAATAATAAACCAAAACTGATTAATCAAAACAAAAATTTGAATTATAATTTTCATATATAAGTATAAAACATGAAATAAAATCTCAAAAAGGTCGATGACAAGAAGGTAAATTGAAATTATCCCATAAACTCTTATATGAAAAAATTTGTATCTACCTCAAGCTACAACTACAACACCTATAAGGGAATACTAGTAGCATCCTGATAAAGCATCTCTAATCATCTTTCCATTATCAATGTCAAACATAACCAAGTCTACTTACACCCAATGGTGTATGTAGGGTGTGATAAAAATTCTAGTAGGATTACACTGAACAAGATAATCCTTGAAATAAACATAATAAGATAAATAAATATGTATGTTTTATAAATAAAAAATTAGAATCATTTTGTATGTAGAAAATTTTAAAGGAAAACACGATTAAATTTTAAATTAAAGAAAAACGTGCCCTGTATTCTATAGGAATGTATAACATCTAAAAAGAGAAATATGTCATGGGAAAAACCAATATACACTAGCAAGGAATGAGATACTTGGTTCGTCATATGTCGAAAAAAATTAAATATTAACCATGTCCAAAAGTGTTCCCATGAATGATGCACTATGATGGGACACCCCATGGGACTCATGGTCCCTAGTAATCATTAGCATTTAGTTATTGTTGTATAGTAAATACTTCTATATAAATTTGGTATAAACAAATTCTGTGTTATCTAGAGTACTAGTCCAAGTCCTCCAACCCAAAAACCTAGGTTTCCATTCATGCTCAACTACCATTTCACATGTCACAAGCAACGTCAATCTATGATAATAATATTCCAATAAATATAATTTTTCTTGATATGTCACCATATTCAAAACCATAACTATTTATAAAAAAAAATTTACACCAAATCAATTCTAAAACAAGTTCCACACCACTTTCAAAATTTACTAAGCATGTTGCATTTTTTCTAAAACACATTCAAATTCACATAAAGGGTTCAAACATAAAATATATCTACATTATTTTTGAAAACCCATTTTGAAGACACAATCATATCAAATCTTTTAATAAAAATTTTTTCCACCCCACACATAAAGAAAACAACATATTTAGAATCTCTAGATATCATATCAAAATTTTCAAATAATTTTTATACATAGAACCACCTACCTTGATTGATGTAACATCCCAAAATTTGTTCATAAAAAACTAAACCTACCTAGAACCCAATAAAAGGAAAATTTCAGATATAAATTTACGTATCAAACACTAAAAATTATGATCTACCAATACAAATGTCAACCAACGCAAACAATAGGAAAGGAGGGGATGAACCCTAAAATGGAGGGAGTAACGATGGAATAATTGACATATATGCATAATATTGAAGACTTACCCTCAAACCCACAACCAAAGTATAGGTACAATGGAGAAAATGAGGGTATTGGAGGCTAGTAAGAATTGAAATACCAAGTGGGGAATAAGAGGGGTGAATTTGGGGTTAAATCCGACATGGGAAAAAAGAAAATATCCAAATTTTAATGACGTGGACAGGGCACACATTTTTCCCACAAGGGTATCCAAACCATGCAGCCACCACATGGTCTCCACTATCATTTAGGGACATGTCTCATCATTAGTTGGGTAATTTATAAAATTTTGTGGATACTCTATATTTTGGCTCCATCCAGAATAGACACCTTGGCACATAGTTTCCCTGGCAAGGAGTAGGGTGTCCCTTAACCCTGCATAAGCCGTGTGAAACTCCTTCCAAAGAAAAATATTTTATTTTTCTAATGAAACATAATGCATACCCAATGAATAAAAATACGATAAAAATATATACGACAAAAACCTACTAATGAAAACATGACTAAGACAATTTCACCACCCGAACAATTTTCCATTAATGGAATGTCAAGTAGAAGCTTGATTATATAATAAAAATGGTTACTCTTACTCATCACATGATTTATTTTCCTATGTCTAATGCTAATTATTACTAGGATTCCAAATAACATGGAAAAATGGAATATATTCTCCTCAATTCAACTTCAATTTGAAATCCACAATCTATACTGGCCACTGAAACATAGATAAATCGGGCTCTATTTCAAATGCATCCCAATTCGAAAGATGAGATATATTTGGGTTTTACATCATCAGTTGAGATAAACGGAACACATCATTAATTGATTCACACAGAGAGGCTAAATCTAACATATATGATACCTTTCCAACCCACACAATTATTTCAAAATGTGTGACATAACATAGCATTATCCTTCATTGCTTACTAAAACGACAATGAACCAAGTGCGGTGTCACATTCCTGAACACCCAATCACCCATAGAAAACATATGATATAAGTATCTCAGATAAAAAAATTATTTATAACGACTTTGAGCCTTCTAAATACACTGTTTGATTACCTTAACCTTCTATGATGTCTCATGCACTAAGCTTGTTCCTATGAGTGAGGTTTCACCCACCTCATCCCAACACAATGTTGACTGACACAAAAAAACATATAACTCGTGAATGAAATCCATTAAAATAGAGAATTGGTAACTATTGTTATATGAAAAACTCATGTAGTCCCAAATTTCTATCCTAAGAACCTCTCAAATCCAAAACCCATCCTAGAATCATGTCTTCAAATATATGATTCTCCCTTCCTATCTGACCATATCTCTGAGAATGGTATGTCGTGCATAGTTTAATCTATAACCCCATTTCCTTATAAAGGAATTCCAAAAACTATGAGGTAATATAGGAGTCCCTATTCAAAAAAAAATTGATGATGGAACACCATGGATCCTCAGAATCTCTTGAACATAAATCATTCCCAATCATCCACCTTTGTAGAATCTTTGATCTGAATGAAATGGGTGTAGTTGGTCACATGAACAATCACTACCCAAATAGAATTCCTTCCCCATGGTGTTACATAAAAACTGATAATAATTTCCATGGTGATCACATCGAACATAAAGGTAGGAATGGGTAGTGGATAAAAAAACTAGAGGTCCTTTGGTGCTCTACTTTAACTTGCTAGAATGTATAGCCCAGAGAGATTATGTCAGCTATATCCCACCTTATGCCTAGCCACCAGAACTTCTGATGAATATCATAATACATATTTGTAGCACCAGAATCAACCTAATGCTAAGATGGGTGGCTATATTTCATCACCACCTTTAAAAAACAACAAAGACACTACATTGTGGCCTTTAAAGAAAAATATTCCATTAGGATACTATAAAAAATAATAAAGTGTCTCCCTACTATGAAACAACTAAAAATAATACTATAATATCTCATCGCCAGGTTTGACCTTCTGAATCAAATCCAATAGAGTAGGATTCAACTGGATGTTGGCCTGGAATGTACCCCCAGTATGCTCCTTGGTCTCCATGTGAATCTACAAAAAAAGACCCATCAATGTTCACTCATCACTAGAATTCCTCAATGATTTCATTATCACATTTCTACTAAGTGCATCTTCAATAACATTCACATTTCCTTAGGTATAAACTATATAGATGTCAATCCCATAAGTTATTCAACCTAATGACACTGTTTCAAGTTCAAATACATTTTGTAGAAGATGTAGGCAATGATTTAATGATCATAATAACCCACAAAGTTCTCCCCAAAAATATAGTGACACCAAATATTCATGTAATTAATTACATTATTTAATTCTAGGACATAGTTCTGATAGTTCTATTAAAGTAGTAAGAGTTTTCAAGAGACATAAAATACCATATGTTGACACTTCATGAGAACACACCTAAGACCCATGCTTGAGGAATTACAATAAACCACATACTCCTTTCTAGAGGACAGAATGATCAACACCATATCTGTATTTGATCACTTATTTATCTCCTCATAGGAATTTTTTAATTTTGGACCCCATTCAAACTTCACCCTTTTCTGGGTAACAAATGTTATGGAAAAACCAGCCAAGAGAAATCCCAAAAAATCTTCTTATAATATCCTGCCATGCCTACAAAGCTTCTGATCAAAAATAAATTTTCAGTTTTTCCCACAACATGAATACATTTATTTTTTCCAGTTCCACTGAAAGTCATCACTCCCAGATCATGTAAACCAAAAAATACCCCTCCATAATCTAGATCATGCATTTAGAGAACTTGGCATATAGGCTGTAATCTAGAAGGGTACCCAGTACAATTAAAAAATTTCTTATGATTCTATTTTGATTTAGAATCAACTAAGATGTAATCCATGAATACCATAAAAAAGAATCTTGAAACTAGTAGAATACTCTATTCATATGTGCGATGAAGACTTCTGGTGAATTTATCAACCCAAAAGGTATGACCATTTATTCAAAATGGCTATTTGTTATTTGGAAATACATTTTTGGGACTTCTGCCTCTCTCAGTATGACTTGGGGGTAGTTGGAACACATGCAAATCTTAGAGAACCACCAAGTCCATTTTATTTGATAAAAAATCATTCAATTTAGGTAATGGGATATATTTTATTTATGGTCACCAGAGTCAAATTCCATTAATCAATTTATATTTGGATATATAAATTGTTCTTTTTCAAAAAAAACACATGTACAAAACGTGGAATGATTCTCGGGTGGATGAATCCTTTGATTCCAAATCATCCTACTTTACCTTTAGTTGACTCAATTCATTGGGGTATATACGATATGCGGGAATAGATATAAGTTCTATTCCTGACACCATGTCTATAGAGATATCCACATCCCACTCAATAGGCCATTGTAAAAATTCATTTGGAAATACCTATGCCAATTCTTCCACCACATGTGGTAATAAAACACTTGGATCACCACCACCATCCTCCATAATGAGCGACAATAACTACCAAAAAGAGTTTCCATTTCATTTAGTGGATGTCCAACAAGACCTGATTGAGGATCCCATTCTCTATGAAAAACCTGGGAACATCTATCAGGTGCTAGGAAACTCACCCGATACCTATAAAAAATGATATGAACTATAAATAACACCATCCAATCCATGAAAAGGATTACTTAAAATAGGTCCATATCCAAAACCGATAAATCTCATTCCAACTTGAATCCAAATATGGTGAGTGATAAAGATGGGCACCTAAGACCCTTCTCTCACGTCTAACCCAATGACGCTACCCACTCCATCACTTATGATAGGAGGCCAATTGGAAAATTCAAAAAGTTCAAAAATATGGAATATATTAAAGAACCATGAGAACCAATATCACAAAGAAAAATAGATATAGATGATTAAATTAATATGGTACCTCAATCTATTGAAGGCCCTATATATGGTTCCACTGGTGCTTGTTCCATAGCATGAAAATTCATTGTATTAGCCTGTGTCTAATCATGATGAATGAATTTTTGCTCTATCCTAAACTAAATATTAATCAAAGAGGATACCTGTATATTGCCACGACCACCAAAAAAAGAGCACACCCTCCCAGATGGCACCAACTTAGTTTTCATCCCAATAAAGCTATAAATATTTCACCACTCTGATATGGGTGAAATATATTGCAAATGAGCTACAGGTTTCCCATAGATCTACAATGATGGAATAATTTAGAAGGTGTTATATAGATAGGTCATATGGGTTTGACCATCCCACACTAATGGAATGAAACCGATCTAAGATCAGAATCCACATACAAGGATTGTTGGGTTGGATGACCTATACCACCACCTCCCTTATTCCCCTTCTCATCCCACATCCTCATATTCCCAGATAAACTACCAATTCACATTTTGTATATAGTCCCAAAGGAACCATACCTTACCTTAAAATCATTGTCATCCATAAAATCATGTTAAAACACCTCAGAATAGGTCATCATATTAAATAGAATGACCTATGAATATATCTCTGTCCTCATCCCCCTCTCTAACCTCAAATCCTGCATCTTTTTGTTGGAAACAATTTTGGGTGCATAAAAAACTATATAACTGATGTGTGTGGAATTCTCCATCACTAAATGGTATCTTTGAACAAGATCCATTAATTACTAGGATATAGAGAAATCCAATACCTCTAGATAGTACTAGTCAATGAGAATATCCTTGAATTCAATCCAGTTCCTCCACTTGTTCTTTCCAGTTAGATTCAATGATTCCAACCACCTTTAGCTGGGACCTTCTAGAAACAAGATACACATTTCTCCATGAATTTATCAGGGGTGAAGAGGAATTAAAACATTCTATCTATAATCTCATGTAATTTACCTACTTCTGAAAATTTTTTCTACCACGGAATGAATGAGGCTTATTCATAATGAACTCCTGAGGATTGTCCTTCATATAACCTAATTTAGCTTCAATTATCAGAGAAAGATCAGGACCCACTCTCTTACCAAGTCCTGGACATCTCATAGAACTTCTAATTCAAATATTTGATAAAATGAGAGGGTAAAATATTTTTGTCCTCTTCTCGTGGATTCACATGAATTCTAATGGGTTACATTTTCCTACAAAAAAATGGCCACAAAAAAATCAATAAATCCAATAAAAAAATAATGCCGCAATAACTAAAAATACAAACATCCCATAAATAAAAAAAATCACACCCATAATAATAAAATAATAATTAAACCACTGCACCTCCATCTAGTGTCCACATATAGTCTTCATAATACACGTTTGAAATAGAAGAGAAGTTGAAAAGAAATCCCAACATCCTATTAAGACTTGAGTTCTATCATGAGTTGTGCTGGCCAGGCACCCTACCCATTGAAATAACATCAATTCCCAATAATCATAACTCCAGTATAGTGGGATTCATCCCAAATATACTAACCCAAAAGAGCTTGACCTTATCTAATACCATATTTCCAAGAAGCAGGCAAGAGTGCCATCTTGGTAGACACCAGCCCCGAACCATGACATTGACTGACAGGTGTTCCCAATCCCCATGTGATTGGAATAAGTGGCTGGGTGTCAAAAATGAATCATGGGAACAATTTTATCCTTGTAAAAATAAAAAACACATTCTATAAAAAATAAACCATAACTAAATAATCAGAACAACACATGGCATAAATTTATTCAGATTCATGTTTACAAAATTAAATAAAAACAAAAAATGTCTTCAATAAAAATAGAACTAGACACCATCCCAAAGAACACCATTTGAAAACTGGATTTTAATTCTCAAGGAACCACCACAACACCTATAATGGAATACCACTACCATCTCAGACCATAATCTACAAACGTCCCACCTTTATTTGTTTCAAAAATAAAAATTTATAATTTCACCCAAGGGTGTATGTATGGTGTGAACCAAATCCCAATAGGATTCCACTCAATAAGAGATTCCATTCTATTAATTTCATAACCGAAATAGACATTAATGTATTTTTATATAAGAACTAGAAAAAATATTTTTTGAAAATTTTAAAGGAAAACATGATTATTTTTAAAATAAAACACAATGAGCACCATATGCCAATGACATTTATAATATATGTGTAGAGAAAAATATCACTGGAAATACTTATTGGTACTAAATTGAAATGGGACACTAGGTACATAATATCCCGGTGAAAATTGGTATAAAAACCATGACCAATAGCATTATCATGCACATACTAGTAGGATGGGATGCCCTATGGGCATAGTTGTCTCTAATGATCATTATCATTTAGTTAGTTTTGTATCATTAATTCTACTAGATGATTCTGGATGTACCACTTTTATGTCAACTAGAATACTAGTCCTAGTTCTCCCACCTAGATACTGAGGTTTCCATTCATTCTCAATTACCATTTCAAATGACACATGAAACATCAATATCATATTAACAAATTCCAATCAATATAACTATTGTTGGTAAATCACCCTATTCAAAACCAAAAACACTTTTAAATAAAAATTCAAACCAAAACTACACTACAACATCTTCCCCGCCACATTTAAAGTTTATTAAACATTTTCTATAATTTATAATGCGCATTAAAATTCATAACAAGGGTTCACAAATGATATATAACCAATTTTTTTATAAAATAAATTATCCAGCCACATATATACCAAATATGTTCAAAAAATCATTCAACACCACACACATATATCATAAATATCATTTAAAAACTAAAGAAAAAATATCAAATATGTGAAATAATGTTTAATAAAATAAACCACCTACCTTGACAGATAAAACATTTGAAAAATGATAAAAATCCATAAGTGCACTATAATGAGACCCTATAAAAGAAATATTGTTCCATAAACGTCTAGAAAATACCATCAAAAGTACGATCTCACCCAAAAAATGTCTCCCAACCTACTAGAGATATGAAACCACATAAAAGGAGGAGAGGAACACTAGAATGGATGGTGGACAAAAGAAAGATGGAATGACATGAAGAATCATTTCTATTTTGCACCAAATTGACCTAAACAATGGATGTATAAGGGAGAAAGAGGGAGGAATAGAGGCTTCAAGGGTAAGAAATATTGTGTTTGGGAGGGGAGGGGAAAATTGGAGTAAAATTTATGAATGGAAATTATTAAATATCCAAATTTTAATTACCTTGGCACGCCTTAGGGTTAATGTTACATTTTTCTAAACCACAAAGCAATCATGTGGTCACCATTATCCAAATGGGACACATCACATGGTTAATGGCACGGTTTGAAAAACCATGCACTTTAGCTCTATCAAATACTGAATCCTTGGAACATGATTTTATAGGAAAGGAAATAAATTTTCTCTAACCACGTGCAGGCTATGAAGCACCCATGGAATATCAAGATTTTCCATTTTTATTAAGAGACTCAAAGGAAAATCAAGGAATAATCATAATATAAAATAATAATAAACAGTTCAAAATGATAACACTTGTGTGACAACTATAGTGGAATAAAACAAAAATAATACATAAAAATAGAAAAACTTAATATAGTAGTAGAAAATTTATTGTTTTTATGTTAGATATATAGTGGGAATATAACATATATATTTTAATTTTACACATGAACAATCCCAATTAGAAATGAAATTTCAACATAAACCCTTACCTCAAGTCACAACATTATTTTTAAACACCTTATATGACCATATAAAAAACTTATATTTATTATAAATTAATTAAGGAACCACATTAATAAATATATAAAAATTAATGATTCATTAATTCTTTTTTATTATCTATTTATAAATACTTCTCCACTAAAATCTATAATCTATGTGTTATCTACTTTTCCTTCAATGCATGTTTTAATATATATATTTTAGTTATTTCACCTTGGGCATGGATTGATGAACCCCAAAATGATAATAATTCCATAAATATCATATTTATTCCTTATATACACATTTATAAAAATCAATGAATATATATTATGAAAAATTAATTGGATTACTTTATAGGGGTGTAGTCTCCATGTACAGACATGTGGTGATTTAAATTTTCAATGTATGGAAAGTAATTAAGATAAATAATATTTTATATTACCAAACACATTATTATATAATAAATATAATAAATATATATATAAAAACATATATATAACTATATTTATATATTCGTTGGATCCATAAACATTAACAGACAAGTGAAGAAGTGATGAAAAATGAAACACATCGCTTCGTGAAGACGATGATAAATAAGTATATTTGAGAAAAACATTGAATTTAAATTGAATAAATACGGTATAGAAAATATTTGTACCATTATCATAGAAAGAAATTATTATATTAATTATATTAATGTCATTATAATCAGATTTTTATATAGGATTTATTTGAGGTGGGAGGAGAATAAAACGTGAATGAACTTTTCAATGACAATTACCGATTCTCTGAGTGTCATCATTTGGAATATGCCTTAAAACTTCATTGGATGATATTTTGGTGGTACCAGTTACTATTGGATTTGTCGGGAAAATTTGAGAGTATATTTGTGTATGATTTTATGATATATAGTTCTTAATGTGTGTGGAGAAGTGGGAAGAGTTGGCTCCCCTTTATAAGTGAGAGGAATGAACTCATGTTTATCTAAATAGTTTCACAATAATATGTTGTCATTTCATCCAGAAAGTGGAATGTAATAACCATTGATTAAATGATAAGATAATTTTATATTTATCAACTTACCCTATCATAGTTTTATATGTTTTGGTGAAAATTTAAGCTTTATCACAAAATTTGACTTTCTCATCAACAGTTTTAACCCTAATCAGTGTGAAATGATTATTATAAATTCAAATATTAATAGTGGATAAAATTTAAATTTAAAACATTAAAAAATATTTCCTACTATGAATAATAATTTTTAATCCATTAATTAGTACTCAATTATTTTAATTGGAAAATTTTAATTATATTATTCATTGAAAAAACAAGTAATAATATCTTTTACAAAAAAAGTATTAGTTTTCATAAAAATGATTTTGGTCTCATTCCTCTAATAGTAACTACCATTATATGTATTTTTGATTATTTTTAGATTATATTTAATCAAAATTTTATTAAATTCAATAATTACTAGTAATTTATTTAAATAATTAATTTTAAAAAAATTCCCAGAAAAATAGTACTATTAAAAATAACTCGTCTTATATTGATTAAACAATGTCTTAATCTCTTAACATTTGATAATAAAGCAATGAACAATAAATTATTTATCTATTTTTTTTAAAAATACATTTACACACATTTTAATCTAAAAAATATATGAAATTAAATTTTATATAAATCTTATATAATAAAAAAAACATTTGGAAAAAATGTTTTTTATCTATAAATGACTCGATATCATTATTTATGATTTATAAAACATTTCACTAATTTCAAAACATGATTATGTTACAATAAATATGTAACTTCCCAGGTAAATAAAGAATATTAATTTTTCATATTTATTAATTTTTGAATTAAATATTGATTTTACATTAAAACAGTTGCTATGTTCGATAGCGTACCCGATATGCAAAAATGGGTTTTTTTGAAATATTACATTGCCCACTAATAATATATATTTTTTAAAATGGTAGTTAACTCCAAGAAGTTTTATTGGTCGGAATGAACGAAACTAACTACAGCATGATTATACGTGTTTTTTAAATGTATTTACATTTACCCAATAAAAGTTAGAGGCTTAAAATGTGAATGAATATAATTTCAAGCATAATTTACATTAAAAGGCCGATAAATAACATTTTAATAGAGAACCCTTTTTAAACCTAGTTTTGGTCACATTAATAAATTATATATGACCAAATAAAATCCTTCATTATAATAGAGGCATCAAAATATACTTTGTGTAAATTTTTGGAATTTTTCTGAAAAAGTTCATTTTTTTAAAGAATAATGAAAAATATTGTATTTTAATTCAAAAGTGCCTTTTAATATAATTTATTTATATGGTTAGATTGTCTTTTTAATTGGTTTTAAAATTAAATTAAAATATATTTTTACCAATTAATCCATTTTTGGTCATTAGAGTTAATTTCACTTTGATATTGGACATAAACATGTATTAATCTTTTGATGGTTATTGTTTCTTAAAAACAAGCTATTTGTTTTGATAATGAGAAATAATTTTAAAATTAATTTATTCCACTTATATGTTTTTTATTTGGAAAAATATAAATGAATTTTGAATTTGGAATATCATATATATCTTAGGTTGAATTTCAATTATTTATATGAAAAACATCAATTTTATATGAATAGTGAAACCACTTAGTGGTAGTTAAAAAATAGACATTTTCATTAAAATAAAATGTTACCACATCTGTGAATTGAATTTCTAAAATCCAACATACATGGTTGTTATGAAGAAGTAAAATTTGGTTCATTAAAATGAAAATATTTTTTGGTGAATAATAACTTTTGAATTTTATTTACCGCGGTTAAAGGAAAATAAGGTAATTCAAGGTAAAACGAATATTTTAATAATTCAAAATTACCATAACATTTCTCCAAACCTTATTGGTTGAGTCATTTACTACCATTGAAATCATTGGGTCTATTTTGGGACCCCATTGAGCCACTTGGGAGTGATAATGATAATTTAGATTTATTAACTTAAATTCAAGGCAAAAATGACAAAAGGAAATATCTTTTAGTCAATTAATTTTTATATGGTGTTATATAAGTCATATTTTCGACTATAAATATTTTTTAGAAATATAAAAAGGCTTCCTACATGATAATATTTTTTTTAGTTTTTATACATCAAATAATTTAAATTATTTATGACACAATAATGATGCAGTGTTTACCTCATTAATAAATCATTTAAATACATAAGATTATAATTATTAAAATATTATCTAAAACCTGTCCAATTCCTATTGAATGATTTTATTTCGACCTTGAGTCATATTATCTTCAACTATAATGATTTTTGGACCATTAGACACCAAATAGAAATATATAATAAAACAATGTTTTCACACTTTCCTAAAGAGCCCCTCCTCTTCCTTATAAAAGGAGACCACTTCTAACAAATTACATGCACCCCTAAAGGCTTTTGGATGCTCTAAACTCTGCCCAATTAATCTCCATACATCCATATCCTCCTCCTAGAAGCATTACCTTGGGAAGAAGGCACTTCAAGATGTCCTTTGGTTCAAACCAAAGGGAGTTACCCAAATTAAAGGTAACAGTTTCTCTTAATTTGTTTTCTTTTATTTTACATCTCCAACGTATAAACCCTTTTTATTCCTTTCTTTTGTAGAAACAACAGTATATTAAATATACTTGTATGTTTTTATGAGAAGTATTCTAACTACACTTACACACACCTCTATCTAATGGATGAATAACATAATGTTTCTCTGGATGGAAAACTAACACCTCACGAAATGATCATTGTTTAAATATCTCCAACTACCTCTCATGGTTGCCATTATGATTGAACAATATATATATATATATATATGATATATATTATGTTTATTTTTTATTTATGCTTCTATATTTTCATTTATTGCATGCCTTTATGGTTTTCATAGTGGGTAAATACGATAATCTCATTTGAGGAAGCGCGGACTACCGCCCCCTCCGAGTGATATGACTCATTAATGACATATGTGGGATGTATAAAGGATAGAGTTAATGATATTATATATGATATTATAGTGGAATTATAATATACCTATTTATCATTATGTTTTAATTCTATTAAAATAAGAAATAGAAATGAATGTAGCGTTTATGCGTATGTACGACTTACCGTCTCCATGAACGTTGCATTTCATTTATTACCTCCAAATGTAATGTACGATTATAAATAAATGTATATACAGGATATATATGATATATATGATATCTAAATAATGAAAACCATTCTGGATATAATTTAATATTGGCCACATGGACAACTTGTAAATTTAAGTTGTTCATTTTTAACTCAACTACCAAATATCGACAAAATGAACGCTATTAACATAAATGATTACATAATTTTTATAACATGGTAATAAGTGATATAAAAGGAATATTAAATTGGAAATTGTTCTTAATAAATTATAAATTAACTTTTGTTTATTATTCTAGAAATTAAAGAATGATCGAGTCAAGTCGGACACGAGGTAAGGGATCTGACATCTCTCTTTCTTTTCAAGTACTCTCTTTTATGTCATTTCATTTATGATCCATGTTCTTATGTTGGAGGATGTTATTTTATATTAACCACAATGTAATTTGTATTTTCATATGATGATATACCCCCTCTTAATCTTATAAATTAATTTTAAGTATTTTTAAGTGGCACTGTTAGGCTGCCGAATTTATGTAAGGGATTTTCTTATCTCACTTTTAATTCCATGAGATTTCCATCGTTCGCCACATATTCATTTCCTTTTGTGTATTGTGTAATTCCATTTGATATATATTATAATTATTCTCATTATATTCATTGTATTATGTGATTCATTTGGTGGTTATTAACTTTTGGACATATGAATCAGTTGATTACAACGTGGTAAAGGGTTTCATCTCACCTTTTTATTCCCATGAGATTCATTCTATATGTACCACTATTTTCTTTTTGTGTGGTTTATGTACTGCCCATGAATGTACTATTTTTGTAATGTACTTTTATTTATGAGTATTTACATCTTCATTTTATGAACTTTTTTCATGTGTCATATGTTTCGTAAGTTACCAAATCGGTAAGGGAACCTCTCACTCTCCTCTTTTTAAAACACTTCTTTTTTTATGTCTTTTAATTTACATATTATTATGTTATGATGTGTTCTTATATATCCTTATTGATGTAAATTTTATGTTCAATTGACGATATACCATTTTCTTTCTCATTGATACATTTTCTAAATTTTAAAGTGATGCTCTTAGGCTGTGGAATGTTTACAATGGAACTTTTTAACCCAATTTTGATTCTTTGGGTTCAACTTGTAGTTATTGAATATGTCATCCTAAGAATATGTGTGAATGGACTCTAATTGTTTTACACTTAATATCCACATATATTGGTTTTATTTATATTTTTCACACATAATTAAGAGATTTATTTATCTATAATTTAAGGATACCATCTTTATAATGGATTTCATCTCAACTTACATTTCCATTGAGACTTCATTGTTGTTATGTGCCAATTCACTCTTATATGGTGTATATACTATCCATTGACATATTATATGTAACACCCCAAGCTTCCACGGGACGTTTCCCTTCGAATAATGCAATGGTGTGCATTGTACGCAACATTGAGATTCTAACACACCACAACCAATCAAACTATCTGTTATGAATAGTAATACCAACTTTTTGAAATTTTATAAATTCTATCTCTCAAAATGGAATTTATTTTTGGATTCGTAATATCAAATTTATCCTACGGTTAAATTTTGGAACTTTTCGGATAACACTTATATTTTGATGAATAGTGAAAATTACTAAATTTTAATTAAAAACAACTTTTTAAATCAGAATAATGTATAGTGATAAATTATATTATTGAGTGGTTTTAAAGTATAATTAGAATATATTTTTACCATTTTATCCAATGGTGTTAATTAGAATTAATTTCACTTTGAAATTGGACCTAAACAATTGTCAATCTTTTGATATATATTGTTTCTTAAAAACACGCTATATGTTGTGACAGCGGAAATTAATTATAAAATTAATTAATGAAACATATATTTTTATAATCTTATAAAATATACATCATTTTTGAATTTTGAATATCAATTATAGATTAGGGTGAAATTTTGGCATTGTTCTGAAAAACGTCAATTTTTTGATGAATAGTGAAACTACTAAGTGGTAGTTAAGAAAACTGAATTTTTCATAAAACTTAATTTTACTACTTCCGTGAATGGAATTTCGAAAATCCGAGAGACACGGTTAATATCAAGAAGTAAAATGTGGTTCAATGAGATGAAAATAATTTTTGGTGAATAGTATCTTTTTACTTTTATTTACCACGGTTAAAAGTAAATAGGGTAATTAAGGGTAAAAATGATATTAATATTACCCTAACACATGTCCAAATTCTATTGGACAAATGTATCTCGACCAAAAACAACCTATGAAATAAAATATTATCATTTAGGTCCACTTGGAATAGATTAGGACATTTATTATTATTTAATTCAAAGAAGAGTTAAAAGAGTTATAATCAAAGTTTATTTACTAAAACATTTTTAATATAGGGTTATACATATGATAAATTCGATTGAAAATATTCATTAGAAAGATAATAAGATTTCATACATAATAAGATTTTATTTATATTTTTTAGACATTAAATAGTTTAATTTTTAATGACACAATGATGATGTAGTAATTATGATAATAGTGAAACATTATACTAATTGATATTATAAATACCCAAATAAATATAATATGAAACTTTTAATGAATTAAACTACTTTTCTAGGATAATATGACATATTAAGATTGATGTAATTGACTTTTTTCAAGGTAATAATGCTGTCATGAGATTCTCAAAAATCAACTATTGAATAGTGTCAAAATTGACATAAAAGAGTTTTTAAAACAAATATTATATTATTAATTGATATTAAATTTTTAAAAATCTATGGTTCGGCCAAGAGACTTATATCATGATAGGTTCATCATTAATGGACCACTTGGGGGTCTCTTGTATGTATATGGTATGTTTATTAACAATATAATATAAAAATACAAAGTGACATTGTAAAAGTGAGACTAATTAATTTAGAGTTAATACTTAAAGATAAGGTTAATATAATAACCCAAACCTGTCTAAATTATATTGGTTGAGTGGTTTTCTACCTATACCCACGTTAAAATTTAAATAATCAACTTTTTAGCCATTAGAAACCGAATATGACTTTATTATAAATTAATATTTCTAGCTTTTCCAAAGGTGCCCCTCACCCCTCTTATAAAAAGGCACTTCTCCTTCTCATTTCTTCACACCTTCAAAGCCTTTTGGTTCGACCAACCCCTTCCCAAATACTCTCTCAACTTCCCCCACTACAACCTAGAGGCCTTATTTTGATCATAAATCCATCCTAAGGAGCCCTTTTGATCAAATCAAAAGGAAGAACCCGAAGAAGAGGTAATGTTTTCACCACCCCTTTTCAAGTTCCTTTCTTCATCCACTTCTTCTTTCTTTGTTATTAACATTATAAAATAATAACTCCAGTATCGTATATATACTGTTATGTTATTATAACTATGGTACAACCATATTCAATATTCTATCAACCCTTTTAATAACATGTCATCATACGTGCGTACGTACGGCTTACCGTCTCCACGCCGTGGTGTAATTGTTATTCAATATATTATTATTTGGGTGGGTATAATAATGATGTGTAACTTATTTAAATAATAAATATAACATGATAATGATTCTCTATATATTATATACCATCCCATTATATTTTATTTTAATATCAAAAGAATGATATTGTCGCCCGTGCATACGTACGGACTACCGTCTCCACGAACGCGATGAGATTAATTCTCCATCATATCCATTCAAGTATAATTATCATTTGATGATTTAAAAATAATGTTTCAAAACTTTATATCATTCTGTATATGAATAATTTACAACCTATCCATGACAAACATGGCTTATGTATCAGAACATATAAAAGAAAACGAGTAAGTTAACACCCGAAACGACGATAATTCTAAGATATTATTAACAAAGCAATGTTAAAAGATCATATATGATATCATATTATTGTATATGATTCATGAATAAATTAATAACAATTATTTCAACACTATACAGGAGGTTAAACTACCCCCAACCAAAAAATTACAAGGTAAGGGGTTTCTTAACTCACTCTTAATTTCGTGAGAATTCCATTGTTCACCACTTAATTATTGCATGTGGTGTATGTGTACTGTCCATGATTGTATTCATTATGTAATATACGTTAATTTATGGGTATTTACATCATCATTGTATGATACTTCTTTCATGGGTGTATGTTTCGTATGTTACCTAATCGATAAGGGAATTTGAGATTTCAATTTCCACTCATTTGGCTTTATGCATATTTCATTGATTATATTACCCCCAAGATTATGTGTGGAATCACTATTCATTTTATTATGTCTAATTTCCACTGCCCTTCCTGTGGATATACTTTTGATACACATAATAACTCCATTTATAATTCTCAAGTCATTGATATGATTTTGATACGAGTAATTTTAACTCATTCAACATTTGTTGAGTTAAACATCCAATTCGTTGGTGTTGTTCTTACAAGAATATGTGTGAATATCCTTTGATTGTTTTACACTGAATATCCAATCATATTTAGTGTATTTATATTTTTCACATATAATTATGTCGTTGATTTATCCTTAACCTAAGGATACGACCTTTATGATAGATTTCATATCAATTTACATTCCATTGAGACTTATTTGTTAATATACACCAAATCCCCTTTATGTGGTGTATATAATGTACTTTGACATAGTATATCATGAATCCCTCTATTCTCATGATATTAGAATGTTTTTATTACCTCAATTATTTGTATTCAAGTGTCTCTCTTTTGGTTAGAAACTCTAACTAAAATACCATTTTTAAATGTTTTAAAGACTTATTCTTCTAAATCTTGCTCATTAATGTCCATGTTTTAAAAATTGTTTTAAGGATTTATTTATATGGACATTAAAGTTTTAAAATCCAAACTCCTTTTAAAAGTTTCAAAGTGGTATGGGACACTTTGATTCAAAAATCTATTTTTAAATGGCTTCTTGACAAATAGTCTGACTTTTAAATGTTTTCAAGAAAAAGGGGGATATTTCTCTCAAATAGTTTTGATGATTATTTTCATCTATGTCAACATCCTTCATCATTCTTGATTGAGGTTAATGTGATACAATAAAATCTTCTATATTATATCGAATGAGTTATGTTTGACTATGGATGTGCTATTTTTATACCATTCATGGTTTGTGGTTAAAGTATTGACATTTCGTATTCTAGTTTTAATACGAATGTTTATGTTATGTTTAAAACTGTTCATATGAGGAATGCATTGGTCTTAATAAGTGATGGGTGAAGCCTGTTATAGCTCCTCGATGGATTGGTAGGTCTCATGAGACAAAGTAGTGTCTTGGCACAAGGCCTTGGCAAAATCTTATATGTATTCTTGGCACGAGGCCTTGGCTATGTGGTTATGATAGTCTGGCATTATGCATTCCATCATTATGAAAGTGGTTATTGATATTGCATGTGATTATTCGATTAGTAGAATATCCATGTGAATAAGTAAATGGCATTATTTCATTTTATTTTTTCCATAAAATGTTGAAGTTCAAGTTTAAAAGGCTTTTGTTTTAATTATACATTGCCTTAAATGTTTATTCTTATTTATGAAAGTTTCGGCTATATTGTTATCCTTACTGGGCATTTGAGCTCACCCCTTTTCTATGTTTAATTTTTCCCAGGATGTGAAGAAGTAAATTATGAATGACCTGCAGGGATATTATGAGGGGATAATAGTGTGGATTATGGAGACAATATGTTGTTGTAGTAGTTTTTCACTTCATGATATAATGTATATTTTTATGAATATATCTAGTGTTTCCAAGGCTATTAAACGAATCGGTCTTTCGAGATTTGATCTTTATTGTGATCATGCCAATGTTATGTAATAATGCACCGACTCTGGGTAACTGGGGTTGGGGTGTTACAGTTGGTATCAGAGGGAGGTTTAGTACAAACCTTGGAATCTAGATTTAGATAAACTCCGATTTAGTACCACTTGGAGCTAGACTTGAACGGGAACTGGTGCACGACAACGGGCCTTGCTGCACTCTTGGTTACGACACTCACGGGGGATATGCTTAGGATAATTTACATTTTCTTTACAAACCGATTTAATGTATTATATATATAAGATGAGAGTAAAGGACCTTGGTTAATCCTAATGTGTTTCAAATTGATAATATGGTGACAAGTTAATCTCTAAATGATTGTATGACTACTATTACTCACACAATGCTTTCTGGTTTCAGTCAATGGCTGGATTCCAAGGAAGTCATAGTGACTTTGAGAATGATGTACACGGTGGGAACGGTGGTGGAAATGAGCAAAAAAATGGAATGTTGATAGGCGTAAAAGATATCGTCCTTATGGAAAATCAATTTTCCAAAAATATGATCAACAATATATATTAACCAATTACTGGACTCAAAAAAGAATAGAAAGGTGATGAATGATAAGAGCTCCAGTAGTGGAGACCATGGAGAAAGAAATCCTCAATTTCCATCATGCAGGAAATGTGGAAAGAGACACCCAGGAAAGTGTCTCAATGGGATAAAGAAATGCTTTACGTGCTTGAAGGAAGGACATAAAGTGAAGAATTGCCAAAGAAAAATGAAGAGTACTATGGAAGAAGATAAAAATGGTCCCAATAATTCATTTACAGTCATTTTCCGTAAATGTAGGGGACCTTACCATTACCCAAGTGAATTTCCTATTCTATAGGATATTTTCTTTGTCAGAGAAGAAACTATGTGGAAATAAATGGTTGGATAAATGTTTAAAAATTATTAGTGATCCTTGTTGAAGGGTTTAATTTGGAATACTTTTCTCTTGTATTTGTAACCCTAACGTTTTCCATGTGAGAATGATATTTATGAAAAAATTATCTTTTCTCTTGTGGATATAGTTATAAATAACCATTTGGTTTTATATGATCATTGGGTTTGAGGAAATTACAAATTATTATAATTTGGGATGAAAATGCAAGGTATGAGATAACATTAGTAGTTAAATTATGTTATGGTTATTTTGAAGAATTTATCTCATTTTCGTAATGTTATAAAATATATATTTTGAAAACGGACAACATGTAGACCGTGTGACAACCCGTTGCGTCGGACAAAGCTCTGAGAATCAAACCCACAACCAAAGTGCTATTGGGATTTATCGCCTACCACTGGACTACGTGAAGTCCCTGGTTAGTGTGACTATTATTTTTAGTTAAATGATTTTATTGATCAATAATAATTTTATTTGGGATCTTATGTCTTATCAAATGAATACCCTTAGTATAGGAAAATTATTTGGTGATTAAGTAATAAATTTTATTATGGAAGTTGTTCTCTTTGTTGAGAACACTATATGACGAAGGAAAATAGAGTATTATGGAATTTCATTTGAGGAGTAATGGTGGATTTTTATCTATGTTTTTATTTTGGATTTATAATGATTTGGGTTATTTATGGAAATTATTAGGTTAATTACTTTTAAGTATGTGAATTTAAGAGTAATTAATGTCATTTGGAGATACAATTTAACGTGGAAGACTACATTCTTAATAATTTTTGGTTTTCAATATTAGTTTTGATTATATTAAAGGATTCTAAGGACAATTGATTATATAATGGAATTTATTTAAATTTGGGGTATTGTTGGTTTAATTTTGGAAATTAAGATTAGTGATTATTTCTCTCAAGGAATATCCTTTTGGGGTATCATTAGATCTTGTACTAACCATTTTGGTTTTTATTAATCTCTAAATACAATGTAAATGTATAGTTCATCTTGCATGGATCATGGGATTCTATAGAAGTTTATTCTAGCTCTTCCAGTGTGACCAAGCCTTCTTGTATACTCATCGTTTAAAAAAATGAGTTAGTGGTGGAAATTTATTAAAGAATGAAACACTACTAAAAATGTAAGTATATATATTTATATTCTTAGTCAATATCATAAATAAATTCCTCATCCTTATGTAATGTAACTTAAAACAAAAAAATTTTGTTCCTTTACTTTCCTACTAGGAGACTAATGGTCGTTTGTCCCAACACAAGTTTGTGGTTTTCTTATTGTTAACTTTCTCCTGATCATGATTTCTATCCCTCTCCATCAGAACATGACAATTATTTTATCATCCATATCCATGTTTTCCTACATGGAATCCGAGTATGGGTTATCTTGGTTGACCTTTATACCTCTCTTTCTTTCTTTTAAAGTGATAGTTTTATTGACTCTTTTTCCGATGTGGGACTTTCGATTATATTCCCAAGTACAATTTTAAAAATTGCGAGGACACAATTTATTGAAGGAGGGGAGAATGTAACACCCCAAGCTTCCACGGTACGTTTCCCTTCAAATAATGCAATGGCGTGCATTGTACGCAACTTCGAGATTCTAACACACCACAACCAATCAAACTAGCCATTATGAATAGTAATACCTACTTTTTGAAATTTTATAAATTCTATCTCTCAAAATGGACTTCATTTTTGGATTCTTAATATCGAATTTACCCTAGGGTTAAATTTTGGAACTTTTTGGATAACACTTATATTTTGATGAATAGTGAAAATTACTAAATTTTAATTAAAAACAACTTTTTAAATTAAAATAATTTATAGTGATAAATTATATTATTGAGTGGTTTTAAAGTATAATTAGAATATATTTTTACCATTTTATCCAATGGTGTTCATTAGAATTAATTTCACTTTGAAATTGGACCTAAACAATTGTCAATCTTTTGATATATATTGTTTCTTAAAAACACGCTATTTGTTGTGACAGTGGGAATTAATTATAAAAATTAATTAATGAAACTTATATGTTAAGAATTCTGTAAAATAAACATCATTTTTGAATATGGATTATCAATTATAGCTTAGGGTGATATTTTGGCATTGTTCTGAAAAACTTCAATTTTAGATGAATAGTGAAACTACTAAGTGGTAGTTAAGAAAACTGAATTTTTCATAAAACTTAATTTTACCGCTTCTATGAATGGAATTTCGAAAATCCGAGAGACACGGTTAATATCAAGAAATAAAATGTGGTTCAATGAGATTAAAATAATTTTTGGTGAATAGTAACTTTTTACTTTTATTTACCACGGTTAAAAGTAAATAGGGTAATTAAGGGTAAAAATTATATTAATATTACCATAACACATGTCCAAATTCTATTGGACAAGTGTATCTGAACCAAAAACAACCTTAGGAATAAAATATTATCATTTAGGTCCACTTGGAATAGATTAGGACATTTATTATTATTTAATTCAAAGAAGAGTTAAAAGAGTTATAATCAAAGTTTATTTACTAAAACATTTTTAATATAGGGTTATACATATGATAAATTCGATTGAAAATATTCATTAGAAAGATAATAAGATTTCATACATAATAAGATTTTATTTATATTTTTGAGACATTAAATAGTTTAATTTTTTTATGACACAATGATGATGCGGTAATTAAGATAATATTGAAACATTAATCTAATTGATATTATAAATACCTAAATAAATATAATTTGAGACTTTTAATGAATTACACTGATTTTCTATGATAATATGACATATTAGGATTGATATAATTTACTTGTTTCGAAGTAATAATTCTGTTATGAGTTTCAAAAAAAATCAACTATTGAATAGTGTCAAAATTGACACAAAAGAGTTTTTAAAACAAATAATATATTATTAATTAATATTAAATTTCTAAAAATCTAAGGCTAGTCCAAGAGACTTATATCATGATAGGTTCATCATTAATGGACCACTTGGGGTTCTCTTGTATGTATATGGTAAGTTTATTAACCATATAATATAAAAATACAAAGAGATATTGTAAAAGTGAAACTAATTAACTTAGAGTTAATACTTAAAGATAAGGTTAATATAATGACCCAAACCTGTCTAAAATATATTGGTTGAGTGGTTTTCGACCTATACCCACCTTAAAATTTAAATAATCAACTTTGTTGCCATTAGAAACCGAATATGAATTTATTTTAAATTAATATTTCTAGCTTTTCCAAAGGTGCCCCTCACCCCTCTTATAAAAGGGCAGTCCTCCTTCTAATTTCTTTACACCTTCAAAGCCTCTTGGTTCGGCCAAACCGTACCCAAATACTCTCTGAACTTCCCCCACTACAACCTAGAGGCCTTATTTTGATTAGAAAGCCAACCTAAGGATCCCTTTTGATCAAATCAAAAGGAAGAACCCGATGAAGAGGTAATGTTTTCACCACACCTTTTCAAGTTCTTTTCTTCTTCCACTTCTTCTTTCTTTGTTATTAACATTATAAAATAATAACTCCAGTATCGTATATATACTGTTATGTTATTATAACTATGGTACAACCATATTCAATATTCTATCAACCCTTTTAATAACATGTCATCATACGTGCGTACGTACGGCTTACCGTCTCCACGCCGTGGTGTAATTGTTATTCAATATATTATTATTTGGGTGGGTATAATAATGATGTGTAACTTATTTAAATAATAAATATAACATGATAATGATTCTCTATATATTATATACCATCCAATTATATTTTATTTTAATATCAAAAGAATGATATTGTCGCCCGTGCATACGTACGGACTACCGTCTCCACGAACGCGATGAGATTAATTCTCCATCATATCCATTCAAGTATAATTATCATTTGATGATTTAAAAATAATGTTTCAAAACTTTATATCATTCTGTATATGAATAATTTACAACCTATCCATGACAAACATGGCTTATGTATCAGAACATATAAAAGAAAACGAGTAAGTTAACACCCGAAACGACGATAATTCTAAGATATTATTAACAAAGCAATGTTAAAAGATCATATATGATATCATATTAATGTATATGATTCATGAATAAATTAATAACAATTATTTCAACACTATACAGGAGGTTAAACTACCCCCAACCAAAAAATTACAAGGTAAGGGGTTTCTTAACTCACTCTTAATTTCGTGAGAATTCCATTGTTCACCACTTAATTATTGCATGTGGTGTATGTGTACTGTCCATGATTGTATTCATTATGTAATATACGTTAATTTATGGGTATTTACATAATCATTGTATGATACTTCTTTCATGGGTGTATGTTTCGTATGTTACCTAATCGATAAGGGAATTTGAGATTTCAATTTCCACTCATTTGGCTTTACGCATATTTCATTGATTATATTACCCCAAGATTATGTGTGGAATCACTATTCATTTTATTATGTCATAATTTCCACTCCCCTTCCTTTGTATATACTTTTGATACACATAATAACTCCATTGATAATTCTCAAGTCATTGATATGAATTTGATAAGAGTAATTTTAACTCATTCACCATTTGTTGAGTTAAACATCCAATTCGTTGGGGTTGTTTTTACAAGAATATTTGTGAATATCCTTTGATTGTTTTAAACTGAATATACAATCATATTTAGTGTATTTATATTTTTCACACATAATTATTTCGTTGATTTATCCTTAACCTAAAGATACGACCTTTATGATAGATTTCATCTCAATTTACATTCCATTGAGACTTCTTTGTTGATATACACAAGATCTCATTTATGTGGTGTATATAATGTACTTTGACATAGTATATCAAGAATCCCTTTATTCTCATGATATTAAAATGTTTTTATTACCTAAATTATTTGTATTCAAGTTTCTCTCTTTTGGTTAGAAACTCTAACTAAAATACCATTTTTAAATGTTTTAAAGACTTATTCTTCTAAATCTTGCTCATTAATGTCCATGTTTTAAAAATTGTTTTAAGGATTTATTTATATGGACATTAAAGTTTTAAAATTAAAACTCCTTTTAAAAGATTCAAAGTGGTATGGGACTCTTTGATTCAAAAATCTATTTTTAAATGGCTTCTTGACAAATAGTCTGACTTTTAAATGATTTCAAGAAAAAGGGGGATATTTCTCTCAAATAGTTTTGATGATTATTTTCATCTATGTCAACATCCTTCATTATTCTTGATTGAGGTTAATGTGATACAATACAATCATCCATATTGTATCTAATGAGTTATGTTTGACTGTGGATGTGTTATTTTTATACCATTCATGGTTTGTGGTTAAAGTATTGACATTTCGTATGCTAGTTTTAATACGAATGTTTATGTTATGTTTAAACCAGTTCATATGAGGAATGCATTGGACTTAATAAGTGACGGGTGGAGCCCGCTATAGCTCCTCGATGCCTCGGTAGGTCTCATGAGACAAACTAGTGTCTTGGCACAAGGCCTTAGAAAAATCTTATTTGTAGTCTTGGCACGAGGCCTTGGCTATGTGGTTATGATAGTCTGGCATTAGGCATTCCATCATTATGAAAGTGGCTATTTATATTTCATGTGATTATTCGATTAGTAGAATATCCATGTGAATAAGTAAATTGCATTATTTCATTTTATTTTTTCCATACAATGTTGAAGTTCAAGTTTAAAAGGCTTATGTTTTAATTATACATTTTCTTAAATGTTTATTCTTATTTATGAAATTTTCCGCTATATTGTTATCCATACTTGGCATTTGAGCTCACACCTTTTCTATGTTTTATTTTTCCCAGGATGTGAAAAGTAAATTATGAATGACCTGCAGGGATATTATGATGGGATAATAGTGTGGATTATGGAGACAATATGTTGTTGTAGTAGTTTTTCACTTCATGATATAATGTATATTTTTATGAATATATCTAGTGTTTCAAAGGATACTAAACCAATCTTTCTTTCGAGATTTGATCTTTCTTGTGATAATGCCAATGTTATGTAATAATGCACCGACTCTGGGTAACTAGGGTTGGGGTGTTACATTATATCATGAATCCATTTATTTTCATGATATTTTAAATTTATGATTAAATTTTATTCATCAATTATTTTTTTCAAGAGACTCTCATTTTGTTAAAAATTCCTTAACAAAAACATCATTTCTAATTGTTTTAAATATTTATTATTCTAAGTCATTATCTTTAATGTCCATGTTTTAAAAATGGGGTTGAGTATTTAATTAGGTGGACAGTAATGTTTTAAAATTTTAATTCCATTAAAATCATCAATGTGGTATGGGACAATTTGATTTTAAAATATTTTTTAAATGGTTTTTGAAAATGGATTGATTGTTTCAAATATCATGAAATTACATCTTATGATTGAAAATGAAATGTTATTATTGAAATGATTATATTTTCAATATTTTATGTGTTGTGATGGTACTTGGACAATTGATGTGTGGTTACGTGATAAACCATATGATGAGTGGTGACGTGAATACTAGGACGGGTGGTTAAGTTATAACCTCCAATGCATTGGGTATAGAAGTCGACCGTATGGCTGTTCCATTTAGTGATATGTGTCTAAGTCAACCATATGGTTATTCTATTTAAGTATGTTAATGTACCAAGTTACCTTTATATGTTATGTGTTCTTTATATGTGTTTTATGGTAATATTTTTCTTACAAAAGGGCAAGTAATGATATTTTATTCAGTGAAGAGTATTTACTACTTCCGAAAGGTGAAACGTATTACTTATGTTAAAGTGTTCATGGTTTAATTGTTGTTTTGAAAAACTAATAGTTTTCCTTCTTTGTGTATCCCTTACTGAGAGTTTTCTGCTCATCCCATGTTTTTGAAATGTTTTTCACCAGACATAATGTGGAATAGGGTCAAGGATGCGATCAAGGAAAAGTAATGATGTCTTAAACATGGAACTAGAAATGACTCTCTTTTTTTCAAGAGTTCATGTTTTGTAAAAAATATGGAAACTGTGTAGAAGTGTCTACTCTGTAAATTTTTGAGATATAATAGTTATGTCCTAATTCTATAAAACTCTAAACCTGAAACGATCCTCAATGTGAGTTATTCATTTAATTCAATATTAAGTAATGTTTAAGGCCGAGTCCTTATAGTTGGTATTAGAGGTTGGTTTAGATAACATTAGAGGATAGAGAATTCTTTAAGCATAAGTGACATTACAATAATGGTTAGGATTTCAAAAAGAGTCTTAGTTTTTTAGATAATGTTAATGAGTTTACGATAACCTGAATAAATATATCTTAGTGTTTACACTCATCATAAGATATTATATGATGATTTTACTAATATAATCACACTGACCTTTTTGGTTTTAGTAAATGGCTGGATCTAGAATGCACCAAAGTAATAGTGGATGTGAAGAAAACTATGACAGTTTTCTAAACGAGCAACTGAATGATATGGGAGCTGCAATGAGAACAGTTGTGGTTATTCTCAACCAACTATCTAGAGTCATGATTGACCACCTGAACCTTAGTGATCTTTATAAGGCATCATATATGCAAGAAACAAATCCCTATGTATTTTAAGGTAATAATCATAAAGGTAAGTGTGTTCAAAAACCTATGTGTCAAATATGTGGAAAGAAACACCTAGGAAAATGTTTCAAAGGGACAGAAAGATGCTATAGATTTGGAAATTAAGGTCATAAATAAAGAACCTTCCATCGAAAAAGGAAGCATCTAGTTGACTCTAGGAAAGGGAATGAAGTCATTTCAGATGGATCATTGGAATTTTTTAAACGTGGTGTGCATGGTCATCATGCAAACACATGTCCTACAAAATGGTTTTGGGAATGAGATCTCTAGGATCAAACAAATATTCATTTACCACTACCTAATGCCATTCCAATTGAGGATGAAGAAACTGACAATGACCAATGAATAGTATGGATTATTTCTTAACATATGTTTTACTATTATTAAAATATTAGGATATGATTCATGATTTTGTTTTTATGAAAGAAGTATTTCATAATAAGTTGGAAAGGAATGGTTAATGGATCAAAAGAAATGTTGAATGAGTAAGAATTCAACATATAAGGGATTCAAGAGTTATGGTAGAATTTAGGATGGTGCAATGCATAAAAGTATTAAGGCTTTTCTGATGATGGGATTACATTAGAGGACTTTTTATAGTATGCATAACCCTGATTTTGGATATATGAAAATTTTATTCGTGGAATAATTATATTCTCTTTTGTTGATATAGTTATAAAGAACCGTATGGGTTTATATGATCCTTGAATTTGAGGCAATTACCGGTTAATATATTTTTGGATAAAAAACTATCGTTATTAGATAACCTTTGTGGTTAAAATATGTTATGGTTATTTTTGATTAATTTATCTCTTTTTGGGAATGTTATAAATTTTTTTAGTTTTTGAAAAGGGACAACAACCAGACCGTGTGACAACCAGTCGTGTCAGATGAAGCTGTGGGAATCGAACCCACAACCAAAGTGCGACTAGTATTTATCGCCTACCATTGCACTAAATGAAGTCCCTTGTTATAATGACTAATTATTTTTAGTTATATGATCTTATGAATCATGAAGAAGTTGATTTTGTGTTATCTATGGAACTGATTAATCCCTCATGGAGGATATGTGATTAGGTTAACTACTTTTTAGTATGATACTTTAAGAGTAAATGATTTTATTTGGAGATAAATGTTAATATTTACCTTGGAAGACTATTTGATTAAATCCTTCAGAGATTTGGGTTTCAATCGTAGTTTGGATTACTTTTAAGAATTTTAAGGATAACAATTCATTTAATGGTATTTCTTGAACCTTGAGTTCTTTTTGTAGAATTTTGGAGATTAAGAGTAGTATTTCTTTTTATAAAGGATTATCCTTTTGGTGATTACATGATCTTGTACTAACAATGTTGGTTTTAATTGATATCTAAATACAAGGGAAATAGATAGTCCTTCTTTTTTGGATTATTTGATTCTCTAGAAGATGATTCTTGTGCTTTTCATGTGACCAAGTCTTTTTGAATTCTCATTGATTAGGGAAATAATTAGTTTTGGTAGAAACTTATTAAAAGATGAAACTATACATGAAGGTAAGTATATTTCGTTATTATTATATTCTATGTAGAAGAATAATTCTTCAAAATTATTAAAAGGAACATAAATCATAATGGTTTTTGGCTTACGTTTCCTACGGGGTAATCAAAGACCGTTTTTACACAGATCATAAGTTTGTGATTTTCTTGTGGTTAACTTTTTCCTAATCATGTTTCCTATCAATCTCCATCAGAACTTGACCCTTTTTTTCTCCACCATATCTATTTTTTCATGGAATCTTCGAATGAGTTAGCTCAGGTGACCATTCTACTTCTCTTTCTTTTAAAGTTATAGTTTTACTAACTATTTTTCTGATATGGGACTTTTAAAAAAAGTTTCTGAGCCCAAAAATTAAAATTGCGAGGACGCAATTTTCAAAGGGGGGAACGATGTAACATCCCAGTTAAATAATGAATATGAATTTTTCATATTTATTAATTATTGAATTAAATATTAATTTTACTTTAAAACTGTCGCTATGTTCGATAGCGTACCCGATAGGCAACAATGGGTTTCTTTGAAATCATACATTTCACACAAATAATATATTATTATTTTAAATGGTAGTTAAATCCTAGTCGTTGTATTGGAGGGAATGAACAAAACTAACTACAATATGATTATACATGTTTTTTAAATGTATTTACATTTATCCAATAAAAATTAGAGCATTAAAATGTTAATGAATCTAATTTTATGGATAATATACATTAAAAGGCCGATTTATCTTATTTTAATGGAGAAACCTTTTTTAAATCTAGATTTGGTCACGTTAATAAATTCTATATTAAAAAATAAAACCCTTATTAATAATTGAGACATCAATAATTACTTTGTGTAAATTTTTTGAATTTTTCAGAAAAAGTTCTTTTTTTAAAGAATAGTGAAAAATATCATATTTTAATTCTAAAGTACCTTTTAATATTATTTATTTATATGGTTAGATTATATTTTTAATTGATTTTAAAGTGAAATTAAATTATCTTTTTACCATTTAATCCAATGTTGGTCATTGGAATTAATTTCACTTTGTTATTGGGCATAAATAAGTATCAATCTTTTGATAGTTATTATATATTAAAAACACGCTATTTGTTTTGATAGCGGAATTTAATTTGAAAATTAATTAATGGAACTTGTATGTTTTGAATTTGTAAAAATAGAAATCATTTTTGAATTTGGAATATCAAATATAGCTTAGTCTTAATTTTTGTTATTTTTCTGAAACACTTAAATTTTCGATGAATAGAGAAACCACTTAGTGGTAGTTAAAAAAATATAATTTTTCATTTAAATGAAATTTTACCACATCTGTGAATTGAATTCAAAAAATATGACAAACCTGGTTGTTATCAAGAAGTAAAACTTGGTTTAATAAGATGAAAATAATTTTTGGTGAATAATAACTTTTGACTTTTATTTACCGCGGTTGATGTTAAATAATGTAATTCACGGTAAAAAGATTATTATAATAATTCAATATTATCTTAACACTTCTCAAGACATTATTGGTTGAGTCATTTTGGACGATGGGCATCATTGGGTAGATTTTGGGACCCCATTGAGCCACATGGGATTGATAATGACAATTTAGATTATTTAACTTAAAGTAAAGGAAAAAATGACAAAAGAAAATATCTTTTAGTAAATTAATTTTCATATGGGGTTATATAAGTAATATTTTCAACTATAAAAAGTCTTTAGAAATATGAAAATACTTCATACATGATAATATTTTTTTTATAATTCTTAGACATCAAATAATTTGAATTATTTATGACACAATAATGATGCAGTGTTTACCTCATTAATAAATCATTTAAATAAATAAATTTATAATGATTAAAATATTATCCAAAACCTGTCCAATTACTATGGGAAGAATTTATTTGGACTCTGAGTCATCTTATCTTACACTATAATTATTTTTGGACCATTAGAAACAGAATATCAATATATAATAAAATAATCTTTTCACAATTTTCTAAAGAGACCCTCCTCTCCCTTATAAAAGGAGACCACTTCTATCCAATTCCACACACCTCTCAAGCCATTTGGATTGTCCAAAATCTACCAAATTAATCTCCCTACATCCCTCTCCTCCTCATAGAATCCTTACCGTAGGCATAAGGCACTTCAAGAAGTCCATTGGTTCAAACCAAAGGGAGTTGCCCAAAATAAAGCAAACAGTTTCTCTTATTTTGTTTTATTTTATTTTACTTATGCAACCCCTAAACTACTATTATTCCTTTATTTTGTAGAAAATATAGTATCCTAAATATTCAAGGATGTTTTTATGAGAAGTATTCTAACTAAAATTACACACACCTCTCTCTAATAGATGAAGAACATGATGTTTCGGTGGACGGAAAACTAACGCCTCACGAAACGACGATTGTTCAAATTTCTCCAACCGCCGCTCATGGTGGCCATTATGATGTCACTGTATTTATATATGTTATATATTATGTTTATTGTTTCTTTATGGTTCTATATTTTCCATTTATAGCATGCCTTTATGGTTTCCATAGTGGGTAAATACGATAATCTCAGTTGCAGAAGTGCAGACAACCGCCCCCTCAAAGTGATGTGACGCTTTAATTCCTTATGTGGGATTTATAAAGTATAGAGTTAATGATATTATATACGATATTATACTGGAATTATAATATACATATTTATAATTATGTTTTATTTCCATTAAAATAATAAATAGAAATGAAAGTAGCATTCATTCGTACGTACGGATTACCGACTACATGAACGGTGCATTTCATTTCATACCTCCAAATGTTATGTACTATTATAAATACATGTATATACTGGATATATGTGATATATATGATATATAAATCATGAAAATAATTCTAGATATAATGGAATATTTAACAAATGGACAACTTGTAAATATAAGTTGTTCATTTTTAACTCAAGTACCAAATATCAACAAAATGAAATTTTTTAAATTAAATGATTACATAATGTTTATAACATGTAATAAGGGATATAAAAGGAATAGTAAACTTGAAAAATGTTCTTAAGAAAGTAGAAATTAACTTTAGTTTATTATTCATGAAATTAAATAATGATCGAGTCGTGTCGGACACGAGGTAAGGGATCCGACCTCTCTCTATCTTTTCAAGTACTCTCTTTTATGTACTTTCTTTTATTCTCCATGTTCTTATGTTGTAGGATGTTATTTTATATTCACCATACTGTAATTTGAATTTTCATATAATTATATAAACCCTATTACTCTCATCAGTTCATTTTAATAATTTTTAAGTGGCGCCGTTAGGCTGCCGAATTTTTTAATGGATTTTCTTATCTCACTTTTTATTCAGTGATATTTACTTCATTCGCCATGTATTCATTGCATGTGGTGTATTGTGTACTACCATTTTATATATATTATCACTATTCTCATTATATCCAGCGTATTCTGTGACTCATTTGGTGGTTATTAACTTTTGGTCATATGACTCAGTTGATGACAATGTGGTAATGGGTTTCATCTCACTTTTTTATTCCCATGCCATTCATGCTATATTTACCACTATTTCCTTTTGTGTGGTGTATTTAATGCCCATTATTGTACTCTTTGTGTAATATACTTTAATTTATGAGTATTTACATCTTCATTGTATGATCT
The DNA here is from genome assembly GCA_963277665.1 of Viscum album. Classification (NCBI taxonomy): domain Eukaryota; kingdom Viridiplantae; phylum Streptophyta; class Magnoliopsida; order Santalales; family Viscaceae; genus Viscum; species Viscum album. The sequence goes on from OY728148.1 coordinate 604,757,316, forward strand.
TTTTTTCATGTGGCATATGTTTCGTAAGTTACCAAATCGGTAAGGGAACTTTTCACCCTCCTCTTTTTAAAAGACTTCTTTTTTGTTTTGTATTTTAATTTACATCTTATTATGTTGGGATATGTTCTTCTATATCATTGTTGATGTAAATTTTATGTTCAAGTAATGAGATACCATTTTCTCTCTCATCGTCTCATTTTCATAATTTTAAAGTGATGACGTTAGGCTGTCGAATTTTTACAAGGGAACTTTTTAACTCAATTTCAATTCATTGGGTTCAAATTGTAGTTATTGAATATGTCATCATATTAATATGTTTGAATGACCTAAGATTTATTTACACTTATTATACACTTATATTGAGTGTATTTATATTTTTCACACATAATTATGAAATTGATTTACCGTTAATTTAAGGATACCATCTTTATAATGGATTTCATCTCAATTTACATTACCATTGAGACTTCATTGTTGTTATCCACCAATTCACTCTTATATAGTGTATATACTATCCTTTGACATATTATATCTTGAATACATTTATTATAATGATATTATAAATTTCTAATTAAATTTTAATCCACAATTTTTTGTATTCAAGAGTCTATCATTTTGCTAAAAATTCATTAACAAAAATATAATTTTTAATTGTTTTAAAAAATTATTATTCTAAATCTTTATCTTAATGTCCATGTTTTAAAAATTGTTTTGAGTATTTATTTATATGTACATTATTTTTTTAAAACTATAATTCCATTAAAATCTTCAAAGTGGTATGGGACACTTTGATTGAAAAATATTTTTTTTAAATGGTTTTTGAAAATGGATTGATTATTTCAAATATCGTGAAATTACTTCTTGTGATTGAAAATGAAATTTTATTAGTGATATGTTTATATTTAAAATATTTTATGTATTGTGATGGTACTTGGAAAATTGACGGGTGGTTACGTGATAAACCATATGATGGGTGGTGCCGTGAATACCTGGACGGGTGGTTACGTTAGAACCTCCAATGCATTGGGTATGGAAGTCAGCCATTTGGTTATTCCATTTAGTGATATGTGTAGAAGTCGACCGTATGGTTATTCCACATATGTTTTTTTATGTCCTAAGTTAGCTTTATATGTTATGTGTTCTTTATATGGGTTTTATGGTAATATTTTGGTTACAAAAGGGAAAGTAATGATCTTTTATTCATTGAAGAGTATTTACTACTTCATAAACATGAAAAGTATTACTTATGTTAATGTATTCATGGTTTACTAGTTGTTTTGAAAAACTAACAGTTTTCCTTCTTTGTGTATCCTTTATTGAGCTTTTTATTCTCGTCCTAAGTTGATGAATTTTTTTCCTAGGATATAATGTGGAATAGGGTCAAGGATGGGATCAAGGAAAAGTCATGATGTCTTAAACATGGAACATGACATGACTATTTTTTTCAAGATTTTATGTTTTGTAAAAAATATGAAAACTGTGTAGAAGTGTCTACTTTGCAAATATTTTGTTATGTAATAGTTATGTCCTAATTCTATAAAAAACTAAACCTGAAATGATCTTCAATGTTATTTATTTATTTAATTTAATATAAAGTAAGGTTTAAGGCCGGGTCCTTATAAATTATATCAATTTCATTAATATATTTATTAATTTTGATCATTATATGTTTTTAATGATGAATTATATAGTTATGTCTTGTGTTTCCAGCATTACAATGAATTGAACACGTTGAAATTATTAAAGAAACACATATTATAAAATTTTAGACTGCTTCATTCTTTCTCAATCATAATAATTTTTTTCTACGAAATTACATTATAATGAAAAATATATAAATAAAAATTTTCCTTATTACCTTTTTAGTGTAGGATCGCTGGAACCATGGAGGTATGTTGTTGCTTAAAATTTAGTTTTAATCCCTTACAATTACCCAGTTAAATGTTTATTGGGGATATGAGCAAGCTCAGGGGTTTATATGGGGTTTAGAATAAGAAAGAATGAGGATTTTGGACAACCTATGTATGTTTCGTTGAAATGACCCGTGTTTTGAACCGGGTTAAAAAGCGAATCAATTTGAACTTTTCAATTACTGAACCGGTCGAATTTATGATCGGGCTTCAGAATGAGATTCAAAAGGTTCGAAACCATTCTTTTTAATGTTTTTGGACATGGGAGAATGCCCGTTATGTTTTCCGAGTGTCTTGAAGGGTTCTGGGAGTATCAGACATAAAGACGATAGGTTTTTAAACAACAGATGAAGGCACACGGTTGGCGTACGGTTTCCCAAACTATGTGGCCCAAGACGTGCAACCTAAATCAGGGAGGCAGAGAAGTCTGCACAGCCTGCGCACGGTTTACCCAAACCATGCGGCCAGCCCGTGTGGGGTGTCATGGGTGTCCAGTGGGGGACACACGGTTGGTGCACGGTTTTCCAAACAATGCGGCCTAAGCCGTGCGTCTTTCCCTGTTTGGGGTTTAATAACATTTAGATGAAATTTAAAATCAAACCTAAACTAATAAACTCTCCCCTCTTTCTCACAGAACCCGCATGAACCCCTCCACCTTGGAGCTGTCATCCTCGCGCACAAGCCCCCTTCTCCGCACCTCCTTCCTCCTCCGTTCATGGAAATTCCTCCTTCAAATCTCCACGGTAAGTCTCCTCCCTCCTTCCTCCTATCCTCTTGGCCGATTTTAGGTCTTCCCATTACCCTAATTTCATTTGGCCGAACCCCCATGTTTAGGTTTTTTTGTTTGATTCGTTTTTTCTTTTGGTTCCTTGGTTGTAAGGGGATACGAAATATCCATCGGGACCGTATGGGTGCACGTATGATGTACACCGCTAAAGGCGAGGCAGATTGCATTCCTTTTGGTCCGCTGGGTTTTTTCCAAGGTAAGGGTTTTACTCGTCGCTTGTTTTCCCAGCTTTTAAATAAGTGCTATAATAGTTCTTAAGGGTTCCTGGTGTATTTGGTTTGGTTCTTTGAATTTTTGGTCATGTTTTGGGTTTCCTGAGCTTATGCGGCTCTGAGTTAGAAAGCGCCAAGAGCCGGAGTGGACGGATGGATCCAACTTGAGGTAGGGTCCCTCTCATTCATCTTTAATTTAAAGTGAATAATTTAAAGAGTTTCATACTGCATTGTTTTAGTACTTTAATTTTGCATGTTTATTAGATCCACTTATTTTGTGAAAATCATGTGAATTACAAGAATATGATAAAAAAATGTTTTTGGTCACTAAACTAATGATTTAATAATAAAACCCCTCGATCAGATGTGTGTTGTCTTCAATATAAAAAGTAGGAAGTAGAAATTTATTCTTTCCTATTTTTCCTTAACTTTGTGATAATTATTGAATGGTATGTTTGGCTACTTGTTTCATCTTTGTTGAATTTTCCCAAGTGGGAAAATTCTATGTTGTCATAATTACTCACTTTACACTTGATCCCGTGCAATGTAATTGCCCATGAGATAAGGGGGTTAAATGAATTTCATTAGAATGGATTAAATGAGATGGTAGAAACTAGATGGAATGAACCTCATGGGAAACCCCTGCCCAATTTTCCATGTTTAGGAAAATTGGATAAAATGACTTTTAATAGGGAAAGTGTGATGTATGACACAGTTTAACGTGTTGGGTTGTGAATTTGATAAGTTTACTTGGAGAAGATAAGAGGAAATTCCTTATGGGTTGTTTGATAAGTATAAATGAGGGTTTAACTGAATAGCACTCTAGAGAGGGTTGGAGCATTATCCTGGTGTTTATTGTTATGTTTTTGAGTGTGTACCATAATTGATTATGGGTGTTTGTGAATGTGGAATGTTTATTTCAAATGAATAAGAGGTACTGCCTTATACATTGTGACATGAAACTGATGATGAATTTGTAGATTATGAATGTAGTATTTTGTTTGAAGTGCGTAAGAGTACCGCCTTATGCATTATAATATAATTATGATAACTGTTGTGTATGTTTGTGTATGGGAGGCATGCATACCCCATGCTAGTGTTACATTACATGTCTGGAAGGGAGGCATTCTTATCCCTTGCCAGTTGACTTTGGTTGATGATTATGTGTCTGGATGGGAGGTAGCTAGACCACATGCCAGTGATTTAAATGTGATGGATGAGAGGCAGTTATAGCCCAGGCCAATGTGACAGTACATGTTTGGAAGGGAGGCATTCATACCCCTTTCCAGTTGACTTCTACAGATGTTTTACATGTTTGGATGGGAGGCAGTTATACCCCATGCCAGTATTATGAATGAACGTGATAGAAGGGAGGTATTCTTACCCTTTGGTAGTATCTTCTAGGAACGAGAGGCATTCTTACCTTGTTTCCATTGTTTACTATGGACGAGAGGCATTCTTATCTCGTGCCCTCTATATTCTGCTGATGGGTGGGAAGCATGCTTACCCCACACCATCTTTTATAAATATTTACATATGTAAATGTAGTGGCGTGATCAGACTGATATCCTGGAAACAAGCCGAATCTGGTATAGCCTTCAGGTTTCCGTTGGAAACCTGAATGGGGGTTGTTATTTTATTTTGTTCTGCTTATTGAATCCTACTACTCATGCTAACTGTTTAATTATTATACAATGTCTGGTTTGGGTTAGACATTGGTGGTGCCGATCTAATGAGATTTATATCTCACACCCTACTCGGGCCGCCATTGCATTGGGTTACCTGAGTATACCTTTCTTGTTTGAAGGACCTAGGTTGGTTGATGTGTTGCTTGTACATGGGGATATGAACAAACGACCGAGAGGGAGCTCAGGATGCTTAGGAGAGCACCCGTTGGGCCTTGTTGTCTTTTCTTTATTCTTTTACATTGTATTGTATGCTTGCTGTATTGTTTCCTGTTTTCACATTGTATCATTCATCATCCTTGTATCGTGTAAACTGGTTGTGGCCACCTTTTATGAAAATGATCACTATTTGTCTTCTGCTGCTGTTTTTCCATTGTTTAGTTGTTACTACTTCCGTTGTTGAATGTTATTTACTCTGAGATACTGCTTCTCAACTATAATACGAGGGTATTGTCTCCCCACTATCACCTTCTGAGACCCTTGTTGCTAGTCAGTAGGCCCTGGCGTACAGGGGGACGTGATTGAGGCCATGTGGTGACCGGTCCGGCCACCGGTTTGACGGTGAGCCGGGCCGGGACGTTACAAAGTGGTATCAGAGGAGTTTTCTCTACTGATTTGTTTTAATGTTTGGTGACATTAGACATGGATATGAAGGAATTGAGATTTGGTAATGAGGTGTGTCTGGGATTGGAAAACCCATGCATAGGGAAAAGCCAAATTGCCTCGAATGCAATTATTATTTTAATGATTTTGATGATTACGGTTGATTTGATTTCACTGTTGGGTGACACGCATGTTTTCTGTTGATACTGTTGATGCAATTTTGGGTTCTATTTCCATTGAAACACGATGATACGAGGGTATTCCATCTCATGCATTGTATAGTCACATTGTTATAAATAACATGCCATGCTATCTAGGATGCATTAGTAATGCCTGCTGTTGTGATAGGTATTGTGGTAGCTATTCTATGCTTCTGTGATATAGCTTGTTCTGTGTTACTTCCTACGATAACATGATTTTTTTGATAAAAAAATTAAATTTGTTGATTTTTCTAAATTAAGTGATTGCGGTTATGACAGGATCCAATTTTCAGTTGTTGCATGTATGGGTGCCTTATAGCTGGGAAAGTGTAACCTGTGTAATCAGATTTCCAAAAAAGGGCTGCTAAAGTTTTAATTTTAAAATGGAATTGGTTTTGATTAAAGGGAGTCAAATGCCAAAATGTAAGGTGTATGGGCACTTTCCAGATTAGTAGGTGTCCACCCTTATGATTGGATCTTTATATTTGAGCATGTTGATTTCTGAAATGTGATCTATTTTGTTTATTGGGAGCCAATTTTCAATTTATGGAGTGTATGGGCGCTTCAAGGGTTGGGAAACTGCAACCCATATGAAATGTAATGGAAGGATTCTTTGTGTGATGTTTATATGTGTAAAAGCTATTTGATTTTGATATTAAATTATGTGGCTTTTTGGGACCCTCATAGGTCGCCTAGTGGTTAAAATAATGTTGGTTGAAACTTTCCTGTTATGCTTTGAGCTGTTTGATAAAATAATCAAGTGCCTAGTGCATTTTTGTTTGAAAAAGTGGTAATTGATGTGTTGATTTTAATCTTTTAATGTGATTAAATGATAAACATGAATAAATATAAAGGGATTGGAAAAAGTGACATGTAGTGATGTCCTCTGTTGAGACCCCGTGGGTGGGTAGGTTAAGTCTTTCTTGTGAGTGCCTTGTAACGGAACCTTATGCATTTTCCGTAGTTTTTTTTCTTTTAGAAATGACCTTAATGTTAGTCTTTGACCCTAGTGACTTTTCTTGGGCATGACCAAGTGCTTTGGTTGACGCTTGTTTATCGTGAGGGGCTAGCCCATGGCATGTTGCGCCCTTAGAGCTTATGTGTTTGGCTTGTTCGGTGAACTTTCTGAGGTTTGGTACTATTCGGGTACCGTTGTCCTGTGTAGGACTTCCAGTTATAATAGAACCATTTTTAGTATTGGTTTTCATGCTTCTTTTGATCCTGTTAAGGGATTTAGCATTGGGTAATGCTCTGTATCAGTTGTTTGGACATGCCTCAGGCATGGTCGGTCACCTTGTTGGTCCTTTGACCCTATCTTTTTTCGTAGTAATGGATGACTTTCCATGTCATCATCCAAGTGAATGGTTGTATGGGAAAATAAGACATTTGGATGAATATCTTGCGCTGCTGTGTACGATCTTGGGTCATCTCCATGGTAGAGTGACCTGAGCATTTTGAGAATCATGTTTTCCCAATGCTCAGGATGAATTTCGGAAGGCTTGAGTAGTTGACATGCCAGTTTTGTTGCTTTGGACTCCTTATACGTTTGAAATGGTGATCGTGGATCGGAGGAGCGACGTACGTCTGTTTAGTTAATTATGAACAAGTTTTCTTTTGAGCAGATTGTCTTTCTCCTTTCGATGATGCCGACCCTTCTAAGGTGTGAAGTGTTGTTCTAGTTGAGTAAAGTTTGTCCTTTCGGGTATAAAGAACAGGCCAAGAAGGACTATCTTGGAAAATGGTCAGGTTTTTCTCAAATGCATTTGGGTTTTGGTGGTAAGGTTGATCGATGACTGCCTCATGTGGGAAGAGGCATCATGGAAAGTTGAAATCTTGATGCGTCTTCAGGTGAATCTGAGTCTCTTATTTAGATTCAACTAGGGTTGGTTTGAATGATCTCCTTTCTAGTTTTTGGGTATAAATAACTGGAATCCGTTTTCAATCCTCTTAGTGTACTCTGATATGCGAAGAGCTTTTCCACTATCTTGCTTTCATCCTGGATGCACTAAGAGAGCTTCATTCTTATCCGTGCTAATTCATTAAAGTCGTTGGGCTTGTTCGGGTGCTTCTCTTTCGGTGTTGCATGCAGGATGTGAGGTTTCTCATGTGGTTTGATCTTAGAGGCGTCACCGGGAGTCGGGTTTGAGCTTCGATGAACGTTCTCGTGGTAAGTGTGGGATGCCTTGGGAGAAGGCATTGTTGATCAGTTGTAAAGCACTGGGCGCCTAAGCCAGGTGTCTTCTTGAATATTCAGCCAGAGTGGCTTGACACTTTTCGACTTGGGTTTAGAGGTTGATGGGAAAATCAACCGTTTGATCGTTTCAGAATCACTCTAGGCGCGTTTTTAGAATTCTTAGAGAGTGATTGTGAAAGATAGTTCAAAAGGTGGTGGAGCTATGGTTTGAGTTTGGGCCGTTTAATGTGAAAAATATAATGTGGGAAGTATGTTTTTTTGGTTTCTTGACGAGATGACGATGTGATCATGTCTCTTTTGGATTGAGATCAGGTAAGAGCTTTTGTGTTGGTTGGGTGGGAAAATGAGTGTTGGCTCGGGTGTTGATGACATAACTTTCATGTGCTTATGTGGATGTTCGTTGGTGTGTGGGACGTTTGGAAATGAAACACGATCGTTTGAACAAATCATCATGACCCTTGTAGTTCGAGTGAGGTGCGCGTTGTTTCCAAAGGCTTTTCGGGGACGAGAAGTTCTAAGGTGGGATGGTTATAATGACCCACGTTTTGAACTGGGTTAAAAAGTGACGGAATTTGATCTTTTCAATTACCGATCTGGTCGAATTTAATATCGGGTTTCGGAATGAGATTTCGAAGGATTGAAACAACGCTTTTCAATTTTTTTGGACATGGGCTAATGACCGTTATGTTTTCTGAGTGTCTTGAAGGGTTCTGGGAGTATCGGACCTGAAGACGGATGGTTTTTAATGAACAATAGAAGGTGCACGGTTGGCACACGGTTTCCCAAACCGTGTGGCCCAAGCTGTGCGGCCTAAATCAGGGAGGCATAGGAGTCTGCACGGCCTGCGCACAGTTTACCCAAACCGTGCGGCCCGCCCATGTGGGGTGTTGTAGGTGTCCAGTGGGGGACACACGGTTGTTGCACGGTTTCCCAAACCGTGAAGCACAAGCCGTGTGTCTTCCCTGTTTGGGTTTTAAAAATATTTAAAAGAAATTTATAATAAAACCTAATCTAATAAACTCTCCCCTATTCTTCACAGAACCCACACAGACCCCTCCCCCTTGATCAGCTGGCCTGGCGTGCATGCCCCCTCGACCGCACCTCCTTCCTCCTCCGTTCTTGGTGATTCCTCGTTCGAATCTCCATGATAAGTCTCCTCCCTCCTTCCTCCTCTCCTCTTGGCCGATTTTAGGGCTTCCCTTTGCTCTAATCTCATTCGGTCGAACCCCCATATTTAGGGTTTTTGGTTTGATTCGTTTTTTCTTTTGGTTCCTTGGTTTTTAGGGGATGTGAAAGATCCCTCAGGACCTCGTGGGTGCACGTATGATGTCCACCATCGAAGATGAGGCATATTTCAGTACTTTTGGTCCGCTTGGTTAATTCCAATGTAAGGGTTTTACTCATGTCTTGTTTTCCCATCTTCTCTGAAGTTGTCTTAGTAGTTCTAAAGGGTTCCTGGTGTGTTTTTTTGGTGTTTTGAAGTTTTTGTTGTGTTTTTGGTTATCGGAGATTAGGTGTCTCTTAGTTAGAAAGTGCCAAGAGCCGGAGTGGATGGATGGATCCACCTTGAAGTAGGGTCCTTCTACAACCTCTTTAATTTAATGTGACGCATTTAAAAAGTTTAAAACAGCATTGTTTTAGTATTTTAATTACTACTGTTTTGTCGATCAAATGCTTCAGTGCAAATCATGTGAATTTCAGGAATAAGATAAAAGAGGTTGTTGGTCAATAAATTGAAGATTTAATAATAAAACCCCTCGATCAGAGGTGCACTGTCTTTAATATAAAAAGTAGGAAGATGACATTTATTCTTGCCTGTTTTTCCTTTCCTTTGTTATAATTACTGAATGGTATGTTTGGCTAGTTTTTTATTCTTTGTTAAATTTTCCCAAGTGGGAAAATGCAATGTTGCCATAACACGTCACTTTGCACTTGAACCCTTGCACTTTAATTTCCCTTGAGATAAGGGGGTTAAATTAATTTGATTAGAATGGATTAAATGAGATGGTAGCAACTAGAGAGAATGACCCACATGGGGAACCCTTGACCAATTTTCCATGTTTTGGAAAATTGGATAAAATGACTTTGAATCGGAAAAGTGTGCTTTATGACATTGTTTAATGGGTTGGGTTGTGAATTTGATATGGTTAGTTGGAGCACATAAGAGGTAATTCCTTATGTGTTGTTTGATATGTATAAATGAGGGTTTAACTGAATAGCACACTAGAGAGGGTCGAAGCATGATCCAGGGGTTTATTGTTATGTTTTTGAGTGAGTACCATAATTGATTATGGGTGTCTGTTAATGGGGAATGTTTATTTAAAATGAAAAAGAGGTACTACCTTATGCATTGTGATATGAAACTGATGATGAATGTGTAGATTATGAATGTGGTATTTCTGTTTGAAACGCATAAGTGGTACTACCTCATGCATTATAATATAATGATGATAATGATTGTGTATGTTTGTGGATGGGAGTCATGCATACCCCATTATAGTGTGATATTACATGTCTGGAAGGGAGGAATTTCGGCCCCTTTCTAGTTGACTTTAGTTGATGATTACGTGTTTGGTTGGGAGGAGGTTATACCCCATGCCAATGATAACAATGTGATAGATGGGAGGCAGTTATACCCCATGGCAGTGTGACAGTACATGTCTGGAAGGGAGGCACTCTTACCCCATTACAGTTGACTTCTAGTGATGTTTTACGTGTTTGGATGGGAGGAAGTTATACCCCAGGCCAGTATTTTGAATGAACATGATGGAAGGGAGGCATTCTTACCCCTTTCCAGTATCTTCTTGGAATGAGAGGCATTCTTACCTCGTTGCCACTGTATACTAGGGATGAGAGGAATTCTTACCTCATGCCCGCTATCTTCAGCTGATGGGTGGGAGTCATGATTACCCCACGCCATCTTTTATAAATATTTACATATGTAACTATAGTGGAATGATCAGACTGATATCCCGAAAATGAGCAGTTACTGGTATAGCCGTCAGGATTCCTTGAGAATCCTAGACTTGTGTTGTTATTATATTTTGTTCTGCTTATTTAATCCTACTACACTTTCTCACTGTTTAATTATTATTCACTGTCTGGTTTCGGTTAGACACCGGTGGTGTCGGCCTACTGAGATTTATATCTCACACCCTACTCGGGCTGCCATTACCCTGGTGTACCTGAGTAGACCTTTCTTGATTGCAGTACCTTGGTTGGTTGTTGTGTTTCATGTACCTGGGGATAAGAGCAAATGACTGAGCAGGAGCTTGGGATGCTCAGGAGAACACCCGTCAGGCCTTTCTTTCTTTTCTTTATTATTTTACATTGTATTGTAAGCATGCTGTATTGTTTCTTGTTTTCACATTGTATCATTCATCATCCCAGTATTGTGTAAACTGGTTGTGGCCACCTTTTATAAAAATGATCACTATTTTTCTTCTGTTTCTATTTTTCCATTGTTTAGTTATTACTGCTTCCACTATTCAATGTTATTTACTCAGAGATACCGCTTCTCAACTCTGATAAGAGGGTATAGTCTCCCCACTATCACCTCTCGAGACCCTTGCTGCTAGTTGGTATCCTCTGGCATACGGGGAGATGCACTTAAGACCATGTGGCAACGGGTCCAGCCACCTGTCTAATGTTGAGCTAGGCCAGGACATTAAATTTGTAGATAGAATATGAGTAGAGATAATAGTGCATCCAAATCATGCTTGCCAAGAGTAGGGGTGCACAGTTTTGGAAAACAATGTGACTGGGAGTGAAAATCTATGCACGCTTGAATAGTGTCATTCCACATGGTTGGCACATGGTTTTCTAAACCATGAAGGATCCCCTGAAAACCATGCAACCCAAACCCTCATGGATAGTAACATTCTATATGGTTGATGCATGATTTTCAAAACTGTGAAGAATATCTGGGGAACAATACGAGTTAGAATCTTCTTCGAAAATGCTAGCACATAGTTGGCACATATTTTTCCAAAATAAGTGGTAAAACCATGACTCTCATTAAAGGTGTGATTTTCTAGTTTTCAAATAATGATTTTATGTATCAATCCCACTATTCACCCACTTCTTCATCCAGCAACTCAAGAGAAAAAATAAAACTATCCAAGATCCCAAGGGATTTTCTCTATCGAATCAAGGATGTTTGGAGTTCCATTAGGTGTGGATTAATGATTCAGAGATGTCTGCTTCTCTTCATAATTCCATTTTTGGGATTATAGATTTTAGCCTTTTTATCATTTTTTTAATCTCTAAAACCCTATTTTACTAAAATATTATAAGTTATGAAATTAAGGCATTCTTGAACCTAGACCGAAGGAAATATATAATAGTGTGTTCATCAATGGATTCAAGACTGTTGGGCTATAAGTTATATCCCATAGTCATAAATTTTATTTTTACTTTTATGGTTCTGTGTTTTCACCCCGCTGGTTATGTATTTGGGTTTTAGTGATATTTGGTGAAATTATTTTTTAATTGATAAATTAATCCTCTCACAATCCTTGTAGGATGATTTGATGTTGGATACACCAATTTAAGTCCACGATGGGGTTCCCACATAATTCTAAACATAGAAAATGGCAGTTTCTAGCCACATATTTATTGGTAGTTATGTAGATCCTTTGAAAAACATGACGGTTTGTTAGATTGAATTTAAATGGGGAATATTAATAGTTGTTTCTCCACTTTAATATTGGAATAAGAAAATGTTTGGAATGATGTGAAGAAAGGGTTCAATAAATTAATGAAAATGTGTCAAATTTTGTTATGGATGGGTAATATAAATTTATAATTGTATTAATGAATTAAAAATAGTGATCGTGGTCAATGGGTAAATTCTGTTGAATTTATTATTTTTTTAAATGAGTAAATGATTGTGAATTGAAAAATGTGTTAAATGGTTTAACATATGGAAATTAATGATTTTGTTAAATGGGATAGTGTATGAAAATAGTAATATATTCTAAAATAGGTAACTAAATAGAATGATAGGAATGAGTTAGATGAGTTAAGCTCTGTAACTAGTAAAATGGTTAATGGTTTAATGAATAATGATGATTTATGTGTTAACTATGATGGTAATTTATCTTGTTTTGTGGGTCGATTATATATTGTTTTTGACGTAGTTTATTTGGTAATAGATAAATAATCATGTTCACATGGCTTGGTTTTTTTAGGTTATTGTACATGAGTATCTACACCCACAAGTGCTGTTAGACTTAATTTCTAAATCCAACCCAAAAATTTGAAGGTTTCGGAAGGAGGGTGAGGCTCTACATGCCTTAGCTTTTGATTTTATGAGACTACCTGGATAGAGGATTCATGGTATGTTTTTTGTATTTATTGTGATATGTTTATTCATAGTGAGAGAGAAAAATTATGTTATTCCCCGATGCATGATAAATTGATCAGACTGGGCTGTTGTGTAAGTATTGTAAATTCATAACCCATGGAAACTGTGAAAAATGTGGATCTAGTAATGAAGTCAGTATAACTGATTAAATACTAATGATGATGAAAATTATTAAGTGTATATTGCGTACTAATTACATGCATTCACTATCTATTTCAACTGGATAATTTATAGACATTGTTGGTGGTGGCATATTGAGTTGTACTCACACCCTTCATGTTCCACCTTTGGCTACTTGATATGATTTCATAGATGTAGGTCAGGGCTAGGGAAATGGCCCTATGCTAGGGAGTTGAGTTGGGCATGGGATGTGCATGGGCGATGTTTCTGAATTGTATTCTTAATCCACTTTTGGTATTTTCATTTTGTCTTTAGTTTTAGTTTTCTTCACTATTTCACTATTAATATGAAATGATCTATTTATAATTTGGTTGTGGTATGGGCCCTATTTTGGAAGTATTTGGTAATGAATGTTTCTAGTTTATTGCTTCGTGTTTCATTCCACTCGTAGGTTATCTTCTATTTATTACACTAAAAATGAGGGTATAGTCTTCACATGGGTCATATTATACCCTCGCTGCTAGTCACCAACCTCTGGTGAATGAGGAGGTGTGCTTGAGGTCATGTGGTGACCTGGCCTGAGGCACTAGCTTAGTGTATCCCGGTTGGGGGTTGTTATAATGTTGTATTATAGTGGTCATTTACTATGGTATTAATTTTTGAGATGTTATTAGGGATATTATTAAGTGTTGGGCCTTTGAAATGGTCTTTTTCCTGGGATTATATAACCCATGTAAGAGGGAATACCCATGTTCCTAGGTTGGGAATTGTTGTTCTCAATATGTAAGGTTAATGTTGAATGATATTTCTCTATTTGGGGACGCAATTGTTGAGTGATGTGATTGGATTACGAAATTTCACTCATGGTAGGAAGGGAAGGGAAGAAGGTTGTGTATTCATGCATCACTATAGAAACATAAGTATATAGGTGGCATGCATAATGGTTGGTACACACAGGCAGTGTCTGTGGGATAAGAAGGATAAAATTCATTTTACATGAAAATTTTGGAGAAATGGTGTCATATAATGATGATTAAAATGTCTAAATCTAATGATTGTGAGGGAATTATTAAGGAATAGTGTGTAAGGAAATGTTATTAATTAGTTAAAAGCATTGATTTTAATAAATATTAAATAGGGAATAGTACCTAAAAGAGAATTCATTACACAGTGATAGTAAAATTGTTAAAGTATGTTTTATTAATGAAGGTTGTGAATGAATTAAAATATTTTTGTAACAAGATTCAAAATGAGAACGATTCCATAAGTGGGAGGATTTTAATTTTTAAATGTGAAATTTTTAATGAAATGGTGTCTAATGAAATAATTGAATATATATTAGTTGACTTACCAAATGTAGGCATTGACCTATAGTAAGATTAGATGAGATTTTTATTAGAGATGTGACCATGTCGGTTGGGATATTATATATGGAGTGGGTAGATTATGGAGGGTATACTATTTTCATTCTTGGTCTACTCCAATCATATTTTGTCTGAATTATTGTTTTTAAAATTTCATTGAAATAAGAATATGAAAAAGTAGGGATATTTAATTTGTTCTTAAATAAGTCGTTCTAAAGTGTGAATCCCTATGTTTTGAAAATGACTGTAATTATAAAAGAAATTTAAATGATATAAATTTCATTGAAGATCATTATGTAGTATTTTTTCACTGTTTATATGGCAATTTTATGGGTGTTTAGGGCAGTGAGGGTTCCGTAGGACAAAAACCAAGTTGTATGTTGAGATACCTTGATGAGTCTCAATGTGTGGATATGGGGGAATTACTTTTTTTATTTGTGTAGTGATGTGACCATGAGGATTTGAGGTGTTGTTTTTAACTGTTAAATTGTCAATCCTTTTGGGTTGTATTTATGTGGGGTTTATATTGGAATTAAAAATGAGTTTCTCGGATGTGGTTTCATTAGTAATTGTTGTTTTGTTATAGGTGTGGTGACACATGTGGGTTTGGACCATGTGAGTTGGGTTTTTGATCCTAGAGTGGGGGTTTTGAATCATGGTTCTGATGTTCATGTTTATGTATAATAGGTGTGAAACATAGTGTGAATGTTTTATGGGGTGCATTGGACTCAGTGTTCTAGGATGAGGGGAAAGATAACAACCTATGAGTGGAGACATGTTGGAATATTGATGTATATGGATTGGTAAAATTGGATAGTGACTATTTACCTTTAATGTTGGTTGTAACATTGGTATTGTTTGATCATTTATGGTGACCCACGGGTGTGGTCAGACATTTTTTCAGTGATTTTTGGTTTGTAAGGAATAAATAAATTTTTTGGATGTGGAAATGTGAATATTAGCTTATATGGCTATGTGGGTAGGATAATGATTTTGGGAGGAGAAATAATATTGGTGAAAAAGAATTTGTTTTCTAGGGAAATAATCAAGGGATACCTCCTAGGAGGTTATCCTATATTGGTTTGTTCCTTAGAATATGAAATATGGTAGATGCAACAGAGGAGAAATCGATACATAATGAGTACCATCATGATTTAGAATAATTTGTGGTAGTTTGCTAGTTCATTTAAAATGGAACCCCTGTACCGGTAGTTGGTTGTAATTATAGTATTTATGGGTTGTTTCATATGGATTTATTAGCCATATGTTTGAACGACAATTAATAGAGGCCTCAATGTCTTTTTTGTGGATGAAGCAATGGTGACTAATGTGTAGTTATATGTTTCGTTATAAAGGTTATCCCTATGGTGAGAGTGGTCACATTTTTGGGAATGTATGTATGACTGGATTTATTGTTGGGTGAGATGTTTAGAATTCCATTAGGCTAAAGGGGACGTTTGACTAGAAGGCATGGCCATGTGAGTAAGAGGACATTAGGCTGGGATTTGATGAGGCTTTTCCTCTATGATCTAAAGTTATTTTATGTGTGTGGTCACAAGAAAGTGGGATACATAGATGGCCCTTATGAGGTACAGATGTGGGAACATGCTGCCAAAAAATAGGTCCATTAACGATGGGAGAATAGGTGGACTGATAGAGGATGTAATAATTCTCTTTTCAACCAATGTGTGAATCATGGATATGTGTGGGGTCATTGGTATTCATTTGTTTGGTGGTAGTGTTTCGAATGGAAATATTAGTTCATGGTGGCTTAGAGGATGGTGGTGGAGAATCAGTGAATAATTGTAGGAAATGAAATAGAAGTGGTTGTGGGTATGTGTCGATGACAATTGTTAGGTATGGTAATCCATAAAACCTAGATGTTCAGTGTATTATAAAGAGGGAGGAAACATCCGTGATAGATAGGTTTTCATGCTATTCCTCGATAATTTCGAGTTAAATTTTATCTCATGATGATCATGACCAACATCTGGAAATCATATCAGGAATAATGAGAATGCTCTCGATTTATTCCTAGCAGTGTGAATATTTTCAGTTGGATATGGGACATTATATAGTTTATGGCTACGCAGAGGTATTTTTGGTGGTGGATAGTGGGACATACACCATCAACAATTTATGGTTGAGATCATCGGGATGGACTGGGTGATGGAAAACATTGTGGGATCCATTCGCAGAAGCTGAGAATAGGTATCCAATGATTGTTATATTGATAATCTAGGAATGATAGACTAATGTGTCAATGTTTTTGGGTCCATCTTATTATCAATGTTTATGCAATGGTGGATGGAACCACTTATGGAATGGGATGGTAAAATCATTCTTAAGGTGGTGAGAGATAATTAAATCATTTATGTGTGGAGTAGATATTGGAGTTGGTGTGGTGACATGGAGATGCTAATGAGAATCTTGGGATCTGCCTGCTGAGTTCATCATAAAACCCATGTGGGCCTTGGATGTCGTGGTTGAATGAGCCAAGCATTTTCTTTTGGCTCAGGGTTGTTTGAAACAAAATATGAGATTCTTGGTCTATAGGGTTGTGAAGGATGTGGTATGTCATGAAAAATGATCATGTTAAAGGATGTTGGATTTTATAACCTCACCTAAATTTATGAATGGACACTAGTAGGTCTGTTGGGTGACGATGGAGGGTACTTATGTGTGACAGAATCATGTTCACATAAGGTAATTGCATGGCTATCGTGAAGTTTCTAGGGTAAATCATCTGAGGATAGCTCGATGTGGCTAGGATAAAGGGATGAATGTGGATGTTTTATAAAACCTTTGGGGGATGTTTTTTAATTAATATAGGGTTTCAAAATTGGATAATCAGTTTTGATTAAGAACCTATCTATCTATGTTAGTGCATAGATGGTGGGAGAACTTATGTTAGAGATGTTGATTGAATTAGTGGAGCTATGACAGATTAAAGAGTAGTGGAAAAAAAGGATAGTGTAGTTCTATGAAATTATCAGGAATAACCGTAATGGCTGGGTAAGATGATAGTATTTGACCCTATTTCATAACACCCTTGGAGAATTTGAAGCAGGTAACATGTTGAAAAATTAGGAGGGGTGTTTGGGGACAAGAGAGTTCTGGATGTTCCATCACAATGTGGATAAAAGGAGTAGATGTGGTTAATTATAAACCACCTCTAGTTTTATATTCATATATGAATGTAAACTTTGGAAAAGATGTCCAAAATTTGAGATTTCAATTTGTTATTAGTCTAAAAATAGGATTTGTGGGTGTGTCCCTTTGTGTGGTTTCTATAGCAAGGATGGAATCCAATAATGGATTAAGTCCTTATGGATGTTTCTACACATTTAGTTGGGAAAGATGCCAGTAATTTTGTGAATGTTGAGATGTGCTCACTGTGGTATCATAAAATAAAAGTGGTTCCAACCATCATATGATTATAGTGGTGAAATAATGTGTATGGTGGAGATCAACACTATAAGAAAGTGGTCAGTTGATTATATGACATTTATTTTTTGTAGGATGAACTAATGTGAGCACCATTCTAGTGATCTTTCCTCAATGATGAGCATTACATAGAGTTTTACTAGTTGAATTCCTTGAGTGATTTAGTTTTTCCTTGTCTTTTATATTATGGAATGGTATCGTTAGGCCTTAGGATGTGGACAGTTGTAAATAAAGACGTTTATTTTTATGAACCATGTGTTTCTTTGGTGATGTGATGTTTGTGTCACTGTAAGTGTTTTGAAAATTGGTTAATATCGAACTAAGTGACTCAATTCATGGGTAGAGAAGATGATCATGATGATGAGGTGTTGATTGGATCATACACAATGGTATAGTTTCATGCATGATGTTTTTAATGTGACACAACTTCATTGGTATCACCATAGCCCATATTTTATGATTGATGTTGAAGAAGATGATATTGAGACTGATTCAACCTTTAATGGTCATTTGGTTCCAGTTGTGCACCACAGTGATACAGTCTTTTAAGTTCAAGACTGAGCTACTAGTTTAGATTTGATGGCAGTAGGGTATCATTTTGGAAGAAACATGCGAGAGAGAGTCGGATGTGTGGTCTCCGGGGCCAAGTCTCTTTTCATTTGATTCAACATGATTCTTGGGATGTGTGGCTAGTGGAATATCCTTAATAATGTGGGGAGGTTTTATGATCTTGAATATCATGGAGGAATGATCAGGTTTAAATATCAGTTTCAATCACTTACCATTGTCCAATTAAGTATATAATGGATGCATTAGGATGAACATGGGTTTCTTGGGGGTTGGGACATTAAATAATGGGAGTTTTATCCATCGTGTCTAGGATGCAATATTGGTGTATGGATAAAGATAGCCCTGAACCCAAACTATGATAGATAAGAGGAGTGGTGCACAGTTTATGAAGACAATGTGAGGGCGAGATCCAAATATTGTGGCCATCCTAGAAAACCATGAATCCCTACCCCTCTTGTACATAAGAATTATGAATGGTTGGAATAAGTTTTCTAAATCATGTGGAATAACCACGTAATCATGTGACGTGGAAAAATCATAGAGAGAGGATTGTGCATAGTTGGAGCATGTTTTTCCTAACCATGTATATGACTAACACTTCTCAGTAATCTTGTGATATTCTAGTTACCCCCCTTTTGATTTAAAGTATCTCACATGATTTTCCACCTCCTTCTTCCTCCAGAAACCTTAGTGATGATCTAATACTACACACACATTATATGTGAGTTCCAACTACTATTCAAGGACATTTGGAGTACTGTTTTGTACAGATCAATGATTTGTAAATGTTTAATGCTACACTTTCTTCACTTTTCCATAACTAGGCTTGTAGCATGGGTTTTTATCTTCTGAATAGCTAAAACCCACTTTTACCGGTGGAATCTGGGATAAGGTTATAAGGGGTGTATTAATCGGTACTAAAGGCAATATACTATATCGAGTTCATCAATGGATTCGATGTTAGTGGTATAATAGTTATATCCTATAGTCTTGAAGTTGACTATTGATTTCATGGTTTTCTATTTGCCTTCACCTTTTAGTATATTTTATGTTATCTGTGATATTTGGTGAAATGGTTGGTAAATTCAAATGTTTAACCACGAATGGCCCACCGGTGATGAATTGAGGTTTTATAGACCACATTAGGCCCACACATGGGGTGTTATAATGATTCCAATCCTAAAATTTGGGAGTGTTTAGCCCAAAATTGAGTTGTTGTAACGTAGATCCCATAATGAAAATGTTGGTATGTTTGATTTAAGTAAAATTGGGAATATGAATTGTGGTGTCTAGAATTTGATATTGGGATAAGGTATTTTTTGGCATGATTTGAAAAATGGATAAATTTATTAATAAAGAGGTGTAAAATGAGTAATGGATTGGTAATAGAAATGTGTAATTGTATTAATGCATATGAAATGGTGATCATCGTAAATCAGTAAATTCTTATTTATTGACAATTTATTTAAATGGGTAAATGCTTTGGAATGAATAAATGTGTTAAATTGGTTTACATTAAGAAATTGATGAATATGTCAAGTGGGATAATTTATAGAAATTTTTTAATAATCTTAAATTCTTTAGGGAATTAAAAAAGCTAAATGGGTCGGATGATCTTAGATAAGTAACTGGTAAATGGATTTATGGTTTAAAAAATTAGGTTGATATATGATTTAAATAGGATAATAATTGATCATGTTATGTTTATTGAATCCTTATGGTTTGTGATATGGTATATTTTTTATTGGATAAATAACCTTGTGAAGGAATATTTTTTTCTGGGGTATTGGACGTGAGGATTTTCTCCCATGTTTTGGGTTAGATTGAGTCTCTAAACCCAACCCTGTAATGAACTGGTAAGGGAAGGGAACCAAGGATCTATACCCATTAAAGTTACATTTTATGAGACTACATAGGTCAAGGATTTTAGGTAAGTTTGGTGAATTTATTCTGATATATTTATTTCTAGTTTGATAGGAATACAGATTTATTCCCCTATGGATAATAAATTTACCTAAATATGTAATTGTATATGTGATGTAAATGCCGAACACATAGAAAATGTGATAATGGTGAATATAGTTACAAAGATAGTATACATGATAATATACTAATGATTTTGAAAATTGTTAAGTGTAAATTGTTAATTAATAGTGTCCAAGATGTCTTTTGTTTACCTTATCATTCATTTATCACATGCATGAACTATCTGTTTAGACTGGATATTTTGTAGACATCATTGGTGGTGGTGATGTAAGTCGTACTAACATAGTACTCAGGCCTCCTTTGGGTACCTGAGAATATTTTATGGTTGAAGATCTGTAAATTGGTAAAGGACCTATGCTAGGAAGTTGAGTGGGAATAAGATGTGCATGGATTAGTTTCCAAACATGTATTCAAGATCATATTTGGGGATCTTGTAGTTAAATTAATTTTGGGTTTTCATCAATTTTTTACCTATTAGTATTACATGAGTATTTAACATTTGGATTACATTTGTGTAATGTAAAATAACTAGTTGGTAACACATATTTATTGTTTATTGATTCTTGTTTCCACCCTTTCATATTTTATCCAATGTAGATTTTTATAATAATTTGGGTATAGTCTCCCCACATGACCTATTATACCCTCACTACAAGTAAATAACTTCTACTGTATGGGGAGGTGTTCTTGAGTCTAGGTGGTGACTCGACCTATCGAACTAGTTTAGTGGATCTCAGGTTAGGGAAATTACAATTTGATTCCCATGCATCTTCCTGCAATTTGTGATTCCTCTGTAGAACCTAAACTAATAGAGTGGAATTGTTCCATATAAATTTATATTTATGATCCAACATTTCTACTGGTTGTTCCAGTTATTATAAATAATTATATAGAAGTAAAAAAACTGAGTTATGTGTATTTGAATGAGTAGGTATGGATTTCCTCAACATAGGTACATGGAACACATAACGAACATCGGAGAATTTAACCGGTTACCCCATGCAATAATATAACCACTCTTCAAGAAAAAAAATCTAAAAATGAATAATTAATCTATGGTTAAACTTCCCATTACATCAAAATCTCATTACCTTTTACATAAGTGATATTCTTAAGAATGAATTTTTTCTAATTTAAAAATCTAGATATCAACAATGGTTATCTGTATAACTTATTTATGAAATATTAGATCCCTTAATTTGTTTTTTTATTGGATATAATATTTTATTCAATAATTAATATTGTTATAGTCTTAATATCATTCATTATAAAACATTAACCCATCATTTTTTGTAATTAACATATTTCTAGAGTGGTATTCATAAGGATACAACATAATGATTTAGTGAAGGATATTGAAGAAAGAATATTCAACCAAAGGAAGTTCATTATCAGATCCTCTTTTAAAATCCAAAGAGAATTATATCATCATATTTTCCAGGGTTTGAATAGTTCTATCAAACCGACCATCTTTTGGAGGATGATATGTTATACAAAAATATGATTCCATATACAATTATTGATGAATTATTATCTAGAACAAAATGGTAATAATTGGATCGTGATTATATATAGATGAGAGTGATACTCCATAAATCCATACCAAATCGTTAATATATATCCTAGAATGTTGGTTGAGAAAAAAAAATTCATTGATAGTGAAATCCACTATCTTTGTTGTGTGATCAACTTCAATACAAATTGTGTTATGACAATTACATGTCAAGGTGATTACAATGATAAAATATATAGTGATGATTTATCATTTCAATTCAGGTATGGGAAATGCGGTCATCATCTCCTTGGACATCCAATGATATCCTTAACATTAATATATACTAGCCATTGAATTACATAATCCACAACATACATCATCATGTTATCTTACCGGATAATCTCTTTTATGTCTCTATACATATTTTTACTCCTGATATGGAAATATATTATTGATATATGTTCATTATCCAATTAAAATTTCATCAATTCTGTATTTTTTTCAGATAAATACATGATCCATAAAACTAATCATTCTAAAACTATCACAGTTTCATTTTAAGAAATTTATTACAATATTTTATAGAACTACATCATCCACATTCAAATCATTTATCATATCATAATAGTATTGTTTAAAATTAAGCTATATATTATTTGATATATATTCTTCCATCATAAATCCTAGATCAATGCTCAAGGAATTGATAAATGTTGTCTCTTATTCTGTCTTTAAGATAGACAAGGTAACCATGTCCTTGCAACTCAAAGAACTAGAATCCTCATCCCTTCCTAGTCTCATAATGTATTGAGAATTAATAATTTTTAATATATTCCAACCATCTCTCTTGGTACATATTAAACTCTATATGAATATATTATTCATTATTTTATTATAAATATATATATCATACCATTCACCATAAAAACAATATCATCATATCATAAATGAAATAATTACAACAACTAGTTTAAAATGAGATGGGCAATTTTGATCATGGACAATCAATTGGAATGAGACATATTGTACCATTATGATATTCTATATGAGTACAAATCCAATTCCATTCATTGATTCAACATTATGGATCTCAAAACCATCTAAATTTTTGGGTAGTGTGGGCATAACAACCCTAAACAACCTTATATATAGTTTATTATAATTTTATTCACATTTATTGGTCAAAAATTAATTTATCTCCCTTTTTCATAAACACGGTTAGTAGATTTATATACAAATTAAATTCATTAAAAATCATTTATAGGATTCATCCCATTCAAGGAAACTATTGATCTCAGTCACTATTGTTGGTTTTCTATAATATTCAACAACAGTAGACTTTGAGGGAACCATTGATATTCCATTTCTTTAAATGTCATAACCCATGAATGATACATTATGTAAAAAAATCACACCTTCTATATTTGGTATAAAACTTATCCTTTATCAAGTTATTCAACTTAATTCATAAATGATCTTCATACTAATATGTAATCTTAGAATGTATTTGAATAACATATATAGATACTTTTGAAAACTATTCTAGGAGATCTTAAATGAATAAATTCATTAGTTATAAGAGTATAGTGGGGAAATTGGAATGTACAAATGGGATAACTATAATGTAACAGTGATCATAACTTGTATGAATGTTTTCAGGGAGAATTTATAAATTTTTAACTGTTATCTGATGATATCCAGAGTGAGGATCAATCCTAGATACATGTTCATTTCATTATAGATGATAAAAAAATCATTAATACGTTGTAGAGGTTAATTTTTATTGATCATGATCACACCAGGTTCACAATAATCATTGTAGAGACTTAATTCCCCATCATTCATTATAATAAAATGAGCATGTAAAGCCCATGTAGAAGAACATGTTTAAATGAATCCACTATCTAGATTCCCTAATATATTCATTATTAATTCCTAAAACACAATTTTGGACATTTTATAAATATTTTTTGAATTAATAATTTCATGAGGAATGAGTTCTATTAAAAACCCAACATCATAAATCATGTTAAAACAATGATGCTCTTCAGGAATTAAAACATAATATTCCCAAACTGTGGGCATATCTTCAATGTTATGATTCTCTTCATTAATTTTACATAAATAACCCTCATGAAAAGATAGTGAGAAATATATAATGGTAGTAATTTCATTTGGAAGATCATGGTCAACCTCTCACCGATATATAAAAATTTTTTAATTATAAATATAAAAAAAAACATCCCTTCCCTAATTATTGATAATGGATCTATATAGGGAGATCCAATAAATGCCAAATATCATTTGAAGTTCAAGTAGATGAGGAACTGAAATATATTTAGTAACCAAACTACCATAAAATATTTCATAGAGGAGAGATTTACATCAGATTTTATCATCTTATAATATTGTTTTTTCATTGAAAAAAAATCATTTAATATTTTTTTGCGATGATAAATTATGTAAAAATTATTAAAATATAAATTGTTGTGTAGATCCTAAACGAGATAATGCATTCATGGTTATATGGTGGATGATATGTGTACCATTCATAATATTGTTATAAATACACACTTTAATGGTTTCAATCATAAGATATTTCCATTTATCAATTGGAATAATAGGTCACTGATTTCAATAGACATCATTAAAGAATTGATTCATGCACGAGTATTCACAGTTCCCATTATATATATAAATGATCCATTATAGTTTTGTTGGTGAATTTGATTGATATTTATTCTCATCATTGATTTAACTCTTCATGTTTCCTCAAAATTTATTTTACAGATGGAATTATTCCAATTGTTGATGACATTACAGGTTTCCTTAATGATATTTTCCACATCCTTATTTCAATATATTTAACATGAATGGAGATTTAATTTCTTTCATATAAGGGTTTTATGAATATAAATTACTTGGATCTCCATCTTTCACTTCATGACCACATATCCATTATAATATTTAGAGTCTCTAGTCTCCATTTTAACGTTGAGTAAAAATCAACCTATCTCTTTATAGTCTATGATGCCCCATTTGGATAATTTGTTTTGAATACCTGGTTTTAACCCAATAATGAATTGATAAATTTTTCTTTTTTGCGTTAATGAAAAATATAGAGTAATTAAAAAAATCTGTGATATAATTTTCCTCATTCTATCAATGGATTTTTCATTAATCAACATTAGCTCAAGTAATTGCCTTTATTTTTTTTTTGAATAGTTTAGATAATGTAATTACTAAAAAATAACTTCTTAAATTCTATTTACTACATGGAGTCGATTTCATCAAATTGACTTATATTCTTAATAAATATCCCCCATTTATCTACATATCCTTTAAATTGATAATCCTTTAAGAAAAATTCTTCATGATTTAATAATTGGAGAATGAAATATATCTTTTCAATGGTACTGATCCACGACATAATAATTACTGGATCAAAAGAACCAGCAAAGGAAGATGGATGTGGTCTCATGAATAAATAAATGGGAAAATATCTTTATATTTATTGCTTATAAGATGAATATTATTTTTATCATGAGATATTGTCATAAAAATTTCAATAATATTTTTCATTCTAACCCACATATCATTCCCGAAATCATGAGTACAATAACTAAATTTAAATTCCACATTCATTTTTATAATATTCATTATAGTTCCATCTATTAAAAAAGTAACAGTGTAATAAAAAAAATATTTAGACATGGAAATCATATAATAATGAAAATCATTAATAATATTTAATATGTTATTATAACATTATACTAACTTATAAAAATTTATTTTCATCCTATATCACATTTTGTTCCGCATAGGTTCCCTAAATTAAATCATTATATTTTTCATAACATAAAATGCAGTAATAACTAAACCCTTTTCAAAAAATAACTGAGGTGACCAAAGAATTACATACATCATTATTAAATCATTAAACATAACTATTAAATATATATAATATTTTCCCTAGAATAGGAATGGTTTACTTTTATTTAATAATAGATGCAGTATAAATATATTTCTTAAATTATCATAAATATTTTGGAAAAATTCCATTTTACCTATAATTCTTCATAGACACATCTATCTTAAATCAATTTATAATAACAAGGCGACGTGGAAACATAAAAATGGGTGAGAACACATGAACAATAAGGGTAAAAATTGTCGATATAAATCATGTATCATATTTGAGGATCAGATAATCATATAAATATGATAAGAAGAACATATCTTAAAAAAACACACCCATTTATTCCTAGATCATAAATCATTAGTGATGATGAAAAAATAATAATAAAAAATAAACGATTTATAAGAGTGTAGAATCATAAAAAATAATTCATAATTCCTTAGAGAATAGCATAATCATAAAAATAATTCAAAATAGTATTGATCAAAAATAATAATAGAGAGTAATTCCATTAGTTTATGTTCTTTTCCAAGACCATCATTACATATTATAAAGAGTCCCACGATAGATTGAGTTTACTTTTCTCTCACTTTTCCTTCATGTTTTAAAAGTATCATATTTTATTTGGTACACACTTCATATCCATTCATATTGTCTCATGAGATATAAATATTTAACCATTTCATTACATGGATATATTGTTTTTATCCCACCAATCACGTAATGAAAATCCCACATATGTGTGCAACAAGATCATAAAATATTCATCATTTCATAATTAACCTCTAGGAATAAAATGGGATTCATGAAAACATCCTAAATCCCAATCATTATAATCCAATTTAATAATAAATTTGGATGGTATAAGCCATGAATATCCATAGTGATCAAAAGATTCCTTAAATTATTTTAGTATCGATTAAAAATATTTTTATTCAATAATTTGAAATATTATTTTACAAAAAATTATACTTATCCCCTTATCTTGGAAACATTTAAATATATAAATATTAATTCAAAAAATGGAATATAATTTTGTTTTAAAGAATATTTAATTGTGTACAAAATTCATAAAAACAGTAA
Organism: Viscum album; assembly: GCA_963277665.1. Classification (NCBI taxonomy): domain Eukaryota; kingdom Viridiplantae; phylum Streptophyta; class Magnoliopsida; order Santalales; family Viscaceae; genus Viscum; species Viscum album. The sequence goes on from OY728148.1 coordinate 604,784,259, forward strand.
CGATGTTGTTTTTTGGAAAATCATTTCAATAGTTAAATATACGAATTATATTTTATACTTTTGAAAAAATTCAAATATAACCTATATGAAAACAATGTAAAAATTATTATTTAAATATTATAAATTATGTTACAATATATTTGAGAAAGGCTTTAAAAATTAATTTGATAAATCAAAATTGGATTCTTGATACAATTTAAATAACATTTTCATGATGAAAAAATATTACTGATCCAAAAGTATAAATAAATCGATTTTTATGAAATGATCATGAATAAAAAATTCACATTTATCCATTAGAAGGACCCATGTCTATTTCTGTCAAAATCCTAGATATAAATAATAGTCATGGTCTATCCGGTCATGGATCCTATTTGTATAGTAACGAGGCCTAATTTACAACCATGGTTTTAAGGGATATTGCAACAGTTGTCAACCATAGAAATAGAAATGTAGCCACAATGGATAATCGTGGCTATATACACATTTCCATGGGTTTTCACCAAGTATATATCCATATTGAAATAGTTTATTATCAAACTATACAACCCATTAATACCATGGATATACGCATCCCATAGATTTCCTAACCGTATTTGAACCATAGTCATCCACTACCATAAGCCAGACACTTATCTGATGTGCTCAGAACCATTATTGATGTGTGTGTGTGAGTGTGTCTATATATTATATTTTGTAATCATGTAAATATGAAGACAAATTTGGCAATTTTGTTTACCATTTCTTTCATGGGAAATTTCCCCCTTGTTTTCATAAGAAACCTAAAGCAACAGTTTACAAGATTCATGGCTATAAGTATACTCAATTACCATAGTATTTGAGAAAAAAAATGTGTCCTCTAAAAAAATGTTATATCAAGGGATTCCATAACCATGTCTATATTTGTGGTCAATAGATATAGTTTTATAAAAAATGTGTATATTGTTGGGGCCCATAACCATGGTGTTGGAAAAAATAATGGCTACCTGGTTGTTTTCTTATAGTGAAATTATTTTGGATTTTATAGAAAATAATGTGTAGATAAATAGGAAGAGTAAAATAAAATTCATTAAAAAAATTTAAAATAAGTAAATATATTTTCATTACGTGATAAATATAGAGGAAAACAATTTCCCCAATAGTGATTTAAACATGTAAAATCCCAATTAAAATGGGTTTTTATGATAAACTCATACCTCACGTCCAGAATTGAAACATAAATGATATTACATTCTATATAATAATTTCAAATTTATTATAAATATATATAATAAATATATTCATACTGATATTACCAAATATGATTCATTCAATATCTCGATCACCTAATTATTATTAATTATGCACTAAAATCAATATTATGTGTGTTAAGTATCTCATTTTATATATTTGTTTCAATTTGGTGATTTTGGTGCTTTTATGATTTTCATGGTTACATTTCCCATAAATAATAATCATTTCATTAAAATAATCATAATTCAAATTATATATGATTATAAAATTCCACATAAGGGGGTGATGAAAAATGAATTACAATAGTTTTTGTATGTGGTAGTCTAAAAACATGCAGAGGTGATGTTTTATTTTTTTAATGGATGAAAAAAAAGAATTAAAATAATAATTTATCATTATAGAATCATAATTATATTGAAGAAATAAAATATTTTCATTTTATCCATAATGATATCTATCCATGTGGGATAGTGATGATAAATGAAACGGTCCGCTTCATGGAGACAATATACTGTACATACGCATGTGCATCACATTCATTTTCTCTATGTTGGAAATGAGATTGAAAATGGTACTATAATTAATGTCCATAATGAAATATATAAAATATAATTATATAATAATATTAATATGGTTATATATTATATATAGAAAGTGAAATAAGAAATAAACATGATTGATCCTGGTTAATTGTGTTACCTGTTATTTGTTTTGTTTTCCTTTAACACACACCATAAGCCTTAATAGTATGGTATTTTGGTTACACCTATAACTCTAGAAAATTAGAATTGAATTTTGGAATAGATAATTTTAGTTACTAGGAGATGGATATTTCCATTGTGTTTGATTAATTGAGATGTATAGGTTCCCTTTTATAAGTGACGATAGTTGATCCTTTATAAATACTCAATGTTTCAAAACAATTTTTAATAATTTTCATTGGAATGTAGCTTGAATTGGCCATTTTTTAAAATATTTGATAATTTATGGTTGAAATAAAGGTGACCCAAAATAAATATAATTTAAATAATACATTATATTCATGATTTAGATAATACATTTGAAAAAAAATCGCACAACCTAAGGAATTGAAGGTTGAATGTCTAAGAGATTAGCCACAAAAACATTTTAATCTATAATCAATTCCACATAATAAAACTCCCCATGACTAAGTTTTTGATATTTTTATAGTGATACTTATATTTATAGCTTATGAATGGGAATGAATAAGAAGGTGATGAGCAAAAATGATCTATAATGGAAAACATATCAACAATTCATGAGGGGTTAAATTACAAGTATATGAAAAAACATTGCTAGGGGTGAGATTTTTTTAATGGAACATGGAAAATTATTATTTATAAATTATTCAGGATAAGAGGAAATGAATCATAAAATTAACAAAATTATATTTTGAAAAAGTGTATGGTGTCATTAGACATTAAATGTGATCCCATATGCATAATAATTTGCATATAGAAATATAGAATTCCAAGGAATCGTTGTTTAATAGAGAATTAATGAATAAAAATCCCCATGAAATGTCCTAGGAAAAAATATTTCCATTTTATGTCCACTAAAAAAATTTGATCAAAAATTCCTACAAATCATTCAAACAATAAAATTGTGAAAAATGAATCCAATATCTAAATTAACCAAAAACCTAGAACAAATCATCCCATATCCCCTTTACACAAGAAAACTAGGATCTAATATTACTAAATATCATTAATGAACCATTTCATCGTAACATTTAATATTATACACAATAAAAAGTAAATATATGGAATTATAAGACCCCAACCATCAAATATCCGTATATATGTGTGAAACTTAAAAACATACATACATTATACCCTGAAGAACTCCGGAAAAAAAGAATAGGTTTCATAAAAAATTTAAAAACATTACATAAAATGAACTTATGAAATAATAGGATATCAAAAATCAAATTATCTAAAATTAATCATATCATAATAACAAATATATGTTGAAAAAACAGCAATTCATTAAAGGGAACCCTAAGTGGGAAAATAAATTTGAACATGTGAAAAATTTGTTTGAAAATATTCTAATCCATTTATGTAAAAATTACATTCAAAAAATTCTTTATGAAAAAAATAAGACACTTGGAAACCTAATTTTATATATGGTAGAACAAAATATTATTCAAATACATAAAGTTTATAAAAAAATTTACGGTGGAAGATAAACGATTTAATTTTGAATTAAAAAAATTTTAAATATATTGAAAATCATTTTAATAAATTCATTTCAAAATACGAGAAGTGAAATATAGGGATAAAATAATTAAGCAGATATTTGGGTTTCAAAATATTAAATAAAAAATATCTTTCCACAATCACCTGTAAAAATGATGAAAACAATTTTTAATGGAGATGATATTTTTTAATGAAAATATAAGATATTTATGAGAATATAATTCATAATAAAATAATATTTTAGTTAATTTTTTTACTAATATATAAAATGTTAAATATTACATGAAATATTAAATATAAGTTTTTATATAAAATTTAATAATGAAACTCATGGAATAACATTTTATCAGAATGAAAATAAATTGTAGTTAACAAAATCCATTATGAATGTCTTAATTAATGAATAAATAACCATTAGATAGGGTTCCTATGATTAAAATTTATATCCCTAATGTATAAATATTAATTACTATATAATAGAATATAATGGAATAATGAACCTAACTTATATGTAATTTTTTTCAATAAGAACCGTCATAACTCAATGAATGAGTATTATGTTTCCAAAAAACACTTATAAAAATGGTAATTTAAGGATAATAGGGATACCATGAAATTCAAAATCCTGTAACATGAATTGATATATAATCTATATACATAATGGAAATAATGTAGTGAATATGCAATAAAAAATTATGAAGTGCAATATTAAACATGTGGCATGGATTTGAAAACGAGACGATGGAACCCATACAAATTGGGGATAATTTAACAAAAATCATATTGAACAAGTGGGAAAATTAAATAGAACTAAAAATATTATTAAAAATATAAATTTTATTATATTAAATCATAAATAGTGAGAATATATACTACATTAATGGCGTTAGGTGTATAATACAAAACCTCTCTGAATGAGAGGAATTTGATAATATTTAGAATTATGTTCTTCCAGATTCATTATATGCACTCAAAAAACATCTTGAATAATCAAATTAGGTTTATAATATACCTTATTAGTATATTTATTATTATTTATTTCCTTAATTATAGTATGTTTTTATTATATACAATACATTTATATTTTTTTCGTTATTATTTGGGTTACTTTAGTTTATATTATCAATTTTTTCATAACAACACATATATATTGACCATGGTGGAATGTTTTAAAAAATAGTTTCATAGTATCCATAGTATAATTATTTTTATGGTAATAATTTATTTAAATAAAATTTATTTTTAAGTCCACCAATGATGGGTTGTGATGAAAAATTAACCCCTTTTCTTATGGAAATAGTAGTGCACACGTATGCATTGTTAATGTTTCATTTCTCAACAAACTATATGGAATGATAGTAAATGATAATTATGAAATCATAAAATCATATTTATAATATATATATATATATATATATTATATTTATTCTTTTATTTCATCCTTTTATCCACCATCAATGTTGGTGACAATAAAACAGAAGATGTCACATAGTGGGGGTGCTAGTCCATGAAATAAACTAACACAATTTTTTCTTTTATTAGTAAGTTCATTGGAATAAATAACTATTTTTTACATTAATATATTGATTATTTTTATATAAATTATACTTATATTTTTATACACATTAAGGAATTGGATGAAAATAGTTAAGGATAAAATATTACAATCAAGACAATACTTGCGTTAGATACATGAAATCTATTAGAGACTCAAAGAAAAAGAATTCCTTAAGTTAACTTATAGATTGCATGGGATTATTGATGAAAACAATATATATATTGTAAAGTTTCATTGGAATGTTATTTATGGGAAATTATAATGGTATGTGTCACAATTTAACGGTGGAAGTGTTCGCATTTTATAATTGATGAATATGGAAACTAAGGGAATACCCATTACAAAACAGTGACATAATTATACTATTCCTTCGTAAATGACACCAAACATTTATAATTTTAGAATATAGGGTGGTATTTGGTATACAAATACTCAACCAATACATTCCACACATGATTTAAACATTTTATAGTCCTTTTAACACAAATTTTATAATTTTAATTATTTGATATTTAGCATAGTATATTTTTTTAAATATTAATTAATATATTATTTATAAACATATGGTAACCCATTCTACCAATTTTGATACTTTTTACATAAATTTATACTCCAATTAATGTAATTTAATTTAAAAATATAATAAAATAGTGAAATAATTTAAAATATAAAAAATATGAACTATTTCTATGGGAACATGAATTTTAACCATTATGGGTTCTTAATCATAATTAATATTGATGAAAAGGTGAATTATTTTTAAATTAATTATATATTTATTTTAAAAAAATATTGTATTAGCTATTTAAATTATATCAATTTAATTTATTAGATAAACATCACATGATAGTAATAAACACATAAAAAAACTACTTCACCACTATAGTTGTTGTTAACATTAATCCTAATAATATTATGTTTTATGAAAAAATGAAGTTAAAAATCATAATTAATAATATAATTTTTAATTATAAATGGAATTATATTTTTTATATTTAATTTTTAAAAATGTTAATGGCGTATTTTATAATATTAGTGTGTTAATAAAGAGAAATATTACATAAGATTCAAAAAAAGCTAAAAATATGTTTTAAAAATACAAAATAGTAGTTTTTTAAAAGAATTATAATTTTTGTGAAATATTAATTTTTTATATCGAATGGTTTTATTAAACATTTAAATAATACATATATTATAAAAGTTATAGTTTTTATCAAAGTCAGTATTTTTACCAGTCACCTATTTTTTAGAAAAATATGAAAAATTAATGATAAACTATTATTGAAATTATAAAAAAAGTTAAATTTATAAAATTATGTATTATATATTTAAAATTAAAATAAGAAAATATAAATTGAAAATGTTTTTATAGGTAAATAACTTTTTTTAATACTATTGGGTATTATTTTAAATTTCTATAAAATACACTAAAAGATGGAATTATCTAATCAATATTATATTTTACTAAAATCATTATTCATCAATAATATACTTATATTAATTTATAAGTATTTATTTTACATAAATTGATCAATTCCCAAAAAAAATATTGAATTAAGTTATTTATTTAATAAAATATTATATATATATATATATTTCATAATTTTGTTATACCTATTCATAGCTACTAATTGAGAATCTTGTGTTTAAATGTATAAATATATCAGAGTTTTGATGGTATTGTGTGTAGAGAATTATATCAAACACATTTACTTAAAGACAGGATATATTATATTAAAATTTTGGTTATTTACATTCTCCTAAGATTAAACAAATTGCATCCTCACAATTTATATTTTTACATAATAATGAAAACATCCCAGGATGTTGTATAGATGGATTGGAATCCATATATAATTTCTAATGTTTTCTTTCAAACATATGAATTTATGAAAAAATGTTTTCTTCCTTAGAATCAGATTATCCATAATTTTTTTTTATGTTAAATTATTTGGGAAAAGAGTCTAGCATTATTTATTACCAAGATCCAAATTTTACAATTTTTTCCCAGAGTATCTTATCAGCAGTCAATAATTGATAAAATATCATAGGTTACTTTGAAATTTTTTTCCCTTACCACATATAATTTTTTCTTATACATTGATGGAACAAATACATCATTAAATTAATGTTATATATATTTGGAGTATGTATACAGATATTTATAGACAGACTATTCAAATAAATGTCAAATTTGAATATAATGAAAGAAGAATTATTCTCTCAAAGTCCAATCATTGGGGTGGTGAGTTAATTTTATTAGAAAAACATTTTATTCCCATTAGATTGGGTATAAATAGATTCGAAATAGATATCCAAAAATCTTGAGTGGAATGTGACTGTACCTTATTCTCTTTTTTTTATGACCTATATTCATTAGTTGGGATAACATATGTTTTACCTTATTTCATTGGTTTAGGTTGGGTTGATTTTTTTAATTTTTTTAAAAGGTGGTTCCTTGAACCTAGTGAAAAAAGATAAAAATTTATTAAAATAATGTATATTAATGCTTAATGTATGAGATCATATTACAATTTTCTTTATGAAAGGGAATCAGAGAAGTGGGAAGGTCTTCACACCAGGTTATGTCTTGATTAACTCCCAAGTTGTCTAAGCCATCAGCGACCATGTTTTCATACTGATAAACATGTGTGATGATGTAGTTTATATCAGAGAGTGAACATCAGCATTCCATCCAACAGGTAGTAATCGACCATCCTAGATGAGTTAAACCATTCAAAATTGCTTGTACGATGGTCGTCAAGTCACATTCAATCCATTGGTTTTCCAAAAAAAACATGGAAAATTTAATCTCTTGAATCAAACCAATCATCTGAGGTTGAATGGAGGGGGAAATTCTATAATGACCCATGAAGCCACCTAGAATTTGACGAAAGTGATGCTTGAAGACATCACTACACCCTACAGGTCCTGGATTTCCCTTGGAGGCACCATTAATGTTCATTTTGATCCATCCCAGGAGAGGAGATCTCTAGAATACCCCGAGTGTGCGATGCGGATGATAGAAGTCTCCATTTATCCATATACATTTCATGATTCCAAATTCGTGCATGGTGTTATGGAAATGTTATTTTTTGTATCAATGAAGCATTATGTATTGCAAGGAGGATCTAGATATTCCGTTCATTTTGATTGAGTGAGTAGTTGTTATGAATAATTTCCTTCTGATCATACAAGATCACATAATGATGTTCAACAATTGCAGTAAGGAAAAGGTTCCGGATTTGTTGACATCATTCTAACTCTATCCATTTAATTAGTTGAGTTTTTATAGAGTCAACTATCAACCATCTGCAATCTAAGATTTAAGAAATATAGTTCCAAATAGAAGAAGCAGTAGAACAATAAAGGAAGAGGTGGTTAGAAACTTCTTTGTGTTGATTACATATTTTACATTGAGAGAAAAGATAAATTCCAAACTATTGGAGAAACATATTAGTAGGTAAATATATATTGAACAAGGATCTATATGGGACTAAATATTGGGGGATTTCCCCAAATATTGTTGAAGTGCTTAATCTGGCTTTAATCATTCTCAGTGTTTTAGAAAATATGATTGTAGTAATTTTTTTAGGTAAGTATTCCATTGTGAGTTGGATCCAAAATTCAGAAATCATTATTGTAAGAAAGAGTATTGTCTTCAAAGAGACTCAAAATATTATCATGGGGATGATCTTGTTGAGAATTGAAAGTATTTTTTTATATATCTAATGGTTTCTTCTGATGTTTGGTAAGGAGAAATCATTGAGATTAATGGTGTGCTGGTCTAGTTATCATGACAGAATTTCATGGAGGAATATCATGAGACCATCCACCTTGAATTATTCATAATGTTGGTGAGGTACTTCCATATGGTAGGCCAAATGGAATAATTAATAAAGCTAAAATTTCCAATCTTATGTTTGTCAATAAATCTATATTTGATAGAGGAAATAGATTCTGAATAATTGGGAAAAAGATTCCATGTAAGATGATATTGAAGAGCCTCATTAATGTTCTTTATGTTTTTATTCCAATGCCACCTTTCTCAATAGGATTTCAAATAATTGACCAGGGGACCATCCCTAGCATTCATTCTAGAATACTACTGGTCTAGATGACATTTTTAATAGTTGTGTTCATTTTTTTGATCAGACCAATAGGCCATTTGTAGACCATTATGGAGTGGACCATCTCGGAGAAAATAGTGGATTTAATAAGGCATGTCATACCTACAAAATAGAAAAAATTACCCTTCCAATAGTAAAGTTGGTTTACCACTTGATTGAATATTATTCTAATGAGGAAATACTTGGGTCTACCTAATAATATGGGGTCATCGAGGTATTTAAAGGAGATAGAGCATTCTTTTAGACCCAATTCACTTATAATGTTACATCTTCATTTGAGAGTTTTAATATTTGGAAGGACTCAAGTTAATAATCATAACATGTGATAGTTGGTTGGATATAACCATATGGTTTTCAATTACAAAATATATCCCACATGGATTCTCATTATGAAAAGTTCTATATTGTCCATTACATTCATTATTAACTTGGTTTATATATTACCAATCAATTTCATAAACCAAAGAGTTAGTAGTGGATTTTTAATATTTACTTCATAAGTGAAATATGATAAAAAGACACTTTAAATGTGTTAGTTAATGAAACCATCACATTCTATTAGAGTTCAGAACAAATAATTATTATTTCAATCCACTTTTACATATATTGGCCCTCTCAAGAATTATATAAAATTTTAATATAAATAAAAATCTTGTTTATTGGAATAATTAAATAATGTTATTTACTACATTATATCCCCTAATATTGACAAACTTACTGAGTATTTAGAACTATTATTTATGCACTAGGTCACAGTATAGTTAATACAAAAAACAACCCCTTTATGTTTACTAAAACTAGGTAAATATATGGTAGAACATATATCTTCTTGTACTATCCAGAAATAGATGTAATTTCTATGATAATAACATAATCTATACTTTTCAATAACATAGGGATGAAATCATATGCTTCAAATCATCATTTATTCTTCTCCCCATAGTTCTCACTAAATCTCTGTAAAATAATCAGTATAAACTCTAAAACATTATATTTAAGAACTTATATGGAATTAATATAAATAGAACATGAATAATAAATTAATTTCATTATTTAGATAATACATCTCACAAACTATCTCATATACCATGGAATGAATGGATTAGTGCCTTGTAGATTTTCCACATAATAATCGTAACCTACAATGATTTTTCCATAATTGTACTCTTCTATAGTTGTATCAAGAATTTTAAAAAGTTATAAATATCTTAATCACTTAGGGAATGTAAATCATAATAAATGGTTTTTTTAAAATCTTAGAAATTGAAAATATATCAATAAGTCATCAAGGATTATATAATAAGAATAAGATAAAATAAGGTGAGGGGAGAAATATTTTATTAAACGAACATGGAACCGTATGTTTTTTCATGAAGTCATGATATAAGGATATGAAATCTTAAATTAAAGTTAATATATATTGGAAAATGAGTGTGGAATCATTAGACATTAAATATTTGTAAAGAATAATAATAATAGGAATATAGAAATAAAGAACATAATTGAATTGTGTAGAAATTGAGACTTATAGTATAGATATAATCTTATAAAATCTTGTGAAATATATTTTATTCATCAGGTTCACTACAAAAAATATGAAAAAATATTACTTCATGTCATTCTCACAAAAATGTGGAGAAAAAATATTCTCGCAAATCATTTATAAAAAATTTTGATACCAAAGATTCCTATATCTCATTCACACAACAAACATGGGAGAAAACATTCCACATCTCATCACGTATATCTTCTTAATATAATGTGACATGATAAATTAAAGGATTAATTTTAGGGGAATATGATAACCCACCCCCCAAAAAATCACACATATGGGTTCCACTTGCAAACAATCACTCATTAAATCATGAACAACCCATAGAGAAAGAACATATTTCTTAAACCTTTCATATACATCACATAAAATTAATATATGAAATATTATTTTATGAAAAATATCATTTTTAAAAATGAATAATATCATAATAAAAAATAGACTATTATAAAAATATTACTTCGAGAAAGATATACCATGGAGGGTAATAAAAGTGACAATGAAAATGTTTTGACAAAACCTATAAAAACATTAAAGTAAAAATTAAGTGAATAAATATTTTTGTAAAGGGAAAGATATGAATTTTGAAAAAACTATCATATAGATATATAAATAAAAAACCCTTGAAAATTGATAAAAGTTATGGAAAAATAAAAGTAAAAGAGAAAAAAATTGATTTTGAAAAAATGGAAAACCTTCTGAATATATTGAAATTCATGTTTTGAAAACATAAATCATAAAAGTCTTTATAATATTTTTATTATTTAATATAATAAATAGTTGATTTATCACATAAGATAAAAACCACATTTAGGAATTAAAATAATAAATTAAAAATATTTTTTTGGAATAATGAACAATGAAATGGATGGAAACCATATTTAATGGAGTTGATATTTATTCTTAATAATATCACAGTTTTATAAGAAAAACAATATTGAATAAAGACTATTTGAGATAAAAATGACATTTTACGTAGAGAAATAAACGTAAATAAAATATGAAATATGAAACATAATCCTTTTTCAATCATTTAATAATAATGCTAAAGGAATAAAATTTTATAAAAAAGAATGGAAATGGGAGTAAACCAAATCATTAATCTTGTCATCATTCATGAATATTGGGAATTTTAAAAAGGGATAATTTTTTTAGAATTGTAGATATGAAATAAAAAAGAAAAATAAACATATAATAGTATCAATGTGAAGGATTCACCAAACACATATAATATATTTTCAATATGAACAATCATAACATAACGAATTTGAATTGAGTTTCAAAATAAATATTTTGTAAAGATAAAATATGAACAAGAGTGTTACCGTTAATGGATAATAAAATGGTTTATAGGAAGTTTACTTAATGTTGATAAGTTAATTAATAAACCATCTTATAGATATTATAGTGTGAAGTATCCAACATGTCTCACAGATTCATAAATGAGACAAATAAACCCTTACTATTGGAAGAGAATTTAATATAAAACCCCTTATAAGATAAATATATTTTAATAGAAAATTAATTAAAATGAATAATGTGTATTTAATTTTATAACATTATAATAATTCAGAATATACACCACTTAAATGATATTAGGTTAATCTACAAAACTTCTCGTAGTGGGAGGAATTTTAGATGGAAAACCCTCTCCGTGTTATAGATTATATCTACACACATATTTTACGTTCTAATTAATAAAATTAATTTTATTATATATATAATTTTGAAGATGGAACTTCTTTATTTTAAATAATATGGACCATTTTTTTATCATATTATATTTTATTTATTAATTTGTTTTCTTGTCTATATATGTTACTTTATGTTATCCAATACTTTTTTCAGTAACTCTTAAGGTATATATACACTCGTAAAAAAATTTTTAGAAGAGTTTCATATTATATAAAAATAATAAGAGGGTTATGGAAATATTTTTTATATTAAATATTTTTTAGAGTAATGCATGGTGGTTGGTGAATATCAATTAAAATCAGTACTTGTGGACGCAATAGTCTTCACACAAGCATGATTAATGTTTTCATTTATAATCAAATGAGTAAGAGTGAAGGTAAACATAAATATGAAATATAAGAAACATATTTTACTATATATATCACATTTATTCATGTATATCATATTTATAACCTTCCAAAAATGAACTTAGGGGAAAAAATGAAGACATTACTTTGTAGTGGCGGAAACATGCGTATAACTTAGTAACAACACATTTATTTTTCTCCATGGATAGATTGGAATATTTAATGGTTGTCCAATTGGTATAATAATATATTATTATAGTTAGGATAATTATGTTTTATTATTTTTCAAAATATATAAGATTTTGTAGAAAATTATAAAGTAGAAATGATTAAAAATAATGCAATTCTTATGTTGGAAACGTGATATTCTCTTAGAAATATCATTGGAAAAAAGGAATTATTATAAATTATAGAGACTAGTGGAATATGGATGATATAAGAACATATAAGAGGGATAATTTGAGTATTTTTCTTAGGGAAATTTCTATGTGAATGTAATAAGGGAGGGGTTCAATATGCGCCATTTATATGTGAAGATAAGGGAACCTTTAGGAATATTCGTTACACATCCATGATATAATAACACTTTTCTATTTAAATGACTCAAAAAATTCATAATAATGGATTGTAATATCGGATTGGTTTGATCAAACCTCAAATAAGAATATCTAACCTTTTTTAAAGTATGTTCCAAATCATTTAAAATAGGGTTTTCACATATTAACATTGTTTTACCTTTCCAGCATGTTTTTAATAATGTAATTAAAGTTTGATTACAAAATATAATGTTACCCATATATATATTATTTATCTTTACAGACTAATTCAAATATGAGTTTAGTGTTTTTTTATTTATTAATTTGAGATAATTAACTTTTAAATTATATTATTTAATATATATATATATATATAACATTTTTATAACCATTTTTTCTTATTTGTTTTATTCAGTATTGATTAAAATTTTAATTCGTTGAAATATAATTATATATCATATTATATATAACATTTGACCCATAAATTAAATTATTTGAATTTAATTCACAATATAAAAATTAAATGTTATTAATTAAAGAATTCATAAAATTATTTTTCACCATTATCAAAATAATTATCTTTAATCATACTAATATTACGTTTACAAATGAAAATTTAATTGAATTTGTTTACTAATGTTGATATTTTGAACTAAAATATAATATAAATTTTTTATATTTAATTTCTAAAAGTGATAAATTATGATAGTTTAAAATAATATGTAAAAATTGTTTTTAGTGTAAAATAAAACTTGAGCTTCAAAAATGTTAAACACGTGTTTTATATATTCAATATTTTATTTTTAAATAAATTATATTACAATTTTAACTTTAATTTTTTTCAAAAGAGTTTCTTAAATATTTCATCCATTATTATATTATAAAAGTGAATGTTTTTATCAAAATAAATATTTTATACTTTTCATGTTAAAAAAATTCATATAAAATATCATGAAATAATCATAAATTAATATTCATTTTATAAATTGAAAATGTAATCTATTATTTAAAATTTCATTTTTATATATTATAATTTTTTCCTTTATTAAAACCATAAAATACAATGTGAGATTACTTTTATAGGAAAATAACTTTTTTTTATTATATTAGTAATTCTTATTCTTAATATGTTTGAAAGGAAAATAAATCTATAATTAATATGAATATATTAAATTTTTTTAAATCACCATTTAAAAATAATATATGTAGATTTCATCATTAAAAAATTATATCACATGAAAAATATAATCCATAACAAGATAATGAATTGGTTAAATTTTTATAAATTTTCATTTCTTTATTTAAATATATATTTATATATTTTGTAATTCACTGATACATCTTTGTACATATAGAACCAACATCTAGATTTTAATGGTTTATGAAAATAGAAGTTTCATCAATGTTAGTGTTTTATATGGATAAAGCTTTTGAACACATTGACATTATGAGTGGAAAATTTATTATTGAATGTTAGGTCATTATATATTTCCACTTAATCAATATTATTGATCGAGTTTTTAATGATAATCTAAGCCTTATCTATTAGTTTAACACCCCTCATTAATCCTTTTAAACCTTATTATGGTGATTATATTTTTACCATGGTATCTATTGATTAATAATATGTAATATGATAAAATTATTTGAATATTTTAAATATGTTTATTCTAAATATTGAATCCATTTTTCATGATTTAATTCACAAAGTTGGAAAAAATTCATTCTATTACCCACAATAGAGAACACATAAATACAATATTTATATGATATGTATTGTTAGGAATAAAAATAAATTTATAATAAATATATACATAGTAAAAACAATTTTATGAATTAAATTATTTTTAGAATATATTATCTAATATCTAATTTACAATATTTTCAAGTAGTAATTAATTAAAGTTAATATTATAAAAACACCTATGATACCTAAAATAAGATTTCTGGAGAAAAAAATTCACATTAAAATGATTATATTTTTATTTCAAACCATTGGACAATAAATGTATGAATGAGCAATAATTTTTATAAATTTTTATATAATACATTTCCACATGATAACTACTCAAATTAAAATTAATTAATTTGTAAGTAAATCATATATAATTGAAACAATATTTGAAAAATAAAATATATTTAACAAGTTATTACTAGACTAACATTACACATTATTTAAATAAAATTATATGAATTTCAGTACATGAATTTTAGTATTACATTAAGCTATATATTACATTATTTCATTTTTTGTTTTTAATATGTCATTATTCATTTTTTTCGGTGTTACATGTATCATAATTGCTGAAATACAATTATATTTACTAGAACCAAGTAAAATTATGTATTTCTAAACATATTGACACTAGTATAGTGGTCAGTATTACCACACATTGAGAAGGGTATATTGTTTATGAAAAAAAAATTTAATTTTTTTTAAAAGACTAAACACTAATGAAAAGGTGTTTTTGTTGAATTGTGAAATAATATAACCTATGTGTCTTAGTATAATCATGATGATGTGAAATTTAGGAAACATATGGAGACTATATAGGGTCTATGGAATTAGAATTGATATAATGGAGATATATGAAAACCACACTTGTATGGAATTAATCATAGAGTTCTAGACATATTTGCATGTGATTGTAATACCCAATTATTATTAGATGGAAAAACCTCTCTTTAGATCCCTCATAAGAAATAATATTTCTAACAGTACCCAAGAGGATGATATATCCTCATTATGAATTACAGACCACAAATGTTTCTACAATATACTTTAGTTGTGGCTTTAAGGATTATATTAATTATAGTCTTCACCTATTCGAACATTAAGTATATTGAAATTATTTTCTTGGGAAAGAGGATGATAAAAACTTAGATAAAATAAATTATTACCTTATGATTTATACCGATAAATTTTGAGGAAATGAAAGTATTCAATCCATCTAAACCAATTCCCTAAAAATACATAGCTATACATGGAAGACAAATTAAAATTTTATTTCACAAAAATAATTTCAAAATAATTAAAAGTTTAGGAAGATGACTTTGTGTGATCAACTTTTTTCTCTATCTCCATACCCATGTACCTTCCATGAGTGATCTCTATATCCTTGGATCATGATTAAACTTTAATCACATTCCTTCTATATTGTGAATGATAGAATGATCCCGGGTGATTGGTGCATAATGGTGCGAAGATGGTTCCAGGTGTTCTGATTATCCACCCAAGGTAGTCATATGGTATTTAGACCCCCCTATTAGTATTATATTAATTATGACATTCCAAAATTCATCACAAACATTGTTTTCTAGTCACTACCTCAATATCCTCTACGCGACATCCTTCACGTTCGATCATCCTCTAATGTGAATTGTGATTTTCTCATATAACTCAATGAGCCCCCCCCCCCACACATGGTATTGATTCCCTATATTGTTCAATATTATCAAACGATAAACCAAATAATCCAGTTATAGCTCTCATTTTCATTGACACAAATAATACAATCTTACTATTAATATTTGGAATGTCATGTGACTATCAAGATAATTTTAAATCTACACCAGCTATGAAAACATAAAAATTTACCAAAAATTCATAGTACATACCAGTTCATTAATTTATGAAACTCAAAACCCAATGAAAACTACTCCCATGATATCCTACTGAATCTTTGGACCTAAATAAATAGTTAAAATTCATCTGTACTATGGCCTTATATAACACCCTTGAATGGTATTTGGAAAAACTCAAAACATTGAATAAAATTTCCAATACATCAGTCACAAGTATCCTGTTTTCATTAGCCTATGATAAAATAATTTGAATTTTGTTTGAAAACCTTTTGTTGAGTTTTATATTATTTTTTAGATATAAATCAAAGAAAAAATCTTCTTCTACATTCACATCCTGTTAGAAAATGATTATCATCGACATGATTTCAATATTTTTTCATTAAGTGGTTTCACTCTAAAGATTCTTTAAATTATTATTTATTAATTATAATATCGATTTATAATTTTATTCCCCAAATTAAATCAAAATATAATAAATGTTTAATATTATATTTATTCAAAACATCATTATCAAGATTCTAGAATTTCTCTTATACTGTTGTAAGTATCCAACACCTGTTCAATATGGTAACAATAAACCATCTTGTATGTCATCCTCAGGAATCCCACCATGATATCAATAAGACTTTTAACTGTGTAAATTTTTTGAAATAACCCCCAATATAGATTTCATAAAAAAAGTGATTTATAGTATTTAATTACCATCCTTAACTATAACATGCACAGACAAATTCATTATGAATAATATAATATTATTTATTCTCTAAATTATGAGGTTTATCGAAGATATCAAGTTTCTCGATGTAAATCCTAATACGTGATCATATTCGATCTCTCTGAGTTCATGGATATTTTCGGTATCACTCATAATACAATCATTAACAAGTATGAATGATTCAGTAAATATGAAATTCATTTAGAATCCAATATAGTCAAATAATAGTTTAGTAATCCCCCGATTTGATAATCCCTCTTCGTAGATCCTATTTGATAATCAACATATAGGATGTTCAAAAAATATTCTTCAATCCTCTACTAGTCTTCTTTTAGAATGTCACTATCTACTATTTCATCTCGAATTTCTCACTCTTCACAAAAAATATATTTGTGTTAGATCAGTGAGTGGAATAACAAAACACGGTTGTCTCTGGTGAGTTTGATATTCATTTACAATTACGTATTGAAAAATGTTTCTTTCTTTAATTAGATTAATATCTAGTGTAAAACTTATTTCTTATTTTGTATAATCTAATCCTATGTCGATTGGTCTAAAACATTATATTAGGTCCATTAGAACAGATTCAAACAAGAATAGTTCATTGGACATGAGTGTTAACCTATGTCACGACCCGTCCTCGGGGCCCGTGCTGTGACTACCCCAAGCCCGCCTTCCATAGGCCAAGGGCTGGCGACTAGCACCAAGGAGTAAATCCCGGTAAAAAGGGAAGGCATTTCCTTTTTAAAGTAAACAAGAACCATAGAGTAAGCAAGCGGAAAAGTAAACACTAAGTAAAAACAGAGTACAACTGAAAGTGCGGAAAAGTAAATGGGCCAGTATACAAACCCAAAACTGAAAGTAAAGTACAACTCGAAAGGGAAAACAACAACTTTAAAGTAAAAGCCGCTACACCGAGCTGTCCACTGGAAATCCCACCTAAAGGGTGGGTACAAATAGCTCCACTGCTCCTCGGGTCCCGCGGTCCGCTCCGAGCACGTCCCGGCCAGTGGACCACCTCCAGGTACCGTCCTGCTCTGCAAGCCTCAACCACGATCAACGTTGTCCATCGTCTGCAACCAACACAATGTAGTGCGGGCATAGCCCGTGCAGGAGTGAGTATAAGCTACTCAGTAGGGACCCTGAGACCCCCGAAGGTCTACAAAAATCCACAAAGGATAAACCACAAAGGAAATATACAAACACGAAGTAACAACCGACACTCCTTAGGTATATGCCCATAAATATACCTAAGTCATCAATTCCAATATGCTCCAACCTCCGAGCGCAAGTACAACTCAGTCCACATAGGAAAGTATACGTATTCCACATAGGAAAGCAAAACGTAATCCACACAGGATAGTACAACACAATCCACACAGGAAAGAAAACAGGATTCAGCTCACACAGGTATACTTCTTCGAGGATGATAGAGATGATCACTGATCCATCTATGTGGTAGACCCACAATGGATCGATAGATACTAACCCCCGCAAAGACCCACACAGGATCGGACCCACACAGGATTAGTAGCACTGATCCACAGAGGATCGCTGAGTGCTGTAGTCATCGTCGTCGAATCCACTAAGGATCTTTGCACAGTCGTCGTCGCAGTCGCAGTAGTAGTCGCATCCAGCTCTAGGGTTCATGCACACAGTAAGCTCGTTCAGGAGGGTCCGCTCCACTAGTCGAGAAGCTGATACATCAACTGTCACAAAGTCTAGAGTTGATGTATCCAAAAGTTCCGTATCGTCAACAGGAACTCAACGCAACAGACGGCGCGTCAATCGGACGCCCGGTCTGAGAGTTATTGGCTTTTTCGTTCTAGGGGCCCAGTTGGTTTTTAAGGCAAAACCAACCCGACCGTACTCCACCTGCATCCAAACCTCAGGCGGAGTATGCCAAAAGATCCGTCTCACTAATAGAAACTCAACAAAGCTGACGGCACGTCAATCGGACGTCCGTAGCTCAAGATATGAGCGTTTCTGCTCCAAGGGCCCGGTCGGTTTCGTGTACGAACCAACCCGGCCAAACTCAAAGTATTCCGAAACCTTGAGTGCGATATACCGAAAAAGCCATCCCGATCCAGGGATCGCATCGCCACTAACGGCGCGTCATTTGGAGGTCCGTAGCCCGATTTATGGGCCTTTGAACCCAAACAGTTCGGTATCGGGGGTGTCGGGCCCGGGCCGACCCGGCCCGAGACCCCCCGGTTGGCTCGAACCGGGTCGACCCGCCCCTGACAGGGTCGGCCCGGCATGGCCCGGCCCGGCGCGGGCTGGCCCGGACTGGCGGACCGGCCAGGCGCTGGTCCGGCTCAAGGCAGCGCGCTGGGCGCGTTGCCAGCTCGGCCTTCGGCCGAGCTGATTGAAAAAACGGGGGGCGCCTGCCCCCCTTTGTGAAACCGCGGCCCCCCCTAATTATGGGGGACCGTTTTGTGCTGGCCGGGGGAATTTAATTCCCATGGCTTCCCCATTTCTGGCCAGCCCGACCTGGCTGGCTCCTCTTCAACGGGACCGGCAAGGGCCGGTCCCCTTCCGGCTTCCGACACCGGCGGCCCGGCTGGCCGCCGGTCACCTTGTTCCGCCGCGGCGCGGAACCGGCCGCGACCTATGCCCTCCGGCACGGTGCGACGGCACCGCTCCCCTCCACCGCGGACCCACTCCGGTCGTGGCGCCTTCAACTTCCTTCGCCACGACGCGACGGTGTCGCGTTCTTGGATTTCTTTCCATGGCACGGCGGGACGGCGCTGCGCAATATTTGTCGTAGGATACCCGCGTGGTGTGACGGCACCACGCCATCTCGTTCCATCCGCAAGAAACAATCATGGATAAAGGAGGGGGGTTCGATCGTGTTTGTGCGGTCCGACCCCCTCTCGTTAAATGATAGCATTTATTCGATTATCCACGAAGTTCGACATGCTAGAATCAAGAATGGAAAATTAAATAAATAACAAAATTCCCCTACCTCGGTTTCAAGAGGGGAACATGCCAACAAGCCGCGTAAGACAAGCGTCGCAGAGGTTGGGCGTCGCGGTAATCGAACGTCGATTCCGTTGACGTCAAGGTGTGTCTGAAGAGGTATCGTCGCTGGAGAAGCTTTGTAAGCTGACGAAGAAAGTCCTAGGAGGAAGCGGCGTCTCCTTTCGTTGACACGGGAAGAAGATCAAATGAAGCGAGGTCGTCGATCTTCAGAAACACACCGGCTGCGAAGAAGAGAAGAGACGGCACGTCTTTCTCTTCTTATGCTGACGGCGTTCTTCGTCGGAGCCTAAGTGTTGTTCGTGTTCTTCATCGTGGTTGAAGAAGATGAAGAATGCTTCCCAAATTATCTCAAGGTGGCAAGAGAAAACTAACCAAAATAAAATAAGCTTAAGCCTTATTTTATTTACACAGCTTCACCTCTTTGAATTTCAAATGATTGAAAAACAATAACTCATCTCAATTAAAACTCAAGTTGTCAAAATTAAATTGAGTGGAGTTATTGGGAGTTTAAAGGTAAGTTGAGGAGTTAGTGTTCGTGTGGGCCCCACCACACTTAATCCTCTCAAGGGAGGTTAAGTGGATGTGGGTCCCACCTCTATCTCCTTTTGGGAGGATATAACCAACAAGGTTTAAAATAAATTGTGTTTCCACAATTTATTTAACTTCATTTAAATTCCCCCAAAACTAACTCTCAACCCGCATAAAATGCAACCTCAGAAAAGGTCTCCTTAAGCGAATATCGGCGCTGTGAGTTCATCGGTGCCCTCGGAATTCGATTCCGGACACCAGTTCAAAAGTTAGAAATTTCTGATCATTTTTTCACTGAACTTACCCGAGCCAATCATCGGAAATTAATTCCGGGCACACCGGGCCTCGGAATCAGGTGTCGTCATGAACCCGCGCTCTTGTAAAATTCTAAAGAAAATTAAGAGAAAATTTCCCTTGAATTTTATGGGTCTTTACATTACTCCCACCTCAGGGATTTACGTCCCCATTAAGATACATCAAAACTAGGGAAACAAATGAGGGTACTGAGCACGCATCTGAGCCTCCCGCTCCCAAGTGCTCTCCTGGAGATTCCCGTGCTGCCATTTGATGTGCACTAGAGGAATCGACCGTCCACGTAGGACCCGCTCCTGTCGATACTCGATCTCCACTGGGACCTCCGTAAAAGTCTCCCCATCGTCAACGTCAAGCTCTCCATGGTCAATGATGTGCGTCGGGTCGTGCACGTATCTCCTCAGCTGAGACACATGGAAGACGTCGTGCACCCGGTGTAACTGAGGTGGTAGAGCCAGGCGGTAAGCCACCTCGCCTATCCTGCTGAGGACCTGTAAGGGTCTGATGAAGCGCGGAGATAACTTGTTGCCTCAGCCAAATCTCCGTATACCACGTTGAGGTGAGACCAGCAAGAAGACGTTGTCGTCATCCTCAAACTCCAGTGGCCTCCGCCTCCTGTCAGCATAATACTTCTGCCGGCTCTGAGCTGTTCTCATCCTCTCCTGGATGACCTGGACATTCTCTGTCGTGGCCTAGACCATCTCTGGTCCCACAAGTGCTGACTCCCTAGGGTCTGTCCAGCACAAAGGAGATCTACAAGGTCTGCCGTACAACGCCTCGTACGGTGCCATCCCGATGGTGGAGTGGTAGCTGTTGTTGTACGCAAACTCCACCAAGGGTAGGTGGTCCTCCCAGCTGTGACCAAAGTCAAGGACACATGCTTGGAGCATGTCCTCGAGAGTCTGAATGGTCCTCTCCGTCTGACCATCCGTCTGAGGGTGAAAGACTGTGCTCAGACGTAGCTGCGTCCCGAACGCCTCCTGCAATCCCTTCCATAGACGGGAAGTAAAGAGAGCATCTCGATCGGAGACAAAATAAGATGGCACACCGTGAAGCCATACAATCTCCTGAACGTAAAGTCGTCCCAAGCTCTCCACTGAGCCGTGCTCTCTAATGGGTAAGAAGTGAGCCGACTTGGTGAGTCAGTCGAGAATCACCTAGATGGAGTCGTGACCTCTGGAAGTGCGTGGAAGTCCATTCACGAAGTCCATAGATACCCCATCCCACTTCCACTCCAGGACCTCCAAGGGCTGTACCAAGCCTGCTGGTACCTGATGCTCAGCCTTCACCTGCTGGCAGGTGAGGCATCGAGAAACAAACTCTGCTACAACCTTCTTCATGCCTGGCCACCAGTGCTGTCGTCTGAGTTCTTGGTACATCTTCACCACTCCGGGATGTACCGCCAAGGGAGAAGTGTGAAACTCTCTCAGTACCTCCTCCCGTAAAGCAACTAGTACCATGGTACGTCCTCTAAAAAGGATGTCATGCTCTGCTCCAAAAAAGAAACCATCAGGTTCCTATCCTGAGGATATCTGTGCACGCTGCGTCTCACAGTCAGCGTCCCCACGATGTGCCTCTCTGACCCACTGTAGAAGTGGGGGAGTGACTGTGAGAGACTGAGGGAAGGCTGCTCCATCTCTATCCGCGAAGGATATCTGCAAAGAGGCTAGCTGCTCCGTCGCCTCCTCAAGTAGCTGAATGCCTGTACTCCTGCTGAGGGCATCAGCTACTACGTTCCCCTTCCCAGGAGTATAGACTATCTCAAAGTCATAGTCCTGGAGGAACTCGAGCCATCGCCACTATCTCAGGTTCAGGTCCTTCTGCGAGAAGATATACCTGAGACTCTGATGATCAGAAAAGACTATAAAGCGCTCGCCCATCAGATAGTGTCGCCATGTCTTCAGAGCGTAGACCACTTCTGCTAACTACAGGTCATGGGTAGAATAGTTCTACTCATGCAGCCTCAACTGACGTGATCCATAGGCCATCACTGCCCGCTCCTGCATCAGGACACATCCAATTCCGGTCCCTGATGCATCGCAGTAGACTACGTACCCTACTCCCTCCTCAGGAAACCTCAAGATTGGGGTGCTGGTCAATCTCTGTCTCAGCTCCTGGAAGCTCTGCTGACATCTATCTAACCACACGAAGGGTTTCCCCTTCTTCGTCAAAGCTGAGAGTGGTACCACAGCTCTAGAGAAGTCTGGCATGAATCTCCGATAGTATCCAGCTAGTCCCAAGAAACTCCGAACCTCTGTCATGCTCCTGGGTGGCTCCCAAGCTAACACTGCCTCGATCTTCACAGGATCCACTGCAACTCCTGCCTCAGAGATGACGTGTCCCAAGAAGTGGACCTCACGTATCCAGAACTGGCACTTCGAGAGCTTACCATAAAGCTGGTGCTCTCGGAGTGTGTCTAGTACAACCCGTAAGTTGTAGGCATGCTCCTCCTCAGTCGTCGAGTAAATCAGAATGTCGTCGATCAAGACCACGACAAACCGATCAAGGTATGGCTGAATGATCCTGTTCATGAGGGCCATGAACACTGCTAGAGCATTGGTCACACTGAAGGGCATAACCAAGAACTCATAGTTGCCATAACGACATCTGAAGGCCGTCTTCTGTACATCCTCGTCTCTAACTCTGAGCTGATGATAGCTTGACCTGAGGTATATCGTTGAGAACCACTATGATCCCTTGAGCTGATCAAAGAGGTCATCAATCCTCGGTAATGGATACTTGTTCCTCACTGTCACCTGGTTCAGATGATGATAGTCAGCACAAAGTCACAAGCTCCCGTTCGCCTTCTTGGCGAACAAAATTGGGGAAGCCCAGGGTGAAACACTGGGTCGGATGAACCCCTTGCCCTGCAAGTCCTCGAACTATACCCGTAGCACTCGAAGCTCAGCGGGGGCCATCCGATATGCTGGAGACGATATCGGGGTTGTCCCGGGGTACACCTCAATATAAAATTCTACCTCTCTGTGAGGAGGTAACCCTGGAACGTCGTCGGGAAAAACGTCCACAAACTGATCCACCACTACAGGAAAACCAGGGCTCCACACGTCAACTTCTCCTAGGATGAGGCTAGCCAACTGATGAGTGATGGGCTATCCTATCCTCCACGGAAATCCATCCTGTGCTGTAAAGGCTCCCTTCTCACCGGTGAAGGTGAACCTACTCCCATCGGTGCGTACACATCACACCTTGCGACTAAAACAGTCAATCTGTTCATGGACCGTAGATAACCAATCCATGCCCAAGATGACGTCGTAAGGCCTCGACGCTGCTACAAAAAGATCCCAGCCGAAGCTCTCGCCTCCTAAAGTAAGCTCACACTACCGGCACCTGTGCGTAATCGTCGAGTCTGCTCCCGTAGGAGTCTCTGGCCGTAAGGATCGAGTCAACGGCTCTATTGGAATCTCTGAGCTCCAAACAAGGGCATCGAATATGAAAGAGTGACTCGCTCCAATGTCAATAAGAACTGCAGAAAGGGTGGAATAGACACAGATAGTACCTCGAATCATCTCGGGCGCACCGTGGTCGTAGGCCTCTGCTGCCTGGAGCTATGCCTGTCTCTACCCGCCAGCTCCCTGTGGTCGGGGTGGACCTCTTGGTGGTGGTGGTGGTAGAGCCTCAAAGTGTCACCCACCACCGGCTGCTCGGCCAACTCCTCTACCTCATCTGCCTCCTCCCTGTGGACCACCATGGTCGACCCTCTGCCTTTGACTCGGTGGTCCCTCAACCGTCTGCTGCTCCTCGGCACGGCGGGTCGGGCAGTCACGAGCCATGTGGCCCTGCTCGCCACACGAGTAGCACTGTCTGCCTCTCGAAAGACTGGCTCCGTGTTGTGTGCCCCACACTACTAAGCCAGGGTCCTCAGGTCGTCTACCTAAAGGTCTGGTCTGCCTGGACCCCTGAGTCATACGTCGACTGCCAGCTGCAGAAGACTCTGCCACGTGCCGCACTGCGGTGGGTCTCGGCGCTGGTGTAGACTCAGCAAGAAAGCTCTCGATCAAAAGGGCCCGCTCCAATACTCTCGTCTGAGTCGGTATGCTGAGGGAGATCAGTGATGCCCTGATCTCGTGTCTCAAACCCTGCTCGAAGGTCCGAGCCCGGAAGAATGGGTCCCGTACAATGTCAGTCGAGTAGTGCGAGAGATCGGTAAATCTCACCGAGTACTGTGCGACCGTCATGCTGCCCTGCCACAGTTGAAGAAGCTCCTGAATGCGCACCGCACGGAGGGTGGCTGGGACGAACTCCGAGCGGAAGAGGCTCTCAAAGTCCGTCCAATGTAGAGATGCCTCATCGTGCACCTGGAGCATCAAGCTGCACCATCGTCCTGCTACTGCTTGCAGTAGGCTCGCCGCGAGGATCACCATGAGGTCTGCTGGTATCCTCACTAGCCTGAAAACTCGTACGACTGCCTCTAGCCAGTCCTCGGCTGCCTGTGGGTCCGTCTCTCCATGAAACCTGGGTGGTCGTTGGCGCTGAAACTCATGCAGTGTGCTGAGGTGATGTGCATCGTCAGCGGCTGGTGCTGGAAGTATCGGTGGCTCGGCGGGTAGAGCTACCGCTGGTGCCACTGCTGACAAAGGGCCCTTTACCGAGGCCTCGTCGCTCAGTGGGCTGTCATCACGCTCGACTCTCGGAACCCTAGCTGGCTACCATCATGGGGCCATCTTGAAAGGGAAACAGGTGCGCCACGGTCAGAACAGTATACCTGGTGATCTGATACAAAGTAATCACAAAGAAAACATGAAACACACACACAACCAATGTTTTCGTGCATTAAGTCGGAAATCAAAAGTCAGGGTCCTGGTGTACGGATACGTCGGCCCCCGCACCAACACTAGACTCCCTGGACTGATAACCACACTCAATATGCTAAACACTATTGCTTCACATAGAAAAGATCAGAGTTTGTGGTAGAACCGAACTCCTCTGATACCAATTTGCCACGACCCGTCCTCGGGGCCCGTGCCGTGACTACCCCAAGCCCGCCTTCTATAGGCCAAGGGCTGGCGACTAGCACCAAGGCGTAAATCCCGGTAAAAAGGGAAGGCATTGCCTTTGTAAAGTAAACAAGCACCACAGAGTAAGCAAGCGGAAAAGTAAACACTAAGTAAAAACAGAGTAAAACTGAAAATGCGGAAAAGTAAATGGGCCAGTATACAAACCCAAAACTGAAACTAAAGTACAACTTGAAAGGGAAAACAACAACAATAAAGTAAAATCCTCTACACCAAGCTATCCACTGGAAATCCCACCTGAAGGGTGGGTACAGATAGATCCACTGCTCCTCGGGTCCTGCCGTCCGCTCCGAGCACGTCCCGCCCAGTGGTCCACCTCCAGGTACCGTCCTGCTCTGCAATCCTCAACCACGATCAACGATGTCCATCGTCTGCAACCAACACAGCGTAGTGCGGGCATAGCCCGTGAAGGGGTGAGTATAAGCTACTCAGTAGAGACCCAGAGACCCCTGAAGGTCTCCAAAAATCCACAAAGGATAAACCACAAAGGAAAGATACAAACACAAAGTAACAACCGACACTGATTAGGTATATGCCCATACATATACCTAAGTCATCAATTCCAATACGGTCCAACCTCTGAGACCAAGTACAACTTAGTCCACACTAGAAAGTATACGTATTCCACACAGGAAAGCAAAACATAATCCACACAGGATAGTACAACACAATCCACACAGGAAAGCAAACAGGATTCAGCTCACACAGGTATACTTTCTTGAGGACGATAGAGATGATCACTGATCCATCTAAGTCGTCGGACCCACAAAGGATCGATAGGTACTAACCCCCTCAAAGACCCACACAGGATCGGACCCACACAGGATCTGTAGGCGCTGGTTCACATAGGACCGCTGAGCGCAGAACCACACAGGATCAGACCCACACAGGATCGGTAGCACTGATCCACACAGGATCGCTGAGTGTTGTAGTCATCATCATCGAATCCACTAAGTATCTCTGCATAGTCGTCGTCGCAGTCACAGTAGTAGTCGCAGCCAGCTCTAGGGTTCCCGCACACAACAAGCTCGTTCAGGAGGGTCTGCTCCACGAGCCGAGAAGCTAATACATCAACTATCACAAAGTCTAGAGTTGATGTATCCAAAAGTTCCATATTGTCAACAGGAACTCAACGCAACAGACGATGCGTCAATCAGACGCCCGGTCTGAGAGTTATTGGCCTTTTCATTACAGGGGCCCCGTTGGTTTTTAAGGAAAAAACAACCCGACCGTACTCCACCTGCATCCAAACCTTGGGCGGAGTATGACAAAAGATTCGTCTCACTAAGAGGGACTCTACAAAGCTGACGGAACATCAATCGGACGTCTGTAACTCAAGATATGAGTGTTTCCGCTCCGAGGGCCCGGTTGGTTTCGTGTACGAACCAACCTGGCTGAACTCAAATTATTCCAAAACCTTGAATGAGATATACCAAAACGACCGTCTCGATCTAAGAATCACATCGCCGCTGATGGCGCGTCGTTTGGAGGTTCTTAGCCCGAGTTATGGGCATTTGAACCCAAATAGTTCGGTATCGGGGGTTTCGGGCCCGGGCCGACCCGGCCCGAGACCCCCCGGTGGGCCCGAACCGGGTCGACCCGCCTCGAATAGGGTCGGCCTGGCCCGGCGCAGTTCGGAGCGGCCCGGCCCGGCCTGGCCTGGCGGACCGTCCAGGCGCCGGTCCGGCTCAAGGCAGCGCGCTGGACGCGCTGCCAGCTCGGCCTTCGGCTGAGCTGATTGAGAAAACGGGGGGCGCCTGCCCCCCTTTGTGAAACTGCGCCCCCCCCCCCCTCATTATGGGGGGCCGTTTTGTGCTGGACGGGGGAATTTAATTCCCCCGGCTTCCCCATTTCCGGCTGGCTCAACCTGGCCGGTCGACTCCTCCTCAACAGGACCGGCAAGGGCCGGTCCCCTTCCGGCTTCCAACACCGGCGGCCCGACTGGCCGTCGGTCACCTTGTTCCGCCGCGGCCCGGAACCGGCCGCGGCCTATTCCGTCTGGCGCAGTGCGATGGCACCACTCCCCTCCGTCGCGGCCCCACTCCAGCCGCGGCGCCTTTGACAGTCTTCGATGCGACGCGGCGACGTCGCGTTCTTGGATTTCTTTCCATGGCGCGGCGCGACGGCGCCGCACAATATTTGCCGTAGGATACCCGCGTGGTGCGACGGCACCACACCATCTTGTTCCATCCGCAAGAAACAATCATGAACAAAGGATGGGGGTTCAGCAATGTTTGTGCGGTCCGGCCCCCTCTCTTTAAATGATAGCATTCATTCGATTATCCATGAAGTTCGACATGCTAGAATCAAGAACGGAAAATTAAATAAATAACAAAATTCCCCTACCTCGGTTTCAAGAGCGGAGCACGCCAACAAGCCGTGGAAGACAAGCGTTGCGGAGGTCGGGCGTCGTGGTAATCGAACGTCGATTCCGTTGATGTCAAGGTGCGTCCGAAGATGTATCGTCGCTGGAGAAGCTTCGTAAGATGACGAAGAAAGTCCGAGGAGGAAGCGGCGTCTCCTTTCTTTGACACGGGAAGAAGATCGAAAGAAGCGGCGTCGTCGATCTTCGGAAACACACCGGCTACGAAGAAGAGAAGAGATGGCACGTCTTTCTCTTCTTATAGTGACGACGTTCTTCGTCGGAGCCTAAGAGTTCTTCGTGTTCTTCATCGTGGTTGAAGAAGATGAAGAATGCTTCCCAAATTCTCTCAAGGTGGCAAGAGAGAACTAACCAAAATAAAATAAGCTTAAGCCTTATTTTATTTACAGAACTTCACCTCCTTGAATTTCAAATGTATGAAAAAACTATAACTCATCTCAATTAAAACTCAAGTTGTGAAAATTAAATTGAGTGGAGTTATTGGGAGTTTAAAGGGGAGTTGAGGAGTTAGGGTTTGTGTGGGCCCCACCACACTTAATCCTCTCAAGGGAGGTTAAGTGGATGTGGGTCCCACCTCTAACTCCCTTTGGGAGGATATAACAAACATGGTTTAAAAAAAATTGTGTTTCCACAATTTATTTAACTTCATTTAAATTCCCCCAAAACTAACTCTAAACCCGCATAAAACGCAACCTCGGAAAAGGTCTCCTAAAGCGAATATCGGCGCTGCGAGTTCATCGGTGCCCTCAAAATTTGATTCTGGGCACCGATTCAAAAGTTAGAAATTCCCGCTCGTTCGTTCACTGAACGTACCCGATCTAAACTTCGGAAATTAATTCAGGGCACACCGGGCCTCGGAATCAGGTGCCGTTAAAAACCGCGCTCTTGTAAAATTCTAAATAAAATTAAGAAAAAAATTTCCTTGAATTTTACGGGTCTTTAAAACCTATAAATTTTATATTTTAGGTGAGGTTCATTTGAGAAATTATACAATTAACTCAATTTATCTACAATCACTAAATCTTAGTGATCCTCCATTATAAATATTACTTTTTTTTATCATAATTAATCTATAGTCATTGTTATTGGTCAAACCCATCTTATTAAATTTTTTTCCAATCCCACATCATCAATCTTGAATTGATTTTATCTATTGGTCTCATAATGGATTTATAACCATGTAGGAGATTATCTGATTTACCTTTGTCTGGAAGTATTCCAAGATTCAATAGATTAACATGTATGATTATGAAGGAATATATATTCCACTTCCCAGATCGATCTTGAGATCAAATATATTCAATAGAAGATCATGATCAGTCGGAATGTAGAGACACACAATTTCGTGTAATATATACTTTGTATTGTTGATTTTACTATCATAGTATCTGAAATTTTCATTAATGTTCAATTGATCGATCACATAGATGATTGGAATGGTAGCATCATTTTCTAATAAAATTAATTCCATTTAGCTTCATGAGGAACCTTTATATTTATTCATCATGTGGTAACATGAACTTTTGGTGAGATAGATCAGTGAGAAGTACATTATGTTTTGATACAATCATGGTTGGTTAAAGATCATTGTGTGTCCACATCTTCTCTTATGGTTGTTGAGTGAACATCATACAATCATTATAATAACCAAGAATAGAACATGTCCCATTGTGTAATTTATGAAATGGTTCTTTAACTAGACAAATTTTCACATGGTAGCTTGACAATGTAAGCCACAACTACCTGGACAACACAAAATTTCATTTTATGTGAAAAATTCAATTTTAAATGATAATTTCCTAACAAAATTTTATATTCAAGATAATTCCAAAAAAATTATTTTAAAAATATAATAGAAAACTGAGTAAATTAAAAATATTAACAAAAAAGAGTATTTATAATGAATTTATAATTAAAACCACAAAACAAATATCCATTAATAATTTTTTTTACAAAATCATACAACATGAAGAATTTAATTGAAAAATCAATCACAAATATTATTCCCCTTATCCATCCACCATAATCACACAATTTTTTTCACATAAAATAAATTGAATTTAAACCAACCATAATGAACTAATATATCACTTAAAATCTCATATTCATTGAAATATCATATAATCATAATTCCATAATAGTTTTTAAAATAATAAAAAATTACCAATTGAAAAAGAAGTGTCACATTTAAAAAATCTATTTAATAAAAATAAATTTCCAAAAAATTATAAAATAATGTCACATCAAATTACATCACTCTTAAGGGATTGAATTCCTACGAAACATGATGTGTTCCCTCAATTTTCAATGAATTGAACAAAAAATTTATTATATTTTCCATGTTTAATTAAACATACCATAATTAAATAAATTTAATGTTTCATTCCTTTCTAAAAATTATCATACATTCTATGTGATTATCACTCACTACTTAATATCAATACAAATACAAGTTCTAGTTCTAGGAGTGATACACATATGATTATATGGAAATAAGACATTAATAAGAAATAATTTGAACAATCACTCACTCCCACATTCATGAATCCAAAGATCCATTTTCTAATTAATTTATAAAATTCATCTAATTCATTATACGTTAATTTATCCCTAATTCATTTGATTTCAAAATTCCTCTAACATGAATTATGTCATTTTTTAAAACCTAGAAATATACTATCATTAATTTTAGTAATGAATTCATGAAGAAAACATTGAATTTACAAATATATTTTTTATTGATAATTTGTATTTATTCACACACCCAATGGCTCATATCTCAGAGATTCATTATAGAGTCCTAATTTCCAATTTTACCATAGTTTCACAGCACTGATAAGTCTATATTTTTAGTAATCCCCATAAAGTTTTGTATTTAAAATAGGTTATGTTACTAGACATAAGTTAAAAAATCTAGAGTCATCATGTTATTATTCCAATTACATAATAATCTATCATATAAAAAATAAATATCTAGTTCCTAAAGAGAATTTTTATATATAAATATTGGACAACATTCGCCTAACAATAATGTAAAACTAGTATCTGTAGAATCTATGAACCCCCCATAACCATCATGATGTATGTTTAACTCAAATAAGACACATAGAGTTCGTATTTTTAAAACAAAAACTAGAATACAAAATAATAAATAAAACCATATAAATAAAATTATTAGAAACGGATAAGATCCTAATCTATAAAATGGTTCATGAAAGAGATTATATTTTTTAAAAAATTGGATGTTTTTAATTTGTATATAATTGAGTAATAGTAAAGGAAAATTTTAATAAATGTATCCCTATCTGATAAATCTAATTGAATTCCCAATGTAATATCATAAGGCAGTGGGAAAAATATCGATGATTTGGTTCAAAAGATTTTTTAATTTAACAGCTCGCATGATGTTTCAAGGGTTCACATGAACAACCGGGTTAGATCTCAATCCAGATTTAAAAAATTCAAATTAATATTTTAAAAGGACTGTTATTGTACATTATATATTAAAACATGAATTAGTATATACATTTATATACTATCAAGAAGATGAATATAGTAAAAATAGATATATTAGAATATAATGTAATTTTTAGTGTCATATAATGGTTTTTTATTTTAGTCTAAAATAATATTTCATACACTAAATATCAGTAAAGATCATATCCAACAATGAAATATAGATTCAATCACCATTTAATATAGTAGGTACCACCAAATTTAGTTCCCAAAAATGATTAACATAAATATATGGAAAAATGAATTTAATTATGAGGGAATGAATTTATAAATTTTTTTAATAATTTATTGTTTAGTAATTTAGGTATAACCAAATATATCATCATTTTCTTACCATTACAAATGTCCTATATTATTAATGACCCCATCCATAAAAATTTTAAAACAGATTAAAATTACATTATATGGAATAAGTTAATGTATAAATTGTGACAATGTTTTGAATTTTATGAGTTTAGTCACGAAATTATATCTTTCCATTACTCTTGTATTAAAAATGGATTACAATTTTTATGGGAGTTTCAATACCATGGTTTTTTATCACTTTTCATATGTTAACATTATTGGTCTTTAACAAACATGGTCAATATCCCTTCATTACAGTAGCTCGAGTGGATACACGATCACTTAATCTCACAACCACTCAACCTACCACAAGATCGTACCAACTCATTGTCAATCCAATACTTTACATGGTAACTCATGCACTTGTTAATAGTTTATCATGATATATTCTAATTATGGTTTATTGGGGATGTTAAATTTGGTTATTTGAAATCATTTGAAGGATGAAGGATGACACCAGAAATAGTTAGAGAAAATAAATTCTTAATAATACTATTATGAAAAACTATAAACCAAGGGTTTCCTCTCTTACACCGATAAATTGGAAGCCTTGGTCCTATCATACCCTTAACTTCTTTACATGGTAATTTTTTTAGTATGAAATTTTTATGTTTATGTGTTCTCAATTTTGAGTGAAAATTTCATAATTGACTCTAATGATTTCTTGAACACCAATGTATTGTGGAATTGTTCCTAATTTCTCCAAGTATAAATTGAAGTGTTTTTCCAATAGTTTTTTATAATTAGAAGCTAAAAATAGGAAGATGGATTCATTACCATATCCACAAGGAATCATTTAAATTACTATAAAAATTCTAACAGTCCCCCCGTTGATAAAAGAATTTGAAAATTAAAAAAAATGATTAAATGATGATGCAACCTACATACTATTTTTATAAAAGTGATCCCCTTCCAAAATGGATGAGTCATTTATTAATAAGAGTAATGTATCAAGAGTATAAAAAGAATGATTTTATTATAACCTCATCCAAATTTTTTTATCTTAATCATTTAGAAGGTTATCATATCATGTGAGAACCAGACTAACTCATTTATGAGCGAGCCTATCTTCAACCATGATCCCCTCCTAAAAATTATGTGTGATAATGAAATTGAGTCCCATGATGAAATACATTTTTTCCATACACTAGGATATGATTCTCAATGAAATGTATATAATTCCATTCCGGATAGTCACCCAATATAATTGGAGTGACTCTTTATCCACAAATTATTCGATCAAATTTTGAAAATATAACAACATTATTGTATCGTTTAATCTCCACTTAAAGTGATGTTTCCAATATAAATTACCCATAGAAGAATCCAATATTTATTTCATTCAGATCATGAAAAATCATGGCACACGCCAATGATACTAGGATCAATTTTGATACACCATATGAGTTGATTTAATCCACCATGGAAGAGGAGGCTTCCAATAAACATTTAACATTCCCATTTTCAGGTTAAAATATCAAAATATTTTAAATTTTCATATAAATATGAATTAATATACACTTTTATCACAATAACCATTTTCACCACATTTGACTCCCTGAATACAACCATATGATTCATCCATGATAACTGTGGAGTGAAATGAAATCCATAATAGAATAATGCATTGCAAATGATCAATAAATTATATGATAGTTCGACCTCCTTCACCTAAAAAAATTGGAGCAGTTAGTTGTAAAGGAAAACAAAAGAATGATTATAAATTGAATTCATATAGCTCACGGTCGGTCCCTATGTGCGGATGATATAATTGAATATTTTCATGATTTTGAGCATTGACTCTCTCAAAATGTTTGTAAATACTAATATCTATAGCCTCATGTGGAAAATAATAATACTCATATCTAACCGGACATTTAATGAATTAAACTTCAGTAGAAGAAATTTATGGGATTGAATTTCAAATAGATTCTTGGGAGGAGGTATTTACAGAAATAACTGTATACAAGTGGTTTGTATTCACCCTAAGAGAAACATAAAATCAATGTTTGGTAGGGAAATTTTCTTGATCATTATCAATAAGATTCCTAATATAGATATGTAGAATCCTAGATATTTATTGTTCATGTGTAGATTAAAAACCTACATTAATTTATATAATGTGATCATAATAAGGTTTCTATAAATCTTTTCTATCCTCAGATCCAAACACATATATAACTTCATAAATTGGGTTTTTTATCTTACCTTTTTTTGGATTTATCAATAAAATTAATTTCTTCAAAAATATCTATCTTGGCCAATGGAAACATAAATAATAACACAATTAGTTGAATTAAATAGTTTTTATATATTATTGAATCATTTTCATCATTCTTCATGATATAAATAAGAAAATCGTGGAAGAATTTAGCATTGAAAATTAGACTAACAGATCATCCACACATCCAAAGGGATGCATGATTAAAATATTAGATATATTATGAGACTCATAGGTTGGTTTCAAGTACCTTAAATCTAGTTTCATAAATAATGATAAAGGCATAAAGTTGATACTAGAAACCAAAGCACACAAATAGTTCATTTGTCTAATACCACTTATTGGGATTAAACTAACAAAAAATATAGGGTCTATTAATTTCAGAGGTGGTTTCCATAAAAAAAATACCATCCTTAGTTAGTATAATGGTATAAAAAATTTTCCCAATCTTTTTTTAGTCCAAAAACCACTTATAGAATTTTATGTATGGTGTAATCCTATTTAATGATTCAAAAAATAAATATTATTGTTAAATATTATAATTTTTTATGGGATTCAAAAATTTTGGTCCTTAATTCTTGTTGAAACATTGAGGAAAAGGGATGGGAGGGAATAATGATTCAAAACAAGTTCATTTTTCTATATTTCCTCACATGCTACTTTCTTCATACCTTTCTCAAAAATTATCACATCAATTTCTGTTATTTATTATCATTTTTAGGAGATGGTTTTTCATTCTATTAATATTGGACCATTCTATCAAGATTTATAGGTTATTCAATTAGTATTTTTTTTTATTTTTTATTTATTTAAATAATAAATTTTCCTTCATTACGATACACCCTAACAAGTTTTTTAATTTTTAAAAGGATATAGTTTGGATAGATATAAAATTTTGGATAGGGTTTTAATTATAGTAAATTGAAGATTTAAGTTCTTCATGAAATTTATATCCCTATCCACTGGTACCAATTGATATTTTTTTCACATTCAGTTTCATTGGAATCTATCTTAGTGATCAAAATACCTAAATAATATTCAAAATTAGATTTATAACTTTTATATATAGATGGTTATCAATTATGAACATAAATTCAAGGATTACATTGACATCCAAGGGAGAAAGAAGGTGGATTCATCACTCCATGGTTTCTCAAGGACACATTTAGGTGATATTAATTATTATAGTGATTGATAGATGATGTAATTATTTCATTTTTCCTAACCATATAATCCCAATAATGAGTACTTTTAACAAGCTAAAACTGCATAACAATGATAAGACGAAAGTTTTTAGTATGATCATACATCTCAATATGGTATTATTTCTACATATGATTTTCTTAAATAACTTTATCACCATAATGTTGGGTTTCATCCATATGAATAATTATATTCCTAGAGAACTAGAACTTTCTTTTGGAGTTATTTTTTGAAAAATTAGTTTGAGATCAATATTTGTTATTTTAAAAAACCCTATAATATATTATTAAAAAAAATATTTGTATCAATGAGTAAATATGTTGTATTATATATCAATTAGAAGTTGTGGAAACAATTGTTGGTTTGAAAATATACCATGTAAATCACTAAATCTATATTGTGTCTTATAATTTATATCTATGATTCCCTCAAAAATTCCTTTGATCTTATGCATTTGTTAAATGGTGGTATCCCTAGGATATTTTTTTAAAACGTATTTATTGAACAATAGATCCCATGTGTCAACGATCTCGTTATCCAAATTTTCAAACAAGATCATATTTTTTCCCATGAGAAGGAATGAGAACATCCTATACCTAAGCTCCTCCTCATTTAAGACATGAATAAGTGAAGAAGCATTGTGATAAATTGTTGTAACAATTTCTTTAAAGTAATTTTTTGTATAAGAATTTCATTGTAATTCTGCAATATGACTCAACCAATAATAATGAGATTCTATAAGAAAGTAAAAAAGTTTACTAAAATAATCATATGAATCTATATCAGATTTAGATACATCGGATTGCAGATTCATTGTACTAATCAATAGATCGAAAGTTAGATTTTTTTATTTGAATAAATTATATTGTTTTAGAAGAGGTTTTAATTAATACTATGATGTCAGGTGTTAGAAAGTTTTCATACGTTCTAAACTAAATAAGATGATATTTTTTCAAATCAAAAAGTTATCAAAGATACTGAAAACTATCATTATAAAAGATTTTTAAGAAATGTTGGAGAGGATTGATGAATTTCAAGGTTTTAATATGATTATTTCATAGCAATGGGAATTCCATTGTAATGGGAATTCCATCTTAATGGTGATTCTATAATAATGCGAATTCCATCGTTATAAAGATTCGACCAGACTAAGATGAAAAAGAAATAGAAATCGCAATGAGTTGTGAAGGAAGCATAAATCACAATGAGATAAGAAGGAAATAGAAATTTTAATTATCTAATAATGAAACATAACTCATAATGAGTTAATAATGAAATATAATTATGAATTATTTGATAGATAAATAAAAATTTTAATGATAAGAGAATGAAATAAAAATAGTAATGATCTAAGAAAGAAACATGTCCTAATGAGCTAAGTAGGAAATATATTTACAATGAGGTGATAATGAAACATATTCATAAGGATCTCATTAAGAATAATAATAAAATAGAATATTCTAGAATTTTTATGAATAATTTATGAGGTAAAAACATGAAATTATAATTTTCATAAATCTCTGAGAAATATATGGAGGACTGAATGAGTGAAATATGAGTTTAAATGTGTGTTATCATTGAAGATTTCGAAATTTTGGGAAACCATAAATGTTTTCTAGTGTTACGATATTTTTAATTTTCCTAAAAAGGCATACTCATATCATTCATTCAATCGTGATTTTTTCAGGAAAGCACAAAAGGCGGAAAATGGATGAAATCAAGTGAAAGTAATTTCGAAACAGTGATCACATGAAGAGGATCAAACTAATGAATTGTTTTTTCACCAAATTGAGAATGATCTTATTGAGAAGATCAAATTGAGTCAATAGTATTGATTCAATTGGATGGAAAACGATCATATTGATCAAATGACAAGAGTTTCATTAATTGAGATTTAGATTGAATTCATCATATAGTGTTCATCAGATCTGTCATCATCATACTGATCGAAATGGATCCAGCATCATTGACTTGAGAAAATTGGACCCAACCAAATCAGATTGAGCATTCAGACTGAGCAATTGTGGATTAGTTTCCAGAAATATTTTATTTTTTAATTTGAATAAATTATTTTATAATGAGACATATAAAACATATGACAGTCAATATAATCCTTCATATTAGGAGACAGGGGTTGTCTAATGAGATTTGGAACATGTTTTATTGACTTCTTGATAATAGTTAATTTCCATCGACCCACAACAGTGGATATGGAATGAAAGTAGGTTCCCACACTAAGATTGTTCCTTTTAAATCATATGTGATTTACAAGGTTTCCTACATTTTATTGAATGAGTATTTATTAAAATTAAATAAGGAAGTAAATATCAATAGGTTATATGGGTTATGTTTATAAAAGGTTTGAAACTCATAAAAATTGAATGACTGATTCAACACAGCCTTCTTTGTTTTTATTCAATCCATTTGAACTTCGATTTGTGTTGAAGGAGTGTTTCCCTTGTTGAACCCATATCATGGATAATATCAACTATATAAATAGAATAGGTATTCCTATATTTGGGGAAAAATGTTATTATGGACAGAAAAATAGGATGATTCCATATCCCCTCTCTCTTGGAATAGAACATTATGATGCTGTTACTACTCATTTTCCACCTATTGAGAAAGTTACTTCTATGAAGTTTTCTATTAAGAGAAATCTAGATTTTGATTGAATCACATCAAAGTATATATTATTTCTTTATCATAGATTGTTTATCATAAGGTTATGGGTCTCAACACGTCAAAAAGAATCCGGGATAAGATGAAAAGAATTTTCAAAGGGAATACTAATGTAAAGGAAAAAAAGATACAAATATGGCATAGTAAGTATGATGACATCCGAATGAGAGCTGTAGAAACTATTGATGAATACTTTACCAAATTAAATGAAATTTTTTCCAACATCATAAGAATCAAATATTTCTTAGATGATTCTAAATTTTTTAATGAACACGTACCAAACCTAAAAGAAAAGTTTAATTATAAAATATCATCTTTGGATGACAAAAAAGATTTATCTGTTGATTAATTCAATAATATTTATATTTCATTGGAAATGTGTAAAGATCCAATGTTTAAAAATAATAATAATGATTTAATGTATATTAAAGCTTTGATAATGATAAAAATCCATGATATTTAATATGTTGAACCATGTGATTCCAATGATAAGGAATTTAATGAATTGAATGATAAAAATATTTCTCTTATCTCTAAAAATTATCATAGAGAAAGAGGAACACAAGGATGTATACATCGTATATTTTTTTTTGAGTTTGGTTGAATTAAAAACTTTGATATAAATTTATCCATGAATAAAGTTAGAGAATATTGAGATGAATATACTAAAAACCTTGAAGGAAGAATTGCATCAAAATTGATAACATAAGAAATTCATCTAACAAATACAATATTAATTTTACTACAAACAAAAGAAATATTAATAATAAGAATGATAAATCAAACTCAACTAATAAAAATTATTCAGAAGTTGAATGTTTATAAAATCCTAGAAACATCATTGAAAATGTTTAGAACACAAAATATTCCTCAAATAATGATGAATTTGGTGAGTAATTCCATTGAATGTATCATCTCAGAAATGATCGTGATGCATGTCTTGAGAAAAAGTAACAATCAAGAATGTAATTAGTGTAACTGGGAAACATTGTGAAGATGTTACAGATGAAATAACATATTTCATCAAGTAATATGATGAATACATCATGGAGATCAAATGTTTTAAACTATGAACTGCTGAACAATGAAAGTTGACTGAAGATCTTAGAAAGAAGAATGAAGGTAAGGATGAAGAAGTTAACGAATTTCAATAAAAAAATATTTATCCCAAAATTTCCATGGAGGAGATAAAAGAAATCGTAAACAATTCCTTATATGTAAATGTCGAGACGTCTAATGTTCTCGTGAAGGATCAAAATAAGAATCTTGTGATATATTTAACTGCAACAACAATATTTCAACTGATTTATCTAACAGTTTAGTTTCTAAAAAAAGTATTGGGAATTATTTGGAAGAGAAAGTATGTGAAAAACCTTTCATACCTAAAAAATTATAAAACTAACTCAAAATAACAGATTTTCCGTTTACTGAGTACATTAGAGATGAAAAAAGTTACCATCTTCAATAGAATTTCAATAGAGAATTATCATTATAGAATAAATAATAAATATTTGATAGTAGTCACTGGTGTTGTGGAATCTCTGGGAACATATCTTATAATTTTTTGTAAAATTTATCTAACATTGGAAGGTGGTTTTAGAAATGTATTTGAAATTGAGAAAGTAGAATGAGTAATAGTATTAACATATAGAATGTTGAAAAGTTGAATTCTCATGATGCTAAAAACTATCCATCAAACATTTAGTTTGATTATTTGGAAGAATGTTGTGTAATATGCGATTAGGCAGGTAATCAAGAAAAAATATGTATAATGCTATTTTCAGAATGTGTTTCTTATGATAGAATACAAAAATAATCTAAAATTAATAACATTGAGGAATGATATTTTGTTGTTGAGATAAATTTGAAAGAATGTAAAAACGAAAAACCATGGAAACATGATACTGGTTGTTCTTCACATATGATTGGTGATATAAAAATTTAGAAATAGGATTGAAGACATTATGGAGGAGTTGTTACCTATGGAAGTGATTGTTCCTTAAATATCAGGGGAATCAGAATGGCTGAGATGAAATTGGAAATGTAGAAATATAAGGTGTTTTTATTTTTTGATGGGATAATACATGACTTACAAAGTGTATTTAAACATTGTAACGATAGAAAAAAATTTATTTTTCTAAAATATATTTTTTATAATTAAAAGAGTGAATGAAGGAAAAAAAATTCAGAATAAATAATAACTAGTGGAAGTCCCTTCAAATAGAATAATTCAAATAATCATTTTACTTGGGTGCTGAATAAGAAAGAAATTGTCGACCTGATGACTTGGGCCACTTGGATAGAAAAGTTTGAGAAAACATTATATAATTTATTTCATTCAAAACATTCCATAATTGGATAGAATATAAGAATATGTTTTTCTAAAATGGTCGATAAGATAATATTACTATAAAAAGTAAAAAACAAATTTGGGATTCGATCTAATAGATAAATTCAATTTAGTTATTCCAATTTATGTGGTCAGATGAGACAAAAATAACCAAAAGGGGATTTAAAATTTATAATTTTTATTGAATAATTCACGTGAATCAATATACATATTTTTCTTATTAAACACAGTTAAGAGGATATTGAAATAGTCAAAATTTTCAAAACAGATACTTAGAAAGAAATAAGGGTTTCCATAAAAAGATTGAGAATAGATGATAGTTCTAAGATCCCGAGAAATGTTATTGAAACATAACTGAGATATCATGGTATCAAACATCCGAATAGTTCTCCCAATACTACAAAAATGTGTATTTTCCGAAAGAAAGAATATAATCTTGGTGGAAATGATAAGAAGTTTTCTATCAGAATAAATATATTCAATTATCTATTGGAGAGAATCTATTAGTACTGCTATACATGTTAAAAATTGATTTATTTGGACACTAGAAGCCTACATGACACTTAATGAGTTGTGGTATAACAAAAAACCATCATTGCAATATATAGACCGTTCATAATTCCATGTTTTCTGTAAATTAAAATTCATATTTGGGAATGCTTGATGAGAAAGATGAGGAAATAACATTAATTGAATATTCACCAAATACATGAATTTGAAAAAGTTTAAACAAAAATTTTAAAAAGATGAAGTAATCATATGAGGTGAGTGTAATTGAAAATTAAAATTCCTTAACAATTTTTTTGAAGAATTCTGAGGAGGTTAACAATGTGATTTTCAAAAATAGTGAATCTATATCAAAACATTTGTATCACGATTTAAAAAATTCATGTGATGAGGAAATTTCATTTGGGAAACAACATAGAAATATGCTACATTACAATATCTCATTGAGATTGATAGAATTATTGGAAATTAGAAGTCTCCAGTTTATAAAAGAATAAATTTGAGAATAGATAATCAGACTTAACATATCTCAAAAGTTTCCCAGTACTCATTTTCAGAATCTATTCATCACAAAAAAATCATTTAATGCTATGAGTGGGGAGTTGTATTAGATCAAGAAGAAGGAAAAATTGTAACATATTTTGTGGATAGAATATAAAAATCTTATCTAAACCAGGTGGGGTTTGAAAAAATATTAAAGGAACATGGGGATGTTTCATGAAATCAATCCAGCGTAGATTATAAAGGGTATGAATTGTTAGATGGTGTGGATTTTTATGTATCTTTTTACACAGTTTTAATATTAGAAACTGTAATAATTTCACTTTTAGTGTATTCACATTAGAAATTAATAGTTTATCAGTTGTGGGAAAAGTCAGATATCTTAAATGGAGAGATTGGGGAAGAATATTATATTGAAAAACTGTGTGGGTTTTTAATTAATAAGGACAATAATTTTTTTTCAAACTAAATGAATCATTCTATGGGCTGAATCTAGGTCCATATTATTTGTATTAAAAAATGATTTTTTTTAGATTATTAAATTTTTCTAAAGGGATGTTGATAGAAACTTATATCTGAATGTTTTTAACTTTAGCAATCTAATTGTAATTGTTTATATAATTTATGTTGGGGATAGGGAATATATTTTAAATACATTTGTTGAACTAATGAAGTGGAATTTAGAAATGTAAATGTTTAGATAATTAAAATTATTTTATCGATTACAATTTTAATAAAAAAAATAAAGTTTCTCTTCTCAAGAAATGTATGCCTCTAAATGTTTAATGAATATTGGAAAGGATGAATCCAAATACGTTTCTCCTACTATTTTAGTGAGCCCATTTTTGAGTAAATATGAATTTTGAAAAAGTTGGAATAAAAAATAATTTTGAAAGAAAATAGGAATTATACATGATCATACAACCTCAAGGCTTGATATAATTTATATTGTGACTTTGTGTGCTAGGTATCAATGTAATCTGAAAGAATCAAATATGATGATAGGAAAAAAAATTCTAAGATATTTCAAATGTAAAACATCACAAGGGGAGATATACAATAGATATAGGGAGATAAAGATTAAATGTTATACTGATGTTGATTGTGTAACACCTTGATATTTTATGAGAAATATTTTGTTTTTATGTATTATGTTATATGCAAAACCAAAGGAATATTTCACTGCACACATCATTGTCTTGGCTTGCATTACATGCAAGAGAAACCTTCCTCGATATCTTGCGTTGTACACAATACTATGTTTCAATAAATAACGATATGTTATTAAAATATTATATAAACAAGTCGTTATGAATAGTAATACCCTTTTTTGAAATTTTATAAATTTTATTTTTCAAAATGGAATTCATTTTTGGATTTGGAATATCGAAATT
Source organism: Viscum album (assembly GCA_963277665.1). Lineage (NCBI taxonomy): Eukaryota > Viridiplantae > Streptophyta > Magnoliopsida > Santalales > Viscaceae > Viscum > Viscum album. Next base: position 604,827,792 of record OY728148.1, read on the forward strand.
AGATTACGCTGAATTTTTGGTATGTTTATGAAAACATTAAATTTTTTATGAATACTGAAAAACACTTAGTTATAGTTTAAAACCGAATTTTTATTTAAATAAATAATTATTTCATTTAAATTTATTTTAAGTCAATGTAGATATATAATACCTATATAAGTTCAATTTAATTTATTGGAGTCATTTTACAATAATTATATATATATAAATTTTATTGAACTTTTTACCGCATTTACCCACCTCCTAGAATAATTTGAAAATTTACATAAAACATAATAATACCCTTTTTTTGAGTTGATTTTCAAAAATCCAAGAGACATAGTTAATATCAAGGTGTAAAATGTGGTTCAACAAGATAAAAATAATTTTTGGTGAATATTAACTTTTTTACTTTTATTTACCACGGTTAAAAGTAAATTGGGTAATTAAGGGTAAAAATGATATTATTATTACCCTAACACATGTCCAAGTTCTATAAGATAAGTTTAATTAGACTAGAAAAACCATTGGAATAAAATATGACAATTTATGTCCACATGGATTAGATTAGGACATTTATTATTATTTTATTCAAAGTAGAGTTAAAAGAATTAAAATTAAAATTTAAAAAGTCAAAACATTTTTAATATAAGGTTATACATAAGAAAAATTAGACTATAAATATACATTGGAAATCTAAAAATATTTCCTACATAATTTTATTTTATTTAGTATTTTTATACCTTATATAATTTAATTTATTAATGACACAATGATGAAGCAGTAATTACTTTATTAATGAAATATTAACATAATTGATATTATCAATACCCAAATAAATGTAATTTGAAAATCTTTATGAATTAAACTAATTTTATTGGTTAATATAATATATTAGGGGTGTATAGATGAATTGTTTTTGAATTAATAATGCTTTTATGAATTTAGAAAAAACAAAATACCAAATTGTGTCAAAATTGACAAAAAAGAGTTTTTAAAACAAATATTAAATTATTAATTGATATTTTATTACTAAAAATATAAGTCTTAGCCGAAAGACTTATATAATAATATAAATGACAATAATGAACCAAATGGGTTTCTAATGGTAGTTTATAGTAAGTTTATTAACCATATAGTGTAAGAATACATAAAAACATGGTAAAAGTTAAATTATTTAACTTAGAGTTCAACCTAAATGATAAGGTTAAAATGGTAAGCTAAACTTGTCTAAAACTTATTGGTTGAGAGGATTTAGACCCAACCCCACCATGTCCTAGAAATAAGTCAATTTGGAGCCATTATAACCCGGATATGATTTTATTATAAAATAATATTTTAAGTTTTTCCTAAGGTTCCCCTCACCCCTCTTATAAAAGTGTACTCCCCCTTCCTTCTAATTCACACATCCAAAGCCATTTGGCTCGACCAAACCCTACCCAAATACCCTCTCAACTGTCATCACTTCATCCTAGAGGCCTTCATTTAGTCAAAAATCCATCTTTTGGAGCCCTTTTGATCAAATCAAAAGGAAGAACCTGAGAAAGAGGTAAATATCTCACCACATATTTCAAGATCCTTTCTTCGTCCACATCCTCCTTCTTGTTATTTCCATTTTAAAATAATAACTCCACTAGAGGATTTAGATATATAAATGTTGGGGATTTTAGATGTTTGGCCTCTGAGCGGCGTCTTCCCGAGCTTCCGCGGCGGCTAGGGTTTCACCTCCTCTCCCTTTCCCCTTCCCCCTCTAGCCTGGATCAGCTCGGCTCCTTCGGCCCCCGGGTCGGCGTGGCATTCATTTATGACGCGTCTGGGTTCCGAGGGTCCTTCTCCGGCTCCCGCTCCCGGTGTCGCCAGATCGGTGGGGTTCCGGAGTGCGGCTCGGCGTGGTCGTGCCTTCCGACGACGACGTGTTCTACGAAGTCTCTGTGGTGCTTCGCTCAGATCTGTCGAATCGTCCACCGGCGACGAATGCGTTCCATCTTGGTTCTTCCGTCGCATCCTGGCGTCGCCTCGAGTGGTTCCGGCGGGTTTCCGTGGGGCGCGATGTCGATCTGCAGTTCCGGAGGGGGGAGGTTTTTTATCTTGCTGCTGTGTTTTTTCTGCAGGGTTTATGCTTGGCTGATTCTGGATGCTGTTGGTTTGTGGTTTGGATCTGGGTTTATGGTTTGCGATTGGACTGTTCCGACGTTGTGGCGGCGACATGTTCCGACAATAGTGGAGCATGATGGATGGTTTTGTGAATTTCTGCAGTTTAACGGAGGAGTTGCAACTGTGTACCTGTTGGTTGTTTGTGTCAATTTCAACGGTGTGCTAGTTGATGTGGATGAGGTCGTTCGATTCGCGGCTGACTGTGGTTTGACGTCGCAGATCGGGCATTTTGGTGGATCATGGCGCTTGATGTCGATTGTGGTTGTTTTATGCTTTGATTTTGTTTTTATGGTGGGATGTGATGAAGATGGCGGTCTGTCGTTGTCCCGGCGTTTCTCGCTGGCGATGTTTGTAAGGCGGGGAGTATCTCGGATTCACGGGGATGCCAGAGGGTGTCTCGCCGCCGATGAACAGTCTGGTTGGTGATGGTGAAGAAAATGGGTTTGATGGCTGGGTGAGTTTCGAGATGTGAGCGGCCCGAGGAGGCATGGAAAGGTGTGCGGTAATGGCATGCTGATCGAGGACAGCTGGATGGTTTTGTGAGTTTGAAATTTGAAAGTTGTTTTGAAATGTATGGCGCATGGATGTTTTGTAATGGGTATCGGCAACCCTTAAACCGGTATTCTTTCTCTTTTTAATAAATGGTCAGAGGGTTATCCTCTGACGGCTTTTCTGGTAATAACTCCACTATATTTTCTATACTATTATGTTATTGGATCACTCTCGGCATCGTGCTCTCCGAACCTCTGATGCCCTAGATCCATGTCGTCATATCTAGCTCCCCCCTCCCAATCAGAGGGGGGAGGCTCGCGTTCGTTGGCATCTCAGAAGGAGGTTGTTTGTTCTCGGCCCTTCCCGAGGACTTATCTTTCCCTAAGAGCCTCATATCCCTTCCAGGAGTCATCAAAACTATCTCCGATTCTAGACGAGCTTAATAACGCCGAGGAGCTTCTAAAATTTACCTTGGTGGATCGCTTTCCTTCTTGTCGACCCTCATTTGAAGTGTTTTCCCAGTTTGTCTCTGATTCGTAGAATCTGAAAGAGAGAGCGGTCGTTGGGTTGCTGGACCGGAGACACATCATGGTACGTTTCATCTCAAATGAGGATTTGGTTTCTTCTTGGTCTAGGGCTCCTCAGAGGTGCAGTGAATCTTCTTTCTTTCTATTTCGCTGGGGATTTGACTTTCACATGCGGCTGGATACCTCTTTGGATGCAACATGGGTTATTATCCCAAGCCTTTTACTTTATTTTCAAAACCCATCCTTTCTTTGTCCCATTAGTAATATGATTTGGTGTTATCTATGCTTATATCAACGGACTGAGGCTGTGGCACACCCAATTTGTCTGAGGATTTTTGTTGAGGTCGACGTCTCCCAGCAGCCCTTGCGTTGTGTCTGGATTACCGATGTGAAGGAATTTTTCTGGATGTAAGAGGTTGTAATTTAATTTTGGATGAGGTACTGTGTTGGATGTAGACGGTTTGGGCACCTGGAGGCCTTTTTCCACAATGACAAGGTGGGTGTTTCCCCTCAGTTGGCGGAGACGCAGTATAATGGCGGCTGTGACATTTGCGCTGATGGGATTCTGTTTCAGGTGAATGTGAAGGATGGATCTGGGGTGGTCCTGGCTGGGTCTGAGTGTGTGAATGGGGATATGGACGCTACTGTGGATCATGTGACGTGCTCTGATGCTGGATATTCTTCTGGGAAGGACGCCTTTTTGGAGGCTCCCTGCACTGAGTTGGCAATTGCTCAGGATACTTCTATTGGGAATTTGGAGACGGAGCTAAGGAATGATCTTGATGCTATTGTGCCGAGGCTTGGTTGTGGTATGAAGGTAGTAGAGTTGTCCTTGAACCCAACCGTGCTGTAGGTTTTTGATCGATTGAGAGGTGAACTTTGTGTTGAGTCTCGAACTGCAATAGATGGGGCAAGCCATATGGAGTTGGTTCCCATTGCTCAGGAGTATTTGGCCAATTCGGCTATGGATTCTAAGAATATGGGTGTCCCTGTGTCCTGCAACTAGTTTGAGATTCTGGACTCTATGGAGCTGCTACTAATGTTGGAGGCTCAAAAGATGACTGAAAATGGTGTCTTGCAGGATTCTCTCACTAATACAAGAGGAGAACTAGAAGCGACAGTGGAGAGGGAGCCTTCTGATGATCTTAGTATTTCTCATCGTGAGGAAAACATGAAATGTCTTGCAGTTATTGATACTAATAGTCATTTTGAGATAGATCAAGGATAAAATAATGGTTTCCACAAAGTAAAAGCCTCTAGAAAGTGGGGTGATCACTCAGATAGTGAATAGGAGAAAAATAGTGGCAGGACCCGAATCACATATAGTGAGATTTTCTTGGGAGAGAATAGGAATGTGTCGGGGAATGAGAATGTTAGGACTGCTCCACCAAGGAGGAAGCAAAGGATGGATTACTCCTCTATGCCGAAACTGATGACTACTTGGTCCTCTGCAAGTAAGGGAAAAGGTATGCAGTCCTCTGACGAGTTATTATATTTCGAAAAATTAAATCTCAAAAGGAATTATTCCAAGGTTCCAGCACAATATGACATCTTAGAGTTGGAGTCGGCTACTACAGATGAAGCAATGGTTCTTGGTTATGGAGAAGGGCAAGATTTCTATGATATGTAGCTGGTTTTTATGGATTGTGTTTCTCTTTTTCGGTACCTTTTTTTTATTTTAATAAATGGTCAGGGACTTCGTCTCTAGCTGATCCTTCCTGGCACTATTATGTCATTATAAATGGTACTTCCATATTAGTTATTTTATCTATCCTAGGAATGAAAAATTCACCACACATGCGTACGTACGGCTTACCGTCTCCACGTCGTGGTGTAGTTTTTTATTAAAAATTTTCATCATGTGGATGGGTATGGTAATGAGTATAAATGATATAAATAATAAATCTTACATTTTTATGATTCAAAATATATTATTTACCATCCAATTATATACAATTTTTGTATCAAAAGAATGATATCATCGCTCGTGCGTACGTACGGCCTACCGTCTCCATGATGTGATGTGACTCGTTCGACATGATATTCATTGAATAATGATTATATAAAGGAATTGAATGAATAAATATGATATATATTCTTTAAATGAACTATCTATAACCTAAAAATAGGAATATGAATTTAGTCGACAAAACATGCATAAGAACATAAATCAATGAACACCCAAATAACAAGTAGCAATGAAATATTACTAATATGGAGATAAAAATATGACCATATATGATATCATAACAATGAATATGAATATTTAATAAGTTAATGACATTACATAAATCATTATACAGGAGGTTCATATATGTACGAAGCATATCATACCTAAGTTAAGAGAAAATCTCATAATCTCAATTTTTATCCGAGATTGTTTATACATCGGTATTTATTGGGGAATATTTATCATCCACATACAAGTTTCCTCAATATGTAATATTATTTCTATCCTCATTCAATTTTTTATATACAATTATACTTATTGGAGAATTTTATGTAAAATATATGAAATGAATCTTTTGTCATTTTTAGTACGAGATACTTTTTGACTTTTCTGGCCAAAGTACGAAAAGAATTTTTTTTAAATTATACGACATGAATGGATTTTTATGATTTCATAGAATATTATTTCCATGAAGCTTAATTTACAAGTTTTCATGTTTATTCTTAATTAACATCTTTTATTTTAAAATTGCATGACATGTAAAGAAAGGAAAAAAATATTGAAGTAGAAAGGATATTATCCTCAAGAATGGAGTTCAAGTGTTTTTTCAAAATTATTTTCCATCTAAGATAATATAGGGTTCTATTTCTATCCTTATTTTTGCATTGATTTAATTATTTTATAACGGAATTATTTTTATCAAGTTCTTTTATCTAATATGGTTTATGTTATGATGTCATGATGTTTAAGAATCCCATTTTTATTACGTGGGTTATGATATGAAATATGATTTATGATTTTGTGGCACACATAAGAATGGTTTCATTATGAGATGGGAGGGACCTATATCTCCCTCCAATTCATTGGGTAAAGATTTATATCTCATGAGATATACATGGATGGAACGACAAGTTAATCCGGTTCAGTGATACAAGACAGGAACGAGGAGTGAATTTGGTTCAGAAATGGACTTTGTCCACTATGATTGTCTTGGAAATGAGTCTTGACTAATAAGAAATGATTTTCTATGATTATGTGTGTATGACACAAAGTTTCATGCTTTATGTTATGATTATTGGGATTACATTTCACTACTATGATTTATCCCTTGTTATGATATTATGACCTCTTTTGAAAGTTAAGATTTTCAAAATGTTATGTTCTTATAAATATGATATGATTGATATTTGCTTTGTTTACCCTTACTGAGCATTTGATCCCACCCATTTTTATGTTTTTTTCCTAGGCTAGGAATGGTGGTATTAAGTAGGATTTTCCAAAAGTGACTCTAGATATGATGAAATAAATGGGAGACAATGTAGATGGTTTATGAACCATTTGTTTATGTTTCCCAGTTTCTAAAGACACTATACCTATACGGTCCTATCATGGTTTTGTTATATGTTGTAATAAGTATGCTTCAATTCATAATTAATAACAATGTATGTAATGTATGGGTCGTTATAGTTAGTATCATAAGAAATGTATAGTCAACCTTTGGAAACTAGGATGTGAATGCCTTAGTAAGAACCATATGGATATGTCCAAGAATAGAAAAAAATATTAGTGTTTTAGAAATGGCCATGAATAACCTATTATATGACCTTAAGTGTGAAATTTTATTCTTGATTATGTGGTTTTTCTATTATGATTATCGTTTCTCACAGTATTCTTATTGGTTTTAGTCAATGGAAGGAACTCGAAAGAACCATGTTAATGCTGAATGCGATAGGAAATCCAATGATTGTCCCCCTGAGCAAGAAAATGTCGTTGGAGCTATACTGAAAAATCTTGTAACCATGATCACACAACATTTTCAATCTATGAATCATACAGGGCTTCCAAACGAGCAAAGTAAGGAGAAAAATTCTGTTGAATCCTTCATGAGACAGCGTCCACCCTCATTTAGCAGTTCTACTGATCCATTAGTGGCAGAACAATGGATCAGTACTGCTGAAAAGATATTTTCAGTTCTTCAATGTTATGAACATGATAAAGTCATCTTAGCAGTATATCATTTGGAAGGTGATGCAGATCAATGGTGGAATCTTATCCAGAATAATAGGCAAAGAGATAAAATTGAGTCCATTGAATGGGATGGGTTCAAGAACATATTTTTCAATAGGTACTTCCATCATATTATTCGAACAAAGATGGAGAAGGAATTTCTTGAACTAAAGAAAAAAGATGATGAATCAGTTGGTACCTACGATGAAAATTTTACAAGACATGTATGGTATGCTTTCAGAACTATTATCCAACCTGATAGTATGATCGATTGATTCTTTAGTGGCTTAAAACCAAGTCTTCTATGGGTATTATCCATAAGGGAATTCAAAAACTATGAGGAAATAGTTCGATTTTCTCTCAAGGTTGAGATGGAGATTTGATTAACCCATTAGTCTTATGGGCTTGATAAGAAGAGGAAAATGGAATTCAAAGGGAATTCTAAAGACCACACTGAAAAGAAGATGTGTTTTCTATTATTCTCAAAGTGTTGAAAGAAACATGGAGGGAATTGTCTTAATGGGACAAATAAATCTTTCAAATGTGGAAAAGTAGGTCATCGGTCTTTGGAATGTCGTAATGATGTGAAAAAGATGTCTAGTGATGAAAAAAAAAGAAAAGGGTTCAAATAATTCACCTCTTACAATTCAATGTTACAAGTGCAAGGAAATGTGGAATTATTATTATAATTATTTTTAAAGGTAATGGGGACACACCCCCGTTTATTGAACAAGAAAGGACTCCTTTTGAAGGGATGAAGGAGGAACCCATTATAGATGCAATATGAAAAACATCTAGAAGAACAGGACACGCGGCCAACCAGGATCCAAGAGTCAAAATGAGACAAAAATCAAAGCAAGATCAAGCCAGAAAGTCACATCACCCCCCCCCCCCAAATGAAAATGCAACAACAGAAATAACCACCAAGATGATGCGTCATCCCCTCTACGATGAAGTATATCATTCTAGAAACACAACCAATGAAAATCACTCATCCAACTGATACTGAAATATGAGAGGACTGGATGATAGGTGCCAGCACACCAATCTCTCTTTCGATCCACCCCCCCCCCCCCTTCGATGGTGCAGATGAGAGACTCATTGTACCATCAACCTGATGCGCTGCAACATCCAACAAAGAACACCATGAAAGTTCAGTTAGGGTACCCATCCATCCAAAATAACAGATGGCTGAATGATGGGTGTCTAGACACCCATTCCTCCATCGAGGTCACCCACCTGATTGAATCTACAACACATAAAATTCCATCCAAATGCAACAAGACCAACAGAAATATCCCACAAGAAAATTTACTTCTTAATGTCAATCCTATCTAGCAAAAGCAGAAATGAGAAATCCAAAGAAATTCATGAGCAAAAATATCCCAAATCTGCCACGTAAGCACCAAAATGTGATCCAAAGAGATACTGCAAACAAAAACATCCATTCCAAATCCTTCAAGGTAGCAGCAAAGTAATCAAACTACGCGAACCAATAGTACATCCCGAGTAGGTAGCAACCAAATAACCTCGGCATGAAAAAGGAAATCGACAACCCCCAAAATCGAAATCCAAATCCAAACTCCAATCCATCAGAAGATGCCGCTCGATGGAGTATAAGAAAAGCTCAGAGTCCTTCACTGCCATATAGAGAAGCACTATAGCCATGGGGTCTCTAATCTGAAGACATATCAGAAGGTATATATGAGTACCCGTCCACGCAAGGAGGAAAATCTTCCACCGGCAAGACCCAAAGGTCTAGAAACGAAATATTCGAACTCCATTGGGGAACCACGGTGAGGGGAACGAAGCTATTGTCAAAGGATGATGAAATTAAGTGAAAATGATGTCGAATCCTCTGAATCAAGATAAATGCAACACAGACGGTTCGAAGACTGAGAAAAAGAAAGACACAGTCGATGTTTGAAATACCATTGCAGTAAGCATCCACAATCCACGACCACCCCTGAAAGACTCATGACCAGAATCCACCATCCAAGAGACATTAACAAAGATGTTCATGGGAAACATATCAAAAAACAAAACAAGGGCATCCAAGCTCGTTGCAAATAGGTCCAATCCAAATTCACAACACACAACAAAAAATATCTTCAAACTATGTCATCTGGATGAAGCATCAGGAGAGGCAACACGAAAACCTCACATTGCTGCAAAGTGTCGGTGAGGCACACATTTGAAAATCAGATTTAAACCAGTGGACAGGACAAGGAAAACTACACGAGATCAAAAACAAAGTCCGATGAAAAAACAATGCACAGCTAGTGTGGTAGCTCATCCATCGACACCACTGAGGGAATTGCCGGTAACAACCATCTAGCAGGTTCAACATCACATCTCGAGCAGATATCAACCATTGGATCAAAGAATGCATCCAATCCCAAACATAAACTGTATACCTCCAATAATCCATCGGTGTCCATCGCTCAAAGGAAACCGAAAAACTCGGTATCCTTCGTCTTCGTGCAGAGGCACTTCTAGACGCAACACGAAGAGCCTCCACCACCACATGAGAATGGCCGTGTTGCGCAGATCCGAAAAAGACTGAAGGCAAAGATGAGACACATCCTGCTGTGGTTGTGTCGCCACCCGCACGACCTCAGAAAAATTAAATTCAAATACGAAAAAGGCCACAAACCTCCGCTTTCCACCAAATGAATCTATGTCTCCTATGAGCTCAAAAAGACGTCGAATCGGGCTGAGGATGCACAGATCAAGACTAGATCCAGGAAAGCGAAGGAGTCCGACATCAATAGCAAGGATGAAATGCGCTGAAAACTACTTGGAGTGAGGAAAAAACTGAAGAAATATTCCTCGATGGATGCCCAGAGAGTGGAAAAAACACAAGCACAAAATGGAGAGTATCCAGCTCGATTTCAGAAAAGGCGTAGCAAAACCCTAGTTCACACATATCGAATGACCAGGAGAATGAGGCACCATAAAAATGGGTAATTATGCTTATCAAATCCCTAATCTGAGGGTAGTTGATGATGATCAACGTCAACGAACTCCTAAGGACAAAGATAAAGGAAAGTCACATGCAATTTCTATTGGCGATGTGGAGTACGATAACAAAGTGGTGAAAGGTACACTTACCATCCACTCTAAAGTAGAAAAATGTTTTATTTGATTCTGGATCAATCCACTCTTTTATTTCTGATGAATTTTCCATGGGTATCGCCATACTACCTCAACAATTAGCTGTTGAGTTAGTTGTGACAACTCCTAATGGCACAACAGTTGCATGAAAAGTTTATAATTCTTCTCTAATTGATGTTTGTGGGAAAGTGCATCCTGGAAATCTTGTGATCTATACTATAGTAGAATTTGATATGATTCTTGGCATGGATTGGATTTCCTTATATGGAGCTCATATCAATTTCCAAAGAAGGGAAGTCACATTTCATATTCCCAGTCAATCTATGATCATCTATCGATGCAAGGATGAATATAACCTTCCAGTGGAAATTTCATCCATCTTAGGGTCTTGATTCCAATAAATGAAGGTTATTTATCTCAAATGGTTGGAGAGAAACTCACGATTAATAATATGCCTATTTTATGGGAGTTTGGTGATGCAATTATAGAGGAATTTCCATGTCTTCCACCAAATTATGAAGTTGAGTTTTCAATAGAACTCATACTGGGTTCTATGCCCATTTCAAAGACACCTTATAGAATAGACTCAATTGAGGTGCCTGAATTGAAGAAGAAAGTCGAAGAGAATCTTGATAAGGTATTCATATGCCCTAGTGCATCACCTTGGGGAGCACCTATTCTATTCGTTAAGAAGAAACATGGATCAATGATACTCTGCATTGATTATCAAGAACTTAATAAGATAACTATCAAGAAAAAATATTCTCTTCCATGAATTGATGGCTTATTTAACCAACTACGTGGAGCTCAATAATTTTCCAAGATTGATCTTCATTCAGGGTATCATTAATTAAGGTTCAAAAGGAAGGATATACCAAATACGGCTTTCCGTACATGTTATGGACACTATAAATTTATAGTGATGTCATTTAGTATTACTAATTCCCCTTCTATCTTCATGGATCCATAGTATATAATCTTTAGAGACTATCTTGATCAGTTTGTGGTAGTATTTATAGATGATATTCTTGTATATTCAAAGAGAAAGGAAGAACATGAAGATAACTTGAGAATTGTATTAAAGACCATAAGAAAGGAGAAGCTTTATGAAAAATTTACCAAGCGTGAATTTTGGCTTAAAAAAGTTTCATTTTTGGGTCACATAATCTCAAAAGAGGAGATATCTGTGGATCCGGCAAAAACTGATGTTATCGAAAGATGGTCGAGACCAACAACAGTAACTGAGATCTGATGTTTTCATGGTTTGGATAGATCGTATCGACATTTTGTGAAATATTTTTAATGATTATCTATTCCACTCACCCGGTTGACTCAAAAAGGAGTTATGTTCGTTTGGACGGAGGAGTGTGAAGAGAATTTCAAGGAGTTAAAAAGAAGGTTATTCAGTGCCCTGTACTGACACTGCCTTGTACTGGAGAAATGTTTGTGATCTTCAGTGATGCATCCAAGAAGGGATTGGGGTGTGTTCTCATGTAAAACGACATGGTGATTGCTTATGGATCACAACAGTTGAAAATCCATGAGCAAAATTACCCAACTCATGATTTGGAATTAGCAGTATTATCTTTTCATTAAGGATTTGGAGGAATTATCTTTATGGTGAAAAGTGTGATATTTATACTAATCATAAATGTTTACAGTATATTTTTACACTAAAGGAGCTGAATATGCACCAAAGAAGATGGTTAGAGCAGATTAAGGATTAAGACTACTTAATTCATTACCACCCTTGTAAATGAAGCATTGTGGCACACGCATTAAGTCGACAAGACCATGCTCGATTATCCATGATGATGATCACAAAAGATCCAATATTTATGAATTTACAAAGGATGTATCTTGGAATTATAATGGAAGGGGAAAATAATATCTTTCTTAAATTAATGTCCAACCATCTATACATGGGATGATTAAAGTGGCACAGAAAGAAGATGTAGTGTTACAAGAAAAGGTGAGAAATTTTCTTGAATTCCACATTGAATGTGATGAAATAATAGGGTTCCAGAATCGGGTGTGTGTTACTCCCATCCCAGAATTAAAGAAGGAAATATTGGATGAAGCTCATAGTTATTCATTCACTATTAACCCTAGAAGCACAAAGATGTATACGGACCTGAAAGAGTACTTCTGGTGGGATGGCATGTAAAGCGATGTTGTTGAATATATCTCTCGATGCTTACTTTTCCAGCAAGTTAAAGCTGAGAGACAGAAGTCTATGGGGATGTTACAACCATTACACATACCAAAATAGAAATGGGAAAGAATCAATATGGACTTTTTCACTGGAAATCCTAAAACATCCAAAGGAAATAATGTTATCTGGGTTATAGTTGGCCATGTTACGAAGTCGGCACCCATCATTGCTATTAGAGAAGATTTCTCTCTTGATCAGCTTTCCAGGATATATATGAAGGAAGTGGTAATATTGCATGGAGTACCACTTTACATTATATCTTATCAGGATCTGAGGTTAACCTCTATGTTTCGACATAGTCTTCAGCATACTCTAGATATAGAGGTGAGTTTCAACACTGTTTATCATCCTTAGACCGATGGTCAGTCTGAGAGGACAATTCAAACTCTAGAAGACATTTCGAGATCTTTCTCTATGGATTTTAAAGGTGGTTGGGATCAAAATCTTCCATTGGTGAAATTTTCTTATAATAATAGCTTTTAGTCAAGTATTCAGATGGCTCCTTATAAAGATATCTATAGAAAGAAATGCAGAACTCCAACTTGCTGGGATGATGTTGAGGAAAGAAACCTATGAGGACCTGATCTTTTTTTTGAGATGGCAGAAAAGGTATGATCTATTCAACAACACATAAGAGCAGCTCAGATTCAACCAAAAATGTTATTCTGACAAGCGAAGAAAAGATCTAGAGTTTTAAGTGGGTGATAAAGTGTTCTTATGAATATCTCCTTGTAATAGAGTAATGATATTTGGAAAGAAGTGAAAGCTGATCCCTAGGTATATTTGTTCTTTTTAGATACTGGATCATGTTGGGAAGGTAGCTTACCGATTGGCGCTTCCACCAAATCTCTCTCATGTTCATGATGTGTACCATGTATCTATCTTGAGAAAGTACATACCTGATCTTTCACATGTACTAAGCGTAGAATTTGTACTGCTAGAGAAAAATCTTTCTTATGAAGAACAACAAATAGAGATTCTGGATCGCAGTGAAAATGTTATACAAAACATGCCCACTCGCTTGGTTAATATTTTAGGGAGGAACAGCCAATTAAGAAAAATCTACATGGGAACTTGAGGATATGATGAGGGAGAGGTATCCTCATCTTTTACGAAGTGGATAATTTCGATGGAAAAATTCTTTTTAAGGGGGGTAGAATGTAACACCCTGAGATTTTAAGAGAAATATTTTGTTTTTATGTATTATGTTATACACAACACCAAAAGAATATTTCACTACACCCAACACTTTCTGGTCTTGAGTTACACGCAAGAGCAACCTTCATTGATTTCTTGCGTTGTACGCAATACCGAGGATCACTATACAACGATATGTTATTAAAATAATATATAAACTAGTTATTATGAATAGTAATACCCAATTTTTGAAATTTTATAAATTTTATCTTTCAAAATGGAAATCATTTTTGGATTTGGAATATCGAAATTATCCTAGGGTAAAGTTTTGGTATTTTTCTAAAAACTTTCAATTTTTTATGAATAGTGAAAAACACTGAGTTATTGTTTAAAACCGAATTTTAATTTAAATAATTATTTATTTTATTTAAATTTATTTTATGTCAAAATAAATAAAAAATACATATATAATTTCAAGGTAATTAATTGGATTCATTTTATAATAATTTTAGATATATAAAAATTTTATTGAACTTTTTAAAATCTTTTACCAACCTCCTAGGAGAATTTGAAAATTTACATAAAACATAATTTTACCACTTCTAGGAGTCATTTTTTAAAAATCTGAGAGACACGGTTAATATCAAGCGGCAAAATGTAGTTTAATAAGATAAAAATAATATTTGCTGAATAGTATCTTTATACTTTTATTTAGCACGGTTAAAAGTAAATAGGGTAATTAAGGGTAAAAATGATATTATTATTAACATAACACGAGTCCTAATTCTATTGGATAAGTTTAATTCGACCAAAAAAACCTAAGAAATAAAATATGACTATTTAGGTCCACTTGGATTAGAATAGGACATTTATTATTATTTAAAACAAAGAAGATTTAAAAGAATTATAATCAATGTTTAATAAGTAAAACATTTTTAATATAGGGTTATACATAAGATAAATTCAACTATAAATATTCATTAGAAAGATAAAAAGATTTAATACGTAAAGGTATTTTATTTTTAATTTTTAGACATTAGATAATTTAAGTTCTATATTACACAATGATGATGCAGTAATTACAATATTAATGAAATATTAAAATAATTGATATTATAAATACCCAAATAAATGTAATTTGAGACTTTTTATGTATTAAAATAATTTTATTGGTTAATATAACATATTATGGTTGTTTAGATGAATTGTTTTCGAAGTAATAATGCTATTATCAATTTAGAAAAAACAAAATACCAAATAGTGTCAAAATTGACAAAAAGAGTTTTTAAAAAAATATTAAATTATTAATTGATATTCTATTATTAAAAATATAAGGATCGTCCAAAAGACTTATATAATAATATATATGAGATTAATGAACCAATTGGGGTTCGATTGGTAGTTCATTGTTTGTATATTAACCATGTAGTATTAGAATACAAGAATACATGGTAAAAGTTAAATTATTTAACATAGAGTTAAATCTAAATGATAAGGTTAAAATGGTAACCTAAACTTGTATAAAACGTATTGTTTGGAGGGATTTTGACAATACCCACCATAGCCTCAAAATAATTCACTTTTTCACCATTATAAACTGTATATGAATTTATTATAAAATAATATTTTACCTTTTTCCTAAGGTGCCCCTCACCTCTCTTATAAAAGGGCACTCACCCTTCTCTCTAATTCACACCCCCACAGCCATTTGGATCCACCAAAACCTACCCAAATACCCTCTCAACTTCCCTTAATTCATCTTAGAGTCGTTACATTAGTCAAAAAGCCATCCTATGGAGCCCTTTTGATCAAATCAAAAAGAAGAACCCGAGGAAGAGGTAAATATCTCCCCACATATTTCAAGATCCTTTCTTCTTCCGCTTCCTCCTTCTTTGTTGTTTCCATTATAAAATAATAACTCATATATCATATATATAATGTTATATTATTATAAATGGTACAACCATATTAGTTATTTTATCCATCATATGAATTAAAAATTAACCACCCGTGCATGCGTACGGCTTACCGTCTCCACATCGTGGCGTAGTTTGTTATTCAAATATTTCATCATTTGGATAGGTATGATAATGAGTATAAATGATATAAATAATAAATATAAAATTATTATGATTCTATATATATTATATACCATACAATTTTATACAATTTTAATATCAAAAGAATGATATCATCGCTCATGCATACGTACGGCCCACCGTCTCCACGATGTGATGCGACTCAATCTACATGATCTTCATTGAATAATGATTATATAAATGAATTGAATGAATAAATAGGATATATATTCAGTAAATGTGGTATCTATAACCTAAAATGAGGAATATGAATTTATTCGTCAAAACATGCCTAAGAACATAAAGCAATGAACACCCGAATAACAAGTAGAGATGAAATATTACTAATAAGAAGATAAGAATATGACCATAAATGATATCATAACAATGAATATGATTCAGTAATAAGTCAATGACATTACTTAAATGATTTTACATGAGGTTCGAATACGTACGAAGCATATCAGACCTAAGGTAAGGGAAAATCTTACAATCTCAATTGTCATTCGAGATTGTTTATACTTCGGTATTTTCTGGGGCATATTTATCATACACATCCATGTTTCATCAATTTGAAATATTATTTCTATCCTCCTACAATTGTTTAAATACAATTTTAACAATTGATTAATTTTTAGTAAAATATTTTAAATTAATCTTTTGTCATTTTCAGTATGATATAATTTTTGACTTTTCCGGACAAAGTACGAGAATAATGTTTTTTATCTTATACGACATGAATGGATTTTTAAGATTTCATAGAACATTATTTCCATGAAGCTTCCTTTACAAGTTTTAAATTTCATTTTTAATTAACATATTTTTGTTTAAAATTCTATTACATGTTAAGAAAGGAAAAAAAATTGAAGTAGAAAGGATATTCTCCTCAAGAATGGAGTTCAAGTGTTTTATCAAAATTATTTTCCATATAAGATACTATACGGTTCTGTTTCTATCCCTATTTTTACATTTATTTAATTATTTTATAATTGAACTATTTTTATGAAGTGCTTTTATCTTATATGGTTTATGTTATGATGGCGTGATCTTTAATAATCCCAATTTTATTACATTGGTTATGCTATGATATATGATTTATTATTTTGTGCACACATAATTATGGTTTCATTATGAGATGGGTGCGACCTATATCTCCCTCCAATGCATTGGGTAAAGATTTATATCTCATTATATATACATGTATGGAATGGAAAGTTTATCTTGTTCAATGATACAGGACTAGAACGAGGAGTGAACTTGGTTCAGAAATGGACTTTTTTTAATATGATAGTATTTGTAATGAGTCTTGACTAATAAGAAATGAATTTCTATGATTATGTGTGTATGCCACAAAGTTTCATGTTTTATGTTATGATTATTGGGAATACATTTCACTACTATGATTTATCACATGTTATGATATTATGATCTCTTTTGAAGGTTATGATTTTCAAAATGATAAGTTCTTATGAATAACATAAGATTGATATTCCATTTGTTTACCCTTACTGATCATTTGAGATCACCCTTTTGTATGTATTATTTTCCCTAGGACAGGAAGAAGGGTATTAAGTAGGATATTCCAAAAGGGACTCTATATATGATGTAATAAATGAGAGCCAATATAGATGCTTTATGAACCAGTTATTTATGTTTCGCAGTTTCTAAAGACACAATACCTATACTGTCCAATCATGGTTTTTTTATATATTGTATTAAGTATGCATAAATTCGGATGTAATACAAATTTATGTAATGTATGGTTCGTTATAGATTTGGATAGATATTATAATAATAGAAAATCCACAATAATAGGAACTTTTTTCTTTCTTGAATATTGTGTGATTTGTCATAGTAAGAGATTCATTTCAATGTCTTTTAGAGTTGGTGAATATGAATATTTTGTAGCTACTCAGGTTTATATTCAAATGATCTGGTTGAATGTTCATCTCAAAGATTTTAATTTAAATTTTTCTAAACCATTGAAGATGATTTGTAATAATTAGAGTGAAACTGATTTTTCAAAGAATACTATTCAAAATTCAAGCTTAGGACAGATTGATATAATATTTCACTCTATAAAAGAAAACGTTGGTGCTGTAGATGTCTTAATGGGATACACTTCAATAATGTATTATATTTATTATAACTCTATAAAATAAATACTGAAAGAATGGTTTATATAATTGAGGATACAACATCATGTTCATCCTATAACCATGTCTTCCAAGTCATCATAATGAACCACCCCCACCATTAATTTTATTTTTCCAAAAGAGAGTATTGAAATTAAAATCATTGTACTTTGTAAGATGTTTTTACTTATCTATATTAAATGAATATAAATATATTGATTCCATAAAATGGGGGAGACAAAAAAGAAAAGTGAAATAAAAAGATAAATGGAAGGGGGATTTTATCATAACATGGATGAAATGTTTTTTCTCCACTAAGGGATGAATAAACATAAAAAACATTACATTATCTATTTGTGTGGTGTTAGGACCCTCTCATTTTATAATTAATATTATTGATAAAATTAAAAACCATTTGTGGTTTACAATATTTTAGTTCTGAAAAATTGTCATATTTGGAAAAAATTGTAATAGTGGTTGACAAAAAATAAAAAGGGGGATATTGATGAACCTTTGTGATAAATGTTTTTAATATAGATTTTCTATTTTATAAAAACTGACCATTGTATAAGATTTTTTTGTTATTTTGGAATCATACATAGCCCATCAAAATGATCTGTTGTATGAAATTTGATATTTATTAGATGAATCGGTTCCATATGCATTAGATTCAGATCCATTGTAATAGAGATTCATCAGACATGGTTATTGGTACTGTTTGAGATGTTTTTGTTTAATGAAATCATAATTTTTCTGAAGGGTTTTGATTTAATAATCTGTTGAAAGGTGTTAAAAATATTTCATACAATAAACAATAAATCATACAATGCTTTTTTGATAAAAATGTTATCGAAAGTCATGAAACCCCTAATGATAAAATATTTTGATAAAATCATGGATAGGTTTGAAGAGTATCAGATTTGTAGTATGGAGATTAAATATTAATGGTAATTCAACTATAATGGGATTTCCATTGTAATGAGAATTAATTTTTAATATGAATTCCAACTTTAGGAGGATTCCATAAAATTAACATGAGAAATAAATAGTAATCTTAAGGATATGAGAAAGACACATAAATCATAATGAGATGAGAAAGAAAAATAAATTGTAATAAGCTAATAAATAAACTAAAATCATAATGGGGTTAGAAGGAAATAGAAATGAAAATGATAGGATAAATAAATAAAAATCATAATGATCAGAGAAGAAAATAGAAATCTTAACGATCTAAGAGAGGAATAGATTGTATTGAGCTATGAAGGAATAAGATTTATAATCATCTTAGAATGAAAAAGAATCATAATAACATGACTAAGAAAAAGAATCAAAAAGAATATTCCAGAAGCTTTATGAAGCTTTTATGAGATCGAATCTTGAAATTAATGTTTCCCAAAATCATGGAGATATATAATGATGATTTAAAAAGTAAAATTTTAAATTTAAATGTGGGTGAGCATCATATATTTAAATATTTGAGGTCGTTGGAAAAGAGATAATGTTTTCCAATTTTTTATTTGTAGTTTCATATATATACCTGCTCAGATCATTCACTCTTTTTTCATTTTTTCACATGACCAGAAATG
Organism: Viscum album; assembly: GCA_963277665.1. Taxonomy (NCBI): domain Eukaryota; kingdom Viridiplantae; phylum Streptophyta; class Magnoliopsida; order Santalales; family Viscaceae; genus Viscum; species Viscum album. The sequence continues at coordinate 604,847,389 of OY728148.1, forward strand.
GAGGAGGACTGATGAAATCAAATGAAAGTCATTTCTAGGCCCGAGATCTCGAGAGGATTATTAGGCAACTGAATTTTTGTTTAGCAGATTGGGGAAAATATTACTTAGAAGAGCATATTGAGTAAATTTCATTGAGTTAGTAGGATAGAAGAAGGTTTTGTTGAGAATTTGAGAAGAGTTTGAGTAATTCATAATGAGAATGAATTAATTATACTAAGTTCATCGGGTCCAATATTAACGTATCGAGTGAATTAGATCGACCATCATATGATTTAGAAAATAGGATCCTTCCATATCAGATTGAGCAATTAAAAAGATGATTAAATTGAGAATTTATTCTATTTTTTTGGATAAATTGTTTTATATTAAAAAAATTTAACTGATGGGTGTCATTAAAATATTTCTATCAGAATATAGAAGGTGTCTATCTGTGGTTGCAAGAAGTTGTATTCAGTTCATCGTAATAGTGAATTTCCATACACCTGTATGAGTGGATATGGAAAAGATGTCGCTTATCACAATATGACTGTACCATTATAATATTCTTTAATTTAATTTATTTACTAATTTTTCATGCATGAGTATTGAAAAAAATAAAATGAAATAAATTTTAATAGGTTGAAGGCGTTAGGTTTTTAAATGTTTTGAATCTCATAACAAGTGACCAGCTAATTTAACCCTCCTAAATTGTTATTATATCATTTTGAACATCAATAAGTATTTGATAAATAGAACTATAAAACTATCTACCAAACCTAGAAGAATAATCAATGGGTTTTGTAGTGAAGGAAAGACATATAGAAAGGTGACATTCATTATGTTTGTAGTTTCTAGACGTAGGAGTATTCATTTAGAATAATGTATTACCATAAACTGAAGGTAATTCAGACTATATATGTCTAGATATCATAGATTTATGATTTCTAGGATATGGTGGATATATATTATGGTTTTTATTTAGGTATTTAGATATTTCAACAACCATATTATCAATTTCTAATTTGGTCATCATTTATAGGGATAAAAAATATTTATCTATTTTACGTAATACAATAGTTAGTTTAGGATTTAAAACCCTAGTGTGAATGTAATGTATTTTTAAAATATGTAATGATAATTAAAAATTAATTACAAAATTACAAATATTGATAATATAAATTTTTATTCTTTTATAGGGTATTTTTAAAATCTGAATGATTTTTTAGTTCAAATTGTTTTTATTAGTTGTATGTTCCCTCCTTAGAAACGATGCTAAAATTTGATGTAGTACGTGGTCATTGGATAGAACTGAGTCAAATTTATATATTTATAAAATAACTAACACTACAAAAATAATATATATGGTCATATAAAAAATAAATAAATGTTTTTGAAGTCGGAATAGTGTAAAAATACCAAACACTATACACCTAGGAGATATAGTGGTGGAGAAATTATGGAGGATATTAACCATGGTAGTCCAAGTACGAGGTATTAGTGGTGAAAAAAAGAAAAAAAGGAAGAATATGTACATTATTAGGTTTAGAGAATTATAATAGATATAATTTAAAGAGATGATAAATCACATTTTATGGAATTAATCACAGAATTCTAATGACGTTTTTATAGGATTGTATTACCTAGACATCATTAGATAAAATAACTTCAAAGAGATCTCTCTATAGATTTATTATTTATAACATAACTGAAAATGATGATGTTTTCTTATAGAGAAGATAATACCCCAGTCATTTTTAGAAATTTATTTGGTAATGGTCTCTTTGGAAAAAATAACAACATTACTCATTTAATATTACACATAGTATAGTGAAGAGATTATCATAATGAAGATAAAGTTAAAAAATGAAGGAATTGCATCATACAACTATAAGTTATACTAGTATATGAATAGAAAATGATTATATTCAATAAATCCATACATTTACCCTTAAACTACATAGTTAACAATTCTAGTAGAAACACCAAAATAATTGATTGAAATCATCTCAAAAAAATGGTAAAGGAAGTAGAGAAGAGGGAATAAAGATTCTATTTAGTGGTAAACCTCTTCCACCAGATATTTCTCCTATAAATTTTCATGATTTTTCACTCTAGACTATGATCTAGATCCACCCTCAATAATGTACCTACACTATATAGAATTATAAATGTTTAATGAAGTTATATAGTGAATGAAATTAAAATGGTGAATGGTGTTGTGTGTCTCCCCTAGGGAATTATCATGTTTCTAGAATCTACCCCCTTAAATTCTAGGTTAATTATCTCATCACCCCTACATCACTGATAACTACTTCCATCACAACTTCGAAATTTTCATGTAGAAGACATCATTTTTTATCATCGTCCAATTTGACTCAACTTATACTCATCCAACTAAATAAGCACATTGGATATGGGATTTCTTCCACATAAATATTTACACTATTCAGCAACCTCAAAAATCTTGTTGATAGTGATCCCCTTTCAATTAATTTATAAATTTTATATTCTTCCGTTATTTTAAATTTCTTTTTAATATCAAATGAATTTTAATTCAATTGTATCGTGAAATTCATGATATTTAATAAAAATTTAGTGTTCATATTGTTTCATCCAATTGTGACACTAGTACCTCACAACAGAACTCCTCCTGATATTTTCTAATGAATATATGGCTTTTCCGACCCACTAAACATTCCAACAGGATTTACCCTCACACAAAACCCTTGAAAGGTCTCTTCAAAAACTCAAATCTTGGAAGGCCATCATCACAGCTTCAGCCACAAATATCCTCTTTTCAGTGGATTGAAATCAATTATATTAGATATGGAATGATTACCTTCACCTAAAATCTGCCTTGATTCATTATTAATGAATAAAATCATTACTCAAAATAATCTTTTGCATATTTTTCGCTATTTTTGCATTGTAAATGCTTCCATTATTTTTTCGTAAATTTGTGTTACTCTAATCATACATCAACAGGGATTTTATTTGTAAGTACATATGGTTAAAATTTTAATCACTAATTCAATCATTATGAAACTAATGTTTTCAATTTTCTAATGTTAGTAAATCATCACGAAGTCTATGAAATTCTTATTCCCACATTAAAAATCCTAAATAAATTATAATTATGGTACTAAAAAAATATTTTTTGAGGAATCATCATTAATAATAATGTAAACTCACTAATTTATTTCACATAGTACATTGTTTAAAAGAATATATGATTATTATATGTAATAGTGGAGAGTTAGAGGAAAAAATCATTTTCTTTGATGATCACATCCACAGAAAAATATATTCCAACATTATGGGTTTTTTTTCTCATTGTATGAACTTATCTTACAGAAGGAAAAGTAGTCACTGGTAAATTTATCTTCAATAATCAATGTGTAAATTATATTGTAAAAGAGAGTACCATAAAAGTATATAAATAGAAGTATTATTCACCCTTTGTGAAGGATAATTATTGATATTTATGATGAATCATTGATTAAAATAATCACATCATTGAGGGTTGAAGACAAGCTAATGGATCTGTGATCATGATGTAACGATACCGAATACTGAAATGGTGGTAGCGCCGTCAACTTAGATGGGGAATAATAGTACAAGATAAAGAGAGAAGTGTGTCCTTCCAAAAATCAATTTCTTATAGTTGGAGCGATCAAATCCGTTTATATATCCATCCATGAAAAGTTTCATTAAATAAATCATATCATCCATATTGATGCCTCCATATAAATTTATTCCAATTTTCATTGGTTCATTGAATCATATTCAATCCATGTAATCCATTCATAAAAGACTATAATTTAATTAAATCATATGGTATATGAATGCACATAAATTAATATTACATTTTATTATTTCATATCATATTAAAAAATTTCGTAATTATACAAAAATGAATAAGGAATCCATGTAAGATTTCATTACTCATTGTGACTCAATAATAACTCTTTTGGATACGATATTTTTTCAAAAACACTTCATTTTGAGAAAACAATTTGTCCAAAATTTTATTAATATCTAATGGATTAACTATGTGACCCTATAGTCTATTTAAATATTGAAAACAACTATGAAATCTATATTTCACAGTTGTAATCAATAACAAACCTCATGCAAATCATTTGTGCTACATAAGCTACTAAGGTGTATGGTGTGATCTCCATCAAACATACTCATATCTCTATTTGAATTTTCCACCATTATATATATCATATACCATTTATATATCATATATAATCGATTTGGCCATAAAATTCTATGACCATTGTACATGGAAAATTCCAATGTAGTTTTGGCCTCTCATAATTTTCCATATTGTCTAAAAAATGATCGAGTGGATGAATACATTATATTTTATTTATCTAACTTATAAGAACATGAAATCAATAATGGTTCATATGTATTTTCTTATCATACCAGTATGAAAATGAAATATTTGTTTAACTAGAACCAATGAAACAATAGAAATCATAACCAACCACAACTAGATTAGCTTTGTTTAAATGGTAACTTGTAAAAGTAGGGAATCAAGGTATGATGGATATCATGCTTGTTATCTCACTAACCATAAGTAAAATGTACATATAATAAGAATAAACTCCTATGTATATAAACAACTATATGGAAAACCAAGAGATATAATTTAGCAGACAATTCTCAATAATTATTCTCAAATTATTACCCCATGAATATATTCATGGATATCTAATATATAACCCTTTGTAACTGATATAATAATCTACTCAAGATAATGATTGAAAATCATCATAATCCATTATATGCCATGGTAAACCTCATTTAGGGAAAACTCAAGGATTATATGTTGAGGTTACATTTATCATTTTTCTATTCATTTAAAATAAATTACAGAAACCAAAAATTATTGATAAATAGATATTTCCTTTATTATAAATATGTAATATCATTACAAACATTAAAAATAATATATTATAGAGATAAAACATGTCCCTCATATAGTTGTTGATGTAATGGATTCATTTTCAAAACATTACATCCATATATAATTTTTATAACATTTATATGTGAATATCCAATAAAATAATCCCACCATATTCTTAGAGTGTAACATATTTGAATAAAGCTAGTTTAGATAATAGAGTTACATAAGAATAATATTTATTACGTTCAAAAATTTTAACATATATTATAAATCCATAAATTCATCACATAAAATGTTTTATTTTTATATTCTATTTTATACATAAAACTCATTATATGTACATCATAATAATGCTTGAAAGCATTTCCATATTACTGTTTCCTCAAAATATTATGTAAATAATGTATCCATTTACATTTTAAATTTTGTTTCATATCGTAATATTTTTAGGATAAAATGATATCCATTTTTTATGGTTTCTATTATATATCATTATAGGTCTCTTTACTCTCCTACACTAAAATAATTTTTGATACCATGTGACATAATTTTGTATTGGATAAAATAATCCTATAGGTAATTGTGATGTCCCCTTTTCATGATAACCAAATGTAACAATTTATATTTCTATCTATCATATCCTAAACAAATTTTGGATAAATTGAAATTTACTTCATTGTTATAGACATATATAATCACTTAAATCTCGCTTTATCATTAATTATTATAACTTTTATGAAATAAAGTGAATTTCAATTTGTAAATACAATGTAATAATAGTTATATTTACATTTTCATTGTAACTATGTGTAACTATTTACATTTTTCTTTGATGTCTGATACCCTTGATGTTTTGTATAAAATGTTAATAAACACTAATACATAAATTATTATAATATTTTTTAACCATTATCATATATAAGTTAAAAAATACTCACAATATTATCTTATATAGTATCCCCTATTCAATGTATCTTTATTAGACATAAGAAATATCCATTATATTTTTTTGGAAATAACATTGATTTTATTATTGTAGGAATTTTTTCCAAATTATATATTGGTTACAAATTATAGGTAGTATTTCATGTTATTGAAATATATTGCCTTTTTGAAATTGGAAATTCTTAAAATATACCATTGGTGGGTGGAAGGAACACCATCCAACTTATTTAAACAAATATTTTGATAATCAATTTTATCCAAGATAAAAAAATTTATACATACTCTTCTCAAAAAAATTACGGAAAATTATGAATCATAAAAAATGTGTATACACTTAATCATATCATAACAACCATTTATTATCAAACAACCTCTGTTATCTTATAAAATTATTGATATAAAGATTCATATATTTAACATAGAATCATATGAGATAAAACCATTCATTTACATTAAAATTTTCAAATTAGTAACTATTTAATTCCTATCATGGATATAAACTACATGATCAGTCAATTTAACTTTTGATTTTTAACTCCTATATATTTACAAAATTTATAAAACATACACTCAATATAATATACCCATAAAATTAAAATAATTATTTATTATGACATTAACACCAGATATGGTAATATCTTGGAGTTATCAAAAAATTTTAGGCAATTCATAGATAATACAATCCTATGGAATTATAACTATAACTTCCAAACAACCCCAGGATTCGACGGCCTATATTGGACACATGAAGAATCATTTTTTTTCATTCTAACAATCATATTTTAATCATATATTAATAATTACATAAATTTACTATCAGCACTGTACCACTATCCATATATTATGTTCATAAATAATCTATTCCGAATACATAGTGAGTATTGGGTAAACATCTCTTAAATTCAACCATCATGCCAAAAAATTTATATAGATGGTAATATTATAAATTTATAACCCAGAACAACAATTATAATAATTATTCTATTTTTAAAAGAATATATAATAATGTTGAATATCATGGACATACTAGGTCATGTTGAAAAAATGAAACTAGATTTTATTAGATAAATTATATATGAAATTCCATTAAACCATTAAATGAATCATTACTTCATTATATAAGTGTCTAGATTCACATTTTATGCAACTTAATGTACATGTAAAACATGAAGGAATAGTTATAAAACATATTATATACCACATTCTAGAGAAAATTTGTTAAGGTAAAATTCTTGCGGGTTATATAAATTGAGTTACACATTTCAAGGATAAATATTATGTTCACTTTCATGACGATGATTAATTTATCTACAAAAAAAATATCAAATTAATATCATGACCCTTATTTTTTCATTAACCAAATTTAATTATAGTTCTCCCACTAATAAAAAAACCCTACTCATCATATCGATTTAGGGTTCCATGATCCATATTTCACTAAGAAATTATTCTCCTATAGATTATCTCTCACCACAAAGCTATTAATATGGGGACAGTCACAACAATTTTGATTCTTGGATAATCAATATAATTACCCATTATCTAAATCTATATTATGTATTAAATCAACTCTATTCTTATAGTAAAAAAATACAATTAGGGTCTCCGAGCTAATGTGACCCAATGTAAACAATAGAAATAGGAAAATCCATGAGAACCCATCTATGGAATGACATACCCAAGGATGTTCCAGTGTCATCCATAACATGTTTCTATTAAACAAGATTATCAATGATCACCCAATTATGACATAACCAACCATGTTTGATGATCATGGTTTTGATAATCATCTCATTGGAATTATCCTCACACTATGTATCTGAGGTATTATAATTTTTAAAGTCACACCAATTTAATATACATCATATTCATATTAGATTCATAAGTATTACATCAAATGTAATAATTATATTCTAATTCTTTATTTCCTTTTATTTAAGAATGTTGTTCATAATTCTGTTTTTTAATCCCTCTTTGAACCAAAAAATTAATGATTTCAAACAACATTAATGTGAAACTTTTTCAAGACCCACAAGTATGTGTTAATCCCCCAAAAAATAGAAGCTAATTATATTAATGCATATTCAAATCCATATCATGAATAAGATACACAAATGATTCATGTAAATTCAGAGTAATATAATATTGAGAAACTCCACATCAGTAAGCCCAATGTTAACGTCATACAAGACCATTAATTTCATATCCAAGTAAAACGTCCATGAATGTAGGTGATTTAGCCCGAAGACTCTTTACACGGGGAGACATTACTCATGGAAGAATTCAATATTTGTAAAATCTATACTTAATATTAAAAAACGATACACAACAACTATTATCAAGATCATAACTTTAATTACAATCTAATGTATAGGGAGATGGAAACTATTTTTTTAATATAAAGCATAAAATTATTTGAAATTCATTATCCTAGATAAAAATTATCATACACCAACTGATATAAAACCATCTATAATATAAACAAGGTATTGTTCTGAATAAAAATTGGATTAAAATTTAAATAAATGGAAAATTAAAATATTTAAACATGAGATTTATATTTATGAATAATTTTACATATAAAATATAAATAAAAATCTGTTAATTTTTTATAATTTAACATTTTTGAAATTTTATAATTTTTAATATAAACACTTTATATTTAAAACAATATGAAATCATTCATATTTATCAGTATATGGAATACATATTATATATGTATATATTATATTATATGAATTATATACAATTTATAATTCAATATATTTTATGAAAACCGTTTAGATAATATATATATCATATACGTAATTATTATTTAATCCTTGATCATATCAATTAAAGAAACCGTATTTTTTATGATTAAAAAATTTTCAAAATAATTCATCCTTAATTTGATCACTTTTAAAAAAATTAATTATGAACAAAAAACTAATATCAAGGGGATTTGACAAGTAAATAAACAATTTATTCATTTTCAATAATATTAGACATTTATGAACTATTCATAAATAAAAACTTTTTACAATGATTTTAAAAATTAATTGGAATATAAACCTTTTATATTTATTTCTACCTAAACATCTCAATATTTTATATTAAATGTCATTTACCTAACATTCAGGAAATTTAAACATTATATATCTAAATATCTATTATATAAATTTTTTTATAAGATATAAATTTAATATAAGTAATAATTTATAAACTCATTATAATGTATATTTTAGGATATCCAAATAAACCCTTATTTTATATCTTAAATCATGTAATCTAATTTATAGAAATATATTTTAATAATTTTTTTAATTAACAAAAAAAATTTAAAGTTGATTAATATATAACAAACTATTATCAGTATATATTAACATTTCAAAATTAAATATTGAATATTTATAATGAGTTCTCAAATAAGATAATTAAATTAATAAAAGAATTATCTTAATAAAAAAAATATTTTAGCTATTTTAATTAATTAGAGAAATAAATATGATTCTTTCATATTTCCAAATGTTAAAAAAAGAAATTTCATTAAGATGAAATTATCCATTTTATCTCAATTTTATATACAATTCTCAATTATAGATGAAATAAATAATTAAATAAAACATTTAATTTAATTACTAATTCTGAATTTTTAATAGTTTTTTCCAATATTGAAAAATCTAGTTCTAGTTTTAAAATGTTTTTTACATAAAATAATAAACTTTTTGATTCCTCAATGAATCCTATAATTAGAAACCAATTGTGGATTTTTCAAAATAATCACATGATCATATGCTGCAAGAGACATCCCAAAAATAGTAAGATCTATATTCAAGAATCAACATGTAAATAAAACTATAAAATAGAGTACCTGTAAAATAATAACAAAAATAGTATTCATATTCTTTGATGAATGAGAATTCATGATAAATATAACAAAGCAATAAACAGAATCTCCCTTATTCTTATAGGAGAACACTAGAATGGTCCCAAGATCATATCATGTGGATAAAAATTTTAATGGGGTTCTATCACATTCATCTCAGTTGATGAAGAATTGTATGGTATGAAAATATTATTTAGATTACGTCTCACAATAATTTTTTTACAATAAGAGGGATCACATCCCTTTTCATATCAATCCATGACCCTTTTCCCTGAATAAAATAAATCATACTTATTTATGTAATGAAACAAATTTATTCCCATTGTATTTAATTCATTTAATATTATCTAATGAATAATAAACCTATTTAATTTATCTATAATAGATTATCATTTAATTAAACCTCATAGAAGATAAATTCACCTATGTTGAATATCCTATTTAATTATTTTAAATCATATTCAAAAAATCATTCAAAATCATATTATGTTGACACAAAGAATATATTTATTGAAGGATCTCAAGTTTGTCAATGAGAATCCTAAATAGAGAATATTGTCGATATATGTTTTTTGAATAAAATACCATTAACACTGAAAATATGACTGTAATCATGTTCGGGTGATTCAGTAAATATGTAAATTTTTCAGCAACATACATAATCATACAATACATTCAATATATATATATATATATATATATTTGATCTTCTATTTTCAAAGATGTGTCACCTAAATAATCCTTTTTTATGGATGAAATATATTTCATCCACCCCGTATGGAAAGATTTTAGAAGTTCACCATTTACTATTTTACCTCGATATTTTTCCAATCACACCGACTTTCATCATGTGAGCTCTGTGATTCAAATTTTTTACCTCAGTTGACTATAGTGACTTTGAAAACCATTTTAAATCTTGTAGTGGAATTCAATTTATAATTTAATCATAATTATATCCATTATATCCCTTTTACATTAACAAGTTGAAGATTATCTTATATTGATAGATCTAAATCAATATATTTTTTCATATGAAACAGATAAAAAGAAAAAACATTATATAGACTCTATTCATCTTCTATCAGTTTTAGGTTTCGATTGACCTACAGTAAAAGAATTCCAGAATTTACTATGTTTATCCTCCATTATTTATGATTTGTTATTCTCCATTATAAAATATTATATGTTCACTTCATTAATCCATAATCATCATATATTGTTAATCTTATGTTCCACAAATTTTTTATATGTTCATATCTTCAATCATGAGATGATTTATATTCTCGATATCATCATCCATCTACAATCTGGGTCATTATTATTTGATTTACAAAGGTATCAAATTATTGAACACATTCAATTTATTCCAATATTGTGTCATGAATGACAATCCAAAAAATCTAGATTCTCTAGAATGAATATGAAGATGTGAATTCGTATAAAAATAACAATAAATCATGAAGACATTGTAATATTGAATGATATTGGATTATAGAATATATATAAAAATAAAATATCATAATCCTATAATATGTTTAAACACAAATACATTCATATCATGGTGGAATGTGTACCTCCCATTTTTCATATAATATAATTGAAAATATAACAACAATATGTCTTTTATAACATTACAGACACCGACAACTAAATCATTCCATAACATAACATTATGAATTAATCTCACAACATCTTGTTAAAATGTAAAATTTAGGGCTCATGTGATATAAGTCTTTAATAAATGTGTTTAAGTAAAATATAATTCATGTTTCATCATTTGTAGTATCATATACATATATACACTACATAATTATGAAACCAATAAAAAATCTATCATAATCATTGCATGATTAACCAATGGAAATAAAATGTGCATCCCAAGAAATAATATAGATCTCTAATTAAATACCCATAAAATAAAATAATGTTCTATAGGTCATTAAAAACATATAAACTAATTGGTATTTGGTTATATATATAATTTCTATATTCAATTTAATGTATGTACATCAAGGTGGATACGTTTTAATTAGAAGGAGGAAGTATTGACTATTATTTTTAGAAATAAATTGAAAGTAAATATTTAATTACGTACAGTAAACTATAACCAAAAGAAAAGTAGAATTCATATTACTTCTATAATAGAGAAATAATTTACCGCAAACATCACATATATATGAACATAGAAAATGAAGCAGACAATTATTCTAAAACATTTATAGACATCATGATAAATAATTTATAAAAAAGTCAATACAGAAAATATTTTTTTGAAGGATATAAAATGGTTCTATAAAATATTATTTTCAAAATTAAATGTACCTATAATGGAACCCTATAAATATATATTATTATGTAATAATAAATAAATATATATAAATATGTAACTTCCATTCCTGGTTCACTCTATGAACAATGGCAAGACAAGTTCTCTATGTGACCATAGATGCACCTCCTCATATACCAGAGGATGAAAAATAGTTGTGGATGACTATGGTTGTATAGTGACGAGACTATACCTCAATATTTTATATCACAATCATTATAAATAACCACACTTCATACTCCCTAAATAAACTGAATGTGGAAGAAATAAATAAAAGTAAGGCTATCAAAAATAAAATGTGGTAAATGCAAAAACAACCATATCATAATCATAGTAACCACACACTGGTGCAATTACATATACATACCAGAATAAATAAAAATAAATATAATAGAATCTATATTTTATCCTTTGAAAAAATCATCTCACTTTCCATGTATTGGTCTATTTGACCACACTTGATCGTGCTATCACAGAATTTATCCAATATTATGACGGTAACAATGTGAACAACTTCATGGGTACACAATTGAAACAGTGGTGAAAAAAGGATTCATTACAATACTATGTAGGGAAACACCATTGATACCCATACATATCTAGTAAAATCATTTCATGTCTATATAAAATAATAAAGAGAATATTAAAAATAATAATATTTTAATAATGAGTGTTAATTAAATACTATTTTTATACATGGGTTCTGATGGATAACCAGGAGTGACCATATAAAATTTATCTAGATTTGGAGATATATTTGAGTAAGATAATTCACTAGAGTAGGATACATGTCTTATCATCAAGATCACCCATATATTCCTCCATGAAATATAAGGATGAATTCAATATATTAGCTTGAAATATTGTAAGTATGACATCATGTAGACCCCAATTATCCAATGAATACCACTCAATATGTGAGTAGCTAGTGGAACTAAACGTATCAAAATTCCCTATTCCAATATGATGTCAAATTCCTTGGTCATAGTACATAATCAATAAAGACATGGAATATAGGATGAATTTGAAATGGGATGACCCATGGAAAAAATATAAGGAATAATCTCTTGATTTGAGATGAAGAAACAATATCCACCAGTCATACAGTTTACAGTATATTACCAAATGGCTTCAAGAAATGAAATAATCATGCATCCTACCAATTCTTTATAGAATCCTATGAATTAATCAATGCGATCATCATTAACCTTAGGGGTGTATGAAATTTCAAATTCTTAGTCGAATTGTGTCCACACAAACTCATATCACATAAAATAGATCCTTTCTTGCTTGGAATACATGGTGATATAATAACATAGATGGGATTCCGAGATTCAATAATGTATATCCCATATTTCAGGGAATAGGGAGGAATCCCAAAGGAACTATGAATTATGGTAACAATAGCATCAAATATTGCATCATGTTCACACTATGCATCCAAGGATTTTAGATCATTAGAAACATTTAATTTAAACATTACAACACTATAAAATACTACCTTTAATAATTAAAAGGTGGATATTAGTCTACCATGATTCCACATTGATAAATAAACATGACTCCATGAATCCAAACACCCAATAATAAATAGATATTAAATTATAACCATATAACTTTTATGGATTTTTAATATTTCAGATTTTACTGGAACTAAAATCCTATGTAATAAAAGATATGGGCTTAGACTTATTTTAATAGAAACTGGTAATAAAATTAGGTGATTGTACAACATCCCTAAAACATCACCAATTCATAATAATAAAAATATATTCAATTACAAGTTAATGGTTTTATGAATTTTCAAATAAAATTAATTTAGAGTGTTAGTCAAATGAGTGAACCCATTCTATTCTGTAACTAAACTATGTGGATGGGCTGGTTAACTCAAAATTCAGGGGGTGCAAATGGTCATCACTAACCAATTCGAAGACTCCCTTACTAGGTTCACAATGTGACTAGGTAACCCTATGCAGGGTCCACTAAATGATCTGTCTCAATTTTGATGGACATAAATAAGCGGAATAATGCCCTAAAGAGGAACCCTTGATCACATCAGGACCATTAAGGCCATAATAGTATACGTAGGTTGGACTCTGGGTCATGAAATCATCCCATTTCAACCCATACTAGCTTCAAATCACCAAATTTATAATGAAGGTAATTAGGTAACATTTTCATAGGTCCAGTAGGTCTATATCCCATTACTATTTTAGGGAACCCTATGAATGTCCATTTTACTATAAGGAAATGGTTTACCTTTAGATAAAAACTGATAATGGTTGAATAATTAAGCTGGTTCCCTTGTTATTTAAGTGGACCTTTTCATTTTTCTCAATATTCATGTTCAGACCTTTGATTTATTTTGAACAATTTATCATACTTATTCATGTTCTCTAATTTAGGTAATTGAGAAATAAATTTAATTAAGGTCCCCTCACTATTAGTGGTGAAAACTATGTACATAAATTACACATAACCATGAGAAAATTACTTAAGGGAAGAGTATGAGATACCTTCTACCTTTAAGGATATTCTTACATAAATCAACCAGTGTCGTTAAAATCTACCTAGTCCCATCAATTCTCAATCAACCTCATTTAAAGCATTTGATTCCTTGTTTATAAATTGAAAAAAAATTAATCATAAACATAATAAAATTTATTTAATATATCTCAGAATATATAATTAAAAAACTACATTATTTTAAAAAATGCATAAATTCTCATAGGCTGTTCATGTCAAACAAAAACTATAACCGAACACTCTCCAAAAACCCATTTCCCACACCCATTTGTGTCCTATGAAAAATAATTAACCATTATCATAATGAATTGTTACTAACATTGTTAATTTATGCTCAAAATATTCTAACATTCGGTATGATGATATGAATCATCAAAATGAATTATAGAGAACTGTAGAAAACAACTCCTGATATCATCTACCTAGGAAATTGAAATATCCATCATTCACAAATGATTTCATCATACTATGGTTGAATTATAGTAATTTACCTAAATTTGTACACCAAAACTTTTTTAGGAGAGGAGGAGGTCAACAAATTCTAGTGAAAAGATGATCATACCTCATAATTCTTGGAAAACACCTATGTGGAAACCCCTTTGATGGGGCTAGGAGAGGAGAATGATGGAAGAAGGGAGCCAAATCATGTAGGGGATGAAAAATGATAATTATGGGGGTGAAATATTAAAATTCCAAGATGAAAACATTTCTAATTTTTCACCATTAATGTGTCACATGGTTTCAATTCATGATTGAACAATACCTGCACCAACTGTGTTCCCCCTCTATTTATGAAATCCTTGTTCCCATGGTTTGGGCCCACGAATTTAGAAATGGTGTCCCGATCGTGGAACATACTCTTTAACCTCTAACACACTCACATCATTTCCCACATAATTTATAATTTATTAACCTCAATCATACTCCTACCGTTTGAGATAACAATGCTCCATTCAAATATTACTAAAATTTCAATGTGCATTAGGTTACCAAATATGTTCTCCTAAAACATACACCCAAAACTTGGTCCCTGAGAAAATTTCTAAAAAATACAAAAGGCAACACTCTATTCTCCCAAGGATCACTGGAACACTCGATTCACATATATAGATTTATTCCACTTCTTAAAAACCACATCTACGAATTACAACATAAAGACATTCATTCTAAAACCTCGATCACAATTTGACCCATTCATTAATTGAATATTTGAATTAATTTTGAAATTTAAAATTTATAAGAAAATGGGGTTTTAAAACCTCCCCAACATAATATTTATAATCCCTATTAAAATTTGGGGGACATCAACCCAAACATCCTAACCTAGAACAGTTATGGAAACAGTTTCAAACGACTACATTATTCCTCTGAATTACCAACATTAATATAAAGAACAACATTCCTTGTCGAGTGATTAAGCCACCCAACCATGGTATAATTCCATGAACCACCACTGAAACATAGACACAACATTTACCCATTCTCATCAATCCTAAGACATTACCATGGAATCGTCTTATTCTTCATCTATACTATAGTGCGCCCCATGAGAGAACATACAATGAGAAGGACATTTAAAATCCCTGAAACTACATAATATCAACAAATATTATGAAGACATTCTTATTTTTTCAAATTTTTTTCTGGGTATAGTTTAAAACACACCAAACTTGAGAACTCTTCTCCCAGTTCATTATTCTATATTCCATATGTATTTCATGACCAACTATAACATTAGTCCAAACACATATGCCCTAACACCATTGAAAGTACTCAACTCCATCTATCAATGTGATACAAGAACCAAACCAAATTTCCTTCATCCATGGAGGTATCCTACGATCTTTCTAACATGAACATAAAATCCTATGCCTAACTTATTATGAGATTTCCTATTTAGAACAACCAATTTCCACAAGCATCACCCTACTCAGCATGAACACTGACTGACCACCGACCTGATCACAACAAGTTCTCCTCAAATACATCTTGAGTCTAATACCAATGATCTTAATGAACTTGATATTGTATCATAGGTATAATGCGAATAAAAATATTAATATAATAATAATGCATTATAATTATTCATTGAAATATAAATTAAAATATGAATGTTCATGACTAGTCCCACAAATAGGACCAAAATCACGAGGGTTGTGTCACCCATTAATGAGGTATCACTCCCCAAATTAGATGCGTTATTTTCCAGAATCCATTATAATAAGCCTATGATTTCCATAATCCATTATATTTCCATCACCAGACAACACCATTGGAATGGAAAAATGGACCCATTCAAAAGAATAAAAAATATAACATATCACCTATTATCGACCAGCAAGAATGAGATTAGAGACATTAAATATATTTTTATTCATAAAAATGTTCAACGCCCACAATTATTTCATCATAATATTTAAACTTAGTCATGTTATGTAAAGACCTGTAAATTCCGGGAATTTTTTTTCTTAAATTCAAGGGATGTTTACAAGTCCGCAAAAGTTTATTGTGCTTGATTTCGAGGCCCTATGTGCCCTAAATCAATTTCTAATGTTTTGTTCGGGTATGTTCAGTAAACATATGAGCATGATTTTATAATTTTTGAACCAGTGCTTTTAATTGATATTCGATGATACCATGGAACTCGGAGCATCGGTGATTTCTTAGTGTAACCTTCATCGCAGTTGTGTTCTAACGAGAAATGAAGTTAGATTTTGGGTTTTTACTAAGTTAAATAAATATTAGTGTAAATTATTTTAATTTATATGGTGGTTAAAACCCACAAGAGGTGTTTAGTGGTGGGGGCCACCACACCCTAACCTCCAATGGGAGGTTATGGTAGTGGGGCCCACTGGCACATAACCTCCCATGGGAGGACATCTTGGTGGGGACAACTCGGGGGTTCTAACTCTTTGAAACCCCAATTAAGTGGTGAAACCCTTTAACTTCCCCCACCATTAATTATTCCAACCCTCTCAATTAATTAATTGAATTTAATCACTAAATTAATTAAGCCCCCCTTTTTGAATTCCATGCCAACAAATTAATAGGATATCTTAATCAATTAATTTGTTGGGAGTTGGTCTTTTTGGGAGATCATTGAAAAGAGAATTGAGGAGGAGAAGAGTTCTCCACCGAAGAACGACGAACACCTACATCGATCGTCAACCATGCCAAAAGAGAAGGAGTCGACCGCGATGAACATCATCCATGACTTCGTCACCTCCGAATGCTCATCCACCAACGACGAATATCCTATTCCTTTTTTGACATTGGAGAATCGACACTGCCTTTCCACGACTTCATCAATGATCATCGACATACGAGGTAAGGGATTTGAGTAGAATTTATTCCTTATCTTTGTCATTCAAATTATGGTTTGAGAATTACTGATTGATCTCACCATAATGAGGAGGGATCGGTCTGCACGAACACTGTCTGAACCTCCCCCTTCTTTCTATCTCGTTTGTTGATGGCGATAGTGGCACAATAGTGCCACCGGAAGAGAGGACTGTGGTGGAGCATCGGCGACTGGAGAAGGGTCGGGCGTGAGAGAAACTGGTGGCGCAAGGGCCGCCGGAGGAGCGTGGTGTCGTCGTGCCGTGCGGAGAACCGGGTAGCAGCGGTTCCAGAGGGGATTGGTGTCGTAACACCACGCTGGAGGAAGAAGCCGCGAAATCTTAGACCGTGGTGGTCAAATTGGCTGGGCGCGGCGTCGACGCGCCATGCGAGAGAATAACCACGTCCAAAGGTTGCGGCTGACGAAGGACTGCGGTCGACTGAGTCGGCCGCCTGCTGGCGCAGCAGAGGAGGGACCCTTCTGGTCCCGTGGTCACCTTGCCGATGCCTTGCGCCGGACGTTATAGGGAGAAGGGGGGTGCTTACCAGCCCCATTCACTATTAGGGCTTGCCCCGTGAGGCGCGACATCCGCTAGGATCGACTTTCTGTCTGGCTTCCAGCCACGCTGGCCGGTTTCCGGCGGGCCGGGCTATTTTCCGGCAGGTCGTGCCGGTTTATGGCGGGCTAGATCAGACCCCGGTCTAGATCCGGACCGAGTTTGGGTTGACTCGAACCGGTCCGGGTCAGCCTCGTTCGGGTCAGGTCTTGTCGGTCTGGCCGAGCCGGACCGGACTCAGAACTAGTTTGACCCATTTCTCATTTTCGCCAATATCTTGGGCTACAGGTATCCGATTGAATAACCGTCTATGGAAACAGATAGCTTAGATCAAGACGGTTATTTTGGCATACCCCACTTGAGGTTTGGCTGCAGTTGTTGTATGGACGGGTTAGATTGAACCTAAATCCAACTGGACCCTTGGAGCAGAAACACCAATAACTCACAGACCGAGCATCTGATGGACGCTCCATCTATCATGTTGGGTTCCTTATGATGAGACATAACTACGAGATACATCATCTCGAGAAATCATGGTAGTTTATTTATCAAAACTTGGCTCGACAAGAGGACCCTCCTGAAATCGAGCGTGCTATGTGTGGGAACCCTATGGGTGGCTGCGACTAAGATGATAGGATCCTACGTGGACCTACTACTGTACAAGTATCTTAAATGGGTTTGAAAGTGATGATATTGTACCAAGATCCATCATGGGTTCGATAGCGACGGTACTGAACTGGGATACTCCATGGGTTCGACAGTGATGTCTTCCGTACTGGGATCCTCCGTGGGATCGACAACACTGAGACTGTTCTAGGATCCTATGTGGGTTCAACATAGGAGATGATTTTGTGGCTAAAACTAATCATCTGTACCCATCTACATGATTTTTATACCTATGTGAGATGAGTCTTGACATTTAGTTGTTATCATCGAGATGATTGGCTATATTTCCATTGTGGAATGGGTTGTTCTTGGGCTCTAGTGTTGGATCCAGACTTTGATTTGTAACTTAGGTATGTATATTGGAATATACCTAAGTAGGGATGGATGATACTTTTTTATTGTATCTTACTACTCTGGTTTATCCTTAGCGGATTCTGGGAGACCATTGGGGGTCTCGGGGTCCCTTACTGAGTATTGTTATACTCACCCCTACACGAGCTTCACCCGCACCTTGTTGAGTTCAGTGCAGACGATGGTTAGTAGTGATCGAGGCTAAGGGTGATAGACATGTGGGTGTTCAGAGATGGACTAGACGGGATGTACCTCAGGGACGAGTTGTTTGAGATCTGTACCTACCCATCAGGTAGGATTCCCAGATGGACGATCTAGGATATTATTTCCTTTTTACCTGTACTTTTACTTATTGTTTAGTTGGGTTTGTATACTGGCCCACTTAATTTCAGCACACCTTTATTTTCTATATCTGTACTTGTTTCTTCTACTGCTTGTGTTCAGACTGTGTGTGATATTGGTTTAAATGAAATGACTTCTCTTTGTACATGGGATTTTCCTTTTCTTCCAGTCGCCAGCCCCTGGACTATGGAAGGCAGGCTTTGGGTAGTCAAGACACATTCCCCGAGGACGGGTCATGACAAATTGATATCAGAGTAGTCAGTTCTAAAGTATTACATTGACTCTGATTCTTTTAATGGAAATATATTATGATTTTTGGGTGTAGCTATTAGTTTAGGGATACCGGTGTTGTTTTGGCGGCTGGCGTATCCATACACTAGGACTCTGACTTATGACTTCCGACTTAGTGCAAGAAAACACTGATTGCATGTGTGTTTCCATAGAAAAGTTTTCATTGCGATTAAATTGTGTCAGCTCAGCAGGTATATTGTTTTGAATGTGGCACACCTATTTTTTTACAGGATGGCCCCACGTAGGCATCCATCCAGGGTTCCGAGTTTTGTATGAGATGGTAGCCCACCGAGGGACGAGGCCTCGGTGTTGGGCCCTATCACATAGGAGGTACCAGCGGTGCCACTACCCACTGGGCCACTGATACCACCAGCTCCATAAGTAGAGAGTGAATTCCATATGAGTTCATTTCAAGAGTTCCAGTGCCTGAGGCCACCCAGATTTAGTGGAGAGAAAGGCCCACAGGCAGCTGAGGGCTAGCTGGAGGCTGTTGTGAGAGTTTTCTGATTGGTAGGTAGACCAGTCGACCTCATGGTGATCCTTGTCGCGAGGCCCCTGAAGGAAGCAGCAGGAAGATAGTGGAGCCTGATTCTCTAAGTGAATGAAGAGGCATCACTACTATAGTTATACTTCAATAGCCTCTTCCGGTCAGATTTCTTTCCAGCCCCCCTTCATGTGGTACAGATTCAGGGGCTGCTTTATCTGTAGTAGGGAAACATGACTATGGCACAATATTCAGCGAGGTTCATCGACCTCTCACGCTACTCCACGGATATGGTGAGACACTCATTTTCTAGGCCCAAAAATTCAAGCATGGACTCAAGCATGTAACACCCCAATCTTCCACGGTACGCTTCACTTTGAATAGTACAGTAGCGTGTGTTGTACGCAACTTTGAGTTCTAACACACCCCGACTAATCAAAGTAGCCATTATGAAAAGTAATACCTACTTTTTAAAATTTTATAAATTATATATCTCAAAATGGAGTTCATTTTTGGATTCGGAATATTGAATTTATCATAGGGTGAAATTTTGGTACTTTTAAGATAACTTTTATATTTTGATGAATAGTGAAAATTAAAAAATTTTAATTAAAAACAAATTTTTTAATCGAAATAATTAACATTGGTAAATTATGAATATGAGTCATTTTAAATTATATTTAGATTATAATTTTACCATTTAATACAATGTTGGTCATTGGACATAATTTCACAATTAAACTGGACATAAACTAGTGTCAATCTTTTGATAGTTATTATATATTAAATACACGTTTTTTATTTTGACAACTGGAATTAATTATAAATTAATTTCTGCCACTTCTGTGTTTTGAATGTGGAAAAATGGATTCCATATTTTGAATTAGGAACTCCAAGTTGTGTAAATAGGTAACATTTATTTTTAGACATTTTGAATAATTATTTCGGTAAATATTTTATTTACCATGGTTAAAGGGTAAATCCAATAAATAAGGGTTAAATAATAATATTATAATAATAATAAATTACCCTAAAATGTGTCCTAACCTTATTGGTGGATACATTTCTGACCATGGGCATCATTGGGTCGATTTTGGGACCCCATGGAGCAACTTGTAGGTGATAGGGACACTTTATATTAATTAAGTTAAAGTGAATACAAAAATGACATATGTTTATATCTTTTTGAAAAACTTTTTTTTACATAGGGTTATATATGTTATATATCTGATTTTAAATATTCATTAGAAATATAAAAGGATTTACTACATAATGGTATTTTATTTATAATTTTTAGAAATTGAAAAAGTAAAAATATATATGACACAATAATGATGCAGTATTTTCCTTATTAATGAATGAATCAAATAATTGATCTTATAGATATTAAGATAACTATAATTTCAAAGTTTTGATGTTAAACAATAATTTTATTGGTTAATATGACATGTTAGGATTTCTTAAATGAAATTTTTTTGAATTAATAAATTTGATAAGACTTTAAAAAAATCATTTATTGAGTAGTGTCAAAATTGATAGAAATGAGTTTTTAAAACAAATATTATATTATTAATTTATATTATATTCTTAAAAATCTATGGATTGGAAAATAGACTTATATCATGATATTTTTATCATTAATGGACCACTTGGGGGTCTATTGGAGTTATATAGGATGTTTATTAACTATATAATATAAAAATACAAAGTGACATGGTAAGTGTCAAACTAATTAAATAAGAGTTCAAACTAAAAGATAAGGTTAATATAATAGCACAAACCTATCTAAATTCTATTGGATTAGTGGTTTTCAACCCATACCCACAATAAAATTTAAATAATCCACTTTTAAGCCATTAAAACCCGAATTTGAATTTATTATAAAATAATATTTCTAGATTTTCTTAAAGAGCCCCTGCTTCCCCTTATAAAAGGTCACCACTTCTAACCAATTTCTCACACCTATAAAGCCTTTTGGATCATCCGAACTCTCCACAATTAAGCTCCCTACATCCCTCTCCTCCACTTAGAAGCCTTAAGATAGGCATAAGACACATCATGAGTCCTTTTTGGTTAAAACCAAAGGGAGTTACCCAAAATAATGGTAATGATTTCTCTTAGCTTCGTTTCTTTTATTTTACTTCTCCAGCCCCTAAACTCTTCTTATTATTTTTTTTGTAACAAAACCAGTGTTCTAAATATACTAGTATATTGTAATTAGAATTATTAGAACTAAAATTCCACACACATCCATCTAATGGGTGAAGAACATAATGTTTCTGTGGAAGGAAACCAAACGCCTCCCAAAGCGATGATTGTTCAATTATCTCTTACCACCCCTAATGAAGGCCATTATGATGGAAATATAATTAAATATGATATTAATGATATTTATTTTATATATAAGATTATTTAATTCGTTTTTATATCATACCATTATTCATTTCATTTGTATATATATATATATACGATAATTTCATTTGAGGAAGTACGGACAACCGCCCCATCAAAGTGATATGACTCGTTCATACCATACATGGAACATATAAAGGATGGTGTTAATGAACATAGTTAAAACATATAAGATATTATATTATAATGGAATAATTATATACCTATGTATCATTTGGTTTTGATTCCTTTTAAAATGAAAAATGAAATGGAAGTAGCGTTCGTGTGTACGTACGAATTACCGTCTCCACGAACGCGATGAGATTCATTTCCCCATCATATCCATTCAATAATAATTATCGTTTGATGATTAAAAATAATTTTTAAGGACATGATATCATTCTGGATATGAATAAGATACAACCTATCCATAACAAAAACATCTTACGTAATGAAGCATATAAAGGAAAACGAATCAATTAACACCCGAAACGACAATAATACTAAAATATTATTAACAAAGAAATATTAAAAGATCATATATGATATCATATTTATGTATATTATTCTTGTATAAATTAATAACTATTATTTAACTATTATAAAGGATGTTAACCTACCCTCTACCAAGGAAAATTACAGGTTAAGGGGATTTCATCTCACTCCTTATTCCCATGAGATTCGTGCCATATTGCCACTATTACCTTTTGTGTGGTCTGTGTACTGCCCATAATTGTATTCTTTGTGTAATACAATTTGATTTATTTTTCTTTACATATTCATTTTATGATACCTCTTTCATGGGGTGTATGTTTCATAAGATACCAAATTGGAAGGGGTTTATTTCACAATCTCTTCATTATCCGAGGTTGTTTATACGTAATTTTCTACCGGGACCGCTTTATCATCCAAATAAATGTTTCTTAAAAATGTATTTCAAAACATTATTACTATTTTAGAGAATATGGGTTTAATTCATTTATACCATTTTTTGGTTTTTTATAAGAAGTTTATAAAGGTATCATTACGTCATTTTCAAAACAATGTCCTTTTTAACCTTTTCGACAAATTAAGGTACGAATTACTTTTTTTTACTTATACAGAGGGTGCGGATATTTTCCACCATTGTAAAATCTTCAAAGCTTCCCTTAAAAGCTTATTAGATTATTTTGTAAGTAAATGTTTTATTTTATAATCATGTGACTTTTAAATGATTTCAAAATGAATATTTTAAGAATTTGTGAAATGTACACTTTATCAAGATCAGAATTTTAAATGTTTTCAAGATTTATCTTTCTAAATCTTTTTAATTAATGTAAATGTTTCCAAAATTAATTTAAGGATTTATTTATATGGACATGAATGTTTTCAAATGATATTTATTTTCAAAAGTTTCAAATTGGTATGGGACACTTTGATTCAAAAATCTCTTTTAAATTACTTCCTTTATAAATGTGTAACTTTTCAATGATTTTAAAAAAGTGATATTTCTCTCAAATCATTTTGATTTCATATATTTCAACATCCTTTGATGGGTGGAGCCCGCTATAGCTCCTCGATGCATCGGTAGGTCTCATGAGACAAACTAGTTTCTTAGCACAAGGCCTTGACCAAAATCATATTTGTAGTCTTGGCACGAGGCATTGGCTACGTGGTGATGATAGTCTGGAATTATGCATTCCGTCATTATGAAAGTGGTTATTGATATTGCCTCTGATTATTCGACTAGTAGAATATCCATGTGAATAATTATATGGAATTATTTCATTTTATTTATTCCATATTATGATGAAGTTGAAGATTAAAAGGCTTTTGTTTTAGTTATACATTGCCTTAAATGTTTGTATTTATTTATGAATGTTTCCACTATATTGTTATCCTTACTGAGCATCTGAGCTCACCCCTTTCAATGTTTTATTTTTCCCAGGATGTGAAAAGTAATTTATGAATGACCTGCAGGGAACATATGTGGGGATATGAGTATGGACTATGGAGACTATGTTATTGTAGTATTCATTTTTATGATGTAATGTATGAATTAGGAATATATCTAGTGTTTCAAAGACTACTAAACTGATCTGTCCTTCGGGACTTGATTCCTTGTAATCATGCCAATGTATTAAAATAATGCACCGACTCTAGGCAATTGGGTTCAGGGTGTTAAAGTTAGTATTAGAGGATGTTTAGCAATAACCTTGGAAGCTAGATTTAGATAAACTCTGATTATAGAACACAGACCTAATATAGACTTTGAGGATTAGTAGAGAATAACATCATAGAATTTTGATATTGTAGATATTTTGTGAGTTTTCCGAGCAATACATCCCTGTCTGGATATGAGCAGGTAGGGGCGGCTCTGGAACAGATGTACATAGGGGTAAAACCCAAAAACACCGCTTTGAGCTAGACTCGAATGGGAACTAGTGCACGACAACTGGCCTTGATTCACTCTTAGATATGACACTCCTGGTGGATATGCTTAGGATAATTCTTATTTTTTTACAAAACAATATGAAGTGTTTATGAGTATGTTCTTCCTCAAAGAAATTTTTTTTATTAATATGGATTATATCAAAAAACTGTTCAATTTATTTTAAGTGTTTTTCAAGTATGGAATTATGTATTTTTATTAATAAACTATTCTAGTTTATACCATTGTTTAGAAATGGCCCCTAGTAGAAGGAATGATATCTCCAGCAATACACATGATCCAATGACTAAGAAAGATCATATATTTTATGGTCGTAAGCCAGAATTTAGAAGGGAAATAGTCACCCACATATTATCATCATATGAAGAAATAGTATCATGTGTTGATATGAGAAGTAATGAATTCTTGGAGTCCTATGGCTTTGAAGGGAAGCCAGAGAAGGAATGTATGGTAGAGAGAAGGACATATAAATGGAAGATGGTAAAGAATGATTTTCCCATATGTGATAACTGTAGAAAGAATCACCTTGGAAAATTCATGAAGGGAATGGGAGTATGTTATATGTGTGGAGAAAAAGGACACCAAGTACTTGACTGTATGGGAAAGAAAAAGGTTTAAAATGTACAATGCTTCATCTGCAAGGAGTTTGGACACTACGCAAACCAATATCCAAATCATCATACTATGCTGAAAATTATGATATTAGATAATAATCATGTTATGATACTACCACAAATGAAGAGGAATGACTACTGTTATTATGTAGGTATTTTTTTATTATTTTATTGAAGTGTTGTATCAATGATGTAATGGAAATAAATAAGGATTGTACTGCAGTACAATTTCATATAGGATTTTATATTTTATGGTACTAAGAAGAGTGACTCTACAACGAGTTAAACTTTTTTGAAATTGCATGGTTGAAGGAAGGATAAACCTTAATATGGTCCTAATATTGAGGTAAGGATTTTGGAATAAGATATGGTTTATTTTGGTAAATTATATTGGATATTCATGACATCCTTGAAATTGATTAAATATTTATATATTCCATCATTGTTGGAGTTTATAACATTTTTGGATGGATAATGTATATCCAGAATTCTATAAGGAATAAGGGAGCATAAATGTAATCAATAAAGTTTTACGGTAATTCAGGATGTTTTAGTGTTTTAAAAGAATACATGATGATGGTATTCACATGCTATTATAGGGTAAAAAGGATCTACATTGTGTTTACCATTCATATAAATTTTGGACTGAGAGTTTACAATCGTATTTTGGATAAGTATAAAGGTTGGAAGGGATTTAGTTTGAATAGTTATTTTTTGATTTTTATAAAAGGACAACCCAGAGGTTGGGTGGAAACCAGTCACGTCCGGCAAGGCTGCAAGACTTGAACCCACAACCGAAGGGCAACAAGGGTGTATCACCTACCACTAGCCCACGTGATGTCCTGGATTAAATAATGTAGTTTTTTTAAAGGGTCTGATATGTGAATTATATATTCATTATTTTTGGAACACTATATGATTAGGATAAATATAATATAATATATATATATATTAAATCTTTTAAAGTAAAAGATGAGTTTGTAGTAAGAACTAGTTGAAAGATGAAACTCTACTTGTCATGTATATATAAATATATATATATATATATATATATATGTGTCCTCTTATTTTATGGATAAATTCATTATTAAACATTAGGGAAGGGATCTAAAAAAAAATGTGTTATCCTAATACCTTACATTTTGTTGAACCAATGGTATTTTAAATCATCATAAATTGGTTGCTTTGAGGCCCACAATTCAATAATTGTTTGTGATTGATGACCTCAATAAATCCCTATAAATATTTACTTTTTCCCACCAATTACGTGTCTCAAATTTCCACCAATGATCTCTTAATAGAGATCCTAATTTGGTGGTGACCCTTTCATTTCTCTTTTCCTCTTATTAAGAATAAATTTTATTAACCCAATTTCCAATGTGGGTTTTTCCACAATGATACTTTCTATTTTCAACCTTTTATTTTTGAAGAACAATTTCAAATTCCGAGGATGCCATTTATTAAAGGATGATAAAATATATCAAGTTTTAATCTAGTATAAATCACATTATGAAATCCTTTTAATAAAATTAAATTAAAATTTTAGAATCTATCTAACATGATAGATGATGGGACAACATGAAACTTCACTAAATGCATATCCTAAAACATGAATAATTTCTTCACCAAAATAAATTCTTAATTCATAAGAAGGTAACCAACTACATAGGTCGATCTAGAATCACATAGATAGTTCCATTCTTCCATGTTGACCTTAGGAACCCAAAAATAAAATACAATAACACTTTAGGCCCATTTTTTGGTCAATAAATGAAAATGATTTATAATTCTTAAAGTAATTCGATAACCAAAATTCTATTATATGTTAATCATTCCTTGATATATATATATATATTCACTATTACATTCCAAATTGTCCATATGATATGCTGATACATATTCTCTACTCATGGATGAATAACCAATATTGGGTTATAAATTATTTTAAAAAAAATCATTTTTAATATTTAAGGAAACAATCATCATATCATATAAATCAGGAATTAATTATGATTTTATAGCCAATATTATAATCCTATCCCCACCATTTAAGTCATTATTAATCCTTCTATATTTGAAATCAAATGTGTTTAACATATTTACTTTTTCCAGAGGAATACAAGTGATATTAATATATTATAATACTATATATTCCCCAACACGATATGATTATAGATGCATATCATTCATCATGATATTTTACTAGAAATATATTATTCATTTATTTATGACCATAATATTCTTTCTGAAATCATCTTATAATGACATGAATCTTACCTTGGGTATAATATAATTCAATGTAAAAAGTTTAAATTTTATCATATCATCTTCGTCATTGAATGTTAAAATTTTTAATTGATGTAGTATTTTTTTATTTTGCAATTTTAGTAAAAAATAAACCATATAAAAAATACAATCCATGTAGATCGTTAACACATGGAAACAAAATTCTATATATAACTCATGTATTTAGTATTATTCCCATTAAGTAAAAGCAATCTTAAGTCATATGTAATTATATACCAGATTTCTAAAGTATTCATACAAACCCATCAACAATTGTATCATAATAACTACTACAGAACCACACTATATTTGAAAATAAATCTATTTTATCAATTCTCTCAGGTTCGGATTTTGTGAGAACATTTTAATGAAGATATCTTTTTTATGTTAAAGAAAACATGGTGATAAAGGGATCCATCATCAATTATTTTTTAGCACTGATAAAATAGTTTTTTAATTTCTAAATTTATTAGAATGTTTTTTATTGATAAACACACCATTATCAGTGTTAAAACAAATGATGATAACACTAGGTTGTCTAATTTATCATTTGTTTTCCAAAGTTTATCACCCACCCAACCACATTTATCTTCATTCATCTTAAACATTTATCAGTTCTCCCCACACTTATCTTCAATATCCATCCCATTTTATCAATGCTCTAAATCCAAAAAACACTTCTCCATGCCAATATTAGTTCATGATATACCTCACCATTGTGTGAGACTATTTGGTTTTCATCCTGTGACGTTTGACATGTAATTCTTCTGATTTACCACTACTCCATGTCATATTCTGATTTATTTTATGATATGTGTATATATATATATATATATTAAGATAAATAATTATTATCCATATATTTAATTATATTTTAATATATTTTTTAAAATATCTTTATACAAATTCGTTTCTTTATATATAAATATTATTATTATTATTTATTTAAATGTAGTATATATTAACATTTATTTTTATATATCAAAATATTTTAATAAATATTTTTTTTCTTAATAATCGAAGGAAAAAAAATGTATATGTAAACATAATATATTTACATTTCTATAATTACATTCACATTCATATATTTTATGTTTATAGAAAATAAATAAAACATATTTATTTTTATATGGTATATATTTTTAAGAAGAAATTTTATTTGAAAATATTTTTAAATATTAATATGTATATTTATATATTTATAAATAAATATATACAAATATTTATTTATATAAATAATTATATTTATTTTTAAACAACATTAGAACATTAAAATGGGTAAAATTTCATCACCATAATATTCAAATGAGTGTAACCCCTAGTAATTAATCATGTCACCACTAAAAAACATCAGGAAGATATTGTTTAAGAATGCGAAGCCCAATCAAATATTTAAAAATTAAGATATCCTAACTAAAGAACATGTTTAGAGAACATAAAATCCATTTTTAACTATAAAATATTCATAATGGTCCACAAATAAAAAAATAGTATACATCCCTTCACATGCTTCAAGTTGATATATGATCGAGCTCGAATGGAAGCATAGATCAAAAGTTATGTTTGTTTTAATTTCATATCCTATTATAAACTTATAGTAATATATGTAATTTATAATTTCATCATATCCACAAATTGTTATTAAATTTATATTAGTTAATAAAATATATCATAGAGTTAGTTAATATTATTTGGTTGTTGTTTTATCCTTTATCAGAATATATATATATATATATATTTCTAATATAATTAAATATTTATTATTATATTAATCACACTTAGGAAAATATTATATATATATCTATATGTAATTATTTTTTTTATCAAAATATTAATTTTATCATATATATAAATATTAACAGAACCATTCACCAATGATATGTAAAGAACCCATAAATCCCCCTTTTATAATCACTAAAAATGATTAGATAATGAAATAAGGGTTGAGTTATAAGATAACCCACTGGAAAGGGGTATCGTTTATCCAGGATTTCTTAGCATGAATAAAAAGGGTTTTATCAGGGTTGATAAAAGAACCATCATTTTTGGAATTTCTAGGGGTTATAATGCGTAATGGTGAATATGCACAATTATATATTAATGAATATATAGAATACACCATCCATGTTTTACTCAATATTAGTGTTTGAGTATAAGTAAATCATCTCTATATCTTATAAAAATATTTTTCATACTTCTCACTCCTCAATAACATCATATCATTGTGTTTTAATACCGTAATAAGTAATGGAATCTTTAAGAGGAATTTAATAATGATTCCATAATATCGATTCAAATTTTTGGAAACATAATAGATCAAAATAAATAATCGGTTATTCAACCATTTTCTAAACATCAAAATTATGTACATCAAGGAATAAAATATTCATAAAAATGGAAAATCACTTTATTATGTACTCATCCATCCAAAACAATAATTTTAATAGATTTTTATGCCAATAATATTTTGGTAATATCAATAGAATGATCAATAAATATCTGATATTCTCCTATATCAATCTCAACTACTTTAATATATCATGGGTAAAGTAACACTCTATGATTTTAGGAATTTTTTTTTCAATTATATTTGTTTTCATTGATTTCTATGTTTACACACAACACCAATTTTAAACAATCCATAATATACTATTAAAATATTATTATTAAAATATGACCAATATAAATAAGCTGTCAAAGTGGAAGGCATGATAATTAAAAAAAACTTATTAATTATTCGTACATTTCATTCTCAATATAAATTTTTAATAATTATCAATAAATAATAAGTCATCAATAATAATGATATATATACATATTATAAAAAATATTTCCCTTCTAAAATGACTATTTATTTATTTTATGAGTATAATAAAATTATTTTTCGAAAATTATGGAAATAATATATATTGAAAATAAAATAATTTTTTTAAATCATATATATATATATATACATATATATATATTATGATAGGATGAAATTTTTAGATAACTTGGTAATTATTTATTAGTTAGTGAATAGTGAATTTTTTTTATTTTGTTGTAAAACTTTTATTAATATTAAATTTTCATATTTATAATTCCTCTTATTTATATAATTTTATTTAAAAATAAAATTATAATTCCTTAATTAAAATTATTCAAATTAATTTCAT
Source organism: Viscum album (assembly GCA_963277665.1). NCBI lineage: Eukaryota > Viridiplantae > Streptophyta > Magnoliopsida > Santalales > Viscaceae > Viscum > Viscum album. The sequence goes on from OY728148.1 coordinate 604,878,861, forward strand.
ATAAATCTTTTTAGTATTTTATTTAATTATATGATTATTTTGAGGCTTTAAAACATATTATCACGAGAACTGTTTTAATTTGAATAATTTTTATCCATATTAAATAATTAAAATAACCACTAATTTGGAATTATTTTAATTAAATTTATATATTATACTTCTATAAAAATAATTTAAAATTCATTTAATTGTGATTACTAGTTATACAATTAATATGAGATCATTGTTTTCTTAAAATATACATTTCCTGGAAAAATGTTTTTACTACTTGTTTGTGGTTTTAATTTTAAATAAAAATCCTCAAATTATGGGAATCTAATTTGGAAATATTTATTCAATTTTTGGAATAAAAAAAATATAAATTATCTAATAAGGTCAATTTTTTTTTACTATAATAAATAGTAAAAATAGTTAAAAATATTTATATCGATTAAGGTAAAAACAAGTTTACAGAGTGTTAAACAAAACAAATAAGGGTTTTTAATTACCCAAAAATATCAAATTAAACTTTTAATTCCATATTTAAATCAAATAACTTATTAGGTTCCAAAATTTCCTTTTTTATCGTTTTTAATGTGACAATTGAGGGTGTAATTATTTTATTTTAAAAAATCCAAATGTGTCATCTCCCCTTCTAATAAAACTAGACCTCGTCATCTATCTAATTTTCAACTAAAAAAGGATTTTTATTGGTCTATTACTATCAAAATAAATTCCATAATTCCCAAAACTCATCCTATAATACTTCGTTTGATCATAAATCCAACCCTTAAGGGATTTTCATTCATAACTAAAGCTGTTTTCTAAAGAACAATAACTTTCTTTAGATGATAATTTTATTTTATTTCTTCTCCAACACCATAAAATATTTTTTAACCAATATTATATAACAAAATCAGTATTAAACATATTATTATATGTTTTTATGCTTATTTAAGAACTAAAATACATGTCCACCCCTCTCAAATAGGAAACAAAATATTTGATCGGGTATATGGCAGACTATAGCCCTTGAACGAACATAATTCATTTTCCATCACTGATAATTACAAATATATATAATTATTTATTAAAATAAAATATATTATATTTCTGAAATAATTTTACACATATAATTATAAGATCACATAAAACTTATTACATACCATTCTATATGGAATAGAATGACATTGCTTGTGTGAACAGTGGACTATCACCTCATGAAGTGATGTGATTTATTTTTCAATTACAGATTGAATAGAGGGTAATAAGTACTAATATGAAATTTATATATTGTATTAATGAAATATTAGTAATTTTTTAATGGATATAAAATATATAATATCTTACATTACATTAATTTTAATAAATTATTATATCTTTCGTGCGAACAATGGACTACCTCTATGTGAAGCAATGTCAAGTGTTTTAATTAAAATATAAAATGGATGGTATGAGTTAGGGTATTTTATGAAATAATAATAAATTTATGATATAATTTTCATTTTGGAAATATAAAATAACACTTATCTTTCTTCAAACACGATCATTAAAAATGGTAACGTTACATATTTGTACATATCACTTATGATCTTTATGACAGTATGGTAGCTCAATTTTCATAACCATATTACACGGTTGATTTTAAAGACATTATTATTTTAGGAATATTATCATTATATAATGATTAAAATTCATTATAACATTAAATAATAATTACATTAAAGGTTGTTAACTTACGAAAGTGACTTTGACATATGAGCAGTTATAGTTAAAACATCCAATGGGAGAATTAATTATGTAATTAATTGAAAATGAAATGGTAAATTAAAATAAAATAAATAATAAACATTATTATGGTTCTTAAAAATGTAAATAATTAACAATTGTTTTATTCATGATGATAAAGAACATAAATAAAAATTCTGGCCCATGGTAACTGTTTTGTCTCAAAATTCACTTCATTGAGACACATGTTATTTTACACAAATATTTTATTTTAAATGGGGTATATACATACCATTTTAATATTATATCATGAATATTTAATACGAAATTATATATTATGTTTCAATTAATCTACTTCATTCATTATTTTTTACAATTCATATTTTATATAAGATGTATGGGTTTATCTTCAAATCTAATTTTAACATGGATTGTATATGGTTGAATATTATTTGAATGTAATTATTTTATCATTATATAATTAAACCCTTTAATTTTTATTTCCTATATTTTTTCATGACATTTTCAATTAATATTTTAATTTCCCCAATTTTCTCAACTAAAATTGTTAATGAACTATTTTTAGGAAAATAAAACTTCTTTTATCTGTTTATTTATAAATACACTCTCTTTTATATCCTTATTTTATAAAAATGGTTTCAATGATGTTTTTACTATTAAAATATAAAATATGGAATTTGTTTTTACCCATGTTTATCTTCAAATGAAATAATTATTTGGAATCTTCCTATAATTTTATAAACAAGATACATTATAACTATTACTCAAAATTTGAAGGGGATATTTTTTAACGTGTATGATGAAATAGTGGGTTCCCTAGACCCATATATGAAGTAATTTTGATTACCATATCATGTGTATCGTTTCCAATGCATTATGTTATATTACCATTATAGTGTATAATTTTCTTCGTCCACTATTATAATGGTAATGTCCAAAGGAAAATTGTTGTGTCAAGAGGTTATAACAGATCCCATGCTCAAATGAGAACATCGAGATACTATGAAATTAATCTTAAATATTTGTTCTATAGTCTAGATACATCTTAATAACTAGACACAGTAGATGTATGACTATCAGGTGATGGGGGGCTCATAAGCATTTAGACATCTTCTCATTATGTTAAACTTGGTGATCTCTAGTAATGAGATCATGATGACCGCCCTGCCAATAAGAACACCACATGTTTTTTGGTGTCATTGGTTATTCCTATCTATGGACATGTGTATTGATCTCGTGACTTGAGACAATTACCAATGCATGCTATTTGATTAGGTACTTCGATGCAAGACAAGAACCATGGTAATGAAGTTGTGGCGATGTATTTTGTGTTGGGTGCATCATTTGTGGTATGAAATTGGAGGAATGGTCAACAAAGGATTTGTCGCTTCCAAGTTCATGATGTTTTAAATTTCATGTATGGTTTTTCAGGATGGTACTACCTTCATAAGTCTTTGTCCAAAGAAGTAGAAAGTCAACTTCATCCAGATAGATCTACAAATAATAAAGCAATATAAGGACGATGACACAAGAGTGTGTACTACTTTATGATATATTTAAGGACAAAGAGATTATAGTACACAAGAACTGTTCATAGGATTGTAGTCATTGCTAGTACTATCCTTATCTCTTTTAGGGGCCATGATGGGTTTCTAGACTCCACTTTTACTCTATGGACTTATTCACACTAGTGCAGAAATCGTTTTTTACGTCACCATTTTTTACGTCGGTTATATATAACCAACGTAACAATGCGGCGAGTAGATTTTTTACGTCGGTTATTTTAATAACCGACGTTACAAATCGTTCCTATTGGGTTTTTACGTCTGTTATCTTATAACGGATGTAAAAAACCAATGCGCGTGGGGTTTTTTACGTCGGTTATTATTTAACCGACGTAAAAACCCGATATCGACGCGTTTTTTACGTCGGTTATTTTATAACCGACGTAAAAAACCAAAGAGCGGTGTGTTTTACGTCGGTTATTTTATAACCGACGTAAAAAACCCCCCTTTTACGTCGGTTATTTGATAACCGACGTAAAAAACCCGATATCTACGCATTTTTCACATCGGTTATAAAATAACCGACGTAAAAAACCAAAGCGCGGGAGCTTTTTTACGTCTGTTTTAAGATAACCGACGTAAAAAAGCTAAAAAATAGTTTATAACGTCGGTTATTATATAACCGACGTTATAAATCATTTAAAAAAATTAAAGCCTGTGTTCTGTCATTTACGATTTTCCGATTGACAGTCGCCAACTCGTCTCTCTCTCTCACGGTAATCCCTAATCGGCTCGTCGATCGCCTGCATTACACTCATTTTGGATTCATTATTTATCTTCGTCACTCCTCTCAGATCTATCAGCTCAACTCGCGACATTCAAGTAAGCCTTCCACGAATTTATTTCGTTCGTTTTTGTTTTGATTCTTGATGTCCTTTTCGTTCGTTTTTGAATCTCGTGGAATTTTTTTATTGCAAATGGTTATTATGTTCATTGAACTCGCAACATTCAACTCGCAAATGGTTATTAAAACATTGAGGATGAGCTTCAGAAAAATCTGAAAAATAATGGGTGGTACTGTAACGTTCCATTCTTCTAGCAACATTATTATTTCCTACTTAGCTGGAATGTGTCTTTCTGGATGAAGATTGGTAGTACTTATTTTCTTAAAATCATATTTTCAATATGATTGTCCAGAAAATGATTTTCATGAATGAAATTGGACCAGGTACAATCGGTAATACCTATCCTTAAAATTTCATTCAACATTCTTACATCATAACATTTTTTAAAAAAATTGTGATTTTTAGAACTCCTAGATCAGAAAACCATCATCTGTTTTCAGCTGCATTCATAAAAATATCAATTCATACCTATTACAATCAAATATTTCATTCTGGACTCATGGTGAGTCTGATAATACATTTCTTCTTTCAGTCATCTCCTAAAAATGATGGACCTTTTCCTGCAAAGTGTTTCTGATTTCTTGAATACGATGGTATGTCCGATTTTCAACAAAACCAAGTGAGGTGATTTCTTTTATTATTAATAATTCATAAAAAAATTATAATACCTAAATATTATTATCATCCTTTTCAGATTTTTCATTATAAAAAAGGTAAAGGGTACTTTCTTTTCATTCTCAAGTTAAATTATATTTTTTATAAAGGTCTTTTCTATTTAGGTAGAAATAATTTAATAATAATTAGATTGAATTAGGTATATTATCTTATCTTACCATCCAAACAAATTTTTATGTATTAATAATTATTATGTTTTGTAAAAACAATTATGACCCCCATTTCATTTTTGTTAGTTAATTGATCTACGAAAGTGTTATAAATGATTTGATGATCACGATTCACCCATATATATGGTTAGTCATTATGTGACATTTGGGTCCATAATATCCTTCTAATGCATTCGACAATGCATTATATATCATAGATCAATATGGGATAAAGATGGTTATACCATGTCCAATGTGTTATGTGATGTGTCTGGTAAGAAATATTATAATAAATTATAGGAAAGGTGATTAACATATCCCAATATGAGGTGAATGAAACTATGTTTTCCCTTGACATATGTTATGACTTATATGATTATGTTTGTGCCACACTCTTATGTTATTCCACATACCAATGTTGTGATCTTGTGAATAAGGTTTTTTAAATCATGTTCCCACTATCATATAAATCATGTCTTATGTTATGCTAAAATTGTTATACTTGGACTCAGGTTTTAGGATCTATGATTATATAGAACTGTTTCACTTATCTTTTTGATCATGTGCTTTGTGTATGCTCTTATACCCCCATGGATATCGTTTTATGAGATTAGATATTATATTTATATATATCATGTTTACCCATAATGAGTATCATAAATCAAAACATTTATTATTTTCATTCCCTAAGTTATAAAAATAAGTATTATGTAGGATGATTCAAAAATTTAATCTGTGAGATGAGTTGTTTTATGTGTGATACCCAGGACAAACACATATGTATTTTTTTATTGGTATTACATATATATAGTTCGACATATACTTTTTTTTACATTACCATGATATTAACATTACTTTTTCTAAAGAAATATTAATGTCCTTAGATTATATATCGGATCAAAAAGATATAGTAATTCTAATATATAATCAGAATGATCAGATAATATGAAAATATTATTAAACATAAAACAAATGGTCTATATTCATATTTTTAACATGACACTTACGATGTATAGCTATTTGGTGTTGGGTACTTATGAAAACTACTACTACTTTCAAGATTTTTTTTATATTTTAAATTGTTTTACATTCAAATTATGATTTTTTTCATATAAACATATTTTGTCTTATCTTAAAAATATATATTTTTTGTTGATATTTGTTATAGGTAATAATGAGTCGAAGTTGGATTACGGCACATCGAATGAGCAATGAATTTGAGGAAGGTGTTGATGCCTTTTTGGAATTTTCAAAACTAAATGTTCCAAGTAGTGACATTTTTTTCTGTCCATGCCTGAAATGTTTGAATATGAAGAAGTTGAAAAGTATAGAGATAAAAGATCATCTGGTATGTCATGGTTTTAATCCAAGTTACAGCCCTTGGATTTGGAATGGTGAAACTGGACGGAATGTCACTGATGATAATGATTCGCAAGATGGTAACTCCGATGGAATTGAAGAAATGATTCGTGATATTGTAGCAGAACAAATTGAGATAGAACCGACAGTTGCACGTCTATATGGTGATGCTGAAAAACCATTATATCCTGGTTGTACAGATTTTACGGTTCTGTAGGCAGTGTTAAGATTCATTAACCTGAAGACGAAGCATGGATGGAGTGACAGAAGTTTTACAGAGCTGCTACAATTGATGAAAGACATTCTTCCAAAAGATAACAATCTTCCAGATTCACATTACAAAGCCAAGAAAATATTATGCCCGATGGGATTGGGATACAAGAAAATACATGCCTGTCTGAATGACTGCATTATATATAGGATGGAATATGAATTTCTATCAGAGTGTCCAAAATGTGGGACATCACGGTATAAGGTGAAAGAAAAATCACAGGGTGATGTAGAGATTCCAAAGCTCCCTTCAAAGTTATTTTGGTATCTTCCTATAATTAATCGTTTCAAACATTTATTTGCAAATTCACATGATGCAAAAAGGTTAAGATAGAATGCTGAAGAGCAGGTATGTGATGGAAAAATACGTCATCCAGCTGATTGTCCACAATGGAAGAAAATTGATGCGCAGTATTCTACATTTGGAAATGAAATAAGAAATATGAGACTAGGTTTGTGCACAGATGGAATGAATCCATACCGAACACTCAGTAGCACACATAGTTCATGGCCTGTTTTATTGGTAATTTACAACCTGTCTCCTGAAGTTTGTATGAAGCACAAATATGTCATGTTGAGTACAATGATCTCTGGTCCAAAGCAACCCGGTAATGATATTGATGTTTACTTGTCACCGTTGATTGATGATTTGAAACTGTTATGGGATGATGGTATTAGGGTGTATGATTCTTATAAAATGGAATATTTTCAACTGCATGCAGTGCTTCTGTTCACTATAAATGACTTCCCAGCGTATGGAAATTTGTCTGGATACAGTGTTAAAGGGCATAAAGCATGTCCAATTTGCGAAGAACAGACGTCCTATTGTCAATTGCATCATGGGAGGAAAACAGTGTACATGGGTCATCGAAAGTTTTTTCCTATGGAACACCCTTATAGAAGACTAAAAAAGGCATTTAATGGCTCACAAGAATTTTATACTGCTCCAAAACCTTTATCCCATGATCTGTATTTTGAGAGGGTGAAAAACCTTGACGTGACATTGGGAAAGACACAGAAATCTGGTGATGATATACATATTTGGAAGAAAAGGTCAATTTTTTTTGAGCTACCATATTGGAGGTATCATGAAGTTAAACATAATATTGATGTCAGGAACGTGGAGAAGAATATCTGTGATTCTTTGATTGGAACATTGTTAGATATTAAAGGAAAGACTAAAGATGGGTTGAATGCAAGATTAGACTTACTATCAATGGGAATACGTTTGGAGTTAGCTCCCACTCTTAAAGGAAGACGAACATTTCTTCCCCCGGCTTGTCATACATTATCGAAGAGGGAGAAAATTAGCTTCTGTCAGTGTCTTCATGATACCAAAGTACCTCAAGGTTATTCTTCTAATGTAAAAAATTTTGTCTCATTGAAGGACTTGAAGTTGATAGGTATGAAATCACATGATTGTCACGTCATGATGCAACAAATTCTACCAGTTGCATTGCTTGGAATATTGCCCATTCGTGTCAGAATGTCTATAATGAAGTTGTGTTATTTTTTCTATTCAATTTGTAACAAGGCGATTGATGTGAATGCTATGAACATTTTGGAAAAGGATGCAATTTTTATACTTTGTCAATTGGAAATGTATTTTCCTCCAACTTTTTTTTGATATAATGGTGCATTTAATGAGTCATCTAGTTCGGGAAATAAAGCTTTGTGGACCTATATATCTTCGTTGGATGTATCCTTTTGAAAGGTATATGAAAATATTAAAAGGGTATGATAAAAATCTATATCGACCTGAAGCCTCCATTATTGAAAAGTATATTTATGAGGAGGTAGCAGAGTTTTGTACGAGCTACTTGGCTGCGGCGCAACACATAGGTTTGCCTCCATCTCGCCATGAACGAGTTAATAATGAGGTAAAGGGGATTCACGGCTTGAAAGTCAAATCATTGTCAGCTGAACAGATGAAGAAGTTTGAATCATACATCTTGAATAACATACCTGATGCTCAACCATATATCACATTGCATATTAATGAGTTGAAACAATGTCATCCAAAGAAGAAAGAAATGTGGATTTTGAATGAGCACAACAAAACCTTTTTGTCATGGATTAAAAAGACTTTGCTTGGTAGATCAGATGTATCAGAGACATTAAAATGGATAGTGGGTGGTCCATGTTTAAATGTGATAACATGGTCTGGTTATGACATTAATGGTTATACATTTCATACAAAAGCTCAGGACAACAGAAGTGCAGTTCAGAATAGTGGTGTATTGGTGTTTGCAGAAGCAATGCATTTTTCGAGTGCTAAGGACAAAAACCCAATTTCTGCATCAAATGCATATTATGGAGTGATTGAAGACATATGGGAGGTTGATTACTTTAAAATTAAAGTTCTCGTTTTTAACTATAAGTGGTTTAACGGTAACAACAGTGTCAGACACGATGAATTTGGAATGACACTTGTTAATCTGAATAGATTGGAAGACACAACTCATTCTTTTATAATGGAAACACATGCAAAACAAATTTTTTATGTAGTAGATCAATCAGATATGCAGTGGGATGTTGTTTTACAAGGGAAAAAAACAATATGTTGGTGAGGATGAACTTGATGAATATGATGATTTATGTGAGATCCCTACTTCAATGGAAATATTAACAGAACATAATGACGATCATGTTGAAGACATAGTTTGTGCCATAAGGAACGATCACGATGAAGGAATTTTGGAAAACAATCCATCTGTACATTCCTAAAATTACAGGTAACATATGTTTATTTCTTGTTTACATTTATTTTTTCCATAAATGTTAGATATTGTATGTTTTTTATTTATTAAAACATGTTTTAAAATAAAATACGTATATGTTATTGTTTGTTTTAAGTTTGTTTAGTTTAGTTTATCATGTTTATAACCATTACATGAATTTTAAAATGCTTATTTTTGTTCACTAACAATTACTTTACCATGTTTACAATGTTTACCAGGTTTACCATTTTTACCATTTTTACCATCTTGACCATCTTGACCATCTTTGCCATCTTTACCATTGTTTAACATGCTTACCATGTTACCAATGTTTACTATTATGTAACTTAGTACACTTTTCTATTTTCTAATTACAGTAGTATTAAAATATTTGAATTTGTATATTTGTTCACTGACAATAACTTTACCATGTTTAGAATGTTTACCAGGTTTACCATTTTTTCCATTTTTTACCATCTTGACCATCTTGACCATCTTGACCATCTTTGCCATCTTTACCATTGTTTTACATGCTTACAATATTACCAATGTTTACTATTATGTAACCTAGTACACTTTTCTATTTTCTGATTACAGTAGTATTAAAATATTTGAATTTGTATATTTGTGAACTGATGTTTGTTTTTTTTTTTGATTTGAAGGATAATGACAGATCATTCAGATGATCAACCACATGATTCTGGGGAGGAGCATATTGCTGGTCATACCTCTGGGGATGAACATTCACATGCTCCTATTACGACAAAGTGTTCAAAGGTTGGTAAATGTGGTTGCACACGTTTACCAAAATTATCACGTTCACGTACGCAGGATCAGAGGATAGTAGTTGAGTTTGATGATGATGATATTCCTAGAGGTCTGAATGCCAAATATTTTAAGAGTTTTGTTGCAACTCAGGCTAAGACCAAAGTAAGCATTTTGTATGATGATTGGAGAGGTGTGGATAAAGCGATTATCTCTCAGTTGTGGGAGACGATTTTGGTAAGATCTTTTGTCATTGTTTGACCATTCTTTTAATGTTTCTGGTATATATAATATGTTTAACCTCTTCTTTATCAGATGACATTTGATATTCCTGACACTGGAGGAGTCAGGAAGAAATGCTTATCGTTGGCTGCCAGGAGATGGAGGGATTTCAAAGCAACACTCTCATATGATTTCATTTATGGTCATAGGAGTCATGATAATCCATGTCGTATATATCCTTTTATAGATGAAGACACATGGAGACAGTTTTTTGAAAGTAGAAAAAAGAGTCATTTCTGGTAAGGGCAATGTAAACTTTTATATAATTTCTTATATAAATGATTTTATTAATGTTTTGTTAATGATTTCTTATTCTTAAATTACAGCAAAAAAGGAAAGCTCATCAGGAGATCCAATCTAAAAATGTATACCCTCATAGTTTATCTCGTGGAGGGTATACATTATTGGAAGAAAAAATGATAGCAGAAAAATTTCAACAACTAAGAGCTGAGTCTTCAAGCTCTGGAGAGGTGGCCCCTCCATCCCCTCCATCTAGACATGAAAAATAGAAGAGAGCTCGGAAGGGAAAAAAAGAGCAATATCTTTCGGAATAATCGAGAATCGTAGCTGAGAGGATTGTAAGATATCTATTTAATTTATTTAAGTTAACTTTTTTCTTCATATAAGTTTCAATCATTACAGAAATGTTTAATTAATTAATACAAGACTCTCTTAAGGAGCAGAGTTCAGAGGGGACATTTATTGCTACTGGGAGGGAAGAAATTTTATTTGCAGCATTGGGAAGGCCCGAACATCCTGGTCGTGTAAGAGGATATCCGACAGGTGTATCGGTAAGAAAAGTGTTTCCACGTTCTTTAACTTCTGACATTGAGGGGGTTTATAAAAAAAATAGAATCCTTGGAGGCTGAAGTTCAAAATATTAATGTGACGATGGAAGACAAGATTAGAGATTCAGTGCAGTCTATGTTTGTAGAAATGCAAAGACAATTTCAGACTGCAGATCCCACTCCTCCACCTCCCCCTGCAGACCACATTATTTATCCTCCACCTCCGCCAGTAGCTCCCACTCCCCCACCTCAGCCTGCGGACCCCATATTTTATCCTACACCTCCGCTGCAGCTTCCTACATATTGAGAGTTGTATGTTGATGATTCTCAACATCATATAGTAGCATACGGGTTGGTATATTGTATAGGAGATACAGTTCATCATTAACAATTAGAGGTAGAGAATCAGAGGGTCAATGTACAGGATATTATAGATAGATCAGCTAGGGTACCAATACCTACAGATGAGGTGGTGACAGTTGGACAGAGTATCGTCCATTTTTTAGTTTGTCCATCTAGACTTCTTCGACTCATTACCATAGAGGTATGAATGTTATATCTTTTATTTTATTTTTTTCTTAAAGTTGTTTTATCATTTGAAAACTACTATAATTCTCAATTTTTTTCACATGAATACTTTAAAGGTAAATAAATACTGTATAGACAACAACAAAGACAACAGGCTATGACATCAGATACAGATTCCAGTGGTCTTGACATATTGTCAAGATATTCACATTTTGTTGTTGGGTTTTTATGAGTTTCCAGTGGAATCTCATGTTTGTGGACATGAAATAAGTGTGGGGATTACAAAATCTGATATCATGGAGCTTGTTACTGGAGATAAGTTGGGCATCAACGTGGTGCAAATTTTTTCCATGTAAGTCTTAACACCTTTTCCTTGCGTTATATTTATTAAAAATGTATACTTATATATGTTTTGTATTAGGTATCTTTATAAAATTTGTGAGAGGAATGAACTGACAGAAGTATATGGATTCATGGACCCGCAATTGATTTCCCCTGAAGCATGTGCATTGACTGAGGAACAAAGAATGGTTTATATTGCTGAATGATTTGAAAAGAATATAATCCAACAATGTTGGATGATTCCTTTTTGTGAGAGGTATGAAACACATTTCTCTCAAAGAGTTAATTATATTTTAACATAAAAAACCACTAACATTAAATTTCTTTTATCAGTAATCATTGGATGTTAGGGATTTTTTCCCCAAGGGAGAAAGCTCTTTATTGGATATGCTCTGTTCATGGTGATGTGCGGGCAAGTTTTAAGAATATATTGGAAAAGTATGTTTCAATTTCTCAAATGTTTTATATATTATAATGAATTTTAAATTTACCCCATTCGTATTATTTTCTAACAGTGCATGGGTCTACTTTCGAAAAAACACAAAGAAAATAAATGCAATGATCAAATATGTAAAGGCGAAGGTAAATTTCCATTTATAATTTGTACTTTTTGATTTATTACATAAAAATAATATATTGAATTTACACTCATTCAAAAAATAATTTTCATGAACAACATGGCCTCATCGAATGCAGATATTATATGTTAAGATTTATGTATGAAATAATAAAAACTGGGAAAGTTGTGAATTTTGACCTGGTACGATTTCCTCTTAAACTTTTCCATAATATTTCAATTTGATTTATTCATTATACACGTTAACTATATTCTTTTTCATGTGTAGCTTTTTGATGACCCTCAACCCTATACTGCTGAAGACATCAAACACATACAAGTGGAGTGGTCAAATTATTTTACAGGTTTGATTGAATTTTAGTTGTTTGTAATGTAAAATGTAATTTTGAATATTGTCATTTTAATTGTCTATTTGGTAGTTGTTTAGGTTTGATTTAGTTTTTTTTTTGAAGTTGACAGTGTATGTTTTGAATGTTATATAGGTGAATGTTTAATTTTGCTCTACTTCTTGTTTTGGTCTACTTTTGATGGTTCTTCTGGTATGGATTTGGGTCTGTGGGGGAGGAGTTCCCAGGGTGTGGGGGTGTGTTCAGTGGGGTTGGGGGTGTCCAGCGGTTTGGGAGGGCTGTCCGGTGGGGTGGGGGGACAGTCTTGGGGGGTGGCAGGGATGTCCAGGGGTGTGGGAAGCCGGTCCAGGGGTGTGGGAGTGCTGTCCAGGGGTGGGGGGGTTGTCCAGGGGTGTGGTGGGGGCTGTCAAGTGGGGTGAGGGGGTGAGGAGGTGCTGTTCAGGTGGGTGGGGGGGGTTGTCGAGGGGTGTTTGGGGGTGTCTGGGGGTCGGGGGGCAGTCCGGGAGTGTGGTGGGGGCTCCAATGGGGTGGGGGAGGGTTGTCCAAGGGGTATACATGAGGGTGGGAGCTCCAATGGGGTGGGGGAGGGCTGTCCAGGGGGTATACATGAGGGTGAGGGATCCAACGTGGTGGGGGAGGGCTGTCCATGGGGTATAAATGAGGGTGGATGCTGTCTAGTGGGTAAGTTTTATATGTTATCTATTTACATGCTTATTTTTGATGTACTTCTGTTTTTGTGGTATGATTTCTTGATTTATTTTCTGGTTGATTCTGGTGGAGAGAAGATCACTGCATTCTGTTTAAAAAAAATTGGGTTTATCACGTCGGTTATTTAATAACCGACGTGATAAAATTCCTGGAAAATAGTTTATCACGTTGGTTATTTAATAACCGATGTTATAAAAGGCCTGGAAAATAGTTTATCACGTCGTTTATTTAATAACTGGCGTGATAAAAGGCCTGGAAAATGGTTTATCACGTCGGTTATTTAATAACCGACGTGATAAAAGTCCTGGAGAATGGTTTATCACGTCAGTTATTTAATAACCGACGTGATAAAGGGCCTGTATAATGGTTTAGCACGTCGCTTATTGAATAACCGACGTGCTAAACGGCCTAGACAATGTTTTATCACATCGGTTATTGACTAACTGACGTGATAGACCCCCTCCCACCGGTTTATCACGGCGGTTATACAATAACCAACGTGATAAACCCCCCTCCCCTGGTTTTTCACGTCGGTTTTATATGAACCGACGTGATAAACCACGCTCAGCCCGGTTTATCACGTCGGTTCTTCTAGAACGGACGTGATAAACCACCCTCACCCCAGTTTATCACGTCGGTTCTATATGAACCGACGTGATAAACCCCCTCACCCCTATTTATCACGTTGGTTGTTTAAGAACGGACGTGATAAACCATTGTCCAGGCCGTTTATCACGTCGTTTATTCGATAGCCGACGTGAGAAACAATTCTCCAGGCCTTTTATCATGTTGGTTCTAAAATAACCGATGTGATAAACCATTCTCCCGGCCCTTTATCCCGTCGGTTCTAAAATAACTGATGTGATAAACATCGCGATTTTATGTTTTAGACGTCGGTTTTTCAATAACCGACATCAAAAACCTTATTTATAACGTCGCACGTATTAACGTCGGCTAGAAACCGACATAAAAAATTAAAAATAACCGACGTAAAAAATGTTTTCTGCACTAGTGTCACTACTATCATGATAAGGACCCAGAGGGTCACACACAATATTGTATTCAATAATCCGGAAATTTAGTTGAATAGGTATATGAACTTACTGGGCACTGCCACGAGGTCCAAGTGTTGTCCAGGTTATCGATCACCGATGAACTAAAAAAATTAATTATTATTCATGTTATGAATAATTGGGATTCAATTTATTTTATGTATTTACTTTTTTAGTAAATACAAGAAAATATTAATCAAATAAATATAATTTTAATATTCATGGTTCGTTTAATATTATGTGGAACAGCAAGTCGAGTTAAATGGCTCTGATTTTATTATGTAATATATTTTTTATATTATTATAATGTGATAAAATAATAAATAATACAGGTTAAATTTAGTTCATCAGAATTTTTTATTAGTGGCCATTTAAATAAATGGGTGCTGGGGAACCCACCCGAGTATTTTTGAATTCCACTATAAATAATGTAGGAGGCTCTGTCACTCTGTGTGCAATTAACTATTCACTCATTTCAGGGAGTGGAATCCAGAGCCCCTCTCTCCTCATGCTCTCTAGAGAGAGAATATCATGATCTAAGAAGCTCGGATCAAGATCTCTTTTTAGAAATAGAAGCATCTCGATGTGGTGATCATCGGGACGTCAAAATCGACGATGGATCTCGACGCTAGCACTAGGAATTTGACTATCGGTGCAATCACGGATTTATGAAGCATTTGTGGATGATCTAGAGGGTTCCTTCTTTGAATCCTTTAAGCAACGATCATCATCAACTTGTTGCAGTCGACAATGGCTTCGTTTTTTAAACGAGTGTGTTTTTATATTTATTTTGTGCTCTTAAAAATTTATGCGAGATCCTTGGACTTCTCCGAGGCTCAGATCATCTGCATCCACAAGTACCGTCGATCGGGCGACAAAAATTTTAAAATCCCTAGCCACCCAGTTTTTGCTTCATGCCTCAGAAACTAATAGTGTTATCAAAGAGATCAAATAAATTTTCTGAATCTAGAAAATTAAATTTTTATTTTAATTAGGTAGAGGGTTAAAAAACGGTTCCATCAAAACAATATGCGCGTCGATCCGATCTTGAACGTCCATGATATGGTCATTTGAAAATTTTGGATTGGAACGATTTTTGTGTTTGATCATGGGTATTAGTTTTCAAATTTCTATGATCATCATTTTTGTATAGGTTTTTCCTACAACCCAAACAAGGATGATAATTATTATTATTTAATGATAATAGTTATCATCAAAATTTAATAACAATACTACTTTTTTTATAATTATTATTATAATAATTAATTTATTATTATTTAAATAATTATTAGTAATATATTAATAATTATTATTAAAGGATAACATTTGGACTTTAGAAAGTTTGAGTAGATAATACTTGACTAAAAAGTAAAAAAAATATTGAGAAAGACTTATAAAGAAGTATGAATTTAATTGAAAAAAATAATGAAAAGTTGGAGGGGGTTAGCTTTTGTAGGTCAAGAAAAAAGAAAATAAAAAACGGTTTTGCAGGGGACCTGAGTGGACCCCCTCTCCCTCACATTGTGTAGCCCTAGGTCCAATACCACCCCCTTACCCAGCAGATCCATGGATCTCGCCTCCTTTCCACCTCACTACAATGATGGTTCTCCACCCTCCGAAGCAAGAGGAGCTGCACCCATCCACCTCCACAGCAGCCAGCCAAGCAATCCCTACACCCTACCTTCTGGCCTCCTCCTCCAGACCTACGCCACCTAGCATGTCCGACTTCCAGGGGCCCTAGTGACCCATGCCGAAGACCCCCCTGGCTGGTACCCTTCTTGTACCGACCTGGAATGTGCATCCCATCGTGCCACAACTGGTGACTCACAGACTCAAGGCTCTTCTACTGTGTATATAGATAGGTGCACCAGAGCCCGACCTCTGTGTGCCACCTCTTCCCGCCAAACATGCAGCTCCCAGGTGCTGCAGGAGTGCCGCTCGGGCCCTCCTCTAAACATGGACCCCATGCTTGGGATGCCGCATAGCAGACGATGGGCCCTCTGGGCCGCTGCTTGCCTCAAACATGCCACAGTCAGATCTCGACCGACCAGTATCTCATTGGTACAGCAGGCACTCCTCCAGCCTCCCTTTTACATGACAATGCTGGTCATTACCACATCATCCAGCATGCACCCTTGTCTGCTGAGGCCCGCCGCACTCGGCGTCAGAATAATTCGGCTGGGCACCATCTTTGAATCAGCCACAGGAGCTCAGCGCCTCACCGTCACCCTCGTTCAAGACCTAGGAGGTATTAATTTTGAAAACATGTTTTTTCCTGGAGAAATTCTGGCGATGGATGAATTTGGGCCGATTTTCCCAACCCAGAATGGGTTTTTTCAGATGAGCCTAACCAATTATAGCCATGCATGGACTTGCATGGGTTTGGCATAACCCTCATAGGATGTGAAATTGCGTTCAGGGACATAACATTTAAAATTAATCAAAATAAATTAATTTATTTAATTTAATTTCAATTAAATCAATTAAATTGATTTTTTTAATTATTTTAATATATAGATAAAATCAAATCAATTTAATTATTAACTACAATTATGTTAAATTAATTTAATTTTGACATTAAAATTAAATTAATTAGTGGACCGATAAATAATGAAATTATTTGAATTCTTAAATTCATTTAGTTTAATTTAGACAACTCTTTTACTTATTTAATGCATTTTAATTTCATCGCGTAATTTTACCTGCAGTCCAATCATGAGCACCAACCCATGAAATTCACATTTATTTAATTAATCATTTTAAGTACATGCGACGATTGTAATTAATTAAATAGGCGGACTATGCATTGTCATACTGTTTAGGTTAAAATGTATAAGGGCATTCACACCCATTTTACCTGATTTACATGCATTCCACTATTTCCCATCGATTACACGCTTGTATTGTGGTACTTTAGATAAAGATAGTGAACGACATTGACCCCGCCAAGACGAGGTGATGAAAATTGATCAAGACAAATCAACATGACACATGGACCCTACCAAGACGAGGCTGTACTCAAAGACGTGACAAGTACCCCGCCAAGACAGGGCAATACTCTGGATTATAAAGCTGACATATAGGATGACTGCATGCTACATCAAGATTCAATATTAGACTCAAGTACTATGAGCTTAGGTCCTTAATATTTTCAAGACTAATCGGTTAGTAGTTTACCTTTATACATTTATTTATTATTTTGTGCGATTTAGAACATCGGTAAAATACATAAAATAATACATAATAAAATTCATAAACAATCTATGGTTCTTTTTATATTAATGTTCAGTTGTGAGTGAGACAACATAGATAAACATGATTATTAGAAATGGATTACATTCGTCAAGAGAGAACCAACAAAACCCTTAATGAAAATATTACGTCAGAACAACATTCCATCAATCAAATTTGAACAAAACTGTGTGTTCATGATGTCAGTCAAGCAATAGTTAAGGGTTCCTCTTACTACTGGGGAGTTCTTATTGGAGTGGTCGGTCGAAATAACTAAAATTAAAGCAATAAAATAGCCATATCTAGTTTGTTGTAATTTTAAAGGCAAGCACTGAGTAAATCAGTTATGAATTTTGAAATTGGTATGTTACTCAACAGATCAAGGAACCACGAGTTAATGCAGTTGGCCAGCCAATGTCCTACCTTTGAACCTACGAGTAGTGGAATAGCCATAGATTGTATAAAATGAGGGAGGTTCATGGATCCTTTCCACTAGAATACTCGTGATTATTCTGATTCTAGTACAGAGGGTTCCTAGAATTCAAAAAATTAGTGGGAGAAATTTAATGATTAAATAATCCATAATGTCACATTAGGTAATCATAGAAAAGTACAATCTGCTAAAGATTTTTTGGAAAGAATGACAAGAAATACCACAATTAAAATAGGATATGTATTAGGATATTTTAATGTCCAAACAAAAAAAACATTCCATGTATAGTATAGGTGCTTGCACATAATATTACTATATCAGAAATTCAAGGTGCTTGTGTCCCAACCTGTTAAGCCACCTCAAGAAGTGAGAGTGTAATACTTCTTACAAGAGACTCATGAATCAATCATATGATGGTTCTGTCATAATGCTATCATCAACGTCTAATGTTAGTTATTGTCGCTACATTATGAAATGGATGATGTTACAAGTAGTCTCATCTCCAATACCCTTTCAAAGAGAAATCTAAGCAAGATTTAAATGTGATGGTCGGACTCGGTGTGTGTAAAGTGAAAGAAATTTTACAATCATTCATGCCATCCAATTCTTATAACTTTGACACGCATTTACTCTAGTTTTTTTAAGAATATAGATGAATGGTATAGAGTATGTGCTTCATTCCATTTATGCTGACATTCTCTAATAAATAGAAATATTTGAGACAAAACCATCATTTATTTTTATGGAGAATAAATTGAATGACAAGGAAAAAGGCCAATGGAAAGTTACGCCAAAGGCACATTTTTCATGTCATCCAAAAATAGGGATGTTTGGTATTTAATAGTCGGTTATTTTCATCACATGATGAAATAAATTTGTGGAATTTTATAAAGTAAATAGAATGAAATACTTGAAGCAAGTACCTGTTTCTCATTCAGTTAATATTCATCAAAAAAATTATTTTTTTTCTCACAAACTTCTTGGGTATTAAAATACAATTTGATTTTCACAAATATGTATTGAAATAAAAATACCATGTATGTAGAGAAGCATTAAAATGAGTAAGGTGTATTCTCCAAGATGCTGAGAAAGGATGATTCCTAGGTCAGTGGTGAGAAACACATTAATTCAAAAATACAAGTGATGGATTCATATTGAACAAGTTGTTGAGTATAACCATAAAATTTATCTCACATGCCATTTTGGATATATGGAGGCATTATTCCATGTTTTGGAATGAATCTTTTATGTGGTAACATACTCAAAAAATATTTCAAACATACTTTAATAAAAGGAAAATAATTATGAATATAAAATGTTAGACCTATCCAGTTGTGGAAAAAAGATTATTTTTTCTAGTAAAACCAAAATTGGACATCAAAAATATACCCAGTAGGGTGTTTAGGCGTGGCACATCTAAACATATTTGGAATTATTGACATCCTTAGTTTATAAAAATAAACCATTAGAAATAAAGGTATGCCCCGAAGCTTTCGAGGTTAGTTCAATAATATAGTGTGAACTATTCTAAAGGAAAGCTAGAGGTAAAGATACTTCATATGATTCCTTTAAACTATAAGGAATGTAATAGAGAGGTATATGCATGGTCTAGAGATATAAGTTTCTTTGGATCGGTATTCCAAAGAATATCTTGACTATGAAATCAACGATCCTGATACTGTAGCATGGACTAATTCTTAATCATATTTTACCTAATATACATCACTGTAATGATGTTCATAAGGAGGATCGACGATGAGTATTATATATTAACGTTGATCAAAAAAATGTGGCATGGAGAAATTCCTAAACCCACATATTATACATCAATGTTATGATGTAAGTTGTATCAATGTTACAACCTGCAGAATCAACCATTATATTTCAAGATGTGCTTTGCAAATAATGGAAAAATCCCTTAAACTATACGCCAACTAAAATGACAAAATGATTTCATACGAGTCATAGTATGATGAAAAATAAATTATGTCATAGTTCATGTGTTGTGATGCAAAGAGTTTTTTATGATATTAACAAACATGCATCAAGATGAACACATAGTTCATATAAGTAATTATCCTAATAGTAGTTTTAGATATTACATAAATCCCTATGATAAAGAAGGAATAGCTAAGCATTAGACAATATTTTTATATAAGAATGCACATATCTATTAGAGATAGTGGGAGCAGAATGGACTTGGACTTAGTCAATGATCATGATACAGAAATGGTTGACATAAGAATAAGTTCCATAAGTACATGTGGAATAAGAATGTTCCAGTGACAAATATTGCATAGTAAGGATGAAACCATGGTGATGGTGTTATATTCACCGCCGCTGGTGATATATTTTTAATTATGAATATTAAATCCTACAAGTAAGAAGTATATGGAAATTATCTATGATTGAAAAGACTAAAATTCAATAATGAATTCCTTGTATCAAATTGAAAAGGGGCTTATAAATTGAATAATGCATTGGGTATTAAAATTATAAGACACATGGATGGTATAAGCATGGTACCAATAATGCTTGATTTGTTATACCAAGTTAGTATGCCTAAATCCATTAGAATTTTATTGGTCATATCTTGACATCTAAGACCATTTTATTAGATACTGGATGTAAAGATCATCTTTCATAAAATTTGTCTATACGACACAAACAGAAAGAGATGATGACATCAATTGATTTCAATAAGGGTTTCAAGTTTCTAAAATACAATTCTTGACTATTGTAAGCAACAAGATCTTAGATAATTAATTATAAATTATTCTTTTCATTGTGTATACCAAAGGGGAGCGCCAATGATTTCTAAGAGAAATATGTTTGACAACATATGGAAAACATTTATTGGTCGTACTCCTAGATTAGACTAGGAAAAAAGAAATTCTCTAATGGTTAAATTAAAGTAGCAACATGAGTTCTTGGGAATAGGACCTAATTAGGTAGATCTATAGGTTTATTAGTCTTAGTCAATATTTAATATAGTGACATTGTATTTAAAAAATTACATGTTGGAACAATTCCAGTTAATAATTGTTACCAATGTCACAAGTCTTAATCTCTCTAGGTTAACATGTTTGGATAATGGGTAGAGATTAATATTGTGAATTGATACCATATGATTTAGTGAGGGATCAATCAATTATTCCATAATATGTACAGTAATTGATATTTCTAGAATATGCTTTAGAGTAGGCCGATATAAATTATATCCAGGAGCACTGTAAGTGATGTAGACAGAACTATCATCTTGTACTTCAGCAAGTAAACATGATATGTGCCTGGAATATAGAGATGACGGAATACTATTTTTGGGACCTAAATTAGTAATCCATATACTAATTTGATCTAGTATCATAGTTAGGCAAATGCGATGAGCGAGTCAAGCTCATAAAATCTAGTAGTATACATTCCTACAAATACCAAGTGTGTTGCAACTTCTAAGGTAGCTAAATAATAGTTATAAAATGCAACGATTTGTTCCAGTGCTTTGATTCTCACATAGTGAGAAAATTTTAATCATAATGTAAATTTTGATATTCTTACTAGCCATGTTTTGAAGATACGACAATTGACAAAGTGATATACTCGGGGATACCTTATCTCGAGATGTTTTACTGAATCAAAAGTTGTCACGTATAACAGATAAGCCACGCAGCGAAAATATGGTAGGTCCATCAATTAAATCCATTACTCAGCAGATGCATGATTTTTTTAATGTGAGTAGCTAACATGTTTGGTTAGAAAGTTTGATCTAATGCAAGTGGGAGTGTTGAAATAGTTGGTTCCCTAAACCCAACTATGAAGTACTTTTGATTACCATATCATGTGTATAGTTATCTAGGCATGATGTTATCTTACCATTATAGGGTATAATTGTATGTGTCCACTATTATAATGGTAATGCCTAAAGGTTTATTGTCGTGTCGAGAGGTTATTGAAGATCCCAGGATATAATGAGAACATCGAGATACAATGACATTAATCTTAAATATATGTTCTATAGTCTAGATTCATCTTACTAACTAGACATAGTAGATGTATGACTATCAGGTGATGTTGTCTCATAAGCATTGAGAATTATTCTCAAGAAGTTTTAACTTGGTGATCTCTAATAATGAGGTCCTGATGACAGACCTTCCAATAATAACACCACATGTTTTTGGGTTTCAAGGGTCATTCCTATCTACAGACATGCGTATTGGTCTCCTGACTTAAGGCCATTACCAATGTGTACTATTTGATTAAGTACTTTGATGCAAGTAGAAAAAAATGTTAATGAATTTGTGGTGAGGTAGTTTGTGTTTGGTGTGACAATGGTGTTATGAAATTGGTTGAATGGTCAAGAATGGTTTTTTTGATTCAATGTTCAGGAAGTTGTATATCTCAGGCCTGGTTGATCAAGAAGGTACTACCTTCATACGTCTTTGGAAAAATTAGTAGAAAAGTAAAATCTATATGGATAGATAAATAAATAATAATGTAAGATAAGGACGACGAAACAAGAGTGTTTCCTACATTATGAGAAATTTAACAACAAATAGATTATAGTACACAGTTAGGTTTCGTAATATTGTAGTCCTTGATAGGACTATCCTTATCTCTTTAGGGTCCATGATGGGTTTACAGACTCCGCTCTTGGTTTGTGTATTTATTCACTAGTATAGAGATAAGGTCCTAGAGGGTCACACATAATAGAATATCTGTGAATCTTCCATGTTCAGTTGAATAGGTATATGGACATAGTGGGCCCTGCCAAGGTGTTCGAGTGTTGTCAAAGTTATCGATCACTGATGAATTAAATATGTTCTTTGTTAATCATGTTATGAATAAATAGCATTGAATTTATTCAATTTATTTACAGGTTTAGTAAATATGAGAAAATATTAAAAGAACGAATATTATTTTAATATTCATGGTTTTTCTAATATTAAGCAGGACAATGAGTCGAGTTAAATGACTCTGGTTTTATCACGTAATATATTTTATATATTACATGTATGTGATAAAATAGTAAATAATATTGGTGTAATTTAGATCATCAAAATTATTTATTAGTGGACATCGAAATAAACGGTGGCCAGAGAACCCTACTGGGTATTTTTGAATTCCACTATAAGTGAGAGAGGAGGATTTCTCCCTTGCTGTGCAATTCACTATTCACTCATTTCATGGAGTGAAATCCAGAGTCTCTCTCTCCTCCCACTCTCTAGAGAGAGAAGCTCTCGATCCAATAAAATCAATACATGATCTATAATTAGCATCGAAGGAAGCTCGATGCGGTGATCATTAGGACGTCGAATGCATCATTAGATCTCCGTGCTAGCACCCAGAATTTGATGATCGATTCTTTCGTGGATTATTGAAGCTTGTGTGGATGATCTGGAGGGATCTTTGTTTTGATCCTCCAAACAGTAATCTCCATATACTAGTGGTCTTTGCCCGTAGATTCGTTTATGAGACGAGTATGTTTTCATTTTAATTTTGTGCTATTAACAATTTACACGAGATCCTCAGTCATTTTTGGGGATTATATCGGCACATTGACAATTATCGTCATTCTACCGATGAAAATTTTAGAATCCCCGGCACACCGGTTTCTGCTGCGGACCTCAAAACCTAATAGTGTATGAAATTATTGGTATTTTCACCATCATGACCATTATTTTCCATTAATATTATTTTATAATTTTACATTTATGTTTTAAAAGGAAATTATTTTTAATATATTTTAGGAATTTATGTTTATCAATGTGATTTTAAAGTGGATGGTATAATTTCCCAAAAATATTTTTAATCATTCTAATTGTATTTCTAATCATAAATGAAAATAACATTAATGTTACAAAATCCATATAAACTCCATATATAGGTCGCAAAAATGTAAACATTTTATAACGACCCATACTTTAGATACATGGTTATTACTTCAGAATTGAAGCATACTTATTACAACATATAACAAAACCATGGTAGGACCGTATATGTATAGTGTCTTTAGAAACTGGGAAACATAAACAACTGGTTCATAATTTATCTACAATGTCTACTGATTATTTCATCATATATAATGTACCTTTTTGGTATATCCTACTTAATACCATTCTTCTAGGCATGGGGAAAATAAAACACACAAACGGGTGAGCTCAAATTCTCAGTAAGGGTAAACAAATGAAATATCAATCATATCATATTCATATGAACAGAACATTTGAAAATCTTAACCTGCAAAAGAGATCATAATATCATAACATGGGATAAATCATAGTAGTGAAATATAATCCCAATAATCATATCTTAATACATGAAACTTTTTGGCATACACACATAATCATAGTAAATCATTTCATTTAAGTCATGACTCATTGCCAAGACTATCATAGTGGACAATGTCCACTACTGAACTGAGTTCACTCCTCATTCCAGTCCTGTATCACTGAACTGGATTAACTTGCAGTTCCAGCCATGTCTATCTCATGAGATATAAATCTTTACCCAATGCATTGGAGGGAGATATAGGTCCCACCCATCTCATAATGAAACCATTCTTATGTGTTCCACAAAATCATAAATCATATCATATCCCATGTAATAAAATGGGATTCTTAAACATAATTTCATCATAACATAATCCATATAAGATAAAAGGACATCATAAAATTAATTCCATTATAAAATAGTCAAATAAATGTAAAAATAGGGATAGAAACAGAACACTATATTATCTTAGATGGAAAATAATTTTGCTAAAATAATTGATCTCTATTCTTGAGGAAAATATCCTTTCAACCTCAAAATTTTTTTCCCTTTAATAAAATGGCATAAAAATTTAAGCTAAAAAAATATGATTAAAAATAAACATGAAAACTATTAAAGGAAGCATCATGGAAATAATTTTCTATGAAATCTTAAAAATCCATTCATTCCATATAAGTTAAAAAAACATTTTTCTCGTACTTTAGCCAGAAAAGTCAAAAAGTATCTCGTACTGAAAATGAAAAAATATTTTTTTTCATTTCTTTTACTAAAAATTCACCAAAAGCTAAAAATGGACTTAAAAAATTGTAGTAAGATAGAAATATTATTACATATTGAGGAAACATGGTTGTGGATTATAAATATGTCCTAGTAAATTCTGAAGTATAATCAATCTTAGGTAAAAATGAGATTGTGAGATTTTCCCTTACCTTAGGTCCGATATGTGTTGTAAGTATCCAAACCTCCTATATTATGATTTAAATAAGGACATTTACATGTTAAAGATTCATATTCATTGTTATGATATCATATATGGTCATATTCTTATATTCATATTAGTAAAATTTCATTGCTACTTGTTATTCGGGTGTTCATTACTTTATGTTCTTATGCATGTTTTGTCGAATAAATTCTTATTCATCTCTTTAGGTTATAGATAAATCATTTAAAGAATGTTATTAGTGTAATATATATCATATTTATTCATTTAATTCATTTATATAAACATTATTCAATGTATAACATGTAGAATGAGTCACATCACATCGTGGAGATGGTAGGCCGTACGTACGCACGAGCGATGATATCGTTGCCATGATCGTGGAATTTTATTTAAGTGTATGTATAATATTTCAGAATCAATATCACTTTAAAATAACAATATATAGTTATTTTTTACACCATTATACCCATCCAAGTAAGGTTGTGGTGGAAAACATATTACACCACGATGTGGAGACGGTATTTTATACGTACGCACGCGCGGTGATTTCATTTTCCGTAGGATGGTTAGAAGGTGAAATAGGGTTGTTTCATATTTATAATTACATATCATTATATTAGTGATACTGATGTTATTAATTCATAATGGAACAACTAGTGAAGATGAAGTAGAAGAAGAAATAAATTTGAAAGGATCGGTAACGGATATTACCTCTTCTTCGACAAGTCAATTTGAAACATCCTCTTATGGCACTAAACATGGTCTTTGAAGAAGACCAGGACCTCCAATATGTTTCCAGAGAAGTTGAGAAGGGAAATGGGCAGGTTTTGGTCGAGCTTTAATGCTCAAAATGTTGTGAGGAGGACAGGGAGGAGGTGCCCTTTTATAAGTGAGGAGAGGGGCACCTTTGGAAATCTAAAATAATTTTAATTTATAATAAATTAAAACCACACATAAAAACTTCCAAAACTACTCAAATGATAATATTAGATTATATAGAGTTGTAATCTCATCAACAAATAAAATTTATACATGTTCGGAATGTATTTTAAACATTATCAACTTGATTTGTCCTTGTTTAATCTATTTATTTTTATTTGTGGTAACAATATTATAAATATTAAATCATTATAAATAATTATTATATGATTTTAATTGTCTATAATTGTATAATTTATTACATTTTAGACCATATAAATTATAATTTACAATTTTTCAATATTTTGGAGATTTTTAAACAATTTTATAATATGTAATTTTTATAAAGTAATAGTAGTGTCAATTTTGAGACTATTCATTTATTTGAATTTAAATAAAATATACACATATGATGTGTTCAAAATACGAGATTTAATTGATTAATATCATGTCATATATATGTATAAAATTATTTTAGCACATTAAAAAGTTCATATAATATTTATTTTAATACTTTTAATATCATTTATTTGCTAATTCATTCAATAAAATAATTTCAACACCACCATTGTGTCATAATTAATAATAATTATTTAATCCCTAAATATTATAAATAAATTCACATCATGTATATAATTTTATTATATTTTTTGATACTATTCATGTTCGTAGTTTCATGATGTGTATCACTAAATTAAAATTAATATTCTTATAAGAGTTAAGAGAGTGACATGTTGTCATTTTCTTTGGTTTTAATAAAAATTATATTATATTAATGGTCAAAATCCCATAAAATGAATTTATTCTAATACTTAGGTGATAAGGTAATAATTTTAGTCATCCAATAGAATTTTTTCAGGTGTTAGGGTATTTTTATAATATTATTTTACACTTAATTACCCGATTTACCTTTAACTACAGTAATTAAAAATTACAGTAGTTACAATTGATAATATCAAAAAAATAAAAAAAACCTATTAACATAATTGGACCCACTGAATCCAAATATGGAATCCATTTTTAAAAATTCAAAAGACATAAGTTGCAGTAATTAATTTAAAATTAATTTCATTATTACGAAAACGTGGTTTAAAAGTTAAAACATTGCCAAAGAATAAAATTTTTTTACCTATGAATTCAATGTAAAACTAATAGTAATGACATACATTATATTATATGGTTAAAATATATTCTATTTATACTTTAAAACCATTCAATATTATAATTTAAACATATAAATTATTGCGATGAAAAATGTTGTTTTTAATTAAATATAGCGTGTTTTAACTATTCATTAAAATATGGAAGTTATCAGAATAATATGAAAATTTTATCCAAATTAAATTTTTATATCCTAATTCAGAATAAGAATTTAATTTTGTCAAATTGAAATAATAAACATGTAAAAAAACAGATTTAAAGTTGGTTCACAATCAGAAGGCGACAAAACTGCATTTTTTGGAAAATAATTATTTTACCCGAAAAATTTATTCTGTTCACATAACATGTTTTAGAAAATGTGTAAGATGAAAAATAATATTATAAAATTCAAAATGTAGTTAATACTCTTCATAAAGGCTAGTCCATAATAATTGTATAAAAATATATCATTTTTTAGTGAAACTTGATATTGCGTACAACACACGCTATCGATGAAGGTTTCTCTTGCGTATAACGCAAGCCACACTAGTGTTGTGTGTAGTGAAAGATTACTTTGATGTTTCGTACAACATAAGACATAAAAAAATATACTTCTCATAAAATATCAGTGTGTTACATTCTACCTACCTTAAAATGGATTTTTCCTTCAAAATTCGTCACTTCATAAAAAATAGATGAGGATACATATCCCTCATCATGTCCTCAAGCTCCCATGTGGCTTCTTATAATTGGTGGTTACTCCATAAAACATTCACCAAGAGAGTGTTCCTATTCCATAGAACTTTTTTGCTACGATCCAGAATCTCTATTGTTTGTTCTTCATAAGAAATATCTTGCACAAGTGGTACAACTTCTGAGCTTAGTACAAGTGAAGGATCAGGTATGTACTTTCTCAGGAGAGATACATGGAACACATCATGAACTAGAGAGAGATTCGGTGGATGCGCCAATCGTTATGCTACCTTCCCAACATGATCCAGTATTTCAAAAGGACCGATATACCTAGGGCTCAACTTTCCTTTCTTTCTAAATCTCATTACTCCCTTCCAAGGGGATATTAGTAAGAACACTTTATCACCCACTTCAAACTCTTGGTATTTTATTTGGTTGTCAGCATAACATTTTTGTCGACTCCGAGCTACTCAAATGTGTTGTTGAATATATCTGACCTTTTTTCCATTTCATCAACAAGATCAGGTCCTAATAGCTTTATTTCCCTAACTTCATCCCAGCAAGTTGGGGTTCTGCATTTCTTTCCATAGAGGGATTCATAAGGTGCAATCTAAATACTGGAGTGAATGCTATTATTATAAGAAAATTATACCAAAGATAGGTGTTGATCCCGACCAACTTTGAAAACCATAGAGCAAGATCTTAACATGTCTTTTATAGTTTGAATTGTTCTCTCAGACTGACCGTCTATATGAGGATAATAAGCAGTGATGAAACTCAACTCTGTATCAAGAGTATGATGAAGACTTCACCAGAACTTTTAGGTAACCCTCGGATCCCGATCAGATATAATGGAAATTAGTATTCCATAAAATCTTACCACTTCCTTTATATATATCCTGGCAAGATGATCCAGAGAGAAACATTCTCTAATATAAATGAAGTGTGCCGACTTCGTAATACAGTCAACTATGACCCAGATAACATTATTGCCTTTGAATGTTTTAGGACGTCCATTGACAAAGTCTATAGTTATGTTTTCCCATTTCCATTCGGGAATGGGTAATGGTTGTAACATCCCCTTAGACTTCTGTCTCTCAGCATTAACTTGCTAACAAACCAAGCATCGAGAGACATATTCATCAACATCTCTTTTCATGCCATCCCACCAGAAGTACTCATTTAGGTCCCTATACATCTTCGGGCTTCTAGGATTAATAGATAATGATGAACTATGAGCCTCATCCCACATCTCCTTCTTTAATTCTGGGATGGGAGGAACACAAACCGGATTCTCGAACCATATTATTTCATCCTAATCAATGTGAAATTCAGGAACATTTCTCATCTTCTTTTGTAACTCTACATCATCTTTCTGTGCCTCTTCAATATTCATATGTATAGATGGTTGGACATTCATTTGATAAAGATATGATTTTCCCCTTCCATTATAATTCCATGATCCATCATTTGTAAATCCATAAATATTGGATCTTTTGTGATCGTCATCATGGATAAGCTAGCAAGGTCTTGTCGACTTAATTCATCTGCCACCTTGTTTGCTTTACCAGGGTGATAATGAATTGAGAAGTCATAATCCGTAATCAACTCCAACCATCTAATTTGGCACATAGTCATCTCCTTTTTTGTGAAAATATACTTTAAACTTTTATGATCAGTATAAATATCATACCTTTCACCACAAAGATAATGCCTCTATATTTTTAATTCAAATATTACCACGGCTAACTCCAAATCACGAGTTCGGTAATTTTTCACATGGATTTTCAACTGTCGTGAGGCATAAGCTATCACCATATCATTTTCCATGAGAACACACCCAAATCCCTTCTTGAATGCATCACTGTAGATCACAAACCATTCTCCACTACAAGGCAGTGTGAGCACAAGTGCACTGGAAAACCTTCGTTTTAAGTCCTTGAATTTTTTTTCACACTCCTCTGTCCAAATGAACTTAACTCCTTTTCGAGTCAACCTGGTGAGTAGATTAGATAACCCTGAAAAATATTTCACAAAACACCGATAATATCCAGCCAAAACAAGAAAACTTCAAATATCAGTTACTGTTGTTGGTCTTAACCATCTTTCGATAACCTCTATTTTTGTTGGATCCACAGATATCCCCTCTTTTGAGATTATGTGACCAAAAATGAAACTTTTTGAAGCCAAAATTCACACTTGGAAAATTTTGTAATAAAGCTTCTCCTTTCTCAGGGTCTTCAATGCAATTCTCAAGTGATCTTCATTATCTTACTTTCTATTTGAATTGACAAGAATATCGTCTATAAAGGCTACCACAAACTGATCAAGATATTCTATAAAGACTCTATTCATTAGATCCATGAAGATAAAAGGGGCATTAGTAAGACAAAATGGCATCACTATAAATTCATAGTGTCCATACCTTGTACGGAAAGCCATCTTTGGTATATCCTCCCATTTGACCCTTAATTGATGATACCCTGAATGAAGATAAATCTTGGAAAAGTATTGAGCTCTGCGTATTTGGTCAAATAAGTCATCAATGCACGGGAGAGGATATTTTTTCTTGATAGTGATCTTGTTAAGTTCTCGATAATAAATGCATAGTCTCATTGATCCATTTTTCTTCTTAACAAATAGAACAGTTTCTCCCCATGGTGACGCACTAGGGTGTATGAATCCTTTATCAAGATTATCTTGGTGTTTCTTCTTCAATTATTGAAACTCAATTTGGGCCATTCTAGAAGGTGTCTTTGAAATAGGCATAACACCCTGTATAAGTTATATTGGAAACTCAACTTCACGATTTGGTGGAATACCTGTAAATTCCTCCTAAAAGACATCAAAAAACTCCCGTACAATGGGTGTATTCATAATCGTGAGTTTCTCGCCAAACATTTGAGATAAAAAAACCATCATTTAGTGGAATCAAGACTCATAAGATGGAAGACATTTCCACTAGAAAGTTATATTCATCCTTGCATCGATAGATGATTATAGATTGATCGGGAATACTAAATGTGATTCCCCTTATTTGGAAATTGATATGAGCTTCATATAAAGAAATCCAATCCATGCCACGAATCATATCAAATTCCACTACAGGAAGGATCACAAGATTTGCAGGAAGCACTTACCCACAAACTTCAATCGGAGAAAATTGTAAACTTTTGATGTGACCATTGTTCCATTAGGAGTTGTCACAACTAACTCGACATCTAATTGTTGAGGTAATAAGACGATACCCTTAGAAAATTCTTAAAAAATAAATGAGTGGGTGTATTCAGAATCAAATAAATCATTTTCTACTTTAGAGAGGATGGTATGTGTACCTTTCACCACTTTGTTATCGTACTCTATGTCATCGACAGTAATTTCATGTGACATTCGTTTGTCTTTGGCCTTAAGAGATTATTGATGTCGATCATCATCAACAACCCTTGGATTTGGGCATTGATTGGGGTAATTCCCCATCTCCTAGTACTTGAAACATTGAAGTGTTGGAGGTGAATTCTGTGTACCCCTTTATTTGTTCACATCATTTGAAATCTTCTTCCCTTTATTTCGACATTCAATTGCCTGATGACCTTCCTTTCCATACTTAAAACATTTTCTTGTAACTTTAAGACAATTCCCTCAATGTTTCTTTCCTCACTTTGATCATAAAAGAAAACTCATCTTATTTTCAGTGTGGTCTTTATATTTTCTTTTGAATTCCATTTTACTCTTCTTATCAAACCCATATGATTAATGGGTTACTCCAATCTCCATCTCAACATTGAGAGCACATCGAACAATTTCTTCATAGCTATTGAAGTCCATTATGGATAACTCCCTTCAAAGACATGGTTTAAGCCACTAAAGAATTGATTGATATTAATCTCAGGTTGGATAATAATTCCAGAAGCGTACCTTGTAAGTCTTGTAATATTTTCTTCGTAGGTTCAAACTGATTCATCATCCTGTTCCTTCAGTTCAAGAAACTCATTCTCCATCTTTGTTTGAAGAATACAAGGAAAGTGATTATTGAAAAATAACTTCTTGAACTCATCCCATTCCATGGACTCAATTTAAACCCTTTTCCTCATATTCTTTATAAGATTCTACCATTGATCAGCTTCATCTTCATATCGATATACTGTTAAGATGACTTTATCATGTTCAGAACACTGTAGAACTGGAAAAATATTTTTAGTGGTACTAATCCATTGTTCATCCACTAATGGATCAGAAGACCCGCTGAATTAATGTGGACACTACCTCATGATGGATTAAACAGAATGTTTCTCCTTACATAGCTCGTTTGGAAGTCCTGCATGATTCATACCTTGAAAAAGTTGTGTGAGCATGGCTACAAGATTTTGCATTCCATCTCCCATAATGTTTAGTTGCTCAGGGGTACAATAATTGTATTGCCCGTCGCATTCAGAAATAGCACGGTTCCTTCGGTTTCCAGCCATTGACTAAAACCTAGAAGCATAGTGTGAGAAACACTATTCATAATAGGAAAACCACATAATCACGAATAAAATTTCAAACTTTAGGTCTTATCATAGGATGTTCATGGCCATTTCTAAAACACTAATATTGTGTTCTTTGTTTTTAAATTTCCTTAGGGTTCTTATGAAGTCTTTCACATCCTAGTTTCCAAAGGTTGACTATACCTTTCCTTTGATACCAATTATAAGGACTCATACATTAGATACATGGTTATTACTTCGGAATTGAAGCATACTTATGACATCATATAACAAAACCATGGTAGGAAAGTATATGTATAGTTTGTTTAGAAACCGGGAAACATAAACAACTGGGTCATAAATCATCTATAGTGTCTCCTGCATATTTCATCATATCAAGAGTCTCTTTTTGTCATATACTACTTAATACCCTTCTTCCTGAAATGGGGAAAAGAAAACATACAAAAGGGTGAGCTCAAATGCTCAGTAAGGGTAATCCAAAGAAATATCAATCATATCATATTCATAAGAACATAACATTTGAAAATCATAACCTCCAAAAGAGATCATAATATCATAACATGGGATAAATCATAGTAGTGAAATGTAATCCCAATAATCATAGGTTAAAACATGAAACTTTGTGAAATACACACATAATAATAGAAAATTATTTCATTTTAGTCAAGACTCATTTCCAATAATACCATAGCGGACAAAGTCCTTTACTGAACTGAGTTCACTCCTCGTTCTAGTCCTGTATCACTGAATCGGATTATCTTGTCGTTCCATCCATGTCTATCTTAGGAGATATAAATCTTTACCCAATACATTGGAGGGAGATATATGTCTCAACAATCTCATAATGAAACCATTATTATGTGTGCCACAAAATCATATTTCAAAGCATAACCCATGTAATAACAATCATATTCATAAACAACACACCATCATAACATAATCCATATAAGATAAAAGGCCATCATAAAATTAATTCGATCATAAAATAATCAAATAAATGTAAAAATAGGGATATAAATAAAACCCTATATTATCTTATATGGAAAATAATTTTTATAAAATACTTGAACTCCATTCATGAGGAAAATTTTATTTCAACTTCAAAAACATTTTTCCTTTCGTATAATGTCATACAATTTTAATCTAAATGAATTTGATTAAAAATAAATATGAAAACATGTAAAAGAAGCTTCATGGAAATAATTTTCTATGAAATCATAAAAATCCATTCATGTCGTATAAGTGAAAAAACATTATTTCTTGTACATTCACCGAAAAAGTCAAAAAGTATCTCATACTGAAAATGTCAAAATATTCCTTTCATATCATTTACTAAAAATTCAACAATAGTTAAAATTGGATTTAAAATTTTTTAGGAGGACAGAAATAATATTACATATTGAGTAAACATGGATGTGGATGATAAATATTCCCCAGTAAATTATGAAGTATAAACAATCTCTGATTAAAATAAGATTGTGATATTTTCCCTTGCCTTAGGTCTGATATGCTTTGTAAGTATCAGAACCTAATTTATAATGATTAAATAATTTCATTGACTTATTATAGAATCATATTAATTATTATGATATCATATATGGTCATATTCGTATATTCTTATTAGTAATATTTCATTAGTACTTGTTATTCGTGTGTTCGTTTTTTATGTTCTTATTAATGTTTTGTCGAATAAATTCTATTCCTATTTTTTGGTTATAGATACCTAATTTATAAAATGGTTTTAGTGTAATATATATCCTATTTATTCATTCAATTCATTTATATAATCATTATTCAATAAAGATCATGTAGAACGAGTCGTATCACATCGTGGAGACAGTAGGTCGTACATACGCACGAGCGATGACATAAGTCCCATGATCATGGAATTGTATTGAAGTGTATGTATAATATTTCAGATTCAATACCACTTTAAAATATTCATATATATTTATTCGTAACACCATTATACCAATCCAAGTAAGGTGGTGGTG
The DNA here is from genome assembly GCA_963277665.1 of Viscum album. Classification (NCBI taxonomy): domain Eukaryota; kingdom Viridiplantae; phylum Streptophyta; class Magnoliopsida; order Santalales; family Viscaceae; genus Viscum; species Viscum album. The sequence continues at coordinate 604,913,664 of OY728148.1, forward strand.
GAAAACGGATTACACCACTGTAGGGAGGCGGTATTCGGTACGTAAGCACGCGTGGTGATTTCGTTTTCCGTAGGATGGATAGAAGGTGAAATAGGGTTGTTTTATATTTATAATACCATATATGTATATTAGTGATATTTATGTAATTAATTCATAATTAATCAACTAAATAAGAGGAAGCATAAGAAGAAATATTTTTGAAAGGATCAGTAACAGATATTAACTCTTCTTTGACAGGCCTCTTTGAAACCACCTCTTAGGGAACTAAAATAGGTCTTTGAAGAAGTACATGTCCTATAACATGTTTCTAGGGAATTTGATAAGGGAAATGGTCATGTTTTAGCATAACATTAATGCTCAAAATGGTCTAAGGAGGAGAGGGAGGAGGTTCCCTTTTATATGTGAGGAGAGGCGCACCTTTGGAAATCTAAAAAAATATTAATTCATAATAAATTAAAACCCCACATAAAAACTTCTAAAATTACTAAAATATGAATATTATATTATATATGGTTGTAATCTCATCAACCAATAAAATTTATACATGTTGTGAATTTATTTTAAATAGTATCAACTTGATTTATCCTTATTTAATCTATTTAAATTTATTTGTGGTAATGATATTCTAAATTTTCAATCATTATAAATAATTACTGATATGTTGTTAATTGTCCATAATTGTATACGTTATTACATTTTCGACAATAGAAATTTTAATTTAAAATTTTTAAATATTTTTTGTGATTTTTAAACAATATCACAATATGTAATTCTTATAAAATAACAAGTGTCAAATTTGACACTATTCATTAATTTGAATTTAAATAAAATATACACAAAATATATGTTCGAAATAAAAGATTTAATAGATTCATAACATGTCATATTTATCTATAAAATTAGTGGATTACATTAAATAGTTCATATAATATTTATTTTAATACTTTTAATATCATTTATTTGATAATTCAATCAATAAAATAATTTCAACATCACTATTGTATCATAATTAATGATAATTATTTAATACCTTAAATTTATCAATAAATTCACATGATGTAGATAATTTGATTAACTTTCTGTAGACTATTCATGATCGAAGTTTCATGATGTTTATCACTAAATTAAAATTATTATTCTTATAAGAGTTAAGAGAGTGACATGTTGTCACTTTCTTTGGTTTTAATAATAATTAAATTATTTTAATGGTCAAAATTCCATAAAATGATTTTATTTTGATCCTTAGGTTATAAGGGTATACTTTTAGTAATCCCATAGAATTTTGGCAGCTGTTAGGGTAATTTGATAATCTTATTTTTACCCTTAATTACCAGATTTACCTTTAACTGCAGTAAATAAAAATTACCGTAGTTACTATTCAAAATATCAAAAAAATAAAAGTAAGATATTAACATAATTTGGACCCAATGAATCCAAATATGGAATCCATTTTTCAAAATTCCAAACACAGAAGTTGAAGTATTTAATTAAAAATTAATCTCATTGTTTAGAAAACAGGTTTTAAAAGTTAAAACATTGCCAAAGATTGAAATGTTTTTACCTATGAATTCAATGTAAAATTAATGATAATGACATACGTTATACTAGATGGTAAAAATTTATTCTATTAATAATTTTAAACCATTCAATATTATAATTTTACTATATAAATTATTGGGATGAAAAAGGATGTTTTTATTAAAATATAGCGTGTTTTTACTATTCATTAAAATATGGAAGTTATCAGAATAATATAATGAATTTATCCAAAGAAAATTTTTATATATTGATTAAAAAGAAGAATTTTATTTTCTCAAAGTGAACAAAAAAAATTTTAAAAACTAGATTTAAAGTTCGTACGCCATCAAAAGGCGAAAAAATTGTATTTTTTAAAAAATACATATTTTACCCGAAAAATTTATTTTGTTCACATACCATGTTTTATAAAATGAGTACGATGAATAATATTATTATAAAATAAAAATTTTAGTTAATAATATTTATAACAGCTAGTCCATAACAATATTATAACAATATATTGTTGTTTAGTGAAACTTGATATTGCATACAACACACGCTATCGAGGAAGGTTGCTCTTGCATATAACGCAAGCCAAGCTAGTGTTGTGTGTAGTGAAAGATTACTTTGATGTTTCATATAACATAAGACATAAAAAAATATACTTCTCATAAAATATCAGGGTGTTACACATATATTACACTTCCTTCCATTGATGAGACAATATATGAATTATGTCAATCACCCAAAATTCATTTTTATGGAATAACATTGGATTATGTTATGTGAAAATATTTTGAAACCCATTATTTTCATTTGTCATTACTTATATTTAGGCCTTATGATTGATGTACATATGTGACATTAATATGCATATATAAGAAAATAAATCGATATGTGGGATCACAATTGTATGGAACTCCAATGCATTGGTTAATGCTTTAGTCTCATGATACATCATCTATGAGATTAGAAAGTTAGCCTAATCCAAAATGGGACTCTGCCTACCAAGTTATTTTTTCTTGTTAGTTATCCTTGGCCTATGTTTCGTCCATGTTTTATGTTTTTTCACATTACCCTGTAACCATTATCTTATGATACCATATTGTTTAAATTATGTTTACATGCAATTACAAGTAAGGATTCTCATTACTATAACTTGTTTTAACTTTAAATCACATGTAAAATTTCTTTATTATGTTTATTCCCTACTAGGTATTTTATACCATCGCTTTTAATTATGTAATCCATTAGTTATTACTCGTAGTTTAATTTCATGAGATTATATAAGATCTTGTTTGGGAGAAAAAAATAAAAATCATAATTTTAATTCTCACTATGATGTATTAATGAACCTAGTCCTCCAAATACACAAGTGCTTTACAATCATTTTGTGGAATTAATGGATTGTTATTTTAAAAAAATATGTAATAATACATTTAAAAGTCTTGTGTTTTTATAGCTTCTATCAGATTAAATGTTTTAGTTATCCATTGTAACTAAGATAATAATAATATCTTGAGAACCTTAGGGATAAGTCTATGGATTAGGCTAATTATAGAAATTGTCATATAATCATAGTGAATTATAGAGTGAGTGTTTTCCATGTAATTGCATCACTGTATTAGTATGGACCTGACCCCAGTTTCCTAGAGCTAGTGACTTATTTGGATACATTGGAATGATTATTAAAAATTTATTTCTCTAATGAATAAGATGTTTTTTAGTTTTATTAATCTAGATACATACATTATTTAAACATTACAATATTAAAGGAAAAATAATATAGTAAATGTCCATAACTCCTTGGTTAACCCTACATGTCATTTATAATATAACACTCCATATCCTGGAGAATGTGAAACATAAGAAAGTGGTGAGATAAATTTCTCAGTAAGTGTAAGAAATAAAATAGAGGATATTATAAACATAATTATTTTTTATATATAATAACTATAAATATATGCCTTTAAAAAACATGAATTCATAGTGCCTTGAGAAAGAGATAAATAAATAATTCCATAATCAAGAATAATCATGGGAATACTACATGTTGAATATAATCATGAATTTAAATTTTTAGTTTCATTATGAGAGAATGAATAATTCCGATCATCATAAGCATACTATCAAGGCCTCATGTTAAACCATAAATAACCATTTTTCCAAGGCCTCATGCAAGGTTCGTAGTTTGTCTCATGGGACCTACCAATGCATTGAGGGGCTATAGTTGGCTACACCAATCACATTATAAGTCCAATGAATTATTAATATGAATTAGGATAAACATAAACTACATATGCATTCATATTAAAACTAATTTATAAAATGTAAATAACTTCTATTAAAATTAATCATAAACAATAACCATTCAGAGTAAATCAGTGAATGGTTTTAATATAGAACATCCACTATAAAATTATTCATTAACTAAGAAATTGGATATTTTAGATGATATTATAAATTTTTAAACCAAATAATACATAATAATTAACAATATTTTTTAAATATATCTAGATACTCTTTTAAAATCATCGAGTAATTCTAGAGATAAATAATCTTTTAGTTTGAAAACAATATTTCTTTTGGAAATGTAATTTTATAAAACAAGAAATGAAGTAATATAATATTTTGGGAATTAAATTAGTAATTTTAGAAGGATATTTTTTTCTAAAAATATATTAAATAGTGAACATGAAAAATGGTAAAAATTTTAGAAATTCCCTTGAATCTGGATTGTATTTCAGGAATGATTTTTGAAGGATTGTATTAAAAAATTTAACTCCCCATAATGGAAAGTATTATTATTTGTTTATACCGATATATATATCTTTCACATAGAATATATGATTAGTAAGTATTAAAAAATAATAACTAATTGATTAAAGTAGAGAATAATAGTAAACAGAATGAAAATGGTGGTTTAGGTAGAAAACCCTTATGTTAAGTCTGATGGTGTACATTACATGATAAATGTGTCATGTATAAAAATATTAAATTCCTTAATTACTATTCTCAGAAAATAATCTTTAAGTAATTAATTTATTATATCCTTATTAGTTTCTTTCATGGCCTTCTTGATGGGTTTAAAAGGTTCAATTTTATTCTCCATGAGGGTATTATTCCTTGGTATTCACGACCAGTTTACTTATATACATTTTAAGATATACATGTAAGATATGAATCATTGTCCAGAATAGAAGTGGTGTTTTATTTTTTAACATCCATAATATTACATCATTATAAAATTTAGTTGGATATTGAAAGTGAAAATGAATTATTATATAAAATATTAATTATAATTGTAATTTCCAAGTAATTCTATGGGAATTTTTTTAAAATTATATGCAATTATATATAGGCCAGGTGCCATGATGACATGCGATTATGAGGTTCGGAGTGCCCAAAATGATGCGTCGAAATATTTTATGTTTCAAAAAGCTTGTATGAGTGGGTTTGTAGAAAAAGTAAAATAACTCATAAATGGGTGTCTAGATCATAAATCTGAGGGAACCATTTTGTTCAGTATTTCTTTTCTACCAGTTGGGGTCACTTAATAATAGTCAGCACATTCCTCTAGTGAGAAAAAAAAATAGAATAATATTAAATTAAATAGTTAAATTATTTTATTTTATTTTTCAAATGATAATAACTCACAAACGGTGACTTGGATTGAAAATATGAGAAGAATTTTGTCCTCATGAGGGTATATTTTCCTTAAGAAGAGCCTATCATTGGCTGGTGTGAGTAAAAAGTGGAATATAGTTTTGGCTATAAATAAAATAATTGAATAATTTTATTTTATTTTAAAATCATTATAACTCATAAATGGTTACTTATAAAAGAAATCTAAGAGTACCTTTGAGTTTTTAATCATATACTTCCCTTAGGAGAGGCCTATCATCGGCCAACGTGGTCCATCTAGGAATATGTGTTTTAGGATGTGTCCTTAAATAAAAAAATATAAATAAAATATATTTTATTTTTGAATCCTCATAACACTCAAATGGAAACTAAGATAAAAAATCCAAGACCACCATTTTGTTTTTAATGATATTTTTTGTTTAAGCAGGACTTATATTCAACCGACATGGTTCAAAGTTGAAATATTTTTTTTGAAATTTTTTCAAGAGAAATAAAATTGAAGGCATGCACGGTTTTGGAAACATCTAAACAAGTGCCCAATTTGAAAATATGATGGAATAGTTGAACTCATATAGTATGGATTCACCTAGAATGGGCCTATCATTGACTATAATGGGTGGAATAGAAAATTAAATTTTCATACATTTATAAAAAAATTTAAAAAAATAAAAAATTTATTTTATTTGTTTTTCCCAAATGTTGAGTGGTGGCATGGCGGCGCTGCAGTGCAGTGAATAAGTGATGATGAGTCACATTAAATGAAGCTCATTAATTCTCATGAACATGCAGCATAATGAAACGTTAAATCATGTGTAGCAGATAAGTATTTTTATAAATGAAACAGCGTAACGACTTGACGATGTTGTGTAACAGAAATGCTACAAAGTGTTTTTAATGGGTTAACGCATTAGAGAAATTATGATCAAGCGGTGAAATTTCACTTGAAACCCTTTAGTGAGAGATTGTCTCCATTGACAAATGGATAACGTTGGTGGATCGTTAGCTGCATCAATGGACCTCAAAGAATGGAACTGGAAAGTGACGAACACCAATAGAACATGAACCCCCGCAGGCGGAGCGCTTCAAGTAAGAACACATAAGAGGTAAGGGTTATTTTGTTTTTGGATTATGTCTTCATGTTTATCAATATAAAATTAGGAATTTTGATCAATCCATGAATAAGTTGATCTGGGTATTTCACTTTAATGTGGGAGGTTTCTCCATTTTGTGGTTTTTTCATTGGGAATAATTTTTATTTTTGGAATCATGATCCTCAAACCCCAATCCCTCCCCATATTTTTAATCATTAAACATAGTGGTCACGAGCAGACACGAACAAGTCCTGATCCCCTTCTCCTTGTGTGTTCTTCATGTAGGAACATTCTGAATGGAGACAAGAGGATTCTGAGGCCATAGAAAAAAAGACAGAACCCCGCAGACACTGGGGGAACAGACAACGCAAAGAACGGACCACCAGAGTAGACCCGGTGGTACACAAAATAACCCACTGGTAGATACTGTGTGTGGGTGGTGGCATGCCACGATGGCACACCAGATGTAGTAGCCATGATCGGATCTTTCTATAGTGAAGATGAAGTAGCAGCCGACCAGGCCAGGTGTTGGTGGAGGGATGCAGCCCGCAACGGTGGGTCGCGGCTTCTTGTGGTATGTGGTCCCATGACTACGTGCGAAACCCAGGTGACCAGGTTTGACCGGATGCATGACAGTTCCCCAGACATTCTACCCATATGGTATAAAGGAATCCAAATTTCGAGAGGCAAACATTGTAGGGCACGGCACTCCCCTAATGGTTTGTACCCGCACCTTGTGGGCTAGACCCTCTACTAAACCGGGTCGGGTTCAGCGAGGCCCAATGGGCCTGACCCATTGACCAGTCTAGATCGGGCTGACCCAGACCCAAAAAAGGTATATTTTGGTCAATTGAACTAAACCGAGGAATGAGAGGCTGTCAGGATATAATGGATGGGTTGGTCTGACCGGGTCTGTCTGGGCTTAGATGCAATCGGCCCACTATTTTGTAAAACACAAATAACATAAAAACCGAGCTTCTGATTGACGAGTCATTTTCGACGTTGGAACCATAAAGACGAAGAATATATTATGGAGTACAAAAATGAGGCTATAATTGAAGATGAAATTTGATTAATGGATTGATGACCGGTTTTCCCAGAAATCAAGCGCAGTACGAGCGAAAGTGATACGGTTGGCTGAGACAAAATGAATGATCACAAGAGACCATGTGTAAATCACCTATTATGACCCAGTGGGTTGCAGTTTTTGTGTGACCCAGAAGGCCCATGGTGGGGAGCGGCTCTGTGTGACCTGGTTGACCCACGATACATGATAGGAGTACCAAATTATATCCAATGTGGGAAGTAGCTTTTGTGTTACCAGACATGCCAATGGTGGGGAGAGGGTTCTCTGTTACCCAGCATACCCATAGTACTCATCAGGTATAAGTACCACAGTAGTGAATGGTTAGTGGGATATGACTTTTTTTTTACCTGTTAGGCCCAATTTACTCATTGAGAAGGATTTCTGAAAAATCTCATGGTGTTCGATGATATGAATGATTGACCTATATTCATACTCTAGATTATACCGGGTGGCAGCTATCTTGTTTCATGATCATGCTTCATGTTTTACTTCATTGATTGATTTGGGGTATTTATTTATTGTTTTTAGGGTCCCTACTAAGTATTATGTTACTCACTCTTACATGGTATTCACCCACATGTGTTGTGTTTGGTGAAGATTATCGTGACCTACATGGAGAACTTGATTCCCCATGACCAGGTTGTGCCCCTTGAGACCCAGTAGGTAGGGCATACTTCTACAGATTCTAGAAGATACTATACACTAACCCATCTAGTGGGGTTTTAGCAGAAAACATTAGAGTATAATTATACTTTCATGTTTTCAGTTTATCTTTTTTGGGTTTTTATTCTAGCCCATTTGACCCATAGTTTGAACGTTTACTCAGTGGTTGTTCGGTGGGATGAAAGTTTGCCTTTCTTGCTATAGGAAAGGGTTGTTTTTGTGTGCATAAAAATACTCTGTAAAATGCCTCCCATGTGTAGGTTGACACATTTGGAACTATTTTCCAATCTATGGCCTTTGGGAGGTGGGCTTGGGGATTTCACGTCACGGGCCCTGGGGGATGAGTCGTGATATAATGTTTTTGTGTTAATTGGTATTTTATTATCACAACGAACGTATTTTCATTTAAAAATTAATATAACGTAAAAATAATATTATAGGATGTTACCTAAGTAATAATTCATTTATTATAGTCTTTTTCAACCATCAATATTTTTTCAAGAAAATAAATAATGGTTGTGATAGATATTTAAAACTAGTCGTCCTTAACTATGATAAATTAACACATCTCAGAACTTGTTTTTATTTTTATTATAAATTATTTGTAAAGGAATGATGATGATGAATTATTACAGTATCATTAGAAAACTAAATTACATTTATGTTACTGGATTATCATAACATTTGTTTTAGATTATGTGAGTAATGAATATTAAAATAAATGAACTCGAACGAAAAGAGATGTTTTGAAATTCCATTAGAAAATTTGTATCCTAACGACATCACATAAAAAATAAAAAACAAACTTGATGAGAGAAAAGGGGTATCTCACCATTCATAAAAAATTGGAATGTAAGGGGTGTATGGAATGATATATCCCAACATATTATGATTTAAATTAAAAGAGAATGGCATAAAAAGAGTTATAGAAAAAGAGATGGCTGGTAGCTTCCCTAATCTTATAGGGTATGTCCTAAAACTTGAAGGATGGGATCATGGGGGATTGAGGGAACCATTGGAAAATCCTAGGGAGGAAAAACTATTAGATCTTCACGTATGATGAATTTGGAATGAAATCAAATTATGTAATTATTGGGTATTTATAGTACAAGAGAGGAAGTTTTTTATTAATTTCAAAGGATATCTCATTAGTGGTATTCTAAAAACTAAGGGATTGGACCTAGTATTTTCCTATGATATTGAAAATTTAGAAACCTAATATCATATTTTAATTTCCAAAAGAATACCATATTAGCAAATTAATTATTAAATCATTATGATATAACTAATCATACTGAAATATCAAAATTATATTTCTATTATACATGAAATTAGAAAGTATTTCATTAAATTCCCATATATTCAGAATAACTTAATATTTGTGTTCTGAATTTAAAAATGAACTATTTTTTTTGAAAATAATAATCTAACTATGAATAATTTAATTTTTAAATATAATCATAATTTATTCAATAAATAACAAATTTAAAACTATAAATTATTTTTTATCTCTTTAAAAAATTAATCAAACTCTCATGAACTTATAACCACAAGAAAATAAAATAATAATATGATTTACTATTCATAAGTTTCATATTACTATTCATATGGGTATGTTATTATTCACCAAAAATTTAGTTTATCTTACCAGACTCTAAATATCACCCCGAACATGACTATGTACGTCTGTCATTTGAAATTCAAATCATAGATGTGGAAAAAATATGTTTACTAGCTAGATTTTAAAAAATGGGTGATTTATAGAGACTTAGTGTTTCATGCATTCAATATTAAATTTATTTATAAATCCTAGGGGTGTAACATTATTCACCCTTGATAAAAATTCTACGGTCGAAATTACCCAAATATTAAATCACAAAATGATTTTGTTAATTCTTCATTATAAGATCCTCATGCTCCCATGTTGCTGCATAAATTGTCTAATTTTTCCAATGTTATTTTACCATCCAAGTCATTCCATTACTCTATACTTGTTCTTTAGTGTCCAGAATCCATATAGGCTCTTCAGAGTAAGATAATTCAGCTTCCAATATGATTCTTTTAGAAGTGAGGACATGTTATTGGCCTGGAATGTACTCTCTCAATAACAAGACATGGAACACAATGTTTACCATAGAAAGGATAAGAGTCATTTCAAATCTACGAGCCACAGATCCAATTCCCTATAGAAATTCAAAAGATTCTATGTACATATTGATTATTTTCCCTTTCTTTCCAAATAATATTACAGCCTTCAATAGAGATACTTTCATGAAAATGTGACTTCCCGTATGAAATTACAAATCATTTCTTCAATTTTATGAAAAGATCGTTTCCTAATTTGAGATGCTTTGATATGGGTTTGAATATTCTTAACCATATTTATTATTTCTAATACAGGATTTGGGACCATAAGCATCAATTTAAAAAATTCATCCAGACATGTTGGTGTAGGACATCTATTTCCATAAAATTCTCTATAAGGATCCATTTGAATTCTTTAATAAAAACTATTATTATTGGAAAACATTACCAAATATAAATACTGATTCCACATACCAAAAAAATAAAATTAGAATTATCTTAACATGTCTCGTAAAGATTGGATCATCTTTTCTGATTTCACATCAGTTTGAGTGTGATAATTAGTAATCAATTGAAGCTCAGTATCCAAATAATTCATAATCCTTATCCAAAATATTGATTTAAATCATGGATCATAGTAATACAAAAATGGGTGAGCACCTCTATGAAGTCTCAAAAATTAATTGATATAGAGTTGTTCAAGGATCTCTTGTTTAAAATCATCCCTTATAGTGAGGAAATGTGAAGATCTCGTAATTTGGTCAATAATAACCCATATTACATCATTAATTCTTGGATTTTTTGGAAATATAGTGAAAAACGCCATAGTGAAGTAATCATATTTCAATTTATTAATCGGTATAGGTTGAATGAGTCCTCTAGGATGTTTTGTGGTGCCCTTCACTTGTTGACAGACAAAACATCTTGATACATAATCAGCAATTACCTTCTTCATGTTGTCCTACCAGAAATATTCTTTAAAATATCTATATATCATAGGGATACTAATATGTATAAGGAAATTCAAATTGTGGGTATCAACAAATAATACCATGTTATCTCAGGTAAAGATAGAACCAAAATCCACTTCACAAACATTAGAATTCCATCTTCACACACAATGTCATCCAACAACCCATTTTTCACAGCATTAATTTTTATTTTAATGCTCTCATCATCTGGAAGAGAGTTATTAATCAATTATAACAATGATGGTTTGAAAACCAATATAATAAGTAGTAATGTTTAAACTTCATTGATAATTTCTATTTTAATCCATACTTGAGCCATGAATAAAAGATCCCTTTCAATCCTCATAATCATTAAAACTCTGTGATCCTTTGTACTCAATGCATCATCTACATTATTTTCCTTTCCAGGGTGGTAGTTTAAGGTACTGTCATGATCCTAGAGTAGTTTGAGCCATCAAAATTTACTAATATTTAATTTTCTCTATGAGAGAGTATATTTTAGACTCTTTTAATCAATATATATCTCACATCATTCCCCATAGAGATTGTGTCTCTATATTTTTAGAGGAAATATCACAAAAGATATGTCCAGATCATGTGTAAGATAGTTTTTTTTCATGAATTTTTAACTTCCTCGATGCATAATAAATAACTATATTATTCTACTTAAGGAACCAACCAAGTCCTTTTTTGATGCATCACTATCGATCACAAACCCATCAATCTCGGATGGTAGTGTTAGGTTTAGAGCATTCACTAATCGCCACTTCAAATCCTCGAAACATGCCTCACATTATTTTGTTCATAATAACTTATCCCCTTAACGTGTAAGCTTGGCCATTGGGATGGCTAAATGAGTGATGTTCAGAATGAAACATTGATAATAACCTACAAAACCTATAAATCTGCAAACCTCAGTTATGATTGTTGGAATTGGACATTCTTTAACTACCTTTTTCTTGACTGGATCAGTAGATTTTCCATCCATAGAGACAATGTCGCCATGAAAGGAAACTAATTGAAGCCAAAATTTACACTTTTTAAATATTTTATATAATTCATTTATTCTATGAGTATTTAGAATAGTTCAAAAGTGATTTTCATGATCATCATATATTTTAGAGTACAACAAGATATTATTCATAAATACCACAACAATGCCATCAAGATATTGATTGAAAAATTTATTCATTAGATCCATTAAAATAGAGGGTGTATTAGTCATTCCACAAGGCATAACTGTAAACTCATAATTCCAATACCTAGTTTCAAATGTTATCATTAAAATATCTTCTTTCCTCATAACCAAATGATTTTATCTAGATCGGAGGTCAATATTCTAAAAATATTGGCCTCCAAGATGTTGATCCAAAAATTCATCAATGCAAGGAAGATTATAATTTTTCTTTATTGTAACATCATTGATCTCTGAGTAGTCAACACGTAACTTCATATATTCATCCTAATTCTTGATGAAAATGGTAGGGGGTCCCCATAGAGAAATAGTAGTGTATACAAAACCATTATCACTTAATTCCTATAGTTGTTTATTCAGTTATCCTAACTCCACAATGTCCATTATATAAGGATTCATATATATATTTCTAGAACATGGAATTAAATCAATATAGAACCCAACATATCCTTTTAGAGGATGTATAGGTAAATTCCTTGGAAGCACATCAACATATTCCATCACAAAAGGTAAATCCCCTATTTGAAAATTCATCTCGTCACCCATCGATACCGTGTTCTCTTCCTCCCAAATAATTTAATTCAGAAGAGCTACTGGGGGTGGATCTAAATGACAATTAGATAGAATGGTTTATTCTCTAAAGATATGTCACTCGACACTGCTCTAAAAAATTGTAACATCCTTCTTCGTGCAATATATTTCTTCATCATATTTTAGAAGCCCATTAATTCAGATAATTTTATCAAAATAAATCATGTGTATGATGATAAGATCAGTAACTAAAGAAAATTTATGTTTGATAAAGGGGATTGAATTACACATCGTTTTTGAAATGATAGTTCCCTTAGGAGTTTTTAATAAAAAATAATTTATTAAATCAAATTCGAAATATCTAATTTTCATGGAAAACTAGGAAGATATTAAAGAATGAGAAGATCCATAATCAAATAAAGCATTGTTTATGTTTGATGAAATAACTAAATTACCTACCAAAATATGATTAGGAACATCAGTATCAATAGTTGTGATCACATAAACATGGACATTCTTTCTTGGACATCTTTGGAGAAAGTTTCTATGACACTTAAGAAAATCACTTGCCTAATGTTCCATATCCTTGAAACTATGGCATCGAATATTGGTAGATTATTTCTTCCCTATACAATCACATGATAGTTGGCCTTTTTCTCCACACATGTATAAATACCCATACCCTTCATAAAAGTACCAAGGTGTCTCTTCCCACAATTATCATAGGGTTCAATGTCAAATCGTCCCTTTATCCCCATTTATTTATTTCCTTTTCTAGAGTTCTCATCAGCCCTCATATTCTTGGGAATTCCTTTAAAATCATAAGTCACAATGAATATATCTTCCATCTTGATTCCACATGAGACTACATCTTTATATGGTGAGAATATTTGATAGATTATAGCCCTATAAATGAATGGTTTTAAAACATCAATGAATAGATCAATCTTTCAATTTTTATTACATATGTAGTCAAAAGAATTTTTTTTAACCTTGTAATGTTATCTTCATACATTGAAACATTCCCATACTCTTTTTTTAGATTCAAATAATGCCTTTCCATATCTCCTCGATGTTCATGAGGGAAGTATTTTTCAACAAATATTTTCATAAAATTTTTCAATTCCATTTATTCTATCTCTTCATCAGCCTCTTTATTGTAATTAAATACCAAAATTGATTTGCATCTCTTGATAGATGATAAAATTCCATGAAAACCTTCTATCTTTTGTTACACCCCAATGAGAGAAATATATTATATAAGGAACATATCCATTGCTCCTCTATGAATGGTTTTAGTCCCATTAAATTATGGATGTTGTTGTCGCATAAAGAGGTCTAACATAGCTCCTCCAAAATGTGGTTTCAGATGGTCAATACATGCATGGTTATTGTTAATATCCTGATACAACTGTTTTAGAATATTTATAATCTACTTATCACCAGTCATAGCACCATAGCCAACATAATTAACTTGCAACTAATAAAAACCCTACATGGGAAATAGTCATTCATGCAGCTTCCATTCCTTTGAATGGGATCCATTTCTAAATAATTTCATACACTAGATTACGTTATGAATCATAATTTATAATCTCAATATAGAAAAATACTTAGCGTAAATTGAAATATTATACATATCTAATCTCATAATCATAAACATTGTTTCTTTGAGGAAAAATTTTCATTTAAATATTTCAAAATGGAATGAAAAGAAAATGTAAATTATCCTAATAATATCCCATGGGAGTGTCAAACCAGGTGCATAGTAAAGCCCATTGTCATTTACCAGGATACCCTGGTTCATTCCCGAAACTACCTGTCAGAGTTTTTACTACTAGGTACATCTATACCATAACCACATCCACATACAGTATCAAGACAATGACGTATTTTCTAGAAATATACACATAATCTATTATGTACCAAAATTACAGGATTTGCATGTATGTTTATCTACAATGACTATCTTATGGTTCTGTACCCAAATCTTTTATTCATAAATTTAGTTTCCAATTTTTCTACTAAAAATGATTTTATACCAACTGTATGGACCTGACCAAAGCTTCCTGGTGGTTGGACCTTACATGATTACAATGGAATGATTATAAGAAATGCGTATCCTTATAGAATGAATAGTATAATAGTTTTTGAAAACTATAGATATACATAAGTTCAAAATTACAACATGAATGTAAAAATAATATAGTAATTACTTTGACAAAAACCTTAACTCCAAGTTTAACCATTAATTATAATCATAATATAACTTAACATGTCCATGTAAAATAAAAAATATTACATGGGTGAGATGAAATTATTAGTAATGGTTATCTATACAATTGAAGATATCACATACAAAAACATTAGGCATGGTGAACAAATAAAAGCACAAGCCTCTAAAAATCAACATGAACACATTATGGAAGGAATTAGAGTAGAATAAATAATTCCATAATAAGGCATAATCATGGATATTATACTAGTAAAATAACCTCATAAAATTTAAATTACATGTTTCATAATGATGGAATTCATAATTCCAATGTCCATAATACTACTATCAATCCCTCATGCCAAAACCCAAAATAACCATTTGGTCAATGCCTTGTACCAAGACTGTAGTTTGTCGCATGAGACCTACTGATGCATTGAGGGGATAGTGTAGGCCACACCCATCACATTATTAGTCCAAATCCTCTCTCACATAAATTTTAATAAACATAAACAACAAATACATTCATATTGAAACTATTATATGAAATGTAAATAAATTTCCCTGATTATTAATCATAAACTCTAACCATTTAGTGTAAATTGGTGAACGGTTTTAAGATAGTATATACAGAGTCAAACTAATAAAAAAACCAATTATATATGGTAAGGGATATCATAAAATATTAATCCAAAAAATACAGAGCATTCAACAAGAGTGTTGAAACCGATAAATAAACTCTAGAAAATTCATCGAGTAATTCTTGAGAGAAATACTCTTTTACTATAAAAATAGCATTTATTTTTTTAAAATCATTATATATAAACATAAGTGAAGTTTGATTTTATCTTCAAAATAAAATGATTTATTTTAGAATGATAGTGGATTCTAAGAACATATTATAGAGAGACCTTGAAAATATGTATGAATTTGAGAAATTCCCTTGAATTAGGCTTGTATTTTGGGAAGCATTTTTTAAAGAACTTTTTAAAACATATAACTCCCCATTAATGAATGGTAGATTATGTATTGTACACATATATAGACCATCCAAAAATATTTTATTATTAGTACATATGAATAAATAATAATTTAATTTGGGCAAGTATAGAATATAAGTAAACGGAATGAAAATGAAGGTTTAGGTTTAAAACCTTTCCATTATGATTGATGGTGTTCATCACATGATCATTGTGTCCTAAATAACCATATTAAATTCATTAATTAATATTACCAAAAACTATTCTCAATTTAATTTAATTATTATGTAATGTTTATATTCATTCATGGCCTTCTTGATGGGTTTACGAGGTTTAATTTTATTGTTTGGGAGCATTTTCTTCATTGGTATTCATGAACGATTTAATTATATACATGAAAGGATAAATATTTAAGATGATAATGGTTTTCCAGAATATAAGATGAATTATTATTTTTTGAAACTTATAAAATTACATTTTTATAAAATTCATTAGGTTATTAGTATTGATGAAAATCATTATATAAATCATTATTGATAATTGTTTGGGTTAATTGGCATTTTTTGATCACAACAAACTCAATTCGATGTATAAAATAATTTCACATGTACAAAAAGATTCCATATCCTTACATAAGTTATAATACTTATATAATAGTCTTCTTCAACCATCAAAATTTGTTCATGATAAGAATTGAATATAGTAATATAAATTGAAAACATGACGTCCTTGACTGTGATAAATTAACACATCTCATATGGTGTTTTCATTTAGAGTATAAAAGAAGATGAAAGGACAGATGATTATGAATTATTACATTATCATAGAAAAATTACAAAACATTTTTGGTACTATATCTATCATAAAATTGGTATTAAAGTATGTGAGGAATTAAGAATAAAATAATGGAACTTGAAAGAATAGAGAAGTTGAGAAATCCCACATGAAAATTTAGTATCCTAACAACATCACATTAAAACTCATAAATTATTTTTATGAGGGTAAAATAGGTCTATAATAATTATTACATATTATTTATAGTATGTGGGATATGGAATTACATATCCCAACATAAGACAATTGAAATTAAAAAATAATTACATAAAAAATTTCTTGAAAAGGGGAAGGGTGGTAGATTCTGTTACCTTGAAGAGTAACTACTAAAACCTGATAGTTAGGACCATGGGGGGATTATGAATGCTTGAAAGTACTCCTCAAGAAGAAAAAATATTATATCTGTATGGATTATTAATTTGGAATGAAAAAAAATGATGTAATGGGTGGTTATTTATTGTAAAGGTGAGTGAGTATTTTTGTTTATTTCAATGGACATCTCATTAGTGGTATTTGCAAAACCATGGGATTTTCCATTGTATTTTCCCATGATATTATCCACATGGGACACCTCATATCGTATTTTAATATATTCATGTTGAACCAAATTTTATATTAATTATTACATTCATAAAATGTAATTAATCATACCGAAAACACAGAAATGTATTTTTAATATTCATGTAAAACAAAAGTTTTTTATAAAATTATCATAAATTCATCATAACCTAATATCAACATTATGAATTCAAAAATGAACTCAATTTTTTGAAAATAATTTTCTAAATATGGATAATTTAATTTCTACATAAAATCATAATTTTATTAAAAATAATTTTTTTTAAATATAATTCTTTTTATATCACCATGAAAAATTAATCATGATCTCATTACCATATTACCTTAATACAATAAATAATAATATGATTTTCAATTCATAAGGTTACATTAAAATTCACCAAAAATTATGTTTATCTTATCTCACTCTAAATATCATACTGAACGTAATAGTGTATGTCAGTTTTTCGAAATTCAAATAACAGAGGTGGAAATGTTATGAATAATAGATAGGTTATTAAAATTTGGTGTTTTTTAGAGACTCAGTGTTTCATGAATTCATTATTAAATTTATTTATAAATCCATGGGGTTTTATAGTATGCATAGTATAAGTGGATGTAGATCTACCAAAACATTACCCCATAGAAATATCTCTAAAAATTGTACATCTCTCTTAAATTCATTGTTACTTAGTACATGAAAATAGTAATTACTGTAAACATTGTTTGTATGTCCTAGGATATATTCTTTGGTAGTTCAAAAACACTCTATTAAGAATATTGATGGGATTGAATGAATTGTTATGTTAGAAAATCTAACATAAATTATTACAATGGATAATATAGATTTGGAACCTAGTAGGACATATTCTAAAACATACGTCTAATTAATAATTTATTCCATCTAGGATTATATTTATTGCTTTGGTTTGTAAATGAATTATAATATTGTTTGTTTTAATGTTTTTAGTCAATATATATAACAACAAGGAACATGGTTAACATTGAATGAGTTACACAATGTGTTTATGAGAAACCAAATGGAATGATGACTGGAGTAAAGGATATGATTAATATACCTATTTAGTAATCATGATATATTAATTATAACATACACATTAATTAACTCTTCGAGTCCCTAATATATAAAAGGATAGATTTCACTGGGATTTAGGGTGGTGGGGAAGACAGAGGAATGGACAATTATTTTCTTATATTTCAATAATGTGAGAAGAGGAACTCAAAGGTTTGTTTAAAATGAATGTAATTTTTTTTATGTGTGCAGAATAAGATGTGGAAAAATCATCAATTGATAAGGTAAATGAAATTTCATCTAACAAAATAAATATAAATAATTATTTTCATTATGAATAATCAACATTTTACTGTTTTATATATCAAAATGAGAAGAATTATGAAAATTGGTTTCACATGGATATCATTCAAGAAGAAGATAAAAAGGTTGTATGAGTAATGAGTTTTGATGATGATAAAGAAACTATAGAATATATATGAAAGTATGTTTTATTAATGAATAATATGATCAAACATTGTAAATGGTTTAAGAATAAAGTGGAATGATTAAAATTTTTATAATCTAGAATTCAATAATTATGTGAATCATGATATATATAAATATATATATATATATAAGAATTTTTCTTTAGAAATTTTTATTTAAATATTTTCATGAATTTGTTGAATATTACTAATTAACAAGAAATTATATTTAACTATAAGTGGATACACTATAATAGAGGAAAATATAATCATGGAGTGTTTCTTTATAACAAGGTAATTAGTTTATTTGTTGGAAATGGATTAGTCTTATAGAATAATATAGTGTTTAAAGAAATATTATTTGTTGAAAAATGTACTGTTAAGACATTGATCATATTATCAATAATGTTATAGGATCATAGAGAATTATAAATATTATCATAAAATATTGTTTTTTATAGTTATATAAAAATGGAATCCTGCAATACAATTTACAACCCATTGCATCGTGTAAGGCCATGGGGCTAGAAGCCACAAAGGAAGTGTGATAGGGTTAAATACCTACCACTATCCTTCATGAAATACTCATTTATTTGGAATTATTTTTCGATACATTTTTTTGTGAAAAAACATTAAATTTATTTTTGGAGGCATTTTACATGGTTGATATATATAATACATTCTGGTTTAACGAAAATGATTATTTTAGAAGAATTTTATCATATTTTTGGGGATGTATATTGAAGGGGTAAGAGATAAAATATGAGGATAAAACAAACATTACTCTTGATTTTATTGAGGATATTTTTTATAAAGGGTTATTTGTTTAAGGAATTATATATATTAATCTTTTGGATCTATTGTTGAATATTGATTATTAATATTTAAATATTTTGAATTATCAAAAAAAATTCCTAAAAATTACCGATTCAATAAATATATGATGAATATATTTTTACTCTTATATTGATCTTATGATACTTTAATTGTTAATTTTTCATCCTCAGGCATAAAAAATTCATATTTGATATTCATTCCTTGTATGAAGAGGTGAATTGGAATATGATCAAATCAATACCCAAAGGTGAAACTCTGTTTGTAAAATAAAAACATATCAAATAAATAAATAACCTGTGTCTTTTAGAATTTATCAGATCAAGGGAATGTATATTCAAATAACAAATTATCTGATTACCTTTATATATGAGGAATAAATTTTCTCTATAATCATTACAAATTTCTGGTTTTTTGGTTGTTGACAATGTAATGATCATTATGTTTCTTGTTTAAAATAATCTCGAACACAATCAATAATTATTTATAATTTTCTTCCATATCCATATAATCACATTCCAAAACTTTTAATCTATTTTTAAACCCACTTATGTGATTACATTAATATTTAATTTTCCCTCTTTTTAAGTGAATGGTTTATAAAAATAATTTATGATGATGGTTTTCCAAAAAATAATTATCGAATATCAAACCCTTGATTATATAGAAAAGGTAAAAATTAGAAGAATGAAAATTTTTTAACGGGGTATAATGAAAAACCATGATGTTTTATGAAATTTATTTTTAAAATAGCTTATATTTTTTCAATTTTATGTGTTAGTTGAAAATATGAGTTTAAAAGAACCATAATATACTATTAAAACATTATTATATAAAAGTGACTGATATAATCTTGGAAAAAAAATTATGTTTTTGGAATAGTAATAACTGCATTATGGAATATATATAAATGTAATAATAAATAAATACATTTTAATAAATTCTTCATAAATAATAATTTGTCTTTAATAAAGATATTCTTATCTAAAAATAAATACAGTTCCTTCAAAAATCATTTTTAAAATTTTTATAAGAAAATATTATATTTAATTTTTGTATCTTTTAGAAATTTTTTTAATAAAATTAACAAAAAAATTTAAATCAACTTATCAATATGAATTATGATAGAATTTTTGGTATTATTCAGAAAATAGGTATTTTTCTATGAATACTAAAATATACTGATTTTTTGTACAAAATTCATATCTTATAGTTAAATTACATAATTTAAAAGTCATAGTATTTATTTAATTTGGTTTTAAAATAAAGGAAGTATTATTTAGTTAAATTTAACTCAATTAATCATAATAAATTATTTTTATATTGGATTTTATTATAACATTTTCTTATGCATTGAAACAAATTTTCTTATAAAATTTTCATAGTTTATAATTTTTATCCATTTTAAATAATTAAAATAAACTGAAATTAATAATGATTTAAAATATATATGTAGATTTTATATCCTAAACTATTAATAGAAACCCATATAATTAGGATTAATTATCACATAGAAAAAATGAGATACTCTTTTCCTTTAAAATGCATTTCTTAAAATAATTTTTTTCGACTAATATGAGGTTTAATTATAAATTAAATTCTTCCAAATGTATGAGTTGAATTTATAAATGAATTAAATATTTTTAATCATTTTTATTTATATTATCAAATAATTTTATCACAATTTTTCACCATAGTAAATAGTGAAAGTAGTCAAAATAATTTTCCATGGTTAAGGTAAAAACATATTTAACGGTGGTTAAATAACAATGTTATAGGTCAAAATGACCCAAATATTGTCTGACACCAATTCTATGTCCATATTTTAACATCATTACTTCTTTGGTTCTAAAATTGTCCATTTTTAGCAATTTCAAAAATAAAATACATCTTTGTAGTTGGTACTTTTCAGAAATCTCAAATGTGTAATCACCCCCTCTTATAAAAGACCACCCCATATCCTATCCTCTTCAATATTCCAAATATATTTGGATTAAAAATACCATCGCAAATAACATCATTACATACATTCAATCATTATATTACCCATTTGTTATCATAAATCCAACCAAGGAAATATTTTATTGCAAACAAAATGAAGTTATCCGAAGAAGTGTTAACATATTTAACCAAGAGTTTTATTTTATTTATTCGTTAAAAACAATTACATCTTATTAAAACCTGATGATATAATAACCTGAGTATGTTAAATATAATTAAACTTTTTTATGTTTTTTAATGACATAAAAATGTCCCATCCTCCATTAAATTTAGTGAAAACCATTGATTGTTTGTACAGAGGACTACCGCCTACCGAAGAGACGTAATTCTTTTCCCATAATCACATATAAAATGTGGATATAATTTCATTTTTAAATTTTCCATGTTATATTTATGATAAAAAAAATTTTCCTTAATTGTAATATCAAATACACTTTCATACATTCAATTCCCTACAGATATTATAACATCGCTCTTGGGAGTGACACACTATTACCTTATGAAGTGATGGGATTCATTTTTCATATAAAAATTATATAGAATGTAATATTAACCAATATTATATTGTATTATTGAAATATTATTCCACATTTTAATGAAGTAAACAATATACTTTCTTACCTTACCAACCACGTAATAAATGATATTGTCCTTCTTATGTACGGAATAATACTTCCTAATGAATCGGTGTAATTAGATTTTATTATAAAATTAAATATATGGAATCAATGAGGATATTTAGTGAAAAATATTAATTTAAATATATAATTATCATTATTTAAATTAAAAATAAATGTTACATTATTTCCATCATTATCAGAGAAAAAAAGGAAATTTTAATCATGTTTGTGTATGACCAACCCTCTTTATGAATATAAGTTACTTAATTTTTTATAACCATATTTCCTGGTAGATTTTATAATTATATATTATTTGTAAAAATTATAATTATTATAGTATTATAATTTTAAATATAATTAAATAAAAATATCTTTGATCATAGTCAAGTTACAAAATTTATTTTGGACATAAGAACCATTTTATCATTATAATTCATGATGTGATAATTGATTGGTTATGTAATTGAATTTCATATGGTAGTAATTTAAATTAAAATAATTATAAATAATTGTATTATTTATTAATAAATTACATAATAAACAAAATTTTACTATACGAGAAGATAAAGAATGCACATGATGAGTCATGCTCGAGGATATGGTTTTTTCTAAAAATATCATTCTTGGATACACTTGTTCATTTAAACACTTAATTTCATTTAAATGGTCTATATAATAACCATTCCAATAAAATATATTGAAATTTTTATAATTCATGATATTCTATTTTTCCATTCATGTACTTCATTCATGGGATGTTATGATTCAATAGTTACCATTGAGGAAAGGGTTTTTGTTTCAAAGCTGCATGCATTATTACTTCTATACTGAGATATTGAGGGACAACCGAGCCCAGGAGTTCTTGAATTTGGAGAAGGGTGATATTTGATTGATGAATTTTTCTTATTGCTTTGTAGTGCTTTATCACATCGCATATATTATGGGAAGTGATGAGTTATCACTAGCTAGGCTATTTGTGGATGGTCTCAAGTATGATATTCGATCCATGGTGAATTTTTTCAGGATGAATTCAGTGAATTCTACAGCAAATTAGGCATTGATTACAAAGTTAAATTAGAGGGAGTTGGGAGATGTGAGCTAAGGTGGTTCAATATCCCGGGCTGGTACTCCTTCATTTGATAGCTGGAAATGCCGATAGGATTATTCAGATTGTTATTCAAGTATCAAGGATGCGTCATTAGGTTTCTAGGTGAGGTTATACCAATACAGGAAGAGTGGGAACATGAGATCTCATTACATTGGAGGCCTAGTTGAGTACTAACCTTGCCTTAATACGCGTATTCTTCAACATTTTTCCAGTTTTTCTCACCAAAAACTTGTGAGAGGGGATCTATTACGAATCCACATGATGAAGAAACAACACTAGTTTCTCCTCAGTCTAGTAACTAGAGTTTGTTAGGCTTTTTAGGACGAGGTGGTCATGACTAATTTAATCACAATATAGGTTTTTAGCGAATTTAGCTGGACCAGCTCAAGGTAGTCAGGAAGGGTTGCATGATCATGGTACATATCAGAATAATTTGATTAAATAGGCCTAGAAAGAGTTTGATCCTGCGCCCTCTATAGTTAGTGGTACAATTTTAGTGGCCTCAATTTTAGCTACAACTCTTTTGGATACAGGGGTGTCCCATAGTTTCGTATCTCTTTCCATTGTGGAGACCCTTGGCCTCTAAATATTTACTCGAGATGATATTACAACATTAGACACTTTATTAGGGATTAGGATATCTAGTCTACGTTAGTGCAAAGATATTCCACTTGATGATGGTGGGTGTAACTTCTTGTGGGGACTCTATCTTTTAGAGATGTTAGGCTTCTATTTCATTCTAAAAATGGGCTAATTTGTCTCGATTCCAATCATTGTTGACTTCTATTTACCGGGGGTGAGATTCACATCACTAGAGTGTGGGTATTGTTTTACACATGGATGATTGGGATGTCCATGCGAGCAGATCATGACCCAAACATCATCGTATGGGAGGATTTAAAACACATATTTCTCATTTATATTTGGATTACTATGGTACTTCACGCATGGACTTTCCTCCAATGTTGTATTGTTTAAACGATTCATTCTAGACATATTTTCAGGTTTACCTCTATAGAGAGGTAGATATCTATATTGAGATTTTATCAAGAGAAACATCGGTGTCCATTCATCCTTATAGGATGGCTAAACAAGAGTTATAGGAACTCAATATGTAGTTGACAGAGTTATTGAAAAAGTGATTCATCCAACCCAGTACGTCTCCTTGGGGTTAGCCAGTAATTTTTATGAATATGGAGGATAATACCATCAGACATTGGGTGTATTATAATATTCTGAACTAGTTGACATTCAATAAATGATATCCCTTACCGAGGATTGTTGATCTCTTTGATCAGCATTGGAGAACTCAAGTGTTCTCAAAGATTGACTTGAGATCCGATTATCATCAGTTTCATGTCAGAAAATCATATGTACCTATTATAGCCTTCCAGAGTTGGTATGGTATATAAAAATATTTGGTTATGTCGTACGGTCTCACGAACAGGTTTTATGATTTCATGGAACTAATGTCCTAAGTGTTCCATCCTTACTTGGATTCTTTTGTCATATTCCATGTGGAAGAAATATTGTTGTACTCTCACACTAGACATGACCATTCCATCTATCTTGGGATTGTATTGATTACACTGAGAGAGTATTGGTTATTTCATAAGCTATAAAAATGCCACTTTTTGATGGACCCATTTCACTTCTTGGGTCATGTCATCTTAGAGATAGAAGTATCAGTAGATGCCGAGAGAGTGAGATTTGTGGTTTCCAAGGAGCAGCTGAAGAATATCATTCGGGTACTGAGTTTTTTAGGGTTTTCCATTTACTAAATTCTTTTTATTCAGCACATTTCATGCTTATAAATGCCACTAATGGGCCTAACTAAGATGTGAACAAATTACATGTGGATAGATTCCTACGATTCAGCCTTTCAAGAGGTGAAATAAAGATTGAATTCAACTTCAATAATGATTTTTATGGAGCTATGAATGTGTGAGACCATTTATAGGGATTTATTACGTATCGGGTGGGAGAAGTTCTTATGTAGGTGTAAGGTGTCATTATGTATGGGTCTCAAAGTTTATTCCACATAAGTGGAAATTCCCGATTCACAATATTGAGTTGGATGAAGTTGTACATGCTTTGTACTTTGGTAGAAATTATCCTTTTTGAGAGACTTTTGTGGTTTACAGTGACCAAAAAATCCTTATGTATATCATTACTCTGTGTGATCTGAATTTGATATTGCGAAGGTGGGGTTATTATCTTCAGTAATTTGAATTAGAAATATCCTACATTCCTGGGAAAGGTAATGAAATTGATGATACATTGAGTATGAGAACTCAGATATAGGTGGTTCAGGAGGCCAGTAGTGAGTGGAAGCTTATGGATATGCTCTTTAATATGCCTTTGGAGGTGCATAATAAATTGAGATACACACATCTTTCTTCTATAGTTAGTACCTATACTCTACTGGATCATGTGAGAATGAGGGAACTATTGGATTTTGAAGACCTACTCCTATGAGATAGTGGATTAGGAGAGGACCCTAATCCCGGATGGATTGTAGGATATGATGGGGTTTTACATTTTAATAGGTGCATATAGGAGTCATCAGTCATACGTAAAGAGTTGTTGTGTGTTTTTCATGCTTCAGTAAGGGCAGTTCATCCTAGTGTGATCAATATGAATCGAGATCTACATCATCAATATTGGTGGCCAAGCATGAAGAGGGATATTTCTAGTTCTGTTATGAGATCTTCCACATCTAAAAAATTGAAGGTGGAGCATCATGGACCTACATGATGGTTACAGTATTTACTCATTATATAGTAGAGGAGGAATGATGTCGTAATTGACTTAATTACGAGTTTACCAAGGTCATCTCCAAGAAATGAAATTGTATGGGTGTCTATGGTCATACTCATGATGGTGGAACATTTCATTATGATCATGGAATCCTTCAGTGTTGATGATCATGGAAGGTTGCATGTAACACCCCAAAATTCTATTAATGAAAACTACACATAATCTAATTCAAAATATTATTAGGTAAAATAGTTATATTAAACATGTGATCATAAAAAGTTTAATGTTAAAGGATTTTCAAATACATTTATGAATTTTTATCATTGCTAATATAGCCTTTGAACAATGATAACATTGTTATAATAAGTATAGGTCCTTAAAAAATACAATTTACTCAAAAAAGTATGAATAGACTCATCCAGTAGAATTTCACATAAAAATCCCATTTGTCGAAGCTTTGAAAGGTGGTAGCAAAACTGGGCTTCGCTCATGACCAAGCCCAAGCCGAGCATTAACAAGTTAAGATTGAATGAAATCACCTACATGAAAGGTGGATGTTCACAGATATTAACTCTTGGGAGATGTTATCAGAGTCACCCCAAGATTATTTCACCATCGCACACCTTACCCTTAGGACTTATGCCGGTGTTGTAAGGGGTTATATAAAAAGACAATATCACTATGATTATGTGAATTATTTTTTTATAAATAATATACAATCATTTTATTATTGGCACTTTATAAATGGTTTTTAAAACAAAAATAATACTTTTATTTAATAATCAACTATAAAATTTATTTTGATGAATTAATTGACTTTTTAATTAATTAATATTTTAATAAACTTTTATTAATAATTTTGTATTAAATATAAATTTTTGTATAATTTTAATACAATTGTAATTTTTATTAATGATTGAAAGCTATTTTTGTCAAGAAAACCACTGAATTTTCAATAAATGTCAATATTTACTTTAAAATAAAAAATTAACATATTTAGAAATTTATTTATATAAAATTAATATAAATTTTGGACTCAAGTCATCAAAATTATCTAATAGTGAATATATTATAATTGTTTGAGACAGATGAATTTTTCGGTAAAAATTAAATATCGTTTAAATATATAATGTGTTTTATGACATAATAAATACACAACAGTGATGAAACTAAATACTATAAAAATTATATTCCTACCATATATGTTTTACCTTTAAAATAATGTTGTTCAATATTTTTTTTTTAATTTTATTATGCCTTAGTGGACCCTCCAAGACTTACAAAATATTTTAAAATATTAAAATGATTTCCTTGAGAGTGTAACTCACGTTGTCATATGAACGCATAATATTTTATTTTGTTCAACCATTAGACAAATAAAATAATTTCTCCACTCCACTATGGAAAAGACCATGGGAAAAAACCATGGGATGGATTGTGGTTTTTATTAGTTAAATATGTAGTCTCCAAAAAAAAATTAACAAATCCATGTCCTTTCCCATATAAACCCACTCAATCTCACATTCCTCATCACTCAAACCATTTGGATATCGCCCAAACATTGTCCTCCACTTCTTATAATCATCCCAAGGCTCCCTAAGTTCCCAATAATCCTCTCTTAAGCCTCTCTCATGTCTTTAGGATAATACTTCTTAGTAAGGGATCCTCATTTTCATTCCTTCCTTATTTATGTCCAAATTTCCTTATTTGTTTATACCATATTATTTTAAATAAAAAATGTTGGGGTATGTTTTTCACCTAAACTATACTAACATAATTCTATTTGAATGTTGATATTCCCCTATCTCTCTAATTAATGCTCCCAATGCACACCCATTTACATGATGGAATTCAATAAGGGATTTCTCTCTCATCATTTACATTCAACCAATTCATTTATATTATGCATCAAAATTCCATTACATATGTTGGTATGTTATGTTCCATGACCTGTATACTTTCCATTTCATTTATTAATTATGAGATACCCCATTATTTAACCTCAACACATTTTATGATTTCTATTTGACGTATTTATGCTACCAAATTTACAAAAACTAATTACCATGACATAATCATCATGTATGTGAATACCATAATCATTTCACTATCAAGGGTATTCGGCATTTTGGATATGTACCTATTAATTGAGAACATAAATTTATTTCTTCTAAATCACTTATTCATGGAATAAATTATGATGTTTAATGAATCCTTGTAGTATGGAATATGTGGCACACTTATGCATGAAATAAAATGATTATCTAGGGTGTGCATTGATATCGCTTCAATAGATTGGGGAAAGATTAGTATAATGATAATTTAAGTGAAATGTGGTTTTCCTCATGATAATTGAAGTGAAATTATGGTTTACTCATTTTAATTCAAGTGAAACAAGGGTTTACTCGCTCTCTATGTGAAATGAGCCTTGGCTGATGCTAATATCATGTTAAATATTGTTGCCACATTTCCCTATTATGATAATAATGCTATATCCTAACATTATGTTCATGTTTATATTGTGATCCATTGATATGAATTATGTCTAACATGTACTATATTCTCCATGTAATTCCTTATGTACTCACTTACTATACTTTATAGATCACCCATTTCTTATGAATGTTCTCAGGTTATCCCATGCAATGCTAAGTAAGAATGAATATTGTGGTTATGTAAAATATTTTTTCAATAATGATGTTGCATTTTATGTATTATGTTTTCGGGTAATGTTTTTAATTTTTAAGGACAATAGAAATATCTATCCTCAGAGTTATCTTAAGTGGATGTTTATGTAATAATTCATTTTAATGTGTGTAATAAAGAGAAGGGTTGTTATAGTTTGTATCTTTGGAAAGATTAAGTTATTTTTTGGATTATGATTAGAAAACACTAGTTAAATACTTATGGATAATACTAAGTGTAATAAAGACATCAATAAATTTTATTGTGTATATTGAAAGTGTTTTATCCAGAATATATATCCCAATCTAGATATGAACAAGAAGAGGTGTTTCTGGCACAGATGTATCTAGTGAAAAAACCCAAGAACACCGCATTGAGATAGACTCAAACGAGAACTAGTTCATGAAAATGGGCCTTGTTTCACTCTTTGTTCGACACTCCCAAGGGATATTATATTGTATGTTCATTAGCATAGTATGAACCATTGTTAAGGGAATAAAAAATGACCCTAAGGATATATGATGGGATGTAGATAATGGATAACATCGATTTAAGCATATAAATTTTTATGTTAAGGAAGTAAATATAATTTCTATGATATCATTTTTTGTCATTTCATTACCCTTATGTGTTACCCCTAACATTACATTTACTCAATAAAATGGCCAGTAAAAGGAGGACTCGGGCTAACAATCTATGCAAAGATCAATGTTATGACTGTTCTAATGAGATTCCCAATCCGATGAGAGCTGGAGTCACAAATATTTTCACAATAAACTATTAGTTAACAAATATTTTGAATATAAGAATGGGTCCAGAAGAATTTATAACCCACCTTAAGAATGAAAAATCCATAATCGAGAGCTTCATTAGACAAATGCCACATATTTTTAATGGATCATATGATCTCTAAATCACCGTACAATGAATCAAATCTATTGAAATGATAATCTCCTAACTTAAATATTTCAAACAAGAGAAGGTTCTTCTAGCTGCTTATCATGTAGAGGGTGATGCTAATTAATGGTGGACATTGATCAAAAATATGAAGACAGAGGAAGAGATCGAGGTGTTGTAAAGGATATTATTTCATAATTTTTTTCCGATAAATATTTTCCTTGCACCCTCCAACATAAGATGGAAGGGGACTTCCATTACCTCATGAAACAAGATGATGAATCCATCAGAGCGTATGGTGAAAAAATCACAAGGCATGTATGATACAACACCAGATTTTTTTAACACCCCTGAATTGAAGGTTGGCCACTTCATTGGTGGAATAAACCCTAGCTACGGAAATCCATAGTGATCCATGACTTCGATAACTATGAGGATATTTTACAATGTTCCCTCAATTTGGAAATGAAGATCAGAGAATATATGGGGTATCATGGGAATAAGAACTGGAAAGTGGACTTTAATTCTAGTGGTCTGATAGATATATCTATGTGTGCTATGAAATTTCTATCACCCCAATTTCCAATGGTGTAGAAATAAGCACACCAAAAAAAATTATATTTGGATGAAAAAATTTGTTAGGTGTGGAAGAGAAGGCACACAGACATTAATTACTGACATGAACAAATCACGGTTGCGATAGAGGAGAGGAATGATCCATTCGACCTTTAACGCATTGTTCATTTCACCAAATTAAATGAACTAGAGAACATTGAAAAATAGTGTCATAGGACAAGTTTTTCAGAGGAAACCAACAACCTCCAAGGTAGCAAGGTAGAGCATTTAACATCTCTAACGCCAAAGAGAACCCCGAAAATAATGTGGTGACAAGAACGATTGTTTTTCATTCATGAATAGAAAACATAATTTTTTATTCTAAATCAATGTATTATTTAATATAATGAATGTTCAGTTGAAAAATCCCAACACCACCACAAATCATGAAAGAAGAGATATCAGGGAAAATGTAAAATAGGGAAATCATTGAATCCCATGAATATAACTCCTACCACATCACAATTTTGGATTGAAATTCCTGGAGAACCCCTTCGTACTCCATCTGGTGGATTTTGAAGCAATTCATGGAATGAATTATCTTTACCTATATAGATCCAACATAAATTGATGTGAAGGGGATATCACTCTCCATATGGAGAATCAACCCCCAATTATGTACAAGTACAATGAGGAGGATGTATCTTCTTTAACACCCTCATATCAAACATTTATATTACAAATCTATGGGCACGTGTATCTTTCTCCTATGATTGGGTCTATGTAAGTAACCATCCTTGTTGACATTCCATTTTTGAGAGAATTCACTAAACTGTTTCTCGAGGAATTTTCGGGTATTCCTACTATAATAGATCTTTAATTCACTATTGATCTTATACATGGGGATTTACCAATATCCAAAACTCCATATAGAAATGATTTTCTAGAGATTTAAGAGATAAAGAAACAACTACATGAGAATATTTATACATGGTTTATATGCCAAAGTGTTGTATGAGGGGGTGCACCCATCCTCTTAGTCAAGAATAATGATGGGTCAATGTGTCTTTTCATTGATTATAGTGAGCTCAAAAATTCAAAATAAAGAATAAGTGCCCTATCTTAAGAATTGATTACATGTTTGATCAGTTACATAGAGAACAATAATTTTCCATGGTTGATCTATGGTCAGGATATTACCAAGTAATTGTGATGAAGGACGATATACCCAAGAATGTTTTTTACAATGTACTGGCACTATGAATTAATAGTAATACCATTCGGAATCACTAATTCTTTAGAAATCATCATAGACATGATGAATAGTGTCTTTAGAGACTACCTTGCCAAATTTGTGGTAGACTTTATAGATGATATTATAATATAATCCAAAACCAAGGAGGAGCATGAGAAGCATCTAAGCCATGTAATAGTGACCGTGAAAAAGGATATGATCTATGCAACGTAATTATATTGTGTGTTCATGATGAAGGAGGTTTCATTATTGGGTAATATCATTATAAGAAATGGGATATCTGTGGATCCCTCCAAGAGAAAATCATTTGAGGGATGGACGAGGTAAACATACGTGATGTATATCTATTGACACTTTAGTTTATCCAGATATTAACATAGATTTGTGAGAAATTTCTCATGATTTTAAAACCCTCTTACTATGCTAACTCAGAAGAGTGTCATGTTTTCCTAGAGTGGTGAATTTGAAGATAGAATGAAGGAGTTTAAAATGTGGCTTATCACTGCACCAATTCTCACACTACCCATCGGTGGAGAACATTTTTTGGTATTCAGAAAATCTAAATGAAGGGTGTGACCTATGTGTTGATGAATAATGACAAATAAACTGCCTACACTTCATGGAAATTGAATGTTCATGAGAAAATTTATCCAACACATAACTTCATTAATCATCACATTAATCAATAGGTGACATTAACTATTTGGGGAGAAGTGTGAAATATATATGGAGCTCAAATTTCTCCAGAATATAGTCACATAGAAAGAGTTAAACATTCCCTAATGATGATGGTTAGACCTGATCAAAGACTATGACTGATCAATCCATTACCAACTTGGGAAATCGAACAAGGTGGTAGATTCTCTAAGAAAAAATGACCCATCGATTATATCATTGATTATAATTGAAAAGGATCCAATCTATATAGATTTTATGAATATTGACATGTGAATTGAAGATAATATAACATCATAAATCTTCTCACAAATGATTGCTCAACCGTCTATTTTGGAAAAGTTAATGGATGCTCAAAAGGATGATGAGATAATTCATAAGAATGAGGAATCAATAAAAAAATGGAAATCCTCAGAGTTCAATGTTAAGGAAGAATGAATTGTGATATTTGGTAAGAGATAATACATTGCATCAAATATGGAGTTAATAAATGAACTTTTGGATGATGCACATAGTACAATTTTTGCCATTCGTTCAGGAAACATAAAGATGTATCGAGATCTCTGAGATAATTATAGTTGGGATAACATGAAGTAGTAGACTGCTGAGCATACATTAATGTTCCCAGTATGTCATTAAATAAAGAATGGGAGGCAGATGTTTAAGGGGATGAAGCAACCATTACCAATACTAACCTGGAAATGGGAGAACATCACCATTTGAGTTTTCACCAGACTTCTGAAGACATCCAAGGAAAAAATGAAATCTGGGATTTTGTGGATTGTCTCACAAAGACAACACACTTAATTACAAATCAACATTATTTTTCATTGTAAATACTGGCATATATATACATAAGTTATGTGGTAAGGATGCGTGGAGTACCACTATCTATTGTATCTGATTGGGATCCATGATTCACCTCTATGTTATTGAAGAGTATCCAGCATGCATTGAATACTGATCCCAATATCAGTATGGCTAATTATCCTGAAACCGATGACCAATCTGAAAAGACTATGAAAACATATGAGGAAATTTTTATAAAATTCTCAATGGACTTCAAATAATGATAGGATCAATATCTTCCTCTAGTTGGAGTTCACATAAAATAACAATTCCACTCATGAATCAAAATGGATCTTTATAAAGCCCATTATGGGAAGAGGTGTAGAATACTGAAATATTGGGATGAAGATGGGGAGAGAAAACTCATTAGTCCCAAAGTGGTTGAAGAAATGATGGAGAGGGTTAAGACGATCTAGTAGCACATTAAACCTCCTCAAAGTCGATAAAATAGATATGTTCATAATAATCGACAAGACCTAGAGTTTGATGTTGGAGACATGGTATTCCTCCGCATATTATCATGGAATAGAGTTATGAGGTTTGGGATGAATGTAAATCATAGACATGGTACATTGGCCATTTTGAGATCGTTGATCACATTGGACCAGTGTCCTATCGACTAGCACTTCCTCCGAACCTATCTCATGTACCTGATGTATTCCATGTATCACAATTGAGGAAGTACATACCAGACCCATCACATGTACTCAATCGAGTGGTGGTACCATTTTAGAATGACCTCTCCTATGAAGAGAATTCGGTGATGATCTTGGATTCTATAGAAAAAGTTCTACGTAATAAGACAATTCCCCCCATCATGTTATTGTGGCGAAACCACATGTTTGACGAAGCAAAAAGGGAATAGAAATAAGTGATGAAGAAGAGTTTCCCTTATCATTTTTAGTGTGGTAAAAGTAAATTTACATAGAGAAATATCATAAGGGGGAAATTGTAATGACCCAAGCATTTATTAATGAAAATCTCCCTTCATCTAAATAAATGTATTATTTTGTAAAATGGTTTTATAAAACATATTCACTTCCTTGGTTTTATGTTTTTGGATTTTATAATACCATTACGAAGTGTTACCATTTATATTATAACTGTTTAATAGTGATCACATATTTACTATAAATATAGGGCCTTAACAAATCCAATTTTCTCATAAATTAAAAGAGATGGCCTCATCTAGTATAATTTCACTATACGAAGCCCATTTTTTCAGAGCTCAGAATGTAGGTAGCATCACTGGTCTTCGCTCTTGAGAAATCCGAAGCATAGATTGAACACATTAAGCTAGAACGATATCACATATGGGAGATGTGTAAGTTAATAGAGATTACCACATAAGCGAAGTTATCTGAGCCGCCTCAAGAGTCTATCACCATCCCAAACCATACCATTAGGTCATATGAAGGTGTAATAAGGGGTTAGATAATAAGACCCTTGAACTATGATCGTATTAATTTTATATGAATAAATAATAAACATTCATTTAATTATTGTTACTTTATAAATTGATTTTAAAGAACAAACATTATTATTTGTTAATATTCAATTACGAAATCTATTTTGATGAATTAATTTATTTTTAAATTAAATATTATTTTAATAAAATATTATTTCAAAATTAATTTTTTTAAATATAAATAATCATATAATTTCTCTGTAATTGTAATTTTTATTGTTGTTTGAAAACTATTTTTTCGAAACCCCTAAATTTTAAAAAAATGCCAGTATTTTATTTTAAAATTGAGAATTCAAATATATAGAAAAATATTTACATAAATTTAATATTTTTTTATTCAGGACATCAAAATTATCTAACCGTTATTTTTTTTATAATTTTAGGAGACAATCGATTTTTTGGGTAAAAATTATAAACCATTTAGACATATAATGTGTTTTATGACATCATAATGACCCAATAACGAAGAAATTAAATTCTATAAAAGGAATATCCGGTCAATATATGTTTTACACTTTAAATAATGTTATTTTAGATTTGATTGTTTAATTTTATGGTGCCTTAGTGGGCCCTTGAATATTGTTAAATATTATTATCATTTTTAATTGATTTTCTTGAGTGTGTGACTCACTGCCACATAACCAAGACTAATATAGTATTATGTTCAGACATTGGACTTTTAAAATTTTTTCTTCAAATCCACATTGGAAAAAACCATGGGATGGTTCGTTTTTTATTAGTTTAATGTGTATTGTCCAAAACATACATAATATTGAATTCCTTATTCTTTCATATATAAACCCACTCAGTATCCCATTAATATTCAATAAAACCATTTGGATCTCAAAAAAACTCTGACTCCTATCGATAAAATCATACCAAGGTTCCCCAACCTCCCAATAAGCCTCTCTCATGCCTCTCCAAAGCCTTTGGGATCACACTTCCATGTAAAGGATCCTCACATTCCGTCATTATTTATGTCCAAGATTCCTTATATTGTTTTTACATTTTATTTTCAATTAAGAATGTTGGGGTATGATTTCTATCCTTTCATATTGTTCTCTTCTTATTTTTTAATTACGAGATACCTCATTCTTGTTTATTAATTTCTCCCTTGGACACCCGTTACCATGCTGAAATTCTATAAGAGATTTGTCTCTCCTCATTTACATTCCAAAAATTTTATTATATTATGCATCAAACATAAATTAAATATGATGAGATATTATTTTCCATGACCCCACTAATCTCCATATCAAGTATAAATTAATAGAGTCCCCTTTCCCTCTCATCTAAATATTTGACGATTTCTATTTTACGTCGTTATGGTGCCAAATTTACACGAAAATTTTCGATGCCAAAATCATCATGTTTGTGAATACCATACCAATTTCTCTATCAAGGGTATTCATCATTATGAACATGGACATTTTTATTTTGGACTTACCATTATTTATTCCACATCTATTATTCATGGAATAAATTATGAAGTTTAATGAATACATGTTGTATAAACTATGTGGCACACTTATGCATGAAGTGAAATGATTAAGAATGGTTCTCCTTAATAGTGATCTGAGGCATTGGGTAAAGATTAGTATCATGATACATCATGTCCAATGAGGGTTTACACATGATTATTCATGTGAAATTATTGTTTATTTATGCTAATTCAACTACAATGTGGGTTTACTCATGCTCCATGTGCAATGAGCCTTGGCGCATGCTAATATCATGTTAAATACTGTTTTTAAATTTTCAGGTTTTGATAATCATGATATATCATTCCTTTATTCTCATGTTTCTATTGTGCTCCATTTATATTTATATTTCCTAATATATACTTTATTCTTCATGTTATTCCTGGTTTACTCCCTTACTCGGCTTTATAGCTCACCATTTTCTATTGCATATCCTCTAGTTATCCCATGCAATGGTATGTAGGAATGAATGTTGTGGAAATGTTAATTTATTTTTCAGTAAATATGTTGTATTTGTATCTTATATGACATGTAATATTCTTACATTCATATGAAACTGAACCTATTGATCATCATACATTTCTTAAGTGCATGTTTGTGTAATAAATCAAGTAAAGTGTGTAATTAGGAGTAGGGTTATTATATTGTACATACAAGATATTTTACGTTTAGATGGTGTTTCAAAAACTATAATTCCGTACATGGATGCCTGAATAACTTCTCTTGTCTTGCATGATCTATTGAGGGATTTGGATACATAGGTACTTTGGACTACAACTTATCATCCCTAGAAAAATGGCTTGTCAGAGTGCACGATTCAGGTTTTGGAGGACATGATTCGAGCATGCATCATGGATTTTGGGGGATCATGGGAGAGACAAATACACCTAGTGGATATTGACAACAATAATAGTTTTTAGGAAATGATTCAGATGGATACTTATGAGGAATTGTTTGGAAGGCTATACTGATCACCCCTATGTTGGGTAGAGGCAGGAGAGGCAATGATGTTGTCACGAACGAGACCGGGTACCCTAGTAACTCGATAACCGAACCGACCCTGACATTTCCCTAGGGGCATTCCCAATTCCCACGGGTCAGCGAGTAGCACTTGGAATCACACAACATGCAAGTGGGAATGATGTTTGACACAAGAATGTGGAAGAAAAAGAAACAAGACAGTATGTATAACAATAAGAAACTCCAGTATGAGTAATGTACAAGAATAAAAAGAGTCACAAAAAGAAAAAAGTACTACAACCAAATTACTAAAAATGAAAAAAAAGTCCCAAATTACCTAAGGACACAACTCACCAAGACCAGAGGTCAACAACACAACAAAATTCACATCAAATAGATCCCTTGCCTTCGCTCGATCCTAAAAGCAGAAAGTCTACAAACACCTGAATGCAAAAGTAGGGTGTGCGCCTATGCCCAATAGGATACCACCAAATATTTCATAACAGATTCCAAATATAGATTATCCCAAGAAAAGCTTTAAATTTTAAAGTAAACTGGTATGGCAATCCAAAATCATATTTA
The DNA here is from genome assembly GCA_963277665.1 of Viscum album. Classification (NCBI taxonomy): domain Eukaryota; kingdom Viridiplantae; phylum Streptophyta; class Magnoliopsida; order Santalales; family Viscaceae; genus Viscum; species Viscum album. Next base: position 604,951,267 of record OY728148.1, read on the forward strand.
AACAAAACATGATATACATTTTCAAGTAATGGAAATAAATATTTTTAAGCAATGATTGTACAAACGATGGAATATTTCTAAAACAATGGCTTAAGTAAGACGTTTACATATAACTTTTTATATAAATTTAGAATTCATGTAAAGCAGTTCAAAAGAATTTGCATACATTTATATCTCAAATATAAATAATCCAGCGAGAAACATAGTCATCTGCCAAAATGTACGATAGTATTAACAACTTATAGGATTCCACACTCTCTATGTGAACTAAGAAAAAATTTTATACACCTGTCCCTATGACACTGGCCAAAGGAGGATCTTCACCAACCCGTCGGGGATGTGACCCGCCACAAGTATGTTTTAGAATGTTGTCATAGCGTAGAGTGTATCCAAATAACTCACTAACTACCTAAGGCTTGCATGCACTCTTACATGATGGGAGAACTATTTTATGAATGCTTAAAATATGATCAATCCCATTATTCAATTTCAAAAGTAACAATTTCATTCTATTTAAAACCAAAACAGGTTTTATTCAAAACATGCCTTTTTCACTAGATAAAACCAATGAGTTTCTAAAAAATTATTTTTATTCCATTTTCACTAGTTTTAAATCCATTCAAAACCAATTCCATCATTAAACATTTTATTTCCACAATTAAATTAATCAATTTAGTTGAAATCATGCCCATAAAATCCACAATTTAAATCCTCTAATTTCCATAAACACACCCAATTCAATGGAATTTGTGTTTTTTCCAAATTTCCATTGCAAAACCATTTCAAATATCTCGATTCATTGGAATCATTTTTTTATCAATTTAATTGAAATCAAACTTGGAAAATTTAATTTAAATAAACCATTGAAATAAATCAAGAAAATACAATGATAATCAATTTGGCATGTCAGGACGGAACCACCTACCTCGATGTTTTTGACCAAAACCACAATGGTCGAGAACGCTCAAGAAAAATAGGCTGCTTCTTCAAGAACCCTCCTTAGATCTCTTCTCCTAGAAATATCAAGACCAAATCTCATCAAATTTGGTACCATTCAATTAGATCTACCCATAACAAGCATAGATCTATGAAACCGATAGAAGAGGAGATGTAGATCTAAGATGATCTAAGAAACAGATCAAGAATGATGAAGAATGATCACATACTTCAAGAATCCGGCTTCAATTCACCAAGATGAGCCTTTGGATCACATACGAAACAATGGTAGAACCTTATCTGACCTTAAGAGAAGGAAAATCCCGAGTTTAGGGTGCAAAGGTGGAAGAACGTGGCACTTAGAGGCAAAAATGAGTGAGATCCACAATCTAAGGATCTCATTTAAGTGGCTGCATGGTTAGTTCTCACGGATTGAAAAACTGTGCGCTAGAATTTTGTTAGATGATACCTCGGACACCCATCCCACATGGTTTGGATGCACGGTTAGACAAACTGTGCACTGCCCATGTGGAAGCTACTGCCTCCAAGACCAACTACGCACGGTTTGGCCGCACAGTTTACACAACATATGTGTCACACGTGCGACTTCCCCTTTGCCTCAAAACAACTTTTAAAGTTCTCTTGACTCTCCCAAGTCACAAATCCAAAACAGAGGTATTAGAAACATCAGAAGTACCTGAAAATGTAAGGTGATGTTACAAACTCCCCACCATAATATCCTTTTGTCCCCAGAAAGCCTATGAAGAAACCTCCACATCAAAAATATAAGGCTAATGCTCTCTCATTAGTGCCCCCTTTCCCACGTCTCATGAGAATCAGAACCATACTACCAAAGTACACGGACTAGAGGTATCATTTTTCCAAGAAGTACCTTGGTCTCAAAATCAACAACCCTAACTTGTGATTCAGTAACAGATAAATCTAGTTTGATCTCAAAATCACTCCAGCTCACAACATGAGATTGATCAGAGAGATACTTTCGCCACTATGATACATGGAACACTTTATGTATCGACATCATCTGTGGTCGTAAATCTAGATGATATGTAACTTTCCCTACTAGACCAACAACCTTTAAGGTCCCACAAAATGGTGATAGATCTTCCCTTCCCTCCCAAGTCATCGATTACCTTATTTGGGTGAAGCTTTCAAGAACACCAATTCACCAACTGAGAAATCTAAAGGTTTATGGTGATGACCAGCATAAGACTTGTACCGACTCTGTGCTGTCAACATTCTCTGATGAATCAACTTGATCTTAGATGTGTCTCTTGGACCAAACTCAGTACTACAAGAGAACATTCACCAATCTCTGAACGACATAAAAGAGATTTACAAGGACATCCATAAAAAGCTGCAAAAGATCCATTCTGATCATAGACTGATAACTGTTGTTATATGAAAACTCAACTAGCCCCAGATGATCATCCCAAGACCCACCAAAGTTGAGAACACATGCATGAAGCATATCTTCAAGGATCTGAATAGCTCTCTCTGTCTGGCCATCTGACTGTGGATGGTAGGACGTGCTCAAATGGACTTGAGATCCTGGTGCCTCCTGAAATCCTCTCCAAAAGTGAGAAGTAAACTGAGGATCCCAATCAGAGACTATAGCATATGTGACTCTGTGAATCCAAACAACATCTTTCACATATATATTTCCCAAATCCTCAAATCTGGTAATATCTCGAATATGTATAATATGAGGCGACATGGTCAGTCTATCGATCACAACCCATATCACGTTCATCTTCCTCTGGTTTTGAAGAAACCAAACCACAATGTCCATAGAGATTTTATCCCATATCCAAGTAGGGACTAGAAGTGGCTGAAGAAAACTCAAAGGCTTCTGGTGCTTGGATTTCACCTACTGGCATGTATAGAAACAGGATACCAACTCAGCAATGTCTCATCTCATACCTCGCCACCAGAACTATTGTTGCATGTCATAGAACATTTTAGTGATTCATGGGTGTACAACCCACTGAGAGTAATGGAAACCCCCATCACATCCTTCCTTTCCACTAACGACACAACATAACAGTTTCGATAACACAGAACACCCTCTTTGGAGAACGACCATTGAGTGTCAGTCTCCCCACCATAAAAAGATTCCCTAATACTATGGAATTAATCATCCAGTTGTAGTACCTGAAGAATTAACTCGAGAAGAGAAGAATTAAACTAAACAATGGCTAAAGAAACTCCATTCCCCTTACACTGAACTCTAATATGTAACTGAGAAAAAAGAGCAATCAAAATCAACTCTTCTAAATATTCTTTAATAGTATGTGATGGTAGTTTCCCGCTTAACACATCTGCAACTACATTCCCTTTCCCAAGGGTATAGGTAATTTCAAAGTCGAATGATTGCAAGTAATCTACCCAACACCTTTGGAGGAGATTCAAATCATTTTTAGAGAATCTATAACTCAAGCTCTTGTGGTCTGAATACACTGTAAAACTTTCTCCATAATGGTAGTGTCTCCAACACTTATGTGTGTGCATTACAGCTACATGTTCAAGGTCATGTGTTGTATAGTTCTTATCATGAGTCTTATTCTGACAAGATACATAGGAAGCAACCTGATCAACTTAAATGAGGACACATCCCAAACCTAACCCCGATGCATCACAAAAGACCATGTAACCTATCCCATCATCAGGATGAGTTAACACTGGTGCCATAGTCATAAGACTATTTAGCTCATCAATAGAACACTGACATTTATCATTCTAGGAAAAATTCACTCCCTTTCGTGTCAGAGCAGTCATTGGAGAAGCTGAAATTGATAAGTCTTTATCAAACCGGCGATAATTTCCACCTAAGCCCAAGAAGCTCCAAATATCGAAAACTTTTCTTGGTTGTTACCAAGTCATAACATCCATCACCATTTTAGGATCAACTGATATTCCTTGTTCTGACACGTCATGTCCCAATAATATCACTTCTTGAATCTATAAATTTCACTTTGAAAGCTTGGCATAAAGTTGGTGATTCATTATAAGACTAAGAACTGTTCTCAGATGATGCACATGATCCTCCTCAATCTTGGAGTAGACAAGAATTTCATTCACAAAGACTACCACAAAAGTATTTAAATACTCACAGAAAAACTTGTTCATCAGAGCCATGAAAACTGCAGGAGCATTTGTGAGGTCGAAGGTCATAAAAAGGTACTCATAATGGGCATACCTACTCCAAAAAGCGGTCTTTTGAAAATCATATTCTTTTATCCTCAACTGATGGTAACCTAATCGAAGATCAATTTTTGAAAACCACTGTGCCCCATTCAATTTATCAAACAAATCAGTAATTCATGGTAATGGATATTTGTTCTTTATCATACCTCGATTGATCTTTCGATAATCAAAACATAAGAAAAGAGAACGATTAGCCTTCTTGGCGAAGAGAACCGGTGCTGCCCAAGGTGACACACTCGGGCGTATAAATCCATTCTGAAGAAGATTGTCTAACTGAGACTTCAGTTATTTTTGTTCATCTAGAGACATTTGGTAAGAGGGAATATAAACTGATTAAGTACCAGGAATTAAATCAACAGTGAAATCAACCTCCCTTATTGGTGGAAAACAAGAGAAGTCATACAGAAACACGTCAGAAAACTCAGCAATGACAGGAGGAAGATCACCACACATTGAATATCACTCTAGATCAAAACGAAACACTAATATAACTTTCCCTAACTCTAGATAACAGGGTCCGGCTCTTCTTGACCTTGGGTTCTATTATCCTTGAAAAACAAGAGACACACCATTGGGTGTAGTAAGGTAGACCTGTCGAAGATAACAATCGATCTGGGATTTATTGGCAATGAGACAATCCATCCCAAACTTGATGTCAAAAGATTTCATGTCAAGAACAAAGAAACTCAAATCATGATCAACATCTGATAGAGATAAGGCATAAGAAGGACTACAAAGACCCTTCTCTCTCATTTTACCAAGGGGTGTAGTAATATCCATCACACAAGATAAATGTTCCATAGGTAGATTAAGCATATTAACAAGTTGGGTTAAAATAAAAGAGTGTGATGCACCAGTATCAAAAAGGGCTTTCACTAAAGATGAATCTATTGTAATGGTACCTCTCACAGTTGTAGGACCCGTATCAGCTACCTCTGGAAACTATTCTACAATGTGAAGAAGATTTGTTCCGGATTATTTTGGATAAAACCCTTTTGTACATGAAGCATTTTATTTCCCCGTAGATTTTGGAGGTGATTATGATCATGTTCCACCACGTGGAGTAAAGAAGTGATGGAAGAATCCCTGTAAGTGCCCTAAACATCCGCATGAGAAACAGATCTTGGGTGCTTCAGTAAAAAACCTCTTAGAATGGCCTGGATACCCACATTAATAGTAAGTCAAAGAAGCTCCTACTGGTGCTACCGGAGGTCTCAAATGACTATGATGTTGATAACTACCATGAGAAAAGTCATGCTTCCATTTTACATTAATGGAACCCACACTGCCCCTTGGAGGGAATAGAACCTCCTTCAACGCTAAATTTCCTACCAAGTCCATCTCAACCATCATCGCCCTATCCAGCACATCAGCATAAGGGGGTTGCTTTAGTAGGAAAACCTGAGAATGGATATCTGATTGAAGTCCCAACTCTAATCATCGAGCCTTCATCCTATATTTAGATACAATCTCAAGAGAAAACTGTACCAGCTCGGAAAAGTGATTTGAGTACACAGTCATGGTTTTTTTTGTCCTGATCAAGCATGAAAACCTCCACAGCCTTGGCCAACACCATTGATTCTGGATAGAACTGTTTAGTGAAAATAACCCTAATGTCCTTCCACTCTAAACCTTCTTGTTTTTCATCCATCACCATCTTGTCCCACCATCTCCTACTTGGTCCCTCTAGTACGAAGGTGGAACACTTCACCTTGATCACCTCAGGTGTCTCCAAGAACCCAAACAGACATTCAATCTTACTCAACCATTCCTTAGCATGTTGAGGGTCAGTGGAGCCTATGAAATCTGGTGGTTTCTGGCATAGGAATTATTGAGAAATACATAAGAGAATATAACAATGGGGATTAATAGATGGGCCCTGAACATGAATTGGAGGTGGTTACTATCCCAGAGCTTGGATAGTGTGATCAATCACCTCAACCAGACTCGGATCCACAATAGGACTTGCAAGCTAAGATTCAGCAACAACCTCTTTTTTGGATCTGATTTCCACGTCTTACTAGAGGCAGGATGCTACAAAACATAAAATGACATAGATTAACACCCATCCGAAGTAGCAAGGAAAACTATTCTTAAAGGAAGGAATAACAAGATTTGGATTCCACTCTATCCAAATCAAAATAGGGAAAATACTAGAACTATTCCAAAAGTCGTATTTCTCTGACCAACCATGGTGACTTAAGGTTCAATGTGGTGAGAGCTGGCCAGGCACTCAATCACAACAACCTCCTAAGTCCCGAAAAGAAAACTCAAATGCATACTATCATCCAGGAAAGATGCTAATACTGCCCTCTAATACCACATTGTCATGAAGCAGCCTGGGTAACCTGGTATCCTGATAACTAAACAGGCCCTGACATAGCTCGAGGGGCATTCCTGATCCCCATGGGTCAGTGACTTGCACCTTTCATCACAAAACAATCAATGGGGAAATATTTTTTCCACCAGAATGTGGAAGCAAAAGAAACAAGATAGTATGAATAAAAAAAGAAACTCCACGGGGAGTAATGTACCAGAATACAAAGAGGAAAAAAAGAAAAAAGTAATACAAACTAGGTAATAAAAATGAAAAAATAGTCCCAAAGTCCCTAAGGACACAAATCACCAAGGCCAGAGATCTACAACACAACTAGATCCACCTCAAAAAGATCCCTTAACTTCGCTCGATCCTGAGAGAAGAAAGTCAACAAACACCCAATGGAAAAAGTAGGGTGCGAGCCTATGCTGAGTAGGATACCTCCAAAGATTCAGTAACAGATTCCAAATATAGATTATCCAATGAAAAGCTTTCAATTTTTCGTAAACTGTTTTGGCAATCTTAAATCATATTTAAACAAAACAGGATATACATTTTTGTGTATTGTAAATAAATATTTTTAAACAATGATTTTACAAATTATGAAATATTTATAAAACATTTGTTTATGTAAAACATTTATATAAAACATTTTATATAGATTTATCTTGCATGTAAAGAAGTTCAAAATAATTTGCATACATTTATATATCAAATATAAATAAAAAAGAGAGAAACATGGTCATCTGCCAAAAGGTACGATAGTATTAACTGGTTATAAGATTCCCCACTCTCTATGTGAACTAAGTAAAATGTTTATACACACGTCCCTATGACACTGGCCAAAGGAGACTCGTCACCAACCCATCAGGGATGTGACCCGCCGCAATTATGTTTTATAATGTTGTCGTAGCATAGAGTGAATCCAAATAACTCCCTAACTTCCTAAGGCTTTCATTCACTCTTACATGATGGGAAAAATATTTTAAGAATGATTAAAATTGTATCAATCCCATTCTTCCATTTCAAAAGTTCCAATTTCATTCCATTTATAAACAAAATCGGTTTTTTTTAAAACATGCATTTTTTACCAGATAAAACCAATGGTTTCCAATCAAATCATTTAAATCCATTCTCAACAGTTTGAAATGCATTCAAAACCAATTCCATCATTACAAATTTATTTCGACATTTAAATTCAAAATTTTAATTGAAATCATTTCCATCAAATCCACAATTTAAATTCAACAATTTAAATCGCCCAATTTCCATAAACACATCCAATTCAATGGAATTGGGGTTTTTTTCCAAATTTTCATGCCAAAACCATTTCAAATATCTCGATTCACTGTAATAAAGTTTTTTAATCAATTTAATTGAAATCAAACTTGAGAAATTGAATTTAAATCAACCATTGAAATAAATCAAGCAAATACAATGATAATCAATTTGGCATGTCAGGACAGAACCACCTACCTCGAAGGATTTGACCAAAACCTCAATGGTCGGGAACGATCAAGAAAACCGGGTTTCTTCTTCAAGAACCTGGCTTAGATATTTTATCTAGGCAAGATAAAGACCCAATCTCATCAAATTTGGAACTACACACATATATCTACCCATAAAGGGCGTAGATCTATGAAACCAAGAGAAGAGGAGAAGTAGATCTATGTAGATCTATGAAACCGATCAAGAATGATGAAGAACGATCACATACCTCAAGAATCCGACTTCGAATAACCGAGAAGAGCCTTTGGATCACCTCCGGAATGATCGGAGAACCTTCTATGACCTTAGGAGAAGGAAAATCATGAGTTAGGGCCACTTAGGAAAAAAATGAGGCACTTAGAGGAAAAAACAAGTGAGATCGACAATTTATGTATCTCATATAAGTGGCTGCATGGTTAGTTCGCACGGTTTGACTAACCTTGTGCTAGCCATGCATTAGCTACTACCGCATTCACCCTTCATGCACGGTTTGGATGCATGGTTGGATATATTGTGCGCTGCCCATGCGGAAGCTACTCCCTCAAAGACCAATTGTGCACGGTTTGGCCGCATGGTTTAAATGACACGTGCACCGCCCATGAGATATCCCCTTTAACCCAAAACAACTTTTATAGTTCTCCCGACTCTCCAAATTCACAACTCCAAAATATAGGTACATAGAAACATCAAAAGTACCTGAAAATGTAACATGATGTTACAATGTTAGGACATCATATTGTATCGGAGACCACTGAGCAGGTGGATTTGATTCAGAAGAAAATGGATATTGCACAATCTCGCAATAAATACTATGTTGATCGATGGAGATGACTTAGAGAGTTCTAGTATAGAGATTTAGTTTTATTACATGTCACACCGAGGATGGGACATAGGAGTATTAGGATGCAGGGAAAGATTTCACCAAGATACCTTGGTCTGTTTGAGGTTTTAGAGATAGTCATTATGATTTCCTATCAGTTTCATTACCATCAGAGGCATTGGGATATGCATGAGGTGTTTCATGATTCTGAGCTACGACAATACTTTTCAGATTCATCTCATGTCTTTTAACCCAAGGAGGTTGAGTGGTAGGTGGATGCATCCTTCAAGAAGCACCATATTTGGATTGTGGATCACATCATAAAGGTTCTCTATGGATGGTTTGTTCCTCTGGTAGGGGTGTTGTTGTAGCACATGCAATTATAGGACAAGACATGGAAGAGGGTGGATGATGTATGATCATAGTGGTCAGATTGGTTCATAGATTCTTCATCACCACGCATGTAAGGGTAATTCAGGGATGCATTTCATTAAGGGGGGATGTTTGTAAGAAACCAGATCATCATTTCATGTATTGATCTTGATTTAATGTTGTTTTTAAGAATGAGGAAGAAATAAGGTATTTCCATGTACCTCCATGTACTTCTGAGTCCATACTGAGTACCTTGCATGCCACATAATTTCTGTGTTACATCCGAGTATATGGTCGTCTGATAACTTGGTTGACCCGCTTAGGTCGAGGGCCATTTGAGGCTAATACACGACGTGTACATTTAATGAACACACCATTTACATTTATTTTGGTTTGATAAATCACAGATGTGTCATTTATCATACTAAAAAACACCTTATACTGACAGTTGTTTATATAGGAGCCTGACGGAAAGGTCGACGAACTCCGAACCCCTACCTATTATCCTTCTAATATCAGCTTGAGATCTGGTTAGGTGTGTTGGAATCCCAATAGTGATCCTTCAAAACCACTATATCATTTATTTGCATTAATCCTCTATTATGAGTTATTCAACGATGAATATTATTCACCTTTTTGAAGATCTACACCAATCTAGGATGATTCATGGGCCAACATTCAAGTATATCGATATTGAGGCAACGAGTTCTGTGGTTTTTTCCTTTCATTTGGTTGTCTCAGAATATATATGCTAAAAGTGCTGGATAACCATGCTTGGTGTATTTCATGATTTTTATCATATCCAAGTTTATTACCTACTATGGTTTTATTGATTGATAAAGGGATTATGTGTAAGGATAGATACCTTGTTATGGGACACCCCATAGGTGTGTTTTCCCATTATTGGATGTTTATATTTGATTGGTCTAGAATGATTGCTAGTCATACCTTTTTTTCTATGACTTGGTCAATTAGGATGGAGTTTATTGTTTATATGAAATACATTTGGTATGGTTTGTGAATGATTATAAATGTTGTAGATACAGATTACACTTGCTGCATTGATATGATATACACCCTGTTTTCTTAGTAGACCATGAGAGCCTTGGACAAGTAAACTGTGGGGGATTACATATTATTTACACTAGCCTGTGAGATCCATGGTGTTGATTTTGACCCAGGTGCATTGATTGTGAGAGCTACAAAAGAGGTCATTTGTACTTTATTGATGTTATGTGGACCCAAGGGTATTTACCATGAAAGCTACACATGAGGTAGTTCATAATTTTATTGATTCCATGTTTACCTAGGGGTATGGACCATGAGGGCTTCCTAGGTAGTAGTTATTTAATGAAATGGTTCTATGATAAACCAATTGGGGTGGACTATGAGTGCTTTCTCGGAGGGTCATAATATAATTTAGTGACTGTGATGAGTCTGCTGATCCAAAGTACATGGTTGGACTCGGTCTTATATGATTTATTTAAATGGTCTTCTAGGACATCTATTTTATTTCTATGACATTGGGGGGATAAAGATAATAGGCCATATCATTAGATTATAGGATTCAAAGGATTAATAATAAATGGAAATGAATTTATTTTAAAACATAAATATTTTTTACTTTGAGTACCTCCATGATTATAGTTTCATTTCTGCCTATTGTCTTCTATATATATTCACTGAATATCAGGTACCAATATTTTTGTGGTTTCCAATTGAGATTTATATCACACCCTATTTGGGACATGTTTTGGGAATAAAAATATATGGTTGCAGGTACAGATAACTGTAAAGACCCGGAAATATCAAGGAAAATTTTTTAATAATTGTTTCAGAATTTTATGAATCTATAGTTTTAGACAGCACCTGATTCTGAGGAGCGGTGTGCACGGAATCAATTTCTGAAGTTTAGTTTGGGTACATTCAGTGAACGAACGAGAGGTTTTTTTCTAACTTTTGAACCGGTGCTTGGAATCGAAATCTGAGGGCATCGATGATACCGTAGTGCCGATTATTGCTTAAGAAGACCTTCACTGGAGTTGCGTTTTCTCGGGAATAGTTGTTAAAAAATGGAATAAGTGTTAAGTGAAATAATTTTGTGTACGAAGTTATTTCACTTCCATGTGGTTTTACCCCATGTGTGGTTGTTGGGTGGAACCCACTTGAACCTAAATCCTCTTGACATGATTTTGTGAGGTGGGGCCCACATGATCCCCATCTCTTCAAATTCCCTACCATCTCTAAAACCCCCACTTTAATTATGTGACACTCCCTCTCATTAATGATGCCATATTTACTTCATTTAATTTTGAAAATCTCAAGATTAATTATGTTAAGTTAATTCCACATTTGAATTTTGTAAATGCATGGGTTGGGTAATAAAATAAGAAGAGTCTTATTTTATTTGGGGTTGGATAGTTGTGTGGGGAATTGGAGGAGATATAACTCATCTTCTCCGTTGGAGAACACGAAGAACATCAAGACCTCGATGAAGAATACCGTCACCGCAAAGAGTGATTGACGGGCCGTTCTTCTCCTCTCTGCAGCCGGTGTGAGACGCCATCTACCTTGGACGTACGCCGAAACCATCAACCTCGACACCGAATTTTGAAATCGTTGTTGAGGTAGGGGTTGATTTTATATGTTCAAGGTTAAATTGACGTACTTCGTTAATTTTTAGCCGCTTGATATCAATATAACAGGAGGAGGTCAGACCGCACAAACATGGCAGATCCTCCTCCCCTTTTGTTGTTGAATTTCTTCGTTGCTCGGAATGGGGACAGCACGGTGCCATAGCACCGCGTGGGAATGGAAGAAACGCGGCCGGAGTAGGCCACAACAAAGGAGAGTGGTGCCATCGCATCGTGCCAGTGAAGCCGAAGGAAGCCCCGTTCAAGGGCGGGCTGCGGTGCAGGGGCGCAACGCCGTCACACCGTGCCAGTCCGGAAAGAGCCGCGCCCTTTGGCCGCTGTAGAGCAGTAGGAGGCGGTCGGCCTCACCGGCCACTGGAAATCAAAGAGGATGTCACGGCCAAAGGCCGCGCCGGTTCTACAAGGGGGGCGCCCAGATATTTGGCCGCCGACATTAAAGGGAGGTAGGACCCGCAGGGGGTCCTGCGATGGCTCACCGGTCGGACATTTTGACCGGCCGAGTTCAAGAAGGCCGGGGGATTGTAACCCTTGGCGGCCAGCTAGGGAGGACCCCACAGGGGTCTGCCATTTTAAAAGGAGGGGGGCTACCCCCCCCCCCCCCTTCCGTGGCGGCTCAGCGTGCGGGCGCCCGCACAGGGACGGACTGGCCGCACCAGGCCTGACCTCCCACGCTGGGTCAGGCCTCCCGTGCCGGGCCTGGCCACCCACGCTAGGCAGGGCCACTCCCTGATAGGCCGGACCTGGACCCAGGTCGGGTCGACCTGGTTTCTGGGTCGGACTGGGCCCAAACCCCTGTTTTCCAGACAGAACCATTCAAATGCCCATAACATGGGGTACAGTCCTCCGATTAACACACCGTTAGTTGCATAGAAATCCTTGGATCAAGATGGTCATTTTGGTATATTACAATCTAGGTTTTGGAGAACTTTTTTTTATGGTAGGGTTGGTTCAAACATGAAACCAACCGGGCCCTCGGAGCCGAAACCCTTATAACTTGAGCTCTGGACATCCGATTGACATGTCGTCGACTTTGTTGGATTCCTCTTATTGAGAAGGTACTTCTGGATTACTCCACACAAGTTTTGGATGCAGTTGGAGTATGTTTGGGTTGGTTTTGACTTAGAAACCAACTAGGCCCCTAGGACGAAAAAGCCAATAACTCTCAGACTGGGCGTCCGATTGACGCGCCATAGGTTGCATTGTGTTCCTTTTGATGAGACGTAACTTTGGGATACATCAACTCTGGACTCCATGTCTGTTTATGGATCAACCCTCATGGCTCGTGGAATAGACCCTCCTAGAATCGAGCATGCTTTGTGTGGGAACCCTAGAGCTGGCTTCGACGAAGAGGACTACCGTACTGGGATCCTCTGTGGGTTCGATGAGGACGAATACCGTACTAGGGTCCTCCGTGGGTTCGAAGAGGACGACTACCGTACAAGGATCCTCCGTGGTTTTGACGAGGATGAATACCGTACAGGGATCTTCTGTGGGTTCGACGAGGAGGACTATCATACTGGGATCCTCCGTGGGTTTGATGAGGATGACTACCATACTGGGATCATCCGTGGGTTCGACAAGGACGACTATTGTACCGGGATCCTCTGTGGGTTCGACTACCATTATGAGATCCTCCGTGGGTTCGATGACGATGACTACAATACTTGGATCCTCCGTGGGTTCGGTAGCGACAACTACTAAACTTTGATCCTACATGGGTTAGACAGATGAGAAGATTCCTAGGGTACATCTATTCATATCCACCCCTCTTCGTAATTTGATACCTTTGTGAACTGAGTCTTGTCTTTCAATCATTATCTCCGATGTGATTGACTTGATATCGTGTCGATTGAGTTATGGTTTCCTGTGTGGATTCGGTTGTGAATTCTTATGTGGAATGTATTATGGCTTCCTGTCTGGACTGGGTTGTACTTGGGCTCGTGTGCTGGAGCCGAGCTGAAATTGATGACTTAGGTATATGTATGGAAATATACCTAAGTAGAGTTGGTTTTTACTTTGTATCATTCCTTTGTGGTTTATCCTTCGTGGATTCTGGGAGACCCTCGGGGTCTCGGGGTCCCTACTGAGTATCGTATACTCACCCCTGCATAGGCTATGACCACACTACATTATATTGGATGCAGACGATGGACGACGCTGATCAAGGTTAAGTCTTGAGGAGTAGGACGGTACCCAGAGGTGGTCTATCAGGTGGGACGTACACGGAGAGGATCGTCGGACTCGTAAAGCTGAAGAGACTGACGATACTCACCCTTCAGGTAGAAGTTCCTAGAGGACATCTAAGTGGTTGTTGTTTTTTCTTTCAGTTGTTGTACTTTACTTTTCGGTTGTACTGCACTTTAGTTGGGTTTGTATACTGGCCCATTTTCTTTCTATCACTTTCTTTTATTTTCAGTTTACTTAGTGTATAGTTCGGTTTGTGTACTTTGTGGTGTTTTTTCTCCTTTTAAAGTCAATGCCTTCCCTACTATCGGGATTTATGCCTTTGGTGCTAGTCGCCAGCCCCTGGTCTATGGGAGGTGGGATTGGGGTAGTCACGGCACGGGCCCCGAGGACAGGTCATTACAAATTATATCAGAAGTGTTCGGTTCTACCGCAGAACTCAAGACTCTGCTCTTTCTTCTATGTGAAGAAATAGTGTTAAGGGTATTGAGTGTGGTTATCAGTCCAGGGAGGCCAGTGTTGGTGCAGCAGCTGACGTATCCATACACCAGGACCCTGAGGGTGCAGGAGAGAGCCCTTCTAGTGGAGAGTTTTCTCACCGAGCAGTCACCAGCGGCGAGACCCTCCGCAGGACGAACCATAACGGAGTCTTCTGCAGCTAGCAGTAGATAGTTGACTTAGAGTTCCAAGTGGGCCAGACCATAAGATGAGCAACTTTAGAAAACAAGTTTGTTTTTGCGGGGCACACAGAACATAGCATCCCACACGGGGAATAGACATTGCTATGCATGCGGCAGGAAGGGTCACATGACTCGAGACTTCCCGACCCGTCCTGAAGATGAGAAGCAGGTGGTAGAGGGACCTCCCAAGTAGAGGTTTGACCATGGTGGTCCGCAGGGAGCAGGAGGACGAGGCAGAGGAGCTGACCGAGCAGTGGGTGGTGGGCGACGCTTTGAAGCCCTACCACCACCACCACCAGGAAGACCACCCCAACCGCAAGGAATGAGTGGACAAGAAAGAGCTCATCTTCAGGCAGCTGAGGCTTATGACCATAGAGCTATGGGAGCAGATGGAAAGGAGAATGACTAGCTCTAGACATAGGGACTTTGGTTCATATTGCTTCTAGATTTGTTGATGTTTTGTGTCTTTGTACATAGAGCTGTAGGAATAAAATACACTTGTTGTTGTGGTTTTCCCTTCCCTGTCCTTTTTATGTTTTTGATACTGAGAGGTTCCGGTTAAAACTGTTTACTTGACCCTCACATTCATGAATTATACTAGAGGAGACCCAGTGACCACAAAATGCAGCTGATAGTGTGACTCGACCCTTGGAGGTGAGAGTAAGGGTTGGATGTCTTTCTAGTAGCATCGTGGCCTTACGACGTCATCCATGGCATATATTGGTATCATTCATGTTAGTATTGACTGTATTAGGCAAAGAACGTGGTTCATTTAGAGAATTATACCGGATTTCTCTTATCAGCAAAGAAGAAATCTTAGCAGCTCGTGTAGAACTTGGGATGGTTCAGGCTACGATGGAGAAGGTGAAGATCATCCAGGATTGGATGCAGACAACTCAGAGCCGACAGAAGTCTTATGAAGACAAGAGGCGAAGACCACTAGAGTTCTAGGATGGCGATCAAGTTTTCTTACGGGTCTCACCTCGATGTGGATTACAGAGATTTATCATGGGTAGCAAGTTAACTTTTAGGTTCATCGGACCCTTCTAGGTCTTCAACTGGGTAGGCGAGGTGGTTTACCGCTCAACCCATCCACCTCAGTTGCACCAGATGCATGACGTGTTCCACTTATCTCAGCTGAGGAGATACGTACATGATTCGACCCATACCATCGACCATGGGGAGCCAGACGTCGAATACAGGGCTATATTTATGGAGGTTGCAGTGGAGAATGAGGATCAACAGGAGCGAGTCCTATGTGGACAGTTGATTCCTCAGGTGCGCATTCACTGGTAGCTCGAGAACCTCTAGGAGAGCACATGGGAGCAGAAGGCTCAGATGCGTGCTCAATACCACTTTGTTTTCCTTAGTGTGTGTTGAAGCTTTATGGGGACGTAAAGCCCTGAGGTTGGAGTAATGTAAAGACATTGAAATTTCAAGGAAATGTTTTTCTTAATTTCTTTGGAATTTTTCGAGTTCACAGTTTTAGACGGCAGCTAATTCCGAGGCCCAGTGTACCCGAAATCAATTTCCGAAGGTTAGTTAGGGTATCTTCAATGATTAAACGAGCAGGTTTTTCTAACTTTTGAACCGGTGCTCGGAATCAAAATCTGAGGGCACCGATGTAACCGCAGGGCCTGTTATTGCTTAAGAAGACCTTCATTGGAGTTGCGTTTTCTCGGGAAGAGGTGTTAAAAAATGGAAGAAGTGTTAAGTGAAATAATGTTGTGTAAGACTTTATTTCACTTCCAAGTGGTCTAACCCCATGTGTGGGAGTTGGGTGGAACCCACTTGAACATAAATCCTCTTGATGGGATTTTGTGAGGTGGGGCCCACACGAGCACCATCCCTTAAAATTACCTAACATCCCTAAACCCCCCCCCCCAATTTAATTATGTGACACGCCCTCTCATTAATGATACCAACATTACTTCATTTAATTTTGACACGCTAAAGATTAAATAAGATAAGTTAATTCAACTTTCGAATTTTGGAAATGCAAGGGTTGGGTAATAAAATAAGAAGAGTCTTAGTTTTTTTGGGGTTGGTTGGTTGTGTGGGGAATTGGATGGGATAGAACTCGTCTTCTTCCTTGGAGAACGCAAACAACATAAAGACATCGATGACGAATGCCGTCACCGCAAAGAGTGATTGACGTGTCGTTCTTCTCCTCTCTGCAGCCGGTGTGAGATGCCATCCACCTCGGACGTACGCCGACATTGTCAACCACGACACCGACTTTTGACATCGTTGTTGAGGTATGGGTTGATATTATACGTTCAAGATTAAATTGACGTACATCGATAATTTTTAGCCACTTCATATCAATATAACGGGAGGAGGTCGGACCGCACAAACATGACCGATCCTCCCCCCCTTTGTTGTTGAATTTCATTGTGGCTCGGAACGGGGACGGTGCGGTGTCATAGCACTACACAGGAATGAAAGAACCGCAGACATAGCGGGCTATGTCGAAGGAGCGGGGTGCCATTGTGCCGCACCAGTGAATCCGCGGCCAAGGGCGGGCCGCTGTGGAGGGGCGCGACGCCGTCGCGCCGCGCTGGTCGGAAAACAGTCGCGGCATTTGGCCGCGGCCGAGCAGTAGGAGGTGGGAGGCCTCGCCGGTCGCCGAAAATCAAAGAGGAAGCCGCGGCCGAAGGCTGTGGAGGTTCTGCTAGGGGGCGGCTTGATATCATGTTGTCGGCGTTCAAGGGAGGTGGGACCCGCTGGGGGTCCCACGCCGGCTCACCAGCCGGCCAAAACGGTCGGCCGATTTTTGGAAGGTCGGGGGTTTGTAACCCTCGGTGTTCAGCTAGGGAGGGCCCCACAGGGGTCCGTCATTTCAAAATGATGGGGGTTGCGCCCCCACCCTTCCACGGCCGCTCCGCGTGTGGGAACCCGCACAGGGCCGGACCGGCCGCACTGGGCGAGACCGCCCACGCCGGGACGGGCCTCCTGTGCCGGGCCAGGCCTCCCACACCGAGCCGGGCCGCCCGCGCCGAGCCAGACCCCCGCACTGGGCTGGGCCTCACCCTAACCACCCGGACCCGGTCCCGGGGTGGGTTAACCCGGTTCAGGCCAACCTAGGGGTATCAGGCCGGGTCGAACTGGGCCCGAACCCCTGTTTTCCAGACATAACCGTTCAAACGCCCATAACTTTGGATACGGATCTCCGATCGACGCACCTCAAGTGGAATAGTGATCCTTGGATCAAGACGGGCATTTCAGTATATTACACTCAAGGTTTTGGAGAACTTTTTGTATGGCCAGGTTGGTTCTAACACGAAACCAACTGGGCCCTCGGAGCGGAAACACTTATAAATTGAGCTCCGGATGTTCGATTGATGTGATGTCGACTTTGTTGGAATCCTCTTAGTGAGACGGTTCGTTTGGCTTACCCCGCTCGAGGTTTGGGCTTAGTTGGAGTACGGTCGTGTTGGTTTTGACTTAAAAACCAACCGGGCCCCTAGGACGAAAAAACCAATAACTCTCAGACCGGGCGTCCGATTGACATGCCGTCTGTCGCATTGTGTTTTTATTGACGAGATGAAACTTTGTGATACATCAACTCTGGAATTCATGTCAGTTGATGTATTGACCCCCATGGATCATGGAGTGGACCCTACTAGAATCGAGCATGCTCTGTGCAGAAACCCCAGAGCTGGCTGTGACGAAGATGACTACCGTACTGGGATCCTCCGTGGGTTCGATGAGGACGACTACCGTACTGGGATCCTCTGTGGGTTCGATGAGGATGACTACCGTTCTAGGATCCTCCCTGGGTTTGATGAGGACAACTACCGTACTGGGATCGTATGTGGGTTCGACGAGGATGACTACCATACTGGGTTCCTCCATGGGTTTGACGAGGACAACTACCGTACTCAGATCCTCTTTGGGTTCGACGAGGACGACTATTGTACTGGGATCCTTTGTGGGTTTGACTTCCGTGCTAGGATACTCCATGGGTTCTACGATGATGACTACTATACTTGGATCCTCCGTGGTTTCGGCAGCGAAGACTACTAAACTTGGATCCTATGTGGGTTCTGCAGTGGAAAAAGATTCAGAGGCTACATCTATTCATCTCCACCCCTCTTCGTAAATGGATACTTGTGTGAGATGATTCTTAACTTTAACTCAATATATTCGATGTGATTGACTTGATATCTTGTTTGGAATGAGTTATGATTTCCTGTATGGATTGGGTTGTGAATTCATAGGTGTAATGGGTTATGTTTTCTTGTGTGGACCGGGTTGTACTTGGGCTCCTGTGCTGAAGCCGAGCTGGAATTGATGACTTAGGTATATATATGGGCATATATCTAAGTAGAGTTGGTTGTTAATTTTTATCTTTCCTTTTTGGATTATCCTTCATGGATGCTGGGAGACCCTCGTGGTCTCAGGGTCCCTACTGAGTATCGTATACTCACCCCTGCATGGGCTATGCCCGCACTACGTTGTGATTGATAAAGACAACAGACAGCGCTGATCAAGGTTGAGGCTTGAGGAGAAGGATGGTACCCAGAGGTGGTATATCAGGTGGGACGTACATAGAGAGGTCGGTCGGACTTGATGATCCGGTGGGACTAACGATACTCACCCATCAGGTGGAAGTTCCTAGAGGATGTCCTGGTGGTTTCTATTTTGTCTTTCAGTTGTGGTACTTTACTTTTTAGTTGTACTGCACTTCAGTTGGGTTTGTATACTGGCCCATTTATATTCCAGCACATTCTTGTGTTTTCAGTTTACTTAGTGTTTACATTAGTTTGCATACTCTGTGGTATTTTTTCTCTTTTTAAAGGCAATGCCTTCCCTACTATCGGGATTTACGCCTTTGGTGGTAGTCTCCAGCCCATGTCCTATGGGTGGCGGGCTTGGGGTAGTCATGACACCATCCCCGAGGACGGGTTGTGACAATAAAGGCAAGCGACATTCATCATCTAGTACATGATTGCTATTGGAGCTGGATAGAATGAGATTAAGATGATGCTTGCAATGCTGTTGGAGTTTACATGTTTATTTTATACATTGGTTTCTATATTTTTTCCATCATTGTGAATTTTTTTTTCTATTTTCATAGATTAATATTCCATGAATCATTAATATATATATATATATATTCTACAATTGTTTGGTTCTTATCAGTATACCACTATTTATTTCTTTTTCATAGTATTACTGCTTCTACAACTATTTACTATTTTTATCTACTATGTATACTCTTCTAATGAGAGCATAGTTTCCCCACTATTAGACTATTGCCCTAGTGTAACACCCCGACCCCTCTAGGCTGACGCCGGTGCATTACTTATGATATTGGCATGGTTAGAAGGAATGATAATCCAAAAGGAACGATCATTTTAGTAGTCTTGATGAAACTAGATACATAGATGCAACTCATATTACATTGGAAATGGTTACAAAATACAGTACATAAAAAAACTAAACTTTTCATCCACAGGAACTAAAAAGTAGACCTTCTCTTGATCACATGTCGAAGGTAGACATTGAATGGGTTGAGCAAAAATTCTTAGTACAGGTTACAAATAGTAGAATCATGAGTAAAATAATAAGTGAATCACAAATAATATGACATAATCATTATGGAATAGTGAATAAATGAATAACTAATGACATTAATATATAAAAATGAAACTGCATCAATAGATTATTTCATAGTGAAAATCTCATGGATAATAAAAATAACTGATAATGAATAAAGAGAATGATTATTAATTGGACTTCATGTATTTGGAAGATGATACCATAATAACGTAAAAATGGTTTAGCTCTGTGGGTAGAAAGTCGTCTAATTTTTTGAAACAAACTCGAAGGGTTTGTCTCCAACGGTTTTGTCTAATGAGACCTACCGATGCATCGAGGGGATATAGAGAGCCCCACCCTCCAATTAATTTCCAAATAATTCATTATTAATTCATTCAATACAAGGGATATATGCATTTTAAATATCCGTATAGAGTATAGTATACAGATTAATCAATTCTTCTATAATTTAAATAACTTTCCAAATAAACACCACATATAAAATGGTATATGGTTTGGACAACTAACATATCAATGATATGATATTATGGATACTTAATATAAAAATAATTTCAAATGAAAGGTGATCTAAAATGGGGATTAGATACATCACATAAGGATTTATTAGGTGCACAATACAAAGATAGTCACAACAAAAACGGCAGTTGAGACAAAGTCCCTTACCACAAAGTAACCAGTCGAACAGTATGACCAGAACTTATTAAACATCAAGTAAATCCTTGAATAACATGAATATAAATAGAATCATGTTATTATATGTCAACTGGAAGCACAAATATACCAAATATAGAGAATAATTGGTGAGAAATGGAAATCTCACAGAAATGAAAGTGTGATGAGAAACCCCTTACCTTATGCTCGAGTGTGTTCTCTGTTTGTTTTAATGACCTTTATAATACAATTTAGCTTCATTAATTACTATGTCCAGAACATAAAATACATGTAATGGATATATTATAACCTTATTAGGTTCATTCATGGCCCTTTATATGGGTTCAATTGGATCAATTTTCATTTTTTGGAAGCATTTTCTCCCTTGACATTCATGGTTCGTTTACTTATTTCCATGAATAGAAGTTCATTGGAAACATGGTTAAACATAACTAATTGTTAATAAAACATAATAATGAAATTATGGAAACATAAATGATCTTATAATGATTTTGGGTTATATACCATGATTATGATTTGTTTGATAAAACATTAATGATGTTCATTTAAATCGTTTTAGTGGTTCTTTGATAATAACAACCTCATTTTGTTTTATAAATTAGAACCATGAGTACCAAAGAATTAAATAACCATGGTTGAGTCATAAAACATATATTATAACCTGGTTCAACCATATAAATGGTTTCATGACCAGACTTCAAATAATTAATCCAATTTTAAATCACATCGTCTACGATGTCGGTAATTTGACACGTCACAAACAATGTTTTTGACTACATAGAAAAGTAGGGGAAAGAAGAAGATTGATGATGAATTTATCATGAACATTAGAACATCCATATTATACAAGATTATGGATATTTCATTTTTGGGTAACAAGTGGTGATGAAAGAATAAATAAAAAAATTTATAACAAAAGAATAATTTTGAAATCGCTTAGAAAAATTCAGCAGCCTAATGGCTATGTAACATGTTTCTAGAAAATATTAAAAAGATATAGGAAAAGGGTAACCTATCTAGAAATGAATCATAATATAGATTAGATAATGAAAAAGAAGAAAAATAAGAACATGGTATGGACACGTGAATGGTATACCACATAAAATTGAACTTGAAAGGAAAAAAGAAAGAAATTGAGAATTTTCTTACCTTGTAGAGTAAACCTTAGAACCTGAAGGTTGGGACCATGGGGGCTTGAAGAAATCTAGGGTGGAATAATATGAAGGTAATGAGGCCAGTAATTAATTGAGGGAGAATTGGGAATGAATTCATTGAAGGAAAGAGTTGGTATTTATAGGAAAAGTGAGGGTTTATTTTAATAATTTTCAAGGGACACCTCATGAGTGGTTTTTGTAAAACCATGGGCTTTCCCATGTTATATGACAATGGTACAAGCCACTTTGGACACATCACATCTTATTTAACTATTCATAAGTTGACCAGATTTATGACATCATCATTAAATCATTAATAATTTCATAAACACACCGAAACTAAAAACTGTATTTTTTACTTTTCAAAGATAAATCAACTATTTCAGAAAAATTCCCAAAATTCACCGTAACCAATTTTCGACGTGTAGAATTTAAAAGTAAAATCCATTTTTCGAAAATAATTTTATAAATATTATTAATTTTATTTTTAAATAAAGTCATAGTTAATTAGAAAAACAATAATCTTAAAGTGCAATTAGTTTTATTTCTCATTGAAAACCTAATAAAGATCTCATTATCTTGTGGCCTTATGAAAATAAAATAATATTATGATTTACTATTAATAAGGGTCATATTACTATTAATATTACTATTCATAAGGGTATGTTACTATTCTCCAAAATTATTTTTGTTCTATCAGACTCCAAATGACTTACTGATCACAACTCTAGATGACCATTTTTCGAAATTCAAAACTTAGAAGTGGAAAATTTATATTTAATGGCTAGGTTTTGACTATATACTAAATATAATAGTGTTGTTTTGAAGGAACACAGTGATAAATATAATGTATTTTACAGAAACATACCATAAAATGTTTGGGGTGCTGCATTATTCCCTCCTTCGGAAATTTCGTCGTCGAAATTTTATGTACATAGCCCACAAAATAGACGTGTGGGGTTTTTCCTCATGAAATCCTCTGGTTCCCATGTTGCTTCCTCCATATTCTGGTTTCTACAAAGAACCTTTACTTGATGAGTTGTTCAATTTCTCAATACCTTCTCCCTTGTGTCAAGAATCCTGATGGTTTTTCATAGTATGACAAATCCGGTTCCAGTTCTATTCCTTCATATATGAGTACCTGCATTGGGTATGACATGTTTTTCTTTAAAAATGACACGTGGAACACATCATGAACTCTGGAGAGATTTGGAAGCATCACTAAAAGGTAAGCTTCAACTCTGATTCTTCCCAATATTTCAAATGGTCTGATGTACATGGGGATCATTTTCCCTTTCTTACCAAACCTTAAGATGCCCTTCCATGGAGATACTTTTTGAAATACATGATATACCAATTGAAATTCCAAGTCCTTTCTCCGGTTTCCAGCATAACTCTTCTGCCTACATTCGAATTCTTTAATATGAGCTTGTATTTTCTTCACCTTTTTCATGGTCTGTTCTATAAGCTCTAGGCCTATAAGTTTCCTCTCACCAACTTCATCACAACAAGTTGAAGTTCGACATCTATTTCCATATAATTCTTCATATAGAGCCATTTGAATTTTAGAATGGAAACTATTGTTGTAGGAAAATTCCACCAAAGGCAAGTCTCGATCCCACATTCCTTGGAAGTCAAGAGAGCATGATCTCAGCATGTCTTCCAGAGTCTGAATAGTCCTTTCAGACTGTCCGTCAGTTTTAGGGTGATATGCAGTACTCATATGAATCTTAGTATTCAAAGCCTTCTGGAGACATTTCTAGAATTTTGACGTAAACTGGGGATCTCAATTAGAGACAACTAATAGAGGTGCACCATGAAGTTTCCCAACTTCATTAATATAATGTCTTTCCAGACACTCAAGTGGTAAATCCTCTCGTATTGGAAGTAAATGTGCTTTTTTAGTCAGGAGATCAACAATTACCCATATTTCATCATTCCATCTCGGTGTCCTTAGTAGTCTAGTGACAAAATCCATTGTAATGTTATCCCACTTCCACATAGTAATAGGTAGAGGTTGCATCACTCATTTGGGATTTTGTCTCTCTGACTTCACTTTTTGAAAAACTAGACACCATGACACGTAGTCAACAATTTCACGTTTCATATTATCCCACCAAAAAAATTCCTTCAGATCATTGTACATCTTGGTGCTACCCAAGTGTATAGTAAAATTTGAGCTATGATCATCATCTAAAAGATCCCTTTTTAGCTCAGTTACTTCTGGAATACATACCATATTCCCAAATTTTAGAACACCTTCTTCATACACGAAGTGAGCCAGTCTCCCATCCTTAACTGCATTAATTTTCTTTTGCAGATTCTCATCATCCGATTGAGAAATTTTTATCTTCTCTAGTAAATATGGTTTAGAAATAATTTGAAAGAGGAGTGATGTTTCCCCTTCCATAACAATTCCGATATCCATCTTCAGTATATCCTTGAACATAGGATCTCTCCCAATCCTAATTTGAGTCAAAGGGCCATGATCTTTCCTGCTTGATTCATCTTCCACCTTATACCCCATTCCTGGGTGGTAGTGTATTGAAAAATTGTAATCTTTAATTAACTCGAGCCATCTTCTCTTCCTCATATTGAGTTCTTTTTGTGTGAAAATGTATTTCAAACTCTTGTGGTCCGTATATATCTCACATCTTTCTCCGTAGAGATAATGCGTCCATATTTTCAGAGCAAGGATTACGGCTGCTAACTCAAGATCATGAGTTGGACAATTTTTTTCATGAGTCTTAAATTTTCTTGATTCATAAGCAATAACTCTATAGTTTTTCATAAGGATGCAACCCATTATATAATTTGATGCATTGCTGTATATTACAAATCAATCACTTCTAGATGGCAGAGTCAAAATTAGATCATTGACCAACATTCTTTTCAATTCATCGAAACATCCTGTATACTCTTTTGTCCACACATAGCTTGGTTAACGGGTTAGCCTGTCAGGAGAAATTCCGAATGAAATGCCGATAGTAACTTGCTAACCCAATAAAACTGCGTACCTCGGTTATGTTTGTTATTGTGGGAAAATATTGGATTTCCTTTTTCTCCACAGGATCAACTAGGATTCCATCCATCGAGACAGTATGGCCTAGAAAAGAAACTGACTGAAGCCAGAATTCACACTTCCTAAACTCCCCATATAATTGATTTCTTATGAGAGTTTTCAGAATAGTTCGCAAATGATCTTCATGGACTTCTTAGATTTTTGAGTTTACCAGGATATCATTGATGAATACCACATAAAAGTTATCGATATATTCCTTGAAAACACTATTCATTAAATCCATGAAAACAGAGGGTGCATTTGTCAGTCCAAAAGGCATCCCTGTAAACTCATAATTCCCATACCTGTTCGAAATGTTGTCTTTATAAAATATTCCTTCTCCACTCTCAGTTGTTGATATTCGGATCGAAGGTCAATCGTTTATAAATATTTATCTATATGAAGTTGGTAAATTAAATAATCAATCCGGGGTAGAGGATGCTTATTATTTATTGTAATAACATTGATTTCACTGTAATCAATGCATAGCCTCCTGGATCCATAGTTCTTCGTTACAAACAGGTCTAGGGATCCCCATGGAGAAACACTAGGTCAAATAAATCATTTTTCGCTCAACTCTTTTAGTTGTTTCTTTATCTCCACTAGATCCACAATTTCCATTCTATATGGGGTGTTTGATATTTCTCTTGCCCCAGGAATTAAGTCAATGGAAAACTCAATTTCCCGCTCTGGAGGATGTCCAGGTAAATCCTCTAGAAATACATCAATGTAATCTTTCACTTTGTGCACATCCTCAATTTGAAGATTTCTTTCCTCTCCCATAGATATTGGTTTATCTTCCTCTCCATGAATTTTATTCAATAGAGCTACTATGGGTAGTTCTAGATAAGAATCAGGTGGAGAAGTTTCATCCCTAAAGACAAGGGATTCTATACTATCTCCAAAAATTATAACTTCGTTTTTCTTTCAATAAATCCTCACATCATAATTTGATAGCCAATCTATACCGAAAATTATATCTAATTCAGTCAAGGGTATGATGATAAGGCTAGAAACTAAATCATGATATGGTGTTTGGAGGGGGACTAGTCGACATGGCTTTGTTTCAATGATACATCCCATGTGAGTTTAGACTGAAAACTCTTTTCTTAATTCAAATTGGACATATCTAATTTTCTTGGAAAACTGAGAGGATATAAATGAATATGATGATCTAGAATCAAATAAAGTGTTGGATAAGTTTGAGGAAACAATTAATATACCTGCCACCATGTCACTAGGAACATCAACCAATGCGGTTGTAATCGCATAGGCTCTCCCTTTCCCTCTTGGCTTTTTCCGAGCCATGTTTCCTTGGTGCTTCGGACACTAATTTTCATAGTGTCCCATATCTATGTAGTTGTAGAATTGAACATCATTGAATTGTTTCTTCCCCTTGTAATCATCAGATCGATGACCCTTTTCTCCAAAGTTATAGGAGACTCCCTTGCCTTTCAAGCATTTCCCAGGATGATCCATTCCACAGTTATCTCATAATGGGAAAATATTAATTCTCTTGATCTTCTTTGGTGATTATTCTTTCCCTTTATAATCAAAATGCCACTTCTTATCTTGGTTTCCTTTGATAAAATTTGATCTAGAAAATTCCTTATCTATTTTGATGGCACTTGATACAATTTCATCATATAATGAAAATGATTGAGAATCCAGTGCCCTTCGAAGACTTGGATTAAGACCTTCAAGAAAATGATAAATATTGTCTGCAGAGTCAGGAATGTAATCCCCAGTATACCCGGCTAGCCTTGTGAAGGTAGCCTCATACTCTGCAACACTGTCTTCTTCCCTTTGTTTCAAGACAAGGAATTTCCTCTTTATTACAGTTAGTTGATCATGAGGGAAATATTTTTCAGAGAATATTTCATTAGAAGTCCTCCATTACATATCCTCTATCTCTTCTTCCTCCATGGTATTTCAAATCAAGGACCACCATTGATCAGCATCGCCCTTGAGACAATACACTACCAGTACAACCATTTCATTTTCATTGCATCTTAATGCCATGAATATATTTTCAAGGGACTTGATCCATTGCTTAGAAACCACTGTATTAGTAGTCCAACTGAATGATGGGGGATTCTGCCGCATGATAAGATCCAACACAGTTGTTGAATGGTTATTCATTACAACTTGATCATGTTGTCCCAATATGTTCATGATCTGATATACTCCAATGTTAACTATGTTGTCTTGCTTAGTAGAGATATCCCTACCTTGCCCAAGAGTATTGATTCCTCTTCTTCCATTATAAACCATTTCTATATAATGGGAAACACTATATTAGTTTGTGATTATCAAATATAAAAGCACTCAACATAGATTGAAATTCTATTCCTAGCTAATATTATAAACATGGTTCCTCTAAAGAAAAATTTACATTAGCTCCTTCATAATGGATTGTAAAGAAAATATTAATTATCCTAAGAATATCCCCCAAGAGTGTCATAACCAAGAGTGCAGCAAGGCCCATTTTTATGCACCAGTTCCCATTCGAGTCAAGCTCAAAGCAGTGTTTCCATGTTTTACCCCTAGATACATATGTGCCAAAGCCGCCTCTATCTGCTTGTTTCCAGAGATGGAAGTATTGCTTGAAAAATCTACATAATCTATTCCTTACAAAAAAACCAGGATGTTCTTGTACGTTTATCCTCAAATAACACCTTAGGTATTTGTTCCCTAATATAAATTTCCTAATCTAGTTTTCACGTTTTCTACTATACTTCCTCTGATACCAACTGTAACACCCAGACCCCTCTAGGCTGGAGCCGGTGCATTACTTGTGATATTGGCATGGTTATAAGTAATTAAAATCATGAAGGAACTATCAGTTTATTAGTCTTGATGAAACTATATACATAGATGAAACTCAAATTACATTGTAAAAGGTTACAAAAACAATACATAACAAAAACTAAAATTTTCATCCACGGGAACTCAAAAGAATACCTTCTCTTCATCACCTGTCGAAGGTAGACAATGAAAGGGGTGATCTCAAATGATCAGTAAGGGTTCCAAATAGAGGAATTATGAGTACAATAATAAGTAAATCACAAATAATCTGACATAATCAATATGGCATAGTGAATAAATAAATATCTAATGCCATTAATAACAAAAAATGAAACTGCATCCACAGATTTTGTCATAGTTAAAATCTGATGGATAACAATAATAAATAATAATTAATAAAGAGAATTATTATTAATTGGATTTCATGTATCTGGCACATGAAACCATAATACTGTAAAAATAGTTTAGCTCTGTGGGTAGAAACCCTTCTGATTTTTGGGAATAAACTCGAAGAGTTTGTCGCCAATTGTTTTGTCCCATGAGACCTACCGATGCATCGAGGGGATATAGTGGCCCACACCCCACCAAATCATATCCAATGAATTATTTATACATTGATTCAATACAAGAGAAATATGCCTTTTCAATATCCATATAGAGTAGAGTATATAGATTTATCATTTCTTCCATAATTAAAATAACTTTCCAAATAAACACCGTATGTAAAATGTTATACGGTTTGGAAAAAAAACATATCCATGATATGAGATTATGGATATTTAATATAAAAATAATTTCAAATTAAATGTGATCTCAAATGGGCAGTAGGTACACAACATAAGGATTTATTAGGTGCACAATACAAAGATAGTAAAAACAAAAACGGCAGCTGAGACAAAGTCCCTTACCACAAAGTAATCGGTCGAACTGTATGACCATAACTTAATAACAATCAAGAGAATCATTGAATAAAATGAATATAAATAGAATCATGTTATTATATATCAACTTAATGTACACATAAACTTAATATAAGGAATAATTAACGAGCAATGTAAATCTCCCAGAAACGAAAGTGAGATGGGAAACCCATTATATTATACTCGAGCGTGTTCTTCGTTTGTTTTAATGACCTGAATAATCAAATTTAGCATCATTAATTAATATTTCCAGAACATCATACACATGTAATTGATATATCATAACCTTATTAGGTTCATTAATGGCCCTTATATGGGTTCAATTGGTTCAATTTTCATGTCTTGGAAGCATTTTCTACCTTGATTTTCATGGTTCATTTACTTATTTCAATGAATGGAAGTTCATTTTAAACATGGTTAAACATACAGAAGTGTTAATAATTTTTTTTAATGAAATCATGGAGATATAAATGATCTTATAATTATTTTGGGTTATATACCATGATGATGATTCGTTAGTTAAAACATTAATGATGTTCATTTAAATCGTTTTAGTGGTTCTTTGATAATAACAACCTCATTTTGTTTTATAAATTAGAACCATGAGTACCAAAGAATTAAAGAACCATGGGTGAGTCATAACACATATGTCATAACTTGGTTCAACCATATAAATGTTTTCATGACCAGACTTGAAAGAATTAATGCGAGTTGAAATCACATTGTTTACGAAGTCGGTAATTTGACATGTCACAGACAATGCTTTTAACTCCTTGGACTAGTGGGGGAAAGAAAGAGATTGATGATGAATTTCTCATGAACATTATAAATTATATATTATAAAATATTCTGGAGATTTTATTCCTTTTGGGTAAGTATAGATGAAGACAGAATAAATAAATAATTCAAAATAAAAGAATAATTTTGAAATCACTTTCAAAACATCGGCAGCCTAACGACTACGTAACATGGTTTTAGAAATTATTAAAAAGAGAGGGGACAGGGTTCACCTACCCAGAAATGAATCATAATGTAGAGTAGATCATGAAAAAGAAGAAAAATAAGAACATGGTATGGAAAATTGAATGATATACCACATCAAGGAGAACTTGAATGGAAAAAGAAAGAAATTGAGAATTTTCTTACCTTGTAGAGTAACCATTAGAACGGAAGGTTGGGACCTTGGGGGCTTGAGGAAACCTTGGTTAGACTAATATGAAAGTAAGGAGGATATAAAATCATTGAGGGGGAATTGGTAATGAATTCAATGAAGGGAAGAGTTGTTATTTATAGGAAAAGTGAGGGATTATTTTAATAATTTTCAAGGGACACCTCATTTGTGGTTTTTGTAAATCCATGGGCATTCCCATGGTATTTGCCCATGGTATAAGCCACATGGGACACCTCAAATCATATTTAACTATTAAAAAGTTGACCAGATTTATGACATCATCAATACTTCATTAATGATGTCATAAACACACCGAAACTAAAAAATGTATTTTTTTACTACTCACTGAAAAATCAACTGTTTCAGAAAAATTCCCCAAATTCACCCTATCCAATTTTCGACTTGTAGAATTAAAAATTGAAATCCATTTTTCAAAAATAATTTTCTAAATATTATTAATTTAATTTTTATAAAAATTCATAGTTAATTCAAATAATAACAATCATAATGTGCAATTAGTTTTATTTCTCATTGAAAAAATAATTAAGATCTCATTATATTATTTCCTTAATAAAATGAAATAATAATATTATTTACTATTCATAAGGGTCATATTACTATTAATATATACTATTCATAAGGTTATGTTACTATTCACCTAAAATTAAGTTTGTTCTATCAGACTCTCAATGACTTGCTGATCACAACTCTAGATGACCATTTTTTGATATTCAAAATATAGAAGTTGAAAATTTATATTTAATGGCTCAGTTTTGACTATATCCTAAAAATCCTAGTGTTTTTTAAAATGAAAATAGTGATGAATATAATTTATTTAATAGAAACATACCATAAAATGTTTTGGGTTCTACACCTAGCCTCTATTTGTCAGCTACTAGTGTTTATGGAAATGCTCTTGAGGGCATGTGACCAACCAAGTTCAGGGAACTTTTGTGTGGCACTGGGATTCAGGATGTTACAAGCTTAATATCCAAATTTTTTTATAGCTAATATATTCCTTATGACTATATCTCAAATATGATTATAATGGAATATCCTTGGATTAGGTTATGAGATAATATTGTGAACCCTATTTCCTTTCATGGTTAGTTCTTATGTTTATAGATTATGATTGATATCATTATGTTTAAAAAATAGTAATTAACATTAAGTGTATATGAAAGGTGTATAAATAATCATATATCCCTCTAATTAATTGGGTAATTTTTTATTCTCATGAGATGTCATGTATGGGATCATCGATGTAATTTTTTTTTTGGAAATCTATCCACCATGAAATGTGGTCATGGAACACATCTTTGAAATATGTTAATTTCATTTTTCATGTTGTTACAATTTACAATGTTTACAAGATATTATGATACCATGATAATTATGTTATTCCTCCATTCAATTTTTCATAATCCTCCACTTTATGATGTCGATTTTAACTACTTAACCAATCATTACATTTCCTTACACTATTAATTGTACTGTTTTTTAGCACACCCATTTTCTCATTGTATAACACAGGTTATCACATTCATTTTACGAGCTCAGAAGGATTTAGGATCTTGTTGTGGCTAATAATATAAAAATGAATTATTTTACTCTCACAATGATGTATTTATGAACATAGTTTTCTAAAGTCACCAGGCCTTTGTTATCATTGTGGTATATTAATGGATGTTTATATTAAATGTATTTAAATAATATGTGTAAAAGGATTGGATTACTACATGTGAATAATAAAAAAATTAATAACTGTATTTGTAAAAAACATGAATCCTTATGGATATAATTTTTTTGGAGATTTGGGGAACCAAATGATAATACAAGAAAATCATGATGTCTATACATGCTCCTGAATATAATCTTGAGAATTCCCTCTCACTCCACCCTCACATTTTGAAATATTGACCCGAAATCAATCATCCAAATATAATTATATCATGAAAATTAACCAAATAGATCATAATGTTGTGGTAAAGGGAACATATTTTTTATAATTTCTGAAATGAGTTTCTTAATGTGTATATATTTTAAAAAACTACCACTATATTTTAGGATAAAAATAACTTCTCATATATAAGGTGAAACAAGTGGTTGGATAAAACCATTTCCAACATAAAATTTTTGCATCGTATTATATTCTAGAAAATATTTAATTTTTATATGATATAAATAATAGGATATGTCACATTTTCTAGTGAAAATTCTAACTGTGAAACCCATGTATCACTTTGGTTGTTGGCCAAATAAGGATGAAGGTAACAATTCAATGGAAATTTTCACAACTTCAATGAATGAAAATTGATCAACTGATTCCTCAAATTGAATTAACAATTTAACAAATATATAGTTAAAACTATTTTTTTTAATATAATATGTAATTCATGACTCATATAAGTATCATAATATTCTGATAAATTATTAAAAATACCATTGGTTGATTTGAAAGAAACTCTCTATACGTTGTAGTGAATATTATCTATAAAACTTAACTATCTATTCAAACAAAACTATGATGATATATATGTTCATACCATGTAATATAAACAATCATATGGTTTTTTAATCATGATTAATAATCAGATAATAAAAAAATATAAACCCTTGTTCTAAAATTAGCCTATGGTGTGACTCATATTTGCAGATTAATATATCAAATGCACAAGAAAAATCAATATATCTAAAAAATGTTGACATGAATAAAAGTGATTAACTCATATAAAGTCATAGAAAATAGTAGAAAAAATAATTGACCATTAAAATAATATGATACAATTTCGATACCTCTTATATATTCATTATTGTATTTAACTATTTTTGACTATTTAGAGTTTATCGTATTCAATTATTTATATATGTCCTCACATGTGGCACAATATTAGTTCACATTAGTCTTATTTCATGAGTCGTTGATTCTTATATATGGATTATTTTCCAATTGTAATATCCCAGAAGAACCTATAAATATTTCTTGAATTTCCACATTGATGGTATGTCCTAGGTTTGTTATGTCTTTTCCCACATCAAATATTTCATGGTAAAAATCTAATTAAACCTTATCAATGTCTTCTTCTAGGTAGATTTATGTCAACCCAATTTATTCGTAATCCTTAACCCTATATGTTTATCTTCCACATTTATTTTATAGATATATTATATCTTCTAGTATGTCAAGGAAATAAATAACTCACACTATATGCATCCATATTATGAACATCTACCATAGCATCATTATTCATCTTCATCACATATGTTTTTATATAAAAAAGATATCATTATACATGATCATTGGTTAATATAATATTTAAATATAATTCATTTTTGGTTATCATTTATAAATATCTATATTTAAAAAGTAATTATCATTGAAAAATGATAAATGTACTCTAATACCATTATAGTTCTCTATTTAGACTAAGGAGTCATTTAGAATTTTTTTTAAAATATGTTCTATTATTATGAATTATTACAAAACATCTTCACAAATTAATCCCAAGTAAGATACATACTTAAATTTTCATTAAAATAAATATACAAGAAATTATTATTCTTTCCCTCTTAAATAGAAATCTAAATATTTAAATTAATTCATCGTATTAAGAGGAGACTATAATATCTAGTAAGTTTTATCTAAACAAATGTGTACTGCCTAATGTCCATTATATTCTCTAGAAATTGGAACATTGATAAGACTAAAATTTATATATATATATATTTGTCACTTTTCCAATGTTTTTCATTCCTATACTGGACAATGAACATGGTATAGTTCCAATTATTCACGAAATAGGGATTCACAAGGATCCAATGAAGAAAGTCAGAAAATATACAAAAATGTCCACGTATACATCGTGATTTTCAAGTTCACATCATATGCTTAAAGATCCGAGCCTATATCATATAGTGAAGTCACTCCTTGACCAACCACGATGACTGAAGATATTGCCAATTCATGTCGTGAATCCACCCCACATGTCGTGACACTAGTCTAACCGGACACTGAGAAAGCGGCGAGGATTCAATGAAAAAAGCATGTTGGACATGGGGTAAACATTGTGAACCTCCTGTAAAAGGCTTGACCATGGCCAAACATCTTTATTTCAATGATGTTCTGCATGCCATGATGGAGATCCTCGTCAAAATAAAATGAATTAAGTGTTCATGACCTGACAATCAAGTACACATTATGACCATTTTCTCATATATATAGAGCTGCTGAGAAAAACATTTCAACATGCTTCGATTATCTCTATCTCCCTTTTAGACTCATTTTGATTTAATCTACTCTTTTCCCTCTCTAAAATATTTATTTTTTTTGTAATTCTTTTACACATTCCATCAAAGAGCTGTGGATTCCTTTTTTTTCAATTCCTTCAATTCCTGCGTCACTCAATTCCCATTTTGTTCCTTTCAAGTAAAAGTTTTAATGTCTTACTGCATGTTCTTCACATATTTTTTCAATTGCATTAGAATATTTATGTTTTTTACCAAATTTATTGCTTTAATTACTATCATGAGTATATAAACACATCGGGGTAGGGATCAAGATTCGATGTATCTAGACTCTCAAAAAATATCAAGTTATAAGCTTAGAAAACCAATTTATATTAGTAATTAGGATATAAAACAACTGTCAAACCCTATTTGTTCAAATGTAACATGAACATCAAACAACCAAGAAAATGACGCAATCATAATTGAAGTAAACTATGACTATAACCAATAACATTGGGATAATTCTACAATAATAACATATTGTAATGCATCTAAGACTGTAGTTATCCTCCTAACCATGGGAAAGCTAAATCTTAGGTTGAACTAGAAGACTGGACCAAGTTTGATGAGCACCAATAGCTTGCTTCACAGACTAACCAATTAGGATCATTCCAATATAAGAATTAGGATCACATTTATCTAGATACTCAAACTTGATCGCAACCCCTATTTATTCAATTGAAGTAAAACATAAGAATTATTAGAAAACTCCCAAACATTAGTCAACAATTAAGGAATCCTGCAAAATATTCATTCCCTTATTTCTACATCATATATAACTACTTCCTCCTCATGGGATCGATACCAGACTCCTACCGTTCTACGTTGTATTAGTTAGTAAATCATGGGAAACTTATGGATTTCTAATTTGACTAGTGTCCTGAGGAATTAATGACCCCTTTGGGTGGCCAATCAAATATTAGCATTGTTTCCAGGGAAAAATGATATTTCTTTTACATGAGGACTATGGTCTAGATCTATGATTACCTTTCCCTCAACCACTTTTCTTTTTTTTATATTCCCTTGCAACATTTTTTTTCTTTTCCTTAATCCCTTTCATGTAAATATGTCTATTGACTCATTCACAGACTCTTTATGCAGAATTTCATTTTTCTATGATCCTGAGATCGAAAAAAATCTATCTTCTCTACAAAGGTCACCAATGAACGATCAATTCAACCATGTGGGACCAATCCAACCAAACCCCAACCCTAAAATCATTCTAGGAGAGCACCCAATAATGAACCATGGGAAAATGATCATAGACTATGTCTTTCCATCAATCCATTTCAAGAAACCTCATATTGTTAGTCGCCCTGTCCATGAGCACAAATTTGAGATAAAACCTAGAATCATTAATATGATCCAGAACAAAGGGAAATTTAGCAGTCTCCAGAGTGAAGATCCACAAAAACATATTTCCATCTTCCTGGAGGTCTGTGATACCTTTTTGCAACTAGGGAGTTTCATCTAATTCAATACGACTTTGTGTCTTCCCATTATCCTTATGATATAGAGCTAAGTATTTGATAAAGAGTGAAATTCCAAATTAAATTATGAATTTGGACAAACTGTCCAAAATGTTTCTAGACAAGTACATCCCACCAATCCGAAATTTGAAGCTCTAGGTGGAAATTTAGAATTTCAACCAAATTGAGGGAGAATTTGCTTTGTAAGCATGGGACTGCTAGAAATAATTAATGGGAATGTGTCTGCATCATGTACTAGATATGAGGATGCAACTACAATCATTCTATCAAGGACTGTAGCCTGTGTCATGTAATATTTTTGAGGAATCCTCTGATAGAGGTCTCATGTTCAAGAATCTCGAAGCTGGAATAGCCATTTTAGATGAAGTCCCTCACAATTCCAGTCTATGACAGAGTGATGTTGGGCCACCATAGTGTGAAATCAACCAAATGGTTGAGATCACTAGTCTTGTGGTGTAAGTGGATGTGATCACTGAAAAGTTATAAGCATATAAAATCAAAACTAATCAACCCCATCCTTCCCCTGTAAGGGAATTAAAATCAATCAAGATATGTAGTGGAACACATCTATATCTAGATTATAGAGCTGGATATGAAGAATGAAAACAATAATTTAATTAAATAAATTAAAATCAACAAAACCCACACTTTTAGAATCAAAAATATTGTCCACAGAGGCCTTCTCAGAAGAAACCTTATAACAATAATGGTTATTTTCAATTGAGAGGAGGAAATAACCAATTTATTGCTTCAGGACCACCAGGATACCCTCCAATTAACCCAGTACAAAGAGAAGAAGATCAGTAACAAACATTCCCTAAAAGAGAAAATCAATTTTTTCTACCTCACCCAAGACCTCAAAAAGAACATATGCAAAGGAATATTGATAAAATCTTGGAATCATATTTTGAAATGTGTGGTCAATGAATAACAAACCATAAGAAAGATATTAAAAACCAAATAGGTGTGATAAAGAACCTATAAGTGAAAATTGGTTAAATATCAAAGACCATATCTAAGAGATTAATAGGTACAATAACTAGTAACATTGATACATACCCACAAGAGGAGGATAAGGAATTGGTGTTGAGGAGAAGAAAGATTCTAAACTTCCAACAGACCAAAAAAGCATGGATGCATGAAAAATAGTCGAGAAAACAACCCGTACCTGATGTAAAATCTAATGTAACTCCCAGCATACACCATGAAGATGTACCAGATGAGAAGGAACCTGTGTATTTTTTTCCCACCTCTATACCATCCCCTCTTCCTTATCCGGAGAGCGCGAGACAAATTATTCAAGAGTCACAATATAAAATGTTCATTGATATGATATAGAAATTACATATCTAATTCCATATTTTTGAAGCTATTTCTCAGATGCCCATTTATTCCAAATTCTTAAAAGACCTGTCATCAAAAAAATTTGAATACCAAGGATTCATCTCAATAAAGGAGAAATGCTCTGTTGTGGTATATAAAAAAAATTACACCAATGACGGGAGAACTTGGAAGCTTATGAATCCACAAGGATATAGTCAAGTGAAAATTTTGTAGAAAATATTGTGATCATGGATCATGCATTAGCCTTATTCTAATGAGTTTCATTCATAATCTTAGACTCAAAGAGATCAAGGAATCAAGGGTGGATTTACAATTAGATGATCAGTCAATCATGTACCCTAGAGGCATTATGGAAGATGTGCTAGTAAAAGTCAACAAGATCATTTTCCCAGCTGATTTCATGGTGTTAGATCTGGGAGAAGGTGTAGATGATCCTATTATACATGGATGACCATTACTAGTTATAGGAAATACACTAATCGATGTGAAACATGGATGTATCATCTTCCTAGATGGAGAAGAATAAATTGTGTTGAACTTGATTTGAGTTTTTCAACCAATAGATGACAATAAGCAATGTAACATCATATGTCTTACCCAGAATGAGGAATTTAACACAACTACAAAGGGGGAATGTGATGACTCAATTATAGAAAAAAGGTGTCCACTACTTTAAAAAAGTCAACATTATTCAACCGCCAACCGGAGAGGTGGAAACTTCAATGATTTCATCCATCATTCAGCCTTGTACTTCAAAGTATTCATTTTTAAGGGGATACTCCTTGTTACCCATTATTGTCCACTTTGAGTAATAAATGGAAAAATCACCATAGAAAATACATGATCAATGATTGATTATGTTTCATGAACCATTCAGAATGAACTCTATCATCAAATGATCCTTAATTTAGTCAAGCTCTCGACTTTAAATGAAGCACTAGCTGGGAGGCATCCCAGGATAAAAGATAGTTAAATTAGAATAGAAAATGTATCTTGAGAGTTTTATTTTTGTTTGAATAAGTAGGAGAAGAAATAAATGAGTCAAAAATAGAAGAAACCAATGAAGTAAACATAGTGAACCCACATTTCATGATGTGACCCCTTGTCGCATTAAACATCAATTTTACTCAAGGTTCATGATGTGACCATAAGAAACATGTCATGATCCGGCTTCAGTCAGTTTTTAAAAATTATCAAAGGGTTTAAACCTATGACCCTTCCCCTCATCTCATCACAACATTTGACCCTCCTCATAAACAACTACCACCCTCGCGTGACTGCTCTAGCCTTGCTTCCTCTCGTCATCCTCAACCACCCTCCATCCCTTTTTCCAGTGTGTGACCTTCTCCTCCTCCTCTCAGTGGAACACACCAAAAGGCCGCATCCCGAACCTTTTCCATCATCATCAAATTATTCATATTCCTCAGCAAGCCAACAACCTTCTGTTATGTGCTCCCGTGCTCTATCATCCTTGCAAGACACGAGATCCTCCTCGTCCATGGATGATAACCCACATTTACACCTGGTGCTCTACTTTACAAACCCACAATAATGGGTTTATCTCATTTACCTCCAGGATAAACCCATGAGGACCCACAAGACTCTGGATATGTCCATGAATTCAAAGATAAACATTACAGAAACCATCCTCAGATTATTAGAGATGCTTCACATTGACAACTTCATTGACGTTTTGGAGGAGACATACAGAGAGTTTTTTTGGTGTTTATGTCCACCTTTGACATATTGGTAGATTCCCTGTACTTCAGAATTAGTGGTAGGATAGACCATATCACCACGACAAAGTTTGGTGTAGGCCTCAGTATCTACACCGAAGAGTTTGTGATCTCAGAGATCTATCATACCCTGCAAACATGGGTTTCTTGAGAGGACACGCCGATCCTTTGGCATCTTGTGGCTTATGACCCCCCAATCCTATCATAACCCAAGGCTAGTGAAATACATCCAACTGAGGACTCCATCCCTACATATACTGCACATGGCCATGCCACTTGGGTTGTTTTCTAGATGTGAGACCCATGGGAGTGTCAACCAGCTTGATGTTCTTATCCTCACTGCTACCATGGGTAGACCTCCGAAAAACATGGCTACCCAGTTCATGTATTATTATAGAGTAATGGAACATAGGAGGCGGGGAACGCCTTTATGAGGATTATTCATAAGTAGGTTGGATAGATACCTCCATGTTTTAGACACTTCATAGTCTCTCACCTCAGTAGGCCTAGTAGAGATGATTTTTCATGTGATCATACACAATATAATGATACAAGTAAAGTAGAGATACATCGATTTCTGGTTACATGGTGTCCAAGAGCCAGTGCCTCGACATGTTACATAATAGGAGGATGATCCATAGGAACAGCCACCAGAAGCAGTAGAAGTCGCCTCTACCCAGCCACCAGAGGCCCAAACCACCACTCCATCCACCCATCCTGCACCTACCCATCCATCGTTTTCTCACGTATGAGTACTCTTCCATTGAATCCAGGTGAATCAGTGTCGGTTCGCTCCCCTACTGAACCGACCATTCATCGATCCTTCCTCATTCTCTCCTCCACTACCTACTATCATTGGACCTTCCTCATCCACCCTTCCTCTCTCACCCAACTTCCCTCTGACCTACATCCCAACGTAACTGACCACGCTACAGAGCAGGATTTCCTAGAAGAGCAGGACAGGAAGGGAATGGGACCAGCCACCGTGCCCACTCATGATGTCTCTTTCACTGATCCAGCTGGTTGACACATGATCATTATACGGATCAAGGATTCCCCACCACCACCTCAACCTAGCTTATCGCCTCCACCACACCATCTTTTACCTCATCCCCAATGACGAATACTTCTACTACTACAACTAGTTATTTAGCTTCCCATTTCATTCCATCTTCTAATGACAGCCTGAAAATGGATGATATCTTTGGTCTCGAGTGATTATTTTTTGTTTCTCATAATTTTTGGGTGGTGGGACACTTTTGTAGGGGCGTGATTTTTTTTATACTTTTGTATGACACTGTTATATTTATAAAATTGTTGGATTTCTTTTCAATTTTTCATGTGTGTTTACTTTTACTTAATTTTTCATTTTCCTTAGAAATTCCTTTCCCTTCTAAGTCGTCTGATGTTATTGACGGACCCATTCCTGCATCTATTCTTCTGCAATGAGTAAACCATCTTATTGCATTGATCGCCAATCAAGTACATGTTTCATCATTGGAAATCCACGAGTAGAAAAAACCACCTCAAATAAGGATTCAATTTCTAACACATTTAATATTCAGTCAAGCTACACTAGAATTTGTGAACCCAGTTAAGTTACATCATGATCTTGAGGACTTAAGGACCAGTAGCTACAATTGTAGGAGGAGAAACTGAGTCGGTTGGCTCACTCTTTTAATTTTTGGTCCACCCGTATGGCAGATAATGATATGATATAACATTATGGGAGTAAAAACATGGCTGTTTTTTAGTTTTTTTTTTTGAGTCATGGAATTTTAAATGTTTCATTGTAGTACACAATAAAAACATTCATTAAATGAATAAAATGGTCACCATTATTCTTTCTTTTTACTGCATCCTTTTTTCTGTAAATCAAATGTTTAAACTTATGGTTTATTTATATTATACAGTGAATGATTTTTCTAATGACATATTTTGTAGTTGAATCAAAAAATCAATGTAAAGAAAGCTCATACACCCCCATGGCTTACCACTTCATCCCAATATGCTCTTGATCTGCTATTTTAAAATTTTATCATCATTTACATTTCAATTCAATTCCTGATATTCATTTCCACACCACTCCCTCCCATTATTTCATAGACAATGGGGACACTGTCTACTTTTATACATCTATGTGGGGAGGGGAATATTTCTCCTATTTTAATAGAGATGCACTTGATTTTTATTTGTTCACACTCTTCTAGGAGACTTTATTTCAAATTGGTAAGAATACCAGAAATTTTGAAATCATTATTCCAATGTTAATTAAAGTTAAAGTAAAAAAGAAGAATGTCATAAACCATGTTTTACCCCTACTTAGAATATTATAATGATTTCTCACCATAGAAGATTAATTCAAATTTAAAATCATTGAACTCATGGTTAATTGACTCACTATTTAGGATTTATACCCTTTGTAATTGCCAATTTTTATTTTTATTCTCAGTAACTGAGAGGATTCTAAGCCTTCATTATCATTTTCATTTATGAGAATATTTATTGAGGGATGTCTGGGATGTGGGAACCTTCTTGATTAGGAATTGACATCTTATCAAAATGATGACAGTAAAAGTTTAATTTTGAAATGATTGAGGAAGCATTTGATATTCATTTTTCATAAGACCCACTTCACATATATCCTTCATTTGGAAAATAGATTCTCTGAATGTCCTCTTAGAAGAATGGTTATTCCAGTCTTATTTCCCTTTCTTCCCTTCTCTTTGTAAAAATCATGAAGTTTATTTTTTGAACTAGTGTTGGGGAGGAATTATAACAGAATGGTAAGATTTGACTTTCATAGATTTACAGTGTGCTCAACTAACTACCAGGTTGTGATCCACATGCCTTTTTGTTGTATCTCATTCATATTCTATTCCTTTTAAAAGAAAAAGAAAAAGAAAAAAATAGATATGGGTAGTGTACTAGGAAGGTAAAAAACCACAATTTTCTATACTGATGAATCTCTCTAAGGATCTTATGTGGTCAAGTAATGGATGTGAGATCTATCTTAGGCATAACATCAAAAAATAAAAATGAAAATAAAAAGGAAAGGAAATGAATCATTTCTTTACCTAGGTATTGATCTAACCAGAGCTGATGGAGTATGGACCTAACTCACCAAATGGTGGATTTTCATCACAATTATCTTGTTGTATTTTCTTTTTACATTAGATCTTACCCACCATTTGAGCTTGATTTTCACATTCTATCTACCTACATACAGCCTTAGTGTCATCAGAACCCTGTAGATAAAATTCCTCAATATTATTTTTATACCTAGATTTAAACAGTATAGATGAGAAAACCAGTGCATGCCAATGGTTAGGAACATAAACATAGGGTACAATCATATCATTCTTACATTTTAATCTTAATTATGATAGAAAATCATGGTGTGGTAAACTGAAAGTAGACATATAGCTTATGTAACTGTTAAAATATTATGTCGAAGTGAAAATAATATGTTTTCAAAATCTGAACTGTAGGTCATGACTAATACATTAGGTAGGATTAAAACTAGAACTTGAATACTTTTATGATTACACTTAATTTAATTTCAGGGAAATAATGCGCATTTCTATCTTTGAAAACTACTTATCCTTGTGAAATCATTTATGATATATTTTTATTGAGGAGAAGCAATGATTCAGGTGGGGGAGGTGATTTGATAAGCCTAAATGTTTTATACTATTTTTTTCAATTTTCCAATGTTTTTCATTAATATACTAGATAATGCATGTGTTTAATGTCCAATTTTGCAGGATATAGGTCGTCAGAATGATCCAAAAAATAATGGTAGGAAAGCTACAATAATTTCATATTGCATGTCTTGATAGCCAAGTTCACGTCGTGTAGTTGATGATCTCATCCTACATCAAGACGTTTGGCCAGGTCGTGACCAATGATAATGTCTAAAGATACTTCCAGTTCATGTTGTGAATCCCTCATACACGTCATGACACTAGTCAAAACAGACGCTAAGAAAGTTGTGAGGATTAAATGAGAAATTCTAGCTAGCCATGGGGTACTCATTGTGAACCACCATTACACAACGTGACCATGGTCAAACATCCTTAATCCCTGGAAGATCCCCATGACATGATGGTGACCTTAGTCATAATAACATGGATTTAGGTTTCATGACTTGATGATAAAGTACACATCATGACCATTTTTTCCTTTATAAGGAGTAGCTCAGCAGCTCATTTCTACATTCTTGGATTGGCTCTCTCTCCCTTTTTGACTCCTCCCAAGATGTTCATCTCTTTTTCTTCTCTAAACACAATAGTTATTTGTGACAGTTTTACATTTGCAATCGATGATCCATTGATTCATTTTCATCAATGCCTTTAATACCTACATCAATTCATTTACATTTCATTACACTCAAGTATGGGTTTTCCTGATTTCTTGCTTGTTCTTCAAATATTTATTCAATTAAATTGGTATAGTTTTTATCTCCATTACCCTATTTGTTTCTATAATTACCATCATGAGTAGCTAAACACATTGGGGTAGTGATCAAGATTTTATATATTTAGACACTTAATTAAATATCTATTACTAATATTGGAAAACCGCAATAGATTAGTAATTAAGGTATAAACCAATGGTGAAACCCCATTTATGCGACCATACTAGGACCATTGGACAGTCAAAAAACTATTATTCCCTAATTTATGTAAACAAAAAATATGACCATTATCTAGGGAACATTCTTCAACAGAATCGAAACATATTGCATCATGGATTGTAGCTAGCCTACTAACCATGGAATAGCTACGTCCTAAAT
The DNA here is from genome assembly GCA_963277665.1 of Viscum album. Lineage (NCBI taxonomy): Eukaryota > Viridiplantae > Streptophyta > Magnoliopsida > Santalales > Viscaceae > Viscum > Viscum album. The sequence continues at coordinate 604,994,952 of OY728148.1, forward strand.
AGAACTAGAAGTCTGGACCCAAGTTGACTAGAACACACTTCTTGCTTCACAGACTAAGATCACAGGTGCTTACAAAGATTAGAACTAGGATTACCGTTATCTAGATTCTTAGACTTGATCTTGAAGCCTCTATAATCAGCTGATTTAAAACCCAAGAATAGTAAGAATACTCCAAAACATTGGTCAACGAGTAAGGACTCCTACAAAGGATTCAATACCATATTGTTTATCCCTACATAAAAACATCCTCCTCATGGGATCTACCCCTCACTCCTACTATACTACTCCCTAGTAGTTAGTAAATTTTGTAACACTTATTAATTTCGAATTTGACTCATGCCTGAGGAATTAATGATTCCTTTTAGAGGCCAATCAATTATTATAGTTCATAAATTCAATATTCTGTTTCGCTAACATAATCCATTATTTCTCAGTTCTACTCTTAATATCCTAAATTACATTGAACATTTTACCTATGTAATTTCGAATAATAAATATTATCTTAATTATTGGGTCATTAATAGACTATATGTTTTCATGTATTTTTATAATTTCTCAAAATAATTAATTAATTCCCTATTTTTAAATCATACGTTTACATATGATTTTTATCCTAAAAAAATAAAACATTTCCAAGTATATTTTCAAGATATAATTCATATTGAGTCACAAATTCCCTATGATAATCAAATATATAATTACAATGGGGGCCATGGATCATTGTGAAAGCACATTATAAAATATTTTACATGTTTAATATGTATATTAATATGGTGATAATCATTGATTATATTACATTAGAAATTTAATATTTTTAATAATTCCACAGTAGTAAACACTTTCTACATATTCATCTTCCTACAAACTTCTAAGGTAGATAACAATATACCATGGGATTTCACTACACTCACAAAGATTATTTTATACTTAAAACAGGGAGACTTTGACTACCAAAGCATCTTCAAACATAATAGAACATTCATGTCTACTGAAATTCATAATATATATTTCATTATTGAATATTTTACATACTCACTACTAAAATATCTAGAAGGTTTCACGTTCTTGACATAATCACTCTCCTTCTCATATGCATCCCCTCGTCCTATATCTCATCCTCCTCCTCCGTCTTATTCATCTTTTTCCATTGTTTTTTTTCTCAATAACATACAATTAATGCGTCACACTTATTTTTCCTTTTTAGTATAATAATCCCTAGATACCACTTACCACTTTCTTTTTAAGATATTAAATTCTCCATGAATCCTACAGTTCATAATCAAATAGATCCAAATCATAATAGATACATAATTTTAATCTTCTCCAATACATAGAAAAACAAATGCATAAATTAATTGATAATTTATATCCATTATCTATTATTCCAAAAATTGATATTTTTGATAAAACTAATAACTTATAGAAAAAAATAACTTTTATAGGTTTTGTAGTATGAGGTTTAATGAATTCTTGTGTAATAGTTTTTATTCACTATGGGTATTAAAAAAATAATACTAATAAATAACCTTTGTTTTCAAAAAAATGGATAAAAAATATAATTTATTATTTTGTAAGATTGGCATAGACTTCTCAAAATATTTTATACAGACAGCACCAAAATCATGATATATGTACACATATCAACATAAAATCATATTTGTAATATATAACTCATATTTTAATCTCAATTTAATAAAATACTGATGAAATTTCATTTCTTAATTCCCTATAATATCCCAAAGGATTCCTCATAGTTACTCATGAACACTCGAACTACATTTAATCAAAAGAATGTAGTCATCGAAATGAATCTACTGGATATTTTTTTAATCACTATCATCATTATTATTTGAAATTAAAAACATCCATTTTCATCATCGAAGAACATACATATTGGTATTCAAAATATTAATTTTCATCACCTAAAATTTTTTAATCAAGGACTAAAACGCATATAATGGAATATCTATGCTTTATGAAGTTCTATAGTCAACATCAAAACTTCAACATCATCAAATTTTTATTTCCATATAATTTTATTATTATAAAAACATTATTATTCAATATTCATTCATATTGCCATTCCATGGATTGAGATAAATTAATTTTTATTCTCATCTTTGGTTATCATCAATTTTTAGGAGTATGTGATTTTTATATCATTAATGAATATCAAATTAGAAATATACTATAATATCATCATAATGTAATTATTAATAAAGAAAAATGATATTTTACCCAGAATAGAGTATTAAATTTTTATAAATTATGATGAAATATGGTTGGATCATAAAATTCATTCCACCAAAAAAACTTGTTTTTCACATTCTTTTTTTTATTTTAGAGGACTCAAGTTTTACTCCACATGCCTTATACACATTCTTTTATCAATATTAATAATAAATTAAATCCTTATGATGGGAATCAATGTCATATGATAATTCTTTACAATAAAGAAATCGAACAATCCTTATAGTTTTCTAACAGAAATAAAATACTCGTGCTTACCTCAGAGATTTATGATTTAAATAAACAATGTTAGATTTGATATTAATGTAGTACAATTAGTAGAGAAATAATTACATTAGTTATTATCCATTTTTCATATCAAGACAAAAATATCAATTTCTATAGGTACTATAGGAAATACTTCAGTGTATTTCAATGGATTATCTTACCACTTTATAACATCTCAAAATATCATAAAATAAATACCAGAAATATTAATATAATACCATGAATCTTTATCTTAGTTATATGGTGGTATAGGATATAAAATCCTATATTTTGATTACCTCCTCAAATTACCAATCCAACTCAGGTGAATCCTTTTTTAATCAATATCATGCCATCTTCTTTTAGCTCCAATGTTCATCTAGAAATGAGTGAGAACTGATTACATTATTCAAAAAACATGATTCACCTTAGATGTGCTAAATATATTTAGGTTCCATGTAATATGTACATCCATAAATTCCATATAACTATGGTGTTTTTTCTATATAATAATGTTAACATAGAAGAAAATTCTATTTCATGGGTGAATAGTCACTTCAAGACACTATATATATTCTTTATGAAAAAAATAAATATAACATGATAATTGAAAAAAAAACAACACAATATTTGGAAACAACAATCTCCAATAATTTTTTAGCTATAAAAAAAACATATAATATCAATGTTAATGATATTATCTCTCTCTTTGAGATTACAAATGGAATGAGAAAGACACTATCCCTAATATTATCATAGTGTAATATTATCTCAAAATTTCATAATTAATTGGTATATCTTTTAGTTGTTTTTATCAGCTTAATTATATAATATCACTTTATAGTAACACCACCCGAAAGATAACTGATATACACATACATAGGAATTGAAATACAATGTAAGGATATTCTTCATGTTTATCAACTTTTTATGATGATAATAAAAGAGTATTTCTCAACACATATCCTTTAAAGTTTATTTGTTTCATCATTTTAATGATCCAATCAACATTCACATTAGAAAATGTTTTTATAAGGATCAGTTTTTATAGTATACATGTGATTTTAGGAATTCCTAAGAGGGAAAATGACATCTTTTGTGAATTCGACATTATAGTATACTTTTTATATACTATAATGAAATTAAATCAATGTCTATTTTGAATAAAACATTATATATATAATATTGAAATAATTTTAAAATAAATATTTCCATAGCTTCATATGTGATTGTGATTTTTTTCAAATTTTTTTTGGGAAAATCATAGATATTTAAAAGAAATATATTTAACCAAAATTCACATGAAAAAAATAAAAATATATTTCCAGTTTTTGGACTACCCAACATATTTAGATAAAAACTTCAAATTGATACTTCATATCAACATGTTTAAAACAGAGAATAAAATCATACACCATCCATTAGATATTAAAAGGGGTGTTGTAATTTTCAGATTCAAATATATTTGATAAATTCTAGTAACTTAATTCATTTCTAGAACTCCCCATAAAGGTAACCTCAATGTATTTTATCCCATTACCCTTATATTATTTATATATCATTAAAAAAATGGAGCGATAGTGGATCTTCTTGTTTTGTCCTTAATTTTAGAAATTTTTATAAGGTAAATTTATCAACCAAAAAACTGATTTTCTTATATGATAAATGTGTCAAGGAATATTTATGACATAACAACATTCATATTTCTAAACCTACTACATTGGGTGAATAAGAGAGTTCAATAAATCTTCAATTTATATCTTAGTTAAAATGTGATCATCATATTTAAAAATAGAGTACATTCTTTTCTTTCAATTCACTATCGAATATTATAAAACATTAGATGATCTTACAATTTTTTTGAATTTTTTTTGGGAAATTCATTTTCACTCTATTAATGAGTAGTCCTTATTTATTAAATTGATATTGTAACATGGTATCATACATTTTTCCACCTCTTCAATTATCGTTGAAGGAAAAATAGTCACACATTTAACAACCATGTTTCCTTCCTGGTGAAACCAACCATACACTTTTTAATCAACATTAGCCTTTTAAATTTTGAACTCATTCTCATACATTAACACTATATAAATTTAAATATTTATATTCCAAATTTATCTATGTATGTTAAAAGGTGGCCCATCATTTTTATAAAGCTAATAGATTAAAAATCTGTTGCTATGTGACGATTATCTTATAGTTGTGTGTTAATGGAGGTCATCATGGGATGTTTATCCTGGTGATTATGAGTGATAACAACACACATTGAATGGGAAATGTCCACATGTGGGGGAATTTATTATTCTAATGATTAATCTAGTTTGTTGGTAATAGGCACTCTCATCACAATAGAAGTGCTTGGTTGGAAAAATAACCATATGGTTTTTTTCATATTTGGCGGATTATTCAAAAATTATACATGATATAAATTACATGACCAACCATGAATTTTCAAAAGAATATTAAGATAATAGAAACTAAAAACCCAAATATTGGATATTTTAACATTAATTTCCATCAATATAAATATGGTGGGACAAGATGTTACATATTGTTAGGCTTCTTGATTGATGGTTTTGTTGATCATTAGAAAACCTATTTTCAGATTACCATTGTTCTACTGGTAGGATACATGTGGAGAATCCCTCTATAATTTATCCAAATTTTGTCCGTTTATATACAATAAAAAACAATATAAATCCTTTTACTAGTATGAAGTATCTAACATGCCTTCTTTATTTATAATCACATCTTGTTTCATTGCGCTTGATGGAAACTCCCAAGTGCATCTCGTTCTTCAGTGGAAGATAACAGGATGAATTGGGAGTGGTGTTTTTTTGTCAATAATTATTCTATAATATCTATTAACACTACAAAGTAAAAAAAACATTAATTTATAGAGCTACGTTGTATGTTAAAATAGTATAAATTTTTTTACTTTCGCTTCGATAATATAATAATACTTAACCAGCCTCATGTCAAATGATTATAATAATAATTTATAGAATGTCCTTACTGTTGAAATAAATATATCATTCTACCATCTTGAACATTAATATTCATAACTATACATGAACATGGCCTTCTCCAGATCCTCAATGATTATTAAATACTATAATAATTATATAATTTAATATTTTATTCATAGATAAATAATTTTGTTTGAAAAAATATGAATAAAATTATTCCTTGTTCATGAGAATAATATTTATTTCATAAATTATATTCAAATTTAATTTAAAAATGATGATAGTAAAAACATCATGTGCAGTCCTCTGGGAATATTTATGGTTGGAATTAGATGGGCATGTTGAAATTCCATGAATGTTATCTTGTAATGGGTCAAGGCACCCATGAGAATGAATAAAATGTTCCAATATCAAAAACCACATATGAATACTGAATGTATAATAAAATACATTTATCTCAATATCTAATAAGTAAGTTTTTATATCCATACCATCAACCTATATGATTGTTAAATCATTATTTTTCTATTTGAAATAATTTTGTCTTTATACGATGAACATGGGATATAGTGCATTTGTTATTGTCTAATAAATTGATAAATATGTCAAATCCCATAAATATGGAAGGTAAAATCCTCTCACAACATATCCATTAATAATTTTTCATTCATGATGTACCCGACATACCATACATCCCATTAATATATGGATTTTAATTTTTGGTTAGTAAATATAAGTAGTGGGGAAATGAAAATAATTAATGATAATATTAAAGTATAAGTCCAATAACACACATACTAAAAAATTGGAATATTTTATGTCACCTGATTTTAATGAAATCTTTTTCCTATCTATTCTATTTATTTTCCATCATGGATTTTTTCAGGTGAAATCATCATGAGATAAAGTCACATATTCTTAATAGTATGCAGACCATACAATACACATAGTATATTCCCAATTATTTAATATTATCTAAGATAAAAACTATATTATAATGTATAAATAATATTTCCAAGATCTGATTATACCATGGATCTTCAATGACCTTATTAGTACGACAGATAACCTTGGACCTTATTTCATTAATTTCGTGTATAATACATAATTATGTGTAATATAGTGTTTTATTAAAATCAAAATATTTGAATACACATGAAATACATAATTTTAATAGTATGTTATATAAAATGAACTCCAGATAACTGAACATGGACTAGATCAAAGTGCATATGACTTTCGATCCACTAGACCTAACATGATGAACTTGTTTCTTCTATGTTAATAAATTTGTCAAGGGGTCCACCTAAATGTCATAAATGGATATTATTGTACATTTTCCATATCATATTTGATATTTATATTTCTAGATATTATATATTCAATCTATGTGTTTCCTCCATTGTTGTGATGTGGGCTCCTTGGAATAATACACCACTATAGTATTATCACAATAGAGGGTGACATGGTATTTATTTCAGTGGATCATGTCAATATCATAGATGAAGTTTCTTATCCATAATACATATTTTTCTATCCCATATTCCACAATATTCTTGTAATATACTATATAATATACGACCATATCTTTCCTTTAGCTCTTCCAGCACACATTACATCATTTAAGAGTGAATTTATATCCTATATAGGAATTTTAATCATTTTGATAAATATTTAAACGTGTATATATATATATATCCTCTGATGACTTGTTACTTATCCTCAACTTATAATAGGAATATATCATTAGTTTGTATTTAATATATAAGGATAGTCTTGACTGCCATGCTATATTGGACACCTTGGTCAATGTGATATCTTCACACCATAGTCAAAGAATAATAATCATATATAATAGCACATAACATAGAATACATGACTAACCCAATCCTGTAGTTGTATGTAATCCTTTCCATCCTATATATTTCCGCATATGAATGAGGAATCCTTTCCATAGAAAGATGAATTCCATATGAAATTGGAAAAAAATATCCTAGAATATTCTATATTGAATCTATTTATTATCATGCCAATATATGTACCTTGACATACTAAAACAATCCCATTTGATATATATTTGTTTCGTGGTCCCTAAAATATATTTTTATTCCTCTATGTCCTACTTGTATAATTATTTATTGAACCATGATTAAAAAATTGTAATAATGGCATTCCATTCTCAATCACATGCATCTGATTCACATATACTATTATGAAAATGACTGTACTCAAAATAGACCATTTATAGACATAATTATCATATCATTGTATATGATATTAAATCCTTTTATTGATTCATCAAATGGAATGTTCCGTGTTCTGGATACTTATTTAATCCAAAAATGAATCATTGTAAAGTGTATGAATTTTTGGAATCCCATAGAGTCACAAACCCATTTGGTTCTTTCATGTAGAAATATTCCTGAAGTATCCCATTAATGAAGTTGATTTTAACATCTATTTAAAAAACATCATAGTTATGGAAATCGTTAATGTAATGTACAATTATTATCGATTTCATAACTATAAATAGTGAAATGGTGTCACTATAGTATATCTATTAATATGGTTTGAAGTGTTTTATAGACAATAATTCCATATAAGCAGTTAATTATCCATCTATATCAAGTTATATCTTGAATAAAATTTTCCATCGAAATTGGATTTACATCAACTAGGGGATCTATCAAAATCTTGACCACGGTTTGGTACGTTGAACTGATTTAGAATTCATGACTTCATACTGGTTGGGAATGAAAACACCACCTATGACATCCTTATATGAATGAGGATCATTATTTTCAACTAAAAATGATTCAACATCCGTTGTAACTAGAAAACAATATATTTATGGTTATATATCATCTCTTGTACACAAAAATAGTTCTTATGTCTCTGTAAAATTAAAAAACATGAGGATTTGTCGAACCTATTCCTTTGAAAACACTTCTATACATTGATAATGTACATCCTCAATGTTTTTTTCACTATCACTATATCATTTTTATATTCCATCATAATTAATTAATTTATTATGTATTTCCAATATTACTTTTTTAGGGTTCGTACATGTAATATTTCCTTGTTTCCATTGGTTATTTGATAATGGTAAACATTGTTACTTAGTTTGAATGTTTCACATCCAAATAGGACATAAAAAACATTATAACCCCCTAAATGTAATTATATAAAAAATATTTTCACCCCCCTCCCAAAATAGGTATGGAATAATGTCAACATCATTAAATAGAACCCATTTTACTATGTAGACCCCTAATTGAAGAATATATCCCTAAAAGGGAAATTGATCATTCATATGACTAATAATTGATCTCACCGTGTCTAATAATGTGTGTTTCTCTCATCCAAATATGCCATACAATTGATATTTATAATTTGTATTGAGCTAAGAAAGTAACCCAAACAATCATAAGTAATCAATCATGTCTCAATTAAGATATTCTATACCATGTTCAAAGTAGAGTATATTAATATTCACACCAAACTTGTTCTCAAAATAAGTTTGTATTCCTTGAATCGCTAAAAGGAATACAACTTGATACTTATAAAGTAGACATATCAATATCTATGTAAATAAATAGTAAAACTTAAGATACATGATTATCCACCACTTTATTGAGTAGTAAATTATCCACAAACATCGATATGAAGTAATTTAAGAATCTCTTTATCACATTCAATTATTCTAATAAATGGTTATTTGTTTAATTTTCTTTTATACTGCATGATATGAAATAAGTGGTTTTAGTTCAAAATAATATAAATATCCTTCTGGGTATAATTTTTTAAAAGAAATACAATTTTCAAAATCTGGTCGTTGATCCATAAGTTGGGTTTTGTAAAATTCATGTGATGTAGTTTAATTATCAATTTCCAAAACATGTTTTATGTAATCAAATAAATAAAGAAATTTATCAAAATATGCCCTGAAAAAATATTATCTTTATAGAATAAGAAACATTACATCCTATATTTGAAATTAAATAAATTGTTATCATGATGCGATATATAATTTTTTTATATAGATGGTACATAATACCACTATTTCCAATAGCTGATCATTCTCCTAGGCATTGTGAGGTGGAAGCCCCTTATAGCCCCACCAAAAACATTCCACGTATTGGATACTTGAAGATCTACATTTTCATGGGCTGTATTTGTGAATCTACTAGGTAGATATGTTTCATTAAATAAGTGAGAACCAAAATAAACATGTAATAGAAAATTTATAGAAATAATTATAGTATACACAATAAAAGAGGAATGCAAAGCTTCCCCTTAATTATTTTTCTAGGTAAAATTTATCATACAGTGGTCATTCCTTCCACTAGTCTAATAGTCAATATCATGTCCCATTACCTTCCCCTTGAAAATTATTTTCATCTAAATGTGATGTGACTATGATTTAGATTTAGAATTATATGGTTTTCCATTTTATTTTTTCACTATATGGATGGTATGATATTTCCACTTTATATATTTATAAACATGGAAATGAAGAGTGAGCAGATATCAGAGATAAGTCCCAATTATTATCATATTAAAAATAATTAAAATGTTTGAGAATCATTGATTTAGTTATGTTAGAATGAAAATGGTGTACAATTATTTAGGGAGTTTGATCAACCGAACATACAGACTCACAATTTAGCTAATTAATTTTATTACATGTGGTATATATAGAACACCCTATCCATAAATACACTAAGAGAGAATGTTGGATATTTCAAACAATTCTAATAAATATATATCCTAATATTGTTCGTGGAGTTTCATTAATATTCTATATGGATACATTCCACAATGATGCATCAATATTTGTATAGACATTTATGATATCATTTAAAACTAAATGTAGACCATGTTATTCAATTATTTATCAATGTAAAAAAATCTTCATCAGTTACCTCCTTGGTAGAGGTAATAGGTCATGAGGATTCAATCATGTAATATTTATTTTCATTGAACAACATATCCCAAAGGAGTTTTAACTATCCTTAAATGTTACTTATAGTATTGAGATGGTATTTCCCTAAAATTAAGTGAAAGGATAATTTGGATGATGAAAATTCCATTATAGTGTATTTATGAAAGAGAATATTATTAGAAATTGAATATAATAAAATCTATTTGAGACATAATTAATTTTATTCAGTGTCCCACTACTTTCTCATGTCTCAATACCATTATTAATTGATATGGAATTCATTGTTTCTAGGATATTGTAGTTGAAATGATACATATCGACCTTCATATAATAGAAAAATTGGTCGGTAAGGATACATGATGGTATTTAGGTAGGTATTGATTTTCTAAATGAGGGCTTGCATCTTCTTAATCTTCTTATATGACTTCTCAATCCCAAATTCCAAATTCGGATTTCCTAAAATACTTCTTCAATGATAAGTCATGTCTTGAATGATCCGCCTATTTTATTACAAGGGGTTTATGTTAATTTAAAATATCAATATTAATTCCATGATATGAGTATGCTTCCCAACAAGGGATATCCGCACACATAGTTTTCGGGCATTCATTCTTAATCGTGTATGGAATTCTGAGTCTTAAATCATATATATTTTTGTGATTTTGTATATTATGTGTACATTTTCACTTCATTCATCCATTACATTTCATGTAATCATTATTGAATATAAATTTACTGATTAACCATTCTTGATAAAACATTAATGTAGCATCAACTTATTTAAATTCCATCTATGCATATTAATTATTTTACTTTTTTGGTTGTGGTCATGAATCCATAAAATAACTAATGTATTATAAATAAAAATATATAGAAAATAAATAACCTAATCATGAGTATAACTAATGGATCATTTATTGATTGGATATAACTCAACCCCGGACCTCGTGGAAAATATCATTATTTCATTATTGGAAAAGATTCAACATTTCACCTATCCATATAGGGATATCATGGGTTTGTATATACGTTTTTTCATCTTGAATCACATCCTTATTACATGGGATACCATTTTGACACATGAATTTATAACTAAAATGGTGGTTATGAGAACCAATGGATTGGATAAGGATAATTATATAAATAACATTTTCTAAGAAGGTCATTATTAATAAAGGGGGGAAGAGTGAATCACAATACATCGTATTTATTTTAAAAATAAGTAATTTTAAAACCATGAAATAAATGTAAATAAATTAAAAATATATATATTTAGGTCTATTTAATTCACATAAATGGACATACACAAGATTCAAATAAACAAAAGTGAACTGGATAACATTAATTTATATTAATTATTTATTATTATGGTAAACATAATTAAAAAAATTTAAAAATAGTTAAATTAATTAATTCCATTTTATCTTATTGAAATAAAAGGTTTTATTTGGGATACCCATCATAAATTAATTCATGGAAGATAAATGGAATAAACTATGTTTATAGATAAATGTAATAATTTTTTTAAACATTTTTTAATCCATTAAAACATTTATTTAAATATCAGACACACCTCTTTCATATTAGTTCAATTACTTCCTTATGCTACAATTAGTTGTCTGATATACGCCAGTTCATCCTATTATAGGAAGACTACAAGATGAGTACATATGATCTACAGGTTTTGTACCTCAACTACCATCTATCTATGATAAATTCATGGTGATTTGGTGTGTACCTCATATATAATACATGATTTGTACTTAAAAGATACATGTCATGTATCACCAATTTCATTTGTAAATGGTACCCACTAAGGACTTGTCATGTTCATCATATAGAGGACCACAATATGTATACTCAACATAAATTTCATATGTCTACCGCACTTGATAAATTACATAGTGTATTTTTTAATCCTATGAAAAAATGATCTATACACCATATTTTATGGCTATACTTCATGTATTTACATAATTATATAGGATGTCAATCTAACGTGTTGTTAAACCATTTATTTGATAAAATGTTTGGTTAAAATTATAAAAATAAACCATGTACACTACATAATATATGAACAAACCTTACGACATGTATTCTGATAAGTCATGTCTCATTTTAACCCAGTTAACATGTAGAGTGTAATAAATTAACCCCATGTAGTAATATATTTGTGTCATGTATCCCATGACACATCAAGGTGATGTGTTCATAGGTACAAAACATGTAATTCAGATACACACCACTTTAGCTAGTCATACAATACAAAATCCATGACACTATCTAATGTAATCTTTAGGTATTCATCATATGTTCATAGTCCTTCATGATGTTATTAATTTGGAATGAGGTATTTATAATGTTGAAATTATGTTAATTAAAAATGTAGTAAAGAAAGAGCATCCAACACATGAAATATTCACTAATCTGGTGTATAATGATCTATAATTAATTATGTAATTAATAATTTAAAATATATCCACAATATGATAGAATTATAGGGTTCTAGGTGTAGTGAAAGCACTAGTGGGTGGAAATAACCGTATTAGTTTTTTCGGAATCAACGGATTATTTGTTAAAATTTTCATGACATAAACATCATGACCAAAAAACATTTCTATAGAATATCCACATAACTGAACCCAAAACACAAATATACCACTTTATCATATTAAATTTTAAATAATATAAACATAATAGGAGAAAATGATTAATTTTCGTAGGATATTATCATCAGTTTTTGTGTTGATCATCCACAAAATAGTTTTCAGAATAATGCCATTTCCTTGATAGGATCAATGTATAGAATCCTTCTAGTAGTGATTAACACTTGATCCATTGATCTTGGAGGAATTCAGATGGAACACCAACTGAAATCCTAATTGATATATTCTATCATGGTATTCATCGTGATCAATTTTAGTTGTTTTATTATTGATGGAATCAATCTAGTTCTTATCATTATTGAGAAGGAGAGAGGTAGAGGATTGGAGAGAGATGTCTCTTGGGTACAACGATTTTTAAATCCGGATTAACCATACGCAATATACATAAATATATACTTATAGATCATGGTATTAAGTTAAAATATTTTCAAATTTCATACAATCCCATAAATAATATAATAATCATTATCAAAATAAATTCCATTTAATAATAGTATTATTATTGATTCATGATGTGAAACAACTCTCAGAATTATGATATTATTTTTCCAAAATTTTAAATAATATTCATCAATAATTATGATTTTAGACTTCTCTAACTCCCAGAAATTTATTGAATTCTAGAATAAATATTTAGTTAAATGATTTTTTTATCAATAAATATTTACCTTTGATAAAACATTATTATTTTTATTCTTTTATCTTGAGAATAATATTTAATCCATTAATTAATTACATATATAATTTCATATTGAATGACCAAAACACCAAGAATATGACATCATAAGAATATATATCCATGGTATTAATTGGTATTACCTAAAATCTAATATTATTTTCTATAAATTAGTCAATACACCTTAGAGACACAACATAATGTTAGAAATTCAACAAGAAAAATTGAATTATCACTGTGTAATATAGTCCCTTTGTATCAATATCTAATCAAGTAGGTTGCACAGTTGTTCTATAAATATATAAATTTTAGATATATTTGTCTAAGTGTCTAAAATAAACACATTATTACAGAATGGACATAAAATTTTAGGTGATATTTCAATTGCAATCAAGGACCAAATATATCAAAACCTGTATAGATGGAAGAGGGAAATCCTTCCTCAAATTATACATAATTACATTTCCATCCTGATTCACCGAACATAGCATACTTCACATGAATATATGGAATCATAGTATTTTATTTAATCTAATTATGTGAGTAGTAAAATGAATTAATTATAATATTGACATATAAAGACCATCTCACATGATCTCTAATTACAATATTCCATGACACCTAGTCATATAGAATTTATACTAGAGGTAATATTTAATGATCACTAATCTTAAATATTTATATGTGTGAAATTTTGGAGATGATGTATCATCATATTATGACTACACATAGTAGAAAATACACATACTTTACTCCCCATAGTATAATATATTCAATGTATGTAAAAATATTTAAGAATATCATCATCGAATTATATTGTTTTCATAATAGTATTGAACTCATATAACCTTATCAGTGTGAAAAATACCCTAGGATATTGTTACTTCAACAGTAAAATAAAATGAGTAATCTCTAATATATATTTATTTTTAATTTTCAAATCATTAAATATACATGTAATCTATTGTATATATAGTTATTTATAAAACAACAAATCCAAAAAATTCCCACATAGACTAGAGATTAATGATTACAACTTATTGTTTTCTAGTCCTCATTTGATGATCATATTTTCATCCAGTCAACACATTAGTTATGGGGTCCACCAAATTATCTTTTATAGTAACCACTAATACTTAAAATTGATAAGACAAATATATCAAGATATTATACTCCAAGAGAATCTGTTACGTTCACTGGTGTGATGTTGGATCCATATAAAGATCCACCGTGATAGTATTATCTCAATGGGGTTTGATAAGATCTTTAATACAAGGTAATATGTAAAACCCTTGGATGAGGGTTCCTCATTATATTTTTTCTTTAGATACCTCATAATCCATTATATACACAAACTACTCTATTGAATCTAAGTCAACAAATTTATTTGATCTCTTCTAGAACATAACACATCCTTTTTGAGTGATGATAAATTCACTCTATAATTTTAGATTATCTTAATTTATTAAGAAGAAACCATCTAAATATCCTCTGATGAATAGTTCATTATCTTCTAAATAGAGTAGAAACACATCCTTAGTTCAACTCATATACATAAGGATGGTCATGACTATCATCCAATGTTTATCACCTCATGCAGATTGATAGATTCATTCAATTCGAAATTAAGTAGCGACATCTAGCATAGTACACTAAATATATCACCTCAATGACTCAATCATTGACATGTGTAGTATCCATTCCATCCACTATCATTACTCATGTGAATAAGAACAAATTTTCATAGAATGGCCAGTGGAATGAGACATTGGAGACAATCTCGTCCTGCATTATTTTATAATTAATCTCGTTCGTGACATAAAAACATATATACCTTCACTTAGGCCTTGTATTCTCTTTGATATATCATTATGGACCATGATACCAAGAATATTATTGACTCATATATTTCCTTCATTGATAATTACTTATAGAATCATTCCTATATATAATATTTGACTAGTATTTGTTTTCCAATATGTTGTTTTTCATTAATATATATGATTAATAAAATGACCACAAACTCTCTAAATTGGTTATAGACACAAGGATCAAAATAATTATTTATGAAACCAAATAATTATATGTATTCATTGTACTAAATGTTATATAATAGGGATTCCTTCATGAACCGATAAATGGATATTCCCAATTTTAATATATCAGTGGCAACACATTGTGTTGAAAATACATTATTTTGTGTCATATTGAAAAAACCTCAAAGGTTCTTATTAAGGAAGTATTTTTTTAAATATAGCTTCTAAATATTATATTCATTTTATGTCATATTGGTTAGTATAAATTTTATTAATTTCAGAACTGAAATGTGTGACAAGGTTTCATCATAACATATGTCTTAATGATCTTAAAACCATTTCAAAATAGTTATTTTTAAGTACTAAAACCCCTTCCATGTATTTTTTTATTGAATACCCAATTAAAACTAGTTGGATTTATATCTATTAGATATTCTATAAAAATCCATAAATTATTAAGTACATATAATAAATTTTTAGTTCATTGATTCAGGATACATGTAATCAAATGTTACTCTTTTTTATTCCTTATCGGTTATAGGATTATTATTATTTTCTAATAATTATTCACCTTTATCTGTTACAAGAATAACATACTCTTCATATTATAACACATCTATTGTAGTCATATGCATTACTTGTGTCTCTAGAACTAGTTTTTTCATAGGGATTTCTGGAATCTTTCCCACAAATAATTCTTTTGTTCCATGAGAAAAGACATCATAAAATAATATATCTATCTCAACATCTTTTTTATATATGTTTTCTCTCACAATGAATATAACATGTATTTAAATTTATTATTTTGGAGGGACTTATAGGTATTATCCCATTTTTCTCATCTGGTCTACAATAACGTTAAACTTTTTTCCTCAGGGATAGATTTTTTACATGAATTAACAGTAACCAATGATTTGTAAAAAAACATGGACATTAAATAACATAGGTTTCTATCCAAAACATATAATGTATTGAGTAATGAATTATACATCTGTTGTTGAAAATTTATAATATCTATTTTTGTTTGAAACAACTATCACAAATAGGAAAACTAAATATTTTCTTGACTCATTATTTATATCACCATGTCTAATAAAATTTAGGAACTATTTCACATGCAGCATACTATAGAGTTATATAAGGAGTATATATCTGATATAGTATCCCAACACCCATAAATAATCAATGAAGTGTCGATTAAGATATTCTCACCCATGTACTAGGAATAACCTCTTAATATTCTTACTAAGCTAGTTATAAAATTCATTCTTATATTTATTGAATCTATCAACCGAATCTGACTATAACTCATTATGCAGAAATATCCATATCTAATAAAATCAATAGTAAAAGTAATGAATTATGAATACACATAGCTTTTATCAATTGGAAATTTCCAAGACACATCATTATAAAATAATTCGGGAATAACTTAGGTCATTTAACCCATTCCACAAAATGGTTAATTGGCCATTTTTAATTGTAATAATTCATGATAAATACTATGAGGTTTTATTTTTAAAAAAAATTAAATATAATTCATCATGTAATTTAGAAATTGATTTTTCATTTATATGACCTAGTAGGTGATTCAAATTTTGGGGCTGATATAAGTTAGGTGAAGTAGTTTCATTATCTATTTCTATTCCTTGGATCATATAATCGAACGTATATAGTCAGTTATTTAATTTTCCCTTACAATATAAATAATATATTCCAAGCATAAGGAGAGATTATTCACATATTTATAAATGAATTCCTTCGTACCATGTCTATATATTGAAATAATGTTTTTGGAAATATATTTCCCTTAATAAAAATCTTTCATGAATAAAATGATTCCCATCAATAATGTAAGTAGAATGTTCCTTATAGGCACAAAAAAATTAGGCATCATTGGATGCTTGTTGATATACCTCCCCTTGGACAATATTTTTTAATACAATTAGCTGATTTTTTTTTGAATACATATGCAATCACCACAAACTATATATAATATCTAATTTCTAGAAATAGTTAAATCTCACTCATTAAAAACTCCCCTTAATCCTCCCCTTAATTCATCGCAGGGGTTTAGTTATTCTTCTATTATCCCATAATTCAACATGTCAACCAAAAAACATCCTTTTCACAATGATTACCCATTAATTATTATCGTCTATGATGTGGGATGATAATATGTTTTGGACTTATAGCTATTTACATGACATTTCTATTTATTAACCATAAGGATGGGTGATTTTTTAAACTACATATCCTTATCAAATCGCAAGAGAATAGTGAGTAGTAATATGGGATATTTCTCAATTATATTTAGTCAAAAATTAACAAAAAATATGTAGAATCTATGGGGAAATGATGGAATCATGATAACTATGAATAGTTATTTAGATTGTTTGAATCCTAGATCCTCCAAGAGCTCATGGAAGAAAATGAGTTTGAAAACAAGTGGAAAGAATAGAATATCTTCTCCAATATTACTCTAAAATAGTTTATTGGTTATATTAAACCATTATTTTAAAGATATCTCTTAATATATGTCACACAGATGGTTCATCATACAATTAAAATTGATTTATTCACAAGACATCGTTATTTCACTAGATATGGATTATAGAATTGAGGGTTGAATTCCTACTATGTTTCCAATGTGATTATCATAAACAATTAACTCTTAATCACTGATCTCTTTTTCAGGATTATCATGAAATATTAATTCTAGCAAATATTATTTCCATTCAGAGAACAATAGAACCTGATGACATCTGAAACATTCACGAATGTTTCTTTCAACAAGGAGATGTTAATTCCATAATATTGATAATAAGTATAATGTGGATGATTAAATTCCCAATAATATAAAACAATAAAAGATATAATTATTTTTACATTAATTAATTACAATATATTTGAGGAATTATTATTTTTATTCTATCCCATAATTTTTCATCCTCTCTCAAAATACATCATTATGGGAATCATAGTTCCTACGTGTTATGATATTAAATTATAAAGGATCCATATCCCCCTTCACACCACGCCAATCTGGGGTTTCAAACAACTTGAATGTATTTTGGTAGGTATGTGATTTCTATATTTGTTCATGAATATCATTGATAAATTGAGTAGAATGCTTGATTCTATAATCCTAACATTAATTTTCTCAACACATGTATCATAGATACATTAAGTCTATCTTGGGATACTAAAATGGATGCATATTCATCATATTAACCCCAAATATCCATATTAAATCCATGATAAAAGTATGTTTGCAAATGTGGGAATTTCAAATGCATCGTACTATGGAATTCATTTATAATAAAGTAATGGGATTCTATCTCATACATAATATATATTTTACAAATATTTGTTTTTAATTGTCAATATAAACTTTTTTATCCATTCCATGTATTTTTAATATTTTTTCGATGAAACAAAATATATTAAACATGTTTGATAAAGCATATATTCGTAATCAATTAATTTGAATTCCATATACTCATATTAATTATTTTATTTATGAAATTAGATTTTCGTATTAAAAAAATAAATAAATTGTAAGATAATAAATATATATAACTTACATGATCAGTTGCTTATCTAGATGATTATTTGTTTTTACGATAATAAATAAGCTTATTACCTTGGGTAAAAGCACATTGTTTCAATTTTGGAATGACTTAGAGAATTCTACATCTACATATGTGTATCTCCATGGTCGGTATCATCTTTCTCTCACTTTGAACAACCTCCACATACCATGGGATACTCCTTTTATTACATATATTTATAGGTCACATGTAGTTTATGGTAACAATAGTATTAGTTAATGCGAATTAAATATAAAATATTTCAAAAATAGTTACTCAAAAATAATGTAGAGGGAGAGGTGAAAAACATATCATAATATTGCATTTAATAATTATTTATTGCAAAAATAATAATAAATTATATAAAACTAAAACATACATAGGTTCTGGTCAACCTCAGAAATATTTATATACAAGGAAAAAATATGAAAAAGTACACTTGCTAAGATTCATTACAATTTATTGGTTATTATTAACATATTCATGATTGAATTAAGTAATTAACTATTTCTCTTTTTTTCTTAATGATTTTTTTGATTCCCATTGACATGAAAATAAAAAATTCAATAATGTAAAATAAATTATGTAACCAATAGTTAAAAATAATTATATAAAAATAATTTATATTTTTTATATCATTTTAAACCCTTCCAACATTTTTAAACGAACTAAGTTACAATCATTATAATTATATATTAATACTAAAGAAAACCATTTAATGTTTTTTTCTATTTTTATTGGGATACATCATGACATTTTATTTAGAGTTACACATTGTGTACCTCTATTAATGTGTACCTTGGATAAATTAATGGGGGTTTATATTGTACCTCATAATGACCACATGATGTGTACTAACTAGATAAAGTATATGAATCATGATTTCCATGTGTTTGTATAACCCACTAGAGAACACGATTTGTTCCTCAGATGTAGGAACACACGACATGTACTATAGCTAGATGTCATGCATTCTGCTCACTTCTTGTCCACCTAACTCATCGAATAAATTATCATGTATTTCATATGTGGGAAATGATTACCTACACACCATCTATTCCACCTCCACATCATGTTTTTAATTTTATATATATGTTTCCAGTCTAATATGGGTCTTAACTATATATTTCACCGCACACATTACATGAATTAATCCACTAAACATTGTATTCTACAGAATGTGTACACCAGCTTCATGCAATTTAATCTAACATGAAATTTTCTAGGTTGGCCCTTCCTATATTTCATTTGTAATAAATGATCCCTCTCTAGTTACTTGTTTGCTTTTTGTGAATCCTACAAAACAACCAGATGTAGTGACCTTACGTACCTAACCTACACTCTGGCTATAGGCCATGAAACCTAGTTATACCAGCCAAATCCATATAAAATACTTCTATATTCTTTTCTCATTCATAAACATTTAATAATTCTTTTAGAATATGTGAATCTTGAGTGAATTTACTAAAAAAAATAAAACATTGCAATTAGAAATGGAATAATGAAAGAATATTTATTAAAATGAAATATCTAACCTCTATTGTTCAAAAAGAACAATAATAAAAAAAATTCAATTTTAAAGGTAACATCACTATGATACTATATGAAGTTTCCTAGAATTTTTGATACACCTGTTCGGTGAAATAACTATATATTTATGAGATCATATAAAAATTGATCTAGATTGAAATATCATGATCAATAAAACTTTTCCAAAAAATATAATCAAAAGAGATTATTGAACCATGAAATATTATCATTTCATTATAAAATTTTAATAAATGTTAATATTATTATAGGCAAAAAAACATTATCGTAGGATATTTCTTCATAGGTGATTAAAATTTAAAAAAAATTATTTTTGATAGTTGTAATTGTGATTGTAGGATATATGTGTTGAATACCTTTAGTGGTCATGAAAATGTAATCCTTTGAAATTATAGAAACACTACCAGAATGATGGGTGCTATACTGAAGGATCAATTGTTTCATTTTTTTCATCTTGATCACTTTTTGTTCCCTCGTGATTGAAATAATCTCTCTAGTTCTTATCATTATCCAAAGAATGCGATGATGATGATTTGAGAGAGAAGTCTGTTGTGTTCAACACTTCTCAAATCTAGATTAACCATTCATAATAGATATAGAAATCTATTCATATGGCTTGGTTTTTGGCTAAAATATTATAAAATATGATACCATTATTTATATAATATAATTATCATTATCAAATCCATTCCATAGAGTCATAATTATTATATTTTTTATCGTTCACAACCTCAAATAATGATGATATTATATTTTTTGCTGGAAAATTAATATTCCCCAACTAACATGGTCATGGTCCCATACAACACCACAATATTTATTGAGTACCTAACTAAGTATTATATTAAATATATTTATCATTAAAATATATTTTTGAATGATAAAAATATATATAATGTTATTTATCATCTATGAGAATAATATTTATTTTATTAATCAAATTCAAATATAATTTAGCTAAAATATATCAAAACAATTGTTGTTTGACTCTTGTTGATTTTTTCTTATTGTAAATAGGTGGTGTTACATAAATTTTATGATTAATATATAGAAATTATGCATATAACTTAAGATAAAAAACTAAAAAACTTAACTAATACATCCACATAATTTTTTTGGGTTTAATGGTGTCCCTTATTCCCAATATATCATCATCCAGGTTGACCATCCATATCATCAACTTTTCAGTTTTATATTTCATTCTCCAACTATATAAAATAATCCCATATTTAAACCATTGATATAAAATTTAAGGTAAAAATTCCATTATAATAAATGGGCCTATATTTTAAATCCCATGAAGTTGGAATTGAAACATCTTTTAGTGAACTATCCATTAATAATAATTCGTTCTTGGTGAACCCAATGCACCATACTCCTCATGAACAAATGGTTTCTTGTTTTTTCATAGTAAATCTAACAGGTCGAGTCATGACTTGAATTACTTATTATCATAATGTCTAATGGCCATCACACATTCTCACAGATAGGATTATCTATTAGAACATAATCATGTGTAATTCCTACTGGAGGGTCTTTTCTCAGAATCTCCCATACATTAGAATAGAAAGTGTGAATTTAATGAGATGAAGTATCATCCAGTTATGAGTACTCAAACATCAAATTAAATATACTATGTACTCCATTGTGTAATTTTATATCACTTGAAAATTTTATTTAGGAATATCATCTTGGTATTTAATGGTTCTCATCATAAGGGGGAATAACTATAGACTAATTAATGAAACATATACCTTAATAAATTATTACATCAACATCATGTATAAAATGAATTAAAATAAATAAATTGTTTTAATATTATCAATATATTCAAATATACCAATAATCCACAATGACATTAGTGGGTTCTAAAACACCAAACCAAAAAATTTCAAAAAAATTATTGAAATAACATGTGTGGTTGTTGGGGATATTCGTTCATCTCATGATCTATTTGGGCACATTAGTGGGCCATTTAAAGGGGACAACACATGTTTGTGTGGGAACCGGTACCACCTAACATGTCCAGAGAATGGGACCTTATCATTATGGGGTCCTTATACTACTAGTGGGGCCCAAGCGATGCACATAATCATTATAGGGAAAATATACAACCAATACAATTGGTATATGTTTCTCTTGAAATGGTTCGCTTTTGGATTTTAGATTATCTCTATCCCCTATTAAATTGATGTATATCTTGAAATTGAAATTTTTGTGGAAAATATTATAATAGTATAATGATTTCACCCATTTTGGTTGAAGCTCATAATGTTATTTATTTGTTTCCTTGTTGGGAGGAGCTTATTCACTTATTATCTATTATTGCATCCCATGGGAGAGAAATGTTCTATTTTCACTGGGATTATAGATTTTTCTGGCTATCTATTATATTTTATCAATAAAAAATTATAAAATGGGTTGTGAAAACATGGAATTGTTATATATAAGAACAAATATTTCAAATTAAATAGAATTTTCTTAGGGATTCATATTTTTATTATTATTGACAATTTATTCTTCTTCTAATGATGACTTTTTAACTACAATATCTTTTATCCATTATTCAATTTTTTCAACGAATATTTTTTAATTTACTGATTTATATATTGTATCATATTGATCTGTTAATATATATAAGTATTCCAAAATCAATTGCAAC
Organism: Viscum album; assembly: GCA_963277665.1. Taxonomy (NCBI): domain Eukaryota; kingdom Viridiplantae; phylum Streptophyta; class Magnoliopsida; order Santalales; family Viscaceae; genus Viscum; species Viscum album. The sequence continues at coordinate 605,018,549 of OY728148.1, forward strand.
ACAAATTTCTAAAATAAATATTTAATTTTTAATAGTAACTGATGTCATTCTAGAACTGATTTCTTGTGAATTTTAGGATAGTTACACAACCATGAGGGCAATTTTTTGGGGGAAATTATTCCTACATTGGATTAAATTTATCATATAAATATTTTAAAAACTCGTATATTTTTTCACAATTAATCATTTTACTAATTTTATATTTATTGAAACAGTATATGAAATTCTTGTTTTACTGTTATAAAAATTTTATATATAGTGTGATGACATATTCAAAGAGTTAGGGGTGGATATTTCAATAAATGACATTAGGGTATATTTAAATATGATTTGATTCTTTTTTAATTATAGAATAATCTTTGTCGTTTGTGTAGATAAAGAGTTTTTCAAAATATATTTTGATGTGTTGGATGTAGAGTCTTTTTGATTCATCATCATGAATTCCATCTTATGGGATTTTATGTTGGGAGTGTAAATTTCATCAAAAAATGTTTCTATCCATTATTATAAACCATTAATGATATAATAAATATTTTACTGATGATTTTTCCTTTTAATCACATGGGAATTATTCATCTCTTTTACCGTTTTTTAGTTATTTTCAAGTAGAGCATACATGAAATCCATAAAGTATTTTATCAATGTTCTCCAGTCTGTGTAATAAATCCATTAACCAATTTTTAAAAATATAATTACGAAAAAAGGTAATTAAATATTTTTAATAAGTTCTTAATTATAATTCATATAAAATTAGGTAGTATCAAGATTATCCGTTAAAATATTTTCATGAATTATACAATGGTTTACCACCCTAGATAATTATTTTCAATTTTTAACCTATTTTAGTTGATATGAATATAAAATTTCAATCGATTAATATTTGGGAACTTTAATAAAAAAATATTGATGGGTTTTTTGACATTATCCTTGACCATTGAATAAATTTCATTAGTGAATATTTTCAATCATCTCATTTATATCATAAGACAGATTCATTAAAGGAATCATTATAAAAAGATTTATCAGGATTCATACCATTCTCACTAACTTCATTTATTTCATGTTCCTACTATATGTTTATATATATTTTTATTTTTTAACACTTTCTTAATTCTATTTTGTACATTTTTTGGTCATATATTCTAATTTTTGAAATGAAATATTTATTTATTTTTATTTGAATAACTTCTTATGATATCTAAAATTGTTCAATTAATACATTCAAAAAAATCAATGTCTAAATAGTGGTAAGGAATGTCTTGATACAAATTTTTAAACATGAAAAATACATAAAAAATGGAAAGATGGGTCATATACATCATTCAGTGACTTCGTAGAACATTCACTCTCATTTGAGGGGGGTAAATAATGTTATATCCAATATAAAAAAAATATTTCTTATTTTAACATAAAAACCACTTTTCTTTTTAACCTCTGTAACCTATTATGGTTTCAATAAATTACATTGTATTTTTCCTTAATAAAAAAATATATATAGGGTTATCACTGAAAGGAAAAAATCATATGTATTTTTATATTTTTTGACCCCATTATGGAAAACATACTCCTAATTATGCCAAATACTAATATGTTATTGATTAGATATTATAATTAAATATCAAATTAAAATGGGTGTCATATTATCTTCTAGAAACATGTTTATAAAATATTACACTTATGTGATCAATTTCATAGGGTTCAAGCCTACAATATAGGAATAAAGTGAATGGGCGATTTATATTTCATCTCAATTATTCATCTCCCACTAGCTCTTATACATCCTCTATCTTTTTAAAGAAGATAAAAATAAATCCTGTGATTAAAACAGACACACGATGAAATGTATTTTCCACAAAATAAATAATCATAAATAGAGAAAATATCGTTACAATAAAAACATGAAACCAGGCATATGAAACATTACATAATCTAGTTTTTATAAAAATATTTACCTTAATTTTTAAACTCAATAATTGGATAACTAATTTTTTGAAAAGACATCAAATCAGGCTTCTTATTCTCTATCATCACTATATCATGTAGAATATTCGTCCAAGAACTTTTAAAATTTATTTTCTAGAACATGAATTGTATACCACTTTATTCTTCTATATAAATATTTCTAACTTATATTCAACCAAAAATATTGAAAAATTATTTTTATTATTCACCTTTCTATATATATATACTCACAAGCACTAAAATCTATATTTAATATAGTAATCTGTTTTAAATATACTAAATAGAATGCTGAATATAATAAATGATTTCCTTTAATCAACCATATTGTCTCGAAGGTACACACCATAAGTTTTATGGTTCAAATTAATTGGTCTTATCATAATAATGATGAATAAGGGTGGCTTGGAGGTCGCAGGGGTGTTTGAAGATTTTTCGAAGCCAAAATCCCCAAGAAATATTTACGAAAATTGTGCTACATAGTTAGGAGAAACAATAAAGCCCATGTTGGATGGTTTTCCTAAACCCAGGGGTTGAGGCAGTGGGGTTCTAGGAGACACAAGGATTTATGGAAACTATGTGACCCCAGGCTCAGTGTTGTGCAATGTTACAAACCTCATGGATAGAGGTATGTCTTATGGTTGGTTCACGGTTTTCCCAACCAAATGGGAAAACCATGGGATCTTGTGTGTGTGGGTATAATACACATTTTACCATAAATGAACATAAAATATAACCCAAAAATTCTCCATCCCTTTTCCAGCAGGATTCTCTTCCTCCCTCATGTAAGAAGCTATCATATCCTCCTCCATAATGTTTTTGATATCTCTCCCATCTAGAATCCAAATCACGCCCCTTAAGATCCTTTAGAAAGGTTTAGGTTTTCACAAAATTCATCTCTCTTCCATTCATCATTTATTCTCCAATTTTTTTTTATTTTTTAGTGAAACTTGTTTTTACCAATTTTTAGGGAGTTGGAAAATTTATTCAATAACTCACATTCTAGGTTGATTTAAATGTCTATGACAGATGAGTGGAGTGATACATCTATGCGGTAGGTGGTCTAGTTATTTCCTATAATTTTGTTTTCATTCATTATAATTAATTATTTTTCTATGTTCCAGAATCTTCCAGTAACATCCATAAAATGATAAATAAATTAATCTAAAGTGTTTTTTCATGTCTTTGGTGAAAATGGTTTTGTGAGAGACCAACATTAGCAGTGATATTCTTATTTGGAGACATGCCTTGGGTGTTCCCACATTTAAGACTATATTTTCCCATTACTTTAGATGTTAACTAACATGTGTGGGTTTGTAACACCTTTGATATATTCCATAAATCTATAAATATAATTTATTTAAAATTTTGGGTATGTGTTTTCTATTATCATGATGTTTATTATTATAATTATTTGATTATTATTATGCCTCTTTACATATGAATTATTCCATGTTACTTGTTCATATTAATTATGAGTTTATTCTCACACTTATGGTCTGTGTGTGATGCCCTATTGCATTTACCATATGATTGACACATAGTTCCCTGATCTTATTGTCTTATGCAATAGTTTTTTGGATTTTATTAATGTGAATTATATATACTTATTATATTATTATATATTTTATTCCTTATTGATTCAATTTGATTGTAATTTTAATTCTTTACTTGCATATGGGATGAGAGAGAACATGTGTCTCGACATAAGGAAATTATTGAAGAACTCATTGTGCTCGATATCTAGATCTGCTAGACATTCCTGGAGAAATCCTTGGATTTCCTTGAGGGTCTCTCGGGGCTGATTATTTGTTCTCATGAGTGATAGTAGTTCAGTAGGGTATAAACTATAGACATGATCATTAGAAAAATGGCTATTCCATGCCTCTGGGATACTTCATCCCCTACGTGAGATACATTGCGTTGGATCAGAGGTTAAAATTCCATGAGTGATATGAGGGAATCCATTATTGGTCTCCTTGGAAGAACTTGGTGGTATTGGTTATATCAGACAGTCATGCAGTGGCCCCGAATATTTCATTATGTATTATCTTAGAGATGATTGAGATTTTATTATTGGATTTTATGGATTACATTATTGGTATATGAGTGACATATTTTTATTCAAATTATTAATGTGATTATTTTATGTGTATGGGACATTAAACATGCCTAATCATAAAATTGGAGCCATGCTTTAATTGGTTCCTTATTTATATGACACCATGTATACAGTTTATTACCTGTACATGTTATACATGGTCTAGACATTCAACATAGGATGAATCGGGTAGAATTAGTATGATATCAATTTATTAAACTGGGCTGAAGTTCTATTTTTATATTTCATTAGCAAGCTACAATCATTTACTATTTATTCTGGCACACTGATAATTTTTATTTCATGAAAATGATTGATCTAGACACCATTGGTAGTGGCCAACTGGGAGTATAAATCATTCCCTACATGGGCCTCCATTTGTACCCAAGATGAATTCATCATTTCATGTATATATAAAGGGTTGTGACCTTCTCCAAATTCATGAATGACATATCTAGGATGGAGAATGGGGAATAGGACCAAAACAATGGTTTATATTCTTGTAGTATTTGCTTTTTTTCCTTTTTCATTATTTCTGGTAGTGTGTTACATATCCCTGTACGAACATATCTTCATTAGCACTTTTTTTTATAGATACATGACACATAATTATCATAATTATCATTTCTATATATTATTATTTTATATTTATCTTTCGTAATGATTCTCTTGAATGGTTTATTATTATAATAATTATATTATAATTGATTCTAATATCTTCTTCCACAATGGCGGGTTATTGGTCTAGTCATATGAATGTATGGTATTTGCTTTCCCTTTTTACATTCCTTGTTGTACTACATTACTATCAATGTGGGATTAGTCTCCCTATGAAAAAAACCTAGTCCCTCACTTCTAATAAGAATTCAATCGAATTTGGGGAGTCATTCTCGAGGTCCTGTGGCCCACCATCTCAGGGTACCATTTAGTGGCCTCTAAGGAGGGACGCTAGAATGTGGCATAAAATGATTTTCCTTTTTTCTATTTATTTTGTATTATATATAATATGAGGATATTTTACCTTAGTAATGAGTATGGTATTGGGAGTAACTAAACCACATACATGGGAAATAGAAATTATATGCTCTAGGTTAATGATTTTTTGTTTTAACTTGTTACAGTTTCATGAGTTTAACCATTAGTTGACGTACATGCCTTGTTCTGTTATTATTATTGATAAAATTAATAAAATTATGAGATATATTGAACCATATCCTGATGATATTTTTATTTATAAAACCATTCATCACACTAGACATCATACGACTTAAATTTCATTCATTTTTCTGTGGTATAATTACATTCTTTGTGCATTTCATGTAATGAATCTTCCTTTAATATAACATTGAATGTTATAAAAGGAATTGTCTTGAATCCCCCTATAGTACTGCAAATATATTATTGAATTTTTTTCCTTTCATAAAAAAAATTTTTTTATTGAATATCTTAAATAAGAAACCATATGTAGTTGGTTGTGGCACATTGATCCATGGAACACAGGACTCATGGGCTAGAACGTGTTGTGGTTATGATTATCTGGGATGCACATTTCAACTTATATAAAATATGACCCCTTAAAAGTTAGAAGTGATAATCCATCTAATTCAAAATTCATATGAAATTTAAATAAATAAATGAATTAAAATGAATAAAACCATTAAAAAGTAATTGTAATCATATTGGATTGATATGAGATCTTGACTATGACTCAGTCTAGTAGTGGGTAATAGGACATTCCTCATGTGATCACTCGATGCCTTATTTTCAACTGGACATTACTCAAAGATCAAGCATAGTTGTGAGACCAGTCCATATAAGGGTCTAAATCACTTTCTTTTTTCCTTTTTCTAATTTTAATATCTAATTTAAATAATTTCCTAGGAGTATTCATAGAAATAATTGTGTTATTCCACCATGGTATCATCTTGTTGTATTCCAGGAAAGTGGATAAGAGCATAGTCCAGAGGTGGTGGGACCTAAACTAGTCATAGTACCTCCTATAGTTCTACCTGAGAAACCTCTAGAAGATCTTCCACTGGGAGATGATGCTCACCTCCATAGTAGCTTCTTGGAGATTATGTAGTTTGTTCAGGGTTCTCCCCAGTCTTTTGTACTCTAACAGAGCTATCTGGGGATTTTCATAAGCACTATCCTCCCACAATATAAAGTTATATGGTAGCATATGCTAATGGTTATTGGTTATAATATATGGTGTCAATATTTGACCATCCAAGTTTACCTATATATTATATGGTCATGCTAATTACATATATGTTTAGTGATTCCTCCAAGTGCAAGTTGGAGATTATATATCATGATGAACATCATCAGGTTATGGTCTAAGTAGACTTACAGAAAGCCTTTTATGATCACATATTTTCAGAGAAACCGATAGAAGATAAATCTATTCAATTTATTCATTTTCAATGGGGTCCTATGACCATGATCAAGTATCCATATTTTTTCATTGAGATATTGTTTTTCCCTCAATCTCTGACTGGTGATGAGGTGATGACTGATAGATGTTTTGAGGAAGGACTGTTCCACTTTATATGATCATAGGAGAATGTCTATCAAATTACTACCATTATAGAGAAAGTGAACTATGAAATTATCATAGAACCTAACCTTCAAGATGATGGATGTGAGAGATAGTGAACAATAGTTCTGAGGTAGGGTGATAATTAATCTGGTAGTAGGAACCAATGTTTTTTGGATTCATATGGGGGCAGTGGTAGCCATGTGAGACACAACAAAACCCTTTCGGTGTGTCACAAGTTCATATGAATAGACCATAAAAAGACTCATTGGATAAGGTTCCCCGTGATTTAATGATATTATGATAGTATAGATTACCATTAGTGCCTATTCAAATGATTTTCACTAGACTCGTGTGAATGGATATTAGTATCCACATCACTTTTAGGTTCATGATCATAGAACCCATGTCAAGAAGGGTTTTGGCCCTCCCCTATCCAATTAGGATGAGGTGGTGGCAGATGAGGTTGTTGTTGGGAGTCCCTAGTGAAATAGAATTAAAATCAGCATCAGTAGAGTGGATTTCATCTGGATAGTCAGGAAACATGAAAGGGTTGTTTTTTATTCCATATTTATGAAACATAACAGACACCTGATGTGGTTATGGTATGACTTGGACATTAAAATGAATACATATTTGATGTTATATTTATAAACAAAGTGTCTTGGGTTTTATAAGTTGGAATTATCTAGTGCCTGGGGTTCCCCATGAGTTAGGTAGGTACTCATTCTTATATACTTTTTCATCTTCAAGATGATCAGCTTGAACTTAATTATAGGTACGTACTTGATTGCCCCTTATCATTCCCAACAGGATTTCTATCATCGATGGGTGTCACTCATATCACTAGATAGTACCACATATATTTATAAGGGGAATGAAATATCTAGGATATTCATGTTGGAACCAAGCATACTATGATATTTAGAGAGAAATCATAGATTGATGGTCTCATTATTAGAAATAAGGGGATAATGATTGTGGAATTATCACTTGATGTCTGTCGTTTCAGGGAATTCTTCCATTAAAATATATGAATCTAACCTTGTGAGAGAGAGATTGAGTAAAAAATCTTGATTGATCTAATTATGGAACTAGAATCCACTATTCTATATATTATGGAACATACAGAGCTTCAATATCACTAGGAGCATCATGAAGAACTAAAGGAAATGAGATTAAAACTACCCACCACATAACATTGGGGATCACTAGTTATTTTTTCTAGGAAGGTGGACAATACCATTATATTTTTCATGAATTATTGTTGGTCAAACCAGATTACACTAAAGAATGGGTATCCAATGCCACATATAAATGACCTCTTCATTCAGATATGATGATCAATAGTTTTCACCAAGATCAATTTGATTTTGGTAAACCATCATGTCCATGTGAGGCCATTAGACATACCACATACAAAATTGAATAGTAGGTACATCTTTTATAGGTATTTGGTTATTTTTTGGACTAAGGAACACACAGATAAGTCCCCAGGGGTTAGATGAATCCTATTTCCCACCTATATCTTCATTCCACCGAGGTGGTCTTTAGAGATGATATATTAGTGTATTTATGAACAAGACATGATCATGAAAACCTTCATGTGACCATGACTAATACACTGAGGGAGCTACATCTATTAGAGAGGTTTATAAATTTCCACTTTTGGATAATTAAGTCCTACTTGATAGGTCATATAATTTCAAATTAAGTCATATCAATTTAACTAGATAAGGTGAGAACATTGGTTTCCTATAGAGAGTAAAAGATTAATTTTTTTATAAGTTATTTTATGGGGATTGCTGAATATTACAAGTCATTCATGATATATTTCTCCATCTTGGAAGCACCATTTATAGGGATTTATAATAAGGTCAGGATATTTTCTAGTTCGAATTATTTTGAAACAACTTTTTTTGAACAAAAGGGAAGACTAATTTTAGAACTGATCCTGATGAATCCTGAGATGAGTAGAATCTATATCATGAACTATTATTCATTGAGGATGTGGTTGAGGGTAATTATGATGTAAGTAGATCATGTCATTTAATATGGATCCTTCTAGCTGATACCTCATTTTTTGAATTACCCAACACTTGACCGCATGTTGACAACCATAGTTCATGATCTTTGTTGTTGGTAAAATTACATGATGGTTGAGAAATTTTTTTATATAGATCCAAAAACTCTCAATTACATTTCCACATAGAAATACCTGAATCTAAGACCATGAATGTTGGTTGAATGTGTGTATTCATTTGAAATTGAACATGCTTATACTCCCGTTAAGGGTAATACCATGGCTGAATCCTTGGGCGGAATTATTGGGCTAAATCCCTGAACATTCCATCAAGGTGGAATTCATGGACTTTAAATAGATTTATATATTATCTAAACTGAACCAGTAGGTTCATGAACAACATTAAAAATATGTTTTAGCATCTCTAGGAGTGAAAAACTCTCTTATATAGTAGATGAGAACATTGAATCTATGAGATTCTAACGGCCTTGTTATAAGAGAAAGTGTCTCTAGTGACAACCCCATCATATTAGTGTTGTTGAAGAGAATGAGACTAGACTATTCCATGATTTTGATTGGGTGACCTCTGATAGGTGTTAAGATTGGATGTGAGAATATCATTCCTCCAATTGGGAATCTCATCCTGGAATATCATGATTCATAAGGATATACATTGTTAGTAGTGGTGGCCTAGAATGATGAGGCATGTATAAGGTTTTATCATTATGTCCTCCCCCTATCAGTATGTGAAGTCTTATCACCAGTGACCTATTGGATGTTTGAATCCTCAAATAACTCCTCAATGAAAATGACATAATGTCACCATTGATTTTGCGATGGGATTTTCAAGATCACCTTGATAAAGTGATGTGTTATGGGTGATCTTCAATAGCTTGTCCAATGATTCACACATTCTACTGATCTAAGAGACAATCTTAGTAGTTAATATTTGGGGTATTTATATCCATCTAAAGTTCCAACTGCATGGTGTAACCCATTATATTAGTTCATTCTAAGAAAACTGATTTACATTATAGGTGTGGAATTATTTTCAAAATGAAATAGGATTATAGGTGATCTTGATTACATATCACCCATAGACTGATGGGATGTATGAGTGGTCAATGTGTGTGTTAGAAGACATGCTCCAGGAATGTCTTCTTGATTTTCTGGGTTTGTGGGTGATGAATATAACAATTTAGTTAATTTTTTGCAAAAAAAATAACGATAATATTCAAATATATCAATATGAGTCCCTCTATATTGGACTAAGTGTTTCACCTTTTTCATGAATGAGATAAGGGAGGGATATCCACTAGGTCCACATCTCATTACAGAGATTTCAGTGAAATTCATGTATATTTAAAATAATATGGATAGAAATAAATATTTAAAGAAGACATATACCATCCATCACCATAGTCCACTAGTGTTTGAGGTTGTATTTTGGGTCATTCTACTTGTTTCATCTAGTTCAGGTCACATATGAATACATAGACATGTAAATTTATCTCTTTAATATGTTAAGCATTTTGTGATAGTGGAATGAGTTGGGTTGGTATCTTAACTGTTGTTGTTAACTCCGAGGTACTGTGTCATGCACAATTTCATTCAAATATCAAATATTTGACGATATCATGATTACCTATATCATTAATTTTATGGTGACTATATTGATATGGATACATCTGCATACTTTTAGGAGAATATTATTTGTATCTTTGACTGGACCCTGATGGTTCTCTATGGTTGGCATGTTCCTTTGGTCCGGGGACTATGGAGTCATTAATGTGTACATGATGTAACCTAGTAGTGGGAGTCCTTTTTTCATGTGTAGTGGCCTTAAATATTCTATGATGATGTATTAACACCCATATAATGGAATCTCATGAATGCGTTGTACAAATGAGGAGAGGTTGTAATGTTCTAGTTTTTCTAAAAGGAATATACTACAATTTTCTGGTTAAAATTCAATGGTTTGGAACTAATAAATCTTATTAAATGATTTAGGGAGATGATAGGGGTGTCTGTGGATTGTTCAAATCCCAGACCCATTAAACATGAAGAAGTGGACTAAGATTCCTGGTTATGAGATACTGTGCTGCCCAACCCAGACAATTTCCCTAAACTGTATGACTGTAGACATTGGGGTGGATCAGTAGACGTAGTTTTTCTTCTACCAGTAGACCCTAGTCACACATTCATGAATTATCACTTTTTTTATTGATAGTGTCCAATCACATTGTTTTTGTATGGTGTGGAAAAACTTGTTTCCAAACCATAATACCATGTCTATGTGGGTAAAATTCCCATTTACACTTAATGTTCATAAAATCAAACCCCAAATCTTTTACCTCTCTTTTACATAGGGTGCCTCCTCATACCTCATGCTTGAATCTCTCATCTACTCCTCCTTATTTTTTTTGTATCTCCCTCATATGGCATTTAAATATCCTAACATCGGATCCATCAGAAATCTTGAGGTTGCCTCTACATTTTTCTCCCTTCCATTCATGTTTTCTTCTACCACATCATTCTCTATATAGGTGAAACTTATGTTTTCTTATTTTCATGTATTTGGATGATTTTTTAAATAACTAAAATTCTATATTGAACTATTCTTGGATAACATATGAGTGGAGTGCCACTACTCGAAGGCCGGTGTTCTAGTTCTTTTCCACATGTTCCATTACTTCCAATTTTATAAACCATTGTTCCATGCACATGAAACTTTGATTTTCACCCTTAAAAATATAAATAAATTATTCTAAATGGGTTATCATGTATTTTGGTACTTTATATTATAAGAAAACCCATATTTGTGGTACTATCATTATCAGGAGCCACCCCTTTGATGTGCCCACCATGAAAGAATTATTTTACCATACCTTGAGATTTTAACCACCATATGTGAGAGTGTAGTATCTTTGATAAATGTATTAAATCTATAAATAATATTTGGATATATTTTAGTAAATGAGTTACCCCCTTCACATGATGCTTATTCTCACACTTCTTTTCTTATCCATATGACATTTTACATAAGAATTATGTCCTATTACATTCACATATTCCTTATTCTTCATTTCGCGCACATAGTTTTTGTGCATTTTTTCATGTTATGTATACTATTTTCGATTCCCTTATTAAAATATGGTAATATTATTATTACATTGTTGTTTGGATATTAATAATGGGATTTTTCTAGTTTATTAACTTGTTTTATAACATTTTACTTATTGATGCATGGTGATAACAAATTACATGCCTTAATAGTTTTTGGGTTAGGAGAGAACACTTGTCCAAACATAAGTATGTCAGGGAATGAATCGTCATTCACTATATCAGGATATACTAAATGAGTTATGATTGAACCTTTTATTTCTGTGGATGGCCTCTTTGGGTGGATTACTTATACTCTTTAGTAAAACTAGTTCTATAGGGGGGTAACCGTGGATTGGATTTTGGAAAAACTTTCTACACTATGCATCATATGAAACACAATCCACTATGTTAGATACCTAAGATGGTCATAGATGTTACCATTCCATGATTGATATAATGGATTACATTAATTGTCACCATGGATGGACATAGGGGAATTGGTTATATCATATGTTCCAACAGTGACCCATGGGATTCCATTATGGATATCCTTGGATAGGATCGAGATTATATTATTGGGTTTGATGGATTTATTTCATGGATTATGAGTGAAACCTTATATTTAAATTATGAGCATGCCAATTTGATTTGAACGGGAAATCTACCAGTCGAAATCACAAGATTTGGATTAGTTCATACATGTTTGCTAATTTAAAATTTCCCTTATATAGACCTTATTTCCAATAGAGGTTCTCCTTTGTTCATAAATATAGATTAGTCCAAAGTATACTGAATTCACCAGGTATCCATTTAGGATCCTGGTATGAAGTTATATTTATTTATATAATTTCCTTTAATAGATATTTATTATAATGAACTACTAATTTATATTTCTTCAACTTGATTGAATTATATGTACTTGGTGGTGGAATACTAGGATTGTATCTCACATCCATAATGGGATACAATTGGTACACATGTAGGATTCATGATTTAAAGTATAGATTAGAGGATGTTTCCTACTTATGACACTTGACTGGCCTATCTAGGATAGAGTACAGTGCAAGAGGACCGATCCTAATATCATGATTCCTGTAGTAAACACCTTTTCTTTTTTTAGTCTTGATAGAATGTGGTATATACATGAGTCCCTTGAACCCCATCTAATTTTTTTGAATAGTTACCACACACATCCTAGTTACCATTATAATTTACATATATTATTACTTTAGCTTTCACTAGTGGAATAATTCTCATGAATGGTAAATTATTATTATTATTTTCATTCTTCTATTCCTAATTATTTCTTCTGCTACAATGTATTACCGGTATGTTCATATTAGTGTTTCTATTATGATTAAATTTTAGATTATATTTTTATTCCACCCTATGATATATGAGAGAATATCATCCCCATGGACACACCCTAGGCCCTCACAACTAGTTAGAAACCAGCAGAATTCAGGGAGGCACGCTTGAAGTCTTAAGTACCACTATCTTGGTGAACCATTAAATATAATATGGGTTCTGATGTTACATTTATAGTAAATAAAAACCATTAAAAATACAAATTTAAATTTTTAATGTATATTTGTGCACTTATATTTCATCATAATGAGTATTATACAAATACCCATAAAAACACATCATCCTTAAAACACTTTCAAATAGATAAAGCTTAATCAATATAGATAGTTAAATATCGAAAAACACATGAATATTTACAAATAAATTGATTATTCTGATTATATAATGAATAATCAATATGGTTGGGTAAATAATTAAACACACTTGCTATTTAAAAAACATATCTATCATTAATATATAATTAATGATTAGTATGGAACTGTTAATAAGTAAAAACAAAATACATTTATTCAATAACTGATTATGTAATGAATACATAGTTAATATCATTGAAAAAATCACATTGATAATAATATCTTAATTCTTATTGAATGATACTCATATTTATTGGATTTCATGAATTATGGCATTATGATATAACTAATTTCAAGATGATTCACAAGATGGTTTAATACTATATGAATAATATCATTTAATTCTAGCATACTAATTCTAATCATGAGGGACTGTTTCATCATGGGGATATATAATTTAAATCCCCACCCATCACCCAATGTCCAAAACATTCCTCATATATCCAATAATCAAGGTAATTAAAAAAATGTTCCCTATAAATAAATATCTATATTGAGTAGATAATAAGAATTTATCAACATTTACCCATTAAACAAATACAAGTAAATGTAGAACACGAAATGAAATTTTTTTTATATATTATAAGAAATTATCATATCAATGTTAAATAATATGGATATTTAGGTTCAATCTAATGTATAATGATCGCATGAAAGTGAATATTTCAAGGGAACGTTATGTAAAAAATTAATCATGAAGGATAATTTAAATAATTTACTTGGTCAAAATTATCATAAAACATACTTATAATGAATAATGATGGAAGTTATATAATATATTCCATGTGAATAATAAGTAGAATAAATATTTTTGTTTCTGATGGATATAAAATCAATGAAAATATCCTTTAAAAAATTTTATTGGAAAATAATCATTACACATTAAAAATATGGTTTATAAAACTAAAAGATCAAAAAATTAAAAAATTAAAAAAATTAATTCAAACATAAATTTTATTATTGTAAAATATAATTCTCAAAAATTAATGGTCATGAAATCTAGAAATTTTGTTCATGTAATACTCGATATTATGATGAATCATTCATATTTTTTTATAAAATATTAAAGGTAATTAGTTTAGGAAATGACATTAACATTGATTTCAAAACATTCTATAAAATGTAAAAATGCTTAAAAATTTATTTATTATATTATTTGGAAAAGTGTTATTTTTTTAAACCATTATCAAAAACATTTATTTTTATAAAAAAATATTACTGCCTGAAGAGGGAAATAAAATGAGATTTTATTAAAAACAATTGTCAAAAAAATTTAGTAACAATGTGTGTATGAATTATATAATAAAAAAATTCATGAATAAAAATTGGGTAATAAAAATAATTTTTATTAGGATATTATCAAATAATTACGTTCAATGGAAATTCGAGAATAAATATTCACAAATATAATTTGATTATGGAGTAAACACATTAATAGATCATAATATTTTAGTAATAAATAAACATTTTGTTGATTATATTTATAAAATTTAAATTGAAATAAAAAATTTGAAATATAAAATTATATATTCAAAAGACATTACCCACAAATTTTTTGTATTTAAAAGGAAGTGAAGAAGAAGAATAACAACCTGATTGGGAATTCATTTATGAATTTTTTTACCGATTGGTAACTTTCATTTAAAACAACCTTGGATGAAATAATTAAAATTAGAACGTAAAATAACATGAAATATTTATGAGTCATGATATTAAATGTCAAATGGTTTTTATACAAATCATATAAAAGAAATTAGGTGCATAACATTTCAATATGCCTTAATGATGGTAAAATTGAGATGAAGTAACTTACCTAAATATATTTATTTTAGTTGGAAATGAATTAATATAATGTATAATTGATTTAGTCATTTTGTAATTTATAAAACAACAATATTAAAATTTATAATATCATATATCCTCATATTATTAGATTTTATGAAAAAAAATTCAACAATATTTTATTATCTTAAATATTTCAAGTGTTAATTTTCTTGTTCGGTCATGCGAGATTTTTAATGAAATATACCATTCGTGTACATATTATATATATATATATATCAACTAGAAAAATATTAATGTTATAAATATCATTATTAATCAGTAGATATATTTTCATTACCATTTATGATTGTCGGATGTGGAAACTGAATCACATCGATTCGTGGAGACGGTATGTCATACAAAAACATGTGCGATGATATCATTTCCTTAATGAGTTAAAAAGTTTTTATATTTGTGATATATTATTTCTTAAAGAATAAATATAATATCATATATATATATATAATTTATTTATTTATTTATCATAATTACATTCCATGTATTCAGTGAGTGAAAAATGAATCATATCGCTTCGTAAGGTGAAATACTTTTGTACACACACGCAATGTTATAGTATTTTAAATAGAAATGAAAATAAAAAGGACTATAGGATATTAAATTTTTAATTTTATAATTATATAATAGAAATAATATAAAATTTTAAAATACATAATTTTATGAATCTTTTAATGGCGGTGATAGAAAACGAACTACATCAGGTCATGATGTGATAGTCTACCATAAATATGATCGATAGTTTCATCTCCCATTTTATAGAAGAGGATATGAATATAGATCATAAAAATGATATAGTAAAATCCCATTATGTTTAACATACATAATTTATTATATAATAATATTATTTTTTAATGTTAATGTGGCGGAAGGAGAGAAAAAATAAAAATTCTTATTTAAGAGCATCCCCTATTCCTCAGACAACTTCATTAGGATTCATCAAAGTTCATCTTAAGTGGATTTCTGATGAAATGGTGGACTATATGATGTTGGAAGGGAATTAATGAAGTGAAAATTTCTTGTATTTGATAAAACAAAGGGTTTTGGATTTGTTAATATGGGAGGATATAGGGAGGCATCTTATTGGGGGTGAAGAGGACAAACATGGAATATTGGAAATAAATCAATTAAACCCATGTTTTTATAATTCTAGAAGAATCAAGTATACTTAATTATTAAAAATTAGTTTTTATAAGGTCAAAAAATATCCATACAATGGGTTCTAAAAAGCTGTCAGGTAATTTTATCATTAAAAATTATATTTGAACCCCAATAAATCATATTTTTTTAATCATGGTAATTAATTTTATCAATATTTACTATTCATAATGCTAAAAAATTATGGTGACCTTTTTATATAACATAATATTTTAATATTATAAAATATGAACCAATTATCCAAATTAAAATCCCAAAATTTGAAGAAACCAACTTCAAATTATACCCATTGTCGTGATGAATAAGAGGGTTTCTAAAGGGAAAATTCTCATAATTATAAAAGGAATCAATATAAAAACTCAATATTAAATTGATTAAATGTAACTAAAATGGATAGATTATAATATAATTGTATTAATTTTAAATAAAAAACAATTTGAAATATAATTTATCATTTTATGTTGTTTTAATGAAAATGTAGTTTCAATAAAAATCTCCATTTCTCACTGTTCATTATAAAATCAATCATTTTATAAAAAATAAAAACATATATCTGAAAAGATAATATTGAAATGTATATTTTAAAAGTGATATTAATTTAATTAAATAGATTTTCTGAAATTATTTATAAATACTATTTATATATGTATTCAAGGAATGACTACAACTTTTACATAGAAATATAAATTTTCCTAATAAATTTATTTTTATTTCCAATTAATTTAAAATTATTTATAATCAATATAAGACCATAATTTTAATAATTTATTTCTTAGAATTATTACCCCCCCAATTTAACTACTATGTTGTAATGATATTTTATAATAAGGTTCATTTAGGATTAAGCTTGTGTATTCCCCAAGCTATGTAAGTGATCAATGTTAATAAAATATATATCATGAGTTGTTTACGCTCTTTTTTTAATGTATTATATTATGAGAAACATGATGTTCCTATTCTAAAATCAATGGGTGTAATATTCTCCCCACTACAAATAAATTGTGTCCTCGCAACATAAACAAGATCTAAAAAATTAAGGGTTAGAAATTTGTAAATACCATTATAGAAAATCCAGCATCATAAAAGGGTTAATAAAAAAATCCTCATGATTAGAGATAATGTTAAATATGATGTTATCTTAGAATAACTCATAAATTGGTTTCAATGAAGGATTATATTTGTGAAATTTTTTGATATGTACATGTAAGAATGTTGTAAATAATTGTATTGAGTGGTAGCATTCACTAATCAAAATAAAGTGAATAATCAATGGAATGTTCAGGACCCCAAATCCATAAATATGTGATGATTCAAAAAACAATTTGATTCATTGGATATAATTTTTATTTGATACATTTTTTATTCAATGTTTATTTTCCTAATATGGAGGAATTTTATAATATATATGAATATAACTAAATATAATTACATGATATATTTATATTTTATACATACAATTTCATTATTTTGATATTCCACTATTAATTTTAAATTCAACCCTTACACCACGAAATGAATATCCCAAATTGAAAATTTTATGTCTGAAGTAGTAAATATATCATTTAATAGAATTTATGATTCATAAAAGGTTTGAAAGGATTTTTTATTCTAATGAATTATTTCCAAAACCAACATGGTTAGGATAAGTTAACCAATATAATAAATTAATTTCTCAACCTCATTATAAAACCCCTGGTTTATTATTAATATTTATTCATAAAATTGTTTAAGTAAAAAATATGACATTTAAAAAATAACATCCCATAGGCTAGTGGTTGGGATTAAACTCTTATTTACCTTCATATTTGGCTTCGTGCCCCATGACTATACATGTTTTGAAGGGCTGTCACATGGTATACATGTTATCCATTTCCTAAAAAAATAAATATAATTCCTATAACATTCCCAAATTGTAATAACCCTTTATTACCATAACATAAATGTAAATATAAACCCTAATGTCCAATAATTATTTTTATCCTTTTCCGAAAATAGTAGGGGTATTCCTTTTAAAAAAATCTAAGAAATATAATAAAGCAATGGGTTATATTTCCAAAAATTTCCCAAAAAGTATACTTAATATTATTAGACTGAAATCACATAATACCTTAAAAGTGGGTTTTTATAGATTGAAAATATAATCAATCTAAATACATAAACCATTGATTTTATCCATTTGTATTATGGAGGGAAATACAGTTATGATTTTAAAAAGTAACCAAATCCTTAGATGTTTTATGATTCCTAAAACAAAAATAGGATCAGTGAAAATTGTTATACAATATAATTCATCATTCCCTTGACAAAATACTAAATGTTTTTTATTTCAACAGAAGTCCTTCATTTGACCTGTGGAAAAATTTTAGAAGAGGTCATTGTTATAGATAAGTCAATGGTACCCATAAATTATGTTAATATACTATTAACAGATCCCTTGGATGATAATTATATCCTTTCGTTACACTCTCTAGTTTAACTCAGCAATTCATTGCTTTATACCCTTATTTTCCGAGAAAAAAACATTTTCCAATTCCATGACCACACATTAGGTTTATAATAAGTCATTAATTGTTATAATATATTAAAATTATTCATAATGATTTGTAATGAAAATGTGAATCCTCCAAAGAATTAACCTTGTGAGTGTCAAACCACAATCCCAATAGGGTCCATTATCGAGTACCAGTTAATGCTCGATCCATGATTGATAAATAATTTTATATGTTTTTTTCTAGGTACATATATGAAAAATCAACATCCACATGTAGTATCTAGATATGTATTTATTCCTAGGGAAACCCATATAATACCTACATTACCAAAATTTTATTATTTTCTTTTATCCATTTCCTCAAATTCTTCCATAGGGTTCTATTCCTCGTTCTATGTATTCATCTTTCTTGTTCCAATGGTTTCTACTAAACATCCCCTAATACCAACCATAATGACCATGCACCTTATTTCCCATAAGTAACACCTAAATCATTACATTTTCAAAAATGACATGGAATCCAATCCTTAAGGACCAAATTGATAAGTAGCCTGAGAAAACTAGATACATATAATTTATTTTTACATTATATTTGAATAAAAAAATAATAAGTTTTTTGTAAATATAAATTTTACCTCTTGATTATCCTTACGTATCATTTATTGTACATATTTTTGACTCCTATTAAAGGAAATAAATTAAGGGTGAGCTAAGATTCATAGTAAGAGTTACATGAAGAGGATGATATCACGAGAAAATGAAGAATAATAAATATAGAAAAATTAGTATGAAAAGGTAAATATATGAACACACATTTTATTTAATCAATAACCTGGATATCAAAAATAGATAGGGAATAATCTATATGGACCCTTAAAAACTGGTCACACATCCAATTTATAAAATATGAATATCATGAGAAAATAAGGAAAATTCAATATGGAAATTTAAATAACTCTTCATAAATTACATTAAAATTTATTTAAGGTTATAAATAGATATGAAATAATAAATATGGCTAGTAATGTAATAGAAAATATATTCCTTTTAAATAACTTTTAAATAATGAATATATAAGGAATAATCAATATTCAATGGTGAAAATTGTATACAGATGCCATTTAAATAACATTAATATCATTTATATATATTCAATAATAAATATATAAAGGTAAATAACTGAACACAAATGAAATTTTAATAACATTAATATCATGAATAAATATAGAATAATCAATATTGAAAGGTAAATAACAAAACACCCATGACATTTAGATAAACTACAAATGAGGAATATAAAAGGATTAATCAATATTAAAAGGTTCATATCGGAACACACATTCCTTTTAATCAATTAAATGATTATTACTATTATATGAAGAAAAGTCACAATGTGAAGGAAAATAACATTACACGCATTCCATTTATATAATTTAACTATAACGACTGGATATGGAATAATCAACATGGAAAAATAAATAACTGAAAACAAATAAAATTTAAACAATAACTGAGAAATAAATACATCAAGAAACATTGTCAATGATAAAAAATCTTTGATAATAATAACTGAATACTTAATGAATGAAATTCTAAATTATTTTATGTCATGATATTAGGGATCATGATTACTCTATTATTTAGATATTTTATGGGACAATTTAAAATTTTTGGTAGAAATTCATTTTGTGATAGCATACTAATTCCTTTAATGAGAATGTCAATGTTTCGAGGAACTATATAATTTAGGGCCCCACACATCAGTACATTTTAATCATTCCTTAATATCTAATTATCAATTGAATTCACAAATATTTTTCACTACCATCAAATATCTATATTGATAATACAATAAGGATTTATCAAAAATTACCAGGATAAATAAATAAAATTCAATGTAGAACACCAAAGCTGATAATTATGTGATGATTATGAAATACAGATATCTATGATATATAATTTTTATGTTTAGGTGACATTTAATGTACAATTATTAAACAAAGTGAATGTTTTCAAAGTAATTTTATGACAACAAAATGAATCAAGAATGTCAAAATAAATACAATCAAGTTTCAAAATGATCATAAATTATCTATAGAATGAATATTTATGGTATAATTACAACATATCCCAAGTGAAACATAAGTATAATAAGGTGTTTTTTGGTGATGAATATATATTCAAGAGATGTGTCCTTTAATACTTTTTTCATGAAAATAAACATCACACATTGAAAATCCTATTTTTAAAATGATAAATTTAAAAAATAACTTTAAAATACATTTCTTCCTAAATGAAAATTTATTATTATAAAAAAATCATTAAAACATTGGGTGGTCATAGCAACATTTTATTATATTCATTATGCACATGCAAAATCAATGATTTGATTCACTATTTTGGTAAAAGCCAAATGTTATATGTTTTCGAAAAGGTAATGAGATTCCATTAAAAAAATTGTAAGAAGTAAAAATAGGTAAAAAATTATTTCATAAATAATTTTTAAATGAATTAAAACCTAATTCAGAGATATTTTTAGAAAAATTGATTTTGATGAAAATGGATTTTTTACAAAAGAGTGAAATAAATTAATATTTTCATAATAAAATTTTCTCAATGATTTTTAGTTACAATGTGTAATGAAATTATACTATTAGTTGAAAAATTAATAAATTTCAATAAGAGATATATATTAATGGGTTTTATTATATATTTGTAAAATAACTTCAATTAATGGAATTTCAAGAATAAATAGCCCCAATTAAAATAAGATTGTAAATTAATCCCATTCAATGATCATAATGATTAGGTGAAAATTACCAAATGAATCTAATTCCTATAAAAAATATTAAATCCACATAAAAATAGGAAATATAAAATAATATGTTCATTATTAATTACACACTTAATTTTATATTATTAAACAAAAAGGAGAAGTTATATAACCCTATGAATGGAAATTGAGTTATGAAATTATTTACAACTTGGTATATTTTGAGTTAATTATATTTGGATGAAATAAATAATATTTTAAATTCAAATATCGTTAATTATTAATGAATCAGTAAATTACATTTCAATTGATCATTTTATATACAATATAAAAAACATTAGGTTCAAACGATTTCGATATGCCTCAGTGAGGGGAAATTGAGACGAAGTCCATTAAAACCGGATATACATTAGTTAAAAATCATTTAACTTATTTTATAATGGTTTTAAGAATGTTATTAATTTATGTTAAAATAATATTTTTACATATAAGATCATATATTATCCTCTTATTATATTTTACTAATCTATAGTTAATAATATTTCATTATTTTCATTGTTTCGAGTGTTAGTTGCCATGTTTTCCCAAACACATTTTGTCATGAATGTTATAGTTATTGAATATAGGATATATATATATATATATATATATAATAAATAATTAAATTAATTTTATAATAACCATATTTACCTATTATATACATTTTTAATTCCATTTATAGAATTCAGACAAGGAAAATGAATTGAATGGCTTCGTGGATACGTTATGCCTTATGTATGCATGACTGATGATATAATTACCATCATGAGTGAAAGGGTAAGAAATTGGGAGATATATTAAATTTTAAAATCAATTTCATCTAAAATTTATATCATATAATCATTAACATTATCATTATTACATCAATTAAATGTTATGTGAAAAAAAATCATATAACTTTGTGGGGCGTTAGTCTATCGTACTTATAAGAAATGTTATCATATTTTAAAAAAATTGAAGATAAAAAGGAATATATGATATCAAATATAAAAACATATGACAATATATTTATTATAATATACATTATTTAAATCCATCATCATTTCCATACTTTAAAGGTAGTGGTCGAAAATGAAATTCAGTGGTTCCCTAGTTGGTGGTTGTAATGTCCCGGTTCTGGAAGCCGCCCAGAAGCACCCCGTACCCAGTTGGACACTTGACCACAAGTGCATTTCCCCGAACTCCAGAGGCTTCCAACTAGCAATGAAGTCCATGGGTTTGATAGTGGGGAAACAATTCCCTTATTGGCAGAGTAACACAGTGGAAGTAAAACAAATATACAATAGTGGAAGCTGTAATAATGTCTTACAATAGAAAACAACAGAAGATTGAATGAAGTAAGTAGCTGGAGCACATATATAATAATGAATGATACATATGTCTAGGAAAACAGCCAGACAAGTCGCAATGCTAAAATACAGTACCAAACCAAAATACAAAAAAATTAAAAAGGCCCACAGCATCGCAGGCCAATGCTTGGTCTCAAGATCTCCAGCTCTAAAGAAGTCAAGTACCTGAGGTAGAAGGGTGATTTCACTTATCTATACCTATAACAATATAATCTGTTTGCGCCCAAAAGCATGGCCCAAATAGGGTGTGATACTAAATATTAGTAGACAACCACCAAGATATTTGTGCTTAAGAGTCCGTCAATATATATGGAAGGTAATAAACTAAGATGCAATAAACAAGGAGTTACTCAATAGTAACAAATTCACAATTTCAAAGCATTTAGATCCACATAGCAAGTAAATGGATAATCACGAATAGGTAACCCTCTAAGATGTACTCACAGCCTAATCCCATCCCGTCCTTCCAATGAAACACAAGAAACTCTATGGGAAGTACACACAGTCTAACCCCTCTAGTTTTGCTTTATCATAGACTCTCTGGGGATGCACTCGCTATCCATTACCCATATTGTCTCTAATCGGTAACTAAAAGGTGTTCTAGAGAAGCACTTACATCACATCCCCCCAATGGCCCTAATCGAGGAACTACAAACACTCTGAGGAAAAACATACACCAATTCCCCCTATGGTATCACATCGTAACAAAAATAATGGACTCTCTGGAGAAGCCCTTACGTCTATTCTTCCTATGGTCCACTTCACCAGGTTCTCATAGCCCTGTGTAAGTCAAACTAGCATTGCAATGAAAAACGGCCAAGGTAATCATCAAGAACTACTTGTCTAATCAGTCTACAACACAATAGAAATACAGATAAGAATTACTTCATCCTACAATACTAGTCATGAAAAAAAACATCAACCTAACCAGAAAAGCTAGACCAAATAGTCAAAAAAAGAAAACATGCATGGGAAAAACACTTCCAAATCCTAGCGATTGACCCTATTAACATTAAATTTACCTCCACTCAAGCATAAAATCATAGCAGAAAATTAATATGTCTAAAACAGTAAACACTCAATACCTCGTTCAAGGGAATTGGGAAATTTACCCATATAACTCAACGAATTTCTACAAAAAGGCACAAACCACCTACCTCAGTGTTGTAGGATCGTTATGTGTCATCCTCAAGCCTTTAATCGCCCAATAACCTGGTTGATCTACAAAAATTCATAAAACTATCAACGTAAGATAACTCTTGAAAGAGGAGGAATCAGGAAATGAATCTCTAGAAGAAGGAAGACCATAAAGAGGAAATGCCAATGCAATCAATGGTGGTCAAATCGAGAATAGATGCTTTATCGAGGGCTTGGAGAAGTATCGTGGTCGTACTCTCGCTCACAGATGACCAAAACCTAAAAGGAGGGATTTAAGCCAATTAGGCAGGACCCAGGGGAATTTAATGGAAAAAGTGCACATCAAGTAATTTATAATTACATGGTGTGTACTTGACTTTACAGGCCCACACATTAGTCGGCCTCCAGGTCACCACACATGGCCATTTCATGGCCAGCACCAGGCTACCAGTGGTAATCTAGTACAAGGCGTGTAATTATAATGTACACGGTGTGTACTTAATTTGTTTTTCCAGAATCTCCACTTTTTCTAAAAAACAAGAGAAAAAGGAAAACAAAACATGAAAAGAATATCAGGGTTCTTAAAAACACCCCCCTAAAAGAAATTCATCCCCGAATTTCTATTTCAAGGCAGCGTAGAAGAAGAATCCTCAAACAGCTCTGGCCACTATGATCATACATCGGCCTCCCTCTCCCAAGTCTCGTCCTGTACTCGTCCGTTCTACCATATCAGTCGTACCATAGGAATAGAACGACCATGCACAACCTTCATGCTTCGATCAACAATCTAGATAAGATTCTCCTCAAATGAGGCATCAACCTCCAACTCCACCTCTTTGAGTTGAAGAACATGAGATGAGTCTGAGAAGTAACTTTGAAGCTGAGAAACATGGATGACATAATTCATAGCTCGGTACCTCTGAGGTAACTACAGCATAAAGGAAACCCGCTAAACTCTCTCTAAATCCTCAAACGGTCTAACATAACTCTATGAAAGCTTACCATATCTCATAATCATCCTGTGTACCAACCTCGGTGTGACCCACAAGAAAACCTTATCTTTGACCACGAACTATAGAGTTCTTCTCCGTCGATCAGCATAAGACTTTTTTCGAGACTGTGTTGTAGCCATCCTCTTCCAAATATACTCTATCTTCTCTATGGTCTCCTGGACAAGATAAGGTCACATCATAGCTTCCTCTCCTACCTATAGGTAGAATAAGGGTGATCAGAATGACCTACCATACAATGCGTCATAAGGTACTATCTGAATATTTTCGTGAAAACTATTGTTGTAGGAAAACACAAAAAGAGGTATGTGATTCTTACAATTACCTCCAAAATTAAGGATCCATGCTTGAAGCATGTCGTCACTAAATATAATCATATGCTTGTACTACTCATCTATCTTTGTATAGTAAGTTGTACTCAAAATTACCTGTGTACCCAAAGACATATGAAGCCCCAGCCAAACCCATGAAGTAAAATGTGCATCCCTGTCTAAAAGAATGGAGTCTGGACCTCTATGAGAACATACAATCTCTAGGATGTAAAACCTTCCCAGCTCATCCACAATGATGGAATCCTTGATTGGAAATATGTCAGCAACCTTCGTGAGTCTATCAATGACAACCCATATAACATCATTTCCTCGAGGCGACCTCGGTAAACCTCTCACGAAATCCATCGCGACAACATTACACTTTCTCTCAAGAATGGGTAACTACTGCAAAAGCCCCATAGGTCACTGATGATCTGACTTCACCTACAGCCAGGTTGAACACCTCATGAAGAACCTATCAACATCTCAATTCATACATTGCCACCAATATAGATGGTGAAGATCATGATACATCTTCGTGACACCAGGTTGAACTGCTAAAACTGAGGAATGAATTTCCTGCATCATCTTCTCGTGTTTGTCTACTGAAACCCATACGCACCAATGAAAATGATAGATCTTTTCCTCACCTATGGTCCATCCAGGAATAGGGTCCTCTCTTGACACACATTCCCAGAAGACTAGGTCTTTAGAATCTGATAGCTTCCTCATTCTCACATGTTCATGAATAGTAGATGTAACAGCTACATAAGAATGAAAAGTCTTCCACTATCTGTCATGCACCTCCTAATACATCTCAGAGAACAGAACCATAAGCTTCCAGTCACTACTGGCCACCTTAACTTCCTGTATCTAATTCCTCCTACTCAGTGCATCAGCCACAGTGTCGACATTCCTAAGCATGTATGCAAGCTTGAAGTCAGAAGACTGATGGTACTCAACACACCTTCACTGTATCAAATTCATATCACACTGATAAAAGATGTAATTGATAATTTTTTGGTCAGTGGAAACCACATAATGATATCCCCAAAGATAATATTTCCAACAGGTTTATGCAAGAACAACTTCCGCAAACTCAAGATCATGTTTTGGGTAATTCCTCTCATGTGGCCTCAACATCCGAGACCCGTGCACATTGACTCTTTCCCCGTTGCATAAGAACAACCCCCATACCAATACCTAGAGAATCACAGTATACAGAATATCTCTTACCTAGATCTGGAAATACTAGTATCGATGCTGATGTCAACCTCTCTTTCAGCTCTTGAAAGGCTGACTTGCAAGAATCTGACCACAAGTACTTCACACCCTTCATAATTAGGCCTGTAAGTGGGGCTATTAAGAGTGAAAATTCATGTATGAAACTTTTCCATCCTTCCCTCAGAAACATTGTACATCAAAGAAGTTCTTCAGATTCTCTAAAGAAACTATATCTATCACTTTCTCGTGGTCTACAGTTACTCTTGTCTCTAAGATAACATGACCCAGGAGGTGAATTTGGCCCATCCAAAAGTGGCATTTTGAGAGTTTAGCATATAACTGATTCTCTATCAATGTACATAAAATGATCTCAATATGGGTAGAATGGTTTTGTCAAGTGTGATAGTACACCACGATATCATCCCCGAAGACGACCATGAAAGAATCTATGTATGGATGGAACACTCAGTTCCTCAGTTCCATGAAATCATTAAGTGCATTCGTGAGATCGAATGGCATAACCACATACTCATATAGACCATACCCACTCTGAAAGGATATAATAGGTACATCTGATGATCTAATGTGAAACTGATGGTAACATGGTCTCAATTAAATCTTTTAGAAAACATGGGCTCTTCAAAGATGATCAAAGAGATCACCATTCCTCGACAAGTGATATCAGTTCTTAGGGGTCAACTAGACCAGATTTCGATAATCCAAACAATGTCTAAGGGTATCGTCAGCCTTCCTTGCGATCAGAACAAGCGAACCCCAAGGAAAAGTATTGGTTTGGATGAAACCCTTTGCCTCCAAATCCTCCAACTACTTCTTGAGCTTCTGTAACTCAGGTGTATCCATCCAATAAAGAGTAATATAGACTAGTTCCACTCCTAGAACATGATAAATAGAAATTTCAACCTCATACTCCTGAGGTAAACATGAAAATTACACTATAATTACATCCCTCAAATGATCCACCACTAGAGGAAAGTCCATCTTTAAAGTCCCCTGGTCATCCAGATAACGACTTTCAATCTAGGCTGTAACTCCACCCATCCCAATATTCTTAGGTCCTTATCTGCACACCTGGACATATGATTTTCCCTATGAAGAAAAGATCAACCCTCTAGTGATGTGATACTCACCCTATGTCGATAGAAATCAACAATAGCTAGGAAAGGAAATAACCATCCCATTCCAAGAATGATGTCATAGAATGTCATATCTATGAAATAGATATCCTAATAGAAGTGACACCCACAAACCTCTAGAGGGAACTCCTTGCACTATCACACACTAGTCGTTCATGTCCCCAATTGAGTGTCATCAAGACATCTGCTGAAGATAAGATACATGGCCCATGGATCTCCACAATGGTAACAGATATAAAGTTATGGGAATCCCCTGTATCGAAAAAATAAGTAACTAAAACTGAAGCAACATGGATCATACCTCGAACTATGGAGGGTCCTGGATCCTACTCCCACTAAGTCTTATCTACTTTCAATGTCTGACCTGAACCGTGACCTTGTGACCCTACCTGACCACTTTGAGCTGATCAACCATGATGCTGCTGAAAGAATAATGACTGACTACCATGGCCATGACCTCCTCCTTGGCCTGAACGACCAGAATAACTCATGTTCCCAGACTGGTGTTAAACTGGTTGCACTACTCTTGAATGTGGAGACATAGAATAATCCATGTCACTAGGTTCTCGTGAAAATATCTGACAGAAATGCTTAAGATGACCCATCTTGCTGTATGATCGACACTCCACTAGTTCTCTTGGACAATGTTTCCTCGTTTTCCTGCTCTCCCCGCAATGGTTGCACACCACCTAGCTACCAAAGGGAATGTCTCTCCTCCTTGGATCGCCAGGCGAAGACCCATGGTGGTGCTTCCTGCTATCAGTAGGAGTGATACTAACTCTTAATGTCGATCCTCCCTGGCTTAAAACTCTAGAATCCCTCATATTGTTCTCCTTGATCAGTTCCTAGGTTGCAATAGAAGTTATGGAAGTCATCTTTAATATGTCCACCTGTGATCGGATTCCATGCCTCACACCATCCTCAAACATCCTTTCCATGAATAACTCATCATCTCTTGGAATGGGCATGAAGCACTACAGCTCTGTGAAGTGATAAGAATAATACATAACAGAATGAGTACCATGATCTATACTCATGATCTCTTGGGCTCGATCAGCCATCAATGTCTCTGGGTAGAAGTAGTCGTAGAAGTTAAGCTGGAACCATCACACTCCATAACCTATTGGCATCCTGCTGATGAGTTTACATCCCACAATCTCTAGGCAGAATCCTAAATCATGTACATAGTGAGCTTGGCCCTCCTCTCTAGAGGTGTCTCCAGATGCTCAAAGATAAAAAGAATGGCTTCTAACCATGACTTTGCAGCCTGAGGTCCTCCTTCCCTTATGAAGGTGGGAGGATACTACTGATGAAAAACCCACGTCAGCTTTGCCATTGAATTGGCAGGATACGTACTCCTCAGAAAGTCAACATGAACTATATAAATCCCTCTCAGAACTGTGCATCAACACTTGTGTCCGGAATGATGACTGGTGCCAGTACTAGCACAACTGGAGGATCTACAGTTAGTCCCTGATAAGTCATGTCCAGTTTCTGATCATTTCCTTATAACTGGCGTACAACTGGAGGACATCTCAGTGGCATGACTCTGCAAGGTCATGTGCACACCTAAGATCAATATTAATAGGGACCGAATCCTAGATGTGTTGGAAGGGAACCAGAGAATCAAATAATTCATGTTTTTTAAAACATGGATACACAGCATGTATAATGCCAACACGACGTGTTTCGTTAATCCTTTCACATGGGCATGTACTCCTGCCACAACTGGTCGTGTAACACCCCAAACACATGGTGTGTTGTCCAAACACATGGCACATCCAAGATTCCTCTTCCCCATCCCGATTTCTTCTACAGGTCTATGCCACATGGTTTTCCTAAAAAAATACTACGCGGTGTGTTCTTGACTGACACAGTGTGTACTAAATGAGATTCACAGACCTGTATTATTTGTGACATGACCTGTTACACGACTGACTCTACACATCATGTTTGTGGAAGACACGGCATGTACTATGAGATTTTTCCAACAACTGTTTTATGTTACACGGCCGGGTACTCGGGTTACACTACTCAGTGTGTTCCACATGGACACTGTGTGTATTAGAATAGACTCAAACTACCCGTGTTGTTAGTGACACAACTGCTTACATGGTTCTAAAACCTGTCATGTACATCCAGTACACGATGTGTCCTACCAATGATTCTGAACCCCATGTCCCCACCCAAATAGTCTGAGTCACAGTTAGATACAACTTGTGTGTACATACAGTACATGGCATGTACTTAGGAAAAGCAGTTTCTTCCTGAACAGAAGAACACAAGGTTTGTATTCATCATTACACGGCATGTATTATTGGGGTTTCTAGATACTAAGCCTCAAAAACTACATTGGAGCCCAGAAAAACACTAAACAATCATTTAAGTGACAAATTCTGATATGTGAGGGCCCATACTCCCCACTAATCATAGCTTCGAATCTTATACATGTCATAAACAAGCATAATAAATCAATGGTCCACCAAATTTCGATCCATGAGGGACCATAACACCACAAGAACTAAAGTTTGTTTTTCATTAAAACAAAACCTTCCACTAAGTATTACCCATTTAAATGCAGGTATTCTATCACAACATTCATCACAACAGTATGCTTCTCTATCAAAACATCCATCACAACAACATGCAATTGCTAATACAACCTAAATGGAATAGAAATAATGCATGACACGTGATTTCTAGCAAGTGCCTATATGGTGCATGAGATGGAATACCCTCATATCATCAGGTTGCAACCGAAATAGAACCTCAATAAAATCAAAAATAACAGCACAAAATATGGGAATCACCCAATGATGAAAGAAAATCAACTTTAAATTTGGAAAAACAGAAAATTTCCAATAACATGGTAGATTGGCTTTTCCCTGTACGCGGTTTAGCTATTCCCGACCACATCTTATTACCAAGTACGTATTCTATCTTATCCTTGGCTATAGGATCAAATAGTATGTCAAGAGAAATGAATTCCTCTAATACAACTTTGTAACGTCCTAGTTCAGGAAACCGCCTAGAGGCGCCCCGTACCCGGTTGGTCACATGGCCTCAAGCACATTTCCCCGAATGTGAGAGTCTTCCAACTAACAGTGAGGGCCATGGGTGTGATAGTGGGGAAACAACACCCTAATTATAGAGTAAAATAGTTTAAGTAAAACTGTTATAAAATAGCGGAAGTAGTAATAATGACATAAAACAGTAAACAATAGAAGAATGAAAGAAATAAGTAGGTGGAGCACATATATAATGTTTCATGATACATATGAATCGGAAATTAGCCAATCTATTCACAATTCTGAAATATAGAATCAAACCAAAATACATGAAAAACAGTAAACAGCTCCACAACATTGTAAGAAAATGCTTCATCCCATGCTCTCCATCTCCATAGTAGTCATGTATCGGAGGTAGAAGGGAGCCTTACCTTATCTATACCGACAACAATAAAATCTGTTTGGGCCCAAAAGCAGGTCCCAAACACTGTGTGAGACTAAATCCCAGTAGGAAACCACCAAGATATATGTGTTGTATATTCGTTGAATATATACGGCAGGCAATAAACAAGGATGTAGTAGAAAAGGAAGTAATCAAAAGTAACAATTCCTTAGTTTCATAGCATTCTGTTCCATATAGCAAGTAAATAGACAATCTTGAACAGGTAACCCTCTAGGATGTACTCACAGCCTAATCCCCTCTTGTCCCACCTAGAAAACACAAGCAACCCAATGGGAATTACCCACAGTCTAACCCCTTTGGTTCAGTTCTATCATAGACTCTCTGGGGAATAAATCACTTTAAATTCCCTATATTGTCTCGTATTGGTAACTAAAAGTCGCTATAGGGAAGCACTTACGACACATTCCCCTTATAGCCCATGTCGAGAAAATACAGACACTCTGAGAAAGAACTTACGTACATCCCCCTTATGGTCTCACATGATAACAAAAATAATGGACACTCTGGATTTACCCTTATGCCTATTCTCACTATGGTGCACTACACTATGGTCTCACGGCCCTATGTAAGTCAAAGAAGCATATCAATGCAAAGCGGTTAATGTAAACCTCAAGAACTACTTGGAAAACCAGTCTATGGAATAACAAAAAGACAGATAATAATCACTCAATCCAACAATACTAGGCTTCGAAATAAAATGGCAGCCTAACAGGAAAATCTAGGCTAAAGGATAAAAACAAGCAAACATGCATGGTCAAAACACTTCCAAAGCCTAGATATTAAACCTATTGAAATTAAATTAACCTATACTCAAGCAAAAAGTATAGCAGGAAATTAACAAGGCTAAAAAAGTAAACATGAAATACCATGTTCAACAGTATTGGATAATTTTTACATATAACTCAAATACATTCTACAAAAATGCACAAACAACCTACCTCAGTGTCGTAGTATCATTATATGTGAACCTCAAGAATTGAATCGCACAAGAAAATCGTAGTTCTACAAAGACACTTAAAACTCTAAACCAAAGATAACATGAGAAAGATGAGGAATCAGGAGACGATTCTCAAGAAGAAGGAAGAGCATACCGAGGTGATCCCAACATAATCAACGATGGTTGAATTGGAGAACAGTCGCTCGATCGGGGGCTTAGAGAAGGATCGCGGTTATACTCTCACTCTCGGACGAACTAAACCTAGAATGAGAGATTTATACTAATTAGACACAACCCCTGTGCATTTAATGAATAAAAAGTACACAGAGTGTACTTTATAAGTAATCATCTTGTACATGCCTTTACTGGTCCCCACATTAGGCGGTCTCTAGGTCACCATTCATGGCCATGTGCACGGCCGTTACTCATCCAGCACTCGGATACCCGCGGTAGCCGAGTACACTGTGTGTACTTATAAAGTATGTGACATGTACTTCAAAAATTTCCATAAATTATTGTTTTTCTGAAAAACAATGGAAAAAGGAAAAACATACCAAAAAAGAATATTTTTATTCTTACAGTTGTCTACTGTACACACGATCAATGGATTCATTTCCCATTTCATGGAAGAATAGATTGATACCGTTCACACTAATAAGATATTAAGATATCTGTATATGGAATAAAATTATGTTATAATATGTTTATTTAATAATAAATTTTAATGGATGGGGGAGAAGAATCAAAATAAATTTTTTTGTTAAAGAACATTACTTTTTCCTAAAAGAACTTGTTTGGATTGAACCAAAATCCATTATGGGATGGGATAATGAAAAAACCAAGGGAAATTAAATACTTTTAGGGGAGTAATGAATTGATTTGAGTAGTTTTTTTTAAAATAATTGTTTTGTGTCATTATTTTTAAATCAATAATACAATGGAATTATTCATAATTTATAATATAAGGTGAACATTAAAAATTGAGGGATATGACACAAATTGAATTTTTTAATAGAATAAATTATTCTCTTCTATGAAACTAGAAAAAAGGAATCTAAAAAGAATCATTATTCAATATCAGAGTTTTTAATTGAAAAATAAATCCACATTATGTGTTGTGGGAAGGATGGAAGGTCATTTTAATCACTGCCTTTTTATTTTCCCCCCATGTAATTTAGTTTATACCATAACTGTGGTAATTAATTTCTATTTATATTAATATTCAAAATGGTAAAATATTATGTTAACATTATTTAATAATATATATAATGATAATTATAAATATTAAATCTATTCTTCCAAATTAAATTATGAAAATTTTATAAATTAAATTTTAAATTATACTCACATAGTTGATGAAAATAAGGTTTCAAAAAAGAATGTTTGCATATGTATAGAAGTTTTCAAAGTCAAAAATCAATATGAGATTTATTAAAATGAAACAAAGAGTTAATTTTAATACTACTAAACCAATTTTACATGAAATTAAATTTTAAATAAAATTTAATCCATGATATTATTTTAAAAATCTATTTTTCAATAAAATTTATTATTTTTCAATATTCATTGAGAAATGAATTTTTGGATGATTCCAAAAAAATCAACCTAGTATTTTTTTGATATGATATTATCGAAAGTGAAGTTTATTTTTATAAATAAAATATATAAAATATAAAGAAATTAGTTTCAAATATTGCTCAAAAATGTGACTATACCATTTTTTCAAAAAATATAGTTTCTATAAACCTATTCTTTCCTTTTAAATAACTAATATTTTATTTTTAATACAAAGATAACAATAATTTTCATAATTTATCTGTGACTATTAGTAACATATAATTGAATGTATTATGATAACAACACATTATATTAGGTTTCATTTAGGTTTGGGGTTGCATGCTCAATAAGATATTGAGGAGACTAGTTTTAAATAAATATATATTCTATTTTTTTAAGACCATTGTTTCATGTCACATACATTATAAAACATGATGTTCCTATTTTAGAATATCATTGCATTACATAATATTATTTAATGCTAAAACCTTATATTATTTTAGAGGATTTTATAAATCTGGAATTCAAATAATATCTACAGGCATGGGAAAATTCATAAACTTCCAACAAAGTTCCACATGAAAACTGAAAGAGACTAAAATCTAAATGAGGTTGTCATTGATAAGACACATATGATATTTATATGGTTTAATATCATTATTTTTCGTGAAAACCCAATAATATCTTGATTATCATCAACAAATACATGAAATGATCATTTAAACTTTTACCTTCACCATTTTCATATTGATTATTTTTAGATTACTCTTAAATAATGTATTCTTATACGTCATGTCGTGTTTTACTGTAAATTTTTTTTAATGGGATTATATTTGTATTTCATTATTATTATATAATTATAGAATCTCTATATTTCCAAAAATATTTTATTTTCTATTTCCATCGATGAATACCAACTTCTTTTTATTCTCATTCATTGATCAAAACATTTCCTAGGTGATTTTGATATTTATATCCTTGAAAAAAACCATGGAATCATCCAAAATATTTTAATCTTTATCAGATTTGAAACATTGAATCATGATTTTTTAACCAATAGTTATCTTTTCCTATTTTTTATGTCTTACTTTGGTAGCATCATATTATCAGGATTAGAAATATTTTCGTTTTGAACCATAAAAATAGTAAGAAAACCAAATTTCATCTACACTATTGGTATGCTCTTTTCTTTATAAATATTCAAAGGACATCAATTCATAATGTTATAAAGTGAAGTCAAAATATAATGCATTATTGATACAAATGACATATTATCATAATTTTTATATGATAGAACTCATATTGTTATGCTCTCCTCAATGATTTACCTTATAACATAATTTTTTTTTCGAAATCATATTATTACAATTATTAGTCAAAGTCTTATATTCCATACATAATAATTTTTAACATGAACTATAAAATAATGATTTAAATATGATTCTTCATAACTACTTTAGATTTATTTTAGACCTTCTTTAGCAACTTCATATAATATGAAAACATATTTATATATGTAATATAATTCTTAATGTAATATCAAACTCCATTAGCTTAGATATAATGCATTGCATCATATAAAATACCTTTTTTAGAGTACTCTAATGAGTACAATATCGAACTCAGGACAATCCATCTACAGTTTATATTGAAAATTATTTATTTAGATTATGAATTTATCCAATAGTTCATAAAATTTAATTACAATAGAGAACATATTTGATACCTCAAGATGGTTTCACTAACTTCTTATTCAAAGGGAACTGCCTTTCTAACTTTTCTAGGGATCTGTTGTCGTATTCACTGATTTTTATATCACATGATATTAATTTCACTTTTTTGGATGGATACTCACATTTTTAAAAGAGTACAATTATTTATTTTAACTAATATCATTGGAATTATCATTGAAAAAAATAAACATAAACAACCCTGGGAAAAAGAGTAACTCCTATAGCCATGAAAATTTTCACATTATGGAGAAACCCTCATCAATTTTTTTTGTAGGTGTCATTCCCATTACATGATGGTACCATGTCTATTGGGCAACGTACATAATAATATAAATCCTATAAAACCCTTTTACCCCTATCGGTAAATAATGATGTTTTTCCAAAACCACTACGTTATATTGGATGAAGTACTATTCCATTAATGTAGTAGGGTTTTAATTCTAAAACATTGAAATATAACCAATAAATATACAAAAATGGGTATAAAAAACAACACATATACATTAAAAAGGGTGTTTAAATATTCGTTCTTCTCATTGAATGAATATTAGAAAAATATCCCACTACTAAAACCATGATATTTTCCATTTTTAGATGTAACCCACACTATATTGTTTCTCTCTAGAATCCCACCCATTAAGAAAAGGAAGAGCTTTTATTAGGGACCCTTCTATATCTTATCAAATCAGATCAAAAAAACAATGTTCATACTATGTGGGACTTCTTATATGGCACAAAAAGAAATAACTTATTTATGATAGATCATAATTCAGGGTAGAATGTTTGGTGGTTAAACCCAATCATTGACACATAAGGGAGCACCATATAACCTATGGTACAAAAATTCACCCTCAGAGATACGATAATGTGTCTAAGGATTATTCATGGACTCTAATACCATTCCATGAATAGTTCCTAGAACCATCATCATAATGTTTTGTACATTAAGGAGTATCCTAAAAAATTATTCTTTTCCTATGAATTCCATCCATTTTTAATAGTATTGTGTCTATTTAGGGATTTGACATGATTAATTAGTTGCATCAAAAATTCCCCATTATCCCATTTGCGACTGGAGATGTGGTTCTTACCCCAATAACATATATATGATTATACTTGATTTCTAAAATATATTAGTGTGGTTAGGAAAAATCATAGATAACCACTTTATCATCATAAAACCTTTTGTAAAACATTGAGTAATAATAATTAGTTTAAAAATATAATTACTAAACATTTTCATTCATTAGATCTCTATTTATGGTCATCCATATGGGCAGTTACTAGTTATAAACACTCCATAATATATAAAATAATACATTTAACATCTATTATTAAACTTTCAATCATTACCCATACATTTAATTAATTTATATAAATTTTTCAATTGTCCTTCATATCAAATATTTATTAAATTAATTTACTTTTTTTATCTTAATATTATAGAACATGATAATTTCAAAAATCAATAATACCATAAATAAAACTCAATATTATAATATAAATATCCTATTTCATAAAATAAAATTATGAAAATAAATTTCATTATTACAAAATCAGATGATAAATTATTTACACTAATAATCCTAAAAATATAGATTTTTTATAAATATTTGTAATTGAATATTTGATAAAATAAATTACACCCAAGTATCTGCTAAAATATATCATATATAAAATAATTTAAAATAATATAAATTAATTAATAGGTAATCATAATTAAAAATAATAAGAATATGTGTAATTATAACCATAAATGTACATATATTATTCAACTTATGAAGTTTAATGATCTACTTATCATACCTCATGGGTAATGTTTATGAGTAAAATGTTCTCAATGTTAGTGTTTTAGAGGATTGAGGCTTACCTAGATACATTTTATATAAAAGAGGACCATCGGCTTACTGGTGTGGTGAACCAGCAAGCTGGCAGTGCTGACAGTGGGGCCTACAATTCTGCTGAACCCACCTACTAACTAGTGGCCATAAAAGAATGATTAAGTTATGGTTAGGAATACATAGTAGTCATAGGATCATTAATGGATCATCGGTGGTGACATTATTATTTCACCATTAAGGGAATTTTCATCATTTTACTATAATCAAATTATTATACAATCTCTCCCTCCTCTTCCAACCCTAATCAAACCATATCAACTTTAAGATATCACTCAATGTTCTATAATATTCCTCTTTCTATCCTCCTTGGTTCTTGATGTCTATATTGATTTGTTGGTATATATAAAGGTGATAACTACCCCTTATAATTGAAATTCTCTATAATTACTGGCAACTGATTTTAGATGAAATCCTAGTTGGAAAAATTTCTAAATCTACACCCATATCTAATGGAGAATTCAGGTTTGATTGATAGATCTTTTCTTGTTTACATGAATTAGTTACCTCTCCAGAATCAATCATGTTTATTCCATTGGAGATGAATATATATTGGAAAGATGATGTGGATTTCACATCATATCCTATAAATTTCTTCAAATCTATATTCTAAAGAATCTATTATGATGAATTCAGTCTTATATTAGTAAAAATTGTTTCATATTCATGATCCATGTGACATCCCTTCATGGGTCACATAAATTGGAATCAGGGAACTAATGGTAGTATTCCATGCAAACATGAGCCCTTATATAGTTGTTTGAAATAAATTTATAATGATTATATTTCTTGCGTATAGAACATGGAAAGATATCATGTGGAAAGAATGAATGTATTTCCCATGAGACCTTCTCTATATATGGATTTTTTGTTCCTTTTACATTAACCATCATGGATGTTATTTCATTTCCACTAAATATTTGATATTTGGTGATTCTTCCATATTTTTTAAACATACTTATGTAATATTTCATTATCACTTGGAAAACCAATAATGATATATTGGTAATTTATATTTCATTCAATAAGTGTAGTTTCATTCATTTCACATTGAAACTCTGTTTTTCTATTCAGGTTGATTGGTGGAACTGATGGATTTAGTCAGCTGCTTAATGTGGGACATTCGATGACAATATTCCAAAATATTGGATCTAGATACATGGTATACAACAAAATGTAGTGGAATGTGATAATCTAATGGTGGGATAATTCTATATGTCACTAGAAGAGGTTCTATATGATGGCATGATTTGTCAATGGAGAAATTCCTTGAGTATGTGTATAGTTTAATTGATTCAGAAATTTCTTTCATGAGATCTATTGGATGATTGTAAGTAGAAATGAGTCATGGGTGACATTACCATAAAATTTGTTGTGTATTTGTTACATAACTGATAAATGTGTATTTTATTACAAGGTTGGTGGAGTCAAGTACATTAGTTATATACTTTGATAACCACTTATGGAATTCTTGTTGAATTAAATTCAATTGGTTATTGCTGGAATTAATGGTATACTTCATAGTGTAGAATTTCTAGAAATAGGGTTTTTCTGTATTATTATATTCACATTTACCATTGCATCAGAAAATGAACATGTATATAAATGTTCAATTATTCTAATATTTTATCGATGGTGTCTAATTTTTTTTATAGTCACCCCATAAACTGGATTGTGAGTGTACACGCATACTTGATGATCATGGATGCTGATAATAGAATGTCACCTGTTGTAGGTTGATGTTGATATTGATATAAGGAAAAGGATTTAATAATGGGATATAATCCATATATCTAATGAAAAATCTTTTGTTTATCTATCTCTAGTTGTACTAAATATACATGGTGATGTTCAAAATTCGTTTTTTGTTGGATTGAAATTCTCTGAGCTGACATGAAATCTACTGGTACATATTTTTTAGTTATATTTCTCATGTAATATAAATTATATTTATGAAGATGTTTTCATATTCTACTACATAGTTGTGATTAGAGATTGTATATTCTCTTAATGAAATATTTATTCCCTCACTTGTAGTCAATAACATCTTCTGTATTTGGAGGCACACATGAGTCATGTGGAACATTATCTTAAACACCATGATTTAATTTTTGGTGTTAAAAAATGTTATCTGAACATAATATTCATTTATTTTGTTCATTGTATTTTTGGGACATGTTAGAAATGAGATAGGGGAAGTGTGGATTTGGTCGGAGGATTTCCATGCATCTAGATGGATCATGTGTAATTTTCCATTAAGTTACTATGGAGGGATTATTATTATGAACATGGATTTATAGTTTTATTTTTATCATGATTTTTTTTATTTTTCAATTTATGTGATTTTGTTGTGTTCATGGCTCATTAATAGACACATAGGATCTCATTAAATTTATATAACTATAGTTTACATTATATATGTCCTTTAATTAAATAATTTGATTTTTATTATCTGTTGGTGATATATCAATATTCTATGTAATTTAATATATTTATATTGGAATTGGTTAACTGAAATTGTGCATATTGTGATGGTGTATATTTATTTTGGTACTAACATGATGTAATGTATGTTTGTACATCATCTGTGGGAAGAATAAAGAGGATTATACCTTGTGTTTGGGAATCTCCTAGGATATGCCTTTTTATAGAAATCACCTGTCTGTGTCTAATAAAATATCCTGTTGTAGTCACAATAATGTTTTTTTTGAATTATGGATATTTTTTTTATTTTTAGGAAAATAATTAGACCTTATAGATTCATTTTGGGTATCATGGGGAAGTAATACATAATTATATTATTAGGGAGGATGTTTTAAATTCACCATATTTAATGTAGGAGGATAAAAATGAGTATGATCCATCACTTACTCTAGAAGTTTAGGATGAAAACACATCTCAACCTAGATTCTGAAAGATTGTTCTTTCTCTAGGAGGAGGTGTGTATAGAATTATGGTTAACTATACATGAGACAACCAACTATAAGAATTTATATCCTTCCTTGTTACATGTTTTCCTTAGGATTAATAGAACTAAATTAGCATTATTGAGGTTGAATTCAATTTCATAGAGGATCTTGAGAAATAGAGGGTTTAGCTTATTGTATTTATTCTTTAGGGACCAACTACATGATTGTTTGGGTATAAGTGGTTAGAAACAAAAGTTTGAGGGTCTTATTTAGAAGCCCATCAAGGATATATTATCCCAAGAATTGTTCCTGATATATTTATTGTTTGAATGATAATAATTTTTTGTTGAACATTAGTTGTTGATGATGTCATATTTCTTCCTACTTTATTTATTTTACAGAGTTGTTATGATTATCTACTCTTCAGTGAATGAATGAGGCATAGAAGTCATTTAATTTTTAGGCTGAAAATTGTATTGATAGTTAATGTTAGGTTATGCATTTCAACATGATGATATGTTAGAAGGTACCTTGTAATACTTTATCATTGAGTATGGGATTGAATAGTAAACACATTTAAGAGTTTTTCAAACTATCAACACATTAAAGGTCAAACATAACAATAGTGAAGTGAGTGCCTATTTTATTATTAAGAAGAGGATGTTCAAGGTGGTACAATAGGGTGGTAAACATGTAGAAAAATGTTGGGTTTCATTTCCCCCACTGTAAAAGTATGTTTTACTAGGTGATACAACTGTGGAGAGAAGGTACATTTTAGTATAATGTGTACGAAACCACAAAGGGAATGACACCAATGATGTAATATGGGCCTTCTAAAACACTATTATTAATAATGTGTCGTTATTAGATTCAAGTAGGTGAGTTCAAGGTGCAGGTAGGGGTCTCTAGTAACAAACCCATTCCATAGAGACTTTGGTGAATTAGCTTATTTATTCACCATATATGCATGGTTGTGACATGGAGGTAGGTGGTTTGTGTGTGATATAGGAGGTTAAAACCATTTTTGTAGAGGTACATTCTATAGTAAGAGGTAAAATTTTAATGTATCCTAAAATATATTCAAAATTGTTTGAAATATAAATATCCCATTTCATTCTATATTCTCAAGTCATTACTGGACTAAATTTATTGGTTTTGTTATATTTCTATTTTTCCTCTCTAGACATATCCTTGGGATGAAAATAGATAATATATAATTATATGTTGAGTTTATTATCGGTTTTTCAAGATATAATCATCCATGGGACTTCATGATCATAATTTTGACCTGTTTTAACATGATTTTCAAAATTGAATTGTTGAACCATTATGGATATCATATAGAACACATCTAGAGATGTAAATCTTTCACCAGACCCCAAGATATTGGATTCTATTAATGGGTGAGTTCTATTTTGGAGAAGGAAACATTAAACCAGATGAGATCCATATATAATAAACCATGGCCACTAATTCTTCAATCCAGTGCTGAATCATTATTAAGATTTATTCCCAGATTATTTCTCTGGTCTTACACTAGATATGGGAAATATGTTTATGAATGATAATATACATAGGGTGTATTTTAAATTGACTCATAATTATCATATGAAACTAGTTCAATTGAGAGTGTTGAAGGATATGTTTTTGGATATAGAGGAGACATTCATTATT
The DNA here is from genome assembly GCA_963277665.1 of Viscum album. NCBI lineage: Eukaryota > Viridiplantae > Streptophyta > Magnoliopsida > Santalales > Viscaceae > Viscum > Viscum album. The sequence goes on from OY728148.1 coordinate 605,060,661, forward strand.
AACCTAATATCATATCCATGGGTTTCCACAATATTAATTTTCATAAAAGAAAAAAATATTATATGGATATATGTAGACTAAAATATTATAAATAAGGAATAGATAACAAAAAAACCATTAACTAGGAATTGTGATCTCTTTGATCAATTATGTGGAGACCATCGGGTTTTCAAGATTCATCTCTAATTAGTGTATAACTATTAGTGGGTCTGATATATGGGTATTTTGAAGACATAATATACGAATAGATGGGGGAAAACAAGAGTATATTGTCCATAATTTTTGGTAAAAAAAGATCTAGTGGTGTTAATGACATTAATTATTATGAAAATTGATACATACATTAACTCTCTGATAATTGTATCCATATAACATGTCCTAACATATTTGAGGACATAAAATATTAATACTGGGAAACATGAGTTTATATTGAGTAAACATCCTAAACATCAACATTATTGGAACCTTTCATGGTTCCATTTCTATATTTCAGAGCCATGGTTCCTCTAACATTTAATTTACAAGGTGTTAATCTTAGTTGACCTAGTGAAGGCAGTGGATGTGCTATATTAATAAAATCCTAGGAACATGTTAGATATCTATTGTTTTCTTGGGATTTTGGGGTACTATAAAAATTTCATTTAGGAATTACCCTATTTGTAAGTTCTTATATTAGATCATGATAGAAAATGGGAGATGTTTGGGAGATCATATCATTGTTAAGAGTTCTTCCTAGAGATTTAGAGGATATAAATGGCATCTCTTGTTTAGATTATTATAGATTCTTGGATTAGATACCCAGCGTAGTGTGATTCCTCATGAATTTTAAACGGAGATATGTTGATATATAGGGTTCATGTTTTCACTAATCGATCACTTCATACATTTCATAATAATCATAAATACTAGACACTTGACTAGGGGATCTCAGTTTTGGTCCACATAGTAATGTGAAGGTGACATTATACACTTAATTAAATGGTTTTCATCTACAGAAACAACAATTTATAATTATACCTCTTCTATTAGTGGTATTTATATCTGAGTTAGATGTTTTGGTTAGAGTATTTGTATAAATAATAATATATGACTTCCCATGATTCAGTTAAATGTAATTTCAATGATAATTCTCTCTATAAGAATGCATTAGAGGTTCATGAGATTTTAGTGAGGGATTAATTTTTGGAATTAAATATGATTGTTTTTATTTTTTATTAATTCGTGGATACATCTAAAAATAAAAGATTTGTAAATTTTTTTCCATATTAATAACATATTCTTCAATGAATTTGTTAATTCCATTCAAGAGTTAGATCTTGAGTGTGAATTGATGTTTGATAACTTGGTGGAGGTTGATACAGTTCATTTCTAGTCTTTAGATGACGAAAAAATAACTAAAATCCTGATAGAATTATGGAGCTAACTTCAATGAGGTAGGGGCTAATTATTGAAATCAATTTTTTTTAAGAGCGTTACGCATCCTAGATTAATGAAGATGTATAATGATATCTGACATTATTTTTTGTTGATAGGTATGAAGAGGGATATCTATGGTTCAATTTCATAATTACATACCTTTCATTTGGTAATGGGTGAGCGTTTATTATCATTGTGGTTTTCTTCAGTCACGTCTAGATCACATGTGGAAGAAGATGGACATGATGATAGAAAATAGAATTAGTTAAATAGGATCCTGAGAAGTCGTGATACTATTTAGGTGATAGTTAATAAGATGATGAATGTTTCCTATTATATGGAAATAAATTAGTAAATTATGATGATGATGAGAGACCACTTCAGTAGATGAGTTAGGCGAGTTGAATATACCAGATATTATATTCATGAATAGACTAAATTTCTGCATCATCTACAATAAGGACACATATTTCACATCATTTTTTGGAATGATATTATAGAAAGAGTTGGGATCCTAATTGAATGTCTATACAATGTATCACCTAAAAATTATGTTTTGTTTGAGAGGAAAATCAGGATATTAGTGGTTATTATAGGGAAATGATTTGTTGAAATTGTTGTAGAATTAGATCACCACCTATCCATGATTTTGTTTAGATTGATAATGGAATCTAGGATTACAATAATATGGTACTATTTGAGGATATTAATTACAAGTCATGTCATTCAATAGAATTTTGAAAGAAACATGGTAAAGGTGAACTTGCTTTGATATATTTTGTATGAGTGATTTAGAAGAGTATGTTGTTTATCTAGAAGCATTTAACCACCACTTTTAGAAGAATTCAATCATGTGTTATTTTGATTAGATGACTATTAGAGTTTTCGATTGGTGATTGAGTTTTATTATAGGTAAATCCCTATGAGGTTAATTGATGTTTTTATAATAATATAAATATTTCCCTAAGATTTTTTTGGTCCTTCAATTTTCCAGAGAATATTAGGACATTAGACTACCATTTGGATCATCCTCTACCGTATTGATGTATTATTGATTTCTTACACGTGTATTAAATTTAGAGGTATATGTGGGATCATTTCATTTTTATTCAAAATGATGTCATTTTGATGTAGTGTGACACTTAGTTCATGTTAGGTCCCATGCATATCATTGAACTTATTAAGACTGTGTTTTGATGGAAGATGGCTCCAGTTATAATCATTCTGTTATATCATGGTCAGATTCAAGAGGATATTTGGGAGATTGAGATAAAATTTTCACTTTTATTATTTGAATCTAATCCATTATGATTGTTGAAGACATTTCTGAAAGACAAGAAGTCATAAAAGGGGGAGACATAAAAAAAAATTGACATTTAAAGTGCATTTTATTTTAAATTTATTCCAAATAATTTTTATGTTTTATTTCATTGGAGGTGTTCCTTATTTGTATATGGTTATTATAGTTATTATTTTAGAAGATAAGAACACAGTGGGTCTCGTTGTGGATTAAATAAGGCCACCTACTATAATGTGGGGTGAACGAGTTACCCAATGTTTATGTAAGCAGGATATGGAAATGTATAGATTCCACTGGCCATCAATGGTAAATGAAAAATGATTTCATTCTATTGTTGCAGACTAGCCATCCAGAGGCCACTCACCAGTCATCTAGTGTGGTTGAAATACTAGCCGGTATATCATTGATATTTCCATAACTAATTTGGATTTTTTATTTTATTCTAATTTGATTGGTATAATTACTATCACCATAATAATAACATAAAAAATAAAAACTTTTATTGATATATATCCCTTGTTTCTCCTGGGTTCTTCTTCCTCTCCCCTCGAGTTTTTGATATTTAGATTGACTTTTTATCATCCATCAAGCTATGATCTATCTGTTCTAATCATAATTCACGAAGATCCTCTTCAATTTATCTAATAACTTATACATGTTGGATATATATGACCCTTATCCTATATATAAGGGATGATTAATGCTTCCTTGATATATAGGTGTCAGATAATTGGATTTATTGTGATCTATTTGATTGATCCACTTTCATTAATCAGTGATGATTAATATTGTGTTTGTTGATATTGGTTTCACTTATATATATGATCTCTTGCTCGAATCCTAAATCAAGAGATTTTATAATTTTGGATTGGGAATTTTTATAGATAATGTTTGTGTGAAGGTGTGATCCATGTTTCATCAAACAATAAATCAGGTAATAAACCTCCACATTCAAATGTTTAGTATTGTTTACCCTCTTTTACCATTGTATGTAGTTTTTTGACCTTATTTTCATGTATGTGTTTCTCTAGTGTAGAGACCTTCATATGATACAATTTTTTTACATGATTGAGTATCCGTTGAGGCATTTTCAGGTTATTTATTGGTTTTTCCTCTTTATATATTCTTATTTACGAGATATGATATATATTAATATTCTATGATTTTTCCCTTAAATAGTGTACCTTACTTGTGTATTATTTAATATATTATTTAATAAATATTAAGATTGATTTTTCCTTTCTATATCAATCCAAAATTTTAAATATTTGAATTTCTAATGAAATGTTTGGTTATGTGTTCAGGTTAATAGGTGGCCCTAATAGATTTATCATGACCCATTGATTGATCTTGTATGAAATGCTTCACATATTTTGACACTAATACAAGATGGGTAATGAGAGTGATTTGGATATGACTATCCCATGGTGGAGGAAAAATAGTGGATATTTGATGAGGGTCCAAATGCCTATATGAGATTATGACAGGGGCATCCATTTATATGTGTAGAGTTTCATTTATTTGGGAATGACAATCATTTATTCCATTTGATGAAATCACCTATCCATAATTCATGAATGTATATTTTCATTATTTGAATGTATGTTGTTTTTCCCATAAGGTTGAATGTGTAGTTTGTTGAATGTTGGTTAAGGTCGCATAAAATGATTTATGTCATGCAATGACAAGTTATTACACTATTCAAGCAATACCCCAATGTAGGTATGATCGGGGTTCTTGGAAGGTAGGTTAGCACATAATTTCTCTATATTTGATTGGTGATGTTATTTTATACTCATTTTCATTTTTATCCTGGCATGAAATTCTATATACATGTGAAATTGTGTCAAAGATTGTATAGTAGAGTCCAATTTGGTTTAAACTCACACCATGCATGGGATCTTATAACACATACCAAATTCAAGATTTGGTATTAGAATAAGGGTAAGAGTTGAGTGGTAGTTTCCTAAGGTACATGTTGTAAATATATGGATGTGTTACTATGATAGACTCTAGATAGCTACCATAAAATACCTAATTTATTTAATTCGTGTTTTAATTCACAGATCTATTGACATTCCCCATTTGGGGTCTGTTGGTTTGACATTTTATAAGCTAACATTAAGTTTTTTACATCATCAAGTTTTTTTATATCTCACCATTATTCATAGTTGTCTAATGTATATGTTTTATTTATTCTTTCATATGGGTACAATTATTTATGGTTTAGTTTTATGATTACTTATCTAGAACCTTAGCACTAGTTTTCATTATTTTACATAGGAGGACACATGCATGAGGTATTATGGAAAATTATAACAGACCTTGTGATTCTTGTTGGAGTGTTATCATATGATTGTGTTACAATAGAAACATTCAAAAAAATATCCACGTGTCTCAAGATGAATATTTTAATATAGAAAACTAATAGTTCTTATCCAAAAAATTCCTCTATAAACCATAGTTTTGAAACTAATTGTCCAAAACATCTTTTTTAAATGATGGGTGTGAGACATTTATTCTTGATAAATAGTAAATTATTTTTTATATGAAACCCATATAACACTATGTATAGTAATAAAATTCCTCTAGTAGTTCACACAACCCCTTTGAAACATGAAAACCCCTTTATGTAAATAATTTTTTAATGTTTGGAAGATGATGATTTTGACGAAAAAACCACAATAAAAAACATGACACTTATTCCATTGGGAAAACCCCATAGGCAATATCATATCTATTTTATTAATACAATTTTATGATAAGAGATTGAAACTGAACGTCTTATGATATTTTTATAGATTATATAATAATTTATTAAATAATTCACTATAGATATAGATAACACAATGACATCCCTTATTAAAAATTGTTATCAAATTACATTATTTCAATGAATACACATCCATTAAAAAATATATCTTGAAAAATTTATATTGAAGTGAACACGATACATGTAAAATAAACAGAATTTATAAACCATTCTTCTATTTTAATCATACATACCTATGTGAAACACCCATAATAAAAGTATTAACTGCCTCAAAATCTTTACATCCCATAATAATTCTACTATCTTCCATAAAAATCCTATAATATGAACTCATTTTTAGATTTCTATTTCCTCTATTAAAATATCAATAAGGTCAACAAATCTATAATTATTCTAATTCAATGTATCTTCCACAATCAAATACAATGTGAAAAAATTATATTTTAGGATCTTTTATAAATTACCATATAAAAAATACACCTCTTACATGACCAAACTAATTTCATCATAACATAATACAAATCTATTTATATATTTATGTAATAAAATATTATCTTCAGTACTACTATGTGAAAATATAATATCAGAAAATTATATACTAATGTTATTATAAAAATAATTCCATTTTACCATGGAATTAAAATTCTACATATGAACACCAGAATAAATTCACATACAAAAAATAAAATTATAAACTGTAGATGTTATATATTTGAATAACAATTATACATCTACATTGACATGTATCCTTATAATGATTGTTTTGGTATAAATAGATTCCTAAATTGGTATAATATCTTTATTTTTATTGTGTATTATATAAATGAATAAATAATTATATGTTATATTAATGTTGATTTGTTTTTTATTAAGATTTCTTATTTTATGTTGATGATAATAATTCCTGTTTGAATATGCCTAGTTAATTAATTCATGACTAAAAAGAATAATTATATCATAATAAGATTTTTTTTGGTTTTATGTTTAAAATTAATTACATTACATTACAAGATTGAGACAAAAATTTAGTCTATATATATAAATGAAATATTTGTTACTAATTACATATTTTTTGGAAATAATAATTCAAGCTAACATTGCAGTATTTTTTGGGTTTTTTTGATGAAAATATAGTTTATATGATTAGTTGGGTGGTCAAGGAGAGATTATTTATTGGTAATGTTGAAAAATATCTAACATAGAGGAATGGATTCCATGTAATCAGTATAAAAAAGTACGTACACAAGTTGATTTCGTTTCCCTGTGTTTGCTAAAATTTATATTTTTCCTAGCATTACGAAAATTGTATTTCCTTTAATTCCCTATGAAAATAAGTAAAAATCGTGATTTTAATGAATTTGGGATTCGTGAGGTGTGATTATTATTGGGTCAAAGAATGATTACGATGATATAACTGATAGTGATGAGCATCGCAAATAGAGTGTGTCAGCAGCGCCACAAGAGGAACATCACAACAACATGATTGTTATGATGGAATGCTATATTATTATGATGAGTATTGTTAATGGAATATTTCCATGTATTTTCTTCAAAAAGAGACCATCATGGTGGAAATGTTGGATCATCATTAAATAGAGCTAATGTGGAAGTATGTTAATGGAATTGGTGCAAATGCCTATAAATAGGCCTCCTACCCAATCAAAAAAGTGAGTCAAACATAATGAAAATCGTAATTCTTTTGAACTATGAAGGAGGTTCATGAATGTTGTTCATGAATGTGGTTCTCGAAGGTGTTTCATGTGGAGAAGTTCTCGAAGGCCATAAATAATAATAGAATATTCTGAGCATCATGAATCTAAGGGAATTCAGAAACCCAATGTAAGATTCAACAATTAAAAACATTATAATGGCTATTTAATCTTCATGAAATAAGTGTTCTTCAATATAGATAATTTAGCTTCACAATAGGCAGGATCCTCATAAGGGCTATCTAAGATTCGTGGGTGGGGAGATTCACGAAGGCAGAAAGTATTTTTAAGGTTGTAAAGATTAAATTTCCCAATAAATATATGGTATAGTGATCTTCATTAGTGGTTGAATGTGGGGAATCAATTGTGTTTCTGTTGATAACTGAGTATGTATTCGTTAGAGATAATTAATGGTCAAACATTTCCATTAACTATGTGTGAATACCTTCCGATAGTAGTGAGCAATGGAAGAGGAATATGGTGATCCATTCCACTACAAGTGATCTAGTGAAAGAGACATAGGGAGTGACCCTTTTTAAATTTGTGAGTTGACCCTAAACCTCTTAATGTTAGTGAGCCTGGGTATAGATGGCATCATTCACAAACCACCATTATTGGGAGTGATCCATAGTATATTTGGATCAATCGACACATTGTCATTTTATGCTCCTTAGAATAGCCCGATGAAGGTGAACCCAGTAAAATTGTTATGTCTCATGAATGATTCCAATTCTGTTTATACATTTCTATCGAAAAAAGAGTGATTGGTGTTTTTTACTATGAAAAAATATCTGATGTAGTAGAGGTTTTAATCTTCAATACCTCGATTCACCCCCTCTTAGGGTATTTAATCTAATTAGGCTAAAAATTTTCATTTGAGGGAACGAGTTAAAGTTATTGGTTCTCTATTACTTGAATAAAAAGAGGTTTTCAACCACTAAAGGATTTTGGTCATCAATGGAAAATAAATTAATTATAGATGAATCAGATGCATCACTACTTCCAATCCTTAAGAATGGATTTCTTTACTATAGTTATGCATGGAATATTAGTTAATATTGAGCATGGTGATTTATCAGAATATGAACGAAGGTACATGATTGCTGATTCAAAGGGAATATATTCTTGATGGTGAGCCATGTCAAATTAAAAAATAGACGATGGTGATGTTATTTAAGTCATATCAAGCAATTTGGGAAAAACTACAGAGTATTTTTGAGTGTGACACAAAAGATAGAGAATCAAAGAAGTATCTTCTATGGAATAAGTATGTGGATCTCAAAATGATCCCAAATGATCCTATTGATAAATTATTAGATTGGGAGCATGTTCTTTTTTTGAGAAAATGTCTGCTCTTAGAGAAATTATTGAATATATCAATATTTTTATGCATTCCATGATAAAATATCATCCTCAGTTTAATATTAATGCTTCATTATTAGAAGATAAATATCGAATGTAGCATATATTGGATATCATAAATAGTAATCTTGTATCATATTAAATGAGAAATGATGAAAATGATTCTATAAAAAAGGGGATTTCTATATATGTGGAGTTCAAGGTCATTAAGAATCTCACCATAGATGATGGATAAGAAGATTGTTGGTCGGAGTGGATACTCAAGAAGGAAGTAAATTGAGTTCCAATTAAAATTTCTATTAAAATATTGTCTATTTAAAATCCCCCAATTTAAAAACAATTTAAACTGTAGTGAATTTATACATATTTAAAATATTCAATTAGATTCTTAAATATTTATTAGTTCGTAGTCAATTTAATCACAAGATTAAACTAGCTTTTGAAGCTAACCTACTAGTTCACAACAAGCACAAACACTTACTAATTTAACAATCATAGTAACTTTAAAATAGTTTTATATTTCAAAGTAACAAGTAGTGGAAAATGAATTATATATATATATTACACATATGATATAACTAAAAACAACACCATATATAACAAGAGGTTCAGTCTCAGGCCGAGACTTAGTCCTCTGAAATTTATATAAATTTGATCGACACCCTGGATCGGGGTTAAAAACAGTTTAGGAAACTGTCCAGGCCATGCAGGGACCTCTACCACTATTCCTCGTGGGAAACAAAAAAAAATACTAGGCTACACAAGAACCTCTTCCATAGTTGACATGGGTAAACAAGAGTTAAGAGTTTTGGAGTGGGGATTTTGATATCCTCCAGTTCAATGCAGGAGACAATGTGTCTGTAAGATATACAGATTACACCATACTGATCGAAAGTAAATAAAAAAATCACTTAGAGAGAACAGATAAAAGTTTATAAAGCTCTAGTAATTAGCAATGTAGGTATGGACTTTTTGGATTCAGTAGAGTTGATTCTGAGTCCTTCTCTGGTTTTTCTATTGAAAAATAGAGTGTTGTAGTTCAGATTGTGTTCTTGTGTTCTTTAGAGGTGTTGGATTGTACTCATGAGAGTTATTTGTAAGTCTTGCAACCTCTCCTTCATGCTCATGATTGTTCTACTTGTTCATCACAGTGCACTCAGGTTTCTTGAGTTGTCGTGCGTATGTAAGTTCTTCTCGTTGTAAATTCAAAAACTTGCTCTCGTGTACTACTGCTCAATCTTCCTTATATTCCATGAGATTTGGAAGTTGTAAATGATTCCCTTTTCATAGTTATGAGATATGGTTTCCTTTAATACCAACAACTATCATTAATTATCATTAATTACATTAAAACCACCAAATATGACCGTTATCATTATTTAAATAATATTGAAAAAAAATTATGAAAATGTGTCATAGTGATTATGTAAATGATGTCCTCTTTACGGTATATGCTTCTTGGTATGTGATTCACTGTGTCTCCATGTCACGGTGTCTAGCTCACGGTGTCTGGGTAACGGTGTGTCCTTCACGGTGTCTGGGTCACGGTTTTTCCTTCACGATGTAAGGGTCACTGTTTTTCCTTCACGGTGTCTGGGTCACGGTTTGTCCTTCACGGTGTCTGGGTCACGATTCTTCCTTCACAGTGTCTGGGTCACGGTTTGTCCTTCACAGTGTCTGGGTCACGGTTCGTCCTTCATGGTTTCTGGGTCAAGGTTTGTTCTTCATGGTGTCTGGGTCACGGTTTGTTCATCACGGTGTCTGGGTGACTGTGATTGTGTCTTGTACACAGTTTGTCTTACTATGTCAAACATCACGGTGTACCTATATTTTGACAAATATCAGTATTTAGACATAGACAGTAATATGCAGAATATGGATTGAGATTAACCAGTAGAGAGTAAGAGAACATGAATCATAAATATAAAGTCTTGACAATATAATTGAGATTTGTGATCATGCATAAGACTTGTAAATAATAAAGAGAGTAATTAACATCAATAAGACTTGCAATCATTAAAACATGATGTGTAGTTATTATTGATATTGGAGATCATTAACACAATGGACAATTAAGATTGACATTAATTAATAGTAGTAGGATTTGTGATCATTAAAGCATGATTAAAACATGAGGAGTCCAAAAATATCCCCCTTTTTGATGATAATAAATCATGTCTTGGTAAAAATATAAATGAAATGCAATATTAAAGAAAATAAGAGACTAGACAATTAGAATACCAATACTTGTACTTTTACTTGTAATTGTTTCTCCCCCTTTTTGGATTATCAAAAAGTTGAGAAAATGAAGTGAAACACTTCATTTGTCATTAAAAAAGGTTCAGAATAAAACATACCTGAGAAATACAAAAGTAAACAACAAATGACATCCCATAAAAAAGAAAACAGTCCATGGACTATTGTGGGATCCGCCTTTTCCTTGCCTTTATCAGCAGTAGGAGCTGGTTCTAATGTAGAGGATGGAACAGATGTGGTAGACATGGATGGTAAGGGTAGACTTTCAAAAATTGATGGAGCCAAAGTAGGAGCAGTAGAAGATCTAGGTTGTGGTTGGTCAAGATTGACTTGCCGGATCTGAGAAAGATCTTGGATGACTATCATGGTAGTTGATGGAAGTGTAGGTAGACCAGGTCTAAGTGGTGCAGCAGCTAGAGAAACAACAACAGTACTCTACACATGAAGATATGACGTCAAATGATTTATAAAATCAGTAATGATTTCACCACCATATTACATAGCCTTTTCAAAATCATTATTATTCTCCATAAATTTGTCCAACAATCTGTTGAACTCTATATGCTTCTGAACATGAACTTTAAAACCTTGCGTTACCAGAGGGATTATCAAATTCTCCACAAGATATCTAAAGTGATATGTCATATCACTTTTAGGGAAAATATGGTTGAGATAGACATCAATATTCTTGGTGATATCTTGTTCATAATTGTTGGCAATCGTTGAATGAATCCTAACCAAGTCCAATGCTCGATCACTGTTCTTAACCACTTCTGACAAAGAGGACAGATCCAAGCCACTGAAGTCATTCTGAAGTTCTTACATGATTATGGATATCAGTAGAGAATCATCCAAATGAGAAATAGAAGGTTGACCAGAAGCAGGAGAAGCTTTGACAGCTTCAGTTATAACATTGAGCTGTTTCAGAACATTTTGCAGGCATCCAGTGTACTCATCTGTGAGCTTATTCAGATTTTCTACAAGATACCTCAGGCATTAAAACATTTTTGTGTGTCTTTTTCTAACCTTACCATCAAAAGATAGTATATATGGATTAACTTGAGACACAATCTCTCTAGCAAGGGTGGAATCAGTTGGCTCAGGAGAAGCAGCAACAAGTGTAGGGGTAGAAACTGGAGCAGGCTCTGATATCATGGACAACTCATTCTATAAGTTTTCTCCATACTTTTCTGGTTTGCAACATCAGCACTCAGCAACTTATTTTCAACTCTCACTTCTTGAATTTCTCATATCCTCTTTGTTTGAATATGCAAGATAATATTTTCCAAGAGAATTGATGCAACTTGTTGACTCAGTTGAGTAACTGGACGAGGTTGAGTGGATAAAATCTTCTCAACTCAAGATAAAAGAGTATCTCCAAAGACTTTTATATTACCTTTAGTTATAAAATAGTTTTTCTCGGGTAAGAGTAGAGGTAAAGGTAGTGGATTAGGTTCTGGTTGTGGTTCAGTGTCATCTTCAGGCTCAAATTCCGATTTAGATTGAGAATGGGGCTCTGGTTCTGGTTCTGGTTCGGGATGAGCTACAGACGTTAGTTGAAACATAGAAGAGAGATCCATTCATGTTGTAGTAACTTGATGTGACTCATTCAAATCATAAAATCTTCGGAAAACATATCGAGTGTACACAGAGCATGACTCATCACCAGGTTCAGATTCCGATTCAACAGACTTGGCTGGACTTGTCTCAATGTTTTGAGGTTCCTCCCCCTCAAATTGTGCATCCATTTCAGAAACTATAGGCTCATTAACATGGTCAAGATCCACAGGATCATCTCTAATCTCTTCAGAAAACTCTTTCCTTGCCAGTTGAAAGGAAATTTCCATCCTCTCTTCAGGAGAGGGAATTATCTCAGGAACTGACTGTTCCCCAAGAAGTGCTTCCAGATTGGCTTGCATTTCAACAGGGAGTTATTCTACACCAGAAGACTCTTCCATGGCTTTTCTCTCTAATTATGTTACTATATAATCTCTTATATCCTCAGATTGGATATCCAGATTTACAACTTCTCTTGAAGTAGGAGTTTCTTCCTCACTAAGACCAACTGAAGGATCCACAGTCCTTTCCTTTTCAACAAAAACTTCCTCTACTTGATGTATTTATGCTTCTTCTCTAAGTGGTACATCAAGTGCCACTTCCTCTTCTTCTTCAGCATCTGAGTACTCAGACACTTCACCTGGTTCCAAACCAGGATCAGCTAGGTTCTTAGGCCTTCTTGGATAATCAGTAGGATTATATTTTTTATACAATTGATCATTATCCACAACCCATTTCTTCTTCCAGGGGTTCCAGATAATTTTCATCCTTCTGATTATAGGCTTGGATAGGTAGAACTCAAAATCCTCTATCTTTTCTTCATTCGGTCTAACAACTCCTTTTGGAACCAGAATGGTTGAAATCATCCTTGTGTAAAAAAAGGAGGTGGATTTGGAAGTGACTTTAATCAGCTCACATATATGGTTAATGACATAATTGAAAAGATTGATCTTTTGTCCATTCTTTAAAAGATGAATCAGGAACACCTCCTGATACATCATTACAGCCAAATCCTATTTTCTTGGACTAATCAAATTCTGAAAAAATTTGAATAGTAGTCTAGTTTCTCCATCTATCTCTGCAGCTAGAGTCCTTCGGTTTGTTCCATTACCAGTTAAGGTTCCCAAATCATTTTCCAAATCAAAGATGTTAGATGAAGGAGGAGGGTCTCCCTGGTAGTCTTCACAAACTCCTTCATGTGGAATCCTTAGGCATGCAGCCCACAACCTCGAAGTGAATGAAAACTTCTGACAATTGATCCAGCTAGTCACCATAATTTTTTCTCCAAAATCAATGTAAAACTTCACATATTGGTAGAATTGAGATTCCAACCTCAGGTAAATCGGTCTATCTTGTCTAGAGAACCATTCAAGCCATCCTTGTTCTTTTAAGACATTCATGACTAACGACTTGCTAGAAAACAACCACTCAGGGAAAATCTCTTTTTCAGGTACAATAGTACGGCTTACCATGTTTTGGATTAGAGGAAATTCAAGAGCTATCCTCGGTATTCTCTTCTGTTTCTTAGAGCGGCACTTATCAGGGGTTGATGAAGATAGACACTTCATCCTTGGCATCTAATAAAGGTTCAGGCAAGAGAGAAGAAGAGGTTCACAAGGTAAAGAGGGTTTGAGAGAGAGAGAGAGCATGAGAGAGTTCAGGTGAGAGATTTAGTGAAACCTTTATGTTTTATAATTTGGGAATTTCAATCATCATAAAAAACGTGGGAAATCAAATATTGGTGAAATAAAAATTACTGCGATATAGGTTAAAATAACAGTATAAATAATCTTCATGGTGAGACCGTGAGTAGGCATTATGGTGTGATGAAAAACAGTCATCATAGTGAGATAGTTGGTGATCGTCACGATGAGACAGTGAGTCGACAGACCTTGAGCACAAGGTCTTAATGGTTAGACCGTAAGCATGAAACTATAACTGTAAAATAGTGAGCATGAAACCGTAAAGTAAAATACAGTAAATTATTAAACATTAAGATCAGTAAGATATCTATTTATGATTAATCATGCCAATATCATGTATGATGTAGTCTAATCTCTCAGAATTTAATGGTTTAGTGAATATATCGGCATGCTGATATTCAGTACCAATGAATTACAATGTGATATCACCTTTTTGATAATGACCCCTCAAAATGTGATGTTTTAAATCAATATATTTTGTCCTGGAATGAGAAACAGGATTCTTTTAAATATTAATTGCACTTGTGTTATCAAAATTTATTATAACATGTCTGAATTGATATCCATAGTCTAGTAATGTGTGTTTCATCCACAAAATTTGTGCACAACAACTTTCAGCAGCTATGTATTCATCGTCTGTAGTAGATAATGCAACATAATTTTCTTTCTTACTACACCATGATACTAGTGACTTTCCTAAAAGGTGACATGTTCCAAAGTACTTTTTCTATCTAACATACATCCATAAAAGTCATCATCAGAATAACTAACTAATTCAAATGACTGTCCATTGGGATAGAACAGTCCTAAATTGGAAGTATGCATGAGGTATTTGAAAATTCTCATTACAACATTTAAATGTGACTCTTTAGGTTTTCCTTGAAAACGAGCACTCATACACACACTAAACATAATATCAGGATGACTATCAGTCAGGTAGAGTAGACTTCCAATCATCCTCTATATGTGGTTTAATCAACAGATTTACCATCTTCATCAAAATCCAACTTACAGGTGGTACTCATGGTAGTGTAACTACATATTGTGATATCCAATCCAAAACGTTTTAAATGATCTCTAATATATTTACATTGAGTTAAAATAATTCCATCATCATTTTGAATGATTTGAATTCCATGTAATGATTTGAGTTCACCCATTAAACTCATTTCAAATTTATTTTGCATCATTTTAGAAAAATCAGTACATAATGTAGTTTTTGAATATCCAAAAATAATATCATCTACATAAATTTGTAAAACTAAAACATCATTAGAAATATGATTTATAAAAAGAGTAGGAACAACTATACCTTTTGTAAAACCTTTGAAAATTAGAAAAGTACTTAATCTATCATACCAAGATCTTGGAGCTTGCATTAAACCATATAAAGCCTTTAATAATTTAAAAATATGATTTGGAAAATGAGAGTTTGTAAATCTATGTGGTTTTTCAAAAAAAACATCCTCAGAAATATATCCATTCAAGAAATCACTCTTAAGATTCATTTGATATAGTTTGAAATTTAGATGTGCATCATAAGCAAGTAAAATACTAATAGCATATAATATTGCTACTGGAGAAAAAGTATCCTCATAGTCAATTCCTTTTTCTTGACTGTAGTCTTGTGAAACTAGCCTAGCTTTGTTTCTAACTATGTTTCTAGATTCATCTACTTTATTTCTAAACACCCATTTAGCACCTATGGTGAAAGTGTCCTTAGGTCTTTAAACAAGATTCCAAACTTTATTTAATTCAAATTGATTGAGTTCCTCTAGCATAGAAATTACCCAAAATTATTCATTAATAGAATCATCAATGTTTTTAGCTTAATGTTGTGACAAGAAGGCCTGATGATCAACCTGATTTATAAGAGAAGCTCTAGTTTGTGTCCCCCTATCCAGATTTCCTACAACAGCATCTAAAGGATGATTCTTTAGAATTCTAGATGATCTAGTAAAGGTAGGACTAGAAATTTCAGGCACTTCTCTAGGTTCGGGTTCATTAAGAGTAGATTCTGGAATAAGTCCAGAACTGGTTGCCTTTATTGCAGGTTCTTTAGATTTGTCATTAAGGTCCAGAACACCCAAATCTTCTACAAGATTTTCAAGAGAGGTTTTAGACTCATGTGGATCAGTTTCATCAAATTTGATGCGAACAGATACTTCCACACACTTGGTTCTCTTATTGAAAACTCTATAGGCTTTGCTGGTTATAGAATATCCTAAAAGGATTCCTTCATCACTCTTAGAAGAAAACTCATCAAGATTATCCATAGTATTAAGATTAAAGACTTTGCACCCAAAGACTCTAAAGTAATTGACATTAGGTTTTCTATTGTTCCAATGTTCATAAGGATTCTTCTTATGAACATGTCTATGCAATACTCTATTGATGATATAGCAAGCTGTATTTATAGCTTCAGCCCAAAAATAAATGGGTAGGTCACACTCATTAATCATGGTTTTTTCTATTTCTTGAGTGGTTCTATTTCTTCTTTCCACTACACCATTATGATGAGGTGTCCTAGGATTATAAAAGTTATGACTATTGTAATTGTGTGAGAAATAGGATTCAAATTCATGATTTTCAAACTCACGGCCATGATCACTTCTTAGCGTTTTAATCTTAAGTCCACTATGATTTTCTACAAACTTGGAGTATTTAATAAAGTAAGAAGAAGTTTCACTTTTATGTGCAAATAAGTATACCAATGTATATCTAGAAAAGTAATCTACTAGGACATAGACATAGTGCTTCCCATTTATGCTAGAAACTCTATATGGTCCAAACAAATCCATGTGAACCAACTCGAGAGGTTGAGAAGTTGAGACATCATTCTTTGATTTAAAAGAAACTTTATGTTGCCTTCCCTTTTGAGAGGGATTAAAAACTTTTTCATATGGAAACTCAAGTTTGGGTAAGTCTCTAACTAAGTTTTTCCTAGTTATTTTCCTATGTGAGTGTATATTGCAGTGTCCTAATCTTCTATACCATATCCAATACTCTTTATGAAAAGCATTTAAAAAAAGTAACAGTTTTCTTAGCTAAAGAATATAAATCAATAGCATAAACATTTTAATTCCATAAAGCAGAGAATATTAAAACATTTTTATAATTAAAAACATTAAAAGAATCATTTTCAAACTTGACATTAAAACCATCATCACAAAATTGAGAAATACATAACAGATTATATTTCAGTCCATCAACAAATAAAACATTGGAAATTAAAACTGAGTTAGTGTCAACAATTTAGCCTAGGCCGATGATCTTTCCATTAGAATTATCACCGAAGGTGACATAGCTTCCATAAACATTTATTAGGCTCTTGAAGCATGAGTAATCCCCATAGATATGTCTTGAAAATCCACTGTCCAAATACCATGTCTTCTTTTGGGTACTCTTCAGGC
The DNA here is from genome assembly GCA_963277665.1 of Viscum album. Taxonomy (NCBI): domain Eukaryota; kingdom Viridiplantae; phylum Streptophyta; class Magnoliopsida; order Santalales; family Viscaceae; genus Viscum; species Viscum album. Next base: position 605,078,150 of record OY728148.1, read on the forward strand.
AGGTTTCCTACAAAATAGTTTTATATAGAATATGATTTTGCTACCCAGATCTTCTTGGGTCCAAAAAGGTTAGCATTAAATGATTTTTGTCCCAAATTTGTATTATGGGTCTCATATAATTTACGGAATAAAAGATTTTGTGAGATAAAATCTGCTTGATTGATAACTATGTGAATAACTAGTTGAAGCATATGAATGTCCAGAACTAGAACTAGCAGTATTCTGTCTAGATTTAAGAATAAATCTATTTTTATAAATCTTTCTCTATCCAGGTTTGTAGCCTTTTCCAGTAGTGTATTTAGGTGACACTTTCTTTCCTAGCATTTTAGTTAGTGTATCCTTTCCATTTGTGAATTTCTCTATGCCTTTTTTAAGTTTCTCATTAGAAATTTTTAGTTCAGTGTTCTCTTTTAACAGTTGAGCATTTACCACTTTTTCAATAGTATGTTTAGTTTTAATAGTTGTAGTGAGAGCATGATGTTTCTTAAATTATTTGTATTTATCCTAATGTTCATTTCATGTCTCTTCTATCATATTACAATATTCAGATAATTCATCTTTAGTCATGTCTTCAGAATCATAATCAGATTCTACATCATCTCCGGAATAATAAGAATTTAAAATAGGAGTATCTAGGGTTACCTCAGATATGTTGGTCATAAAACACATGTTGGCATGATTTCTTTTAGAATCAGTAGCTTCTAATTCACTTGAGTTGTCTTCTGAAGCATTCCACGTTGCTTTCATTTCTTCCTTATATTTATTGTCCTTATAGTCATGATTCTTTTTGAACTTCATTTTGGGACAGTCTGCTTTTATATGTCCTTTTCTTTTGCACTCGTAGAAAACAACATCGTCACTTTTATCTGGATTTTTTCAGTCCTTTTTCAAATGTCCCTTATTGTCATAATTCCACTTGTAATTTGATTTTCAGAAAAATTTCTTCTTCCTATAAAATTTCTTAAACCTTCTGGCTATCTGAGCCATTTCAGCATCACTATCAGAGTCTGAACTTTCACTTATTGAACTGTCATTTTTTATTTGAGCTTTTTCTTTGTCCTTGCTCTTTGAAGCAGTAGTCTTGAAAGCTACTGATTTTCTTTTTTGGTTCATCCTTTTACTCTTTATTCACCTTGAGTTCATCCTCATACATCATAAGCTTTCCAATGATTTCGTTTATAGGTAGATCAGTAATGTCACATTACTCTCTAATTTAAACAGATGTGCCTCTCCATCGTTCTGGTAGACACCTCAATATCCTCATAATTTGTTCCTTTGCTGGAACAACCTTTCCAAGTGAATTCATTGTATTAGCTATCTCATTGAACCTGACATACATATCGGAAATTGGTTCATCAGTCTTCATTTTAAAATTATCATATTTAATAGTATAAGTATTTAATCTCATTTCTTTATCATTGGTTGTTCCCTCATTAGAAACACCCAATGTCTCCCAAAATTCAAAAGCAATTTTACAGACAGAAATTCTGTTAAATTCCTCATCTCCTAGAGCACAATACATAGCATTAATGGCTTTACAATTATTATTGTATGTAGTCTATGTAGGTTCATCCCAAGTTGTTCTTTCAGTTTCTTGAATTTTATATTGTGACTCTATAGAAGTCCAAATATCAAACTCCATACTCTCTAAATTAATTTTCATTTTATGTTTCCATGGAGCATAGTTCGTACCATTGAATAAATTTGTCATGTTAGTAGAAGAACCCTCTAGTATATTGTCCATAACTATATTTTAGAAAGTAAATTTAAAGAGATAAAAATTTATAACTAACATATATTTAATATCTTTAAAGATGCTACTAAAATCGCAGTTGAAAAAACAAGGTATTTCAAAAATCCTTTAATAAAAATAATCCACTGATACCAAATGCTGGTCGGAGTGGATACTCAAGAGGGGGGGGGGTGGATTGAGTTCCAAATAAAATTTCTGTTAAAATATTGTCTATTTAAAATCCACCAATTTTAAAACAAGTTAAACTATAGTGAATTTATATAGATTGAAAATTTTCAATTAGCTTCTTAAAGATTGATTATTTCTCAGTCAATTTAATCACAAGATTAAACTGGCTTTTGATGAAATCCCACTAGTTCACAACAAGCATAAACACTTGCTAATTTTTATATCAATGTAACTTTAAAATTGTTTTATATTTAAAAGTAACAAGAAGAGAAAAATGAATTATATATATATATATATATTACACATATGATATAAACTAAAAAGAACCGCATATATAACAAGAGGATTAGTCTCATGCTGAGACTTAGTCCTCTCAAATTTATATAAATTTTATCCACACCCTGGATCGGGGTTAAAACAGTTTATGAATCTATCTAGGCCACGCATGGTCCTCTACCACTGTTCTTCATGGGAAAAAAATTAAAGACCAGGCCACACAATGACCTCTTCCACTGTTGACGTGGGTAAGCAAGATTTAAGAATTTTGGAGTGAGGATTTTGATATCCTCCAGTTCAGTGCAGGAGAAAATGTAGGTGTAAGATATACCGAGTACACCACACTTCTCTAAAGTAAATAAACAAATCACTTAGAGAGAACAGATAAGAGTATAGAAAGCTCTAGTGATTAGCAATGCATCTTTGGACACGTTGGATTCAACAGAATTTCTTCTGAGTCCTTCTCTGGTTTTTCTATTGAAAAAAACAGTGTCGTAGTTCAGCTTGTGTTGTTGTGTTCTTCAGAGGTGTTGGATTTTACTCATGAGAGTTCATTGTAAGTCTTGAAATCTCTCCGTCATGCTCAGGATTGTTCGTCTAGTTTATCACTGTGCACTCGGGTTTCTTGAGTTTTTGTGCGTGTGTATGTTCTTCTCGTTGTATATTCACACACTCGCTCCCGTGTAATACAGCTCAATCTTACGTATATTCCACGAGGATTGGAAGTAGGAAATGATTACCTTTTCGTAGGTATGAGATATAGTTTCCTGAAATACCAACAACTATCATTAAATATCATTAATTTCATTAAAACCATCAAATATGACTATTAGCATTATTTTAATAATATTGACAAAAAGTTAGGAAATAGTGTCACAATGATTATGTAAACTGTGTCTTCTTCACAATATATGATTCACGGTATGTGACTCACTATGTCCCCATGTAACGGTATCTAGCTCATGGTGTCTGGGTCACGGTGTGTTCTTCACAGTGTTTGGCTCACGGTTTTTCCTTCACGATGCCTGGGTCACGGTTTGTCCTTAACGGTGTCTGGGTCATAGTCTGTCCTTCACGGTGTTTGGGTTATGGTCCATCCTTCACAATGTTTGGGTCACGGTTTGTTCTTCACGGTGTCTGGGTCACGGTTTGTTATTCATGTTGTGTGGGTGACTATGACTGTGTCTTGTACACAGTTTTTCTTACTGTGTCAAACATCACGGTGTCTCTATACATAGACAAGTATATGTATTTAGATTTAGACAGTAATATGTAGAATATGGATTGATCTTAACTAGTAGAGATTAAGGGAACATGAATCATAAATATAAAGGCTTGATAATATAAGTGAGATTTGGGATCATGCATAAGACTTGTAAATAATTAAGAGAGTAATTAACATCAATAAGACTTGCTATCATTAAAACATGATGTGTAGTTATTATTGAGATTGGAGAGCATTAACATGATGGTCAATTAATATTGATATTAATTAACAGTAATAGGATTTGTGATCATTAAAACATGGTTAAAACATGAGGAGTCCAACAAAGATGAAGATACAGATGAGGTGGTGTCATTCCATTCATTAGATATTCAATGATGAATATGAAATTTCAAAGGAAAACTCATGTTTCCATCATTTCTATGTGAAATGGTTGGACATATTTTTTTAAATAACCCATTATAAAATGAGAAGATTAATAGGATGAATTTTAAATTCCCATGAATAATTATTTATCCTATGTAATAGGAAAGAAAAATTTTAAGAGAAATATCTTCAAAAATAAGAATCTTCTTTCAAGACAAGATGATAGTCCTAATGAATCAAAGGTAGAAGAGCTGGAGGACTGAAATGAAAATTTTATATTGAATGTTTTATGTAATTCCTAATAATGGAATGAAAGTGACAATGAAGAAGAACATGTCCATGGAATAGTTTATGTTAATGTTTAATTATAAGTTGATCTTGAAGAGATAGATGGTTGGAGATAAAAAAAATAAATCCAACAAAGGTGTTAAAGATGCCAAGATTTATATGCAGCAGTATGGAGTAGAGAATATTGAGTTTAATAAAGAAATTGAAATACTAATTTCATCAATGATAGAGAGCTCAGAAAAGTTTGTTGAGGAAAAGCTAAATTTTTAAGAATAGAGGAGGCAAACCAATAGTTAGATTAACACTAGAAAATATCAAATCATTCATATTGAAGAAAAAGAAGAGTAATTTTTCAGATTTAAATGAAGTTTCATGGATCCGGAAGAAATCATAACACTCAGCACAAAATCTTGAAGGTAGATCATTCGGGAAATATATAAGTTGCAGATAAAGCATAGAGGTCTTGGAGAACAAAAGAAACAATCATATCCTAATGATCAGTCTTGTAAAAGGGTTGCTAAAAAACAAAAATGAATGATGATTAATGTCAGAAAATAGAAGACACTATGAAATTGAATATTGATTTGGGTATGAATTAGAGTTAGAATATTCAGAGAACTCAATAGACAATGAGTGTTGTTGATGTGACACACTGGAATGCACCTCACATTAGGGGTTATTGCTGTGGAAATATGGGACCCTCACAAATTGTGTATTCCATATCCAATAGATATTAAATAGTATAAAAACAACAATGGAATCTAAAGAGAATGTGATACTCTAAAATATCATTTGAGGTTCATTATTTCTGGTGTGGGGTATTTGGTCACTGGCTAGATACCATATATCAACAAGGAAGATGAATGTGTTGTTAAAGAATAAAAATGGTTGTAGATAGTAATTTAATGAATTGTCATGTGATATGAAAATGTAAAATCATTTTTCATTTTAGAAAGATTATATTGATCCACCATATACTAAGGAAGATAATGAACATCAATCCATAACGGGTTGAAAATAAAAAGAATGGATCATGATAAAAAGAGTTGAGTAAGAAACAATAGTAGATATTGATTTTAAAGAAACAAATCACAATTTAATATGTATGACTGACAGTGGATGCACCTTTCATATGATACGAAATTATCTTCTGGTGAAAATAATTAGGTACAAAAAATAAACTGTCATAATATATTGAAATGATTAAGGTATGAATATTATTGTCTACAGAAAATTATATTTTAGGGATAGAGAAATGATATGTGAAAATTTATTTGTTGTCTAAGGTCTTGGTCAAAAAAGTTTAGAGTTAGTGAACTGTGTGACACAATACATGACATATGATTTTAAATGAAATGATTTATAATCAACATAAAATATGGCCTAGTTTTTTAACATGGAAATAGTATAAATGTGAATCTCTACCTTGTGAGTGGATAAAAATATATTTGCTTCTGGTTCAAGGAGGAATAACTAAAGTATATTGAATACAATTTTTGGAAATTTGAGAAAAACAATACTTAGAAGATTTAGTGAAATATGATGTTTCTCAAGACCTCCATTGATTACCACTTGATCATACTCATACATGCAATTCGTGTCAACAAGGGAAGATCATTAGAAATGCATATAAGGAAACAAGGAAAAAGTCAAAAAAAACATGACTTGAGTTTGTGTATATTTATGTGTGAGGAACAATTTACCCATGAAATATTTATGGGAGGAGATACTATTTTCTATAAATTATTGATTTTAGTTTATAGGATTGGTTATCAATAATTACCCACAAGTATGAGGTGTTCAGTTGAATTACAAGAAAATGATGGGATGTTTCAATGATTCTATAACATAGAATACATAAAAGCATAATTGAAAATGGAACATATATCAAAAAATTTCATGAGGGGGATTATCTTGAGAAACATAGGATAAGGCACCAAGATTCAGCAGTAAGCACTCCATTGTGTAATGGAGTGTTTGAGAGAAGAAATAAGATTATTAACAACATGGTTACAATAATGCTAATAGAGAAATAATTTCCCATGAATTTTTGGGATAAAGCCATGAGGGCATCATTCTACAAATCAAATTGAATGTTACTATGCCTGAAAGAAGAGAATAATCAATATGATTTATTAAATGTAATAAAGAAATAATTGAAGTTCATTTGAGTCTTAGGATGTAAGCGTTTTATTCTAAATAATGAAATACCCTGGAAGATTGAATCCAATGGAGATGAAGGGATATTTCATGGAAATTTAGGGAAATGAAATGAATATAAATGCTTCAATAAGCAGCTAGGATTTGAAGTTGATTGTCATGATGTAACTAGAGTGGAAAATGAACATATTATTTATAAAATAAATGATTTTTCTCATAATGATAGTGATAAAGTGATAATAAGTTCATTGGATGTTCCAGTTCCCAAGGTTGTTTAAGAATAAGATTCAGGTAACGGTTCGGATGAGCACAATTTGGTATCTAGAAAATGAAAGAAGAGAAGATCTGAAATTGATTGACAAGACATAATTGTTGATTAGACAAAAATAGTGAAAACATGGAAGATTAATACTATATAGAAAGAATCATACTTATCATAGGTAGAGCCGAAATGTTTTAATGATGTATATAGATATGAGAATTTGGATCAAACTATGAATGAATATCTTAACTAAATTAAGAAGAATCAGCCATGGGAGACGGTTTTTGGCCAAAATTTAATATTTTCATTGGGACTAAACGGCTCTTTAAACAAATTAATGAATATGGTATAGTAAGTATAAAAAAATAATGAATAGTGAGCAATGGGTACTCAGTGATATTAGGTATTAGTGTTGTTGAAAATATTACACATGTTGTAAGGATAGAGACAATCAATTTATTCTGGGCCATGGAAGTGCAAATAATGTTTAGGGTCATCCATGTAGATGTAATGTCATTATTTAAAAATGTGGTTCCTGAAGAATATGTTTATATTATTAATCTAGATGGTTTTATCATCCATTAATATGGGAAGATATGGTTTCTGATGAATAAGTCATTGAATGGGTTGATGAAAGAACAAAGAGCGTGGTATTCAAGGAACAATCAGTTTTTTTAGAAGATCGGTTTTGAACGTGGTGGAGTTGATTACAATAGACATGTAAAAATGATAGTAATGAAAGGATTATGGTGTTGGTGTATGGTGATGACATAATCATTGGTGGTTTAGATGAAGCATAGTTCATATAGTCTTCTGAATTCATGGAAAGTGAGTTTGAAATTTCAGTGATTGGTGGATTGGAATTTTTCTTTGGTTGCGGGTAACACAAGAAAATAAATGAAAACTAATTTTTCAATATAAATATTCCAAGGATGTTTTGAGAAGTTTTATTATAGATAATTCCATGATGTTTTCAAATATTGATGTTACAAGTATGAAACTGTCACGAGATGATGATTGGAATGCAGTTAAAGTCATTGAATACATACAGATCACTCGAAGCATGTTGTACTTAACAGTTAAATGATAATATATTTTTTCCCACATCTCATGTAGTGTGGTATCAAATTAATTTGAATTATGTACACATTATTATAGTTAAAATAATAATTCTATATACAAAGGGCATATTGGAATTTAGATTGAAGAATAATGAAAAATCTCAACAAGAGTTTTTGGGATATAAATATAAATATTAGGTCTGATCAGAAGATGATAGAAAATCAATGTTAGTAGTTGATTCCAATATTGGTGGTTTTTTTATTTCTTGGATAAAAATAAATAAATTGAATATAAATGAGCACAACAGAATTTGAAAATATTGTGGTTACTAAATTCATCAAACAATTATATTGGATGATGATATTACTTGATGAAACATTAGTTGATGTGAAGTCTCAGATTAGAATTCATTTTGATAATTAATTTTATAAAAATCATAGAAAAAATTTATTATATCACTCAAAGATAAATCATATTGAAATCAAGTATTATTTTTGAAGGAGTAGGCATAGAAAGGGCTTCTAAAGTTAAAATATGATCCTATGGAACAAAAGGATGCTGAATGTCTGACAAATTCCTTACCAAAAATAAGCATTTGAATGGCGTTGACTAGCTATTGGAGATTATTCGACTACCCAAACATGAAAATGTGTGGCTGTAGGACCCCCATCACCCTGAGGTATGGGGTTTTTTCCATAATATGTTGATCTTTTTACTATACACAATTGTATCCCTCAAATGAGTGGCCTTCGAGTACATTGACACATGCTGATAAATTGGGGATATAAAAGGGGAGAAAATGTATTAATCATGACAGAGATATAATATTCTTGGTAAAGTAGTGTGATTGGGGGAGTTGAAGATGTTAGGGTGAGAAGTGATGTTGGGGAATTATTAAATATGAAACCTAAATAATTGATCATTCAAATGTTATATATCACATTATATGGAGTTCATGCTCAATGAAATTGAGAGGTTTTTTAATGAATTGATTCATTGATGACCTCTATGCATTAATCTTGTTACACATTCTGATCATGGAACTTGTGGGATTAGTGTATGTGTTGGGAAAATCATTGATCACTATCTGAATCCCATGATGAATATGATTGGTAGAATATATAAAAATCATTAACGGGGTATCAAAATGAGAAGAGTTTTCAACAAACCCAAAGGTGGATATTTTTGGGGAAAAATCTCTCAAGAGAACTTTTCAATTTTATGTGGTGGATTCTATTTTTTGAAAGGGAAGGTTTCCATGGCTAGTTTTGTAGATAAAAAGAGATTGTTGACTATTAATTTTGAAAAATATCCAATATAGAGAAATATATTCTAAGGTAGAGGTACCAAAAACAATATATAGAATGTGATGGTGTTTCCAAGAGTTTTCCAAATTTTAGGGTCCAAAATTTTGAGATTGGATTGTCTTGAGAATGGTTTATTTCATTTAATGGATTATGGAAATACTGAAGAATCATTATTATTGAGAATAATTTCTTCAGGATGTGTGTTTCACAAGTGATCAGATAATTTTAATGGCGCTATACATGACAACCATGAGAATCACGAACAGAAAACGTGAGGATCATCCCAAGGGGATCATCACAGAGGCATGAATGTTTTGATGGAAAGCTCCATGATTTCATCAATAATCATGGACATGAAATTTCCATGGACCTTCATGAAAAAGGGTACATCACTACATAGATCTGGGATCATTGAGAAATGGTTCTACCCAGGCTTCAAGGTTTCGGAATTGATTGAAATGCCTACACGTAGGCCTTTACCACCTTCATAAAATCTAGAATGACATAATAAAAATCATAAGGGTCTAGAATTGTGAAGGTGGTCTATGAAGTTTGTTTGCAATGGTGATTCATGCGAAGAAGTTCACAATGGCCATAAATGCCAACTTAATGTTATGAGCATCACAAAAGTAAGTGAATTGTTTATGTCTATGTATTCCACATGAAATAAGAACATAGAAAAGGATATTTGAACATCATAAAAGAGGTGTGATTAAAAATTTCTATGAGAGGCTCATAAAAGTTAGTATCTTAGCGAAGGTTATTTGAGCTTCATGATTTAATTGAATATCAACAATTTTTTTTAGAGGGGATTGGCTTGTAAATATTTTGTTCTTCTATATTTAGGTGTGGATGAATGTTGTGATAAACTGAGAATAATTCTACAACATATCATGTAATAATTGTAGTTAATTAAGGGACCTATATGTCAATAAATGGTTGGTGAATATCATCCAATAGTAGTGAGTAATGGAATAGGAAGATGGTGATCCATTCCATTGGTAGTGATCCATAGAAAGAGAAGTAGGGAGTGACCCTTGGGAATTTAGTAAGCTAACCAGAGACCTTGTAAATTATGTTATCCTAGATATAGATTGTATCTATACTAAACCACCATTCATTTCATAAAGATTTAATGTATTTTTTATATTCATAATATTTTCCCAGTATGCTCTTGGATATAGTATAGTGATGGTGAACCTAGAAATTTTTGTGTGTCTCATGAATGATTTCAATTCTATTAAATCTTCTCTATGGGAAAGAGAGGGAATTGTGTTTTTAACTATGAAACTAAATCTGAAGGTGCATATGTTTTAATCATCGATACCCAGATTCACCCCCCTCTAATGGTATTTAACGAAATTAGGATATCATATATATTTTCGGGTAACATATTATATTAAAAAATATATATATTGATAAATTAATATTAATTTATTCAGAAAATATATATTTTTCCAGAATTAGTTCCTTGGATAAAAAATATGAAAGTTGTAAAAACATTACCTGAGATAGATTGTCTGAGATGTTTTTTTATATCTGTTAATATATACGATTATGTTTTCTTTTTAAAAATAAGAAAAATAAATTATTAAAATGAAAATATTTTAGAATGGTATTTAAACAAATAAATGTGTATACATTTTTTACATTGGAAGCCGTAATAGTAAGGGATATAATTTTGGGACCATAGAATTTTTAATGGTTACAAAAAATGATGTAAAAAAATCTTTGAACAATAGTAAAGATTAATTGAAAGTATCTGAGTGTAGAAAACTAAAACTAATACTAATGTGATCATATAAGAGAGTATATGTGTTATATAATTTAAAAATTAATTAAATAATATTTGCAATTATATGTTACATTTAAAAAATGACATTATTTCTAATGTGAAGAACATATGGATTCAAAAGGGTACTCTAATAAAACATTGTAAAATTGAAGTACCCATGGATTTGTAATTATATTTATTTTCAGTTCATTACAGAAAAAGCAATTTGTATGTTTGTTAAGTCATTTTAATGTTTTAAATAATGGTATATTCTATAATTAAAATTAATGTTGGAGTTACTCTAGATAATTTAAAGATTTGTTATTATACGGTAAAGTTGAGGATGTATATGTATTATAATAGATTCAACAAAATGAATCCTAAAATAATAATGATTATATAGTATTTTAAAATTTAATGTCATTATACATATTCATATTCTGTTGGAACGATTAACGATATTATAGAATTAAATAACCAAACAAAGACATGAGTGATACAAAATATTTTTAAAGAAATTATTAGAAGAAACTGAATTTTAATTTGGAAGAATATTTTGACTTGATTGATATGTTTTTAAATTGTTCTGCAAGAATGTTCACGATGTAATTTGTTTTGCTGGTTTCTTCAATTGGATTTTTAATAAAACAATTTCCATATGTTAATAGTAACATAATATTGAATATATGATGTGAAATGAAATAGGTTATATTCTTCTACATAACGTAACAGAGTAATGGAAATATATTTTTGGGATTATGATACAATAATTTAATTCCATGAAACACATATTGGCCAATTCATCATTTTCATATTATGGGAATGGTAGGAGAGTCACTTTTGTTGTTTGAATGGTACCCATATATGCATGAAAATTAAAAAATGGTTAAAAAATAAAATCAATCCATACATTCTAATAGAACATTAAGATGTTAGACCATTGATAAAATTTTAAACACCAATAAATAATAATATAATCCAAATATGGTTCATTGTAATAATAACATTGAAGTAGATTCCATCATATCATGGATCTTAATTAATTCCTCTATATAAATTTTAACATCATTAATCCCATATGAAAAATATGATCATTAGTAGAGAAAAATTTTGTATTTATATTACAGATTTTAACTTAATGGAATCATTCGAACATCAAATTTAAATTAAATTTTTTTGATATATATATATATCTTATCCTCTAGCATCTCCCAAAAATGGATTATTAGGTATTTTGGGGGATCATTGTCAGATTCATCATTTTTCGATGACAAATCATCACCCTTAAAGTTCTATCTAATGTTGGTATGTATCATCACCCACCTCATTCACTTATAACACCTCATTAGACTATAAGAATATACCATATAATCTAATCAAAATGAATTTGGAATGATTAGAATAATATTTCCATTTCTTATTTTTCATCATTTTTAACATTATTTTCCTTGTAGTTAAGGCCTTTTATTTCAATTCCTTGCGAATGAATATACAAAAATATCAGATTGTGTATCCTTCTCAATAGCTATTTTTTCTAGTAGAGATGAATCAGCTTAATTAAATAATCCTACATGTCCTTCTATACATATTTCATAGCATTCTAATAGTATATCCTTTATATTAAATATATCATTTCATATTTTTCAAATAATTATTATATTAAAAGTTTTAAATGATTTCACCACATGAATCATGGTGTTGTAGCTTCATGAATCATCCATGTAGAGTTAATATTCCTATATATTTTATGACATGGATATTTATAAAATAAATATTATTTCATTATTCTATCATATACAATTTATTCAAAACATTTTGTTTTCAATTCCCCCAACCCACATGCATTTGTATTAATTTCTTAAAAAGGATAAAAAACCTCAATTTTTAAATTTATGTTTGATAAAACATTATAAAAATCACCTCCTAGAAAATATACTTAATTAATGACGTCAAGAGATATACCTTCAATTTTTTATGGGATATAATACATAGTCTATGGATGATACCCCCACCCCCACTTTTCAGAACATTTTTGAACTAGACACTTCACTATCCTCATGCATTAAGATACCCTCATTAATATTCTTATTAACTTTTTATGACCCTTCATAGAGAATATATTTTAATTATAATCATAAATTAAAATGAAGGTGACCTATACCATTAATGGGAGAACATATATTTCACCATGACTCAAAAATGAACATAATATAAAGATTTGAACTTCCACATTATTATCAATAAAATCAATATTAACTAGATTATTAGTGGAAACAACGTAATTGTGGAACATTGGAGAAACATAATGGAACTTCACCTTTGTCCTATTATATATTCTGATAAATCTAACTTATATTTTTCAATGAATTTAGATGTTCAATAGAATTTTTAATTGAAGAGGTTAATAATAGAAGGATAAAAAAATTCTAATATCATATAATTGTCATTCATGATGAAATAATTGATAACAATAGAAAAGTTGGATGTAGGAATCTTCTATGAGGTGTACTACACTAGTCCATGCATTGGAAAAATGATATTACATCTTGAGAGAAATCAGGAAAAGTCTATAATCCGGTAATCCAATAAAGGCATGATCCTTCAAACCCCAATAAACGATAGAGAAACATTCAAAACAATTACCTAATTGGGTATACCTATCGAATCTTACTACAATCAGGTAAATGAATATTCAAACTATTTTATTTTCATTAAAATATAATGAGAGATTCATGGGGTGGGAAAAGAGTGGATCTCTAATGGTGGTACACTTTTGCTACAATAAAGGGTCCCTCCTCCCCCTAAAGAGGAGTATGGATGGGTATATAAATCTTCACCACCCAAAAATCCTTATCAACTTGATATATATTAAATAGTTATTATATTTAATATGGAATCAATAAAGTCAGGTGATATAATTTTGAATTATGAAAATATATAAATATACATTGATGAATGAAATAAAAAATATTTAATAAAGTAAAATTCATAAAATAAAGTCCTGATTATTTTCATGAAATAAAAGTTTTTAAAAGGATAAAAAATCACATAATGTAACAATTTATGTTACTCAACTTCCACTTATTACAACTATTCTTAGATGTGTAATTCCTACTCAATGAATGTTATAAAACCTGATAATTTAAGTCAATTGATGTTTTATATAGGTAAGTTATATAATGAAAATGGCAATTTTGTCAACATTTATGGTGACTAAAAGTTTGAGACATAATGATTAAAAATATCTATAACATTATATTTTTAAATATTTCATATATATGGGAGATCAATGTTCATATAGGGTTTCATGTTTTTCACTTTGCTCTTGTCTTTTTTAGATTTCAACTGGTCTATCGAGCACACATTTCATGTTGTTGTGATTTTTGGATACCTAATGTAACTCTTCTATTTATATTACTATGTTGTTATAATCTACTATAACTAAATATATATTTATGGTTAAAACAATAATTTATCCTCCCATATATGTGATGAATATTAAAGGGTGGAGACAATTAGATGGATGTGTGTAGTTTGATAGATGTGTTTCATCGGGATGTGGTGGATTTATTATATTGGTTGTGGTTTGTGATATGTGTGTCTAGTGTTTGGATAGATGGTGTTGAAATCTCATGTGTATTACTATGCAGATTCAGTGGTTTCTCAATGTTATTATAAACAATATTTTTCCCCATCGAATGAATTCATTGATTAATGTTATTGGGGAAACATAGAAGTAGGTTGATCATCATTCTAATGAAAACATTATAATAGAGATAAGATGAGGGTAAAATTGTGTGGGTTCATAATTAATAATATTTTATGTGATATATGAAATTATTAATGAATTATGGATTATTATAATTACTCATTAGTATACTCATCCCAACACCCAGGCATTCTGCCCTAATTTTGGTTCAACACAACTTCAATTGTCTGACAAGGTATCCCTTTGTCTACTTCTATATGTAATGTTTTTTGTGTAAGTTTTTAGTTTATTCTAATATTGATAAAAATTCTATTTTTATGACCATTATATTTTACCGGTTCCCACTAAAACATATTTTGTTTTTTTAATCCTAAAAATGTAATTAGAGGGATGATTATTTTACTAATCACTTGAGATATTGGATAAAATTAATCATGAAAATTACAAGTATAATAGTTGATTATACTAAGAATTCTTATATTAAAATTTCATGAAAAATTTATTACTCATCATATAAATAAAATTTCATCTAATATTGAATTCATATAATTTTTCTTCCAACATTATTGAAAATGAAATAGTGAGATATTTAAAAATATTTATATATCTAAGGAAGATCAGAAAATTTCATTAATTATTCATCCATGGTAAAAAAATTATAAATAAATTTTTTAATTTTTTTAAATTAGGAAATGAGTAAGATTATTGTTAGTAATTTTGTTGTATTAAATTTTTATATATCAATAATAACACTATTCCAGATGTTATTTTAATTGATATTATTAAATTATATTATTAATATGTGTTCTAGATTATTCTAGTATGGAAAAGGAGGTATTCTCCCACCATGAGAGGAAATTATTGGTCAATTCTTGATTTTTATATTCATATAAATTGTTTTTGGATGGGGTGGAGAAATACTTAAATAAATAAATATCTTTTATTAATTAATATTTCTATAAAATATGTAAGTCATATTATTAATTTATTCAACAGTTATTGAGTAACCACCCTTGATGGAAAATCAAATGAAACCCAAATGGAATTGACACATCCTTTTATATTTTCTTCTAGATATCATTCAATTGATTTTATAACTATTGGATTACATACCATTGAGAATGTTTTTCTTCAACTAATATAAATCACTTCAAGTATGACATAAAATCTAAAAACAACATTACTTTTTCATTATTTGAGAAGATCATCATAGTGGTGTCTAAAATAAGACATCAAAATATATATATTAGAAAAAATATAAAATATCTATCATTGAAGCAAGAATGAAAAAAAGTTTGATTTTAAACATTATATATATATATCTCTATATTTAATTAATCTAATAAATTTAATGAATAAATAAAAAATGTTTCTTTTTAAACAAAAATAAAATGTTAAACACTAAAATAATAAAATGGTAAACTATTAAAGACATAAGTATATCAATTTGGGAGTTTGTGTGTTTATAGATAGATTGGATACTGATGTATAATCCATTAAACATGGAGATATCAATTAATTTTCAATATATTATATTTCATGTATATTTATTATATAATTGATCAGAATGATTTATTTTTTTCATGAAAATTGTCAATGATTAAAGTCCACATCATTCAATATTATAAATAATATAAAATTTAATGAAATAAATGATGAATAGATCTTTAATTTCATATAATACAATAATAATGGTTCATTTGACTATGTTGTGTGAGATATATAAATATTATTCAAAAAATAATAGGAATTTATAAAAAACACAATTTTAAATTCATTAATCATGTAGAGGATGAAAACATTTCTATGTACATTAAATAGTATAATGCCATTAATTCGTGACTTGAACATACCCACAAGAAACACTATTGGGATGGTGGTATGACAAGTGTGTCTTCTATGTGCACCTCTAATAAGATGGGATTATAGAATAGTAAAAAATTTATAAATATTAATGTGATTCTACAAAATAAACCATCCTATAACATAGGTTGAACAAAAATTATATAATACTTCTATTAACAACCAAAAAAATAAATAATTTAATAAAATAATAAATTTGTCATAAGATAAAACCTATCGAGTTAAAAACTATTATGGGAAAACTCAAAAAATAATAAATATATATTATAAATATATAGAGTTAAATAGATATATGAGATATAAAATAATCTACATACTTTATTAACACTATTCCAGAGTGTGCTAATAATAATGTCCACAATTGAAGAACAACTTGTTCTTCCTTGTGTAAACTCAACATAAATTACCATACCTATAGGATCATCAAAAGAATCATTTAAATATATATAATACAAAAGGGAAAAGGTTTTTTGGAATGTTTCTTATACAACATTGAGTATACATATACTATAAACGATACATTGGAATCATAAATAAAGGAAGATATTTATATCCACTCAAACCTTCAAACATAAAGAGTCAATAGAAATTGAACTAAAAAATAGACTTATATTTTAAATACTTGACCATTATCATTCCTCTTTTCCTTAAATCTCAACATCAAGATATAACATATCATACTAGTAACTATAATACATGGAAGCATAACATCTATAGAGCATGAAGTCCATAACCAATCTTCCAAATACACATTGGTCATGTTTATTATATTTGATGAATCATCACATAACTATAATAAAAATCCTCAATGATCTTAAAATAATATATAATATGATTTTTATAGAACCTATGTTTTTTTGGGAAATGTAAAACCCCACAACTCACATAGCACCTCACTGAAAAAATAGAGTGGAATTATTCCTCATTAGATGATGGTATATTAGCGATTTGTGTATTTTCAATTATTGACGAAATATCCTAGCACATGGGAATCACAAACAAATCCAATATAGTAGAAACATACCATCTATACCACATCTATCAATTGTAGTGGGTATCTTAGGTCTCACTAATAAGTGATTACTAATTATGAGGGTCATATAAACATATATGGGACCATTTCATCAACAAAGAGGGATTTCTAGTCTAGAGGATTACTAATCACTATGGAAATCCCATTCCTCTTCTTGTTGATAATATGCCAGTTTAGGGAGATATCTACTCTTTATGTGGATGACGCATTCCCCCATTATAAAAGGGTTATTATATACTTGACTAGACATAGGGGAACCAACAACCTAAATATGATTCTTATTAAGGGATTTACCAAAACTACATGAAATTCAAATATATATATCCAAACCCCAACATCATATTGATTATGATGAGAATAAAAAAGTACAAATAATTTATAAAATACAACAAAAAATTATTTTGTGATCAACAACATTGCATTCCACATGTAATTTCACATTTAATGGACTATTCATGGGTCTATTTGTGGAACACGGGAAGTAAATTTTTCACAAAATTCAAAAAGGAAAAATACACGACATGCACAAGATGTAGATTAGAAATGAGACGTGGGAAATAGTTGGGTGTGTGCTACCAAAAATCTATTTTGACCATCAATCTAATAGTAGGATAATTGAGGATATATGTTGACTGGGACTAGATGATTAATTTATCATAAAATAATGGTCACATACCAAGGTTTTTTTTCAACTATATGTCATCTGTCTTATGTTCCATATTCCATCTGGGATCATGTTGTCTAACTGGTTTTTACATCAGTACAAACCATGTTATATGTCCGTAAGATACACATTGTGTGATTTTTGGTCACCCATCATGTTATATTTATAATAATGGGAAAACATATCAGAAAAATATGTTTATTACTTGATTTGAATCTCATATATATATATATATATATAATGGTTCACATTTATTATGAAATGTATACGTAAATAAACATTTAAAAGTTTTTTTACCTAGAATATTATATGAAATTATAAAAAACATTCCAAATTTCTGGAATACTAATTGGACTAAATTTTGTACTGTAGGAACTACCTTCACTACTACCTCTAACCATGCTTCAAATAGAATCCATGATAGATGAGTCGAGTGACTTTATTATAGTTTGATAGTTTGTTTTCCATATTTTCAATTACCGATTTGTTTCATCTGTATCAAAATTAAAATCTCCTAGACATAAACTCATGTAAATCCTTTTTCACACACCAACTATCATAATAGAACCCAAGAAGAAATACATTGCACAATATTTCATGTTTCTATCATAATTGAAGAATAACATGAAGAATCACGAGGATAACAATGAAGGGAGGTAGATGATGGGTATCTAAAAATCCAAAAAGATGTTTTTGTATAATTTTAGTAAATAACAATGGACATGGAATGCCAGAAAACATTTTTAGAAACAAATAATTTCATTATTTCACTAATAGTTCATCATCATCCATCATCATTATTCATGATCCATCATTTGATGATCAAAATAATATTAATAATAAAAATTTATTACTATAAAATGTTACAATGAAAAAAGAAAAAAACACCCAAATGGATTACATGACATTGTATTTAAATCCACCTTTCAGTTTAGATTTACCATATAATGGTCCCCTTATAGCAGTTTTTAAAAGTCACAAATACCCATAAATTATTGGCCTCTTTGCTAATGTAATCTCTATCCCGTAGGTCCAGTCCCTCACATGTCTCAAATATTTATGGTTCACTCTAGATAAACCATCAAAATGTCATTATATACATATGATAATGTTTTATTATTAATAAAATACACCATATTTGGAATTTTAACTAGAATCCAAATTTCACCACACCACAACCATTACACTACCATCAACTAATATGAAATTTCAGTCCATTTTTCACCTTACAAGTGAAACCAAGCTCCGATGTGGATCAGATAAAGATGAATATCCCCATTTCTTCTTACACAACATTCCATGACTATACATCAATGTAGATGTCTTGTGATACAACATAACCTCCCACATTCAATATGGTGGATAAGATTTTAAATACTACACCCCCATTGATCAATGATTCCACTCACTAATAGAATCCATCAAGTAAATTAATGAATTTACATAATTCATAACACCGAAAAAAAACTCATGCAATGGAAAAAATTGAAAATTTAATTTCAAATGAACCCACAAAAAATAAAGATAATAATAATTTTTCGGTTAAATTCAAAACACCTTGAAAATGAAATATAAACCATCAGAAATTCCGTAGGTATATTTTATGATTGAATTATATATGAAAATAATAGATGACAGTTATTTTAATTGATTAAATTCCTCCCAAAAAAATATTAAAACTTAATTATTATAATTTCTGTAGAGTATTGTACATTTTTACTTCATGATTTTTTTGCAAACAAATTCATTTATTGTTATAAAATATTTATCTAGTTTCATCATTTGGAAATAATTTTCTTTAGAAAAGGAATAAATACTAAAAAAATAAGTCCTTAAAAATTATTAATAGTATGACCAAATTTTCATTGAGGAAATTTGTCCAAGATAATCTAATGATGACTTCTAACAAATTTTCTTGGTCTGATTCCTCATTAAACCTATTCACCTTCCACAAAAAACTTGAAACAATTGTTCTATATGTTTATAGAGAATAAAAAGAATAATAAAAAATTACTCTATTGGAAAATGGAGTAATGATTAAATTCCTCTACTCCATAAAATTTCCCTCATTCATTCCATTTTTAACCTCCCATTAAATACATTATTTACCTTTACATTAAAACCACTAATTAAATTACCCTACATAATTAAACTAAATTCTCATTTCCACTATCAAAAAATTTATATTCATCCAATACCTCTATTATGTTTTGGTACACACAATTATAGGATCTCAACCCCACAACCCCAACCACATATAAAAATATCTTATATTCATTCTAGTAATGTTTATTATTTATTATAAAAATAAAGGCTCGAAAATGACGGACTTTTAATTGAAACATGGAACATAATTCAAATATTTATTGTAAAAATACATATTATAGGCTTATCCATTGTATTATTATTTTCATTTAGTGATCCAACAAGGAATATTTTATTTTCTCAAGAATATATAAAATATAAATTTATTAATTTAAATTTAGGTATAAACGAAATAAATGGGTTCATAATTTAAAAAAATCATCAAAAGAGTAGGAATTATGATTTTATACTGATATAATGATGATATATTTTCCTTTTTATTTACTATGGTGAAATTTACATTTTAAAAATTTCAGTGATCCAAGACTACAAAATCAAAATTAAGTTAGATCTCACATAATGAATTATATATTTCTCTACATCCTATCAATATATAAAATTTCCATGGTTATGAATAAATTTAAAATAACATTTAATTGTTAATTATCATCATAGTCTACCTTGAGGAACTACTATAAATCATCACATTAATTTCACTAAACATTGGAGGATCAATTTCTATAAAAATAAATTTTCAAATCATCAATGTAATAAACATAGCATTTTAACATATCCATTTACTGTTTCATTCCAGCGCATTCACCAAAATAGGAGATCCTCTTAATTATATTTATTATGTAGAAATAACACATTATATGCCTAATTTATCATTATATGTGCCTTATGAAGCCTCTATACACAATAAATTTTATCACAAATTTTTTATCTAATTTTTTATAATAAGAATAATAATTAGTATAGTAAAATATATTTTGTGGGGTGAATTTTTAGGGAAATACTCAATTTTGAGTGTTTTATTAACCACTATTTTAGAGTGGCCCTAATCATTTTAAAATTGATATAATCATTATATTAAAATCCTCAGTCTGAGTGAATAATAAATCATTTATACTAACTCAAGGTGAAAATAATTATATTGTAATCCTTAGGGATTTTATTGTATATTCATCATTTCATTATACTATTTCCAATGGGTTACGCCACCTCAGTGTGTTGACGTATACTGACAGTGCATTGTACCCCACATAGCACCTTTCCAATGGTATGTGAAATTCATCACTTCCTCAAATATGTATGCTCCTTAATCAAAATAGGATAATGGGATGTTGGTCCTTCCATCCATGGATTTCTCCTCAGAATTCATCACCTATTATGTGTCTCCCTTATAGAAGAAGATGTTGTTTGTGAAACCCTTTACCAGTTCCATCTCACAGTGGATGCCAGTTAATTGGACTTATTCTATCTAGAAATTCCAAAGGGACAAGTCAGGGAATAAATCTTAATTCAAGAGAGTAGTCACACATGACATCGATGGAATGTATAGACGCTGAAACACTAGAGAAATTGTATTCTTCCCTATCAAAGGGAATCCCAAGGGATTAGAAACCTGCGGATTCCCATGTCGATCAAGGGGGATCATACACTAGAGGCTTATCTCCGAGATTTCCCTCATAATGACACGTTTAATATGGGGTAGGTCATGAGTTTAATTTCTAGAGGATATGGATCAAAGTGATCAATACACTTAGGGAGGTGAATTAGATAAGAATATCACAGTAAGGGGTAATCTATAAGGCTTATGGATGGATGGACATAACACCCAATGAGGATAGACATTTGAATGGTGTGTCCGAGAAAGGGAAGGTTTGATACCATCAAGGCTGATATGGAAACCACTAATGGTGGATTAGGGAAGTTGGGTCTTGATAAGGGAGACACTCAGGATAACCATTGGCTTAGATTGATCCTTATGGAGTCTTTCGACATACCATACATAGAATATAGGGATCCAATCACATAGAGTTTTAATGTGAGATTTTTGAATTACACATAGCTTGTTGTGTATCGCAAGAGGAATAGTCATGGTCAGGTTAATTTGGATTCTATGGGGATTAAGAATGGTTAATATCCAGGGTTCTTCAAGTAGAAGGAATAGTACGAATTAGGATTACACAATGAAAAACCCATGTGGATGATGTGGAATCACAATGATAAATCCGTGGTAATGGGGGAGATGGATAGAGATTATGCATGTGAGCTACACAAATGAATGGAATGATCACACTAGGATATGGATTCCTAGGTTTGAATCAGGATGGATGATGGAGGGTTGGATGAATTGAATGTAATGTATGATATGGAGCCGATGTGAAGATGGAAGTTCTAGGATTGATCCTCGGGGAGGATTCATATGTATCCCAGTTGGTAGGGAATCAATGTCCTCGTAGTTATGATGGGGGTACAATAGAACACACATGGATAGATTCCCAATAAAAATATGACATGTGGTTAGTGATTATTCATGGTTAGCAGCATAAGAGGATACAAAATAGATGTAGCCTTTGTGTTGGGCATGATCCTCGCGAGATATAGTGGTTAGAGTGAAAAATATGGATTTTAATAGATGTTGGCCGATACTGAGATCTATGAGGTGCACACCTAGGATGAGGGGACCACCATTGGTTAGGATTGTACCTCATGTAGGATTCATACATACCATATGTAGTTGAATGGAATTAAATACCACATTGTTTAGTGGGTAGGTTAATACAAATGGTTAGCGGCCCATGTGGATAAATATAAGGATTAATCGAGGATGCATGTCCAGAAGAGGGTGTAACAGTTACTACTAACCTCTAATCCCACATGAGTCATGATAAGTTTTAGAGACAAGAGGATGTAATATACCAGATGGTTACATTGAAAAATTTTCATCCACGAGGAATGTTGCAGGGCTTACACATGGTTAGCGTCTTAGTGAGATAGTGATTGGGTCTTCTGTATGGTCATCATACCAATGTAGATAAAGAAAAAAGGATGTGGGTGGGGTATTATGAGTCTCATGTTTCCATCACCCCTCTCATATTTTCGTTTAGTGGAGGTAGGGAGGAGCATTGATTCTACCTCTTAATTGACAGTTAGCGGTTATACAGCTGGATGGTTTCCCTTCCCTGAGGGTAGTTGTTTCATAATGAATGGAGGATCTCATTCCATGTGAAGAAGACCTCACACCCATGGAGACATGTGGGCATAGAAAATGGTTGAGGTGGGGAACCCCATGTGCATTGCATGGGGTGATGCAAAAATTTAATGTCTTGTTCTGAGGATAATGGTGCATGGTAGTTTAACGTAATGAAACTCGGTCGGGGTGGACTCACTACTCACCCCTTAGACTTATATAGCACATATCCAACCACACATGGAGAAGGGGGGCACCAAAAATGCTAGGATACAATGGGGTGGAGGTTTGGGAAGTAGAGGGTTCCACATTATCATATCTTTGAGAATAATTAATATCTTTTAACATACATTTGTAGAGAATCATTAGGTAGTGGATCCCAACATGAGAAACCACACGAGGAACAAGTAAATCACAAAACAAGTACCTAGAGGTCCGTATAGGGGATGTAAATTAAAGAAGTTGTTGTTCCATTAGAGATGGGATCACACAAGGGTTTCAATGTGATGAAAACCCATGGAGCATAAAACAATATGAGCCAACAAGATCAGAGGCTTCTGGGAAAAATAAACAGGTCTGAGAGAAATAGATACTCTACAATGTATTGTTTTGTGTGTATGAATGATCTTATTCATGAACTTCTGTTAATATAGAATGGAAATATGAGACATTCAAGCCCTTTTGGGACCATGCAAATAGGTACCCATAGTTGAACTATCACATAACACCCTATACATTGTTTCCATTACTTTAACACTCTCATGAAGGGGGTCATATTGCATGCATAGGAGAGATAGTTTGAACTCTACAAAGTTACCAAAAAAATTGATGTGTTTCCTTCTATTTATAAGTGAAAAAATCGGTGGCACCACACAACAACTATGGTGCATAAGTGATGGATGATTTGGCATTACGAACGTATGATCCTAATAATTGAGGATAACCTTTTGTCCGTCAACCTTCCTTCATTCAAGTGACTTCAGCAGCGAGTTTTGGGAGGCTAGGGGGAATGGATTCATTTGAAATCATATTAATAAAGTAAGGGCCTTTCTCATGTACATATGTATTTCTTGCAATCATAAAACCTTTTATGTATTTCCCTTAGTGATCTTGAGATCGTCTGTCAAGCTGAATTATAGATTTTGTTCCCTCAAGGGCATATATCTTTGTCCTCAAGAAACATTATGAGAATAAAATGACTCATGAGGAATCCGATATGTAAGGGGACTAGAAAGAAATGTTTTTAGGAAAATTTTGAAGAGAAATATTTGTATGGAGGGGTGTGAAAGAAACTCAAATATCACTACATAAAGAACCTTTCACGCACATGGATATCCTTTTTCAAGCCTATGAATACATAGAGGGGATGAAGCACAATACCTTAACATTCCATACGATAAGAGATCACTATAATTTGATTAATTTGTTGACTATTTCATGTAATAAAATAATTTTGGACATTGTTTATGTGAAACTTCTGAATCATGTGTGCTTTGGAAATAGCCAAATTTTCCACAACTATCATCCAATATTGCATGAAACCATCTGTCTTGTGCATCATATCTGACTCTTTCATACAAATACATTCTTGATTTTTCTGTATAACTGACACATCCAATGAACTGACCACTATTGAGAGAGAAGCATTATGTGTTGCATGGATGGTGAGATGTTTGAAAACCCCAAAACAATTCATGCTTGATGGTTACTATAGGACAATCATGTTATTCTAGGATTGATGACACATGGTCATAAGGATAACACCATGAGAGATAGCCTCCCACATATAACTTTATTATTATTGATGATGTTTCCATTCTATGCATCAAGATTGTCCCACCATGGTTGTGGGTCATGTTTTAATATACCCTTCAGAAGTTGAAAATCATAAAAAAGGCCACCCTCCATGGAGACTGGGAATATGTCCTTGTACGTCTTGAAACAGAATATTAGGGCGGTCATGGGGAGTGAACTGGTGGATGAAGAATTACCCACCCACAACACTAACACCTTCATTAGTAACATCAATGATGAGGTAAAGGGATATCAGTAGGACTGGAACTTTTGGTTCATGGGAAAATTTATGATTGAATGGTAATGGGTGCACTGGGTGCACCAAAAATTCAAGGAATTCATGAGAGAGCTACAAAACATCGAGCTATTTTTAGTGATGTGGATTTATCTATGTCATTTTTACAACCAGAAAGAATTGGTGCATGTGATCTCCATTTGGTGGTCACTAGAAACAAATACTTTCCACCTAAAATATTGTGAAGTTGGAATAATAGATTGGTAAATAAATTGCATTGAAGTAATTCACCGGTAGGAAGTTTAATATGATGTAGTCCTACCAATAGAGAATATATGGGGTGATATAGCTTGAACCCCTGTACTAAAATGTCATATATTGTATCTTGGAATTGAGAGGGTGAATATAGACTACACCTTAATTCAAATCTCATACCCACATGATTCAGTCTGTTTCATAAGGGATATATGAAGGTAATGATTCCAGACAGAGGGAGGCAATACCCGACCACATCGCAAAGGGGATAGTCCGAGTCGTATTATGTTTTCTTGGAAGTAGGTTAATATAAATCATAGGCCTTCAATGTCAATAATGTAGGGATATAAAGGTGTGATATTCCTCTTTCCATTCAACATTTTTGTGTGGGTGTATGTTTCTAGTGAGGGACACATGGTTTGGGGTTCGTCTGGGGACACTGGTAATGGTTGGGATCAAGATATCCAAGAAAAAAGTTAACCATGTAATGACTATATTGTCAAGGTTGTACATAATTCTAAGGAACATGTTAAGGATAGGAACACCGAGGATAATTTGAGGACCATATCAAATTCTACAAATCTAGATTACATCTCACATCAGTTGATACGACTTCCCAAAAACCATCTATCCTACATGAGGCAACATTAAACCATATTTATTGATCATTTCTGGAGTCTGGACACTGACAATCAACAAGGAAGAAATCATGCTTTAGATAGTAAATCATGAAAATTTGAATTTCCACCCATTATTCAAATTGGTCATCCATATAGTAGATGATCCACGAGAACCACTAGATCATTGGGAAAACTTGTATAGTATTAGGGAAGAATACAAGTAGTGTCGATCGATAGAAGGATCTTATGGGGACATATATGCTATCATGCTTCCGAAAACCACTTGGTTCCTCTAGGGAATTCATTGGAAGGTGTGTATAGAGTTTTGGGAGGAAAATGACACTTCTATACTTCTCAATATGGGAATAATTTTTAAAACTATTGTATTTGGTGAAACAACCACAATTCCCCCACTGATGTTGATGTAATCCTATAAAAAAAATACGTTGATCACTAGGTGGAATAATATCTGAACGAAATGTTGTGAGATTAATTTCTACAATTCCTGGATGAATGCGTAGAGTCTGTGAAGCAAAACATTAGGCAAGATTCCACTGGGGAAACAAGATGAGAGGAAATCCTTACTTCAAGGATAGAAAGAGATGCAACATTGGTTGAAGGAACATTACAAAGTGTTTCCAAACCTCATCCAGTGGAGGAGGGATGGTCCTAAAGTGGACCACATGGACCAGCCATAGAATCCCTTGGGAAGAAATTGAGTTACCTTCTTTAACCCACCACATGAAAAATCTTCCTCACACATTAGTCAGCCTGGAAAACACTACAGTAATCAATAATTCGAGAATGCTTTCGTAAAAAATGACATGAGCTGGGATATAACTGTATGAAATTTTTCTTATCCATGTGATGGACATGGAGAATTTTCATCATTGAAATGCATATCTAATAAACATGGATGTACATTCATTCCAGTAGGAGAAATGTGATGAGAAAAATGTATTGGTTAAAGAGATGCATGACCAAGATCATGATGTGAAAGGACTATAACGAGAGGATGATGGTGATGATGATGAATAATGAGAAGAATAAGAGGATGATGAGGAAGAAGGTGGGATGGAGCAGAATAAGAGGAGGCGGAGGTTGTGTTTGAACATCCTGGTGGTGAAGAATCTTAGGTGACATTGACTCATCAAGGTATTCCATGTGAGAGTGGTGAAATCATATTCTCTAATCGGGATCATGTTGAACATCTCTGACTTAGACATTACCAATATCTGTCTTAGTCAATTCCATTTCAATAACACAGATTCTATAAATATACATCATCATATGTATGAAATCATTTTTGAGGACCAATAGGTTGTCAATGCAGGGGGAGAGAATGTGTTGATGGACATGGTGGATGTGTTCATGAGGTCACAATTGGGGATAAGAAAGGTAACATAACGTATTTGGCCAATTATACAATTGGTGAACCATCTGAAGGGGTTAGAATGAAGACCTCCAAATCCCGAGTTATCCACATGATGGTGACAATCATCAAGATAAAAAGTGTTGAGGGGTCTCCAGGTGAATATATTTTCAGGGTTACTCAACCACTTTTCTTTGATGCAATTAGATGTCACGACCCGCCCTCGGGGCCCGTGCCGTGACTACCCCAAGCCCGCCTTCCATAGGCCAGGGGCTGGCGACTAGCACCAAGGCGTAAAATCCCAGTAAAAAGGGAAGGCATTGCCTTAATAAAGTAAACAAGCACCTAAGAGTAACAAGCGGAAGTAAAACAATACACAAAACTAGAACAACTGTGCTGAAGTAATGGGGCCGGAAATACAAGCCCAACTGTAAAGTAAAGTACAACTCGAAAGGGAAAACAGCAACTGAAAGTACAAGCGGCTCCTGGGACGTTCTCCTCGATTCCTACCTGAAGGGTAGGTATAGATGGCTCAGCTCCTGGATCGTCCACCACGGATCCTACCTGAAGGGTAGGTGTAGATAGCTCCACAACTCCTCGGGTCCAACTGTCCGCTCCGAGCACGTCCCGCTCAGTGGTCCTCCTCCGGGTACCGACCTACTCCGTAAGCCTCAACCGCAGTCAGCGCTGTCCGTCGTCTGCAACCAACACAACGAAGTGCGGGCATAGACCGTGCAGGGGTGAGTATAAGATACTCAGTAGGGACCCCGAGACCCTCGAAGGTCTCCCAAAATCCACAAAGGATAAACCACAAGAAGGATACAATCACGAAGTAACATCCAGTAATAATTAGGTATATGCCCATACATATACCTATGTCACCAATTTCCGTTCGGCTCCAACACCGAGCCCAAGAACAACCCAATCCACAAAGAAGAGTAAACAGTAAATCCACATAGGATAACAGTACAAGTCCACACAGTTTATAACAAGTTTATGAAATCAACGGATAACTATTACCCAGGTATATGCCCATACATATACCTAAGTTATCAAGCGACCCATCTCAATCATAAGGAAACACAAAGATCATTGACTCAGCTCAAACCAGGATTTTTATTATCGAAACCGTAACTACTGAAGAGCTCCGTCTCTAGAGTGTACAGTGGTCCTGTCACGACTCCGAGGTACTGCTCACTAACCATAAGACTGCTGAGGTACTCCTCCTGTCGAGTACCGCGGGTCTGCTGCCAACTACCGGGCGCTCCGTCCGCTGAGGGTCTGCTGCCAAATACTGGGCGCTCACCCAAATAGCCTACTGAGGTACTCCTCCTGTCGAGTACCGCGGGTTTGCTGCCAACTACCAGGCGCTCCGTCCGCCGTGGGTCTGCCGCCAAATACCGGGCGCTCCGTCCACTGGGCTAGTCGACTCACTCCAAGTCGAGTTGGTCAAGCAGTCGTCAGGTCTCAGTCATCTACACGGTCTCCGTACTCCGCACGCACGTCTCAACCGTCGCGGGTCTGTCGCTACAACCAAGCGCACACACTCCGTAGAGTATCGCGGGTCCGCCGCTACAACCAAGCGCTCCACCGCCAAGGGTCTGCTGCTGCATCCAAGCGCACCACCACTGTCAAGTACCACGGGTCCGCCGCTACACCCAAGCGCTCCCCCGCCAAGGGTCTGCTGCTGCATCCAAGCGCACCACCACTGTCAAGTACCACGGGTCCGCCGCTACACCCAAGCGCTCCACCACCCAAAATCAACAGAAGATTCAGCTCACACATGTTCGGTAGCACTGTTCCACGTAGGATCGCTGAGTGCTGTAGTCGTCGTCGTCGAATCCACATAGGATCTCTGTACTGTCGTCGTCGCAGTCACAGTAGCAGTAGTAGTAGTCGTCACAGTAACAGTCGCAGCCAGCACTAGGGTTCCCGCACACAGCAAGCTCGTTCGGAGGGTCCGCTCCACGAGCCGAGAGGCTGATACATCAACTGTCACGAAGACCGGAGTTGAAGTATCCAAAAGTTCCGTATCGTCAACAGGAACTCAACGCAACAGACGGCGCGTCGATCGGACGTCCGGTCTGAGAGTTATTGGCATTTTCGTTCCCGAGGCCCGGTTGGTTTTTAAGGCAAAACCAACCCGACCGTACTCCACCTGCGTCCAAACCTCGGGCGGAGTATGCCAAAAGATCCGTCCCACTTAGAGGATTCCATCAAAGTCGACGGCACGTCAATCGGACGTCCGGAACTCAAGATATGAGCGTTTCCGCTCCGAGGGCCCGGTTGGTTTCGTGAACGAACCAACCCGGCCGTACTCCGTCGGCACCCAAACCTCGGGCGGAGTATACCAAAAGATCTGTCTCATTAGGAGGAACTTATCAGAACTGACGGCACGCCGTTCGAACGTCCGTAGCTCAAGATATGAGCGTTTCCGCTCCGAAGGCCCGGTTGGTTTCGTGAACGAACCAACCCGGCCGAACTCAAAGTAAACCGAAACCTTGAGTGTGATATACCGAAACAACCGTCTCGATCCAAGGATCGCGTTGCCGCAGACGGTTCGTCATTCGGAGGTCCGAGGCTCAAGTTATGGCCAAAATACCAATTCTGGTTCGAAACGGGGGGTCCGGGTCCGGGCCGACCCCCCCCCCCCCCCCTGGGCGGCGCGGCGGCGGCGCGGCGGCAGGCGGCGGCGCGGCGGCCTGGCGGCGGCGGTGCGGCGGCGCGCGGAGGCGGCGCGGCGGCGCGCGGCGGTGCGGCGGCGCGGGGAGCCGCGACGGCTGTCTCCGCGAGGAGGCCGCACGCGGGGGAACAACCCCCGCGGTTTTTTTGAGGGGCGGCGCGGCACAAAGGGCCGCGCCCGTTTTTTTTTAAGAAGCCCCCCCCCCCCCACGTGGGGGGCCTGCTGGTGCGGAACCGAGGGGGCCGGCTGCCCCCCTCTCTTAAAGAGGGGGGTTTTATTATTACGGCCGGGGGATTAATTCCCCCGGTTTTAATGACTTCCGGCCGGCCAGCTGGCCGGCCGGTTTTCTCCAACGGGACCGGAAATTTCCGGTCCCCCCTTCGGCTTCCGACGCCGGCGGCCCGGCCGCCGGTCTTCTCTTCCGCCGTGGCCTGGAATCGGCCGCGGTCTCCTCGTCCCGCCGCGGTCTCCTCGTCCCGCCGCGGCCCGGAACCGGCCGCGGCGTTCGTCATCCGGCGCGGTGCGACGGCACCGCGCCCCTTCGCCGTGCCTTGATTCCATTCAACGCGGCGCGACGGCGTCGCGTTCTGGAAGATTCTTCCTTGGCGTAGCGCGACGGCGCCGCGTAAAATAAATGCACGATCATCCGCGTGGTGCGACGGCACCACGCCACTTGCTTCCACCCGCAAGATTAAACAAGAACGATGGGGGGGGGGGGTTCGGCCGTGTTCGTGCGGTCCGGCCCCCCTCACGTTAAAATAATAACGCAACTTAAAAAATAATCAAGTGTCTCACGTTAGACGTGCTAGATCCACGATCAAGAACGAAATAAATAAATATTGAATTAACAACCCCTACCTCGAAGGAAGTTCGCGGAGCTCGTCAACGATCCGCGAAGGACGAGCATCGCGGAGATCGGACATCACGGAGGTCGGTCGTCACGGAAGAAGACGTCGTCGGCATCGCGGTAGACGGACGCGGGTTCGCCGCGAGAGGCACGTCGCGGAAAGTGCGTTGCGGAGTCGGACGTAAGTTCGCCGCAGAAAGCACGTCGCGGAGAGGATGCGTTGCGGCGTCGTGGAGGAAAACCAACGCGTTGCAGTCCGACGTCGTGGAAGAAGGACGCCGCGTTCTTCGTGAAGTTGAGCGTTCTTCGTGATCTTCGTCAGAGATGAAGAAGAAGAAGAAAATGCTCTCCACCTCTCAAGGAACAAAGGGACTAACCCAAAAATAATAAATTAAGCTCATACTTAATTTATTAACACAACACCAACCTTTGAAATTCAAGAGTTTGAATTTCAAAACTTTAATTAAACTCACTTATTAATGACATAAGTTATAACCTAAGTTTACATCATTAATTGTGAGTTGGGGAGGGTTAGAGAATATGAAGGGGTGGGGTTCGTGTGGGCCCCACCACCCACTTAACCTCCCAAGGGAAGTTGGGTTGTCACCCAACTTCCACCAAAAGGATAAAAACACTTAAGGAAGATAAAAATAAAAATTGAAGTTAAATTTTTATTTTAACATTCACAATTTTATTTTTTACAACTTCCCTCGTGTAAACGCAACTTAGGGAAAGGTCTCCTTAAGCGAATATCGGCGCTACGAGTTCATCGGTGCCCTTGGATTTCAATTCCGAGCACCGGATCAAAAGTTAGGAAAACCCGCTCGTTCGTTCACTGAACGTACCCGAGCCAAACTTCGGAAAATGATTCCGGGCACTCCGGGCCTCGGAATCAGGTGCCGTCTAAAACCGCGCTCTTGTAAAATTCTAAAAAAAATTAAGAAAAAATTTCCTTGAATTTTACGGGTCTTTACATTACTCCCACCTCAGGGCTTTACGTCCCCGTAAAGCTTCAACTCACACTTAAGGGAAACAAGGTAGTACTGAGCACGCAACTGAGCTTTACGCTCCCATATGCTCACCTGAAGATCTCGTGTTACCCGAGAAGCACCCCAGAGGAAGAAACCGTTCACGTAGATCCTGCTCCTGTCGATCCTCGATCTCTACTAGAACCTCTGTGCTTGTCGCCCTGTCATCGACGTCCAACTTCCCGGGGTCGATGACGTGTGAAGAAACATACACGTATCTCCACAGCTGAGACACGTGGTGGACATTATGCACCCGGTGCGACTGAGGTGGTAGGGTCAAGCGGTAAACCTCCTCGCCTACCCTTCTGAAGATCAAAAAGGGTCCATCGAACTTCGGAGATAACATGCCGCCTCGGCCACATCTCCGAAACCTCATCGGGTTGAGACCGTATAAGAACGTGTTCGTCACCCTTGAACTCAAGAGGTTTCCCTTTTTAGGTTAGAACTGAAACTAAAAACTCATGCTGCCACAAGGGTAGGGTTGACCAACTCAAGAGTGATCGGTCACACCCTCTTATGCCTGAGTTTAACATGTGCTGCCCAGGGTTTCCTTTTCGCCGACCAAGGAAAACCCATTCCGACGTTTACCTAAAACAGTCAACCGGGGTATGATTTGTGAATCAAAACCATACCCAGATCAACGTCGTAAGACCTCTACGCTGCCACCAAGAGATTCCAACCGAAACTCTCGCCTTGAGGTCAAATCACACCGTCGGCGTAAGTGTGATTATCGAGTCTCCTCCCAAAGGTATCTCCAGACGTGAGGGTCAAGTCTACGGCTTACCCGGAACCTCTAGGTCTGGGACATGATTCGTGGAAGGGTAGAATGATTGGTTCCTATGTCTATAGATATGGCAGCTCGTAGTAGACATAATTCGTACCCCGAATCATTCTTAGAGCTCATGGGTCACACTCCTTGACCGCAATGCAGCTACTCTCCTTTCCAGCCCTCCTCCTCCCTGAGCCTGGCGGGGACTACTAAGTCGGGTGGTCGTAACATGTCGAAATGTACGCCACCATATGCTGCTCTCCAAGCTCCGCTTCCACGTCTGCTACCCTGCAGATTCATCTGTCCTTAGCACTTCCTCCTCCTGAAACATTTTACACGCCCGAGTCTCTGAGACTGGCGCTAGTTTCCTGCCTTTCACTGCTAACGTTCACAACCACAAAGGTTCTCTCTAGCATCCTAGCATAGGTAGGATTGCATAGAGGAAAAGTAATGGTTCGGATGTCCTTTAGACACACTTCGCTCAGAAGTTCGAGTCTAAAGAACTGATCTCAACGTAACCAACGATTACCAAGATTGATTGGTAAGCCACGTTGAGTGCTCTGCTTCCGACATGTCGTACTGTCGAAGCTGTATTAGCTCCAGAAAACTCACAACCACCTCCTCAAGCCAGTCCTCAGCCGCCTACGAGTCAAGATCACCTCGAAACTTGAGGAATATCTAGTGCTAAAACATATGCAAGGCACTAAGCATGTGAGTCTCCGCTACCGGTACCGCCGGTAGTGTCTGTTGACCAACAGGTAGTGACATAACTGGCGCACTACCCGTAGGTACTATCCCAGGTATCGGTTCGCGTACCGAAGCCTCATTACTATAAGGACCAACCTCATGGTCTCTCACTGGAAACACCAGGAGCTAAGATCATCATCCGCTCTACTAGTATCCAAGCTAGGCGTAGAACTCTAGCAACCGCCTCCATCTAGTCCACTACTGCCTGGAAAATCTGTCTCGCCTCGTATCCTCAGAGGCCTCTACTGCTGGAACTCGTGCATCGCGCTCTGCTAGCGTGCACCGTCAGCTAGTGGCATCTGCTGCCTAACGGGTGGTGGTGCTGCTGGTACACCACCCGAAGGTGCCAACACTGAAAAAGGGCCCTGCACCGGAGTCTCGCTGCTCGGTGGGCCATCATCGAGAACTCTCTCGGAACTCCAGCTAACTATCTGCATGGTGACATCCTGAACAGTTGTGTCATGGTAAACGATTTATACCTGGTGACCTGACCTGGTTTGAGCTGACTTAAAACCTTTTGGGAAACACACACGCAATCAGTGTTTTCATGCATTAAGTCGGAAATCAGAAGTCAGGGTCCTGGTGTACGGATACGTCGGCCGCCGCACCAACACTGGACTCCCTGGACTGATAACCACAATCAATACACTAAACACTATTGCTTCACATAGAAAAAAGATCAGAGTCCCGAGTTCTGCGGTAGAACCGAACTCCTCTGATACCAATTTGTCACGACCCGCCCTCGGGGCCCGTGTCGTGACTACCCCAAGCCCGCCTTCCATAGGCCAGGGGCTGGCGACTAGCACCAAGGTGTAAAATCCCAGTAAAAAGGGAAGGCATTGCCTTAATAAAGTAAACAAGCACCTAAGAGTAACAAGCGGAAGTAAAACAATACAAAAAACTAGAACAACTGTGCTGAAGTAATGGGGCCGGAAATACAAGCCCAACTGTAAAGTAAAGTACAACTTGAAAGGGAAAACAGCAACTGAAAGTACAAGCGGCTCCTGGGACGTCCTCCTCGATTCCTACCTGAAGGGTAGGTACAGATGGCTCAGCTCCTAGATCGTCCACCACGGATCCTACCTGAAGGGTAGGTGTAGATAGCTCCACAACTCCTCGGGTCCAACTGTCCGCTCCGAGCACGTCCCGCTCAGTGGTCCTCCTCCGGGTACCGACCTACTCCGTAAGCCTCAACCGCAGTCAGCGCTGTCCGTCGTCTGCAACCAACATAACGAAGTGCGGGCATAGCCCGTGCAGGGGTGAGTATAAGATACTCAGTAGGGACCCCGAGACCCTAGAAGGTCTCCCGAAATCCACAAAGGATAAACCACAAGAAGGATACAATCACAAAGTAACATCCAGTAATGATTAGGTATATGCCCATACATATACCTATGTCACCAATTTCCGTTCGGCTCCAACACCGAGCCCAAGAACAACCCAATCCACAAAGAAGAGTAAACAGTAAATCCACATAGGATAACAGTACAAGTCCACACAGTTTATAACAAGTTTATGAAATCAACGGATAACTATTACCCAGGTATATGCCCATACATATACCTAAGTTATCAAGCGACCCATCTCAATCATAAGGAAACACAAAGATCATTGACTCAGCTCAAACCAGGATTTTTATTATCGAAACCGTAACTACTGAAGAGCTCCGTCTCTAGAGTGTACAGTGGTCCTGTCACGACTCCGAGGTACTGCTCACTAACCATAAGACTGCTGAGGTACTCCTCCTGTCGAGTACCGCGGGTCTGCTGCCAACTACCGGGCGCTCCGTCCGCTGAGGGTCTGCTGCCAAATACCGGGCGCTCACCCAAATAGCCTACTGAGGTACTCCTCCTGTCGAGTACCGCGGGTTTGCTGCCAACTACCAGGCGCTCCGTCCGCCGTGGGTCTGCCGCCAAATACCGGGCGCTCCGTCCACTGGGCTAGTCGACTCACTCCAAGTCGAGTTGGTCAAGCAGTCGTCAGGTCTCAGTCATCTACACGGTCTCCGTACTCCGCACGCACGTCTCCACCGTCGCGGGTCTGTCGCTACAACCAAGCGCACACACTCCGTAGAGTATCGCGGGTCCGCCGCTACAACCAAGCGCTCCACCGCCAAGGGTCTACTGCTGCATCCAAGCGCACCACCACTGTCAAGTACCACGGGTCCGCCGCTACACCCAAGCGCTCCCCCGCCAAGGGTCTGCTGCTGCATCCAAGCGCACCACCACTGTCAAGTACCACAGGTCCGCCGCTACACCCAAGCGCTCCACCACCCAAGATCAACAGAAGATTCAGCTCACACATGTTCGGTAGCACTGTTCCACGTAGGATCGCTGAGTGCTGTAGTCGTCGTCGTCGAATCCACATAGGATCTCTGTACTGTCGTCGTCGCAGTCACAGTAGCAGTAGTAGTAGTCGTCACAGTAACAGTCGCAGCCAGCACTAGGGTTCCCGCACACAGCAAGCTCGTTCGGAGGGTCCGCTCCACGAGCCGAGAGGCTGATACATCAACTGTCACGAAGACCGGAGTTGAAGTATCCAAAAGTTCTGTATCGTCAACAGGAACTCAACGCAACAGACGGCGCGTCGATCGGACGTCCGGTCTGAGAGTTATTGGCATTTTCGTTCCCGGGGCCCGGTTGGTTTTTAAGGCAAAACCAACCCGACCGTACTCCACCTGCGCCCAAACCTCGGGCAGAGTATGCCAAAAGATCCGTCCCACTTAGAGGATTCCATCAAAGTCGACGGCACGTCAATCGGACGTCCGGAACTCAAGATATGAGCGTTTCCGCTCCGAGGGCCCGGTTGGTTTTGTGAACGAACCAACCCGGCCGTACTCCGTCGGCACCCAAACCTCGGGCGGAGTATACCAAAAGATCCGTCTCATTAAGAGGAACTTATCAGAACTGACGGCACGCCGTTCGAACGTCCGTAGCTCAAGATATGAGCGTTTCCGCTCCGAAGGCCCGGTTGGTTTCGTGAACGAACCAACCCGGCCGAACTCAAAGTAAACCGAAACCTTGAGTGCGATATACCGAAACGACCGTCTCGATCCAAGGATCGCGTTGCGCAGACGGTTTGTAATTCGGAGGTCCGAGGCTCAAGTTATGGCCAAAAGATCAATTCTGGTTCGAAACGGGGGGTCCGGGTCCGGGCCGACCCGGCCCGACCCCCCCCCCTGGGCGGCGCGGTGGCCGGCGGCGGCGGCCGGCGGCGGCGGCGGCGCAGCGGCCTGGCGGCGGCGCGCGGAGGCGGCGCGGCGGCGCGCGGCGGAGCGGCGGCGCGGGGAGCCGCGGCGGCTGTCGCCGCGAGGAGGCCGCACGCGCGGGAACAACCCTCGCGGTTTTTTTTGAGGTGCGGCGCGGCACAAAGGGCCGCGCCCGTTTTTTTTAAGAAGCCCCCCCCCCCCCCACGTGGGGGGCCTGCTGGTGCAGAACCGAGGGGGCCGGCTGCCCCCCTCCTTCAAAGAACCGCCCCCCTCTTTTAAAGAGGGGGGTTTTATTATTACGGTCGGGGGATTAATTCCCCCGGTTTTAATGACTTCTGGCCGGCCAGCTGGCCGGCCGGTTTTCTCCAACGGGACCGGAAATTTCCGGTCCCCCCTTCGGCTTCCGACGGCGGCGGCCTGGCCGCCGGTCTTCTCTTCCGCCGCGGCCCGGAACCGGCCGCGGTCTCCTCGTCCCGCCGCGGCCCGGAACCGGCCGCGGCGTTCGTCATCCGGCGCGGTGCGACGGCACCGCGCCCCTTCGTCGTGCCTTGATTCCATTCAACGCGGCGCGACGGCGTCGCGTTCTTGAAGATTCTTCCTTGGCGTAGCGCGACGGCGCCGTGTAAAATAAATGCACAATCATCCGCGTGGTGCGACGGCACCACGCCACTTGCTTCCACCCGCAAGATTAAACAAGAACGATGGGGGGGTTCGGCCGTGTTCGTGCGGTCCGGCCCCCCTCACGTTAAAATAATAACGCAACTTAAAAAATAATCAAGTGTCTCACGTTAGACGTGCTAGATCCACGATCAAGAACGAAATAAATAAATATTGAATTAACAACCCCTACCTCGAAGGAAGTTCGCGGAGCTCGTCAACGATCCGCGAAGGACGAGCGTCGCGGAGATCAGACATCACGGAGGTCGGTCGTCACGGAAGAAGACGTCGTCGGCATCGCGGTAGACGGACGCGGGTTCGCCGCGAGAGGCACGTCGCAGAAAGTGCGTTGCGGCGTCGGATGTAGGTTCGCCGCAGAAAGCACGTCGCGGAGAGGATGCGTTGCGGCGTCGTGGAGGAAAACCAACGCGTTGCAGTCCGACGTCGTGGAAGAAGGACGCCGCGTTCTTCGTGAAGTTGAGCGTTCTTCGTGATCTTCGTCAGAGATGAAGAAGAAGAAGAAAATGCTCTCCACCTCTCAAGAAACAAAGGGACTAACCCAAAAATAATAAATTAAGCTCATACTTAATTTATTAACACAACACCAACCTTTGAAATTCAAGAGTTTGAATTTCAAAACTTTAATTAAACTCACTTATTAATGACATAAGTTATAACCTAAGTTTACATCATTAATTGTGAGTTGGGGAGGGTTAGAGAATATGAAGGGGTGGGGTTCATGTGGGCCCCACCACCCACTTAACCTCCCAAGGGAAGTTGGGTTGTCACCCAACTTCCACCCAAAGGATAAAAACACTTAAGGAAGATAAAAATAAAAATTGAAGTTAAATTTTTATTTTAACATTCACAATTTTATTTTTTACAACTTCCCTCGTGTAAACGCAACTTAGGGAAAGGTCTCCTTAAGCGAATATCGGCGCTGCGAGTTCATCGGTGCCCTCGGATTTCAATTCCGAGCACCGGATCAAAAGTTAGGAAAACCCGCTCGTTCGTTCACTGAACGTACCCGAGCCAAACTTCGGAAAATGATTCCGGGCACTCCGGGCCTCGGAATCAGGTGCCGTCTGAAACCGCGCTCTTGTAAAATTCTAAAGAAAATTAAGAAAAAAATTTCTTTGAATTTTACGGGTCTTTACATTAGATCTCATAAGTCTCTACTTTTCAATGACCCAAATCAGTTATTTGAGATTCTAGCTAATTAAGGTGTCCATTCCATGTAGTACTTCTATGACTACAAGCCTGAAAATCCACAATTTCTGGGACATCTACAGGGTATTTGTTGATCGATGTACCTATTTTTGAGGATCCAACCACTCATGTAGACTCGGGCCTAGCACCCGGTTAGTAGGATGTTGTGCCTAAGGGTGATACCACCGTCATGTCAGTGCCTTTATATAGAGAGGGAAAATACGAGAAGGATGAAATGAGTTAATATGGCCACTACTAAGTCATATAGCTTAGTCCCTCAGAGAGGATACCAAAGAAAGATCCTACTACTATGATTTCAGCCATATTTCTGGGATATAGACCAACCGAAACTGAATAACTAGATGACTGTAATACTGACCCAACTAAGGAGAGTTGTATGATTTTGTGATGGGTCTAAAAATGTATCAAATTTTTACTTAACATTCCAAAGTTAAAATGGAGTAGTAGAATGTGGCCATTCCTCCCCTAGATTCACTATCTATACGTTATAGGTTTGATGCTCTCCATCTGCATGTGATGATCCTTGAATATCTTGCTAGGAAGATGTCGGAGAGCCATCAACTCTTAGAGGAAAATAGTTTCCAAATGAAATATGAATAAATCTAGAAGTTCCACGAGGTCTAATAGAAAATCGGATGCCTTAATGAGAAGATGAATGAGAATTCCACATTCATCCCCAATTAGTCGTAACTTGTTGAATTCTAGAAGATTATATTGGTGAATACCTAGGTGTATTTATAATAGTTTAGACGTCATATGACTAAGGTCAGAGCCGAGCAGAACTGAATACAGATCAAGAATGATGACATCTACTATGAGGAAATCAACTAGGAATGGGATCTCAGTAAGTTGTATGAGACTCTGGAATCCCCACATCATAAATTATGATATTGAAGTTTTCTACTAAGGGGACAGATACATAAGGGCCATGTTTAGGCCAATTTGAGGAAACACATATTTATGCATGATTACTCTGAATATCATGCATGAGTATATTTATTGATTAATTTAATCACTGTAATTCGATCATATCTTTGAAGAATCTAATGATTAATCCCTACTATCATGTGGGCCAAGTCCAATATACGAAAACCGAGATGAAAACAGAATCATTCATTTTTATGAGATTTCTATATAGTTTTTGAATACTTGGTGTATACTATTCTTGAATAAAAACATAGAGTATAGGGGATGAGAGAGTATGTGACTGGAAAATAGGGCTCTTAGTCCCACAATATTTCCTTTAATTATGTTCTCTAGTACATGAGTGGGAAAAATCCCAAGGAATTGGAATGAACATGAATAATGTGAAGAGGGGGAGTGTGAATCACAATTTAAAAAATTTAGAATCCCGGAGTGGATGGAAAGCCGACATTAGGTAACTGCTGACCATGTTGAAGAAATAGTATCTATAACTTCAGCTTCAAATGGGGAGAAAAAATTTAGGCCCAACAACTATCCATATTTTAATCTTGGGAGATTACTTGAAATGTCTTCTGAAGCATTCTGAGACATTGGCATGAGATGATAGGTGAGACAAAGTGGCATGAGACTAGACTGCTTGGGGGTCCCTTCAAACGCATGAGAGGATGAGGATACAAATAAGGTGAACAAAAATAGAATATGTGAAGTGGTGGAATGTTTTAATGGATTCCAAAACTTTTGAATGTAATCCACCATGACTTGGAGCACAGTGATGTAGGCTCATTGGTTTGAAAATGATTAACCCTATCTCTGAGGGTAGAATTTTCATCGACATCGTGCGACAACTAACATTGAAGAAAAATTAGTAGACAACCAGATTTTTGGGAGAGGATATCTCATATGAAGTATTGAGATGATTTGTATTTTTTTTCCATGAAAATGTAGGAAATTTATTGTATAGTTTAATTTCATGTGATCAGAAAAAATTAAATTTTAATGTTACATGATTGGTATGTTTACACATAGTTTATGGTCATACAACATTGACCATGAAAAATTGATTAATGTTTTGTAACATGTACTATGATATCTAATCCAATAATTTTTTCATTGCATGAAGTAGATGAACTATTCATGAATGACCCAATGGAAGACTGTGAGACACTCAAATACCAAGGGACATATAAAAAAGATGAACATGTTATGCGGTGAGGGATAAAACCCAACAGGAATAAAGGACACTAAGACCCCGAACCACAAAAAAGATCCGTATTAGGTTCCTAGTTTATGGTCATTGAGTTTGGACAACAGAATTTATGTTCGAACCCCAATACCATGTGTATGAGATACAATACATGTCCCTTTAGAATGAAAATCAAGATTTACGCCATTCTTGAATTATAATCTCTCCCTATAGGTCTGACCCATAAACAGAGAGAAGAGGCATGAGATATTTCTTATTTATTATTTTTATTCATTTTAAGTGGGTAGACTAGCCTGAAATTCATGGGAGTTACCAAGGGACTCAATATATATGTAGGTAATTATAATAGGCATGGTGTATGACCTATTCCAAGGGTGATTCCCTCTCATGTGAGGACACCATAATGTGGTATTGTTTTTCATCATTCATCCATGATGATTATTATGATGTTAATGGTAATATGATAAGACCAGATGTTTTATTTTAATGTAATAAAGTAAGGATGAATTAGTTAAACATCATGTGGGATGGGAAGTCACTGTTTAAAATCATGTTTCTTGGACGAAATAGTTATTAGTTTAGTGTTGTACAACTCAGACTATATTGTTTTCGGAATTATCTATGTGGGTATAACCATACCTAGACTCCTAAGACCATGTGATCCTTACTCATTATAACACCCAGAGATTTTATGAAAAATATTCTTTTAATTTCATTGATGTCTTATATTATACACCACCCCAAGTTTATCTTGTACTATACTCAACACCGTTTTAACTTGCAGTATATGCAACACTATTCTTGGATCATGTTACACACAATTTCATGTTCGTTTTATAATAGTCATTCTACGCAACATTGAGTGTGTTTATATATATATATATATATATATATATATATTCAATATATAAATAAAATATGGTTGGATTATGTTATATGAAACAGCAAAATAGTCTTGCACAACACGGAACACTGACTTGGCTTGCATTACATGCAATCGCGACCTTCCTCGATTGCGTGTGTTGTATGCAATACCGAGTTTTTCTAAAAAAAGATATATTATTATAATATTATTATAAACCAGCCGTTATGGATAGTATTAACTAAATTTTTAATTTTATAACATTATTATTCATCTTATAAATTTTCTAAAACATTTTATGTGAACAAAATAAATTTTGCGGGCAAAATAAGTATTTTTAAAAAAATGCAGTTTTGCCACCTTTTGATGGCGCACCCACTTTAAATCTAGTTTTTGACAAGTTTATAAGTTCAATTTTACAAAATAAAATTATTCTTTGGAATAAGGATATAAAATATTACCTTGGATAAAATTTTCATGTTATTCTGATAACTTTCATATTTTAATGAATAGTAAAAACATGCTATATTTTAATTAAAAACAACTTTTTTCATCGTATTAATTTATGTGGTTAAATTATAATATTTAATGTTCTTAATGAATAAATATAATATATTATTACCATTTAATATAATGTATGTCATTAGCATTGATTTTACTTTGAATTCATAGGTTAAATCAATTCAATCTTTTGTAATGTTTTAAACAAAAACCCGTTTTCTTTCGACAACGGGATTAATTTTAATGTAATTTCTGCAACTTCGGTGTATTGAATTTGGAAAAATGGATTCCATATTTGGATACCGTGGGTCCAAATTATATTAATAGAAGACTTTTTATTTTTGGGCATTATGAATAGTAACTACGGTAAATTTTATTTACCATAGTTAAAGGTATATCGGGTAATTAAGGGTAAATATAAGATTATAAAATTACCCTAACACCTGCCAAAATCCTATTGGATGACTAAAAGTCGACCCATATCGCCTAAGGGTCGGATTATAATCATTTAATGGACTTTGTTCGATAAAAATAACTTAATTATTATTAAAACCAAAGAAAGTGACAACATGTCACTCTCTTAAATATTATAAGTATATTAATTTTAATTTAGTGATAACCTTCATGAAACATCGAACATGAATAGTATCCAGAAATATAATGAAATTATCAACATCATATGAATTTATTTATAATTTTTAGGGATTAAATAATTACCATTAAATGTAACACAATAGTGATGCAGAAATTGTTTATCTAGTAAAAAATCAAGAATATAGTTTTTATTAAACTAATATTAATCATAAAATGACCAAAACCCTGACCAAAATTTATTGTTCATGTACATTTAAACTATAATTATTTAATGGAAGAATATTTGACCATTTGGAGCCTTATAAAAGCGATTATGAAACTTATATTATTTTATTTTAAAAGACACCAAAGATGTCACCTTCATAATTTAATAAATATAAAAATTTAAATATAGTTATTTTAAGATGATAAATTCGAGTAAAAGTATTATTATAAAAGTTAATAGATTTATCTTCATCATAGGATTTTATTTTTAATTTTTATGCAACAAATAAGTATATTAAATAACTCTACAAAAAAGTTGTAGTAATTATTTTATTAAGAGATAATCCAAATAAATGGTTTTAAAAATAATAAATTAAATATTATATGAACTATTTAATGTTATAAACTACTTTTCTAGATACATATGACATTTTTGTATTCTATTAATGCTTTTATTTTGAACATATCTTCTGTATATATTTTATTTAAATTCAAATAAATGAATAGTGTCAAAATTGACACTATTGTTATTTTATAAAACTAATATATTATAAAATTGTTTATAAATCACAAATATATTAAAAATTTATAAATTTAAATTTATATGGTAGAAAAGGTGATAAAGTATCCAATTATGGACAATTCACAACAAATAATTAATTATTTGTTATAATATAAATTTTAGAATGTTATTACTACAAATAAAATAAATTTGATTAAATTAGGATAAATCAAGTTGATAATGTTTAAACTAAATTCCTAACACGTCTAAATTTTATTGGTTGATGAGATTACAACCCTATCTCATCTAATATATGTATATGAGTCATTTTTGGATTTTTTTAAGTTGGGTTAGATTTATTATAAATTAATATTTTTTAGAAATCCAAAGGTGCCCCTCTCCTCCCTTATAAAAGGGCACCTCCTCCCTCTCCTCCTCACACCAATTTGAGCCTTCAAGCTCGGCCAACCCCTGAAAAATTCTCTTCTACACTTACCTAGAAACATCCTAGAGGTCCTTTTCTTTTTCAAAGACCAATTTTAGTGCCCTAAGAGGAGGTCTCAAAGAGGCGCTTCAAAGAAGAGGTAATGTCCACTACCGATTCTTTCAACTTTATTTTTTCTTCCACTTATTCTTTTTTTAGTAATTTCATAATGAGGTAATAACATAAGTATAAATCATATACTGATATGTTATTATAAGTATGAAACAACCATATTTCACCATCTATCCATCCAACGGAAAACGAAATCACCGCGGGTGCGTACGTACGGAATACCGTCTCCACGGCGTGGTGTAGTCTATTTTCCACCACCACCTTACATGGATGGGTATAATGGTGAAAGTAATGAATATATATGATTATTGTAAAGTGATATTGATTCTGTAATATTATACATACACTTTAATACAATTCCACGATCTTGGGAATGATATCATTGCTCGTGCGTACGTACGGACTACCGTCTCCACGACGCGATGAGATTCACTCTCCATGTTAACCATACATGAATGATTATAAAGTATATATAATGAATAATAATGAAATATATAATAATGATAATAGATTTATGTATATATATATATATTTATGTCATTTAATTAATTTCATTCAATTCTATAGGGAAACGAAAACAGCGTTCATGCGTACGTACGGCCTTTCGTCTCAATGAACGGTGCATTTCTTTCCATTTATCGATCCATTATATATACATTTTGAATATATATTATATATAAATCATATTTTACATTATGGAATTATTTAAATCAGGATATAATTAATAATATCATGAATGAAAAGTCGAAACACATACGATAAATGAAATGATTTTACCCAAAACACTGCTTTAACATGGAATTTACAAAAGAATGGTTAATATAAAGTCATAAGTGAAACATATATGATATCATACAATGAATATGATTCTATAATAATTCAATGAAATTATTTA
This sequence comes from Viscum album, assembly GCA_963277665.1. Taxonomy (NCBI): domain Eukaryota; kingdom Viridiplantae; phylum Streptophyta; class Magnoliopsida; order Santalales; family Viscaceae; genus Viscum; species Viscum album. The sequence goes on from OY728148.1 coordinate 605,123,031, forward strand.
AATCATTATAAAGGAGTTTCGGATACATAAAAAGCATATCGGACCTAAGGTTAGGGATAATTGTGCAAATCTCATTTTTATCCGAGATTGCTTATACGTAAGTATTTACTGGGGTTATTGCTATCATTCATGTCCATGTTTTATAAAATTGTATTCATGTATGTTTAAAGTACTTTTTAACCATTTTACTTTTACCCCATGGTATGAAAGGAATCTTTATTTTATTTACCCTAGAAGATACTTTTTGACTTTTCTGACAAAAGTACAAGGAGAATGTTATTTTTAACTTATACGGCATGAAGAGATTTTTACAGTTTCATAACGCCTCGTTTTCATGAAGCTTCCTCTACAATATTGCATGTTTATTTTCAGAAAAACCCTTTTCTTTTAAAATTTCATGTAATTTTGTGAAAAGAAAATGATTTTAAAGAAGAAAGGATATTTTCTTCAAGAATTATTTTCAAGTGTTTTGCCAAAACTATTTTCCATCTAAGATGACATTATTTCATATGTGTATGTTTCAAGTAATATGTCTCTATGATTTAAATGGTTTCAATTTTCTTATGATGAAATGATATCAGACTTTTATGGATTATGTTATGGTGGCATGATGTTTAAGAATCCCATTTTATTACATGGGTTATGCTATGATGTATGATTTATGATTTTGTGGCACACGAAAGAATGATTTCATTATGAGATGGGTGGGAAATATATCTACCTCCAATGCATTGGGTTAAGATTTTATTTTTCATGAGATAGACATGGCTGGAACGGTATGTTAATATGGTTCAATGTTACAGGACTGAAATGAGGAGTGAACTCGATTCAGAAAGGGACTTTGTCCACTAAGATGGTCTTGGCAGCAATGCCTTGGAAACTATGGAAATCATTACATGTTCTTAATGGATGCCACAATTACATGTTTTATTCCCATGCTATAATATCATTATTTATGTTCCATTATGATCTATTCCTTATGTACTTCCATGTTTTAAGTCGTTGCTCAAGATTTTGATGTTTAAACATTATGTTCATGTTTTTAATTTCAAATATATATGGTATGTTTTATTTTATCCATGCTTACCCTTAATGAGCTTTTGGGATAAAACTTTTTTATGTTTTATTGTCCCCCAAGATAAAAAGAAAGGTTTTAGGTAAGGAAACAAAAAGTGGAAGATCTTTATGGGAGATGTTGAATATCTTTCACCACGATTAGAAGATTACGTTCTAAGTTTCCAATGACACTAAACTATTACGGTCCTTGTGTGTCTGTTTTTGTTATGTATTATGTATTCCGCAAAAGTAATGTAATGTCTATGTACACCAGGATTCGGGTATCTACTGTTGGTATCAGAGGAAAGGTTTTGTCAACCTTTGGAAACTAGGATGTGAAAAAGTTAGTGAGATCTCTAAAGATATTTCTAAGGTATGTATAGGGATTTCCCTAAGGATAAGTATACGTATATGATATAGTCCTAGAACTACGATAACGATCTTAAATTTTAACCTCAGATGTTAGATATTGACGGTGCTCCACCATTACTATGTTGTTTTCCCTAAAATGATTTTTTCCTCTCAAACTACTCTCTTTGGGTTTTGGAAAATGGATGGAAACAGGAAGATTCATGATAATGGAGGATATGACGGACAATGGAATGATATTCTTCATGAGAAACCAAATGAAACGGGATTTAGAAGTCCAAAAATCGTTATTATGCCTAATCAGCAATCTCATAATATGATCAATAATCTCAACTTTGGTATGTTTCCCGACTTAGATAATAAGAGAAAGATGGAGTTTCATGAGGATCATAGAGGAAAGAAAGTTCAATTTCCCTCATGTAAATCATGTGGGAAGAGGCATCGGGGAGATTGTTTCAAAGGAACTGGAAGATGCTTTGGTTATGGAAAAGAAGGACACAAATCCAGTAAGTGAAAAGGAAAAGGTTCAGTTAACACCATGTATGAGGATAATGGTATTGTTACGACATCAACAATGGTTACATTTTTTAAATGTGGAATATACGGGCATTATGCAAACCAATGCCCTAAGGGAAGGTCTCATGAAGATAATCAGTATAGATGTATGGGTAGTATTAATGTTGATGATGATGAAGAGACTACAAATGATATGTGAGATGAAATAATTTTTGAAGCTAGGTCAATGGTTTAAGAAGGAAGTGGAATGATTACATGTTTATCAAGTGTAATGTTGTATAAGTAATCTCATGGTACTATGGAATAAAGAGACATGTAAGGATTGTTACACTATTGTCTTTCCTTAAGTTTTGAAAATTTATGATTAATGGTACCAGTAACCATGAAAGGTTATTCAGATATTTTTGGAAAGCAAATGGTATGCGCATAATGAAGGGATAAGAAGATAATGAGATGTTTGATTGTATTCATGAGCTCATGACTGATATAAGGACTAAATGATATTATGGTTTGAGTATATATATTTTTTTGGATTTTGGTATATGGAATGTGTTAAAATTTAACAACATTCATGTTTTCACTAAGGTTTAATGGGTATTCATTTTTCAAGAGAATACATGATTGGAATGTGACCAACAAGATATATGGGGGATAAATGATGGTATTTACATGCATGGTTGATAACAATTCAAGTAATCGTCCTCTTTATACTATGAGCTTGGACTGAAGTATTTTAGATAAGACTAAAGATTAGAATGGATTATGTTGGACATAAGTTAGTATTGTTTAAGGGAAGAACATTTTTCGATATTATTGATGGGATGTTATAGTAATGTAGTTTTAGAAAAAGGAAAACCTGCAGGACAGGCAATGACCCATCACGTCGGACAAGGCTGTGGGAATCGAACCCACAACCAAAGTGCGACTAGCCTTTATCGCCTACCACTGGCCTACAGGAAGTCCCTGGTTAGTAGAAACTAGTTATATTTTATTAAGCGGTACGATATATGAAGAATAAGTTCATTTTTGGAATCATATATGATTATCCTCACCATAGATGGACTTATGAATATTTGATAACTTTTCATGAAATAGATGGAATGACCCATCATTCTATCACATGATCTGCTAACTCTTCTAATTCAAAATTTTCAACATTAGGGAAATGATATTGAAAACAAAAAATTTTGTCTTATTACTCTTATATCCAATGAATAAGATGGTACCATAGATCATCCCAAATCAATGGATTTTTTATTGATGGATTTTTCAAATCCTTGTTCTCTACCACTCTCCATCAGAACATGATGGTTAGATTTCTCTTCCATACCCATATTTTCACCTATGTTCTCCTATGTGGAAACCCAGTGATTAGTTAATTTGGGTAACCGCTACATTTCATACATTAGTTTTTAAAGTCAAGTTTTTGTATTCCTTTTTACGACATGGGATTCTATTAAAGAAATTTTCAAGTAACAAACCTTTTATAACCGCGATGAATTTCGAGGGAAAAATTCATTTTAAGGGGGGTAGAATGTAACACCCCAAGATTTTATGAAAAATATTCTTTTAATTTCATTGATGTCTTCTATTATACACCACACCAAGTTTATATTGTACTATACGCAACACCGTATTAGATTTCAGTATACACAACGTTATTCTTGGATCGTGTTACACACAATTTCAAGTTCGTTTTATAATAGTCATTCTACGCAACATTTAGTGTGTTTATATATATATATATATATATATATATATATATATATATATATTTAATGTATAAATAAAATATGGTTGGATTCTGTTACATGAAACAATAAAGGATTCTTGCACAACACAGAACACTGACTTGGCTTGCATTACATGCAATCACGACCTTCCTCGAAAGCGTGTGTTGTACGCAATGTCGTGTTTTACTAAACAATGATATATTAATATAATATTATTATGAACTAGCCGTTATGAATATTATTAACTAAATTTTTAATTTTATAACATTATTATTCATCATATAAATTTTCTACGACATTTAATGTGAACAAAGTAAATATTTTGGGAAAAATAAGTATTTTTCAAAATATGCAGTTTTGCCGCCATTTGATGGCGCACCCACATTAAATCTAGTTTTTGAGAAGTTTATAAGTTCAATTTTACAAAATAAAATTTTTCTATTGAATAAGTATATAAAATTTTACCTTGGATAAAATTTTCATGTTATTCTAATAACATTAATATTTTAATGAATAGTAAAAAAACGCTATATTTCAATTAAAAACAACTTTTTTCATCGTAATAATTTATGTGGTTAAATTATAATATTGAATGGTCTTAAAGTATAAATAGAATATATTTTTACCATTTAATATAATGTATCTCATTATCATTGATTTTAATTTGAATTTGTAGGTTAAATCAATTCAATCTTTTGTAATGTTTTAAACAAAAACCCATTTTCTTTCGACAACGGGAATAATTTTAATTTAATTTCTGAAATTTCTGTGTATTGAATTTGGAAAAATGGATTCCATATTTGGAATAAGTGGGTCCAAATTATATTAATAGACTAATTTTTATTTTTGGGCATTATGAATAGTAACTACGGTAAATTTTATTTACCATAGTTAAAGATAAATCGGGTAATTAAGGGTAAATATAAGATTATAAAATTACCCTAACGGTAACACCCCAGGTAAATAAGGAATATGAAGTTTTCATATTTATCCATATTTGTGAATAAAATATTAATATGACTTTAAAGGGGATGCTATGCTCGATGGCGTACCCAACACGCAACAACGAGTTTCTTGGGAATCTTACGTTGCACTCTAATAATAAAATAATATTATTTTAAATGGTAGTTAACATGTAGCCGTTGTAATGGCGGGAATGGATATAAATAACTAAAATATGATTATATATGTTCTTAAATATTTTTACATTTATACAATAAAAGATAAAGGCTTAAAATACGGAAAGAATTCAATTCTAGGCGTATATGCCCTAGTTTTCACTAAAGGTTCACTTATCACCTTTTGATGGAGAACCGTCATTAAATATAGTTTTGTTCACTCTTAAACATTCTTTTGGACCAAATAAAACTCTTATTAAGAATCGGGACATCAAAATTTACTTTTTGTAAATTTTTGGTATCTTTCCGATAAAGTTCATTTTTTTTAATGAATAGTGTAAAATGTTGTATTTTAATTCAAAACCACTTTTTAATCTAATTTATTTATATGATTAGATTATATTTTTAATTGGTTTTAAAGTGAAATTAGAAAATATTTTTACCATTAAATCCAATAGTGGTCGTTGGAATCAATTTCACTTTGAAATCAGACTTAAACTAGTGTCAATCTTTTGATACTTATTGTTTCATAAAACACGCTATTTGTCATGACAGCGGGAATTAATTATTAAATTAATTAATGTGACTTATATGTTTTGAATTTTGTAAAACGGACTTCATTTTTGAATTCAGAATATCAAATATAGCATAGGGTGAATTTTTGGGATTTTTCTGAAAAACTTCAATTTTTGATGAATAGTGAAACCACTAAGTGGTACTTATAAAGACTGATTTTCCGTTTAAATGAAATTTTGTCATCATTGTGTTTTGAATTTCAAAAATCTGACATACATGGTTGTCATTAAGAAGTAAAATGTGGTTCAATGGGATAAAAATAATTTTTTGGTGAATAGTAACTTATTAAGTTCTTAATCGCGATTAGTGGTAATTAGTGTAGTTTAAGGTAAAAATGATATTATAAGAATGTGAAAACACCATGAAAGTTGTCCTACACCTATTGGGTGAGTCATGTTCGACCAAGACAAGCCATGGGCCAACTTGGGGACCCCATGGAGCCACTTTAGTTGGAAAATGACAATAATATATTTTTTATTTAATGGAAAAGTAAAATTGACACAAACATGATATGTTTTACTAAAACAATTTTTAAGTAGGGTTATACAAGTCATATTTTTGATTATAAATAGTAATTGGAAATCTAAAAATATTTCCTACATCATAGTAATTTTTTTATAATTTTTAGACATTAAATAAATTAAATTATGTATGACATCATAATGATGCAGTGATGACATCATTATTTAACGATTAAAATAAAATGGAAATATAATGTAATATCTATGAACTACACATGTACAAAATTTATTGGATGGGTGGATTTCGAACCCTTATAACCTTATCCCCGAATTATATCATTGTGGGACCTTTTAAAACCGAAACACATTTTCAAATAAAGTAATATTTCTTAATTTCCAAAAGTGCCCCTCCTCTCCTCTTATAAAAGGCCCCCACCTCTACCTTTTTTCACACACTCATAAAGCATTTGGCTCGGCCAACCCCTGCCCATTTACTCTCTCCACATCCCTCTCCTCATCCTAGAGGATTCCCTTTGGGCAGAATCCTTTTAAAGGAAGCCTTTAGGCTCAAATTAAAATGAGTTACACTTTTAAAGGTAATTCATTCTCTCTTGTTCATTTGTTTTATTTTGTTTCTCCAACCCCATAAACTCTTTTTATTTACTTCTTTTGTAACAACACCAGTATCTTAAATATACTAGGATGTTTTTATAAGATTTATTCGAGCTACACTCTCACACAACTACATTAAATGGTTAAAGAACATACGGTTTCCGTGGATGGCGAAATTGTGCCTCCCGAAACGATGATTGTTCAATACTCATTTAACACCTTCAAAGGTGGCCATTATGATGTCACTATTTTTATATATGATATATAATATGTTTATGTTTTACTTATGCTTCTTTAGTTTTCATTTTTGTCTTACCTTTATGGCATCCATTATGGGTATACGCGATATCTTCATTTTAGGAAGTGCGGACTACCGCCCCCTCAAAGTGATGTGATTCGTTAATGCCATACGTGGGACGTATAAAGGATGGATTTAATGATATTATATATGATATTATAATGGAATTATAATACACCTTTAAATCATTATTATTTCATTCTATAAAATACAAAATAGAAATGAAAGCAGCGTTCATGCGTACGTACAGCTTACCGTCTCCATGAACGGTGCATTTCATTTCTTACCTCTAAATGATTATGTAATGTTATAAATGCATGCATGTACTGGATATATATGAAATATATGATATCTACATCATGAATACAATTCTGTATATAATAAACATTTGGACACACGAACAACATGTAATTGTAAGAAGTCCACTTTCGACTTAAGAACCAAGTATCGACAAAACAAATATTATTAACTTAAATGATTACATAAATTTTTTTGACATGGTAATAAGTGATATAAAAGGAATAATGAACTTGAAAACGGTTCTTAAGGAAGTAGAAATTAACTCAAGTTTATTATTCAGGAGATTAAAGAACGATCGAGTCAAGTCAGACCCGAGGTAAGGGATCCTACAACTCTCTTTCTTTTTAAGTACACTCTTTTATTTCATTTCTTTTAAGATCATCTTTCTTATGATTGGGATGTTCTTTTATATTAATCATACTGTAATTTTTTTGTTCATGTGATGAGAGACCATATTCTCTCTCATCAGTCCATTTTGGAAGTTTTGAGTGGCGTCGTTAGGCTGCCGAATTTTCATAAGGGATTTTTCATCTCACTTTTATTCTCGTGATATTTATGCTACATTTGCCACAAATTCCATTGAGTGGTGTATGTACTTCCCATTATTCTACTCTTTGTGTAATATAATTTTGTTTATGAGTATTTACATCAATGATCTATTGTCCTTCTTTCATGGGGTGTATGTTTTGAAAGATACCCAAGTCGGTAAGGGAACCTTTCTCCCTCCTTTTTTTTAAAAGACTTCTTTTGTTGGGTCTTTTAATTTACATATTGTTAAGTTGGGATATGTTCTCATATCTCCTTATTGATATAAATTTTATGTCCATGTGATGAGATACACTTTTTATCTCTCATCAACTCATTTTGATGTGATGCCGTTAGGCTGTCAAGGGAACGTTTTACCCAATTTCGATTTCTTTGGGTTGAACATGTAGTCATTGAATATGTCATCCATTGAATATGTGTGAATGGACTTTTATTGTTTTACACTTAATATCCACTTATATTGGGTGTATTTATATTTTTCACAAATATTTTCGAGATTGATTTGTCCTTAATTTAAGGATACCTTCTTTATAAGGGATTTCATCACATTTGACATTTCTATTGAGGGTTCATTGTTGTTATGCACCAATTCACTCTTATATGGTGTATATACTGTCCTTTGGAGTATTATATCATGAATCCATTTATTCTCATGATATTATAAAGTTCTGACTAAATGTTATTCCTCAATCATTGTATTCAAGTGTCTCTAATTTTGGTAAAACCACTTTAACCAAAATGTCATTTTAAATGTTTTAATTATTTGTTCTTATTAATATCCATGTTTAAAAAATGGTTTTAAGGATTTATTTATATGGATATTAATGGTTTAAAATTTTAAGCTTCAAGGTGGTATGGGACACTTTGATTCAAAATATCTTTATTAAATGTTTTAAATGGTTTTTAAAATGGTTTTGATAAAGGATTCTATTATGATATATTGTGATGTGGAAATGTTATCATTCCTTTATATTGGTTTTATGTTTTATGATTTTATATTGGTACTTGGACATTTTAACGGGTGGTTACGTTATAAACCATATGACGGGTGGTGCTGTGAATACCAGGATGAGTGGTTACGTTAAAACCTCCAATGCATTGGGTATAGAAGTCGGCCGTATGGCTATTCCATTAAGTATGTATGGAAATTGGCCGTATGGCTATTCCATTAAGTGATATGTGTGGAGGTCGACCGTATGGTTATTCCAATTAAGTATGTTTATGTCCCAAGTTACCTTTATATATGTTATGTGTTCTTTATATGGGTTTTATGGTAATCCTTTGGTTACAAAAAGGTAAGTAATGATACTTTTTTTTCAGTAAAAAGTTTTTACTACTTCATGAAGGTGAAAAGTATTACATTGATAAAGTATTCATGGTTTACTTGTTGTTTTGAAAAACTAACAGTTTTCATTCTTTGTGTATCCCTTACTGAGCTTCTTATGCTCATCCCAAGTTTTTGAAATGTTTTTCACAGGACATAGCATGGAATAGGGTCAAGGATGGGATCAAGGGAAAGTCATGCTACCTAAAACATGGAACTATACATGTTTCTTTTAAAGAGTTTTTATTTTATGGATATTTAGTAGAAGCGACTGCTTTGTAATCTTTTGAGATGTAATAGTTATGTCCTAATTCTCTAAAACTCTAAACTTGAAAAGATCCTCAATGTGAATTACTCATTTAATTCAATATTAAGTAAGGTTTAAGGCTAGGGCCTTATAGTTGGTATCAAAGGTCGGTTTATATAACTTTAGAGGTTAGGGTATTCTTTAAGCATAAGTGATATTACCATAATGGTTAGGATTTCAGAAAGAGTCCTAGTTTTAGATAAAGTGAATGAGTAAGTGTATCTTAGTGTTTACCTTCCTCATTAGTACATGATGGTTTTGTTGATATACTCACACTGACATTTCTATTTTTAGTGAATGGATGGATCTAGCAGGCACCAAAGAGACAACAGGTTTGAAGGAAACTGTGGTGGTTCTCTGATTAAGATACTAGATAAAATGGAGGATTCAATGAGGAAACTCGTGGTTGTTCTAAACCAAATATCAAGGAGTCATGATCAACCACTTCAACCTTGATGAGTTCTCTAATGCATCATGTACGAGATGGCCAACTCGATGTGGAAATTCAGGTAATAATTATTAAGGTAACCATTAGGGTTTATATGATCCTTACTTTTGAGGTAATTATGGGTTATTATATGATATGATGGAAAATGAAGGGCATGAGATAAACTTGAGGTTAAAATATGTTATGATTATTCTTGAAGATTTTATCTCATTTTGGGGAATGTTTTAAGAATTATATAGTTTTGGAAAAATGACAACACGTAGACCGTGTGACATCCCGTCGCGTCGGACAAAGCTCCGGGAATCGAACCCACAACCAATGTGCGACTGGTATTTATCGCCTACCACTGGACTACGTGAAGTCCCTGGTTAGTTTGACTGATTCTTTCTGGTTATATGATTTTATGAATTAAGAGTAAGATGATTTTGGGTTATTTATGAAAATGATTAACCTATCATGGAGGATATGTGATTAGGTTAATCACTTTTCAATACGGGACTTTAGGAGCAACTGATGTTGTTTGGAGATAAATGTTACGATTTAACTTGGAAGACTATGTGACTAAATCCTTCAAATATTTTGGTTTCAATCTTATATTGGTTTACTTTGAATAATTTTATGGACAAATTGATTATAGAATGGTCCTCGTTGAACTTTGGGTTTTTTTGGACAAATTTTGGAGATTAAGAATAGATTTTCTTTTTATAAGGGGTTATCCTTTTCTGGATTATCTGATCTTGTACTAACCTTTTTGGTTTTGGTTTTGGTTAAATCCTAAATACATGGGATGTATATAGTTCTCTTTTGTGGATTAGGTGATTCTCTAGAAGTTGATTATAGTACTCTTAATGGGAACAAGTCTTCCTAAATACTCGTCTTTTGGAGAAAATATGATTTTGTGTAAGGAATCTAATAAAAGTTGAAAGTCAACATGATAAGTGATTATGCTTCCTTATGAATAAATTCCTCAATAAAAAGTAACGTAAAACAAAAATGTTGTCTATTAACTTTTCCAACTGGGGAATCGAATACCGTTTAACCCATCACAAGTTTGTGATTTTCTCATGGTTAACTTTCTCCTAAACATGTTTTCTATCACTCTCCATTAGAACATGACCCTCTGTTTTTTCCTCCATGTCCATATTTTCATACTTGGAATCCTAGTATGGGTTAACTCGGGTGACCTTTGTACTTATCTTTCTTTATTTTAAAGTGATTGTTTTACCGACTCTTCTCCGATGTGGGACGTTCAAGGATGTTTCCAAGCGCAATTTTAAAATTGCGAGGACGCAATTTCCAAAAGGTGGGAAAGATGTAATACCCCAGGTAAATAAGGAATATGACATTTTCATATTTATCCATATTTGTGAATAAAATATTAATATGACTTTAAAGGGGACGCTATGCTCGATGGCGTACCCAACACGCAACAACGAGTTTCTTGGGAATCTTACGTTTCACTCTAATAATAAAATAATATTATTTTAAATGGTAGTTAACATGTAGCCGTTGTAATGGTGGGAATGGATAGAAATAACTAAAATATGATTATATATGTTCTTAAATATTTTTACATTTATACAATAAAAGATAAAGGCTTAAAATACGGAAAGAATTCAATTCTAGGCGTATATGCCCTAGTTTTCACTAAAGGTTCACTTATCACCTTTTGATGGAGAACCGTCCTTAAATATAGTTTTGTTCACTCTTAAACATTCTTTTGGACCAAATAAAACTCTTATTAAGAATCGGGACATCAAAATTTACTTTGTGTAAATTTTTGGTATCTTTCCGATAAAGTTCATTTTTTTAATGAATAGTGTAAAATGTTGTATTTTAATTCAAAACCACTTTTTAATCTAATTTATTTATATGATTAGATTATATTTTGAATTGTTTTTAATGTGAAATTAGAAAATATTTTTACCATTTAATCCAATAGTGGTCGTTGGAATCAATTTCACTTTGAAATCAGACTTAAACTAGTGTCAATCTTTTGATACTTATTATTTCATAAAACACGCTATTTGTCATGACAGCGGGAATTAATTATTAAATTAATTAATGTGACTTATATGTTTTGAATTTTGTAAAACGGACTTCATTTTTGAATTCAGAATATCAAATATAGCTTAGGGTGAATTTTTGGGATTTTTCTGAAAAACTTCAATTTTTGATGAATAGTGAAACCACTAAGTGGTACTTATAAAGACTGATTTTCCGTTTAAATGAAATTTTGCCATCATTGTGTTTTGAATTTCAAAAATCCGACATATATGGTTGTCATTAAGAAGTAAAATGTGGTTCAATGGGATAAAAATAATTTTTTGGTGAATAGTAACTTATTAAGTTCTTAATCGCGATTAGTGGTAATTAGTGTAGTTTAAGGTAAAAATGATATTATAAGAATGTGAAAACACCATGACACTTGTCCTACACCTATTGGGTGAGTCATGGCCGACCAAGACAAGCCATGGGCCAACTTGGGGACCCCATGGAGCCACTTTAGTTGGAAAATGACAATAATATATTTTTTATTTAATGGAAAAGTAAAATTGACACAAACATGATTTGTTTTACTAAAACAATTTCTAAGTAGGGTTATACAAGTCATATTTTTTATTATAAATATTCATTGGAAATCTAAAAAGATTTCCTACATCATAGTAATTTTTTTATAATTTTTAGACATTAAATAAATTAAATTATGTATGACATTATAATGATGCAGTGATGACATCATTATTTAACGATTAAAATAAAATGGAAATATAATGTAATATCTATGAACTACACATGTCCAAAACTTATTGGATGGGTGGATTTAGAACCCTTATAACCTTATCCCCGAATTATATCATTTTGGGACCTTTTAAAACCGAAACACATTTTCAAATAAAGTAATATTTCTTACTTTCCAAAAGTGCCCCTCCTCTCCTCTTATAAAAGGCCCCCACCTCTACCTCTTTTCACACACTCATAAAGCCTTTGTCTCGGCCAACCCCTGCCCATTTACTCTCTCCACATCCCTATCCTCATCCTAGATGATTCCCTTTGGGAATAATCCTTTCAAAGGAAGCCTTTAGGCTCAAATCAAAAGGAGTTACACTTTTAAAGGTAATTCGTTCTCTCTTGTTCATTTGTTTTATTTTGTTTCTCCAACCCCATAAACTCTTTTTATTTACTTCTTTTGTCACAACACCAGTATCTTCAATATACTAGGATGTTTTTATATGTTTTATTCGAGCTACACTCTCACACAACTACATCAAATGGTTAAAGAACATACGGTTTCCGTTGATGGCGAAATTGTGCCTCCCGAAACGATGATTGTTCAATACACATTTAACACCTTCAAAGGTGGCCATTATGATGTCAATATTTTTATATATGATATATAATATTTTTATGTTTTACTTATGCTTCTTTATTTTTCATTTGTGTCTTACCTTTATGGCATCCATTATGGGTATACGCGATATCATCATTTTAGGAAGTGCGGACTACCGCCCCCTCAAAGTGATGTGATTCGTTAATGCCATAAGTGGGACGTATAAAGGATGGATTTAATGATATTATATATGATATTATACTGGAATTATAATACACCTTTATATCATTATTATTTCATTCTATAAAATACGAAATAGAAATGAAAGTAGCGTTCATGCGTACGTATGGCTTACCGTCTCCATGAACGGTGCATTTCATTTCTTACCTCTAAATGATTATGTAATGTTATAAATGCATTCATGTACTGGATATATATGACATATATGATATCTACATCATGAATACAATTCTGTATATAATAAACATTTGGCCACACTAACAACATGTAATTGTAAGAAGTCCACTTTCGACTTAAGAACCAAGTATCGACAAAACAAATATTATTAACTTAAATGATTACATAATTTTTTATGACATGGTAATAAGTGATATAAAAGGAATAATGAACTTGAAATAGGTTCTTAAGGAAGTAGAAATTAACTCAAGTTTATTATTCAGGATATTAAAGAACGATCGAGTCAAGTCAGACCCGAGGTAAGGGATCCTACAACTCTCTTTCTTTTTAAGTACACTCTTTTATGTCATTTCTTTTAAGATCATCTTTCTTATGATTGGGATGTTCTTTTATATTACTCATACTGTAATTTTTATGTTCATGTGATGAGAGACCCTATTCTCTCTCATCAGTCCATTTTGGAAGTTTTGAGTGGCGCCGTTAGGCTGCCGAATTTTCGTAAGGGATTTTTCATATCACTTTTATTCTCGTGAGATTTATGCTACATTTGCCACAAATTCCATTGAGTGGTGTATGTACTGCCCATTATTCTACTCTTTGTGTAATATAATTTCGTTTATGAGTATTTACATCAATGATCTATTGTCCTTCTTTCATGGGGTGTATGTTTTGAAAGATACCCAAGTCGGTAAGGGAACCTTTCTCCCTCCTTTTTTTTAAAAGACTTCTTTTGTTGGGTATTTTAATTTACATATTGTTATGTTGGGATATGTTATCATATCTCCTTATTGATATAAATTTTATGTCCATGTGATGAGATACACTTTTTATCTCTCATCAACTCATTTTGATGTGATGCCGTTAGGCTGTCAAGGGAACATTTTACCCAATTTCGATTTCTTTGGGTTGAACATGTAGTCATTGAATATGTCATCCATTGAATATGTGTGAATGGCCTTTTATTGTTTTACACTTAATATCCACTTATATTGGGTGTATTTATATTTGTCACACATATTTTCGAGATTGATTTGTCCTTAATTTAAGGATACCTTCTTTATAAGGGATTTCATAACATTTGACATTTCTATTGAGGGTTCATTGTTGTTATGAACCAATTCACTCTTATATGGTGTATATAATGTCCTTTGGAGTATTATATCATGAATCCATTTATTCTCATGATATTATAAAGTTCTGACTAAATTTTATTCCTCAATCATTGTATTCAAGTGTCTCTAATTTTGGTAAAACCACTTTAACCAAAATGTCATTTTAAATGTTTTAATTATTTGTTCTTATTAATATCCATGTTTTGAAAATGGTTTTATGGATTTATTTATATGGATATTAATTGTTTAAAATTTTAAGCTTCAAGGTGGTATGGGACACTTTGATTCAAAATATCTTTATTAAATGTTTTAAATGGTTTTGAAAATGGTTTTGATAAAGGATTCTATTATTATATATTGTGATGTGGAAATGTTATCATTCCTTTATATTGGTTTTATGTTTTATGATTTTATATTGGTACTTGGACATTTTAAAGGGTGGTTACGTTATAAACCATATGACGGGTGGTGCCGTGAATACCAGGACGAGTGGTTACGTTATAACCTCCAATGCATCGGGTATGGAAGTCGGCCGTATGGCTATTCCATTAAGTATGTATGGAAATTGGCCATATGGCTATTCCATTAAGTGATATGTGTGGAGGTCGACCGTATGGTTATTCCACTTAAGTATGTTTATGTCCCAAGTTACCTTTATATATGTTATGTGTTCTTTATATGGGTTTTATGGTAATCCTTTGGTTACAAAAAGGTAAGTAATGATACTTTTTTTTCAGTAAAAAGTTTTTACTACTTCATGAAGGTGAAAAGTATTACATTGATAAAGTATTCATGGTTTACTTCTTGTTTTGAAAAACTAACAGTTTTCATTCTTTGTGTATCCCTTACTGAGCTTCTTATGCTCATCCCAAGTTTTTGAAATGTTTTTAACAGGACATAGCATGGAATAGGGTCAAGGATGGGATCAAGGGAAAGTCATGCTACCTAAAACATGGAACTATACATGTTTCTTTTAAAGAGATTTTATTTTATGGATATTTAGTAGAAGCGACTACTTTGTAATCTTTTGAGATGTAATAGTTATGTCCTAATTCTCTAAAAATCTAAACCTGAAAAGATCCTCAATGTGAATTACTCATTTAATTCAATATTAAGTAAGGTTTAAGGCTGGGGCCTTATACTAACACCTGACAAAATCCTATTTGATGACTAAAGGTCGACACATATCACCTAAGGGTTGGATTATAATCAATTAATGGACTTTGTTCCATGAAAATAACTTAATTATTATTAAAACCAAAGAAAGTGACAGCATGTCACTCTCTTAAATATTATAAGTATATTAATTATAATTTATTGATAAACTTCATGAAACATAAAACATTAATAGTCTCCAGAAATATAATGAAATTATATAAATCATATGAATTTATTTATAATTTTTAGGGATTAAATAATTATCATTAATTGTAACACAATAGTGATGTAGAAATTGTTTATCTAGTGAAAAATCAAGAATATAGTTTTTATTAAACTAATAGTAACCATAAAATTCCCAAAACCCTGAAGAAAACTTATTGGTAATCTAAATTTAAACCATGATCATCCAATAGACGAATATTTGACCATTTAGAGCCTTATAAATGCGATTATGACACTTATATTATTTTATTTTAAATGATGCCAAAGTTGTCACCTTCATAATTTAATAAATATAACAATTCAAATAATGGGATTTTAAGATGATAAATTAGAGTAAAAGAATTATTATAAAAGTTAATAGATTTATCATCATCATAGGATTTTATTTTTAATTTTTAAGCAACAAGTAAGTATATTAAATAATTATACGAAAATGTTGTAGTAATTATTTTATTAAGAGATAAACCAAATAAATGGTTTTAAAAATAATAAAATAAATATTATATAAACTATTTAATGTGCTAAAGTAATTTTATAGATACATATGACATTTTATTATTCTATTAATGCTTTTATTTTGAACATATCTTCTGTATATATTTTATTTAAATTCAAATAAATGAATAGTGTCAAAATTGACACTATTGTTATTTTATAAAAATAATATATTATAAAATTGATTAAAAATCACAAATATATTTAAAAATTATAAATTTAAATTTATATGGTAGAAAATGTTATAAAGTATCCAGTTATGGACAATTCACAACAAATAATTAATTATTTGTTATAATTTAAATTTTAGAATTTTATTACCACAAATAAAATTAAATTGATTAAATTAGGATAAATCAAGTTGATAATGTTTAAACTAAATTCCTAACATGTATAAATTTGATTGGTTGATGATATTAAAACCCTGTATCATCTAATATTTGGATATGAGTCATTTTTGGAGGTTTTTAAGTGGGGTTAGATTTATTATAAATTAATATTTTGAGAATTCCAAATGTTCCCCTCTCCTCCCTTATAAAATGGCACCTCCCCCCTCTCCTCCTCACACCAATTTGAGCCTTCAAGCTCGGCCAACCCCTGAAAATTTCTCTTCTCCACTTCCCTAGAAACATTACAGTGGTCCTGGTCTTCTTCAAAGACCAATTTTATTTCCCTAAGAGGAGGTCTCAAAGAGGCGCTTCAAAGAAGAGGTAATGTCCACTACCGATTCTTTCAACTTTATTTCTTCATCCACTTCTTATTTTTTTTAGTTGCTTCATTATGAGGTAATAACAACAGTATCAATAATATACTGGTATTTTATTATAAGTATGAAACAACCATATTTCACCATCTAACCATCCAACGGAAAACGAAATCACCGTGCGTGCGTGTGTACGTATGGAATACCGTCTTCACGCCGTGGTGTAATCTATTTTCCACCAACACCTTACATGGATGGGTATAAGGGTAAAAGTAATGAATATATATAATTATTTTAAAGTGATATTGATTATGTAATATCATACATACACTTTAATACAATTCCACGATCTTGGGAATGATATCATCGCTCTTGCGTACGTGCGGACTACCGTCTCCACGACGCGATGAGATTCACTCTCCATGTTAACCATTCATGAATGATTATAAAGTATATATAATGAATAATAATGAAATATATAATAATGATACTGGATTTATTTATATATATATATATATATGTATGTCATTTACTTAATTTCAGTCAATTCGATAGGCAAACGAAAACAGCGTTGATGCGTACGTACGGCCTACCGTCTCCATGAAGGATGCATTTCATTCCATTTATTGATCCATTATATATATATATATATATTCTCAATATATATTTTATATAAATCATTTTTTACATTATGGAATTATTTAAATCAGGTTATAAGTAATAATATCAAGAACGACAAGTCGAAACACATACGATAAATGAAATGATTTTACCCAAAACGTTGCTTTAACATGGAATTTACAAAAGAACGGGTAATATAAAGTCATAAGTGAAACATATATGATATCATAACAATGAATATGATTATATAATAATTAAATTACATTATTTAAATCATTATACAGGAGGTTCGGATACGTACAAATCATATCGGACCTAAGGTAAGGGATAATTGTGCAAATCTCATTGTTATCCGAGATTTCTTATATTTAAGTATTTACTGGGGTTATTGCTATCATTCATTTCCATGTTTTATAAAATTGTATTCATGTATGTTTAATTTAATTTTTAACCATTTTACTTTTAACCCATGGTATGAAAGGAATCTTTCTTTTATTTACCCTACAAGGTACTTTTTGACATTTTCGACAAAAGTACGAGGAGAATGTTATTTTTAACTTATACGGCATGAATGGATTTTTACGGTTTCATAACGCCTCATTTTCAAGAAGCTTCCTCTACAAGATTGCATGATTATTTTCAAAAAAAACCCTTTTATTTTAAAATATCATGGAATTTTGTGAAAATAAAATGATTTTAAAGAAGAAAGGATATTTTCCTCCAGAATTATTTTCAAGTGTTTTGCCAAAACTATTTTCCATCTAAGATGACATTATTTCATAAGTGTATGTTTCATGTAATATGTATCTATGATTTAAATGGTTTCAATTTTCATATGATGAAATGATATAAAACTTTTATGGATTATGTTATGATGGCATGATGTTTAGGAATCGGATTTTATTACATGGGTTATGCTATGATGTACGATTTATGATGTTGTGGCACACGAACGAATGATTCCATTATGAGATGGGTGGGACCTGTATCTCCCTCCAATGAATTGGGTAAAGATTTTATATCTCATGAGATAGACATGGCTGGAATGGTATGTTAATTCGGTTCAGTGTTACAGGACTGAAACGAGGAGTGAACTCGATTCAGAATGGGACTTTGTCCACTAAGATGGTATTGACAGCAATGCCTTGGCTACTATGGAAATCATTAAATGTGCTTAATGTATTCCACAATTAAATGTTTTATTCCCATGCTATGTTATCGTGATTTATGTTCCATTATGATCTATTCCTTATGTACTTCCATTTTTTAAGTCGTTGCTCAATATTTTGATGTGTAAACATTATGTTCATGTTTTTAAGTTAAAATGTATATGGTATGTTTTATTTTATCCATGCTTACCCTTACTGAGCATTTGAGCTCACCATTTTTTATGTTTTATTTTCCCCCAGGATTTAAAGAAAGGTTTTAGGTAAGGAACCAAAAAGTGGAAGATCTTTATGGGAGATGTTGAAGATCTTTCACCACGATTAGAGGATTACATTCCATGTTTCCAAAGACACTAATCTATTATGGTCCTTGTGTGTCTGTTTTTGTTATGTATTATGTATTCCACAAAAGTAATGTAATGTCAATGTACGCCATGCTTCGGGTCTCTACCCTCATTGTGGGAAACAATGATAGATTTTTGTATTCCCATTCATATTGCATCGCAATATAATGAAAAGGAATTGATGGGTGGGAGAATACCAACCACTCCAATATTCCTACTCAATGAGCGCAGATGCCTAGAGGGGAAAGACAAGGGATGTTGAAGATTCCTATTAACAGAAAGGGGTGTATAATGTGAATTAATCCATCCGTTATCTAGGATGAGAACTGAAAAATGAGGGTTGGTTGCTGACCATATATAAAATGTAAGACCTATCTCAAAATGTTCTTCCAAATTTCCTAGGGCATTTTCCCAGGATAGTTGGCAGGCCATATGGCTGGACACCATTTTATTAGGGTCCCCATCCACACATGAATGATTATGGAGACCCAAAATAAGGGGACGTATGATGTGTGGATGTTGTGTTATTGATTTTATAATGGATTCCCACACTCTATGAATTATTTCACTGTAAATTCAAACATGCCAGTGTACAAAATCCACATATATTATCAGATCCATCATCAGATATCATGTTTCGGAGGACTATTGTGACAATTTTAAAGGTTTTATTTCTTGAACAAAGATATATTAGTTTATGGTCCTAGAGTAAGGATTATAGGTTCCCATTTTAATTTTGTGTCTGTGGGATGTACATGTGCTGTTTAACATCATAAGGTGGGGGGAAAATGTCACGAAGTTTATCATCATGGGACTAAGACATATTTATCCTAAAGGGGAAGTTTGTGGTGTGTAAAATAACATGTCATGAATGATGTCCCATGATGTATCAACACCACAACACACATTTTCATAGGGGAACCCATTCAAAAAGGGCCAAAAAGTTGAATTTGGGACCTGTCCTAGGGACAAGATGTCCGAGCATCGCTACATATCACATAATTATGGGAATCAAGATAAAAATAGGCCTAAATATAATATAGAAAACGAAAATTCCCAATAGGGGTGATGTCATCTAAAATGAAAGAAATAATTATTGTTAAATAGTTTACTATAATGCAAAAAAAATATGTAAAATAATTGTTTATGGTTGTAGAGAATTGACCACAATGGGAGTATATATGAACTATGGTTCCAGGTGGTAACTCGGTGTGAATGAAGACCATGGATATCTAACCACAAGATGAGAAGATCCGAATTGAATCTCAGGCCTTGGGAAGAAAGGGTTAATATTCTGATTATGTAGCTGGGATCAGGGAAAGATGTTCTTATATTCCTACATATCTTATAATGATGGAAATCAAGCCATTCATAGTTCTTAGTATCCATGAAATTTAACAACATTATGAAAGGATGTGTGAGGGGTTATTTGAAATTAATACGCATTGTGAACCCAAAGTAACACAACAAGAGTGAGGATTATTGAGATCCACATCACAGAACATATTGACGAGGAAGGATCCCAGACCAAGATGGGGCAAGAATGGTGAATCACTCTATGGTTGGACACTGAGACAAGGTGTCCAGGAATCACTATGTATCCTATAAGGATGGGAATCAAGACACATGTAGTTGTAAATATTGCATGGTAGATGGACAATGCCAAAGGGAAGCGACTTTTCCGGAGAAGACATCGTTGCATTGTGTAGTTTACCATCATATATCCTATAGACATAATGAATAGTTTCAGATCATATGATAAGGAAAAGGGATATTACCCAATTTAACATCATACAATAAGGAATCTGGTGATCACAGTTGTAACACCACGACCCCAGTTACAGTGAGTCATTGCATTATTATTTAACATTGGCATGATCACAAGGGATCAAATCTGGAAAGACCAATCAGTTTAGTAGCCCTGGAAGTACTAGATAAATTCATAAGATATATATTACATTATAAAATGAAAACAAATGAAACATTTTATCCATGGACCACATTCATATCCCTTAGAATATACCTGTAGGTCCGCCATAATATACTTCTTCGCATGTAGGGTAAAATAAAACATATAAAGGGGGAGTTCAGATTCTCACTAAGGGTAACAATATAGTGGAAACATTCATAAATAAGCATAAACATTAAAGGTAATGTATAGGAGTAAAACAAAATCCTTTTAAACATAAAAGTCTGCATAATATGGAAAAGATAAATAAAATAATTTCATTTTCTTATTCACATGTATATTCTAATATTCAAAAAATCACATGAAATATCAATATCCAATTTCATAATGATGGAATTCATAATGCCAAACTTCTTAACCTCATAGTCAAGGCCTTATGCCAAGAATAAAAATAAATGTTTTTCGTGGCCATGTTCCATGACACTAGTTTGTCTCATGAGACCTACTAATGCATTGAGGAGCTATTGTGGGCTCCACCCATCACTTACTAAGTCCAATGCATTCATTATATGAAAATGTTTAATCATAACATAAACCATTGTATTAAAACTAGTATACGAAATGTCAATATTTTTGCATTAAACTGTGAATGGTATAAAAACTGCACATCCACTGTCAAACGTAGTATAACTCATTCAATACAATATCAACAATTGTATTCTAATAAATCAACCTCAATCTAGAATTATATATAGTAAATGAGTTTGACATAGTTGAAAATGATAACTAAAACTATCTGAGAGAAATAACTCTTTTCGTGAAATCATTTAAAAGTCATATGACTTAGAGAGGAATAAAGTTAAATGAAATTATTTAATGAAAGTGTCCCAGATCACTTTAACACATTTGAAATGAAAAATCATTATAAAACATTCATGTAAATATTAATAAATCCTTAAAACCATTTTTAAAACATGGAAACTAATGAAAATAATTTAGAAGAATAAATATATAAACAATTTAAAATGATGTTTCAGTTAAAGTGCCTCATAAAAATAATCATTTTTAATACAATTTTATGATAAATGGACATGGATATTAAATATGTCCTAGTAAAAACATACACACGAACAATAACGGATAATAATGAGATTGGGGAATTAACCCTTACCTTGTTATTTTCCATGGTGGATGTTAAATTAACCTATTCTATAATAGCTAAATAATTGTTATTAAATTATACAAGAACAACATACAACAATATGATATCATATATGATCTTCTAATATTGGTTTGTTAATAATATTTTAGTAGTATGATCATTTCGGGTGTTAACTGGTCCATTTTCCTTTATATGCTTAGTAATGTAAGCCATGTTGATTCGGGATAGGATGTATTTGATTAATATCAATAATGATATTATGTTCTTACACAATATTTTTAATCATAAAACGAAAAGTATTCTTGAATGATTACAATTGGGAATGAATCTAATCGCGTTCGTGGAGACGGTAATCCTTAAGTACGCACCAGCGACAATATCATTATATTGATAGTGAAATGGTATGTAATTGGATGGTATATTATATATAAATAATATTTAACATGTTATATTTATTATTTACTACAGTTATACTCATTATTATACCCATCCAAATAATTAAGTGTTTGAATAACAAACTACACCACGACGTGGATACGGTAATCCGTACATACGCATGTATGGTGACTTTGTTATTAAAAGGATTGATAGATTATCAAATATGTTTTTAAAACATTTATAATAATATCACAGTATATAGGAGGTACTGGTGTTAATATTTTGGCATGTAATCAACAAATAAAGAGGAATTTGAAGAATAATAAATTTGAAAGAGTGTGGTGAAATTATTACCTCTTCATCGGGTGTTTCCTTTTGAGTTGATAAAATGTGACCCATAGGTTGGCTTTTTGATCAATTTAAGGACAAAGGATGATTTTAGGAAAGTCGGAAGGATATTTGGGTCAGTTTTGGATGATCTAAGTAGCATTCTAGGTGTGATTTTGAGAGAAGGGGAAGTGACCTTTATATAAGAGGGGAGAGGGTCACTTTATGAAAAGATTAAAATATTAATTTATTATACAATCATATTCGTTTTATAATGGCTAAAAATGAATTTATTTAGAGACTTTGGTGGTTATGGGTCAAAATAATATCAACCAATAGTTTTTAAAAATGTTTAGGTTACCATTGTAACCTTATCTTTATGATTTAACACTTAGTTAAATAGATTAACTTTTACCGTGTCTTTTTGTATTCTTACACTATATGGTTAATAAACGTACTCTAAACTTCCATGAGAACATCAAGTAGTTAATTAATGACATATATAATATTATTTAATACCTTTTTCCAATTCTTAGTTTTTTATAAATTTTATATCAACCAATAAGATAGTATTTGTTTTAAAAACTAATTTATGTCTCTTTTGACACTATTTGGTATTATTCTTTTGTAAAAGTCATAAAAACCTTATCACATAAAAACAAATTTATATAATCAACCCTAACATGTCATATTTTCCTAGAAAATACTTGTATGGAATCAAGACTTTTAAATTCTATATATTTTAATATTTATAATATAAACTATTTTAATATTTCATTAAGAAGGTAATTATTGTATCATCATTGTGCCATAAATAAATTTATTTATTTAATATATAAAACTAATAATAAAATACCATTATGTAGGGTTTTTTTATTTTTATAATGAATATTTATAGTCTAATTAAACTTATGTATAACCATATATTAAAAATGGTTTAGTTAATAATCATTTAATTTTACACTTTTAACACTTCTTTAAATAAAATAATAATAAATGTCCTAATCTAATCCATGTGGACCTGAAGAATCATATTTGATTCCTATGGATGATTTTTTCGAATTACACTTATATAACATAATCAGTACATATTTTAGTGTAATTATAATATCATATTTATCTGTAATTATCATATTTACTTTTAACTGTGATAAATAAAAGTCAAAAGTTACTATTCACCAAAAATTAATTTCATCTTTTTGCATAAAATTTTACATATTTATGTAAACCATGTCTCTCGTATTTTTGAAATACAACTCAATGAATCAATACAATTATGTTTTATGCAAATTTGTTAATGGGCCGAGAAGGTGGTTAAAAGGCGTTAAGAAATTCAATAAAATTTTATACATCTAATTTTATTATAAAATGACTCCAATTAATTAAATTGAAAGAATATAGGTATAATTTATCTATTTTGAAATTAAATAAATTTAAATAAAATAAAGAAATATTTAAATAAAAAGTTGATTTTAAACAAAAACGTAATGTTTTTCACTAGTCAAAAAAATTGAATATTTTCAGAAAAATACCAACAATTTACACTAAGATAATTATGATATTCCGAATTAAAAAATGAATTCTATTATACCAAATTTATAACATATAATTTTAATTTATTAATTTATAATTAATTTCCATTGTCAAAACTAAAAATTGGGTTTTTAAAAAGTAAAAACTATAAAAGATTGACATTTGTTTATGTCAAATTTAAATGTAAAATTACATATAATGACTTAAATTGTATTAAATGATAGAAAAATAATCTAATTATAATTGAAAAACAATCAAATGTATAATTTAACACAATGAATTATTTATAATTAAAAAGTTGTTTTCATTTAAAATTTAGCATCCTTCACTATTAATCAATATAAGAAAGTTATCGGAAAAACAACAAAAAATTATCAAAAATAAATTTTTATTTCCCACATCTAAATACGAATTTTTTTGTCAGATTTAATATAAAGTATCAGATATTGAATTTAAAAAAAATTTACCATTAGTAGGAGGTAAAATTGAATTTTTTAAAAATACATCCTTAATTTGAAAAATTGAATTTATTATTATATTATGTCCATGAAACAGATAATATTATTGTTAAAATTATATAGAGTATAGATGATTGTAAATTAAGTTAATATTATTCATAACCACTTTTTAAATGTCTAGATTGAAATGTTGGGGTGCACTCAAACTCAGTGTTGCGTGTAGCATAAGCTATTGAATTACTTAAATGTGATAACATACTATGAAATCTTGTGGTGTTACATTCTACCCTATTTATATAAATTGTGTTCTCAAAATTTGAAATTGTTCTTCGGAAATAAATGTTTAAAAATAGAAAAATACCTTTGTGTAAAACCAACATCAAAAATTGTGTTTATAAAATTTAATTTGAATAAGAGGGAAAGGGAAATGAAAAAACCACGACCAAATTTTTATCTCATTTAGGATAACATTGGTGGAATTAGAGATACCTAATTAGAGGAAAACATAAATATTTATACGGAGTGATTGAGGTCATAAATCCAAAAAAGTGTAAAATTGAGGGCCTCAAAGCCATCAATCTAAGATTATGTAAAATATTATCATTTCCACAAAACATAATGTATTAGGATAACACATTTCTGGTTTTAAGATCCCATTCCTAATGATGAAGAATTAATTTATTAATATAATACGAGAAAATATATATATATATATATATTCTTGACAAATAGAGTTTCATCGTTCAATTAATTCATACCACAAACTCATCTTCCACTCTAAAAGATAATAGAATTTAAAAAATTCTATTTATCATAATTTTATAGGGTTCCAAAAAAATGAATTTATAATTTATCTGTCAGTCCATTTTAAAAAAACAACATTATACAAACCAGGACATCACGTAGGATAGTGGTTGGTGATATACCCTTGTCACCCTTCAGTTTCTTGTTCAATTATCGTAGCCTTGTGGGGCGCGACGAGTTGTCGCATGACCTCCAGTTTGTCTTTTTTATGGCAATCCAAAAATAATCTCATGGAATATTTTATTCTTAACAATAATATCTAGTGTCAAAATTAATCGATTCCAACCTTTAGACTTATCCCAAATACTTCTGTACAAACTCACATTCCAAACATTATAAGGACGGTAAACACATTGAAGAACCTTTTTTCCATGTAATAACATGTGACTACCTTAATCTGTTATTCTTCTAAAACATTGTATCAACTTTAATTACCCTAAATCTTTATTGATTGCATTCATTCTCCCATATTCCTTATAAAATACTAGATATATTTCTTAAATCCAAAATTTTTTAATATTCCAACAATGATGGAATAAAAAAACCTTTAATCAGTTCCATGGTAGTAAAGAATATCCAATATAATTTATCCAAATCAATCACATATTATTCAAAAATCACTACCTCATAATCAAAATCATATTATGGTTTATCTTTCTCTCAACCATATGTTTTCCAAAAAATTAACCAGATAAGGAGTCACATTTCTTGGTACCACACAATATCGTGTCCTTTATAAAATGGCATTGCAATACAATCCATATATACTTTATAATTTTTATAACATGTTCATCATTAATAAAATACTCAAATTAAATAATACTTTAATAATAACATATGAACTATAATAATTCACCATCATCTACAGTAGTATCGTAACTTGATTATTATCCAATAGCATCATATGGGTTATACTCTGATTATTTTGAAATTGATTCGTGTAGTGTCCCAACTCCTTGACGATGAATAATTGTACATTATAAACGTTTTTATTACCCTTGCAATCACATGCTTGGTGTCCTTTTTCTCCCAACATATAATAAACTCTCATTCCCTTAAATAATTTACCAAGGTGATTCTTTCCACAGTTATCACATATGGGAAAAACCTTCTTTCCCCTCTTCCCATTATCTATATTTCTTTCTTCCATCCTTTTATTCTCTTGCTTCCCTTCAAAGCCAAAAGACTCTGGGAATTATTTACATATCTTATTAACACATGATACTATCTTCTTCATATAGTTGAGAATACGTGGGAGACTATTTCCCTTCTAAATGTTGGCGTAATACCATGAAATATATTATCATTCATAATCATTGGATCATGAATATTTATGGAGTTATCATTCATTATAATATGCACCATTCCTAAAAAATGGAATACACAATGTTAGATTATGAATCTCAATTCATAATTCCAAACATGTAAAATACATAATATATGTTGAAAATATTGTGCATCTAACATATAATCATAAAATATTTTCTTTGAGGAAGTATTTAATCCTAAGTACATCATAATGGATTGAAATGAAAATTTTATTTATCCTAAGAATATCCCTCGGGTGCATCGTTACCATGATTACAGCAAGGCCCGTTATCATGTACCTGGATACCCCGGGTCAAGCTCAATACTTCTTATCCGAGTTATCAATCCTAGGTAAATCTGTGACAGAGCCACCTATACCTACTCATATCCTGACAGATATGTATTGCTTAGAAAATAAAATAAAATCACTACATTACCAAATTATAGGAAGTATTTCTATACTAATCTCAATGTCTATCTTAGGGTATTGTTCTCTAACCATAGTTTTTTATAAATATAGATTCCAAGGTATTTACTAAACTTCATATAATACCAACTGTAACGCCCCAAACCTAGTTACCCAGAGTTAGAGCATTTTTATATAACATTGGCATGATCACAAGGGATCAAATCCAAAAAGACCGAACAATTTACTAGCCATGGAAGAACGATATACATTCATATGTTTTACATTACATTATAAAATGAAAAAAACATCAAAATTGTCTCCATGGACAACATGCATATCCCTTAGACTATCTCTGCAGGTCATTCATAATATACTTCATCGTATCCTGCGAAAAATATAGCATACAAAGAGGTGAGCTCAGATTCTTAGTAAAGATAAAAATATATCATACACATTCATAAATAAGCATAAACATTTAAGGAAATGGATAAGAATAAAACAAATGTATTTTAAACTCAAACATCATGATAATATGGAAATAATAAATCAAATAATGCAATTTTCTTAATCACATAGTTATTCTACAAATCGAATAATCAAATGTAATATCAATATCCATTTTCAAAATGATAGAATGTGTTATGCTAAACTGCATAACCCCATTGTCATGGCCTAGTGCCAAGACTAAAAATAAGATTTTTTCATGGCCTTTTAGAACGACACTAGTTTGTCTTATGAGACCTACCGATGCATCGAGGAGAAATAGAGGCTCCACCCATCACTTACTAAGCCCAATGAATTCCTTATATGAAAATGTTAAACCATAGCATAAAAATTCATACTGAAAATAGCATATGAAATGTAAATACTTTAACCATAAACCATTAATAGTATAAAAAGGGAACATCCACATTCAAACATAACATAACACATTTAATACAATATCAATGATTATATTATAATAAATCAACCTCATTGACGAATAATATCCAGAAAAGGATGTCCACATAGTCAAAAATGATCAGCAAAACACTCTGAGAAAAATATACCTTTTTGATGAAATCATATAAAACATATACAATATAGTAAGGAAGAAATTTTAAAGACAATTTTGATTCAAAGTTTCCCATACAACTTTGAAACTATTGAAATAAATTAACATTTTAAAACATTCATGTCCATATAAATAATTCTTTAAAACCATTTTGAAATCATGGACACTAATCAGAATGATTTAGAAGAAAAAATATTTAATCCAGTGAAAATGATGTTTTAGTTAAAGAGTCCCATAAAAATATTCCTTTTGAAATATATTTTATGAATAATGGACATGGAAAATAATTCTGTCTAAGTAAAAACTTACACACAAACATTCTAGAATAATAATGAGATTGTGTAATTAACCCTTAACTTTTACTTTTTGTTGTTTGATGGTTTGTTAATATCATATATAATATTCATATAATTGTTATTAAATTATACAAGCCACATACATAAATATGATATCATATATGATCTTATAATATTTATTTGTTAATAATATTTTAGTAGTATCATCATTTCAGGTGTTAACTGATCTATTTTCCATTATATGCTTGGTTATGTAAGCCATGATTGTTATGGATAGGATGTATTTAATTCATACCGAGAATGATATTAAGTTCCTAAAAAATATTTTTAATCATAAAATTAAAACTATTCTTGAATGATTATGATGGGTTATGAATCTCATGGCGTTCGTGGTGACTGTAATCCATACGTATGCACGAGCGAAAATATCATTATATTGTAGGTGAAATCATATGTAATTGGATGGTATATCATATATACAGAATTATTAACATGTTATAGTTGTTATTTACATCACTTATACTCATTATTATACCCATCCAAATAATGAAGTGTTTGAATTACAAACTACACCAAGACGTGGAGACGGTAGACCATACGTACACACTTATGGTGACATTGTTATTTATAAGATGAATAGAATAATGAACATGGTTGTAAAAAATTTATAATAACATCAATTTATTTATGAGTTATGAGATTTATTGTTCTGTTATGGGAAAAATGAAAGGGAATGTGGAAGAAGATAAGAACATGAAAGAGTGTGGTGAAATTATTACCTCTTTTTCGGGTGTTTTCTTTTGAGTTGATCAAAATGGATCCATAGGTTGGATTTATGATCAAAGTAATGACTCTAGGTTTATTTGAGGGATATTTAGAGGATATTTGGGTAGGTTTTGGGTGATCCAAATGGCTTTGGAGGTGTGATTTTGAGGGAAGGGGATGTGCCATTTTATAAGAGGCGTGAGGGCCACTTTAGGAAATGATTAAAATATTATTTTATTATACAATATATTTATTTTGTAATGGCTCCAGATGAATTTATTTTTATACATAGGTGGTTATGGTTCGAAATCACCTCAACAAATAGGTTTTAGACATGTTTAGGTTACCATTTTAACCTTATCTTTTAGATTTAACTCTTACTTAAATAGTTTAACTTTTACCATGCCTTCTTGTATTCTTACACTATATGGTTAATAAACTTACATTAAACATTCATGAGAAACTCAAGTGGTTAATTAATAATATATATAATATTATTTAATCACTTTTTTGGTAAATTATATTTTTAGTAATATTATATCAACAAATATATTGTATTTTTTACACACTAATTTATGACAGTTTTGACAGTATTTGGTATTTTGTTTTTTTGAAAGTCATAAAATCCCAATAAATTGGTAAAAAATTATCTAATCATGACTAACAAGCCATATTAACCTAGTAAATTCGTTGATGGCCTCAAAACATTTTAATTGTATTTATTTTAAGATTTATAATATAAACTATTTTAATATTTTCACTAATGGAATTATACAGTTTAACAACGGTTCAAAACTATTGGTAAAGGCCTAGAAACCAATGCTGTATTATATACCAAAGGTTTCCCAAACAATGGCCAAGTAAGATGTAGGTAAAGGCATATACCAATGGTTTTGTGTAAACCGTTGGTATAGGTTTTACTATAATAGATATTGAAATAGTTCTTTGTAAACCGTTGGTATTGGGGTTAGTGTAAGAGATATACCAACAGTTTCACAAACCATTAAAATATGTTATAGTCAGCCAAATAATACCATTTTTAAAACTATTTGTACAATTTTAAACCAATGGTTATAAAAAACCATTGGTAATATACCTTAAAATTTTATACCAATGGTTTTGAAGACCATTGGTATACATCTTCTCAGCTCCACAGCAACCAACATCTCTGCTCATCCACAACAGCAAGAACCCCCCTTCAACATGCAACTCTCCATGACCGGGAAAAAAAACATACACACCCCGAATCGAAAAAACTACAGGGGATGTTTAAAATTCATATATAGTTCTGAAATTTATAAATTTAATATTCATTCTTCACTTAAACCACAATACAAGAGAATAATCTCGAATCCAATACATCCACAATCCAATACATCAGGAATTCAAATGCAATAAAACAGATTACAAAAATACAAAATTAAAATCCAATACATACAGAATTAAATATGTATAATAGTATTCAATATTTATAATTCATTACCAATATAGCCAGAATCCAATTCACGTAATAGTATTCAAAATTTAGAATTCATTACCAATACAACCAGAATCCAATAAATCAAGAATTCAGAAATTTAGAATTGAAAATCAATA
Source organism: Viscum album (assembly GCA_963277665.1). NCBI lineage: Eukaryota > Viridiplantae > Streptophyta > Magnoliopsida > Santalales > Viscaceae > Viscum > Viscum album. The sequence goes on from OY728148.1 coordinate 605,154,266, forward strand.
ACACCCATAACATTATTCAAAATTAATAATTCACTCATCACTCAAACCACAACCCCAATACACACAAGAGAAAAATATTACATGTAATTGGAACCACATGGGATGTTTACTCATTGTCTTGGGTTGACCATCTAAAAACCAACATAAAAACATGGGAAGAGTGGAATGGGTACAATGGATAAGGATCATGATACCCAAAAGATAGACAATGGTAGTGGCCATGTTCTTATACCTATGATGAGTTATAGGAAGCACATGGGACGTTTATATTACTCTAATGTATATGTATACATGCATAAATGGTTCCTGATGTGTTAGTGGAAAACATTGGCCAATCTTGGCATATGAGATGGGTTACGAGAATAGCCTACATGTTTTTCATAGACATTTCAATTGGAACAGGGGGAATGTGGGTAATTTTTATTTGGTCTACTGGGTGTGATGTGAGATAAATACTCATTTGGGTAGTGGTCATGATTATTCAGTTACGTTTTCGGTATTGGGTTTCCAAAGGGACTTTGGTTTCATCCTAGAACCCACTATTTGAGGATGGGATTGGTGTATTAAATGTCTAGTGTTTTAGAATATGGGTAGGAGTTACTCACAGGAGAAGTGGATTTTGGGAGGCTAGACTAAGTATCCTTTTGTTAATGTATCATCAAAATCTGAATACGTTTGGTCGGTTTGCCCTATGCAAATTGTTTTCACTTAAAATGTTGTCCATTTAAAACAAAAGACAAACACTTAAAGTGATACCAGCCACACTATGCCTCGGATTGAGGCAGGTTTGACTCGTACATGTCACATATGACCCATAGATTGCTTTACTAATGTATCAAGACAATCTGAATGTGTTTGGTCAGATTTCTGTATGCCAGTTGTTGTTTTTACCTAAAATGTTGTCCATTTCAAATAAAATTGAGACACTTTGAGTGGTACTGACCACATCGTGTCTCAGATTGATGCAGGGTTGACACGTACACATCATAAATGACCCATGTATCGTTGTGCTAAAGTATCTACACAATCTGAATACATTTGGTTAGTTTTCGGCATTCTAGTTTTCTTAATTAAAATAGTATCCATTTTAAAGAAATGAAAGACTCTTTGAGTAGTACCTGCCACACCATGCCTCAGATTGAGGTTGGGTTGACTCTTAAATGTAATAAATGACCCATGGATCCTTTTTCTAAAGAATCAATAGAACTCTAATGCGTATGGTCAGTTTTCCATATGTCTGTTGTTGTTTTCACTTAAAATGCTGTCCATTTCAAATAAAAGTGAGACACTTTGAGTGGTACTGGCCACACCGTGCGTCGTATTGAAGCAAGGTTAAATCTTACACGTCAGAAATGAGACATGAAGTGTTTTTATAGTGTATCAACACAATATGAATCATTTTGGTCAGTATTCCATATGTTAGTTATTGTTTTCACTTAAAATGTTGTCCATTTCAAAGAAAAGTGATACACATTGAGTGGTACCGACCACACCGTGCCACGGTTTGAGGCGGGGTTGACTTGTACACATCAAAAATAACCCATGGATCATTTTCTTCATGTATTAGCAGAATATTAATGTGTTTGGTAGGTTTTTCTTATGCTAGTTGTTGTTTTCACTTAAAATTTTTTCCATTTCAAATAAACTTGAGACACTTTGAGTGGTACTGGCCACACCGTGCCTCAGATTGAGGCAGGCTCGACACGTACACATCATAAATGACTCATGGATCATTTTTATAAAGTATCAACACTATACGAATGTGTTTGGTATGTTTTCCATATGCTAGTTTTTGTTTTCACATAAAATGTTGTCCATTTCAAAAAACAAGTGATACACTTTTAGTGGTACCGGCCACATCATGCCTCGGATGGAGGCGGGGTTGATTCGTACACATCAAAAATGATCCATGGTTTGGTGTGTTAAATTATCAACACAATCTGAATATGTTTGATTAGATTTCCATATGCTAGTTGTTTTTACATAATAGAGTATCCATTTCAAATAAAAGTGATACACTTTGAGTGGTACCGTCTACAACATACCTCATATTGAGGCGGTTTTGACTTATACATGCCAAAAATGACCCATGGATCCTTTTCCTAATGTATCATCTGAATCCCAAATCATTTGGTCGGTTTTCCGTATGCCAGTTGTTTTTTTCACATAACAATTTCACCATTTCATGTAAAAGTGAGACACTTTGAGTGGTACCAGAGACATTTTGCCTTGGATTGAGGTGGGGTTGACTCGTACACATCATAAATGACCCATGGATCGTTGTGATAAATTATCAACACAATACGAATGCATTTGGTCAGTTTTATGAATGCTAGTTGTTGTTTTCAGTTAAACTTTTGTCCATTTCAAATAAAAGTGAGACACTTTTAGTGGTACCGGCCACATTATGACTCGGATTGAGGCAGGGTTGACTCGTACATGTCAAAAATGACCAATGGATCATTGTGATAATGTATCAACACAATTAGAATACGTTTGGTTGATTTTCCATATGCCAGTTGTTTTTACTGAAAAGAGTGTCCATTTCAAATTAAAGTGATACACTTTGAGTGGTACCGGCCTTGCTGTGCCTCATATTGAGGCTTCGTTGACTCATACATGTCAAAAATGACCCATGGATCGTTTTTCTAATGTATCAACAGAATCCGAATTTTTTTTGTTCAGTTTTTTGTATGCCAGTTGTTGTTTTGAGTTAAATGTTGTCAATTTCAAATAAAAGTGAGACACTTTGAGTGGTACCAGCCACACTGTGCCTCAGAATGAGGTGGGGTTGACTCGTACATGTCACACGGGAGTTTTGAGTCGCGTAAAGTGTGGATTGATGATCCGGGTGGTTCTAATCCTCTCTTTGCTTCAACTTTTCAATTAGGGTTTTTACTCTTCTCTCATCATCTTCTAAAGCTATAAAACCCTCATTTCTGTTGGGATTTATGGTGAATCTTGAAGAGAGCATAGATTGGGATCTGAGATGCCGAATTAAGAGTGAAATTGTCTCTGGAATCAAGGTATATGGTTAGAGCATGGTAATGAAGTATTGTTAGTGGAATGTTAATTAGATCTGGATTTATGGTGAATCTTGAAGAGAGCTTAGATTGGGCTGAGTGACATTATGATGTAGTTATTGGTGTGATGATGTAGGTGATACACATTTGTGTGAGGTGCCTTGTGGAGGATGAGGATATATGTTGAAAGTGGTTATGCATGGTAGGAGGAGAGTGGGGGGGCTATCCAGAGTCCATGGAGGAGGGTGGGGGGGCTGTCCGGGGGCTGTCTGGGGGCTGTCTGGGAGGCTGTCTGGGGGTCTATCTGGGGGGCTGTCTGGGGGGCTGTCTGAGGGGCTGTCCGGGGGGGGTGTCCCATGTTCATGGGATGGTATTTACATATTTTCTAAGAAAATTATTCCTTGGTTAAAAAAATAATTTCATTATATCAACTTCTAATCAGACCACCAATTTTATATATTCCACTAAAAAAATACAATTTCATTAAAATATGGGAATGGAACAAAAAATCATCAAATAATGTTTTATTATTTATAGATAAAAAAAATGAAAATGTGACCTACCTAATCACACATATATTGATGCAGAACAAATAAAAAAATATCAAAGGACTGTAATATTATTCAAAAATGTAACAAATCAATATTTTCCTCATTACCATCAATATCATCACCATCATCATCACCCTCACCCTTTTCCTCCTCATCATCCCCATCATCTTCCCCTCCCTCCTTGCCCTCGTACTCAGCCTCGACCTCCTCATCACCCTCCTCCTCCACCGCCTCAGCCTCCTCCATGCCATCGTCTCGACCACCACTAGAACTGCCACCTGGTGAACCATATATAGAACACATCGATGACATATATTCCTCACAAGCAGTGATGGCCTCTGGTGGAAGTGTTGGATGTAAATCTTACATTAGTTTAATAAATGTAGTGTTTTCTATAACAGATAGTGCTACCATCTCTATGGCCATTTTTTGAACCCGTTCTTTCGGCGCCTTAACCTACTACAACTCGGTGGCACTAAAAATCGTACTTAATGAGGGCCAATACCTCGTCAGAACAATACTCTTCCCAGGCCAGTAGCGTACTCTACCAGCGTGCTCATCTCCCAACACCTGATGTATGTGATCATTTGGAACAAAATTGTCAGGTTGGGCATCAAAGACCTCTAAAGTAGTCTGTTAAAAATATAAATAGATTATTATGTTACAAAAAAGAGATTAAAAGTTTAAATCTAAAATGTAAATCTTACTATCTACTGATGCGTCGGTTCATTAACTGCACTTCCATCTTTCTTATTTCTACTCGAACAAAACTGTTTTTCTCAAGGCGCACATCCTTTTATATTCAATTTATGCTTCTACAATGACATTGAATGTAAAAAATCATAATTAAAAATATGATAAAAAATAATAAATTCATAGCTAAAATTATTTAACAACTTTAGCAATCGAATAAATTACGGAGGATGTAATAGAAATTGCATGTCGTAATGAAATATTATAAACTATCATACCAGCTATCTCTCCTGATCAGGAATCATAGTATTCCCAATGTGTAGACGTATTTCTTAGCATCAATGTTTTTTTTATTTCAACCAGATGCATTTTAAATAAAATTCAATAATTATTATTAATGAAAAACATGAAAATTATCATTTAGATACTTCTAATTTGATTAATACCTTAAATTGGATAGTCGCCCAATGAGTAATCATCTGTCGGTACTATTCTAATGGAAAATCATCCATGTTAGGGACCACCTCCAAATATGTGCCCACTCTATCACGCCAGCCAATGTAAAACTCATGCTTATAAGCTCTCCCAAGCTCACCTAAATCCATTTGACGTGATGGCTGTGCAACCTCACCATAGGGGAGATTAAAGTACAGTTGAAACCAAAATATTAATTCATATAAATACAAAAATTAATATATTGAATTAAATAAAACTGATTTTTTATCGATATCTCTGCCCAGGCTTTATCCTTTATATCATTTGGTAGCTGTCTCTATGAGAGGTGGCTGACAGGGAATGATGTCGGAGTATTTGGAAAGAGTCGCCAAAAAACTCCAACATTGCTGCCCGGATTTTTCAATCATCTGAATATCTTCATTGTATTCCACCATCAACTGTGTGCGACAGTTCCACACCGAATGCCTGCGTGTACGCCCCTTCCATCGGCTTCTATCAGTATATGTATCTTTTAGGAAAGAAAAACAAATATTTTATCAATAAATGATATAATGAAAATAAATAATGGTGCAACAATTTTTTAGGGTTGTATAAGTATACATGTGGTAGTATGATCTATGGGCGTCACTAGATCTGTAGAAACCGAAGGAACATCCTGTACAGATGGAGTGGGTCCCAATGTATGCTCTGTAGGGACAATTGCTGGCAGAGCATTAGTCAAATAATATGAAATATAAAAGATTGGAGAGATCAAAGAAGTAGTAAAACAAGATGACAGGGATGGCTGGAAAAATGCTGGATGGTGAGTGGGAATCATCATCGGATATGATACAGATGGGTGAGGAGGGTCAGATGTAAATGGTGGTGAAAACATGGGAGGCCTAAATATCCAGTGTGTCCCTAATGGCACACCGGGGTCAGAATGTGGGATGGATGGTATGTCAGTGGGAGGGGCATGGTCTAATCGGGTATGTCGACCAGATCTTCTAGCTCCCATACCACCCCCCCCCCCTTCGTACGAACACCCCCAGTACTAGAACCACTACTCAGCTGCTCAAATAATTTTCACTGAATAGTTAGATACTAAAAAAAAGTTTAAAAAATTAATCACATGACATTATATTTAATTTAAATAAATATATTTGAAATAAAATACTCATTGCAGGAAATAGTGGTGGAATGCCCAGCTCGGTCAAGCGATGATTGTTGTCCAAAATCTGTTTCCATCGCCTCTCTTCAATTGGTATCATTTCCTGCATTAGAAAAAAATATGGAAGTAAATAGAAAAGGATAACCTATGTGTAACCCAAAAACCAAAATAAATGAGACGGAATATGGGGATTCATGGATAATTTATCTAACAATTGTTTTAGAAGATGTTTAACAAATATATAATGAAGTCAATAAATCGTACAAGATGTAATAGAGAAATTTAATATATAATGGGTTTCTTATTTACTAAGTGTCATAAATCTATTAAAATCATGGAATTTGATTCTACCAGATTTATAAGTGGAAAATAAATTGTTCAAAATAAGGAAAAATTTATTTTCTTTATCTCAGGTAGATGATGCAGGTTTCAATATTAAAAAAAAATTGAATAGAACCAACCTTAACAATCCAACTCGAAGTAAACCAAAATAATTGAGAACATGAATGGATGATTTTATATGTTTCTCACCACAACTTCAGGTTCAGAGTCAACTCTGTAAATAAAGCTATTGGAGTCATAAAAAAATAAATGTATTTATTCCAATGGAAGTAGGGATGGTGTCAATTCTATCATCACCATCATAAAAAATATGTCTTGGAATTACTTCAACTATGACACCAAAATCATGTCGATGTTGGTCTTTGACATAAAAACAAGTTTAGACATTGATTCCAACACACATAGTTCTTCGGTAGCAAGAGTGTGAGTCATTTTAATTACTCATAATACACAATCATCAATAAACGTGAGGTGTCTCATCATCGAATCAAACCAATGGAATTTTATCATCATGACTCATCCATGAGAGTAATAATCATTTATTATTATTTTCTCAATGACTCCATAATAACCCAAAGTTTCAAATCACAGTTTACTATCTGATGCACTAGCATAAAAATCTGTTGTGGCAGTAACTATAACACCATCATTTTGTGTTATCATTTTCTTTGCTCGATCTGTGACACTAAATTTGTACCCATTGATAACAATTGGTTAACAGTCATGATCCACGATATTTGGACCAAAATCCAATGTTCTTATTTCTTTAAAGACAGATTTAGTAGGAAAACTCAATACCTGCAATATAAATGAATATTAAACATAATTAAATAGTGATTTAATTATGTTAAACGGTAATATTTTTACCTTCAATTTTAACCAAGAAAAAACTCTTTGCTATGCAGAGTCTCTATCCTTCTAAACGATAAAGAACAATGATTTCTATTTATCATTATTTTATGTTCCCTACAGATAAAAAATATTAATAGATTAGAAGATATATATGTAAGAAATACATATTAAATTTAGTTACCTAATGTAGTCACAAAAAAATCACAGTTTGACAAAAATGTGCGATGTTCCATCTCCCGCACTTCAAGGCTTAATGTCTTCAATTTATATGATCCTGGAATTCCTCCTATTCGAGTAAGTGATGAAAAATATGGTTCAATTTTCTCATACTTTTCTTCTTCATTTCTCATTGTTCTGTTCATTCTTTTTGTAAGATTAGACACATACATTGAGTAGAAATCCATACATTCTTGAGGCAAGTAATCGTTCACGATAGAACCATCGGGATGATTCCTGTTTCAGACAAATGACATTATTGTGTAAATATTTCTTCCAGTTGGATACATCCAACAAAATGAAACATGTCCTCTGAGAAGTATTTCTGTCAGTATGTGGACACTTAGACGCAACATAAAGGTGAAAAATGATAGAGGAAATATTTTCTCCAACACAAATAAAAATTAATGGGGAATCTGTGAAATTTTTTTGTAAGAACAAATTGGAAAACTTATTATAAAAAATATCTCTAATCAAATGGCACAAACAAATAATAGTCACCCTTACATTATTGGAAAAAAGATAATGGATTTCTATTGGAATCAACTCATGCAGAAAAACATTATAATAATGAGTCTTCAATGATTTTAGATTCAAATCAGTTCTATTGACCCATTTAGATATGTTGCTTGAATAGCCATCATGAAATCTAATAGTCTCTAATAATTTTTTAAATTTTTTTTTCATAGGTGTCATCACATAAGAAGCACATAGAAGGTTACATTTATTTTCACTGATACGCCCAGGATGCAATTCTGGTCTGATGCGCCAATCCACCATGTCACGTCAAGACCATAAATCTTCATTTGTCATTCCCTTAACATTTAGAATTATCGAAACCAACATTTCACATATATTTTTTCAATGGGAATTACATCTAAGTAATGACATAACAAAATGGTTAACCAATATGAAAAATCAAAAGAGATACTCCTCTTCCTCCAATTATAATAGGTTTTAGTGGAAACATTCTTTCTCTTTCCAGAATTCATTTGACCCTTCCAGAATGAAAAACTGGAATCTTTCCATTCATTATGCACATCAGTTCCATACATATGTTGGGGTGAATCATTAGTATATGTGGTATTATCAAATATTCAACGATTATTTCTATATGGATGCACCATTAGAAATAATTGTCAATGTCCCACAAAATATAACTATAGAGATGTTTTAGTCTATTGGATTGTGTATTCTTCATATAAACAGTACATGATAGTTTTCCCTTCGTGATCCATCCAGACATCATTGAATAAGCACGAAAATCATTGATCATCCACATAAGCACATCACACATCTAAAATATGTGTTTTGAATATGGATCATATGTGCACACACCCACATCCAAAAGAAGTTTCAACTCTTTTATTAGAGGTTTCATCTATACGTCAATATCAATGACAGGAACAGAAGGGCCAGATATAAGTATACTCAAAAAAGTGAAATGTTTTTTCATATAGAATAATGGGGGAAGATTATAAATGTGTATAAAAACTGGCCATGTGTTGTGTGAAGTAAGAATCTTCCCAAACAGAATAAAACCATCGCATGAAATATCTTGCCTCACATTAGGTACGTCAGCTGCAAAATCAGGATATCGAGCATAAAATATCTTCCATGCAAATCCATCTGTATGGGGAACCAACTCATCATTAGTCTTCTTTCTCTTATAATCATTCCATCTCATTTTTATTGATATTTCATTAGACATAAAAAGATTCTGGAGTTTTGGGATCAATGGAATGTTCCACATTACATTCTGTGGAATGCAGGTAGGTGGTCGATTAGATTTCGACATCCAGCATGATGTGCCACATTTTGTGAAATCATTTCATTCACTGGTTTCCTCCCTAAATAAACTATAATCTTTCGGGCAAGCATGAATTTTGTTTCAGGAAAATCCATGTTCCTCAACTGATTTCCATGCCATATAGTGGTTTTACGGAATATATGCATCATCTAGAAGTAAATCCTTCAAGAAGGTAAGAATGTAATCGACAACTGGATTAGAAATACCAAACATTGTTTTCCCATGAACTAATCAGATTAAATATTCTAGATTTTTTATTTTATCTCACAGTCGATATACTGGAGTCTTGGCAGTAACATTTATTTTTTCAATCTTACAAAATCATCATTTTCATAAGACATATCATGTGTGCTCATATCGAAGTCTTCTTGGGTTGGAATCCTTTCTTTTTCATGATGTTGAATAAACTGAAACTGGTCATATAACAAATTCTCCACCCCATTCTTCTCATTTCAATCATCAGCAATTTTATATTTTATTTTCTCCCCATTGTGATACCACACATAGTATTTTTCTTGAAAACTGTATTGGTTTGTGTGGTCTCTGACTTCTTCATAGTTCAACCAAGGTCTGCCAATACAATTGGAACATGGGCAGTGTATGAAACCACTATCTAAAGCATTGTGAAATGAAATGTCTAAAAAACTCTCCAAATTGTTTTGAAAATCGCTTGAGATCTGATCGGTTTCATGCATCCGACATCTATCAATTATGTAAAAAATATTTTATAAGTCATTTCATCAAAAGAAATTCAATAAGATTGATGTTTCTTCGAAAATATATTTAGGTAAACAGGATTTGTTCACTTTATATGAAACCATAAATGACACACTACTCTATATGACAATCAAAATATAAAAGACAAAAAATAATATATTTATAACAAAAAATCATTAAAGAACTATACATGAGTGCACAAGATCATGTAAACTTGTGGAGGAGAATTATTCAGGAGTTGAATAAATTTTAGATCGATGAAATTTTATATTTTAGTAGATAATTTGAATGATCACATACATTTCCCAAGGGGGAGGGAGTTTCCAGGGGGTGTACGGTGTCTAGGGGGTGGCAGTGCTATCAAGGGGGTTGAAGGTGTCCAGGGGGTGGGGGCTGTCTAGGGGGGTTGGGTTGTCCAGGTGGGCGGGCTGTCAATGGGGGTGGTCGGGATGTCCAAGGGGGTAGGGGTGTCCAGGGGGTAGGGCGTGTCCAGGGGGTGGGAGGGCTATCCAAGGGGGTGAGCGGGGTGTCCAGGGTGTGGGTGGGGCTATCCAGGAGGGTATGGGGTGACCAGGGGGGTGGGGGGGGGGGGGTTGTCCATGGGTGGTGGGGTAGTCCAGGGGGTATGAGGTGTCCAGTGGGGTGGGCGGGCTATCCAGGGGGTGGGTGGGTTGTCCAAGGGGGGGTGGTCAGGCTCTCCATGGGGGTGGCGGGGCTGTCCAATGGGTTCAGGGTTTTCAAGGGGGTGGGTGGGGCGTCCGGGGGGGGGGGGGTGTCCAGGGGGGTGGTCGGGTGTCCGGGGGGATGTCCACGAGGGTGGTGGGGATGTCCATGGGTACGAGCTGTCTAGGTGGGTGCGCGGTCTGTCCACGGGGGTGGAGGGGTAGCCCTAGGGGGGTCGGGGATGTTTAGGGGGTGGGGGATTTCCAGAGTTGGGGGGGGGAGGTTGTAAAGGGGGTATGAGGTGTCCAGGTGGTGGGTGGGATGTTCAGGGGTGGTTGGGTTGGTGGGATGTACATGGGGGTATAGGGTGTCTAGAGGGGTGGGTGGGCTATCCATGAGGGTGTTATGGGTGCCCACGGGGGTCAGGGGTGTCCAGGGGTTGGGGGGGTTGTCCAGTGGTACGAGGTGTCTAGGGGGTGGGAGAACTGTCCAGGGGGTGGTAGGGCTGTCCAGGGGGGGTTCGAGTTGTGGGGGGTGTGTGGGAAATCCACGGGGGTGGGGGCTATCCACAGGGGGAGGGGGTGTCTAGGGGGTGGGAAGGGTTGTCCAGCAAGGTATGAGGTGGGTGGGTGGGCGGTCCACGGGGTGGCGAGGCTGTCCAAGGGGGTACAGGGTGTTCATGGGGTGTGCGGGCTGTCCACGAGGGTGGGGGCTGTCTAGGGTGGTACGGGGTGTCCAGGGGGGTGGGCGGGCTATCCATGGGGGTGGCTGGGCTGTCCAGGGGGTCGGGGGTCTAGGGGGTTGAGGGGGGGTTCTAGGGTTGGGGTGTTTGGAAGGTACGGGGTGTCTAGGAAAACCCACCCCACCCCCCTCGGACAGCCCACAACCCCCATCGCACTGGACATCCCCCCCCTCACTGGACAACCCCCCCCCCCCCCTCATTTTATAACCCATACCCCTCCCCCATATGAATAGCCCCCCTAGTACGGCCCACCCCATCCATGGACACCCCACACCCCCTCCCCTGCACCCCACCTGGACAGCCCACCCCACCCCCCACCTGGACATCCCCCCACCTAGACAGCCACCCCGCACCTAGACACCCCCACACCTGGACAGCCACAACCGCCCTTCCCCCCACCTCTACATCCCACGCCCTCCCTTGACACCCCACACCCCTCCCCCACATGGACACCCCACCCTGACCCCCTGGACTATCCACCCCCCACCTGGACAGCCCTCCACAATTGGAGAATAACCCACACATGGACAACCCCCTTCCCCTCCTACACCCCCTTAGGGTATTTCTATTTAAAATAATTTTATTCATTATGAAAACCAAACTATCATGAACTATCCATTTCACTATAAAAAAACATTAAACCCCACTAAACATAATACATAAAACCCCACTAAACATAAAACATAAAACAAACCTAAAACAAACATAAAAAGAACATAAAACCTACCATTTAACCCACGAAACAAAAACCTAAAACAAACCCTTTACCCATGCACTAAAAAACCACACTAAACAGAACATTTAGGATTTACAAAGTGTAGAAGAAAAATAACATAAAACAAATTACTAATTCTAACAGCAATAATTCTATTTTACCATAACAACACTAATTCTAATATTCAAAAATTAAAACAAAACATCAAACATAAAATAAAAACTTGAATAACAGTAAAACTAACATACTAATTTGATGTGTAGAAATAAAAATTTGTTTGAATGACTATAGATCTTTCACTGGAAATTGTTTCTAGGTCAATAAGACATTAAGAGGAAGACTAGATTAGGTCTATAGTCGGGCGTACTAAGAGATGGGGCATAGGGGATTTGGGGGAAACATTCCCAATAGTTTTTTAAAAACTATTGGGAAAGCCTCTATTTTCTAACGGTTTATTAAAACCATTGGTATATGTAAGAGGAAGTGTAGCTTTCCCAATGATTCAGTCAAACCATTGGGAAAGATTAACTATTTTCACACACTTCCCAATGGATTGAGAAAACGGTTCGGATGGTTTCATTTTTTATAGTATATGAATTGTTTGTTCAAACCGTTGGTATATATCTATTGTGAAAACCACCATTTCCATTGGTGCTTATTTAGAAGGTAATTCATGCATCATCATTGTGTCGTAAAAATATTTAATTATTTATCTCTAAAAATTATAAATAAAATACCATTATGTTGGAAATCATTTTATCTTTCCAATGAATATTTATATTCGAATCTATCTTATGTAAAACCCTATATTAAAAATGGTTTAGTTAATAAACATTGAATTTAACAATTTTAAATTTTCTTTAAATAAAATAATAATAAATGTCCAAATCTAATCCAACTGTACCTAAAGGATCAAATTTTTTTCCAAAGGATGTTTTCGTTCGAATTACACATATCCAATAGAATTAGGTCTTGTGTTAGGGTATTTATAATATCATTTTTACCTTTAATTTCACTCTTTACTATTAATTGTGTTAAATAAATGTCAAATGTTACTATTCCCCAAACATTGTTTTCATCATATTGAATCACATTTTACTTACTGATGTCAACCATGTCTCTAGTATTTTTGAATTTCAACTCCCAAAAGTGGTAAAATTAAATGTTATGTAAATTTTCTAATGTGCTTAGAAGGTCTGTAAAACACGTTAAAAAATTCAAGCAAAATTTGTGCATCTAATTTTATTATAAAATGAATCCAATTAATTAAATTGAACTAATATAGGTATTATTTATATATTTTTACTTTAAATAAATTTTAATTAAATAAATAATTATTTAAATAAATAGACGATTTTAAAAAAAAACTTAGTGTTTTCCACTATTCATCAAAAAATTATACGTTTTTAGAAAAATAACAAAAAATCACCCTAAGATTATTTTGATATTCTAAATTCATAAATAATGTCTATTTTACCAAATTCAAAACATATAATTTTCATTTATTAATTTAAATTTAATTCCCTTTTTCAATACCAAAAGTGGGTTTTTAAAAAGAAGAAATTATCATAGATTCAGATGTGTGTATGCCAAATATAAATGTAAAATTACGTATAATGAAATACATTGTATTAAATGATAAAAATATAATATAATTATACTTCCAAACCATTAAAATGTAAAATTTAACACTATTAATTATTTTGATAAAAATGTTGTTTTCAATTAATGTTTTTCATCTTTCATTAATCATCAAAATACGAAAGTTATCAGGAAAACCCCAAAAAATTTATCCAATCTAAATTTTAATATCCCACATCTAAATAAGAAGATTATAATTTCAAATTTTATATAAATGTGTTAGATATTTCATTAAAATAGTTGTCACCGTTAGAAGACAGTAAAATTGAATTTTTGAAAACTACATTCTTTATCTGAAAAATTGAATTTGTTCTTATATTCTATCTAAGAAACACATAATATGGCTGTTAAAATTACCTGACTTGAATGAGAATGAAGGATTTCCACATTTCCCCAAAAACCCAATAAGGAAAACATGCTCATAGTTTAATGAAATTAATATTTTACTTGGATTCTCAGTTTAACATTGTGTTTCTATGTTATATGCTCCTAATTTAATGTCATTGATTATGGACCATAGAATTTTGAAATTCATCCATGAGGGTTAAAAATTTACCAAGACTCTTAATCCCATGTAATCCTTTCCCGATGAGGGAAACAAGGTGAGAATATGATTCTGATAAAACATGAATACCTAGAGAGGGTGAATGTGGAGGTCAGGTGAAGGATGTCCCAATTATGATAATCAGTCTGCTCAATGCCCAATGGGATATGGAAGGGTACCACCATGGGTGATGAAGTTCCACCTGAATATAAGGATATGTTAAGAGACAGGAACCAAAATTTCCAATATTTTGGACACGATGAGGTTGGTGTAATGATGGATGATAACAAATTAACAAACTCAAAATGAATCATTCATACCATGTGAATATGGTTGGAAACAGATAAATGATGTTCAACCGATGACCATATTCGAAATGCAGGGAATATCTCAAGATGTCATTTAAATTAATATGGGGATTTGGTCCTGGATATTAGGCAAGAAATATTTCTAGACATTCTGTCTTTACCAGTTCCCTTAAAATGTGAAAGATGATGTGGACCCAAACAAAGGTATACACGAATCATGGAGATGGAGTGAGAGAATTTACAGGCAGAATCCAACAATCTAGATCATAATACACATCCCATATGACTGTGTTACTGAGGTGCATCGGATAGAGGTACCCAAATCCCTTAATAATGGAATAAGTCACTAGAGGGATCTTGAATAAGTATTGGTGATAGACCAATTCCAAATAAAGAGGAGATGGATTAAATTGGTTCAGTCAACCAAGGGATAGACCCGAAGTCAAAATTTCAGGGTATTCCATTATATCTATAGAGACCCAAACATTTCTTCCATTACTATTACATCATTTTAATGATGAAAACATAATAGTATTATACATTGTGGATCCAAAGGCTTAGATTTTGGGAAAACTAGAACCATATATAACAATTACCTCATCAAGCATAAGCATGTATTTATTTTTTTCTTCTCTAGATTATTATTGGCACTTGACATCACTTAAGTATATGTATTCATCTAAGGATATACATCATAATAGGTAAGATAAAATACCAGTAAGAGGATAGATAAGAACAATATGAAAATGGGTGAGCATAACCATAATATAGGCAAATGATCATGAACATGATATGAAACATTATTAAGAGACTTTAAATGTGGAAATACATAACAATGAAACGTCAGGAATTAGTGGTTATCTACCACACATACTTCTGAACAAAGATAAAAACATGTTCGAAAATAATTTCACTTAAAATCATGAGATTAATCACTATAACCAATGCATTGTGGATCTATAAACTTTTGGGTTCACCTGTCACATTGAAACATTCATTTTGCACTATTTAATTCCGGGTGCACCCATCACATAATTAAATTATAATTATCATGCCCTCCACAATAAACATGTAACAAAAATTAACTTAAACAACCCATGCATAGGAATGGTTTTCATCTCATAAGAACACATTCATAAAAATTGGGGTCACAAAATTAAGTGTAAATAACTTACTTGATACTATAACCATGAACCTTGAGTGTGAAGTAAACGGTTTGTTTTTGAATGAAGGGTTTTTTTAAAACATATGTCTTACATAATGATAAGTAGAAAAAATTTATATCCCAGAAAAGGTATGATAATGGTGGATAAATGATTTTTATGGAGTGACCATAAAAAAATTGGGATAGTGGGAGAACCTGAAGAAAGAAGGTTGGGTTCGAGATTTTCCCCTTACCTTGTATCTAAAGGCTTTCTTCACATTAATGTCTGGTATAACAACATTAGATTAAATAATTAAAAATTACAAGGAATTGTGTCCATGAATATGGTTCATTATGGTTTCATTATGTTATTTTATTGGTCTTTGGATGAGTTATATAGTTTAAAACCATTGTTCGGAAATGGTCGTTTTATGGTTTTCTTGAGTGGTTCACATGTATTCATAAAATGATGTCCGTATAGAACTTGGATAAACATCCATAACTTATCATTCATGTTATTAATGATATTTCAGAAGTTAAAATGATCTTATAATGAATTACATTATATTCCATGTGGATGAATCATTATATAATAATTAAATGATGATTATGTGTGTAAATTTGGGCGGTTTTTCAACAACAACATACTTGTTTTGTTTTATCTCTTACTATCATGTTAATTACTTAGTTCCAGATAATAAAATGGATATGAAATACAATTTAAAATCTTTTTTCAACCATTTGATGGTATTGTTGGAATCCTTGAAGGACTTGAAGGAAAAACAAAGTGCATCGCCCAAGATATAGGAAAATTAATACATCATGGGAAACGATTTCATTTTATTAATAAAGAGAGGGAGGGAAGAGTATAATGAGTAATATTACATTAACATGATAAAATACAAGTATATCAATCATTATAGAGTTTTCATGAAATTTGGATAAGGTAATCTAAGGATAATAGATGAAATGAATATAAATTTGATTGAAAAAAAAGAAAGAAAATATAGAGAGGAATTACCTATTGAATCAACCTCTCGAGATCCACTATAAGGAAGCTAGGCTAGGTATTTTGATGAGAACATAAGATCTTATAGGTCAGTTATGGGATAAGTATTATTCTTGGTAAATGTTTATGCAAGGATTGAAGCTAGAGTGGTGAGAGGAAAAGATGGTGTGAAGGGTGGTATATTTAGTGGAGTGGAGAGGGGATTTCTCAATATAAAATTCATTAGCTTATTATTTCCCGAGAAGGCAAGGAATAGAAATTATTTAATGTCAAAGAATAGTAATTTTATCATGTGAACCCGAACCAATTGGGTTTACATCATTTGAACATCATGAATGACTATATAATTAGCTTTATTAGCTAATTTTGTAATGTATGGTATTTAACTATTCATAAAAAATTCACGTATTTTAGAAAAAACCCAAAAATTCACCCCAACAATTTTTAGACACGAAAAGTCAAAAAATCAATTCCATTTTTCAAAAATAATTTTCTCAATATGATTAATTTAATATTTAACTAAAATCACAATTTACATAAAAATATTGTTTTTAAAAATAATAATAATTTTATAATGATTTCAAAATTACGTATGGTATTATAAAATTATCTAAAAACTGTAAGATATAGAATTGTTAATTTATGAACACATTTTGAGAAAATAAATTTTCTTTTAAATAAATTAATTATAAATAATTAATTATTTATGACTTACCAAAAAACAAATACTTTTACTATAGTCAAATTGTAACATACTAAGATCTATAAATATTCATTAATTATTCATGGGTAAGGTTACACTCATTTTGGAGGATTTACTATTCATAAGGGTGGTATTACTATTCATAGGGGTAGGTTACTATTCATAAGTGTAGATTAATATTCACCAAAAATAATTTTTTCCCTACCGAAATCCATAAATCTTACTGATCACAGTTGTGTATGACAGATTTTTGAAATTCAAACCACATAATTGGAAAATTTACATTTAATGGTCAAATAGTATTTTGTGTTATGATATTTCATTCTTCTTCCTAATGTGATTATACAATAGGGCATAATTATAAGGTGGTATTTCCATTAATAAAACATCGGTTTGTTACATTCTTCCCCAATTATTAAATTTCGCCCTAAAAATCAAGTTTTACACAAAAAGGTGATAGTACATCTCCTTCATCACCTCCTCTAGTTCCAAGTAGCTTCTTCAAAATTATGTTTCCTCCACCAAACATTGACTTGGTGGGTTGTCTTATTGTGAGAACCTTATCTTTATAGTCTAGAATCAATATTGGATACTCCTCATTGGATAAATCATCTTCTAGTTATACCACCTCCATGTTCATTACATGTGAGAGATTAGGTATGTAGTTCTTTAAGAGTGATATAGGAAACAGATCATGAACATGAGCCATATTCGGTGTAAGTGCAAGCCAAAAGGCCACGGGTCCTATGCACCCAAGTATCTCAAAGAGGCCAATGTACTTTGGGCTTAGATTCCCATTCTTTCTAAACCACATGACTCTCTTACATGGTGATATTCAAAGAAAGACTTTACCTCCAACATCGAATAGAAATTCCCTTCAACAATTGTTAGTATAGCTCTTTTACTGTCTCTGAGAAGCATTGATGTTTCCTTGGATGAATCGATCCTTCTGCATCATCTCCTGCACTTGATTAGGTCCTTGTAGCTTTATTTTTCTAACTTCATCCTAACAGGTTTGAGTTCTACATTACTTTCCATACAGAGATTCATATGGAGCCATCTGAATAATCGAGTGGAAGATATTTTTGTATGTGAACTCAAACAAAGGGAAATATTAATCCCCTCCACCTTTGAATTCTAGATAGAAGGTTCTTAGTATATCATCAATCATCTGAATGGTCCTTTTAGACTAGCCATCCGTAGGGGAGTGACAGGCCGTGATGAAATTTAATTATTAACTCAAATCATGTTGAATACTTCACCAAAATGTAGATGTGAACCCTGGATCATGATCTGAGACAATTGAGAGTGAAACTCCATGATGTATCACCACTTCCATCACATATATATTTCCTTGTTGTTCAAGATAGAGGGCTTCCTAAATAGAAAAAAAATGGGCAGTCATGGTGAGTTGGTCAACCACCACCATATCTCATTATTTCCCTTCGTCGTCTTTGGGATTCTGGTGAAAAAGTCCATAGTAACATTTTCCCGTGACAAAGTTCATAACATCATCCTTTTGGACTTTTTTCAATCTTATTTAACTTTATGACATACCAAGAAACTTGATATATATTCTGCAATCTCATTATTCATGTTATCCCACCAGTCGTGTTCTCAGAGATCACAGTACATCTTGGTACTCCCATTGTGTAAAGAAAAATTTTGGATATGTGCATTGTCCAATAGCTCCTTCCTTATCCCTGGGGATGATGGAACACAAAGCTGCATTCCAAACCAAATCACACCATCATCATCGATATGAAACTCTTGTGGCATCCCTTCTGTTACTACATTCACCCTCTTTTGTATCTCCACATAATCCCTTTGGGATTCCTTAATCTTCTATTGGATGGATGGTTGCTCAATCATTTGGGAACGATAGGATGTACCCCCTTATCTTATGATTTCCAAATCCACCATTTGCATATCCATGAATATATGATCTTTCTCAATCCATAACTTGGATAGAGTAGCATGTTATTTTCGTTTTATAGCACTAGATACCTTATTTTCTGTTCTAGGATGATAGTGAATAGAGAAATAATAATACTTGATTTGATCTAACCATCTCCATGGATGTATGTTGATCTCCTTTTTTGTAAATATATTCTTTAGGCTCATTTGGTCGGTGTATATGTCATGCTTTTCAACCTAAAGGTACTGCCACAAGATTTTCAAGGAAAAAAGCATGACTGCCAACTCTAGATCATGCGTCAGGTAGTTCTGGTCATGGATCCTTAACTTCCATGAGGCATAGGCTATCATGTTTTCTTTTTTTTTTCGTAAGTATGCAATCCAAGCCTTTTTTAAGCATAAATGTATATCACAAAACGTTTTCCACTTTTCAGTAGTGTGAGTACAGGTGAAGTGATTAACCTTATCTTTGGCTCCTTGAATCATTCTTAACATTCTTCTGTCCAGGCATTCATTACCCATTTCCTTGTTAATATAGCTATCAGGTTTGAAAATCGTGATAATTTTCACTCAAAACGTCATTAGTACCATTATAATCCAAGAAAACATCAGATTTCTATGACACTAAGGGGTTTGGTAAATTCCTCAATCACCATTGTTTTTTAAGGGTCCACAGATATTCCCTCAGTTGGGATAACATTTCCCATGAATTTGAATTGCTTCATTCAAAATCACACTTTCTGAACATGGCGTACAACTTCTCCTTTCTCAATGTCTCCAACACATTTCACAGATGATCTTCATGTTCCTTTGTAATATTAGAATAGATGAGAATATTATCAAAAAATACTAGAAAACATATGTAGAAGAAATGTCTAATGGCTATATTGATCAAATCAATAATGATTTTTAGAGAATTAGTAATTCATAAGAGAATCACCAAAAACTCGTAGTGTCCATACATTGTACAGAAGACAGTCCTATGAATATCTTCCTTTTCCCCTTTAGCTGATGATATACAGAATGAATATCCACCTTTGAAAAGTATGAAATCATCATAAATGATTGAAAAGTAATCAATCCTTGGAAGAGGATACTTGTTCTCTAAATTGATCTTGTTGAGTTACTGATAATAGATACACAAACACATTGTTCCATCCTTCTTTATCTGAAAGAGCACTCACACCCCCAAGGTGATGCATTATGGTGTATGAACCCTTTGTCCAGATTCTCTTATATTTACTTCAAAAAATCCTTCAGTTTTATAGGAGCCATCCTATAGGGAAAAATTGATATAGGAGTATATCCTAGTATGAGTTCTATTGAGAACACTACCTCACTATCTGGGTGAAGCCTAGGTAACTCTTTGAAAAATAAATCACAGTATTCCCTATAAAAGTGAATTCCCAAAACATTGGTACTATCCTTTCACTCAACCATTTGGGTGAGGTATGCTTCTTCATAGGGAATCACACCCACACCATTGAAGAATTTGTCAAATGTGATTAATGATCATCCATGAAATTGTAGAGGAGAATGGGGCGGTTGGAGATACCAAAATATAATTCATTTTCATGATTGTTTATACGTGATCTAAATAATTAGAGCCAAGGAATTACCATTATAGAATCAAATTCCACCAAGGGTAGTATTACAAGATTCCCTGGAAGAATATTCCCATATACAACATCAAAAGAAGAGTCAAACACATCAGTTGAAATCATTGCACCACTTGGTGTTTTTTCAAATATCTCTTCTTCATTGTTTCAAGGATTTGATTCTATAGTTCTAGAAAACCTAAAAGATATAAAAGAATTCATAGAAACAGAATCTAATTAGTCATTTTCTATTTCTGAGTGAATATGATGTGTAGCAAGTATGGAATCATTATCTTGCTGCACATCTTCAGTAAGGATGGAATAAGCCTTCCCCTTTTCTTTTGGCTTTGGTGGCTAATGACGCTGATTACCCTCAAGAACTCAATGATTAGTGATATGGCTCGTGTTGTGCCCTAGTTCCCGGAAATTGTAGCATTGAACCATGGGTGGTTCTCTCCTTTCTTCCACCACATTCTCGCTCTTTTTCATGTCATTTCGACACTCTTGAGCATGGTGTCCTTCTTTCCCACATTTGATGAACTTCCCTGTATATTTGATGAAATTTCCATTGTTCAACTTCCCACATTTTTACCATGTGGATCATTGAGTTTCTCCCCCCATTTTCATTAGATCCACCAGTTTGAAACTCCATCTTTTGTTTCTTATCGCCATAGACATGGTACCACTCACCAAACTCCATCTCCACGTTGAGTGCACATCGAACTACTTCTTCATAACTCCATAATTCTTGAATTAAAAGATCCCTTTGAAGGTATTTCTTTAATACCCTTAATAATATATCAAATTTTCTATCATTTTTTATAACAATGCCCGAAGCATACCTTAAAAGACATGTGAAATTTTATTTATAGGTTGTGGAAGATTCTAATTCCATTTTCTCTAGCTCTATAAATTCTCTCACTATCATAGTGAGATGATTTATTGGGAAATTATTATTATGAATCATTATCTTAATGTCATCCCATTCCATCTCTTCAATTTCCTCTCTTAGATCAGTGTTCCTAATCACTACCCACCATTGATCGGCCTCTCCATCTAGATGATAAATGGCTTGAGTCAACTTATCTGTCTCAGAACTATGATTCCCTGAAAATATTTTTTCCAAGGAGTTTACCTACTATTCAGCAACTAGTGGATCAGAACACCCACTAAATGTCATCGGTCGTTGCCACATAAAACATTCCATATTCAGTTTCTCCCTCATTGGTGACAGATGATATTCCCTACTATTATGGGTATTGTTCCTAACCGGATATATTTGTGCAAGAATAATCATGATGTTTTTAACTCCACCTCCCAAATCATTAGGGATGTCCTTTGGGCAATCGTTGAATTTTCCCTCATACAAGTTATTGGTGTGGTTTCTCGTAGTTCCCACCATTTACTAAAATTGAAAGGTTTGAGAAAAACAAGAGACTACAAGTGATGAATAACTCATTAATTTCTATGATTTATACTAAATGAATAACATATGGGATCCTTGTGTAATGATTTTTCTGTGCATATTTGTACTTAGTCTCATGCAAGAGGTTTTCTCTAGGGTTCACAAATCCTAATTCCAAAATTAACTAAACCATTCCCCTGATACCAACTATAGAGACCCTGCCTTTTCGTACATTACCATTTCATCATTTTGAAGATGAACAACATAATAATATAACACATATTGGAAACAAATGATTAGTATCTTTGTAAAAATAGGACCATACATAATAATTACAACATCAATCATAAACATTTATTTAATACCTTCTTCTCTAAATTCTTAATGGCACTTGACCTCTCCTTAGTACTTTTTTCACCTGAGGATATACATAAAAAGCGGTGAGATAAAATCCCAGTAAGAGGATAAATACGAACAATATAACAATGGGTGATCATAACCATAACATAGGCAAAGGATAATGAACATGATAGGAAGCATTGATAAGGGACTTGAAATGTGGTAATGCATTGAAATTAAACATCATGTCTTAGTGGTTAACAACCACAATACTTGTGAAAAAAGGTAGTATCTTGTTCACAGATAATTTAACGTAAAATAATGAGATTACACCCTTTACCCAATGCATTGGAGTGCTGTATAATTTTAGGCACACCAGTGACATTGATACATTTATATTATACTATTTAATTCCGGGTGCACACATCACATCCTAACATTATCATTATCATGCATGCCACAATAAAAATTTATAAAAAATGATCATATCCAACCCATGATGTGTAATGGGTTTAATCTCATAAGAATACATTTATAATCATTGGGTTCCCAAAATTAATTGTGAATAACATAACTGATCCGAAAACAATCAACCTTTATTGAGAAGTAAAAAAGGGTGTTTCTGAAAGAAGAGTTCTTTTGGAAAACATTTTTTTAACACAAAAATTGTTAAAAAAATGTATATCCCAAAAAAGGTACGATAATGTTGAAAAAATGAATTTTAAGGTGTGATCATACCAAAAATGGGGTGAATGTGGGAGCTCCTGTAGAAATAAGGTTGGGTTGGAGATTTTCCCCTTACCTAGTATCTGAATGTTTTCTTCACTTTATTGTCCTATATGACCACACTATATTCATTAATTGAAAATTAAATAAACTTTTGTACAAGAATATGTTTCATTATGGTTGAATTAAATTATTTTATCGGCCATTGGAATTTTTATAGAGTTTAAAACCATTATTTTGGAATGATCATTTTTTTGGTTTTCTTGAGCGGTTCACACGTATTCATAAATGGATGTTCGTGTTGGAAATGGATAAACATCCAGAACATATTGTTCATTTTTTTAATTATATTACCAATGTTAAAATTAAATTATAATTAATTATATTATATAATATGTGGATGAATCGTTTGATAAGAATTAAATGATGATTGTCCTGGTTAATTTGGGTGGTTTGTTGACCACAAAGAACTTGTTTTGTTTTTTATAATAGTGTCATGTTTATAATATAGTTCCCGAACATAAAAGGGGATATGAAATAAAATTCAAAAAAAAATTCAACCATTTTTTTAGTTTTATTGGCATCCTTGATGGATTTGAAGGATAAACGAAGTGCATCACCAATGATTTAGGTAAATTAACACTTCATGGGCAACAATTTCATTTTATTAACAAAGAGAGGGAGGGGGAAGTATAATGAGTAATATTTCATAAGCATGATATAATACATTTATATAAATATTATGAGAGTTAACATGAAATTTGTGTAAGAAAATATGAGGATAAGAGAAGAAATGGAAACAAATTTGAATGGAAAAAAGAAAGAAAAGGTAGAGGGGAATTACCTCTTGAATCCTCCTCTTGAGATCCTCCTTAAGGAAGTTAGCCTTGGACTTTGGTTGTGACCAGAAGAGCTTGGATGTGGGGAGGGGCTAGGGAATATTATTGGGAAGAGTTTAGTCATGTATTGAAGCTTGAGAGGTGTGAGGAAATGAGGGTGTGAAGGGTGGTATTTACAGTGGATGGGAGAGGGGATTTCTCAATATAAAATTCATTAGTTTATTATTTCCCCATAAGACAATGGAATAGTGAGTATTCATTGAAAAAAATAGAAATTTTACCATGTGAACCCAAAAAAATTGGGCCTACATCAACAGAACATCATGCATGACTCTATAAATAGCTTATTTAGATTATTTTGTAAATTACGGCATATCACTTTTCAACAAAAATTCATGTATTTCAGAAAAATCCCAAAAACTAACCCCAAACATTTTTTCAACATGTAGAATCCAAATATTATGTCAATTTTTCCAAAATAATTTTCTAAATATGATTAATTTAACATATAATTAAATTAAAATTTTACTTTAAAATATTGTTTTTAAAATAAAAAATGATTTTATAATACATTAAAAATTACATAGGGTATTATAACATTTTCATAAAAAATAGAATACATATAATTTTTAGTATATGAAAAAAAATTAAAAACTAATTTCTTCTAAATTAATTAATTTAGTATAATTATTTATTTATGACTTACTAAAATACCAACACTTTTACTATGGTCAAATTTTCACTTTCTATGATGCATAAATTTTATTTAAATATCAATGCCTAAGGTTACTCTTATTTTGGATGATTTTAGATTCATAAAATTCATATTACTATTCATAAGGGTAAGTTACTATTCAAAAAAATATATTAATTTATTTCTATCGGACTCCAAACATCTTGCAGATCGCAACAGTGTATGACAGATTTTTGAAATTCAGACCATATAAATGAAACAATTATGTTTACTAGTCGCATATTATTTAGTATAATGATAATTAATTATTCTTCCTAATGTGATTATAACATAGGGAATATTTATAAGGAGGGATTTACATTAAAAAATCATCAAGTCATTACAGTATCCCATAAGGATAGGAATCCAACCATACATTGTTCTTGAAGTCCACGAAAATTGATGTCATGTAGCAAGGAAAATGCATTGTATAATTTATCTTTGTCTGACTAGGAATAAGGTGGTAGTTAGTTTTATTTCCTTATTCTTGGAATAATGGGTTCTTATTTTATGTTCATAGTGCTCTATCTAGGATTTCATTGTCG
The DNA here is from genome assembly GCA_963277665.1 of Viscum album. NCBI lineage: Eukaryota > Viridiplantae > Streptophyta > Magnoliopsida > Santalales > Viscaceae > Viscum > Viscum album. The sequence goes on from OY728148.1 coordinate 605,179,647, forward strand.
AGCACATAAAATTACATGTTTTGTTTTATTAGAATTTCTTGTGTATACCTGAAATGTTTGGTTGTCTCTCAACGGATCCATAAATAATTACTTCATAAAATAAGGTTTTGATTATGAAATTTTAAGGGTGATGAGATATTCTATAACATTGGATTTTATGATTTACTATACCTAAATAAAGTTTAATGCAAGAAAAATAATGTGGAAATTAACCAAATTAATTAAACATTCCCAACATGGAGAAATTTTCTGATGATCATCCTTCATCACTTTAGGAGACAGAGTAATGATATTTTAATCCTGGGTTATAACACCTAGAACCTGATTGATACAGATTTTCTACAAGGAGACCTCCTAGGGTTGAATCAAAAAACACAAAATGACTCATTTGTAACCACCGATGATTGAATGACTTATGTTCATCTTCAAAAACGAAACTCACCACGGAAACACTTGATGAAATATATTTGATGTCGAAAATTTTATGTTGTTTTATTTTGGATAACAAGAAATAATATTACATTAAAATTAATGTGTTTATGATATTTAAAGTAATCAATATGAATTATAGGAACACTGAAATTGAAAGGGGGAACGAAAAGATATGAACGGTGTGTGAATCATCATTGGAAAGTGTGCCCCAAAAAAGATCCTTTGAGTTTGAGTATGAGATAACAGTTTATAATTCAATTAAATTATAATATATTATGTATAAAAAAACAAAAAAACTTAAATTAAAAACATCATTCAAAATAATACAAACACAAATCTCATGATTACATCACGTTCCTCCCCAAGTGATCAAAAGAAGTATAGAATCTCATGAAAAGGGAGGAAGTCATCCATGTTTAAGTAACACATCCCAAAGCATCCATAACTTATAGGTATGATTAGATGAATAATTTGGGACCCCAAAATGGAATCACCTTACCTACTATTCTAACTTCCAAATGGGGTGCCCAATGTTCCAATTTATAGGCAATGTGGGAGGTGGTTTATGGCACCGTAATTTAGGGAATCCAATTTTTCCATGGTATTAGTAGTCTAAAAAGTCCATTATTAACTTTTTAAAAAACTAAAAATTAGTTGGTCGAAAATATTTCTATATCCTTGTCATATTTTGAGGCCACATAATGTATATAATAAGAGATATTCCTAGAATTCAAGGGCTATCTTTTGACTCAGTGTAGATTAATTATATTGGACAGATTGGTTTGTTCAGGGAATATAATTGATGAATTGTGATTTTTTTCGTTCATAAAAGTTTTATCCTATGGAGACATGAATCTAATGAAAAACTTTTATCCCATTTTGATGATTATAGCTCTCGGATCATTCAGAATAGTGGACATGTATTCGTGGTATTTCATGAAGTTTGGCCCATTTTACCTCTCTATCATTGTGGGCTCTCCGAATCAGCTCCACCTTCAATTAAATCATAAAAACAAGTGAAATTTACATTTTCGGCAGTGAAAATGAAAAAATTATTTTATGAATCAGGATTTTCAATTTATTATTATAATTTTAATATTAAATACATAACCATTTTAAAGCATTGGTGTGTGGGTGGAAATGAATAGAGAGTCATAGTGTGATCGCACCCCCACACCTAAAAATTTTCACAATAGGGAAATGTAATATTTAAAAGATGATACTTGTATATATTTTAAAATCCATGAACATTTAACATGAAATTAAAATTGGATTCATAAATAAAATGAGATCAAATAATAAATCGTACCACGGATTTATTTTGACGGATGAGAAAAAAATTTGTATTATAGATTGTATCAGAATGAAATTCAAAGAGATGAATGATACCGATATTAGAATGGAATAAATATATTAATCATGTCGAAAACTCTCCACATGTGTGTGAGTGAATACCATTCAATTATATTGTTTTCACTTTCTGTTCAGTAAATATTGGGTATTTTAACTTAATTCTACTAAAATTATTTTTTCCCCCGAACTGTCCCTATATCCCTTGTAATAAAATTTTAAAACCCACTCCCCTAGGCCATCTTGAAATTAAAAACATATCACCCTGACCTTGATATCACCATATGTTGTAAATTTCATCATTAGCCTCATTTATTATTTCATTTCAAAATTGGAACATGTTTCAAATCTCACAGTAATCACTGTAACCTTGTTTGATCTCCTCACAACACTAATTGAAAAAGTAATAAGATGATCACCGGTATATGAAGTGTGGGTTTTAGGCTACCAAATACAGAACCTTTTTTTAATATAATCATTTTTTTGGTTCTTTTAATTTTTTAGGTTTTAAAAATGTTGGATAATAGGTACACACAAATTGGTCCATCCATTATTGTAATGAAACGAATCAGATTAGAAACTAATTTATGGGGAAACATTTTAGAATACTGATAAATATTAACTTAACTTATATTTACATTATACTAAGTAATAAATATTCACACATCATGGTTTGGTGATAAATATTTATGGATATATTAAGTGATAGAATTTCCCATAAACAACTCACACAAAGGTTACCACTACATTCAATGGTTTTAAAGACATACATCCATCCATACCCTCAAAAAATGGCTAATATTCTAAAAATAACACACTAATGTTAAATTCATTGAAAATCAAACATTTCATCAATGATTTTATAAAACTACAAGATATAGGGAAATTCCTCATGCATTTTCAATAACTTTCATGAATAAGTAGGAATAATATTCCATGATAAAGTGGGAAAAAAATTTAATGTTCTAGCACAAAAGTAAAGGGAGGAAATATAGGGAATTTGACAATACTATATATCATCAAAAATGTGAAAAAGGAGAATGATGATGAAAATTATAAAAAAATAGTAATAAACCAATCCCCACACACCTTGAGCAAGAAATGTACTCCCTATAATAAAAGAGAATGTGGGAAGGAATGATAAAAACTGGTGGGATTTACTAGTATTTTTACTATTGAAGGTGGATTTACTCCACTAGATTATTTATAAAATCCTCATAAATGTGTTTATGTCATTACCCATAGAATATAATACTTCGGCCCCTATTTTCATGAAAAATATATGCTACACCATCTGATTAAACATCAGTAACATTATAATGACCGAGCCAGCTGGAATGAAACGTACATGGTAGAGCTTTAGCATAGAACTCTACATAAGAACCTTATCACTGATATGAAACATTCACTTAAGAATCAATTCATCATGGAAAGCCCGTCTATTCCCTTTATATTGTTTGGAGTTCTCATATGCATTAGGAATAATTTCTTTCTTCTCATGAATCTTCAATATCTATTCTCACCTTTATATTCAATATTAATGTTACATTATTTAATAACCCAATATGTATGGTGTCCTACATCCACTATGAGGTGAAAAGGAATTCCAAACACAATTCTCTATGGTGAAATTATGATTGGGGTTTTAAAAGTTGTATGATATTCCCAATGTGCATCATCCAAGTGAAAAATGTAATATTTCTTATTGGGTTAGACATTTTTTACTAGAATTTCATAACATCCCGATTTGTTTTCTATTATTTAGTTTGAGGATGATATAAAGTGTAGAATTTATGAACAAACCCATACATAAGAAGAAAAATTATCATGTTGTTATTGTAAAAATTTTAACCTTGATCACTAGTTTTAAATCTCAGCGAACCAAACATAATAAAAATTTAGGACCTCACATAATCAACAAAAAACACGAGAGTCCTCAGGTCTAGAAGCCATTTCTTCCACCCATTTAGAAATGTAGTTAATGACCAATAAGATATAAACAAACCTAAATTAATTTGGAAAATTCCTCATTAATCAATTCCATGTGAATCGATTATCTCAAAAAATAACACGTGTTTGTTAAGGCATTTTATTCTTCTTAAAGATATTACCTTTGAGTTAACACTAAGTACATGTATTATAAAACAGATTAAAATATCTATAAAATGTTTTCCTATAATGTCTGGAATCAATGACATTTTGAACAATTATTTAAAAAAACTAGTTTTCATATTTCATCAATGAGAGTAAAATTAATTTAATTACTAAATAATATATCTTATGAATTTTGAAAAATGTATCCAATATTTGTAATCAATGGTTCCATATTATTTAATTAGTTTTATTTTATTTTTATTTATTAGCAACAGTAACATTAGTAAATTTTTTTACCATAGTTAAGGGTAAATCAGATAATTAATGATAAAACTAATATTATAAATTATACATACACCCATAAAAATATATATTTATGACTAAATTATACATTTATCATCTATTATTAGAAATTTAATCATTTTAGGGACACTTTTCCATGAATATGACATGAATATTAGTAAAATCCATGAATGTGACAAAATGTCACACTCGTAATTCTTATAAGTATATTAATTTTAGTATAGAGAGAAAAAGAATATAATATAAACTATTAATAGTATGTAGAATGTTAAATTAATTACATATATCATAGTAATTTATTTATAATTTTTAGTGATTAAATATTTTCCATTAATGATGACACAATAGTGATGTAGAAACAATTTTATTAATTGAAATATAAAATAAATTCTTTAAAATATTAACTGAAATAAAATATGAATTAATGAAGTTGATCCACATATTTTATAGGATATTATGTAATGTTAGTTTTATATTAAATAATTTTTTTAGAATTTATCATTCTGTTCAGATTTTGTTTTATGTCAAATAAATAAATAGTGTCGAATAAATAAATAGTATCCAATGTTTCACTATTGTTATTTTATAAAAATAATAATATATTAAATTATATAAAAATAATGAATATATTTAATATATACAAAGTGATAATTATAAGGTCTAAAATTTAATTAAGTTTCAATTTATTTACAAATTATACCATATAGTGAAATATTTAGAACCATTTAATATGTATAACATTGTTTCACCAATTAAATTTAAATAGAATAATTAAGGATAAATCAAAATGATATGTTATAAATTAAATTAAAATCATGTATAGATTTATTTTTACAAGTATTTAGTCCCATATTAATCTTATATTCGAAATAATTTAATTGGGAAACATTTTGAATTAAAAATTAATTTATATAAATTTAATACTTTGAGAGTTTCTTAATGTTCCCTTATCCTCTTCTATTAAATGTGCATCTCCTTATATTTTAATTACAATACTAATTCCCTTGGTATTATACAACTCATAAACACTTCACATCCCAAATTCCCTAAAATCAACTTAGAGTTCATAATTTGGCTAGAATGATATCCTATATAGTCATTTTGTGCAAATACAAATAAGACACTCGAAGAAGAGATAATTATTTTACCAATTAAATTCAATTTATTTTATTCTTTTTATTAATATTACTATGTTTATTACACACTAAATTAATAAATATAGTATAAAATATATTCTTATATAATAATATAATTATGGAACAACCACATTCCTTATTTTATCTGTCATACGAATAACAATATCACCATGCGTGCATACATACAACTTACCGTCTCCACGTTGTGGTGTTATTTTTTATTCAACAATATGTTATTTGGATAGGTATAAAGATGATTATAATAGATATAAATAATAGAATTATAACAGAATAATTATTCATTGTAATTATTATACCTTCCAATTCATAACCTTTTAACCATCAAGGGATTGATATTGTTACTCGTGCTTACGTACTCCTACCATCTCCACGACATGATGAGATAATTTTCCATGTAAAAAATAAAATAATGATTTTAAAATTTATATGTGGATTAAAAATAATAATTATGACCATAATATCATTATGGATATGAATAAAATACATCCTATTCATAACAAACATGTATTCGATGAAAAAACTGGTATGGGAAAATAAAGCAGTTTACACCCTAAACAATTGTAATACTTAAATATTAGAACAAAAATGATATAGGAAGAATATATATGATATCATAAATATTTATATGGTTCAGGTAAAATTGTTTAAAATAATTTAACAATTTTACAAGTGGTTCATTCACCCTCAAATAAATTAAAGAACAAGGTAAGGGTTAAATTTGAAATATCTTTATTATCTGAGATGTTTATATGAAAGTTTATTCTAGGACATAATTATTATCCATATACATGTTTTTTTTAAATTTATTTGAAAATATTGTTGACTATTTATAAATTTCATTTTTAACTGTGTATTTTTGTTAAATGATTTGATAGTAATCTCTCCATCGTTTTCCAAACAAGGTACTTTATAAAATTGTAGACAAATTAAGGAATGATTTTTTTAACATTTTTGGCGTGAGAGATTATTTTCTACCGTTATTTTGACTTATATTTTATATATTACATTACAAGATTACAAGGTTATTTTCAAAAGTAATTTATTCTTTTATAATTGTTAACTTTTAAATGATTTCAATGATAAAAAGAGATAATTATATAAAATAATTACAATGATTTTGTTAGATTATTTTCATCTATGTTAACAACCATTTTTATATTTTATTATTGATTGAGGATGATTTAGAATGATATAGTCTTCCATAATTTATTGATGGTTTTTTGATATTCTTTACTAATGATGTTATATTTTGACACCCTTCATGGTTTATGGTTAATGTATTAACATTTTTTATGCTAGTCATACTACGATTGTTTATGATATGTTTCACCCTTTTTATATAAGGAATGAATTGAACTTAGTATGTGATGGGTGGGGCCTACTATAGCCTCTCCATGCATCAGTAGGACTCATGAGAGAAACAAGTGTCTTGGAACGAGGCCTTGATGGTAAGGTTATGTATATTCATGGCACGAGGCCTTGATGGTATGATTATAATGTCTGAAATTATTCATTTCCTCATTATAAGATTAGTTATTGATATTTAATGTTATTATTTGATTAGTATAATATCAATGAAAAGGTTTAAATTTTAATTATTTGATTCATTCATGCCATATTAGGTTTATGTTTATGTTTAAAAGTATTTTGTTTCGTTTTTATACTTTCCTTAATCTAATTGTTATTTATAAAACATCCTACTGCATTGCTTGACCAGACTAATCATCTGTTGTCACCCCATTCATTTGTATTATTTTACCAGGATTCCATGAACTGTATTATAATTTATATTCTTTTTTATGGTAGGATAATAATGGAATTCTCAAATGATTACCAATGTTTTATTTAATGTTTTAAATTGTAATTTAATGATCATGTGTGTATTCTATTTTCTAGACTGCTAAACTTATCGGTACTTCCCAACATTATTCCTTGTAATCATGAAAATTTATTAAAATATTACACCATCTTCGGGCATCTAGTTTTGGGGAATTATTGTTGGTTTTTGAATATGTTTAGTAACATCCTTATAAAATAGATTTTTTAAAAAATACATTAGGTATCCTAACCTGATGATACACATTGAGTATATGTATATAGAAACATCACAAAATGGGATAATATATGTATTACGTTGGTAATCTGAGAAAATAAATCCTCATTCAGATACTACAAGTGGATGTGGTTCTAACAAAGATGTAACTAGGAGTAATAACTCTCACTTGGTATTCCAGACATGGCTCAGGTTAACCTGGTACACAACATTTGGCATCACTATGCACCTAGTTTGAAACTCATGGAGGATATTCTTAGTATAATTCATAATTTATTTACTAAAAATTATGATGGATTTAAAATTAATGATGCCTCCAAAGAATCCAATGTTTATGATTCAAGGATTCTGGATGTAGAAATTTTTGTTATGCGCTATAACATATTTATAATTATAAATATTAAATAACATTATAAGCTAATACAGTATGTGGAATCTTATTAAAATCTAGGATAGAATATAGAATGAAAGCTCACCAATGAAAATTATCCAAAGAGTAAGAAGTTTCATATCATTCACTATATTATGTAAAAAATTTAATCGTAAATATACTCCCTTGTATTTTAATCAGATAAAAGAAAAATATCATGTGTCAATATGATAAGTAATGAAATATCTATGTCCTATGTATTTGAAGGGAATAAAGAGAATAAGAGGATGGCAAGAAAAAATATGGACAAAGGGAATAATGAAAAGAACGATTTTCCAACATGTGATAATTGTTGAATGAATCACCCTGGTAAGTGCATGAAGAGAATGTGATTTTTTTTATAACTGTGTAGAAAACGAACACCATATTTGGGACTGAAAGGGTGTATAAAATGTTTCTAATGTAAAATGCTTCAACTGTATGGATATGGTACATTATGAAAATCAATTACCTAATTTTCCATTGCATATGACCCGGAAGATGCTATTAGATAATGATCAAGATATGATACTACCAAAGATGAAGAAGAAGGATTAATATGCATGTACAAGTATTTTTTTTATTTGAATATTTTTTTAGAAATTTATTTGGTATAACAGTTATCCATTACATGAGGATTTTTTATAGTACAATTTTATTAAGGATTTCAGATTATATTTTACCAAGTAATGAGACAATGTCACAAGTTATGTTTTTGGAAAATATATGCTTGAAGGAAAGATACCGTTAATATGTTTCTGATACTGAGATAATTATGTTTTAATAAAGAGATTATTTATTTAGATAAATGATATGGATATTATTGACTTCCTTTGAATTAATTAATTATTTTTTATACCTTTATTGTTGGAGTCTAAAATATTATTGGATGGAAGTAGTATATCCAATATTTCATGTTTTACAAAAGGAATAAGGATGAATGAATGTATTTAGAATGGCTTTCTGTTAATTTTTGTTATTACCATGTTTTATTAGAGTATATTTTGAATTTATTCCGATGTTTTCTATGTGAAAAAAAGAGATCAGAATTATGTTATGTTAATTATAGAAATTTAGTGACCTTATTTATAAATTTTTGGACTGTGAGGTTGGACAGAAGTATTTTTGATATGTTTAATGGGTTGAATGGATTATGTTGAACATTGGATATTATTATTTATGGTTAATACAATTCATAAGATTTTTTTGTAATATTTTAATAATGTGGTATTCAGAAAATGACAACCTACAGGTTGTGTGACAAAGCATTGCTTCTGGCAAGGCCGAGATATTCGAACCCACAACTGAAGGGAGAAAAAGGTGCATCACCTCCACATGACTACATGATGTCCTAATTAGTATATCATTATTTTCATTATTTAAATTGTATATAATATGAAGTATAAGATTATTTTTGGAGGCCATTATGATTATGATATATTTAATATTGTGTAATTTTATTACATTTTTGAGAGAAAGATGATGTTGTGGAATAAATTGATTAAAGGGTGAAATTACACTCATCAAGTAACTAATTTTCATTAATATCATTGACTAAGAGTAAATGTAATTCTTAAAATTTTGGGAAATTATCTTGAATCAAAAAATGATATCATTTTACTTCTTCTGATGAATCAAATATTCCCTTAGATCTTCATAGATATATTTCATCGAGATTGTTAACATTCCCCCAACAATGTTCTCTATAACTCTTTATCAGAACATGATGGTTAAATTTATCTTCCATGTCCATGTTTTCATATGTGGGTCCATTTTTTGTGTTACCCTTGGGGAAATTAATATTTTAATTTATTTAATTTTAAAGTGGAGGTCTCACTAATACTTTTTCTAATTTTGGATTTCAAAAAATATTTTCTGAAATGACTAAATAGTAGTTTTTCTCGTGATTTTATATTGTGAGGAATCCATTTATTGAAGGATGGGATAATGTAACACCTATAGAATTTACAATATTTTCCATTTTTTAATTAATTTATTTTTTTTCTTTCATTATTTTTACACTACACAAAATATGAGTACTCGATACACAATAATTAGTTGGATTGCATTACACGTAAGAACAAATTTTACAGAACAAAAATATATTATTATTTTTGATTATATTGTATTACCTAGCATTTAAATTAAAAATTATGAATATTATTGAGTAATATTATAATTCTTTATATACTATATAATTTTAACATTCATTTTATGTTTTTCTATACATGCCATATGAACAAATTTATTATTTCTGATAAATGATATATTTCTTCAAAAATGAATTTTTAGCAACTTTTAATTGAGAACCCATTTTAATTTTATATTAAACTATTTTATGTATTAAATTTTGAAAAATAAACTTATTTTTTGAGATTGTACAATCAAAATTTATATTGGATTAAATTTTGGTATTTTTTTCAAGTGTTTTCAGAATGGATGAATATAAAAAAATAATAAAAATTAACTGATAACACTTTTATCATAAAAATAATTTATTCTGTTACAATATAAATTTTATTTGCTTTATATTATAAATAGATTATATTTTTATCATTTAATATAATTTACATCATTTTATTTATTTTATCATTAAAATTTGATATATACACTTGTCAATATTTTATACCATTTTTACTTTTAAAAAAGTCGTTTTTTAATTCCATCAACACGATTAAAATTAATTTACAAAACAAAAAACTATGCTTTCAAATTTTTAAAAATGGATTAATTATTCGGAATATGTTGGTACAAATTATGTAAATAGTTTTCTATTATTTGTTGGACATTATGAATAATAACATTAATTATATTATTATTACCATAATAAAGGGTATATTTGGAAATTAAATATAAAAATAATATTTCAAATTACCCTAAAAACTATCAAAATACAATTGGATGACTAAATTATACACTTAACATTTATTCTTATAAATTTAAACATTTAATGGATAGAATTCCTTGAATATGACTTGAAAATTATTAAATTCAATGAATGTGAAAAAATGTCACACTCTCATTTATTATAAGTATAAGAATTTTAATATATATATATATAACTAGTATATAATATATTTTATAAATCGTCGTTGTAAATATAATATAATTACATATATCATAGTAATTGAACTATTTTTATAGATTAATTATTAACCATTAATGATGAAACAGTATTGATGTATAAATTATTTTATTAATAGAATTTCCAAATAAATGTTCTTAAAAATAATCAAATCTATATAATTTAATATAATTTAATTAATGTTTTACATGAATATTATAAGGGAAAAGGACATGTTAGGAGTATTGTAAATGGTTTTTTTTCTATTTTATAATTCTGTTTGATTTTATTTATAGTCAAGGAATGAGTATTGTCAACATTGACTCTATTGATATTTTATAAAAATAACATTTCATTAAATTATGTTAAAAACATAAAATAATATTTAAAAACCAAAAAAGTGTAAAAATAATATTTAAAAATTTATAGAGATTTAATTTAAGGAAAATTGATACCATATAGTCAATATTTTTAACCATTTAATATTTAGAATATTATTACCAAAGTTATAATTATATATATTAATTAAGGATATATAAAATAATAAATGTTTTCTATTACATTATTATTAATATTTATAAATAATATACCATCCAATTACAATCAATTAAACCATCAAGAGAATTATATCATCGCTCGTGTGTACGTATGCCCTACCGTCTCCACGACGTAATGAGATTCTCTCTCCTTGTTAACCCTTAAAGAATGATTATAAAATTTATATGATGAGTAAATATAATAATAATGAACCTATTATTATTTTAAATATTAATCTAATATATCCTATTCATAACTAACATGAAAAAAATGAAAAACTATGAATGGGAAAACTAAGTAGTTTACACACATAACAATTGTAATAATGAAATATTATTAACCAAAAAAAATCAGTGGATCATATATGATATCATAAATATGGATTTGGTTATGTTATTATTTAATTACATAATTTAACTATTATACAGAAATTTAATCGACCCTATACAGAAAGAAAGAAAAATATAAGGGTTAATTTTGAAATATCATTTTTATCCAAGGTTGTTTATATATAAGTATCTACTGAGAAACATTTATCATCGAGGTCCTTATTTCTAGAAATTTATTTCAAAAAATAAATGAAATTTTAAATTTATTTTTTCCCGTTTTTGAATTTTTATAAAATTATTTGAATGGAATATTTCAATAATTTTCCAAATGAGGTACATTATGACCATTTTGACGTATCTAGGAAAGACTATTTTTAAATATATACATCTCGAGTGGATATATTCCGCCGGTATGATCAATAAAGATTTTGAAGCTTCTCTAAAAATCATATAAGGTTATTTTGAAACGAAATGTCTTATCTTATATTTGTGAATCTTTTGATTGATTTCATTGTAAAAATGTGATATTTCTCTCAAAGTATTTTAGTTAGTTTGTTAGATTATTTTAATCTATGTAAACATCTGTTATTGTATTTCATTCTTAATTGAGGATCATTTAGTATGATATTGTCTTCCATATTTTATTGATGTTTTTCAGATATCATTGTCTGTGGATGTGCTATTTTGATAACATTTGTGTTTTATGGATAAAATATTAGCATTTCATATTCTAGTAATAATATGAATGTTTATGTCACCTTCTACACTTTTCATAAGATTAATTTATTGGACTTAGTAATTTGTGGGTGGGGCTCACTATATCCCCTCAATGCATCATTATGTCTCATGAGACAAAATAGTGTGTTGGATTGAATCCTTGATTGTATGGTTATGTATTGTCTTCGCACGAGGCATTTACTGTATGGTTATAATGTCCCAATTTTTTTCATTTCCTCCTTATGAGATTAGTTATTAATATTACATGTGATTATTCAACTATTGCAATATACATGTGAATTTTTAAAAGGAATTATTTAATTTATTCTTTACATATTATGATCAATTTTATGTTTAAATGGATTTTTTTATGTTTTTTTACATTCCACAATGTTTATAGTTTCTTAGGAAAGATTCTTCAATAATGTTTAACCTTACTAATAATTTGATCTCACCCCTTTCATATGTTTTATTTTCCAAGGATGCCAAGAAGTGTATTATTAGTAATATAAAGGGATAATCAAGGAAAATAATGTAATTATCAACAGACTATCTATGTTTTATTTTTTTTTAATTTTAATTTAATGTTCCTATTTGTAATATTTGTTTTAAGACATCCAAAACTGATGTGTCTGTAAGGATTTTATTCATTGTAATCATTCCAATTTATTAAAATAATGCATTGGGTCTAGGAATATAGGGTTTTGGAATAACAATTTTTTCCCACCATTTTCTACAAAAGGATAAAGAGGGTTTTGTTAAACACATCATTCTACACATTTCCTTGTTCATGGTAGTGAGAATTTCTATAAGATAATATGTTTTTATTGGAATAAAATTTTTTCCGCATAGTTTCTTAGAAATTGGTACCTTTATCAGTGAGAATTGCATGAGGGACTTGAAATCTATGGGTGATGATGTCTCTCAAAAACACATAAATATAATGGGCCTTGACCTCATTAATAGGGATCAAATATGCCAATATTGAAAATAAATCTATTGTGGTGATAAAAAAACTGCATTGGAGAGATATCACTTGACGTTATAGTCCCACAACATCAATCCCCCAGAATGAAATAGGAAAGAAATACATGGTTAAATGGAGGGACTCTACTGTTCGATGCATGGAATTGGAAGGAGTCTATCATTATGGGAACCTCTTAGAGAACCTTATGAAATAATGGATCATGGTGGGAAAAAATTATCCAATTCTTTTTAATTTTCTGAAAGAGTTTCTTCCTTACCCGATGAACTCTACAAGAACAAGTTTGATTTTCCATCATAAAATAGGTAATCTCATCTCCTTGAATGCAATGGATGATAATTCTATGAAACCTACATGTGTAGAGGATCAGCTTAAGGCTTAGACTGTTATGGATGTTGAACTTCACTGCATGATGAAAGACTCTCTCATGGTCATATTTTTCTATTGGTAGATTTACATGGTTGAGATACTCGATGAAAGGTGTCGTCCAATTGGAGGTTTCTTCATCTATAGGGAATATAAATGACCTGATGATGTGGCACTAGCAGTAAGATGGATTACCAATTGGTTTTCATTATCGCTCGCACTGCTTGGGGTGAGGGACCTTTGATGCACCACACGAGTGAATGGATATTCCATGTAAGGATCAATGAGAGAAGATACTAGGATGTAAAGGGCATTAGCTCGACCGTTACATGACCAAAGAACACGAGATTATTTTAATTCAGAAGTGAACTCGTACATTATATTGAAAGAATGATTCACCAAGGGTAATGACTATGGATTTTTAAAGATATAGTAACCATGGATCTTCTTGATATCAATACCAGATTACACATTCATATATTTTTGGGGTACATCAATATTTGGATATAACTCGACACAAATGATAGGATCCCGAAACACTGGTTTTTATTTGGGTGAACCCTTCAAACAAGAATAATTTGTTTGTAAAGATAGTCTTTGTACGCTAGATGAAGAAACTACCTAGACAGCTCTCGTGAGTTAGGGATCATTGATCCAACTACTATTTTGACTTCTAGAGGAACTTATTAAATTCTTCTTCCAACACAACATAGCCTAATACAAAGAGTGGATGTCCTCACATGGAAAATCATGATCCATGGAACTATCTTTGGGGACCAAATAGAAAGCCTGAAAATATTCTTCCTCATGACCCTTTATAATATTTTAAAGGATTAACCTGATGTCTAACTATTACTGGATCACTAAACAATGATCTATATGGCCTATTAACATACGGATGTTCAGAGTATACTTTAGCAGAGTCACACAGGACACCAGTTGTATCTCATTATTCATCAGATAATGTTGTAACTACTATACTGTGAAAACTATTCTGCGACAACAATTATCTTGGGATCAAGAAATTTCAGTGGGAGACAATGCATGAGGGAACAAGAAATCATGAGATTTATGTAGAGAGACACAATGGGAGAAACCACCTGAGTGATCAAGAAATCACAACACACAAGCCTGGATGGCCGCATAGAAGATTTGCAAATGAGAAGTGGTTGTTTCATTCTAGATGGGATCAGACATCGTGTTTCAATGTGAAGAGACACCATAGAGCTGAAATTAACATGTGTACGCAGGATTTGAGTCTTGAGCACAAAATAGAGGGTTCTACGTGAATGTGGTATTACACAAGGGAAATTTTTTTATTCAAGAAGGATATTTTGTGTGAAATTTCCATAGGCAGAAACTTAAATGGGATCGGGTCAATACCTAGTGGGCCCACCCAAAGTGGGACCCATAGGGAACTTGTTCTGAATGACCCTATACCATGAATCCATGACTTGCGTATCACTGTGAATGGCATCATCTTGCACGCACAAGAGCGATGGTTTGACTTCCACAAATTTACCCTAAAAAGGGAGGGGTTACCTTATATTTATATGCTAAAATATCAGTGGAGGAATGTAATAAATGATGCAAAAAGTCATCAGTTAATAAAAAATTGAATAGATAATAGCCTTACAATCGGGAAGGCATTTTTTCCACCAACCATCCATCTATTTCCCCCCAACCTTAGCCACATTCAAGAGGATGGTGAAAAATAATTCCATTTATGTATCATTTGACACATAAAGACTCTTTGTGTGGAATTTATCCCTAGGTGAAAATGAAATACCTTACAAGAATCTCCCTTGGTTTTCTTGGGATCATCTACTAATTCAAATTGTAGATTTATGACACTCAAATATGCCTATCTTTGGACTCAATAGGAATTTAGTGAAATAAATTATATTATACCATCATGGTGTACACATCAATGTTACTAACACCATTAGCGTAGAAAACATATACTTTAATTCTAAATTTACATATCATCATCAATGGAAATGAGATATCAACACATCTATCACCAAAAAAGATTTCTATTATTGTTAAAAACCTATGTTGGGTTATTATTGTATATTCTATAAAGTAACCAATAAGACCATTATGAAATCAAACTATAATAATAAATCTACCTATGTATATATAAATTAACACTAGAGATTTATTCTATGTCAATAAAAACTTTAACATTTATATCTCTTATTAAATTTCTATTTTTGATATAGTCTTTAGAATATTACCTTCCACTCAAGTATCCTTGACAAAACCACATTGTTAAAAATCCTCTACCATAAAAATTAATTTTTTACCCTTATAAAATATTAAAAAATAATATAAATTATTAATGAAATTTCTCCTTATGTGTGATTGTTTCTCAATATTTCCTTAATAACATCCAATATGGGGACTACGGTAAAACAAACATCATCTAAGGGATGTGGGTAGCATACTCCCGACCCATGGTAAAAAAATTATGTCACAAAAATGTGAAAATATAGACATTAATGACTGCTCAATAATTATAATTTCCAAGGTAATCTCTCACTCAAATCATATAGGAGCTCCATAGGAAATTTATGGAGGAAATGTTTCCCCACCCCTTCAAAAATCATCCATGTTTATGTTGTCCATTTGGAATCCTCTTATAAAAATTGAATAGAAGATTTACTAATTATGGTACCAACTACCATGTCATTTATATTAAACTATAATTGTAGTATCATTCAATTCTATATATAAAAAAAAGACTAATCCTTAATATTTGAATGTATGTGGTTAAATATATAGTGGTTCTTAATGATGGATAACCATGGGTCGCCCTGAAGAATCAATTCAAAAATTCCTTCACAATCCCAGAATCAAAAACCTGATCTACACCTATATAACATCAATATGTTTTTAGCATATCATGTGTTACTAGATATATTAGCATGGAGGTTATAACAAATTTCAATTACTAGTGATACACTCACAAATAAATGTGGACCCCACGACATATGTACAATAATATAACTCCATTAAATTATAAAAATTGTAAATTAATCCATATGAATAATTATGATATAATAATTAAATTACTTGATGATGTAATCAATAAAAATATACATTTCCCCTCCCAAGATAAACTTGATTCATCAGAAAGTGGGAGTGAAAAAAAATTCATTAGTAAAGACTCTATTAGTTAAAAATAGTGTCTCCTTGGGATCCAAATGAATCTCTAAATCTATAAAAATGGAGTAGGAAGGGGAATAGTGTATTGATATTGTGATATAATTAAGGTAGTTTTGGTTTTACAATGTTTTTTTGAACATGGAGAGACTATTGTGACCTAGGGATAATTTCTAATGATTAATTTCTAATGAATACTTCTATTAAACTCTAATTCCTTTTAAAAGATAAGTAAATTGTAGGATAGATTTTGTGGATATTTTTTTATTGACGTATTGTTCTATATAAATCATGGTAAAAATCATAGTAAACTATGTTTCCTTTGTGTATAAGAATTTTTTGGATGTTTCTCTATCGAAATAAAATGATTGAATTTTCTATGTTTATGTTTTGAAGATGATTCATAGCTATATATTAAATCACAAAATAAAAAATTACAACATTCCAAGATAAATATATGAGTGATTTAATTGTATGATAAATAATGGTACATGAGGTTAAACTGTATACCACTAGCTTAATATAATGATAGATTGAGTCTAATCAAACTATGATAGTTTGAATCAAAAAAGAGATGGATTTTAATGATATTAATAAAATATAGTCTGAATAAAATATAAGAATAAATAAAATAAAATAATATTAATTATTATTGTAATGAAGTTGATGTACCATGCTTAATTATATCGATGATTAAAAAATTCTCAAGGAATATAGAATTATTATGTAAAATAGTGGTTTATGACATGAACTATGTTAAATCAAATGATTCCCTACACTACTCTATCAATTCATATATTACACACTACGATGTAATATAATTAGTTGTTATGAAATCACTACTTTTACTAGTTAATGATTCATTCCACATAAGTCTATATCAACATGTAATATAAAATGATGTGTGTCTTGTAGAATAGTGTTTCACCATGATGTTAATCTGCTAGAAAATATCAATACAATATTTTTTAGTTATAATATTTATAAAGTTCAATGAATACTAAAATTGTTCTTCATTTATTTCATGATGGTTAATACCTTTACCAATAATGTTTTTTATAAATGAATTTATGATGTAGATTAAAAAGTAGTTCGGGGAATGTTTTTTGATCATTCAAAAATATATGATGATATTATGTTATTTTTAATAGATTTTATAACTCTATATAATGTTGATATGACTCATTTAGTGCTTCATGGGTAGATCCACATTGAATTATTAAGAAATACTTGTTTTCTATGAATCTCAAATGGGATTAGATAGATTAAACACCTAAAGAATATGTTATAAAAGAAGAAAATATGTTGATGGAATAAATTTTCTAAATTATAACTTAATATTTAATTCCAAAAATGATGATGAATTATAGAAAATAACTTTGATGTGGAATAATATTTCGAATCTAGAATGTGTATCTACACAAAGATAAAGAAATTGGGTGATGTATAGTAATACTACACACCTAGCTTGTTTGTTATCATCACAATAGTGTTTTGTAATCATAATTAAATAGGTTACCAACTATTCTATATCGTAAAGAAGTAAAACATAACAATATATTATATGGCAACAATCATTTATAATATTATGATAATACCTACCTCGGTGAAGACATGCCATCATTAGTAATAAGATTTATTGAGGTAGAATCATTTTTTCCATGACAATAAAAGATTTTCTTATTCTTTTAATAAGATATAATGGTTATTCACTTGAGTTTTGTATTTAAATATAGTTATTATAGTGGATTATGTGGTCTAGGGTTAATTTGTAACATTACAAGAATGTATCATCTTAATTTGAGTATATAACATTACACATAAGGTATTTCTTTTTTGTTTGATATGCATTTAGTATTAAAAGTTAATTTTTAATATTACTCACTCATACTTGTGATAGAGGTTAATTAAAAATTATTTAATATAATGAATAATTGGATATATATCATTGATTTCCTCCATACCCCTTTTAGTGACATTCCACCTTTTTTTCCATCATAAGGGTCATCAGAGTGGATTTACAAGGAAGTTGGACAATTGAATGAGATGCGTTATTAATTTTTTTGATATTTTGGGATATAGAATTTTATAATATCCTTGGATTAAACTAATTTTACTAATTGAATGGGAATTACTACATTTGATATGAAGAATTATTATATTGATAAATATAGGATGTCATCATATCGTATAAAAATTAGTCCTTATGATTTTAATTCAATCACTAATAGTTATTTCATTCAACTAAGAGTTTTGTGATGATGATAGTTGATAGAATTATTCTATAGAATAATTATTTTTCATAAAAAAATACTTTCAACCCTTTTATAATAAAATTATTATAATTGTAAATTGATCAGGGTACAAAATTTAATTTTGGATAAGATATTAAATATTTATGAATGAAATGCAATTAAGAGACAAGAAAAGATACAATTTGGTTGATTGTTGTATTAATTCCTCAAGATTAATGATTATGAATGATTATATGACTCCAGACCAACATTAATTTTTTTTAGCATCATGAATTTTCCAAAACATTATATATGATATAATTATTGATAATATATTTTATATCATCCTAAAAATATTTGATGCAATGGTTCTGACACTCAAAGACAATGGCCTTCGAACAATTTCATTTGAAAGTTTTTTATCACATTACGATTCTTATGTAACAAAAAATTATATATACTTTAAGAAAAAAATTCTTATTATAAAATTTATATATAATAATTGAATTGAATTAATAGAATTAATGAAAATATTAAATATTTGAATGAACGTTTTGAAAAATAAATTATAGATGTGAATATTTGAAAAAACTCTTGCTAATTTTCTTGTGAAGTGAAAAATGATTCAAAAGAATGATTCATGGATATTAAAATCATAAGAGTTTAAATTATATATGTATTGTAAAATTTTCATTAATTTTCATTAAATTGAAAGCTGATTAATCTTGTGATGATAAAGATTATAATCTCATAATTTCCTGAAATAAGAAGATCTAAAATATTATTTAAAGGTGAAATGTATCAATTTTTATAAATTTTTTATGATTTTTGAAACAAATTTTTAGACATGGGGATACATATATTAATGAATATAAATAAGAAACTTTAAGGGAAATTGGTGAAAAAATAATATATAAAAATGTTAATTATAAGAGATTTATTAGAGATGAATTCAACAATAAAATACTAAATTAAAAGACTCAAATAGAATTTAAACTCTTGAACACAAAAAAAATATAGACCAGATATTTCAACAAGACCAATATTTAATATTCTGATCTACAATTTTCTAGAGATTGATTCATTCATTATTTTCTACTAAATATGATTTCTTTAAAATTATTAGGATTAATCTATACTAAAAATGTATCCTATTAAATCATAATAAAGATGGAATTAATGATATTTTTTATAGATGTTTTATGGATACTTCTATATGGACTACATCAAATGATGTTTTTAGGACCATATCCCACATTGTACTTTTACTATTGAACATCTGGTCAACTTCCAATATGTTACGTCCTCAATGAAATTGAATAATCTTCTATATAAATCCTACCTATAAGATTTCCATTTAATTTGTAGGAGCCTAAATTTCCTCATTCATTATGGAATACGAAGATGATGACATTAATTTCTTGAACATGTCATTTTGGAAGGTAAACAGTAAAATATTATTCAAAATTTCCACTACTAAATCACATGACATGATTTTATAGTGGTTAAATTGTGTAGAATTATAATTAATCATCCTCCTCCTCATGGAGATTGTGATGTATTATGTATCCCTCTATTATAAAGATGGACTAAATTTAATATGTATGGTTCATCAATAGGTAACCCCGGTCCCTCTATTATGGTCTTATCATTAGATACCACACATGCAGTGACAGAGGTTGTCTCTACAGCTCTTGTGGCTTCACCAAATATATGTATGGTTAAATTCTACGGATTATCAATTACATTGAATAAAGAAAACATCAGTGATTGTCTTCTCTATGGTTATAATGTTACTCTACCGTCGTGGTGCAAGTGATTAGAATTGGTACTATACATTTTCCTTGAATTCATTTCTATATGTATTAGGCTTCATGGAATAATTCTGGACCATGAAATACATAATTACATTTTCCTTTAGTAAAGAAAATGATATGTTAGATGGCCATGAATTCAAAAGGGTGAAAAACAATGGATATAACTGGTACAATGATGTTACTGAAGACCTCATTTAATTATTTAAAATGATAGTTATAAAAATTCCACAAATAAGACATCAATAGAATTATTTTATTTTCATAAAGGTGGATGTATCTTTTTTGGAAAGTCTTCATTCTAGACAAAAAAAGTAGATACAGAAAATATTTCGTTCATAAATGTGAACACAAATAGGTTTACATTATGATGAATTATGAGAAAAGAATAAAATTTATTTTCTAAATGATATTCAATTATCAATAAAAATTTATAAAATAGATACAAAAAACATCCAATATTGATAAGTGATATTGGAAAATTGATTATGTAGAGTATTCACATGGAATTGGTAGCATATGAAATAAATAAAGTATTTGAGGTTAGATAAATAAAATTAAAATAATTAGAATGAGATTTTAAGAAAATTAAAAATAAACATTCCAAATTAAATTTAATAATATAATGAAATATTAATGATTAATTTTTTTAAAATTATTAATTTGTTGATGTATTTGGAGGGTATTTAAATTTATAAAAAGAAAACCAATCCAAAAAATCTATCAATTTTTATAAAAATGATTTCAAATATAAATATACTCTAAATGGGTAACTGTAAGAGAGGAAATTAATTCTATAATAATAAAACATGTTTTATGGTAATTCAATCATTTTTTTTCCAAAACAGGAACTAGAAATTATTGTACTACATTGAATGAACAACATGAATCAAAATCTTGAGTGAATTAATTATACAAAGGAATGTATAAATTTTTTTATTTATATATGAATTATAAAGGATTATGGAACATATAAAACAATTTTAAATTAATAATTAATATCCCAACAAGCCCACTTGTTATGGGAGACAACTATAGTAGATTATTTAAGCATCTGAATAATGAAATTTTCATTGGAATTATGAAAATTATGGGCCAAATGAAAATAAAATTATCTAAATAATTAATTAGGATTGTTTTCTTTCCGACTAGATAGGTCAATTTACTAATAAATGTGTAAAAATTCAACAAGACCAAGAGATTCTTATTTATAATACTATAAAAGGTCTGAAAATGAATAGAATGAAATGGAGAAGGTGGTTATTATTGAATTGAAATTGAAAAAAATAAAAAATGAACATCCATATACCTCTATACATAGATTCACATCTCATATGAAAATTGATAAAAATATCTTGCTTTATTATAATGAATTAAAAAATTATTAATTTCAAAATTAATTGATGGGTTACCGAAAATTAAAGGATTTTTCAAAAAAAATTGAAGATGTTAAAGAATCTATGAACACATTTTTTTAATGGTTCAAGGCATAAGTGGATAAATGTGTCCCAGATCTATGATAATGAAAATAAATTGTTTTTTAGAATAAGTTATATTTTATACATATATTTAAATGTTTTTTTATAAAATTATAAAAAAATGATGGAAACCTATTTTCTGTTGGTATTTATTAAATCCCATGCAACTTGAGAATTACAGAAAAAGATCAAATATGGTTTAGAATTCATGGGTTATTTTTTACAAAGAATATAAAAATACTAATTTAATTATTGAATATTAATGATATCAAAATTAAAAAGTGATAAATGGATTGGCCATGATCTATAATCTATAAGATAATATAAATAATTGTTATTGAATTTGAGTGGAGAATCAGGCATCTCGTATAGTAGATCTTGTTCATTAAAATGTTTATGGGCCCATATGGGGTAAATAAACAAGTGAACATATTTATTTTATCTTATTTATCGAACAATTAATTCATATAACTTGGATTATGTTTAGGAATCAGAAGTTTTATTTTTTGAATATGATCAAAATTCTCAAATGAAGATATGAAATATAGTGTGGTTTTCCATTATGAATGTAATTAATAAGAAATATTATGGAATATATAAGTTGAAAATTTGAATCATAACATGAAAATAATTTTATTCATCAGTAATTTAATACACCATATTTCACAAAAAAAATTGTGTAATGTTTTGTTTTTGAGATAATTTAAAATTATAAATATTATGTATCTCACGCAACACTAAATACAACTTTTGATAAATGAAATTACTATCTTTGTATTGAATTGATCAAAAAAACGTTAATATTTCACTACACATAACCAATATACTATCTTTCTGTATAGAAACCAGTATTTCTGGACTATGTTACACACAATTCCATGTTCCATTAACATCTTGTGTAACACGCAATGCTGATTTTTTCCAAAACACATTATGCTATTAATAATATTATTTAAATAATATTATAGATATCACATATCCATTATAAGGGATGTTATGAATAATATTTTCAATATTGTAAAAATATGATTTAAAAATTTATATAAAATGAAGAATGTAGTTATTAGTAAGTATTAGTGAATGAAATAACTATTTGAAAATAATGAAATTACATTCATAAGAATGATATCTTTTAATGTACTTACCAAACATTATCACAATAAAATCGAAAAACCACTTTGGGTAATTTTTTCCAATACAATTTATATATTATATATTCAATAAATATTATTGATACACATACAATAGATTTTAATGGTATAAGATAATAATAAATACAATTTAATAACTAATAGGATGTATATTTATAAAATAGAATATTACAAAACTAAATGGGTGGACCCATTTTAGTTATATTTTTTTAATCTTTTATAAATTTTATTATAAAAAGTAAACATTATTTTTTTGAAGTGGAATATCAATATTTATTTTGGGTTATGTTTTTTTATTTTTGTGAGAAGTATCACTTTTAGATGAAAAACACTACAGTTTTATTCAAAATTGATTTATCATCTAATTTATTTAGTTGTTTTGTTTTTTTGTTTGGTTTTATCACTTAATTAGATAAATTGTATATCATATAACCCAACATATGTAATTATAATCATTTCACATTTAAATTGGATATAAAAACATTTTAATCATTTCATTATTTTAAAATTAAAAGCATGATATGTTGTCAGGTTTGAGTGATTAAATTTAAATTAATTTATACCACATAAATGACTATAATTTTATGAAAATGGATACCCTATTTTCTAGTAGTTTTAT
The DNA here is from genome assembly GCA_963277665.1 of Viscum album. Classification (NCBI taxonomy): domain Eukaryota; kingdom Viridiplantae; phylum Streptophyta; class Magnoliopsida; order Santalales; family Viscaceae; genus Viscum; species Viscum album. Next base: position 605,203,907 of record OY728148.1, read on the forward strand.
TTATAATTTATAATATGTTCAAATAAGATTTTCATAAAAAATATTATTGAATGTGATTAAAATTAAGTACAACGATTAATATATAAATTAATATAACAAAGGACTAAACATTAAATTTAATGTCCAAATGTACATATTAACTTGTCAAAAAGCCCTTTTATGGCCATATTTAGAACATATAATACATTTTTACAATTGTAAATATTATAGGAACCACTTGACATGGGGAAAACAAGGGTGGAGTTCCATTTTAGAAAATTTCGAAGATTGTAAATATTCCTCCACTATAAAAAGGAACTCACGCCTCACACCAATTCAAACCTCTCAATCCCTTTGGCTCTCCCATCCAATGAAAAAAATTATTTCAAATATTTCTACAACATTCATAGAATGAAGTCTTTTTGAATAAATCTAACCAAAGAAACCCTGTTGATTAATCCAAGAGGAGTTACCTTAAGAAGGGGTAACATTATTTTCTATTATCCTTGGTTTTATATTCATTATTCACCACTAAACTCTTCTTATTACATGATTATAAAAGAACCCCAGTATGAAAAATATGATTATATGTTTCTCTTATAATTTTTATATGGAAACGTAAAAAAACATCCATCTAATTGGAAAATACATTCTATTCTTATGTAAAGTGATTTACCGCATCACGAAATGATGTATATTGTTTTCTCTTCCACCTATAATGGATGGGAATTATGATGGAAAATATGTTATATATGATATATATGATATATATGACATATTTATTATTATTATTTATTATATAAATCATTCCATAATTATTTATATTACTTGTGTATAAGATAACTTCGTATGTGGAATTTTTTTCTACCACCTTATCAAAGCGATGTTGTTTGTTCTAATATTAGATTTAATATATTAAGAGATTAGTGAACATATCAGATATATATATGAATAAAAATTCTAATTGAATTATAATTATATAATAAACTTTCATTTCATTTATGTTTAGTATGAAAATAAAACAGAAAGAGCGTTTATGCATACATTCGACGTACTATCTCAATTAATTGTGTGTTACATTTTATAATACTATACATTATAGACTATTAAAATTATTTATAAAGTCAAAATATATGATACATAAATCATTTTTTAAATTCTTAAAATAATAAAATAATGATCTTTATAAAAGGATCAAGAATAAAAATCCAAATCTTATATGGAAAACAAATAGGATATTAACTAAAATGTAACATTGACATGTAGTTGTGAATGATAAATTAATACACAGTCCTAAAGAAATAATATATGTTATTATAAACAATAATATTATTATCTTTTATATATATATTAATCTTATATTTACTATAATTGAGTTTTGAGTGTGTACTTAGAAAGTCAATACTTTAGGTAAGGGAATTTCATTTCACATCTTATTTCTGTAAGATATGTGACATATTCACCAATCATTTTTTTGTGGTCTATATATTAAATTTGAATTTTTTTATCAGTAATGTATTTTATTTTTTTATATTAAAATTTTTAATTGATTTTATTCATTTATGGGGTTCAGGATAATGAAATTACTCGGTTGTAAGGGTTTTCTTGTCTCACTTTTATGTCTCTGATATTTATGGCTAGTTCACCATTAATTACATTTGTTTGGTGTATGTCATTCCCATGAATATAGCCTATGTATATTAAACATAAATTTATGTTTAATTACATATCCAATTAATTATATCTCTGTCATGGCTATTAGGTTTCAAATGATACCAAATCACCCATGTAATTTGTCTAAAAATTACTTCTATTAGACCGAAGCCCTGTTATGCACCTTTATTTTTTATTCAGGTGTTTAAATTTACATTAAACATGTTATCTCATGAGTCTACATTTACCATGATAATTTAAGCTTCATGTAATTTAATAATCTTACATGGGGTGTATCATTAAATGTTATCAGGTTATTAGAGTTTATTGAAACAATTTCATTGTATATTAAGATAGTTTATGATTATGATATAATTATTGAAACATTATGATTTATATTTCACAATCAATCATGAATTTTATTATCCATGGTTAGTTTATGATATATTAATGTACTAATATAATTTTCCCACTCATGGGTTCTTAAGATATATAATAAAGTTTTTTTACGAAAATTTGATGTTTTCTCCCTCATCGGTCCAAAATATGTATTCTGTCAATTCCATGTTTTAGAAAAATGTTTTAATTTTTTTCTCAACTATCCACTTATGATCATTAAATTTAATTTTTAACCATGTTTTACCATTTGAGAAAAATTATTTTATAAAATAAATCTTCTTGTGGTTTTCTAATTGAGGTAATTTTCAATAGATTTTACATTGCAAAAGAGACTTCTTAAAGGTAGGGATTTATCCAGCAACATGACCATCCTTACATTGAATATTCCTTTTCATGATTAAAATATTCTTTTTTCACAAAAAAATTATATTTAATAATAATATATATATTTAATTTTTAATGTTTTTTTCATCAAAAAAGATTTTTAAATAAATTTATATTTTGAAAAATTGTTTTAATATATTTTCCACGATTCCATTAAATATATTCAAAAGGTTATTAAAAAATTATTTCAATGATATATAATATTAATTTATAATTTTAAAAATTAGTTTCAAAGAGAATGTTTTTAAAAAAAATTATAGCTTACTTTATAAGTTTGAAATTTAATGGTTATCAAAAATGTTTTCAAGATTATTTCATATGTTTTCATGGAAAAAGGTTTTCATAATTATTTAAGTTTTCTTTTATATATTTTCATTGAAAATAAATTTTTATCTTTTTCATGCATCTTTTATATGTTTTCAAGGAAAAATGTTTTCAAACTATTTTTATTCTTCTTTTATATGTTTGCAAGGAAAAATATATTCAAATGGTATTTAAGATTATTTTATAATTTTTAATGAAAAAGATATCCAAAATGATTTAAATATTATTTATATGTTTATATGGAAAACTGTTTTCAAAATGATTTATAGAATCTTTTATATGTTCATGTTTAACATAGATAAAAATGGTTTTACTTAAGATTTATGATTTACAAAAAAAAATTAAATGATTAAAGGATATTTTCATTCATAATGTTTTTAAAATATATTTCAAGATTATTTTATATCTATGATAACATTGTTTTGGTGTTACTTATTATTTTCATGGAAAATTGAGCCAAATGTTTTATTAATATTAATTCTATTAATGGTTTATGTTTTCATTGAATGTTGTATAGGAAACCAACTTATCATTCAAGGGTTTTATATTTTTGAAACCCATTTCAAATTAAAGGGTTATATTCATATGAAGTACACCTATTTTTATGGGATATTAATTTCTGAAATTATTATAAAACCTATATATTTCCCATAAGATATGATATTATTACATTTATATGAGACCAATATCATTTCATGGATTCTATTATGATTCCAAATTATCTTTTTGAACACTTATATTTGATTTCATTATGAGATGTGTGGGACCTATATCTCCCACAAAAGAATTGGGTAACAATTTATATCTCTTGAGATAATAATGGATGTAATTAGGAGTGAACTTTTTCTAGTAAAGGACTTCTTCTATGATGATGGTCTTGTGAGTGAACATTGACTACTAATAAGTTCATGAGAGTGAACCAAGACAAACAATATAGTATGGGGAGAAACCAATACTACTAATATTGTCACACCCAGAGATTTTATGAAAAATATTATTTTAATTTCATTAATGTCTTATGTTGCATGATACACCAAGATTACCTTGCGCTATACGCAACACCGTATTAGCTTGCAGTATACACAACACTATTCTTGGATCTTATTACACACAATTTTGATAATAGTTATTCTACGAAACATTGAGTATATATATATATATATATATTCAATGTATAAATGAAAAATGGTTGGATTCTATTATACGAAACAATGAAGGATTCTTGCACAACACGGAACCCTGACTTGGCATGCATTACACGCAATCGTGACCTTCCTCGATAGCGTGTGTTATACGCAATACCGGGTTTTACTAAACAATGATATATTATTATGAACTAGCCGTTATGAATATTATTAACTAAATTTTTAATTTTATAACATTATTATTCATCTTACACATTTTCTAGAACATGGTATAAGAACAAAATAAATATTTCTGGTAAAATAAGTATTTTTTAAAAAATGCAGTTTTGCGGCCTTTTGATGGCGCACCCACATTAAATCTAGTTTTTGACATGTTTATAAGTTAAATTTGACAAAATAGAATTCTTATTTGGAATAAATAAATAAAAATTTACTTTGGATAAATATTTCATATTATTCTGGTAACTTTCATATTTTGATGAGTAGTAAAAACACGCTATATTTTAATTAAAAACAACTTTTTTCATCACAATACTTTATATGGATAAATTATAATATTTAATGGTTTTAAAGTATAAATAGAGTATATTTTTTCCATTTAATATAATTTATGTCATTATCATTGATTTTACATTAAATTCGTAGGTTAAATCAATTCAATCTTTTGCAATGTTTTAAAGAAAAACTTTTTTTCTTTCGACAACGAGATTAATTTTAATTTAATTTCTTCAACTTTTGTGCATTCAATTTGGAAAAATGGATTCCATATTTGGAATAATTGGGTCAAAATTCTGTTAATATGCTACTTTTTATTTTTGGGAATTATGAATAGTAACTACGGTAAATTTTATTTACCATAGTTAAAGGTAAATCGGGTAATTAAGGATAAATATAAGATTACAAAATTACCCTCACACTTGGAAAAATCCTATTGTATGAAAAAAGGTCGACCCATATCACCTAAGGGTCAGATTAGATTCATTTAATGGACTTTTTCTCATTAAAATAATTTAATTATTACTAAAACCAAAGAAAGTGACAACATGTCACTCTCTTAAATATTATAAGTATAATAATTATAAGTTAGTGATAAACTTCATGAAACTTCGAACATTACCAGTCTCCAGAAAGATAAAAAAACTATTTACATCATGAGAATTTATTTAGTATTTTTTGGGATTAAATAATTATCATTAATTGTGACACAATAGTGATGCAGAAATTATTTATCTAGAGAAAAATCAATAATATAGTTTTATTAAAATAATAGTGGCCATAAAAGGAACAAAAACCTGACCAAAAATTATTTTTAATTTAAATTTAATCTTTAATCATCCAAGGGTAGAATATTTGACCATTTGGAGTCTTATACAAGCAATTATGACACTTATATTATTTTATTCTAAATGATGCCAAAGTTGTCACCATCATAATTTAATAAATATAACAATTTAAATATTGTGATTTTAAGATTATAAATTCGAGTAAAATTATTATTGTGAAATTTAATAGATTTATATTCATCATAGGATTTTATTTTTAATTTTTATGTGACAAATAAGTCTATTAAATAATTATACAAAAATGTTGTAGCAATTATTATATTAAGAGATAAACCAAATGAATGGTTTTAAAAGTAATAAAATAAATATTATATGAACTATTTAATATGCTCCACTAATTTTATAGATACATATGACCTTTGGTTAACCTATTAATTCTTTTATTTTGAACATATACTCTATATATATTTTATTTAAATTCAAATAAATGAATAGTGTCAAAATTGACCCTATTGTTATTTTATAAAATAACATATTAACAGATGGTTTAAAATATCACAAAAATATTTAAAAATTATAAATTTCAATTTATATGGTCTAAAATGTTATAAATTATCCAATTATGGACAATTCACAACAAATAAGTAATTATTTGTTATAATTTATGATTCAGAATGTTATTACCACAAATAAAATTAAGTTGATTAAATATGGATAAATCAAGTTGATAATGTTTAAAATAAATTCCTAACATGTCTAAATTTTATTGGATGATTAGGATTAAACCTTATCTCATCTAATATTCGGATATTAGTCATTTTGGAAGTTTTTATGTGGGGTTTGGATTTAATATAAATTAATATTTTCTTATATTTCCAAAGGTGCCCCTCTCCTCCCTTATAAAAGGGCACCTCCTCCCTCTCTTCCTCACACCACTTTGAGCCTTCATGCTCAGCCAAACCCTTCCCAATTATCTTCTCCACTTCCCTAGAAACATCCTAGAGGTCCTGGTATTCTTCAAAGACCAATTTTAGTGCCCTAAAAGGAGGTCTCAAAGAGGCGCTTCAAAGAAGAGGTAATTTCCGTTAACGATTCTTTCACCTTTATTTCTTCTTCAAATTATTCTTATTAGGTTGTTTCATTATTAAGTAATAACATCAGTATCACTCATATACTAATATGTTATTATAAGTATGAAACAACCCTATTTCACCATCTATCCATCCTACGGAAAATGAAATCACCGCACGTGCGGACGTACGGAATACCATCTCCACGCCGTGGTGTAATCTATTTTCCACCACCACCTTACTTGGATGGGTATAATGGTATAAATAAAAACTATATATGATTATTGTAAAGTGATATTGATTCTGTATTAGTATACATACACTCCAATTAAATTCCACGATCATGGGAATGATATCATCGCTCGTGCGTACGTACGGAATACCGTCTCCACGACGTGATGTGATTCATTCTCAATGATTAACCATTCATAAATGATTATAAAGTATATATAATAAGTAATCATGAAATATATGACATAATAATGATACTTTATTTATGTATATATATATGTATGTCATCCAATTAATTTCATTCAATTCAACGAGGAAACGAAATCAACGTTCATGCGTACGTACGGCCTACCGTCTCCCTGAACGGTGTATTTCTATCCATTTATCAATCTATTATATATATGTATATTCTTAATATATATTATATATAAATAATGTTTTACATTCTGGATGTAAGTAATCATGATCTAAGGAATCATATGAATAATTACAGGTCAAAACACGGACGACAAATGAAACGATTTTACCCAAAACGCTCTTTAACATGGAATTTACAAAAGATCGGGTAATATAAAGTCAAAAGTGAACCATATATGATATCATAACAATTAATATGATTTAGTACGAAGTCAATAACATTATTTAAATCATTATACAAGAGGTTCGGATACGTACGAAGCATATCAGACCTAAGGTAAGGGATAATTTTGTAAATCTCATTTTATTCCGAGATTGCTTATTCGTAAGTATTTACTAGGGCTATTTATATCATGTCTATGTTTTATAAAAGTGTTTTAATGTATGTATAAAGTCCTTTTTACCCTTTTTTGACTTTTACTACATGGTATGTATGGAATATTTCTCTTATTTACGTTACGAGGTACTTTTTTGACTTTTCTGACAAAAGTACGAGAAGAATGTTATTTTTAACGTATACGGCATGAAAATATTTTTACGGTTTTATAAAGCCTTATTTTCATGAAGCTTCCTCCAAAAGATTTCTTGACTATTTTAAACAAAATCCTATTCTTTTAAAATTGCATGGAATTTTGTGAAAAGAAAATGATTTTTGAAGAAGAAAGGATATTTTCCTCAAGAATTCATTTCAAGTGCTTTATCAAAAACCATTTTTCATCTAAGATAACATTATTTCATATGTGTATGCTTAAAATATAATGTCTCTAAGATTTAAATGGTTTAAATTTTCTTATTATGAAATGATATCTATTTCTTTTATATGGATTATGTAATGATGGGTTGATGTTTATGAAACCCATTTTATTTATTTGTTTTTTATGAATGATGTATGATTATTTTGTGACACAAGTAAGAATGATTTAATTATGAGATGGGTGTGACCTATATCTCCCTCCAATGAATTGGGTAAAGATTTATATCTCATGAGACAGACATGGCTGGAATGGCAGGTTAAACCGGTTCAGTAAAACAGGACTGAAACGAGGAGTGAACTCGATTCAGAAAGGGACTTTGTCCACTAAGATGGTCTTGGCAGCAATGCATTGGCTACTATGGAAATCATATCATGTACTTAAATGGTTTCCACAATTACATGTTTTATTCCCATGCAATTATAACATGATTTATGTCCCATTATGATATATTCCTTATGTACATCCATGTTTTATGTCGTTGCTCAAGATTTTTAATGTTCGTGTTTTTCTTAAGTTCAAATATATATGGTATGTTTTATTTTATCCATGCTTACTCTTACTAATCATTTTAGCTCACCCTTTTTATGTTTTCTTTTCCCCCAGGATTAAAAGAAAGATTTTAGTTAAGGAAACAAAAATGGGAATATCTTTATGGGAGATGTTGAAGATCATTCACCACGATTAGAAGATTACATTCCATGTTTCCAAAGACACTAAACTATTACGGTCCTTATGTGTCTGTTTTTGTTATGTATTAAGTATTACGCAAAAGTAATGTATTTTCTATGTACTTCAAGCTTCGGGTCTCTACAGTTGGTATCAGTGGAATGGTTTAGTCAACATTTGGAAACTAGGATGCGAAAACGTTAGTGAGATCCCTAGAGATATTTCTTAGGTATGTCTAGGGATGTACCTAAGGATTATTATACGTATAGGATATAGTCCTAGAACTACGGTAACAATATTAGAATTTAACATAAGATGTTAGATATTTCGAGTTCTCTCCCTTTACTATGTTGTTTTCCATAGCATGATTTTTTCCTCTCACACTATTCTTTTTGGGTTTTAGAAAATGGTTGGAAATAGGAAGATTCAGGATAATGGAGGATATGATAGACAATGGAATGATATTCTTCGTGAGAAACCAAATGAAACGGGATTTGGAAGTCCAAACATCGTTCTTATGCCTAATCAGCAATCTCATAATATGATCAATAATCTCAACTTTGGTAAGTTTCCCGAATCAGATAATAAGAGAAATATGGAGTTTAATGACGACCATAGAGGAAAGAAAGTTCAATTTCCCTCATGTAAATCATGTGGGAAGAGGAATTAGGGAGATTGTTTCAAGGGAACTGGAAGATGCTTTGGGTGTGGAAAAGAAGGACACAAAGCCAGTAAGTGCAAAGGAAAAGGTTCAGTTAACACCATGGATGAGGATAATGGTATTACAACGACATCAATAATGGTTAAATGTTTTAAATGTGGAATGTACGAGAATTGTGCAAACCAATGCCCTAAGGAAAAGTCTCATGAAGAGAATCAGTGCAGTTGTGTGGGTAGTATTTATGTTGATGATGATGAAGAGACTAAAAATGATATGTGAGATGAAAGAATTGTTGAAGCTCGGTCAATGGTTTAAGAAGATAGTGGAATGATTACATGTTTATCAAGTGTAATGTTGTATAAGTTATATCATGGTACTATGGAATAAAGAGACATCTAAGGATTGGTAAACTATTGTATTTCCTTCAGTTTTGAAAGTGTATTATTAATGGTACTAGTATCCATGAATGGTTATTCAGATATTTTTGGAATGTAGATGATATGCACATAATGAAGGGATAAGGAGAAAATTAAATGTTTGATAGTATTCATGAGATCGTGTTTGATATAAGGACAAAGTAATATCATGGTTTATGTATATATAATTTTGAGGATTTTGGTATGTGGAAAATGTTAACTTTTAACTGCATTCATGTTTTCACTAGGGTATAATGGGAATTCATTTTTCAAGAGAATACATGATTAAGGTATTAACATGGTTGGAATGTGACCAACAAGATATATGGGGGATAAATGATGGTATTCACATGCTTGGTTGATGACATTTCAAGTAATCGTTTTCCTTATACTATGAGCTTGGACCGAAGTATTTTAGATAAGGCTAAAGATTGGAATGGATTATGTTGGACATAAGTTAGTATTATTTAAGGCTAGATTTTTTTCTGATATTATTTATAATGTAGTTTTAGAAAAAGGACAACCTGCAGGATGGGAGATAGCCCATCGTGTCGGACAAGGCTATGGGAATCGAACCCACAACCGAAGTGCGACTGGCCTTTATCGCCTACCACTGGCCTACAGGAAGTCCCTGGTTAATAGAATCTAGTTTTATTTTATTAAGCGGTATGATATATAAAGTATATGTTCATTTTTTGAATCGTATACGATTAAACTAACAATAGATGGACTTATGTATTTTTGAACTTTTGTTTGAGATAGATGGAATGACCCATCATTCAATCACATGATTTGCTAATACTTCAAGAATGACAAATCCAACTTCATTTCATTAAGAGATGAAGTAGAAATTGTCCAAAAAAATGACTAATGGTGAGACTGTACCAAAATCATGAAAGTATTTCATCTAATTCCAATTTCATCATCTTTAGGGAAATGATCTTGAAAACCAACAATGTTGTCCTAGTGCCCTTATATCCGATGAATCGGATGGTACCTTAGATCATAACAAATCAATAGCTTTGTGATTGTTGGATTTTTCATAGCCATGTTCTCTACCACTCTCCATCAGAACTTGATGGTTAGATTTTTCTTCCATATCCATATTTTCACCTATGTTCTCCTACGTGGAAACCCAGTGATGAGTTAATTTGGGTAACTGTTACATTTAATACTTTAGTTTTTAAAGCTATGTTTTGGTATTCCTTTTTACGATGTGGGTTTCTATTAAATAAACTTTCAAGTAGTAAACCATTTATAACCCCGACGAATTTCGAGGGTGAAATTCATTTTAACGGGGGTAGAATGTAACACCCCGAGATTTTATGAAAAATATTATTTTAATTTCATTAATTTCTTGTGTTGTATGCTACACCAAGATTACCTTGCGCTATACGCAACACCGTATTAGCTTGCAGTATACGCAACACTATTCTTGGATCGTGTTACACACAATTTTGATAATAGTTATTCTACACAACATTGAGTATATATATATATATTAAATGAATAATGAAATATGGTTGGATTCTGTTATATGAAATAACGAAGGATTCTTGGACAACACACAACCCTGACTTGACTTGCATTACACGCAATCGCGACCTTCCTCAATAGCGTGTGTTGTACGCAATACCGGGTTTTACTAAACAACGATATATTATTATGAACTAGCAGTTATGAGTAGCATTAACTAAATTTTGAATTTTATAACATTATTATTCATCTTACACATTTTTTAGAACATGATATAAGAACAAAATAAATTTTTCGGGTAAAAGAAGTATTTTTCAAAAAATGCAGTTTTGCCGCCTTTTGATGGCGCACCCACATTAAATCTAGTTTTTGACATGTTTATAAGATAAATTTGACAAAATAAAATTATTCTTTAGAATAAATAAATAAAAATTTACTTTGTATAAATTTTTCATATTATTCTGGTAACTTTCATATTTTGATGAATAGTAAAAACACGCTATATTTTAATTAAAAACAACATTTTTCATCGCAATGCTTTATATGGTTAAATTATAATATTTAATGCTTTTAAAGTATAATTATATTATATTTTTACCATTTAATATAATGTATGTAATTAGCATTGATTTTACATTAAATTAATAGATCAAATAAATTCAATCTTTTGAAATGTTTTAAAGAAAAAATCGTTTTCTTTCGACAACGAGATTAATTTTAATTTAATTTCTGAAAATTTTGTGTATTGAATTTGGAAGAATGGATTCCATATTTGGAATCAGTGTGTCCAAATTATGTTAAAAATCTAATTTTTATTTTTGGGAATTATGAATAGTAACTACTGTAAATTTTATTTATCATTGTTAAAGGTAAATCGGTTAATTAAGGGTAAATATAAGATTATAAAATTACCATAACACTTGGAAAATACTATTGGATGACTAAAAGCCGACCCATATCACCTAAGGGTCATATTAGATTCATTTAATGGACTTTTTTCCCTGAAAATAATTTAATTATTATTTAAACCAAATAAAGTGACAACATGTCACTCTCTTAAATATTATAAGTATAATAATTTTAAGTTAGTGATAAACTTCATTAAACTTCAAACATTAATAGTCTCCAGAAATAAAACAAATTTATCTACATCATGAGAATTTATTTAGAATTTTTTGGGATTAAATAATTATCATTAATTGTGACACAATAGTGATGCAGAAATTATTTATATAGTGAAAAATCAAGAATGTAGTTTTTATTAAACTAATAGGGACCATAAAAGGTACAAAACCCTGACCAAAACTTATTGGTCATGTAAATTTAAACTGTAATCATCCAGTGGTCGAATATTTGACCATTTGGAGTCTTATAAAAGCAATTATGACACTTATATTATTTTATTCTAAATGATGCCAAAGTTGTCACCTTCGTAATTTAATAAATATAAAAATTTAAATATTGTGATTTTAAGATGATAAATTAGAGTAAAATTATTATTGTGAAATTTAATAGATTTATATGCATCATAGGATTTTATTTTAAATTTTTATGCGACAAATAAGTATACTAAATAATTATACAAAAATGGTGTAGTAATTATTTTATTAAGAGATAAACCAAATAAAAGGGTTTAAAAATAATAGAATAAATATTATATGAACTATTTAATATGCTCCACTAATTATATAGATAAATATGACCTTTTTTAATCTATTAATGCTTTTATTTCGAACATATACTCTGTATATAATTTATTTAAATTCAAATAAATGAATAGTGTCAAAATTGACACTATTGTTATTTTATAAAATAACATATTAAAAAATTGTATAAAATATAACAAAAATATTTAAAAATTATAAATTTAAATTTATATGGTCTAAAATGTTATAAATTATACAATTATGGATAATTCACAACAAATAAGTAATTATTTGTTATAATTTAAGATTTAGAATGTTATTACCACAAATAAAATTAAATTGATTAAATAACGATAAATCAAGTTGATAATGTTTAAAATAAATTCCTAACATGTCTAAATTTTATTTTTTGATAATATTACAACCTTATATCATATAATATTCGGATATGAGTCATTTTGGAAGTTTTTAAGTGGGGTTTGGATTTAATATAATTTAATTTTTTCTTATATTTCCAAAGGTGCCCCTCTCCTCCCTTATAAAATGGAACCTCCTCCCTCTCTTCCTCACACCACTTTGAGCCTTCAAGTTCGTCCAACCCATGACCAATTATATTCTCCACTTCCATAGAAACAACCTAGAGGTCCTGGTCTTCTTCAAAGACCAATTTTAGTTCCCTAAGAGGAGGTCTCAAAGAGGCGCTTCAAAGAAGAGGTAATTTCTGTTACCAATTCTTTCACCTTAATTTCTTCTTCCAATTCTTCTTCTTAGGTTTTTTAATTATGAAGTAATAACATCAGTATCACTAATATACTGATATGTTATTATAATTATGAAACAACCCTATTTCACCATCTATCCATCCCATGAAAAACGAAATCACCACGCGTGCGTACGTACGGAATACCGTCTCCACGCCATGGTGTAATCTATTTTCCACCACCACCTTACATGGATGGGTATTATGGTTTCAATAATAACTATATCTGATTATTGTAAAGTGATATTGATTCTTTATTAGTATAAATACACTCCAATAAAATTCTACGATCATGGGAACGATATCATCGCTTGTGCGTACGTATGGAATACCATCTCCACGACGCGATGAGATTCATTCTCAATGATTAACCATTCATAAATGATTATAAACTATATATTATAAGTAATAATGAAATATATGACATAATAATGATACTTTATTTATGTATATATATATATATGTCATCCAATTAATTTCATTCAATTCAACGAGGAAACGAAATCAACGTTCATGCGTACGTACGACCTACCATCTCCATGAACGGTGTATTTCATTCCATTTATCGATCTATTATATATATGTCTATTCTGAATATATATTATATATAAATCATGTTTTACATTCTGGATGTTATTACTCATGATCTATGTAATCATATGAATAATTACAAGTCAAAACACGGATGACAAATGAAAAGATTTTACCCAAAACTCTCTTTAACATGGAATTTACAAAACAACAGGTAATATAAAGTCATAAGTGAACAATATATGATATCATAAAAATTAATATGATTCTGTAATAAGTCAATAACATTATTAAAATCATTATACAGGAGGTTCGGATACGTACGAAGCATATCAGACCTAAGGTAAGGGATAATTTTTCAAATCCAATTTTATTCTGAGATTGCTTATTCGTAAGTATTTACTGGGGCTATTTATATCATGTCCATGTTTTATAAAAGTGTTTTCATGTATGTATAAAGTCCTTTTTACCCTTTTTTGACTTTTACTACATGGTATGTATGGAATCTTTCTCTTATTTACGTTATGAGGTACTCTTTTGACTTTTCCGAAAAGTACGAGAAGAATGTTATTTTTAACCTATACGGCATGAAAGGATTTTTACGGTTTTATAAAGCCTTATTTTCATGAAGCTTCCTCAAAAATATTTCTTGAATATTTTAAACAAAATATTATTCTGTAAAAATTGCATGGAATTTTGTGAAAAGAAAATTATTTTGAAGAAGAAAGGATATTTTCCTCAAGAATTCATTTCAAGTGTTTTATCAAAAACCATTTTTCATCTAAGATAACATTATTTCATATGTGTATGATTCAAGTATAATTTCTCTATGATTTACATGGTTTCAATTTTATTATTATGAAATGATATCCATTTATTTTATATGGATTATGTAATGATGGGTTGATGTTTATGAAACCCATTTTATTTATTGTGTTTTAATGAATGATGTATGTTTATTTTGTGGCACAAGTAATAATGATTTCATTATGAGATGGGTGTGACCTATATATCCCTCTAATGCATTGGGTAAAGATTTATATCTCATGAGACAAACATGGATGGAATGGCAGGTTAAACCGGTTCAGTAAAACAGGACTGAAATGAGGAGTGAACTCGATTCAGAAAGGGAATTTGTCCACTAAGATGGTCTTGGCAGCAATGCCTTGGCTACTATGGAAATCATATCATGTGCTTAATGGTTTCCAAAATTACATGTTTTATTAACATGTTATTTTATCATGATTTATGTTCCATTATGATCTATTCCTTATGTACTTCCATGTTTTATGTCGTTGCTCAAGATTTTTAATGCTCCTATTTTTTTAAGCTCAAATATATATGGTATGTTTTATTTTATCCATGCTTACCCTTACTGATCATTTGAGCTCACCCTTTTTATGTTTTCTTTTCCCCCATGATTAAAAGAAAGATTTTAGGTAAGGAAACAAAAATGGAAAGATCTTTATGGGAGATGTTGAAGATCTTTCACCACGATTAGAAGATTATGTTCCATGTTTCCAAAGACACTAAACTATTACGGTCCTTGTGTGTCTGTTTTTGTTATGTATTAAGTATTACGCAAACGTAATGTATTGGCCATGTACGTCAAGCTTCAGGTCTCTACAAATATGTTATCAACAATGATTCTTTTACTACTAGGGAAATAATTTTCTATCCTTATGTGTATGACTCAAGTTCTATATCATATTCATATATTATGGTTTCATGGATAATGATCTTGATTACATTATGATTCATGATTTACAATCTACCACTATTTATTCCTTGACTAATGTATATTATTGTTGATGTGTTTGGTATGCTATTCCAATTTTATTTTGATATCATCATACCCGTATCTTCATGTTTTTCTTTTGTATCACATTTATTTTTATTATTAATCATCATACATCACCCATTACGTTGGATTCCATTCAAATTTTATAAATAATGGTTTTACGTAGAAGTACTATAGGTATGATCATGGTGGGAAATAGTGATGATATATCACCAAGTTAGAATATTTTGTTCCACGTTCATAATAACCTAAACTATTACTATTCTCATGCATGTATTTTTATAATGTGCTGAAAATTCTTCTAAAATGGTGAAATATCTTTGTATGTTATGTCGGGGTCACTATATTTTCTATCAAATGAATGTTTTATTAAAAATTTTGAAACAAGTATGAAAATAAATTGTAATATCCCTAAGGATATTTCTAAGGATATTTTTAGGTATGTCCTTATGCATACGCTTTATGTGTCATTTTAAGGTGTCATAATTTTGACATCCTATAAGAGAATTTTAATGATTGTTTCATTTTCAAGTATGATAACTTATTCTTGCACTATGTTTTATTTTTTTATTATATGGAGGGATCATGAATGATGTGGGTAAACTCATAATGTGATGTAAAATTTTCCAATGAATAGTCAAATGGGATGATCGGTGGAGTGAAGGATGTTGTGATCATTCTTAATCAGTTTTCATGGAACATGATTGATTATGTGTACCATAAAAAATCAAAATCTCACCAAAGGAAATAAGAATGGTGTTATTTGATATTTTGGGAAAAGGATGCCATAATGGAAATAAGATTAATTTTTCTTTATGTCAAGATTCTGGAAGGAAGAACATATGTGAATGTCTTGTAAGAATAGGTAATATATATAACAGTGGAGAATATCGATATAAAGAATGTATATGATAAGGAAAAATGAAAGGATAAGTTAATGTAATGGATGGTAATATTGTCCTCCCTAAGGCATCATGGAAGTATATATACATTATATGTGGAACGAAGGGTAATCCTGGAAATTTATTTTTATAGTGGATAACTGATATAAATAATCAATAAGGTAGTACATGTAATGTTCCTATTATTTATGATGATGAGAGAAAATGTGAAATAAGAATGGAAGGAGGTGTTATGTAATAAGATTATTATTCCTTGTAATGAGACTAATGATGAAGTGAAATAATCATGGTTTTATTTATTTATTGGGATTCAGGAATCATGTTATATGAATGGTGATATATATAAGTATTGTTGAATTTATGTTTTTCACTAAGGGTTTAAAAGAATATGTTGAATGGTTCATATGGACTAAAACAATTTTTTAATATTAAGGCGATGTTCATTGGAAACCCCTGATTAAATAGAATATAACAACAATAATGTTCCTAATTTTAAGATAATGATGTTATGATAATTATATATTGGATTGGAATAATAAACTGGGCAGTAAAAATTACCATATAACAAATTATGGATTTCTTGAAAGGTGGTTTATGCTATCATTAATGAAGTCAAATTTTTTTTGGTTTTATGGAATATTTCAAAAAACAAACATTGGGATAATTGAATGAGCATGATTTCAATAAGGATTAATGATAATTTATAATATTACTGTAATTAAAGATAATAAATGTTAAAGGTATTAAAATGTTTAGTATACGATAACATAGAATTACATTATGATTTACGGGGTTCAATTATATGTTGTTTTCGTAAAATTTATTGAACTTATTTATAAATTTTTAGACATCCATATTTTTTAAGGATATATAGTAACTAATTTACGGAATGATTAATTTAAAATATTGGATGTGTTTTTAGACATTCAATTATCTGCCCACCAGAAAAAGATTAATTCTTGTTTAATAACATGGGCAATCCTTTTTTGTGATAAATACATATAGAGTGACCTATTTTTATATTTTTGGGTTTCATGATATGTTAATGATTAAATAATTGAAAATTTATCTTATTTTCAAGGAATAAATGATAATGTGGATGTTCATTGAGGTATAAAAATGCGTAAGGTTGTTATGAAAAAATGTATGTAAATCATTTCATGAAAATTCATCAACATTAGGAAAAAGGGTCTTGAAATAAAATGTTCTTAAGTTTTCATAATTATTGATGATATCCATGACCATTTTCAAGCCTCTCTAGGTTAGGGACTTATGATTGTTAACCATATCCTTAACATGTTCTCTATCACACCACACCTCAACATTATTGTCATATTTCTCATCCATGTCTTTTTTCACTTCAAACCTATATTCACCCTTGTGGAAACCTAGTTATGAGTTAACATTATTAACCATTATGGTTCCCACATTCCATTTTGAAATAGAGTTTTTGTATTCATTTTTACGACGTGAGTTTCCATGTAAGGAAAATTCCAATATTAACCATTCGATAACCAAGAAAAATATAAAATGTGAAATTCAATTTAAGGATGTATAATGTACCACCCTGAGATTTTGTAAAATATATTTCTTTTCAAGTTAATGTATACATTATGTAATTTTATATTACATAGAACACTTTATATATTTTTTTTCTAAATGATAGGTCTACATTTGGCTTGAATTATACACAACACCTTGATATTCATATGTTACCAGGAAAACACATATTACCACTCTGTATATAAAAGAAAATGTTTGGAACGTGTCACATATAATTTCATGTTCCTTCGATAGTTGTGTAGCATAAACATATGAGTTTTACCGAACTAAAATATACTATTAATATTATTATTAAAATATTATTATGTCTACCACATTACGATTGGAATGGAAGTTAAGAATAAGATTAAATAAATTGTTGAAATTTATTTAAACATTTATATAAATTGAAACCTTTTGGTTATAAATTTATTATATGTTAATTAAAAGAGTATTTTAAAACAATGAAATAACATTCCAAAGAAATTGATATTCCTTGTAAAAACACAATTTCATATCAATAAATTAAATAAATCACATTTGATTAATGTTTTAAATAAATACTATATACTATATATTGAATCTGTATTTTATATACTAATTGGAGAGAGTTTTTAGGCATAAGATAAAAATAAATCCAATTTTAAGATTTAAAAGATTTATTTTTATAAAAAAAAAATACCGCAATTTTTTGGTGACCCCTTTTTAAATTTAATAGATTACTATTTATACTTTTAATATCTAAATAAAACCTCATTTTTTGAATAAGATATAAAACATTTCTATAGGTTAATGATTGGTATTTTTAGGATATGATTCATTTTCAGATGAATATTGAAAAACATTGATATTTAATTAATAATTATTTTTCAATTAATTTGTTACCTTGATAAATTATCATTTAGTTTGGTTTTAAAGATTAAAGATTTAAATTTTTTATTAATTATTCCAATTAATTTTATTGTAATAAATTTCATACTGAATTTGATATTAAATAATTCTAACCATTTGATCATATATTATTTAAAACATTACTTGTTAACCCATCAGTGAGATAAAATTTAAATTTATATATATCGCTTTTGTGATTATAATTAGGAAGAAAAGAGTAAATGTATTTTAATAACCATAATTTATAGTGTCTAAAAAGTAAAATTATTTTGTCAAAAATATTAGTGAATATTATTATAATTAATTACATTGATTAAGAAAAAATTATCTTGGCAAAGGAAAAAACGGTTGTCTTATGGGAAAAAATGACATGTAAACAAGTCCGAATTTCATTAGATGGAAATATTTAGACCATATACTCAATTTTATTGAATTATTTCAATTATTTGAGGCAAATGAAATTGGATAAATGTGGTTGTAATTCCCTTATATTTTTTTAGGAATGCCACACCTCCTCCGTGATAAAAAGGAACTCGCCCCTCAAACATATTCACACCACTAATTACCATTGGATAACCCAAAAATTATATAATAATCTCCAAACATATATTAAATAATATTATAAAACTACCTTTGGAATTAAATCTAACAAACGGTTCCTATTGATAGAAACCAAGAGGAGTTATCCAACGAAGGGGGAACATCCTTCCTCAACCCCCTTCGTATTATTTTCATTATCAACACGGGAAACTATTCTTATTAAATGATTATATAATAAAATAAATATCATAAATATAATTCTATTTTTTTATTTTAGTATACTGAAATAAACATACAAACACATCCATCTAATAGTTTCAGACTTATAGTTCCTGTGTACGGCGAGCTACTACCTGACAAAATAATGTTTTTTGTTATTTCCATTACTAAATGTACTAGATGGGAATTATGATGGAAGAAATGTTTTTATATAACATATAATATATATATATATATATGATATTATTTATGTATTTTGTCTTATTTAATAATTCCATTAATCATACATTCATTGTTACCATTATTTGTAAATACGATAACATTATTTGTAGACGTGGGGAATACCACCTCCCCAGGGTGATGTGATTCTTTCACACATTAGATTGAATGTATTACTGAAGTGTTTAGTGAAAATTTATGATATATATTACATATTAATTATATTGTATTGACATTATATATATATACATTTCATTTACTTCTAATTCAATAATAAAATGAAAACAACATTCAGGTGTATGCATGACCTATCGTCTTCATGAATGGTTTATTCCATTTCATATTTTTATACATTAGAGATTATTATAATGGCTTATAACCTATATATATAGATTATAATTAAAATAATTTTTTACTTTATAGATATAAATAAATAATGATTTATGTACGAGGACCTATAATAACAAGCCAAAACATAAACATAAACTAAGAGGATACTACCCAAAACGTAAAATTAACATGGAGTTGTTAATAAAATGGTATTAAAATGTAATAAAAATTATATGGTTTTAGATATAAAAACAAGGTTCTATGGATGATTTATGAAAAACTAATATTTATTGTATAAGAAGTTATAATATCAATTAAAAAATCTCAACACAAGGTTATGGAATATTATCTCACGTTTTATTTTCATGAGATACATGCCATATTCACCACTCACATTTTTTAGGTGGTTTAAATTAATACCTATAACATGTTTTATCATTTATTTTATTTATTTAATTATATAAAAATAATAAATTTATGTTATTCTTTAATGTCTGTCATGATTCTAAAGATACTCAGTAGTAAGGGAATTATCGTCTCACTTTTATTTCAATGAGGCTTATGCATTATTTAACACACATTACTTCTGTGTGGTGTATATAATGACTATTATTGTATCATATTTATATTATAAATAAATTAAGGGGTATTTATATATCCATTTTTTGATCTCTATTTCTTGGGGTTTATCTTTCAAAATTATCCAGATCAGTAATGAATTTTTTTACCAAGATTCATTATTTAGGACACAATCTATGTAATGCACCTATATTCATTTTAGAAGAGTATAAACTACCCGTAGACATGTTATCTCACGAATATATGTTTTTACATGATATTGTACGATTCATTTTATATCAATTTCATTCATGTGGAGTATGATTCAATGTTACAATGTGGTTAGAGTTTATTACTACAATCTAATCATTTATATGTATTGTTTATGATTGTGATTTCATTTATGCAACCACATAATCCACAATTTAAAAAAACTCATGAAATGTATTATATTATTGATAGTCATGATATATTCATGAAATATCAGAATTTTATACTTTTTTGATCATATGAGTATTAATAAAGTATGTTTATGAAAATATAATATTATCTCCCTCTTCAGCCAGAAATCCTCATTCCTTCAAAAACATATTTTCTTTAAAATATTTAAAAAATGTTTTAATATTTTCAAATTATATTTAAAAGGAATTTTTATTAATGTTTTAAATTATAAGAAATGGTTTTTAAAACGTAACATTATAATAATTTTAAATATAGGTGATTTTATAAAATGTTTAAGGGTTAATAGAAATGTCTGCAATGAGTGGATTTTCCACCGTCATGACATTTGTTCCTTTTATTATTCTTAATAATGTCTAAAAGATTCCATTTAAAGATTAAATTCAAAATATTATATTTGATAAGTGTTTTTATTGGCTTTTAATTAAAATTGTTGGTAAAATGCCTTAAAACTGCTTTAAAGGATTTTTAATGTTTCATTTATCTAAATTAAATTGGATGTTTTCAAAGAATTGGCTACCAATTTTATCAAATATTTCATGATATGTTCTTAAAGTAATGTAAAAAAAATTTCAAATTTTTTGATTTATTTATATGTTTTCAAATAAAAATGATTTCACATATTTTTTTGATATCCTTTTATAATATATCATGGAAAATGGTTTTAATAATGTATTCAATCCTCTTTAATACATTTTGAAGGAGTAATTTTTCTCAAAATATTTATTATATTCTTTTATATATTTTCCATAAAAATGTTATTTAAAATAAATTCATGTTTATTTTAAAAGTTTTCAAGGGAAAAAGTTATCAAAATTGTTTCTATAATGTTTTTATATGTTTGCAATGAAAATTATTTTCAACATTATTTCTTGATTATTATGTAAATTTCCAGGGAAATATTTTTTCAAAATGTATTGTAGTCTCCTTTGTTTGTTTTAATGTTTATTTTAAAAGAAAATGGATTTCATAATATTTTATGTTATAAAAATATTTTTTCAACGAATAATGGACATTTAACTCATGAAATGTTTTTAGAATACATTTCACCACTAATTTCTATCTAAGAAGACATGTTCTTGTTTTTCTCATGACATTATGTGGAAATTATCCAATGGCTCCATTAATATTATTTATCTTTGTGGTATATGTTTTTATGGCATGATTTTTATTAAATTTTTTTTATCTTTCTCATTTTATTAGTTTATGAAAACCATTTAACATTCATTATTTATATTATATTGAAAATCACTTATATTTATGGGTTATGATTTTTTGAAATGATTATGAAACCCCTGTATTTTCCATAGGATATGATATGATTACATGTGTATGAAAACCATTCCATTTAATGGGATATGGGATGATATTTTTGGACACATATGTTTGACATCATTATGTTATGGGTGGGACCTATATCTACATCCAACAAATTGGGAAAACATTTATATCTCATGAGATAGATATTGATGGAATGTGGTGTTAAATCAGTTTTGTGAGGACTTTTCCCACTAATATGGTCTTGGGAGTAAACATAAACTACTAATATGTACATGGGATTGAACTGTGACAAAAAATATTGTACGGAGAGTGAACCCTTACTACTAATATGCTATTGGAAACATTTAATTGACTATTATGGAAATAATATTTATGATTTTGTATGTCCCAAAAATTCTATGTCTAATTTAAATGTTTTTCTTAAATGATTTTTAATTTTTATTACCATATGGATCATATATTAGGAACTAACTAATATTTATTTGATGGATCATATATATGATCTTTGATATCAAGGATATGATAATCAAATTTTAATCTCTTGTTCTCATTTTATTTTTTCATGTTATGAGTATGTATCTCATTTTTTACCCTTATCTAGCATCTGAGATTCCCTCATTCGTATATATCCTTTCTATGGGTTATGAATAATTTTTTAAGTATAATTATCAATTACTAAGATCGATGTTTGAAAATTTCATATATTTCACTAATTTAGATTATTTTTTCTATGTGTCATAAGATAATAATAATTATGTTCATTGGTAACGAATTTTTTAATGTGATGTATATTCATTTAAAATGATGAAATATCCAGGTATATTAATTCGGGGTATTTGTACCAAATAATCTATGAAAAACTAATTCTCCAAACATAATAATAAGATATTTGTATAAATGGATCATATGATGTTATCATATAATTTAAATTAACAGTGTTTACGGAATGGAGGAGATAGTATGTAGTTTGAGATAAAAATAATTTATTTTAATGGATAAAGTTTTATTTGACACAAAATAAAATATATTTCAAGAAAACAAAATGAATTTAATATATTAAGTTATATTGTATCCCATTTATTATCATGTTAATGGGTGAATTTTTTTGGATGTTCAATAAGAAATAATTTGATGGTATTTTCATTAGATATCCCACGAATGTATGAGGATACCATTTATGTAAAAATAAAACATGTATGATTATTAAATATTCTATTGTGATAGTATTTAAATATACACATAATTATTTCCTATATCATGAACTATGTTTCAATATTGAGGATGTTACTATATAAAATATAGAGAATCAAGATGAAAGTTCTTAACAAAAAATTAATATAGCTGAAGCAAATGATGAATTCAGTAATTGAAACATTTCTAGCGATGGAGGGAATTTTTTTTTAAACCAATAAATTGATAAAAAATATAATTCTCTTATAGAATATAATTATTGGAGAGTAAAATATTTTTTTGAAACATGTATAACATTAAGATTAGAATCAAATTCCTTATTATTATCCAATATTTATCCATGTGACGTTAAATAATTATTAGAGCCTTAAAATTACATGTAATTTATAAATGTATTTTTAGATCATATTGATAAAAATAAAACATTTGATTTGGTATCCAGTCCTAAAAAGAATAATGTCATCATAATAAAGTTGATATCCAACAAAAGGTTTAAGGAAAAATGATAGGAGATGATAAAAAATATTCATATGAAAAATCTATTCACATCTATAAGTAATTAAATTCGATGAATCATTCACCTAATTTCTAAAAATTAATACATTCAGTTTTTTCTTCCTATCATTATTGAAAAGTGAGTGAAAATATTATAAGTTGTTATGACATTATCCTTCATGAATAAATTACTAAAATAAGATATTTATATTGTGTTACTTAAAGGATTAATTTATATAGAAGAAAAATGATATTTTTTAATGTTTAATATTGAACTGTATTTAATAATTAAATCCAAAAGAGTGTTCTATATGAATCATTAATCTTAGTTAATAGTTTTAAATAAGAAGAATGCATTTTTTAAAAAACAATATATAATATAAGATAAAAAATAATGGTTTATTTTTATCATCAATGTAAATGGTTTTAAATAATATAGAAATAAAAAAGAAAATTGTTTGGAATATTAATTTCAATTAAAGATATGAATTAGGCAACCACTCTTGGCGGGATAATGTAATTATTGAATTTGTAAATTTACCAAGAGGAGAATCTCATTTTGTTATCTATAGAAATATATTCACTGGGATATTTAAAATTGATTGGAATGTAATATTTATTGAATTTTTTATATATCATTCTATATTGGATGTAATCTATAAAAATTTGAAAAATGAATGAAATTTGACAAGTTGGAAATTAGAAAACAAAATGGTTGTTTACTCAACATGAGAACATCATGATCATATCACATGTATTTCATTACACTTCATGTAAGATTATTGGATATAGTGAAAGAATCACATCCTATAGATGTAAATATGACAATGAAATATCTATATAGAATGGGAAATGACATGATAAAACATTATAAATATATTGGGGTTGATCAATTATGATATTCTGATATGGATTATGTTGAAATTTTGACCATTTTAGGTATATATTGGTTGTAGTTTACATTAAAAAAGAATTTTGTGTGGCATAGATAATTAAAAAGAGAAATTATATCAATTTGAGTAATGTTGAGTTAGGGAATAATAACAAAAATCATGATAAACATAATTGATGTCTCTGGAAAATAAATTGAAATATTTATAGGTTTTTGTGAAGTTGTCATCTCTTAGTAGTTATGACAATAAAACTCATATGAATCTATCATTTTATTTTTCCATATGTCTCAATGAAAGAAGATTAATATTAAATATTACATTATTATGTATATTTTGAAAACCAATTTTTTTAATATATGTTCTTCTCCATAAAATAATAAAATTATTTGTGTGTCCCTTATGCTACAAAAAATGGATTTATTTATAAAAATGTGGTTGTTTTTAGTATATGTCCTTAATGTTATCCTGATTATAGTATGAGGAATCTATTTACTATATTATTTTATTTTTAAAAAAATTATATATGGCGGTTAAAAATACAAAATTCAAATAATATGAAATTCTATTAGATTTAGTATATATTGATGGGTAAAGTTTAAATTTACTTAATATTAATGATATAATGCGGGTGGCTGTGTTTGTTTTTATATGCATAGTAATATTTATTTATTGAAATAATTTTTACTAGTTTCATGAACTATGAAGAAGTTTGAATATGTCCAATTAATTAACAATATAAATTTATTGTTCAATATTATATTATTGTTCAATGTGTTCATATATATAGCTTGACACTTATTTTATAATGATTTATTTATTATTATTTTGATACTGAAAATTTATCTATATTAATTTTTTTTACTATTTCGATATTATTGAAAAATATTATCATAAATCCAGATGGTGATATCTAGAGTATTAATGAGCTATGGTAAATTGTTATGACTTATGGGAATTTTTTTAGGATATTGATCTAAAGATGAATTTTATGTTAGTATAAGGTTTATTAAATGGATGATTAAATAGAGGTATAATTAAATTGATATGGATTATTGGAATGATATTCATTTTCAATGAAGAAGTGATTATTAAAAACACAATAAATGGTGTTTTTGTTGGGATAATTCATTTTTTAAGAGTACACATGGGTGGAAGAAAATTACATTATAGGAATTGAGGTTGGTAATGGTTTCTTGAGATTCAGATTAAAATAGATTTCAATATATTTTAACACAGCATTATAAATTCTTCATTATTATAATTTATATGTGAATGGATTCTACACAATGAATGAAATACGATGAATGACAATCCATAGGAATAATTGGAGTCAAATAATGCAATGGTAATTTTGATCACACTCCATGTGGAATTGTATGTGACTAATCCATTCTAATTTAAACGCATAAGAGGAAAACATTCTTAGTAATTAATGAGTAACACTACTGTGAAAAATATTATGTTAAGATTATAGAATCAAATGATTAATTTTTACCTGATTAATAATGAAATAACTTATGACATGCTGCTTTAGACTATGATTTTTTTTAATTGCATACTATTTTGAGCTAGTCCGTCACATCATGGATATATCGTATCAATTTAAAATAGGTTGTTTCCATATTTTCACTACACTGAGTGGTTCAGGGAAGTAATTATATATACTTTAGATCAAGTCATGACATTGGATGATGTTTTTCCTTTTGGAATGTCATTCCTTATGACGAAAATCCATGACTGTTAGTATTTTCCCTAATTTTTAATTGATAAAGTGACCTTTTCAAGAATAATAGGATCAAAATAAATGATCATTGTGTAAAATAATCTATGTACTATGTTTATTTTTATCATTTTATAATTCAATAATTTGCATAAAAATATATTGGAGGAAAATTGGATAATCAAAACATAAGGTATAATGTTATATTAAAACTGATGATAGAGTAGACAATTTCATATATTGACTTCATGGATCATTTGGTTTTTCAGTGAATACTCCATATAGAATAATTATATAATTTAATTAGTTTTATTAATTGTTATAGGTCTTGGATAGATCATAATGTTGATGAAGATGTGGGAGATTTTTAAGAGATGTGGTGTATAATATAGGACAAGAATAAATTTAAAATTTATATTTTTACTTGAAAATGATGTAGTTATATTGTATATTATTTTGAATGTGGTTCAAGAATTTTGAAATTTATTGTGAAATAATAGACAATGACAGAGGAGGAGAAAAATCATTGTAAACCCATGGTTTTTGTTTTATCTACACACTTTTAATGTGTATTTAGAAAGAAGAATTTTTACACATATTACACATAATATAGTTGTGATACATCACTATGTAGAGCTTATTGATAATTATTAATCTATAAATGTCAATAGCTATAATAAAACATAATGTTTATCAATTAGATGCCAATGTTTTTAGCAATACTAAGGTACACCCTAGAAAAAAAATTGAAGGATTTATTCAAGATCTTATTTTTGTATGAGGCATCTAGAGATTGATTTGATCTAGGTATGTAACCTTTATCATACAAACCAATAAATATTCCATGAGTGATAATTATATATTTTTATCATCCTTGTTGGGATAATACTTAATCGATAGAAAGCCTTGGAAACCTTTGATAAATGTATTTTTTTCATCCAGTTAAAGACACATTTTGTAATAAAAGAAAAAAAGAATTAAAATTCTTGATCTATATATTAGATAACTTTATTTATTGAATCACACAATTAGAATACTTCACCATCATGATCCCACCCTCAGTGGTCATTCACAACGGTATCTAGAAATGGTTCTAACATTTCTGGATATAGTACATTAAATGATTTTTGAGGTAAAAGTAACATGGAATGATTCTTTTACTGGGAGAGTGGCTAAGCGTAACTGGTCTGGCACCAAAAGATTACTTTAGTGATAGAGGTTGTGTTTACACTACTAGATACCAAACATTTGATATAAAGGATATTCATGATTTTTTCGTAAAGGATTTACTTTTATGGTAGTTTGAGTGAGTGGTGGGGGATACAATGTTCCATATCAACCACCACTACTCCCAAGTAGTCTCTGATAGTCCAGTATAGATATCACGAGGAGTTATGAACTAAAAAATCCAATAGAAAGAATTTATTAAGAGACGTTAGACATAAATAAATTTAATAATTATATCTTTTGTAAAAAAAATTCATATGTATCAATGCCTCTATGATCTATAAATTTTTTTCTTTATCAATGAAATTATAGATTGAAATTATAGTAGATCCTATAACGTATCCACTCTATCTGGGGAAACCTAATAAAGGTGAACACCCACTAAC
Source organism: Viscum album (assembly GCA_963277665.1). Lineage (NCBI taxonomy): Eukaryota > Viridiplantae > Streptophyta > Magnoliopsida > Santalales > Viscaceae > Viscum > Viscum album. The sequence goes on from OY728148.1 coordinate 605,232,357, forward strand.
TCAATATATTATCAGTGGAAGTATTCTAAAAACAAATATTTTTTCTAAGGGAACCCTGGAAATAACAAAATATGACGTATTTAATAATCTTATTTATGTTATATCTATACAATATATAATCATTTATGTTTTTCCACCATCACATTGTAATATTATATATTAAAATATATAAGGATTTATATTCATTGGTGATATGAAAAATTTGATCACATGGTAGGGCTGAAAATCATAGATATATTTCTGATTACTCATTATATTTAAACAACTTATTAATTAACTATATATCTTTCATGAATGAGGTTAATATTGTTATGAATAAATATTTTGATGTTATATTATAAGATATTCCATTGTTTCCCATATATTGTGTGAGTTATTTCAATTTTGAATTGAGATCTATGATCACCCAATTTTTGTTATCATATTTTATGTCTATAGATGAGAGGAGATTTTCAAACTCTTAAATATTTAAAATGGTTTTATGTTGTTTTAGGTTATCCACCTCAGGTCTAGATATTAATATTTTATAAAAATGAGGTGGATATTATAAATGGTAGATTTATTATGCTATAATATGAATTAAATGTTTATAAAAATGTCATTAATCATGACTAATACCCCTATTACATTCCCAAAACGTTTCAAATATATTATATACCTATTCCTTGAATGTTTTCTTATATTCTTCATAAAATAAATCCTCATCTATTATAGATTGATTGTTTACAACATAGAGTTTTGGAATAATACATAAGAGATTACATATGAGATCTAGTAATATAGTAATATATCCAAATGATGTCTTTTTATTTTAAATTATATTTCCATTGGAATGTAATTCTAATGTCTGTAGTAATATTTAAACCTATAAATTTATATTTTATGATTTCATAAGAGATAAATATTAATATTTTTACGATGGAAACAATTCTTCAGTTTGTAAGGTATCACCAACTATTTTATTAAAACATAAATGGGATTATATATCAAACTATTTCCCTAACTCAAATAAGTACACCTCATTTACATTTTGAATTCTGTTAAAGGACATTGAATGAGATAAATCATAGGTTGAATAATTCACATGTTTAGTGTTATTCAGTGGAGGGAATTGAGTACATGTCATTCAATAATTCTTTAGGAAAACTATGTTTTTAATAAAATATATAGGTATATTTTATTTCATATTGGTCTTAGTATATGATATCTCATGTAACACTATAATATTTTAAAAGAAAACAATTACCATTGATTACATATTCAACATGTATCCTCAATATTAAAAAATCCTTGAAATATATAATCATTAAAAGTAATATATTGAATTGTAACAGATGAATATTATTAACTATGTTATGAAATATATTAATATAAATAAATTTGAAACTCAAAATAAATTATTAGTACTTAATCACTCAATATTTTTATAAATTATTTCTAATAATCAAAAATTGGACTACTTGAAAAATTATTGATCTCCTTGAAAAAATATCATAATTAATATTTTAAATATTGATCAATTGTATTTGAAAAATTTTAAAGAATATTTTTAATGATAATATAATAACTAATTTACAGTGGTTGTTTTGGATTTTGTAGTAAATATTTAATTTTCATTGAATAATATAAAATACCGAATTTTTAAAACTATAATGTATTTTTAAAAACTTAAATAATTCAAAGGACAAATTATGATTTGAATATGATTTAAAGTAACATATATATTTTTTATTTATATAAAATACAAAAAATAATAGTTATATTATCTTTATATTGTATTGTGGTATAAGATTGTTTTGGATCTTATTAATGGATTCTTCTGAAAACAGTTTGAAAGTGAATAAAGTTTATCGATTTTAATTAATGAAAGCATCCCATAAGGAAAAATTATTCAATTCTTATATATATATATATATATATATATATATTATTTTAATTTTTTTAAAATACTTAAAATTATTAATTAATTTACTTGAGTTCATATACAATCATATTTCTCATAAAAAATTCACATCTCGAAAACCTACTCATTCATCATGTCGGCCGATTTAAATTTAATTTAATAATTTCTAGTACAAGGAATTGTATATGAAAAATATAATTCCAATTATGGTTGAAATTTAATTTATATTATCTAATAAGTTAATTACAATTATTCATGACAATGAATAGTGAAATATGTAACAAAATGTTATTCTTGTTTTGAAAAAAATGGATTTACTGGGCTTTAAACTAAATAAAAAATAATAAAATTGATAATGGACAAGTATAAAACCTATATGATAGTTTTATTTATAACTTATCAGGTATACATATAAATAATTTTTCATTTTGGATCCTTGTGTTATGTCAAAAAATGTGGGTAGAACATTTTTTAAAAAAATTACAAGGGTGCCTATCACCTCACATATAAATGCCACCCATATCCTTTACTATTAACACCTTCAATAATATTTGGTAATAGAGATTGAATTTTGTATTGACTTTCTAAAATCTCTAACCCATACATAGATTTATGATTTCATCATAAACACATCTCATTGAGGCATTTGATTCAGACCTATTGAGGTTGTCTGATGGAGACGTAGTGTGCATCATTGTGATTATTATTTTATTTCTTCTTGAACCTCTTTAAATACCTGATAAATGATGATAATATAAAAAACAAGTATATTAAATATATTTTTATGTTATTAGGTTAATTTAATAACCAAAACCACATCCTCTTCTATCAAATGGGAAACAAAATCATCATTTATGTTTATGGAAGACTACCGTCTCATTAACTGATGTCATTAGTTTACCATCACCACCTCTCACCACATTATATCATTAAGGATATAAAGTATATATATATATATATGATATTATTTAAAATATTAATATTTATGTTGTCATTATATCAGATATAACGTCTCAAAATCTATTTCATGGGAGATATGATACGGTCAGAGATGTGTAAGGAGGATTACCACCTCGTGATGCAATGCGATTAGTTTGTAACTAAAACTTTTCATGAAAGATAATAAGGATAAAAGTAATGAAAATATGAATTTTTGGTGAATTAATTATTATATTAATGAAATATTTATCACTATGAAAATATATTAAATCATTTTCATTCGTACAATAAAAAATGATGGCATCATCCATGCATACGTGTGGACTACTACCTCTACGAAGTGATGTGACTCTTTTCTCAGTAATAAATCACATGTATGATTTTATAATAATATTAAAAGAATATATTTGGTATTAATGAAATTATGATAATTCTATAAATATAATATAATTCATATATTATTTCCACAGTGATCATTGAATCATGAAATGTTACTAACGCGTATGTACAATGTACCATCGACATCATTGTAACATAATTAATTTTACATAACCTTATTACATTATTGGTTTTAAAATTTATAATTTATATAAAAATAATATATATATATTTCATTACTATAAATTTGGATATGTTTAAATAATAATCTATTTTATTACAGTAAATAAACCACAACCATTTTGAAACAATGTGCTGAACTTCCTCTAAAAACCTATTGGTTATTTAAGTAAATTTGTTTTTTAAAAATTTCATCAATAATAAAATAAAATATATGATTGAATTATATTGTATTGAATGATTAATTTTTTATTATGGAATAATATAAATGATATATGTTTATTATATAGTAGTAAAATGACAAACAAGATAAGTCTCCACTTCAGGTATGGTCTTTATCAATTCACATTTCGTTTTTTGTGATACATATTCCATATTAACCATTTATTTATATTGTGTAGTGTATATGGATACCATTTTATAGAGACACATGTGGGACTAACCACTGATATGAGAGGGGTAAATGAATGAATTCTTTTTATGAATTCTTTTTCTTCTCAATTTAAAGTCTTGAACATTCTATGTTTCTCAATTCGCAAAATTTTATCTCTCAAAATCACAATATGACTATTTATAATATCAGAAGTAGAATAACGAAAATTTACAAGGTTTAACATAATTAATTACTCCTTTACATGTTTGTGATTCCTGAAAATGGATTAATCATTGTAATTTACTCTCTCCACAAGTGATTATAATGGCTCTATCTCCAATTGACATACTCTATTTTAATTTTTATCTAAATAAATATATCTTACATGAGATCCGACTAGAATAATCCTTATCCTCTTGAATTTAACTAGATTTTGTTAACTACTCCCACCTCCAACCAGTTGACTTCACCATTTTTTAGTGTCTTAGACCGCTATAGGATAATTATCTGATATACCTCTATGATCATTCCATATCATACTTTATTGTATACATGATCAAGTATTTTGAACATATATTGGTTTGGTCTATTAGACTTAATCAATAATTTTTATCAAATTTAATTAATAAGTTTCCTCAGTGAAACTTTTCTTTCTATATGGTTCCTTTTGAATGATTTCCTGGTCTCAGTTAAATTTGTTCATGTCAGGCAAACAAATTCTTCATTAAAACATTATGAATGCCTATAACATACACAATCACAAATCCCTTCTGTTGAATTATATATTAAAACAAATAGAATATAAATTTTGTATGGATGTGTAATTTCGTGAATACCAAATTATTTATTTTGGAATCTCAAAAAAAATATAGAACATATATTTCATATTATTCATTATATGTTATTTTTTTGAATATTTATTTTTGGATGTCTCAATGATCTTCACATGTGCATTTGTTGCACATTTTACACAATTATCCCTAATAACACACCTTCCATTACCTTGATCAATCATAAATTGGTGATTGAACATTATTTTTTATCACACATAGGTGTATGCATGTTTTTCTTTATTCATATATGAAATCGCATATGGTTGTAGGATTCCCTTCTACGGGATACCTCTTCTTCGTGAGATAATCTATATCAGTATATGATATCTATTTCTAAACCAAAAATTGACTAGGGAATAAATTTTTTTGTGTTATTTTCATAAACTAGGTAAATTCAATGTATTGTCCCTATTAGGATTATTGAAACATGTTCTTTAGTGAAATGTTTTATGTTGGAATTGAAGTTTTTGATATCTGGAAAGATCAACATTCTTCTTCTCAAAAAATTTTACGACTCTATTTGGGAAAATTTAATACCCAACACCTTATTTCTACGCTTTCATAAAAGTTTACCAAGGGGTGTGATTCCCTTCACCAACCATACTATTGTATTTTTGATATTTTTCTCTCAAAAACTATGATCTATCAATATTTGTAGCACCTCACCCAAATGAGGGCCTATCCTTTTGTAGAACTTAAGAAAGTGACTCACACCACATTAGATCAAAATTTGATGCCATGACAATAAATCCTTCAATGATCAAAGAATAATGATATGACTCAGTACTTCATTAAAATCATGACTCATTAAGGTGTCTCAAATGTACATTGAAAAATATCTGGTTTCCATTCAAGACATCACATCTATCCTTTGTCGTGTCATCATCATCTGTAGTCCATTTTCATATACATATCACGTGAAAATATAAAACCCATTTTTTATTATAATCGCTATTATCATTTTTTTGCTATCATGGTTGAAGCTCATTTTCTTATATTTATATCTTGTGTGCAAGATTAAATTTCATGCATGGTTTCCAAATATCATACTAGTATTGTTCTTTCTGTTTGATATCAAAATAAGATATACTGATCGATCATGATAGGATTGGATTCACCTCTGACATACTAGTGATTTCCAATGGATTATAGGATGAAGACTAATGTTTGGGATGATCAGATGTTTTAGATTTGTGCGATCAGATAGAAAAAATAATGTAAACATAATTTTAATGGAGTAATAGATCCCACTACTCAAGTAATCCCACATAAAATTCTTCATTGATGGAATGCAACAAAAAAATCTAGTTCTACGGGGAGGGGATCAAAAACCTCCCCCCATTTGATACATCATTGTATAGGTTCACCTCTTGCCATGTTGCCCCGCATAGTGGTACCGCCTCTTTGCACCTTATATATGGGCACCACATGTGCACAATTATTCCCACTCATGATTCCCTATAGATATATATGGAGATCTCTATTGGAAGCAGTTGACCCCATGAGTCCTTCATGTTACCATAGTGGAGGGTGACATGGTTACCAGGGGGTTACCCCAATTTTCTAGATAAGGGCCACCCTTAAAAATAAGTAGAATAATTTCTCAGCCCAAAATTCTAAACAGTCTCAACTACCACCCCTTCAGACTCATACATTATGATTTCATTTTCCATGTAATATTCTCATTAATTATAATATATCATTCAATAGGGAATATATATACATATTATTACATGGAAACATCTTGACATCCTTAGGCATCAAAATCACAAAACATGGGAATTATTTTTCAAGAAATTACTTCATTAATCTTCATCACATTGGGTTATCAATGTGAAAACTCATTTGAACATTTAGTGAACACTTTTAAGATCAATTCAAAAATCATCATCATGAACATGGGGAATTGTCTAAGGGTGAAATAAAATCGCATTTCATGAATCCATAATACATGTCAATTCATAACCATTGAATTATTCATCAACATACCAATCAAATAATTACATTTCAATGAAAACAATGCAACATTGTGCCCAAAATCCCCCCCCCCCTTTGTATTTTTTTCAATTCCATTTTACCTCACTTTGTAATAGTCAATAATAATGGTGAATATTTTATCTCCATTATTAGAAATAATATAGAAATGAAATGATGGTATAATATCAAAACATTTTCCTCTCATTTTTAATATTATTTCTTGAATACCTTTGAGAGAGATGGATGAAATTATAAGAGATAAGAGAGATGTACAGGAATCAACTAAGAGTATACCCTAGATAATATGGTGTGAAAGGGTAGAGATATGAACAAGGTTTTGAAGGCTTTCTATAACCAATGATGCATGGGAACTCATGCTGAATATTTCTTAATTTTCGTCCATGGGGATTAAAATTTTCATATTTAACAATAAAATGTAAAATCATGCACATACTTCAAAAAACACAGTAGTAAGTTCAAGTGAAAAGATAAAGACTGGCATTTATCTCATTTTTTAATTAACCAATAACACCACCTTAATTGATAATTTAAAAAAATTAATAATTATGGATGAAAGTGTCATTAGCATACCTCATTTTAAAATTTTATAATGATAGTTTTATGTTCCATATTAACTATTTAGTGAAAATATAAATCATTTATCAACCCATGAATCCTTCATAACGAATGAAAACATCTGCCTCAATTTCCAGCATGTTAGCAGAAAAGCATTCATATATAAGGGTGTAATGAGAGACATTACTTGTTCCGCGTTGTAAAAAATATGGATAATATTTTTTTTCTAAATCATGTTTCCCCATTATATCTAGTATTCATGATTCCACATCTGATTTTCATATATGATTCATACATAGGTAACATAAATATCACAAATCCAACCACTTCATTGCGTGATTTTTTTCTTCATTAATTAACAATAAAATCATATTCAACTCCATATACAAGCACCGTTCTCTTAAATTCATCTTCTTGTGATGGAAATGTGGTCAAAAATCTTCTTGTATAGTGTCTATCTTGATTTCATCTCTAATATAATACATCTTTAATACATGAGTTTTCATTTTATGATATTCTATCATGAAATTCAAATTATTTACATGGAATAATTCTTTTTTTACATTATAATTATATTTTTTATCCATATTCAAACTTTTAGATATTTCTACAAATCAATTGGATAAGTCATAATAATTTCTTTTGGAATGTTGAAAACATTGTTGGATTTTATACAAGGATTTATGAATTCATTATTCAATTGTTATAGGGTAGGATCTATCATTTTTCGTATTGGTGACTATTGTATTAACAATATTTTTGTTTTGATTACAGACCAATGAGTACTTATAAATTTTACAATTTTGTATATCTATCATCTATGGTTAAGTTATTCTAGATATTTTATCTTTTCTCTACTATATATTGGCTTTATCTTATCTTCATAAATTGAAATAATATTCCAACAATACAATGCATTGTGATCAAACATCCATATATATGAACAATAACCCTATGGAATTATTTATTTAGTATATGGTGTAGTATATTTATATTTGACATATTGTGATCATTTCTTATTCTAAGTGAAATTATAACTAATTGGAACAATTATTGGGGAACTTCTCATTATGTTTCTTTTTACATTTATACATGACGTGGTGGATTTAATAGATGTTTTAACCAACAAAACATTCCTAGAGTTTCATTTAGAACATGTGTATTTAATTTAAACATATTTATTAAATAATATAGTTTCATAGTAATGAGATTACTTCTTTTCAAGATTATTTCCATTTGAGTGTAGGGGGATATTATAAAACTTTTGGAATTATGATCCTCAATTAAAACTAGGGTGTAATCATCTCTTAATTAACCAATTTATAATGATTCATCTCATGCTGATTCCTTATTTTTTTAATATCACCTCTTACTACAAAAACATCAAGATATGTGAGTCCTTATCATCCTCAATTGATCTCACATTTTCATCCCTATTCTATTTTTGACTATTTTTCATCATTAATTATTCTTGATTCTTAAAAATAATTATAACTCTCATTTTCCATGTTAAGTTTATCTTCAAGTTATTAATATTTCAAAATTCACATAAATATTCGTTAAATAAAATATCAATAATTATTTCTCAAAACACCATCATGAATTTCTTCAACAACCTCAAGATATCATTTACTGAAAATAGTAATTAATTATTCCTTTTTTCACATATATTGTTAGAGCAAGGAAAATTACAACCCATTTCTTTAAATCATCATTAATAGAATCAAAATTCTCTTCATGTTGTAATTTTTAATCATTACAACCAATGACACATGAACAAATATGGTTAAACACTTATTAATGGATATTTTTTAGATGTTATTTTAGTGAAGACTAAAGATCAGAATGTGATCCATCAAAATCACAGACTGAACATGCTTCATCAGAAGAATCAAAATTGAATGAATTATTTCATGTTGAAACATTCAGATTACATTCAGTTGTTTGTGACTCCCCATTAATAGAAATATTCTTCATTAATATATTTATCAGATTCTTATTAATATTTCACATTGTCATAGAAAAAACATTCTTCTAATGTACATCTATAATTTATAAAAAACAACACATTCTAAGGAATCTATTGGATTAAAGGATTAAAATTATCTAATACCACTAGTATATCCCTAGGGAAAACATACCATATAGAGGGGATGTGTGAATCACTGGTTTATTTTTAACATTTTGCTTTATTTTTAATTCATCTTATTGAACATGTTAATGATCTTGATCAACTAAATATTATCTCTCAAAATAATCATTTGTGAAGTAATAATAAAATATATAGAAGAACCTAAAATTTACATTTTTTGACATAATGATCAACTCCTTTCCATGTTGGATATTCCCCCACATGGTTTCCGCATTATAATTACCTATCTCTACATGTGATTACAATTTCTCAGGATCCAACTGAGAAAATCCATTTCTAATTGATCCAACCAAAATACATCTTTCCTTAGCTCTAACCAAGATAATAATTCTCCTCTTGGATATAAATATAATAATTAAACTATTCCATATCTTAGTTGAGAAGTTTTACCTTTGTTCAAATCCATCACCCACTGTAGGATGATTATATGATTTTCATCAATGAATTTTTTATGTAAATTTTTCATTTACATATTCATGTATCTACAATGGCCTTTGGTAGGGTCTTTTTCCCTTGATCAGTAATTATAATAACTTGTGATTGATAAGTTTACACAATACAACACTTTTTGGGATATTCTTTATTCTGATTGATGTCTGGGCTTCAATTAAATGTTTTGAAGATATACACATAATTTCTCCTTGAAAGTTTTATATATGATTAAAAATTTGAGAATCTAAATTCCCTTATTATTAATTTTTCAATTTATCATAATAATATATACTTCATCCATCGAAGTGTAATACATAGAATCTGAATTTCTTTGTTTGGGTATCTCACGCATAAACTATAAAGCATATATTGACTGTTATTTGTAATGACATGATCTATTATGAATAAAATTCCACATTTTTATTTAATTAAATTACTAATGGTTATTAAAAACATATGAACTTATTTTTTTAATCCAATTGTAATTTATTTACCATTATGTATCAATATTGTTTATAATATATCCATTTAATAATGATCACATGACTAGTATAAATATAGGGTTTTAGGAAATCCATTTGACATGGACAAACGAAGTGACAGATTCAAATAGTTCGATCATACCATATAAAGACCAATTATATGAGCCTATGTATGTGGTAGAATTTTTAGTCTTTTACTTAGACCAATCCCATACTAGGATATAGAATTTTGTGCTTGAGGAAAACTGTTTATGAGGGATTTTCAAGCTATTTGAGATCAAAACACAAACCATGATCACAGAATAACCCGATGAAAACTCCACCATCGCAAACCTTAATCATTGGGTGTATGTGGGTGAATCAAGGGGATATGTATCATGTCCTTAGAAACAATAATATTTATATAATTTTTTAATTAAATAATGAATATATTTTCATCCTATTATTGTTACTTCTTAAATTATTTTTAAAGAACGAATTGTATTTTTCCTTAATAATCAAATTGAATTAATGAATTAATGAATTATTGGTTTTTTAAAGAAATTATATTTTAATAATTGTTATTATATATATTTATATATTAAAGTTTATTAAATATAAATTATTTTATTATTTTTATTAAGTCAAAAGTAATTATTAGTAGGGTTTGAAACCAAATATTGTCAAAAACCCGTCAGTTTTTAATAAATTCCAATTTTATATTATAAGTGAAAAATAAATTATTTTTAATTTTATTTAGATAAAATTAATATTATTTTTGTAATTATAATTTCCAATATATCCAATGGGTAATTTTTTATAAATTTCCAAGATAGTCAATTTTTATGCTACAAATTCGATGACGTATAAATATGACTTCTCTTTTATGACATCTATATGTCCCAAAAGTGATGTAAATTGTAATATAAATAGTATCCACCACAGAAATATATGTGTTCCATTTTAAATAATTTTATTTTATGAACATTTTAAATATTTTTTAATTCCATTATAAATCCTTCAAGAATTGTAATATATTTTAATATTTTAATATCATTTCATTAAGAGTGTGACACACCTCAACATCGCCAATTTTAATAATATTCATATTTTTGTACCTTGACATTATAAAATTATTTAAAATATCCCCATTTGGTAGAAAAAATTATAATAATCTATTTGATGGTTTGTGGTTTTGGATATTTTTTTATGCAGAGTCCAAAACCAAAATAATAAACAAATCCCTCTCTTAGCCATTAAAAACACACCCAAGATCCAATTTATCATCATTATACCTCTTTTTAGCACATACACACTCTTCCCTACACTCCCTAGACTCCTACCAATATCCCCCAGGGCCTGAAGAAGCCCCTCTAAAGCCTTTGGTGCCAAAAACATCATGTAAGGGATCGTTACATTCTTACCCTCCTTTCAATTTAAGAAGCTTCAATGGAATTGTTCTTCTTAAATACGTTTTTATAATGTATTTTATTTAAAAAATTAAGTTAAATACCAATTGATGTTATTTTAATGATATATTATTCATCCTATTTCATTTTTACCTTTATCTATGTCATTACTCTACCAAAATTATGTATGGTTTCTTCCACTTTTCTATTTTATCAAGAACTCCTTTTAATGTTATGTCATTCAATTTTCATTTTCATAAGTTTTAATATGTTATACTATACCCCTTAAATATTTTTTTGATATGCGATGATATCCCTTTTAAATATCATTGATATATCATATGAATGTTTATGAACATCTGTTACCATGCTAAAATGTTTTAAGGGTTATTTAATTTTTCTTCATTCATCAAGTTTATTTGATAAGTAATTCCTTATATTTCATATTCCTTATGTTTGGTATTGTATTTCTATGAATCTATTACATTACATTTCATGTATGCATAATGATATACCCCTAACTCCCTAATTAACCAATTTTATGAATTTCTATATTATTCCATTATGCTTCCAAAATTGCACTGCGCTTTTCCATGCCAAAGTCACTGTGTAGTGCATATCATCTCCATTTTTCAATCATGGGTATTCATAATATTTAAAATATAATTATTTATAGTATACTTACAATTATTTATTCCACATTAATTGATCATATAATAAATTATTACGTGGAATGAATCCATGACTATAAGATCTACATGGAACACATTCACATGAGAATGAAATGATTATTATGGGTACACCGAAATAGTACTCCAATGCATTGGGTAATGTTTAGTATCGTGATATGACCTGTTGGGATAGGGGATTTACATAATTCTTTTATGGTAATATTCCACTATGATGTCTATAACATGTAAAACATAATTTTAGTCTTCGAATATCAATACCTTTATTTACATATAAATATTCATTATAATTATACATCATTGTTTTCAAAGAAATGATTTTTTCAATATTTTTTTAGTTTTTAATTTTTAAAATTTAATTATCTATGTAATATGTTATTTTCCATAAAATAATTTAATATAATTTATTCATATTTATATTCATCAACATCGACACCCCTTGATATTACATATTATCCAAAAGTTATATGTTATAATGATACCATTATATTTCCTTACATATATATATTATAGTTTCTGTAAAGATATCAGTATAGAACTCGTTTCATTTCCATGGGTTAATCATGTTTCAATGAAATAGTTATGAACCCCTTTTTTAATTTAATCATGTTTTTAAATAAATAATGTTAAATTAAATTTGTTTTGTGATGGCATGAAATATATATGTACTTTGTTATTTTTTTTATTATTGGGTATTATATAAAGTTTGTGTGCCATGATAGTTTCATGTGAGCCTGATATGTCTTATACGATTGGTGCACATGGATAGCGCTCCATTGCATTTGGTAATTATTATGTTCTATGGAGAATTATATTTTAACTCTACTATATGTTTATTCTAATTTTCTAGGTTCTGTAAGGGTTCAATGATGATTATGTTCCAGGATACCAATAAATTTTATTTATTCCTTAAATATTTTTCAATGATTCTGTTCAATATGTTTGAAATGACATGGATCATTTTTGTTTAATTTCAATGACACTATTATCTATTAAACAATAATTCTGTGTTGTCAAGTTTGATGATCTAGGAACATATATGTATCAGTTCTCTTATTTTATTCTCATGCACATTTATTCTATCATCATACCCTTCTTATCATCGATTCATACCTTTGATAATCAATTGTAAATGTTTATATATCACATTACGAATAATTTTATCTCAACCTTCATACATATACATTTATGTAGGTCCTGAATAAGGATATTTAATGAATTATTTCAATAATTCTATCATATGTATAATGATGATGAAATAATTTGAAATAAAATAATTTGGGTTATGAGGGAGAAATTCTTAATTTAATGAAACAGGTATTGTATATGTTTTAGTTTTTCATAATTAAATAAAACACAATACCTAAAAGTATTCTAGTATGTTAGGAATATAATATTTCATTTTAATTCCTTTTGTAATGGATGGAAAAAATATGGTCACCATCATCAGTATCAAATCCATATATTATAATTTTATGAATTTTAAACCTAATCCGGGATTTTGGGTTCAGTGATTATATATCCCAAGGGAAAAAATTAAATGAACCATGATTTAGAGTTTTTAGTTTTTGTTTTTACCTTATAGGCCAAGATTTTCTATCTTCTTGTTGATTAATTTGGGGCCTACATGGATCAAATGGGCCATATAAAAAAAATCCTTGTGAGATATCAACAAGAGGAAGAGGTCATTACTACAATCCACGATGTATTATATCATTGATATCATATATTATCATGGGTTTTTTATTTATGTTCTCAATAAGAAAACAATTTTATTGGTGGATATAATATGCTTTGGTAAATCTATCAATGATATTTTTTGTTTTGGTAAAATTAGGAGACACAAAATACATTTTACCAAAAGGGTATAAACCACTCAACCCTGAATCATGTGAGGGAGGGCCAATTTAGAAACATAATTTATGTGGAAATTGTTGAAAATTTATTATTCGGTGACGAGCCAGATGAGTTTGATAATTATTGGGAGAATACCATCATCATCAAGAGATGATAATGATTTATGTTTGGCTACATAAAGTGTAATGAAGGTAATAGCATGCCTACCCCTTTTAATACATCATGGTTGTAAGAAGCTATATAAGAATATTTATAATCAATATTGTATCCATGAATAATGTATATTGTTCCATATTTCAATTTCTATGACTTACTTAGAAATTAATGATGGTGGCCACCTGGTTCACATAGGTTTGAGCATGTGTTTGGAGGTTCCATCATGTATGGGGTTGTAATTAAAATAGAACAAATAATAATAACTCAATATTCAATAAAGGGTTATGAATTTATTTGTGATATTAAAAACTAAATTAACAATTGATCCCACATAAATCCAATTCAAGTGATAACACTAGTTAAACTATTAGGATATCTATACATTTATTATTTTTTAATGTTTCATTGATTGGATTAAAAAATATTTTGTGTAGATAATGATAAATCCATGTCATGGTTAAGAAGAACTGTAACGAAGGATTCAGAAACAAAAAAAATAGTTCGATGTTCTAGGATTTGATAGAAAACTGAAATAATATGACTATTATGGTTCTATAAGTGATTTTAAGGGGTTTATGATTGATTTTAATAGTATAAATGTTAATTATGTGCCATTTATTTTGTTATAATAAAATAGTAGATACCACTCCACTATCTGAATTGGATCTTTAGAGTCCCTTCATGAGAGACTTTAAAGGTATCAATTTTGCTACATAGTCCTCGGTGATTGATAACTTATATAGAAATAACCAATGTTTTTTATAATAGTGAATGTATATGTTATCAATGAACATATAATAATTTCAAAACTAAATAATAAGACATATCATGAAAGTACGATAAGACCTTTAGAGTTTCAAGTGGGTATCTTATGTTCTTTAAGGTGTAGTTATAAAATAACATGAATAAATGTGATCAAGGGAGATAAATATATCGATGGTTATTTATACATTCTGTGTTCTTATAATGATTAGATGTGGCTGATACAAATTATTTTTAGAACCAACATTGAATGATTTAAATAATGTCTTGCATGTTTCACAGTTCAACATTAATGTGAATGATCTATATAAAATTATTGAAGAGGGAGATACAAATATCATGTATATAAAAACATTTGTATTGAACCATTTATTTATTAAATAATATAGGTATAAAAGTATTTTGGTATTGTGATACCATATTTTCTCCACTTTTCATAGGGTAAAAATATTATAGAGATCACTTGGGAACAACAGTACAAAAGGCATTCATAGTAACCTTACATTTTGAAAATGTTTTTATATTTTGTACAAAAATACATGATGTTGGGTAAGGTGTAGTGATAATAAATTAGTTTTTATAGATATTAAATTTTTTCAATAATATTTTATTAATTAGGCCCTTGCTCAAAATAAAAATTTCTTTCACATTATTATGAAAAAAATTATATATTTCAAATATAACATTTTGAGAACATATGTGTGAATAAAAAAATAATATATATCTCCTAAAAAATACCTTAATGGCGAATTTTACTGAGATTAATAAGGTTCCCTTTTATTATATCTCATAATTTTATATTTCTTTATGGATATCTGATATTCATGTTAGCATTTCCAGTCCATTATTGATAGGATTTTGAGATTAAAAATATCAACAGTTAACCTAAACTCTTACAATATAATATCCTATTTAATACAGTAATAATACATCTAGATACAATTGTAATATATAATAATAATGTAATTTTTAATGGAGTTCATTCATGTGATTAGGATCAATTACATGAAGTGATAAGTGATAATGAGGCTTGCTGAATGAATCTTGATATAAGAAATTTTTAATAAAATTCATCTTAATTTTGTGAATTTAATATATTCATCATATTTCACAATCTTCTAATCAATTATAAATTTTTATCATTAATAAATATTGTTATTAAATTAAATGTATTTTTTTCTAATGGTAAATGAAGAACTGATTATTGATTGTGAATAAGAGGTTGGGAAGTCCTCAACCACTAGTCACCATTCCAACCTATCCTTAACCATGAGGACATGTGGTGTGGTGAAACCATCGATATTCATTTGTGGAACAAAATGATTTTTATAAAACTACCCCTATCTACCACTCTTCTCTATCACATCATATATATATTTATCATTACTTTCTACCATCATATAATGATAATTAGGATAACTATTATCTCGATATTGTTAATGAATTATTTTGGTTCATGATGTAATAATGATGAAGTTTATTGGGTTCATTATAAGATATTAGAGTCTTGTATGTTGTGTAGTTTCTATTGTTCTTTGGAAAGTATGAAAACATGGTATTGGATGAATTGTATCATGAGGATCACATTATTGTGGCACATGTATTGGTTTTATTATAGGATTGGAAGGATATGGATGAATAATGAGGTGGAGGGAAAGGTATGACCAAAAATATAGTATTTATAATATCCATATACTGTGTGGAATCACTAGTGCATTGAAAAAAGTAGTCTATAAGATAAATTTTCGTACTAGTTTTATTCGGGGAAATGTAACCAATGTCACTTTGAAGTGTATCACATTATAATATAGTCTTTAAAAATTATAAATGGAGGAAAAAGTTGGTTTCTGTACACTACTAATGAATATTTGGGAGCACATAGTCTGTGGACTATAATAACACATAATGGATTGGTAAATTAGGAAATAAGAGACTCTATAGTATGTGTCATTAAGAGGCCAACTGACCAGTAAGATAATATCTAGATCAGTGGGTCACACGGCCTCACATGTGCCTACCAATATTCCAAAGGATTCTGAATAGTACAGAGGGTGTATGGTGGTTATAGTGTAGAGATTATACCCCAAAGATATGATTAGCATAATTGAATATCCATTACGAAATAGTATACAATAGATGAATCAATAATAAATAAATAAGGGGTCTTAATAATTATAATAATCAGAATAAAATAGATGGTCAATTACAACATACTATTGATAATTCATGTCAAGATGATGATACATAAACTAAAATGACAAACATACATCATATAACATAATACAGTATAGTAAAGAAATATATAAAGGATCAAAAATCCCATAGGTGATCTACACAAGAATCCATATATCGACCTATGTCCTATGATCCTACCTCCCCTAGTACAATTAAAAAATATCATGAAAATGTCCATATTCTTATGAATAAGAAATTATAAATGGGTACCCTAGTGCAATTGTGGTCTGATTAGGGATTGAGATATAAACATAATATGTTCCCACCTACAGAGTCTATAACTATATCCAGTCTACGAATAGATGTAAAAAATTATTTTTGCATAAATATAATGATAACCAAAATTGAATAAATAATCAATGAAATACACATTATCCTAAGGGACACCTCGTGGCTATAAATGCCTTGGATGAATTCCGAAATGAATTTTTGATCAGTAACTATATACATACAGTAATAATATCGATATAGTGTAATTATATATTGCATCCACCAATATGTACCAACTGTTTCAATACACATAATTTCCATATACCATGAATACTAGTTTCTTTCTGGACTAGGGAGTAACTTAGACATCAATAAATATTCTAAACGGGTCTATAAGCTCAACCAATATGGTACATTCCCTATATCCCAATATAGTGAGAGGAGTCATGTTATGACATTGGGGATGGTCAGTGAGCCACAATGGAAACCCTTGAATTATGGGACATGGCATATAAATCCCATCACGCATAGAGTATCATTGTTCGGAGATGCTATGATCTCAAAACTGTGGTCTTGTAACCAATTATCGAGAGAATTATCATCCATATACATCCGGAGTGCTTAATTGTCAATGATTATAAATAGAACCTTGAGAGTATAATCATCCCTATCCTATGGGAGAGCATAGTCATGCATTATTTTGGTTACATGTGTCCATTTCAACATAACATTTCAGGGAGTACATTTATGTTATAAGAGAATCCTTAAGGAAATACCTCTCATGCATTACTTTTAATAAGTGAGGTTTAAGTTCAAGGGCATCACTTATAATAAATTCATCCACCAATCAATCATGATTTTCTTTGAATTTCCACCCATTAAATTTCATCTCATTAGAAACATTCAATTTATTTAGGGAAGGAATACATCAATGACATCGAATTTAATTTAATAGAAATCACTTAATATAAAAAACTATCATGATTAAACAATTTAATTAAATAAATTTCAAATAATCTATCTAAGCATGTCAATTAATTTAAGACGATTTTAAAGAAACTTATGAGGTTCCATGGTCAAATATGGAAATTATCCACCTGAAAATATCATTCCTTAGTCAATCCATGCACATAAGAGGTGTCTTGTTTTAGAATCACATTCTCACAATAACAGGGGTATTAAATTTATTAACATCATTGATGGCCATTTAAAAAACAAAACATAAGTATAGCCTTAAAAACCCGAGTAATGATCATCAATTCCATAAATCCATGAATAAATCAATTAACTAATTACCAAATTGTAATTTAAATTATAGCACACCTCGTCTAAGTGGTTTTGTTATAAAAACATGAAATTACAAAATAAACATTTCATTTACCATATTTAAGTATCCCTTAGAATATTCCATAGATAAATCACCAAATATGCATTTTATGATAACTACCAAACAATGAAATTCCATTTAAAAATGTTCAAAATAGAATATTGGATGTCCCATTCTCTCATTGGGAAGTGTCTAAAAGGGGACAAGACAATATCAATGAAATTATAATTCATATAAGTCAATATAGGAATTTAAAATAATTAATTAAAATTAGAAAAGAACTTGGAACACCCATTGGATGTCTATTAAAGATAGCAACTATATCTAAATCCCTAAACAAGGTTCAATATATTTATATCATAGTGAAAGGTACATTTTAATATCATGGAATAAATTATAAATTAACATTCAAATATATCTATTGTGTAGTGAAACATATATACATTTAGAATGAATGAAAACTGTGAGATGTTTCATAGGCCATTGACCTCATACATTTGATATATAACTCATCGAATCTGAATCATTGATACAATCTAGTTTGGATGAGATCTATGAAGAAGAAATTTTACTTGAAAATTAGAAAAATTATCATGAACCAAAATAGAATAGAATATGGAATTAATAACGTCAAATATATTAGAGAGGACTCGAGATGTCATGAACCATGCCAGGTCGCCATTGGTCCTAGCACCTGACTCTGTTCGCAGAATGGCCCGATGGGAATTTATGATCCCCATGGGAAGGAATCTAGTGTTACTCATCAAAACATAGAATATGGAATGATTAAAGTGAAATTATTCTACGATTAAATCAATAAAACAAAACATGTAGATAGACAACAAATGTTTCCCAAACAATAATATAAATAGGCATAGCTAAATGATAATACTCAACATGTTAAAAACTGAAATACATAACTGAAACTAATTTGAAGAAAATTAACCACAACTATGTGATCACTATGTAACCTCTTGGCCATCCCCAACCACAATAATATCCATTATCCAATAGCGAGCATATGATAGTGAGCTTGACCAATTGTTGAAACTGCGAAACAGCTCTGGTCTACTATCACAGAGTGGTATAAGTATGGTCTGAGATAACAACTCAGTAGGAAACCACAAATGAATCCTTTCCATTCTATTCCCCAAAACATTCCATTAATAATAGTTTTAAATATATTTATAAAAATATAATTTCATAAGCAATTTTCATTTTAAAGAAAACAAACAAAATCCATTGAGATCATAATTTAAAATAAGGCACAACAAGGAAAAAAGGTGTTTTCTCCTTTCACATTAAAAATGTCTACCTAGAAATCCTTTATAAACCTACCACACATTATCGATTTTTTAAAATAAATACTAAAACTAGATACAGATAATATTATTCCACACAAAAGTGAAATATGTCTTATAGTACTTATAATGAGAGATCACAAGAAAACCTAGTAACTCTAAGGAGAACTAGAACATACTATACATGGGACTCTTCTTAATGGAATGACATACATGATGACATCATTATTCCCTAACAATCAACCATCACCCAACCTTGGCTAGTCAAGGTGGATATTCCCATTGTAATAATCCCAAGTATCTACCTACTATGGGCCACTAGATACTACAATAACAAAGACTAGTGTAGAAAATGATCTCATAATTCCTCTTTTGTATGATAGGTTCTCATGTTATGTTTCAAAATTGTGTGTGCCACTCAATTTAAACAACAATCTTAATATATATAACCAAACACCCCACACAATCTAGAACCACCCACACAACCTCATGGTTATTCCCTTGAATGAAAATTATTAAAATACAATGGTATCCCCATAATGAGGAACCTCCCATCTCATAGTCATATGGTGAGGCCAGGGACCTAAATAAAGAGGGGTTTCTTCAAATAGAAATTTCAAAATTCTATCATGGCCTTAAGCATCACAACATTCAACAATTTAACAAAAAATATTAGAAAACAACACCAAAAAAACATAAAATATCATATTTATTTTTATGTGCCCAATTGGGCCTTTATACCATGCATTCACCAAAATGTTCTCATGTGAAATTGAAATTCAAGTTAAAACAAACAATTCATACGAATGTGGAAGACAAGAATCCAAACTATTTACAGGCCAACCAACTTTTACAAACACCAAACATGCCATAACATCCAACCAATCACCCTAGCATTTTTTTAATGCCAATCGGTACAAATAATGATGAACGCATTTGGAGAAACTTTCAAATCGAAGATACACCAAATCCACTATTTTTTAAAACATGGAACAAATTTAGGAGGAAAAGGAGAAATGGGAGAAGTTGTATTGTTGAGGGGGACTAGATCTTTACTGTCACATTCATTTTATTACACATCCATGTGCAAACATAGTGAACCCATGGATGTTCTATCATCCAATGGGATACCCTAATACCAATAAAAACATTTAAAACCCATTTCCATAAAACTACTATTTTCATTCAACCATAATCTATCCATTTCACTCATTTATAAAATAAATCAAAAGTTCAAAAACCAATAATATCTTCTCAAATCATGTTACAATAAAAATCAATGAAAATCAACATGTTTTAAAAACAAAATCCTAAGCATTATCCAAATAAATTTAACAAAACATTTCAAATTGAAAACCTCATAGAACCATCCAATTTCACTTAATGTCAAATATACATCATATCAAACACCTAACCATGACTCATATAAAAACCTATTTTTATCAAAACCTAATAGCTTCAGAACACTAGCATGATCAAACTATAAATATAATAAATGATATAAGATTTTTTATTAAATAATTAATAATGTAAAAGCATCGTATGGATGGAAATTGGAAAATGTTCATGGAAACATTTACCGGTAGAGTGCGATAGTGAATAAACCCATTAAGATAAAAGATAAATCCTCTAAGAGAAAACCTTTACCCTAGAATAAAATAAACATAATAAAACACACAAAAAAAATATTTAGTGTTTGTACAAGTGAGGGATAACCAATTAACAACAAAGAAATACTAGAGGGAAAGATATAATGAAGAGAAAACTAACCAAAAACTATAAAACTCACCTTTGATTTTAAGAGGAAGTACTATGGATGGAAGAGAGGCAAGGAATATGGGGTCTTGGGTTCCCTTGGTGCTGCATAAAATGGTGAGGAGAGGGGCTTGAGTAAGGGTTAAATATAATAGATAGGGGAAATATAATTTCGTGTTTTTAATAACCTGTAACTACCACATAGTTTTCTGAACCATGCAGTAGTCATGCTGACCCACTTATCCAAGGATTAAAAGGAGCATGGTTACCTGGGACCTACAGCACGACCGTGCACTGGATTCTCTGTCAGTTATATTCAACCTACAGCTGCCGAATGACCAGGCTGCACATTTACTATTAATTGTCTAGTAATCGTTCTCAACATGAAAAACCCACTAGAATATTTAAAAATTAAAAAATTTAAATTGGGACTCAAACACGATCGTCAACCATGTGATCCATGACAATAAAAATGATAAAATAAATGAGGATCCAAGGTTGGGGTGTGACAATTCTCTTCACCATGGACACTTTTTTCCCCTATAATGTATCTAAGTAGAACCAAGATGATTGTTGACCAATACTCTGGTCCATTACTAGAAATATTTATGAAACCGTGAATCCTAGTATGAACATACTATCCACAAGTCACTCATTGAAAATTAAAGAAGAAACTGAAGCCCAAGATTGCAGGGATGACATGGAAGGGTTATCCCCACCACACGAATTCCACTAATGCAAGGATCAGAAAAACTAAAAAAACCACCCTGGGTAAAGGAGGAGCATTTTGGGAACTCCTAAACTAAAATAATTTAATTCCCCCCACATGAAAAAAACATCACCCTTAAAAAATAAACTCAATTACTACTAAAAAAATACATGGTAACCCTAGACTGAGATATTAGTTTAACACCTCCCACAAAAATCGAATAAATTCCTCAAATCATCTTGGAACTATAGAATTCCTACCCTGATGTCAACTCAATACCTAAAAGATAATGAAAAAACTCCACCATTAGATTTAAAACAATTACGTGGCAACCCAACATACTGGGACACTAGAAAAATGAAATATTATACAAGAACTGAAAACCTCCGCACAAGGGTGAATAACAACACTATTGAAATGGAGAATAATTCACTCTAGATGACTTCCCATCATTAGAGGATATCTCATGGATGTGCACCCAATCTATTAAAGGGCCTAAAAACACCACACATCAACAACAATAACCCAATAATCTCCCTAAATAACTCAACTGATCCTACTCCCAATAATAGAATGAGTCTATTCATTATTGGGACCAACACCCCTTAGGTAATATGAACAATTTAAAATCCACCCTTGGGCAAGATTATGATTCTTGGATTCTGGATGAATGAGATCATCACAACAACAAAATGAGGATGCACATAAAATGGAGAAAATAATAGTACAACTAATCAATGGATATTTCCATTCCAATCACATAAAAAACAGATCCAAGGCTTCACACACATTTGGAAACTCCTAACTGTGCCTCAGATTCACCATAAGACATTTGGCTAGGTCTCTAATAGACAAAGCATCTCCTTCCTCATAGTCAAAAATTAACATCCTCCGGTCCAAACTCCATATTTGAGTGGTACTTCCAACAGAACTTCACCCTATGACCCAAACAACCACAATGATTGAAATGATTCTGAGTGATGGGGCATGATATTTATAATCCATGAACTAGCCACATTATTTGTAATCATCATAAATTCATACTGACTATTGGCCTAGCTGAACTTCCATAAATCCAACCACGTCCCTCAAATTTATCACCATTGGTATGAAACTATTTCAGAAGTTGGCCTTATACATTACCCATGAAACAACAACCCGATTTGATGAGAGGGTTACAACTCCCACTGGTCCATGGCTGGATCATACAAAAAACATGAGATATAACAAACTCTATCAACCCTAGGAGTTCCTAATAAACCAAAAGAACACTCTATCTCTACAATCCACATGACTTAACTAATGTACCTCAATCACCTCAATAAACATGCGATACTCGATAGGAGCCTGAATTGGGAATTCCTCATTTATATATTTTGTAGAATTTTTGGGTGGAACATCCTAAATTATAAGAGAAACACAATGTAAAACTGAAATCATGAGGAAAAAATAATGAAATGAAATTCCATGAGCTTAAATAAACTAGATCAAAATCCAAAAAAACTCAATTGCAACAAAAAACATCCAATAAAAAATCCAATTTCATATTAATATTCAAAATTTTATCATTTCCTAGATCCTTTTAAAATATTGAAACCCTTTTCTAAAACAAAATCCAATTTCCCAAAATTCATTTCCCTTTTCAAAACCACTGAATTATCTTATATTTTAAAAATGCATTCTTCTAATGAAAATTCATAGTGTTATATTCCAATTCAAATAATTTTTAGAAAAACAATGCTGAACCATTGATTTAAAATCCCACCCATGGAATCTTATGAACCATTTCATGTGCGTCCGTCCATCTCCATCCACATTATCCATGAACAAGTGACCCCATAAAATTCCTTAGGTACCCTAAACACATTAAAACGTCCATAAGGAACACCTAGGGTCGAATGAAATCGAAATTCCCAATCCGGAAACACATTCAATTTTAAAACTAATTTTATTAATTTAAAAAAACAACCTACTAGATTGAGAAAATAGATCCTATTCCTAACCTGATGACATGATAGTGGTTCATGCCCCATGTAAGGAATAACACTAAGAGTACCATATCTGCGATCTTAGACTCTTCATGGGTCACTACTTTATGTGAGGGCACAACATGACATTGTTTAGCCTCTATTGTCATCCCCCAATCCAAAAACAACCCATGAAAAAATAATAAAATTGTAGAATACCTATGATAACTCAAGGTTCACAACAATAAAGGGTTCATGACACTCTTCTTGTACCTACCTTCTGATTTCTGATAGTCATTATATCCTTCTACTGGACACCCCAAATAGCATGAACCCGCTCTAATAACATTATTTCGCAAACAAATCTAGGTCGTGAACCTCCTCGAATACCATTTTTTGATGAACCTCCTCTAATACCATTTTTAGGAGAGCATATTGGTTTGGGAACTTGTGTTGTATTTTATAAATGTGTTAAATCGATGAATTTGGGTTCAATGAAATTAGTTGTTTTATGGAAATTATTTTTGAATTATTTGAATTGGTTTTATATTATTCCAGTGGATGAATGCACATCCATGGGTGCCCTATGTGCACCCATAGATGTGAAATGAAATCAAGTTGAAACTCTAGAGAAACCCCCCCCCCCCCCCCCCAACAAGATCAACTCTTCTCCCTTTTCTCTTTTTCCCTAAAATGGATAAATTGTTTCCAATGTTTGGGATGTGGTGTCTCTTGTGTTTAAAAGTGGTTCAAAATATGTTCCTCACGGTCTATCCCAGTTGAGCTTGAAACATGTCTGGGTGAGTGGAAGGAATCTATGGATTGTTTGGAAGTTGTAAAATTGGGTAAGATTGTAACTAATTTGAAATCCCATTTGGATATTTTGTTTGATTTGTGTCTTTTAACATGGTGTGAAAATGTTGTTGGTCACATTTGGGGAATTCTTTGTCTAATTGACCTTTTAGACATGATAATATAACAATTATGCTTGGTATTGTTTTGTTAATGGTTTCTATGGGATTTTGGTAAATAATTTATTTTTTTTATGTTAAAGGCTCAGTTGGAATTATGAAATTTCAATTTGAAAAACCCTCTTGATTAATGTCTATTTACACTTCAGATGATCGTGATATGGGGGGTCCTTGTTATGGGACCACCATTGAATGATAATTATTTAAATGAAAGTGACTATACATTAGTTGGCTGTGGTGGTGTCAGATTATGTGGTGTGTTTGGTTATATATATTATAATTTTTTTTGAATTGTATATAACACTCCGGTGTGACACTTAACATTGGATCCTAGAATTTAAAAGATGAATATTAAAATGATTGTATACACTAGTCTAGGATATTGTATTAGCTATTGGACCATAGAAGGTGGGAACATGAGTTTGTTTCTATGGGATCGGTCCCGTCAACTAGGGAAGGAAGAAAAAAGGTTAGGTGTTAGGAAGTTATGATGTCATCGAGTAGGGATTTCATTTAGGATGAGTCACTTGTATACTATGTTAATGTTCCCCTAAGAGTTCCTAGGATTTACTCTATTCTCTGGTTATGAGTACTACTCATCCCATTTCCCTTGTTTTATAGAATATTATTCTCTATTTAGGGTAATTATTATTTTTTGTGAAAAACTATGAATGTGTGGTTGGTTTAAAAATAATTTCTAGGTAGTCATTATGAAATAGAAATCACAACTCCCCTTTTTTATTTATTGTGAATTTGTTGTTAGTCTATGTGGAAAATGGACCATGTTTGTCTATTTAAAATAGAGAAGTGTGTATGGAAATTAATATTTATAAATGTATTTCAATGTATTATAATGGAATGTTTATGGTAACTGAATGGAATGGATTATTTGATGGTTGCCTACTAATTATTTAGATCACACCCTACCTATACCACTCTGTGTCGGTAGACCTGAGCTATTTTGAGATTCGTCCTTTGCTTAGGCTCCCTAAAAGATGCTCTCTATTATAGAATTATTAGTGTGGCTGTCGGATGCGACTAAGAGGTCACATGGAGATCATGTGGTGGAAGTTCGGTTTATTCCCTTTAGTTTCAGTTATGCATTTTAGTTTTTATCTTACAAAGTTGTATATTGTATCTTTTCATGTTTATATTATTGTTTAAGAATGATTGATAGATATGTGTGTGTTCAGTTTTATTTATTTGATCTTGGTATCTTTCGGCTTCAATTGTTCCCCCTTGAATGATTTGATGCCTCATATTAGTTTCCATCACATGGGGATCGAGAATGCACATCAGGCCATGCCACGGATTGGGTCGGATTGCAACCCATCTTAGATAATGAAAGATGATCATACCTAAGTGGATCCATATAGACCAATGTCACTTCATTTGGATATCGGATGGAGGATAAACATCAAATCATAGTTAAGGATTTAGGATAAAGGAATCTAGGATAATGAGGGCCCCATGTTTCTTTCAAAAAAAGAAGAATTAAGGGAGAATAAATTTAATATCCTTAAGTGTATTTTGGTAATTTCACCCAACACCTATGTTGGTCGGTTTGAACACATGGTTTGGCCAAAACATTAACCATTTTGGAACCACCCATTTCATAAGATACACAAATTTTTGTTTTACTAGCATTTTTTTACTAACTGTGTTAAACTCGTGTGATAAATTGTGTGATGGTACTACCTAAGTGGAAATAATCATGCCGTCCAGGTGCACAATTTGGGTAAACATTGTAAAACCCATGTGTGGGATTACTCTCCCTCAAGATAGCCACACAGTTTTTTTCTAAGGACTACTAGGTATTAGACAAACCATGGACCCATTTAAGGCCAATCATACTTGTGATTTCAGAGCATGGTTCTCACTTAACTCAACGAGAGCACCCAAAAGACCCCTCGAGCCATTACTCATGTCGAGAAACAACACATTAAAGTGTTCCAACACTTACAATTAATTTTTTCGTCCATGTTTTAAAAATTGATGATCCAGTAATCACAAAATTTAAAATTCCAATATATTATCTTTTGGTTTTAAAATATGGGTCCTTACAAGCTCCCCACCTTGGAAATTCATATCCCAATGAAGACTTAGGTAATAATGAAAACTTTACCCGACCAACAATGGTCATGAATTCTCTTTCAAATTTTCATATTTTGTTTCCAAATTCCCCAAACACCTTTATGAGAATCTTAATAACGTGACATTTAAGCCATTAAAACACGATCCACCTCTTGATTTTGAATTGAAACCTGGATATTTCACATACCAGTGCATGTTTAGCTACACAAAAAATCACGTCATTGTATCCTTAAAATTTTATCCAATGGTTCTCCCCACCATATTCCTTTACATTAATAATGGGGAAAATTATTCACCATGATACCTAAACCATCAATATTTCCTAGACAGAACACCCTAATAATTCAAAAAACCCTCCTATCATGAAATAATTAACTAGGTGAACCTGATTACATCAAAGGCCATAATAGATAACTCGCAAAGAGATATTTTTGAATCATTATTGACCAAACCAATACTTCTCATAGAAGCATTACATGAAATATAAATTTTAGCATTCCAAAAAAACACATATTAACATGATAATTTTGTTTATACATGATTAATATTTATTTAATCTATTGAAAAATATGTATAAAATATGTTGATACACTCTAGCAGACTTAACTCAAAGAAGCCCGACTTAAGAGGCCAGACCATTAAAAACTGAACTGTGATTCCCCCTCTAATGAATTTTTCATTTTCCATGAAAATGATCACTAAATCCCCAACCCAATATTTGGTGAAATTATCGGGTAAAAAATCACATGTATATTTAAATGGTCATTCCATAGCACAAACTAGTGGTGTAAACCAAATCCATCCCAATTGAATCATTACCCATTAAACATCACCTTCGATCCTGATAGTATGACATGGGTAACATTTTATCGAAGGAATAGATTATATAGATATAAAACAAGTACTAAATAATATATTTTGACAAGTTATATGTTCATAAATATCCATGAAATCCATATTAGATCATTGATTAAGCCCAGGCCAGCATCTGCATGGTGGTCACGTTACATAGAGATGACTAGCGTCGAAGATTCCATCCTGGTAACTTCTACTAAGAAACCCATTTTCCACACATGACTAACTATTCATACATATGAACCATGCATCTATCATTAAACACTGAAAACAAATACCAATCAAAAATAATTTCATTAAAACTTTAGCGTGAAGTATGACTGATCCTCTCTTACTGCATCAATGACAATGTCTAGATAGGGGACATGGTCAATGCAAAGACTTAAAAAACTAATATGGTATGAAGGATTAATAGAAGATTATAGACACTTTATATAATTAAGAAAATGTTAACAATATGGTTATAAAAAAACCTTACCCAACAACCAGAATGAAAAATAGACAAACCACTACTGGCCGACTTCCTTCATTTAATCATGGATTGACCAGAAGACGAACTGTCCTTAAAAATGATCACAATTTCTTTTATCTAACCGAGGATTCCTATGTTCATTCACACTAAACCACAGTATTCCACCAAAAAAATGATTATTTGAAAGTTTTCATACTTGTCAAACCATTTCAGAGTCATACTGCCTTGTAAGCCATGAAACAATTTAAACTAGCCATCCTCCAAGGAATTTATAAGGACTGACCATGTTACATTGTTCATCCATGGTTATGGTACTTCTACATATAATGTGACATTTAACAGAAAAAATGTGATTCTACCCACCATAGGGGTGTCCTTGGGATTGAAATAAGAGGTAGAGAAGCCGCTCCCAAGCACACTAGGTCATTTCTTCCCCAGAAAGAAACATAAAGCATTTGTCATGAAATCCCAATCCATACTGAACAATGTGGAAAAAACACCTAATTATCATGAAATGTCATCCAGGTCATCAAGGAGAACATTATTCATTATCTCATAGATATCTTTACTATGGATATAACCTAATAATGTACTCAACAACACATGGATCAATGATTTCACTGAACTCAAGTAGTTCAGTTTAACATTTTGCACTCGATTGGAATCACTTATGTGAATGTACACTACCCAGAGTTCACCTAATGAAAAAAAAATACTAGATAATACTTATATTCTTATAATCACAATGAATTAATTTATATGATGGTGTATAAAAAATAATAGAAAAAATTCATTCTATCTCAGGTGACATTAAAATATATTGATGACCTCCTAATCTTCCCAAAGAAAAAAAGAGTCTCAATACACAAAATGAATCCAACCATACCCTAGGAATTTATATCCTACTAAATATATGCATTACCCAAGGCTCAATCCTAGATCATCGTTAAATGATTCCATAACCACCAATCTGAATAAGGGGGTTATTTAGAAGATGAGTGTCATACAATGGGAAATGATACCCAAACAAACAAAATGTCAGAATCCCAAAAAAAAAGCAATGATTTTTAATCTCTAAGGGTGCTACCTAAGATGGGAAAATAACATAAAATAAAAAACACATAGAACAGTAACAATAATTTATAAAAGGAATACTTCATTAGGATATATTCCAATCATTTATGCCCATTCAAAAAGAATGTACTTACAGAAAACGTTCATGTTTCTGTTTAAAGGAATCTCAAACAGATGCTCAATCTACCCTTACACAAGTGTTTTAAATGAAGGAAACCACTATAGATTACATTTTAATTCATACAATTTATTTCGATTTAATCATTAAATAGTTAAATTTTTTTAAAACAAACATCAAGTACCAATTATAAAAAAAGTAACATTGAAAAAGACATGGAATGATATGAATGATTTATAAAATGTTATTTGAAAATATTATCAACTTATCATTTATTTAAATCCTATTATAATTTATAAATAACCATATATATTACTTTTAATCTAATAAGGTGACCCACATGGGTGACTCTAATATAGAAGGGGTTCATTAGAATAAAACAAAATTGCAGTTTCTTAGTTATTATAGTTATAAACACCCACCTAAGGTTATCACATAAGAAACCTGGCCAAACTGACCTACATGGGTCCAATTGTGCATTTTAGAAGTTAAACATTTCATTATAGATTAAAATTAAAGAGACTTTAAAATTAAAACACTTTTAAATATTAATACTTCATATTTAATGATATGCTTTTTTGGGTGTCGTTCTATCTATCAATAAAGTGACCATAAAATTTACAGTTTGGAATTTATCCTGTTAATAATAAAAAATTATATTTAAAAATTGGAACTCTGAATACTTTAGATATATTTAAAATCTAAAATATGGTTTGAATTTATGGGTTACCCTTTCCTTGTTATATGACGCTGACATACCTAACAACCGGAAACATGGTCTTGTTTATTGACAACTACTACATTTAAGCCCATGAAAAAATTTACATATTAAAAAAATAGCATTCCATCATAAGTACTAAACTTATAAATCTGTTTAATAAGTATAAAATCATTCCATATAAATAGGGATGGAATATTAAGTAAAACTAAATAATTGAATATAATTAATGTTTTATTAATAAATCAGGAAGCATCGTATGTCATCACCCAAGGCCTCATAAGAAATAACTTTACATGGTATAAAAATAATAATTTCACTAAACATATTGAAATGGAATTTAACAGGCATGATAATAATGTCTATAACATTTTAATTCACTCATTAAATTCAATACAAGTCCTCATAAATCACCCAAATTCAACTATATGGCACAAAATATGCATGGAAGGTGATTATTTCTGTGGGCCTAATATGATGCTTGTAATTCATCACCCTTCCCATACAAGGCAATGGGGAAACATTTTATATGTTTTCGACTACATATTATGAAGTGGAAGATACACCATTCACTTTAGGGGAAATAATAATCAAAAGTAATATCAATAAACATGACCAAAATTCCTAACATTGGTTGCGTGGTCATTTCCCCATGGGTGGGGTGATCAGTCGCATACATAGATATTTACCGAGCAGTAACACATTTATACTCTCAGGTCTACCAGTCTAAAAAAGAATGTTAATGAAAAAAAATGCTCTAATAACACTTTTTAATATCCTAACCAATAAAACACTATGACTATAAAAAAAACTAGGGGGTCAAATGGCCTCATGTGTGCCTCCTCCTATGTCAGATGATAAAGACTAACAGTGAGGTTGTTTAGAGGTGATAGTAGGGATACTATATCCTAATTATTATAGTATAACACTATAATATCAGAAACTAAAAAAATACCACAATAGAAGTATTTATAAAATAACAGTAAGGAACTTGAAGAATTATAATAAATAAGTAGGATAGATGTTCAGTGCCAATAGACAATTGATGGACACATGTCATGATGATGATACATACACAAGAACAGTAAATGTGAAACAGAAATCATAAAACAGTAGACTAGAGAAATAATGAAAAGAACTAAAATCCAAAAGGTCATATCCATTATCATATGTGGATCCATGTCAGTATTCTGCTCTTAACTCCTCATGTACAATAAAAAAAGAACAAAAAAAGCTAATATACTTATGAACAAGAATGTATACTCAGGTACCCCAGTGCTATGGCAACCCCAGAAAGGTGTGAGATATAAATCTCTATTGATTCCCACATATGGAGTCTATAACCGAATATATAATTTGAATAAATGTAACACATCATTTAGGTATAGAAAAAATTATAACCAAAACTATATAAATAATAAAAAAATCTACCCAAGTAATTAATGGACGCCTGGCTGCTATACTTACTTTATCTCATAGTCAGACTGAATTTAAAATCAGTAAATATATATAGTAATAATATATATATAGAATAATAATATATTTAATCCACCTATATAAATGATCTGTGAGTGTGTATCTAAATCCTATATATTTAGAATACATGTTTTCGGGTGGATCAGGGTGTAAGACATACATCCTTAACCATACTAAACAAGCATATATGATCAAGCAATAGGGTATATTCTCTACATCTCAATAGAGTGAGAAACATAGTGTTACAACAATCAAGATTATTTGTGTAATTCTATGTAAATACACAAATAATGGACTGTGGCATGTATATCCAATAACCCATATTGTATCACTGGTGTGAAAATCCATAAACTCAACACTGTGGTCAAGTAACCAATCAGGGAATAAGTAATCATCCATATTCCTCTAGAGGGATTAATAATTCACAAAAATAAGTATATCGGGGATATTGTAATCATGCATATTCTTCGATAGAGCATAATCATCGATGATAATGATTATTAAGGGCCATTTCAAATTAAATTTTCATCAATTAAATTTTTGTGATAACAGAATCCAAGAGGCAGTACCTCATAGAATATACATTTAACAATCCCATTATACAATCAATGTAATCAAATTAAATAATTTCATGAATTAAAAAAAATAGACATTGGATTTCCACCTTTTACATTTCATCTTTTTATAAAAAATAAATTTATTCAAGGATGGAATCCACTAACAACATCCAATTACTTTTACAAAATTAACATAACGAAAAAAACTATCTTGACAAACCATATATTGTATTATGTTACATATAATTTATCAAATCATGTAAATTGAAATAAAATATATAAATGCCACTTGGGTGGTTCCCTTTTCAATTTGGGAAATTTACCACCTGCTAATCCCATTCATGTGATAGGATAATCACATGGGAGTTGGCTTTCGTCCGGTTCAAATTCACACAAAAAGAGGGAAATTACATTTTTTTAACATCAATATTGTCCAATTCCAAAACATTCCATTATTCTAGAAATAACAAAATCATTGGAATAACCAAAAGTTTTATACACCTTTGTAAGAAAGAAATCACTAATTATCACATTGTAATTACAAGGATATATCACATAATTTAAGAGGGTTTTATTATAACATCATGACATTTCATATTAAATAATTCATTGGTCATTTTTATTTATCACCCACAATATTCCATGCAAAAACATGCAAAGATTAATTTTACTAAAACTACCCCACAAGAAAATTCCATTTAAAAAAGTTGAACACGGAACAAAAGAGATTCCATTATCTTTTGGTCAAGTGTATACAAGGGGAAAAACCATTATCATTCCAAGATGAATTCTTATATGATGTTAATGGAATTTAAAACATTTAATTAAAAGGTTAAAATCACTAATATCCCCCATTTTGTGTCCCTATAATTGGCTAAAAATATATAAATCCCTAAATAATGATCATAAAATATATAAAAAGGTAAAAGGATATATTTTATACAATGGTACCAATTATAAAGAAATGCATGGTAAAGGATTACATGCAGCATAATGATGATATATTTAAATTAAAAAAACATTGATATAAGCTCAAGACCACCCAACTCACACAAATTAAATGTCACTCATTCAATATCGAGCTATATTATGATTCAATGTAGAGAGATCTAAGAAACATATATTCACCTTGAAAATAAGGAAAATGATCTCAAAAAAATATAATAGTATATTGAATAAATAAATTTGATTAGATTATAGAGGACATGAGAGCATACTGATGTGGATCCATAGAGATCAAATTCAAATGATTCAGACATCAGATGGATGAGTAACTTCAAAGACTATCTTATGCATTAGAGAGATTGGACCCACAAGTTGAAGGGAATCATGCGGATAAGAGGAGAAAAATAAAAAATTGAGAAAAAATTTAATATCAATATAGTTATTTTTTTAATTTTACCCCAATATAAGGTTTCATTGTTTGGCCTCACATATTGGTCAAACTATGTGCCAATTGTGGTCCTCCCATTTCTTTATAATCCTACATCATATAGTTTAACCTGAAGGACTTAATAAAAGTGTGTTAATAATGTAATAAATTCTGTGAGAGTACATCATAAGTGGAAGAAATTGTTTGGTCCTAGAACATGATTTTGTAAAATAATGTGCAGCCAATGTGTGGTGTTATTCTCCCTCAAAATAGGTTTCATGGTTTTAATCTATGTGCTACAAAGTTTCCAAAAAACCATTCACCCGTGTAATCCCACCCAAACTATAAATTACTAATCATCATGCTATCAAAATAAATGGAGCACCAAGGATACACCTCAGGACTTTCCCCATGTCCAAATAAAATACATTAAATACTTATAATACTCATAATTATGTTCTAAATCCCAATATTAATATAAACCTATCCAGTAATCATGAAATTTCATATTTCTTTATATTTTTTTCTAGTTCTAAAACATGGGTCGTAACATAGTAATTGTCATCCACCCCTTATGACCTAGTAATGAAGAATTTTAGACAAAATGATGATTATTTTTTATAAATATTCCATGATTATTTTGATATATTCCAAATTGAACCCATATTATATATATAATTTTTTGATGATACCCATTTTTAAATACATTCTATTTGGGGTAATATTCATAACATATCACCTAATCAAAAGTTTACCATTGAATACACTATTTCATCCATTTTTATTTTTATACCA
Source organism: Viscum album (assembly GCA_963277665.1). Classification (NCBI taxonomy): domain Eukaryota; kingdom Viridiplantae; phylum Streptophyta; class Magnoliopsida; order Santalales; family Viscaceae; genus Viscum; species Viscum album. Next base: position 605,267,440 of record OY728148.1, read on the forward strand.
TCATATAATGGTTCCCCTCTCCACAAGAGAAAATTTATCTAGTGTATAAAATATATGAAATGTTTATAATAAGTATAGATGTTATCATTGTTTGAGTGATGTGGTTAGAGTATGCATGAGATTTAATACTATAATATTGGTGTGTTGATACATGTTTTGAGGTACCCAGAACATGGTATGGAGTTCATTAACCCCCCCTGTAATGGCGTGTGGTTAATCCATATTATGAATGAGGGTTTTCACTCCCTTGATGAAATCACTACATATAAGGAATGGTCCCACTTTTAAACCATATATTTTGGTATACAACCAAAATAAAAGGGTTATTTCCTCTTTCTACGGAATTTTTTTATTTGATTCAACATACACATTTATAGATTATATGAGGTTCACATATAAGGGATAAGAATACCTCAAGATTCGACTATATCACAATACAACATGTGTTTTATATTTTAGTTGTTAGAGGTGACATGCATGTTTTATAGGTCTTCATGTTTTGATTGAATAAGTCATAAAATATTCATAGTATCACATTTTTTATGTGATATATATCCATAGAGGACCTACTCTATATAATGTTTTAAATTATGACACCCTTTAATATCGTGATTCTTATATCAAATGCAGTATTTCCAAATATTCATCTCTATCATGGAGTATGATTTATTTTTTTCAATTTTTTCAATCTGTTTAACACCTATAAAATTGATCATTATTATATAAAAATTTTCACAATAATTCCATTCTATATGTGTTGGTAAAATTAATAAAATATATTAGGGGGTGACCCAAGCTGATGTACATCCATTATAGGCAGTAATATTTGACTCTCGATGGTGAAAGTTTCAATTAAATATTTTACTATGAGACATTTTCAGGGGTCATTATATTCTTTTTTTGATAGGTTCTTCACACATTCAAGATACCATTTTTTGTACTATCATTTCTATATTGTCTATATATATTTTATTTTCAGAAATTTTAGGTTTCTGATGTATCCATATTATTTTGGGAGTTATATTTTTTATCATTGGATTATGTTTATATTTCATTTTTCAGTACGTAGTTTATTTAATGTTCTAATTAGGATAAGGCCTCCTATTTTTTAAAAACCTTCTTATTTATATCCAATAACCCCTGGATTATTGTTGGATTGAATTCATTGTCACATTTGGAGAAGCCTTGGGGACATCTAGTTTCTCTGAATGTTAGTTCATGTGAATTATAAAATCCTTATTTATCATTTATGCGACATATTCTACCCCACTATGATTTATTCCTTTAATATAAAATTATTTTCTATTTAATTACATCAAACCCCTTTATAAAAATAAAAAATAAATATATCTAATGCTATTATAATGATAGGATATAGACCATTTCCTTCCCATTATGAATGAAAAATAATAACTCAAAAACTCAATTATTGTGATATTTAACAACTCAATGATAATATATTATGACAACACCACCAGTTAGAAATATACATAATCAAATGAAACAATTTGATTGAAAAAAATTCCATAAATTTTTATAAGGGAAAAAATCAATTAAAATTATTATTCGTGTTGTAAAATAATTATTGATTATCGTCATACACCCTTGAATATTATAATATATAGTAGTTTTTCATATTCTATGTGATATCATGTTCATGGGGTAGTTTAACTCAAGGAGAAAAATAATTTTTTCTCAAACTCTATTCAGGATGTTACACTTTTATAAAATATGTAATGTGCCCATTTATAATTTAATATTATAATTTTTAAACACTATGATGAATTTTTTTGGGAAAAGTTTTCATATTATCATATTTTTTTTTATCAAATCATAATATATATGGTTACTAAAATTAGAATCATTTGAGTTTCTAAATTTAATTATAAGAAGATAAAATAAATTTTCATCATTATCTTTTTTATTCATTTAACTATTTTTTTACCATAATGTGTAGGGAAAATATATTTACAATTCTCTATTGCATATGTTTGAAATATCTTCTTAGATAACATCAAAATATACAGTCCACTATGATAAACTGCACAAATTTAAGTTGGAATTCAATCATTAGTTGATCCCAAAAAATCATTTTCCTTAAATCACAATATCTTATTAATGTTTTTTTAAATAACACTACAATTTCAATCGTTCCTTTAGTCATTGGTGTATATATTTCACCACCATTATTTGAATGTACTTACTATTAGTTTGATACATTTTTACATTAAGTATGAGAAATTCAATTTTTTATCTTTTAACTATTCAGTTTAAATGGTTGAAAATGAATTTTCAACAATATGAAATATTTTTTTAAACCCACTTTATTCCTTTCATAAATTAATCTTTGATGAATCAACAATTTTAATAATATTTTTTAATAACAAGGTTTAAATATTTCCTTAACTAAATTGATGTTTCTGTTTTATAGAAAAAATAAATTGATATAATCATTATATAAAAAATTATTAATGACTAAGTTAATTAAAAAAATAAAAATATACTATGTCAGTAAACATTGACTATTATAGAAAAAATCAACTCAGATGCTCTCATACCATGTTAGAGAATATTATACATTTTTCCTTTTACTCCATGCATATAAAAATTAATGATATTATTGATGGGCCAAATAAATCTATTGAAAACATATTTTTGAAACCAATTAATCTTAATAATTTTATAGATGAAATTAATTAGAAGTAATATGTCAAATTATTTATTGTTAATAAGAAAAATATTTAAATAAATTTATAAAACTATTAGTTGAACCTTATTTATAGTGAGTGTTTTCCCTAAAACAAATAACCAACTGAACAATAGTATGACATATCAACTATAATATCAAATTACACATCCACCTAAAAGTCTCTATTCCTAACATACTCTATTGGTATATATCATCAGTCACACCTATAAAGTGATCCACCAGATCCATTTTACATTTAATTTATTTCGTTGAACATTGAATAGAAGATAGAATAGCATTAGATGTTGACCCAGCATAATTTTTAATCTATATATTATTTATATACAAGTGTTGTATATGATACTTATAATAATGTTTTTTATTTATCATTATAAATCAACCATTGTATTTATTTCACATCACCACATTATTTATAGTAAATTTGGTCTAATGGATATTTTATAAGTTCATTACCCACAGATTGTGCCCTTGTTGTTTTGGTTATACCTCTATTATCCAAGGTTATAACCTCATATTAATATAATTAATGTTGGAATGAATATAAAAAACTATGAAAAATAATATAAATAAAAAATTATACCAATATTATTAATGGAATATAAAAAAAATTAATCCTGAGAAATCATTCATATTTGAAATTTTTAATATGAGATAATTCTCATATATTGAATTAAACAACCAAATTTAATCTATCTCCTTTGAATATACACTGAATGTGAGGGTAAGATTTTATGAAGATAAATGTTCCAAATATTTATATATCTTTATTCAGAAAAAGTATTATGATATTGGTATTCAAAAAATATATTTTTTGGACATTAATTATTATCAAAATCAATGAAACATTTTAGCAATATTTTAGATGAAGATATAGTAATACAATTTATGATATTTGGTTTCATCTTCAATTACTATTTTGAATCAAAATTGAACAATGAAAAACATAAATTAAATATCCAAAATATATAATCTTGAAAAATAATAATGGATATTAAAAAAATAATCCTTATGAAAGAGGAATTTTATTCACACAAAAATTAATTTCGTTTTATGCATGATATAAAGAATCGATATATCAAATACATTATGAAATAATGACTATGGATAATTTTTACCCCATAAAATAACATGGGTATGATTCTAATACTTTATCCTATTGTATTGTTACTCATTTACGGAACCGTGCATATATTCATAATACAACGTTTTACTAAATCTCTTCATTTGTTTCAAAGGGACCAAGAAAAATGAGTCAAAATTATTATATTTAATTTGATAAATTTTTCTATCCTATAAATTTGATAACTTTACATCATTTTAATTCATGGATGGGATTTCAAAAATTCACTTGTGAACCATTAATAAATTTCTGAAAATCTACACCACATATAAGATATAAATTTGAATTATGAGTGAACACTATAAATTAATGTAATATTATGATATATGGATAAAAATAATTTTTCTAGTTTCTATGTCATGATAAATCATTATGAAACATAATATTGAAATATGCAATGTGATTATTAAAATATAGTTATAGAACCCCGTGAAATTAAATATGAATCTTATTCAAATTAAATCCCAATAATAATTCTAGAAGATAAATCCTTAGTGGTAAAAATTTTATCTAATTTAATCATCTTAATATAAATATTGTTTTATTATATACACTAAAATTATGGTATATATTAAATAGGTCTAACAAGTATTTAAAAATAATTATTTATCGCAATAATAGAGAGGATTCTTAGCTATAAATAGAATATTAGGGATACATGATAAAAATAGTTTATGCCAAAATTTCCAGATATTCCATTTTTTAGTAGTGTATTAATGTTCTTATTAAAATTAACCAGGGTAAGAATAAAAAATGTAAATAAAAGGGTATCTGAATTATTCTTAACCAACAAAAATGTTTCTGTAGTTAAAAAACATTCGTTAAACATTGGATTTCATACAATGTTATATGAAAATATTATTATTTCACATCATTTAGATAAGATAAACATTACATATCCAAATTACAAAACAATATTTTGAATTTAATTATTATTTTTATTCACGATCAACTATATAAGAGAGTTATTTTATGATAATTACCCATATATCACCACTGTAAAACCACATAAAAATCCATATTATACATCACATAAGATCAATTCTTCATTATAAATAGAGGAAAGAAAAAATAAGAATGGGATGTGATGATATTATAAAAATGGGAAAAATCATCATATCATTAAATTAAAAACTATATGTATTTGGGAACATACTATCCCGAGGGAAATTTTTTATTGATTAAATTTTAATAAGGATAGTTATCAATACGAAATGATATAATACTATGTAGACCCAAATTTAAAAAATTATACCATGAAATGTGATGATTAAATGATGAGACAATAATTGGGAACCATTAATAATAACAATGGAACATAACATAAGTACCAAAAATAACACTTTTTGAGAAAATTAAATATCCCTCTCCTAAGAATAGGTGGATAAATAAATGTCCCTCAACCCTTTATATTTGTGAAAAAATCCAATAATGTTCATGATTCATTATATGATGAGACTCAAAAAATTACACAATTAATTAGAGGGATTTAATGGACACAACCCATATCATATATTCACTTAACACAAACCATATCAATGATTTATTAGATCAAACCAATCTCATGCCATTATTGAATCCAAACCATGTCAAGTATTTTTTTCAACCCAAATTGTCATGTGGATTTATCATACTAAAGACATACCAAAGGATTATGAAGATCAAATTATCAATCATCCACACATATTTGTTCCACTTGAATATATTCATCCATCACATCATAATGATCCCATGGAAATAAATTTTAGTTTCACAAAATTTCCTGATCGTATCAAAAAAATTAACCAAAATATTGTATATGGATGATGTCCAAAATTAAATCACCCCAAAATATAATTTCATGTGGATAATTATAGGGTCAAACATTTTATATAATTAATATAGAAAGAGGTTATTGTAATATAAAGATAAAAATTACTGAAAATCCCATTTTGAAAGGCTTATATACTTTTTAAGAATACTTCCATTGAAATGAAATAAGTTGAGATTAAGGAAAATTATCTCTTGAGAAAAATTTATCATTAGGAAACATATATTATAAGTAAACTATGTTTTTTGAATATTTATTTTAGAATACATTAAAACACATAATATTTAATTTATAAAACAAATTCCATTAAAATCCATTTTATAATCAAAGAGTCCTTTTCATAATAAAAAATTTACATCTAAAAAATACAAAATTATTTTCATTTATTGAAAAATTAAGCAACAGTTAAAATATTTTAAAAAAAAATTTAAAATTGGAATTTACATTTTTAAAAATAATTCCCAGACACCAACAGAAACAATAATTGCATTTTTAGAAATTCTTGTATATTTTTCATATACGATATATTGACAATCCCATTAAGATGATTTAAAAAATATTAATATGAAAACATTATAAAATCATTAAATTTAATAAAATATTACATAGATTTAATAATTAAAAAATTATTTCTAAATACAATGTGGTTTGTGAGATGAAGCATTTGAATTTTAATGGGTGTAAAATATTTTTAATATTTTAAAATTACATTTCGAAAAAATGTAAATTTTGAAATGGTTAAATAAAACATACTATTTAAAATATGTGTAGTTAAATATGTTGTCCGCATTAGATACCATATAATTATGTTACAAAATATAGTAGATATTATTAAATGGAATGGTATATAATTACATGTACAAAAATTCATCATTAATGAGAAGGTGAAATATTTTTAACAGTTCCATAATTTTAAGGGAAGAAATTCACCAAGGTATAAGACCTTAATGAAAAGATTAAATTTACATTGATATAATGATATTATTTAAAATAAATTATTTGGGTGGAAGAAATCATTATAGAACAAATATGTTGAATAGGAAACATTTCATCTAAAATAAGAATAATTTCAGTTATCAATATCATTAAGAATTAAAAACGTTTTAATAAAAACCCCTTAAAATAGATTTCATGAAATTGAACCTCAATTAAATATAATACTATACATTTCAAGAAATTATATATCAACTAATTAGTATACAAACAGTTAAAATAAAATCATATGTATAAAAAAATTTCTTAATGAAATGAATTTAAATGAAATAACCTTAACATCAATCCCAGGTAATCGATGATGATTTGTCCTATTTTATAAAAAAAGTTGCTATTTTTTTAATCAATTTACGAACTATATTAATATATATATATTCAATAAAATAATTCATTTATGTACCCTTTATATATATTTATATTAGTATTTTGAATTTTATTCTCATCATCAACTGTTATAAAATATTATTTTTTATTTCATAATGTTATTGTAATCGCATAGTAGTTTGTAAGCTATTTAATAATATTGAATATTTAAAAAATATTTGAGATACTAGATTCATGGTTTTTACGTAATTCATCATATACTATTTCCATTTTTTTGACAGGTAGAGATATGGTTTATGATAGTGAAAATTGTGATCATCTTGTTTCAGAATTTTTGTAGGCCGAAATGTGTTATATTATTAATTATATGAAATATCAATAAAAATTTCTAGAATAATTATATAATAAATTATTTTTAAAATATTTTATCATTATATAATATCCCTTAATCATTAATGATCAAAATAATGAAAAATCAATTTTTTATGTGGACAATTATTCCTAATTGACTGTGTATTATAAGCTTTAATGAGTAAAGAAATGTTTCTAAATAATTTAATTATAATATTTATATAATATTTAAAATTTCATAAATGTTATATGATATAATTAAAATTAATTCTTAGAATCATACATGGAGGTTGGTGGATTCAAACGAAATTTATCATTTGTGGAAGTGGTAGTTTGCGCGTAGACACGATTCACAATCTCTTTTCCAAAATAATGAGATAAAATGAAGTTATAAAATAAATTAAACATTTTGGATCATAACTAAAACATATTAAAAATATTCACTCAACATATTTAACCATGTTAGCATCTATGGGGCGTTATGTTCAAAAAAATATATCCTTTCATCGCGACAACAGTTCACACATATACACAATCAATGCTATTTATATATATGATAATATCAAAAAAATTATTGAATAAATTCTCTAAAACTTATTTAATTACATTAAAATATATGAATAATATAAGTTTATTTATATTAATGTGGTTATAATAATTTTTATAAATAATTAATATGAATAAATAGATAAGGAGTATGAAATACTCTCATTATGAAAAAAATATTTCTCTATGATGACTCCTACTAAATGGAGGCGTTAGTATATTTAATTATGGTTGGAGTCTCTTGAACCTAAAATAAGATTATTGGATTAGGAAAATGGATAGGTTTTAGGATGATATTACATGTATTAAGGTTCATATAATTGGCGAGATTTTTTCCCATTTTATAAGTGAATATGAGGTTATTTTCTACAGTACCTAATATTTTTAAAAAATGGAATTTTAATATTTAAGGGTCAACAGTTCCAAAATATGAAATTTTGAATTTCATAGAGTTTTTGTGCATATTATTTCAAAGGGTGATAAATTATAAAAAAATGGCACTATACTAAAATTGAAAAATATAGTTTGATTTTTTACACATTTTTCCCTATTTAAATTTCAAAGGGTGATAAATTTAAATATGATAATAAATTAATAGAAAAAGTCAACAATTTTTATTTATGAAAATGTTCTTCAAATTTAATATTTTCTATTCTAGATTTTAATTTTTAATATTTATAAAATATATGATATAAATTGGATTATAATAAAAACAATTTGAGCAACTCAAAATAAGTGAATTTTATTCATAAAAAAGTCTATTTATAAGAAATATAAGTATAATTATTTTAAAATGTAATAGAATTTTCTTTATGTTCTAAAAATTAATAATATGAATTATAAATTAAAAAAATATTTGGAAAAAATGTATAGTATTAATCATAAAAAAAGTATTTACTTAATTTGATGGTTTTATAAAATTCTAGTTTTTTTCTCATATATTAATAAAGTCATAAAATATATTTATTTAAAAAATGTATTTCTCACTATTCACTAAAAATTTAATTATTTTTAAAAAATACGAAAAATTATTATTTTCATAACATAGAAATTTTGAAATCATATATGAATATAATTTTAAAAATCTAAATATTGAAAATCTATAAATTTATACCTAAAATTGAATAATATATATATAAAGAGAATCAAATTTAATTGGACAATTCCATTTTAAAACATTGTGCGTTCTTAATACTATTTTGAAAGAATTCCTATTAGGTTATCATAGTTTTATTTACTTAAAATATTATACATATTTTATTTTTGTAATATTATTCTTCTAATAAGTTATAAATCATTTCAGTTCGTTGTTTTATGTGAAACAGTATACCAAACACAATAGTAAATTTGAAAAGTTATATTCATTAATTCCTATGTGTCCCATCCCATCCAACAATAAACTACAATTTCTCAATTTTAATTATAGTTAACTAATGTTATAATATATTTGATCAGTAAGAAACCCATGACATATCATTATCCAATATAACCGACTATATATCCTTTTAATAACTAAGTAAATATTAATCCCCAAAAATGATTGTTTTTTGGATCTTATAAAATTAACATTTAAATCATAATATTCATGATCAAAAAATATTACGACCAGATATATTATGATAAATTCCCATATAAATATTTTAAATTATCATATGAATTTTAAAACAAAGTCTAAATATGATATCTCTGAATACACCTTTATTTCGACAAGTGATAGTTTCAGTTAACTGTTTGTATAATTCATTTAATGACACCCTTGATTTTACATAGGTTGTATATGTTCTTTTTCCTAACAGGTTCTCTTATGAAAAACATAGTCAAATGTTAATATAGTTAAATAAATTACACTTTATCTAAATAGAATTAAATTAACAAAATTGTATACCTAGAGATTGTCTAGAAAGGTGTATAGTCTTAGGGAAACTAATCATACCCTGTTGTGATGGTTTAGTTGATACTCAACCAGATTTCTTTAGTGTCATTACCCGTAAGTGTATTTGTGATTCAACTGTATCGAATTTATAGTGTCTATAAGGGATGTAATATCTAGGAGAACCATCCAATTTCTTCATTACCAAAACATTAGGATGTCATAAGGTATATTTAATCATATCCCATAAACTTATATTTTTCATACAAAGGTTATACTATCCTAATCCTCATAATAACTAACCAAATCCTTAAAAATACCTAAACCCTTCTCTGATACCAACCGATGATTACCATACCCACACTCTCCTAGTTGGTAATAAAAACAATAATTTGACACTAGGTTCAATATAATTTTGATAAACATATATTTATTTTAAATATTTTCCATATGTTAATCATTACATAAAAAATATTCATAAAAACCCAATAATAAAAGATTTAATGCCTTTTTGGATCAGTAACATAAGAATAAAATTTTATGATAAATACGAACATTTATCCATAATCACAAAACAATTGACTATGTTATATACATACAATGATTTTTACTCATCTTGATTACACAGGGAAGGGAAACCTAAGAATTAAGCAATCTCAAATGAACAATAAGAGATAATATATCAACCTGAAATCAAGTGTAAGAAGAAAAGAATATGGGAATACATGGTATGGGGATAAATATATTATTCAAATAACATGGAATAATTAGAGTTTTCTATGTGTCATGATAAAATTCCATATATACTCATATTAAAACAAATATACCTTGGAATTGGACTATGAAAACATGACACAATAATCTTGTGAAATTAAGTATAATAAAGAATATATCATAAGTAAAAGAAAATATAACTTCTATAAGAAACACAATAATGATTTCCTTTTATGTTGGGAACAAATCTATATATGTCCACTCATTATGTATCAAAAAAATTCAATCAAGTCCACACTTCATTATATAGTGAAATATAAACCATCGCCAAAATTAACATAAGTTATTCAATTGAATATAACCATCTAAGGATTTTTTCATACAAAAATCATATTATGTCAATATCATACATGAACTATTTCATGTTTTACTAATACCCAAAAAAATTTATGGATTAACATGGGATACACCAAATCATGGGATTATGAGACCTAAAATGGATCATATCATGATGAAACCTAAACCATCCATCATTCATATATGTGTGTGTGTGTTTTTTTTCTGTGTTGGTGTTTGTGTTTTTGTGTTACACTTGAAAATAATCATCCATCACATCATAGAAACCCTATATAAATAATGACAAAAATCACAACATTTCCAGAGGGAGTCATAAAAATTCACTACAGTAATGTAAATAAATGATACTCTAAATTAAAACATGAAAAAATATAAACTGTAATGATACTTTTGATCATGATTTATGAAAAATAACAAAAAATGAAATATATACATTGGAGATATTGAGAAAAATTGGTCGTGAACCCCCTTTTAATAAATATCACGAAAACCTCTTAAATTTATTTTTCCAATAAATGAAAAACGTTATACATATTTAAAATTATACCTTAAAACAGAAAAGGAAAATTTAAAGAATATTTTATAAGTAAAATTTGAAATCAAAATCATTCATTAAGAATATATATTAATATTGATGATTTATTTTTTTTAAACACAAAATATTATAGTCCATTTTATAATCAAGAAATCATTTTATGAAATAAATATTTCTTCAATTAAAAATATAATAACAAGTTATTTTATTTTTAAAATAATAAAGAGTCAAAATAATTTGGAAACCATAAAAAATCATTAAATGGAATATTGAAAAATATGGATGTTGTTATAGAGAGAAAATCTCTACATGAATTTTTTGGGAAATAATTTTATCATTAGAATAAAAGAAGATGTTATTTTTTTATATAAGGTTATTTTTGTAAATGTAAAGTGAAAAAATTAAGAAATGATTATTTATAAAATAATAAAAAAGAAAAAATATTTGAAAATATATAATGATTTTCAATACAGAATGTGAAGTATATGATAAATTATTTTATTTTGAATTAATGAAAAAAATATTGGATATATTGAAATTCCATTGTTTTAATCCCATATACAAAAAGATTAATAAAAATAACTTTTAAAATAGGATAATGTAAAGATTATGGTCAAACGAGTTAAAATATAACAATGGTTCCATATATAATATATATCATTAATGGGAAGGGGAAATTTTTACATTGTTGAAAAATCATCCTTAAATAACATTATAACTATTCATAAGAGTGATTATATTTATGCATTGAAATTAATTAATGTAGAATATTTGAATACAATATTAAATTACCATTATAAAATAATAGTATTTATTATAAAATAATTTTATTGAAGAAACCAATTATAGAATAAATAAGATGAAGATGAAACAGTTTCATAAAACCCTCTTCAAAGATAGGTCTAGAAATTGAACATTAAGTACCATAAATTATTGAAAATCCTTCAAATGATATATCGAATTACTTATATATATAATATTTAAAATGAATTAGTATCATAAACAAACTATGTATCATATAAAATAAATTGAGACAAAACAACATTACTATTAATCCATCCTCACTGAGGATGATTTCTCCTACTGTATAACAAAAATTACTACCTTGATTAACTATTTATAAAATATATTCACATATATTCCCCATTATATACATCATTTAATTTAATTTATAACATTAATATTATTTTTTTATAAATTAATTTCAATTTCAGTAACTAGAAAATATGATTCCCTATTATATATTATTGTTTTAACGACATTGTAGATTCTAGTTTATAAAAAAAATCATTCCCATATTAAATAAGATTATAGAATTATTATTTTTTCTATAATTCATCATAACCCATTTTAATTTTGGGAATGATAAAAGGATCATTTTTTAATATGGAATTTAGGAAGAACTAGTTATGAAATGCTTAACAGTAAAAATTTGATATATTAGTTAATAAATTTAATATAATTAATAGTTGTTTTGAATACATAAATGATATAGATTTTATTATTATTACATTTTGTTATTATCATATAATATTCCATAATAATTAATGATAAAAATATTTTAACATAGTTTATATAGGTTTTAAAATAGATAAAAACCAGATCATGTTATAATGATTTAATATGTATTGAAATTCTATTATAAAATGTTAATGTAAATTTAATATAATAATATCTATGTTATAAATATGAATTCTATTCATTAAATTAATTCAGTAAACATCCATTTAATTTCGTCATGATAAATGAAAATATTTATACATTGAGGTTGTATTATACTTCTACACATTATAAAAGGTTACTTTTATAATGAAGGAGAAAAAATAATGGTACAAAATAATTTAGCATTTATGAATCGTAATTATGAAAATAGAAAAATATAGTATAGTATAATTTTTGTATTACAACAAATTTATAGAACATAATCAATCACATATTTATTCTCATCTAATTTTCCCTGATATTTAAAAATTCATAAAAATATATATTATAATTATTATTTATATCCATCATTAAATTAGTCATTTAGAATGTATTTGACTATAATTTATGGTAAAATTACATCACCATTTTCTTCCTTGGTATGCATATTGATTTACATAAAAATATCTGAAAACTTATATATAGATTTTTCTTCATCAACCAATCATGTTTTTTACTTATACCTCATGAAATCTACCACCATATTCCTATTTTTAATTATATAATATAATTAATTTTATATTGTTATAATATTATACCCTCATATTCAATGTTAAATTAAATTCCCTCAATGAATTTGTATACATTACTCTCATAGGGTAATTTTAAATCGTAAATTATCCCCAAAAAAATAATTTCACATTATATGAGGGTATGATCTTCTATTTGAAGCTTAATATTATGTCAATTTTAGTTCCTCGCGTGATATCATATGTAGTGTGATCCGAAATCTACTATATTTTCTCTTTTAAAAGAATTAAAGTAGAACACATATATGAGGAATCACAATAATCCATATACCCATCATGAGGATTGAGAATCTTGTGAAACATAAATTAGGTGAGACTTATCTTGAATCACAAAACATAATTTTAAAGAATTTATTATAATGAAATATAGTTCTCACATACTATGAGGTATAAATTATGTGTAAAACATTGACATGTTCATACTAAATATTTTTCTACTACTAGAAAATGATAGAATTGTATAAATATATAATACATTTCAATATTTCTAAAAATGAAATTGAAATATTAATCTTTTATCGTTTAATCAAACTCATTATCTCAAAAATAATGTGGCATTAAAATATTGAACATAGAATATTAAAAACTCAATAACAAAACATCTATTAAAAAATATTGTTTGAATTTACCTCAATAAAATACATATGTTCATTTAATTGTTTAATTTATCAAGAATCTGTACACATATATCCTCCTGGAATAATATAAAATACAACTCCATGAATAAAAATAAATATAATTAAACTTTTTTAAAGTAAATATCTAGATCATTGTTCTGAAAAAATATGAAAATAAGTTATTTTTTTATATACTCTAAAAAATATATAATTTTAATTTTTTTTCTTCCTCAACAAATGATGGGGATATCATTAATTTCAATAAAAACATACACCATCATTCTCCATTTTTTATGATAAAAATTCTTTTCAATGAAGGAAAAATTGTAATTATTTTTGTATTTATCCTAGTGAATCCTCTCATAGAATACAAAAAATACAAACCACAATTCATAACCATTGTAAAATAAAATTGTGAAATCAATTCTGAGATAAAAATATAATTTAAACATCTTCTATGACAGATATGAATCTTATATTTCATCTCTATTAACTCACATTTATCCCTTACCAAATATCTTGTTATGTTATCTACTATACAGAATAAGAAATTATTCCCCATCATATTTTTAAATGACATTTCACACACTGGGTATCAAATTATGCCATTCTCTATTAATAATTCATTGTATACAAACTATATATATGAGTTAAATTATAAATAAATCACACTTCACCTTCATTCATGTTTGTATTATCCTCTATCCACTTCACCACCCCATTATAAAACTATAGAATTGCATTCAACTTGTTGTGATCCCTGTATAAAAATATATTCTATCCAATGGTAAGGGATGATATATCACAGAGTAATAATATACCCACCATGGCACAAATAACCATATATAATAGTGATAGTATTAATTATACACTTATTAAAATTGTATTGGTAGAATACAAACATTACAGATAAGTTCCATCCTTATAAAAATTACATTTTCCATTTAATAATAAAAATATATAATGTAATGTTACATAGGACATATAAGATAATCAAGATCAAATCATGGTAAATAATATAAAAAATGGACTGAAAAAAAAATGGTGGGATGTGTTAATTTTTTTCCAAGAGATATACTAGTATAGTATCCCAACACAGACTAAGAATCTACAACTCATTCATCCATTATATGTCCTTCTCCTATATATAAGTTAGGAACCAAGGAATATGTATGCACATTATGAAGCTCGTGTAAGGTTTGAGTGAAACTCAATATGACATCATCACTGTAATCGTTAAATTATTTTTAAATAATCATGTTTATGAATAATTTCAAATGTGAATAAAAAAAATGATATCAACAATAAATATAATTCCTCTAGTTCTCAATGGGCCACCAAGAAATGATGATACCAACGTCAAAATGTGGTAGAGTTTTTAAAAAATTTTAAAAATAAAAAATAAGACTAATGGGGATAAACATCCTTGTGACTATAAGGAACATTACTCGTAAATAATATTGTAAAATATTTATAAAAATTTATAGAAAATGATATTATTTGAGACAGGACTATATTAATCACATCCATTGGTATATCAAACAATTTTTTCTATCATTATCATATATTAATAATAAATATCATCCAATAACAATATATAGATATATGATATGGTGACCCTTACCTATACAATCTCATATCTATTAGAATTTGATCATTTATTAACAAAATCTATACCCAATGGAAAATTGTCCCATTGTTTTAAAGATATCAATTGATAGTTATCTCAAAAAATTCATATAAATATATATATATATATAGTAGTGACAGTCATTCCTTGTATATAATCAACTCATCACCTATGCATCCTGAACTCAAATAAATATTGTTATATGTAAATGTTTATAGTAAGAGACATGTCTATAATAATTTAATTAATTAAGAATCTCAAAACTAGATCATATTAATTAAATAAAAAAATTTATTTTTACTACATTTCTGTAATATTCATAAATGAATTTTATATTAATGAAATATAAAATTACGCATTGTCCTTGGAAGAGTTGCGAACATATAATCAATTTTACAATCCATAGGGAATCATAATCATGATGCGTCAATGTGAATTCAAAGTGAATACATAACCCTTATCTATATATATTTCATCCTCTAGCCATATGGACCACTTTTAGATTACCATATATGGTTTATAATATTATACGATTCAGAAAAAAAAATATAGTGGACATAATAACCCAATCCTCTAAAATACATATAATAGTATACCTCTCATATTGATGTCCACCCATAAACTCACCCAACACATTGTCCTCTAAGAACTATATAAATTAAAAGTTTTAGTCTACTACTTCTTACGGGTTCCAGAAATCAAAATTTATTAATAGAACAATAAATAAGATCAATAATAGGTTGAAAATATACAATAAATATGGTATTCAAACATATCCTATGTCATTACAATCTAACATAAACCTAGAATGTCCTTTATAAAATACTAGATATCAAATTTCATTGCATTTTAATTTGTGTAAAAAATTCAATGAAATAAAATTCATGGATGTGTCCATTGACAACTATAGAACCAATTCCTTCACAAACCATGACTC
Organism: Viscum album; assembly: GCA_963277665.1. NCBI lineage: Eukaryota > Viridiplantae > Streptophyta > Magnoliopsida > Santalales > Viscaceae > Viscum > Viscum album. The sequence goes on from OY728148.1 coordinate 605,284,185, forward strand.
TAGTATCCCAATGTCAATGGTTACTTTATTAAATTGGAACTATATACTAGTTAACAAATCACAATGTAATGAACAGTTTAGTAGTCCTAGAATACTATCAACATATATTAAAATCAAATACACATGAATCCGTAAAATATAAATATGTTTTTTTTCAATGAAAGAACCATTATTCCATTTATCATATCCATATATAACAATCATAATAAACTTCCTAGAATCTAGGGGATCAAAAAATTAAGAATGGTGTAATCTCAAATTCTTAGTATGGTAATGTGTACTACAAAAGTTAATAAAATTTTAATAATATTCCAAGAATAAATTGGGATAAAATAATACCACAACAATAATCACATCATCTTGAAATTCAAATATTGAATAAATAATTATCAAAATAATCACTTGGAAAATTAATAACTTTTTCATAATTATGGAATTTATAATAATTGAAATTTAAAACTTATAACCAAGTCTTCATATCATGAAATATAAAACATACTATCAATGACTGATGTCAAGACATCCTACATAAATGGGTATGGATTTGAAAAAATATACTATGTAGTTTGTCTCCTGAAACAAACCAATTCATCTAGTAGACATGTAATTTCCCCACACTATCAAATATTTTTCTTAATTCACTTATCATATGAATAAACCATAAAATCTTACAATCGTTCCATAAAATTAAATAACAATTCAAATCAGAAGAACTAAAATATAGAATATTAATACTTTCCCAAGGTAAGGTAATCATAAAAAATCAAAAGAAAAATGGTGGATTGTATCTTGGGATTTTATCCTTTCTAATTAATTATATTCAACAAAAATTTTCATATAGATAAATATTAATTACAAATAGAATTAGAATATTTATTCAGGGAAATACACATTTTCTAATTGAAAAAAAAATAACTTTAAATATAAAAATTTTGTAATTATTATAGAATTATTTGTTGAAAATGGCCTCATAATTTATTAAATTATTACATAATTAATTATGTGGTCATGATGATGATTAATTTTGATATTTTAATATTAGTTAAAAAACATTCATTTCATCCATTTTTAGAAAATTAAAATAGAACCATGTTTGGAAAACAACATAAATATTACTTATAAATTTATTTATAAAATGAAAAAGGTTTTAAATTTTATGTATTAATCATAATATAATTGTAAACTCATTCATTTAAACAATTTCTATAATATATTGACATGGACGATATATATCTCAACATATGTTGAAAAATAAGGTAAATTTTTCATAAAACATAATTTGGTTATACTATGTTGTTGAACAGATGGAAATGAAATAATGAATATTTAATTTCATTAAATGAATAATTACAAGAATATATTCTATATTTAAGAAATAAATTCAAAATAAATCACAATGACGATGCTTAAAAAACAATCCAAAATAATGTTGAGATTATGGAATAAACCCTTACTACCTCAGGTAATAAATCCTTTATATGTGTTCAAACAACCAATATAATTAACATATATTTTATATAAACATCTTTAAATACCATAATAATATATTTAATTCAAAATAAGGTTTACTTATAACATTTTATCACTCATTTATTAACAATTATTTGATAAAATAGTAGTTCAATATGATAAAATTATTGTATTTCTCATATGTTTTAGTTTAGCAGTATTGGTCCCTTTACATTGATCATTATACCATAATATATGGAATTTTAATTTTCATATTATTATATTATATATTAATTATATTTATAATTATATATATCAATTAAATATATATATCGAAGAAAGGATTCCTTCATCCATCAAGAGAGTAGGCCTTACATAAGTATGAAAGCTGGTCATTATTTTCAATAGATTTAGATTACAAATGGTAAATAATAATTATGAATTTTAAATAAATTAAATACTATATAACATATATATTAATAAAATCAATCATTATTACCATCTATGTAAATATGAAATAAAATATAAATCACATCGTTTCGTGGAGAGACTACTCAACATGTATAGACACGTGATGCTATTGTTTTTAAATAGATTATAATGTATGATGGTAGATATTATCTTTAATTTTTCTAATAATAATTCTTTCATAAATTAAATTAAAAAAAATAAAAACATTATAATAACAATATATAATAGGCAGTGATTAAAAATTAATCTTTTCGATTTCTGAAGATAGAAAGTCGAGCTTATGCATGAGCAATACATTCATTTCCCATTTGATGAAATTTATGGTATAAAAACATTTTTCTACAATCATAATAAAATTTATTTATATTTAGGATAATTAATTTCTTAATTATAGATAAGTACAGTAGATTTATCAAATGTAAAAGACGATGTAAAAAAGTTAAAGTGACCAATTAGGATGATATCATCATTATTAAAAGAACTCCATTATATATCCTCTTACAGAACCATGGGATGGTGTTTTGGAAAGACTAGTACCATTATAGAATTTATAAGGATTTTTATAAAAGGAAGGGTTAGTGTTTTTTGAATAAACATATATCATAGTGATGTGAATAATTGATAGAAAGTGGTGTCATTTTATAATAGAGGTAAAGGACAAACATGTAAATTTCTTGAAATATTAAAACATTACTAATCCATTTAAATTAAAAATTCATCCAAATGTACATATATTCAATTAATATTAGACTAATGTATAGATATCATCATCCAATAATGTTTTATAGTTTTTGGTGTCATTTTTAACCTTATCTTTTTGTTTAACCCTTGTTTAACTAATTTGGATTTTAATAGTGGTAATGAATTTTGTAACATTAAATGGTTGTAATTTATCTTTTAAGGTGAAAATGGATCATAAATATCCAAGGCATGGCTATTTGAACTTTAACTTATCCAACATTTCCTTTATCATGATTTTTATGCTTTTCAAACAATTTTATGATATATTATATCTTTACTTCTATTTTGAAACTATTCTGTTAATATAACATTATATTCATGAAGGAAATGATTTAATTTGAATATAAAATATTGTCACATAAATATTATGTTATATTAACACATAAAATTCAATGAATACTATAATTGAGTGATTTCTTTTATGTTTAGTATTTTCAAAAACAATTATTTTCTTTTTATATTGATTTAATAAATACCCATTCATCCTTGAATACTCATTCTAGGTAATTATATTATCATTATTTTTTAATTAAAATACCATCATGAAAATTATCACATTATTTCCAATATATCCATTTAGATAAATTCAAAACATACTTTTACCATATATGAACACATAAGAGTCATTTAAAAGTAAGACATTGACACTTTTTTGCATTTCATTATATATTTTAAAGAACATTTTCATTGAAATGTGTCCCATAAAAATTTAAATTTTTAACACCAGGTGATAATGGTTGAGTTACCTTAATCTAATAAATATTAATATGACATGAATTAACTACAATACTCATGTTATCTTAATTTATTGTTTATAGAGTTTACAAAAATTACCATAGTACATATTCATTGTGAAAAGGGAATATTTAACAAATTTTACCTTTGTTATTTCAAGTATGGCATCTATTCAAAATATTTAATACATAGAAGTGAAAAAAATAATTTTGAAATATATTCACAATACTAAATGAATATTATCTATTAGAAAAATACATTTTGATCCTAAAATTTGATTGTTTTTCTATCACATACAAAATAAAAATTATAGATCAATGATACAAAATTAAATTTAATATATAAAATTAAAAATTATATAAAATAATTTAATAATATTAAAATTTTAATTTATACATTTATAAACACATTTCATGCATCAGAATTGTTTTTCAGAAAAAAAATCTCTTTTATCCTTGAGATGTTTTTATTTCATTTTTATTGAATTGATAACTAATAAATTCTTTTAATTATTTCACCATACAATTTTTAATTGGTGATTGGTCTTATTTTGTAGGAAATTTTCTATATGATCCTGAATTTCCACCTCTTCTTCAACATATGTATTTTTTTCAAGGGGTACATCCCTGTATTTCAATACTCTTAAAGGATTCGATATATAATTCCTTAAGAGAGATATGTGGAACACATCATAACATTATAAGTGATTTGGATAATGTGTAATGTGACATGGGACCACCCGCATACGATCAATAATCTTCGTGGGGATAATAAACCTAGGGGTCAACATTCAATTATTTTTCAAACCATGTTACCTTATTATAGAAATATATTCATAAAAAACCAAGCCTCTATCATTAATAAATATATATCATCAATTATTTTCATTATATTTTCATTAATGAATGTTAGAACATACTTATTTTTTGTTTAATGGATCCAATATTCCCAAAAAATTTCTCAAATAAAACATGTATCAATTTCTTACCTTCTCTAACATGATGCCAACATGTTGGAGTTCTACACTTCTTTCCATAGAGGACTTCATATGGAGCATTATATATACTTGACTATAAGATTTGGTTACAATAAAAATCAACCTAACAAATCCATTTATCCCGATAACTATTGATATTGATAGATCGAGATATCAAAAATAAATTATATTTCAAATGGTTTAATTTTACTAAACATCTAATTTATAATGATAAGATGTTATGAAACTAAACTCTATATCCCAATCATGTTGAATATATAACTAGTCCATCTAATTAAAATTCTTATTTCGATCTAATTCAATATAACATGGTACTCATTGAAATAATACCACTAACATGATGTATATTTTAGATATTTAATAAATATATTAATTTATATGGTAGAAATAAGATGTTCATAATTTTTATTTAGATTGACTACAACCCATATAAATGTATCCTCATAAGATTTTATTGGGATTCTGACAATGAAATCCATGGTTATGTTCTCCCATTTACATTTTAGAGTCGGTAATTGTTGTATCATCACATTATAATTATTTAACGTTTCCTCAACTTACCAGGATAACAAAATATTGGAAACATAATAAAAAATTTCACCCTTCATGTCATCCCATCAGAAATTATATTTTTTATATATATAAATTTTTATTCATCCAGGTTAAATTGAGAATAATGAACTGTGAGCCTCATCCAACAGCTCTATCGTGAAATATGTTATTGATGAAAAACATATTTCATTCATAGGAAATATTATTCTATGAAAATTAATTTCAAACTCATGACAATTTATAAAATTATTTTCTTGTTCCACATCTCTCTTCAGTCACCCTTTAATAATGAAATAGATATATAGTTCAATACTCATATAATAAATATAGGATTTTCCAAAATCCTTCTAGATTTATACATACATCCTTCGATATTAATAAATATATTATACTTTTTAAACCCTAGAATTTATAACTTAGTAAGATCCTTTTGACATAGTATATATTCCACCTTATTCACTCTCATAATGTGGTAATGTATTGAGAATTTATAATCATTAATTTACTATATACATAATATCCTGGACATAATCTATTTTTCACTGTAAATATATACATCAATATTTTATGATCACTATATATATCAAACTGATCACTATACAGATAATACCTCCATATATTAAATGAAAAAACTAATGATTCCAACCCCAAATAATGATTAATATTATTTTTAACATCAATTGTTAATTAGTAAAAGGCTTATGTTGTCACCATGTCATTCATCATCAGTATGTATCCTAATAAATTTACGTTTATATCACTATAGACTACAAAAAATCTCAAATATAGGTTAGTGTATGCATAATATTGTTGGAAAGCCTTCACTTTAGTTCAGTGAAACTCACTTCACCTTCATCTATACATCTGAACAGAACCCCATTCCATGTCGATGTGGGGAGTGGATTAGTTAGTTATAAGAAAAATTTCAAACATCATTAATTGTATCATCCAATCCCTAGAAAACTATTGATTTATATTACCAAGGTTGGTTTAGGCCATTGACCAATAACTTTTTCCTCTGAAGGATCCACCTATATAACCACAATCAATATTATATACCTCAAGAATGGAAATTTTTAAAGCTGTAATTTACACTAGAAAAATTTACCATACAACTCCCTCTTCATCAAGGTCTTCAACACAGTTCTCAAATATTCACCATGTTATTCATTGAACATTAAATATATATGAATATCTTTAATAAGTACTACCACATAACGATTACTGTAATCTCTAAAGAAGTTATTCACTAAATCATAGAACATAGTAGGAGTATTGGTATGTTTAATGGAATTAATAAATTTAAAATGAATATTGCTCATATAGAATGATATATTTGGAATATCCTACTTTTTCTTCTTTAATGATGATATCTTGATCAAATTGAAATATTTTAAAAATATATAGTTCCTAATAATTGATCAAACATCTCATCAATATGAGGAAGATGACACATTTTCATAATATTGTTATTATTATGTTCCTGAAAAAAAATGAAAATATATATTTACCCAACTTTTTTTGTATTAATTATTTGAGTTTCTCCCTATATAGAAGATATAGGATGAATTATTACCCCATATATATTTCCATAGAGTTCTTCTTCATTTCATGTGACACAATTGGGTCCATTCAATAAGGAATCATTAGAAAATTATTAGCAAAAGGTCTGAGTTATATTGAATTCATAACATAATGATTTGGGAGAAAACATGTAATGTTAGTTGGAAATACATTATTATATTCCTCAGTAATAAGAACATTTTAAATGTTGAAATTCTCCACAAACATTTGGTAAATAAATCCCATAACGAATAGGTATAAAAATCTATATAATAGGAAAAATTTACATTGGTAGTTGAGGTTCATCCTCAAACTTATAGATGATTGAAAAAGGAAATATAACATTAAATTTTACTTCCCTTCCTAGAAAATTAAAATGGGATCTATATTGTGGGAGAAAATATATATCCAAAGGTACATAATAGTCAACTAGGAGAAGAATAAAATGATTTAATAGAATAACATTTTCATGAAATTCTTTTAAAATGGATATATTTAATTATGTAATTTTACATATTTAAATATTCATAAAAAAGTTGCTTCAATATTTTAACATTCCCATTCCTATAAAAACTTCATCACTCTATCATCATTAGATTATTAAAAAAATAGTGTTAGGACAAACCTAAATAATTATATTGAGAAATAATGAAATTATTAAAAATAATTTATAGGATGTCTAAATCAAATCCCTTTATTTTAAATTAAGGGATGATTAATAATAACCAAATATATCCTTTGTAATTATCTTTAATATTCATCATAATAGTTGATAATTAAAATGACTGATAAGCCATGCATATCCCCCATTAATATCGAAATTCGATTATAATAAGGGAACATGCATCATGCTCTATAATAATGGGTGAAATGTTCTGAATAAACTCTTTTTAGGTTATTAACCCCAATGTATATGGTTATGTTATTAAATTGTTATTAGATATGTGTGATCACATAAAAAGTGTCCATATATTTTAGTGGACATGGAAAACATAACACATAATTGAGTCTCTCAACATTATAAAACATAAAATACAACAATGTATTTTTATTGAGAACACCATTATTCCCTTTATAATATCTATATATATCTTTCATAATACATTTTCTAGAAACTTGGGGAAGGGAATCATAAAAATGGGGTGTTCTCATATTCTAATTAAGTGTATCTGTAGAATGAAATCATTTAATTCATGGATAATATTGAAAAATAAATGATGATTGAATAATACTATATAAATAATCAAATGAACTAGAGACAAATCCCTGGAAATTAAAAATACTAAAATAATAACATTGAAAATAAATAACTAATTTCATAATGATGGATTATATTTTTATGGACATTAGACATATTCTTGAGTCCTCATTCCATGATATATAAAACATTCTGTCAATGTAACATTGAAATATATCTTACAAAAAATGGGTATGTAGTTAGATAAGCAACCAATATAGTTTTTTTCTTGTAAGATAAGAGGGAATTAAGGGTACATGTAATTCCACAACCCAACTGACACTCAATAAGTCTAATTAATTAACCATGTGAATAAATAATACATCATAATCTACATTCCTCAGAAATAAATAATTATCTGTATTGGAGGAACTAGAATAAAAAATATCAATACTTTCCCAATTTAAACTGATCATAAAGAATCCAATGGAATTTTTCGTACAATATCATTGGATTATATCCCCATTAAATAATTATAATAAATAAATAATTTTGACATAGATGCAAAATCATAAAAATATTATTTGAATCATTCTTGAGGAAACACCACTTTTCACATGGAAATCACTGATTCAAAAGTCAAAAATTAAAAATAATTAATGACCAAAATTTCATTTAAATCAAACATGTAAACATGTAATATAAATTTAAATTCATTGGGCGTTAATGGTGGTAATAAAATCAATTCATGTCATATAATTAAAAAATGCTTTAATACTTCTTTTTGAAAAGTAAAAAATTACCTCATTCATAAAATAATAAGAATTTTATTTCTAGAACATTTAAAAAATAAAAATTGGTTAAAATGAATTAATTAAATAACTTGATAGTAGTGAAAACCATTTAATACATTTTAATTTAAATATGGACATTGATGATAAATATTTTAGATAATGTAGAAAAATAAGGTTGTTTTCATTAAAAAAATTCAATATCAAGAGAAATAAAATAAATGGTAATAAAAATAATTAAATGACATTAATTAAATAAAGAAAGTGTAAGGTAAAATATTTGTATTTTAATATAATTATATTATATTGTCCCCCTTGAATAATTAAGCACAAATAGTCTCATAAAATGTTTAGATTGTGAAATAGATGCTTTTCTAAGTTTCGACATCCTTTTTTGTTAGAAAATATTTTATATGATATATAGATTAATTATAAAAATATTAAAAATAATAATAATATATATCATACCAAATATTAATTAAAGATAATTTTTTATCACTTATTTATTAATTTTTTGATAAAATCACACTTTTGGGTGATAATAGCTTCGTTTTTAGGTACATTTTTTGTAGTATTGGTCAGTGTACATTGATTAGAGTTCTTATAGAGACTCTCACTTAACATAAATTAACATTAAATCAATTTTTAGGAATAAATAATACATTACACATACAAATTCCCCAAGACCATATTAGTTTAGTGCCCTTCCAAACATGGCAACATAAACACTCATACATATGTGACCAATATTATCATCAACTAGGTTATTAATGAATAAAACCCTCTAAGACAAAAAAATTCATAATACATGTCTTCATAAACTGGGGAAGGGAAACATAAATAAAGGTGATCATAGATGCTCAGTATGGGTAATAAAGGGAAAACTGTAAGCATAATCATGAACATAAGTATATGAGAATATGAGAATAACATTAATAGATCATATCATCCACACCAAAGATCATATACATGACTCATTTAATAAATATTAGTATTTAATAAGGCATGAATCGTAAGGTAATCATTGAACATAATTCATAAGAGTATTTAATTTGAATTGGACATTAACCTATTTCATTCACTTGGGAATATGAAAATGTTCCCTCTAGGTAAATGTGAATTACAAAAACACAGCAGTGAACATCATGGTGACTAAAACTTCTTGGAGATACACATAACCATCCCATGTAAAAATCCATTCCATTTAATTATTCGGTTTTCCAATATTCCCATAGCAGACCCGGATTCTCTATATTCTTATAGTGGACTGAGTTTCCCCATCATCCATTAGTGGACCAAGTTTCAATATATTCCCATAGAGGATCAAGATTCCCCATCTACCATAATGGATCAATCCCATAAAATTGATTCACATAACTATCTCATGAGATAAAAATAATTACACAATTAATTCGAGGGAGTTATATATACCAACCAATAGATAATGAAATCATACATACATCTACTCCAAATAATAAAACGAGCATCTGATCATGACATGTAAAAAGAGATGTGTTTAATAAAATTATATCATCACCCATAAAATGAAAATAGTATCATATAAATTAAATCATATAATTAAATATTTAAAATAGATAGGTCTCATATTCATTTCATTAAAACATATCTCGTTAAATGTAGCAGGTTTCAAAAACATATAACCCATGGAAGAGAAATGGGTGTCATAAAAAACATTCCATAAAACATTCAAGGAGTAATATTAATTGTATTATTTTTTAATATACATAGTAAATCATAATATATAACAATTTATGTAATACAAGATGGAAAATATCAATAGAGAACATGTATTCATGAAAATATACATTTTCAATGAAATGAATGTTTTAAACGTAATCATTTTTTGAAAACATTTTATTAGTAAATATAATTGAAAATATATAAGAGACACTTTTAAAAAAATAAAAATTTAAGAAGATAATTTTCCTGGAAAATTAACCTAAAATAGGTTTTTGAAACATTTTAGAAAAAATAGTTTCTAAAAAAATGAATTTTTACTAAAAAGATAAATAGAGTGAGATTTTTATAGAAATGTTTTATTTATTATATTAGGAACCAAATATAGGAAATATTTAATTAATACTTGAAAAATTCATTAATTAATAGTGGATAAATAAATCCTTAGTGTTTATGAGAGATGAATTACAATATTTATCTAATGGATGCATAATTATAAACATTCCCAATAAACAATGAGATTGTTTCAAGAAACTCATACCACTGGGAAACATTGAATTATAAAGTCCATTTAAGTGAAAGAAATTACATGAATCATAACATATTCTGAAACTAATTAAATTAATGATAAAATATGTCAAATTGTATTATATACACATCATATAAAAATATTGATGCCTAACAAAACATGTGTTTAAAAGAAAGAAAATTTAGACAAAACAACATTAAGGATTTAGTAACATTTGAACTATATAACCCCATGAAATATAAATAATCTAATTAATTTATAATTAAAAATAAATTTATGTATACTAGTCATTAAATACATTCATGAGCATTATATATAGCACACAATAGAAATGAGTTGTGAATAAGGAAAAAGTATCACTTAAATAAAATTGAGAAATGAAATCCCCATACCCTATATCTTGACTATCTTCATACTCATTAAAAAAACCTATATAAAAAAATTATTTTATTATAAATCTAGTACATAAAGCTATTCAATTACATAATTTTATTTATTATTTACTTTTTCCATTTTATTACTTATTTATTAACAATTCCATGTTAATGATAAGTTTTGGGTAATATGTTCTTGTTTTTCATATACATTTGACTCCATATTCATGATAATTTTATCTAGATCATGATTTAATTATTTTCATTGTTTAAAAATGATATAAAGGTCATATATATATATTCATTATTTAAATATTTATAATAATCTATAAACAGTAGAAATATGAAAAAGATACATTGTTTATAGAGATAGTAGGTCGTATGCACGGATGGATATTGCTTCCATTTAATTATTGTTTTGATGTAATGAAAAATAAATGACAAATATTAAAATTTATAAAATTATAAAAATTATTGTAGAATTTTTTTCATATATATCATATATGTTTACTAAAACTATTTTTAATATATTCAATATTGAGTGTGAACGAATCACTTTTCATTGAGGAGGCGATAGTCCACACGTCCAAAAATAACGAAATTGTATTATAAAAAATATAAATAATAATGATTTTTGTTATATAAAAACTAATTAAGCATATATAAATATAAAATTAACATATATATCTAATAAAAATAAAAAAAAAATTCATAATACCTGACCATGAGAGGTGGAAATTGGAAAACAATCTACATTGTTTCGTGAGGTGGGTTTTCACCGTACAAAAGAACAGTAAGTTCGATACCATTTAATGGAAATGTGTGTGAGAGTACATAAGAAAAAATATAAAAGAAACATTACATTATATTTAGTATATTAGAGTTATTATATACCAATGGAATAATATTAGTGGTGGGGGAGAATGGAAGTAACTCACAAAATCTTGTAGAAGGGTGTTATCTCTTTTTTGGGTAACTCCTCTCGAATTTCACCAAAGGTATTTGTTGGACATATTTATTCCCAAATGGAGGATATAGGATAAAGGTATGTTTTCTGGGAATTTTTTTGTCCAGGTTTTTTCTGATCCAATGGTATTGAGATTTGTAAAAATGGTGCATGAGAGGAGGCCTTTTATAATAGGGGTAAATGGCACAATGGGTAATCATTAAAATATTTGAGTGCTCCCCATGTATTACATTGCACCCAATTGTTCCAACTAGATAAATTTATATCTCTAATAGTGTAATATCCTAACTATGTCCATATAATAATATTTATACATTATGAGGTTAATTTTTATGACTTATCATTATGTTTAGTCATTAATACTGCTTGATTTAACCATAATATCTATAGTTAATTTTTCTAATTTAAGCCATATTTATGTAATAAAATACATTGAAATTATTAGAAATTATAAACAATTCTATTCCAAAATGTGGAATCCAGTTTTCCATATTCAAATCATAGAACTAGTAGACTTTAATTTAAAATTAATACTGCAGAGAAGTCAAGACAATGAATTTTTAAGAGAAAATATTTAATTATTGGAATGTTTTTATAACCAATTTCTATGTGAAAATGGGGGTTCAAAACCCATTAGACACAGATACTGTAGCAGTACTGTAGCAGCGGCAACACTGTAGCAGAGGCGGAACTATAGCAACGGCGGGCTCTATAGCGGCGGCAGGTCACTGTAGCGGCGGCAGAGCACTCTAGCAGCGGCGGGTACTGTGAAGTACTGTAGCAACGCAGGTACTGTAGCAGTACTATTCACAGAATGGGCTTTGGGCCAACAAATTGGGCCTACAGGTCATGTAATGGGCTAAATGCCCACTAGGCCTTTGGGCTATGTAATGGGTCTCCCTCTACCCAGTTAAAGATGTCTTTGTTTTGCTTTAATAATTAAATGAGGCTTTGGCCCCAACCTTTAAAAAAATATTACTAAACATATAAAAAATTTACAAAAAATTATATTTTTTATTCATAGAAAAAATAATATAATTTATATTTAATAAGAATTTTTCAATATTTTTATTATTAATTTTAATAGATATGTTAAAACTCTCTTATCAAAATAATTTTAGTAATACTTTTTTTTCTTAAAAAATCAGTGTTGCGTGTAATACAAGCCCTGTAGGTTTTGTTTATAGCACAATATTATCATTATATTACATATATTAATTTTTATCTAACTTTTCCATTAAATAGAATACGTTATTAGAATTAATTTCTTCATGAAAACAATTTTCATAAAAACTTATTGTGCTATATTCCATCCCCCATAAAATGATTTTCCCTCAAAATTAATCATCTTGATACAAGCTAGATAGCATACTTATTCCCTATAACAACATCAATTTCTTTGGAAGCTTCCTCTAATTTGTTGATTATCTACAAAACATTGAATATGTGAGTGGTGTTGTTTCAACGATATTTCTTTGTATGATCTATAATTTCAACTTGTTATTTCTCGTAAGAACGTTCCTGAACCAATTTAATGACATCTATGTTTAGTACATGTGAACTCTTTTTTATGTACTTACCCATGAGAGATACAAGGAGCATTCCATGACCCATCCTTGTGGGGATCCTAGCGTGACTTCTCAATCCCCACTATAATATGCTAGGGGATAAGGACTAGAACCGAGAAGGCATATCACTAACATGAGAGCCTATGTATACGGACACATGTACACATATCCAAAATTATATAGGGATGAAATGTAAAAACAACGTAAACACCATGGATTCATAAATATAATACCATAACCCCAGTCTAATAAGAATTAAAGTAATTTAAAAAGTTCAAAATAAAATCCTACCAAAAATTCTATAACATAATTCCATCCTAGAAGAACATAACTATTATTTGAAAGCCTCATTAACACACATTAGTTTGTCTAGTTTCACTGAGAACTATCTGATCATGGACTATATAGGACTCCATCAAATGGTTAATCATCCGTACAAGACATGAAATGTGTAGTTAATGCTCATGCGTAGGTGAATATAAAAATCCTCAATAAGACTTCCTGAAACCACAAATAATATGAAAAAGAAAATATAGTAATCTATACACAAATATATGTATAACAAATATATAACAAGAGTATCCAAATATACTCAACAAAGACACATAGTCGAAAGGTAATTCACAACCGTAGTATTCTCAGAAGAGGATTCCTACTTCAAGGATCATGAAACACTCATTGAGGAGAACACAGTATTATGCCTGATAGCACTGATGATGTCCATCCAAGAGGTAATGCTCATCATATGTTTTCATGAGATAGAACATGATGATAGTCTAAAGAGAATCAGATACAACAAATGAGGATCACTACTAGTGAAATGGGGTTACTCCAAGAACTCAATACTAATTGGCCTTAAATATATGGGATCAGTTCCTAGGTAGTGTTGGTGACATATATACAAATACCTCCACATAGGGCCTCAAAATTGAAAGATGATATAACTCCAAGCATCTTAGCTGGGTTCCAATATCTTTACCTAGGATGTCTTATTTTGGGGTTATATTCCTAGAAGTTAGAAATGACTTCATACCAACATTTATGGAAAATATATGGGGGAATGTACTCGGAAGAAATGTTCCCTTGGTAGGCCATGTATAAGGTACGACTTGTCTTGAATAAAGGATTAAATACTGTGTCCCTTGACCATGTGACATTCCTATGTAAATGGACCATGTCATGAAGCCATTTTCCTTTATAATTACACACCGTGTAGGAATCTCGTGTACTCTACATGTGTGCCAGAATGTGGTTCAAATAGTGTACTCGGTCCAACCTATGTCTGTGTAGGGCAATACACGATGTGTAGGAATACTATGTACTCTATCCATGTTCTATTACATAGCTTAGTTTGTGTTCGAAGTCCATCCTATTTCTGTATAGGTGATTGCGTACTATATAGGTTGTCAGTGTAATCTCTGCCATGTATGTGTATTTTCTGATGTAAACACCGAGTATCTAGGGAGAGGTCACACATAGTGTATGCTAAACCACACACTGTGTGATAATTATATCTATCCAGGAACCATAGAAACCATTTTGGGGGAACCCAGTGTTTGATCCAGTTTACAGAACATTTTGTTCTGCATTGTGATGAATCGTAGATCTGTTGTTCATTCCTTTTATTCATCACTCTTGTCACCATTTTGATTGTTCCATTCTAGAAAAATAAAGGGCAAGCCTCATATAATACATTAATTCAGCAAAAAATAACTTCTAACAAAATATATACTCAAAAAAACTTATCAATATTCTTTCTTTGTTGTATGTTGAAGAACATCGAAGAATACAAAACTCAGTATCCATGATTTTCTTATTCTCTCCATATAAATCAGCATACATATTTTATTGTATTCTGAGCCATTATTTAAAATGTCAGATCATTTCTCTGTGAAATGGTTGTTCAATGATAGATCAATTGGGATTTTCTATGTCATGGTCTAAATGATGAATACCCATGATGAACAATGAATAGGGGCAGTAGAAAATCAAAAGAACATTCAAGTATAATAGACCTTGATTAATAATCATGATTATCTCAATTCATTTTTTCCAGATCAATAATATAATAACAAATAATAAAGATTAAATAGTCTTGATAAACACCACAATTAAACCCATATTGCAAGATGATTAAAATTTGGACAAATATATTCTTTTATTGTTATGAATTCATTGTAGAAATCAAGAATGTGGATAAGAACAAATAAAAAATTCCCTACCTCAATTTTGATTGATTGCTAATAATGAAAGGATCTTCATAGTGAGATTTAAAGATATAATTTAAATTTTATGGGCACCGATCATCGATCTATGATCATGTCATCACTCTCCTGAGAGTGGATCCTTGATGGAATCTCTAACAGTCACCTAATGGTTCTAGGGATATGTTTCTATCACTGATATTCTATTATAGATGTCTTTTTAAATACAGTAAATAATTGTGTCAAGTAAAATTAAATGAAATAATTAATTTTATTTACATATGTGTCCATGAAGGCATTTACAAAAACAATAAGTTCCAACTAATTTTAATCCATGCCTAGTAAAGATCATCTATTATAAACTCAATTGTTAGATCAGATATTTTATTCTAGCATCCAATTAATGGTTATTCTACATTTTTATGAAAACAACATGTGATTTATATTTAATATATTACATATTTTTCAAACATTTATTATGGGCATATGAGGCCTCAGAATCATACATAGTCTCAATTCCTTGTCTCATTCATCTCTTGTATAATATACAAACATAATACACCAAAAAGTTTAGACACTACATTCTCCAACCAATGGCCATTACATACCTGAAAAGACAAAACAAGGGATTATCAAAAAATATATGTGGGTATTGGTCATGATTTGGTGCCTCACACACTAATGTGATCCACTAATGATTCATATTCTGCTTCCAAAGACACTCTAGAGGTCTCTGTCTGCCACATAGGATCCTCTCCTCCAGATCCTCAATATCTACTGGGTACATAGAAATAGTATCTCCAACATTGATGTCCATCTCATCCTGGCTGATAAATTCTATGTATTGTGCACGTATCTCCCCATCTACAACATGTTGAATATGTCATGCACCCTTTGTAACTATTGAGGTAGATCTAAGGGTTATGGAACCTCACAAACTCATCCCAATTTCTAGAAAGTGCTAATGACTCTCCGAGATAGTGTTCCTCCCAAAAATCCTCTGAAATCCATTTCTTGGTGAATCCCATAGAAAGATATGGTAAACTAACTCTAAATCTAAATTTCATTATTTTATATCTATATAACATTTCTAATAACTCTATGATTTCATCATCGACTCGTAGATGAATGTATCCTTCTATGTAGTTTATCACAGAACTGGTGGCCATCAGTTTGAGAGCTTAAATGCTATTCTCATGTGAAACTAAATCCCAAATTCCTCCTTTAATCCATTAAATATCAAATATTTGAAAAAATAATCCTGGTTTGAAATGGTCATCTATTGAACTCCATGGAGTCTTACTATCACCTGAACATATAGGCATCCTAAGAACATTATTGATCAATGCTCCAAAATTTCTAGTAAGTGGGATATGTTGGAGAGTAGGGAATATGATCATCCAGATGAAATCGTGTCGCCTAGATTTACATGGTAATATATTCATGAATTCAATGGAGATCCCATTCCACATCCACTATGGAACCTCAATGCATTGAGTCAAACCAGCTAGAACATGGTGAAAACCCATAACATACTGACAAGTAATGAAACAATAGAAAAACACTGAAAATCTTTTCTTCTACCCAGGATGCCAAAACTGGAATCAAAGTTACTAGTATATGCTTTCCACACCTGGAGGTACCATTATTGGAGATGTATGAAACTCTCCTAGAACATCCTCGCACAACATCAATAGTAATACCATTCATCCTATAAAAATAATTACATGCTACCAACAATTAAAAAATATATTAAAAGCATTTCCGGGGAATATATGTTTCAATTGGGTCCCACATTTGGTATCCCCTAGTAGAACCCCCTTTACATGATGAAAATGTAGATGGATTATATCCATCGACTGATGTTAAAATAATTCATCTATGTCCACAAAGAATAACTACAATGAGGAAAACCACTCGGATACCTAGTTCTCCATCTGCTAACTAGATATCCTATGGAGAGCATCTAGTACCACTTTCCACTTCCTATGTTTATATAAAATATCATATTCATAATCCTAGATGAACTATATCAATATCTTATATCTCATGTTATGATCATTATGAGAGAATATTAATTTGAGAGTCTTTTGATCAAAATAGATGATAAACCGTTCACACGTCAAGTAGTGTGGCCACATATTCAAAATGAAGACCACCACTACTAACTCATGATCATGGGTCATAGATTTTAGCTCATGTGGTTCTAAATAACATGAAACATAGGAAATCATTTCTTTTATTACATTTCGTATCATTCCTAATTCATCTCAGAACACTATGTAGTCGGCGCCCTCCTCCATCAATCTCAATATAGTAGCGCTCGTCAAACACATCATCAATAATAGAAAATCATGTGGAATCATTTCATTCTACATGGATATATACCCCTTTTCGAATCAAAGCTATCCTGGGTACTTCCATATTGGACTAAATAGATATGAATATCTGGTAACATCCTGGAAACCCATAGAAGCTCTGGACCCCCATCATGTTATTTGGTTTATCCCAAGACAACACTATCTTGACCTTGGGTGCATCTCTCTTCACTCCATTTGTTGGGATAACATGTCCATGAATGTTACCCTTATAAATATAGAACTAAAACATTGAGATATGTTCATAAATTTTGTGCTTCCAGAGTTTATCCAGAACCATCCTGAAGTGCATCATATCCTCCTCCTCAGATTCCTAGCAGACAATGATATCATGATGAAGAATACAATGAACCAGTCTATCAAAGAAAAAAATATGTGATTCATGAACTCCTTGAATTCTTATAGTTCATTCTTCATTCCAAAAATAATATCCAAATTCTCATAGTAACCATTGTGATTCTTGAGTGCCTTATTTGGTACATCCTCGTCATGTACATCTTATTGCTGATAGCTAGATAATAATTAAACCATAATGAACTATCACACCCATGTCAAATTGGAAAATTGGTAATCAATCCTTAATAGTGGATAATTGTTCTTAAATATCATCATATTCAAGTGTCAATAGTCCACACAAATCCTTAAACTCCATTATGACTTCTTCGAAAACATCATCAGGGATTTCGGGGGTGAAACACTGGGTCTATCAAAGCCCTTATTCTGAAAGTACTAAAACTTCACCCATGACTTGTGATTCCCTATGAGAGCCATCCAAAATGATAGAGAGTATATTGTTGCCATACCATGGTTTAGATCATTGTAGATTTCTATCTGTAAATCAAGAGGTAATCCTAGAACATCCTCATGGATGATGTCCTCATAAAGATTTACCATTACATTAAACTGTAAACTCAAAACATTCACTACAATGAGGGTGAGGCTAGAGAACTGATGAGAAATAAAATGCACCCTCCTACACATGAGTCCAACATACACAAATTGGTTGTCTGTTTCACTAAAAATATAAATCATTGTTTGATCATTTTGTAGATAACACACCCATTTCCTTAAATAGTCAATTTGGGCATAAACTAAAAATATCCATCCCATATAGAGTTTAATGTTGTAAGGGATCAACGCTACTACCACAACTTCCCAATAGAAAAAATCACCTCAAATAGCCAAATCAAAATTTTAGAACAACGTTTTGGTTATAAAAAATCTATAATAGAAGTACCTATGTGCACGGGTTGATCTGAGGGATCAAATATAATCACTATGTATCGAATAATATATGTGGGTAGAAAGTGAACATGCCAAGTTAATGTAATGTATCCTTAAGAGGGGGGGTGAATCAGTGAAACTCTTTTTTCTTTTCAGTTCCCTTTATGTTAAAACCATCTTCGCCTCATATTATTGATTCAATTTCCTACTGAAAAAACAAACACCCAACCACAAGAACACAAATATTAACAAGGTTAACTATTGAATAATAATAGATACATCATAGTTATGTTTGTAAAAAATCCAGTACCAAATAATCTACTATAAAAACAATCCTTGGATTACAATGAGTACAATATATCATTACAATCGTAAAGAACTTTTAAAAAATTCCCACCATTGCATGTGAACCCTCATAACACAATAGGGTAACTTCAACATCTTTTGTAACAACTCTTGTTACATGTGCTTCTTATAACTTCAAAAATATTATACAAGTGTAATTAAAATATGAAATTTATTACCCAGAAGAAAGGTAAGAACTTACTGGAATTAAGTTAAGAAACATTGAGTCTAATTTCCTAGTTTGTTCACATTGATTATGATTATATTATCATTGTTGAATCAGATTCCCAATAACCCATGAGTATGTTGAAACACAAATAATTTCTTCTTCAGTTAAGAGACTCTCAGTACACTGAAAACATATATGAAAACATAGTTCTAGTTCTTCCTCAGTCTGAGAAACCATGTACGGTGAAAACCAGTATAGAAGTATCATTCTGATTAGCTAATCCCAGTATGATAAACAGATTCTATTAAGCATATACCTGTATCACAGTCATCTGAACAAAAAATTAATCCCCACTAAATTTATTAAATGTAAGATTGTAGAATCACATCCTCTCTTTGAACATTCAACGAATCTCTCTCTTTTTGTAATGAACAATAGTCGGTGTTATACATCAAAATAAAATGTACATTATCTCCCCATTTATAGGTTTCTTAAGAAGGTTATGTGTAAATTTCAAAAGAGATATATTTCCCACTAAAATACTCATTTCCCTTTAAAATTTAGAGGAAACACCAACTTTTTGTGTGATTCTAAATTATTATCGAAGATTCTACATCATTTAATTACTCATCCTTAGACTCTGATTATTGAGACTGATTACAATTGGTAGAACCATATGAATATTGAAATTAGCTACTGATTCTCCCATTCTAATTCTGGAATCCAACTAATTAGAACTGATTTGAATAAAAATATTGTAAGAAAATTTTAACTACCCCTCAACAAGTCACTAAAAAACATCTATCTCTTTTCTTCATTAATTATCTTACATGAGAAATAAAATCCTTATTTATTTCTCTTGATCCAAATATCAAAGATCAAGATTCTTCTTTTCCTCACTTAACCCATATAAAAAACACAGTGGCTCTTATCTTCTCTTTACCCACTTTCAATCCACCCTTCTATTCTTCTCATGAACCACTATATGAAGGTAATGTTAGAACAACCATAGAAAAATATTTCTAGATATGGTCATTTTAGTATCAAATTGTCTTGGGTATAATCTTTCTGATACTGGACAACCATTCTCTTGGTATCACCTTCCATTGACATTACTTCATTCTTTTCATAACCACATTCTCATTGGTTCCACTACTTCCACTAACATCTATATTTCAGAGGCCATTACCTTCTCTCGTCTTGACCCCACTTTCTTTAGCATAATATTTTCATCTCACATGAGAATCACTCTTCTAGAATCTGATTTTTCATCTTTCGTTTATTAGTATAGTATCATGAGTTCCAAATTAAACTAATGAATTATGAGATGCAAAAATAATGAAACCATCATCACATTTATAAAATTGTAGTTATATTGACTCTTAGTTTCCATCACATCATGCTGACCTTCAATTCTGAGTCATTCAAAAATTTGGCTTCGATTCATCTAAAAACAATATTCTGATTTCATCATAATCAATGTTCCGAGTTCATTAAAAAATAGGTTTTGATTCCATCAAAAAACAGACTTTGATTTCTATGAAAAAAAATAATCTGAATTCTTCCATAAGTAGACTTCAAATTCTTAGAAAAATATACTCTAAATTATTAAAAAAAGACACTAAATTCATTGAAAAAGAGAATCTTTTAATCTTCCATGTAGCACAGGTTCGAACTCCCAGGATCTGATCCTCTTAAATACAATGTGAGATGAAATCATGTCTTCAAACCTTCTTCTTTTTTGAAAAAAAACTACAACCCATGAAGACCACCATTTTTAACATTACATTGGCCCTAACAATGCCACCCTTTGGATTTTTTTTCTACCTAGTTTTCATAAGTCACTGAACTTTGTAACCACAAGCAATGGATTACATATAAAAAATACTAAGCCTATGGTATCTAACTCTTTATAGGGAACATGAATCATTGATAGAAATTCTAGGTTGTCCATATGTAGTGATTATGGAATCCTCATTCTTAAACCCATATCTTATTCAACCATCTTGGAAGACAAACAATTTTATTCCTACAACCACTCAAAGAAAATGATAGAGTAGTTCACTCACTAAACAATGCTTAATTCACAAATTTCCCACAACTTTCCATTATATGAAATATATTTCTGAAACCAAACAATTATCCCCATTGAAAAAAAAAATAAAAAGTTAAGAAGGTAGAAGGGAAAAAATATCATACCATAGACTTGAGTTGAGAGAGGTTGGATACCCATTTCCAACCTCAATTTTGATAATGATTCCCTTGGAAAGGGTTTTTTGAAATTGTCAGCAACTTTATCTAATGTTATTAAATATTTATACTTCAATTCATTATTCTCCATATTCTCTATGATGAAATAATATTTAATATCAATGTTATTTTAATGAGAATGTTGAACTGTATTCTTTCTGAGATTTATTGTGCTTTGATTATCACACCCTAGGAGCAAAGGTAAATTTACTTCAAGTAAGTCTTCTATCTGAGCTTTAATCCACACAACTAGAGTAGAATCTTGATTACTATCAACATACTCATCTTTAACTATACATAGAGTTACTGAATTTTGTTTCTTGGAATTCCAAAAAACACAAGTCACTCCATAATGAACACTCCACCATATGTTTTTTTTTATATTGATAACATTTCCTACCCAATATGCATCTAAATATCCAATGAAGTCAATGTTATCTGATCTTTACTACCTAATTACTAATTATATTATGCCTTTGATGATATTGAGAATTTTTTTCCACCCAATAATATGTGATCCCTTAGTAGAACTCTAATGTATGTCCATAATGTTACAGATTAAACAATGATGGCTCTTGAGGATGTCAAATACAAAAAACATCCAATCTTATATTGATACTATTTTTGATCAAATTTTTTTCCTTCACCATCATTACAAAACATTTAACCCACTAATATGGGTGTGGAAAATATTTTTGAGTTTACCATGTCAATCTTCTTCAGCAGTTCCATAACATACATTTCTTGGGAAAGAAAAATTTATTCTTTCTTCTCGATGATTTGCAACCCACAAATGTTTTTCATTTCTCCCATCATGGTCATTTCAAAAACCTTCTTCGTCTCTTCTATAAATCTCTCACATCATCATTCATCATTCATAGCATAGATAATATCCTCAATAAAAATGATCACTAAATAATAATACCCTTGACTTTATCAGATATATATATTTCTATCAACTATTCCTTTTTGGATGTTCATCTTCCTTAAGAATGTATCCAATTTAAAATACCATGCCCCTAGAGCCTGTTTTAACGAATACAAGGCATTCTTATATCTATATACATAAAATTCATCTTTCCCAATAATAAAACTAAAATGTTGTTCGATATAAACCTCTACATCAAGATCACCATTCAAGAATATAGATTTGGCATCCCTTTGAAAGACCTTGTAGCCCCATTGTGTATCAATAACAAGAACTATTCTTATAATTTTCAATATTTCCACTAGAGAAAAGGTTTCATCAAAATCAATTATTTCAATCTGAGAATATCCATTGCACACCATCCATGTTTTGTTTCAAATAACATCACTTTCTTTAATTATCTAGTTCTAGAAAACCCATTTTCTGACAATAATGTTTTTATATTCCGTTTTTGGTACAAATTACCATTTATTATTCTTTTCAATCTGATCTAACTCTTTATTCAGGGATGAACCCATTTCAAATGCTGAATGAATTTTTCCCACCATTTGGACTACTTTTGAATACAATGAAGTATGTGTAATTGTTTTTGTTGTTCTTATGGTTAGAATCTTCTAATATTGACCACCAATAATTTTATAAATTTCGACCTATTTTTTCATCTTAGGAAAAGATTTTTGATTATCTTATTCAAAACTAGAAATAGGTTAGTCTCATTATTCTTCTTGAGAAGGTATATATTCATCTTTATTTTAATCAGAACTATTTTCTTCTATTTCAACAACTTTCTTTTCTTCATCAGTAAGTTCTTATTTGAAAATTATTTCAATTACAATAATATTTACCGAATAAAAAATTATCTTTTTTTATTTTTTAAGCATTTGTATCCTATTATTTCAAGAGAATAGTTGAAAAATATACCATTACTACCTTTTTGTTAAAACTAATAGCAGTTTTCCCCTTTATTATTTATAATGAATTGAAACTCGAAGACTATAACTTGTTTTATACATATAGTTTTCCCATAAAACAATTCATATGGAGTCATATCAGATTGAGGACTATAGAAACACTAGTTCTAAATATAAATAGTAGTATGCATGGTTTGCCTCCAAAATTAATGAGAAAGGCCATTTTCAAGTAATATTGTTCTCCCCATTTCAACCAAACTTATGTTTTTATTTGCAGCAACTACATTTTATTGGATGTGAATGTGGAACTATATTTATACTGAATTCCATGATTCTCAACATAGTTTTCAAAATCATCGCATTTATATTCACAAACATTATCAGTTCTTAACATCCTCACAGGATACTCACATTATTCTTCAACATTTCGTCTAAAACTTTTTAACATATTCAAAGCATATGATTTTTTATACATAAACATAACACAAGTAATATGAGTAAAATCATCAATGAAATTTATGAAGTACTTATCTCCTTTTTTTGAATGTTTTCTCATTTTCCCACAAATATCATAATTTATCAACATGAGGGGATGATTTGAACTAATGTCAACATTCTAATGCATAAAATTCTTACTCTTTTATTTCTAGAAGATAGTGCAACAGAAATATGTTCTTCATAGAAAATCAGAAATATCTAGAACACTATATCTTTTAGATATATTTCTCATGGTTCTCTGACACATGTGTTTGAGCCTTTTATGCCACTACATATGTTATTCCCCCATGCTCATGTAACAAGTGTTTTGTGTATGATCAACCTAAAACATGTTTTCTTTTATATGTTGTACTCTTGTAACAATCTTCTTATATTATTTTCTTCATTCCACAAACCCATATTCCTTGAAGATAACTTCATTTACCTCATAAAACAATTTTCTAACTCTTAAAATATTGTTCTACATCCCATCTACATACAAAGATTTCTTAGATTTCATCTTTTCTTTCCCAATGAGATCTAACCCATCAACATTTGTATTTAGTGATTCATCATTGAAAAATAATATTTCTCTTTATATAATATATTTTACATCCTTTAATATATTTTTGTTTCCTATCATACATAATGAACACCCAGTATCAATTATCCATGTTCATTCTTCACCATCAGCCTTTCAAATCAATTTAAATAAGAATATATTTGTTCTCACTCATTTCATTGTTCACCATTGTCATCTAAGAATTAAGAATATTTGGTTGATATTTTAACAAAATAATAAATCATTTTTCAAGATTCCCATGTCCTTCACACCCCTCGAAAATATTTTCTAGGTGTTGGAACATATTTTTAATCATCATTTTGTTCTTTTCAAACATCTTTTCAGCAACGTTTTCTTTCTTCTTTCTTTGAGGAGATAGAGTCCCCCACAATATATACCTTCTATAAAATGTTATATAATAGTAATTTTGTTGGTTAAACCAATACATATTTGTTTTATTCCCATATCCTCCAAAATACCAGTAATAACCATAGAAAAAGTATCTTCCTCTGAAACTAAAACATTGATCATGGATACATTTCTCAAAACATTATTTTCTTTCTTTCTTTGCCACCAAATTGTTTTTTTAAACATAGTTAACGAATTGAGATGTATTTGAAACATTCTAAAGTTCATATTTTTTCACGACATTCGTGGACATAGGATTCTTTAAGGATTCAGATTTTTCAGAATTGTTTGTCTTGGCCACATAAATAATTTTCTCAGCATTATTATTTTCATAATTAATTCCATTCTTCTTATCACCCTTTGATGATATATTTTGTTAAATATTCTCTGGATTCTATTTCTATGAACATTACCCACCATCAGTGTTAGGTATTTTAAAGGTTTTGTTTCTCACATCATATTCTAAGAGATTTTTTTTTAACAAACCCAAAATAATCTTCTTTTTTCCTTATTCTTCTTAACCATTCAAAAGGAAACCTCATATTTTAGATTTGAATAATTTTATTTCATTTCCTAACACTACATTTCCACACTATTTATTCCATTATTTTCTTGCATATTGTTTTTCTCCATCACTATATTCCTCATTATTTAATCAAGACAAATTACATGCAATGTGACAAACACCTCTACATTCGAAAAATTAGAAGTGAAGTTTACCTTTTTATTTACATGTTCATATTTTCACATTATTAGAAAATATGGACAAAATATCATTATGGTTTTTAAATACATAATATTCAGAATCAGAATCCCCATTTTCTTCTTTGATATGAATATTCTATAATTTTTCATTATTAACAGCCTTGAGAGAAATTTCATTTGTAATATTTTTATATCCTTTTATATATTTCTCAATTTTTATTTCATATTTATTAAGAGTGTTATCCAATTCATTAAGATATAATGTCTTAGGATACCTATATTGTAATTGGGAAACTTTTTCATCAAAAGATTTAGTTAGGATTTTGATGATCATTTCAACAACTATTGAGGCATCTTGCTTTTCCCCAAAACATCTAATAGTACAAAAAATACCATTTACCCTATTAAAGAATCCCAAATATATTCATGCTCACCCATCTTCAATTCTTCATAATTTGACCTCTATATTTGAAGCTTCTTATTCTTGAATTTTTTATTGTCTTCATATATATTCTTACATTTTTCCCATATACCTTTGGATGTGGAACCACCTATCACTCTCAAGAATTATCATTCAAGTAGTGATGATAATATTTCCTTCTTGGACCTTCCATCATTCCCGTAATTTTTTTCCTATAGGTGTAAGTAGAGATTTATCATCAATGGGGGGGAAACCAACTACTTCATCTTAAAAAACATCATAACTGATAAAAAAAGATATATATGCATCCTATAATTATCGATATGATAATTATTACCATCAAATAACAAAATATATTTACTGGTCATATAGTTCATGTTCTCTATCAATAATGAATAACAATGGGTTCCTGGCTCTGATAGCGCTTGAACATGCCCAGTTAGTGTAATATATCACTAAGAGGGGGAGGGGCTGAATCGGTGATACTATATTTCTTTTAAGTTCTCTTTCAGTTAGAACCATCTTCACCTATATTAATGACTCAATTCCGTTATGAAAATAAAATCGCACTCTTCTAGAAGAACACAAATATTTTCAAGGTTCACTATTCAATAAGAATAGTTGCGTCCTACATATGGCGGGAAGAAATTCAGTGCCATACAATCCACTAACAAAACAATACATGGATTACAATGAGTATGAAATACCTTTACACTCATGATGCACTCCGAAAACAATCAAACCATTTCATATGAAACCTCTTTGAACAATATGTTAACTTCAACATCTTTTGTATCAACTCATGTTACATGTGCTTCTTATTAATTCACAACTGCATACAAGTGTAACAAAAATCATCAATTTATTACACAGATGAAAGGTGAGAACTTACTAGACATAAATTAAGAAACATAGAGTCTGAAATCACAGTCTGTTCCATTTGACTCTGAATCTCCAATCACTGTTGAATTGTCTTCACAACCACCACTGAGAATACTGAAACACAAATCAGTTTCTCTTTAGTCTATAAATTCTCAGTACATTGAAAACCTATAAGAAAATAATGTTATGATCCTTCCACAGTTCGAGAAACCTTATACAAGGAAAACCAGTATGGATTTCTCGTTTCGAATAGCTTATCCTAGTACAATAAATAGATTTCATTTAGCTTATCCCTGCATAACCAACATAAGAACAAAACATTAATACCTACTTAATTAATTCAATTAAAGATAGTTGGAATCACTTTTCCTCTCTGAACATTCGATGCATCTCTCTCTTCAATTAGAAACATTACTCTATGTCAGACCTCATTATACAATGTTCCGTCTCCCACCTTTTATAGGTGTTCTAAAATGGTTAGGTAGGCCTTTCAAACATGTTTTCCCTCCCACTAAAAAAATCCATTTCCCTCTAAAAGTTTGTGAAAAACTATCTTTTTCAATGCTTCCCAATTCTTCTCAAAGATTCTAAATCCTTTACATTCTCTTCCATCCACTCTGATTACTAAGACTGATTATATTTGGATGAAACACAAGGATCCAAACCTTAGGTTCTGATTCTCCCATTCCAATTTTGGAATCACAGTCATCAAGAACTTATTTGAATCCAATGATTTTAAAAAAATATTCACTCCCCCTAAAAAGTAATTCAGCTACCTCTATCTCTTTTATTCATTTCTTTTCTTACTTGAGACAACATAATCCTTCGTTACATATCTTGATCCACCTGGTGAAGTGAAATCCTCTTCATTACTTCACTTGACCCACTTAAAAAACACCATGGTTATTCTATTCTCTTGACCCACTTGTATTCCATACATAATTTATTCTCATGACCCCCTAGATGAATGTAATGTTAGACCAACTACTGTAATAATATTTCTGGATATGGTCATCTTTGGTTCAGATCATCTTGGGTATGATCATCCTGGTTCTATACAACAATTATATTGGCACTACCTTCCATCAGCATGACTACATTCTTTTTTGAACTAAATATTTTTAGTTAAATATGCTTCCACTGGAGCATCTTTTTCTGTGGCCATCATCATCACTCGTATTGACTCCTATTTCATCGACATCAGATTTTAATCTCACATCAGAATCACTCTTCTCAACTCTAATTTTTCTTCTTCATTCATTAGGCTTGTATAAAAAGTTCCCACTTTAACTCATGACTTATGAGAGGTAAAAATACACAAAGCATCATCAAACATAGAAAATCGTATTTACACTGACTTGGATTTTCCATCAAACAAATATAACCTTCCATTCCAATCAAATAAAAAAGTAGGGTTTGATTATCCAGAAAAAAATATTCCGAGTTCATCTAAAATCATGTTCTGAGTTCTACCAAAGACTGTTTATAATTCAATTAAAAACATACTATTATTTCATTGTAAAAAATAAAATGAATTCTTCAAAAATTCGAATCCAAATTCATTAAGAAACAGTATCTGAATGTTTGAAAAAATAGACTCTAAATTTATTGAGAAATCAGACATTGTTCACCTTTAATTAATCACAGGTTCTGACTATCAGAATTTAATCCCATTAAATATAAAGTGAGGTTACTTACATTCTTTATAGCTTCATCTTTCTTGACAACAAAATAAAACACATGAAGACCACAATATTTTACATCATCATGGACCTAATAGAAATGAATGAATTCCACCAATTTCAATCAATACTACTGATTATGTAGGAAAGATAATGATTAGGCTTCAAGTAATTCCTATATCCTTTGGTTCATAATGATCAAATGTCTATCGTTGTCCTATTCCCTACCGCCCAACTCTTTGAAGATAGTGTGGACCACTTGGGGGTGGTGGTTGTAAAATTTCAAATTGTCGACCACATCCTCCTACCCAACCACATCCAATTCTATATCTTCCATACTATAGACCAACCTATTGATTCTACTCCCTCTGCCTCAGGGCCCATTTATGGTCTTCCATTCAGTTTTATGGAAGGTCCGAAAATCATAACCATGATCATTCATGTCATCACATGAGTATCACATTCTCTCTCTAGGATTTCTAGACCCTCCATATGAGTCCAAAATTACCAATCCTCTATCATAGGACCTACTCTTGAAACATATCACACATCTATATCAGTAGTCCTAATGTTTGTTCCCTATTAACAATGTCTTTACTCTTGATTTCCTACTACTAAAAACCACCAGATATAATTCTTTGTGAAAGAAACTCTCAACCACCAATGCTCACTATAATACCCTAGAATGGGTAGGAATGAATTTTAAATAAAACTAGATCAAATATATCTACTCATACATATATTGAAGGAAGGTTTTACAAAGAATTTATCCCAAACCTTATCCATCGAGTACCAAGAGAGGTTGGTAAACCATGATGAATACTCAACTACTATCACAGTAACCTTCAAGAGCTGTATAAGCTCTTAGATACATGTGTCCATAAATGTAGGTGGAGAGAATAAATCTATGAAAATACTCTCACAGTAGGAACATGAGAGAGTCAGCTAATCATATGACATGGTAACTAAATCACACCATCACCATTTTGATCCATAAAATATGCTCAGCGCCATGACCACTATCTTATCTGCTAGTTTCCTGAACAAACGAAAATCTCTTGTCAATGCCTTAATCTGGTCCCCAGTTGCCTATGGTTTGGGCTCCTCTCGGAATATGAGAGGTCTATGTCTCTGAATTCCTTGATTCATTCTCATCATGCACACCTCAACTAATAGTACTATGGGTACTACATGATTTTCTATTGGTGGAATGGCTTGTGAACCATATAAAGGTAACCTATCTATAACTGGTCCATATATCAATTCGTCATCACTAAGGGGATCACCCTTATGATCATCATTTTGAAACCTAGACCAAATACATCGGGGGGAAATCCTAAATAAACATGTTATACCACATTCAATAAGTATATAAGGATTGATGACTCAAGAAGGAAAATGAAAACAAAACACATTACTATATAATGATTGTAACTTTTTTATTGGAAACCAATTTTTTCATCTACTGATTCTAAAGGATAGTGACTAGAGTCCTGGTGTGTGGATACATTGGCCACTGCACCAACATTTATATCTATGGCCTAAAATCTAAACTCGAAACACATAACAATGTTTCCCAAAAACCAATATCACAGACACACATTCCTTTTGTAGAACTGATTTTCTTAACAAAACTCATTCATGCCCCATACCTATGGGGCCCATGACATGCCACCTAAAGATCAGCATCAACAAAATAGGCTTTAACAACTAGAGCGAGGAAATAATATCACTGCCAAGGGAGGTCTTATCCTATGTAACTCAACAAATGCTCAAATATACAAGCCTATACAATGATAAAATGAAAACAAATATAACAAATATGCATGAATACATCTAATTACTTTACTAGAGTATGAAAAGAATAGGAGGAATGTATACTGGGCCAATACAAGACAACCATAGATGTCTCAAATACAAGTCCAACATGGATGAAAGGGACTAGTATCTAAAAGCCATATGATTGCACATCATTCAATCTAGTATCACTGTGAACCATGTTATCCTTGTTCATCTAAAACTCTATTGAAAGGTTGATCATCTACAAAATACATGACCCGCGTGGGGAAATCCCACACAATGGTGAGTATAACAATCCATAGTAAAGCACCCCGAAACCACAAATCATACATCAATGGAAATACATTAATCTCTACACATGTATTTTTATACAACACATATAATAAGAATATACATATATAATCAACAAATACACACTGAATAATGCTAAATCACCACAATAGTATACCCATTCTAGGATTGAAGCTCGAAGATTAATGACACAATTGTTGAGGAGAACATGCTACTGTGTCAGTTGGCATAGATGACATCCGTCCGAGAGGTACTACCCATTGGATTGTTTCATGTGAAATAACATGATGATATTTAAAATAGAATTTGATACAATATATAAGAATAACTTCTTGTCCCATTGTTGTGATATAAACATCCCAATCTGGATTAACATGCTTAATAGAAGATCGACGCTCAGGTAGTGTAGGTTACACTAATACTGATAACTCCACATTGGGAAAAAAGTAAAATATAAGTTGTCACTTTGGAAATCAGAGAGGAGTTTTAATGACATTATATATGAAGTCCTACTAATGAGAATTCTTTCCTAGGAGTAGGAAATGATTCAATACCAAACTTTATCGATGGAAAAAGGGGAAGAAACAATATCAAAACTTTTGCACGAAATGGAGGAAACAAAATACCAGACATGTATTAAGGAATATACGATGTGTATAAGGGATTGAAATTATTTTACCGTGACCCTGATTCCAACATATGTAAATGGGTAGTGTCCTCAGGCCATGTATGTGTAGATGTACACACCATGTAAGATTCCAATGTACTCTACCTATGTTCTAGTACAGGGCTAGGCCCATGAACTCAGCGTAACCCATGCCCATATAGGGGATTACACTAAAAATAGGAATCCAATATACTTTACCATTGTGCCAATACAAGGCACATCACATGTACACTATCCAACCCATGTCAGTGCAGATGAATGCACACTTTGTAGGTAGTCTGCGTACTCCACCTTATGTCCATTTATTTTACGATGTACATATCAAGTATATGATGATAAGTAACACACCATGTAGGCTGAAACTCAAACTATGTGATACTTATAACCAACTTAATACCTTATCCACAACTCTAGGGGCCTCACTAGGCATGTAGATTCAGTTTACATGTTGTGTTGTTGGAGATTTTCCAGAATCCCTGATCTATTGATCGTATGTATCCTCCATCCATCCAACCACTATTATAGCCATTAATTGCCAATAAACTCTATGTGATACCTCTTACAAGACTTTACATCAACACAAAATATGTTCTGCCATCATATATTATCAAGAAATTCATTTAATCTGTGTTCATCATTTTATGCAGAGGAACGTCAATGAACTCCAAAGAGGGTATCCAATATCATATGATTCTATATGTATCTAATGTCTCACCTCCATCACGTTGTGATGATCCCGGATCAACAAGAATGATTTCATTCACTATGAAACATGTGTGAAATGGTCTATCAATTGTTATTTTCTAACTCAGGGGACAAACGAAGAATACCCATGATGAAAGATAAATGGGGGCAGAAAAGAAAAGGAACAATCTAGGGGAGAAGACCATGATCAATGTTCTTATGAATCTCAGTTTAGTTTCATTATAAAGACAATAAAATAATCAATATTAATAAATATATTCTACTTATAAACCCAATAATTATTTCAATCCCAGAAGATGATCAAACCGGAGATCAAACTATTCATTGAATGGTCCACATTCATCGTATAAATCAAGAATATGGATGAAATCCAAAATAAATATGTTCCATACCTCTATTCAGTTCTATCAATTATGAAGAACCGAGTCTCACAATGACCATTGGTGAGATTCATTGTATCCATTGTGCATCGATCATCGATACTCAATCCGGTATCTATTCTCATAAGAGAGAATCCAAAAAGAATTCTCACATTGTTCTCTAAAAATTATAAGTTTATGCAGCAACCATGATATTCAATGCTACTAGCCTTTTCAAATACTATCTATCGCTGCCTAAACACAAATGAAATAAAATAATTTATTTTAATTATTTTATTAATTTCTGTTCACATGATGAATTTTTGGAAAATATCATATGCTGAAAAATGTTAAGTTGTGCGTAAGGTAAAACTCACATTTTGATCTGAATAGTTCCCTCATATTTCTGATTCAAGAATCATTTAGAAGATAGTCACAATTTTCATGAAATATATGAGCACATGTTATTTAATATTTCTAGAACATATATTCCAGTCCCACTTCACCTCAGAATCACAGTTCCTTTTTTGACCTGGTCTAAAAAATAATCTATATAAATCACAAAATAATACATGTAAATTTAAGACACTAATGAACACATCATGGACATGAGAGTGATTTTGAGAAAGTTCCATGAGATAGGCTACCATCCAAATATGATCATGAATCTCAATGGGACTGATATACCATGGAATTAGTTTCCCTTTCTTTGAGAATATCATTACCTTATTATAGGGAGAGATTCATATAATCATCTTCTCACCAAAATCAAATTCTAGTTCACACCGATGGTTATCAGAAACAATTTTATACTTCATTTGAACAATATTAATATGTTTTTGAATGGGATTAACCTTATCATATACCACTTTAGTGATCTTAGGTCCCAGTAGATTTCATTTTCCATCTTTATCCTTGAATGTTTGAACTCAAAATAGCTTACCATATAGTGTTTCATATAGATACATCTGAATGCTTGAGTGATAGAAATTATTGTAATAAAAATCCACTAGAGATTGTTTTGATCCCTGCCACCATTGAAATTATGAAAATAATATATAAACATATCCTAAAGAGTTTTAATTTTTCTTTTAGACTGGACATATGCTAGAGGATGATTTACATTTCCAAAACCTAATTCCTTATCTTGTACATGCTAAATAATTTACTAAAACATTGATTAATTTTTTAGATCACGATTACATACAATAGAATTTGACACTCCATGCATCCTTACCACTATTTTAATGTATATCTAGGAAATAAAATCTGTAGAGATGTCTTTATAATAACAATGATGTGTCATGACCATGTAATGAGATCAACTACCACCCATATATCATTAAACCCTTTAGAGTAATTTCGTATTCCCGTGACAAAATCCATTTTGATATTATCCCATTTCCATTTTTTATGTTTAATGGATGCAACATTCCATTATATTGTATTACCTTCAACCTGATCATTCAATAATACTAAGCACCTATATACAATCCTTGTGATATATCTCTTCATTCCATGCCACATGAAATATTACATCCTAGATCTATACATCTTTCTACTTCCATAATGAATAGAGAATGATGACCAACGATTACCTCTAATAGATTATTCATTAGATATGTTATAGATGGAACACATTCCTGATTTATGAACCATATCATTACATACTACTATATAATTAATTGAAGAAAATTCCAAGCCTTGATTTATAGCTATACATCATCGTTATTGGCCTATTTAGCCTTTGATTTGATGGAGGATTAACATTTAATTGAGAACACAAATATTTCTCCCCATCCATCATGATTTTTAGATCTATCCTTTTGAATTACTAAAATATTGTATATTTTATAATCTACAATATTTTTAAGTATTAATTATCCTTTCATCTCAATGAATCGTCTAACTTTTTCACTTTCCTAGGGTGGTAACATATTGAGATTTCATAATCCATTATAATCTCAAAGCATCTCCTATGGAACATGTTAAACTCTATATTTCTGAATATACAATTAAATATTTTATGATCATTATATATATCACACTTTTTTCTGTAAAGGTAATACCTCTATTTCATTTCCCCAAAAAACACTATTACAAACTCGAAATAACAAGACATGTAATTTTTCTCAGTGATCATCAACTATCATGAGGACTAAGAGATAACTAAGTTATTATGTAGAATAACACATCCAATTCTCTTCTTGGATGAATCAAAATAGATTAATAACCCATATTTACTATTCTGTAATGTATGCACATGTGCACTGAAAAACATTCTCATTAGTTCCATGAGAATGTTATCACTTTTATTTGTCCAATGAAACATGGAACCCTTATGAGTTAACATGATCATATAATTGTGTATTCAACATAAATTATCCACAAACCATTTATAATTACCATATAAACTAGGAAATCTATGAATCTCAGTCACCATGGTTGGTCTAGGTCATCATTTGACAATCACCATTTTTTATGGATCTAATGCAATACCCTCTCTTGAGATAATATTTGGAAAAATGATTATATTCTAAGATATAATTCAAAAAATTTAAAAATTTTATATATTTACTATATAATTTGAACTTCTGTATAATTATAGATTGATCATCATGCACTTCCTTTACCTTCGAATATATATGAATATCATTTATAAAGACTACCCAAAACTGATATAGGTAATCTATGATGACTATGATCATCAATTAATTGATGATATAAGGTGAGTTAGAATGACTGAAAGGCATAAAAAATGATTCATAGTGTCCATGTCTTGTTTAGATTTCTTTTGGGGGTATATCCTCTTTCCTCATCATCAATTGATGATACCCAGAACTAAAGTCAATTTTTGGAAAACTATTTATATCAACACAATTGATCAAATAAGTCATCAATTTTTGGAGGGGGATATTTTTATATCGTTATCTTTTTGAACCACTGATAATCAATGTTGAGTCACATTAATCTATCAATATTTTTCACAAAAGACCATGTTCACCAAAAGGTGAATCATTTGGTGGAATAAACCCCATAGCATGGATTTTATGGAGTTTTTTAATCAATTCCTACAACTCAATTTGGTCCATCCTATATGGATTCATTGAAACTGGTGTAGAACCAGGTATCCCTTATGTCAAGAACAAAACGTCATGTTTTAGTGGAAGGGTGATAAAACATTGATGAAAGGCATCCAAAAAATCCAAACAAATGGGAAAAGCATTTCTGTTGTTATTCTATGAAACTATTTGAGTTAGAACTGAATTAGGATTGCGAGCAAATACCCATACACTATATGTAATCTCCATGGTATGTTCATACATATAATGTCATTAATATAAGATAAGAAATTGTTTTGCAATATGAAACATAACATCCTTTCACTATAATTGATGATGGATTTATGCAGAGAAAGACAATCCATACCTAAGAACATATCAAATTAAACCGGAGGAAGAATGATAATAGTTGTAGGAAACACATTCCCACAAACATCAACTACATAGGAATCAAATAAATGAAATGGAATCATCAAACCCTTAAGTGTTTGAAATTCAAATTTTATAACAATATTTTGGAGTGAAATAATATCACCGATATAAAATTCATCAGTTATAAAAGAGTGTGTTGTTCCATAATCAAATATCTATTATAAGATCTATAGTGGGTGGTCAATTTACATTTCACATTTCATTATCACACCCCTAATAATAAATTACGATAGAATGATAATCCCATTTTTCCTTCGTATTAATAGGTTGCTAACACCTATCATCATCACTATCCCTCAGGTTTAGGAACTTGTTAGCAAAATTTCCATTATCATTAAATATAAATCATAAATGTGTGGGAGGTTAGGATTAAGTATATTTTATTTTAAACACAACAATGGTCAACTTATTCAAATCAAATCAAAAATAAATTGGACAATTAAATTCCCTTCCACACTTAAATACTTTATTTTTTCCCATATGAAAAATTCCTCAATAATTATTTACACACTATGAGCTTAATAGAATGATCATTATCTTTTCTCCATGGCTTTTAGGTTTTCTTTTGAACTCCAAATTTATTTTATTTATAAAACATTAAAATTGGTATTTATCTATAACATACATTTGAACCTTGATTACATAATGCACAGTATATTCATAGCTAATAAAGTCTCATACTAATAACTCCCTTTTAAGAATTGTCTTCAATCTAATGATGAATTAGAGAACCTTACATTCTGGTTGGATTATAATCTCAAATTCATACCATGCATGTCTTCAAAATTTTCTTTTTAGGTACCGATGAATTCATTATCTCTTTTCTTATACTAAAAGAAATAGTCTTCCATATTTATATAAAGAACATCAGAAATGTACTTATTGAAGAGTAATTTTTTTGAACTCATCCCAAGCCATTGATTAATTATCATATATCTTTCCCATATTCATTGTTAGTGTTCACCATAGGTCCTTTTAATATATTAAATGATAGAAAAACCAAATAACATTCTCTTCTTCCAAATGCGAGAGGATTTTAAATATATTTTTACTGTTATAAAACAAATGTTTAGTAAAAATTGGATCAGAAGACCTAATGAAATAAAGTGTTCATTGCCGTAGAATGGACTCAAAAAATATTTTTTTCCATCCTTTTCTCGTTTGGATGTCATGCATGGTTCATTTCCCGAGAAATTAGGGTAAGCATAGAAAGAATATATTTCATCCATATCTTATAGCATTCAGTTTCTCAAAATACCAATAAATGAATTTTCTTTTTTAATATCTATTAACATGGTTTATTCAAGTTCCATTAATGAATAAGACGAAAATGAATAGGTTATGAAACACTCATCATAGTTAGGTACAACAATATCATGAGGAACCTCTAATAAGATGTTGAAATTTTGACATATTCATTAATTTTGGACACCATTGGTTTGTATTAGTTTATTCATATCCAACTATTTTTTACATCCTTCATGATGGATCATGAATAGTTGTTTAATTCAGAAATTATATTCTCACGGAGTGAAATCATAGTGTGTAGTAAGGCCTGTTGTCAAACAGTAGTTCCCGGTCGTGTCTAACTCAATACATTGTTTTCATGCTTGTTACCCCTATGTACATATGTATTAGATATAAATTCAATTTATTATATATATGGGACTTTATTTATATTAAATCACTCTCTATATCCTCTACCCAAATTAAAGGAAATTTTCCAAGACATTTTCTCATCATTGAACATGTCTGTAAACATGTACGTAGGGTTTCCACTAAGGTTTTTTCATCCTATATTATAAATGAAAACTAAAACTTTTCTTTGACTAAAACTATATAAAAACATTTATAATATACATTATCATTATATAATTTTTGTGGAGTACTAAATACAATATACAAACAGATGTCTAGAGACCGTATTATTCTATTTTCATTGAAAACATAAATACAGAAACGCAGATATATAAGTGAGCTAAATTATCTCTAAATAGGTTATTCATGATTAGCACCCTTCTTAATAGTATCATAAATTATACATATTTCATAAAATGGGGAATTAAAAAATAAATAATAGTTATATTAGATTCTTAGTATGTGTAAAATTGAGAGAGATATATAAGCATAATCACGAACATAATGGTGTGAGAACATTAAAAAACAATATAAGATCATTCCATGGAAATAAAAGATCATACAAATGATTCATGACTTAAATATTTTCACATGATTATACATAAATCCTATGATAATCATATATCATGATTCATGAGAGCATAAAATTGGCATAGAACACAGGATTTATGTATTCACATCATCATATAAAAAAGATCTTGATTAGTCTAGGATCATTTCCAAAACTTGTTATGGCACATAAAAGGAAGTACAAGTACTAGTCATGACACTCCCCCATCCCCATCGGTGATCATGTCCGTATAAGTGATCATGTTTAACCATATTCCCATTGTAGATTAGGTTTCCCCATGTTCATATATTTTATTTGGATTCACAATCATTCCATATGGATCATGCCCGTAGACTTTATTCCCATAATTATCTTATTTGATATAAATATTTATCCAATGCATTAATGTGATATATGGGTCCCAATCTTCACATAATAAAATCATAAATACATGTGCCCCATTATATTAAAACATGCATCTTGTCTTGACCCGTAAAATTATACGGGTTACATTAACATTAAATCATAACCCCTGAAATGAAATGCTTATCATTAAAACATATTAATTTAATTACCTATAGAAAATATATAGGTCTCATAATATTCTTAAAAAATCAGTACATATCAAATGAAGTGGGATTAAATATATATAACCCATTGAAGAGAAACATGTTTCTTCAAAGTTAGTTAATAAAACCTTTAATGATATTATATGAATGGTATTATTGGTTAAAATCCATAGTGAAGAATAAATTACAATATATTATTTCATGTCATATGGAAAATTTCTTTTCAACCCATTTTTTCATGAAAATTTCCTTTCTTCATTAAAAATCACTTTTTAAAATACAAAAAAATTTAAAAACAATTCTATGAAAATAGCTTTGAAAAAATACAAGGAATGCCTTAAAAACCATAAATAAATTTTAAAATAATTTTCCTTTAAAATTATCCAAAAATATAATTTTAAAACAAGTTCGAAAACATTTTTCATAACATTGTTTTTGAATAAAATTTATTTTTGACCAAAAATTAAATTAAATCCATATTTTATTATATTTTTTTATAATTTTCATACCTAACAATGTGTGGGAAAATGTTTCTAAAACATGAAGAAATATTTAAATATATTAGGAGAAGAACATTAATGAGTACTCATAATATATTGATCATAACATTTCCTCAATGGAAGAAAAATCATAATCAATCTTGATATATGATGAGATTGTCTCAATAATCTATTAGAACTTGGTAACTTTGAACAATACTTCCCATGTAATTGGATGAAATTATATAACTCCTAAAATATAATTAAAATAAATATATTATTGATATTATATGTCAAATTTATTTATATACCCCTCCTAATAAATATAGATTCATAATAATACATGTCTGTTGAAGAAAGTAAATTGAGAGAAAACTACCATACATATTTTGTATCATTTGAAAAATAAAACCCAATAAAAAATAGATCATCAAATGGATATTTAAATACAAATAAATTTCAGAATATTAATCATATAATACATTTATGGGAACTATATAAACTGCACAAAATAAATGAGTGGTGAATAAGGCATAAGTCTCACCGAAAAAATGGTGAGATGACAAATCCACTTTCCTAATATCTTCACTTGCATAATAATCATTCAAAACTCACATATAATAAATATAACTTTTTAATATATATATATTTATTATATAACCATATTAAATTATATAATTCCATATATGATTTCTTTATGACCTTACATTACCCATTTGTTATGAATTCCATATTAGTGCTATCTTTCGGGTAATATCTGATTGTTCCTTGTATAGGTCTTGATTTTTTATTATTGATCCTATAACAAATATTAGAAGATAAACATTAATAACATATAAATTTTAAAATTTTCATCATATATATTCAATATATAAATATTTTAAAAAATATATAAACAATAGGAATATTAAATGTAATACAATATTCATAATGATATTAGGTCGTAAGTATGATAATATATTCCTTCAATTTTATTATCATTTTGAAACAAATAAATTAAATTCCATATATATATATAATAATTAAATTTTTATTATAATATCTTAACTATAATATAAATTCACAAATCCATCATTAGTACATTCCATGTAGAGTATAAACAAACAATTTCGCTTTAAGGTGGTGGTAGTCCACACTTCCACCAACAAAGTTATCACATATACATAAATTGTAAATCCACAAGGTATATGTAATATAATAAATATAGAATCATTAATAAATCATAAATATAATAAATTTCATTAAAAAAATTTCCATCAATATTTTAAACCATGAGTGGTTGTAAAAAAAGAACATTGTTTCGTGAGGTGATAATTCACTATAAAAAAGAGTGGTAAGTTCATTATCCATTTGATAATATCGTTTTTGGGTGTATAAATAACCATTATAATTAAAAAATATTATTATTTTGGGAAAAATATGGTAATAATATAATAAACGAATAAGAATATTTGAGGTGGTGGAGAATTTAAATACCATAAAAGAGTTTGTGCGAGGATGTTTCAACTTTTTTGGGTTACTCCACATGGTTATCATAAATGGGCCTACATGGTTTGATTTCATCCCAATTAACATATTTTAGAATGAAACTATGATGGTGGGAAGATATTTGTAATAGATTTATCTAATTCAAGAGGAGGTAGGAGAAAATGCCTTTATAAGAGGGAAAAGGGAAACATTGGGTATTCTTGAAATGATTTGACAGCTCCCCATGATTGAATTATACAAAAATGGTTCCAAATAAATCATTATGTATCCCTAAATGTTTATTGGACTAAATATGTCCATAAATAATTTTTATACATGTTTCACGTCATTTTTACACATTATTTTATAGGTTTATTCATCAATTATGATCATTTTACCTTAATCTATGTAATTGATTTTAATTATATTCACATATCTGTATGGAAGAAAACATAGTGGCCCTTATTATACATTTTTAATTATTATTATTCCAAATATAAAATAAATTCGTCAAAATTAATATTACAAAAGTGGAAGATTTTATATTAAAATAAATCCTGCAGATATGTCTCGACAACATGGTGTTAAGAAAAAATGTTTAAAAGAATGATATGTTTTTATATGAATTTTAAATGTTAACATGATTAAATTTAAAAAAATGAATAAATTAATGTAAAATTTATTATTTTAAAATTTAAAACAAATTAAAATAGGATTTCACCATAAAAATAAATTAAATGAAAAAATAGTTTTGAGTAAAAATTTCTTATTTTCCACTATTCATCCAAAAAATAATATTTTCTAGAAATATTAAAAAATAAACTATTTATAATTTTGGAATTATGAATTTGAAAATTATGTTTATTTTATCAAAATTTGTTTCTAAAATTTTGTAAAATTAATTTTATTATTTTATACATGTGTGCTCAAAAAGTAGTTATTTTGATAAAACAATATTTTCTAACATACAAAAAATTTACCCAAATCTATATGTTTTGATATCAATAAGTTTTATTAATATAAAAAAAATATAAATAATATTTTGAAAATATTTGCTACAATTTATATTTATTTGTCTTATATATATGTTATAACTATCTTTTTTAAATAACTATAATTATAAAATGTTGTATCATATCAACCCAACGTTTGGTGTAATTAAGTAAATGTATATGTTGCGTGTAGCGCAAGATTAACTTACTGTATAATATAAGGAAATATTGAATTAACCTGTAATTTAAAACGATAAATAAAAAGCTTTAGTTTATTTAAAAATAGGTTTACAAAAAACACTGAGTGTTACAGTTATGTAATCTACATAATGTTATTTAGGATTTAATTTTCATATGTATTCATTATATTTATAGTTATAGTTATTTAAAAATATATATATAGAGATATGAATTTCAAAATTAATTCATATGGTAGGCCATATGTACACATGAACATTATTTTTAATTTTCAAC
The DNA here is from genome assembly GCA_963277665.1 of Viscum album. Taxonomy (NCBI): domain Eukaryota; kingdom Viridiplantae; phylum Streptophyta; class Magnoliopsida; order Santalales; family Viscaceae; genus Viscum; species Viscum album. The sequence goes on from OY728148.1 coordinate 605,326,828, forward strand.
CAATTGACTGAAATAATGTTAAATAATAAATCACCAGTACAGAATCATTTCCATGTAAAGAAGAAATGAAAAATTAATCACATTTCATTGTGGAGGTAGTTGTCCACGGTTATGTACATGTGACATTATCATTTCCCAATAGATTAGAAGGTAATATTTTGGATATGATATTATAATTAAAAATAATTTTTATTTAATAAATATCATATATTAATATTTCCCACGTTCTAATACCCATCAACAATATATGGTGATGAAAAATGAATTGTATCACTCTATGGAGATGAAAAGTAATACACACCCATGAGTGATCCTTTAACATCCCATTTTTGGAAAATATGGTCGACAATGATGGTTTCATAATAATTATAACATTCCAGTATATTTAATATACCTTATTAGCCAATTTATGATAAATATAAAAGATTTTCAGGTATAATAAAAAAGTAAATTGAAATTGAATGGTTAAGGACCTTACGTATTCTTAGGAAGTAATCCTTTCGATATTGTATTTAGGAAGGAATTTCCATTTCATAGGTTAAAATAGATTCAAAAACTCTCCATGATGCCTCTAATAGACTTAGCCACACTCCTTGGCCTATTACATATATGATCAAAAAATACAGAGGTATGATCACCAACACTACTAAAGTGATGCACTATTGGAGGGAAGGAACCCATGTTTTAGAATATATTATGCTATTATAGGTCATTAGACCAGACATGGTTTGTGTTCATATTATACATACTCTAAATCCCCAGGGGGTGAATATTATCTGGGGGATGCCCTAAACCTATACCATTTTAGACCTCCTTAGTCCCCTTTCATGAGGCGTTGTGGGGTTGTTTGTACCCCTTGTCCTTAAAAAAATTGAAATGATGATAATGAATCTTATTATATTAATAAAAATGAAATATTTTCATGTTTCTCTATCATTTTTAACACTATATTTTTTTGACCACATACATATCAAATTTTAATCCTAATCATGAAAATGAAAATTTAATAATAAAGGGTTATAATATAACATATAAGGTAAATATTAGATAAAAATGTGCAAGGGATAATATTATATACCATATCATATCATTATTGTACTCATTCAATATCTTAATGATTTTTAAAAAACATAATAAAATATAAATTCCATAAAATTTGATTAATATTATTTGTCACGATTAATTCAGTTTGACTTCAAATACATCATGAAAATGATTTAATTCAAATTTAGTCCCATACAACATCAATTATTTTTTATATTGTTCTATTAAATTCATGGAATATTATAAATTACTCATATTATGTTAAATTTAAAAAAATTATAATTTTTTTCCTTATGATTCAATATATTGAGAAAATATATTATCTGCATTGCATAAGTATTAATGGTATTTATGAAATCACAATTTTTTTAATAAATTACAATCATAATAATTTTATTATAATCATTAAAACAATTTATATTTACTCACAAAATTATTTTGTCCCAATTTGATGAAATAAGAGACATTTAAATGTGAGAGAGTGACATTTTATATATTTCTTTAATATACATTTATCATATGTAATTAATAGGGAAATGTGACCATTAAAAAAGTAAATATAAATAATTAGGTGATATGGGTATACTTACGTACAATAGAATAGGAATTAATATGGAAAATGGTGACCTTTATACATATGTTAAACATTGTTTAACCCAATTTATCCTTTACCATAGGGACAAATTTTTCCTTATTTACTATTCATAATGAAAAAATAAGAGGGGTCATGTTTACCTGATAAAAAATTCCTAATTAAAAATATTATATCCATTTTAAAACCATTTTTTAAAATTGGTAGACACATTTATTTATGGTATCTGTGAAAAGCATGATATGTTCTGGTTTTTAGAAAAGTACACATTTTAAGCATAAAATTAGATTAATAATTATCACATGCCTAGTAAAGGCACTCTATAAAAGATGAAAATTTTGATTGAATATATTATATATACATTTCAACAAACCAATTCACCAGTAGTGATAAATTTTAATTATTATGATATAAACACATTCACACATTAAAAAAATTATGATAAATGTATCTCGTTTGACGTCAAATGATTTTTATTTTTATTTCTTATCATTTGTTATCTAATGATTTCATTTTTTGAATGTATAAATCATAATTATTTCATAAATTTTTAATTCCAATTAAAACATGTAAATTTTAATTACTAGGTAATAATTGTCATATTTAAATAGAATTTTTATATTAGATCACAATTTTATTAAAACTAATCTTGGGTGGAAAAAATATCAACTTCGTTATATTTATTTAAAAAATAAGTATATCATAATGTCAGAAGGTTTTAAAAGAAAACTATTTTAGGGGATGTTGTGGAAATAAATATTGTTACCCTTGTTACATAATAATATAGGAATTGATTTAGATAACATTTAGTTCAAGAATATATAGTTAGCACAAACAAATATTTTCTATTTCATGAAAAGAGTGTATCCCAATGAAAATTATTTGGCTCCTCTTACATCAAAATTCCAAAATCCCACTAATAGAGAATCATTAGATGAATTAAATCTAATTAAACTTACTCCCTAATTTTTAAAACCCATAAATTTATTGAATGTAGAGGAAAATTTTCAAATAGTGATATAAATGAATAATATAAGAGTGCGCATAAGAATCCATATCTATTGTGATACAATAAGATAGAAAAATAATGACTCTAAGCACCGAAATGGGAGAAATTGACGAGATACTAGAGGAGGAATAATAGATTACGGAATCTAGTCTAGGATGCCGAAAAAATATAGAATTCTAATTTTTCTTTTTTGTATTAAAAACTATAATTAATTTTTTTTAGGTATATATTATATATTTATTAAAGCATCTCCACATTCTTCATGGAATAATAACCCTATTCAGGGTAGCATTACGATGTGATCCATTATACCCTGATGTGATTCACCACACTAGGGTTGTACTAGAAACTCAATCACCCAATCCTAGGGTTATATTTTGATATGACCTTGTCATTCAAGAAATAATTCTTTCTCAAGATAGAGTTTCACGGTGAAACCAATATTCCATACATTTTCTGAAACCACTTATTCCATAGGTTATTCTCACATAACCCTTAACACACCATAGTGATCTTTGTTTCATCATGATATATGAACTGATGGAATATTATAGTATAAACATTGTATGAAACGTCATAAACAACACATATGAATCTATAAAAACTTCTAATGGTCCCCAAAATAAAAATGAAAACAAATTGGATATAATTTTAAGGAATTAATATATCATAATAGTAATATTTTAACAATATCAAAACAATACTATTCTCATTCCAGAGACTGATCAGATAAAATTAAAAATTATCTCTAGCCATTGACCATTAATACCAACCACTTATTTCAAAATATCCTCTAATATATATCCATTTTCCTCAACACATTTTCCCGATGTGTTGATTATTAATGTAGGATCTTCTCGCTCTAGAATACTATATAAACTTGTTGTTTTTTAATGAGGAATCAAAAACCATTTTCAATATTGATTGTAATGTAAGGGATTTATTGGAATCTCATTGGACAAGATACATTAAATAAATAAATAATTGAATCAAATATTATAGGAAACTATAACAATTAATCCATGGTGTTGGTCCTCTCAAAAACAAAAATAGCCTAAAATAATTGTGTGAATATTTCCCATTACATAGAATATGATGGAATCCCAATCAATGTGACACTCTCATCAAAATATTTCCACCCACATAAAACCCTAGTGGACTGTGTATTCAATACATATAAATATATACATGGGAATTTATAGCATTTCAGATTCACCAATATCATCCAAATAAATCATATTTTCTAGTATATCTCAAATATTAGTATCATCCCAACAATAAAATAAATTCTCAATACTTACTAGTATAGGGATTATCCTCATCAATTTTATTATAATTAAATTAAGGGAATCATCTTATATGATTCCTGATAATTATTATTATTAAAAAAGAACTATTCTAATGATATATCACTATGAAAACCCACATAATTTATCGACACATTCAAGAGGCATATTATCCAAAATATTGATCATACTTTCAAAAACATGGTTAGTCTTACATATGTATGTTATTCAAAGTTTCATTTATAAATCATTTTTAATATATAGAGAAAACTGGATGTGTGATTTCAATCTAGAATACAAATATGAAAAAAAAACACATTTCTACATCGTAATGGTGTACTATCTCATAAAAAACAATTTTCCAAACTCATAAATGTATTGGGTCCCCATATTGATGCTAAATGTGTGAAATTATTCAAATATTAAATAATAATCCATACCACATCATTACATCTATGTGATCTTTAAAAAATCATAAAATATATCATCACATCAACATATTTCTACTCAAAAACTAAAAAAAATTATCTATCGGTCCCTCTATCTCAGAATTCACCAATTTATAGGTATTTCACCATGAATGAAACTCCGCAATGTCATAAATCATCAATTACCACCAATAATAGATTTGAATTTATTTATTAATATTTGTGTTCCCTAATTAAATATTTTAAATCATTTTTTGTTAATTTAGTATCAGCACCTCACCGTTGTTCCTATGTTCCAAAACACTGCATCAAAGATAAAATATCTCATCACCATTAAGGGACTAGTTTGTAATGTCTTCCCAAAATATATACTACCCCCTATGATCTGATAGATCATATTCTGTAAACGAATATCCATTTTCCTCTTGTGGAGGGAAGTGGTAACAAATAAATATTTAAGGGACTATGTTCTCTAATACATAGAGAAATAAATTTTAATCTAGGATAGGAGGATCATTGACTACATTTCACTAATATCATGATGAAAAATATTTGATTGATTCAATATACTCAACACATTAGTCACTTTCCTTGGGGTATATGCCATCTTAATTTCCAAACATTGTTGAAACTAAACTCCAATTATATATTGATAGTTTGAGACCTACTGAGAAAATATATATTATATGTTCATGTGTATAGTGTACACAATAAGCATATCACCCAAAATGTTGTGGTTAAAATATCTTACCATGTGGACAATCATTTCTATATAGATCATAGATCAGATAACTCTTCCTTATAACATCAACCACCCAGTTCCATTGGTGACTAGAATCACTTTATATATCACAATAGTTAAAATAATAAATCCAAATACATCACAATATGTGATATATAGATAATAACATTATTATAATTTCATCATTTAAAATAAGATTTACCTATGTTTTATATACTGAATAAATACAGCACAAGTATCAGACCACTCAAAACATTACTACATCCTTCTTGTGGCCATAACATATAACAGTAATTGTTAGAAATCACAAAATAATCAGATATATTATTCTTACAAACTCAATAAAATACTATTATCGAAGTTTTTATTTGGTTTCTTCTATGAATTCACAACCTCATCCTTTACTAGGTCCATAGATACACGCTCATATGATACCATGTTCACAAAGATGAACACCGCTATAAGGTAGAAATGATAATTAGAGAATATGGATTTGATCCTATGATTTCATACTATAATCTTTATAATATCATGATATTAATCACAATCTCTAATATTTGGTATAAAAATAATTTTTTTTCATAAAATAAAATGAAAATACTCTATATAAATTTAATGAACCATTTTAAATTAGACTATAATCATATCTAATGTGTTCATCAAATCGAGAGACATGAAAATGAACACATATAATCCCAAAATACTGTAAATATATTTAAGTGAATTATTATAAGTCCATACACACAATTAATGGTATTATGATCTCATGTTAATCATGGAGAACCATGGGGATCCCCACATCTCATAGGAAAAATCATACATACATGGATTATTATTATTTTTATTGATTAAAATTTGGTTAAAACCATGGTATTTCACACATTACTATAATATTCTATGAAACTTCCAAGAAAATAGAATATAATCACATAAAGAGTAAGTGATCAGAAAAATAAATCCATTCACCTCAATGAATTATAGATAAACCTCATCGTGATAACCGTTATTGGTGTTATTTTATAATAACTAATTATTATGGATAAAATATTTAGAATCAAATCAATAGTATACATAAATTCTATTTGAGGAGAAATCATCACGAATTTATCAAGTAAAACTTCATGGAACTGGTCATAAATATGAAGAAATACTAATATTTGATTCTTTTTATGTCCTAGTACAATACTATAAAATGATTATAAAACAACAACCTGTTATCAATGGTATGATTTAGAGCAGTTTAACTCAAATACCACTATATAATAAAGTTATTCTAATTACCCCAAATTCAATTAAATAATAACTATTATGGATTGTATTCATCATTTTCTCGATACTGATTCAACCATTCTATTAGAATATTTTATTTTAAAAAATATTTTTTTATCATGATTTATCATTTGTGATTCATGTGACCACATATCAAGATATTGTAGGAATGGAGTCACCAATTAATACCATATAACACACATAAGGGTGTATAATAATACATCTATCATGACCTGACCCACCAGGGCCTTATGTGAGTCAATGATAATTTGAGGTGGAAACCCCAAGCCTATCTCTAATAGTTTAGGAGTGATTGATAGGTAACATGTATGAATGTCAATGAATATATGAGGCCTTAGCCTATTATACATAGACACTGAAACACACACAACCATATCCATGAAATTATATAGAGGTGAAATAATATTCAAAAACATATTGAATATAAATAATGTATGTATTACATATAAAAGAAACATTAGTGTAAAATAGGTGTAAAAATGATATAAATGGGTAAAATGCCTAAGTAATTTAGACCCATCTAAAAAAGTATTATATAATGGGAAATTAAAGAGATTCATGATCACAATATGAATGTATTTATAGTTGTCGTGGTCAACACTAGGAACCACTATTATCCACACAAAAATATGTCTAATAGGTTTGATGCTGACTAGTCTTTTTTCTATAGATGACAGAAAATGTGTGGGATAAGCCTATGAACGAATGAGTATATACACACCTAGTAGGATCCCAAAAAAACATTGAATTAGAAAAATGTCTAGATTTTGGTCATCCCATAAATAATGTTGGATAAATTACCCAATATAATATATTCTATAAAGGATGAAAAAAATTTATCGTTGGGATCCCCATCATCAAATTCAGATAAAAATGAAGAGTCTACCAATATCTTCAATAGTCTCATAACTGGATCCAAATACCCCATATGAACTCATAACATATTGAGTGGGAGAAGCACTATTTTCTTTTCCGTTTGATAGTAGTGGGAGAAATATATCCTACTGAAACATCTATTATAACCTCTAATGAGTGAGTATTGAGGACACACAACTTGTTAATGTTTGTCCCAACCGAGAGAGAACCACCCCAATAGAGGACCCAGACACCACAAGATATCAATGGTGGGTAGTCAACTTTGTAGGTAGAGGACCCAATTACTTTTTAATGTGTTTGATTTCTTTATCTAAATATATAAAGGATATGGAGGACCTTCATAGAAGAGAGAGGGAGAGGGGAGTACTAACATTGGAAACACTCTAATGATCACACATGAACTCTACCACTAGCTATGAATCGCCAAAAATATGTGTCACCCTAAAATTATCACATGTCATATATTTGATTCCATAATGAAAAAAACTATCCAGAAATTCATGGAAATATTCTTAGGATACTATTATTATTAGACAATGTTTATATTCTATAGAAGAATATATTCATGGTATATGTTCATTGTCACACCCCGGCCGCACATGCTTTTTTTCACTCCTTTTCTTGGTCTCGGTTTTAAATTTTCAAGGTTTAACTGTGTTGGTGGGTTTCGCGCCTGTGTGCGGTCACCGCATTGCTAGCGGTGACCGTGTGTTTGCCCGACGTTTTAAATATTAAAATTTTCATGTTGGAATTTTAATATTTATATTATTATAATTTTTTTTATTATTATTATTAAAAAATAATACAATTATTATTATTGTTATAAATTTTACAATTATTATTACTATAAATTATATTATTATTAATATATTTATTATTACTATTATTATTATAGATTTTATTTTTTTAAAAGAAATAAAAATTAAAAAATAAAAATAAAACCCCCCAAACCCTAGCTCTACCCCCCCCCCCCCCTCTTTTCCTTTTACGCGAGCCTCCCCCCTTCTCCCCTTCTGTGTGACATGCCAGCCACCTCCCTCCCCACCTCGCACCCTCCCGGTCACCTCCCCGATGCCACACAGCCGCCGCTCCCATGGTCGCCCTCCCGGCATGCTCCCTCCGTCGCGCGATACCGCTCCCACAGTCGCCCTCCCAGCCTGCTCCCTTTCTCGCGCGACGCCGCCCCGTGCAGCTACCCTCCTGTCGGATCTCGGCCAGCTGCCTTTGGTCCCCACCTACAGCAGCGCGCTACCACTCCTCCCTCCGGATCTCGGTCGCCGGCCGCCGCCCTTGTCGGCGCTGCACTTACCGGCGCCACCCCTATCGGTGTCACGCCGCCCTTGCCGGCGCCGTGCTTGCTGGCGCCGCCCCTTCTAGCTTCATCTCGGCTTGCGCACGCCCTTCGGTGCCATTCCGGCCAGCACATGGCCTGGAAACATCGTTCCGGCCAGCCCGCGCCTTACCGACGTTGTCCCGACCTCCCTTTGCGGGTCCCGCAGCACCGGTGAACCCCACTCAGACCCTACTGGTTGAGAATACCTCCGCATTGAGGTGAGTTTTGCATTGCTTATTTGTTTGGATAATTTTAGGTCAATATATTATTATGTTCATGAGTCCCTTTTTATTTTTGTGTTTTGCATTGGTCCTCTCCAAGTCGTCGTCTTGCAGGTTTTTGTGTGCAAGTGCGAAGCGGTTCAGGTCATCATGCTTGGACTGCAAGTCGAATTAGGTTTTCTCCCACTGCACTTGCCTTTTTCTTTAGAATTTATTTTTTCCTTTTCTTTTTATTGAAATTTATGTAAATTTAAAGTAGTATTAAATAGTAATGATTAGTGTGGTGACCTACTGAAAATGAAATCTGTTTAATTCTTTCATTTCACAGGACGCATCATTCTTGGACTTAATTGTGTGGTTTTATAGTGATATGGCTAAATGAGTTCTTTTTGAAATGTGCAAGACATGATGAAGTGTGATTGGAAATGGTTTTGGTGTCTGTAAAATGGAAGGTGTAATGTTTATGGAAAATGATGTTCTCTTAAAAACTTGAATAGAGAAAATGCTTGTTTGGCCTCTAAACATGTTTTTGGAAACTTCAAGTGTGGATATTTTGTTGATGAAAAATGTTTCCCTTGGACGCGTGAATAAAATTTTGGATTTCATTTGAGAGACAGTGTTCCTTAAAAAAATGATTAAAGGCCTGTTTGGCTCTTGATAAAAGTGGCATGCATTAGGATATTGGAAAATGGTTTTTACTTGTGACACCAATGCATTTTAGTTCTAAAATGATGGTTTGAGTTTCTTAAATGAGGTTCTATGTGTGTACTGGTTTTCAACGTCATGGCGTGTGTTGCGTCTGTTGGAAATGTTTTGGTCTTAAATGGTTTCTGAGGCCCGGTTGGCACTTTATGGAATGTGAAGTGATTTTATATAAATATAGATACATACTTATAGAGAATCTCTATAAGGGGACTTCTCTTTGAGGGTTTTCGTGTAGCGGTGTCCGTGTAAGGGGTTGGAAAGTGCGGTGAGGTGAGTCACGCGTGCGAGTGCCTCCCACTTACATAGTATTATTAAATCCATCGTTGGTTTGTGGGTGTATTTTATAGAATCAAGTGATGGTTGCTGGTTAACCCCGATTATACGGGTTAGTCCCCCCTTGGTATGTAGGCCTTATGGGGCGTGCCACTGGTAGGCTGTTAGGGCAGCTAGTTGGTTATTGACTCTGGAGTACCATGCCGGCAGGTAGTCTGATCCCGAGTACATCCAGGGGTTTTCTAGGGATGTTTAGGATCATCGATGGTTACTTGATGTTCTTTTCTTGTTAAATTTTAGTTTTTCTTTACAACTTATACTGTTATACTTTGTGAAAATGGTTTTCAAATGAAAATTTATTATTCTCTTTGTGTAAAAAATTGAAAATAGAACACTTATTTCTCTTCTAGAATGAATTTGGCACCAAGGAAAGGAATTCAACTTTTGAAAAAGAATAAGGGTAATGTCTCGTGTTTTGATTTTCAAGTGAAACATTATGAAAGCTTACTTTTATAAATTTTAGTTCAAACCTAGAATTTGTAGATTCTTTATTTACTGGCAGTGCTTTGGGATTTATTGTTGGGATCACCTACTGAGTACTTTTTATACTCACGCCTATCTTTTACCATTTCAGTTGTAGGTTCCTTGTGTTATAGTTTTTCTGATTTGAGTCGCTCAGTGATTGAGCGACACTGGTGTTTAGTTGGGTGGTGACCGCAAGGTCACATGGAGGTATGGTTGTTGTGTAGTTTTATTTCTGTTGTTAGTTTTGTCTGGTTTGTTTTCTTGTTTTTCTTTTACAGATCCTGGTTTGTTTGGGATAAATCATTCCCAACGATTAAAAATTGATTTCCGACACTAGTTGCCATCTCAGGGGATCGAGAACGCCCCTCAGGACTTGCCACGGACCGGCTCGGGTGACCGGTTCAGGGTCAACTCAGGATGGTTCATGAAAAAATGGTATCAGAGGAGGTTCTTGTTATTTGGGTTGTCCAGTAGGTGGAGATTAGGACTATCGGGACTCGAGAGGTAGGTACGGGAAGGACATCATGAACCCTCGCCCATTCCGCACCTCGAGTCGCCAGGGGTAGTTCAATAATTGTGTCCTTGTCTATTTCTAGTTTGTCTTGGACTGAGAGTTGACAATGGAGGCAAGCCGACGTTACATCGTGATTTCACATGGATTAGTGACCCATGTAGAGTCTGAGTACACGGTTTGAATTCCTCCTAGTAGTCGACGCTTACTTGGGACATGGCCCACTACCATGTCACCATGTTGAGCGTGACTACTAGTCCCTCACTCTAGTGGTTGGTGCAAATTTGGGTTTTGCTTTCATTTTGGTCGGTGTAAGTGCGTGGTTGGAAAAAAAAGGTTTTTGAAAATTGGACTGATTTATTTTAAATGACTTTAAATTTATGAAATAAGTTTTAAAACTGAATGATTTTGGATTGGTAAAACTAGTGTTTGCTTGGAAATTGGTCGAGAGTGGTTTAGGGTGAAGCCTCAGGTACTCTTTATGAATGGTTGCACATGTGAGAGGATGCGTGGAAATTGTGTGTTGGTTCATATTAATGAAAGTGGATCAAGACATGTGCAGTGGTTCATGAGATTACCTTGGTGTGTTTGAAATTAAAGGCTTGACCTTGTTTCGAAATTCTCTTTTAAAGAGGAAAATGGTTTTGGAATGAGGTTTTGGTTTGAAAAGTGGATTTGGTATTTGGAAAGTAGCCATGAAAGAAGGTTGTTTTGAAATATAAAGTGACAAGTGGTTTTTGGGTTGTTGTTGTGGTTTTTTGGTTTCTTTTGAGCTGGTTGTTTTTGGATGAGGGTGCTATATTTATGTGGCTTCAATTGATATCAATTTCGGCTTGGTGTTATATATGTTTTTTAGAAATGCCACCCAGAAAGGTCCCCAGAGTTTTGATGAGTCATGCCTTGTTTTTTATCTTTCATGGACATTGTCAGTCCTTCATGGTGATTGGAGTTTGTTAGAGACAGTGGAGTTGCTTGAATAGGTCGTGCACTTCTTGAGGGTATTGGGAACTCCCAAAGCTGTTAGAGTGCATGTTGTCCAAGGTCTGTTCGAAGTTCCAGCTCTGTATGAGTAAGAGTTGTTCACCCCGCCATTTCTACAAGTTGGGATGATGTGGTATGTCTTCAAAGCCGACTTCGTTCAATGGATTATACTTTTGTAGGTGAGGACGAAGGAAATGGAAGAGCTCATGCGTGTTCAACAAGGCCAACAGAAGGTGAAGGCATATGTTGACCATTTCAGGGAAATGATTGTCTTTTCTCTAGAGGTAGCGTCGCATGATCTCATAAAGACCTCTCTTTTCATCGGGGGTCTCCGTTCATAGACCAAGGAACATGTCCTCCCTCTTAAAGACCGTCGTTTCGAGAATCTGGTGGTGGAAGTGTTTTTAGCTGAGTTGGTTTCTGGAGTGTCGGTGGTCAGTAGTCTAACGTACCCAGTTGTTCGTAAGGTTTCCCCATCTAGCGAGGAAAGGATGTCAGAGGAACCTGTTCCCAAGGAGTTGTACCCTTTGGCCCCGGCTGCCGGTTCGTCCAATCATTCAGTGGTATGCTAACAGTGTGGTCGTTTCGGGCATTTAATGTCATCTTTCTGCAACCCTCCAAAGACGTGTCATCGTTGGGGTTGTCTAGGTCATCTAGAGAAGTTTTGCAAGAAGCGTCACCCGAGGAAGACACTGTGACCAGAAGATTCTAGTGCCTGAATGTGAGGAAGGAGATGATTCCACCATCAGAGCCCCAACCACAGGTCTTGGGGTGAAGCTCGCGCATAGTCAGGAGTTGCCAAGGGTGTGGATCCTCGGTTCGGGATTCTTGTCTCGTGTTGGAAGTGGGATGTTTAAAGTACTTCCGTTCTTGTTTTTCCATTGTTAGAGTTTTGACCTTGCCGAAAGTTCATTTTTTTTTCGTGCAGTTTCTCCGGACATGTTCATTTGTTATCCAAGCAGTCACGTTTGTCTGATTTTGGTGTTCTGGATCGTGTGTTTTCTTTAAAAGTGAGTTTGAACCTAGCTTTGGTTAATTTTGGTTTATCTGTGTTCGTTTGGAGATGTAAGTGCCTATGAAAGAGCCGATGTTTGTGGTTGTGCTCGGGTTCACTGCTTGGGGTATGTTCCTCTTGAAGGTTGTCCCCTAGTGTTGGGAGTGTTTGGTCTTGGTCAAGAGTTCTAGGTTTTAGTGAAGGTGTTGTTTATTCGTGATATGGATCTTAGTCTAGTTTGGTTGGGAGTTCCCGCGTCGCCCCCTCCCGGGGTGCTATGGTAAGTGTTATTTTTCCGCGCTAGATGAGTTTTTATGGTGGTAATAACCCTTTCGTGTTCTCCCATTCTCTTGTATTGTGGTTTCTTCCAGTTTCACCCAGGCATGGATTCTTATTTTGTCCATTGTTCAGCTGGGTGTCTTTTTTGGGGCAGAAGGTGTCTGTGGTGGGGAGAATTGTCCCACCCCGACAGCATACACTTTTTTCACTCCTTTTCTTGGTCCCGGTTTGAAATTTTCAATGTTTAATTGTGTTGGCGGGTTTTGCACCTGTGTGCGGTCACCACATCACTAGCGGTTACCGTGCGTTCACCTGACGTTTTAAATATTAAAATTTTTATGTTGGAATTTTAATATTTTTATTATTAAAATTGTTGTTATTATTATTATTAAAAAAATAATACAATTATTTCATTATAAATTTTACATTTATTATTACTATAAATTTTATTATTATTAATATAGTTATTATTACTATTATTATTATAGATTTTATTTGTTTTAAAAAAAATAAAAAAAAAATAAAACCACCCTAACCCTAGCTCTACCCGGCGCCCCCCACCTCCTTCCCTTTTGCATGAGCCGCCCCCTTCTCCCCTTCTGTGTGTCGTGCCGGGTACCTCCCTCCCCACCCCGCACCCTCCTGGTCGCCTCCCCGACGCCGCACAGCCACCGCTCTCGCGGACGCCCTCCCAGCCTGCTCCCTCCGTCGCGTGACGCTGCTCCCGCGGATGCCCTCCCGGCTCGCTCTCTACGTCGCGTGATGCCCCTCCGCGCCGTTACCCTCCCGCCAGATCCCGGCCAGCTGCCTTCTGTCCATTCCTGCAGCAGCGCGCCGCCGTGCCTCCTGATGGATCTCGGTTGCCGACTGCCGCCCTTGCCGGTGCCTCCCCTGCTGGTGTCGCGCCGCCCTTGCCGGCGTCGTGCTTGCCGGCGCTGCCCCTACCGGCATCGTCCTGGACTTTCCGCACCCTGTCGGCGTCGTCTCGTCTTGCGCGCGCCCTATCGGTGCTGTTCCGGCCTACACATGGCCTGGCGGCATCGTTCCGGCCAGCCTGCGCCTTGCTGGCGTTGTCCCAGCCTCCCGTTGCGGGTCCCACAGCCCATGTCAACCCCACTCAGACCCTGCTAGTCGATAATACCTCCGCGTTGAGGTGATGTTTGCATTGTTTATTTGTTTGGATAATTTTAGGTCAATATTTTATTATGTTTCTGAGTCCCTTGTTATTTTTTTGTTTTGCATTGGTCTGCGTCGAGTCGTCGGCTTGCAGGTTTTTGTGCGCAAGCATGAAGTGGGTCATGTCATTATGTTTGGACTGCAAGTCGAAGTAGGTTTTCTCCCACTGCACTTGCCTTTAAATTTATAATTTATTTATTCCTTGTCTTTTTATTGAAATTTCAGTAAATTTAAAGTAGTGTTAAATAGTAATGCTTAGTGTGGTGCCCTGCTGAAAATGAAATCTATTTAATTCTTGCATTGCCCTGGAAGAATTTTTCTTGGACTTAATTGGGTGGTTTTCTAGTGATATGGCTAAATGAGTTCTTTCTGAAATGTGCAAGACATGTTGAAGTGTGATTGGAAATGGTATTGGTGGGTGTAAAATGGCAGGTGTATTGTTTATGGAAAATGATGTTCTCTTAAATCCTTGAATAGAGAAAATGCTTGTTTGGCCTTTAAACAAATTTTTGTAAACTTCAAGTGTGGATCTTTGGTTTTTGAAAAATGTTTCCCTTGGACGCGTGAATAAAATTTTGGATTTCATTTCAAAGACAGTGTTTCTTAAAAAAAGGATTAAAGGACCGTTTGGCTCTTGATAAAAGTGGCATGCATTAGGATAATGGAAAATGGTTTTTACTTGTGTCACCAATGCGTTTCCATTCTAAAACGCTGATTTGAGTTTCTTAAATTAGGTTCTAAGTGTGTACTGGTTTTCAACGTGATGGCATGTGTTGCGTCTGTTGGAAATGTTTTGGTATTAAATGGTTTATAAGGCCCGGTTGGCACTTTATGGAATTTGAAGTGATTATATATAAATATAGATACATACTTACAGGTCATATCTACAGGGGGACTTCCCTTTGAGGGTTGTCGTGTAGCTGTGTCCGTGTAAGGGGTTGGCGAGTGCGGTAAGATGAGTCACGCGTGTGAGGGCCTCATACTTACACAAAATTATTAAAACCATCGTGGGTTTCTGGGAATCTTTTAGAGAATCGAGTGACGGTTGCTGGAAAACCCCGATTAGACTGGTTAGTCCCCCCTTGGTAGGTAGGCCTTGTGGGGCGTGCCACTGGTTGGCTGTTAGGGAGACCAGTTGGTTATTGACTGTGGAGTACCATGCCTATAGGTAGTCTCAACCCGAGTACATCCAGGGGTTTTCTAGTGATTTTTAGGATCACCCATGGTTACTTGATGTTTTTTGCTTGTTCACATTCAGTTATTCTTTACAGCTTATACTGTTATACTTTGTGAAAATGGTTTTCAAATGAAAATGTTTTATTCTCATTGTGTAAAAAATTGAAAATGTAACACATCTTTCTCTTTTAGAATGAATTTGGCACTAATTAAAGGAATTCAACATTTGAAAAATAATAAGGGTAGTGTGTCATGTTTTGATTTTCAAGTGAAAATTTATGAAAGATTACTTTTATACATTGTAGTTCAATCCTGGAATTTGTAGATTCTTTATTTACTGGCAGTGCTTTGGGATTTGTTGTTGGGCTCACCTACTGAGTAGTTTTTGTACTCATGCCTATCTTTTACCATTTCAGTTGCACGTTCCTTGTGTTTAGGTTTTCCTAATTTGAGCCGCTCAGTGATGGAGTGACGTTGGTGTTTAGTTGGGTGGTGACCGCGAGGTCATGTGGATGTATGGTTGTTGTGTAGTTTTATTTCTGTTGTTAGTGTTGTCAGTTTTTTTTGCTTGTTTTTCTTTTACAGATCCTAGTTTGTTTGGGCTAAATCGTTCCCAACGATTAAAACATGATGGCCAGCACTAGTTTCCATCCCGGGGGGATCGGGAACGCCCCTCGAGACTTGTCGCGGACCGGCTCGGGTGACCTGTTCAGGGTCGACCCTGGCTCGTTCGTGACAAAATGGTATCAGAGTAGGTTCTTCTTATTTGGGTTGTCCGGTAGGTGAAGATTAGGACTTTTGGGACTCGAGAGGTAGGTACAGGAAGGCATTCATGAAACCTCGCTCGTTCCGCACCTCAAGTTGCCAGGGGTAGTTTGGGAATTGTGTCCTTGTCTCTTTCTGGTTTGTCATGGATTGAGAGATGACAACGGAGGCATGCCGACGTTACATCGTGATTTCACATGGATTTGTGACCCATGTGGAGTCTGAGTACACGGTTTGAATTCCTTCTAGTGGTCGAAGCTTACATGGGGAGTGTCCCACTACCATGTCGCCAGGTTGAGCGTGAATAATAGTCCCTCACACCAGTGGTTGATGAAAATTTGGGTGATGCTTTTGTTTTGGTCGGTGTAAGTGCGTTGTTGGAATAAAAAGGTTTTTGAAAATTGGACTGATTTCTTTTAAATGACTTTAAATTTATGAAATGAGTTTTAAAACTGAATTCTTTTGGATTGGGAAAACTAGTGTTTTCTTGGAAATTGGTCGAGAGTGGTTTGGGGTGAAACCTCAGGTACTCCTTATTAATGGTTGCACATGTGAGAGGATGCGTGTAAAGTGCGTGTTGGTGCATATTAATGAAAGTGGATGATGACATGTGCAGTGGTTCATGATATTACCTAGGTGCTTTTGAAATTAAAGGCTTGAACTTGTTTTCTAAATTGGCTTTTAAAGAGGAAAATGGTTTTGGAATGCGGTTTTGGTTGGAAAAGTGGATTTGGTCTTTGGAAAGTAGCCTTCAAAGAATGTGGTTTTGAAATATAAAGTGAAAAGAGGTTTCTGGGTTGTGTTTGTGGTTTTTTAGTTTCTTTTGAGCTTGTTGTTTCTGGATGAGGGTGTTTTATTGATGTTTCTTCGATTGATATCAGTTTCGGCATGGTGTTATATATGTTTTTCTGAAATGCCACCTAGAAAGGTCCACAAAGTTTTGATGAGTCATGCCCAGTTTTTGATCTTTCTCGGACGTTGTCAGTCCTTCATGGTGATTGGAGTCTGTTAGAGACAGTGGAGTGGCTTGAAGAGGTCGAGCACGTCTTTTGGGTATTGGGAACTCCCAAAGCTATTAGAGTGCATGTTGTCCTGGGTCTGTTTGAAGGTCCATCTCTAGACGAGTAAGAGTTGTTCGCCCCTCCATTACTACAAGTTGGGATGATGTGGAATGTCTTCAAAGCCATCTTCGTTCAATAGTTTATACTTGTGGAGGTGAGGACGAAGGAAATGGAAGAGCTCATGTGTGTTCAACAAGGCCAACGTACGGTGAAGGCATATGTTGACCATTTCAGGGAACTGATTGTCTTTTCTCTAGAGGTAACATCACATGATCTCATGAATACCTCTCTTTTCATCGTGGGTCTTTGTTCGGAGATCAATGAACATGTCCTCCCTTTTAAAGACCATCGTTTCAAGAAGATTGTGGAGGAAGCGTTTTTAGCTGAGTTGGTTTCTGGAGTGCCGATGGTCAGTAGTCCAGCATACCTAGTTGTTCGTAAGGTTTCCCCATCTGGAGAGGAAAGGATGTCAGAGGAACCTGTTCCCATGGAGTTGTCCACTTTGGCCCCAGCTCCTGGTTCGTCAGATCGTTCAGTGGTATGCTATCAGTGTGGTCGTTTCGTGCATTTAAAGTTGTCTTACCAGAACCCTCCGAAGATGTGTCATCATTGCGGCTGTCTAGGTCATCTAGAGAAGTTTTTTCGAAAGTGTCGCCCGAGGAAGACACTGTGACCAGAAGATTCTAGTGCCTAACTGTGAGGCATGATATGCTTCCACCATCAAAGCCCCAGCCACAGGTCTTGGGGTGATGCTCGCGCGCAGTCAGGAGTTGAACATATGACGGACATGTTCGTCTATTTTCCAAGCAGTCTCGTTTTTCGGATTTTGGCGTTCTGGATCATGTGTTTTCCTTAAAAGTGAGTTTGAACCTTGCGTTGGTTAATTTTGGTTTAGCTGTGATCATTTGGAGATGTAATTTCCTATGAAAGAGCCGATGTTTGTGGTTGTGATCGGGTTCACTGCTTGGGGTATGTTCCACTCGAAGGTTTTCCCCTAGTGTTGGGAGTGTTTGTTCTTGGTCAAGAGTTCTAGGTTTTAGTGGAAGTGTTGTTTAATCGTGCTATAGAACTTAGTCTGGTTTGGTTGGGAGTTCCCGCGTCACCCCCCCCCCCTCCCGGGGTGCTATGGTAAGTGTTATTTTTCCACTCTAGATGAGTTTTTTTGGTGGGGATAACCCTTCTGTGTTCTCTCATTCTCTTGTATTGTGGTTTCTTCCAATTTCACCCAGGCATGGTTGCTTATTTTGTCCATCGTTCAGCTGGGTGACTTTCGGGGGGCAGAAATTGTCTTTGGTGGGGAGAATTGTCACACCCCGACCGCAGATGCTTTTTTCACTCCTTTTCTTGGTCCCAGTTTGAAATTTTCAAGGTTTAACTGTGTCGGCGGGTTTCACGCCTGTGCACGGTCACCGCATCGCTAGCAGTGACCGTCCGTTCGCCCGACGTTTTAAATATTAAAATTTTTATGTTGGAATTTTAATATTTTAATTATTAAAATTGTTGTTATTATTATTATTAACAAAAATATATTGGAATTATTATTGTTATTATAAATTTTACAATTATTATTAGTATAAATTTTATTATTAATAATATAGTCATTATTACTATTATTATTATAGATTTTATTTGTTTAAAAAAAATAAAAAAAATAAAACAATAAAACCCCCTACCACTAGCTCTACCCCCCCCCCCCCCTCCTTCCATTTTGCGCGAGCCACCCACCCACCCCCCCCCCCCCCTTATCCCCTTCTGCGTGCCGCGCCTGCCACATCCCTCCCTGCCCCGCACCCTCTTGGTTTCCACCCCGACACCGCACAGTCGCCGCTCCCACAGACGCCCTCCTCGCCTGCTCCCTCCGTCGCGCAACCCCGCTCCCGCAGACGCCCTCCCGGCCTACTCCCTCCGTCGCGCAACACTGCCCCGCGTAGCTACCCTCCCACCAGATCCTGGCCAGCCACCTTCGGTCCTCGCCTGTAGCAGTGTTCCGCTGCGCCTCCCACTAGATCTCGGTCGCCGGCCGCCGCCCTTATCGGCGCCGCGCTTGCCGGCGCCACGCTTGCCGGTGCCGCCCCTTCCTGTGTCGCTTCGCCCTTTTCGACACCATGCTTGCCGTCGCCACCACTATCGGCATCGTCCTAGACTTTCCACACCCTTTCGGCATCATCTCGGCTTGCGTGCGCCCTGTCGGTGCCGTTCCAGCCAGCACACGGCCTGACGGCGTCGTTCTGGCCAGCCCGCGCCTTGACGGCATTGTCCCGGCCTCCTATTGCGGGTCCCGCAGCCCCGGTAAACCCCACTCAGACCCTGATGGTTGAGAATACCTCCACGCTGAGGTGAGGTTTGCGTTGTTTATTTGTTTGGATAATTTTAGGTCAATATTTTATTATGCTTCTGAGTCCCTTGTTATTTTTGTGTTTTTCATTGGTCCACGCCGAGTCGTCGGCTTGCAGGTTTTTGTGCGCAAGCACGAAGCGGGTAACGTCGTAATGTTTGGACTGCAAGTCGAAGTAGGTTTTCCCCTACTGCACTTGCCTTTAGCTTTAGAATTTATTTATTCCTTGTCTTTTTATTGAAATTTCAGTAAATTTAATGTAGTATTAAATAATAATGCTTAGTGTGGTGACCTGCTGAAAATGAAATCTGTTTAATTCTTGAATTGCACTGGAATCATTTTTCTTGGACTTAATTGTGTAGTTTTCTAGTGATAAGGTTAAATGAGTTCTTTTTTGAAATGGTCAAGACATGTTGAAGTGTGATTGGAAATGGTTTTGGTGTGTGTAAAATGGAAGGTGTATTGTTTATGGATAATGATGTTCTCTTAAAACCTTGAATAGAGAAAATGCTCGTTTGACCTTTAAACTTGTTTTTGGAAACTTCAAGTGTGGATATTTTTATGATTAAAAATGTTTCCCTTGGACATGTGAATAAAATTTTGGATTTTATTTGTGAGACAGAGTTCCTTCAAAAAAAATGTTTAAAGGCCCGTTTGGCTCTTGATAAAAGTGGCATGCATTAGGATATTGGAAAATGGTTTTTACTTGTGAAACCAATGCATTTCAGATCTAAAATGTTGATTTGAGTTTCTTAAATGAGGTTCTAAGTGTGTACTGGTTTTCAACGTGATGGCATGTGTTGCGTCTGTTGGAAATGTTTTGTTATTAAATGGTTTCTGAGGCCCAGTTGGCACTTTATGGAATGTGAAGTGATTATATATAAATATAGATACATACTTATAGGGAATCTCTACAGGGGGACTTCCCTTTGAGGGTTGTCGTGTAGCAGTGTCCGTGTAAGGGGTTGGCAGGTGCGGTGAGGTGAGTCACGCCTGTGAGGGCCTCCCACTTACACAGTATTAATAAAACCGTCGTGGGTTCCTGGGCGTCTTTTAGAGAATCGAGTGACGGTTTCTGGATAACCCTGATTAGACGGGTCAGTCCCCCCTTGGTAGGTAGGCCTTGTGGGGTGTGCCACTGGTTGGCTGTTAGGGTGGCCAGTTGGTTATTGACTGTGGAGTACCATGCCGGCAGGTAGTCTGAACCCGAGTACGTCCAGAGGTTTTCTTGGGATGTTTAGGTTCACCCATGGTTACTTGTTGTTCTTTTATTGTTTACTTTCAGTTGTTCTTTACACCTTATACTATTATACTTTGTGAAAATGCTTTTCAAATGAAAATGTGTTATTCTCTTTGTGTACAAAATTGAAAATGTAACACTTCTTTCTATTTTAGAATGAATTTGGAACCAATGAAAGGAATTCAACATTTGAAAAAGTATAAGGGTAATGTCTCGTGTTTTTACTTTCAAGTGAAACATTATGAAAGCTTACTTTTATACATTGTATTTCAAACCTGGAATTTTTAGATTCATTATTTACTGGCAGTGCTTTGGGATTTGTTGTTGGGCTCACCTACTGAGTACTTTTTCTAGTCATGCCTATCTTTTACCATTTCAGTTGCAGGTTCCTTCTGTTCAAGTTTTCCTGATTTGAGTCGCTCACTGATGGAGCGATGCTGGTGTTTAGTTGGGTGGTGACCGCGAGGTCACGTGGAGCTATGGTTGTTGTGTAGTTTTATTTCTTTTGTTAGTGTTGTCTGTTTTGTTTGCTTGTTTTTCTTTTACAGATCCTGTTTTGTTTGTTCTAAATCGTTCCCAATGATTAAAACATGATGCCCAACACTAGTTTCCATCCCAGGGGGATCGGGAACCCCCCTCGGGACTTGCCACGGACCGGCTCAGGTGACCGGTTCAGGGTCGACCCGGGATGGTTCATGACAGTCATAGAGAATGAAAATGACATCTACATAGGGTCACACAATATGTGAATCCACCTGCACACCTTGGTGAGTCCTCACCAGGATGTGTATTTGATGTCCATGTGACACTACATGATGTTTAAATGGGGTTGGAAGGTTTTTATGTTCAAAAATGTTTTGAGACTGTTGACTCATACATTGCCTTGATATCCATTTACCCCTACATTACATGACCCGTAGGGAAAACAATTCTGGGAGTGTACACTGATATCACACAACACAACATTCTATTTGAATCCAAATGGAATAAAAATACCTGGAAATTGACTATATACCTAACTGGGGTTAGGGGAGTGTGCATTTGGAACATGACTTTACTTCTTATGTACGATCATATGATGTGTGGTTATGACCAAATATTGTGTGATATTTAACACATTTGAAAACAAATCCATCATAATAAATCTGACTACAAGTCATGTATTCCTCTAAGATACACATTGCGTACTCATTTTTAAAAAATAACTCAAGTATTAGTTCATGGAGACACCAAATCCTCTATTTATAACACCGTACCAACTATCTTCAAAAAATAAAATCCACCAAAACTGAAATATTTCATATTTGGTCATTTTTTCTTTACATCCATTTTCTACAAAATATAAATGTGTTAACTTGTTTGATAAAAATCAAAACATAAATCAATGTGATGGGCCCCAAAGCATGAATCCACAACCACACTCGATATTCCACCTTAATCCATCAACAATATAGTAATCCATATGTCGTTCATGCATCCACCACTAATTTCGGGGTTCGATCGCTTATGAATCCTGCTGAAAAATTAAAATCAGAGACCCTATGGGCCAACGATGAATAACAGAAAAAAAAATTGAAAAAAAATGAATAAAGTTTAAACAATTGTTTTAATATTGTATACCATCTAATAATCCCATAATGTAAAAAATGGATGAAATCAAGTTGTAATAATTAAATAATTACATTAAAGATCACAAATATAAATTTCCCTGTAGTGAAATATGAAAATTTTAGATAAAAAAAGAAGATACAATATTCCAGGATTCTAAAATTTTCATAAGGAAAAAATCAAAAAAATAATGATCCCTTCCACAAACATCGATTAATCATTGTTAATGAATAAATACACAAGAGAAAGATATGAATGTTTTTATATATTCATTATCAATCCCATGATTCTCCTCAATTATTTTCATCATCCCATACTCCCATGTAACCAATTAAAAAAGATAACTCACTTATCCCATCTATTCTCTAAGTTTTATGTGGATAGCCATGGATATTAACCATATCAACACTTATAAATATGTAGAGTAGGGTTTTATCATTTATGTGAATTATGTAAATAAATTATTAATTTTTTTTACAAAACCACTAGAGGTATTCTTTACCTAAATTAACAGTGATGAAAATATTTATATCATGTCATGAGTAAACCCTATGTTTCATTAAAAACCATGGTTTTTGATTTCTTATATGAGGTCCTAACAAATGGTTAACCATTTATTCTGATAATATTTTAAGGACTTATTTAATATATATTATTTATTTATTATACTAATACTAGGTCCCTATAACACCCAATAAAAACATAGACTCTGATGAAAAATCTAGAATAATATATAAAACTATTTAATACAACAAAAAAAATGAAGAAATTATATCCTCCAATCTTTCAAGGATGTTCCCTAAAAATGCCCATGATACTCTATAATGTGAGGGGTCTTGAGTCCGCATCTAACTCTTCAAATCTTAAGAGGTATCTAGTACACTTCCGTACATCCACATCTCTCAAACTAGGGAAATTTTCCATCCATATTATATCATCTAATGTTTGTCCTAAATCATTTTGGGAATATAAAAGATATGGCTCAATCATTAATTTCCAACTCACCCTATTCAATAATGTGCATTGAGTCGTACACATATATCCTCAGTCGAGACACATGTAATACATCACACCCATTTTACTTAAAATAGAGGCACGACCATGTAGTAATAAACCACAACAACCATCCATAAGATATGGAACGACCTGATGATTTTTATGAATTGATCTCCTCCATGGCCAAATCACATTAATCCTCATTATGGGTAGACTCTTAAAAAATCTCTATCTCCCGGATTGAACTCTAACGGTCTATGATGTCAATTTGGGTTTTTTATTAGTTCATGTGATGCAATTTAACAATCAAAAATCACCTAAACCTTCTCTTTTTATTGTTATAAAAGCTCTAACCTAGTAACAAACTTCTATCAAATCTTATTCGGGAACATGTGTGACCTATAGGGTCTCTCATACGAGGCCTCTAATGGTTCCATATCAAGATTATAATGAAATGTGTTTTTATAACCAATCCTCACTAATGAAAAGAAATCCTTCCATCTCTGTCCAAAGTAAAAAACATTTGACCTCATCATATACTCAAAAACCCGGATGGTCCATTCAATATGTATGTCTGTTTAGGGGTGAAAACCCATGCCATATGTAACTATGTCCCAGAATCCTCCTTCAAACCTATCCACAATAGTTATTTGAACCAATTATCATTATCAGAGATGATCATCATGGGTATCCTATGAAGTGGGTCGATCTCATGTATGTACAACAACCCAATCCTCTGGAGCCAACTATACTCCATAATGGGAATTAAGTGCATCAAAATGCACATCCTTATGCTAATAAATGCAACATGACTTATCATTTTCCTTCGATTTCCAATAAAAAAATCCATCGATATTCAATCCAAATTATATTTTAGGTTCTATGGATGTTACGTCTAACATTATGTAACATGATTATATGTATTTAACTACTAACATTTGAGACAATTATAGGTAATATTGATAGCTCTCTTCCTCAATATAGCCCACCACCAAAATCCAATTATGATCTCATCCATATTTTGACACCATGATGTTCAATCTAGTGGGATGTATGAAACTCTCTCAACACCTCCTCTCATAATGTGAGAAGAACCAATATACAACCCTATTAAAAAAATGAAATTCTCCCCCAAGTATATTTATTTTGTGCTTCTGATAAGGATAAATGGAACAATAAAACCTTATATATTTTATCCCAACTAGGACACCATAAAAATATAATAAAGTAAGGGATTAATTACTATATAATTATGATAAATTACACCCCTCTCATCCACTAGGGTTAGCATCATTGATGGAAATTACTCTAATGACTACCCCAACATGTGAGAATAATATATCTTCCTATTGGAATAAACATCATCATTTCCCTTCTTGGGATGTGGAAATATTTTATTTCATAGTCATCTAGAAATTACAACTAAATCCTTTGAATTAGGTTAATATTTCAATGGGTGAATATGTACTTGAGAATATGGTGGTCTGATTAAACAATATAATGATTTCCATGTAGTTAATTCCTCCACATATTCTGGTAAAATACAACCACTATCAACTCTATTTCATGAATTGATTAATTATTATAATAAGGTATCAACTATCATAACCCATAATAGATCACTACAAACCTCAACATTATCATATATCTTATCCCTTCTCTAGAGGAATAAAAGAACACCACATACTCAATACCAGCTTATAGTAGCCTCAAAATAGTTGAACATGTCAACTATTTCCACAGATTGTAAAAGGATATAGAATACATATTATTCCAAGTAAATGGTCCAACATTACATTTCATGTTATCCAAAGGTGTTGTTATCATGGATTATTCTACCATAAACCCTATATAGTACCCTACCAAATAGAGAAAAGTATACAAATATAAGGAACTCTAGGGTGGATCCTGAGAAATAACTATGTCAATCACTATCAAATTAATAGCTACCCCATTCTCATAGATAACATGGCTCAGAAAGTGAACATCGTAGGTCGATAACTGACATTACTGATGCATACCATAATGCTAGTGCTCTTGGATGAAGCCTAAGATCATTATTAAATAACCTACATACTCCTCTACTAATTTAATGTTTATGAGAGTGCACATGATGAAGAAAAATGTGAATTAATTAATATATTGATTGAATATCTATTTCTATAGGGACATTACCATATCATGGTAATTATTCACACTGAAAGGCATCATTAGGATCTCATAATTATAATATATGAATCAAAATACAATCTTTGCTATATTATCCTCATAAAAACTCAACTTATGGAAGAGGAACCATAGATTGATCTTTTAAAAGCATCTCACACATTTCTACTTGTTGAAGAGGTCATTAATCCTTAGAATTGGTTATTTTATCATGATCACAACCTGATTCATAAGATGATAATAAAAAAACCACAATGTCCAATCATCAATTTTCGTGAAAAAAATTGGGATTGCACATGTGATGACAGTGGGTGAGATAAAATAATTTCCCCAAATGTCTTCCAAGTATACCCTCACCTACTGAATCTTTCTAGGGGTGATATGACATAACATAGTAGTATTTTATGTTTTAATATGGTGAATGTTGATGATTAACTAGATCAACCTCATCATAGGGATTCATAAAACATATTCAACAAATTCATACATAAAATAACCATATAAAAAAAGTGTATATAGTCATGTATAGTCCACTAAACTAAATGTAATAAATATCCAAATGATCGGCAATGGTATGTGTGTTTCTATTTGTAATCCTTGCTAATTCACCCATTAAAATTTTATTACCCATAAAGGAGACTCTTGTCCCGAATTTATTAAGCAATATATCTCACTAGTGATGATAGTCAATCTATTAATGCAATGTGATATACCATTATACTCCCACAATAACATCATATGTTATCATTGTGATGAAAAAAGTGGTCCCAAGAGATATTATATCAATCCAGTGGAAACAATCACTAATAGAATATGTGTTATATAGAAGAATAAGTCCATGTTGATTCACCAAGAAAAAATTAATGTGCTAATTAATCTTTTGTATTCTCATGATTTTTCACATGGTATAAAGTGAAGAATGAATGAATCATTCCCCTGTATACAAGTAATGTAGCTTATGTATATATGATTAAAATCATACCTCATATGATATCATGAGAATACATGTAATATATCTACATAGCATGAAAATTCCCAAGACCTTAAGTACTATAAATAATATCTTTTACTAAAATGACATGACTTACCATGTCCTTTATAGAATATGGAAGGACCATCCATCATAATACAAAGAATACTTTCATAGTTTAGTTTCTAGCAAGAAGATCCGGGAAGACATAACTAAAATTGTAGTCCATTGCATAATGTTTTTGTAAGAACACACCCAAAAATCACATTGAATAATTATAGTGGAATAATAGTAAGAGTATACAACATATATAGATAACACATTCATTAAAAATATATATCATATATGAATGAATATAAATTATTTTTATAAGGCTAAAATACATGTCAATCTAGATATGATGTCTCAACTAGACAAACTGGAATATATTGATGCAGAGAGATCCTAACACATTATCTACAATACCAACCACTATAAGATTTCATTGCACCCAGGTATTTTTATTATCCATCGTAATCACAAATTATCTATCAATTGTATCAATAGCAATTGAAATATGTGAGAAAATCTAATGTCGGTGAGATAAAATACATACCTAGTAGGAAACCCAAAAAATAGAAGTGGTAACCAATAAATACAAAAAAGATGTAGTCAAATAAACCTAATAAATAGGGAAATTAATCTCAATCAATATACACATATAAATTCTAATAAATATCCTTGATGAAATAAAACATGGTTCTCAAATTCACAAACTATCCTTTGTTGATTAGTCAACCTATTACTTAAAAAATTATCATATTTCTTTCCTAAAATTTCATACATCATTTGAGGGATCTGTGTGGTGTACCGACACCTCTACACATTTCCACACATTCCTGGGGGAACAATCACTTATATGGATTCCATTATATAGTTTTTTAAGTGGTGTAATTTTATATATAAGAGACATGCACCCTATTGCATAATGAGGTTCTACATGGTAGATGTAGTTACCATTTCCTAATCCATCAGGGGGTTCACTCAATAGGTAGGGAATGCACTCCCTAGTACAGAAGGTGTTAACACTCTGTAGGATATTTCCTAATTCCCTAGTGCATCATGGGAGTTCCACACATTAGTTATTAGACTAACATCATAGTCTGTAAGGGGTTTCCAGTCATTAGGTATAAGAATCATGCCATTGTATGTTAGGGTCTACAACTCTGTTGGTATAGGTTCTACACCCTTTCATGTTTTGGGGGTTCTACGTATATGGTAGTGTTCCCCTTCACAATTATATCTAATGTTTCCACTAAAACATGTTGAAGGAGTTCATGTGTCCCACGCCATTGTATTACTGGGGGTTTTCTAACACAACATCCCTCTGATGACTCTTCTAGATCATTTCCATCATCAAGTGTTTCCTAAAGAAGTTTCCTTCTGAGAAAATTTAAAATAATATATTGAAAGGAACTATTAATGATACCATCATGTTCTATGTGGAAAACCACTCAGGAAAGTATTCTCTTGGTCCAAAATATGAACCTAAATGAATTATATACACAAAGATGAAGTTTATAAAATATGTAAACAATGTGTATTTGACCCATGTGACATGTGTTACTTCAACTTTTTTTCTCTCATATGGAAACAGATCAGAGTCCATGTCATAATAAAATTCATGAAAGGGGCCATTAAAACAAGGATCTCAAAAATTTGGCCTGCTAATGTGCACCTAGTCAGGCATGTGTTCCTTTGGCTGTGTTGTTTATATGGTTCTGTACCTACCCCCACCAAGTAATTAAACTATTCCCATGTACTCCAAGAGTTCATGGAATGACATCCTGAACTAGATCATATCCCAGTGAAGCTATAACAATTATCAATGACATTGGATGATTCACACAGGGATTGGTCTTGTACATGTGGTGTATGATTCATATCTTCCCCGAAACCATATCCACAGTAGATGGGTGGGGCTACACACAGTTTCTGACTAGATAGTATATTATTATTCTTTTTCTTTTTGGAATTTCTGGTACATCACAAAGATCACATATTCATCTCTCCTCATGTGATTCCTAACCATTTTCACAAAGAAACAAGCCAAAAAAATTGTCAATAAATTTCCATGCATCTAGGGAGCTGAAATATAATCCCAATTTTTTTGGGTGGTTATTCATGTGCCCCATTCACTTTCCTTCACCCATCATCATCCAAATCAATAATCTATGGTAATAATCACATGTATCCCAAAACAAGGTTCAAACCATCTCCATAGGACCATCCATATTGTCATTCACAAAATCTCCAAGAATCTATGGTTTTATTACACATGAACCCACCAAAAAAATGTCCAACTATGACCATGTCTTCCAATAGGGAATAAATTAAGAGTTATTGGGGAAAAAATTACAACGTTGATAATCATAACAAAATAATGGGATCCTGAACAATGATTCAACAGTGATAAATAATTGTTGATAAATGGAATAATAAAATAATTAATTAACTTAAAAATATGTAAAATTTGAATGAGATCGTGTGAATGGAAGATAATCATACATTAAAAAAGAAGATAAGTTTCCATGCTGAAACATTTTATCAAAAGGATGAAAACAACAATTTATAAGACCTATATCAAGTATGTATTAATCAACAATGAATAACCATTTATCCTACAATTTGGATAATTTGGTTTGTTCCCTTCCTATAAATCCACCCCAATGCTATTTTTTCATGTAGTCCATTTCAGATCTGTAAATGTGGAATCCTATAAACATACTCCTAGATCTCACAAGGGTTATAATTCTTACCTTCT
Organism: Viscum album; assembly: GCA_963277665.1. NCBI lineage: Eukaryota > Viridiplantae > Streptophyta > Magnoliopsida > Santalales > Viscaceae > Viscum > Viscum album. Next base: position 605,356,213 of record OY728148.1, read on the forward strand.
AAAATCATCAGAATGTGTATTTATATAGGTTTAAATAATTTGACCATTTCGAATAGTATTAATATATTTAATTATTTATTTTATCTAAATAAACATCCAATAGTTTCCTTATCTGATCATCTAGCACGTTCCATCTATAGATTAAACTGTGGTAAAACCAGCATCCCATAAAAAAATTTGGTCTCATATTTCAAATCAAATTAACTATTCAAAAGGTTCTTCCATTATTTGTGAAAAAATATGTCCATGTGAAATAAATATATTTGAATTTCTTTAATAAAACCAATGCATGGTTCACAATTCCTCATAATAACATGTTTAATAAAATAAGACTCCAAAAATATTATTTAATATGTTTAAATGTTTGAAAAGTGAAAAAGGTAACAACATCTTCTGTTCTAGGGTTTTCATGCCCAAAATGAACACTATAAATAAAATGGTAGGGATTCAGAACCTTTATATAACTCTCCTACCCTAAGGATCCCTCTATCAGGCTCTAATGCTTCCAAAACATAAAAACTGAGGGGATGGTCCATCCTCACAGGATCAACATCTACCTATCCTCAAACTCTACTGGGTACTCCATGAATGTGTCTCCATTTTTAATTTCTAGATTTTCCATTCCTATCATAGGTATAGGATAAATCATGTATCTCTTTATATTCAACACATATATGACATCATGAACTCGCTCTAACTATGGGTGTAGGGATAAGATATAATTGTTCACAAAAAATCCCCCATATAATGATAAATAGTCTGATGAAACATAGAGACAACATTCTACAATATTGAATATCAACAATATTAATTGTGGGGAGACTCCCTATAAGACATGGTCTCTATACTTTAAATCCATAGACCAATGATGGAAATATATATATATATATTATATCATGGATATGGGATGTAATCATCAACTGAAGCATCACTTTTACATTCTACATCATTGTCTACACCAAATATTACACAACAAGTGATGTATCTCAAACCACAATCCTGTATACGTGTGACCTATAGGGTCACCCATAAAGGGCCTTAGAAGTGTGAATGATAATTTTTGGGTGATAACTGTTATTATATGTGTATAGTAAAAATATAATGTTAACAAAAAATTTCCTCATCCAAAAATAATCATAAACAATCCCAATAAGCATTAATATTATAGCACAAAAGCCTTTACCTATGGTCTTAAATCCTTCAAATGTTTTCAAGAAGTCAAAATAAAAAATTTAGCTTTATTAAATATCATATTCTAGAACCATACTGTAATTTCCTTAACTGGGTTCCAAAATCTAGTGCCTTGAGCCAGTTGTTTACATGACCTTAGGCACACCTCCAATAGTGGATTCCAATTAGAATCAAGGTTCTAACAAATGTATCATTTAGTGACAGTATCATCATTATCATAATCACATAGTGACATAAATAAATAAACCATAACCCAATAAAAATTACATGATACAAGAGTAATACGATACCTAAATACTTACCAGTATCACATGATGAATCATAACATGAATTAAATAAACAGGCCAAGAGAGTAGACATGTAATTCCATATATGTTTCAACTAAGAAATGAAAAAAATTGAAACTGTAACAAATCTCCATGGGGGCCTTGAAAGAATGTCATGTTCATTCATCTCATTATATCCCGAGAAATATATATATATAATATGAATCTAGTCCTTATCATTTATTGAAAACATTAATTCAATTCCTCTACCGATCAAGAATCCCGAGTAGGGTTTGTGTACAACTGAATAGGACACCACCAATGACATCTTCAATAATATTTCATCGATAACAGTGTATACAATTGTATACATAAAAATGAACAATAATGTAAGTAGTTACCACATTTCATTATTCATTAATTAACAATATAAATTACTTGGGTTCCTGACAATACCTGAACCATCAATACCTATATTGGCCCATGAAGGTGTATATACCATGTCACATAGGGAATAAATATTCATTACAACATCATTTATCCTAAATCAATTGGTTTCGCAATCATATCATAACTACATGTCACCAAAGTCCTACACCAATATTTTGGGCCTAAACATCATGTCTACCACCCCATGGTATTATGAATCATCATTACCTATCCCACAACTAATATTTATCACATATTTCATTTTGAATCATCATTCCATGACCCACACATGTTTTTATCACATATATGAATTTGATGGATTAGTATGTTCCCCCACATGTTTATCACATATATCAAAATATCAAACATAACACAAATTTCACAAATTTTATATAAATCATGGCTGAACTATAATCTAGTTGCACCATTTGAGGGTTTCCTCTATGCGGCGTCTTCCCAAGCTCCCATGAAAGCTAGGGTTACACCTCCTCTCCTATTTCCCTTACTCCTCTAGCCTGGATCGGCTCGGTTCCTTCAGAACTCATCTCTGCAAGGAGTCTTCATGAGTGACACGTTTATGTTCTGAGGTTCTCTTCTCCAGCTTCCACTCCTGGTGGAATCAGATCGGTGGTGTTCCGACCTGCGGCTTGGTGTGATCGTGCCTTTCGACGACGATTTCAGATAGATGAAGTCTCTGTGGTGCTCTAGTGTTCCTCTAAGTGCCCCTTTATTCAGCGACGTCTGAGTTCAGATCTGTCTGATCGGTTCCTCTAGCGCTGAATGCATTCCATCCTGCTTCTTCTGCTGCATCTTAGCATCACCCCATGTGCTTCTGGAGGGTTCCTTTGGGGCGTAGCGTCATTCATCAGTTTTTGAGGGGGTAGGATTTTTAATCCTACTGATGTGTGTTTTATGTAGAGATTATTCTTGATTTCTTCTGGATGTGATGTTGTTTTTTGGTTTGGTTTTGGATATAGATTCAATGGTTTCTTTTGGACTGTTTCGGTGTTGCAGTGGCGTTTTGTTCCAACAATGGTAGAGTGTGAAGGATGGTTGTATGGTTTTGTGAATTTTCTGTAGCTTTAAGGGAGGAGTTTCATCTGTGTAGTTGTTGGTTGTTTGCGTTGAATTGGTGGAATGGTTTCTTGGAATTGTGAATCCTAGCGGTCCTGGGGTTCAAAGTTCGAGAGTCGCGGTATCTGTCATACAAGGGGTTGCTCCAGATGAGGTTTAGAGCAGAGGGAACCACATCAGAATTGCATGTTTGAGAGGGTATGGATTTTCCATCTGTTCTAGGACCATTCATTCTTTCACGAGATTGTTTTCTGATAGCAAGGAGTGGAAGGAAAATGATCTCATTGATTTTTATGCTGGGTAGGGGATCTTCTATGGTGTCATGATGTTGTTTTCCTTATAACTTTTGTACCATGGTGGTTTGGTTGTTTTATGTCGTGATGCCTTGTATGGATTCTCACATTTTCCTCAAAAGTGTCTGAATAATAAAAATATAATTTTTAGTCAATCATATAAATCATGTCAAAGAACCAATATTATTATTATCAAGCATTTCCATCATAATGCCCAATTTAAATTATCAATTTTATCAGGTTTTTTCATCTTATTAACCGTATAATATGAATTTTTCCCCATTAAACCATTTTATAACATTAATTCACAATACATATTAATCAATCAATTCTACATAATACTATTCAATAATTATATAATAAAAATTTCAACCAATTTAATAATCCCCATGTTTTGACAATTCTTTGTTTCCACTAAATAACATACCCATTAATTAATCCAAATAATGAATTAATTTCTAGACATGTAAAGTCCATTTTCATAATAAAATACAAGCAGTTAAAATCTAGATTATTGTAACTGGAATATAATCCACAATCCTTAAGATAATTGATAGAAATTCACCATATAAGAATTCCCCAAATTGAAATTAAATGATTAGATTCACAAAAAAACTTGATTTATAACCAAAACCTATATAACGATATAAAAGATAATGTTATATGAATTCTTAGATGTGTACGCATCACGAATAGAGGGTAAAACATTCTCCATCATTCTGAATAATAGATGAGGGATATATTAAACCACAAAGGAAGAGACTATATTTTGGAAGTGGTAACGATACTTCAATTAGTTCTTCAATTCATCCTGAATAGTGTTTATAGATCATTAGAAACAACACATGAGAATCGAAATTCATAGTAACAAGTTTCTGGTCAATCTAGGTAGTGTAACTGTTAAAATAAGGTGGTTTGGGATTTTAATTAAAACATTTTGTGGAATAAATACCATGTGAATAGTTTTCAGGGATGTAGTGCATGTTTTACAAAACCTTGTATCCTAACTGTGGGCCTCTAAGATGGTATTCATGGAATCTACAGAGATAGAGAATGTTTTAAAAAACCATTAAATAAATATCATATTCCCCTCTATTTAGTAATTCCTAGCTTTCTGGGGTAGGAAAACCAGTTTGGGAAAACTATTCAGCAAATATGCATTTCTATAAAACCCTTCCAAAAATCAAAAATTCTACAAATTATCATAAAACCACAGATAAAAAAATACAAACATATATATAATAAAACTAAGAGTAATATTTTACATAAAAATATAAATGATACATCTCTAAAAATGGTATAATCTTACTATATTCCCACATTATAATAGTGCATCCATGAGTAGTACTCTGTAGAATCACTATGATTCCATGGTAAAAAGGAAAGGTTACTGAGCCCACATTACTAATTCTCTCTCCCAAGATTCCTCTTGAACACAACCATGACTCCACAACACATGAACAATCATAATTGTATTTCCACACAACATATTATCCACAACATGAAAATTTATTACAAACCTAGGCACTATCATTCCATACCTTTGAATCCTATGGTGACCAAATCTATGTGATATTAAAAGGAATACATAATCACCCACTGTAATATAACAGGGTTGGTAATGACTATCTCTATACAACTTCCATCTACTCCATGTTGTATCCATACATTTTGGAATTATCTAAACATTCATTAATCGGTCAAACATTAGACTCAGTCCCAAAAACACTAACTCCACTGCCTCCAACCAAAATTGTGGTGATATACATGGAATACCAAAAAGGGACTCATATGGTGCCATCTGAATATTCACCTGATATATATTATCAGAAGAAAACTCAACAATTGTTATGGGATTCTCACAAGACCAAACGAATTATAGAACATATTCTTGTAGAATGTACTCAAAAAAATTTATATTACATTTTGTCAACCCATCTATATTTGGGAGGAATGTCATTGCATGTAATAACTACATACCAAGTGCCTTCTCCCATCCATTACAAAAGTGAAAATTAAAAAATGATCCAGGTTCTAAAACTGTACTCTTTAGTACACCATGAAGACTATATACCTCCCTAATGTACAAGTATATAATCTTATATATCTAGAAGTTATCCTATATTTTAAATAAATGCACTACATTAATCAGACATTCCCTAATCATCAAAAAATCATCATTATTTTGAAGAATCCTATTGATAACTAAAAAAAATCGATGGAAACATCATCAGAAATCGATTATAGAATGTTAAATGTATTTAGTGAACTTCAAGGTCATTGATGATCATACATCACCTATTGACATGTATAGAATTCTGTAATGAAACCAAAAATATCCTTCATTATGTAGGCCACCAATACTATCATTGTTGTCCATGGTTCATTTTTGTAAAACACATATGTATTTGCTATATATAGGAATTATATTCATAAATAATATCCCATCACATAGTTTTATGCGCAAATAAAATTCCTCAGACTTAGATGCTCTCATCTTCATCTATAGTCAAATCTGAGAGTGACTCCCCACCATCATGGCTTTTACTCAAGGCCAATCACATTAGATACTCATACCTCCTTACCCCAGTACAACTAGAATGTGTCTACTCCACTGATAATATAATGTGAGTCATCTTCTACTAGCCCTCCATAACCAGAACATTCCTCTCTTATATGAAGGTCACCATTTCCACTCTGAGTTAAATTTATGAACATCCTTAGTATGTGTTTTCTTACATGAAGTATCAAAAAAACTATTTACTCTTCAAGGTGTATATTCCAAATCAAAATAAACAAAACTCACATACTAAACCCATCTCCACATCCAAATAATCATATCCCATCATGAAAAGAAATATGTTATTCTTTTTTGATCAATATACACAGTAAAATATTCCCACAATATATAATGTCACAAACATATCAATGCTTAACACACTATAGACAATTCCAGGTCACGCATATGGTAAATCCATTCATTTGGCCTAAAAATATGTTACCCAAACACTGTAACTCAATATCACAACATCAACACTTCTCATACATTGATCTCATAGGTGTAGAAAATTGTATACTCCTCACCCGGATTGGGTTAGATCATGATCGATGAAGTTGTCAAAAACGAATTCAATCAATGAGAATAATTATCCCATACTCAATACTATAAAAATGCAACTCCAATCTTGTTCAAACCTGATATTGGTACTTCCAAGATGGAAAAGTCATATATGAGCTTCATATAATATCCCACCTACACCGGAAATGTTTGTATATGAAAACAATCTTGGCATACTCATAAAAAACAAATACCTGGACCTTCTCTTGGTCTACTAAACAAACATCATTAAAGATGATTTGACTCAAGAAATATACATGATCAATCATGAAATGAAACATATATATCTTAGCATAAATCCGAATCACTCTTATTATACTAATGAATATTTCCAGATGGTGGGCCTAATCATCAGGAGTATTGGAGTACACCAAGATATCCTACACCATAACAACCTTAAAGTGATCCATGTTTTGAACGAAGATTTGGTTCATCAAGTATGTAAACATATCAAAAGGATTTATCATCCCAAATTACATTATAACGAAATCGAATAGGCCAATCTAAGTCCTGAATGATATTTGAGGTATATCCAAAGGTCGATCTGGGATTTGATGATACCCAAACCTCATGTTAATATGGTTGAAGAAGCAATATCCACTCAACTGGACATAGATATTTTAGATACATTTGAGAGTATATTGGTTCCTCACTATCATTTAGATATGATTTTGGTAATGAAAAAAAATTCTCAAGGTTTTTTTAGCCATATTATAAAAAAAACCAGAGAACCCCAATGTGTTTTACACATATAGACGAATCATGTATCCATCAGCACTAAAAATTGAGTTATAATATCTTGAACCTATGTTTGTGAAATTATATAAGGTGGAATAAGAAATGGATAATCCTCAATCATGAAGTGAATAGTAAAATCCACATCTGTATTAGTTCCTAGATAATTTCACTTGAAATAATCCTCGAATTGATATAAAATGGCTAGAAAGGCATCCAATATCATACCCCCATCATCCAACAACTAACTTGAAACATGGGTGGTGATCTCCCTTTGTTTTTAATGCACTACCCCTGCATGGTCTTCCTGGATATCTCACACTCCATGATAAACATGATTGTTACCCTCAAGAGACATAATGGTGAACTTCCTATGGTAACCGTCTATGGGGGCTCAGTTTTCCACCAACTAGTCCACAACCAAAACCACGTCAAAGTCTCAAAAATCAATAATGTATAGATCCCAATGAAAATGATACTTCCTAACCCAAAATAAATCCCTTGTCAAAAAATATTTCTATAGACCGTACTCTTAATAGTTTATTCCCTAATATAAAATAGAACTATAAAAATGACTGTGGCTAAACCTTTGGTATACGTACCATAAAATTTCTCTATAATATAGGTTCGGAAAAAATATTGGTACACAGTACCCTATACCAAGTATTTTGAAAATATATTGGTATATCATTAATAAAATGACCATATACCAACTTTTTTTACAAAACTGTCGGTATAGGTGATGTATATTCCAATGGTTTGGAAAAACCTATTCATATAGCCTCTATTTAATAACCATTTACCAATGGTTTTGAAGAAACCAATGGTATTAGTCCCAAAATTCCAAATACATATAACAATAGCATTGAAAACCATTAATATAATAATTATATTTATAAGAGATTATTTCTATCATCTAAAATTGAATACATCACGAAATAATTTAATAATATGTATAAATATACATATTTATCGTATTATATTTCAAAAATCATTTTTTATTAGTGGTTACGATGTTGAGATATAAATCAGAAGCATGTGGATCAAAACATGATGTCATTTTTTGGACTTCCTATACCAATAGATTTCAAAATCGTTCGTATAGGTATTTCATTTGACAAATTCCAACATTTCACCAAAACCATTTGTATAGCCCTATATCAATGGTTGACAAACCAGAGACCACCCAAACCATTGGTATAGTTTATACCAACAGTTTCGGTACCCGTACCAATGGTTCAAAACCATTGGTATTGGATTATTTTACAATAGTGATTGATTATCATAACTCTAAGGACATAACATTTAACATTACATAATCATGAATTAAATGAATAATTCACATTGGGGATCTTTTCAGTTTTAGAGTTTTAGAGAATTAGGCCATAAATATTACATTACATCTCAAAAATTACAAGGTAGACACTTTTACTCAGTTTCAATTTTTTTCATAGAATAAAAACATTTGAAAACAAGAGTCATGTTTAGTCCCATGTTTTAGACAGCATGACTTTTTCTTGATCCCATCCTTGACCCTATTCATCTTAGGTCCTGTGAAAATCATTTAAAAACAAGGGATGAGCATAAAAATTTCAATAATGGTTATAAAACAATGAAAGAAAACCTTATCCCATCATTTCATACATAACATAAAATCTTTAAAAACCTCATGAAATCATAAGATTTATGAATAACACAGAGAAATCATAAATCATAAAGGTAACTTATGGTATTCATATCATATTTTCATTGTTGATATCAAAGATACATATGGAGTTACGTTGGAATACCAATCAATGTATATTCCTTAAATCTCCTAGGAGAAACATTAAATATTGCCTCCTTCACGTTACCCAATGCATTGGAGAGCTATATCAGACACACCCCCTTGGATTATCATGGAACCAACCATATAAATAAACAATGCCCAAGGACCACAATATAATCATAACACTTAACATAAGCATAAAGGAAAGATAACATTCCCAAATTGAAATCACAATATATCTTTTCAAGATATTAAAATAATAAATCCAAAAACCATTTTCAATACCAACATACATAAAACAGTATATGGTATTTATTTTCCTTTTAAAAACATTACATCTAGTTATGGAAACCAAATATCAAATAATACTCATGGCGGCGGAAAATGTCATTGTCACCACATACGTTAAAAGAATTATTATTTTTTGTCATTTAGTAAAATTATTCATAGAGAAAAGATTAATTTTGAGTAAAAGTAAGAGTCAATGAGGTTTATTCACCATATAAAAATAACTTGTGTATAAATCAAAATATGCCTCAATGAAAGGAGATTGAGACGAAGTCCCTTACCTCGTGTTCGACATGACCTGTTTATTTATTAATCTCCTGAATAAAAAATAAAAATTAATTTCTACTTCCTTAAGAATATTTTTCAAGTTTATTATTCCTTTAATATAACTTAATACCATGTTATAAACATTATGTAATCATTTATGTTAATAATGGTCATTTAGTTGATATTTGGTACATGAGTCAAATATGGACTTCTTATAATTACAAGTTGTTCATGTGGTCAAAATTTCATTATATCATGATTGAAATTAATGATTTAGATATCATATATATCATATATATCCAGTATATACATGTATTTATACAAGTATATATCATTTAGAGATAATAAATTAAATGCACTGTTCTTGGAGACGGTAAGTTGTACGTATGCATAAATGCTAATTTCATTTCTATTTCTTATTTTAATGGAATTAAAAAATTATGATACATAGCTTTATTATAATTCAATTATAATTTAATATATAATATCATTAACTCCATCCTTTATACATCCCACATTTGGAAATAAATCATCATATCACTTTGAGGGGGTGGTAGTCCGCACTTCTTCCAATGAAATTATCACATTTACCCATAATGGAAACCATAAAGGTATGATATAAATGGAAAATATAGAAGAATAAAAAACATAAAAATAATTTATATCATATATAAATTTAGTTCAATCATAATGGCCACCATGATAGATGGTAATAGATAATCGAACAATCATCGTTTCATGATGTGTTAGATTGTTATCCGCAGAAATAGTATGTTAGTATCCCATTAGATGGAGGTGTGCGTAAGTGTAGTTTGAATCCGTTTCATAAAAACATTATAGTTTATTGTAGATACTGGTGTTGTTATGAATTAATGGACATAAGAGGGTTTTGGTGTTTTAGAAGTAAAATAAAATAAAATAAGTTAAGAGAAACTGTTGCCTTTAATTTGGGTAACTCTTTTTGGTTTGAATCAAAATGAATTCTTGAAGTGACTCATGCCTAAGGTAGGGCTCCTAAGTTGAAGAGAGTGAACTTGAGGGATTATTTGGGGAGGGTTTGGTAAAGCCAAGAGGCTTGAGAGTTGTGAGGAATGAGTTACAAGTGAGGGCTTTTTATAATGGAGAGGAGGGGCTCTTTAGGAAAGTGTGAAAATATTATTTTATTATATAATTATGTTCAGTTTCTATTGGTCCAAAACTAAATAAATTAGAATATAAGATGACTCATGGTCGAAATTAAATCATCCAATATGAATTTTACATGTTTTGGATATTGATTTAGTATTTATAATCTTATTTATTTAAATCATTTATTAATGAGGTAAATACTGGATCATTATTGTGTCATACATAATTTAATTTATTTCCTCTCTAAAAATTATAAACAAATACCGTAATGTAGGAAATATATTTATCTTTCCAAATAATATTTATAGTGGAAAATATAACTTATTTATCCCCATGTAAAAATTTATATACTAAAAAATATTTGTTTATATAATTTTTATCTTTAAATTAAATTAATTAATCTATAGTGTCATTATGACTTCCATGTGGCCTCATGGGGTCCCAAAATCGACCCAAGGATGCCCATGGTCTTCCATGACCCATAAAATAATGTTACTACAAGTGTTAATGTAATTATGTATTATTATGATATTACTTTTACCTTGAATTAACCAATTAACTTTTAACCGTGGTAAATAAAAGTAAAAAGTTAGTATTCACCAATAATTATTTTAATCTTATTGAACCAAATTTTACTTACTAATAACAACCCTATATGTCATATTTTAAAAATTAAATTCATAGATGTTGTAAAATTTCATTTAATTGAAAAATTCAGCTTTTTTACTACTACTAAGAGTTACCACCATTCATCCAAAATTGACATTTTTCAGAAAAATACCAAAAATTCAGTACAATATATATTTGAAATTAATAATTCAAAAATGATTTATATTTTATAAAATTCAAAAAATAAAATTTTTATTATTTAATTTAAAATTATTTATGGTTGTCAAAACAAAAGGCGTGTTTTTATGAAATATTAACTATCAAAAGATTGACATTTATTTGTGTCCAATATCAAAGTGAAATTAATATCAATGCCCAAAATTGGATTAAATGGAAAAAATTAAATATAATTAAACTTTATAACCAATTAAAAAGATAATCTAATCATATAAATAAATTAGATTAAATGGAAGTTTTGAATTGAAATACAGTATTTTTAACTTTTCATTACAAATTGAAATTTAAGAAAAAAATAGCAAAAATATACCCAAAGTAAATTTTGATGTCCCTCTCTAAAGAAAAATTTTATTTGGTCTAATATAACATATAATAGTTTAAAAAAATTAGATTTAAAGAGGGTTATCCATTAAAAATCAGTAAATCAACATTTTAACGTAAATTATGTTTAAAATTAGATTCATTACCATTTTAAGACCCTCAATTTTATTGGATAAATGTAAAATCATTTAACCAACATGTATAATCAGATTGTAGTTAGTGAAGTTCATTCACATCAATAAAATTTCTAGAGATTAACTACCATTTAAAATAATAATATTATATTATTATTGTGCAACATAAGATTTCAAAGAAACCCATTTTTGTGTATCGGGTACGCTTTTGATCATATAGACCCCTTTAAAATAAAATCTATATTTAATTGAAAAATATTAATAATTATGAAAATGTATTTTTTCATTATTTACCTGGTATTTTACATCCTTCCCCCCATTTGGAAATTGTGTCCTCACAATTTTATTCACTTATCACATAAATGGGGGTATTTACCACTCATAGCATTTTCAGATTCTCACGTTGCCTCTTCATCCATATATTTTTTTCACAAAAGCATTACTTGTTAAATTACATTATTCCACAACACATTCTCTCTTAGGTAAAGAATATGTGTGTGTTGTTCCTTATAAGAGATATTATCTTCCAACTTAACTACCTCTGGACCTAAAACATGAGATGGATCTGGCATATACATTCTCAACATTGAATCATGAAAAACATTTTGTAAATGGGACAAACATGGAGGTAAATACACTCTGTATGCAACTAATGCAACAATATCTAGTATTTTATAAAGTCTAATGAACCTCGGACTCAAATTTCCCTTCTTACCAAAACACATCACACTTTTCCATGGAGAAACCTTGATAAAGACATGATCACCTACCTCAAAAGAGAGAACATTCCTCCAGTTATCCGCATAAATTTTCTGCCTACTCGGATCTGTTCTCATGTTCTTCTAAATCAATTAAACATTTGCATCCATCTCTTCTTCCAATTCTGGTCCCATCAGCTTCCTTTCAACTACTTCATCCCAAAAAAGCTGGATTTCGATGACGCTTTCCATATTATTATAAGAAACATCGACAAGAAAAATATGTTGGTCCCAACGTCCCTGATAATCCAGTGAACAAGCACGTAGCATATTCTACAATGTCTGAGTTATTCATTCTGACTACCCATCTAATTGAGGATGCAAAGCAGTACAATAATTTAATTCAGTACCCAAAAACTTCTGAATCCCCTTCCAAAAGTTAGAAGTAAACCTGGGATCATGATTAGATACAATGCAGATGAGAACTCCATGTAACCTTACTATCCCATTAACATACAACTGATAATGTTGATCTAGAGAGAAATTATCTCAAATTGAAGGAAATGAGCAGATTTAGTCAATTGACCAATAATAACCAAGATTTCATTATTACCTAGAGATGTCTTTGATAATCCCACAATGAAGTCCATTGTTATATTTTATCATTTCCACTCTGGAAACAGTAAAGACTGATGCATCCCTTTCAGAAATGGCAGCTCTGCTTTAACCTGTAAAAAAGTCCAACACATTACCGTAAAATCAGAAATATCTATTTTCATTCTATCCCACTATTAATACGCTTGAAAATAACTGTACATCTTAGTACTTCTAGGAAGAACTAAAAATGAGGAACTATAAGCTTCACATACCAAAAAATTATTCAACTGTGAATCACTAGGAACACATAATATTTTCCCAAACCTCAAAACACAATCATTAACATCATTAAAATCATGAGACTTACCCTTCTGAAAAAACTCTACATTTTTCAATAACTCACTATCTTCCTTGTACACTTGCTTAATTCTGTCTGATAGAGATGATTTCACTGAAACCTAAAACAAAATAGAAGAATTTACAACACAAACAACTTTTATGATAGTGTTAATCAAATCAGAAACCATAGGATCTCATTCCGAACGTAGCATGGTCACTGAAGCAATACTTTTCTGACCCAAATTATCAACAACATTATTTGCCCTTTTTGGGTGATAATTGTAACACCCCGAGCATTCATGATGCGCTTCTCTTTCAATAATGCAATAGCTTGCATTGTACGCAAGTTCGAGATTCTAACACACCGCGACCAATCAAAATAGCCATTATTAATAGTAATACCCACTTTTTGAAATTATATTAATTTTATATTATAAAATGGACTTCATTTTTGTATTCATAAAATCAAAATTTCCCTATGTTGAATTTTTTGTAATTTTCTCAGAACATCCAATTTTTTATGAATAGTGAAAAATACTTAAAACTTTTTTAATCAAAATATTTTATAGTGATAAATTATACTATTGAGTGGTTTTAAAGTATAATTAGAATATATTTTTACCATTTTATCCAATGGTGGTCATTAGAATTAATTTAACATTGAAATTTGACATAAACAAATGTCAATCTTTTGATATATATTGTTTCTTAAAAACACGCTATTTGTTGTGACAGCGGGAATTAATTATAAAATTAGTTAATGCAACTTATATGATTACAATTTTTTAAAATAGATATCATTTTTGAATTCGGAATATCAATTATAGGTTAGGGTGAAATTTTGGCATTGTTCTGAAAAACGTCAATGTTTGGCGAATAGTGAAACCACTAAGTGGTAGTTAAAAAACTGATTTCTCGTTTAAACGAAACATTACCACTTCTGTGATTTTATTTTCAAAAATCTAACATTCATGGTTTTCATTAGGAAGTAAAATGTGGTTCAATGGGATTAAAATAATTTTTTTGGTGAATAGTAACTTTTAAGTTTAATTAATCGCGATTAAAGGTAATTTGTGAAATTTAAGGTAAAAATGATATTATACAAATATGAAAATACCATTACACTTGTCCTAACCAAATTGGATGAGTCATGGAAGACCAATAAAATCCATGGGTCAACTTGGGCACCCCATGGAGCCACATTGGTAGGAAAATGACATTAAAAACGTTTTATTTAATGTTAAAATGAAAATGTCACAAACCTGAGTTGTTTTACAAAAAAAATTTAAATGGGGTTATACAAGTCAGAGTTTTTACTATAAATATTCATTGGAAAGATAAAAATATTTCCTACATCATGATATTTTTTTATAATTTTTATACATTAAATAAATTAAATTATTTATGACACCATGATGATGCATCGATTACCTCATTAATTAACGATTTTAATAAAATTGAAGGATAATGTAAAATCTAAGCCTTAAACTTGTCCAATGCCTATTGGATGGATTGATTTCGAACCCTTATCACCTTAACCTCGAAATATATCATTGTGGGACCTTTAGAATCCGAAAATCATTTCATAATAAAGTAACATTTCAATCCTTCCAAGAGTGACCCTCCTCTCCTCTTATAAAAGGCCCCCACGTCTACCACCTTACCCACCCCTCTCAAGACTTTGGCTTGGCCAACCCCTGCCCAGTTTGTCTCTCCACTTCCCTCTATTACTCCTAGAAGCCTATCTTTGGGAAGAAGTATTCCCAAGGAAGCCTTTGAGCTCAAATCAAAAAGAGTTACCCGTTTTATGGTAATGTCTTCTCTTATGTTATTTTGTTTCATTTTGCTTCTCCAACCCCCTAAACTCTTTTTTTAATTTATTTTGTAACAAAACCAGTATCCTAAATATACTAGGATGTTGTTATAAGAAGTATTCGATCTACACTTACACACACCTACATCTAATGGTTAAAGAACATACTGTTTCTGTGGATGGTGAATTTCTGTCTCATGAAACGATGATTGTTCAACACTCATATAACACCTTCAAAGGTGGCCATTAAGATGTCACTATATTTATATATGATATATAATATGTTTATGTTTTACTTAAGATTCTGTATTTTTCCTTTATGGCATACCTTTATGGTTTACATTATGGGTAAATGTGATATTTTCATTTGAGGAAGTGCGGACTACCACCCCCTCAAAGTGATTTGAATCGTTAAGGACATATTTGGGATGTATAAAGGATGGAGTAAATGATATTATAAATTATATAATACTGGAATTATAGTATAACTTTATATAATTATAATTTCATTCCATTAAATATGAAATAGAAATGAAAGTAGCGTTCATGCGTACGTACGGCTTACCGTCTCCATGAACGGTGCATTTCATTTCTTACCTCTAAATGTTATGTAATATTATAAATGCATGTATATATTGGATATATATTATATATATGATATATACATCAGGAATATAATTTTTATATACTGTATATTTCACCACATGAACAACTTGTAATTATACGAAATTTATTTTTGACTCAAGTACCAAAGATCGACAAAATGACCGGTATTAACTTAAATAATTAATAATGTTCATAACATGGTAATAAATGATATAAAAGGAATAATGAACATGAAAACAGTTCTTAAGAAAATATAAATTAACTCTATTTTATTATTCATGAGATTAAAGAACAATCGAGTCGAGTCGGACACGAGGTAAGGGGATTTCTTAACCCAATTTCCATTCTTTGGTTTAATCTCCTACTTTCAAATTATGTCATGATATTATTATGTCATATCTTGTATTTGTACTTTCGTTATTTGTACTTATAGTGAATACACATAATATATATGTTTTATTTAAAAAATGATCTTTGTAAGGGACTTTGTCTCAATCTCCTTTCATTGAGGCATATTTGCTTTTATACACAACTTTCCTTTATACAGTGTATAAACCCCTTTGACTTTTACGTTTATTCAAAAGGAATCTTTTTTATACAAAGGGTTTTACTAAAAGACAAAAGGGAATGTTTTTTTGTCGTACGTATGCGGTGACATTGACTTCTCTGCCCCCATGACCATTATTTGAGTTTCGGTTTCCTCTACAAGCCATAACATTTTCTTAAAATGAAAAATAAATACAAAGTTTTACTTTTCTTTTATTTTGGTTTTGAAAATTTTTTTGAAATTTTTTTTATTATATGAATGTGTGGTATTGATATCTAGTGATTGAAATGTTGAAATTTTATGTATCCTTTATGCATGTTTTATGTGATACGATTATGTTATGGTTTATGATATGTTTAAACTTATTAATATGAGGAATGCATTGGACTTAATAAGTGACGGGTGGAGCCCGCTATAGCTCCTCGATGCATCGGCAGGACTCATGAGACAAACTAGTGTCTTTGCATGAGGCCTTGACAAAATATTATTTGTAGTCTTGGAACGAGGCCTTGGCTACGTGGTTATGATAGTCTGGCATTATGAATTCCATCATTATGAAAGTGGTTATTGATACTGCATGTGATTATTCGACCAGTAGAATATCCATGTGAATAATTAAATGGAATTATCTCATTTTACTTTTGACATATTATGTTGATGTTCAAGTTTAAAAGGCTTTGGTTTTAGTCATACATTGCCTTAAATGTTTATGTTTATTTATGAAAGCTTCCGCTATATTGTTATCCTTACTGAGCATCTGAGCTCACCCCTTTCAATGTTTTAATTTTTCCAGGATGTGAAGAAGTATTTTAGGAATGACCTGTAGGGATAGTCTAAAGGGGATATGAGTGTGGAAAATGTATACTATGTTATTGTAGTTTTTCACTTTATGATGTAATGTAACATTTATGAATGTATCTAGTGTTTCCAAGGATACTAAACTAGTCGGTATTTCGAGACCTGATCTTTTGTGATCATGATATTGTTACCCAAAAATGCACTGACTCTAGGTAACTGGGGTCAGGGCATTACAGTTGGTATTAGAGATAGTTTAGTACTAAACCTTGGATGCTAGATTTAGATAAACTCTGATTAGAGCACATATCCCAAAGATAGACTTTGAGGATTAGTATAGAAGAACTTCCTAGAATTTTGGTATTATAGAGATTTTGTGAGTTTTTCGAGCAATACATCCCTGTCTGGATACGAGCAGGTAGAGGCTGCTCTAGCACAGATGTACCTAGGGGTAAAACCCGAAAACACCGCATTGAGACAGACTCGAACGGGAACTGGTGCACGACAACGGGCCTTGCTGCACTCTTGGTTACGACACTCCTGGGGGATATGCTTAGGATAATTCTCATTTTCTTTACAACCCACTATGAAGGGTTATGAGTATATACTTCCTCAAAGAAAACATTTTTATGATTATGGATTATATCCATAAATAGTTCAATTTATGTTAAGTATTTTACAAGTATGGAATTATGTATTTTGATTCATAAACTAATATAGTTTATGCCATTGTTTAGAAATGGCGCCTAGTGGAAGGAATGGAAACCATATCAATGCACGCACTCCGTGTCTGGATTACACTCCTGCTCAAGATAATTATTGTGGATCTAGAGATACAACTGGTGCTGGTCAACTTATTACCATACTGGGACAACTCACTCAGGTTATGAATAATAACCTTACTCGTATGGAGCACCCTGATCAGCAACGTGGAGGATCAATGTTAGACCGCTTCATGAGGAAACAACCATCAACATTTAATGGGGGTACAAATCCATTAGTAGCTGAGCAATGGATAAACTCCATAGAGAAAATATTCTATGCCTTGGGGAGTAGTGAAAGGGAGAAGGTTGTCATGGCAGTTTACTGGCTCACTGGATATGCAGATCAATGGTGGTCGCTGATTCAAAACACAAAGGAAGATGATGAAGTATCAAGTATTTAATGGAGGGAGTTTAAGGAAATTTTCGTAGAAAAATACTTTCCTCGTGACCATCGAGCAGATATGGAAAGGCAATTTCTGAGTCTGAGGAAAAAGGAGGATGAGAATGTCACAAAGTATGAGGCCAACATTACATGTTTAGAAAGACATGTTGTAGATTATATATGTAACCCAAGAAGTAATATTGATCGTTTCATTGATGGTTTAAAACCATTTCTCCGTCGAGCTTTATTATCACAATCTTTCTCAACGTATAAAGATATAGTCTCATGTTCTATCAAAATAGAAAATGAATTCTCTAAGTCTTATGACAATAAAGTAAAGCAAGAGAATAAGAGAATGCTGGAACAAGAGACAGATAAAGGGAAAAAGGGAAAGAAGGATTTTCCATTATGTGATAATTGTGGGAAGAATCACACTGGTACTTGTCTAAAAGGAATTAGAGTTTGTTATAAATATGGAGAAAAAGGTCACCAGGCTCGTGATTGCAAGGGAAAGAAAGAGGCTATCAATGTTGAATGCTGCAATTGTAGAGAAATTGGGCGTTATGCAAAGGAATGTCCTAAGCGTCAGGGAAACTTACATCAGAAAAGGCCAAGGGATCAACGCCAAGCTTATGCTATTACTGCAGATGAAGTTGAATAATTATTTTATTTGTGTTTTTGGACTCAAGAACTAGATTATGGTTATAAGAATAATGTGATATATATAAGGATTGTTCTGCAGTAGTTATTGATTTCATTAAGGTTTTAATATGATGAAGGTAATCATATTTTTAGTATGTGACAATAAGAGAAACCTTACTTTGTTTGGGGAATCTAATGTTGCAATTGATTTTGGAATTTAAGGACATTTTAGAAAAACTCTGGACGGAGGTATTTTGGATAACTATAATGGTTGGAATGGATTAAGTAGATCTTTGGATAGTATTGTTTAAGGTTAAAACATTTCTGAAGATTATTTTTGGAATATTATAATACTATAGTTTTAGAAAAAGGACAACCTGCTGGGTGGGGCATAACCTGTCGCGTCGGACAAAGCTGCAGGAATCGAACCCACAACCATAGTGTGATAGGCCTTTATTACCTACCACTAGCCTAAATGAAGTCCTTGGTTATTACAAAATAGTTTTCCTAATCTAAATGGTATGTGGTAATATTTAGAACCATATACAATTAGGATAAATAGAATATTTTCGAGTTCTATTATCTTTTTGAGTGAAGATTAGTTTGTGGTCGAAATTATATGATGGTTGAAACTCTACTTGTCAAGCATTAATATATATGTACCTATCTCTTATTCTATGAATAAATTAATTCTTAAACTTTAGAAAAGGGATATTAAAACAAAAAGAAATGTCTTAATACCTTATGTCTTATTGAACATTTAATATTTTAAATCAACATAGATTAAAGGCTTTGAGGCCCTCAATTTTACAATTGTTTGTGATTGATGACCTCAATCACTCCCAATAAATATTTACATTTTTCCTCCTATTATATGTCTCTAATTTCCAACAGTTTTCTCTCTATCGAGATCATAATTTGGTGGTGACTTTTTCATTTCCCTTTCCCTCTTATTAAGGCCAAATTTTATTAACCTTATTTCCGATGTAGGTTTTCCACAAAGGTATTTTCTATTTTTAACCTTTTATTTTCAAAGAAAAATTTCAAATTGCTAGGATGCAATTTATTGAAGGAGGGGAGAATGTAACACCCCAAGCTTTAATGATGCGCTTCTCTTTCAATAATGCAATAGCTTGCACTGTATGCATGTTCGAGATTCTAACACACTGCGACCAATCAAAATAGCCATTATGAATAGTAATAACCACTTTTTGAAATTATATTAATTTTATATCTTAAAATGGACTTCTTTTTTGTATTCGTAATATCAAAATTACCCTATGTTGAATTTTTTGTAATTTTCTGAGAACTTCCAATTTTTTATGAATAGTGAAAAATACTTAAAACAAATTTTTTTAATCAAAATATTTTATAGTGATAAATTATACTATTGAGTGGTTTTAAAGTATAATTAGAATATATTTTTACCATTTTATCCAATGGTGGTCATTAGAATTAATTTAACATTGAAATTGGACATAAACAATTGTCAATCATTTGATATATATTGTTCCATAAAAACACGCTATTTGTTGTGACAGCGGGAATTAATTATAAAATTAGTTAATGAAACTTATATGATTGCAATTTTTTAAAATAGACATCCTTTTTGAATTCATAATATCAATTATATCTTAGGGTGAAATTTTGGCATTGTTATGAAAGACTTCAATTTTTGATGAATAGTGAAACCACTAAGTGGTAGTTAAAAAACTGATTTTTCGTTTAAATGAAACATTACCACTTCTGTGATTTGATTTTCAAAAATCCGACATTCAGGGTATTCATTAGGATGTAAAATTTGGTTCCATGGGATTAAAATAATTTTTTTGGTGAATAGTAACTTTTAAGTTTAATTAATCGCGATTAAAGGTAATTAGTGAAATTTAAGGTGAAAATGATGTTATAAAAATATGAAAATACCTTTACACTTGTCCTAACCCTATTGGATGAGTCATGGGCGACCAAGAAAATCCATGGGTCAACTTGGGGACCCCATGGAGCCATTTTGGTAGGAAAATGACATTAAAAACATTTTATTTAATGTTAAAATGAAAATGTCACAAACATGAGTTGTTTTACAAAAAAAAAATTAAACGGGGTTATACAAGTCTGATATTTGACTATAATTATTCATTGGAAAGCTAAAAATATTTCATACGTAATGATATTTGTTTTATAATTTTTAGACATTAAATAAATTAAATTATATATGACACCATGATGATGCAACGATTACCTCATTAATTAACGATTTTAATAAAATGGAAGGATAATGTTAAATGTAAGCCCTAAACTTGTCCATAGCCTATTGGATGGGTTTATTTCGAACCCTTATCACCTTACCCTCGAAATATATCATTTTGGGACCTTTAAAATCCGAAAAGAATTTCATAATAAAGTAACATTTCAATCCTTCCAAGAGTACCCGTCCTCTCCTCTTATAAAAGGCCACCACCTCTACCACCTTACCCACCCCTCTCATATAAGGCCCCAGCCTTAAACCTTACTTAATATTGAATTCAATGAGTAATTCACATTGAGGATCTTTTCAGGTTTAGAGTTTTAGAGAATTAGGACATAACTATTACATCTCAAAAGATTACAAAGTAGTCGCTTCTACTAAATTTCCATAAAATAAAAACTCTTAAAAAGAAACATGTATAGTTCCATGTCTTATATAGCGTGACATTCCCTTGATCCCATCCTTGACCTTATTCCACTTTATGTCCTATGAAAAACATTTCAAAAAAAACTTGGGGTGAGCATAAAAAGCTCAGTAAGGGATACACAAAGAATAAAAACTGTTACCTTTTCAAACATCAAGTAAACCATGTATACTCTATCAAAGTAATACCTTCACCTTCATGAAGTAGTAAAAACCCTTCACTGAATAAAGTATCATTACATACCTTTTTGTAACCAAAGGATTACCATAAACCCATATAAAGAACACATAGCATATATAAAGGTAACTTGGGACATAAACATACTTAAGTGGAATAACCATACGGTTGACTTCCACATATATCACTTAATGGAATAGCCATACGGCCAATTTCCATACATACTTAATGGAATATCCATACGGCTGACTTCCATACCCAATGCATTGGAGGTTATAACGTAACCACCCATCCTGGTATTCACGGAACCACCCGTCATAATGTCCAAGTACCATTATTACACATAAAATATGGAAAATATAAACATTTCCATAACAATATTTCATTTGCAATCACAATAAATAATTCCCATATATTGAATTAATCAATCCATTTTCAAAAACCATTTAAAAGAGATTTTTGAATAAAAGTGTCCCATACCACTTTGAAGCTTTTAATGGAATTATAATTTTAAAACATTAATGTCCATATAAATAAATACTGAAAACCATTTTGAAAACATGGAAATTAATTTTAAAGATTTAGAATAATAAATCTTTAAAACATTTAAAATGATATTTTTGTTAAAGAGTTTTTAACAAAATGAGAGACTCTTGAATACAAATAATAGAGGAATAACATTTAATCTGAACATTATAATATCATGAGAATAAAAGAATTCGTGATATAATATGTCAAAGGACAGTATACACACCATATAAGAGTGAATTGGTGCATAACAACAATGAAGTCTCAAAAGAAATGTAAAATGAGATGAAATCCATTATAAAGAAGGTATCCTTAAATTAAGGATAAATCAATCTCATAATTATGTGTGACAAATATAAATACACCCAATATAAGTGGATATTAAGTGTAAAACAATCAAAGGTTATTCACACATACTCAAAGGATGACATATTCAATAACTACATGTTGAACCAAAAGAAATCGAAATTGGGTTAAGAAGTTCCCTTGACAGCCTAACGGCGTCACATCAAAATGAGTTGATGAGAGATAAAAAAAACTATTTCATCAGTTGGACATAAAATTTACATCAATAAGGATATATTAGAACATATCCCAACATAACAATATGTACATTAAAATACCCAACAAAAGAAGTCTTTTAAAAAGAGGAGGGTGAAAGGTTCCCTTACCGACATGGGTATCTTTCGAAACATATGCCCCGTGAAAGAAGGACAATACATAATTGATGTAAATAATCATAAATGAAATAATATTACACAATGAGTAAAATAATGGTCACTACATACACCACTCAATTGAAATTGTGGCAAATGTAGCACAAATCTCACAGGAATAAAAGTGAGATGAAAAATCCCTTACGAAAACTCGGCAGCCTAACGGCGCCACTTAAAACTTCCAAAATGGATTGATGAGAGGAAATAGGGTCTCTCATCATATGAATATAATAATTACAGTGGGATTAATATAAAATAACATCCCAATCATAAGAAATATTATCTTAAAAGGAATGACATAAAAGAGTGTACTTAAAAAGAAAGAGAGGTGTAGGATCCCTTACCTCGGGTCCGACTTGACTCGATCGTTCTTTAATCTCCTGAATAAAAAACTTGAGTTAATTTCTAATTCCTTAAGAACCTTTTTCAAGTTCATTATTCCTTTTATATCACTTATTACCATGTCATAAACATTATGTAATCATTTAAGTTAATAATATTTGTTTTGCCGATATTTGGTTCTTAAGTCGAAAGTGGACTTCTTACAATTACATGTTGTTCGTGTGGTCAAAGGTTATTTATATCCAGAATGAAATTCCTGATTTGGATGTCATATATATCATATATATCCAGCATATACATGTATTTATAATATTACATAATCATTTAGAGGTAAGAAATGAAATGCACCGTTCATGGAGACGGTAAGCCGTACGTACGCATGAACGCTACTTTCATTTTTTTTGTCATACTTTAATGGAAATAAATAATAATTATATAGAGGTATATAATAATTCCAGTATAATATCATATATAATATCACATTTCCGTCCTTTATACATCCCACATATGGTATTTAAAGAATCAAATCACTTTGAGGGGGAGGTAGTCCGCACTTCCTTAAATGAAGATATCGCGTTTACCCATAATGGAAACCATAAAGGTATGCCCAAAATGAAAAAAACAGAATCTTAAGGAAAACATAAACATATTATATATCATATATAAAAATAGTGACATCATAATGGCCACCTTTTGAAGGTGATAAATGAGTATTGAACAATCATCGTTTCGGGAGGCAGAATTTCACCATCCACGGAAACCGTATGTTATTTAACCATTTTATGTAGTTGTGTGAGAGTGTAGCTCGAATAATCCTTATAACAACATCCTAGTATATTAAAGATACTGTTTTTGTTACAAAAGAAGTAAATAAAAAGAGTTTAGGGGGTTGGAGAAGCAAAATAAAACAAATGAACATGAGAGAATGAATTACCTTTAAAAGTGTAACTCTTTTTGATTTTAGCCTAAAGGCTTCC
This sequence comes from Viscum album, assembly GCA_963277665.1. Taxonomy (NCBI): domain Eukaryota; kingdom Viridiplantae; phylum Streptophyta; class Magnoliopsida; order Santalales; family Viscaceae; genus Viscum; species Viscum album. The sequence goes on from OY728148.1 coordinate 605,380,663, forward strand.
TTTGAAAGGATTCTGCCCAAAGGGAATCCTCTAGGATGAGGAGAGGGATTTGGAGAGAGTAAATAGGCAGGGGTTGTCCGAGCCAAAGGCTTGAGGACTGTGTGAAATGAGGTAGAGGTGGGGGCCTTTTATAAGAGGAGAGGAGGGGCACTTTTGGAAAGTAAAGAAATATTACATTATTTGAAAATGTTTTTCGGTTTTAAAAGGTACCACATTGATATAGTTCGTGGATAAGGTGATAAGGCTTCGAAATCCACTCATACAATTGGTTTTGGCCATGTGTAGGTTGTAGATTTTACATTATCCTTTCATTTTATTTAAATCGTTAAATAATGAGGTCATCGCTGCATCATCATGATGTCATATATAATTTAATTTATTTAATGTCTAAAAATTATAAAACAAATACTATGATGTAGGAAATCTTTTTAGATTTCTAATGACTATTTATAATCCAAAATCGGATCTTTATAACCCCATGTAAAAATTGTTTTCGTAAAACATATTATGTTTGTGTCATTTTTACTTTTACATTAAATAAAAAGTTATTTATGTCATTTCCCAACCAAAGTGGATCTATGGGGTCCCCAAGTTGACTCATGGCTTGTCTTGGTCGTCCATTACACAACCAATGAGGTTAAGACATGTTTCAAGTTCATTTCATATTATTAAAACATTATTTTTACCTTAAACTACACTAATTACCTCTAATCACGATTAAAAACTTAATAAGTTACTATTCACCAAAAAATTATTTTTATCCCATTGAACCACATTTTACTTCTTAATGAAAACCATGTATGTCGGATTTTTGAAATTCAAAACACAATGGTGGAAAATTTTCATTTAAACGGAAAATCAGTTTTTATAAGTACCACTTAGTGGTTTCACTATTCATCAAAAATTGAAGTTTTTCAGAAAATTACCAAAAATTAACCCTAATCTATTTTTGATATTCTGAATTCAAAAATTAAGTCTATTTTACAAAATTCAAAACATATAAGTCATATTAATTAATTTAATAATTAATTCCCGCTGTCAGAGCAAATAGCGTGTTTTTATAAAACAATAAGTATCAAAAGATTGACACCAGTTTAAGTCTAATTTCAAAGTGAAATTGATTCCAATGACCACCATTGGATTAAATGGTAAAAATATATTCTAATTTCACTTTAAAACCAATTCAAAAGATAATCTAATCATATAAATAAATTATATTAAAAAGAGGTTTTGAATTAAAATACAACATTTTACATTATTCATTAAAAAAATGAACTTTATTGGAAAGATACCAAAAATTTACACAAAGTAAATTTTGATGTCCCAATTCTTAAGAAGAGTTTTATTTGGTCCAATGGAATGTATAAGAGTGAACAAAACTATATTTAATGACGGTTCGCCATCAAAAGGCGATAAGTGAACCTTTAGTGAGAACTAGGGCATATACGCCTAAAATTGAATTCTTTCTGTATTTTAAGCCTTTATCTTTTATTGGATATATCTAAAAACATTTAAAAACATATATAATCATATTTTAGTTATTTCTATCCATTCCCTCCAATACAACGGCTACATGTTAACTACCATTTAAAATAATATTATTTTATTATTAGAGTGCAACGTAAGATTGCAATGAAACTCTTTGTTGTGTATCGGGTACGCTATCGAACATAGCAACCCTTTAAAGTAATATTAATACTTTATTCACAAATATGGATAAATATGAAAATGTATATTCTTTATTTACCTGGGGTGTTACATCCTTCCCCCCTTTCGGGAATTGCATCCTCGCAATTTTAAAATTGGGCTTGGTAACATCCTTGAAAGTCCCACATCGGAAGAAGAGTCGGTAAAAAAATCACTTTAAAATAAAGAAAGATAAGTACAAAGGTCACCCGAGTTAACCCATACTAGGATTCCAAGTATGAAAACATGGACATGGAGGAGAAAACATAGGGTCATGTTCTGATGGAGAGTGATAGAAAACATGTTTAGGAGAAAGTTAACCACAAGAAAATCACAAACTTTTGATGGGTTAAACGGTATTCGATTCCCCAGTATGAAAAGTTAATAGAAAACATTTTTGTTTTAAGTTACTTTTTATTGAGGAATTTATTCATAAGGAATCAAAATCACTTATCATTTTGACTTTCAACTTTTACACAAACTCATATTTTCTCCAAAAGACGAGTATTTAGGAAGACTTGTTCACATTAAGAGTACTATAATCAACTTCTAGAGAATCACCTAATCCACCAAAGAGAACTATATACATCCCATGTCTTTAGTCTTTAACCAAAACCAAAACCAAAAAGGTTAGTACAAGGTCAGATAATCGAGAAAAGAATAACCCATTAAAAACAAAAACCTATGCTTAATCTCCAAATTTTTTCCAACAAAACCCAAAGTTCAACGAGGACCATTCGATAAACAATTTTTCCATAAAATTCTTCAAAGTAAACCAATCTAAGATTGAAACCCAAATATTTGAAGGATTTAGTCACATAGTCTTCCAAGTTAAATCGTAACATTTATCTCCAAACAACATCAGTTGCTTCTAAAGTCTCGTATTGAAAAGTAATTAACCTAATCACATATCCTCCATGATAGGTTAATCATTTTCATAAATAACCCAAAATAAACTTATTATTAATTCATAAAATCATATAACTAAAAAGAATCAGTCAAACTAACTAGGGACTTCATGTAGTCCAGTGGTAGGCGATAAATACCAGTCGCACTTTGGTTTTGGGTTCGATTCCCGCAGCTTTGTCCGACGCGACGGGTTGTCACACGGTCTGTGTGTTGTCCTTTTTCCAAAACTATATAATTCTTAAAACATTCCACAAAATGAGATAAAATCTTCATATTTTAACCTCAAGTTTATCTCATGCCTTTCATTTTCCATCATAACATATAGTAACCCATAATTACCTAAAAATTATGTATCATATAAACCCTAATGGTTACCTTAATAATTATTAACTGAATTTCCACATCGATTTGCCCATCTCATACATGATGCATTAGAGAACTCACCAAAGTTGAAGTGGTTGATCATGACTCCTTGATAGTAGGTTTAGAACAACCATGAGATTCCTCATTGAATCCCTCATCTCATCCAGTCTCTTAATCAGAGAACCACCACAGTTTCCTTCAAACCCATTGTCACTTTGGTGCCTACTAGATCCAGCCATTTACTAAAACCAAAAAGGTCAGTGTGAGTATATCAACATAACCATCATGTACTAATGAGGAAGATAAACACTAAGATATACTTACTCATTCACTTTATCTAAAACTAGGACTCTTTTTGAAATCCTAACCATTATGGTAATGTCACTTATGCTTAGAGAATACCCTAACCTCTAAAGTTATCTAAACCAACCTTTGATACCAACTATAAGGCCCCAGCCTTTAAACCTTACTTAATATTGAATTAAATGAGTAATTCACATTGAGGATCTTTTCAGGTTTAGAGTTTTAGAGAATTAGGACATAACTATTACATCTCAAAATATTACAAAGTAGTCACTTCTACTAAATTTCCATAAAATAAAAACTCTTAAAAAGAAACATGTATAGTTCCATGTATTATATAGTGTGACATTCCCTTGATCCCATCCTTGACCTTATTCCACTTTATGTCCTGTGAAAAACATTTCAAAAAAAACTTGGGGTGAGCATAAAAATCTCAGTAAGGGATACACAAAGAATAAAAACTGTTACCTTTTCAAACATCAAGTAAACCATGTATACTCTATCAAAGTAATACCTTCACCTTCATGAAGTATTAAAAACTATTCACTGAATAAAGTATCATTACTTACCTTTTTGTAACCAAAGGATTACCATAAAACCTATATAAAGAACACATAGAATATATAAAGGTAACTTGGGACATAAACATACTTAAGTGGAATAATCATACGGTCGACCTCCACAAATATCACTTAATGGAATATCCATACAGCCAATTTCCATACATACTTAATGGAATAGCCATACGGCCGACTTCCATACCCAATGCATTGGAGGTTATAACGTAACCACCCGTCCTGGTATTCACGGCACCACCCGTCATAATGTCCAAGTACCATTATTACACTTAAAATATGAAAAATATAAACATTTCAATAACAATATTTCATTTGCAATCACAATAAATAATTCCCATATATTGAATTAATCAATCCATTTTCAAAAACCATTTAAAAGAGATTTTTGAATCAAAGTGTCCCATACCACTTTGAAGCTTTTAATGGAATTATAATTTTAAAACATTAAGGTCCATATAAATAAATACTGAAAACCATTTTGAAAACATGGACATTAATGATAAAGATTTAGAATAATAAATCTTTAAAACATTTAAAATGATATTTTTGTTAAAGAGTTTTTAACAAAATGAGAGACTCTTGAATACAAATAATAGCGGAATAACATTTAATATGAACTTTATAATATCATGAGAATTAATGGATTCATGATATAATATGTCAAAGGACTGTATACACACCATATAAGAGTGAATTGGAGCATAACAACGATGAATTCTCAAAAGAAATGTAAAATGAGATGATATCCATTATAAAGAAGGTATCCTTAAATTAAGGATAAATCAATCTCATAATTATGTGTGAAAAATATAAATACACCCAATATAAGTGGATATTATGTGTAAAACAATCAAAGGTTATTCACACATATTCAAAGGATGACATATTCAATAACTACATGTTGAACCCAAAGAAATCGAAATTGGTTTAAGAAGTTCCCTTGACAGCCTAACGGCGTCACATCAAAATGAGTTGATGAGAGATAAAAAAAACTATCTCATCACTTGGACATAAAATTTAAATCAATAATGATATATTAGAACATATCCCAACATAACAATATGTACATTAAAAGACCCAACAAAAGAAGTCTTTTAAAAAGAGGAGGGTGAAAGGTTCCCTTACCGACATGGGTATCTTTCGAAACATACGCCCCGTGAAAGAAGGACAATACATCATTGATGTAAATAATAATAAATGAAATAATATTACACAATGAGTAAAATAATGGTCAGTACATACACCAATCAAATGAAATTGTGGCAAATGTAGCATAAATCTCACAGGAATAAAAGTGAGATGAAAAATCCCTTACGAAAACTCCGCAGCCTAACGGCGCCACTTAAAACGTCCAAAATGGATTGATGAGAGGAAATAGGATCTCTCATCATATGAACATAATAGGTATAGTGGGATTAATATAAAATAACATCCCAATCATAAGAAATATTATCTTAAAAGGAATTACATAAAAGAGTGTACTTAAAAAGAAAGAGAGGTGTAGGATCCCTTACCTCGGGTCCGACTTGACTCGATCGTTCTTTAATCTCCTGAATAACAAACTTCAGTTAATTTCTACTTCCTTAAGAACCTTTTTAAAGTTCATTATTCCTTTTATATCACTTATTACCATGTCATAAACATTATGTAATCATTTAAGTTAATAATATTTGTTTTGCCGATATTTGGTTCTTAAGTCGAAAGTGGACTTCTTACAATTACATGTTGTTCATGTGGTCAAAGGTTTTTTATATACAGAATGACATTAATGATTTGGATATCATATATATCATATATATCCAACATATACATGTATTTATAATATTACATAATCATTTAGAGATAAGAAATGAAATGCACCGTTCATGAAGACGGTAAGCCGTACGTACGCATGAACGCTACTTTCATTTCTTTGTCATAATTTAATGGAAATAAATAATAATGATATATAGGTATATAATAATTCCAGTATAATATAATATATAATATCATATTTCCATCCTTTATACATCCCACATATGGTATTTAACGAATCAAATCACTTTGAGGGGGCGGTAGTCCGCACTTCCTTAAATGAAGATATCACGTTTACCCATAATGGAAACCATAAAGGTATGCCCAAAATGAAAAAAAACAGAAGCTTAAGGAAAAAATAAACATATTATATATCATATATAAAAATAGTTACATCATAATGGCCACCTTTTTATGGTGTTAAATGAGTATTGAACAATCATCGTTTCGGGAGGCAGAATTTCGCCATCCATGTAAACCGTATGTTATTTAACCATTTTATGTAGTTGTGTGAGAGTGTAGTTCGAATAATCCTTATAACAACATCCTAGTATATTAAATATACTGGTTTGTTTACAAAAGAAGTAAATAAAAAGAGTTTAGGGGGTTAGAGAAGCAAAATAAAACAAATGAACATGAGAGAATGAATTACCTTTAAAAGTGTAACTCCTTTTGATTTAAGCCTAAAGGCTTCCTTTGAAAGGATTATTCCCAAAGGTAATCCTCTAGGATGAGGATAGGGATGTGGAGAGAGTAAATGGACAGGGTTTGGATGAGACAAAGGCTTGAGGACTGTGTGAAATGAGGTAGAGGTGGGGGCCTTTTATAAGAGGAGAGGAGGGGCACTTTTGGAAAGTAAAGAAATATTACATTATTTGAAAATGTTTTTCGGTTTTAAAAGGTCCCACATTGATATAGTTCTTGGATAAGGTGATAAGGATTCTAACTCCACTAATCCAATTGGTTTTGGCCATGTGTAGGTTGTAGATTTTACATTATCCTTCCATTTTATTTAAATCGTTAAATAATGAGGTCATTGCTGCATCATCATGATGTCATATATAATTTAATTTATTTAATGTCTAAAAATTATAAAATAATTACTATGATGTATGAAATCGTTTTAGCTTTCCAATGACTATTTATAATCTAAAATCTGATCTTTATAACCCCATGTAAAAATTGTTTTCGTAAAACATATTATGTTTGTGTCATTCTTACTTTTACATTAAATAAAAAGTTATTTATGTCATTTCCCAACCAAAGTGGATCCATGGGGTCCCCAAGTTTACCCATGGCTTTTCTTGTTCGGCCATGACCCAACAAATGAGGGTAAGACATGTGTAAAGTTCATTTCATATTATTAAAACATTATTTTTACCTTAAACTACACTAATTACCTCTAATCACGATTAAAAACTTAATAAGTTACTATTAACCAAAAAATTATTTTTATCACATTGAACCACATTTTACTTCTTAATGAAAACCATGTATGTCGGATTTTTGAAATTCAAAACACAATGGTGGAAAAATTTCATTTAAACGGAAAATCAGTTTTTATAAGTACCACTTAGTGGTTTCACTATTCATCAAAAATTGAAGTTTTTCAGAAAATTACCAAAAATTCACCCTAAGCTATTTTTGATATTCCGAATTCAAAAATGAAGTATATTTTACAAAATTCAAAACATATAAGTCACATTAATTAATTTAATAATTAATTCCCGCTGTGAGAGCAAATAGCGTGTTTTTATAAAACAATAAGTATCAAAAGATTGACACCAGTTTAAGTCTAATTTCAAAGTGAAATTGATTCCAATGACCACCATTGGATTAAATTGTAAAAATATATTCTACTTTCACTTTAAAACCAATTCAAAAGATAATCTAATCATATAAATAAATTAGATTAAAAAGAGGTTTGGAATTAAAATACAACATTTTACACTATTCATTAAAAAAATGAACTTTATTGGAAAGATACCAAAAATTTACACAAAGTAAATTTTGATGTCCCAATTCTTAAGAAGAGTTTTATTTGGTCCAATAGAATGTATAAGAGTGAACAAAACTATATTTAATGACGGTTCGCCATCAAAAGGCGATAAGTGAACCTTTAGTGAGAACTAGGGTATATACGCCTAAAATTGAATTCTTTCTGTATTTTAAGCCTTTATCTTTTATTGGATATATCTAAAAACATTTAAAAACATATATAATCATATTTTAGTTATTTCTATCCATTCCTGCCAATACAAAGGCTACATGTTAACTACCATTTAAAATAATATTATTTTATTATTAGAGTGCAACGTAAGATTTCAATGAAACTCTTTGTTGTGTATCGGGTACGCTATCGAACATAGCAACCCTTTAAAGTAATATTAATACTTTATTCACAAATATAGATAAATATGAAAATGTCTATTCTTTATTTACCTGGGGTGTTACATCTCAAGCCTTTGGCTCAGCCAAACCCTGTCCATTTTGACTCTCCGCTTCCCTCTCTTACTCCTAGAAGCCTCACTTTGGGAAGAAGTATTCCCAAGGAAGCCATTGAGCTCAAATCAAAAAGAGTTAACCATTTTAAGGTAATGTCTTCTCCTATGTTATTTTGTTTCATTTTTCTTCTCCAACCCCATAAAATTTTTTTATTAATTTATTTTGTAACAAACCCAGTATCCTCAATATACTAGAATGCTGTTATAAGAATTATTCGAGCTACACTTACACACACCTACATCTAATGGTTAAAGAACATACTGTTTCTGTGGATGGTGAATTTCTACCTCACGAAATGATGATTGTTCAACAATCATATAACACCTTCAAATGTGTCCATTAAGATGTCACTATATTTATATATGATATATAATATTTTTATGTTTTACTTAAGCTTCTGTATTTGTCATTTATGTAATTCCTTTATGGTTTCCATTATGGGTAAACGCGATATTTTCATTTGAGGAAGTGCGGACTACCGCCCCCTCAAAGTGATTTGAATCGTTAAGGCCATATGTGGGATGTATAAAGGATGGAGTAAATGGTATTTTACATTTAGTTATACTGGAATTATAGTGTACCTTTATATAATTATAATTTCATTCCTTTAAATATCAAATAGAAATGAAAGTAGCGTTCATGCTTACGTACGGCTTACCGTCTCCATGAACGGTGCATTTCATTTCTTACCTCTAAATGTTATGTAATATTATAAATGCATGTATATATTGGATATATATGATATATATGATATATACATCATGAATATAATTTTGATATAATGGATATTTCACCACATGAACAACTTTTAATTATAAGAAGTTTATTTTTGACTCAAGTACCAAAGATCGACAAAATGACCGTTATTAACTTAATTAATTACATAATGTTCATAACATGGTAATAAATGATATAAAAGGAATAATGAACATGAAAAAGTTTCTTAAGAAAATATAAATTAACTCTATTTTATTATTCAGGAGATTAAAGAACAATCGAGTCAAGTCGGACATGAGCTAAGGGGATTTCTTAACCCAATTTCTGTTTTTTGGGTTAATCTCCTACTTTCAAATTATGTCATGATATTATTATGTCATATATTTAATTTGTACTTTCTTTATGTGTACTTATAGTGAATACACATAATATATCTATTTTATTTAAAAAATGATCTTTGTAAGGGACTTTGTCTCAATCTTCTTTCATTGAGGAATATTTGGTTTTATACACAACTTTCCTTTTTACGGTGTATAAACCCCTTTGACTTTTACGTTTATTCAAAAGGAATATTTTTTATACGAAGCTTTTTACTAAAAGACAAAAGGGGATGTTTTTTTTGTTGTACGTATGTGGTGACAATGACTTCTCTGCCACCGTGACCATTATTTGAGTTTCAGCTTCCTCTACAAGCCATAACTATTTCTTAAAATGAAAAATAAATACAAAGTTTTAATTTTCTTTTATTTTGGTATTGAAAATTGTTTTTAAAGTGTTTTTATTATATCAATGTGTTGTATTAAGATCTAGTTATTGAAATGTTGAAATGTTATCTTTCCTTTATGCGTGTTTTATGTGATACTATTACGTTATGGTTTATGATATGTTTAAACTTATTCATATGAGGAATGTATTGGACTTAATAAGTGACGGGTGGAGCCTGTAATAGCTCCTCGATGCATCGGCATGTCTCTTGAGACAAACTAGTGTCTTGGCACGAGGCCTTGACAAAAATATTATTTGTATTCTTGGCACGCAACCTTGGCTACGTTGTTATGATAGTCTGACATAATGCATTTCATCATTATGAAAGTGGTTATTGATACTTCATGTGATTATTCGACCAGTAGAATATCCATGTGAATAATTAAATGGCATTATCTCATTTAACTTTTGACATATTATGTTAAAGTTAAAGTTTAAAAGGCTTTTGTTTTAGTCATACATTGCCTTAAGTGTTTATGTTTATTTATGAAAGCTTCCGCTATATTGTTATCCTTACTGAGCATCTGAGCTCACCCCTTTCAATGTTTTCATTTTTCTAGGATGTGAAGAAGTATTTTAGGAATGACCTGCTGGGATAGTCTGAAGGGGATATGAGTGTGGAAAATGGAGACTATGTTATTGTAGTTTTTCACTTTATGATGTAATGTAACATTTATGAATTTATATAGTGTTTCTAAGGCTACTAAACTAATCGGTCTTTCGAGACTTGATCTTTTGTGATCATTCCAATGTTACGCAGTAATGCACCGACTCTGGGTAACTGGGGTCAGGGCGTTACAATAATGAATTGTGAAATCATAATCCTTTGTTAATTCCCACCACCTACTATGTCTCATGTTAAATTCATTTTGAGTGAATATATACATCAAAACATTGGGGTCAATATATATTTCACATTTTACCCCATAAATATGATGCCTCTTAATTTTTTAATAAGAAACAACAGTAGATAATTCCAAATAATGTGTATGGTAATTTAACTCATGAGGTTTCAACTAACGTGAGGCATAACCAATTACCTGATCAATCTTCATAAGGACACAACCAAGTCCTTTCAAAAAAAGTATCACTCTAGATAAAAAACACACCATTTCTGGAAGGCAGTGCCAAAACTGGAGCTTTCACCAATTTTCTTTTCAATTCCTGAAAACAGTTCTCACATTCTCTTGTCAAAATTAACATAACAACTTTTTGAGCTAACTTAGTCATTGGACTATATAACTGTGCAAAAGTTTCGAAAAACCTCCGGTAATAACCTAGATAACCAGTAAAACTATGAATCTCAGATATATTTGTAGGTCTTGGCCATTATTCAACCACTTTTGTTTTATAAGGATAAATAGTAATGTCATTTTTTGAAACAATGTGTCCATGGAAGGAAATTTATTGTAAACTAAACTCACACTTTCTATATTTACCAAATAGTTTCTTTTCTTTTATGGTTTTTATGACATCCATTAAATGAAATTCATGCTCCTTTTAAATTTTAGAATAAAAAAATAAACACTGAACACAAACAAAAACTTATCCAAAACTCACAGAAAACAATATTAATAAGATCCATGAATACAACAGGTGAATTGGTTAACCTAAAGGGAAAATAAATTCATAATGGCCATATCTAGTTTGAAACGCAGTATTCAGAGTGTCTTCTTCCATTAATTTCAACTGATGGTACCCTGACCTCAAGTCAAAATTCAAAAAATACTATCCTTCCTGGATCCGATCAAACAAATCATCGATATGAGGCAAAGGATACTTGTTCATAATAGTGATTTTATTCAAAGATATATAATCAATGAAAAGTATCATTTAACTATATTTATTTTTAACAAAAAAGATAGGATCACCACATAGTGATGTGCTAGGTCGAATTAAACCTTTATGTAATAACTCATGTAATTTCTTTTTAACTCTAAAAGTTAAATTTGAGTTGTTCGATAAGGGGGTTTGGAAATTGTCTTAGAATCATGAACTATGTCAAGAGTAAATTTAACATCTCGATCAGGTATAATACCTAGAAAATCCTCTAGATAAACATTAAGGTACTAATTTACCACTAGATCATAATTAAGATTAACTGTTCCTTATTTTCAACAATTTGTGCAAGGTAACATTCATTTCTATCTTTTACTAGTTCCTCACCTTCGTGATATGTTTTGCAATGTAAGGCTTCATTCTTGTACCCAAACTGAAAATCATCTTGAAAAAGAAAACTCTTTAGCACTACATCTAATCATAGAATGTTAAAAAGAAATCCAATCCAGACCCAAAATAACTTCAGACTCTACTAGTGTCAATAAAATAATGTTTGTAGGTAGACTCTTTCCACGCACAAGGAAAAGCTATTTCTTATGTTTTCATTTTTTGCATAAACTTTTCCTTCAAGTCTTTTAACCATAAGTTCTGTATTCATATCTTGAGATGGAATTCCCAATTTACTAGAAAGATTCTCAAAAATAAATGAATGTGTATACCCTGAATCAAACAACACATTGGAATAATCTGAACAGACAAACTGTGTACAAGATACCACCTCATTCGATGGCCCAACATCTATTGAAGTAGTTGCAGAGGATTTCACCACCCCTTCCTGCTTGTATTATGGATGTTTTCCCTCAGTAGAGTTCTTAAATGGAAAATAATTTTCATAATGACCCATTTCATTTCACTTAAATCATTTGACTGATTGTAAATCATATTTTGTCTTGAAATTACCTTTATCTTTTCCAGTGCAATTACGAGCCTTATGTCCCATTTTACCACATTGGTAGCACTTACCAAAATTCAAAAGGAATTCCCTAGCTTGTGTTTTACCACAATTTTCAAAAACTGAAAACTTTAGTTTCTTACCATAATACTTTTTTGAAGATTTATTCCCATTCCCCTTCCACCCTAACCTCTTATTCTATTGTTTTTCGAAGAACACATGATTATTAGAAAACTCAATTTCCATCTTCTCCGCACAACAAACATTTTTTTCATAACATGTGAATAGATGTTAAGTTGAAGACCTTAATGTCACATACATGACTTATTTTGAAGTTAATTTTCAATTATTTTCCATTCATTCTTTGTTTTGGAGGGTTTCCAAAGGTTGTAAGGAGGAATATATGAGTTTTTATGAATTGGGCCAAACCGTGAGCCCAATTCCAGATTTAAAAATAAATTTGGTATCTTTTATTACTATTTCATTTTTTAATTTTTTTCACCCATTATAATTCCTAAATTGTCTACTCTAACCTATTAACACAGAAAGTTAAATTTGGAGCCTTTATAAATCCATAATCAAGGAGGATTTGGGTTTTTTTTAAGAATTGGGCCAACCCGAAAGTCGATTTTCATGTTTTAAAATGTTTCTTTAATTTTTTAATATAATATTAAATATAATGGATTTTGGGTGATTCCACCTCCCTCTCGACCCTACGAAACCCAGGAACTCTCTCATTTCCTTTACCCCCTCCTTGGAGATCTTTGAAATCGTGACATAGGGTTGAACTTCAGAGGGTGTCTCAAATCGGCCAGAATTGAAGAGGTAACTTCATCCCTTCTTAACTCTCTCAATTCTTACTCTTTTCCCTCCATTATAGTTCCTAAATTACCTCCTAAATCTTGTTCAAATAACCCATGAATTTTGGCTATTTTAAAATTCAGAAACTATTGTTTTTGGTGTGATTAATTCAGGAAACTTCAAATAAGTGAGTCGATTTCTTTCCTCTTTCAAATTGCTTAGGGTTTCGTCCCTGATTCATGAATTACAAAAAGTCCAAAAGTTACAGTTCGTTCCAAGGTTCTATCATACTATATTTTGGTTGAAATATTGAGGTTTTAGGTTTCTTTTAACTTCCTTGAGGTGCGGCGGTCGTGCGGTTGATGTTTCGCCCCAATATTTGAGGGTTTCGACACATTCGGTAGGTGATTCCATGGGTAACCATTTAATAATGAGTTAGTTTTCTTGATTAAATAATTTTTCATGTTCCTTATATACTGTTCATTATGCGAAAACCATTTTTTGTAGAAATAGTAAAGCATTTGGTATTAATGTTACATTTTTTTTGAAGTTTGTATTTTTCAAATGTATTTCATGTGTTATATCTTGTGGTAGCTTTGTAAAACGTGGAAGTGATTTATTAGTTGCTGAACGAGGATGCCAATTTTGGTTGGGTAATGATATAGTGACATGTGGGCCTAAAAATGAGGGTCTTTGAATGTGTCTTCTGTGTGTAACCTTGTTATACTCCTTGAAAGTGTTTTATGGATTTGTGTGTTCTCATGGGTATCTTTTGCGATATTGTTCAAGGTGATTATATAACATTTGAAAGTTGATTATTACATGTTGATTGGGATTCAAATTCTGTTTTGGTAGGAGATTGGTGTGATTTTGGATTAAAAATAGTATTTTGAAATGGTTTTTGTGTGCAAGACTTATTTACACCACTTGGGTTCTTTTTATGAAAATTGTAAATGTTTTAGTTGGTTAAACAAAGTGGGAAAATGGAATATATGTACTGTTTGGTATGTGTGTTCACCTATTATGGGGTTTTTAAAGGTGAAGTTATGTTTTAAGATGGGAAATATTTTTAGAATGTTTTCTAAATTTCTTAAATGTTTTATTAAATTTTGATGTTGGAGCGAAACTTGTTTGTGGGCTGTTTCGTGTATTTTTGATGATAATATGATTTTGAATGTAAAAACAGTGTTATGTAACAAGTGAGTGGTCTGTTATGAGAGCTTTAATATATTTTAATGGTTTTATAAAATTGATTATTGAATTTGTGTAAGTGTTAAAGAAATGTGAAAAGTGTTGTGGGTTATTTTGTTGTGAGTCGGATTTCAAAATCAATTTGAATGAAAAGTGGACTTTTGTGACTTGTGTTGTATACATGTGGTATTTTTGGTGAATTTATGATATTGAAATGATATTTTATTGTGAATATTATATTCATTGACTTGTTGAACTTGTTTGATCACAAAGGGAAAACCCGGGTATCTAGGTGGGTGGACGTGTACTAGTTTGCTAGTGAATCCGTGGGGTTTGGCCTCAATTTCACTTAGCAAGATTGACTCTTAAAACTATAACTAAATTATGATGATGATGATTGGGGACCACTAGGTTATGGGTATGTTCCCTACTAGTGGCTCGTGCATGAGAATGGATATTTTTTATGGTTACTCTCACCAAGATACAAGGTACTTGGGACCCACAACTAGCTAGTGCCTAGGGGTTATTTCCCACTGCTTTTGCTCACTAGATATTTTTTGCTTATCATAGGAATATGGTATGAGTGGCTGGAAAATTCAGTATCCTTGTTATTTATTTTAAAAAATTTTATTTTTCAAATTATCCCACCTGAAAACTGATTTTTTTAAGTTTCATATTTTAGAAATTGTAACTAGGAATTACATGTTTTAGAAAACTTGAATTCTTTTCATCTTTGAATTTTTATTGCATGAAATATCTTAGTGGTGGTATCCTACTGGGCATTGGCTCACACCATACTTGCTCCTT
This sequence comes from Viscum album, assembly GCA_963277665.1. NCBI lineage: Eukaryota > Viridiplantae > Streptophyta > Magnoliopsida > Santalales > Viscaceae > Viscum > Viscum album. The sequence continues at coordinate 605,395,813 of OY728148.1, forward strand.
TGGGTGTAAGTAGACTTGGTTATTTTTGTTGTTGCAGGTTGGTTACAATTTGTTTTGTTCCAGTGGTTCGGGTTTCTAGCAGGTCCTTGGTGGTGAAGTCTTGTGTTGATGGCTTGAGGGTGGGGCCCCATGCCTTGTGGGTTCTTGGGCTGTTTTATTTTGGTTTTGTAACTTTGGTATAGTCTTTTTTAGTTGTTTTAAGCTATGTAATTTAGTTCTGAATTTTTGTAAAAGATTGTTTGGTTTGAAAAATCCAGATTCGTTTTATTGGATTTTTTTGTTATTTTTAGTTTATAAACTCAGGTAAATCAATCACAATTCTCATTTTATGATACCAGGGAACTTTTTCCATCCCATGGGGATCGATAACGCCCTTCGGCCCTTGTCACGGGCCAGGTTTGGAACTGGTTTCGGTGGTGACCAGATTTGGTTCGTGACAAAATGGTATCAGAGGGTGGTTCGCTCTCTTTGGGTCATGTTATTTGGGGAACAATCAGGATAATCTAGAGTTTGGATTTTTGGGACTTTGAATTTCAGTTATGAGTTGTGTGGCTGATCACCACACCTCATGACGGGATTCACGTCTCTAGGGGACGTCCAGACCTTTCAGAGTTCTTTTTTTCTTGGTTTAATGATGATTAGGAGAAATGAAAAGAGAGTTGGGTTAATGGTCTCAGTAAGCTCACAGCGCCTGGAAAGCCATGTGGAGCTGAGGATATTCCCCAGAACACTCTTTGTGACAGTGAAGTGATTGGAATATGGTGGCCAACCATATGTCAAATTCACCCACTGAAACTAGTTTCCTCTCATATTATCTTGGGTTCCTTAGTTTTTAAATCTTGGAACTTTGTAATTAAAGTGACTTGGTTTTAAGAAGTGTAAAGTTTTTGTGAAATGATTTTCAAATAAATATGGAATTGTTTTATTTATGAAATATTGGAACTAAATATTCAGAATTATTTTGAAATGTTAAATGGTGTGCTTACACCTCTTTTTAATGCAGAAACTATACTGACATTGGTTTTGAAAAAGTGTTTCCAATAGAGTTTTCTAAACAATAATAGGGTGTTTTGTTGGGATGAGATGTTATGAAATTGATGTGAATAACATGAAATTGAGTTCTTGTATAAATGTTGGTGTTTTTATGAAAATTTTAGTAATATTTGAATTGGGATTTGTATTTCATGGTTAGCAGTTTTGAGAAAAAGGATGTGTTGGTTGACCGTTTTGGTTTTGAATAGTGGAAAGAATCTTTGTTGTAACCTTTGGTATTTTTATGAGTGACAACATGCATGAGGTTATATGGGATGATGGATGGTTGATGGCATTACTGGATGAGTTCCGGGACTGATATGAGGAGGGTTCCTGGTGTGGCACAAAAACATGCATGTGTCAGGCCCATGGGGTACCATTGGGGGATACACTTACTGCTAAACCGTTTGTTTTCGTAGAATTGCTTTTAAAGAAAATCATGATGTCTTGATAAATAGTTTGGTATGGTTTGTATTATGGGGTTTTTAAAATGATGATGTTGTGGGATGTTTTGAGTCCAAGAACCCCTTCTGTTTGAACTGTGTTTTGGGTTTCAGTTTGGTCGGTAAGCTGTGTTTTAGGGATGATTAGTGGTTTCTTTTGAAAAATGTTTTGGGATGCCTTTACAATGGTTCCCTTCATGTGTTTGGAGCTATTTTATGGCTTGTTTTGACCAATGGACCAGATTGCTTGGGTCCTTGGGTTCTCTCATTGGATAAGGTACACCCCCATTAAAGGTTAATGCATAACTGAAGCGCAACCTAGATTGCTTCTCCATTGGAAAATCCTTAAGTTGATCAATATAAGGAATCTTTTTCTTGAGCTTTTTAGATTGAGTATACATCCTTTCCTTTATTGGTTTTTTGTATCCTCTTGTAGTGAGAGATTGATCATGGATGGTTGAAAGAGACCTTAGACTCCTAAGTTTCTTAATTATTCGAAGGTGGAAGTGTTCTGGGGTGTTAGCATGGATAAGTATTTGGATGGTGTCTAAGAGGAACTCTCAGTCCTTCATAGTCTCTTCGAAGAAGGAGTTCATGTTAAACTACCAGTGCGGGAAATCTGGTCATGAGAGGATATTGTGGACACTTTCTAGAATTGTGTGTTATTTGGGGATGTTTTACAAGTTACCTCTCTATGAATTCAATATATCAGTTGCAATGGTCATTTTTGGTGACGCCTTGTGAAGTCATGTGATCGATTGACCATAAAGGTGAAAGTTGGGAAATCATCTGAGAGTCTCTATTATGTTGGGAGAATGTATCTCTTGGAAAAACATGAAAAATATTCCATTTTAGAGGAAGCTGTGTATAAGTGTTCTTTACTTCTATTGTTTCTCACCCGAACAAACAAGGTGTGATGTGTGTACATCTTTTAAGCCCTTGTTTCAGTGAAATATCGAGTTAGGGTAATGTGAGTTTGGAATGTGTTATGTCTTGGAAAAAACTTATCGAGGATTGCGGTGTAGTTGTTGTTTGCAACGAAAGAAGAATTCTCATTCAGGGGGTTTCCAAAGCCCAACTTCGAGGCCGAAGATGCTTCAATCATTTGAGCTCCAGCCATAGGTCTTGGAGAGAATCTGGCTATTAGTTAGGGGAAATCACAGGGTCTTTTAAACCCTTGTGTAAAGTCATATCCTTAGTATGAAAATAAGAAGAGTTTCACCCTATGGTGTCATAATATTTCTTCTTTGTTCATGTTTGGTGGAAATAGGTGGAGGGCCTTGTACCCATGTCATCACCCAATGCTATTCCCTCTCCCTTTGGTTTCCATTGAGTCTTTAGAGAAAGGTATGAAGTTTGGCTAGACAGGTTGACAGCATGGTTTGCGCTTGGATAGTAGTGACCATGCCCCCAAAAAACCATGTAGATATAAGAATCCCCACTGTTATTTCATGGTTTCCCAAACCATGTAGACTAACCATGTGGTCGTCCCAACACATTATATTTTGGGGTCTTTCTGTACCAGCCCATTCCGGTTGATTACGATGGTTGGTTCTTATGGTGGGGGAGCCTATTTTTTGTCCCCCCGTACCAATAACATAGACTTATCCATGGTCTTGGATTGGTGGTAGGTAGTATTGTTCAGATCTATCAAGCTACCTAAATCTTCCTTGGGTTACTATTGAGATTAGAGAGTGCCCAATGGTTTACTTATAACAATGTAAGTGTAACATTGTTCGATGTCGTTGTTCATTTGGGTGAATTGCTTCAGTCATGTTCGGATAGTGTTTGAAGAGTTTTACATTGGAATAAAGCCTGAATGTGATTTATTGTTTCAGTAAAGTGGTGTATGTTTCTGTTGTGAGTTATTCCTTCCTTAATTGATCACTGGAGGTGTTTTGGCCTTTGGTGGTGAAACCTGGAAAGGGAGTACATATCGGTTTATCAGTTCAGTTTAGTTTTGGTATCTGGCATTCCTGTAGCTTTCCAGGGACGAAACGTTTTCATGGTGGGGAGGATTGTCACATAAATGACATATTTTGAAGTTAAATTTCATTTATTTTCTACTCATGCTTTGTTTTGGAGGGTTTCCAAAGGTTTTATGGAGGAATATATGAGTTTTTATGAATTGGGCCAAACCGTGAGCCCAATTCCGGATTTAAAAATAAATTTTGTTTCTTTTATAACATTTCCATTTTTTAATATTTTTCACCAATTAAAATTCCTAAATGGTATCCTCTAACCTATTAACACCAAAATTTAAATTTGGAGCCTTTATAAATCCATAATCATGGAGTATTTGGGTTTTTATTTAAGAATTGGTCCAACCCAAAAGCCCATTTTCCAGTTTTAAGATGTTTTTTTAATTTTTTAATATATTATTAAATATAATGGATTATTCTGTGATTCCACCTCACTCTCAACCCTACAAAACCCAGAATCTCTCCCATTGCCTTTTCCACCTCCTTGGAGCTCTTCGAAATCAATACATAGGTCTGAACTTCATAGGGTGTCTCAAATCGGCCAGAATTAAAAAGGAAACTTCATCCCTTCTTAACTCTCTCAATTATTACTCTTTTCCCTCCATTACAGTTCCTAAATTACCTCCTAAATCTTGTTCGAACAAACCATTGGCTGTTTTAAATTTCAGAAACTATTGTTTTTTGACTGATTAATTCAGGATACATCAAGTAAGTGAGTCCATTTCTTTCCTCTTTCAAATTGCTTAGGGTTTCTTCCCTAATTCTTGAATTATGAAAATTCCAGAAGTTAGGGTTTGTTACTAGGTTCTAACATTCTGTATTTTGGGTGAAATATTGGGTTTTAGGTTTCTTATAACTTCCTTGAGGTGCAGCGGTGATGCAGTTGATGTTTCACCCCAATATTTGAGGGTTTCGACACATTCGGTAGGTGATTCTATGGGTAACCATTTAATGATGAGTTAGTTTTCATGTTCCTTATATATTTTTCATTATGCGAAAACCATTTTTGGTTTCAATAGTAAAGCATTTGGTAATAAAGTTATGTTTTTGTTTTAAGTGTGTATTTTTCAAATGTATTTCATGTGTTATCTCTTGTGGTAGCTTTGTAAAAGGTGGAAGTGATTTCTTAGTTGTTGAATGATGCTGCCAATTTTGGTAGGGTAATGATATAGTGTCATGTGGGCCTAAAAAGAGGGTCTTTGAATGGGTTTTATGTTTGTAACCTTTTTATACTCCTTGAAAGTGTTTTATGGATTTGTGTGTTCTCATGGGTATCTTTTGCGATATTGTTCAAGGTGATTATATAACATTTGAAAGTGGATTATTACATGTTGATTGGAATTCCAATTCTGTTTTGGTAGGTGATTTGTGTGATTTTGGCTTAAAAATAGGATTTTGAAATGGGTTTTGTGTACAAGACATATTTACACCACTTGGGTTATTTTTATGAAAATTTTAAATGTTTTAGTTGGTTAAAAAAAGTGGGAAAAGGGTGCATATATACTTTTTGGTATGTGTGTTCACCTATTATGAGGTTTTTAAAGGTGAAGTGATGTTTTATGATGTCAAATGTTTTTAGAATGTTTTGTAAATTTCTGAAATGTTTTTTTAAATTGTGATGTTGTTGCGAAACTTGTTTGTGGGCTGTTTCATGTAAGTTTGATGATAAAATTATTTTGAAGGTAAAAAGGGTGTTATGTAACCATTGAGGGGTCTTTTATGAGAGCTTTAATATATTGGAATGTTTTTATAAATTTTTTTAATGAATTTGTGGAATTGTTAAAGAAATTTGAAAAGTGTAGTGGGCTATTTTGGTGTGAGTCGGATTTCAAAATCAATTTGAATGAAAAGTGGACATTTTTGACTTCTGTTGTATACATGTGGGTTGTTTGGTGAATTTATGATATGGAAATAATATTTTCTTGTGAATATTATATTCATTTACTTGTTGAACCTGTTTTAGCACAAAGGGAAAACCCGGTTATCTAGGTGGGTGGACGTGTACTAGTATGCTAGTGAGTCCGTGGGGTTTGGCCTCAGTTTCACTTAGCAAGATTGACGCATACAACTCTAACTAAATTTTGATGATGATGATTTGGGACCACTAGGTTATGGGTATATTACCTACTAGTATATTCATTTACTTGTTTAACTTGTTTGAGCACAAAGGGAATACCCGGGTATCTAGGTGGGTGGACGTGTACTAGTATGCTATTGAATCTGTGGGGTTTGGCCTCAGTTTCACTTAGCAAGATTGATGCATACAACTCTAACTAAATTATTATTATTATTATTGGGGACCAATAGGTTATGGGTATGTTACCTACTAGTTTCTCTTGCATGAGAATAGATATTTGTGATGGTTACTCTCACCGAGATACGAGGTACCTGAGACCCAAAACTAGATAGTGCCTAGGGGTTATTTCCCATTGCTTGTGCTCACTAGATATTTTGTGCTTATCGTTGGCATATGGTTTGAGTGGCTGGAAAATTTAGTATCCTTGGTATTTATTTTAAATTTTTTTATTCTTTAAATTAGCCCACTAGAAAACTGATTTTTTTAAGTTACATCTTTTAGAAATTGTAACTAGAAATTACATGTTTTTGAAAACATGCATTCTTTTCATCTTTGAATGTTTATCTCATGGAATCTCTTAGTGGTGGTATCCTACTGGGCATTGGCTCACACCCTACTTACACCTTTGGGTGTAAGTAGACTTGGTTATTTTTTTATCGCAGGTTGGTTACAATTTGTTTTGTTCCAGTGGTTCGGGTTTCTAGCAGGTCCTAGGTGGTGAGGTGTTATGAAGATGGATTGAGGGTGATGCCCCATGCATTGAGGGTTCTTGGGCTGTTTCATTTTATTTTTGTACCTTTGGTATAGTGTTTTGAGTTGTTTTAAGATATGCAATTTAGTTCTGAATTTTTGTAAAAGATAGTTTGGTTTGAAAAATCCAGATTCTTATTATTGGATTCTTTTGTTGTTTTATGTTTATAAATGTGGGTAAATCATTCCCAATTCTCATTTTATGATACATGGGCTCTTATTCCAGACCATGGGGATCAGAAACACCCTTCAGACCTTGTCACCTACCAGGTTTGGCACTGGTTTCTTTGGTAACCAGATTTGGTTCGTGACACTTCATTAATTTGGATTTAATCATGAGTAGAAATGGTTCATTCTACTATCATGATCTCATAAGTACTTTAGAGGATACCTAGCCAGGCGAGTCAATTTTTCTTCATAAGGATCCACTAAGTCATCATCCTACCTCAATTACAGGAAATATTTTTCAATCCAGAGACAAACCACCATAGGAAAATATTTCTCAAAAAACATACCTTTGAATTCATCCAAATCTGGAGCATCAATCACCTCATTATCCATGATATGTTTCACCGTCGACCACCACAAATCAGCTTACCCATCAAAAAAGTAAACAATAAGACTATCCATTTCATGTTCTAAACACCCCATGTTATCAAAAAAAAATTACAGTGCTTTGATCCACCCTTCTGCTGTAATAGGATCATATGATCCTCTGAATGATTGCAGATGTTTCCTCATGAAATGCTCCACTACTAACATGTTCCACTATGGTTAATCTGGATAATCTCGTACATTGATACCACCACCATTTATAGCATGAGTCGACTGTTCTATCACTGCAACAAACTATTATGTTCTATTTCCAACCATCTCAGGTTGCGGATTTTGAAGGTTGTCTTCCTCCTGATGTCGTCCCGTCACTACTGCATTGTTTCCTCTATAGAAAACCATTCTGAACATAGAAATATAGTAGGCGATTCAACACGGTAATATTTAAATTTGATATCACTTCAATATTACCATAAATTAATTAATGAAAATTAATTTAACAATAACCTAACTTCTAAGGTTATCTAAACCAAATTTTGATTCAAACTATAAGGAGTCTTCTTTAAATGTTACATAATCAAAAATTAATTGAATAATTCACATTGTGGATATTTTCAGGTTTATAGTATTACAGAATTAGGCCACAACTATTACATTACATCTCAAAAATTACCAGGTAGACACTACTACTCAGTTTCAATTTTTTTCATAGAATAAAAACTCTTGAAAAAAAGAGTCATGTCTAGTCCCATGTTTTAGACAGCATGACTTTTCCATGATCCCATCCTTGACCCTATTCATCTTTAGGTCCTGTAAAAAAACATTTCAAAACATGGGATGAGTATAAAAAGCTAAGTAAGGGTTATATAACAAAGAAAGAAAATATCAGTCCATCATTTCATAAAAAACATAAGCTCATTAATAAACCACATGAAATCATAAGATATATGAATAACATATAGAAATCATTAGTCATAAAGTTAACTTGTGGAATCCATATCATACTTACATTGTCGCTATCACAGCTACATAAGTAGTTATGTTGGAATACCATCATAGTATATTCCCTAAATTTATTAGGAGAAACTATCATGTTTTCCTCTGTCACATTATCCAATGCAGTAGAGAGATATATTGGGCTCACCCACCCTAGGTTTCTCACAGAACCACCCGTATACATAAACAATGACCAAAGGCCATTATATAATCATAACACAAAACATAAGCATAAAGGAAAGATAACATTCCCAAATTGCAATAATAGTATAACTTTTCAAGATATTGAACAAGATATTGAAATAGTAAATCCCAAAACCATTTTCTATACCAAAATACGTAAAAGAGTATATGGTATTTATATTCCTTTTAAAAAAATTACGGCTTGTTAAGGAAGACAAAGATCAAAACATACTTGTGACATCGGAAAAGGATATTTTCACCGCTTACGTTAAAAGAATCATTCGTTTTATTCATTTAGTAGAACACTTCATAGAGAGAAGATTCCTTTTCAATAAAACTAAAATTCAAAGGGTTTTATACACCGTATAAATGAAAGTTGTGTTTATATAAAAATATTCCTCAATGAAACGAGATTTAGACGAAGTCCCTTACCTCGTGTCTGAAATGACACTTTCATTCCTTAATCTCCTGAATAATAAAATAATGTAAATTTATACTCACATAAGAACCTTTTTAACGTTTATTATTCCTTTTATATCACTTATTACCATTTTATAAATTGTATGTAATCATTTATTTTAATAATGGTCATTTTGTTGATATTTGGTACTTGAGTCAAAAATGTACATCTTATAATTACATGTTATTCACGTGGTCAAAAGTTTATTATATCCAAAATGATATTCATGATTTATATAACATATATATCATATATATCAAGTATATACATGTATCTAAAAAAGTACATAAAATTTAGAGATAAGAAATGAAATGCACTGTTCCTGGAGATGGTAAGTCGTACGTACGTATGGACACTACTTTCATTTCTATTTCTTATTTAAATGGATTTAAAACATAATGACACATAGGAATATTATAATTCCATTATAATATTATTTATAATATAATTACCTCCATCCTTTATACATCCCACATATGGCATTAACGAGTCATATCACATTGAGGGGGCGGTAGTCCGCACTTCCTCAAATAAAATAATCACGTTTACCCATAATAGAAACCTTAAAGGTATGTTATAAATGGAAAAAATAGAAGCATAAAGAAACCATGAAAATAATATATATTATATATAAATACAGTGCCATCATAATGGCCACCATGATAGGTTGAATGAGATAATCGAACAATATTCGTTTCATGATACGTTAGTTTTCCATCCACAGAAACAGTATGTTCATCCTAGATTAGATGGAGGTGTGTGTAATTGTGGTTTGAATTAATATCATAAAAACATCCTAGAATATTGAGGATACTGGTTTTTTTATAATATAAAGTAATAAAAAGTGTTTAGGGGTTGGAGATTTAAAATAAAAGAAATGAATTTAAGAGAAAGGGTTACTTTTAATTTGGGTAACTCTCTTTGATTTGACCCAAAAATACTTCTTTAAGTGACTACTGCCTATGGTAAGGATTCTAGGTGGAAGAGAGGGATCTCGAGATACTATTTATGCAGGACATGGATGATCCAAAGTTCTTGTTAGGTGTAAGGAATGAGTTATTACTGAGAGCATTTTATAAGGGAGTAGAGGGGCTCTTTAGGAAAGTGTGAAAATATTATTTTATTATATATTGATTTTCCGTTTCTAACAGTCCAAAACTAATTAAAGTTGAAAATAATAGGACTCATGTTCCAAATATAATCATCCAATAATAATTGGATAGGTTTTGGACATTGTTTTAATATTTATAATCTTATTTATTTAAATCATTTATCAATGAGGTAAATACTACATCATTATTATGTCATACATAATTTAATTTATTTGTTGTCTCAAAACTAAAAAAACAATTAATTATGAAATAGTTTTATATTTTCAAATAATATTTTTAGTCAAAAGAATATCTTATATAACCCTATTTAAAAATTTATTCACTAAATTTTTTTTGTTTATGTCATTTTTGCCTTTACATTAAATTTATTAATATAAAGTGTCATTATCACATCCATGTGGATATATGGGGTCCCACAATCAACCCAATTAGGTCCATGTTCTTCCATGACTCATCCAATAAGATAAGGACAAGTGTTAAGGTATTTATTTTAATATTATGACATTATTTTAACCTTGAATTACCCTATTTACCATTAATCGCGGTAAATAAAAGTCAAAAGTAACTATACACCAAAATTACTTTCATCTTATTGAACCACATTTTACTTAATAATAACATAAATGTATGTCAGTTCTTCATAATTCAATTAACAGAAGTGGTAAAATATCATTTAAATGAAAAATTCATCGTTTTAACTACTACTCAGTGTTTTCACTATTCATCAAAAATTGATGTTTTTCAGAAAAATACGAAAAATTAAGTCTAAGATATATTTGATATTCTGAATTAAAAAATTATGTCTATTTTAAGAAATTAAGAAAATTGATGTTGGGTTAATTTATTTACAATTAATTCATGTTGTCAAAAAAAGGGCGAGTTTTAAGAAAGATTAACTATCAAAAGATTGACACTTGTTTATGTCCAATTTCAAAGTGAAATTAATATCAATGAATAACATTTTATTAAATGGTAAAAATATAATCTAATTTCACATTGAAACTTAATAAAAAGATAATCTAACCATATATATATAATATATTAAAAGGGTGTTTGAATTAAAATACAGTATTTTCACATTTCATTAAAAATTGAATTTTTTGAGAAAAATACAAAAAAATTACCCAAATTAAATTTTAAAGTCATGATTCTAAAGAAGAATTTTATTTGGTAAAATAGAACATATAAAAGTGACCCATACTATATTTAAAGCGGATTCTCTATTAAATTTCATTAAATCGTCCTTTTAATGTAAATTATTCATAAAATTTGATTCATTAACATTTTAAGACTCTACATTTTACGGGATAAATGTAAAAACATTTAACAAACATCTATAGTCATATTGTAGTTTTGTTCAATTCATTCCCACCAATAAAACGTCTTGGATTTAACTACCATTTAAAATAATAAAATTATATTATTATTGTGCAACTTAAGATTTCAAAGAAACTCATTGTTGCGTAACGAGTATTCCATTGAGCATATCGACCCCTTTAAAGTAAAATTAATATTTAATTAAAAAATATGAATAATTATTAAAATGTATTATTTCATTATTTCCATGCGATTTTACAATAACCCCACTAATTAAATACCTAGTCCAACCCAAAACATTATGAATATGTATTGATATTAAGGAATGAGTGGAACCTGTATCACATAAGGCCATAGAAAGCCTAAAATATACAAGAATGTTACATCCAACTATCGACGGTTTGGAATTTTTAAAAATAACAATTGGGTGAAGTAAATAAAACTATTATATCCCCCCTTGTGATGTCATCTCAGTCCCCTGAGCTATACAGGTCTACTCATATGGTAATAAATTTCCTAGAAGTACCATATTCACTACCTCAACATCCAAGAATAGATGAACTCCAACTACTGTAATGATATGTGGTAGAATATTCCCTTAATAACTATGATTTTTCCTAGCTCTTGTGCCATTACATGCCTATTTTGGGTTTTGTATGAACCATTTTATATGTTCCATCCCACCCCAAGATTGAAAATATAGGTGGTTCGTGTCAATATCTATGAATGTGACATGGCCTACCACAATGATGGAGGATCTCCTAGGCAATTTCCTTAGTAACAGAAACTTTCCTTGGCCACTCTTCTTGCTTTGAATGTGGTTAGCATTTTCATAGCGAAACATCCTACACATATTAGTTTTACCTCTCGACCATCTAGTAGAAACCACAAATCCTTTAGTGCAATCCTCTTTCATGTTCCCCTATAATTTGAGAGCATGTTTCACCACGTTATAAGACTTCCTCATCCTATAGATAATAACATGGTACATATTCTCAAATTTAATCTAATATTCAAAATAATTCTATGTATTAGCCACATCCATTTCTCATTCTGGAAAAATGAACTACAATAAGTAAACAATACTCCATATTATGACATTGAATTATCCTCTATATCATCTACATAAACTCTCCTTCCCTCTCCTTCCAGAGTGAGTCATGGTAAAATTTATCCATGAACATGTCCCGAATGACCTTCCAAACCATGTTCACCAACCATCCATCTCATGTCTATATTTTCCACCTATGGTTCACCTAATCATGTAACATATATGTAGATAGTATTACTCTCTTCTATACAAGATTCTATAGGGTGTCAATGATTTTTTAGATAGAATTTATACAGAACTCTACTACCTCAGGTCCACCATCTCCGGTGAACGTTTGAGGGTGCCACAACTGGAACTCTCATATCATGTCAAACCTAATATTCAAAACCATCCATGGTTGTCATTATATAAACTACATGAATTAGGAAATTTTATCACATAATTTATCACCAGCATCCTCACCCTAAACTATCGATCATCTAGTTGCACTACTAGAATAACATTTCTTGTGACTTCATATTGTTGTCATATCCAAAAGACTCATTGTGGAGGCACATATCTACAACTACAATCACACATATTAGGAAACAGAACAACAAATTATAACTAAAATTCAATAGCGGTTCACATTAATCCATAACATGTAAATTTCCACACCTTTCTACAAATTCAACATAGGGGAACTATCACTTCCCTCAACCATCCCTCACATATGTCATGGATCACAAAGGTTAAACCACTTTCAAAAATAATTATTCGGCTTAGATACCCATTAATACAATCAAATAATAAAACTTTTCACCATTTTTAATTTGCCAATTTCATATAAGAAACATAGTTCATTCAATTTTCAAAAGTAATGATTTTTCATTCAAACGAATTACCAAAAAACAATATTTTATATGTGTACCTAAAATTATTCATGTCACATTATAAGAACAATTTCGTTGAATGATACTTGTATACTCAACATATATTTCATATCTATGCTCATATTCAATATCCGACAAAATAACATAACACAAAAATTGTATCTCCCAATGCTTTATAACATCAAATTGCAAAAAAAACATCAATGACAATAATTCCATCCTTGGTATTTGTATTATCCATCATACATGGGGATTTTATCCCCATGAATGAGCTCATAACTAAATAAAATATCATCCTAATATCCTACCAACTATTACCGAATATAAATACAAATAAATAAAATGAAAACATCCTCTCATACCAATTTTTAACGACCAAACATTGGTACCACACACATGGGCCCCATGATAGTTGGTTACATTACCACCAAAACACCTCCAAGAGTATCATAGGCTACCAACTCGGAGTGTGGTTAGAATATATATATATCATGGGGAAATGATACACCATATATCAAAGTAGGATAACAGAAAAAATAATGATACAATAACCAAATGATGATGAACAATAACATGAATAATACAATAAATAAATAGAGAACAATAACAGGACGAGTCAGAACATGTAAAAATAAATAAAGTATTTAAGTAGTTATTTCATTCCATATATGTCTCAACTCTAAATATGAATTTATAATATGAAAACACCCTCATAAATCCACATTATAATCTTGATGACATGAATCATTCCATCATACATGATCCGTACCAACTAATCCATTTAATATAGGGAAATTGGACATATCATGTGTTGAAAACATTAAGTTGAGTTGGGTGCCAATCAAGAATCCCAGGTAGGTTGTGAGTTCAAATCAGAAATCCACTCTCTTATCCTAAGAAAAAAATTCACAGAACTCCCCTCCCCCTCTTTAATATCACAATACATCACATATTATCCCACAAATACACACCAAGTTTATCACATGAATTCCATGTTTTTCAATCACTTTTGTAATTTGGATAATTATTAATTTATTTAATTAATGGTATCATGGATTTTATAGTATGAAGTGATTATAAAATTGACTGAAATTGATATTATGTGATTGGTGAATAATGGGTACTATGGTGTCGTGAAATTAAATCAGATCATGATATTTCATGTTATGACCCTTTTTTCAATGGGTGGGTTATGATGTGATGTATTGTGATATAAAAGTAGTGGGAGTGCAGTGCCATTTTTTCATGGGATGTGAGAGTGGATAATCAGTGGGTTAGGGTTGTGGGGTATCATTTATCAATATAATTCATACTATGTTTCTTATACATGGTTGCGTTATTTGGTCAATGTTCCATGATGTGGATACTATTGGTGTGTTTACCTAGTTTGGTGTTGTTAAGTTCTCATACATTAACACTCAAGCACTATTATGCAGCTTACGCAAGTAAAAGAGATAAATTGGTCTTCTTAATTAGTACAACTATATGCTCATAAGATTTATATAAACTTATTTTTTGTTTCTTCCTAGGAAAATGTGTGCCATGATGGAAATAACTTGCTTATAAAATTGGATTGCTATTATTTCATTACCTTATATTGTATTTTGGAACATGATTAAGGAGACATTCATGTGTATCTATTTCATTTAAACATGTGTTGAGGGGTCATTTTGGGTTAATTTATATTATGTCATAGTATAACTTATAGTTAACACATCCTATCACTACTATTTTTTACTTATATATTGTAATTCATCCAATATCATTATATTTTTATACACTTGTTTCTAGTTTCCAATCTGGGTCCAATTATATGTGGGACTCGAGGGTCATTATCACTATTTCATCATAGCTAACAGAGAAGGTATACCAATGATGGGAGGGGTCATGAATAATTTTCATCTTCTATATATATATATATATATGAAATACACAAACATCCCAATGTAACGCCCCAACCCCAGTTACCCAGAGTTGGTGCATTATTACATAACATTGGCATGATCACAAGAAAGATCAAATCTTGAAAGACCGATTGGTTTAGTATCCTTGTAAACACTAGATATATTCATAAAATTATACATTATATCATGAAGTGAAAAACTACTACAACAACATATTGTCTCCATAATCCACACTATTATACCTTCATAATATCCATGCAAGTCATTCATAATTTACTTCTTCACATCCTGGGAAAAATAAAATATAGAAAAGGGGTGAGCTCAAATGCCCAGTAAGGATAACAATATAGCAGAAACTTTCATAAATAAGAATAAACATTTAAGGCAATGTTTAATTAAAACAAAAGCCTTTTAAACTTGAACTTCAAAATTGTATGGAAAAAATAAAATGAAATAATTCCATTTACTTATTCACATGGATATTCTACTAATCGAATAATAAAATGCAATATCAATAACCACTTTCATAATGATGGAATGCATAATGCCAGACTATCATAACCACATAGCCAAAGCCTCGTGCCAAGACTACAAATAAGATTTTTCCAAGGCCTTGTGCCAAGAAACTAGATTCTCTCATGAGACCTACCGATGCATCGAGGAGCTATAGCGGGATCCACCCGTCACTTATTATGTCCAATGCATTCCTCATATGAACAGGTTTAAACATAACATAAACATTCGTATTAAAACTAGCATACTAAATGTAAATACATTAACCACAAACCATGAATGGTATACAAAGAGCACATCAACAGTCAAACATAACTCATTCGATACAATATGGAAGATTGTATTGTATCACATTAACCTCAATAAAGAATAATGAAGGATGTTGACATAGATAAAAATAATAATCAAAACTATTTGAGAGAAATATCCCCCTTTTTCTTGAAAACATTTAAAAGTCAGACTATTTGTCAAAAGCCATTTAAAAATAGATTTTTGAATCAATGTGTCCCATACCACTTTGAAACTTTTAAAAGGAGTTTTAATTTTTATACTTGAATGTCCATATAAATAAATCCTTAAAACAATATTTAAAACATGGACATTAATGAGCAAGATTTAGAAGAATAAGTCTTTAAAACATTTAAAAATGGTATTTTAGTTAGAGTTTCTAACCAAAAGAGAGACACTTGAATACAAATAATTGAGGTAATCAAAACATTGTAATATCATGAGAATAAAGGGATTCATGATATACTATGTCAAAGTACCTTATATACACCACATAAAGGTGATTTGGTGTATATCAACAAAGAAGTCTCAATGGAATGTAAATTGAGACGAAATCTATCATAAAGGCCATATCCTTAGGTTAAGGATAAATCAATGACATAATTATGTGTGAAAAATATAAATACACTAAATATGATTGTATATTCAGTGTAAACCAATCAAAGGATATTCACACATATTCTTTTAAAAACAACACCAACGAATTGGATGTTTAACTCAACAAATGGTGAATGAGTTAAAATTACTCTTATCAAATTCATATCAATGACTTGAGAATTATCAGTGGAGTTATTATGTGTATCAAAAGTATATCCATATAAAGGGGAGTGTAAATTATGACATAATCAAATGAATAGTTATTCCACACATAATCTTGGGGTAATATAATCAATGAAATATGCGTAAATCCAAATGAGTGGAAATTGAAATCTCAAATTCCCTTATCGATTAGGTAACTTAAAAAACATACAACCATGAAAGAATTATCATAGAATGATGATGTAAATACCCATAAATTAAAGTATATTACACAATGAATACAATCATGTGCAGTACACATACACCACATACAATAATTAAGTGGTGAACAATGGAATTCTCACGAAATTAAGAGTGAGTTAAGAAACCCCATACCATGTACTTTTTTTTGGTTGGGGGTAGGTTAACCTCCTGTATAATGTTGAAATAATTTTTATTAAATTATTCATGAATCATATACATTAATAAGATATCATATATGATCTTTTAACATTGCTTTGTTAATAATATTTTAGAATTATCGTCGTTTCGGGTGTTAACTTACTCATTTTATTTTATATGTTTTGATACATAAGCCATGTTTGTCATGGATAGTGTGTATATTATTCATATCCAGAATGATATAAAGTTCTTAAACATTTTTTTTAAATCATCAAATGATAATTATACTTGAATGGATATGATGGAGAATGAATCTCATCGTGTTCGTGGAGACGGTAGTCCGTACGTATGCACGAGCGACAATATCATTCTATTGATATTAAAATAAAATATAATTGGATGGTATATAATATATAGAGAATCATTATCATGTTATATGTATTATTTAAATGAGTTACACATCATTATTATACCCACCCAAATAATAATATATTGAATAACAATTACACCACGACGTGGAGACGGTAAGTCGTACATACGCACGTATGGTGACATGTTATTCAAAGGGTGGATAGAATATTGAATATGGTTTTACAATATTTATAATAACATAATAGTATATATAAGATACTGGAGTTATTATTTTAGAATGTTAATAACAAAGAAAGAAGAAGTGGAAGAAGAAAGGAACTTGAAAAGGGGTGGTGAAAACATTACCTCTTCTTCGGGTTCTTCCTTTTGATTTGATCAAAAGGGCTCCATTGGTTGGCTTCATGATCAAACTAAGGCCTCTAGGTTGTAGTGGGGGAAGTTTAGAGATTATTTGGGCAGGGTTTGGCCAAACCAAAAGGCTTTTAAGGTGTGAAAAAATGATAAGTAGGAGGTACCTTTTATAAGAGGGGTGACGGGCACCTTTGGAAAAGCTTGAAATGTTAATTTATAATAAATTCATATTCGGTCTCTAATGGCTCCAAAGTTTATTATTTAAATTTTAAGGTGGGTATAGGTCTAAAACCACTCAAAAAATATAATTTAGACTGGTTTGGGTCATTATATTAACCTTATCTTTAAGTATTAACTCTAAGTTAATTAGTTTCACTTTTACAATGTCTCATTGTATTTTTATATTATATGGTTAATAAACCTACCATATACATACAAAATACCCCCAAGTGCTGAATTAATGATAAAAATATCATGATATAAGTCTTTTGGCCGAACCTTATATTTTTATAAATTTAATATCAATTAATAATATAATATGTTTTTTAAAAACTCTTTTTTGTAAATTTTGATACTATTCAATAGTTAATTTTTGTGAAACTCATAACAGCATTATTACTTCGAAAAAAGTCATTTAAATAAATCCTAATATGTCATATTATCCTATAAAATTAGTTTAATTCATTAAATGTCTCAAATTATATTTATTTAGGAATTTATAATATCAATTAGTTTAATTCTTCACTATTATCGTAACTACCGCATCATCGTTGTGTCATAAAAAAATTAAATTATTTAATGTCTAAAAATTATAAATAAAATATCATTATGTATGAAATCTTATTATCTTTCTAATGAATATTTGAAATCTAATTTATCATATGTATAACCCTATATTAAAAATTATTTAGTAAATAAACATTGATTTTAACTCTTTTAACTCTTTTTTGAATTAAATAATAATAAATGTCCTAATCTATTCCAAGTGGACCTAAATGATAATAGTGTATTCCTAAGGTTGTTTTTGGTCGAGATACACTTGTCCAATAGAATTTGTACATGTGTTAGGATAATATTAATATCATTTTTACCCTTAATTACCCTATTTACTTTTAACCGTGGTAAATAAAAGTAAAAAGTTACTATTCACCAAAAAAATTATTTTCATCTCATTGAACCATATTTTACTTCTTGATATTAACCATGTCTCTCGGATTTTTGAAATTCCATTCACATAAGTGGTAAAATTATGTTTTATGAAAAATTCAGTTTTCTTAACTACCACTTAGTAGTTTCACTATTCATCAAAACTTGAAGTTTTTCAGAACAATGCCAAAATTTTACCCTAAGATATAATTGATATTACCAATTCAAAAATGATGTCTATTTTACAAGATTCTAAACATATAAGTTTCATTAATTAATTTTATAATTAATTACAGCTGTCACAACAAATAGCATGTTTTTAAGAAACAATATATATCAAAAGATTGACAATTGTTTAGGTCCAATTTCAAAGTGAAATTAATTCTAATGAACACCGTTGGATAAAATGGTAAAAATATATTCTAATTATACTTTAAAACCACTCAATAATATAATTTATCACTATAAATTATTTTGATTTAAAAAGTTGTTTTTAATTAAAATTTAGTAATTTTCACTATTCATCAAAATATAAGTGTTATCCGAAAAGTTCCAAAATTTAACCCTAGGATAAATTCGATATTAAGAATCCAAAAATGAAGTCCATTTTGAGAGATAGAATTTATAAAATTTCAAAAAGTAGGTATTATTATTCATAACGGCTAGTTTGATTGGTTGTGGTCTGTTAGAATCTCGAAGTTTCTTACAATGCACGCCATTGCATTATTCGAAGGGAAATGTACCGTGGAAGCTTGGGGTGTTACATTCTCCCCTCCTTAAATAAATTGCGTCCTCGCAATTTTTAAAATTGTGCTTGGGAATATAATAGAAAGTCCCACATCGGAAAAAGAGTCAATAAAACTGTCACTTTAAAAGAAAGAAAGAGAGGTATAAAGGTCAACCAAGATAACCCATACTCAGATTCCATGTAGGAAAACAAGGATATGGATGATAAACTAAGTGTCATGTTCTGATGGAGAGGGATATAAATCATGATCAGGAGAAAGTTAACAATAAAAAAACCACAAACTTGTGTTGGGGAAAACGACCATTAGTCTCCTAGTAGGAAAGTAAACGGACAACATTTTTTTGTTTTAAGTTACATTACAGAAGGATGAGGAATTTATTTATGATATTGACTAAGAATATAAAGATATATACTTACATTTTAAGTAGAGTTTCATTCTTTAATAAATTTCCACCACTAACTCATTTTATTTAAACGATGAGTATTCAAGAAGACTTGGTAACACTGGAAGAGATAGAATAAACTTCTATAGAATCACATGATCCATGCAAGATGAACTATATATTTACATTGTCTTTAGAGATTAATCAAAACCAAAATGGTTAGTACAAGATCTAATGATACACCAAAAGGATATTCCTTGAGAGAAATAAACACTAATCTTAATTTCCAAAATTAAACCAACAATACCCCAAAGTTAAATAAACACCATTCAATAATCAATTGTCCTTAGAATACTTTAATATAATCAAAACTAATATTGAAAACCAAAACTTATTAAGAATGTAGTCTTCCACGTTAAATTGTATCTCCAAATGACGTTAATTACTCTTAAAGTCACATACATAAAAGTAATTAACCTAATCATTTCCATAAATAACCCAAATCAT
Source organism: Viscum album (assembly GCA_963277665.1). Classification (NCBI taxonomy): domain Eukaryota; kingdom Viridiplantae; phylum Streptophyta; class Magnoliopsida; order Santalales; family Viscaceae; genus Viscum; species Viscum album. The sequence continues at coordinate 605,415,992 of OY728148.1, forward strand.
TATAAATCCACAATAAAAACATAGATAAAAATCCACCATTACTCCTCAAATGAAATCCCATACTACTCTATTTTCCTTTGGCATATAGTGTTCTCAACAAAGAAAACAACTTCCAAAATAACATTTATCACTTAATCACCAAATCATTTTCCTATACTAAGGGTATTCATTTGATAAGACATAAGATCCAAAATCAAATTATTATTGATCAATAAAATCATTTAACTAAAAATAATAGTCACACTAACCAGGGGCTTCACGTAGTCCAGTGGTAGGCAATAAATCCCAATCGCACTTTGGTTGTGGGTTCAATTCTCACAGCTTTTTCCGACGCGACGGGTTGTCACACGGTCTACGTGTTGTCCATTTTCAAAAACTATATTTTATAAAATTACCAAAATGAGATAAATTCCTCAAAATAACCATAACATAATTTAACCACAAATGTTATCTCATACCTTGCATTTTCATCCCAAATTATAATAATTTGTAATTTCCTCAAACCCAATGATCTTATAAAACCAAATGGTTATTTATAACTATATCCACAAGAGAAAAGATAATTCTTCCATAAATATCATTCTCACATGGCAAACATTAGGGTTACAAATACAAGACAAAATTATTCCAAAGTAAACCCTTCAACAAGGATCACTAATAATTTTTAAACATTTATCCAACCATTTATTTCCACATAGCTTCTTCTCTGACCAAGAAAATATCCTATAGAATAGGACATTCACTCGGGTAATGGCCAGGTACCCTACATTTATGGAAAACGACTGTAAATGGATTCTTGGGACCATTTTTATCTTCTTCCATAGTACTCTTCATTTTTCTTCAGTAATTCTTCACTTTATGTCCTTCCTTCCCGCATGTAAAGCATTTCTTTGTCCCATTGAAACACTTTCCTGGGTGTCCCCTTCCACATTTCCTGCATGATGGAAATTGAGGATTTCTTTCTCCATGGTCTCCACTACTGGAGCTCTTATCATTCATCACCTTTCTCTTCTTTGTTGAGTCCTGTAATTGGTTAATATATATATTGTTGATCATATTTTTTGAAATTTGATTTGGAATAAAGACGATATTTTTTACGACTATCAACAATCCATTTTTTTCTCATTTCCACCACCATTCCCACCTTGTACATCATTCTCAAAGTCACTATGACTTCCTTGGAATCCAGCCATTGACTAAAACCAGAAAGCATTGTGTGAGTAATAGTAGTCATACAATCATTTAGAGATTAACATGTCACCATATTCTCAATTTGAAAAACATTAGGATTAACCAAGGTCATTTACTCTCATCTTATATATATAATACTTTAAATCGGTTTGTAAAGAAAATGTAAATTATCCTAAGCATATCCCCCGGGAGTGTCGTAACCAAGAGTGCAGCTGGGCCCATTGTCGTGCACCAGTTCCTGTTCGAGTCTAGCTCAAAACGGTGTTTTTGGGTTTTACCCCTAGGTACATCTATGCCAGAGCCGCCTCTACCTGCTCGTATCCAGACGGGGATGTATTGCTCGGAAAACTCACAAAATCTCTACAATACCAAAATTCTAGTAAGTTATTCTATACTAATCCTTAAAGTTCATCTTAGGTCTACGTGCTCTAATCAAAGTTTATCTAAATCTAGCTTCCAAGGTTTGTACTAAACTTCCTATGATACCAACTGTAATGCCCCAACCCCAGTTACCTAGAGTCGGTGAATTATTACATAACATTGGCATGATCACAAGAAAGATCAAATATCGAAAGACCGATTGGTTTAGTAGCCTTGGAAACACTAGATATATTTATAAAATTATACATTATATCATGAAGTGAAAAACTACTACAACAACATATTTTCTCCATAATCAACACTATTATCCCCTCATAACATCCCTGCAGGTCAATCATAATTTACTTCTTCACATCCTGGGAAAAATAAAACAAAGAAAAGGGGTGAGCTCAAATGCCCAGTAAGGATAACAATATAGCAGAAACTTTCATAAATAAGAATAAACATTTAAGGCAATGTATAATTAAAAAAAGCCTTTTAAACTTTAACTTCAACATTGTATAGAAAAAATAAAACGAAATAATGCCATTTACTTATTCACATGGATATTCTACTAATCGAATAATCACATGCAATATCAATAACCACTTTCATAATGATGGAATGCATAATGTCATACTATCATAACCACATAGCCAAAGCCTCGTGCCAAGACTACAAATAAGATTTTGCCAAGGCCTTGTACCAAGACACTAGTTTGTCTCATGAGACCTACCGATGCATCGAGGAGCTATAGCAGGCTCCACCCGTCACTTATTAATTCCAATTCATTCCTCATATGAACAGGTTTAAACATAACATAAACATTTGTATTAAAACTAGAATACAAAATGTCAATACTTTAACCACAAACCATGAGTGGTATAAAAACAGCACATCCACAGTCAAACATGACTCATTCGATACAATATGGAAGATTTTATTGTATCACATTAACCTCAATCAAGAATAATGAAGGATGTTGACATAGATTAAAATAATCATCAAAACTATTTGAGAGAAATATCCCCCTTTTTCTTGAAAACATTTAAAAGTCAGACTATTTGTCAAGAAGCCATTTAAAAATAGATTTTTGAATCAAAGTGTCCCATACCACTTTGAAACTTTTAAAAGGAGTTTTAATTTTAAAACTTTAATTTCCATATAAATAAATCCTTAAAACAATTTTTAAAACATGGACATTAATGAGCAAGATTTAGAAGAATAAGTCTTTAAAACATTTAAAAATGGTATTTTAGTTAGAGTTTCTAACCAAAAGAGAGACACTTGAATACAAATAATTGAGGTAATCAAAACAATGTAATATCATTAGAATAAAGGGATTCATGATATACTATATCAAAGTACATTATATACACCACATAAAGGTGATTTGGTGTATATCAACAAAGAAGTCTCAATGGAATGTAAATTGAGATGAAATCTATCATAAAGGTCGTATCCTTAGGTTAAGGATAAATCAATGACATAATTATGTGTGACAAATATAAATACACTAAATATGATTGGATATTCAGTGTAAAACAATCAATGGATATTCACACATATTCTTGTAAAAACAACACCAACGAATTGGATGTTTAACTCAACAAATGGTGAATGAGTTAAAATTACTCTTATCAAATTCATATCAATGACTTGAGAATTATCAATGGAGTTATTATGTGTATCAAAAGTATATCCACATGAAGGGGAGTGTAAATTATGACATAATCAAATGAATAGTGATTCCACACATAATCTTGGGGTAATATAATCAATGAAATATGCATAAAGCCAAATGAGTGGAAATTGAAATCTCAAATTCCCTTATCGATTAGGTAACTTACGAAACATACACCCATGAAAGAAGTATCATACAATGATGATTTAAATACCCATAAATTAAATTATATTACACAATGAATACAATCATGGGCAGTACACATACACCACATGCAATAATTAAGTGGTGAACAGTGGAATTCTCACGAAATTAAGAGTGAGTTAAGAAACCCCTTACCTTGTACTTTTTTTTGGTTGGGGTAGGTTAACCTCATGTATAATGTTGAAATAATTGTTATTAAATTATTCATGAATCATATACATTAATATGATATCATATATGATCTTTTAACATTGCTTTGTTAATAATATCTTAGAATTATCGTCGTTTCTGGTGTTAACTTACTCGATTTCTTTTATATGTTTTGATACATAAGCCATGATTGTCATGGATAGGTTGCATATTATTCATATCCATAATGATATAAAGTTCTTAAACATTATTTTTAAATCATCAAATGATAATTATACTTGAATGGATATGATGGAGAATGAATCTCATCGCGTTTGTGGAGAAGGTAGTCCGTACGTACGCACGAGCGACAATATCATTCTATTGATATTAAAATAAAATATAATTGGATGGTATATAATATATAGAGAATCATTATCATGTTATATTTATTATTTAAATGAGTTACACATCATTATTATACCCACCCAAATAATAATATATTTAATAACAATTACACCACGACGTGGAGACGGTAAGCCGTACGTACGCACGTATGGTGACATGTTATTCAAAGGGTGGATATAATATTGAATATGGTTGTACCATATTTATAATAACATAACATTATATATAAGATACTGGAGTTATTATTTTATAATGTTAATAACAATGAAAGAAGAAGTGGAAGAAGAAAGGAACATGAAAAGGGGTGGTGAAAACATTACCTCTTCTTCGGGTTCTTCCTTTTGATTTGATCAAAAGGGCTCCATAGGTTGGCTTTCTGATCAAAATAAGGCCTCTAGAATGTACTGGGGAAGCTGAGAGAGCATTTGGGAAGGGTTTGGCTGAACCAAAAGGCTTTGAAGGTGTGAAGAAATGAGAAGGAGGAGTTCCCTTTTATAAGAGGGGTGAGGGGCACCTTTGGAAAAGCTAGAAATATTAATTTATAATAAATTCATATTCTGTTTCTAATGGCTCAAAAGTTTATTATTTAAATTTTAAGGTGAGGATAGATCAAAAAACACTCAACCAATAGAATTTAGACAGGTTTGGGTCATTATATTAACCTTATCTTTAAGTATTAACTCTAAGTTAATTAGTTTCACTTTTACAATGTCTCTTTGTATTTTTATATTATATGGTTAATAAACATACCATATACATACAAGAGACCCCCCAAGTGGTCCATTAATGATGAACCTATCATGATATAAGTCTCTTGGCCGAACCTTAGATTTTTAGAAATTTAATATCAATTAATAATATAATATTTGTTTTAAAAACTATTTTATGTCAATTTTGACACTATTCAATAGTTGATTTTTGTGAAACTCATAACAGCATTATTTCTTCAAAAAAAAGTCAATTAAATCAATACTAATATGTCATATTATCCTAGAAAATTATTTTAATTCATTAAAAGTCTCAAATTATATTTATTTGGGTATTTATAATATCAATTAGTTTAATTTTTCACTATTATCCTAATTACCGCATCATCATTGTGTCATAAAAAAATTAAATTATTTAATGTCTAAAAATTATAAATAAAATATCATTATGTATGAAATCTTATTATCTTTATAATGAATATTTACAATCGAATTTATCATATGTATAACCCTATATTAAAAATGTTTTAGTAAATAAACTTTGATTTTAACTCTTTTAACTCTTCTTTGAATTAAATAATAATAAATGTCCGAATCTATTCCAAGTGGACCTAAACGATAATATTTTATTCTTAAGGTTGTTTTTGGTCGATATACACTTGTCCAATAGAATTTTTACATGTGTTAGGGTAATATTAATATCATTTTTACCCTTAATTACCCTATTTACTTTTAACCCTAGTAAATAAAAGTAAAAAGTTACTATTCACCAAAAAAAACTCTTCTAATTGAACCACATTTTACTTATTGATATTAACTGTGTCTCTCAAATTTTATAAATTCCATTCACAGAAGCGGTAAAATTATGTTTTATGAAAAATTCAGTTTTCTTAACTACCACTTAGTAGTTTCACTATTCATCAAAAATTGATGTTTTTCAGAACAATGCCAAAATTTCACCCTAAGCTAAATTGATATTCCAAATTCAAAAATGATGTCTATTTTACAAGATTCTAAACATATATGTTTCATTAATTAATTTTATAATTAATTTCCGCTGTCACAACAAATAGCGTGTTTTTAAGAAACAATATATATCAAAAGATTGACAATTGTTCAGGTCCAATTTCAAAGTGAAATTAATTCTAATGAACAACATTGGATAAAATGGTAAAAATATATTCTAATTATACTTTAAAACCACTCAATAATATAATTTATCACTATAAATTATTTTGATTTAAAAAGTTGTTTTTAATTAAAATGTAGTAATTTTCACTATTCATCAAAATATAAGTGTTATCCGAAAAGTTCCAAAATTTAACCCTAGGATAAATTCGATAGTACGAATCCAAAAATGAAGTCCATTTTGAGAGATATAATTTATAAAATTTCAAAAAGTAGGTATTACTATTCATAACTGCTAGTTTGATTGGTTGTGGTGTGTTAGAATCTCGAAGTTGCGTACAATGCATGCCATTGCATTATTTGAAGGGAAACGTACCGTGGAAGCTTGGGGTGTTACACCCAACATGTTTTTTCACTATAAAAAACCAAACACATAACAATACCACTTCCCCTACCACATCTTCATGCACCACCAAACATCAGATTTTATAAGGAACAAGAAACAGTTCATATTCACATTACATGTCAATCCTATTTATCGATATCCATTATCAAACCATTTTATTTTAATTATCAAGTTCATTACACATTTTCATTATTGTTTTATTAAATTAAAAAACCCACAATTTTCTATAAACAACCTATTATATTTTATTCTTCCACTTGATAATTATTTTTATTATTTCTATCCCCTGAGGTAAAAAATAACAATCCATTTAATCCATTATGAATATGTAATTACATCACTTCCAAGGAAACTATCACAATATATCCATTCTCACAATATTATCATCATCCCCAATAATCCATCACCTCACCACCACAAAATAATGGCCAATTAAACCATCACCTCACCACACCAAATGCACACCAGGAAAACCCATGAACTCACCACCCACAAGGAATAGCCGAGAAAACCACAAACCATATCCAAAGGATAGGTGAAATAAACCACCACCTTGTATCCCAAAATAACATCCAAATATAGAACACATAACCCCATTACAAACTACAAACACATACACCATTGTACGACACCACGATCGCACCTCAACAGATCCTGAAGCTACACAAATTATTTTTATGGATTTATAAAATGGTTCTTTTTCATAGTACACTTATTAATTTTGGGAAATCTCAGAGAGTCCATAATTCTTCAAAAACCACTATATTATCTATGTAAAAGTTCTTATACAATTTCAATTTTTAGTGTGATGAAAAATAGTCACAAAAAGGTTCCATAAACACAACTAAGTCTATACAAAAAAATACTCAAATTTGCCCAATATCTATAGAGGTGTTTAGCAATTTCAATTTCAACATCTCAAAAATGAAAAGTCCATAAAATAATTTAAAAACATACTCTACCCCCATCGATATTGGAAAACTGATTATTTTTTCATCATGAATCTAGATTATACCATCTTTCAAAATGATAACAAAACAATAATACCGATTACATGGTTTAAAAAGAACATAAATGATGTATACCATACCTGGAAGAATGAATACCCACACGATCAACAACACCAACAGTAGGGGGTGCACACACATGATGGAAAAACTATAAGAAGATCAAAAAATAATAATAGGCAAAACAAGGTTCCCTGAATCTATTGGAATGTATTTAACACTATTCATATTGAGTGAAATAATGTTTTCAATAGTGAATAGATTTTGTTTTCTTTAAAATTGACAGATCTGATTCCATTGGTATTTTATATCCTGAATAGAACTGTAATTGACCATTAATGTGTAACTTAATAAATTTAATTGTGAAGGAATATTCAATTGCCCCAGACATTAATAAAATATTTGGATATAATTATCCTCCTTATATCAATCCATAAATTACATTAATTATGTTTTTGAAATTAAATAATTGTTAATGTTTAGTATTAATTACTTTTTGGGGAATTATATTTAAATAGTAATTCTCATAATTCTCACTATGTCATGGGAAGACCATACACCCCATCCTACCATGAAATTAAACAAGTGAATGTGTCATTTGAACACTCAAACAACCATTTTTCTACATGAATGGACACGTTATCATTCCAACCGAACTCTTGATGGGACACCCTACCACATTAAGAGACAAGTGACCATACAAACATTCCAAATTAATAAAAATCCAAATGGATGAATATACATGTGGATATTCAATCTAAATACATGAAAAGAGCCATACCGCATGAATAGAAAAGTGAGCATCCCAACCAACCACATGATCAACCACCCTACAACATTAATAGGAAAGTAACTGTGTGATGTGACTGAAAGTACAATCACCCTATTAAATTAATATAAATGTGAAAATTTCAACCAACCACATGAAGAAGCATAGGATTATAATATGGTAAAAATCTCCAAACACCATTTTAATCACATCAGACCAGAGAAAGTAGAATGGAAATTGTATAAGGATTATGATACATTACATTAGATACCAATCAAATGATTACAAAAACCAAGAATAAAATTAAACCATGACAATAGAAATGAGTTTAAGGGTCCAAAAAACATCCTAAAAGATAAATATTATAGATCCCATTAAATATTAAACACTATTACTAACATAACACAACAAACAAATGAAAACTACACCAACATACCTCACAATAGAAACCCTCATATATTTATCCTAAATACATTAAAAAACCTTTAAACCCCACTTATTCCCAAGAAAATAATTTAAAATAAACCACATGGAATATTCCCATGTACCACAACTATTTCATTACATCTCACATATTATGATACTATATACTTTGGGTTGCACTAACTTTCCCGCGTGGTTTTAATTGCATCATTGTATAATGAATCACAATTAGCTAATATATTTTCACCTACTTATATTTACTTAATCATTAATCACACATAATATCGAAAATATTGAATAAAATATCACAATAATCATCATGGTCCAAACATAACATTATCATATAAAAAAAATTGAAAAAACAATTTCATAAAAACCTAGGGTACATGGCATGAATCTGCATCTCGTGCTGCCAAGTACAATCATCCAGGACCCCATTATTCCCCATTTAATTATCCAAGGAAATAGTTTGTCCTTGTATTATCTTGCCTCATAGATATTGGATATCCACATGATGCTCTAAAAATGTCTTATTTCCCCCTGTATTCAACTCCCACATGTCGATGACATGGGAGTCATCAGGATGATTCCAACGAAGCGGAGAGACATGGAAGATTTCATGGATCTAGTCATGTTTGGAATTTTGTGCCAACTATTAATCCTTATCAACAACACACAGTAATACATTGTAGTGCCTATCTAAATGGTGAAATAGAATACTCCCCAAACCAATCCTCTTCAACCATGATACAGGGGAATCCTTCAAGAACACAAGGTATCCTATTATGACATCCAAGGGACTCCTCTGGTGTTCATCTATTAATTAATCATATATAACACTACATTAATCCTATGTTGATCCAAAAGAACGATCACTATCATTTTAAACAACACATTGTTTCTAGGAACTATTGACTCTTGATCCTCACCATAATATACCCAATCATTTATAAATGATATTCACTTTATAAATTAATATGTTCCTTACTATATAATGTAAATATAGAAAAGGAATTAAATACTTTTCTTATTTTGTTATATTTTATCCTTTATGAAATAAAATATCTTTTTGAATCATAACCATTTGATAATACTACTTTCAATTAGGGAACATATTTGTACTATAAATTAAAATTTAATATAAAGTTCTACCAAAATAATCAAATGAAGTGACATCCACGACTAGAATGCTCGTGCCCCATGAAGTCCGTGTATCTATGATTAAAAGGGTGATCATAAGATCATGGTTAGTATCTTTACCATTAAAATTTTATGATTTAGTAAATAAAGAGAGATTGAAACAATTTAACAGATATTTTAAACCTCATCGATATCACAACTCAAACCATGGTTGCCGAACCACCCCAATAAAATAACATTATCACACACCTAACCATTAGAGCATTTACTAGTGTAATAAATAAATTTGTATGAAGAACCTAATAGTATGAATATTTAAATTATATTTTCAATAAATTAAGGATCGTACTGGTAGTTAATTTATATATATATAAATTATTAAATTACATGTCTTCTAAAAATTTTAATTTTACTTGATAAGACCCAAATTCTATTTTGAGTAATATATAGTTTCAATCAAGACACTATTTTTAATTAATTCATAAATTTATGAAATAATTTATATTTTAATAAAATAGTATATATAAAAAATTATTTATCATAAATTACAATGTAGGGTTATTAATTGATATTGTTTATTTGTATAAGGTTCAAAAAAAATTCAAAAAAAAATTCATTTATAAATGGATATATTGATTTAAAATTTTAATTTATAATATTTATAGAATGATTTTTAATTTATTAATATTTTTTTAACTCATAAAATTTAAATTATTTAATGGTTATTTTTTTATAATTTTTTTGATATAGTCTAATTTTCGTGTAAAAAATAAATATGCTACAAATATAAGGTATATATTATTACATCGCATTACTTGATTGTGATGTAATATATTCCCTAAAAGATATCCCTAAACAAATAAATGTTACCCATTAATTTTCTTAATACTTCTATTTATTTTTTATAGTCATTGTGAATCATTAAAAACCAATATAATGTGTAATTTATTTAAAATCACTTATTTATAAACATGGCTCACTTTAACATCTCCAAGGGTAATATTTTAATGAGAAAAATTCATAGAGTAATAAAATAATTATAAGCACTCCTCTATGGATTAAAAAAATTGAATAAACTTTATTATATATTGGGGTTTTGTTTACATTTTTTATATGTTCAATAAAAAATTTTGAAATCATAAATAGTTGTATATTATTTTCCTTTTTTATCCCCCTAAAACACCCATGTATCATAACTTAAAAAATCTAGATAACATACCTTCCCTAAAATTTATTCATCAGTTCCCTCCATTTGTTCCCAAGTCTCTCAATAATCTCCTCCAATGTTTTTGGAATCACCCCCTCAAAGAAACAGAGCATCCTCTATTTTATTCCATTAAAGCAACTTCTTTTAATTTAGCCTTCTGAATCTTAGTTGGATATATTTTTAAGCCTTTAAAAATGTCCATTTGATATCCCATTGTGTACATTATAATTAGTGATCATTTATCCCCTCTCATTTTAACTTTATATAAACATTTAAAATGATGAAATATTCTAATGGACATCTCTCTATTATTTTGCATTCAAGAACCTTACTGATTTTATGCCAATAATTTATAATTATTAATGTTTAGATATGTTTTTAAACAATAATAATATAGTAGGTTTTATGATAAAATTTTGGGTGACCCATTTCTCACTAATTAATTAATTTTATGACTCTTTTTGTATTATATTAATGCTACAAAAATTTCATTGATATTATTTATTCCAAGGGATTATGTTGTGACTATCTTCCCCTATTTCCACTAAAGGGTATTTAATGTGATAAAAATATCCTTAAATGATTAGATAAATCAATTTATATTACCCAAACTCTCTGATAATGGGGTTAAATTTGATGAAATTCCCTTTTTTGTTATATAATCCATGTTGAACACTTAATCATGTACATGATATGAGTATGTATGAGTGAACCCAAAAAACAATCCAATCCATTGGATGATGTTTTAGTCACAAGAGATACTATGTATAGTAAATCAGAGGTTATCCAAATCACATCATGTTTTTATGGATTCATGGTTAACCATGACTTTTTATTATGGTGTTATGATTATTGTTTTTACCTTATAAACTTGTTGGATTTATTCTATCATGTCATATCACACCAAATTATTTATAATTATAATTCAACCCTCTTTTGTTAAATTTTTGGGCCCATTGAATCCAACTAATTTCATTAAAATATTCAATATTTTTTCCCATAATAGGAATTATATATCACCCTGTTCTTATGTGAGAACCATGGATATCATGTGCCGTTTTAGAAGAATGGTGACCATTTATGAGAATATTAGCGATGTTTTCCAAAAATTTGTTCTATCCATATTTTATAATGTTATGTTATGTTTGTAATATATCAAATAAAATAGGTTTGTCATTATTAATTATTTTATAATGTGAAAAGTTACCTAAAAACTATGAGTTAATGTGATAAAATAAATGATATTTCATTTTTTGAATTAAAGGAAAGTATTTTTATTTTGTGTACTAGTATTAGATAATGCTTGTGAATGCCATAGTGATAAGACCAAAAATATGGAAATATTACTAAATATTGTTAAATTATTGATTATGTGTGATTAAATAATATATATCATTGTTTTTAAACTATAATTGGGAGTGTTTCTATCATAGATATACCTAGATGTAACCACCATTAAAACAAAATATTTAGCTACGCTCGATCAAGAACTGGTTTATGTACATTGTCATTTCTAACCTCATGGTTCATAAAACAAAAATTATATGATTTATAAAATTCATATACTCCTTTTGAACAATTATTATCTGAAAAATTCCCCTAAGACTTTATGTTAGAAAATAAATCATGTTTAACAATGATTAAAGCCTAAAAATTCATATGGAAACGTATATAATTTAGTTATGTGGTTTCACTTCAAAATTAATTGTTCCCATATTACGTGATTAAAAATTTCAAAACTATCATCCTTGGTATTACCTTTTTTATAGAAAACAGATACAAATACGAGTAATTGATTCAACATGTAATGTATAGAGAAATGTCATTACTACACAAATGATATTTCTAGTATGATGGGAACTCATGTATTATATCATTTTGATTATTCTATGTTATCTACAAAAATGAGTATTAGAAAATGGAACATACATTAATGTAAAATTATTTTAAAGAATATTTTGATGGAGTCTCAAGAAGGATAATCTGATACAGGTGATATGTTAATGAATAAATAATTTCCTTTTTGCAAAAAAATTATCAAAATAGTATCCAATGGAATTGACTCAAATGAACATGGGGATTTCTTAATTATGTAAAAATAGGGAATAAAGTTTTAAATAATTATTATTAAATTATTTCTGTGATGGATGAAAATAAAGTTCAATATAAGGTATTTTTGGGACCCTACTTTTTCATCCATAACTATTACATAATTTTAATGATAAACAATATTATAAAATTAAAAATATTTTATCTAAATGTTTAGTGTATTGGGATAATTAGGATTATATATAATTTTTTCCTAGTAATACATAAAAATTATTTAACAGCTTCAACCCTATCTTCTTACTTGACCTCCCATTTCCCTTAGTACAAGTAATCATATGAGGATATACATTAATGAAAGGGGTGATCTAAAATCCCGCTAAGAAGAATAATGAGGGACATGAATCAATATAACAGGAGAGATGAAAATCATAATCATAATAATGAAAGAATACGGTTATTATAAAAATCTTCAGTTAATCAAGAGATAAATGAAGGTAATTTGACAGTGCATAAAAATGAAACTTAGTGTCATAGTTTTCAAAAAACACTTGTAATTGAAAACAAATATAGCATCATATTCATGCATAACATAGTTAAATATTCCTTACATCATCATTATGATAATTGATATCATCATTTTCATTCACATTTCACATTTTCTCATGAGATAAAACACATTACGCATTTCATTAAAGGGATATATAATTCTAGGCTCACCCATCACATAATACTATTAACAAAAGCAGACATGCCACATAAAATATAAGAAAAAAAATTCATGATATTATACCATGTAAGATAATGTTTTTAATATTTATTTAATAAATTATTCATTAATGAATAAAATATTTGGTTTCTAGAAGACTAATAGAAATCATACATGCACATAATAAATATTTATTCACGAGTTGACTAGATGTATTTAAATTGGGGTAAAATATGATGCTTTGGAAATTGAAGTCACATTAAAAATTAATTTTTAGTAGAAAAATTTTGACATGGTAGAAAAATGTATATCCTTGAAGGAAAAGGGAATTTAAATTTTATGAACATTATATGAAAAATAATATGGTGGAAGATAGAATATCCCAAATAATGGAATTGGGATCAACAGTCCCATAACCTCTATTCCAACTTAATTTTATTGTTCTTCCACCTACTGAATAATAATAAATTTAATAATACTATGATCTACAAGAGTATTATTTTTGTCTATATATATTAGTAAATTTAAATCATTTTACTATATTAAATAATTTTTATTTATGAAATAATATCATTTTCATATCATGCATTTTTTAAAAAGATCTTGCATCGCATTGATGTATCTGGTTACATAAATTTTATTTATATATTAGAATAATTAACTATGGAATCCCATAATTCATATATTTACATGGGTATATATTATATATAGTTTACGACACTCATCCATATATATGGTTATATGGGTTTACATGGTAATTTCTCTGATGGTGGTTATCCAACCATTGACAGGACATTGTATGGGGAGCATGGATGAGATGTTTAAAATTTATATTTATAGTTGTAAGATAATTATAGTATGTTAGAATCATTAATATAATTTTATCATATTGCCTAATTAATGATTCTTTGGTTTTTTGATAATTTTTTGGTTGAAATAGAACAAGAAGTTGGATAAGGAATAAAAAATAGAGAGAAGTGGATTAGGAATTACATAATCCACGTTGTAGAATCTATTGATGGACACATTAAATCCGGTGACTAGGAGTTTCATTGCATCATAATTTCCCAATTTTTTATATCAATATTTAGTTTTAGCAATGGGGAATATCATAGGAATCATCATGGGTGGGAGGAGTGGTTTTCTAAGGGGATGGAGTGGGGTAAACTATACTTGAGGAGATGGGTATTTTTGTATTACGATATTGAATAAAATATTATGTAAAAGGTAGAACATGTAATATTGGATATTTGAAATTATATATCATATATTAATAATATATAATGGGTTTATGTCTTTAAAAACCTTTTATAAATATAATTTATTAATTTATTAAAATGATAAGTGAAGGAAGGAGGAATTATTATTCTATAGAATTACATATCACTTTTGGAATGGAAATGAGTTTATTTTATTTTGTTGAACCGTTTATTAAATTAAATAAATCATGGAGAAACATAAATTTATATAAAGAATTATGTAATTATTAAATAACGATTGATGTGATTTAACAAACACCAGTTATGTTAAAAACTGTATTTTTTTAATATTCACATAAAAATAGATGTATTTCTTAGAATTTACAAAACGATAAACCACATATAATTTAGAACATATGATATTATAACAATATTAAATATATTAAAAAAATACAAAATAATAAATAATATTTTATTACATAATAATATTTAATTATACAAAATTATTTGAAAATAGTATATAAAAAATGTGGTTATACTATCATTGAGTTTTTTGATAATGATATTAATTTTTTAGGAATTATAAAATTAATATTTAAGTAAATTGATCATGATAAAAATTATATATAATCCTAATTTATTATGATTAGGTGAAATTTTAATTCCAACAGTCATATTACTATTTACAACTACTGAGTTACTATTCCAATAGTCATATAATTATTTTGATTGTCACAATAACTCTTTTAAATACTTATACATTAATTAATTCATTATTAAAACAAATTCCTCTCATGGATCAATATTTCAAATGATTATAGAGTTTCTTCATTTACTATTTTTTTTTTCTTTTCTAATGTGTTGGTATTGGGGGTGTTGATTATAGTAGATTGAGTCTATCTGTATTTTCCCTTTTTATATTATCTCTTTTATATTTTTTCTATAGTTTTAATTTATGGAGGATTAATTAGATTCATTTATAATTAATGTACCATTATTTAGTAATGAAATAATTACATTTTGGTTTCATTATATATTTTATTTTTATAATATTATATAATATGATGCAACATACATTTATTCTGGAAAACTATATTACTAGTAAACATTGGGTACTTATATATTCTTTCTCCCTTTAAAAATTTCTTATATAATATTTGAACTCATATTTTTAGTTGAGAATAGTAGAGGGTACTTCATTTTCATTATTTCCTATTATTACAGAGTAACCTCTTCATACTTCTGGTTCCTACACAATACATTAATAATGTTTGTATTCTAGTATCATAGAACATTGTCTCTAGGGTCCAAGTGTTTTACAAGATTATATTCATTTAAGAATTCAATCTTTAGTTATACATCCTCTTGGTTTATTACGTGATAGGGATCAGGTATATACATCCCCAATAATGAGACATGGAACCCATCATGAACAAGATATATACATGGTGGAAGTGAAAACTGAAAAGCCACCATCCATAAGTTATCAATGATCTAAATTGGACCAATATAACGTAGTCTATGATTCAGATTTTTTTCTAAACCACATGAATCTCTTCTATGATCATATTCAATGAGAACATTATATCCAACTTCAAAATCCACATCCCTTCGATGGGTTTCAACATTTCACAATTGAAAAATATGAGAAACTATTACATATTGATTGATAGATTCAACCTTCACAATCATTTGATGCAAATGATTAGATCCAAGTATCTTTTATTCCTGAACAGAAAACCAAAAATATTTATCCCAAATAGATATTCAAATCGATCTATTTGTATACTTGATTGGAATTTATTGTTATATGAGAACTCATCCAATGATATATGTTGATCTCATGATCATTCAAATTCCATTGATCAGGCTTTTAACCTTCCCTATACTGTTTTAATAGTCTATTTAGTTGGACATCATTTTTGAAGTGATAGGACATGTTGAATATAAATTCTGTACTCAAAGAATGATTAGTTAATCTACAAAATTTATAAGTTAGTATTGGATTCTTATCACATAGATTGAAATTGGTACCACATTTGGACTTAATATATACCTGTCATATATATTGGAATGTTTTTCAAATAGTATTTCATCCCAAAAAGAGATAAATTGGTCATTCCTAGTGATTCAATTCAACACAAACCATATCACACTGTTTCCTTTTGATTTTTTCGAGAGACCAGTGTAAGAGACCATAGTGAAATTCTATTATTTATACATGGTAATAAGAAATGAATGAATAATCTCTCTATAAATTGATCTATCTACATGAACAAGTTGACATACAAAACACCTTGAGTTGTACTCCACAATATTTTTCATTATATTGTCCCACTAGATGTTTTATTAACGATCTTGACACTTCTAGTACTTCCACAGCGGATAATGAAAGGTGATCTATGTGAATTATCCATTATATCCATATTTATCTCTGCTGATTATGGTACACACATCCAAATTCTAATCCAATTCACATAATCATCCTCAATCTAGAACTCATATAGGATTCCTTCCATTACTATTTTAACCTTCTTCTGTTGATCAAGATAATCCCATTGAGAATCCTTGATCTTTTCTCGAATGAATTATTTGTAAATAATTTCAGAAATTCATGAATTATTCCCTATAGTTATTATTTCTATATCTATCCATTTCACACCCATGATTATCGGGCCTTTATCAATATACATCATGGATAGAGTAGCATGATCTTTTTTACACTAAGCATCAAATACCTAGTAATCCATCCCCAGATGGTAGTGTGTAGATAAATCATAGTAATTAATTAGTTGTAAAAATATTTTATGATGTTAATTTAGATCCTTTTAGGTTATTATATTATTTATACATTTGATGAGTATATACGTCACAATTAGCACCATAACAAAAGTGCCACAAAATCATTATAGTGAAGATTAGAACTGCTAGCTCCACATCATGCATCTGGTAGTTCTTGTCCTGGATATTCACTTATTGGGAAGTTTAATATATAAATTTATAATTCTTAATGAGTAATCATGTCAGGAACCATCGCCCAGGACCCATGCCACGACAATCCCCAATAAATCCTTCTAAAGGCTAGGGGTTTGTGACTAGCACATAAGGTGACAACCTGTAAGTGGGAGGCATTTTATTGAGTACATATAAATGTGATCACACAACAAAATACCAATGATAGAAAATTAGAAATACATGACACAAAACGACCACAATGTAAATGTAAAAAATGTAGGTCAAATGTTCTGGAATTTAAATTAGACAATAAATAAACTAAATGTAGGAATGCACAAGGAAAACTGTAAAACTCGTCCACTGGAAACCCCACCTGATGGGTTAGTGTGGAGTAGATGATGGAAGTCGTATAAGTATGTCCCTCCTACCTGGTATCCCTGGGAACCACTGGTTCGTGGGCCACCCAAGTCCTCAATCAAGGTGGTGGTCATATGGATCGTACCCAACCCGTACAAGGAACGACCTTGTAGGGGTGAGTAATAATATACTTAGTAGGTACCCCAGAAAAACAAGGAATACCCCCAAATCAATCTAGAATGAATACAATGAAACAAGACATCTCAAACTATGTATAATCTATAGCATGGAATGTATAACCATCAATAACATCATTCAAAACCTTGTGCTGATGCAGAACTCCTCATCAATGGGTAATGTGGGCCTGCCAGGTCACACAAAAGTTGCTACCCACTAACCATGAACTGATGTGGAAATCATCCTTGTTGAGTATCGTGGGTATTTCAGGTCACTCAAAATTCCCTCTCTACCAAGGGTATACCAAGTCACATAGAAGCCACTTTCAACCATGGCAATAATGAGGTACTCCACCTGTCGAGTATCATTGCTCCGTCGAGTCACACAGAGCCTCTCCCCACTATGGTCCTGCCAAGTCACATAGAAGCCACATCCCACTGGGCCAAATTAGTTGATCCAAATAGGGTCTCTTGTATGTAATCATTAGGTCACATCCAATCACAGGGGTTTCGAGCGTAATCTCATTGATTCTTGGAGAACTAATTTGTAAGATATTCATTGAATTTAGTCATCAATGAAATCCACCAAATATATTTTGAAAATATCCTCCTCATCATGATGGTTTAAACACCACAAACATCATTTCAAATGAATGACTAGTATGAAAGATATTTTCATTTTTGTAAACATGGGCCGGTTCATCCGGTCCTGGTCCGACGCGGTCAGACTGTCAGGACCAACCAATCCCAGGGGACCCACATTCCGTAGTTTAGTTCGAATGAACTAGGATAACACATTTTAGGTCAGGTTTGGCCTGATATGGTCTAGCTAGTGGGGCCATAGGTCATGACAGATGCAGCAGGTTCAGTCCGATAAGCGGGTCTGACCTGCTAGGCGTGGGTCCGACATGCTTCTATGCCTGGTCCTTTAGGGGTGAAAATATTTCCTGCATGTCTGTGATGTGACAGGTGGGCGCGTCTTCCATCCTGCTTTGTGGGTCACCAAGGGATCGCGTCCTCCAGCCTAGATGCATAGTGCATCTTGGGTACCATCACGAGGATGGCCAACTGGCCAGTCGTAACTTCTGCAAGCGGTGAGGGGACTTCATGCCCTAAGAACCACAGCCTGCGGTAGCGGGCCGCTGCACCGATGTAGCTGATGGTAAGCATACTTTATATAGTCATTGGCCCTTCCAATGGCTTCTACTATATCTCTATGGCCCGAGTGGGTTGTGGTGCTCCTCCCGATGCACCACCTCTAGCCTGCATACTACTGTGTCTGAACTGGTGGTCTGTTTTTCTCATTGTCTGCACCTCTAGCCCTTGAGGGGTGTCGCCTTCCCTGTGAAGGCCTAAAACCTTCCTTACCACCAATTTTAAGTCTCAACCATGAAGAATGTAAAAGGAGGATGGGATCGGGCCTTGTTCGTGTGGGCCCACGCCCTCCGCATTAGATGTTTAAAAATAGGGGAGGCTTGGAATCACAGATCTATAAGATAATGATGAATATCAGTGAACAAATCCCAAGGAAAACCCCTCCCACAAGAACACATGATCCACAGATCAACCTGTTCGTCAGTAGATCCATGATCATTGTTTTAGAATAATAACATGGCAAACATAAAACAATTACAACCCTACCTTGGTCAGATCATTAGTTGGTGATGAATTGTGTCACTGCATTTGTTATTATGTGACCCTCTATTTATGTTCATTGGTAGATAGCCGTTGGTGATGATCCATTCAAAGGGATGTTGGCATTCATCATCGTCACCCACCAGATCATCAGAGCAGAACCAGGATTGTTCCAACAATGCAGCACTGTCTTCTTGTCTATTAAAGGATGAACCATGATTCAGTGTTTTGGTTAAATTTTCATTATGAAGTCATTATGCTATTTCATTTAATGAAAATGCTATTTTAGTTTTTCTTGGTTGGAAAACCATTGGGCAATGACGATTTTAAGAGTCTGAAAAAAAAAAACAAAGTAATATTATTTTTATCTGTTTCATTATCAATTATGAAAAATAAAATCTTCATTCGACTCACGCCCGTCATGGTTAGGTCTAGTTTATCTTAATATATTCATTTTGAGTTCAACGGTTCCCTCATATTTTTGATCTGATCCCCTGTTTGAATGTTAGAAAAAACATACTTACACATTTACTTAAATGAACTTAAAAAAAAGTCTAAAATTCTATTTCAGGATCATCGGGCCTCAGAATGTGGTGTTGTCTAAATGTTGTCTCCGAATTATTCCATACAAATTATTAAATTATATGTTAGCTAAAAAATTTAATATAACATGATAAGACCCAAATTCGATTTTCAGTAATATATTGTTTCAAACAATACACTATTTTTTAATTAATTCAATATTTTACGATGTAATTTATATTTTAATTGAAATTTTTATATTTATCATAAATTACATTGTAATGTTATGAATTGTAATTGTTTATTTATATAAGGTTAAAAAACATATATTTAAACAAATAAGTTTTTTCAATAAATGGACTTTTTGATTTAATAGTTTAATTAATAATATTTAATTAATTCTATTTACAAAATTAATATATTTTAGATTCAAGAAATTCAAATTATATAATCGTTAATTTTTCAGAATTTTAATAGATAATCGAATTTTCATTTAAAAGTTTAATATGCCACAAATACATGGTCTGTATTATTACATCACAATAACCGGAATGTAACATATTTATTTTCACTAAATTCTATCCCTAAACAAATACATTCCACCCTTTAAAATATTTTTTAATTTTTTTATTTATTTTATAAAGAAATTATAAATCCTAAAAAACCAATATAATGTTTTTGGTTTTTAAAAAAATTTATTTATAAACCTAACTTTACTTAAAAATCTACAAGGTTAATATTTTAATGGGATCAATTCCTAGAGTAATAAAAAAATTAAAAACACTCTTTTGTGGATTACAAAAAATGTAATAAGCATTGGTATGGATTGGGGTTGTGTTTAAATTTTTATATGGTCAAAAAAATGTTGTGAAATAATAAATTACCATCTTCTATTTTCATTTTTAACCCACCAGAACAACCATTTATCATCACTCAAAATTATTAGATAACATAATTACTCTACAATTTATTCTTTAGAGCCCTTCATATTTTCCCAAGGATCCCAATAATCTCCTTTAATTCTTTTGGAATCACTCCCTCATAGAAAGTGAGATACCTCTATTTTATTTCATTGATGCACCTATTTGATGTTAGACTTCTAAATATCATTGGGATATGTTTTGAAGCCATCAATAATGTCCCTTTACTATCCCGTATATGTACTTATAATTAGTGATCATATATCCGCTCTCATTATAACCATTAACTAAACCATTACCAGGATAAAATTTTGTAAGGGTATTATCTCTCTTATTTTCCATTAAAGTACCTTATTGATTTTAGGAAATTTATTTACAATGACTAATGATTGGATATATTTTTAATAATTAATAATATATTATTTTTTATGAGGATATTTTGAGTGACCAAATTGTCACAAATTAATCAATTTTATGAATCTTTTTGTATTTTTTCTATGCTACAACAATTTCATTGATATTATTTATGTCAAGTGATTATGTTGTGAGTATATTCACCCATTTATAATAAAGGGTATTCAATGTGATATAAATATACTTAAATGACTGGATAAATCAATTTATGCAACCCAATGTCTCTGATCATGGGGTTAAAATTTATGAAATACATTTTTGTATATAATCCAAGTTGCACACCTAAGAATGTACATTATATGAGTATGAATGGCTGAAACATGATAATTCTCAATTCCATTGGATAATTTTTTAGTCACATGAGATACTATGTTTGGTGAATGATAGGTCATCAAAATCACATTTTGTAATGATGGCTTAGTGGTTAACCATGATTATTTATTATGGTGTTAGGTTAAATGTTGTTTCAATATTCACTTGTTGGCTTCATTCCATCCTATTATATCACATCTCATTGTTCATGATTATAATCCATCCCTCTTATGTAACATTTTTATGCCCATTGAATCACAAATATTTCATTAACCTAGTGAATAATTTTTTCCCATACTAGAAATTATTTCTCACCCCATCCTTATGTGTGAACCTAGGATATCATGTGCAGTTTTAGATTAATAGTGAAAATTTATTAGCATATTAGAAATATTTTTGATAAATTCATTATAACTATATTTTATGACGATATTTTATGTACGTAATATCAAAAATAAACTAGGGCTATCATTTTTAATTGTTTTATAATGTGAAAATTTAAGTAAAAATCATGAATTAATGTGAAATAAAGAAAGATATTTCACGTTTGGAATTAAAGGAAATTAATTTTATTTTATGGATTAGTATTAAAAAACGCATGTGAATTCCTTAGGGATAAGAATAAATATATATAAATTAACTAAATATTGGTAAATTATATATTATGTGCGATTAATTTAAATACATCCCTGTCTAGATACTATTAGTGGTAGTGGATCTATCATATATACACCTATGTGGAATCACCACAAAAACAAAATATTGAGCTACACTCGATCATGAACTGGTTCATGACCATTGGAATTTCTACACACATTGATTGGAAATCTCAAATTATATGATTTATAAAATTCATAAACGTTTTATGAACAATTATTTTGTGAAAAATTCCCATAAGAGTATAATTTAGAAATTAAATCACTGATAACCTTAATTAAAGCCTAAAAGTTCATAGGGAAACAAATATAAATTAGTTATGAGTTATAAAATCATATTTAATTGTTTCCATATTATGTTTTTATAAATTTAAAAACCAGAATCCTATGTTTTACATTTATTATAGAAAAAGGCTAAATATATGTGTAACCAATTCAACAAGTAATGTAATTTGAAAAGTGATGAATACACAAATGAGATTTATAGAATGATGGGACGTCATGTATAATATCATGCGATTATTATATGTCATCTATAAAAACGAATATTATAAAATGGAACATACATGAATTTCAGTTGTTTTTAATGAATATGTCGATGGTGTGTAAAAGAGGATCATCTGATAAAGATGATAAATGAATGGAGAAAGAATTTTATTTCTGAAAAATATATCAAAATTAGAACTAATAGAAATGACTAAAATGAACCGTGAGATTTCATAATTTTGTAATACTAGGGAATAATTTTTTCAATTGTGATTGGAAAATTAATTATGTGATGAATGAAAATAAAGACCAAAATACGGTATTGTAGGGACCCTACTTTTTCATTCATAAATATTAAATATTTTTAATGATAAACAAAATTATAACATTACAGATATTGTATCTAAAGGGTTAGTGTCTTTGGATAATTAGGATTATACATATATTTTTCATAATAAAACATAAAAATATTCTAATCTCTTCTACCCTATTTTCTCACTGGACCTCACATTTTCCTTAGTACAAGTAATCATATGAGAATATAAATCAATGAAAGGGGTGATATAAAATCATGGTAAGACGGAGAATGTGGGATATGAATCTATATAAAAAGGGAGATCAAAATATTAAACATCAGAACATAAGAATAGGGTTATAATCAACATCTTCAATTAATCATGAGATAAAGGAAGTTAATTTGAAAATGAATAATAATAAAACATTGTGTCTTAGTTTTCAAAAAAAACATTTAATTGTAATCATATCTAGCATCATATTCAAGAATAAAATATTTAAATATTTCTTATATCATCATTGTGATCATTGAAAACGTAATGTTCATTCATATTTTCCATTATCTCATGTGATACAACACATTACCCAATTTATCAAAGGGATAAATAATTCTAGGCACACCCATTACATCATACTATTTATAAATAAATACATGCCACAGAGAATGTAGGAAAATTAATTTCAAGATATTTAAACCATTTAAAATAATGGTTTTAATATGTATTTAATAAAGTATGAATTAATGAATAAATTTTTGGTTCCTATAAGAATAAGGGAAATCATACATACACATAATGAATCGTTATTCTTGAGTGGACTAGATGTATTTTAAAAGGAGCAAAATTTGATTTTTTTGAAATTGAAGTCACATAAAAAATTCGTTTTAATAGAAATATTTTTGACATGGTAGGAACGAGTATATCCATGATGAAAAAGGGAACATAAATTTTATGAACATAATATGAAAATTCATACAATGGAAGAGAGAATAACCCAAATAATGTAGTTGGGATTGGCAATCCCCTAACTTCAATTCCCTATTAATTTCGCCTTTTTGCTACCAACTGAATAATAATCACATATTTTTTAAAACTTTGATTCAGAAGTTTATTATTTTCATTTATATATATTTATCAATTATAATCATTGTATTATATACATAATTTTTTTTGTTGAAATAGAATCATTTTGATATCATGTATTTCTTAAAAATATCATGCATTACATTGATATATCTATGTACATAAATTATATTTATAAATTATTTTAACTAATGATAGAATATAATAATTCATATATTTAAATGGGTATATATTATAAATAGTTAAAAAAATCCATCAATATATTTGATTATATGTGTTTACATGGTAATTTCATTAAAGGTGGATAACAGACCTTTGACGGGTCTCTGTAAGGGGAGTATGGAAGAGATGTTTAAAAGCTATATTGATTGTTGTATGATTCCTAAGGTAAGTTATAATAGTTAAAATAATGTTACCATACTTTCTAATTATTTCTTCTTTGGGTTTTTGAGAATTTTGTTGTTGAAAAAGAATGAGAAGGGGAAGACGAAATAAAAAAGAGATAGAAGTGGATTGGGAATTTAATAATACTTGTAGTAGAATCTATTGTGTGACACTATGAATCTGGTGATTTGGAGTTGGAATGCTTCATGATTTCACTATGTAGTATATCTATATTTAGTAGGAGTACTGAGGAATATCATAGGCATCATCATGGGTAGGAGTATGGCTTTCCAAGGGGATGGAGTGGGGATAACTATACTTGAAGAGATGTGTATTTTTATAATGAAATGTTGAATAAAATATTATATAAAAGGTAAAAAATTTAATATAGAATATTTGAAATTATAAATCATATATTAATAATATATTAGGGGTTTATGTCTTTCAAAATCCTTTATGATTAGAAATCATTAATTTATTAAAATGAAATGTGGAAACATAGAGTAATTATTATTCTACCGAATCACTTTTAACATTAGGTTTGGAAAGTGAGTTTATTTTAATTTATTGACCAATTAATTAAATTAAATAAATCATGGATGAACATAATGTTTTATAAAATATTATGTAATTATTACATCATGACTGATTTTTTTTTGATATACAATCATTATGAGAAAAACTATATTTTTACTATTCATATAAAAATAAAATCATTTTTTAGAATTACCCAAAATATCAGCCTTATGTAATTTAGAATATATGATATTAAAAATATATTAATTATATTAAAAAAATTCTAAAATAATAAATTTTAATTTATTATATAAGAAATATTTATTTGTACTAAATTATTTAAAATCATGTTTATAAAAACATTTCTTGTATTTTCATTGAGTTTTTTAATAATGATATTAATTTTTGCGAATAATAAAATTAATATTCATGTAAATTTATGACGATAAATACCATTTATTTCTTAAATTATTATTTTCATGAGATCTTATTAGTCCATGGCTCATTTAACTATTCTCAACTACCAGGTTACTATTCTAATAGTCGCGCAATTATTCTGATTGTCACAATAACTCTTATAAACACTTATACGTTACATCATTCATTATTAAACCCAATTCCTCTCAAGGTTCAATATTTCCAATTCTTATAATCTTTCCTGGTTTAATAATAGTTTTTCCTTTTCTATAGTATTGGAAGTTGGGGTTTCGATTCAAGTAGATTGGGTGATCAATAATTTCTCTTTTTCAGATTATCTATTTTCTATTTTTTCTATAGTTTTAATTTGTAGAGTTTTAATTGGAATCATTTCAAAATAATGTAAAAATATTTAGTAATTAAATATTTAATTTTTTTTCTAATATATTTTATGATTATAAAATTATATAATCTCATAAAAAAGTCTTTTATTCAAGAAAACTATATTTCTTATTTACATTGAGTGGTTATATATTGTTTCTCCCTTTAGAAATTTCTTACAAAATAATTTAAATCATATTCTTAGTTGAGAATAGTAAAGGGTACATCTCATTAATTTTTTCGTATTTTCCATGGTAACCTCTTCATAATTAGGGTTCCTTCACAACACATTAACAAGGTCTGTTTTTTGGTTACATATAACATTGTCTCTATGGTCCAAGAGGTTCATCAGATTATATTCATTTGATAATTGAATCTTCTGTTACACCACCTATTACTTTAGTACATGTTAGGGATCATGTATATACATCCCCAATATTGATACATGGAATCTATCATTAACATGATATATACATTGTGGAAGTTAAAACTGACAGGACACCACTGATATGATATCAATGATCTCAATTGGTCCAATGCATTGTAGTCTAAGATTACCATTATTTCCAAACCACATGAATCTCTTCCACTCTCATATTCAAATAAAATAGTATATCCAACTTCAAACTCCACATCCCTTAGATGGGTTTCAACATTTCTATTTTTCCAAATCTAAAAAGACATTATATATTATTGGATGGATTCAACCTTCTCTATTATTTCGTTCACAAGATCAGATCCATGTATATTTTATTCTTGAAGTACATCCCCAAAATTTGGACTTCTACATCACTTCCCATATAGATATTCATATGGATCCATTTTAATACTCTATTGAAAGATATTTTTATATGAGAACTCATCCAGTGATAGATGTTGATCCCACCATCCATTAAATTCCAATGAGAATGATTTTAACTTTTCCTCAATTGTTTGAATAGTCTATTCATATTGGACATCGTTTTTCGAGTTATATTCCATGTTGAATTTAAATTTTGTACTCAAAAATGTTAAGTTCGTCTCAAAATTTTAGATGCGAACATTGGATCCTGATTAGAGTGATCGAAGTTTGTACCACATGTGGACTTACTATATCCTACACATATATCATGGAATGTTTTTCAAATAGGATATCGTCCCAAAAAGGCATAAAGTGGTAATTCATTGTGTTTCAATCCACCACAAATCATATCATATTGTTTCCTTTGGCTGTTTTCAAGATACTAGTGTAAATGACCGTAGTGAAATTATTCCATTTCCACATGGGTATTAGAAATGAATTAATCATCTCTCTGGTCATCGATCACTATACAATAAAATTCTGACATACCAAACACCTTGATATTTACTCCACAATCACTTTATTTATGTTGTCCCACCAGATGTTTTTTAATGATCATGATATATCTTGGTACTTCCATGAATGATAGGGAAAGGTGAGTTATGTGAATTATCCACTATATTGTTATTTACCTCTGAGGATGATGGTGAAAAAATCCAAATAACAAACCAATTCACACCATAAAAATCAATGTGGATCTCATATAAGATTTCTTACATTACTACTTTCACCGTCTTTTGATGAACAATATAATCCCTTTGTCCATCCATGATCTTCTCTTGAATGAATTTTATGTAAATAATTCGGGAAAGGCCTGAAGTATTATCTATAGTTATTATTTCTATATCTATCCATTTTATATCCATGAATATAAGGCCTTTCTCAATATACATCATGGATATTGTACTGTGATATTTTATAAATAGAGGATCAGCTACCTGGTTTTCCTTCCTCATATGGCAGTGAGAAGATAAATCATAGTAATAAATTATATGTAACAATATTTTTTGATATAATTTTTTATTATTTTATGTTAATATATATTTAATACATATGATGAATATATATGTCACAATTCACACCATAGAAAATGTGCCACAATATCATTAGAGTGAAGATTATAACTGCTAACTCAATATCATGAATCAGGTAGTTAAAGTCATGTATATTCACATTTTGTGAGGTGTAGGATATCAATTTAAAATTCATAATGAGTAATCATGGCATGACCGTCCCCTATGACTCATGTCGTGTCATACCCCATGCCCCCCTCTCGAAGGACAAGGGTTGGTGACTAGCACCGAAGGAGTCAACATGCAAGTGGGAGTCAATTTCTTGAGTACCTGTACACAAGCACACAAAACCACATCACAATGTTGGAAAAGTATTAATGAATGTCACTAAAAACCACTAAGTATATGTTCAAACTATAGGTTAAATATTCCAGAATTCAAACCCTACAAAAGATAAACTGAAATCAAGAAACCACAAGAAAAACTCTATAATCCATTCGCTAGAAACCCCACCTGATGGGTAAGTGTAGAGTAGCTATTGGAAGATGTATATGTATTCCCCGCTTTCCTTGTCCCCCTAGGCACCACCAATCCTGGTCCACCAAGTCCTCTATCAATGTGGTGGGCATATGATCCCAACAAAACACGTTCATGGAAATCCCCTGTAGTGGTGAGTGACAATATACTCATTAAGGACCCAAAACCACCAGCGAAAAACCCCAAATTAATAACTAAATAATACCATGAAACACAAAGTCTCACACCATGTATAATCTTGAGTATGGAATGTAGGACCATTAATAATAACATTGAATGTCATGGGGTACTATAGAACACCTCCTCAATGAGTTAAGCTGGCCTACAAGGTCACAGAGAAGCTT
Source organism: Viscum album (assembly GCA_963277665.1). Lineage (NCBI taxonomy): Eukaryota > Viridiplantae > Streptophyta > Magnoliopsida > Santalales > Viscaceae > Viscum > Viscum album. The sequence continues at coordinate 605,444,951 of OY728148.1, forward strand.
CTTCCAACAAAACCTGAACATTTATGTCACTCATCCCTGATAATTGCTTTGGGTATTCTGTTTTACACAAAAAATGATCCCCGCTATTGGAATACTGAGTCACACAGACCCCACTTCCTATCTTATCTATACTGAGGTACTCCTCCTATCAAGTATCATGGCTTTGTCGGGTCATAGAGAGCTGCTTCCTACCATGGGCCTGCTGCTTCACAAAGAAGCCACATCCCACTAGTCCATACTAGATTATCCAAATAGGGTCTCTTATCATTATTATTTAGGTCTCAACCAGTATCAAAGTTTCCTAACGTATTTCACTTGATTACAGGAGAACCACACTTCAATCCATTCATTGAATTTATACTTCTATAGAATCCTTCATAGAGATTTACAAAAGATATACCTTGTTGTGAGGGTTCCAACGCCATAAGAAGAATGTCAAATGAATCCACGGTATGAATGATATTGGCATTTTTGTAAATATGGTATGGTTGCATCTTTTCCTTGTCCGACTCGGTCGGACTGACCTGACCAACCCTACCATGGGGGCCGCACATGCCCTGGTTTAGTTCGATTGTGTTGTCCTGACCCACTTTAGGTATGGGTCAGCCCAGTCCAGTATGGCTAGTTGGGCCACAGGGTCAGTCCGACCCAATGGGGCGGGTCCAGATAGATTGTGTGGGTTCGGCCTACTGGGCGCGATTCCGTCCGGATGAGTGCAGGTCCCACCAGCTACCTTACAAAATCCTCTAGAGGTGGATATGTTCCCTTCCTGGTATGGATGTGGAGGTGTATGCGTCTTCTCTCTTTCCATGTGGGGAGCATAAGGGTCACCTCTACCATTATAGACACATAGTGCATCCTAGGAGCTATCACCCGGATGACCAACTGGCTGGTCGGATAATTTGCATGCGTTTAGGGAACTACATGCCCCGAGAACCATGGCCCGCGGTAGTGGGCCACTCCACCGATGCATGCGAGGGGAAGCATCCTTATTCTAGTGGATGACCCTGTCTATGGAATCTACTCCAACATCACGGTCTGAGCTGATCATGGCACTCCTCCCAACATATCGCCTCTAGCGCACTACCATTGAGTTTTCACTGGTTGTTTGTTTTTCTCATTACCCACGACTCCATCCCCCCTAAGGGTTTCACCTTATCTTAGAAGGCCTCATATTTTCTTTTCAACCAAATTGAATGCTCTTCCATGAAGAACACACACATAAGATTGGTTCTGGCCTTTTTTGTGTCAGCCCACAACCTATGCGTTAGATGGTTAAAAACATGGGAGGCTTCAAATCACAGTTCTATCTAATAATCATCGATATCAGTGTAAAAACCAAATTGAAAACCCCTCCCAGATGAAAACTTGATCCATAGATCGACATATTCTAGGGTTGATTCACATTTTTTGTTTTATAATATGAACGAGGAAGACATAGAACAATTACACTGATACCAGGGTCAGTTCGTTCATTGGTGATGAATGGTGTCGCTACATTTTTTATTCTATGATCCTCTATTTATGGCCATTGGTTGATCATTGATGGTGATGATCCTTTGGAAGTTATGATGGTGTTCTTCATTGTCAACAGCTAGAGCATCGGAGCATAACCAGGATTGTTCCAACAATGCTGGTTTTTCTACTTGTCCCTTAAAGGATGAAACATTATTCAGTGTTTTGGTTACATTTTTTTATGAAGTAATTATGCTAATTCATTTAATGAATTTTTTTGATTACTCTTTTTTTGAAAACCATATGGTTGTGATTATTTGAATGTTCATGAAAAAAAACAAATTAATTTTATTTATAACTTTTTCATTAAAAAATATAAAAAATAACATCTTTCCTCAACCCGCGTTGGTCGTTGTTGGGTCCATTCTTGGTGAATCTCTCCATTCTGAGTTTAATGGTGCCCTCAAATATTCGGTCCGAGCAATAGTTTAAAAGTTAGAGAAAAATTCTCAAATGTGTATTTAAATGAACTTAAAAATGTCAAAATTTATATTCCTGGATGGTCAGATATCAGAATCAGGTGTTCTCCAAATGTCTGGTCTTAGAATATTTCCATGTAATTTAAAAAAAATTACATGGATTTTCGGGGACATTACATTACTCCCCATGTTTTGGGCTTCACATCTTCATAAGCCAAAACAAGGATAAAAAATAACTCGGGGTAATTAGAACGAATCTGAGCATCCAACTCCCTTGTGCTCTCTTGGATATTCCATTGATGACACTGAACACACACAATATGAGTCAATCATCTACAAATGACCCGCTCCGGTAAATTAACTATCTCCAATGGAAATTCTAAAAATGCCTCCCATCGTCAATGTATAGTTATCCCCAGTCGATCACTTGTGATGGATCATGCACAATCCTCCTCAGCTGTGAGAAGAAAAAAACACCATGGACACAGTGCATCAATGGAGGAAGATCTTGGTTTAACACCACCTCGCAAACTCTTCTCAGAATCTGGAAATGTACGATGAACCTCAAAGATAACCTATCAGCCGACCAAATATCTACAATCCCCTTCAGGGTGAGACCCAAAGGAAAACATGGCCTCTCTCATCAAACTCCAAGGGTCTCTATCGCTTGTCCACATATTATTTTGGTCTTCTCTATGCAGTCTTCATCTACTACTAGATGATCTGCACCTTCTCAGTGGCAGCCCGTGCCAACTCTGGACCCATGAGTGCTAGCTTCGGTGGGTTTTTCCAGTATAGAGGTGATATTTATGGCCACCCTTAAAAGACCTAAAATGGTTCCATGCCAATGGTGTAGTGATAGTTGTTGTTATATTCTAACTCTACCAGTGGTAGGTGGTCCTACCAACTGCGACCAAAATCTAGAATGAATGCATGAAGCATGTCTTCCAAGGTATTTATGGTCTGCTCGGTCTGACTATCCGATTATGGGTGAAAGTATGTTCTCAAACACTATTGATTCCTAAATTCCTCATGAAATTATATCCATAATCTCTATGTAAATAGAGCATCACAGTTTGAAACGATTGTCTAAGGCACTCCTTGTAGTCACACTATTTCATGGACATAAATGTAGAGAACTGAATATTGATGTACATAGACATTACATTACTTTTGCGGAATACTTAATACATAACAAAAAACAGACACACAAGGACCGTAATAGTTTAGTGTCTTTGGAAACTTGGAACGTAATCTTCTAATCGTGGTGAAACATCTTCAACATCTCCCATAAAGATCTTCCACTTTTTGTTTCCTTACCTAAAAACTTTCTTTTAATCCTGGGAGAAAATAAAACATAAAAAGGGTGAGCTCAAATGCTCAGTAAGGGTATGCATGGATAAATTAAAACATACCATATACATTTGAACTTAAAAACACGAACATAATGTTTAAACATCAAAATCTTCAGCAACAACATAAAACATGGAAGTACATAAGGCATAGATCATAATGGAACATAAATCATGATAAAATAGCATGGGAATAAAACATGTAATTTTGGCATCCATTATGCACATGTAATGATTTCCATAGTAGCCAAGGCATTGCTGCCAAGACCATCTTAGTGGACAAAGTCCCTTTCTGAATTGAGTTCACTCCTCGTTCCAGCCCCGTAATACTGAACCGGCTTAACTTACCGTTCCAGCCATGTCTATCTAATGAGATATAAATCTTTACCCAATGCATTGCAGGGAGATATAGGTCCAACCCATATCATAATGAAATCATTCTTACTTGTGCCGCAAAATCATAAATCATACACTATAGCATAACCCGTGTAATAAATTGGGATTCTTAAACATCATGCCATCATAACATAATCCATATAAAACAAATGGATATCATTTCATCATAAGAATAATCATACCATGTAAATAATAGAGACATTACACTTGAAACATACACATATGAAGTAATTTAATCTTAGATGGAAAATAGTTTTGATAAAACACTTGAAATGAATTTTTGAGGAAAATATCATTTCTTATTCAAAATCATTTTCTTTTCAAAATTTACCATGAAATTTTAAATTAAATGGGTTTTGTTGAAAATAATCATGAAATATTGTATAATAAGTTTCATGAAAATGAGGCTTTATGAAACTGTAAAAATCCGTTCATGCTGTATAAGTTAAAAATAACACTCTCCTAATCCTTTTGTCGGAAATGTCAAAAAAGTACCTTAAAGGAAAGATTCCATTCATAAAATATGGTAAAAAGTCAATAAAGTGTAAAAATGACTTCAATAATTCAAGGAAGAATAATAAACATTTTATGAAAACATTTTTAGAAAACATAGTCATGGATGATAAACGTAACCCCAGTAAATACTTACATTTAAGCAATCTCGGATAAAAAATGAGATTGAAAATTTATCCCTTACCATATGTCCAATATGATTCATATGTATCCAAACCTCTTGTATAGTGGGTTTAACATATTATTAAATTGTAACAGAACCATAATAATATTTATGATATCACATATGATTCACTTATGAATTTATATTACCCGTTCTTTTGTAAAATCCTTGTTAAAGTACCGTTGGGGTAAAATTGTATCATTTATCGTACGTGTTTGGAATTGTTGTTATTGATTTTATTATTATTTATATCATGATTTACATACTTCTAGAATGTAATACAGAATTTATATATCATATATATTCAGTATATATATATATAATAGATAGATAAATGAAATGAAACACACCGTTCATGGAGACGGTAGGCCGTACGTACGCATGAACGTTGTTTTCGTTTCCTTATTGAATTGAATGAAATTAAATAGATTACATACATATATATATATATATATACATAAATAAAGTAGCATTATTATGTCATATATTTCATTATTATTCATCATATATACTTTATAATCATTCTTGAATTGTTAAACATGGAAAATGAATCTCATCACGTTCGTGGAGACGGTAGTCCGTACGTACGCACGAGCAATGATATCATTCCCATGATCATGGAATTGTATTAAAGTGTATGTATTATATTAAATTATCAATATCACTTCACAATAATCATATATATTCATTGCTTTCACCATTATACCCATCCACGTAAAGTGGTGGTGGAAAATAGATTACACCACGGCGTGGAGACGGTATTTCGTACGTACGCATGCGCAGTGATTTCATTTTCCGTAGGATAGATAGATGGTGAAATATGGTTGTTTCATACTTATAATAACATATCATTATATGAGTGATACTGATTTTATTACTTCATAATGAAACAACTAAATAAGAAGAAGTGGAAGAAGAAATAAAGTTGAAAGAATCGGTAACATACATTATCTCTTCTTTGAAGCGCCTCTTTGAGACCTCCTCTTAGGGCACTAAAATTGGTCTTTGAAGAATTACATGACCTCTAGGATGTTTCTAGGGAAGTGTATAAGATAATTTGGTAGGGTTTGGCCGAGAATGAAGGCTCAAAGTGGTGTGAGGAAGAGAGGGAGGAGGTGCCATTTTATAAGGGAGGAGAGGGGCACCTTTGGAATAACTAAAACTATTATTTTATTATAAAGTCATATTCTGTTTTTAATAGCTCCAAATTGAGTTATTTAAAAGATATGGTAGGGATGGGTCGAAATAATCTCATAAAATAGAATGTATACAAGTTTAGGTTTCTATTTTAACCTTATCATTTAGATTTAACTTTAAGTTAAATAATCTTGCTTTTACCATATCTTCTTGTTTTCTTACACTATAAGGTTAATAAACTTACTATACCAAGCCAAAATAACCCCAAGTTGTTTATTATTAAAATATATAACCTTATATAAGTCATTTTGATGAACCTTAGATTTTTAGGAATGAAATAACAATTAATAATATAATATTTGTTTTAAAAACTATGTTATGTCAATTTTGACAGTATTTGGTAATTGATTTTTTTTGAAAATCATAACAAAATGATTAGTTCTAAAAAAGTTAACTAAATTATTAATAACATGTCATATTAACCTAAAAAATTAGTTTAATTCAAAAAAAAGTCTCAAATTACATTTATTTGGGTATTTATAACATCAATTATGTCAATATTTCATTAATAAGATAATCACTGCATCATCATTGTGTCATTAATAATATAAATTATTTAATGTACAAAATTATGAATAAAATACCATTAAGTATGAAATATTTTTATCTTTCTAATGAATATTTATAGTCGAATTTATCTCATGTATAACCCTATATTAAAAATGATTTAGTTATTAAACATTGATTTTAACTATTTTAACCCTTCTTTAAATAAATTAATAATAAATGACCTAATCTAATCCAAGTGGGCCTAAATGGTCATATTTTATTCCTAAGGTTGTATTTGGTCGAATTACTCTTATCCAATAGAATTAAAACATGTTTTAGGGTAATAATAATATCATTTTTAACCTTAATTATCCTATTTACTTTTAACCGTGGTAAATAAAAGTAAAAAGTTACTATACACCAAAAAATATTTTCATCTCATTGAACCACATTTTAGTTATTTATATTAACCATGTCTCTCGTATTTTCAAAATTCCACTCATAGAAGTGGTAAAATTAAGTTTTATGAAAAATTCAGTTTTTTAACTACCACATAGTGGTTTCACTATTCATCAAAAAAATGAAAGTTTCCAGAAAAATACAAAAATATTGGCCTAAGATATATTTGATATTATGAATTCAAAAATGATGTCTATTTTACCAAATTCAAAACATATCAGTTGCATTAATTAATTTAAAAATTATTTCCCATCGTCAAAACCAATAGTGTGTTTTTAGGAGATAATAATTATCAAAAGATTGACACTTGTTTATGTTTGGTTTAAATGTAAAATTACATCCAATGAACAAAATTGTATTAAATGGTAAAAATATATTCTCAATATACTTTAAACCCACTCAAATTAATAATTTATCACTATTAATTATTTCGATTAAAAAAGTTGTTTTTAATTGAAATTTACTAATTTTCACTATTCATCAGAATATGAAAGTTATCCGAAAAGTACCAAAATTTTACCCTAAGATAATTTTGATATTCCAAATCCAAAAATGAATTCCATTTTGATAGATAAAATTTATAAAATTTCTAAAAGTGGGAATTACTATTCATAATGGCTAGTTCATATTAATATTATAATAATATCTCGTTTAGTGAAACTCGGTATTGCGTACTACACATACTATCGAGGAAGGTCTTTATTGCATGTAATGCAAGACAAGTCAGGGCTGCGTGTAGTGAAAGCTATGTTTGGTGTTTTGTATAACATAATCAAAACTTATTTCATTTATACATTAAACAAAATCTATACATAATGTTGCGGAGAATAGTTTCTACAAAATGAACTTGAAATTGTGTGTAACGCGAGCCAAGAATAGTGTTGTGTATCATGCAAGAAAATATGGTGTTGCGTATATCACAATCTAATTTTGGGGTAGCGTACAATACAAGACATTAAAAATAATATTTTTCATAAAATATCGGGGTGTTACATTCTACCCCCTTAAAATGAATTTCGCCCTCGAAATTCGTCGGGGTTATAAATGGTTTATTACACGAGAGTTTATTTCATAGAAACCCACATCGTAAAAAGGAATACTAAAACTTCATTTAAAAAAGTAACCTTTGAAACATAACGGATACTCAAATAACTTATCACTGGGTTTCCACATAGGAGAACATAGGTGAAAATATGGATATGGATGAGAAATCAAACCATCATGTTCTGATGGAGAGTGGTAGAGAACATGGATTTGAAAAATCCATCAATCACAAAGCCATAAATTTTTGATGATCTAAGGTACCATCTGATTCATCGGATATAAGGGTACTAGGACAACATTTTTGGTTTTCAAGATCATTTCCATATAGTTGATGAAATTGGAATTAGAAGAAATACATTCGTGATTTCGGCATCGTCTCACCGTTGGTCGTTCTTTGGAAAATCCCCACTTCATCTCTTAATGAAATAAAGTTGAATTTGTCATTCATGAAGTGTTAGAAGATCATGTTATATAATGATGGGTCATTCCATCTGTCTCAAACAATAGGTTATAAGAGTTGTCAAAAATACATAAGTCCATCTATAGTGAGATTAATCATATATGGTTCCTAAAATGGACTTATACTTAAAATTTCATACTGATTAATATAATAAAACTAGTTTCTACTAAATAGGGACTTCTTATAGGCCAGTGGTAGGTGATAAAGGCATGTCGCACTTCAGTTGTGGGTTCGATTCCCACAACCTTGTCCGACGTGATGGGTATCGCCCATCCTGCAGGTTGTCCCTTTTCTAAAACTATATTAATATAACATCCCATCAATAATATCGAAAAAAGTTCTATACTTAAACATTTCTAACTTATTTCCAACATAATCCATTCCAATCTTTAGGCTTATCTAAAATACTCGTTCCAAGCTCATAGTATAAAGAAAACAATTACTAGAATGGTTATCTACCAAGAATGTGAATATAATCATTTATCCCACATATATCATAAGATATATCTTGTTGGTTGTATTCCAAACACATGAATACCTTAGTCATATATTCTCTTGAAACATTAATTACCATAGAACCTTAGTGAAAACATGAATACTATCAAAAGGTAACTCTTTCCTCATAACAAAATCCCAAAAATCTATATAATCAAACCACAATATCACTTTGTCCTTATATCAGTCGTGAGCTCATGAATACAATCAAACATCTCATTATCTTCTTATACCTTCATTATGCGCATATCATCTACTTTCAAAAAATATCTGAATAACCTTCTATGTTTACTGGTACCATTCTACATATACTTTCAAATACTTTAGAAAAAACAATAGTCTAACAATACTTAGATGATTCTTTATTCCATAGTACCATACATTATTCTTTATAAATATACAATCATTCCACTAACATCTTAAACCACTGACTGAGCTTTATCATTTCTTTCATCTCATATTTCATTTGTAGTCTCTTCATTATCATCAACATAAATACTACTCATATGACCATGCTTATTCTCTTCATGATATTTTCCCTTAGGGCATTGGTTTGCATAATGCCCATACATTCCACATTTAAAACATTTAATCATTGTTGATGTCGTAGCAATACAATTATCCTTCTCTATGGTGTTAACTAAACCTTTTCCTTTGCACTTACTGGCTTTGTTTCCTTCTTTTCCACACCCAAAGCATCTACTAGTTCCTTTGATACAATTTCCCCGATGCCTCTTCCCACATGATTTACATGAGGGAAATTGAACTTTCTTTCCTATATGATAATCATGAAACTCCATATTTCTATTATTATCTGAGTTGGGAAATGTACCAAAGTTGAGATTATTAATCATATAATGAGATTGATGATTATGCATAATAACTATGTTTGGACTTCCAAATCCCATTTCATTTGGTTGCTTATGAAGAATATCATTCCATTGTCTATCATATCCTCCATTATCGTGAATCTTCCAGTTTCCAGCCATTTTCTAAAACCCAAAAATAAAAGTGTGAGAGGAAAAAATCATGCTAGGGAAAACAACATAGTAAAGGGGGAGTCCCCTAAATATATAAACATCTTAGGTTAAATTCTAAGATCATTACCGTAGTTCTAGGACTATATCCTATACGTATACTTATCCTTAGGGACATCCCTAGACATACCTTAGAAATATCTCTAGGGATCTCACTAACATTTTCGCATCCCAGTTTCCAACGGTTGACTAAACCTTTCCTCTGATACCAACTGTAGAGACCCAAATCTTGACGTACATAGACATTAAATTACTTTTTCGGAATACGTAATACATAACAAAAAACAGAAACACAAGGACCGTAATAGTTTAGTGTCTTTGGAAACTTGGAACGCAATCTTCTAATCGTGGTGAAAGATCATCAACATCTCCCATAAAGATCTTCCAATTTTTGTTTCCTTACCTAAAACCTTTCTTTTAATCCTGGGGGAAAATAAAACATAAAATGGCTGATCTCAAATGCTCAGTAAGGGTAATCAAGGATAAAGTAAAACATACCATATACATTTGAACTTAAAAACATGACCATAATGTTTAAACATCAAAATCTTGAGCAACGACATAAAACATGGAAGTACATAAGGCATAGATCATAATGGAACATAAATCGTGATAAAATAGATTGGGAATAAAACATGTAATTTTTGCATCCATTAAGCACATGTAATGATTTCCATAGTAGCCAATGCATTGCTGCCAAGACCATCTTAGTGGACAAAGTCCCTTTCTGAATCGAGTTCACTCCTCGTTCCAGTCCTGTAATACAAAGTCGGATTAACTTACTATTTCATCCATGTTTATCTCATGAGATATAGATCTTTACCCAATTAATTGGAGGGAGATATAGGTCACACCCATCTCATAATGAAATCATTCTTATTGTGCCACAAAATCATAAATCATACCTCATAGCATAACCCATGTAATAAATTGGGATTCTTAAATATCATGCCATCATAACATAATCCATATAAAACAAATGGATATAATTTCATCATAAGAATAATCATACAATGTAAATTATATAGACATTACACTTGAAACATACACATATGAAACAATGTAATCTTAGATGGAAAATAGATTTGATAAAACAGTTGAAATGAATTCTTGAGGAAAATATCCTTTCTTCTTCAAAATCATTTTTTTCACAATATACCATGAAATTTTAAAAGAAAATTGTTTTTTTGAAAATAATCATGCAATATTGTATATTATGTTTCATGAAAATGAGGCGTTCTGAAACCGTAAAAATCCGTTCACGCCGTATAAGTTAAAAATAACATTCTCCTCATACTTTTGTCGGAAAAGTCAAAACATACCTTAAAGGATAGATTCCATTCATAAAATGTGGTAAAAAGTCAATAAAGGGTAAAAATGACTTTAAACATTAATTGAAGAATAATAAAAATTTTATGAAAACATTTTTAGAAAACAGAGTCATGGATGATAAACGTAACCCCAGTAAATACTTACGTATAAGCAATCTCAGATAAAAAATGAGATTGGAAATTTATCCCTTACCTTATGTCTGATATGCTTCGTATATATCCTAAACTCATGTATAGTGGGTTTAAACATATTATTAACTTGTAACAGAACCATAATAATATTTATGATATCATATATTATTCACTTACAACATTATATTACCTGTTCTTTTGTAAATTCCATGTTAAAGTAGCGTTTTGGGTAAAATTATATCATTTATCGTACGTGTTTGGACTTTTTGTTCTTGATTTTATTATTAATTATATCATGATTTAATTACTTATAGAATGTAAAACATGATTTATATATCATATATATTCATTATATATATATATAATATATAGATAAACTAAATGAAACAAACCGTTCATGGAGGCGGTAGGCCGTACGTATGCATGAACGTTGTTTTCGTTTCCTTATTGAATTGAATGAAATTAAATAGATGACATACATATATATATATATATACATAAATCCAGTAGCATTATTATGTCATATATTTCATTATAATTCATTATATATACATTATAATCATTCTTGATTGGTTAATCATGGAAAATGAATCTCATCACGTTCATGGAGACGGCAGTCCGTATGTACGCACGAGTGATGATATCATTCCAATGATCATGTAATTATATTAAAGTGAATGTATAATATTAAAGAATCAATATCACTTTACAATAATCATATATATTCATTACTTTCACCATTATACCCATCCAATTAAGGTGGTGGTGGAAAATAGATTACACCACGGCGTGGAGACGGTATTCTGTACGTACGCACGCACGGTGATTTCATTTTCCATAGGATGGATAGATGGTGAAATATGGTTGTTTTATACTTATAATAACATATCATTATATGAGTTATACTGATGTAATTACTTCATAATTAAACAACTAATGAACAAAAAGTGGAAGAAGAAATAAAGTTGAAAGAATCGGTAACGGACATTACCTTTTCTTTGAATCGCCTCTTTGAGACCTCCTCTTAGGGAACTAAAATTGGTATTTTAAGAGGACCATGACCTCTAGGATTTTTCTAGGAAATTTTAGAAGATAATATTTCAGGGGTTGGCCGAGCATGAAGGCTCAAATTGGTGTGAGGTAGAGAGGGAGGAGGTTCACTTTTATAAGGGAGGAGAGGGGCACCATTGGAATAACTAAAACTATTATTTTATTATAAAGTCATATTCGGTTTTTAATAGATCCAAATTGAGTTATTTAGAAGCTAATGAGGGTATGGGACGAAATCCTCTCTTCCAATATAATTTAGACAAGTTTAGGTTTCTATTTTAACCTTATCATTTAGATTTAATTTTAAGTTAAATAATTTTTCTTTTACCATATCTTCTTGTTTTCTTACACTATAAGGTTAATAAACATAATATAACAAGCCAAAAAAATCCCAAGTTGTTTATTATCAATATATATAACCTTATATAAGTCATTTGGCCGAACCATAGATTTTTATGAATTAAAGAACAATTAGTAATATAATATTTTATTTAAAAACTATTTTATGTCAATTTTGACACTATTTGGAAATTGATTTTTTTGAAAATCATAACAGAATGATGAGTTAGAAAAAAGTTAACTAAATCAATAATAAAATGTCATATTAACCTAGAAAATTAGTGGAATTCATAAAAAGGCTCAAATTACATTTATTTGGAAATTTATAAATTCAATTATGTCAATATTTCATTAATAAGATAATTACTGCATCATCATTGTGTCATAAATAATATAAATTATTTAATGTCTAAAAATTATAAATAAAATACCATTATGTAGGAATGATTTTTATCTTTCTAATTAATATTTATAGTCTTATTTATCTTATGTATAACCCTATATTAAAAAATTTTTAGTTATTAAATGTAGATTTTAACTATTTTAACCCTTCTTTAAATAAATTAATAATAAATGTCCTAATCTAGTCCATGTTGGCCTAAATGGTCATATTTTATTCCTAAAATTGTTTTTGGTCGAATTAATCTTATCCAATAGAATTAGGAAATGTGTTAGGGTAATAATAATATCATTTTTACCCTTAATTATCCTATTTACATTTTACCATGGTAAATAAAACTAAAAAGCTATTATTCACAAAAAAAATATTTTCATCTCATTGAACCTCATTTTAGTCCTTGATATTAACCTTGTCTCTCGGATTTTTGAAATACCACTCACAGAAGTTGTAAAATTAAGCTTTATGAACAATTCAGTTTTTTAACTACCACTTAGTGGTTTCACTATTCATCAAAAAATGAAAGTTTCTAGAAAAATACCAAAAATTAGGCCTAAGCTATATTTGATATTATGAATTCAAAAATGATGTCTATTTTAGTAAATTCAAAACATATCAGTTTCATTAATTAATTTAAAAATTAATTCCCGTCGTCAAAACCAATAACCTGTTTTTAAGAGATAATAACTATCAAAAGATTGACACTTGTTTATGTCTGGTTTAAATGTGAAATTACATCCAATGTAGAAAATTGTATTAAATGGTAAAAATATATTATAAATATACTTTAAAACCACTAAAATTAATAATTTATCACTATAAATTATTTCAATTAAAAAAATTGTTTTTAATTAAAATTGGGTAATTTTCACTATCCATCAGAATATGAAAGTTATCCGAAAAGTACCAAAATTTCACCCTAAGCTAATTTAGATATTCCGAATCCAAAAATTAATTCCATTTTGAAGGATAAAATTTATAAATTTTCAAAAAGTGGGTATTACTATTCATAACGGCTAGTTCATAATAATATTATAATAATATATCGTTTAGTGAAACTCGGTATTGCGTACTACACACGCTATCGAGGATGGTCTTTATTGCGTGTAATACAAGACAAGTCAGGGATGCGTGTAGTGAAAGCTCTGTTTGGTGTTGTGTATAACATAATCAAAACATATTTCATTTATACATTAAGCAAAATCAATACATAATGTTGCGTAGAATAGTTTCTACAAAACAAACTTGAAATTGTGTGTAACACGAGCCAAGAATAGTGTTGCGTATACTGCAAGAAAATACAGTGTTGCATATATCAAAAGCTAATTTTGGTGTACCGTACAACACAATACATTAAAAAGAATATTTTTCATAAAATCTCGGGGTGTTAAAATAAAGATGTCACTATCCCTCTACCTATCATTTCTCTTGGATGGATAGGAAGTGATCTAACATGGTGGGTCAGTAAATGATCACCAACATAGAACCGTGCCCATGTACGTGTGTGGTAACCCATTCCCAAAGTCCATCAAGATATCCTCCCATTTCCACTCCGGTACATCATGTGGCTGGGAAAAGACTACTAGAACCTGATGCCCAGCCTTCACTTGTTGACATGTGGGGAATCATGAAACAAACTACAACACCACTTTCATCATATGTGGCCACCAATACAATATCGTAGGTCTTGGTATAAATTTGACACACCAGGATGTACCACCAAAGTTGATATATGGAACTCCCTCAACACCTCGTCCATTAATGTCACTTGTACTATGGTGCATTCTTTGATATTGATGATGTGATCCCCGCCAATCGAAAATCCATAAGGATCATGTCCTATGGATAACTGAGCAGGTCTGGATTCACAGTCAAAATCCCCAAGTTTTGCCTCCATTACTGACAACAAGAGTGGAAAAGTGACAATAATCAAATTAAAGTAATGTTCTCTATCATCATCCATGAAGGATATCTACATCGTGGCTAGCTGATCTGTCACATCACTCAGCACCTGTAATCCAGACCTCCAGATGAGTACATCTTCCACCACATTCACATTCCAATGATTATAGACTATCACAAAGTTGTAATACTTGAGGAACTCCATCCATTTCAAGTGTCTCAAGTTTATGTATTTTAATGTTATGATATACTTGAGACTTTTATAGTTAGAGTGGAAGGTAATTTTTCCCCCATCAAGTAGTGCTACCACATCTTCAAGGAAAAGACAACTCTTGATAACTTCAGGTCATGGGTTTCATAGTTCTGCATAGGCTACCTCAACTATCGTGACTTGTACATGATCACTGCTTACTCCTGCATCAGGACACAACCCACTCTAGTCCCTGATTAATTGTAGAGGAACACATACCAAACACCCTGTTATGGTAGTCTCAAGATAGGGCCACTCGTCGGTCTCCGCCATAGATCCTGGAAAGTCTACTGGAACTTCTCCATCCACATGAAGGGATATCCCATTATTTTTAATGGATTATCAATGTGAATATAGTCTATAAATGTCAGGAAGAAACCATCAGTAGTATCCAGCCAACCCCAACAAACATTGCACATCAGCCACACTCCTTGTTGGACCCCAATCATGCATTGCCTCTATCGTCACCGTATCCACTGTATTTCCAACCTCTAAAATGATGTGTCACAGAATGTGGACCTTTGGAATCCAAAACTGGATCTTCGAGAGCTTACCATAAATATACTTCACTCAAATTGTATCTAGGACTATCTGTAGGTGTGTGGCATGTTCCTCCTCTGGTGCCGAGTACATAAAGATGTCATCATTGAAGACCATAAATAATGATCAAGGAAACACTGAATGATTTTATTCATGAGTCCCATGAACTCTATTAGGTAATTGTTTATTCCAAAGTGAATTACCAAAACTCATAGTGGCCATACCGACATCTAAAGGTTGTCTTTGGTATGTCCTGTAACGCCCCGACCCCAGCTACCCAGAGCCGGTGCGTTACTTCGTAACATTGGCATGATCACAAAAGATCAAGTCTCGAAAGACTGATTAGTTTAGTAGCCTTGGAAACACTAGATACATTCATAAGTCTTACATTACATCATAAAGTGAAAAACTAAAATAAAAGTCTTCATAGTCCACACTCATATCCTCTTCTGACTATCCCTGCAGGTCATTCATAAAATACTTCTTCACATCCTGGAAAATATTAAAACATTGAAAGGGGTGAGCTCAGATGCTCAGTAAGGATGACAATATAGCGAAAGATTTCATCAATAAACATAAACATTTAAGGCAAAGTATAACTAAAACAAAAGCCTTTTGAACTTGAACTTCAACATAATATGGTAAAAGTAAAATGAGATAATGCCATTCACTTCTTCACATGGATATTCTACTGGTCGAATAATCACATGCAATATCAATAACCATTTTCATAATGATGGAATGTATAATTCCAGACATTCTGAAACATTTTGTCAAGGCCTCAGCCAAGACATCTTAAATGATTAAGGCCTCGGCCAAAACCATAAATCAAATTGGGAAAGGGCCTCGGCCAATTCCACGTCTAGTTGTCTCTTGAGACCTACCGATGAAATTTTTTTAGAAGATACTTACGTTTAAAATTGCTCAAATATACTCCAGTATTTTTCTGAAAACATTAAGGAAGCTTCTGAAAACTAAATAAATAATTCTGACACTTCTCGACTAATTACAGGCCATGATGGGTCCACGCCCAATCCCTTCCTGTCTACCACACTCGAGAGTCGGGTTTTCTGAAATCATTTTTAAGATTGCGTTAAATACGTATACTTTTGCACTGGATTTTCATATATTGGAGAGAAATATCTCTTTTTTAAAATCATTTAAAAATCACATAATTATAAAAGAAATCCTTTTGAATAAATGTAAAAGTCAAAGGGATTTATACACCGTATAAAAGAAAGTTGTGTATAAAAAGAAATATGCCTCAATGAAAGGAGATTGAGACGAAGTCCTTACAAAGAACATTTTTAAAATAAAATAGATCTATTATGTGTATTTACTATAGGTACACATAAAGAATGTAAGAATACAAAATAGGACATAATAATATCATGACATAATTTGAAAGTAGGAGATTAACCCAAAGAATGGTAATTGGGTTAAGAAGTTCCCTTACCTCGTGTCTGACATCACTCAACCGTTCTTTAACCTCCTGAATAATAAACTAGAGTTAATATATACCTTATTAAGAACCATTTTTAATTTAATTATCCTTTTTAAATCACTTATTACAATGTTATGAACATTATGTAATTATTTAAGTTAATAGCGGTCGTTTTGTCAATCTTTGGTACTTGAGTCAACAATAAACTTCTTATAATTACAAGTTGTTTATGTGGTAGAATATCCATTATCTCCAGAATTATACTCATTATTTAGATGTCATATATATCTTATATATCCAGTATATACATTCATTTATAAGATTACGTAACATTTAGAGGTAAGAAATGAAATTCGACGTTCATGGAGACGGTAAGCCGTACGTACGCATGAACGCTACTTTCATTTCAATTTCATATTTAATGGAACGAAATCATAATGATATAAATGTATAATATAATTCCAGTATAATATAGTGTATAATACCATTTACTCCATCCTTTATACATCCCACATATGGCATTAACGATTCAAATCACTTTGAGGGGGCGGTAGTCCGCACTTCCTAAAATGAAATTATCGCGTTTTACCCATAATTGAAATCATAAAGTATGCCATAAATGAGAAATAAAGAAGCATAAGTAAAACATAAACATATTATATATAATATATAAAAATAGTGACATCCTAATGGCCACCTTTGAAGGTGTTATATGAGTGTTGAACAATCATCATTTCGTGAGGCAGAAATTCGCCATCCACAGAAACCGTATGTTATTTAACCATTAGATGTAGGTGTGTGTAAGTGTAGCTATAATACTTATTATAACAAAATCCTAGTATATTGAGTATACTGGTGTTGTTACAAATGAAATGAATAAAAAGAGTTTAGTGGGTTGGAGAAGAAAAATAAAACAAAACAACATTAGAGAAGACATTACCTCAAAATCGGGTAACTATTTTTGATTTGAGCCAAAGGCTTCCTTGGAAATATTTCTGCCCAAAGTGAGGCTTCTAGGAGTAATAGGGGGAAGTTGGGATAGTATTTGGGCAGAGGTTGGCTGATCCAAATGGCTTGAAGGTGTGAATAAGGTGGGAGAGGTGGGGGCCTTTTATAAGTGGAGAGGAGGGGCTCTTTTGGAAAGATTGAAATGTTACATTATTATACAATGCTTTTCGGATTATAAAGGTCCCACACTTATATAATTCGTGGATAAGGTGATAAGGGTTCTAAATATACTCATCCAATAGTCTTTGGACAAGTTTAAGCCTTGTATTTTGCATTATCTTCTCATTTTATTTAAAGCGTTAATTAATGAGGTCATCGCTGCATCATAATGATGTCATAAATAATTTAATTTATTTAATGACCAAAAATTATAAAAAAAATACTATGATGTAGGAAATCGTTTTATCTTTCTAATTAATATTTATAGTCAAAATTTGGACTTGTTTAACCCCACTTAAAAACTGTTTTAGTAAAACAACTCATGTTTGTGTCAATTTAATTTTAACATTAAATAAATATATATTAATGTCATTTTCCAACTAAAGTGGCTCCATGGGGTCCCCAAGTTGACCCATGGGTTTTCTTGGTCGGCCATGACTCATCCAATAGGAGTAGGACAATTTTCAATCTCATATCATATTATTAAAACATTGTTTTTACCTTAAACTACACTAATTACCTCTAATCGCGATTAAGAACTTAAAAGTTACTATTCACCAAAAATTATTTTAATCTCATTGAACCACATTTTACTTCTTAATTACAATCATGTATGTCGGATTTTTGAAAATCAAATCACAGAGGTGGTAATATTTCATTTAAACGAAAAATCAGTTATTTAACTACCACTTAGTGGTTTCACTATTCATCAAAAATTGATGTTTTTCAGAACAATGCCAAAATTTCACCCTAAGCTATAATTGATATTCCGAATTCAAAAATGATTTCTATTTTACAAAATTCCAAACATATAAGTTGCATTAATTAATTTTATAATTAATTCCCGCTGTCACAACAAATAGCGTGTTTTTAAGAAACAATTTATATCAAAAGATTGGCAATTGTTTATGTCCAATTTCAATGTTAAATTAATTCTAATGACCACCATTGGATAAAATGGTAAAAATATATTCTAATTATACTTTAAAACCACTAAATATTATAATTTATCACTATAAATTATTTTGATTAAAAAAGTTGTTTTTAAGTATTTTTCACTATTCATAAAAAAGTAGAAGTTCTCAGAAAAATACCAAAAATTCAACATAGGCAAATTTCGATATTCCAAATCCAAAAATGAAGTCCATTTTGAAATATAAAATTTCTATAATTTTAAAAAGTGGTTATTACTATTCATAACGGCTACTTTGATTAGTCGCGTTGTTTTAGAACTCGAAGTTGCGTACAATGCAAGCTATTGCATTATTGAATGAGAAGCGTATCATGGAAGCTCGGGGTGTTACATTCTCCCCTCCTTAAATAAATTGCGTCCTCGCAATTTGAAAATTTTCTTTGAAAATAAAAGGTTGAAAATAGAAAATACCTTTGTGGAAAACTCACATCGGAAATAAGGTTAATAAATATATAACATTAAAAGAAATCAAGATAAGTACAAAGGTCACCCGATATCGCCCATTCTAGGATTCTATGAAAATATGGATATGGAGGAGAAACAAACAATCAAGGTCTGATGGAGAGTTATAGAAAATAGGATTAGGAGAAAGTTTAACTACAAGAAAATCACAAACTTGTGATTGGTTAAACGGTCATTGAATCCCCAGTTGGAAAAGTTAACCGACAACATTTTTGTTTTAAGTTACCTTTTATAATGTTGAGGAATTTATTTAGGAGATTTACTAAGAACGTAAGGGAATATACATACTTGTTATGTATACTTTCATTTGTTAATAAATTTTTACCACAAACCCAACTTTTACTCCAAATGGTAACGGAACTCAAAAATATTCTATTTATCCTAATTGTATAAGGTTACAAATGTTAACACATACCATTTAGATTAGTAAAATTATTTTGTAATAACTAGGGACTTCCTGTAGGCTAGTGGTAGGAAATAAAGGCCTGTCGCACTATGATTGTGGGTTCGATTCCTGCAGCTTTGTCCGACGCGACGGGTTATGCCCCACCCTGCAGGTTGTCCTTTTCCTAAAACTATAGTATCATAATATTCCAAAAATAACATTCATAAATGCTTTAACCTTAAACAATACTATCCATGGTTCAACTTAATCCATTCCAACCTTAATAGTTATCCAAAATACCTTCGTCCAGACTTTCTCTAAAAGGTCTCTAAATTTCAAAATCAATTGTAACATCAGATTCCCCAAACAAAGAAAAGTTTCTCTTATTGTCACATACTAAAAATATGATTAACATAATCATATTACCTTAATCAAAAAGTGCTACAGTACAATCTTTATATATATCACATTATTCTTATAACCAGAATATAATCCTTGAGTCCAAAAGCACCAATACATTAATTATTCCGCTTTGACTGTAGTCACAGCATAAGATTGGCCTTGATCCCTTGGCCTTTTCTGAGGTAAGTTTCCTTGACGCTTAGGACATTCATTTTCATAATGCCCCATTTCCCTACAATTGTAGCATTCAACTTTGATAGCCTCTTTCTTTCCCTTGAAATCACGAGCCTGGTGACCCTTTTCTCCACATTTATAACAAACTCCCATTCCTTTTAGGCACGTACCAGGGTGATTCTTCCCACAATGATCACATAATGGAAAATCCTTCTTTACCTTTTTCCCTTTATCTGTCTCTTGTTCCCCCGTTCTCTTCTTCTCTTGCTTTACTTTGTTGTCATAAGACTTAGAGAATTCCTTTTCTGTCTTGATAGCACACGAGACAATATCTTCGTATGATGAGAAGTATTGTGATACTAAAGCTCGACAGAGAAATGGTTTTAACCCATCAAAGAAACGATCAATCTTACTCCTTGGGTTACGTATATAATCGGCAGCATGCCTCGCTAACCTTGTAAAGTTAGCCTCATACTTTGCGACATTCTCATCCTCCTTCTGCCTCAAACTCAGAAATTGCCTTTCCATATCTGCTCGATGGTCACGAGGAAAGTATTTTTCTAAGAAAAGATCTTTGAACTCCCTCCATTCCATATTCGATACGTCATCATCTTCCTTTGTGTTTTGAATTAGCGACCACCACTGAACGGCATCTCCAGTGAGGCGGTAAACTGCCATGACAACCTTCTCCCTTTCGCTACTCCCCAAGGCATGGAATATTTTCTCTAAGGATTTTATCCATTGATCAGCTACTAATGGATTTGTACCCCCATTAAATGTTAGTGGTTGTTGCCTCATGAAGCGGTCTAACATTGATCCTCCACGTTGCGGATCAGGGTGCTCCATACGAGTAAGGTTATTATTCATAACCTGAGTGAGTTGTCCCAGTATGGTAATAAGTTGATCAGCACCAGTTGTATCTCCAGATCCACAATAATTATCTTGAGCAGGAGGGAAATCCCTACACGGAGTTCGTGCATTGATACGGTTTCCATTCCTTCCACTAGGAGCCATTTCTATACAATGGCATAAACTAGATTAGTTTATAAATCAAAATACATAATTCCATACTTATAAAATACTTAACATAAATTGAACTATTTATGGATATAATCCATAATCATAAAAAGGTTTTCATTGAGGATGTATATACTCATAACCGTTCATAGTGGTTTGTAAAGAAAATGAGAATTATCCTAAGCATATCCCCCGGGAGTGTCGTAACCAAGAGCGCACCAAGCCCCGTTGTCGTGCACCAGTTCCCGTTCGAGTCTAGCTCAAAGCGGTGTTTTCGGGTTTTACCCCAAGGTACATCTGTGCCAGAGCCGCCTCTACCTGCTCGTATCCAGACAGGGATGTATTGCTCGGAAAACTCATAACATCTCTATAATACCAAACTTCTAGGAAGTTCTTCTATACTAATCCTCAAAGTTCATCTTAGGTCTACGTGCTCTAATCAGAGTTTGTCTAAATCTAGCTTCCAAGGTTAGTACTAAACTTCCTCTGATACCAACTGTAACGCCCTGACCCCAGCTACCCAGAGCCGGTGCGTTACTTCGTAACATTGGCATGATCACAAAAGATCAAGTCTCGAAAGACTGATTAGTTTAGTAGCCTTGGAAACACTAGATACATTCATAAGTCTTACATTACATCATAAAGTGAAAAACTAAAATCAAAGTCTTCATAGTCCACACTCATATCCTCTTCTGACTATCCCGGCAGGTCATTCATAAAATACTTCTTCACATCCTGGAAAATATTAAAACATTGAAAGGGGTGAGCTCAGATGCTCAGTAAGGATGACAATATAGCGGAAGCTTTCATCAATAAACATAAACATTTAAGGCAATGTATAACTAAAACAAAATCCTTTTGAACTTGAACTTGAACATAATATGGCAAAAGTAAAATGAGATAATGTCATTCACTTCTTCACATGGATATTCTACTGGTCGAATAATCACATGCAATATCAATAACCATTTTCATAATGATGGAATGTATAATGCCAGACATTCTGAAACATTTTGTCAAGGCCTCGGCCAAGACATCATAAATGATTAAGGCCTCGGCCAAAACCATAAATCAAATTGGGAAAGGGCCTCGGCCAATTCCACATCTAGTTGTCTCTTGAGACCTACCGATGCAATTTTTTTAGAATATACTTACGTTTAAAATTGCTCAGATATACTCTAGTATTTTTCTGAAAACATTAAGCAAGCTTCTGAAAACTAAATAAATAATTCTGAGACTTCTCGACTAATTACAGGCCATGATGGGTCCACGCCCAATCCCTTCTTGTCTACCACACTCGAGAGTCGGGTTTTCTGAAATCATTTTTAAGCTTGAGTTAAATACGTATACTTTTGCACTGGATTTTCATATATTGGAGAGAAATATATCTTTTTTAAAATCATTTAAAAATCACATAATTATAAAATAAATCCTTTTTAATAAATGTAAAAGTCAAAGGGATTTATACACCGTATAAAAGAAAGTTGTGTATAAAATGAAATATGCCTCAATGAAAGGAGATTGAGACGAAGCCCTTACAAAGATAATTTTTAAAATAAAATAGATCTGTTATGTGTATTCACTATAGGTACACATAAATAATGTAAAAATACAAAATAGGACATAATAATATCATGAAATAATTTGAAAGTAGGAGATTAACCCAAAGAATGGTAATTGGGTTAAGAAGTTCTCTTACCTCGTGTCGGACTTGAATCAACGGTTCTTTAACCTCCTGAATAATAAACTAGAGTTAATATATACCTTATTAAGAACCATTTTTAATTTCATTATCCTTTTTAAATCACTTATTACAATGTTATGAACATTATGTAATTATTTAAGTTAATAACGGTCGTTTTGTCGATCTTTGGTACTTGAGTCAACAATAAACTTCTTATAATTACAAGTTTTTTATGTGGTAGAATATCCATTATCTCTAGAATTATATTCATGATTTAGATGTCATATATATCTTATATATCCAGTATATACATTCATTTATAATATTACGTAACATTTAGAGGTAAGAAATGAAATGCACCGTTCATGGAGACGGTAAGCCGTACGTACGCATGAACGCTACTTTCATTTCAATTTCATATTTAATGGAACGAAATCATAATGATATAAATGTATAATATAATTCCAGTATAATATAGTGTATAATACCATTTACTTCATCCTTTATACATCCCACATATGGCATTAACGATTCAAATCACTTTGAGGGGGCGGTAGTCCGCACTTCCTAAAATGAAATTATCGTGTTTTACCCATAATGGAAATCATAAAGTATGCCATAAATGAGAAATAAAGAAGCATAAGTAAAACATAAACATATTATATATCATATATAAAAATAGTGAAATCTTAATGGCCACCGTTGAAGGTGTTATATGAGTGTTGAACAATCATCGTTTCGTGAGGCAGAAATTCACCATCCACAGAAACTGTATGTTCTTTAACCATTAGATGTAGGTGTGTGTAAGTGTAGCTCGAATCCTTCTTATAAAAACATCCTAGTATATTGAGGATACTGGTTTTGTTACAAAAGAAATGAATAAAAAGAGTTTAGGGGGTTGGAGAAGAAAAATAAAACAAAACAACATTAGAGAAGACATTACCTCAAAATCGGGTAACTATTTTTGATTTGAGCCAAAGGCTTCCTTGGGAAGAGTTATGCCCAAAGTGAGGCTTCTATGAGTAAGAGGGGGAAGTTGGGAGAGTATTTGGGCAGAGTTTGGCCGATCCAAATGGCTTGAAGGTGTGAATAAGATGGGAGAGGTGAGGGCCTTTTATAAGTGGAGAGGAGGGGCTCTTTTGGAAAGATTGAAATGTTACATTATTATACAATGATTTTCGGATTCTAAAGGTCCCACACTTATATAATTCGTGGATAAGGTGATAAGGGTTCGAAATATACTCATCCAATAGGCTTTGGACAAGTGTAAGCCTTGGATTTTGCATTATCTTCTCATTTTATTTAAATCGTTAAATAATGAGGTCATCACTGCATCATAATGATGTAATAAATAATTTAATTTATTTAATTTCTAAAATTTATAAAAAAAACTACTATGATGTAGGAAATATTTTTATATTTCTAATGAATATTTATAGTCAAAATTTGGACTTGTGTAACCCCACTTAAAAACTGTTTTAGCAAAACAACTCATGTTTGTGTCAATTTAATTTTAACATTAAATAAATATATATTAATGTCATTTTCCAAATAAAGTGGCTCCATGGGGTCCCCAAGTTGACCCATGGGTTTTCTTGGTTGGCCATGACTGATACAATAGGAGTAGAACAAGTTTCATGCTCATATCATATTATTAAAACATTGTTTTTACCTTAAACTACACTAATTACCTCTAATCGCGATTAAGAACTTAAAAGTTACTATTCAACAAAAATTATTTTAATCTCATTGAACCACATTTTACTTCTTAATGACAACCATGTATGTCGGATTTTCGAAAATCAAATCACAGAGGTGGTAATATTTCATTTAAAGGAAAAATCAGTTATTTAACTACCACTTAGTGGTTTCACTATTCATCAAAAATTGAAGTTTTTCAGAACAATGCCAAAATTTCACCCTAAGCTATAATTGATATTCCGAATTAAAAAATGATGTCTATTTTAAAAAATTCCAAACATTTAAGTTGCATTAATTAATTTTATAATTAATTCCCGCTGTCACAACAAATAGCTTGTTTTTAAGAAACAATTTATATCAAAAGATTGGGAATTGTTTATGTCCAATTTCAATGTCAAATTAATTCTAATGACCAACATTGGATAAAATGGTAAAAATATATTCTAATTATACTTTAAAACCACTAAATATTATAATTTATCACTATAAATTATTTTGATTAAAAAAGTTTTTTTTAAGTATTTTTCACTATTCATAAAAAAGTAGAAGTTCTCAGAAAAATACCAAAAAATCAACATAGGCTAATTTCGATATTCCGAATCCAAAAATGAAGTCCGTTTTGAAATATAAAATTTATATAATTTTAAAAAGTGGTTATTACTATTCATAACGGCTACTTTGATTAGTCGCGGTGTTTTAGAACTCGAAGTTGCGTACAATGCAAGCTATTGCATTATTGAATGAGAAGCGTATCATGGAAGCTCGGGGTGTTACATGTCCTCATACCATACCTAAAACTAATGATACCATTATCTAAGGTTGATCTTCAAGAACCACCTCAGTCCCTTAAAATGGTTGAAGAGGTCATCAATCCATATTAATGGATACTATTCCTTCATGATCACATGGTTCAGGTGCCGGAAATCCACACATAGCCTCAAAATCATGTCTTCCTTCATCGAAAAAAAATGTGGCTTCACATGGAGAAACACTGGCCTCATGAATCCCTTCTCTTGCACGTCCTCCAGCTGTACCCTCAATTCACAAAGCTTATCAGGCACCATATGATATGATGTTGTAGAAATAAGTGTCTTCTCAGGATATTTTTAGTTTCAGAAGTCAACCGCATAATGAGGCGGTAGTCCTGGAACATCCTCAAAAAATACATCCTTATACTCATCCACCAATACAAGAAATCCTAGACTCCTCTCATCCACCACACTAAGGGTGAGGGTAGCAATCTTGTGAGTGACCAGCCAAGACTGTTTTTGATAAAGTCCATCCTTTACTACAAAAGTTTCCTTCTTTTCGGTGAAGGAACAACTAGTGACATCCTCAGGGACACAACATACTTTTATCCGAATACAATCAATTTGAGCATAAAATTTAGATAATGAGTCCATAACAAGATGACGCCGTAAGACCTCAACACCGCTACTAGGAGAGACCATCTGAAGCTCTCACCTCCTAGTTTATGATCACTCAACCATAATTAGTGTGTAATCATAAAATATTCTCCAGTATGATTCTCTCATCATAAGGATTGATCCAACAGCTCCACTGGAATCTTTGATCCTCGAACGAGGACAGTGGCAAGGAAAGAGTGACTGGAACTTGTGTCTATAAAAACTATAGATATGGTGAAGAAGGAAAATATCATAACTCTAATAATATTAATATTTTAATGGTCATAGGTCACCATTACATGATTCTAGCCTCATCGATGTCCGATGGCTCCCGGATCCTGTGTTGGACATCCGAGGGTGGTGGTGGTAGCACCTCGAACCGTCGTCCACCACCTTCTGCTCGACCTACTCCCCTGCCACGTCTGCCACCCTATAGACCTCCTTGATCAAGCCTCTACTTATTCCTTGGCAGTCCACTGACCATTTTCTGATCATATGTACGGTGATTCTGGTAGTCACGAGCAAAGTGTTCCTGCTCGCTGCATGAAAAGCAATCCATGGTTCCCTGATGACTACCTCTGCCTTGTGATCCCCACACTATCATCCTCGAGTCTTGGGGTCGTCCCCAGAGAGATCTAAGCCGATTGGGTGCCCTTGTCTACTGTATAATTCTTACCACTGAAGACTCTATCACTTGATGTCTGCTGGTGTCTCCGGATATCGACGCCTGCTCTTTTAAGAGGATCGCCACAATAAGGGGTCTCTCTATCACTCCAGCTTGGGTGGCGATGACGAGAGATACCATGGATGGCATGATATCGTTTCTCAGTCCATGCTCAAAGATATAATCCATGATTAAGGGGTCTGGTACCGTGTTTTTGAGTAGCTAAAGAGGTCTATAAACCTCCCAATATACTCACCCACAGACCTGTTTCCATGATGTAGGTGAAGCAACTCTAATATGTGCACCCAGAGCAAGGTTGTAGGGATGAACTCATACCAAAAAAGCTGCCCGAAGTCATCCCATGATAGGATCTGCTCATCATGTGTTTGATCTTGAAAACATACCATTTCCCTACCTCGCCCTGAAGAACACTCGCTTCTTTGATCGTCATGTAGTCAAATGGAATTCTCACTAAATGGAAGACCCACTTCTCCATCTCCAGCCTATAATCAACTACATAAGGATATATCTCTCCACTAAATATCATTGTTCCCTATCTCTAGAACACAGGTAAGGAATTGAGCCTACGTGCGTCCTCTACTAGTAACGTCAGTCATAACTGTTGATCAATGGGTGGTAGTAACGATGTTGCTCCACCTGGTGGGTCCATTTCTAGCACTAGTCACTAAATTGATGCTGCATCACTATGCCGGATATCCTCTCAGTCACACATCATAATCTGAGCCAGACGACTACATGGAGGCATCCTGATATAGATCAAGATGGACCACGGTTAATAGATTATACCAGGTGAGCGAACACTTATTTAAGAAGAATATAAGGAAACTCTAAATTATTATATGATACATGAATCTAGTGTTTTTATGTAATGAGTTGTGAATCCATATTAATGGTCCTAGTGTATGGATACTTCGGTCAGGGAACCAATACCGGACACCCCAAAACTGAAGGTCTAACTCAAAAGATTTAACATTACTTCCCAAACACATAACATCAAACTCATGGTCTTTAATGTAGAACTTACCACCTCTAATACCACTCTGTCATGACCCATCCTCCAAGTCCCATGATGTGGCATACCCCAAGCTAGCCTCCCAAAGTTTAAGGGATGATGAATAGTGCTGAAAGGGGTTATCCTAAAAGTGGGAAGAATTTTACTGAGTACCTATACACACACATGCACAAACTTATCCCAAAGCTGGAAAAGTAGGTATGCATGACACTAAACAACCACTAAGTGCTCTAATTTACCTTGTCACCAATTTTCATTCTCAATCATGATGAACACACAAGGCATAGGAGAGTAGGATATAAGGTCCCAAACAATCATGAATGAAAACTCCTCTTGATCTATTTAAATGTCTTATTATGTAATATGGTTATATAACATATGCACATATTTGGTTTTATGATATTGGATTCTAAAATACCATTAAAAATTATGAATGTTGCTAATATTGCTCTTAAACAGCGATCACATGATAAGTATAATTATAGGGCTTTGACAAATCAAATTTACTTAGAAAAAGGAAGAGATTGAATCATCTACTAGAATTTCCTCATACGAAGCCCATTTGTCAAAGCTAAAAAAGTAGGTGGCGCCATTGGGATTCCCTAATGACCAATCCCAAGCCAAGCTTTAACACGTTAAGCTCAAGAGGAACCACCTACAAGAGAATTAGAAGTTAATAGAGATTACAACCTGGGAGATGCAATTCGAGCCACCCCAAGAGTCTATCACCATCATGATACTAACCCTACTATCTTATGAAGGTGTTATAAGGGGTTATGTAACAATACCCTATCCCTATGATTATGTGAATTATTTTCATATAAAGAATATACATTTTTTTGTTATTGTTACTTGGTAAATAGTTCTTGATGTAAAAATAGCATTTTTGATAGTTGAGAAATCTATTTTGATTAATTAATGGATTTTTGAATTAAATATTATTTGAAATAAATATTATTACAAAATTATTTTTTATTAAATATAAATGCTCGTATAATTATTATCAATACAATTGTGATTTTTATCAAGTTTTGAAAGCAATTTTTATTAACACCCATTAATGTTTGATAAATGTCGATTTTTATTTTCAATGTAAATATTAATATATTTAGAAAAAATTTAGATAAAATGAAAATTATTTTTATAATTAGGACATCGAAATTTTCCAATGGAATGTTTTTTATAATTTTCTGAGACAGTTTAATTATTGGTTAAAAATAAAATACTGTTTGAATATATAATGTGTTTTATTACATCATAATTTCTCTATCGTGATGTATTAAAATACTATAAACATTATGTTAGTCCAATATATATGTTACCATTAAAATTGTGTGATTATATGTTTGTTTTATTTATTTTACAATTCTTTAGTAGTCTCTTCAATACTTATAATACGTTTTATCATTTTAAATTGATTTTTTTGATATTGTAACTGACCTCCACATAAGAATCCATATTATTTTAAGAAGTTTGGCCATTTTCCATATAAAATATTTTTTTCCACACCCCTTTGGAAAAAATAAGTGAAACAATCCATGGCCTGGTTTTTTTTAGTTTAATGTGTGGTGTCCCAATCCTAAATAATAAATATTTTCCTTTCTTTTCATATATAAACCAACCCAAGATCCCACTTTCTCTTCACTCAATGCCTTCAGAGTTCATCAAAATGCTTCCATCTTCACTCTAGAATCCTCTCAAGGCACCCTAAGCTCCCACGAAACTTCTCTCAATACCCTCCCAAGTCTTTGGGATCACACTTCCATGTAAGGATCTCCATCCTTTCTAATTTTATCCATGTTTCATAATAATGTTATGCTCTCTTATTTTCATTTATAAATGTTGGGGTATGTTTTTTACCTCCCCCATACTTCCATAATTATTTTGGAATGATGAGAGACCCCTTTCTCTCTCATTAAGGGCTCCCATGTACACCCATTACCATTCCCAAATTACGTAAGAAATTTCTCTCTCTTCATTTACATTCAAGAAATTATTTTGTACTATAAATATATATTCCATTAAAAAATTTAGAAAATGTATCAATATGACCCCCTTACTTTCCATTTCATGTACATATGATCAGATTCCCATTTATCCCTCATAAATAATTTTTATTAATTATTATGTCACACTATTATGCTACCGAAATTACATGGTGAGATTCCAACCCAAAGTCATTGTATAGTGAATACCTTGCCCATATCTCTACGATTATTATTCTCCTTTATGAAAATTTAAATATTGATTAATAATTAAAATTATTAATTCCACATTCCATTATTGTGGAATAAATGAATATATTTCAAGAATCCATGTTGAATGATCTATGTGGCATAATTATGCATGGAATGAAATGTTTAAGAATGGTGCGGCCTGATAGCGCTCCAATGAATTGGGTCAAGATTAGTATCATGATAAATCAAGTGAAATGATGGTTTAATCATGTGATATTATGTTCACTAAGGGTTTACTCATTCTTCATATGCAATGAGCCTTTGATCATGATTATATCATGGTAAATGTTGATGCCACATTTCCATGTTATGATAGGATTACATATCATGATATTATGCTCATGTTTCTATTGCGATCCAATGATATGCCTACTTCCTAACATGTATTTTTGATTTCATGTTAGGCCGAGTTATTCCCTTACCGGGCTTTGTAGCTCACCCTTTTCATAGCATGTTCTCATGTTATCCAATGTAATGATAAGTACGAGGGAATATAGTGGTCTTGTTTAAGATGATATAAATAAAGATGTTCTATTTCATGTTTTATGTAATTATGTGATGTTCCTAATTCTTAAAGTACCTAGAACACTATATCATATTTGTTTTATCTAGTGATTATTTTATGTAGTAAATCATGTTTATTTTTGTAATAATGAGAAAAGTTGTTATAGTTGGTATGAAGGGACATGTTTATTTAATTTTGGGATATGGATTAGAAAACCCAAGATAAGCCTTACAGATATGACTATGTATAAAAAAATATTCCTAAATTTGGTGGTTATTGAGTAAGTTGTTTATCAATAAAATACATCCCCATCTAGATACGAACAGGTAGAGGCCGCTCTGGTGCATATGTACCGAGGAGTGAAAAATCCGACAAGGAGTTTCAGGCATGACTTATGGTATACAGCTACACAACAATGGGTATTGAGGTACTCTTGGATAAGACACTCCTAGGTGATATGGTTTTGTAAATTCATAACCATAGTATGAACCATTATTGAAGGAATTAAACAAGAAAATGCCCTTAATAATATATGTTTTGTATTAGATCATGGAAATCAAATATTAAAGCCTAAAAATTAATAAGTTAATGAAAAAAAGTTATTTAATTGTCATCCATTTTTTTATGGATTACTCTTTATTTGTTACTCCTATCATTCCTTTTTATTGCAACCAATGGCTGGTAAAAGGAGGACCCGAGCTAACAACGGATGCGATGACCAATGTGACGACTGTTCTAATGGGATGCCCAATCGAATGGGCGTAGGAAACACAAACTTCGTAAAAATTCTCTCTCAGTTAATTGAAAATTTGAATAGAAACATGGGTCAAGAGGAACATTCAACCACCCATAAGAAATAACATGTTGCAATAGAGATATTCATAAGATAGATGTCTCCAACTTTTAACGGGTCATATGATCCCACAATTTTTTAACAATGGATCAAATCCCATGAAATGTTCTTCTCCATCCATCAATGTACTTAACAAGAGATTGTTTTTATATATTTTTTTCATTTAGAGGGTGAATCTGATCAATGGTGGACATGGATCTAAAATACGAATCCTGAGGATTATATGAAGGTGTTGTAATTGATGGATTTCTATAAGATGTATTTTGATAAATATTTTCCATGAACCCTCTAACATAAGATGGAATGGGACTTCCTTACCTTGATGAAAAAATATGACTATTCCATTAGAGCGTTTAAGGAAAACATCATAATGCTTCTATGATATGCCTCTAGCTTTGTCGTTACCCAGAATGGAAGATTGATAGCATCATTGGTGGGATGAATCCAAGCATACTGAATGTTTTGGTGATTAGTGACTTTTATAGTTATGAGGAAATTGTCTAATTTTCCCTTATGGTCGAAATATAGATTGGAAAATCTATGGGTTATCAGGGGGATAAGAATCGTATATTGGAATTCAATTCTGGTGGTTTGATGGATAAATCCAATAGTGCTGAGAAGATCCAACACCCCACTTACCAATGGTGTGGATAGAAACACCCCATAAATTTCTTGAAGGGGACGAATAAATGCTTTATGAGTGGAATTAAAGAAAACATATCCATTAACTTTTGAAAAGAAAAACCCATGGCTCCTAAAGAGGAGAGTAATTCTCCATTCGAAGCTCAACACATTGTTCATTACTTCAAATTAATAGAACCAGGGAACATTGCAAATCTATTACCTAAGAAAAGGGGTTTTAAAGGCAACCAACAACCTCTATGTCAGCATGGGTGATATTTTTCAATCACTATTATCGAAGTGAACCCGAACAACTAATTGGTAACTAGTACGATAGTTATTTATTCATGAATAGTGAATGTACTTTTTGATTCTTGTTTTACACATTCCTTTTTATCCTAAATGTTTAATAGAATAATACCAACACCACCACAAATCACGTATGTAAATATGTTGGTGAGTACAGAAAATGGGGCATTCATCACATCCAGTGAATATAACTCCTCTCGTGTCTTAATATGTGGATTGAACTTCCCATAGAACCTCATCATAATCACTCTTGTTTAATTTGATTCAATTATTAGCATGGATTGGAATTCCTTATATAGAGCCAAAATAAATTTCCATGAGAGGGAAATCACTCTCTATTTGAAAAATTGACCCCTAATTCTATACAAGTGCAAGAGGGAAGATGAATATTCTTTAGAACCATCATCTTAAGCGTGGATATTACTGCCCTATGAGAATGCGTATCTGGATCAGATGATTGATTCCATAGAATAAACCATCATTGAATACATGCATATTATGAGGCAATTCACTAAAGTGGTTCTCAGGGAACTTCCTGGACATCCTCTTAAAAGAGATGTTGAATTTTCTATTGATCTTATATCTTGGGTGTTTCCAATATCCAAGAGTCCATATTGAGTGGATTTTGTGGATCATGAGGAGCTTATGAAACCACTACAAGAGATTCGGGATAAAGGGTTTATATGACCAAGTGCTTCACCATGGGTCACACCAGTCCTCTTTGTCAATAATAAGGATGGGTCAATGCACCTTGGAATTGATTATCATGAGCTCTGCAAAATCATGATAAAGAACATGTATCCTCTACTGCGAATTCATGAATTGTTCGACTTGCTGCATGAAGCCCAATACTTATCCAAGGTGGATTTTCGGTCGGTATTTTACCAGGTAAAGGTGAAGAATGAGGATATCCCCAACACTTATTTTTGTACAAGATATGGGCATAATGAATTCATAGTAATGCATTTCAGGCCCACTAATTCTCAAGAAATCATCACTGAATCGATGAATAGAGTCTTTAGAGACATTTTGAAAGGATAATATCTATGAAAAGTACTACAACTATGAGTTATGGTTGATGGAAGTCTCAATGTTTGGTCATATCATCACAAGTAATGGAATATCTGTTGATTCCTCTATGATAACTACACTTGAGGGATGATCTAGGCTAAAATAGGTAATAGATATCTATAGATTCTTAGAATTACCTGTTTATTATCACTGATTTATGAGAAATTTCTCATGATTTTCCATCGCCAACAACCATATAACTAAGAAAAGAGTAAATTTTTCATTGAGTGATGAATGATAAAAGATATTCAAGGAGTTGAAAATGAAGCTTATCACTACGCTCATACTCACACTACCGACAAGTGGAGATATTTTTGTGGTATTTCGTAAAGCTTTGAATAAGGGATTGAGCTTTGTGTAGATGAAAATTGACAAAGTCATTGCCTCCGCTTCAAGGCAATTGAATGATCATGAGAAAAACCATCCAACAAATGAAATGGAGTTGGTTTCAAGGATCTCGACTTTAAAAATTTGGTGACATTACTTATTTGTGGAGAGGTGTGAAATATATATATCACATAAGCCTCAAGTATTTATTCACAATGAAAGAGATGAATATACACCAACGAATATGGTTTTAGATGATCAAAGACGATAAATGCTCAATCCATTACCACACTAGGAATACGAACAATGTGGCAAATGATCTAAGTAGAAAATACCCAAAAATTATATCTTTGATGAGAATAAAAAAGAATACAGTATTCTATGATTTTTTGAATATGGACATGGGAATCATAATGAAGGGAACATTGTCAATCCTTTCACAATTTATTTCTCAACAATATCTTTTGGAATTGTTAAAAGATGATCAAAATGATGATTTGGGAAATTAATAGAATGTGGAAACTACTGTAAAATGGTAATCCTCAGAGTTTTATGTTAATGAAAATGGAATTGGGAGATTTGTGAAAAGACTATGTCTTTCATCATGTCTAGAGATGAAGAAGGAAATTTTGGATGATGCACATTGTTCAAGTTTCTCTATTCACCCAAGAAACACAATGATGTATCAAGAACATAAAGAGAATTATTGGTGGGATAACATGAAGAAGGAGATCACTGAGTATACATCCATGTGCCTGGTGTATCAGTAAGTGAGGGATGAGAAGCAGAAATATAAGGGGTTTATGCAACCATTACCCATACTAGAATGTAAAGGGTAGAATAAAATCATGGGAATTTTCACTGGACATTTGAAGACAACCAAAGGAGAAAATTCTATAAGGGTTTTTGTGGATCATTATACAAGGAATGCCCACATTATTGATATTTGGGTGGATTTTTTACTGGATAAACTAGCATATATATACACCAGAGACATTGTAAGGCTACATGAACTACCAATATCTATTTTATCCGATCGAGATCCATGATTCACCTATAATATTTGGAAGATTCATCAACATTCTCTGAATACTGTGCTAAAACATTAGTATGACTAATCATCCTCAAACTAATGGCCAGTCTGAGTTGACTATCCAAACACATGAGGATATGTTGAGAGCATACTAAATGGACATCAAAGGAGGATGAGATCAAAATATTCTTCTAGTTGAGTCATTTTAAAACAATAGTTTTAACTCAAGCATCAAAATAGATCTTTATGAATCCCTATATTGGAAGAGGTGAAGAATACCAAAATGTTGGGATGATGTTGGGGAGAGAAATCTCCTAGATCCAAAAATGGTTGATGAAAAGGTGGAGAAGGTTAAGACCATCCACCTTCACATTAAAGCTGCTCATAGTTTCCAAAAGTGTTGTGCTGATAATAATCGATGAGACCAAGAGTTTGATGTCAGAGATGTGGTATTCCTTCACATATCACTGTGGAAAATAGTAATGAGATTTGGAAAAAATGGAAAGCTTAGTCTAAGGTACATCATCACATTTGATATTCATGATCGCATTAGAGTAGTGGACTATCAAATAGCACTCCCACCAAACCAATCTCAAGTACCTGATGTCTTCCATGTATGGCTCTTGAGTAAGTACATACTTGACCTATCACATGAACTCAATACAGAGGTTGTACCACTAGAGAATGACCTCTTCTATGAAGAAAATCTGGTGATGATCTTAGATCATAGAGAAGGAGTTATACCAAATAACACAATGCCCTCCGTCAAGGTGTTGTGGAGAAACCACAAGTTTTGAAGAAGCGATGTGGGAATCAGAGGACGTGATGAAGCATAGTTACCCTCAACTATTTAGTGTGGGAAATTGATATTTTTAGTAAAAAATTTCATAAGGGGGGAAGATTGTAATGACCATATATTTCATTAATTAGAACACCTCTTATTCTAATTAAATGTATTATTATGTTAGATGGTTATATAAAATATGAACTTCTTTGGTTTTACGATTTTAGATTCTAAAATACCATTACAAATTGTGATAGTTTCTAATATAGCCATTAAATAGTAATCACAAGATTAGTATAAATATATGGAATTAAAAAATCCATTTTACTGAGATAAAGGAATCAATGGCCTCATCCAGTAGAATTACCCATATAAAGACCATTTGTTGGAGCTTGGAAAGAATGTGGAATCATTGGTCTTTTATCTTGACCACACCCAAGATAAGCTTCAACAGGTTATGCTCGACTGGAACCACCTACGTGAGAAGTGGAAGTTAATAGAGATTACCACCCGAGTGATTCTATTCGAGCCACACCAAGAGTCTATCACCATCTCACACATTACCATTCGGTATTATGCATGTGTTTTAAGGGATTATGTAACAAGACCCCATCTATATGATTATGTACATTATTTTTTTCTAGAGAATATACAATGTTTTTATTATTGTAACTTGGTAAATTGTTTTGAATGAAAAAATATAATTTTTCGTTATTTATGAAATCTATTTTGATGAATTAGTGGATTTTTTAATTAAAAAATATTTTAGTTAAATATTATTACTAAATTACTTTTTATAATATATAAATGACCATATAATTATTAGGAATACAATTGTGATATTTATTACTGTTTGAAAGCTATTTTAGTCATAATCCATGAATTTTCAGAAAATGTCAGTTTTTATTTTAAAAGTAAAAATTTTCATATTAAGAAAATTATTTATATAAAATGAATATTATTTTTTGCATCAAGACATTGAAATTATCCAATGGCAAATTTTTCATAATTTTCTGAGCGAGCCGAATTTTTGAGTAAAAAAATATTGTTTAAATATATAATGTGTTTTATGACATCATAATGACCAAATAGTGATGAAATAAAGTATTATAAATATTTAGTTCGGCCAATATATGTTTTACCATTAAAAAATGTGTTTTTAGGTATGTTTTATTTATTTTACAATGCATTAGTTGACCATTCAAGACTATAATCATTTTAACATTTTAAATCGATTCCCTTGAGAGTGTGACTCACCTCCACATAATCATCCCAATTATTTTAATAAGATAGTACATTGGACTTATAAAATATTCTTTTCCACTCCACATAGGAAAGAACCATGGGCAAACACAATGATCTAGTTTGTGTTCATGATTAGTTTAATGTGTGCGTTCCAACCCAAAATAATAAAGAGTTCCCTCCCTTTCATATATAAACCCACCGAATAACCCAGTTCCTCTTCAATCAAATCCTTTGGAGTTCATCCAACATCTTACCTCTTCTATCTAGAACCCTCCCAATTTTCTCCTATCTCCCAAGAAGCCACACGCAAGCCTCTCAAAATAATTTGGGATCACACATCCATGTAAGGGTTTCCTTCCTTTAACATTTTATCAATGTTGCATAATATTGTGAGGCCCTT
The DNA here is from genome assembly GCA_963277665.1 of Viscum album. NCBI lineage: Eukaryota > Viridiplantae > Streptophyta > Magnoliopsida > Santalales > Viscaceae > Viscum > Viscum album. Next base: position 605,482,328 of record OY728148.1, read on the forward strand.
TATATTAAATTATAAATAATGGGGTATTTTTTAGAACCTAACCCATACATACCTATTTATATTGGAATGATGAGAGACCCATTTCTCTCCCATTAATTCATCTCATGTACACCTGTTACCATGCTGAAATTCAGTAAGGAATTTCACTCTCTTCATTTACATTCAACAATTATTTTGTACTATGAATCTAAGTACCATTACATTTGATGGGACATGTATCTATATTACCCCAATACTGTCCAATTACTGTATATATAATTGGATTCCCATTTCTATCTGATCAAACATTTTTATGATTTCTTATGTCAAGCCGTTATGATGCTGAAATTACATAGGGATTTTCATAGCAAAAGTCATTGTGTAGTGAATACCATCCTATTTCACTATCAAAGGTATCAACCATTATGAACATTTACTTATTTATTATAGAGTTTAATTTATTAATTCCAAATTCCTTTATTCTAGAATACATGATCATTTGTAATGAATTTATGTTGTATGATCCATGTGGCACAGTTATGCATGAAATGAAATTCTTAAGAAGGGTATGCCCTGATAGCACTCCAATGCATTGGGTAAAGATTAGTATCATGATACTTCAACTGAAATAAGGGTTTACTAATGATATTTCAAGTGAAATGAGGGATTATTAATTCTCTATGTGGAATGAGTCTTGGATCGTGATAATAACATGTTAAGTGTTGATGCCATATTTCACTATCATGATAGTCGTGCTATGCCATGCCTTTAAGTTCATGTTTTTATTGTGCTCCATTGATATGACTATTTCCTAACATGTTTTATTATCTTCATGTTATGCATTTTTTACTCCATTAATGGGCTTTATATCTCACCCTTTTTTATAAATGTCGTCATGTTATCCCACTCAAAGCTATGTACGAGGGAATGTAGTGGTCATGTAATGGATGTTTTCAAAAACAATGTTGTGTTTCATGTTTTAAATCATTATGTAATGTTCCTAAGACACAATGAAACTAGACCTCATGATCTTATATGGTATTTCAAGGGAATATTTTATATAATAAATCATTTTTAGCTGTGTATTAAATATAACGGTAGTTTTGAAGGCCTTGTTCGTTTCAGTTTGCGCCCTCCACATTAGAATTTTCAAAATAGGGGAGGCATGGGATCACCATTCTATCGGAAAATCATCAATCCTATATAGAAAACCCAAGGAAAATACCATTTCATAGAGACACATGATCCGATGATCAACCTGTTAATTGGTTGATCCACATTTGTTGTTTAAGAATCAGAAAGGGTAAAAGTTAAAACAATTAAACCCCTACCTGGTTCGGATCGTTTGTTGGTGATGAACGGTGTCACTGCATTAATCATTCTGCAATCCTCTTTTTGTGGTGGTTGCTCGATTGTTGTTGGAGATGATCCATTTGAAGTGGGATTGGCGTTTTTCTTCATAAACCACTGGAGCATCATATTAGAATGAGGATTCTACCAATAATCCTAAATTGTCTATTTAGAAATTAATGGAAAAAAATTCAATTTAGCATTTTAGTTGCGTTCTTTTACAAAGTTGTTGCATTGTTTTATTTAATGAAACATCGTATTCACTTTCTCTTGGTTAGAAATTTTTTTTGGCTATGACTATTTTAATGTTCATAAAAAAACATGATTATTTTGTTTTTATCTTTTTCCTTAAAATTTTAAAAAAATAACTTCTTCCCTTGACCAGCATCAGCCGAGGTTAGGTCCATTCATAGTGAATCCCACCATTTTGATTTCAACGACGCCTTCATATTTTTGATCCAAGAACCATTTTATAAGTTAGAGAAACCCATTTTAATGTTTACATAAATGATTTTAAAAAATGTTCAAAATTCTATTTCGGACTCATTGGGCCTTGAAATCAAGTGCCGTCAATAAAGTCTGGTATCATAATAATTATATATAATATTCCATGACACTAGTGGGTCAGGTAAATTTTTATATTTCCTTTATTTTTGAAAGGTATATATAAATTCCCTCCCTTGTGATAATGTTCCACAAGAAGGTTACATTGTTTATCCAAAATTATCACTTCCTGAACATTACATACATTTCTCCTACATCAATGTGACCAAAAAATCATTAGATTCACTTCATGATCCTACTTACTAATCGATTACATTATAATATCATTAATAAATACAAGGAATTATTTTTTGTGGTAGTCTATATAGACTATATTCATAAAATCCATAATGAATATAGTTCCATTACTATGTTTGAATGGAATCACTCTTAACAATTATTTCCCAAACCATATATGGAAAGTATTATTCTAAATAGCTTCATTATTTAGCTTTATTTGATGAAATCCATAATGAATATCAACCATTGAGGTGTATTTTCCTTCTCATTGTTCATCAAACAAGTTATCAATCATTTGATGAGGGCAATGTTTCTTTATTTGGATCATGATGAGATCTTGATAATCAATACATAACCACATTGATCCATACCCATTCTCGAAATTGTTTAATGGTGCACCCCAAAGTGATTTATTTGGGTGTAGGAACCCTATTTATGAATTCTATTACTTCCTCTTCGACTGCATTAGTTTTATTGGGGTCAAACAATGTGGTAATATTTAGATACGAGTTGTTCAGTGTAATAAATATGTTGATAAATCAACCTCACAACCAGGGAGAAGTCATGGCGACTATTTCGACAATACACCAGTGTAACGCCTATGAATTTTCATTTCCCCTAGGTTGATATGTTACTTTCACTAAAATATATTGGAATGGTATTCTAATTCACAGTTTATCAAAACCCACAGTATTGATGGATTTTTTTCAATGGGAATAATGACATTCCTTTAATTTTTTGGGGAATATTAGAATGTTCAGAATATGAAAGGAGATTTTTATTTTCAAATAGTTTATTCTCATCATCGACTGTTGTAAACTATAATTTCATATTTCATAATATTATTATAATGGAATTGTATTTTCTTATTCATTTAATAATTTTAAACCATTCCAAATTATACAAGATTGTAGATTCGTGGTTTTTATTTAATTCAACATATTCTAATTCAATATTTTTGACAAATAATGATATGGTTAGTGAAAATGATAATCTTGATTAGCTATATTTATAGACCCAAAAGTGTTATATTATTAACTATATGAAATATCAATAAAATATTTCTAGAATAATTAAATAATAAATTATTATTAAATGATATTATCAGTATGTAATATTCCATTATCAGTAATGACATAAATAATGTAACCCCAATTATGTATTTGTCCAGATATACACAAATGAGATTGTGATAAAAGAATTAATGAGTAATGAAATGTTTTTAATTAATTTTATATAACATATATTTAAGATTAACAATTTCATAGAGGTTATATGATATAATTAAAATTAATTTTTAGAATAATACATATATGGTGGTAGTTACGGAGAACATTTATCATTTGTGGAAGTGGTAGTCTACACGTACACATGATTAAAGAAATTTTTTCCAAAAGAATGGGATGAAATGAAGTTATATATTAAATTATAATTATCATAACTAAAACATAGGAAAAATATTCTATCTACATATTAAAGCATGATACCATCTATATGAATCAATGTTTCAAAAAATATATCCCTCCAGCCGACAATTGTTCACACATACACACAATTAATGATATTTTTTATGTCAGCGTATGAACATGATTGAATAATTTTTGTAACAATAATTTTATTACATTAAAATATATGAATAAGAAAAGTTTAATTTTTTTAATTTGGTTATAATATTTTTGTAAAATAATTTTTATGATGAAATAGATAAGTAGTACGAAATACTCTCATTATGAACAAAATATTTATATAGGAAGTATCTTAAGAAATTGAGTCATTGGTCTATTTAATTATGGTTGGAATATTTGGAACCTAATATAGTTTATTGGATTAGAAAAATGTATAGGTTTTGGGATGAAATTATAATTAATGAGGTTCATATGAAGAGTGGTACGTTTTACCCTTTTATAACTGAAGATGAGGTTATTTAATAGACTACTGAATACATTTCAATAATGGAAATTTAATAATGATGGTTCAATAGTTCCAAAAGATAAAAATATGAGTTCAATGGTATTTTTTTCTTAGTATTTTCATCTAGACCCATTATCAATACAACATAGATTGACTTTTGGTTTGTTCTTTGGTTTTATTAACTATCACAGTAATATATTTTTACCTGGGTAATAATATTTTTCCTTTAGTAATTAATTTTAATAAAAAAACACACTAAAAAGAAATTGAAAATTATAATTTTAAATTTTACACCATATTCCTATTAAAATTTAAAAGGATGATAAATTATAATTTTATAATAAATTAGCATAAAATATAAAAATTGGGTTATATATTTTATGTGTTTCAGATTTTTTATTTTTTTTTGGTTATAATTATTAATGTTTTTAAATTAAATGATATAAATTGGATTATAATAAAAAAAAAGTAATTTCACTGAGCATTAAAGAATTAGGGAAATTTGTTTTCACAGAAATGTATAATTATATGAAATATATTTATATTTATTTTAAAATGTAATATAATTTTTCTATGTTTGAAAAATTAATCATATGATTAATAAATATTTTAAAAAAAATACAAATTATGAATCATCAATAAAATATTTAATCAATTAAATGGTTCTTTAAATTTCTATTAATTTTTTATATTTTGATAAATTTATAAAATATAACTTATTAAAAAATATTTATTTCACTACTCACAATAAAAATAAATTATTTCAAAAAACTACCAAAAATTAATCTTTTGATAACATTGAATTTAAGAAATCATACATGAATAGAAATTTTAAAAAATAAATATCTAAAATGTATTAAAATATAAATTAAATTGAATATTTATTATATAATGAGATGCTCAGTTAATTTATCAATTCTATTTTAAAAAATTAAGCGTTCATTATGTTATTTTGTAATAATTCGTAATTTTTTATCGATGCTTTATTTACTACAAATTTTATCAAAATTATACTTTTGTAAAAATATTCATCCAATATGTCATAGATCATTTTAGGTCATTTTATTATGAGAAAAATGATATCGAACACAATATTAAATTTGAAAAGGTATATTACTTAATTTCTATGTGCCCCATCCCATCCAATAATGAACTGCTAGATAAAAAATTTAATTATTGTTTACTAAAGGTATAACATTTGTGATCAATAAGAATCTCATGACATATCATCTTCCAATATACCCAACTATCTATCCTTTAAATGACTAGGTGCATATTAATCCCAAAAATTCTTGTTTATTGGTTCTTATGGGACTCCATTAACATCATAATATTCATGATCCAAATAATATTACAACCAAAATTTTTATGATAAATTTCTGTAAAAATATTATAGTTTATCATATGAATTTTAAAACTCTGTCCAAATATATTTTCTCTGATTACGCCTTCATTTCATCATAAGATAGTTTTCGTTCACCTTTGGTGTAATTGAATGAATCAAACCATTGATATAACCTAGGTAGTATATATTGATTTTCCTATCAGGTTCTCTTACAATAAAAATAGACAAATTTTAATATATTTAAATTAAATATAATTTTTCTAAAGGGAAAGAAATTAACCTATTAGTATCCACAGAGAGTGTCTAGAAAGGTGTGATGTCTTAGGGAAAATCAGCATACACCAATGTGAAGGTTGAGTTGACGTTCAACCAGATTTATTTCAGGTCATTACCCCTAGGTGTATTTGTGATTCTACTATATGCACTTTCTAGTGTCTATATAGGGATGTTATTTCTAGGATAACCAACCAATTTCTACATTACCTAAACATTATGATGTCATCAAATATATATAATTATATCCCATTAACTGATACATATGTTTTCACTAATGTTATAATATTCTAATCCCCATAATAACTAACAAAATCCATATAAATACCTAATCCCTTCTCTGATAACAACTGAAGCAAACCATATCCACACTATCACAACTGGTGCTTAAAAAAATTCTTTAACAATAGGTATGAAATAATGTGAGATAAACATATATTTAATTTAAATGCATTCTATAAGTTAATCATTACATATCAAAATATTCCCAAAACCCCAAGAATTGTATATTTAATATCTATTAGGATTAGTAACATAAGAAACATATTTTATGATATACAGGATCATTTTTTTGTAATCACAAAACACTGGACTATGTTATATACTTATCATGCCTTTTACTCATCTTGATTACACAAGGTAGGTAAACATAAGAATTAGGTGAGTTAAAATGAAAGAAAATGAATAATATATCAACATGAAATCAAGGGTAAGAAAAAATTAATATGGGAAAACATGATCTATGGATAACTATATTATTAAAATAAAATGGAATAATACTATTTGTCTATGTGGAATGATAAAAGGACAAATAAACTCACATTAAAAATATATCATGGTATTGGAAAAAAATAATGAGACAATAATCATGATAAACTAATTATAACAATGAAAATATCTCAAGTACAAGTAATTATATCTTTGATAAGAAATAGAAACATTATTTCCTTTCCTATTGGGAATAAATATAACTATGTATACCGATTATGTTTTATTAAAAATTCGAGCATGTCCATGCTTCATTATTTCTTGATATATAATGCACAACCAAAATTCGTTTAAGTTATTTAATTTAAGAAAACAATCTAATAACTTTATCATATAAAATCATCTTAGGTAATTATCATACAAGAACTGTTTTATGGTTTACTCATAAACAAACTATTTTATTTATTTATATAGAATATACTAACTCATGGGTTTATCAGAATAAAAAGGGATAATATCATTGTGAAACCCAAACCATTATTCATATATATATATATACATGTTTTTTTTTTGTTACACTTGAAAATAATCATCCATCACATCATAGAAACCCTATATATGGAATACTAGAAATCACAACTTATCTAGATGGTATCATAAAAATCTACCTCAATAATGTTAATAGATGATACTCAAAATTAAAACATGAAAACTGAAAATTTGATAAGAAAATTATGACAATGGTTTATAAAAAATGACATTAAATTAAATATTTACATTGGAGGTATTGATGAAATGTAGTAGTTAACCCCTTTTATTAAATATCTTGAAAACCTCATAATTTTGTTTTCCTTAAAATTAAATACATTGAACGTAGTAAAAATAATTGCATAAAACAGAAAAGGATCTTCAAATAATGATTTTATAAGTAAAATATGATTTAAAAATAATTCATTAAGAATATATATAAACATTGATGATAAATTTCATAGAAACACAAACTACTACAATCCATTTTATAATCATGATCTCAATTTTTTAAATAAAAAATTCATCAAATAAAAATATAATAATACTTCATTTTATTTGTAAATAAATAAAAAGGTAAATTAATTAGGAATCAATATAAAGACAATAAATAGATTATTGATAAATAAAAATGTTTTTATTGAGATAAAAATCTAAATAAGTTTTTTGAGAAATGATATTATCATTAGCCAAAAATAAGATGATACTTTATTTATAGAAGGTTATTTTTCTAAATATAAAGTGAATAATTTAGAAAATATTTTATTATAAAAAAAATTCAATAAATTATATTTGAAAATATATAATTGATTTCAATAGAGTATGTGGAGTATATGATAAATAATTTTCTTTTTAACTAAAGAAAAATATAGGATATTTTGAAATTTTATTGTTTTAATCCCACAAACAAAAGGATTAATAAAAAATAACTTTTAAAAAAGGATAATGGGAAAATGACGGTCACATGAGTTAAAATATAATTAGTTTTCGGTAAATAATATATATTATTAGTGGGAAGGGAAAATTTTGACATTTTTGAAAAATCACCATTTAACATAATTATAATTATTCATAAGTGTGTTTAATTTTATGTGTTGAAATTAATTAATGTGGAATATTTGAATAAAATATTTTTTTACCATGAAAATACGAGTATTAATAATATAATCTTTTATAGAATAAACCAAGAATATATTAAATAATACGAAGAAGAAACAATTTCATAAAATTCTCTTCAAATATAGATCTATAAATTTAACATTAAATACCAAGATTTTTTTATAATTTTTGAAATTATAGATCAAATAAGTTGTATAAATAAAAAGAAATGTGAATTAGTTTCATAAACAAACTATGTATTATATAAGATAAAATGAGACAAAACAACATTACTATTAATCCCTCCACAGTGTGGGTGATTTAACCAGATATATAAAAAAAATAACCACCACAATATAATAGTTATAAAATATATTCATCTATATTTCTCATTATAAACAACATTTATTTTAATTTATAACATTAATAATAGTAGTATATAAAAAAAATTCAACTTCGTAATAAGAAATTCAGATTCCCTATTTCGTATTACTATTGTAATGGGAGTGTAGATTCTTCTTTACTAAAAAATAACAATCATTCCCATATTATAAAATAATATAGAATCGTGGTGTTTCTACCATTCATCATCACCCATTTTAATTTTTTGAATAACAAAGTATTGTTTTGGGAAATAGAAATTATGAAGAACTAGTTATGAAATGGTTAATAGTCAAAAGTTGATAAATTAATAAATTAATTAAATATAATTAATTACAGTATAGAATCATTTAATGATATGGATTTCATTATTATTACATTATATTATCATCATATAATATTCCATTAAAAATTCACTCTATAAATATCTTAATATAGTTTATATTGGTTTTACAAGAGTTAAAAACCAGATAATATTATATTGATTTAATATATAATTAAACTACTTTATAAAATGTTAATGTAAATTTTATATAACATTAAATAAGTTATAAATATCAATTCACTTCATAAAATTAATTCATTAAACCGTCCATTTATTTTCATGATGATAAATGAAAATATTAATACATAGTGGTTATATTCTTCTTGTACACATGATTAGAAGATCCATTTTACAATGAGTGAGAAAAAAAATGTTACAAAAAAATGATCTTTTATGAATCATAATTATGAAAATAGAAAAAAATATTTAGTATAAATTGAATTTATAGAAAACATAGAAAATATAATCTGTCACATTATTATTCTCATCTAATTTTACCTTATTATTTATAAATTCATAGAAAAATATATTTTATAATTATTATTTATACCTATAAATAAATTGGTGATGTAGAATGTATTTGACTGTAATACATGTTAAAATAACTAGTTCATTTTCTTCTTTTGTATGTAGATTCATTTTAATGATAATTTTTTAAAACTTTTATATAGATTTTTTCTTTCTGACCCATTCATGTTTCAACTTATACCAAAAGAAATCTACCACTATATTCCAGATTATAATTATATAATATAATTAATTTGATATTAATATGATATTATACCCACTTATTCTATGTCATATCAAATTATCTAGAAGAATTTATATACATTAATCTCTAAGGGTACATGTAAATAATAATGTTTCCACAAAATAATAATTTCACTCTATATTAGGGAGTCATCTTCTATTTCTATCACAATATTAAGTCAATTATAGTTCCTCACATGATATCAGATCCAGTGTGATCCAAAATCTAATACATTTTCCATTTTAAAAGAATTCATGTTTAACCTATACATTATGAATAACAATAAACCATATACACATCATGAGAATTGAGAATCATGTGAAAAATTAATTTTGTGAGACTTATCTTAAGTCACAAAGCATTGTTTTGAATGTATTTATTCTAATGAAATATATTTCTCATCAATATTGATTTAGTGACTATGGGTAAAAAATTAACATGTACGTAATAAATATTTAATGAATAATAGAAAATGATCTAATTATATATATATAATATGTTTCAATATACATATAATGAAATAGAAATATTAATCAATTATCATTCCGTCAAAATAATTTTTTCTAGAATAATTTGGTTTTAAAATTTTGAAACTAGATTAATAAAAACAATATTACCAAACATCATTTAATATATTTCGTTTTAATGGACCTTAATAAAAAATCTAGGTTCATTTCATAGTTAAATTTATATAGAATTTGTACATGTATATCCTCATTCAATAGAACAAAATACAACTGAAATAATTAAAATAAAAATATTGAAATTGTTTCATGAAAATATATAGATCATTCGTATGACCAAATATAAAAAAAATTGTATTTTTTTTTTACTCTAAAAAACATTTAATGGGGATTTTATCCTTCCTCAACCAATGATTGGGATATGATTAAATTCAGTAAAAATCATAAACTGTCATTCCCCCTTTTTGATATTCAATTTTATATCAATGAATGAAAAATGGTAATTATTTCTGTATTTTTTCAACTCCAACATGTCATAGCATAAAGAAAATACAAACTACAATTAACCAAGATGGTAAAAAAGAAATATTTAAACCAATGGTGAGAGTAAATTCCAATTTAAACCTCTCTATGATGGATATAAAACTTATATTTCATCCCCATCTACTCACATTTTCCCCTGACTAAATATCTTATTATGTTTCAACTATACAAAATTGGAAATTATTACCCCATCATCGTTAGAAATTAATTTTCACACTCATGGTTCCAAATTATTCCATTCATTATTATGATTTTATTGTATACCGACTCTATATATTAGTTAAACAATAAAAAAATCACCCTTTACATTTTTTCATGTCCGTACCATCCCCAACCCACTTCACCACCATAATTACTAAACAAGATAAAAACATTCATCATGTTTGGATCCATATATATATATATTAACTAATGTTAAGGTATGATATATAACATAGTAATAATACATCCAAACTGGATCAAATAACCATATATCATAGGAGTAGTATTAATAATACATTTATTCAAATGGTATTTGTAGAATACAAACATTACACATAACTTCCAACTGCAAGAAAATTACATATTCCGTTTAATAATAAAAATATATAATTTATTATTACAAAGGATATATAAGTAAATAAATAACTAATATGGGTCAATAATATATAAAATGGGTTGAAAATTAACAAATGGTGGGATGCATCAATTTTTTCCAATAACTATCTTGGTTTAGTCTCCCAACTCAAACTATGAATATCTAACTCATTCATCCATTATAAGTCTTTCTCCGATACAAAAGTCAGGAACCAATGATTTTGTATTCATATTATGATGCTCGTGTAAGGTTTGAGTGCATAAAAATAGGACATCATCAATATAATCCCTAAATAAATTTTAATTAACCATTTATATATATAATTTGAAATGTGAATAAAAGGATGATAACAGGAATGAATATCATTCCATATTGTTCTAAACTGACCACACAAGAATTGACCATACTAAAATCAATACATGTTGGAGTTTTATAAAAATTTAATAAATATAAAATATGAATAATGTGGATGAACATCCATATGACTATAAGGATCAAAACGAATAAGTAATATTGGAAAACATTTATAAAAATTTAGAGACAATGGTATTATTCGATACATGTGTATATTAATCTCATCCATAGGTATATCAACCACATTTTCTATCATTATCATTTATCAAGAATTAAAATCATCCAATAAAAAATATGTATGCAGTTGAGGGTGACCAATACCTATATGATCACATATCTATTATAATTTGATCATATATTTAAAAAATCAATACCCAATGGGAAATTTTCCCATAGATTTAAGAATTTCAATATATAGGTATCTCAAAAAAATTCATATCAATATATATATATATATAAGTGAATCTTATGCCTTGAATATAATAAACTCTTCCCATATTCATACTAAACTCAAATAAATATTTTCATATGTATATTCTGACAATTAGTAACAAGTATATAATATTTCTATTAATTAATAATCCCAATACTAGATCATATCAATCAAAATACAATTTAACAATGATACCAATTTTCAATTATGTTTTTGAATTAATTGTTTATTAATTTAACATTAAATTACACATAGTCCTTGGAAGATTTGGGAATATATTTACAATTTTATCACATATAGGGAATCATAATCTTAATGAATCAATGTGAATTAGAAGGGGAATCAGGAACCATATCAATATATATTTTGTCCTCTATCCATATTGACCCCTAATAGATAACCATATGTGGTTTATAATATAATAATATTAAGAAATAAATTTATATAGGATATAATAACCCAATCCTATAAAATACATTCAAGAGTATCCCTCACATATTCATTTCAAGCAATAAACTCACCGAAGTCATGGTCATGTAAGAACTATATATATTAAAAGATTTAGTCTACCACTTCTTACATGTTCCAAAAATAATAATGTATCAACATAGAAATAAATATGATCAATAATAGGTTACACTTATACCAAACATATGGTATTCAATCCTATCCTATTTCATTTGTATCTAACAGAAATATTAAACGTCAATTATAAAATAATAAATCACAAATATCATAGTATATTAATCTGTGTAAAACATTCAATGAAATATAGTTCAGGGATGTGTCCATTGAAAACTATAGATCCAATAACATTAAATTCCCTTACCCTAGTAGCCTAGAGTAAATGGTTACAATATTAATTTTAACTAGATACTAGTGTTATGATCCCAATGTAATGAATAGTTTAGTAATCCTCAAAAACCATATACATACATTAATCTCAAATAAACATGAAACCAAAAAATATAAATATTTTTTTTCATTGAAAAAACCATTATTCCCATTATCATATCCCAATTTATCATTCATAATACACTTCCGAGAATCTAAAGGAATGGAATGATATGAATGGTATTTTATCAAATGCTCTGTAGGGGTATGTGTACTACGAAAGTAAATAAGATACTAATAATATGACAGGAATAAATGGTGATAAAATAATTCCATAACAATAATCAAATCATCTAAATATTTATATATGGAAATAATACATATCAAAATAATCACATGGAAAATCAATAACATTTGTCATAATGATGGAATTTATAATACTTAAAATTTTAAACTTATCAATAAGGCCTCATATTACGATTTCTAAAACATACTATCAATTACTGATGCCAAGACATTGTACATAAATAGTTAAGGATTAGAAAAAATATACTATGTAGTTTTTCTCATTAGACATACCAATACATCAAGTGGATATGTAATTTTATCCCCCACCTATCAAATAATGGGTTTAATTTTCATGTCATATTAATTCCATTAAATGAAACTATCATTCCTTAAAAATAAATAACAATTCGTATAGGAGGAACTAAAATATTGAATATCAATACTTTATCATTGTAAGGAAATCATTATAGATCAAAAGTAAAATGTTGGATAGTACATTGGGATTTTATCCTTAGTAATTCATAATATTAAAAAAAATATTATCATATATAAATATACATTAAAAATATAATTGAAATATTTATTGGAGGAAATACCCTTTTTAAGTTTGGAATTGATAATTTAAAATATAAAAATTCAAAAATTATTAGGGAAGTTTTTTATTGAAAATTTCGTGTTAATATTGTAAATTATTCCCCAATTAATTAAGTGGTAATTATGATAATTAATTATATTGTTTTCATATAATTTTAAAAAAATCATTTTACGCATTTGTAAAAAATGTAAATCAGTACCATGTTGGGGAAAAAACAAGAATATTACTTGTAATTCTTTTATAACATTAAAAAAACAAGGGTAAAAAATGTATGTATTAGTCATCATACAATGTTAAACACATTATTTTATAGAATTTGAGTAATATATTGACATGAATGAAATATATCACAATGTAAGTTGAAAAACAAGGATTATTTATCGAAAAACATTATTTTGGTATACTGAGTAATTAACGAAAAAGAAATGAAATAAAAAACATTTAATTTTATTAAGTGATTAATTTGAATAATATATTCTGGATTAAAGATATAAATTTCAAATAATTTTCTAAGTGGATACATAAATATAGACAATCTATAATAATGATGAGATTACGGAAAACACCCTTACTACCTCAGGAATGAAATCCTTAATATGTGTTCAAGAGTCATATATAATTAAAATATATTATTTATAAATATATATATAAACCATAATAATATATATCATTTAATATACGGTTTACTTATAACATTTTATCACTAATTTATTAATAATTATCAGATAAAATAACACTTCAGGGTGAGAAATTCATCATATTTTACATATGTTTTGGTTTGGTAGTATTGGTCCTTATATAATGATCATGGTAACATAATCTATGTTATTTTATATTTTGATATTAATATATTATATATTCATTATATATATATTTATTTATTTACCAATTCAAGGTATATATTGAAAAATGTAATCCATCATCCATCAAGATAGTATTCCTAACATAACTACGAATTGTGGTTTTTTGTTTCAATATAATTAAATTAAAAATTATAAATAATAATTCATTGTTCTAAAATAAATATTATATATCATTTATATTAATTAAATCTATCCTTATTACCATCCATTAAAATTATAAATAAAATCAAATTCACATCATTTCATGTATATGCTACTCCACATATAGCCATGGTGATGTTATTGCCTTTAAATGGATTGGAATGTATGAAGGAATATATTATTCTGAAATTATCTTAGAATAAATATTTCTTATATATAATTAAATAAAAACATTATAATACTAATATATAATAGGAGGTGATGAAAAATGAATCTCATTGATTTTTGGAGACGGTATGTCGAACGTATGCATGATAGATACTTTAATTTCTATTTCAAAGGAATAAATGGTAGAAAATCATTTTTTTAATATTCATAATAACATTTAGGTATATTTTGGACATATAATATTTTAATTATTTATAAATAGAATAGATTTATATAATGTAAAATAAGAAGTAAAAAATGGAAGTGATCAGTTACCATGATTTCATCTTTATTGAAAAAACTCCTTCATATATCCTCTTAATGATCCTTTGGTTGGGGTTTTGGAAAGCCTAGAACCTATATAAAATTCATAAGGATTCCTATAAGATAAAGGGTCAGTTTATTCTTAATAAATCTGAAGCCTAGTGATGTGAATAATTGAGATAAAGCGAGGTCCTTCTGTAATGGAGGGAAAGGAAAAACATGTAAATTTTCTAAAATATTAAAACATACCAAATACATTCAAAATAAAAAATATTACAAAAGGACATATATTCAATTAAATTTACGCTAATGTATAAATATCATCATCGAGTAATGTTTTATAGTTTTTTGTGTCATATTAAAAATTATCATGTTGTTTAACACCTTGTTTAACTAATTTCAATTTATCTCTGGTAATGACCTTTGTAATATTAAATTGTTGTAATTTTACTTTTAAAGTGAATATTTGATCCTAAATAGCCAATGTATGACTTTTAGAAAAGAATATTATCCTTCTATTCCATTTTCAGGATTTTTATGTTTTTAAACAATTTAATAATATAGTATATCATTAATTCAATTTAAAACTATTCACCCAATTTATATTCATATACAAGAAGAAAAGGAATTAATTTGAATTTTATATATTAATAGATAAATATTATGTTATATTAATCCATAAAATTCATTAATAAAAAACTGAATGAATTTTTGTTTATGTTTTTTATTTTTGGAAACAATTATTTTATTTTTATATTAATTGAATAAATACTCAATAAACATTGAATAATCATTTTAGGTTGTTATATAATCACTAAAATTTAATATTATATTACCCTCATGGGAATTATCTTCTTATTACCAAAATAGCCATTTAGATAAATTTAAAATAGTTTTTCCCAAAATAAACACATATGAGTAATATAAATGTATAGAGGGACACTTTTATTTTTTCACTTAATTAAATATTTTATATAACATTTTCATAGACATGTTTCCCAAAAAATGTTTACTTTTGAGCCACTAGTGATAAAGGTTGTGTTACCATCATCTAATAATAATTAAGATGACATGTATTGACTGTAATACTTATGATATCTCGATTTATCATTTATGTATTTGATAAAAATGACCATATTACCTATTCATTGTGACCAAGGCCTATTTAAAAAAATTTACCCTCGAGATTCAAAATATAGAATCCATTCAAAATATTAATCCATAGAAGTGAAAAAAATATTTTGTAAATATATTTACAATACTTAATGAATATTTTCTTTTATAAAAATACATTTTATGTATAAAATTGAATTTATTTCTATCACATACATAGGAAAAATAATAAAAGACTATTAAAAAATTAAATTGAATATATAAAATTGAATACAAAATAAAATAATTTAATAATAATAAAAAATGTATTTGTTAAGATACAAACACATTGCGTGCATTAAAATTGTAGTTCCTAAAAACATCTCTTTTATCCTAGAAATGTTTTTTATATTCATTTAAATTCAGTTTATAACTAAAAAATTCATTTTATATATTAATAAACAATAAGAGTTTCATTATATAGTTATTCTTATTCAATCTATCCAATTATAATGCATATGTTATAATGGTCACAACTAAATTATATTCTAACAGAAGATTACATATCGTTTATACTCGATGTTGAATGCTACACAATATATCAAATAATTTAAATTTATTTATAAATAAATATAGTATATTCTATCAGTGTTTTAAATTATACCCCTTAAAATAATTTCAAAATCAAAAATTAAAACAATGATAAAAAACTGATGATACTTCTTCCTCATCAGATCCCTAGATTCCCTCATAATATTTTAAATTTAATGATTTCACCATAAAATTTTTAATAGGTTATTGTTCATATTTTTTAAGACATTTTCGATATGATACATAATTTCTACATGTTGTTCAACAGATGAATTTTTTTCAATTATTTTTTCCATTGATTTAAGTACTCATGATGGATCAGGTATCTAATTTTCATGAGAGATACGTGGAACACATCATAAATTAATGAGTAATTTAGCTGAAGTAAAAAATTTATAAGGTACCAACATGATACAATCAATAATAATCATGGAGATAATAAACATAGGGGTTAACTTTCCCTTATTTCCAAACCACATTACTTTCTTATTGGGCGATATTCATACAAAAACCATGTCTCTATCTTCAATTTCTATATATCATTGATTATTTTCATCATATCATCATTAATGACTCTTAACAAAACATATTTTTTGTTTTATAGTTTCTAGATTCCTTAAAATATACTCAACTATATCGGGTACCAATTTCATACCTTCTACAACATGATTGCAACATGTTAAAGTTCTACACTTCTTTTTATAGAGGTCTTCATAAGGAGCCATATAAATACTCGACCATTTGATTTGGTTATATGAAAATTAAACCTAAAAAATATATTGATCACAAAAACTATTTAAATTCATAGATTATGATATTAAAAAAATTATAATTCAAACGGTTCTCTTTAAGTAAACCTTTTTTAGAATGATAAGTTGTGATGAAACTAAACATTGTATCCAGAACATGTTGAAGACATCAGTAGACCATCGAGGTAAAATTCATATTTTGATCTAAAACATTATAACATGATACTCTACGATATCTTACCACTAACTTAATGTATAATATAGAATTATTATCAAGATATGAATTTATATGATTGAAATAAAATGTATGGATTTTTATTTTAGATTGAATAAAATTCATATAAAATTGTACCCTTTATATGTTTTGGGGATTCTAACAATGATATCCATGGTTATGTTCTCCCATTTCTATTTCTATATGGGTAATGGATATATCATAACATAAGAATTATTTCTCTCAGCCTTCACATACGAAGATACCAAAAAATAAGATACATACTCCATAATTTACCCCTTCATGTAGTCCCATCAGAAATTATCTGTTAGATATCTATGATTTTTAATACATCTATGATAAATTGAGAATAATGAACTATGATCCTCATCCAAATGCTCTTCTTAATATATGTTATTTTTGAAAAACAAAGATGGTTCATAAGAAATATCAATATTTCAAAATTAATTTTAAACTCATTAGAATTTTTAAAATTATTTTTTTTTTACATTTATCTTTAGAAACTCTTTAATAATCAAAATAATATATGGTTGAACACTCATTTGATAAATATTGAATTTTTTAACTTCCTTATGTATTTATAGATATATTCATTGATATCAATAAATATTTTATAAATTCTGATCCATATCTTTAATAATTTAGTATGATCATTTTGTCATAGTTTACATTCCACCTTATTCGCTCTCCTAAAGTGGTAATGTATTGAGATGTCACGAACCAACCCAGGTAGACCCAGAACTGGTCACCTGAGATAGTCCGCAACATTTCATGAAGGGTGTTCCCAATCCTCACAGGCTGGCAACAAGTGTCAGGCATCAAAATAAACTAGTTGGGAACGATTTTAGCCCATAACAAAGATGAATAAACAAAAAATAACCAAGAAGATAATAAAATAAATTAACTAATCAACTTGGCAGTGGGAAAAGGAATAAAAGAAGTGACGTGACATACTTTAGGTGACCATGTGGGTCACCTCCTAACATAAACCACACTCTCTCCCAAAATCAACCCATGATTGAAACCTTCAAATGAAAAGTAATGTAGGCATGACCACCGAGATGCTCAGTAGGAATTCCAAAATACAACCACGTCCTATGCCCCTGCCATTAGTAAGAAACCCAATTATGCCAGTTTGAAAATAAGATATAATAAAATAATGTTTCTCCTTCTTTTAAAATTCAAATAACGAGTTTTAATTTTCAGGTAAATCATTTCACTCCAACTATATTTTGAAAATATCTTCCATGAATGCATTAATGTTTCAAAATGAAAAGAAACTAGTTTGGATTAAAATATGTTTTTCACAAATAAGACACCATGTATGAAACAACTGAAGATAAAGATACATCGCATGCATCATGTCACAAATGAGAACCATGGGTAATCTCTATAGGTCACTAGAAGAAGCGGGACCCCAGAGACCTCTTACCTTAGTGAATTATCTCTTAGATACCATGAACCTCAGAAAACGTGGTGTAGAAGACCACCAACCTTAGAAAACGTGGATTAAAAGAACAAAACCCTTAGAAATACATATGTTTAGTTATTATTATTGCATCAATCCTAATAGAAGATCCAGGACTAACCCCTACCATTTCATCTAGCTTACTAGTCCTGGTCACCCACCTAGATACACAGGTTTCCCCATTGTCCACTATTTCAATTGGTGGTGAGTTTTTTTTATCACGAACAAATATAGCTACATAACACATTCCATATCTAAAACTCATTCAACCTCTAACCACTTATCTCCTTCCTTAAGAGAATTCAACTTCTTTACATCACACTACCACACAAAGGCCTTTACACTAGGCACATATCACAAACCACACATTAAAACTTGCATCACATTTTTCAAATTAATGGGATTGTCTCAAGAGGGGTTTCCTATTTTCGCAAACCACTCTCATAGTTCCAAACATGCCTCATCACTATAGAAATAGTATTCGTCAATTTAGAACACATAAAGGTTCTATATATTTAAAATAAGATTTAAGCCACACTTAAAATGAAGCAGTAATTTTAAGGAGATTAAACCATCCTTTATTCTCGTGTTCACACCTAAACCCATTTTGAAAAATCACTTTCGAACCCTTTTTAAAAAATAATGCATGTCGTTACACTTTCATAGAAAAATTGATCGAAAGGCCACACATCTTTTGGAAATACCCATTTCATGTTCCACACCTATGAAACAACTTTACAGGAAGCACAACCATATATATAGTGCATATGTATTTCACATAAAAAATTAAGGAAATTCTTTTAAAGATACATCAACCAAAAATGGAAATTCTAATTAAAGATTAGGGCATACTGGACTTACCTCAAACATGTCTCTATTTGTCGACGACCTCTAGAACTGACCATATGCACTTCCATGCACATGCATTTATACACATATATATAAATAACCCTAGCTACATAGAACATATTCCTTGCGCCATGATGTAATATGTACAAAGAGGGAATTTATATGTATATGTATTACCTTATGCATTCACATGAAGGCATTCCTGACACCCTCAACTTGAAACCATCATAGTGAGGTCCAACGCACTACACATATACTTTTATAACACAATTAAACACTTAAACAATATATAAAAGTTTTAAAAATAACACACCCAGGGTCTGCCCCAATAACATACTCTACATCAACTAGGAGAATCTACATTAATACCAAAGTACACCAAAGTGACATTAAATCATGATTTCCATCTTTTGAAAGAATTTACAAAACATATTGACATAATAAGAACAAGTGAAACATGATCAAAGTGTTACATTTCCCATCAAAGATCATTTTTCTACACATACAAATGTCATGTACCCACAAAAACACGTGGTACACTACTTAAACAATTGATTGAACACATCCAAATATTTTCCCAACAAGTCACACACACACAAATACCCCCATTTGCATACTCAAACCCACTTTTGAAAATATATGCACCCCAAACCAATATCCAAACATATTTTACACACATTATAAGATTTAATAAACCACATAAAAATTTTATGAAACAACTCCAAGTGGTATCACAATACATTGAACAAAAACAACCAATCAAAAAATCTTTTAAGGACAAAAACACACCAATAACATGATAAAACAGAATTCGCATCCCTTTAGAGACATGAAAAATGCTAAATAAACTTTAAACATGGGTTTTAATTAGGAATTCACTCAATTCCCTAAGAACAAGCAACTATACAAAACCAACACATGAAAACATCAAGGAAAACCCAATTTGTGAAAATCAAATAAATTTAAGAACATGATAAAATAATTAAACAAGAAAACTAATTGCTTAAATAATATTAGAATGTGGAACCACTAACCTCGGTATAGACTACTTCAAAAAATTGGCACGAAACACCCGTCACACGACAAACGCATCACAAGGGGTCTGATGTGAACCCTAAAAACAAAGTATCGAATCAATTATGCCAAAACAATGGACCAAAAAAATGTTAATCCCAAAAAAACTTCTACCAATTGGAAGAAAAAACAATTGAAGCAAAACGCACCTGTGAAAATGGTGTAAATGGCCAACCGAGCAATGGAGAGGGCCACCAGATGTGCGCTGAGCAGAAAATCCCAGCCAGAAATGAAGGGTGGCGCGGTTCCGAGTGGTGCGAAGCATAAAAAGGGGGGAAACATGAAGAGGTCATCCCAATGAGGGAGGTCCATTCGAGGGAGTGGTAACCAGCGAAAGGGCCTCCGTGTCGAAGGGCATGTTGTAGGGTCGTCCCCTATGGGGGGTGGGGGTAGCGCGAGCGGGAGGAAGGTGGGGGAGGGGGTAGCGCGATCGGGAGGAAGGTGGGGGGAGGGTAGCATGAGTGGGTAAGGGTGAGGGGGAGTTAGTGTCTGAGAGAAAAATAATATTAAAAAAATAAAATAAAAAATAAAAAAATAAAAGAAAAGAATATAAAATAAATAAAATATTAACAAATAATAATGAACATAATAAGAATTTTAATGAACTCTAATAATAATAATAATAATATTGTTCAAAACAACTTAATAATAATTATAATAAACTTGATAAGAATAATATTATTGACCACAATAATAATAAAAATAATCACTATTATTATAATTTTTAAACTAACTCATTATAACTCATTTTATTTACCTGTCTTGTACATGAGGTAGGCCGCACGGTGACCCAAGAAAAGCCGCACAGTTTTGAACGTGCCCTTCCCATGCACCAGATACTGTGAAGGGGAAAGCATTCATTCATCAACAAAATGAAGAAATTTCAAACAGGGTTGGCCCACAAAACGATAAAAAATTTCAATGTCTGATAAAACAATAAAATAATAAAATAATATTAATTTAAAAGTTCGGGTGTGACAATTCTCCCCACCACAAAAACTTTCTTCCCCCAGAAAGTCACCCAACCGAAGGAGGAATCAAACTAGAGTATGAAATTGAACGAGGACCAAAAATACATGAACTCAGTGTGAATTTTCACTCCATCAGTCACACCCAACCAACTCTGAGGAAAACTAAAAAATGAAGAACCATCAAGAAATGAGGAGGGTTCTACCCACCGCAAGAACCCGACTAGCACAACCAACATTGAGACTCTTAGCATGGGTTAACTCTGGAACTGTTAACATGATCCATGAGTGAACCACCACATAGAACAAACCTCGAAGAAGGCCTAACAAGATTCATGGTGGGTCCCCCCACCATTTACGAACTGACCAGCTTAATGCAATTAGCATAGACCAATACGAGAAACCCAAATCAAACCGACCCATGAAATCTATGCATAAACCAGACCCCTAGCATATGGGGTTATCAACGAAAGACCCAAAACCGAGTAGCGGACCAAATCCCTATTCATTATTTCCCTAGACTCATGTGTCTCCAAAACGACAACATCCTAAAATAAAAACGAGTCACCAATGGAGCTAGACACAAGAGAGATATAATCATCTTGAGACTCACATCCATAAAGAGACAACTATAATGCTCATATTTGAGGATGCAAAACTACTAGAATGACATGAAAACAAGATCACTACGCCTTTTTACAACTATGGTGGGGTATTTAGAGAACAAATACCACAGAGATAAAAATAGGCCTATGAACCTATTATAGAAAAACAGAACCATCAAAGATGAGGAAGCTTGAGTATAGATGTTTAAACTATCCCTATTTCAACACTGAAGACAAAATATAGGCCAAGGTGCACTACACCCCACGATTCTTAACTGCATGAAAGGCTTCACTTCGAGACTTGTGGTTGGATCTCTGATGTCCTGAAGCATCCACTACCCCATAGTTAAGAGATGGCATCCTCTGGTCAAGACTTCTTTTGGCATTTCCGCTAGTGTAACCTCTCTATGTTTCCCAAAAGGCCACAATAACGGAAAGTCATCCAAGGATGACGACTTGGAAACTTAAAGTACCCAAACTAGCCATACCAGAAGAAAACAAGAGAGTGGAAAGACTAATAGAATATGGAATTGAGAATAAAACTGGTCTGATATAGGTTCATCCAGTTTTCTCACATCGAATGGGGATTATCCCAAACTTCAAAAGGAATCAGTCCTTAAACACAAGACCAAGACCCCACGCAAGAGAAACATTAACTAATTTGACGATTCTACCTCTATAGAGAGGGGAATAAACCCCTTGAAATTCCTGAAGTAAGCCTACATTATCAGTTGGCCTCGCTGGACACTAATGAGCTCTGACACTTTCCTCGCTTTCACCTCCTTAGGTATAAACGTTCAGAAAGAAGGGGTCTTAAACACCCTCCAAGACATACCATCATGTAACGACGCTATGATATTCTCCCACACCAATCCAAAGTTGAACCATCAAATGAACTCGAAACAGTACATACCCTCATAGCCTTTAAAGTTTCCAATAACATGAAATCAACAATGATTTCACCAAGCCAGTTCGCTACCTCTGATATATCACGATCACCATAGAAGGTAGAAAACGACTAAAAAGAATTTAATTCCACCACTCCTCTAAGATTCTGGGAAGAACCAATAACTAGAAGAGGCTCACTAGAAACTTCTGGGACTTTTCTGGGTAGAATAATAAAAAACAAAAGGAAAAAATCCAAATCAAAACTCAACATAAACATAAATTGTACACCTCAATCAAAAACGAATGCTCAAACTCAAATCAATATTGCAACCACAATTAAGTATGCCAAAACAAAGAACCCATGAAAAATGATACCTAACATGAAAAGAGAACAATAAGAAATTTCTCACTCCCATTTCTAAACATTTGGAAAACCATTTTGGAAAAACATATTTCACCAAACAAAACAACTTAAATATCCACCATTGGTATCCCATGAAGTCTCACATATACATATCCTCGTGCTAGCTCAAGCACCCATCTACTCACATCACCAATTTCTCCACTTTCCACATGTGCACCTCAATGAATGTGATCACTCATAGGAATATAATGGGTCAATTCAAGAAACTTCTTATTTCCAAAATATACCATTCAGCACAAAGCACAAATTCCCAACCAATTTGTGAAATTCACTTACCATTAAAGAAACACATTTTGAAATTCCAAAATGTTTTCCATTCCAAAAACCATTTTCCAATCCAACAACAATATTCCCTTTTGAAAAAAACTTCACAAAAAACGATTTTTTTTAGATCTACTCACACCAACAGAAAAAATGGTCAAACATAACTCACTTCATAATTTCCAAAAAACAAGGAACTAGTGGCTATACAGACCCAGTAACATGGAATAGCCGACAATGCTCTGAGTGGGCATCCCCACAAGAGGTATCTTTGACTGTGAACTTGGGCTTTACATGGGTCACTACTCCATACAGGCTCATTGCATAACACCATATCACTTCCCTTTTCATTCCTCATCCACATAGACCAGGAAATATAAAAACTCAAATCACATACTACCCCTGGCAACTCGAGTCTCGGTTAGGGAAAGGGTTCATGATGTCCTTCCCGCACTACCTCTTGATTTCTAAATCACCTAATCAACAAGATACCTAACACCCCATATTACAATAACATTCCTATGATACCATTTTTTCACGTACCAACCTGGGTCGACCCTGAACTGGTCACTTGAGCCGGTCCACGACATGGCCCGAAGGGAATTCCCGATCCCCACAGGCTGCCAACTACTTTCAGGAATCAAAATAAACTATTTGAGAAAGATTTTGACCCATAAAAAAGATGAATAAACATAAACTAAACAAGAAGATAAAAAATTAAATAAACCAAACAACTTGGGAGCAGAAAAAGGGATTAAAGAAGCGACGTGACGTACATCAGGTGACCCTGTTGGGACACCGCGGAATGTAAACCACACTCACTCTTAAAAGCAACCCTAGAATGAATCCTGCAATTGAAAAGTAATGTAGGCATGAGCACCGAGATTCTCAGTAATAATTCTATAATATAACCACGTCATATACCCCCGCCTTTAGTAAGAAGTCCAATTATGCCAGTTTGGAAATAAGATATAATAAAATCATGTTTCTCCTTCTTTTCAAATTCAAGTAATGAGTTTTCATTTTTAGGTAAAGCAATACACACCAAATATGTCATCAAAATAGGTTCCAAGAATTTATTAATGTTTCAAAATGAAAAGAAACCAGTTAGGATTAAAATATGGTTTTCACAAACAAGACATCAAGTATAAAACAATTGAAAAGAATGTTACATCACAAGTAGCATGTCACAAATGAGCACCATGGTAATCCCTATAGGTAACTAGTTCAAGATGGACCCCAAAGACCTCGTACCTCAGTGAAACATGGCATAGAAACCAAGATCCTCAGAAAACATGTCTTAGAAGACCACAACCCTCAGAAAACGTGGCTTAGAAGGCCAAGACCCTAAGAAATACATAAGTTTAGTTAGTGTTGTTGCTTCAACCCTGCTAGAAGATCTGGGACGAACCCCTTCCATGTCATCTATCATACTAGTCCTGGTCAACCACCTAGATACACTAGTTTCCCCATCGTGCTCTACTTCAATTGGTGGTGAGTTTTCTTTATCATGCACACAAATATGTACATAACACCTTCCTTATCTAAAACTCATTCAACCTATCACCACCAATCTACCTCTTTAAGCGCATTCCCCATCATTACATCACACAACCACGCCCAAGCCTTCACACTAGGAACATATCTCAAACCACACATTAACACCTGCATCTCATTTTTAAAATTAAAGGGAATGTCTCAAGATTGGTTAGCCATTTTCGCAAACCAATCTCAAAGTGAAAAATGGGCATCATCACTTTAGAAGGAGTATTTTTATTTTTAGAACACATAAAGGTACTATATATTTAAAATAATATTTAAAACACTCTTAAAATGAAGTAATACTTTTAAGGAGATCAATATATCCTTTAATCACATGTTCACACCAAAACCCATTTTGAAAAATCACTTTATAACCACTTTTTAAAAATAATTCATGTCGTTAAAAATTCATAACAAAATTGAACAAAAGGCCAGACATCTTTTGGAAAAACCCATTTCATGTTAAACCCCTATGAAACCAATTTTTAAGAACCAAAACCAAGTATATATAGTCCGTATGGATTTCACATAAAAAACAAGGAAATACTTTTAAAGAAACATCAAGAAAAAATGAAAATTCTATTTAAAGATTAGGGTATAAGGGACCTACCACATACTTGTCCCTATTTGTCGATGACCACTCGAACCTACCATATGCACATCCATGCACATGAATTTATACAAATATATATAAATACCCCTAGTTGCATCACACATATTCCATGCACTATAAGTGAATATGTACAAGGAGTGAATTTATATGTATATGTCTTACCTTATGCATGAACATGAAGGCGTTCCTGACACACACAACTTGAAACCATCATAGTGAGGTCCAATACACTACACATATAATTTAATAAAACAATTAAACACATAAACAATCTACAAAATGTTTCAAAATAACACACCGAGGTTCTGTAGCAATATCATACTCAACTTCATGTGGGAGAAGATACATTAAAACCAAAAGTACATCAATTTGAAATTAATACATGATTTCCATCTTTTTAAAGAATTTTCAAAAAATATTAACATAAGAACAACAAGTACAACATGCTAAAAGGGGTACATTTCCCATAAAAGATCCTTTTTCTACACATAAGCACTTCAAGTACCCACAAAAACACATGGCACACTACTTAAACAATTGATTGAATACTTACAATGATTTTCACAAAAAGGAAAAAACACACAAATACCCTCATTTGCATACACAAACCCACTTTTGAAAATATATGCAGACCCAAACAACATCCAAACTTGTTTCAGACACTTTATAAGATTTAATAAACCACATAAATATTTTATGAAACAACTCCATGTGGTATCACAAGACATTGAACACAAACAATCAATCAAAACATCTTTTAAGTCCAAACACACACAAATAACAAGATAAAACAAAATTCTTAGCCCTTACGTGATAGAAAGAAACTAATAAAAGACTAAACGTGAGCTTTCATCATTAATGTACTCCATTCCATATGAACAAGCAACTAAACAAAACCATCACATGATAACTTCAAGGAAAATATAATTTTCGCAAAATAAATTTTTTGATGAACATGATTAAAAAATTAAACAATAAAACACATTACTTAAATAATATTTTAATGTGGAACCACAAACCTCGTTATAGACAACATCACAAAATAGGCATGAAACTCTCGTCGCATGACAATCGCACCGTAAGAGGTCTAACATGAACCCTAAAAACAAAGTATCGCATCAATTATGCCGAACAAAATCGACCAAAAAAATGTGAAACCCAAAACAAAAATCTACCAATTGTAAGGTGAAATAATCAGAGAAAAACACACATACAAGAATGGTGTAGATGTCAAATCAAGCAAGGGAGAGTGCCACTAGAGGTGCGCCATGTAGGAAATCCAGGCCCGGAATGAAGGGAGACATATTTCTGAGTGGTGAAATACAAAAAAAAGGGGGCAATGCGAAGAAGATGTCGTGATGAGGGAGGTTTATCCAATGGAGTGGGATTCGGTTGAAGTTTCACCGCTCCGGAGGGCACGCCATAGGGTCGTCACCAGTGGGGGGGATTGCGCGAGCGAGAGGAAGGTGGGGGAGAGGGGTAGCATGAGCAGGTGGTAGGTGGGGGGTATCACAAGTGGGTAAGGGTGAGGGGGAGTTACTGTTTGAGAGAATGATAATAATAATAATAATAAAAGAAATAAAAAATTGAAAATATAAAAAATAAAAGAAAAGAATATAAAATAAATAAAATATTAACAAATAATAATGACCATAATAAGAATTTTAATGAACTCTAATAAGAATAATAATATTTTTCATAACAACTGAACAATAATTATAATAAACATGATAATAATAATATTATTAACCATAATAATAATAATAATCACCATAATTACAATTATTAAACTAACTCATTAAAACTCATTTTATTTATTTGTCTTGTACATGATGCAGGTCGCACGTTGACCCAAGAAAAGCCCCGCACCTTTGAACACACCCTGCCCATGTACCAGACGCTGTAAAGGGAAAAGAAATCATTCATCAACAAAATACAAAAAATTTCAAATAGGATTGGCTTGCATCATGATAGAAATTTTCAAAGTCTGATAAAATAAGTAAATAATATTAATTTAAATGTTCTGGTGGGACATGAGTGGTTATAATAATTAATAAAATCTCGAAATATTATCTTCTAAATAATATAATGCTTCACTGTAAAAATATAAATCAATATTTAAGGATAGAAAATACATCAAACCATTCACTATACTGATAATACATAAATATTTTAAATTAAAAAACTAATTATTCCAAAACAAAATAAGGTGTTTGGTAATTTTTATTACTAATTGTTAATTGGTTAGAGGAATATTCTATCACCATGTAATTATTTAGGAGGATGTATCCCCATAACATTATTAATATATCACTATATACCTTAAAACCGTCTCAATTATATGGTCGTCGATATATGGGAAGGTTGGACAACCTTCTCTTTAGTTCAATGAAACTCACTACACCTTCAACTATACATATGAACATAAAACCATTTTAAGTCTACATGAGGATTTTACTATTTAGTTATAAGAAATAGATCTAGAATCATTGATAGTATCACCAAAACATTAGAAAAATATTGATTTTTAATATCATGGTTGCTTTAGGCTATTGACCAACAACATCTATCTCTGTAGGATCCATCGATATAATAACAATCGATATTAAAAACTTATAGATTTAGGTAAACAATATGTTTTATTCCTATAAAAAATAATAAATATTATTTAGAAATATTTATTTCTTTTTATATTAATATTTTTAATATATATCTTATAACTATGTTGTTTAAAAAACTATAATAAAAAAATTGTTGTTACTATTTATATTAATAAGTTATATAAAATATGTATTAATAGAAAAAAATTATATACAAATTTTTAGGGGAACATAAAAAAGTTAGGATAAAAAAATGTTAATAAAATTATGTTAACGATTACTATATAAAAAATAGTTATTACTGTTTATATTAAATGTTTTTTGTTAACAGTTAGTTATTTCTATTTATATAAAATGTTGTTAAAAGGTTGATAACAATTAATAATTCATGTAAAACATTATTTTAAATACATATTTTAAAATGTTATTAAAACTATAGATATATTAAAAAATAATTATTACTATTTATATTAATATGTTTACTAGATTTTTGTCTACAATATGTTTTATTAACATAAATAATTATAAATAATATTTCAAAAATAGTTATTAAAATTTATATGAATATGTTTAGTAGATATGTTGTAAATATCTTATTTAAATAACTATAAAAAGAAAATGTTGTTTCAAATCAAACCAATGTTTTTTGAAATGAATGTAATGTCTATGTTGCATGTATCACAAAATTATCAAACTGTTTCATATAATGAAAGAAATAATTTCTTATAATTCAATCCTTGTCATCAAATAGATTTAATTTAATTAAAAATAGTTTCCCAAAAACATGGGGTGTTACTGTTACATCATCTAGATAATTTTATTCATGATATAATTTACATATATAATTTTTATATTTATAGTTACAGTTACATAAAAAAGCTTGAGAATGAAAAATGAATTTCAAAATTAATGCATATGGTAGGACATATGTACGAATGAAAATTATTAAAATTTTCTGAAAATGGATAGAAATAATGGAAATTTATAAATCATGATTATTAAATCATTTCAATGTAAAGAACAAATGAAAAATGAGTCACATTCCATCGTGGAGGAGGTAGTCCTCAAGAACGCACATGCAACATTATCATTTTCAAATAGATTAGAATGTTACATGGTGGATATGATATTTTAATTAAATATAATTATTTTATAATAAATATCAAATATAAATATTACACATTTTATAATACCCATCAATAATATATGGTGATGAAAAATGATTTGTATCTCTATATTGAAACAATAATTCACACACACACATGAGTGATACATTATCTTCCCATTCGATAGAAAACAGAGATGACAATAATGGATTCATAATCATTATTACATTTCAATATATTGAGTATACCAAATAAACCCAATTACGGTAAATATGAAATATTTTCCGGTATAATGAAAAGAGTAAAATGAACTTGATCAATTAAGGCCCTTACGTCTTCTTAGAAATTCCTTCTTTTGATCTTGTATAAAGGAACCTAGGGTTTGTATTTAGGGAATATAAAAAATATATAAATATTATAAGTATTTGTAGATGATAAATATTTAGAGGTTTAATTATCTAGATGACTCATGTTTGTGTGAAAAATTGATAGAATGTTGTGTCCTTTTATATGGGATGGAAATGAAACACACGATTTTTAAGAAAAAAGTAATTAAAAATAAAACATTCTAAAACCAAATGCTTCAAATTAGACATATATTTGAATAAAAAATATATAATTTCGTATTATAATAAAATAAATAAAATTTTTTCATGTTTCTATGTCATTTTGAACCTTATTATTTTGTTTAACCACATGGATAACTTATTTTAATCATAATCATGAAAATGAAATTTTAATAACAAAGGGTTATAATATAAAATATAAGGTAAATATTGGATAAAAATGTCCTTGGGTTAATATTATATACCATTTCACATATTTGTTGTACCCTTTCAATATTTTAATGTTTTTTTAAATAAATTATTAAAATATGAATTTGATAAAATTTTATTAATATCATTTTTCACTATTAATTCAAGTTACTTCAAATACATCAAAAAAAGTGATTTAATGCTAAAATGTTCCCATACGACACCAATTATATGTTATATTATTCTATATAATTCAATTAATATTAAAAATCACTCATATTATGTTAAATTTTAAAAATATTAAATCATTTTCCTCATTATTCAATTAATTGAGAAAATATTTTATCGACATTGCATCGGTATTTAATATATTTATAAAATCACAATTTTTTAATAAATTATAATCAAAAAAAAATTCACTATAATCAATACAACAATTTATATTCATTCAAAACATTCTTTTTTCTCTATTTGATCATATAAGATATTTTTAAATGTGAGAGAGTGACATTTTCTATTTTTTGTTAATATTAATTTATTCTATATAATTTTTAGGGACATGTTTTCCATAAACAAATAAATATAAATAATCAGGTGATATGGGTATACATACCTATATAAAATTTTAATTAATATGGAAAATAATGACCTTCACATATAGGCTTAACGTTGGATAACCCAATTTATCCTTTAATGTTGTGAGAAATTCTACCATACCTACTATTCATAATGAAAAAAACAAGAGGGTTCAGGTTTAACATAAATAAAAATCTGAATAAAAAATATTATATCAATTTTTGAATCCAATCTCTAAAAGTGGTGGAAAAATATTTTAACGTATGTTTGAAAAACATGATGACTTCCATTTTATTAAAAAATACATATTTTATGTATGAAAATATATTAATTATTATCACAATCTGTTAATGACACTATAAAAATATTAAATTTTTTTGTTGAATATATTATATATAAATTTCATTAAACCCATTAAGAAATATTGATAAATTTAATTTATTATGATAAAAACACATTCACACATAAAAAAATATTCAGAAATGAATATCTTTTGAATTCAAATGATTTTTATTTTTATTTCTCATCTTTTGATAACTAATGAATTCTGTTTTTAAATGTATAAATCATATTGATTTCATAATTTTTCAATTCCAATTAAAATTCATAAATATTAATGGTTAGGTAATAATTATCATATTTAAATACACATTTTATATTAGATAATGAGTAGTTTAATCCCTATGTTATGACTAAAAATTGTATCAACATGGTTGAATATAATTAAAAATAAATATATCATATTATCTCAATGTATTAAAATAAAAACTTATAAAGGGGCTATTGTGGAAATACAAATCCTTACGCTTTTTACATAATAATATTGGAATTGATTTAGATAATATTTAGTTCAATAATACATAGTTATCCTAATATAATATTATATATTTCATGAATAGTGTGTAAAGGAAAATTATTTGGAACCTCTTACCTCAAAATAAAAGAATACATCTCATAGAGAATCGTTAGATGAATCGGACCAAATTGAAGTTACCCCCAAATTTTAAAAACCCTTAAAATTGATGAATGTATTGGAGAAAATTAAATTTTTGATATAAATGAAGAATATAAGATGGAGGACCAGTATAGATATCTATATTGATAAAATAGGATAGAAAATCATGACTCTAGGCACCACGATCGGAGAGATAACATGTATACATGAAGAGGAACAATTGATAATGGACTCCATTCTAGGATGCAGAAAGAATATAAAATTCTAATTTTACATATTTTTTATTAATCACATTAATTAAAAAATTTAAGGTATATATTTGATTTTTATTAAACCATGTACACAATAATCATGGAATAATTCCCTTATTTATAGTAGAATTATGATGTGATCAATTAAACCATGATACGATTTACCAAACTAGGGATGTACCGGTAACTTGATAACGCAATCCTAGGTTTACATTTTGGTATGAACTTGTCAATCATGAAATATTTCCATATCAAGATAGAGTTTCATAGTGTAACCATTATTACATTTAGTTTTAGAAACCACTTATTCCAATGGTTATTCTCACAAAACCCTTATCACAACATAGTGATCTATGTTTCATTATGGTAAATAAACTGACAAAATATTATAGTATAATCGTTGGATGTAATGTTAGAAACAACACATATACCTATATAAACACCTATAATGGGCCACTACAATAAAAATGAAAATTTATTGGCTATTACATTAATAAATTATTATCTCATAATTGTAATATTTTTACAATATCACTACAATATAATTATCATTTAGGAGATTCATAATATAGAATAAAAAATTATCTATTTCCACCGAACATTCAAAACAACCACTTATTTCAAAATGTTCTATAATATATGCCAATTTTTCACATCACTTCTTCCTGAGGTGTTGAATATTAATGTAGGATATTGTCACTATATAATATTATATAAACTAGTTATTCATTTAACGAGGAATCAACAACTAGTTGGACATATTCAATGTTGATCATTAGGTAGGGGTTTTAATGAAATATCATTGGATGAGATGCATGGAATAAATAATGAATTGAATTGAATATTATTTAACCATTAATAGTTAATACATGATGTTGATCCTCTAAAAAACAAAAAAAAATCTAAAACATCTAAGTGAATATTTCCCATTCTCTGGAATATGATAGTATCCCAATCAAAGTGACACTCATATAAAAATATTCCTACCCACATAAAACTATATTGGATTTTGTATCCAATAGATATATATAAATGGAAATTTATAGCATTTCAAATTCACCAATATCTTCCAAATAAATCATATTTTCATGGACATCTTACGTATTAGTCTGATCCCAACAATAAAATAGCTTATCTGTGTTATCCAGTATATGGCTGATCATCATCAATTTATAAAAATTTAAATTAAGGGAATCATCTAATATGATTCCAAATAATTATTATTGTTATAAAAAAAATATTCTAAAGATATATAAAATTAAAAAACCACAGAATTTAATGACACATACGTGAGGAATATTATCTGAAATATTTATCATATGCTCAGATAGATGGTTATTCTGAGACTAGTATGTTCTTTTAAAAATCAAATAATAGATTATTTTTCATAAGTAGACCATTCTAAAAGTGTGTTGTTAATCCATAATCCTAATCTAAAAAATCATTGCTACATCGTGACAGTGTATTATCTCATAAAAAAAGAATTAACCCAAGTTAACAATGGAGTGGGTCCCCATGATCGATGTTAAATGTGTGAAACTCATCAACTATTAAATAATATTCCCTAACACATCATTACATCAATGTGACCTTGAAAACCCAATCATAAAATATATCATGACATCATCATATTTGTACTCATAAACTGAAATAAAAATGATTAATTATAGGTCACTCTATCTTAGAACTCACCAACTAATTTGTGAACCACTGTGAATAAAACTCCTCAATGTCATAAATAATCTAAGACCACCAATAATACATATTAATTTATATTTTAATCTCTGTATTCCCTATTTGAATATTGTAACTCAATTTTTGTTAATCATGTTTCCACAACTCACCGCTGTTAATAGGTACCAAAACACCACCTCAAAGTAATAATATCTCATCAACATTAAGGAACTAATTTGGAATTCCTTCCCACAATATATATTATCCCCTATGATTTGATATACCATATTCTGTAAATGACTCTCTATTACCCTCTTTTAATGGGAATAGGTAACAACCAAATATTTTAGGGATTATGTTATCCAATATAAAGGGATATTAATTTGAATCTAGGTGATGAGGATAATTTACTATATCTCACATATATCATGATGAAAAATATTTGATGGATTCAATATACTCAACACATTAGTCTCTTTCCATGGGGTATATGCCCACTCAATTTTCAAACACTATTGAATATAAACTCTAATTCTATATTGATAGTTTGGGACCAACTGAAAAAAAAAATATTGGAGGTTTATGTGTATAGTGAACACCAAAAACACATCACTGAAAATTTTGTGATTAATATATCTTACCACATGTACAATCCTTTCCATATATATCCCACGTTAGCTAACTCTTTCTTATAACATCAACAACCTAGTACCATTGATGACTAATATCCCTTTATAAATCTCAATGGTTATATAAAAAACTCCAAATACATCACAATATATGATATATATATATATATATATATATATTTCAACTATATTATAAGGTTATCAATTAAAATTAAATTGAACAATGTTTTACTATTTGAATAAATACTTCACAAGTACCAGACCACTCAAACCTCTACCACATCACTATCATAGCCAACAAATATATTTCTAATTGAGGGAAATTCTAATATAATAACATATATTGTTCTTAAATACTTAATAAAATAATATTATTGATATTTTTATATGGTTTCCCCAAATAAATTAACATCCTCAACCTTCATTGGGTCCATAAAAACACCATACTATGATACCATGTTCTCAAATATGAACACCTCATCTAAACTCATAATATTTTGAGTAGGAGGACCACTATTTAATTATTCATTTGATAGTAGGGGGAGAATAATATCTTATACACACATTTTTTATAATGTCTCATGCATGAGTATTGAGGAAAAACAACATGTTACGATCTATCACAACTGAGAGTTAACTACTCTAATAGAGGACCTACACACCACAAGATCTCAGTGGTGGGTAGTCCACTCTGTAGCTAGAGATCCAAATTCCTATGTAATGTGGTGGATTTCATTATCTATATATATTAATGATATGGAGGAAAATTAAAATAGACACAGGGGATGTACAAACATTGATAACACTCTGATGATCACAGATGAACAACGCCAGCAGCTAATAATCATTGAAATATGTGTCCCACTAACATTGCCTCATGTCATATATATGATTCCAAAATGTAGACCAATATCAAGAAATACATGGAAATATTATTAGGATAGTATGCTTATTTGACATTGTTTATATTCTATACAATAATATATTTCAGGTATATATTTTTAGATAAAGTAAACAATATCTACATATGGTCACACAATGTGTGAATCCTCCTAGACATCTACGTGATTCCTCACTAAGTCATGGAATCAATGTACATGTGACAATAAATGATATTTAAATGGGGTTAAAAGGGTTTTATGTTCAAACATGTATTGATAATATAGAAACATACATTGCTTGGCTATCTATTTACCACCACAAAAAATGACCCTTAGGGAAAACATTGTGTATACATACGTAGGGTTCTGGGAGTGTAGGCCCGCAACACACAACACAACATTCCATTTGAATCCAAATGGCATATCCATGCACAGACATTTCTTATATACCTAACTGGAGTTAGGGGAGTGTTCCTTTGGAACATTTCTTGACTGCTCAGGTTGGATCATGTGAAGTGTGGTCCCAACCACATAGTGGGTAATATTTAACTCAATTGAAACTGAATACATCATAACAAATCAGACTACAAGACATGTGTTCCTCTAAGATACATTGTGTTTACTCATGTTTTTTATTAAAACTCCAGTATTACATCATGTAGACACTTTTCCATTTCTAACACCATACAAACATTTTGACCACATAAAATCCATCGACACTATTGTATTTCTTCTTCGGTCATTTTTTCTTGGCCTCCATTTTCCAAAAAATAGAATTATGTTAACCAGTTCAATAAACATCAATCCATTCACCAACTTGATGTGCCCCAAACCATGAATCCCACACCTAAAATAGATATTCCACCTTAATCCATCAATAATATAGTTATCCTTATGTCATTCATGCATCTACCCCTAATTAGATGGATCGATCATACAAGAATCTAGCTTACAATGTCAAATCACATACCTCATTGCCCAATGATGAATAACCTAATGAAAAAAAATTAAAAAACATGAATTAAGTGGAAAACATTGTTGTAATATGCTATACCATCTAATGTTCACATAATGTGAAAAATGGGTGAAATCAAATTATAATAATTAAATAATTACATTCAAGAACACAAATATAAATTACCCTTTAGTGAAATATTTAAATTATTGATTAAAAATGTAGATACAAAAATTTATGCTTCTCAAATTTAAATAATGGGGAAAATCAAAAAATATTAATCCCTGACTCAAGAACGGATTAATAATTGATAATGAATAAATCAACAAGATAATGAGATTAATGATTTTATATGTTCTTTAT
Source organism: Viscum album (assembly GCA_963277665.1). NCBI lineage: Eukaryota > Viridiplantae > Streptophyta > Magnoliopsida > Santalales > Viscaceae > Viscum > Viscum album. The sequence continues at coordinate 605,519,427 of OY728148.1, forward strand.
CAATCCCATGATTCATCTTGATTATTTTCATTAAAATAGACTCCCATGTAACTAATTAAAAAAATAGATCTCAATTATCCCCTCTAGTCTCTATGTGTTATGTGAATAACTATGGAGATTAACCATATCAACACTTATAAATTGGTATATTATGGTTTTATCACATATTAAAATTATGTAATTTAAACTATTTAGTTTTTTTTACAAAAACACAAGAGGAATCCATTACGGGAATTCAAAATGATGACGATAATTATGTCAAGTCGTGAGTAAACTCCATGTTTCATAAACAACAATGGTATATGATTTCCTATATATTGTCCCAAAAAATGGTAAAACCATTTATTGTGAGAATATTTTAATGACTGATTTAATATATATTATATTTTCAGTATATTAATTCTAGGGGCCTGTAATACCAATACCAAAAAATATATAATGAAAAATCTATTGAAGTATATAAAATTATTTAACACATGAAACCATAGAGGGGGATGAAATTATATCCTCGCATATTTCAACAATTTTACCTAAAAATTCCCATTATGTTGTTGAATGTGGGGGTAATGAGTCCATATTTAACACTCTAACTCCTAAGATCATTCTAGTACACTCCCATACTTACACATATCTCAGTCCAGAGTAATTTTCCATCCATATTTTAACCTCTATTTCTAGTCTTCAATCATTAATGGGAACATTAAAAATGTTGCTCAATCATCAATTTCCATTTCACCGTAGTCAATAATGTTCATCGAGTTGTACACATATATCCTCATTTGAGACACATGTAAGACATCATACACACTATCCTATTATATAGGTAATCCCAAATAGTAATAAACCATGGTGACCCTCTATAAGTTATGTAACGACCTAATATTCCTTATGAATAGATCTCCTCCAAGGCCAAATCCTTTTAATCATCATCATTGGAAGAATTTTAGGAAATCATTGTCTCTCAGGTCGATCTCTAAAGGTTTACGATGTTAGTATGGTGTTTTTATCAGATCATCAGATGATATTTAACACTCCAAAATTACTTAGACCTTCTATTTTTACTCTTATACAAGCTCTGGACTAGAAACAAACATCTCACAAATCTTATTCTGGTACAAGTGTGACCTATAGGATCTGTTGTACAGGTCCTAGAGTGGTTCCATATCGAGATTATAATGATAAGTGTTTTTATATCCAATCCCCACTAATGACAACAGATCCTCCCGTATTTTTCCAAAGTCTAATACATTGGAACTCATAATATCCTCAAAACCGTGAATAGTTCACTCAAAATGTCTGTTTTTATTGGTGCAAAAACCCAATAACATCTCTAAATATATCCCAGAATCCTCTTTCAAACCTATCTATAATTGTGATGTGAACCAAATAAAATTGATAGAGATGATCATCATGGGTACCCTGTAATGTGGGTTGATCTAATACTTGTACAACCACCCAAACATCTTTAGTAAACTATACTCCATAATAGAAATTTAGTGCGTAAAAATGCTAATCCATGTGATAATAAATGCGTCATGGCCAATCATTTTCCATTGATGTCCCATCAAGAAATTAATTTCTATTCAATCCCAATTCTATTTTATGTTTTCAGGATGTTATGTCTATCTATATGTAACTTGATTATATGTATTTAACTATTAACATTTCGGACATAAAGAAGGGAAATTTATATTTATCTGCCTCAATATAGCCCACCAAAAAAATCCATTGATGATCCCATTTATATTTTCACACCAATATGTTCAAAAAAGTGGGATGTTTAAAACCCCATGAACACCTACTCTCATAATGTGTGAAGAACCAACATACATCCCAATTAAGAAATGAAATTTTCCCCAAATGAGTATTTATTTTGCGCATATAATAAGGATAAATGGAAAAATAAAACCATACAGTTGTTTTTTCCCAAATGGGACACCCTAAAAATATAATATATCGATGGATTAATCAGCATATATTATGAAAAATTACACCCCTATCCTCTACTAAGGTTTTCTTCATCGAGTATAACTACTCTAATGACTAACCTACTATGTGAAAACAATATATCATCCTAATATAATCTACCTCAATATTTCCCTTACTGGGGGTGTGAAAATATTTTCATTCATAGTCTTATTGAAATTACAGCTAACCCCTTTGACTCAGGTTAATATCTCACTTGGGGAAGATGTACATGAGACTCTAGTGATCTGAGTAAACAAGATAAAGATTTCCAAGAACATAATTCTTTTACATATTCAGGTAAAATAATACTGCTATAAAATATATTTCATGGGTTGTTTAATTATTATAATATGGTCTGAACTACCATAATCCATAATCGTTTTCTATATACCTCAACATGGGCATATAGTTTATCCATACTCTACAGGAATCAATGAGCACCACATTCTCAATGCCATCCTATAGTTGTCTCAAAAAAATTGAACTAGTCAACCATTTCCATATCTTGTAAAAGTATATATACTAAATATTATTCCATGAAAATGGTCACACATTCCATTTCATGTTATCCAAATGTGTTTTTATCATGGAATATTCTACAATGAACCCCATTTAGTACCCAACCAAATATAGAAAACTATATAGATCTAGCACACTCTGTGGTGGTTTCGAAGATAGCACTATGTCAATCACTATCAAATCAATAGCTAGCCCATTATCATAGATAAAATGACTCATAATTTGAACATCGTAGTTTGATAACTATCACTTTTGATGACTACCATTATTATAGTTCACTTGGATGAATCCTAGGTTCATCCTCAAATACTCTCTTTGCTCCTCTACTGATGTAATGTGTAAGAAAGTGCACTTGATGAAGAAAAATATGAATTAGTTAATATATGGATTCAATATCAAGTTCATTGGGGAGATAAATACTTCATGGGAATTACTCACACCAAAAGGAATCACATGGAACTCATAATTAAAATATAGACATAAGAATAAAATATTTGGTATATCACCATCACAAGCACTCAACTGATGGAATAACAACCATAGATTTATCTTTTGAAACCAACTCACACATTTCATCTAGTTGAAGAGGTCATTAATCATTGGAAGTGGTTATTTTATAATGATCACTACATGATTCTTCTGATGATAATAAAAAAACATAAACATCCAATAATCAATTTTCATAAATAAAATTGTGCTTGCACATATGATGACACTCGGTGCGACAAAAACATTTCCTCTAATGACATGTAAGTATACCCTAATCAACTCAATCTTTCTAGGAGGGATATGACATAACATAGAAGTATTCTGTGTTGTACTATGGGTAATGTCAATGATAAACTAAATCGTTATCCTCATTGGGCTTCCCGAGTCATCTTCAATAAATTCAAACATAAAATCCCTATATTAAAATGGAATATTGAGTAATGTATTGTCCCATAATCCAAAGACAAAATGGCCAAATGATTGGTAATTTGATGCATTTTCCTACATGGAATCCCCATTAATTCAGCCATTGGATCTCTCTTACCCATACATGAGAGTCTTTTCCCATATTTATGAAGGAATTTAACTCCCTAGTGATGATAGTCAATCTAGTAATGTAGTGTGATCTACCAGTACACTCCCAAAATAACATCATCTGTTAATATTGTGATGACTAAGAGGTCCCATGAGAGACTATCTCTATTGAGTGGAAATGATCACTAATAAATGATGTGTTATATGGAAGAATCAATCCCCGTTGTTTCCCAAATAATCAATTAATGTGCTAAAGAATAATTTGGAATCTCATGATTTTTCAAAATGTATATAGGATGAATGAATGAATCATTCCCATGTATACAAGTAATGTAGCTAATTTATAGATGATTAAAATCATACCTCATATGATCTAATTAGAACCCAAGTCATATCCCTCCATATCGTGCAAATTATTAAGACCTTTACTACTAAAAATGTGATCATGTACCAAAATTACATGACATACCTTGTCCTTCTTGGAATATGGAAGGACATTCCATCATAATCCTATGTCCACCTCCATAGTATAGGTTCCAGTGAGATGTTCTGAGAAGATATTACTAAAATTGGAGTCCATTGCATAATGTATTGCATGAAAAAACCCAAAAAACTACATGAATAAGTATAGTGTAATAATAGTAGGTGTAAATAACATATAGAGATAACACATTCACAAAAAAACACAAGGAAATATATGATATATGAAAGAATACAATTAATGATTAAAATAATAAAATATATGTAAAACTAGAAAAGAATTCCCAACAAGACAATAATTATAATAAATTGAATCTAAGAGATCCCAATTCATGATCTCCAATCCCAACCATAGTATGAAGTAATTTCGACTAGTTGTTAGTATTATCCCTCATAATAATAATTTTATCTATCAATTATATGAATAAAACAAGAAACATGCGACCAAATCCCTTGTCAGTGTGATTAAATACATACCTAGTATGACTCCCAAAAAAATAATGGGGGATCTATGAAAGATACAAAATAAGTAGTCAACTAAACCTAAGAAATAGGAAAATGAATCCCAATCAAAAGTCAAATATAAATTCTAATAAAAGACACAAAAGAGTGAAAAATTGGATCATCAATTAACAACCAATATTTGTTCGATGAGTCTACCAATATATCAAAAAGTTAACATATTTTATTCGTATAATCTCATACATCATTTAAGGTATCTATGAAGAGGACCCACACCACTAGACATTTCCACACAATCGTGGGGGAATACTCTGTTATATAGAACCCATTATCTAGTTTGTTAAGGGGTTTCAATCTATATATAAGCGGATTACACCCAATTGCCTCAAGGGGGACTACGTCTTCGATGAAGCTCCCATTCCCTAATCAATCAGGGAGTTCACTCAATAGGTATAGGATGTTATACCTAGTAAAAAAGGGGTGACACTCTAAAAGAAGTGGCCTCATTCCATTTTTTATCAATGGGTATCTACACAATATGTAGAGGACCAACATCATAGTCTGTAAGGGGGTTCTAGTCATCAGGTAGTGGACTCACACCCAAGTATGTTAGGGGGATCTACTCAGTAGGTATAAGAACCATGTATTTGTATATTAGGGGGTTCTAAATAGATGGTTATGTACCACCTCCCCATTTTATCTGATGGTTCCACTAAAACAAGTAAAAGTAGTACAAATGACCCACAACATGGAATTACTTGTGGTTTTAAAACCCAACCCCCCTTTGATGAATCTTCTTGATCACTACCATCATCAAGTGTTTCCTAAAGACGGATCCAACATGGAAAATTCAAAATAATTTCTTGAATGGAACTGCTAATTCTACCATCATGTTATATGTTGATAACCACAAAAAAAATGCTTCTACTGTCCAAAATCTGATCCTAAAGGAAGGATATTTTCAAGTTTGAAGTTCCAATAATGTGTAAAAAATGTGTATGGTACCCCGGTGACTTGTTGTACAACTCTAATACCTCTTTTTGTTCCCTTATGGACATATATCAGAGTCCATGTCACAATAAATTTCATGAAATGGGCCCTTATAACATGCCACTCAAAAATGAGGCTCGCCCATGTGTTCCTAGGTATTCATGTGTTTTTAGGATATGTTGTGTATATGGTCGTGTACCTACCACCACCCAGTTAAAAAACTATTCCCATGTACTCCAAGAGTTCATGGAATTTCCTCCTAAACTAGATCATATCCCAGTGCAACTATAATATGGATCAATAACATGGGATAATTCACACAGGGATTGGTCTTGGACACATGGTGTGTGATACATATCTTCTCTGAAACCATATCCATTATAGATGGGTGGGGAAACACATTTTTTCTTCATAGACAACACATTTTTTAGTATTTTTCATTGTGGAGTGATTGGTTCTTAATGAAGATCTTAGATCCATCACTTATGTTCTGATTCCAAACCATTTACCAGAAGAAACATGCCAAAAAAATAAATGTAATTAATTCGTCAATTAATTTCATGGCATCCAGTGGGTGGAAATCTAATACCAATTTTTTTGTGGCTCTTCATGTCCTCATTCACTTCCCATCACCCATCATCGTTGTAATAACTAATCTATGGAAATAATTACTTGTATCCCAAAAATGGCCAATCAATCAGAAAATCACCATCCGTAATTTCTTTCACACAATCTCTATGAATCCAGGGTTTTATCACACATGAACCCACCCAAAAAATATAGAACTATGATCCTCTATGCAAGTAGGGAAGAACCAAAGTGTTATTGGGGAACAAATTACAACATTGATAACAATCATAAAATAAATGTATTCAGACCAATTCTTGAAATGTGATGACTAATTATTGATAAAATGGCATAAAAATAATTAATTAATAAAAAATATGTAATATTTAAATGAGATCATGTGAAGGGAATATAATAACACATTAATAAAAGAATATATGGATCCATGCACCAAAATTTAATCAAAATTGTGATGAACAATATTTATAGGACTTATATCGAGTATGAATTAATCATCAATGAAGAACATTTTATCCAGTAATTATGATAATTTGGATTGTTCCCTTCATGTCAATCCACCTCGATGTTATTGTTTATTGTAGTCTATTTCTGATTCTCAAAATGTGGAACCCAATGATCCTTATCCCAGGTATCACAAGTGTTATAAGGCCTACCTTTCTAAATCTTCAAAAAGTGTATTTTTATAGGTTTAAATAACTTTATCATTTATAATAAAATTAATAAATTAAATTATATATTTTAAATAAGTAGACATCCAATAGTTTCCTAATCTTAACATCCATCACGTACCATTTTTAGATTAAACTATGGTAAAACCATCACCCCCAGAAAAATCTCATACTTCTTATCAAATACTCTATTCATTAGTTATACCATTATATATGGAAAATTATGTTCACGTGATATTAATATATTATTTAAAAAAAATCAACACATAGCTCACAATGCCTCCTAATATCATGGGGTATAAAAGTAAGACTCCAAAAATATCAATTAATATATTTAATTATCTTAAAAGATGAAAATGGGAACAAAATAATCCCCTAATCGGGTTTTTATGTGCAGAATGAGCACGATAAATAAAATGGTAGGGATACTGAACCGGCATCAAACTCTCCCACACTAAGGATCCCACTATCATAATCTCGTTCTTCCACAACAAGAAAACCAATGGGATGGTACATCCACAAAGGATCAGCTTCTCCTAATCCTCAATAGCTATAGTGTACTCCATGAAGGTGTCTCCATTGAAAATTTCTAGATTTTCCCAGTCAATCATTGGTGTACGATCAAACATGTATCTCTTTAGATAAAACACATAGATGACATCTTGCACTTGCTCAAACTATTGGTGCATGACTAAGAGATAAGTGATCTCAAACCCCATTGTATAATGAAAAATAGTCTAATGAAACATAGAGATAACGTTCCAAATCATTGAATATCAACAATATTAATTGTGGGGAGACACTATAAGAAGACATGGTCTCAGTACTTTAACTCGATATCTTAATTATGGGAATATATATATAATTTATCATGGATCTAGCATGTACTCATCAACATAAGGATCACATTTACCTTCTCCATCATCATCTAAACCATATATGACCCATCAAGTGATGTCTCTCCAAACACAATCTATTATACGGGTGACCTAAAGGGTCTCCTATGAAGGGTATCATAATGATTAATGTTAATTTTGAAGTGATTAAAAATATTATAAGTGTACATTAATAATGTAATGTTAAAAAACGTTTTACTCATCAGAAAATAATCTTAAACAATCCCAATAATCATTGATATTATACTGCTAAACCATTTACCTCTATTCTGAAATCCATCAAATATTTTCAGGCCTCCTAAATAATAAATATAGGTTCATTAAATATCATAGCTACTTGGAATACTGAGAATGGATTTATTACAACTGAATAGGCCATCACCAAAGAAATATTATACAATCTGTCATCTATAACAGTGCATACAATTGTACAAATGAAAATGAACAATAAAGTAAATAGTTATCACATTTCATTATTTTTTAATTAACCATTTAAATTAATAGGGTACACGATAATTCCTGAACCATCAATAGAAACATTGTCCCATGCAGGTGTTTATTCCAAATGACATAGAGAATGAAAATTCACTTTAATATCGCTTTCCCTTAATCAATTAACTTTACAATCATATCATATCTACCTAGAAACATTATCCACTGCCAAATTTTTTGGGCCTAGAAAATCAGGTCTACCACCCCATGGTATTTTGAACCATAATTCCCTATCCCACCGCTAACGTTTATCACATATTTTAATTTGAAGCACCATTCCATATCCCACATCTATTCTTATCACATATAGGTTGTTGATTAATCATTTTGTGTCCCACAAATTTTTATCACATATTTCACAATATCACACATAAAAGGTATTTCACATGTTTTATATACATCATGGATATGTTTAAATAACATTCTCATCAAGCATTGATGTCATTATGTAAAATTAAAATTATCAATTTAATCACGGTTATTTAATTAATTAATAGTATAATATGAATGATTCACCATTAAACAATTTTCTAACATTAATTCAGAATAAATATTAATCAACCAATTCAACATTATTTTCTTCACATAATACTTATTAAAAATTTTAACCAATTTAATAATCACCTCATTTCGTCAATTCCTTGATTCCATTAATTAACATACCCATCAATTAATCCAATTAATGAAGTAATTTCCAGAAACCTAAATTCCATTTTCACAATTACATGCATGTAGCTAAAATCCAGACTGCATGAATTGAAATAGAATCCACCAACCTCAAGGTAATTCATATAAGTTCACCAATGTGAAATTATCCCCATTGAAATTAAATGATCCGTTTAAAAAAGCATGATTTATAACGAAAACATATATCAAGGTGAAAATAATAATGGTATATGTAATCCATGATGTATAAACATCATGAACAGAGGGTGAAACATTCACCTTCAATCAGAATAATCGATGAGAGATAGAGGAAAACACACATGAAGTGATTAAATAATGTAAGTGCTGAAGATACTTCAATTAGATATTTAATTCATCAAGAACAGAGTTTTTAGAGTATTGGAAACATCACTAGAGAAATAAATTCTTATTAAAAGGTTTATGGTCATTTTAGGTTGTTGAATTGAAAAAATGTTGGGGTTCAGATTTAAATTAAAACCATTAATGGAATAAAAACCTTGTGAAAGGTTTCCTAGTATGTGATGAATGTTTTAAAAAACCATGCATCCTAACTATGTGCCTCTTAGAGGGGATTCACATATTCTACTAAGATAGATAATGATTTAATAAACCAGGTACTAAATATCTTATTCCCCTCTATTTGGTAATTCATGGTTTCCTGGGGTGAGGAACCCATTTTGGGAAATCTATTCACCAAACATGCATTTCCCAAAACCATTGAAAAAAATCCATAATTCTACAAATTATCCTTAATCAACCCCTAAAAACCCCTAGATAGATATAATAAAAATAAGGGTAAAATAGTACCTCCAAAAACGATTGATACATGTCCAGAAATGTCAGTATGTTACTCTAAGTTGTATCCATACCTTTTCAAATTATCAAATCCTTCTCTAACATCTGCAACATGAGAATCGGTCCTAAAAATTCATACTCTCATGCCTCTATCCAAAATGGAGTTCATATGCATGGAATATCATAGAGAGCCTCATATGGTGCCATCTGAATATTCTCGTGATAACTAATGTCAGAAGAAGACTCAACAATTGGTATGGGATTCCATTAAGAATCAATGATGTCTAAAAACTATTCTAATAGAATTTCCTCCAAATCCTTTATAGTACATTTTGTCTACCCTTCTGTATTTTTTTGGAATGTCATAGTCAGTAATAACTATTTTCTAAGTCCCTTCTTCCATCCATTCCAGATGTGACAAGTAAAACATGAGTCGTGGTCTAAAACAATAACCCTTAGTACCCCTTTAAGACTAAATATCTCCCTAATGTACATGTATCCAAACTGATCCATCGAGAAATTATCCTCTGTTGTAGGGAAATGCACTACATTCATCATTCAGTCCATAATCAACCGAATATTATCATTATTTTATGGAACTCTCAAGATAACTAACAAAAAAATCAATTGAATCATCATCAAACCACGATTCTAGAATTAGAAATGGATTTAGTAAACCAAAAGGCCATTGAAGATCATACTCCACATATTTACTTGTATAGAATCATGTGATGAAACCTACAATATCTTTCATTATGCTGGCCACCCATACTATCGATGTAGGTCATGGTTCATTTTGGTCAAACACATATGCATCGTCTACATTGAGGAATGAGATTCATACATCATATACAATCACATATTTGTGGGCACAAATAAATTTCCTTAAACATAAATGCTTTCATCGTCATCTATAATCAAATATGAAGTTGACTCCCCACCTTCAATGCTTTACCTCAAGGACAAACACTTTAGATACTCAAACATCATTACCCCAATCCAACTAAAATGTGTAGACTCCAATGATACTATGATGGTGGTCATCTTCTACAATCCCTCCATAATCACAATGTGCCTCTCATATAGTAAACTCATCATATTACACGTAGAGGTACACTTATGAACTTCCTTTGATTGTGTTTTCCTAGTTAAGGTGTCAGAAACAATATTTCCCCTTCAAGGTGTATATTCCAGATAAAATCAAAATATTTCATATACTCAACCCATATCCACATACAAAGCTTAAAATTCCATCATGAAAAGGTATATGTTATGTTCTTATGATCAATACACATAGTAAAATTGTCACCCAATAGATAATATCACAAACACCTCAAAGAATAAACCATTGTAGACAATTCTATGTCACGCATAAGGTAAATCCATTCATTGGGCCTGAAAATCCTTTACCCATACACTAAAACACAATATCACAACATCAACACTACCCCTACACTAATCCCATAGGTGTAAAAAATCATTTACTCCTCACCTATCTTGGATTGGATGATGATCGTTGAAGTAGTAAAAATAATATTCAAATCATTGAAATAATTATCACATTCTCTATGCTATACAAATGTTACTCCATTTTGTTTTATGACTGATAGTGGTACATCCAAGTGAAAAAAATTCATAGATGAACCTTTGATAATATCCTACCAACACCAAAAATCTATGTATATAAAACTCATCTTGTGATACACTTAATAATCAAATACCTGCACCTTCTCTTGGTCTAATAAAAACAACATCCGTGATGATGTGACCCAAGAAATATAAATGATCATCCATGAATAGAGACATAGATATCTTAGAGTAAATATGATTCTCTCATAATATATTAAAGAATTTGTCCATATTATGGGCCAGATTATCACACGTTTTGGAGAACACCAAGATATCATACACCAAGAAAACCTTAAACTGAACCATGCTATGGTTGTGGATTTAGTTCATCATGGATGTAAACATATATGGAGGGTTTATCATCCCAAATGACAATACAAAATAATCGTATTGGCCAAACAATGTCCTAAATGATGTCTGAGGTATATCTGAAGGTTGATCTCGGAGCTGATGATACCCTAACCTCATATTAATATTGGAGAAGCCGCAAGACCCTTTCAACTACTCATAGTGATTTTCGATACACATTAGATGATAATGGTTCTTCACTTTCATCTAGTTATTCTTTCGGTAATCAAAATAAATGCTCAAGTTTATGATAGCCATACTATTGAAAAAAATAATGGAGAACCCCAAACTGGTTAACACAGATGGACAAATCCCTTATCCATCATCACTACTATTTGAGTCATATTATCTTGAATCTCTTCTGGTGAAATTAAATATGGTAAAAAAAAGAAATCGATAAGTTTCGATCATGTTAAAAATAATAAAATCCATATCTATCATAGTTACCACATATATTTAGAGGAAAAAATCATAGAATTGAAATATTATGGGTGGAAATACATCCAACATTAGACCCTATCATCCAAAAATTAACTTGTAAACTAGGTGGTGATCTCCACTAGATGCTGATGCACTACCCCTTGATGGGTTTAATGGATATCACACTATTCATGATGAACATAATTGATACCCTCTGGATACCTAATGGTGAACCTCCTGTGGTAAAATTCAATGTGGGCTTGGAATGCCGCCAACTATTCAATAATAAAACAATGTTAAAGAATCACATATCAATAATTTATAAATCACAATGGAAACAATTATCTCGAACACAAAGATAACACCCCTTTAAAAATAATTGTTTATTGACTGTACTCTTAATAGTTATTTCCCTAATAAAAAATATAACTACATCAAAAATTTTGGCTAAACCATTGGTATAAGTACCATAAAATTTTCATATACCAATGGTTGGGAAAAACAGTTGGTACACAGTACCCTATACCGACAATTTCAAAAATATATTGGTATATCATCAATAGAATGTCCATATAGAAACTATTTTTACAGAACCATGGGAATAGGTGAAGGATATACCACTGGTTTGTCAAAACCTGTTCCTATAGACTATATTTTATGACCCTATAACAAAGGTTTTTATGAAATCAATTGTATAAGTCCAAAAATTCAATGTACATATACCAATAGTTTGGAAAAACCATTTAATAGGCATTTAACTTTTTTACAAATTGTTTCATAAAAAAACATTGAATATATCAAGAATTAATTTACCAATATGATTAAATATACATATTTGTCATATTATATTTCAAAAAAACATTTTTTCGTAGTGGTTAGATTGTTTAGATATAAATAAGAGGCCCAAGGATCAAAACAACATGTGATTTTTATTGAAAAAATTATAAAGATAATTTTTAAATCCATTCGTATTGTTATTTCATATTACCTATTCCAAAAGTGACCCAAAACCATTGGTAAAGATCAATATCAATGCTTGACAAGACAATGACCACCGAAACCATTGGTATAACTTATACCAATGGTATTTTTCATTTTACAAATGGTTCTAAATCATTGGTATATGATTATTTTCCAATAGTAATTGATAATCATAACTCCACTTACAATATCCCTAGTCAGACCCATCCCATTATGATGTTTTGTTGATATAATGGAATCTGCGGCACCAGTATCAGATAAGGATGTAGAAAAGAATAAAATATTCAAGGATATTATATCTAACTATTGAGGGTTTGGCTTTACTAAACAAAAGTGTGGAGTGAACTACATGTACTATCCTATCCCCCTTTTTGTGGTTGTTTATGTCCTCTAAGCTACATCAGTCTACTAATATGGTAACACTTTCTTAGAAGTACCATATCCACTACCTCATCATCCAAGAGAAGATGAACTCCAATTAATAGAATGATATGTTTTAGAATACCCACTTCAACACTATGATTCTTCCTAGATCTTGAATCATTGCTTTCCTATTTTGGGTTATGTAGGAACCATTTTATATGTTCCTTCACACCCCTAGATCAGATCTATGGATGGTTTGGGTCCATGTCTATGAATGTGACATGGCCTACCACACTGGTGGAAGAGATCCTAGGAAATATCCTTAGTAATTGAACCATCCCATTCAAACACTTCTTGCTATCAACCTGGATGACATATTCATAGTGAAACTTCCTACTCATGGAAGATTTACCTTAGAGACATCTATTATAAATTACCAATCCTATAGTGTAATCCTCCTTCATGTTCCACTCATATTGGAGAGCACATTTCACCACATCCGAAAACATCTTCAGCCTGTAGATTTTACCACAGTACCAAATCTCACATTTAATCTCATCTTTAAAATGATTATCTATATTATCCAAATAATTTTTTAAATATGTAACAATAAAATGAAAATAAGTAAATAATCTTACATATTCTAACATGGAATTCTCCCCTAGGTCATCCTTGAAAACTCAACTACTCCCTCCTTTTAGAGAGTCAGGGTACAATTTTTCCAATAATTTCTCCTTAATGTCCTTCCAACCCATGTTAACCAACCGTCCATTACATGTCCACATTTCCAACTTATGCTTCACCGAACCCTGTAACATATATGAAGCTAGTTTTTACCCTACTCCCTTCATTATTATATAGGGGGTCAATGATATTATAGATAGACATAATCCAGAACATTGAAACCTCTGGTCCCCCATCTCTAGTTAAAGTATGAGGTTTCCACAACAGGAACTCTCATGTCAAGTCAGAAATAATCTTAACAAAATTCCTTGGTTTTCATTATATAAAATACCTAAATTGGGAAAATTTATCCAATTATTTATCCCCCTCATCCTCAGCCAGAACTATCATATCCTCTAGTTTCACTACTTGAGGTACATTGATTGAAATTTCATATTGTTGTCCTATCAACAAGAATCATTGTTGTGGAATATATATACAACTAAAAACACACATCATAGGACACACAACACACAATTATAACAAAAATGTTAAATGGTTTCACATTAATCCATAACATGTAAACCACCATACCCCTCTGCATAATCAACACAGAGGAACTATCACTACCCTCAACCATCCCTCACATATTCCATGGATCACATAGTGTAAAACAATTACCTAAATAATGATTCTCCTTATAAACCCATTAATCAATTAAAATTATAAAAAATTTCATCACATACAATTTTTCAATTTCATATAAGGAACAATGTACTTTCAAATTTCATAGGAAAGTATTTATTATTTGAATTACTTACCCAAAAACCTTATTTTAGGTGTGTGCCTAGAATTATTCAGGTCACAAAATAATTATAATTTCTTATAATGATACTTGTATACTCAACTTCTAGTCCATATCGATTTTCATATAAAATCTCAAAAAAATAACATTACACAACAAGTGCATCGCCCTATGTGGAATAACATCGAATTGCAACAGAAAACATTAATTTCAATGATCCCACACTAGATATTTGTGTTTTCCATCATACGTGGGGTGTCTAACCCTATGAATGAACTCATCCCTAAGTATAAATCATTCTAATATCCTACAGAACACAAAAGAAAATACTAATAGAAAAAATAAAAGAAAACCTCATCTGATACGACTTTGTAATGACCTAAGATATGTTCCAAAAAGCTGTGCCCAAAGCTATTTGGTTACATGACCATTGGAACAAATTAAAGAATACAATAGGCTACTGAATACTAGTGAGGGTCGAATTTATGTATCATGTGGAAACTATACACAATTTATCAAAGTAGGAAAGATGAATAACGATATCAACAATAACTGAACCGTAATGAACAATAACATGAACAATACTATAAATAAATACAGATATGAATCACAGGGCGAGTTAGAACATGGGAAAATAAATAGAACATTTTAGTAAATATGTCATTCTATATATGTTTCAACTCTCAATATGAAATTATACACTGAAGACACCTTCATAAACCCCATGAGGATCTTAATGTTAAATATGGTTCACTCATACATGCTCCATAACAACTCATAGATTTAATATATAGAAATTGGACATACCATGTCATGAAAACAAGAATTTGATTCGGGTGCCTATCCAGAATCTTAGGTATGGTGTGAGTAAAACTAAAAAGCCACCACCAATGGCGTCTAAAAAAATATAAAGCCTATTAAATTCTTGGATATTTATAAGAAATAAGGAAAAATAATCAAATAGTTATCTTATTTCATTATTCTCTAATGAACCAAATAAATTTCATGGGTCATGATGACACTCGAATGATCAATACATACATCGTACAGTGCATGTGTCTTAAACATATCAGATTGGTAATCACAATTCAAAATAACATTGGTTTTCATTAATCAATATATTTCACTTTCATATCTCGACTACATGGATCCATATTAAATTGCAAATATTTTGGGCCAAGAATGTCATGTCTAGAACCCCATGGGAATTTGAATCATTAGTTATGTTCCCACACCTCATTGTTATTAGATATAGTCCATTGAAGCATCAGTTTGTGTCTCACACTCACATTTATCACAAATTGGATTTTGATGCATCCTTCCTTGTCCCACACCTGTTTATCAAATATATAATAATATCACATATGTCACATTTTTATATACATAACGGATAATAATATTTAACCTTATTATCAAACATTCTCATCATAGTGTCCTATTTCAATTATCAATTTAATCATTGTTGTTTAGTTTAATCACATTGAATAATATGAACAAAACACCATTAATATATTTTGTATCATTAAATCACAATACCCATTAATTTATCAATTCAATATCCTATTTTTCACCAATCCCATAATTACAATTTCAATCAATTTCATAATCACCTCAATCCATAAATTTCACGATTCCATCAATTAATTAAGAAAATAATTAACCCAACTCTAGAAGTGATTGGCCAACATGGAAATTCCACTTTTAGAATTATATATATGTAATTAAAAAACAATATGTTGATTGAAATATATACCACCATCCTCAAGATGGTCATAAAATGTCTTCCAACACAGAATTATCCAAATTGAAATGGAATGAACAACTTCAAAATGAAGAATGATATCTAGAAAAAAAATATAGATATATATCAAACACACGAAGATATATCCATACCTAGATCTATAGCTATCCACATTGGAGGATTAAACATCACAAATTATCTTTAAATAAATCTATGAGTGATAGAGGAATCATAGAGAAAGAGAGTTGATATCAGAAAAGGAGAGTATCCATCTATTATGTATCTGATTCATCAAGAATAGAGATAATGTAGCTTTTGAATCCTCGTAGGATATTCAAAATTCAATGGAATATGTATATTGTTTATCAATGGTGATTATGTGAAAAAACCATGGGTTTATGGATTTTCACTAAATTTCATAATGGAATTGAAACAGCGCACATGGTTTCCTTTGATGGGGTGCACAGTTTCCCAAAACGTTGCACCCTAACCGTGCCACTATTTTAGGCAGATCATGATTTCTACTAAGAGGAACATGGTTTGAATTTTTTTCCTACCTTGTTATTTACCTCTATTTGGGAATTCATAGGTTTCATGGGGATGGTGAATGGTTTTGAAAAAACATGTGCCAACCTTGCAATGCCCAAAACCCTTTTAAAATCATCCATAATTCTCCAAAATCACATCAAACAACCCCGAAAAAACCCCACCAAGTTCTACATAAAACAATGTTAATAGAGTATCTGAAAATGAGAATGATACAGATCCATAATGGTTACAATCTTACACATACTCATATATATCAACCTAGTAGAGACAAAATCATGGCGTATATAGACAATACATTTATTTTTTGGAATACTTAATACATGAAACAATCAAATTCCAAAAGACCATATTATTATAGTGTCTTTGGAAAATCATAACATAATATCCTAATCATTGTTAAATATCTTTAACATCTCCCATTATAAACTTTACATTTTTTTCATCATACATAAAACCATTCATTATATCATGGTGAAAATAAAATGTAAAAAGGGTGAACTGAAATGATCATTAAGGGTAAGCATGGTGAACATAAATCAAAACCTAAACATTTGAATGTAAAAACATGAACATAATGTTTTAACATCAAAATCATTAGTCATGAAAGAAATCTTGGCAGTATGTAAGGCATTGATCATAAAGAAACATTAAAAAGGATAAAATTTCATTGACAAAAAATGTGTAATGGTGGAAAAACAATAACTAGATAATGTGATTTCCATAGCAGCCAAATTATTGCTCTGAAGACCATCATAGTGGAAAATGTCTATTACTTAACTGGGTTACCTTTCCATTCCATCCATGTATTACTGAACAAGATTTACCTACGATTCTGGTAATGTCCATCTAATGAGATATAAATATTTAACCAATGAATTTGAGGTAGATATTGGTCACACCCATTTCATAATGAAATCATTCTTATATGGGTCATAAAATACAAATCATTAATCATAGAATAACCCATGAAATAAAATGGTATTTATTCAACATCATTCCATCATAATATAAGATATATAAAATACAATTCCATCAATAAAATAATAAAATAATAGTAATAATAGAGATAGAAGAATAACCCTTTTAATGAATATCCTATTTGATGTAAAATAATTAGGATAAACCACTTGAACTTAGTTTTTAAGGAAAATATCATTTCTTATTAAAAAACATTTTCTTTTCTCCAAATGATGCACAATTTTAAAAAGAAAATAATATTATTTAAAATAGAATTTAAATTTTTTAAAGGAATCATTATGGAAATAAGGTGTCATGAAGACGGAAAAACATGTTTATTCTATATAAGTTAAAAAACATTATCCTCATACTCTTATCGGAAAATTAAAAACGTTTCTCGTATGATAAAAAAATATTCCTTCCCTATCATGTAGTAAACATAAAAAATGGGTAAAATTGAATTTAAACATAAATAGAATAATATTAAATATTTTATGAAATCAATTTTATAAAACAGGGACATGGATGATAAATATACCCCTAGAAAACACTTACATATAAACAATCTCAGATAAAAGTAAATTGCAAAATTATCCCTTAAAAAGGTCTAATTTCTTCTGTATGTGTATGAAACTCTGGTATAGTAGGTTTAAAAATATTATTTACATGTTATAGAACCATAATTATATTTATGATTTCATATATTATTCACTTACCACTTTATATTATGAGTTTATTTGTCAATTCCATGTTAAAGCAGCATTTTGGGTAATAATCGTATTATTTATTATGCGTGTTTTAAAATGTTATTCTGGATATTGTTATTAAATTCACGATTTACATACTTCTAGAATTTAGATCATGATTTATATATCACATATATTAATTGTATATATATATTATAGATAAATGAAATGGAATACACCATTCATGGAGATAGTAGGTCGTACGAACACATGAAAGATGTTTTCATTTTTTTATTGAATAGAATTGAAGTATGTAAATGGAATATATATATATATATATATCTAATAGAATTATTATTTCATATATTTCATGATTATTTATTATATATACTTTATAATCAATCGTGATAGGTTAACGTGGAGAATGAATCTCATCGCGTCATGGAGACGGTAAGTCGTACGTACTCACAAGAGATGATATTGTAACCATAATTATTGAAAGGTATTTAAGTTTATGGTTTATAATATCTTAGAATTATTATCATGTTATAATAATCATATATAGTTATTATTTATAACATTATACTCATCCATGTCTGTAGGGTTGAAAACTGATTATACCACGACATGGAGACAGTAAGTCGTACATATGTATGCGCGATGTTTTCATTTTTCACAGGATGAATAAAAAGAGAAATATGGTTTCTTTATATTTATAATAACAAATAATTATATTATTTATAATTATGTTATAAGTTTATAATGTAACCAATAAATAAGTTGATTTTTAAGAAGAATGAAATTTTAATGAATCGGTAGAAGAAATCACTTCTTCATCGACGTGCATCCTTTAAATAATAGCATAGGGAATTTGAGTTGGACTGTTTAGAAGACCTGTACCACTATAATTTAAATAGGGATGTTTATAAGAGAAATTGGTAGGGGATGGCTTAGCCTGAAGGCTCAAAATTTAGTAAAGAGGAGAGGGAAGGGGTTCTTTTTATAGGATAGGAGAGGGTAACTTTAGGATACTATCAAAAATATTAATTTATAATAAAATAAAACACTACCCAAAAACCCCCCAAAGTGTTCAAATTTACAATATAAGATGACAAAAGGTTTTAATTTAATCAATAAATAAATTTTAAACAAATCATTTTTCCAATTTAAACCTTATATTTTTAATTGACACATAGTTATACTATAAAATTTCAATTTTGGTAATAACATTCTCAAAATTTAATGGAAATTAATATTTACTTATGTGGCGTTAATTGACCATAAATGGATATGTTATTAAATTTTAGTCCTTATAATCATCACATTGTAATTATTAAATATTTTTTTGAATTTTATTTAATTTAATAAAAAAAAATTAAATGTCTATACTGTCAATATTTCCACTATTTATTTATTAGACTTTAAATAAAATTCAAACTGAAGATAAATTCGAACTAAATTACGTAATAGAATCCAAAAAAATCATATTTTTCTATAAAATTCGTGTATCACATTAATTAGTTAATATGATATTTCTATTAATATTTTCAAAACCATTTCATTGATATTTCTATTAATAAAATAATTTCTACATCACTGTTGTGTTATCATTAATGGTAATTATTTAATATCTAAAATATATAAATACATTTATATTATGAAGTTAATTCTTATATATTTCTATAGACTATATATAGTAGATTTTCTATCTTAGTTATTCATATATTAAAATTAATATACTTATATAAAATGAGATTATGGAATTTTGTCCATTTCATTAGTTTTTATTACATCCATGTCTTTTTCATAGGTAAGTGGCCATAAAGTGATTCCATTTCCAAAAATAGATGATAAAGGTTGAAAATAGTCATCCAATAGAATTTTTATAGTCTTTATGAAAAAATTATAATATTATTTTGACCCTTAATTACCTGATTTATTTTTAACCATGGTAATAAAAATAATTACCAAAGTTTCTATTCATAATTCCCAAAAATAAAAATATCATGTTAACATAATTTTGACCTATAGATTCAAAATATGAAATATATTTTTTCAAAATTCAATACACAGGTGTTTATGTTATTAATTTAAAATTAATTCTCATTGTCAAAAACAAAAAGCATGTGTCTAATAAGTAATAACTATCAAAAGATTGACATGTGTTTTTGTCCAATTTAAAATTGAAATAACTTCCAATGACTAAAATTGTAATAAATGATAAAAATATAATCCTATTACACTTTAAAACCAATTAAAAGGATAATATAACTATTTAAACAAATTAGATTAAATGGTAGTTTTGAGTTAAAATGTAGTGTTTTTCAATATTCATTAAAATTTTAATTTAATTATATTAATTAAAAAAAATCATAAAAATGTATATTTTTATGTCCCTAATCCAAATAAGAAGTTTATTTTTCAAATTTAACTTATAAAAGTTCCAAAAAGTAGATTTAAAATAAGTTCTCCATCAAAATGATGAAAACTACATTTGTTTTAAAAACTTCTTTTATCCAAAAATACTATGTTGTTATCATATCATGTTATAGAGAATGTGTAAGATGAATTATAATGTTACAAAAACCTGAAAATATGGTTAATAATAATAATAATGGCTAGTTCATATCCCATTAAATAAATTTTTTTAATAATATATCTTTGTTAGTGAAACACGGTATTGCGTGCAACGCAAGCTATCAAGGATAGTCGCTCACGTGTCTAACTCAAGCCATATTGGTGTTCCATGTAGTGCAAGATTACATTTTTGTTGTTTACAACATAATCCAAACATAGTTAATTTATAAATTTAACAAAATCTATACTCAATGATGCGTGAAATTGATTCTATAAAAAATAATTGAAATTTGTGTGCAACAAAAGCCAAAAATAGTGTGGGGTATACTACAAGAAAATACGATGTTGCATATAAGACAAACTAATACTGGTGTATTGTAAAATAGAAGAAATCAATGAAATTAAAAGAATATATGTCATAAAATTTTGTGGTGTTATATTCTACCCCCTTATAATGAATTTTTCCCTTGAAATTCTTCAAGGTTATAAATGGTTTTCTACTTGGAATTTTGTTCATGGAAAACCACATCATAAAAAAGGAATACTAAAACATTATTTTAAAAAGGGACGTTAGAAACATATTGGTTATCCAAATTAACCCATCATTGGGTTTCCATATAGGATAGAATATGTGGGATATGTAAACATGGATTTGGAAGATAAATCTAACCATCATGTTCTCATGTATATTGATAGAGAATAAGGATTGGAGAAATTTAACTACCCGAAAGCCATAAAACTGCGATGATTTAAGGGACCATCTGATTTATTTGATAGTAAGGTTCTAGGATAAAATTTTTTTGTTTTGAAGATAGTTTCTCTAAAATTAAATAATTTTTCAAGATATTAAATTCTTACATGATTTTGGTAAAATAACAATGTTGTTCGTGCCTTGAAAAAATTCGACTTCATCTATTATTTATGGAAATGAAGTTGAATTTTTCATTTATGAAATTTTTTCAGATCATGCAATTTAATGATAGTTCATTATAACTATCTATATCACAAAATTTTTAGCACATGTTATTAAATATACATAAGACCATCTATGGAGTGATTAATTGTATATGGTTCCAAAAATGTCTTATAATTCATCTAACATACTGCATAATAAAATAAAACTAATTTCTACTAACCAGGATCTTCTTGAAGACTTGTGGTATACGATAATGGCATGATGCACTTCGGTCGTGGGTTCGATTCCCACAGCCTTGTCTGATGCAAAGGGTTGTTTCCCTTCCTCCATGTTGTCCTTTTTCTAAAACTATACTATTATAACATTCAAGAAATAATAATAAAAAGTTCTAGCCATGAACAATAATATCTAATTTCTAAATTAATACACACCAACCATTATCTTATCTAAAATACTTTTTCCTAGTCTCATGGTTAAAAGAAAAGAATTAATAGAATGGTAATATAACAAGCATGTGAATACCATCATTTATCCCCCATATATCATAAGATATATCGTGTTGGTCACATTTCAACCCTTTGAATGATACCATTATTCATTTTCTAGAGTCATAGTAATAACCTAATTACCATACATCCTTACTGAAGACATTCATTTTTCCTTATTCCAAAACATATTGGATATATTCCATAGGTCTTGAAAAGTTGTATACTATATTCGTGGCAATATATCACACATTTCAATAAATCCTTAACTAATTCCAAGGTAACTAAAATTTTCCAGCATATCATTATAAAAATATCATTATCTCAACATCATGCTCATATTAAAGGATAATCATCCCTTAATTATGTCTTTCTTTGGAATATCACCTTTTCATTAAATAAATTTTCTTATCCATTATAACTATTTAGCATATTCTTGAAAATCAATAGCAAACTATCATAAACCGATAACACTTATATAATTCACCATTAATCATTCATGGATTCAAGTAAATGTATATTTTAATCCTTTTACTTTAATGGTAGGCATGGAATAATTAATTAATTTTCTTAGAAGTAGATTCATATGTCTAGGAACTGATTTATGTAATGCCCATTTTTTCCACAGTTGAGACATTGAACTCCATAAATATTCTTCACTCTATGACCCCTTTTACCAAAGAGATAACATCTTATGCTCTATTTGAGTTATTCCTCAATTTTATTCTTTCATTCCTCTTGATATGTAGGAATCTTAATCTTCATTCATTTATGTTCCTTACTATGGGAACATGCATGAAATTCCATATTCCACTTATTCGATGACTTAGGAATACCACTAATGTTCACCTTGTTAATCATATACTATGATTAATGATTTGGAATAATCAAAATATCATTCACTCTATTTATTAAACAATTTAATTTCTCATATTAACCAATTGTTTCATTAGAATAAACATTTACACAATACCTTCTAGTTCCCTCCATTGAATAAAACACAAAAAGAATAGTAGGAGAGGCAATAATCATTCAAAGAAAACAAAATAATCAAGGGGTGTAAATTAAATCTCATACATATTGGGTTTAGTCCTATCTTATTTATGATCATTTCCATAATTCTAAGACAGTAACATATAGTTACACTTAAAATTTGTTATATCCCTATACATAACATAGAAATATCTCTAGGGATCTCACTAAATATTTCACTTCCTAGATTTCAAAGGTTGGCTAAAACGTATCTTTGATACCTACTGTAGAGACCCAAGCATGACGTACATGGAAATTACATTTATTTTTCAGAATACTTAATACATAACAAAAACAAATTCCCAATGACCGCATTAGTTTAGTGTCTCTGGATACTCTGTACATAATCTCCTAATCGTGGTGAAATATATGAAATGTCTCCCATAATGATCTTCCTCTTTTATTTTTCTACCTAAAACCATTCTATATATCCTGGTGAAATTAAAACATAAAATGAGTGACCATAATTAAACAGTAAGGGTAAATGTGAAGAACATAAAAAACCATATACATTTGAACGTTAAAACATGAACAAAAATTTTAATCATCAAAATCATGATTCATGAAATTAATCGTCGAAGTACCTAAGGAATAGATCATAAAGGAACATTACCCATGATATAATGGAATTTAAATAAAACATGTAATTGTCACAAACCAATAAACACATGATATGATTTTTATAGTAGCCAATGCATTGCTTCCAAGACCATCATAGTGGACAATGTCCTCTACATAACCAGAATTACTTGTCGACCTAGCCTATAATACTAAAGTAGATTTACCTAATGTTCCATTCATGTCTATATAATTATATATAAATCATTACCTAATTAATTTTACGGACATATATATCCCATCAATCTCTTAATGAAATCATTATTTAATGTTCCACAAAACATTAATCATTCATCATAGCATAACCCAAGAAATAAAATGGGTTTTCGTAAACATCATTTCATCATAACATAATCCATAGAAAAAACAATTCAATAAATTAAAAAATAAAATCATATTCATAATATAGATATAAAGATAACCCTATTTAAATATTATCATCATATATGGAAAGTAATTTTGAAAAACTACTTTAACATTGTTCTGGAAGAAAATATCCTTTCTTC
This sequence comes from Viscum album, assembly GCA_963277665.1. Taxonomy (NCBI): domain Eukaryota; kingdom Viridiplantae; phylum Streptophyta; class Magnoliopsida; order Santalales; family Viscaceae; genus Viscum; species Viscum album. Next base: position 605,544,271 of record OY728148.1, read on the forward strand.
TTAAAAAGATCTCTTCTCAAAATGCCACAAAATTTTAAAGGAAAAGAATTTAGTCGGAAATAAACATGAAATATTATATAGTAATATTCATGTAAAATTGAATCATGAATATGTTAAAACTTGTTCAAGATTTATAAGTTAAAAATAACATTCTTCTCATACATTAACAAAAAAAGTAAAAAAAATACATCATATGGAAATAAAAAGAAAGATTCCTTCCATACCATGTAGTAAAGGTAAAAAGATAAAAATGACATAAAAATACAAAGAATAACATTAAAAAAATTGAAAAATTTTGAAGAAAACATGAACTCGGATGATAAATATACCCCCAATAATCAGTTACATATAAACAGTCTCGGATAAAACTGAGATTGCAAAATTATCCCTTACCTTAGGACCAATTACTTTTGTTTTTGTTAAAAAATACAGTATAGTGTGTTTAATCATAATAATAATTTGTCACATACCCAAAATAATATTTATTTTATCAAATATGATTCACTTATGACTTTATATTACCTATTAATATTGTCAATTCCATGATAATGCAATGTGTTGGGTAATAATCATTTTTATCGTATGTGCTTTTAATTGTTATTCTTGATATTATTACATATTTCAAGATTTAATTATTTATATAATGTAAAAATGATTTATATATCACATATATTTATTATGTATATATATAATATTGACAAATGAAATTATATACACCATTCATGGATATGGTTGGTCGTACGTACGCATGAACATTTTTTTCATTTCCTTATTGAATTGAATGGTAGTAAACAAAATATTTATATTCTCATAAATCCAGTAAAATTATTATATCATAGATTTTATGATTATTTATTATTTATAGTTTATAATAATTCATTAATGGTTAGCTAGGATAATGATTCTGATTCGTCTTGTTGAGACAGTAAGCCATATGTACGCACGAGCAATGATATATTTCCCATAATTGTTGAATGGTATTAAAGTACATGGTGTATATTATCTCATAAATATTATCATGTTATAATAATCATATATAGTTATTATTTCTTCCAATATACTCATACAAGTAAGGCGGTGGTTAAAAACATATTACACCACGACAAGGAGACGGTAAGTCATACGTATGCACGCATGCTGATTTCAATTTTCATAGGATGGATAGAAGATGAAATAGGTTTTATTAATATTTATAATATCATATAATTATATGAGTGATACTGATGTTATTTACTTTATAATGAAACAACTAAATAAGGGGAAGTAGAAGATGAATGAAATTTTAAAGAATCCGTAGAATAGATTATCTCTTCATCCACGTGCCTCCTTTAAGTTTCACCATAGGGAATTAGAGATGGTCTTTTGAGAAGCTACATACCTCTAAAATGTAACTAGAGCAGTTGGGAAGAAAACTAGGTAGGGTTTTTCCAAGATTGACGACACAAAATGGGGTGAAGAGGAGAGTGGGGACGTTCCCTTTTATAAGATAGGTGATGGGCACTTTAGGAAAGTCTAAAAAATATTAATATATAATAAAATAATACCATATCCAAAAACCTCCATGGTGTCCCAAATTAGAATAATAAATGATAAAATATTGTAATCTCATTGACTAATAAATTTTTAGCATCTTATTTAGTAAATTTAAACCTTATCATTTTAATTGACACCTAGTTATTATATTAAATTTTTATCATGGTAATAACATTATAAATATTTAATGATAATTAATATTTACATATATTATATTAATTGACCATAAATGGATAATTTATAACATTTTAGACCTCATAATTAACTCTTTTTAAATTTTAAATAATTTTGTGATTTTTAAATAATTTAATAAATTGTTTTCTTTTTAAAATGTCAATTATGTCAATTTTGACACTATCTATTTATTAGACTTTAAATAAAATTCACAGCAATGATAAATTTTAGAAAAAATATTTGATACACTTATAACATGTCATATTCTTATATAAAATTCATGGATCACTTTAATTTGTTCAAATGATATTTATTTTATTAATTTTAAACCAATTTATTTGATATTTCTATTAATAAAATTATTTTATATCAATATATTGTCAACATTAATTGTAATTAATTAATCATTAAAAATTATAAATAAATTTCTATGATTTTGGAAATTAATATATATTTCTTGATAAAATATATCGCATATTTTATCTATTAGTTATCTATATAATAAAATTAATATACTTATATAAAATGTTATTGTGACATTTTGTCCATTTCAAATGTTTCTATTACATCCATGTCATTTTCATAGGTAAGTTGCTATAATGTGATTAAATTTTGAAATATATATGATAAAAGTCGAATTTAGACATCAAATTGTATTTTTAAATATTCTAAGGTAATTTTATAATATTTTTCTTACCCTTAATTACCGGATTTACAATAAACCACGGTAATAAAACTAATTACCAAAGTAACTATTCATAATGCCCAAAAATAAAATTATAATTTTAACATAATTTGGAAATACACTTTCAAAATATGGAAACCATATTTTCAAATTTCAAAACAAAGGTGTTTTTGTAATTAATTTATAATTAATTCCCATTGTCAAAACCAAAAATCGAGATTTTAAGAAGTATTAACTCTCAAAAGATTGACATGTTTTTAGGACAAATTTAAAATTAAAATTACTTTCAATGAACAAGATTTGAATAATCGATAAAAATATAATACAATTACAAATTAAAACCAATTAAAAGATAATATAATTTAATAAATAAATTAGATAAAAAGGAATTTTGAGTTAAAATGCAGTGTTTTCACTACTCATTTAAATTATAATTTTATTATATTAATACAAAAATGTCAACAAAAGTTAATTATAATGTATTGATTCCAAATAAGAAGTTCATTTTTTCATATTTAACTTATAAATGTGCCAAAACTAGATTTAAAATTTGTGTTCCATCAAAAGGAGGAAAACTACATTAAAAAAAATACTTTTTTTGTCATAAAAAATTGATATTATTATCATATCATGTTCTAGAAAATTTTTAAGATGAATGATATAGTTATAAAAAATAGCAAATGTTGTAAAAACAATTTATAAAAGGTAGTTTATATGCCATTAAATAATAATATTTAAATAATATAAATTTTGTTAGTGAAACTCGATATTGCATACAACGCATGCTATCGTGGAAGGTCGCTCATGGGTGTGACACAAGACAATTCAGTGTTGCATGTTGTGAAAGCTTCCTTTTTTATTACATATAACATAATCCAAACTTATTTCATTTATAAATTGAAAAAAAATATACGCTCAATGTTTCCTGAAATGAATTTTATCCAACGAACATGAAATTGTGTGCAACACAAGTCAAGAATAGTGTTACGTATACTGAAAGCTAATATAGTGTTGCATATAGAGCAAGATAAACATAGTGGAGTGTAAAACACGAGAAAAAAATGAAATTAAAATATTCTCTCTTATAAAATCTCTAGGTGATTAAAAAAATATAAACAATTTAGTTTAATCTTTTTATCAATCCTTTATTATCATTTTATTTTTTAAATTAACAATTTATCTGGTCAATTAATTTTCATTTCATGTTGTTTTTTGATTTTTATATTCATTAAATAAAAAAATTTCATATATTAATCATCTCCATAATATTAATCAATGTTTAATATATATATATATATATTAATCCAAAAAATTAGCGATATGAGAAGTAATTAAACCATTTATGGATATGGTATGTCATATGCATGCATGAATGTTGTTTTCCTTTTTGTAAATATTTGGAGAAAAATAAGGGTAACAATTAATTAAATTTTAAAATATCATTATTGTGCATATATATCATATGTATTCATCAAATGTTTCATGACCCCTCCCTATAAAGGTACACCTTCTCTGTCGGTTATGAAGAAAAGAAGATAATAACCCTTGTGTCCCACCTGCAGTAGCCTCTGGTCGGCAACTAGAAACTATGATATAAATATGTAATTATATTAGAGGAATAACAATATATAATTAAAAAAATATCAAGGTATAGGATTATTTAACCATAATAAACACCTTTAAAAAATATAAATAAACACAAAATGGTCCCTCAATGCTTGTTTAAATTAAACATATACTTAAGGAAGTCTCCTAAAACATGTTCAAAAATGCAAATGCAGTGACGTAATAACTATCCAATGTTATGAGCTAGTTATTTCCATCATGGTAGTCATTTTTATTGGAAAAAACTAAAAATCAGTTTATATACATCGGGTGAGAATGTAGATGTACACGTTAGGAAAACATAAGTCTCTCATGTACATGTTCAAACATCATAATAGTGCATGAATGATAAGGAATTAGAAAAAAACAACACCTGAATAGGTTATAAAACAAATATCATCCACACCATCTCACACCAACCAAATAACTCAATCATGTATGAAAACATAGTATGAATTATATTAATAAATGATACCACAGAATCCTCTCCCTCTGATTTTTCACTCTCACATCCCATGATAAAATTTCATAGAACTCCCCCTTCATCCAGATCCCATTACATCACATCATATCCCACCCATTGACACCATTTTAATCACATGAATTCTATGTCCGTCAGTCACTTCTGGATTTGGGATAATAATTTTGTTAATTAATGAATAGAGTCATGGAATTTGTTGTATGATGTGATTATGAAATTGTTTGAAATTGTTGTTATGAGATTCGTGAATAATGGGTACTAATGGGTCATGAACTTTATGAAAGTCCCAAGAATTCATGTAATGGGCTTGGTGTCTATGGGTGGGATATGATGTGATGTATTGTTATATGGAGATGGTGGGTTTGCTATAACATTTTTTCATTGAATGTGAAAGTGGATAATCAGTTGGATAGGGTTGGGGGGAAACATATATCAATATAATTCAATGTATATTTTTATATGTTGTTGAGTTATTTGGGTAGTGTGATATGGTGTAGATGATACTAGTTTGTTATCCTAGTTTGCTGTTGTTTGGTTCGAGTACATTATCACTCGTGCCCTATTATGATGCTTACACTTATACATGAAATAATTAGGATTTTTTAATGAGTACATATGTATGCTCACCAAATGTATATAAACATATTTTTAGTTTCATCAAAGAAAAATTTGTGCCCTGATGGAAATAACTAGCTCATAACTTTGGATAGTTATTATGTCACTACATTAATTATATTTTGGAACATTATTTAGGATAATTTAATATGAATCTATTTTATTTAAAAGAGCATTAAAGGATCATTTTGGGTTAATTTATATTATTTGATAACATTTCTTATGGTTAACTCATCCAATTTAATGATATTTTGTACTTATATATTGTAATTACTCTAATATCATTATAGTTTTATACCCTTTCTACCAGTTTCGAACCTAGGTCCTTCTGTAGGTGGGACTCGAGGTTTATTATCTCCATTTCTTCATATCTGGAAGAGAAGGCTTACTATTTATAGGAGGGGTCATGAAAAATTTTCATCTTATATATATATATATATATTAAATACACACACATTCCAACCTACAGTGTCACTATAAAAAACACCCATCTCACAACAATATTAGTTCCCCTACCACATAATGATAAACCACAAAAAAACACAAGCCATAAGGAAAAAGAAACGTTTCATATTCTCATTACTGGTCAGTCCAATTTATCGGTATCTATTACCAAATAATTTCAATTAAATTATATAGTTCATTAAGAAATTTCATATCCATTATATTATATTAAAAACCCACCATTTCACTACGAAACCTATAATAGTTTATTTTTTCATTTGATAATTCTTTTTATCATTTCCATTCAATGAGGAAAATAATTACAAACCATTTAAGCCATTATTAATATGAAATTCCATCACTACCTGGGAAACTATCACAACACTTCCATTCTCATAAGTAGATCATCATCCCCATTAATCCATCACCTCGCCACCCAAAAATAATGGCCAATTAAACCACCATCTCACCACATCAAAAGAACATCAGGAAAACCCATGACTATACCACACCCAATGACTAGCAAAAAAGAAATAACACCTCCCCAAAGTAATATCCAAATAAATGACCACCTTGTATCCCCATAAGAACATACAAACTTAGTATACATCACCCCATTACACATTGAAACCACATACACCATCTTACCACCACACGATCACAACTCAACATTTCTGAAAACTAGAAAAAATTTATTTTAAGTATTTATAAAAGGGGTTTCATTTCATATTACAGTTCTTTGTTTTGGGGAATCTCACATAATCCATAATCTTAAAGAAAAACATATTATCTATGTAAAATATATTATCCAATTTTTTTACGGTGATTCAATAATGCCATGAAAATGATCTATAAACACAACTAACTCTACACAAACAAAAACTCCAATAGTCAAAATATCTATGGAGGTGTTATGCTTTTGAAATTACAACATCACAAAAATAAAAATTCTATAAAATACTGTAAAAATTTTGTCTACCCAAATTGATATTGTTACACCGATTATTTTATCATCATGATGGTTTATTATAACATCTTCCCAAAAGATAAATAACAATAATACCTCTTACATGATTCACAAAGAAGATAAATGATGTTCACCATTCCTAAAATAATGAATACCCACACAATCAACAACACCAATAACAGGGGGTGCACACATAGGAGGGAACCGTTATATGGAGATCATGAACAAAAAATCATAGATGATTCAGGGTTCCATTACTCTACAGAAAAGACATCTACACTACTCATATCAAGATAAATAATTTTGGGAATAGTGAAGGAATTTTGATTTATTTAAAATTAAGAGATTTGAAACCATTGCTTTTTTATATCATGAATAGGATTGTAATTGAACCTAAATGTGTACGTTAGTAAATTTCATGGTGAAGGAATCTTTAATGGGATCAGTCAATAATGAAATATAAGGATATAATTATCCCTTGTATGAAACATTAATGAACAATAAATTTAGTTTTTAAAACAAAATTTATATTAAAATTCAGTATTTATTACTTGTTGGGGAATTCTAGAAAAAATAGTAAATCTCATAATTCTCACAAAGTCATGTGCTGACCATACAAACCAACCTACCATGAAATTAAACAACTGATTGTGTCAACTGAACACCCACCCAACCATTCTTCTATATTAATGGGCATGTTATCATGCCAACTGAACACTTAACCAAAAACACTACCACATTAAGAGACAAATGACCAAACAAAAATACCACATTAAAAACATTCAAAATGCGTGAATATATTACTGTATTTCCAATTAAATATATGACCAATTCCCATACTACCTGAATACACTAGTGAGAATCCCAACCAACCACATGACCAACCACCCTATGACATGAATAGACAAGTGACTATGTGATCTGACAAAAAGACCAATCGCCATATTAAATTAATATAAAATTGAAAATGCCAACCCACCACATTAAAAAACATAGGAAAAAATAAGGGAAAATCTCCAAACACCATTTTAGTCTTGTATGACCTCCTAAAGTGGAAATAAAAGGGCATTAGAAGTTAGATACATTACATTAGATACCTAAAAAAACATTTATCTTCATGAATAAAATTAATCCATGACTATAGAAATTAGTTTAATGATATGAACAATCATCTGAAAAGATAAATATTATAGATCCCATTACATATTAAACACTATTTTTATCTAAACACAACAACCCAATGAAAACACCACCAACCTACCTCACAGCCAAAACCCTCTTATATTAACCATAACCACATTCACAATCCTTTAAACCTCCACATATTTCCAAGAATATATTTTCCAAAACACCACATAGAATAGTCCCATGTACACAAACTATGTCATTACATCTCCCATATCAATATACTATATGCTTTGGGGATCACTGACATTCCTGCATGGTTTTAATTGCATCTAGGAATAATGAATCACAATTAGGTATTATATTATCCCTTATTTATATTTATTGAATCTTTAATCACATATCAAATCAACAATGTTTAATAAAATCTCATAATAATCCCTAAGTCCAATCATCAAATCATCAAAAATGAAAAAATAATGAAAAACAACCTCATAACGTCATAGGGTACTAGGCACGAATCAACATCTTGCACTACCATGTACTCTAATAGAGGAAACCATTCCTCAAAAATACACTATCCAAGGGAAAAATTTGTCATTGTAGTATATTTTCTCATTGATATTAGATATCCACATGATTCTCTAAAATTGTCATATTGTACTCAGTATTAAAATCACCCATGTCAATGACATGGGAGTCATCATGATGATTCAAAAAATGTTGGGAGACATGGAAGATTGCATGGAATTAGACTAGTTATTCATTATCATCCAATTGTTACTCCATATTAACCTCACATGATAATACATTGAAGGGCCTAACAAGCCGAGAAAATAGAATACTCCCCCCACCGGACCTCTTCTACCATGGTTTATAGGAATCCTTCAAGAATACATGGTCTCCAATTGTGACCTCCAAGGGCCTCCTCATGTGATCATCATAATAAGAATTCATATCATGCACTAAATTAATCCATTCTAGAACCAAATGAACCATCACTGTCATGTTACACAACACATTGGATGCAAGAACTATTGACTCCTGATCCTCACCTCTATCAACACAAGCATTTATTAATGGAATTCAATTTTTAAATTATTATGTCCATTACTATATACAGTAAATATAGAAATAGAATAGAATACTTTTGTTATTTTGTAATTTTATATCTTTTAGGAAATAAAAAAACATTATGAATCATATCCATTTGATAATATTACCATCAAATAAGGAAAATATGATTCACATATTGTAAAATTTTATGTAATGTCCTACTGAAATAATCAAAAGAAGTGACATCGATGAATATTAAGATAATGACCCCGGAAGTCCATGTATATAAGCATCTAAGGATGATTATTGATCAAGGCTTGTCCCTTAACCAATACAATGCAATGATTCATTAAATAAAGAATGATTGAAACAATTTAGAGGATATTTTCAACCTCATCGAGATCATAACTCAAACCATGGTCATCCAACCACCCCAATAAAATAACATTATCACACGCCTTACCCCTACAGTATTCACTAGTTTAATAAAGAAATTTATATGACGAAATTAATAGTATGAATATAAAAATTATTTTTTCAATAAATTAATGATCATACTTGTAGATATGTTCTATACATATAATTAATTAAATTAATATGGTTTGTTAATAATTTGAATTTGACATGATAATAACCAAATTCATTTTCGAGTAATATATACATTAAATTAAGACACTATTTTTAATTAGTTCATTAATTTATGAAATAAATTATATTTTAATTATATTTTATATATAAAAATTATTGAATTATCATAAATTACAATGTAATTTTATAAATTAAAATTGCTTATTTGTGTAAGGGTTAAAAAACATTTATTTTTAAAAAAAATACAATAAATGGTGATTTTTATTTAAAGTTTTTATTTATAATATTTATAGAATTAATTTAAAAAAGAAATATTTTTTGGATTCATGAAATACAAATTATATAATGGTTAATTTTTCATAATATTCTGATCTAGTTGAATTTTCATTTAAAATTTATATATGCATTAAATAAATTGTATCAATTATTAAATAACAATAACCTGAATGTGTCATAATATATTCCATAAAATTTATCCCTGAAAAATATATGTTACCCATTAAAATTTTTATTTATTTATTTATTTATTTTATAATTCCATTATGAATCATAAAAAACAATATAATATGCAATGTTATTAAAATCCATTATATTTAAACATGACTCAAATAAACATCTCCATGGGTACTACTTTAAGGAGATAAATTCATGGAGTAATAAAATAATTATAAACATTCCCTATTGATTAAAAAAGGTAATAAACATTGGTATGAATTGGTTTTTTTTTTACATTTTTCATATGGTCAAAAACATTGGGAAATCATAAATAACCATCTTTTATTTTCATTTTTAACCAAAAAAAACCATTTATCTTAACATAATAAATATATAAAACATACTGACTCTAATATTTATTTTCTAGAGACCTCCATATGTTCCCAGGTATCACAATAGAGTCCTCTAATGCTTTTGGAATCACCCATTAAAAGCAAGGGTGATTCCTGTATTCTATTTAATTAATGCACCTTCATTGAATTTAGTCTTCTTAATCTCATTTGGATATGTTTGTAGGCCATTAAAAATAAAAATTTACTATCCTATTGATGTTCTTATAATTAGTGATCATCTTTCCCCTCTCATTACAACAACTAAATAAACTGTTACAATGATGAAATTTTTTAAGGGACCTCTCTCAGTTATTTTCCATTTAAGCACTATATTGATTTTATGCCATTGATTTACAATTACTATTGTTTGGGTATTTTTAAAAAATTTAATAATATATATGTTTTTATAATGAAAGTTTTAGTGACCCATTTCTCACTAATTAGTCAATTTTATGAAATTTTTTGTATTGTCATTATGCTACAAAAACATCATTGATAATATTTTTTCCAAGTGATTATGTTGTGTGTATCTGGCCACATTTCCACTAATAGAATTTCATTTTTATATAAATATCCTTCAATGATTGGAAAATAAATTTATATAACCGAAACACTTGATCATGGGTTTATAAATGATAAAATATAGTTTTGTTGTTATATAATGCATGTTATATACTTAAAAATGTACATGATATGAGTATGAATGGGTGAACCTAGTGAACGCTCTGGTCTCACCCAAATTTACCCTATAGGTATGCGGTCTTTGTAGTACAGGTAGGGGTCGAATCCATAGGGACCAAAGAAAGAAGCTAAAGACACTCAGATCTTGGAAGGATTTGGCTATGAAGTGGCCAACTATTCAGATTGAATTGATTTGAATAACTACTGATTTAATTTAAAGAAAATAAATTAAAACATTCAATTACTTAGTCTAAAACAATTAATGGAGATGAGTTGATCCTAAGTTGTTACTAGGGTTAGATTGGATGCATTTATTTTCTTATAACATTCATTTCACTAATTCAAGATGTATCCACGAAATGATATAATTCCTCAACATCATTCACCAATTTAATCCCTAAAAAATTCCAAGGCTAATAACCAATGCACTTGTAGGATCAATTTAATGATAACTCCAAGAAATTGGATCGCACTAGCACTCGAAATGTGTCATTGTTAAAGTTGGCAAAGATGAAGAAGAAAATAAATCATCAAATGGAAATCTTAAAATAATGAAATTATTACAGAATTTAGGATCATAAAATAACATCCAATCTTCCCCGTGAAACTCCCTAGGACCAACCCATAAGGTTTTAGCCCTCCATTTATGCTATTCAATAAATGGAAGCGGGAAGTCGACTTAAAGAAGCGGGATTGGAGAAGAAAAATAAAACAATGAAACGATCACTCCACCGTTATGTGAACAAAATCACAAGTTTTGGTGTGAATAAATTCACACATTGAGGCAAAGGTATCAAGGTGATAAGGATAAGAACAGAACAAGAGAAGATAAAGAACTTTTATTGAAGACTAAGGTGATTCGAACAACTTACATGAGAAGGGAGAACATTACAAAGGCAAATTGGCATAATAACATTACAATGAAAAGAAAGCACCCAACCTCCCTAAATCCACCACCACTCCTGCCTTAAATAGGAAAAAATGAAGCCTTGGCCGAGCCCCCAACATCTCATGTGCCTTTAATTAATTATGTTGGGGAAAGGTGGGTGGAACATTAATGATGAGAGACTTTTCCACTTCTTGCCCCGAAGTTGCAGTCATCTTGCATCCACCGGAAAGACGCGCCTAAAGGACCTTCTAGAAAGCCGAATTGGAGTCGGCCCTAGAAGACTTAAATGAATCCCCGGATGTCCCCTAACATCATGTAAAATTTCAGTCCGAAACACTTTGTGGTTCGGGATATATGATTTAAATGGTGGGATGTTTTTCTGGGCCGCAGATTCTGGCCCAAAATTAAATCTTCAACTTGGGACGCCTCAATCACCACCATTGAGGACGAATTAGCACTGGCTCCAGAATAATGATTTGTGCCCCTACATGTCTTCTATCCTTACATAAATTTTGGGCTTCATTGGGATAGTATTGTGGGACCCACAGTCCGATCAGTGTGATGATATCCAATCTGACTTCTCCAGAATTGTTTCCTTTAATCGCCAAATATCTCCATCATACTTTATTAATAATCCATTGATCCCTGAATAAAAAATGTTCATAATTAAGTGAGTATACATTTCCAAAAATGTCAAATTAAAACATGGATAGTTACATTATTTAAAATCAGATGAAACATTGGGCCTAAATTGGTGCACATTAGGCATGAAGTGCACAAATGATGAGAATGAGTGTTCAAAATGTAAAATGCACTAAAATGATATTTATGAATATCAAGGCACATGAAAACTACATATATTAGAAATTAATATTATCCTATTACAGTGGCTAATCACGCTCCATTATATTGGGTACTGTTTTTATAACAGGAGATACTATGTATGGTGAATGTGATGTTTTCCAAAGCACATTATGTTTTGATGGCTTCGTGGATAACCTTGAATTTTTATTATGGTGTTATGTTTAATGTTTGTTGTGCAATCACTTGTTGGATTTATTCCATCATGTTATATCACACATCATTTTTTATGATTATAATTCAACCCTCTTATATTACATTTCTATTTCCATTAAATCATAGTTACTTCACTAACCAATTGAAGAAATTTTTTTATAATAGGATTTATATCTCACACCATTCTTTTGAATGAACCAAGGATATCATGTTTAGTTTCAGAAGAATAGTGAAAAATTATTAGAATATTATGGATGTTTTTAGTAAATTATTTATATCAATATTTTATAATGTTATTTAATGTACATAAAATCCCAAATAAACAAGGCCTACCATTATTCATTGTTGTATAATGTGGAAATTTACATTAAAATATTGAGTTAATGTGAAATAAAAAAAATATTTTTTATTTTTAGTATTAATGGAATGAATTTTTATTATATGGATTAGTATTAGAAAACCCTTGTGAATTCCATAGGGATAAGACTAAAAATATAAAAAAGTAACTAATTTTTGTTAAATTCTAGATTATGTGTGATTAATTAAAATACATCCCTGTTTGGATACTATAAGTGGGAGTGGATCATTCATTGGTATACCTAGGTGTAATAACAAAAAAACACAATATTGATCTAAACTAAATCATGAACCGGTGGATGACCATTGGCATTTCTACACATACGGTTTGGATATCCTAAATTATATTATTTATAAAATTAATACAATCTTTATGAAAATTATTATGTGAATAATTCCCATAAGGTTTATGTTATTAAATAAATTATGGATAATATTAATTGAAGCCTAAAAATTCATAGGGTAATGAATTTAAATTATTTATGAGTTATCACTTCAAAATTAGTTTTTTCCATATTATGTGTCTAATAATTTAAGAACTATCATCCTACAATTTACCTTTATTATAGAATATAGCTGCAAATATGATTAATCGATTCAAAAAGTAATGTAAGGGGAAATGTGATGACTACACAAATGGGATTTCTAGTGCAATGGGTAACCATGTATGATATCATGTGATTATTATATATCATCTATAAATATTGAATATTGAAAAATGGAACATTCTTGAATTTCTAATGATTTTAATGATTATGTGGATTGTGTCTCAGAGAGTTTCATCAGATAAAGGTGTCAAATGAATGAAGAACTAATTTTCTTTTTGAAAACAAAAATATCAAAATATAAACCAATGGAAATGAATCAAATGAATAGGTAGATATCATAATTGTGTAAAAATATGGCATTAATCGTTCAATTATGATTGGAAAATGAATTATTATATGGTTGAGATTAATTATCAATATATGAAATTGTAGGGGACCTATTTTTTCCTTCATAACTATTTCATAAATTCAATGATAGACAACATTATAACAACAAAAATATTGGATATAATTGATTTGAGTATTGGGACAAATAGAATTATAATTAAATTATTCATAATAAAATGTAAAAATTATTTAATCTCTTATACCCTATATTATTAACAGACCTCACATTTTTCTTAGTACAATTAATCAAATGAGGATATACATCAATGAAAATGTGATCTAATATTATGATAAGAAGATGAATGAGGGACTTGAATCTATATAACGAGATAGATCAAAATCATAATCATCATATCATAAGAATAGGATTATCATAAACATCTTCATTTAATCATTAGATAAAGGAATGTAATTTGACAATGAATAATAATGAAAAATCATGTCATAGTTATCAAAAAAGACATGTAATTGTAATCAAATCTAGAGTCATATTCATGAATAACATAATTAAATATTCCTTACATCATAATTGTGATCAATGATATCATCATGTTAATTTATATTTCATAGTATCTCATGAGATACAACACATTACCCAGAAAATCGAAGGGTTATATAATTCTAGGCTCACTCATCACATCATACTATTTAGAAAATCATGCATGCCTCACAGAATGTAAGAAAATAATTATCAGGATATTAAACCTCCTAAGATAATGGTTTTAATATGTATTTAATAATGTATTAATTCATGAATAAAAAATTTGGTTTCTAGAAGAATAAGGGAAACCATACATGCACATAAGAAATCATTATTCTTTAGTGGACTATAAGTATTTCAATGAGAGTAAAATATGATGTTTTGAAAATTTAAGTCAAAATAAAAAAAATTATTAGAAAAAATACTGGAATGTTAGGAACATGTATATCCATGAACAATATATGGAAAAAAAACATTTATGGACATAATAAGAAAATTTATACAGTGGAAGATATAATAACCCAAATAAAGGAACTTGGATCGATAGTCCCCTAACCTCAATTACTGCTTAATTTTTAATTATTTCATCTACTAATTAGTAAAAATATATTTATTAAAACATTGATCTAGTTGTTTATTGTTTTTATTAATACATATAATTATAAATTATAATAATTCCATTATATTGAATCATTTTTTTGATGAAATAGAAGTATTTTGATATCGTGTATTTCTTAAAAATATCATGATTCACATTGATATATCTATTTTCATAAATATTATTTATACATTATTATAATTAATTATAGAAGATATTAATTCCTATATATACATGGGTATATATTATATATAGTTTACAACATTCATCCATATATATGGTTCTATGTGTCCACATTGAAATTTCTCTGAAGGTGGTTAACTATCCTTTGATGGGACATTATCAGGGGACCATGGAAGTAGTGATTAAAATATATATTAATAGTGGAGTGATACTTAAAGTAAGTTATAAAAAATTAATATAATGTGAACATACTGCCTAATTAATTCTTAGTTGGTTTTTTGATAATTTTATGGTTGAAAAAGAAAGGGAAGAGGAAGATGAAATAAAAAAGTTAGAGGAGTGGATAGTGAATTACGTAATCCTCATTTTAGAATCTATTATTAAACACTATGATTCTAGTTATTAGGAGATGAATTGATTCATAATTTCCCTATATAGTATATCTATATTTCGTTGAAAAAATGGGCAATATCCTAGGAATCAAAATGGGTGGAAGGATTGGTTTTCCAAGGGGATGGAGTAGGGTTAAGTATACTTGAGAAAAGGGGTATTTTTATAGTAAAATATTGACTAAAATATGATATCAAAGGAACAACATGTAATATTTAATATGTGAAATCATAAATCATATGTTAATAATATATAATTGGTTTTTGTCTTTAAAAACCATTAACAATTAGAATCCATTAATTAATTAAAAAAAGAGGAATGAAAGAGGAATTATTTTTCTAAGGAATCAATTTTTGCATTAGGTTAGGAAAGTGAGTTTATTTTATTTTATTGAACCATTAATTAAATTACATAATCATAGACGAAAATAAAGTTTTATAAATGATTATGTTATTATTACATCGTGAATGATGTAATTTTAGATACACATGTTCTATGAAAAAATGATTTATTTACAAATTCTCATAAAAATTGATGAATTTCTGAGAATTACTTAAAAGATCACCCATAGATAATTAATAATTTAGGATACTAAAAATAATATCATTATATTTAAAAAAAATTCTAAAATAATAACTTTTTTATTATATAAAAATATTTATTTTTACAAAATTATTAAAAATATTTTTTATAAAAAATGTTCTTATATTTTTATTGGGTTTTTAATAATTTTATTAATTGTTTGGAATTATTAAATTTATATTTTAGTAAATTGATCATATATATATTATTTATATCTTTTTTTTTGTTTAGGTGATCTTATTATTCCAGCAGTTATGTTAATTTTCTTAAACTGTTATTTTACTATTCTAATATTCACCTAATTATTTTGATTGTCACATGAACTCTTATAAGTACCTATACATTACAAAATTCATTATTAAACCAAGTTCCTCTCACGGTTGAAAATTTCCAATTATTAAAATGATTCGTGTTTTGTTAATAATTTTTTTCTTTTATATAGTGTTGGAAGTGGGGGTATAGATTCTAGAAGATTGGGGAAAGCATTATTTTTATTTATTAGATTATATGTTTTAAATTTCATCTATATTTTTAATATATAATGTTTTAATTGGTGCCATTTCTAATTAATGTACAAATATTTAGTAATGGAATAATTATTTTTTGGTTTATTTATAAATTTTGTGTGTATAATGTTATAAAATATGATACAACATGAATTTATTCAAAAAACATATTTAACTAATTACCATTGGGTTGTTATTAGTTCATTATCCCTTTAGAGACTTCTTCCACAATATTTGAACACATTTTCAATGTCTGAAATACTAGAGGTTACATATCTTTAATTATTTCCTATTATTCCTATAAAACCTCTTCATACATATTGTTCCCCCATAACACTTTGACAATATAAGTTTTATGGTTTAATAGAACATTGTCTCTATAGTCCAAGACTTTCACTGGATTATTTTCATTTCAGAATTCAATCTTCAGTTAAACAACCTCTTTGTTTAGTACATGATAGGGATCAGGTATATACTTCCCCGGGACTGATTCATGGAACCCATCATGAACTTGATACATAAACAATAGAAGTGAAAACTTGCATGCCACCACTCATAAGTGATCAATGATCTAAATTGGTCGAATGTAACTTAGTCTAAGATTCCATTTGTTTCCAAACCACATGAATATATTCCATGATGATATTCAAAGAAAACATCATATCCAACTTCAAACACCACATCCCATCGATGTTTTTTAGCAATTAACTTTTTTCTTATCTGAGAAATATTTATATATTGTTGGATGGATTTTACCTTCTTTGTAATTTTGTTGTTAAGATTGGATCCATGTATGTTTTATTCCCAAACAACATCCCTAAAATTTTGACTTCTACATCACTTCCAATATAACGATTCAAATGGATCCATTTGAATACTCTATTTTAACTTATTGTTATATGAGAACTCATCCAATGATAGATGTGAATCCCACCCTACTTTGATATCCAATGAGTAGTCTTTTACCATTTCCTTGACTTTATGAATTGTCCATTAAGATTATCCATCATTTTTTAAGTGATATACATGTTTAATTTCAATTATCCACTCAAAGAATGTTTTGTTCGTCTCCATAATTTAATGTGAACATTGGATCCTGATCAGAGAGATCAAAAGTGGTAATGCATGTGCATATACTACATCCTTCACATATATCATGGAATGTTTTTAAAATAGTAAATAATCCCAAAATGTGATAAAATGAGCATTCCTAGTGATTCGATTCACTGCAAACCATATCACATTGTTTCCATGAGATGTATTCAAGAGACCAGTGTAAATGTCCACAGTGAAATTATCCCATTTATACATGGTTATAGGTAATGAATGAATCATATATATGGAAACATATCTATCTACATGAAATTTCTGACATACCAAACTACTAGAGATTTACTCCACAATCTCTTACTTTATGTTGTCCCACCAGATGTTTTTTCAAAGATTCTGATACATATTGGTACTCCCCAGATGGATAGAGAAAGGTGAGATATGAGAATTATCCATTATATTTTCATTTATCTCTAATGATGAAGGTACAAAAATCCACATTCCAAACCAATTCAACCAATGATCATCAATTTGGAACTCCAATAAGATTACTTCCATAACTACTTTTACCTTATTTTGTTGATCAAGATTGTCCCTTCATGCATCCTTGATCATCTCTTGAATGAATGGTTCAGAAATATTTTGGGAAAGGCATGAATTAATCCAAATAGTAATTATTTCCATATATATCCATTGTATATTGTTCAATATAGAGAATTTCTCAATGTACATCATTGATTGAGTAACATGATCTTTTTTACACAATGCAACAACTACCATGTTCTCCTTCCCCGGATGGTAGTGAGTATATATATCGTAGAAATTAATTAGCACTAATAATATTCATAGATATAAATTTAGATCCTTTGAGGTTAATATATAATTTATTCATCATATGAGTATTTATGTCATAATTATCACCACAGTGAAGGTGCGTGAAAATTGTTAGAGTGAAGATTATAACTACTAACTTAACATCATGTGTCTGGTTGTTCTGCTCATATATATTCACCTTTTTTGTGGTGTATGATCTCAATTAATAATTCTTTATGATTACACATTTCATGACCCACCTCCCAGGGCATGTGCTGTGACATACCCCAAGCCTACCTCTTGAAGTTCATGGGTTGGTGATTAGTGATGAAGGCATCAACAAGCAAGTGGGAGGAATTTTCATGAGTACCTGTACACATGAACAAACTACCACATCCTAAATCTAGAAAAGTAGACACACATTCCACTAAATAACCACTGAGTAAAATTAAAAACTGTCAAATATACCAGAATAAATACCCAACAAAAGACAAACATAATGCAAGAAAGTGAAATGAAAATTCTACAATATGTCCTCTAGAAACCCCACCATATGGGTATGTGTAGAGTACCTCATAGAAGCCATAGATGTACACTCTACCTACCCGGTATCCCTGGGCACCACCGAGTCCTGGTCCACCAAGTCCTCCATCAAGGTAGTGGTCATCTACACCAGACACAACACATTCGGGTGCAACACATGCAGGGGTGAGTAATGATATACTCATTAGGGATCCCATACAAACACTGAAAGAACCCAATGAAATCCACAATGAAAACCATGAAACAAAATATCTCAAACCATGTATAATCTATTGTATGGAATGTAAGACCATCAGTCATATAATCGAACACCTATGGATGTTGCAGAACTCCTCCTCAATAAGTACTCTTGGCCTACCAAGTAACATAGAAGTTTCTTCCCACTAACCGTGGTCTATTGTGGTACTCATCCCTGATGAGTACCATGGGTATATCAGGTAAAAAATATGTTTCTCCCCACTGTGGGAAAAATGGTTCATGCATAATCAACATTCCACATTGGCCGCACTGAGGTACACCTTTTATCAAGTATTATGGGTCTGCTGGGTCACACAGAGCCAATCCCCACCATGGTCCTACTGGGTCATGTAGAAGCCACCTCCCACTAAGACATAGTAGCTAATCCACACAGGGTCTCTTGTCAGTAGTCTTTAGGTCTCATCCAACCACATGGTTTCTACATTTAGTGCTGTTTATTCCAAGAAAACCACTCCTCAAGTCATTTATCTAATTTAATCTTACATTAAACCCTCCATAGATAATTCTAAAATATTTGACTCATTCTGGGGGTTCTAATGTTAAAAATAGCATGTCAAACAGATTCCCGGTATGAATGATATTGGCATTTTTATAAATAGGGGCTAGTTGTGTATGTGCCTCATCTGGCCCGATCAGACTGACCAGACTAACCCGGGCTCTGGGCCCAATATTCCCCATTTTTTTTATGATTTTCCTGACTAAAACAACTTTTGGTGTTGGTTAGCCTGGTCCGGTCTGTCATGTAGGGAAGCCTCCTCCAGCCGAGATGCATAACGCTTCTGGGCTGCCATCACGCGGATGGCCAAGTGGCCGGTCGTACCTTCCGCACGCTGTCATGGGAATGCGTGCCTCGAGAACCATGGACCATGGATCTGGGCCATTCCAGTGATGAGGCTGAGGGGCTATGTCATTCCACCAGCCACCAGACATGTCGGTGGCTTCTACTACAATGCAACAACACATGCCGGTCATGGCCCTCCTCCCTACATGCCGTCTCTAGCCCGCAGACCATCGGGTCCACATTGGTGGTCCATTCTTTGAACCACCTGCACCTCTAGCCTCTAGGGGTTTTCGACTTCCCTATGAAGACCTCATATTTTTCTTTCCACTGATTTGAACGATCATCCTTGTAGAACACAGAAGGTGGATGCGATCTAGCCTTGTTTATGTAGTCCCATGCCCCCACAATTAAATGATTAAAAACAATGGAGGCTTGGAATCATAGTTCTATCAGACAATCATCAATCCCATTACAAAATCCCGCTGAAAAACACCCTACCTCAAGAAATCACTATCTGTGGATCAACATGTTCGTGGGATGATCCATTATCGTTGTTGTAGAGTAATAAAAAGGAAACCTGAAAACAATTAAACCCCTACCTGGGTCGGATCATTCATTTGAAATTAATGGTGTCGCTATATTCCCCGTTAATTGATCCTCTATTTACAGCTTTTGGTTGATCATTGGTGGTGACAATCCATTCGATGGTGGTTGGTATTCATTGTCGTCACCCACCAGAGCTTCAAAGAAGAACTAGGATTATGCCAACAATGCTGCATTGTCTACTTTTCCATCAATGAACGAAACATGATTCAAAATTTCCATTTTGTTTTTGTTACGAAGTCGTTATGTTGTTCTATTAAATGAAATAGTATATTCAGTTTCTCTTTGTTGGAAAACCATTAGTCTGTGATGATTTGACTGTTCAATAAAAAACAAGTTTTTTTATTTTTATCTACTTCTTTAAAAATACCAAAAATATAACTTCGTCCCTCAACATGTGCTAGTCGAGGTTAGGTCTAGTCTAGGTGAATACCACCATACTATGACCAACGATGCCCATAGATTTTTTATCAATGCACCAGTTTAAAATTTAGAAAATTTGCTAGCACGTATATGTAAATGAACTTAAAAAAGTTCAAAATTTTATTGGATTCTCATTGTGTTTCTGAATAAGGTTCCATCGGAATTTATAGTCTCAGAATAGTTCCATATAATTTTAAAAATATTAGACATATATTTGGGGACATTACATTACTCCCCCTTTTTAGGATTCACAACCTCAGAATCCAAATCAAGGCTAAACAAACAAGTGAGGGTAATAAACAAGAATCTGAGCCTTCCACTCCCATGGACTCTACTCGAGTTTCTTGTGATGACCCCAAATGTGAGCAATAGGAATCTAATATCCACGATGGAACCTCTCCTATCAATCTTCTATCTCAATCAGGGATACCATATACATTTCCCCAATGTCACTTTATAGCTCACCCCAATCAATGACATGTGATGGATCCTGAACATACATCCTCAGCTACTACATGTTAAAAACATAGTGCACCCAGTCCATCTATGGGGGAAGAGATAGGTGTTACCCCACCTCTCCAACTCTACCCAAAATCTGGTAAGGTCCAATGAACCTTAGAGATAACATACCGCCTCGACCAAATCTCAGGAATCCCCATCAGGATGAGTCCTGAAGGAAAACATGGCATCCCTCTTGTAATTCCAAGAGTATTAATCTCTTATCTGCATACAATTTCTTTCATCTCTATGCAGTCCTCATCCAATCCGGAATGATATGAACATTCTCAATGGTAACCCATACCAACTCTGGACCCATGATTGCTCACTTCCATAGGTCCATCCAGTATAGAGGTGATCTGTATGGATGCTCGTACATGCTTCAAAAGGTGCCACACCAATGGGTGAGTGATAGTTGTTATTGTATGCCAACTCCCCCAGTGGTATGTGTTCCTTCCAACTACGACCAAAATCCAGAAAGCTAGCATAAAGAAAGTCCTCTAAGGTCTATATGGTCTACTCCTTGTAACCATCCATCTGTGGGTGCATGGTTGTTCTCAAGAGAAACTATGTCTCAAATGCCTCCAAAAATACCTTCCACAATCGGGATGTGAAGTGAGCATCATGATCTGAAATGATCGTCCAAGGCAGGCTGTGTAGGTGCACTATTTCAAGGACATTGAGACG
Source organism: Viscum album (assembly GCA_963277665.1). Taxonomy (NCBI): domain Eukaryota; kingdom Viridiplantae; phylum Streptophyta; class Magnoliopsida; order Santalales; family Viscaceae; genus Viscum; species Viscum album. Next base: position 605,566,646 of record OY728148.1, read on the forward strand.
TCCCAAGCCCTCTACCAGTCCATGCTCCATGATGGGTAGGACGTGATCCAACTAGTTGAGTTTTTCAATGATCACCCATGTAGAACCTTTTCTGTTGGATGTGTGTGGTAACCCCTTCATGAAATCCAACGATATTGCATACCATTTTCACTATGATGCCACATGTGGCGGGGCCAATCCTGGTGGAACCTAATGCTCTTCCCTCACTTGATGACATGCGAGGCATCATGGAATGTAATATGCCACTACATTCTTCATCCCAATCCACTAGTACTGGCGTTAGAGGTCCTGGTACAACTTCTCCACACCAGGATGTACTGCCAAAGGGGATGTATGGAATTCCATCAACACCTCCCCCCGTAACTTCACTAGTACTATGGTACTTTATCTGAAAGGGCTCACATGATCCCCACATATCAAACATACATTAAGAGTCTATCCTAAGGATAACTCAGTATGTAGGGCTTCGTAGTCAATATCCATAAGCAACGCCTACCGTACTCTCTGTAAGAGTGGAGGAGTTAGAATCACCAAATAATGTTAAGATTCTCATCCACCATAAACAAAGGATATCTGCATCGTGGATATGATGCTCTGTTGCCTCACACAACAAGTGTAAACTAGTCCTCCTGTTGAGCGTGTCTTTCACAACGTTACCCTTTCCATTAGTATAGACTATATCTACATCATAATCCTATAGGAACTCTATTCATCGCCACTATCTCATGTTTAGGTACTTCTATAATAAAATATATCTGAGACTCTTGTGGTCAGATTAGATGGTAAGTTGTTCGCCCATAAATTAGTTCCACCACATATTCAAGGAAAATACCTATATTAAAAACTCAAGGTCATGGATTTCGTAGTTCTTCTCATGCTGCATGAACATCTGTGATCCATAGGAGATCACTAGTCGCTCATAGATCAGGACACAACCCATTCTATTCCATGATGAATCAAATAAGACTACATACTCAACGACATCTTCTAGTAGTCTCATGATGGGGGAACTCGTCAGTCACCACCATGGCTCCAGGAAACACATTCGGTACTTCACTGTACACACAAAGGGAAATACATTTCATGTCAAGGATATTAAAGGTGCAGCTACTATGGAAATATGAAGATCGATAATATGGTATTATCCATCCAACCCCCAATAAACTCCACACCTCAGTCACACTCCTAGGTGGCTCTTAAGCATAAACTGACTCTATAATCTCTATATCCATTGCAACTCAAGCCTCTGAGATGATGTGTCCCAGAATGTGCACATCCATAATCTTGAATAGGAACTTTGTTGTCTTACTGTATAGCTAGTTCTCTCGAAGTGTTTCCAGGACTTTCCATAGGTGTGTTGCATGATCCTCCTCTGATGTCGTGTACACCAATATTTCATCAATGATGACCACCACGAATCAATTAAGGTAAGAATGGATGATCATATTCCTGAGTTCCATGAACAATACTGGTGAATTGGTTATTCCAAAGCGGATTTCAAAGAACTCATTTTGGTCATACCAACATATAAAGGCTATCTTCGGCACATACTCATCTCGTACATGAATATGCTTATAGCCTGATCCGATGTTGATCTTCGAGAACCACCTCGCTCCCTTAAACTGCTCAAAGAGGTCATCTATCCTTTGAAGTAGATAATTATTCTTCACAGTCCCCTATTTCAGGTTTTGCAAGTCCACAAATATCCTCATGATCAATTCTTCATTCATGGAAGACAAATTTTGGGGCTTCCCATGGTGAAATGGTGGGCCTCATGATGCCTTTATCTTTCATTTACAATAGTTACACCCTCAATTTATGATGCTCTATGGGAGCCATCTGATATTCTCATGGGCATATCAGTGTCATCCAAGGGTATAGGTTGATTCGGATGTATACCTCCAAACAGGGAGGTATAACTAGAAAATATTCGATAAAGACATTCTCATAACTATCCACAACTTCAAGAAAGCATGGACTCCACTCCTCCACCACTCCGTGGTTAAGGCTAGCCAACTTTAGATTCATCAGATACTCCCTAATATGAGAAATTTCATCATGTACATCAAAAGTTCCCTCCCTAAAGGTGAAGAAAAACCTAGTCCCATTTATGAACAGAAACCACACTTTTCTCCTAATACAATTGATATGAGAATGGAATATAAATACTAGTCCAAACCCAGATAATGTCTTAAGGACTTGACGCCGCTACTAGGAGATCTTAGTCGAAGTTCTCGACTCATATTGTACGATCACACAATCGACACTAGTGTGTAATCATCAAATACCCTCCCATAAGAGTATATAATTGTAAGGATAGTATAAATAGTTCTACTATAATCTCCAAGACTCGAATGTGGTCTCTATGAAGGAAAGAGTAGCTGGAACCTATCTATAAGAATTGAAACAAAGGAGGAGAATACATAGATAATACCTATAATAATCTCTGGAAATCCGTGGTCGTAGGCCTCCATCACTTGAAGGAATCCTCACCTCTATCCATCGTCCCCCTGAGCTTGTGGTGGACCTCCTCAAGGTGGTGGTGGTAGCACCTCGAACCATCATCCCCCACCTACTGCTCATACTGCACCCCTGCCACATATTGAACTGAGTGGCCCTCTTCACTTGAACCTCTACCTTTTCCATGGTGGTCCATCGACCATCTAATGATCTTCTATGTTGTGATTCAGAAAGTCACTAGCCATGTGTCCATGCCCACCACACGAGAAGAATATCATGGTTCCCTACTGACATCCTCTACTCTAGGACCCATGTTCTATCAACCCTGAGCCCTAGGGTTGTCCCCTAAATGATCTGAGCCACTTGGGTCCCCTCGTCTTCTTCCTACTTCTCACCATTGAAGACTCTATCTCTTGATATCTACTGGTGGATCTAGTTTTCAGTGTCTGCTCTGGTAGGAATCTAACCACAAGAAGGGATCACTCTAGCACTCCAGCTTGAGTGGGGATGCTCAGAGACACCATGGATGGCCTGATATCTTGTCTGATACCCTTATCAAAGGTCAATCAACAAGGAAATGGTATTTTTTCCATGTATTTGGAGAATTGATAGAGGTCTTCAAACCACAAAATGTACTCATCCACTGACATGTTGCCCTACTATAGGTGAAGCAGCTCTTATATGCACATTGATAACAAGGTCGCGGGGATGAACTCATCCTAGAAAAGCAGCTCGAAGTCATCCCAAGAGAGGGTCACCTCATCATGAGTGTGAATCATCAAACTCCACCATCTCCCAGCCAAGACCTGAAGAAGGCTCGCATCTAAGATATTCATCTGGTCAAGTGGCTTCCCCACTAATTGGAAGACCCACACAACCACCTCCAAGAAGTCCTCAACGGCATAAGGATCTGTCTATACCCTAATCCTAGGTTGTCCTTATTTCTAGAACCCATGTTATGCTTTGAGCATGTGTGCACCATCTACTAGTAATGTTGGTATTAATTGTCGATAAACTGGTGGTGATAACATTGGTGAACCCCCCGACGGGTTCATCTCTTGCACAGGTCCCTGAACCGACACATTATTTCTAGGTGGGCTATCCGCACAGTCACACAATAGAATCTGAGATAGTTGTCTGTGTCGAGGCATCCGGATAAAAATAAAGATGTACCATGGTTAATAGATTATACACGGTGAGCTGACTCAAATTCAAGAAGAATAAAAGGAAAAAATCAATTCTTATATGATGCATCCAACCAGTGTTTCTATATATTGATTCAAAAATCAAAAGTGAAGTTCCCATTGTATGGATTCGTCGACCGCCACACCAACACTGGACTCACTGAATCTAAATTTCAATCTTGAAACATTAAACACTGTTTCCCGAACAAAAAACATGAAACTATTGATCTTTGAGGTAGAACTGATCACCTCAAATACAACATTGTCATGACCTGTCCCTCCAGGATCATGCTATGACATACCCCTAGCTAGCCTCCCAAATTCCAAGGGTTAATGACTACCGTCGAAAGAGTCAACCTACAACTAAGATCCATTTTCCTGAGTACTCGTACACACATACACACATAGCATCCCAATGATGTAAAAGTAGAAATTCAGGGCACTAAACATCCACTGAGGGGTTGAAATTTACCTTGCACCAACTTGCATGATCTTCAAAATGAACATACAAGTAAAAGTGGATTGAGAATTTTTCATGTTATGTTGTGCCCTCCGCCTTAGATGTTTAAATAATATAGAGGCCTGGGATCACATTTCTATTCGATAATCATCAATACCAGTGCAAAACACCAAAAGGAAAATACCCTACCTCAAGAACACATGATCTACAGGTGATCCTATCCATGGGTTGATCCACATTAATTATTTAGTAATTATAATGAGTAAAACATTAATTAATTAAACCCCTTCCAGGGTTAGATCATTTGTTGGCATTGAACGATTTTGAAGCATTAGTTATTCGTAAATCCTCTTTTATGGTCATGGGTCGATCATCGTAGGTGATGATTCATTCGATGGGGGGATGGTTTTCAATGTCATCAGCCACCAGAGCTTCAAATCATAAGTACGATATTCCCAAAATCCTACATTATCTTCTTGGACATTATTAGATGAAACATGATTCAATAATTTTATTACATTTATTAAGAATTTGTTATGTTGTTTCATTTAATGATACAATGTATTCAGTTTCTCTTTGTTGAAAAACTATAGGGCAGTGATCATTTGAATGTAAAAAAACAAGGTTATTTTATTTTAGCATTTTCATTAAAAATTAAAAGAATATAAATTATTCCATCAACACGTGTTGGTAAGGATTATGTCTATTCTAGACGAATCCCACCATTGGGAGTTCAAAAACACCCTCATATTTTTGATCTGAGCATTGATATAAAAACTAGAAATACCCACTTGCATGTATACATAAATTAAAATAAAAAAGTTCAAAATTCTATTCCAGGCTCACTGTGTCACACAATCAGGTTCCTTCCTGAACATCTAGTCTTAGAATAATTCCTCATAATTTAAAGAAAATAAATTGAAATTCCAGGTCATTAGAAAACAACCCATTACATTCCTTGAAGTGTCACTATATATCATAATACCTTATCAACATATTGGTAGTGTGAGTATAGGTGCTATGATTATCCTCTTCTTTTTATCATTAAATCATTTGTTACATTCTTCTATAAAAATATACTTTAAACCATTCCATATTAACATAGTTAGTTAGATAGAAAATCATAATAAATAATTCCCAAAACCTTGGTTGTACTTATATAATATAATAAAACTATAGATTTCCATAACACTACTAGGTCTGGTTAGTACCTCATTTTCCTATTTTTGAAGTGTATAAATGAAATTCCCTCCCATGTTATCACGTTCCCCAAAAATGTTTCTTTCATCATCCAAATGTCTCACATTCGTAACATTCAATACATTTCTACTTCCTTAATGTCACCCGAAAAATCATTAGATTCTCATCATGTTCCTACTTACTAGTCGAGTACATTATAATATCATTAATAAATACTACCACCAATTTTTTTGAGGTATTATATATAGTATATATTAATCAAATCCATAATAATTGTAGGTTCATTAGTATGTCTGAAGGGTATCAATCTGAACACATATTGACCATACCTTGTATATAAAGTATTATTCTGAATATCTTCATTCATCAGCTTTAGTTAATGATATCCATAATAAAGATCCACCTTTCAGATGTACTGAGATTCTAATAGTTGATCTAACAGGTCATCAATTCTTTGAAGAGGGTAATTTTTCTTTATTTTTATCATGTTGATCTCTTGGTAATAGATACACAACCACGTTGATACATCATCATCCCTGAAAAAGATAAATGGTTCTCCACAAAGGGATCCATTTTGGTGCATGAACCCTATTTCTGAATTCTTTTACAACATCATTGACACCTTCATTATTATTAGGGTCATAGTATGTGGTAATTTTTTGATAGGATTGGTTCAGGGAAATAAATCTATTGATACGACTACTTTATGACCTTGGTGAAGTCATAGACTATTCCAGAAATACATCAGTGTGTTGCCTATGAATGGGAATTTTCTCAATGTTGATACCTTACTTTCAATCAACTATTTGGGAATGGTATTATAATTCATAGGATATCAAAACCCACACAATTTATGGGTTTTATAATGGGGAATAATGATCATTCATACATTTTTTGAGGAACATTGGAGGGTTTATAATGTGAACGGTTATTTATTATTCCCAATAGTTTATGTGTTGTCTATATAATTAGATCCATCAGATGACAAATATATCATCAAATTCCACCAAGGGTATCATTATGAGATTCACTGGAAAAATATTACAATGTATTCATATAGTAGTTGATTCCAAAACTTTTTTACCAATTATTTCACCACTAGGTTTTTATGTGCATATATACTTCATGGTGTTAGAGATTACATTCAATGGTTCTAGTAAAGGGAAAACATATAAGGGAATTTTTTGAAAAAAAATCAAATAAAACATTTTCAATTTTTGATAAATAGTTATTTTACCCTTGACAACATCATTTTTACTCTCAAATTCTGAATTAGTGAAAGAATAAACATTTGTTTGATCAGTTGGATTCAGTGGAAACTAATGTGGATTACCCTCAATGATTATGGTTTACTGAATCTGATTTCATAGTTTTTATTCTCCCAATAGATGAATAATTTATCCATAGGTTGTTCATAAAGAGGTTTCACCTTTCCTCCATAATTTTGGCTAGAATCTTGATGTCTATTTAAAATTCACCAACTCTATGCACTTCTCTCTGACCCTTGAATAATTTTATGATCGATTTTATACAATTTATAGGATGTTCTTACCCAATTTATTTTACATGTGTGTAGTTGGTATACTTTTTTCTCAAATTTCCTTCAACTCACTAGCTTTAACCTCGACTATTATCTTCTTATCTCAATAACCATATGACCACTCTCTAAACTCCATCTCTATTATGAGTTCACAAAGAACCATTTTTTCATAACTTCTAAAGTATTGAATAACTATAGCCTTTCAAAGACATGGTTTTAAACCACATAATATTGTAACTATTTTTATATCACATTCGATAAAAAAAGAGTGTGTATTAAAAATGTCATCGGATTTTTTCCTCATATGCCATGAAATATTCACATTCCCTTTTCTTCTTCTATATTAATTAACGTTTCATATTTTATCAACTGGTTCAGGGGAAATATGTTGTATGAAATAATTCATTACATGTTTTATATTTCATCATTCGGCATGATGTTATTTACCAAAAAACAATTATCAGAATATCTATCTAAAAAATAAATCATAAGATACAACTCCTCATTCTCAAGACACTAGGTCAAAGAAAAGATATTCTCTCTAGAGTTAATCCACAATTCCAAGATAAGTGTATTGTTAGTTCCATTAAATGATTGTGTTTATTTACACATAAATGAATCAATGTCTAGTTGATCATTCTTGGGTGAAGTTGGAAGTTCAAAATATTTATGTTTATTAATTAAATAAATTGATTGATGGGTATAAATAACTATAATTCATTAGAATCTACATCTCATGGAAATGGGGGTGACATTATGAAAATTGTTGAATTGTAACTCACATGGGGTTTGATCCTGATTTCTCCATATTCATTCCATTTTAAAAAAATATAAAAAATTTAAAAAAATGTAATTCAACAATGCATGAATAAATAATTAATTATTTTTCACAATTAATTCTAAAGTAATATCATATGGGATCACTATTATTATTATTTTCTAAAAATACTCTAATAATATTTTATATCTATAAATAGTAATTTATTTATGTTTTTCACTCTTTTCATGTAATATTAATTCCAATATTATCTTATCTATAATCTGATACCAACTATGGTAATCCAATATTTTCATTAATATGTAATAAATAATTATAATGATAAAAAACATAATAACATTACAAATATAGGACCCAATGTCTTCGTATCCTTTTAAAATTAGGCTTATACATATTATATAAAAAAATTAATTTAATTCCTAATTTAATATCTTCTTATTGTACCTCTCAATATCCATAGTACAATTAATAACCTGAGAATATAATTCAAATTATTGGGTGAGCTAATATCCATGTAAGTGGATGAATAAGGTACGAGATTCTATAAAAAAGTGGAGATAATATTAATCATCATAAATTAATCATAGTATTTTCATAAAAAACATGAGGGAAACATATGATAATGGCAGGGATTACACATGAAGGCAGTGACGTAGGAATAATTCAAGCTGGTAGTGATGTAGACCTATAATTCTGGGTCAACCAATGACATCATAATATTTACATAATCATGCATGCCACATTGAGCATATAATAATAATAATAAAAAGATACTATGATTTATAATGACTTCACAAATCATAAATTCATGAATAATATTTTTAGGACCAAAAGAATTAGGTAAATCATATTCATAAATAGTACATTATTATTATTGTGTGAACAATAATTATTTAAAGTGGTGAAAAATTCAATGTTTTTGAAATCTATGTCACATTAACAAAAAGGTTTTCATAGAAATCTTATTGATAAGTTTGGAAAATTTATATCCCCTATGTAAAAGGTAATGAAAATTTATATAACATAATAAGAAAATTTATTCCTTTGAAGAGAGAATAACACAATGATATAATCTATGTTGGAAAATCCCCCTACATTAGTTCCCTCATTTTTTAATAGTTTTTCCACCTCCTAAGTAATAACAATTTATATATTATGAAATTTATATTGAAATATATTATAGTAATTTATAAAAATAATTAACAATTATATTCATTAGATTATAATTTTTAATTTCGGTTCATGAAATTGAATAATTTTGATAAAATGATTTTTATAAAAATTTCATGTTTTTTTATTTCATTATTTTATAAAATATAATTTATAAATTAGTTTTATTAATTTCAAAATATAGTGGTAAATATAATTTTTTATTTATATATTATATATATATTTATATTAATATCAATCCATGATGATTGTTTTATGTGTGGACATGGGAATGTCTCCGTTGGTGGTTAAGAAATCATTGATGGGAAATTGTCGTGAGAGGAGTAAGGAGTAGTTTAGAATTTATCTATATATTGTATGAAAACTATACTAAGTAAACATTATAATTATGAACCTAATATACTATATAATTAATTATTTTAAGGTGTTTTTGTGAAAGTTTTGGTTTATTAAGAAATAATAGGCTATGAATAAATTAAAAAGATATAGTAGTTTATCTGGACATAATTAATCATCATTGTTGTTTCTCTTGTACGACACTGTAACTCCATCGTGATTGGAGTTAAAATTATCTATAATGTTACTAAGAATTATTAGATTCTAGATATAGAGGATTTTTATACATATTTTAATTTTTAAATCGGTGGAGGATTAGTTTACCAAGGGTATGAGGATGTGTTTTTTTACATGAGGATATCGGTATTTTTAGAATAAAAGATTGATAAAATATTATATAAAAGTTAAAAATTGTAATATTAAATTTATTAATTTATAAATAATATACACATATAATATAATTGGTTCAATACTTTAAATCCAATTTATAATTAACATTCACTATGTTTTTAAAATAGAATGTGGAATGAAAGATTAATTGGTATTTTAAGGAATCACTATTGACAGTTGGTTTTGGAATGTCATTTTTAGGTTTGGGAATTTAGTCTATTTTATTTTAATGAAACGCTTATGAAATTAAATAAAATTACTATGAACATAATTTTTATATTATATTATTTCATTATTAATTTATTAATGATGTAATTTGAGATACACTGGTTTTGTGAAAAACTATATTTTTACTATTCATCGAAAACTGTAGTATTTCTAAACATTACCAAAATATCAACATAGAATAATTTTGAATTGGTGACTTCAAAAATAATATGTATTTTATCAAAATAAATTCTTAAAATAGTTATTTTTAATTTTTAATCTAAAACTGAATATTCTTATAGAATACATTATAATGTAGTTTATTAAAAATGTCATATATTTTCTTTGATTATTTTATACATGATAATTTTTTGGACTAATAAAATATATATGTACATCACTAAATCAAGATAAAATTATTTATATCATAAATTATGAATTTACGGTTAAATTACTATTCCAAAAGTCATGTTACTATTCACAATGATCATGTTACTATTCCCAAAGGTTATGTTAAAATTCATTGTGATCATGTTACTATTTAAATATCCACATTAGCTTCTACAAATAAATATACATTACATAAATAATTATTCAACTCAATTCCATGTAATGTTCTATTTTTTCATTTTTGTAACTAATTTATGTTTTACAGATATTTTGTTTCTTTTCTATAGTATTGCTAATTGGGGTAATGATTCTAATAGATTGGGGTGATCCATATTTACACTTTTTGAATTTTCCATTAAATATTTTATTATTGTTTTCTTATTTTTAAATTTAACTATTTTATCTAATTATTAATGTAATAATATTATTAATGAAAAAATATCTTTGTTGGTTCTATTTTATTTTATATTTGTGTAATATTATATAATTATATAAAACACACATTAAATCAAGAAACAAATATTACTGATAATTATTAGGTGATTACAGGTTCTATAAACAGTTCTATGTCATATTTGTGGAGAATTATTGTATTATCCAAGATAATTATTTATACCATGGGATAAAAACCATGACGAGGTCAAAAAAGCTCGATGATTAATAGAACAAGGAATGTCATTTTCTGAGACATATCATGATAATATAATAACATGTTACCTACACCTCAATGTTGTGAAATCCATGTTGTATTTTAATTAATTCCATATTATAATATCATGTTTCTTTTATATGATCATCCTATCACCACTAAAACAAATTTGATATCATCTGGACAAAACATCGATGATTTATGTCTCACAAGTTGAAGTTTGTTAAAATTATCATCTTGAAAATCATACAAAACTCCCATTATATTCATTTGATTTAATCTCTATTATGTAATTTTTTTCCACTTATAATGAATACATAAATTTCCAATATAAGGAAATTACCATTTGTATCCTGAATCACCCAACAATTATATTCATGTGAAAAGAGGATGATTATTCTTTGGTATGATCCACGTAAACATTGAATTGTTGAACAATATAAAGAATTATCTTTCTCAAATGATTTATTATAAGTTAAAATCATGATTTATGACATGCCCATTGGAATGTAATAAGCTATTTTGTTTCCTGGGGAATTTTCCTATCTTCCTCCTAGTGAAGTGGATGAATTCTCAATAGATTTTATACTTTGGGAACATCCAATATCAAAGACCCCATATAGAATGTCTATTTTTAGAAATGAGTAAATTAACAAAACAACTACAGGAGATTCTGGATAAATGGTGTATAATCCAATTTTCTATACCATGGGGTACACTAGTCCCATTAATTAAGAATAATGATGGGTCAATGTGCCTTTTGAATGATTATTTTGAGATTAAAAAGACCATGATAAAGAAAAATTATCATCTACCATGAATTAATGACTTATTAAGATACCTATGTGGAGCCCAATATATCTTCAAATTGGATATTAACTTTGAAAATTATGAGGTAATGATAATGAAAGAGGGTATCCAGAAGACTGCTTTTCATACATTGTATTGGTACTATGAGTTCATAGTGATTCCATTTAGATTCAATTATTCTATTTTAATAGTCACGGACTTGATGAATAGAGTCATTATAAAATACATTAACGAATTTTTGATAGTATTTATAGATGTAATTCTAATATACCCTCAAAATATAGGAGAATTAGTCAAATATATATATCATTCACAATACTTTTGAAAAGGATAATCTTAATTAAATGTAATGAAAATATGTTTTATCATAAATTAAGTGTCTTTATTATGTTATTTTTTCACAATAAATGGGATATATATGGGAAATTATAAGATAGAAGCCATTGAAGGTTATCTAAGATAGAAATATGTGATGGATATACATAGTTTCCATGATCTAACATGATATTATTTATGATTTGTAAGAAATATATAATGACTTAAAAACAATCTAACCCATATAAATCGGAAGGGAGTGAAATATTTCTTCATGGGTTATGTGAAATGAGATTTGAGGAGTTTAAAAGAAACATATAACCGAAATCGTACATATAGTACACACATGTGTGGAACTATCATGACCCGCATTCACCAAAAGGATGGAAGGGTCAGCAGATTTCCAGGCCCATCCTTCTTTAAGTTGAAGGAGAGATAATAACCCCCAAAACCCGCCTTCAATAGGTCCCGTAGTGGAGACCAGCACCGATGGTATTGAATCACATGCAAAATAGAAGGCATTACCCTTTTTATTTTAATAGGCTAAGGAGATAAGATTGTAAATCCCACAACACCAAAACTGAAAGTGAAAATATGGCTGAAAATAAACCATTTCCATATATATGTTCAACGGTTAAAGATACAAGTCACAAAACTCCAAAGTTAAAATGATACCAAGAAAAAGTGAAACAACAACAATAACTACCCTAAAGGTCCAAGCTTGTACGGTCCGTCATGATCCCTGAAGTCCTTCTGGAAACCAGAAAGCAGTTTTATATTCATAGGGTGAGCATACATGTATTCTCAGTTGGGAATAACCAAAGAATCTCGTGCACAAGTAGGGAGTCATACTAATGCCCTGTGAGAAAAGAGATAACCAAGAACCTAGAAAGGAAACTAACCACCCAAGCCTCAGCAAGGCACACTCCACAAATAACACAATTCAAGTATTGTATAGTAATAGCACATTGATCTTTGGGTACCCTACACCACTTTCCCACTAGTTATTGAAGACATCCTATGCATCAGACCAATCCTGCAATTCTCATCGCAGTCCCACTACCATACCCCACCCGCACACACCTAGGCCACAACCACACACCCCACCCGCAAACACCTGGGCCACAACTACTAACCCTCCTGTAGACACTTGGGCCACAACTATAACAAGTAACCATGCCTGCAAACACCTAGGCTAGAATAACCACTGCCATGACCGAAGACACCTGGGCTAGAAGAACTACTGCCACGCCCAAAGACACATGGGCCTCATCCCGAAGATACTTGGGAAACCACCTACCCGCACACACCTGATCCAACCACCACACTACCCTGCCAGAAAATTTTTTGGCTAATAATGGACTTCAGACCATCACATCCTGCCCTTAGAGTCTTGGGCTATTCGAGAAAGGGAGCAGAAAAAGGAGATAATAACAAACCACTCATAGGAGTGTTGGGAAAAAACAACCTCCCCCATGAAATGGGGGTGTTCGGAACTATGTGCTCAACTTGGGTAGGGCGCGAATAAGAAACACAAAAACTACAAGTATATGTATAGCTAACAAGCACTCACCCAATCTAGGTTTTTCTTTAGCAAGCCCAAAGAACACTTTCCTTACTATTCATTCATAAGAGAAGAGAACAACACCCATGCCCAAGTCACAACTCACACTAAACCAAAACCCCATTAGTCTCATCCTTGTTTTCATGTTCAGTAATAATGTTCAAATAAGTTTCTGCACCTACATGGGCAACTAGTAAGCATAAGTACAAGACAAAGAGAAAGTACACCCAACAGCAAATTAAACATTCAAACCCGGTTCTCTTGTAAAAACACATCAAATGAGACCCTTCCATGTATTGGAACCAAAGAAGGTCAAAGCGAGATACAGTCCCAACTTCCCAGAACTATGAATGAGAAGGATTCACAATAAAAGAGGATCCCACCCCAATTCTTGATACAAACAGAGGATCCCATCATCACCAACATCACGCCAGTAATGTAAGCCCATATCCAAGAAAACCATAAGGTCACCCGTACTCGGCCCGTGGTGGAAAAAACGAATCCAATACTACCAACACAAGACAGACTCAACAGGTATTTTAAGATTTAAAATATTTAACACACCCCATTATTTCAAGTCCACTAGGCTTAAACCGGGGTTATCATAGAAAAGAAGTTGATCCTGGTGCTTCCAATTTATTTAGCCGAATATACGTATTTAACCAATTTCCTTTACACAACCAAAGGTTGAAAACCAAAATACAATCCATTTAAACGTCACAAGAGTTAAGAGTTTATTATTGCACATAGAAAGACCACCAACGTCCATGATTTTCAGTAGGTGTAAGCCCGTACAATTTAGAAATCATTAATCATGAAATAGGAGAAAAACAGAGTAGCACCATCGATCACACCCCGCCCCTTCATTCATTAGAATTCGTTTATTATCTTCATTAAAGTTTAGTTCATCCAATTCTATAGAAGCAGCAGCGTACCCACCCTGCAAGATACACAAAAAAGAGAGACGAAGGTGAAAACCCTACCTGACTGATCAAAGAGACTTTTTTCTCCATGCGCCAAAAACAGGGGATGCACTATTTGCAGGAGAGGAATGTCGGGAAGTCCAAGGATGAGCAGACGACTTAAGCCTAGGCGCACCACAAGTCTCAGGAAGAAAGGACTTCAAGCACACCATGGAGAAGAGAGAAGTCAGCCAAAAAGGAAGAAGGCGGAAGAAGAACTTCTTCTGTGATATATAGATAAAATCCCGTAGTTACGGGATATGAGAAATTTGTACGCATTAAATTAGGATCATGGTTCCTCATGAAAATGGGTGGTTACACATGACTGAATTAATTGTTATTTAATATGGAGGTTTCTTGATATTTTTATATATTAATTATGGGTTAAAAACGGCCTTGAAATGGATTAGAATGTCAAATAGGCCTAAAAGAGGTGTTGTGGAAAAACTGTAGAAGTAAAACTTGACAAGGCTGGATAACACCGATCGGTCGCGTCGATCGGTCACACCGATTGGTCGAACCGAAATTTGGAAAAGGGAGCGGTCATTAGGGTCTAGGCCATTACATTAGATACCTCTCAAACCATTCTTGTCCTCAAGAATCAAAACCCAGACCGACGGAAAGAGGGGTGGTTTTGAACAGCCACCCCGGAAGATACCTCTCAGGAGTGAACCTCTCAAACACTGGAACACCTTATACCCTGAACAAACACAAATTCCCTACTGCTCCTTACCCCATGCAACCATGAAAAAAAGGCTAAACCATCTGATATTATGGGAGATGGGTTTCCCTTTCCTCTGTGTTAAGATACTATCCGCTTTGGGCGGCATAGACTCCCCCGCATGGTTTTAGGCGCATCAGCATTAATGTATCTTAAATAGATATTAGGTCCTCCCCTCCCCATTCTTTAGGAAACTTCACAAACACAACCACAAAAAAGGAAACTTCACATCCATAGCCAACAAGGTAAGCATTACATAGTAAAAAAGTACTGACCAAACATGAAAAAATTAAAAAAAGCTCAGGGTATTGGGAAAACATATGTGCATCACTCTCCCAGGTACTTTCCCCAAGTACATCATGTCTCCATAACACAGGAACCGAGGGAATGGTTCACCCACGAAGCACCTTCTCCTCACGACCCTCGATCATCATAGGTTGCTCAATGAAGGATGCATCATCTTCGATATCTAGCCCTCCACAGTTGAGGACATCTGAATCTTCGTGCGGATATCGTCGGAGCTGGGACACATGGAATAAATCATGTATCCTCAGTATCGGAGGTGGTAGTGCTTTCTGATAAGCCACTTCACCGACCCATAGCAACACTTCGAAGGGCTCAATGAACCTAGGAGAAAGTTTACTTCCTCTGCCAAACCTCTGATGTCCACACCGAAGGGAGACCTTCAAGAAAACATGGTCCCCGACCTCGAACTCCATGGGTCTCCACCTGTCATCGGCCTATGACTTCTTCCAGTCCTGATCCACCTTCATCCTATCTTGTATATGCTGAACCTTCTCTATCATGCTCTGCACCACCTCAGGGCCAAGAACACCTACTTCCCCAACCTTAGTCCAGTACATGGGTGTGCGACACAGCCTTTCATATAGGGCCTCAAATGGAGCCATGCCAATGGTAGAGTGATAGCTATCATTGTAGGAGAACTCTACCAGAGGCAAGTGTCACACCAATGATCCTCCTGAGTCCATAACACATGCTCGCAACATATCCTCCATGGTTTGGATGGTGCGCTCTGTCTTCCCATCTGTCTGGGGGTGGAAGGTAGTGCTAAGGCGCATCTGGGTGCCAAAATCATACTACAAACCCCTCCAGACTCACGAGGTAAATCGTTACACCCTATCCGAGACAATAGAAATTGAAACTCCATACAACCGCACTACCTCGTACACATATCTTCGTGATGGAGCCTCCACTGCACTCGTCTCCTTGATTGCCAGAAAGTGAGCAGATTTCATCAACTAGTCCAATACTACCCAGATGGCGTCATAGCCTCTTTGCACTTTGGGTACTCCACTGACAAAATCCATCGAGATGTCATCCCACTTACACTCGGGGACATCTAAAGGATGAAACAACCCTCCTGGAACACGGTGTTCAGCCTTCACCTGAAGACACACTAGGCACTTGGACACAAACTCTGCCACAACTCGCTTTACCCCAGGCCACCAAAACTGTCTCTTCAGACCCCGGTATTCTTGGAAACACCTGGGTGTACCGATAGGGGTGAGTTGTGGAACTCAATAAGAACCCTATCGTGCATTTCCTCTGGAACAAACTACTTCCCATGGAAAAGCTTCTGAGTTTGACCATCCTCTTTCCACCCCTCCAGAGCATCGACTTGGCTAACCTAGTCGCGCATCACTTCACTCTCCAAGTATCCCCATTGAGACTCCTCCACTTGACGCAATAGAGAAGATTGCACTGTCATCTAATACAGGTATCCCCTACCATTTTCCATCCTCGCATCCAGGTGCAAGGTATCCAACTCCACCATCGCTTTCCAAGCATCTGCCGACTCTCAGACCGCATCCTTCTGCGAACTCCTGCTCAAAGAATCAGCCACTACCATCCCTTTTCCTGATGTGTAGGAAATCTCGAATTCGTAATCTTGGAGGAACTCCATACACCTTCACTGCCGTAAATTTTGGTCCCTCTAGGAGAAGATATACCCCAAGATTTTGTGATCTGTGAAGACCACAAAGCGTTCTCTGATGAGGTATTGCTGCCAAAACATTAGTACAAAAATGACCGCAGAAAGCACCAGATCGTGGGTGGAATAATTACATTCATGAGGGAGTAGCATCATAGACCCATAAGAGATCACCCTTGTCGCTTCATCAACACACATCCGAGGCCCTTCCCTGAAGCATCACAGAACACCTCATACGCCTCCCCTTCCCCTGGTAGTCCCAGCACTGGGGAACTAACCAACTTCTGCTTTAGATAGCTGAAGGCTTCCTCGCACTGCTAACTCCATGCGAAACCCGAGTCTTTTTTGGTCAAAGCTGTCAAAGGTGCTGCAACTCAGGAGAATTTGGGTTCAAACAACTGATAGTAACATGTGATCCCAAGGAAACAATGAACCTATGCCACATTCTTAGGTGATTCCCAAGAAACAACTGCCTCAACCTTTTATGGGTCCACCGCTACCCCTTGTTCGGATACAACGTGCCCAAGGAAGTGCAGTTCTCGTGTCTAGAACATGCATTTTGACAATTTCCCATATAGCTGGTGCCATCGGGGGACCTCCAAAACCATCCTAAAGTGATCCATGTGGTCCTCCTCTGATCTTGAATAGATTAGAATGTCATTGATGAACACGACTACGAACCGATCTAGATACTCCAGGAAGACGGAGTTCATAATGCCCATGAACACAGCCGGGGCGTTCGTAACCCTGAAAGGCATGACTAAAAACTTGACGTACCCATATCTGCACCTGAAGGCCATCCTCGAGATGTCGCACTCCTTTATCGTCAACTGGTGATACCCAGACCGCAGATCGATCTTCGAGAACCATCCTACCCCCTTTAGCTGGTCAAAGAGATCGTCTATCCTCAGAAGAGGGTAGAAATTCTTGATCATCACCTGATTCAGCCTCCTCTAGTCTATACACAACCAGAGACAACCGTCCACCTTCGTTTAAAACAATGCTGAAGCACCCCACGGTGACACACTTGGTCGAACATAACCCCTCTTCATCATATCGTCAATCTGAATCTGCAACTCCCGTAGCTCCGAAGGTGCAATCCAGTAAGGATCCATCAAAATCGTATGAGCACCATGCTACAAGTCTATCCCAAACTCGATATCACATCGAGTGGGTAGATTCGTTACCTCCTTAGGAAAGAAGTCCATAAACTCACTGATGATCTCTGTTACCCCCACCATCTCTTCATCTACTGATTCTACTGACAGCTCGGCTAACAAGGAGAGGAGGGGTTCCTCTCACCTGTTGCCCTTTTGACCGCTCTGCTCGCCAATTAAAGTAACACATCGGCTGCCCAACTCTGAGAACACAACCCTTCCTCATAAGAATTCGATGAAGACATGCACAGAGAACATACCTTTGATGCCTAGTATGACATCGTATGGTTGTATCTGTAGTAGTAGTAGATCCCTAACTGACTGATGTGGCCCTATCATCAATCTTCATCCTCAAAAAACATATAACAAGTCAGTCTAACCTCTTACTAGTCTACTCTTCACCAGGGGCACTGGAAGTCTCTCATAATCTAGACCCAACGCACGGGCTAGACTAGGTGTAACGAAGGAGTGAAAAGCTCCGATATCAAACAAGGAATAATAAAGGATACTAAACAAACTGATCGTACTGTGAACGACCTCCAGTCCTACTGGAACTGGTGCCTTCGCGGTGTGCAATTGCCCACATCCAACTCCTCTACCTCCAGGATATCGGTCGGCTCTCCAACAACACCCTGGTCGAGGACCTTGAGGAGGACCCTGAGGTCGGCCTCCCCCTGCAACACCTACCCTCGGAGGAGCGGGAGCTCGCTGTACCTACTGCTACTGCTGGAAAGTCCTGTCTGGAAGCTGCTTCTGGGGCGGCTGCTGGGCCTGTCCACCACTGCCGTACTGTACTCAGTCCGAGCACTGATTCCAGAGATGTTTATGGCTCCCACAGAAGAAGCACCTCATTCCTGGGCCCAAAGGAAAAGGGTGAGGACCGGGGGACCAGAACTGGTACTATTGCGGCCTGCTCCCTGCTGGTCGGAACCTTGAGGGTCCCAATGCTGGAGGTATGGTGCTGACAGCCATCCCTTTTGATGTGCCTAACTGAATCCTCTCTCGAGACACACCTACAAGTGAGTGCATCTTCTACACCACTTCGGCCTTCTTCTGGACCTCCAAGTATGTTGGCAAGGTGAAGGGGGTAACAGCGTATTCGAGGGAGGGTCGGAGCGCCTCCTCTAAACTTCTCGCCCAAGACTCTTCATATGGTAAGAGGTCCGAAGAAAAACGGAGGAGGTCCATGAACTTGATTCCCAGCTCCCTTACTGACCTACTCCCATGCTGGAGAGAGATTAGCTTCTGCATCTTCTCCGCCTTCATTATAGAAGAGAAGAATTCCTCCTGGAACTCCTTCTCAAAATCATCCCATTCCACCTCAGCCTCTCTCCTCTCCCCCAGGTAAAGCTTCCACCACTGACGCGCTGCTCCCCACATATGGCCGATAGCTAGAGGAACCTAGTACTCAGTCGGATCCCAAATCAAGCCGAAAGCTATCACCAGTTCCTCTAGCCATCTCTCTGTCTTCATGTTAAAGGAGATTCCCTCATAATTCTCGAGGGTCTGTCACTGGAAGGCTCAAATATTCTTCTTTCACTAGTTATCCTCCTCCTCCCGATCATCCCTCTACCGATAGGCCAAGTCAAACTCATGGGCCTTGATCGCCCGCACCACCTATAGACGCCTCCCAGGTGCCATAGCTACAAAAGAAACAAGGAATGTCTAAGCCCAAGTAGTGCAGAATACTGTTCTTAAAATTTATTAAACTTCTTATTTATTTCAATTTCCCAAAACACCCCAGAATCACGAGAACGCAATTCATTATGATGTATGTACCTTTGCTAGGGTCTCTACCCTCCAATCAGTGTAGTCTCACTTGGTCATTCGGTAGGTCCAGAGTCCTTGCATCGGATCAGGGGGGGGCCCTAAAATCATGGGTCCTAGCTGGTCTTCCCTGGCCTAATTCACCATCCAATGTCACCCAACACTGTTTCCCTACCATCCCATGCAATCCTCACTGTTCCAAACTCCAGACTCCATCCTATATCTCAACCATCACCTCTAATACCATTCTTCCGTGAACCGCCTTCACCAAAAGGAGGGAAGGGTTAGCAGATTTCTAGGCCCTTCCTTCTTTATGTTGAAGGAGAGATAATGACCCCTGAAACCCACCTTCAATAGGTCCCGAAGTGGAGACTAGCACCAAGGGTATAGAATCCCACAGTAAATGGAAGGAATTACCCTTATATTTTAATAGGATTAGGAGATAAGATAGTAAATCCCACAACACCAAAACTGAACGTGCAAATACGGCTGAAAA
Organism: Viscum album; assembly: GCA_963277665.1. Taxonomy (NCBI): domain Eukaryota; kingdom Viridiplantae; phylum Streptophyta; class Magnoliopsida; order Santalales; family Viscaceae; genus Viscum; species Viscum album. Next base: position 605,587,153 of record OY728148.1, read on the forward strand.
TAAACCATTTCCATATGCATGTTCAAAGGTAAAGGATACAAGTCACAAAACTCCAAAGGTAAAAAGATACCAAGAAAAAGGGAAACAACCACAAAAACTGCCCCAAAAGGTCCAAGCTAGTACGGTCTCGCACGATCCCTAATGTCATCCTGGAATCTTGAAAGAAGTTTTATATACGTAGGGTGAGCATACAAGTATACTAAGTAGGGAAATACCAAAAACTCTCATGCACAATTCGGGAGGCATACTTATTCCCTGTGAGAAAAGAGATAACCAAGCACCTAGCAAGGAAACTAACCACCCAAGCGTCACCAAGGCACACTCCCCAAATAACGCAAGTCATGTAATGTATATTAATAGCACATCGATGTTTGGGTACCCCACGCCACTTTCCAACAAGTTATTGAAGAAATCTTATGCATCAAACCAATCCCACCTTTCTTATCGCAGTCCAACTACCATACCCCACCCACACACACCTGGGTCACAACCACACATCCCGCCCATAAGCACCTAGGCCACAACCACTAACCCGCACACAGACACCTAGGCCACAAATGTCACGCGTAACCACGTCTAAAAACACCTAGGCCAGAACAACCATTACCACAACCGAAGACACCTCGTCTAGAAGAACTAATGCCACACACGAAGAAACTTGGGCCTCATCCCGAAGATACTCGGGAAACTACCTTCCCGCACACACCTGGGCCAACCATCACACTACCCTGCCCGAAGATTTTTGGTCTAATAATGGACTTCAGGCCATCACAGCCTTCCCGTAGAGTCTTGGGATATTTGGTAAAGGGAGAAGAAAATGAGCAAATAACCAGCCACTCATAGGAGTGTTGGGAAAAAAACACCATCCCCCATGAAATAAGGGGTGTTCGGCACAAAGTGATCAACTTGGGTGGGGCACGAATAAGAAACAAAAAAACTACAAGTATATTTATATGTAACAAGAACTAACCCAATCTTGGTTTTTCTTCAGCCAACCAAAAGAACACTATCCTTACTATTCATTCATAAGAGAAGAGAAAAACACCCATGCCCAAGTCACAACTCACACAAAACCAAAACCCCATTTGTCTTATCCTTGTATTTATGTTCAGTAATAATGTTCAAATAAGTTTCTGAACCTAAATGGGAAACTAGTAAGCATAAGTACAAGCCATGGAAGAAGTACATACAACAGCAACTTAAACATTCACACCCCGTTCTCTTGTAAAAACACATCAAATGAGACCCCTCCAAGTATTCGAACCAAAGCAGGGAAAAGTGAGATACAGTCCCAAGTTCCCATATCAATGAATGAGAAGGTTTCACAACATAAGAGGATCCCACCCCAATTCGTGATACAAACAGAGGATCCCATCCTCACCCAAATAACCCCAGCAATGTAAGCCCCTATCCAAGACAACCATAAGGTCACTCGTACTCGGACCATGGAGGAAACAAAAAAACCAATACTACCAACACAAGGCAGACTCAACAGGTATGTTCAGATTTAAAATATTTAACACACTCCATGATTTCAAATCCACTAGGCTTAAACCAGGGTTATCATAGAAAAGGAGTTGATCCTGGTGCCTCTAATTTATTTAGCCGAATATACATATTTAACGAATATACTTTACACATAAAAAGGTTCACAACCAAAATACAAGCCATTTAAACATCACAAGATGTAAAGGTTTATTACTGCACAGAGAAATACCACCAATGGCCATGATTTTTAGTAGGCGTAATCCCGCACAATTTAGAAATCATTAATCATTAAAGAGGAGAAAAACAGAGCAACGCCATCGATCACAAACCTCCCCTTAATTATTTAGAATCAGTTTATTATCTTTATTAATGATTGTTTCATCCAATTTTACTGAAGCGGTAACGTACCGACCCCGAAAAATACATAGAAAGGGGAGATGAAGGTGAAACCCCTACTTGACTTATCAAAGAGACGTTTTTCTCCAGGCGCCAAGAATAGGGGATGTGCAATTTGTAGGGGAGGAATGTCGGGAACTCCAAGGATGAGCAGACGACTTCAGCCTAGGTGCACCACAAGTCTTAGTAATAAAGGACTTCAAGCGCACAACGGAAGAAGAGAGAAGTCGGCCAAAATGGAAGAAGGGGGAAGAATAACTTCTTCTGCGATATATAGATAAAATCACATTGTTACGGGATATGAAAAATTTGTATGCTATAAATTATGATCATGGTTCCTCATGCAGTTGGGTGGTTACACACGACTGAATTAATTTTTATTTAATAGAGAGGTTTCTCAGGATTTTTAGATATTATTTATGGTTTAAAACGGCCTTGAAACGACTTAGAAGGTCAAAAACCCCTAAAATATGTGTTACGGGAAAAACTGTAGAAGTAAAACCTGACATGGCTGGATAACACCGATCGGTCGCTCTGATCAGTTACGCCGATCGGTCGCACTGATCGGTCGTGCCCATGGGTCGCACAAAAAGGTCGTGCCGATCGGTCACGCCGATCGGTCGCACCGAAATTTTGCAAAGGGAGGGGTCATGAGGGTCTGGGACATTAAAGGAACCTTTTATGTTATTGACCATTTCTTCATAGGTGGTATTCAGCTATATACTGATGCTGAAAAAAATGGTATCCTACTCCCTAAAGAAGAATAAAATTCATTAAAATAACAATCCAACACATGATATAGTGTTATTTGTAGTGATCATCCTGATGGAAATATGGTGAAATTAGTCATTAGGGATAAGTTTGAAAAACATATATATATATGATAATATATTATAGTATCAATTAATATAGAAAGTGATTAATATACATAATCGAATATGGTTAGATAATATTATGGACTATGACTACTCAATCAACAACTATCCTATGAATGAAAATAAAGTGGCATAGATATATATAAAAATAATATTGAATAATTATAATAAATTATAATGGAGAAAGATCTAATCATCAAAAACATGAAGAGGATATACATGGTAATCCTAAAGTAAATAACATAATCAATTCTTTCATAAAAATGGTTAAACTATTCCATTAGGAAAAAACTAAAGAATGCTCAAGGAAATGATGTTGGAATTCAGAATATGGTGGATGCTTTAAGAAAAGGTAACTCCTTGGAGTTCAAAATTAATGATGGAGGATTTGAAATATTTTGATCACACCTTTGTGTACCATTAAATCATGAGATAATGAAATATGTGATTGATGATGATGATATATATAACCTCGACATCCATCTGGGGAGAAAATATATATATATCATGACCTCTGAGAGATCACCTTTTCAGTGAAATATGATTAATTAGATCATAGAATATATATCGGGGAGTATTCTATGTCATCAAGTGAAGGATTAAATCAAAATATATAAAGGGTGATGCTGCCAATTCCTATACCAACATGGAAAAGATGAATCATAACCACAAAAATTTTTAATGGAATAATAAAAAAATAAAGAGGAAATTGTTATGTATGGGTTTTATTTAATTGCCTTACAAAAACTGTTCAGTTCATTGAAATATGAGAATACTTATCTATTGGTGAACATTTAAGCCTATACATCAGAGAAGCAGTGAGGCAAAATGGAACACCTCTATTGAAGGTATTTAATCAATATAAAATATTCACATACATGTTCTAGAAGAGTTTCTAATGTGCCCTAAAAATTGTGTAGATATATTTTATGACTTATCACCCAAAAATAATGCCCATATGATCACAATATTCAAACACTAGAATTCATGTTCAGAAAATGATCGATGGACATAAAAGTAGGATTGGATAAATATCTTAATCTAGTCATGTTATTATATAATAATAGTTATAACTCAAGCATCCATGTGGGTCCCTGTGAAGACTTATATGGGATGAGATACAGAATAGTTACATATTGTGAGGAAGTTAGTGAATGAAAATTTTTGGGCCCTGAAATGGTCGTGGAAATTGTGTAAATTTCTATGACCATTCAACATTAAATCAATGATGCTCAGTGGAAACTGAAGATATTTTCTGAAAATCATCAAAGTTACCTGTAATTTAATATTAGAGATAAAGTATTACCCCACATATCTCTATGTATTAATGTCAAGAGATTTGGGATGAAGGGTAAATTATATCCTAGGTATATATCTCTTATTTGATGTTCTCACTCACATTTGATATTCAGATTATGGAATAAAACACCCACCAACCGAATATCATGTACATATTCCATGTATCACTCTTATGGAATTATATACAAGATCCCTTACATGTACTGAATTTGGAATTGGATCCATTCGAAAATGATCATTCATATGAGGAACCACTGAAGAAGATATTGTATCAAATAAAAAATTATATGGAATAAGGCAATACACCATGTCGATGAAATATGGAGGAACTAAATGTTTGAGGAAGCGGCTTGGGAAGTGGAGGAAGTGATGAACCAAAAATACCACCATTTATTTTTGAGTGTGAGGTGAAAACATTAAGGGTGATATTTCAATAATGAGGAATAATGTAATCACCCTAACATTTATAAATAAAATATTCATTTTTAATTAAATACGTTTAATGTTATGTAATGTAGATATAGAAAATATGTAAAATATATTAGTAATATTGTATAATAATATACTATAATACATAGAATACCATTAATCATCATAATAGTTCAAAATATATCCATTGAACAATGATCATAACATTATAAAAAATTAATATTTTTGATAAATTACTATAGACAAAATCCAATGATTTGATGGTCTTGACTAGAAGGATAATACATTATGATTCCCAACTTTTAGATCTCCCAAGGAAGATATAATCTACGTTAATATTCAGTGACCATGAACAATATGATATTAAATAACTAATGAATGAGAGAAACTGTTTATAAGAGAATTTCAAATATATCATGTTCACAACCCAAACCATGTTCCCCGAACCACCCAAAGAAAATGACACAATCATAAATCATACCCATAGAGAATTCACTAGTGTATTAATGTGATAAATTTCACAACTACAACAGTATGAGTACCTGCATTTTAATTTAAAAAAAATGATAATTATAGTTTTAAATATTTTTTATAATTTATAGATTATTAAATAATGAGTTTGAAAAAAATTATATTCAGAAATGTTAAAAAACATATTTAATTATGTGTATGATATAATATTAATAATTAAAATAATTATATATTCAAAAATATTTGAAATAAAATTTATCTTTTATAAATATTATTAATAAATATTATATATTAAATATAAGTGGCTAAATAATTTTTGGAAGTTAAAAATAAATTTTTATTAAGATCAGAAAACAATTATTACCAAAAAACCCAACAATGTACAATATACAAATATTTTTTAAAAAGCATAGTTACTCATAATTATAGATATATTTTGATAAAATAAATTCTATTTTTTTATTAAGAACGTTGAAATTTCCAAATTACGAATATTCATAATTATCTATGGTATTTGAATTTTTTGGTAAAAAATAAATACGATATAAATATACCATAGGCATTATTACATCATTATAAACTAAAAGTGATATAATATTTATCAAAAAATGAATATAATAAAAAATAATTTTTTCTCCTTGAAAAAAAATCTGTATGGTAATATTATTATTTTTATTAATCCTTCATGAATCATCCAAAACATAATAATATTATAAGTATTGAAAATCATTTATTTATAAACAAGACTGTCTTCCACATTACTAAGTTTAATCTTTTAATGAGTATGTTTCATGGAATAATTAAATATTAAATCCTATCCCATTTTGAAGAAACCATGAGAATAAAATTTTGGATTGTTAGTGGTTTTTATTAGTTTATTGTATAGTATCCAAAACCTAATTTTGTAAAATAATAATTACCTACCCTCTAATTTCATATTTATCAATACACATGATACCATTTCTCTTCCCAAAAAAACATAGAGAAAATCACCAGTTTATATTGTCCTCCCTAGAGACCTCCCAATGTTCTCTGATGCTCTCATGTAGATCCCTCCAATATTTTGAAATCCCCATCTCATTGTAAGGGATCTTTTTCTCTTAGTTTCCATTCATGAACCATCTTTGAATTTATCTTTTAAAATCACAACTTTTTTATATTTTTAGGATTTTATAAATGTATAATATTTTAATATTTTTTTGTAATTATAAATCATTTTCCCATCTTCCTATATACTTTACCTAAGATTTTACTATGTTGAAATTAAGTAAGTTACCTCTCTCTTTTGTTTCCCATTAAAGATAGTTATGTTTTTATACATTTGATTTCAAATTCATAAAATTGGTATGAGTTTTTCAAAATCCATATTACATTAAATTTTAAGAAAATTTATTTAGAGATCATTTATTTATCCTTAGACCAATTTATTATACATTATGTACTTTCATGATGGTGTGAAAATTTCAATGTGATTTTTTTCCGGAAAAATTAAAGGTTTGTGATGATCCACCACCATTTCCCCTCATGGGTATTCATCTAGTTATATCTATCCATTATTTATTTGGTAAATCTATGTATGTAAAAAATAGTTGATGATCATGGGGTTTAAATTGATGAAAGATATACATTTTTCACAACATCCTTAAGGAACACTAAAGCACCTACCATAAATTATTATGAATAGGTGTTACCAGATAGTGGTCCAATGCAATGGTAAATATTTTAATCTCATGATATTTTATATATGGGGCACAATATATTATCCTATGAATATTATGTTATGATGACCTGGTGTTTAACATTGACTTATGGTTATAATTCCATGATTAAAGTTGTTTCCACATTCCCATGTTCTTTTAATAGAATAAGGTTATATCATTCCACCTTATTCCAGAATATGATTATAAAATATTTTGATGCATTTTAATGACTATTTCCAAATTTATATTTATTTAGTTTTTGTATAAGTTTATTATATTACTAGAATTTATAGCTCACCACTTTATTATGTGTTTCTTATAGTTGTGTTGTGCAATTTTATAAAAATAGTGAAACATTAAGTGCATGTTATTTAAGTTTTCAGTAATTTCTTTGCATCACTATTTTAGGATATCACATGATGTACGTAATATACCAATAGAACTACAAATATATGTTTTTTTTGAATTTTTAGTGTATTAGTTTTTGTAATAAATCATGAACTAATTGGTAATAAGGACAAGTGTTGTCATATCATCCACGTGAAAATAGGAATGACACAATTTCCCATTAAAAACACCAATTAGGGAATTACTGAAAGATAAATGATAATTAATGTTTGAGAAAAAAAATCCAAAAGGAACATACCTTTCCGGATATCCAAATAATTTTAAGACACCTTCCTATTGTATATTCCCCGAGATATTGAGAGTCTGCATTTTTTGTCCATCTGTTTGAGGGTGGAAAGTGATGTTGATTCATACATGAGTAAAAAAAGGCCTGAAATCCTCTCCAAACTCATGATGTAATAAATTTATCCCAATATAAGATAATATGAACACATAAATATTGTTCTCAAGTTGTATTAAGACCATCAAGTGGGAGGGTAAATCAGTGGTTCCTATTTGTTTTATAATAAAGATCTCTTTAACATATTTTAGTAAAATTTATTAACCGATGAATCCAATTAAGTGTATGATCCATTCAAATAAACCGTCTTAACCTTACCTTTAATATGATAAAATTCATTTATATGGTAGCACATGATATTCAATGGGTTATGTAAAAACACTTACTCCATTACTTGGTGGATAGTCCTAGCAACATGGATTCTTTTACTATCATCCATCTAGAAAAAAAAGAACAAGTAGTGAAAAATTATACAATTATAGCAGAAAAATTACAACTATGTTTTTTAAAACTACCCAATAGTCATTTTTCAATATCCACATCCCCCAACTGATCATACACCCTAGAAATAAAAATGCTGAAATTTCAGCTATTGGGAGGTATCATTATTTAATAGATTTTCTCTCCATATAAAATATTTTCCTATTAAGATAGTATCCATTTAATCCAAAGGTATACTAAATCAAACCATACCTTCATACATCCAAAACTAATTTAAAAAATTTCTTATGGAACATGTGGGTCTTGAAACTTCTTCCATAAAATAATTCAATAAATCTTCATCCACCGAGTGAGTTCTATCATCCTCAATATGGTATCCTTAGTCTGATGGTATCTATCCAGTTTTCCTTAGTATGATTTTACTTTTTATATTCCTTATTCAACTAATTTTGAATTCAATGGGTAGCTCTAAATTCCTATTTCCGATTGAACGTGGTATGATAAACCTCACTTCGATGGATCTAGATATGATGGGTTCTCTCTGCTGGACTTTCTTATCTGATGTGTTGATCGATAGAACATTTTATGTTGATCGATGTGAACTCCAATTCAATGGAACCATTTAGATGGATCTTACTTACCATAATCCCAAAAAATCATGTTTTAATCACAATATATGAAAAAAAATCAATTTTTATAGTTCATGATATCACTTTATGTTTTGTACATCATAGAAATTTCATTTTCACTAATTTTATAGGTACCCTTGAATGGAAAATGCAACAGAATCAATTTCAATTCTTACTCAGTATAAGTCATAATCTCTAATTTCTCATGAATTTAATTCATCATATCTTTCTTTTAAACACCTCTATATACTTCATAGAGCTTCTCAAATCATCTTATAACATCAAACATATTTTATTTCTCTAGTCTGATTCTCTATTACGATTTTTCCATAAGATTATTTTAAATATTATTCCATACCTAATGATCATATATAGAAAATCAGACACATTCAAAATATAATGATTCAAAAAATATACACATTATTCCCATAAACATCATTGAAATGTTAATATATTATTAAAATTACTCATGAGCATTAAAATTCATTTTAAACACATTGTTAAAAATTTATGCTTTCTCCATCTTCTGTAGACTGGTGTATTGGTATCTGATGAGTTTATTTGTGTTAGCTTTCCCCTGATGGATAAATTTCTACATCACTCTGATGATCAGAGTCAACACTAGTCTTCTAGGGAGACACCACATCTTTATAGATAATCAATAAATTTTTCCTTTTTAACTTGAACAAATTTAAAGATAACAATATATTCTTTTTTTCATCATGGACCAAGTAATATACAATGAAATACAACTAGATGAAATGATTTGACTACAATTTTGATCATTATTAGGATTAATGGTATTTTATTTTCATGCATGAATATGTCTGAAAAATATAATATTTCTTAAACATTTTTCCTTCGATTAAACTATGTATCTGATATCTTAATGATACCAACAATTTATAAGATAAATGGATGACATATACATTACAATAAATAGGGGTCATAAAATGTTCAATAGACTGGTTTCAATATCTTATACTAAAAATCAACTTTTCTTCTCCAAATATTACATTCTCAAACATCTAGTATTCAATAAATCCTACATCCATTATCCCCACACCGATGAACAATGATCAAAATGATTCGAACTTGAAAAAAAACCTTTTACCAAAAAAATAATTCATTTATCATGACTTCCCTAAGACTTTGAATATGTTAAAGATCTGCATAGCATTGTCTGACATTCATTGGGATGTATTATAACTTACTATTATTATAGTAGTGTATTTCATCCCCTACAATGATTCAATATGATTGGAATTAATTATTCTTCTTCCTCTTTGTTTCATCATACATGAATCATATGTTTTCAGACAACATACTTCTTCTGATACTTACAAACTATGAAGGTGTCATCAATTTTAATACTTATTATTATAATGATCAACACTTAAATTCTTATCTTAATAAGATTCCAATACAATTTTCCGAAATATCTATCTATATCTAGATCATGGATATGTCCAATGTATCATTTTGATGGGTTGGGTCTTGAAATAAAAATCTTATCCTATTCTCAAATTCAGACATTTTTTATCTATTGATAAAAATAAAACAAAAACAAAACCTTGGCCTAACAATATCCCCATTTTGGATTATTCTCAATACCTTCTTCTTAATAACAAACTTCAAATATAATCTCAAATTTTAATTTCAACCTATATATATGTATTATGTTTAAATTATCTTCTCTAACCTCAAATATGTTTTCTCCCACTAATTAAAAATCAAATTCAATGGGAACATCATGAATAGTTTCCTCTCTTGTATCCAAATTATCACATTTCAAAAGGATGTAACTTTTTATATAAAAATATTGAGACTATTGTATAGGAGAACATAGGTATCATAATATATTTTTTTAAATGACCATTAAACTAAATAACTTCAAGTATATTTTGGTGATCCCACTGTAGAAAAAATGAGAGAATAATCAATCTTCCTCATTTTTCCATTGCACAAGGTTCATGTAATATCCATTTCATGTTCTTTTCAACTTATAATTTATGGGAAAACTGTTGAATGTATTTTTTAAGATAAAAATAAAATGGACCCAACTCAAAAAATATATAAGAATTTTTAAGTGTATAAAAATCTGGATAAAATTTATAACCTCATTACTATCATTGGAAGAAATAGAATGATACTCAAACATTTGTTTCCTTATTTTAATTCCTTGAATTAATTTCATTCTACTATAAATAAAAATATTTTATGAACAAAGGGGAACCATATGTTTTCTTAGAAATTCCATTTATATTGGAAACCCCTTTCTGTTTTTTATTATTTTCTTGTTGAAGGATTTTTCATTGGATGTATTTTCATCAATTTTTTCATCTTTAATAAATATTGTAATGTAAAATAAATATGAACACTATTATGATAACGATTTCAAATTTTTAACCCTTTTTTGAGCCAATATTCAACTCTATGATTGTTAAAAAACTTTCATGCCTTAAAAATGTTCAAACATAATTGTCAAACATATTTTAGTAACATTCCATTCATTCTCCAATCTCTTGCATCTTTTGAAAATTTTATAGATACAATCTGTTAATAATTTCTTTTTAACATATGATCATATTTTCAGAAATAATTTTATTCAACTTTTCATCTGATCATTTTTTCAATTGATTTATTTCTTTACCCATGTTATCTTATTCTATTCAAATAACTTAGAATCCATTATTTTCAAAATAATCATGTTTGGGTTTCTACATTTTCATAACATACCAATCTTTCATTGTCTTTTGACATTTCATTTTAAATTCCACATAATTTTTTGACACATTTGATATTAATTTCACTCAACAGATCCACATCGATTTATCTATAAATCTTATTAGAGACATGTTACACCAACCTGAATGATATTTGTGTCCAAAAAAACCTCATCAACAAAATTTACCTCTAAAATATGAATTTTCAGACTGATATTGAACTTATTAATAATATAATTTTTGTTGTTTCTTTATAAATCATGGAACAAAATTCTCAAGGGGTTTATTTACTTCTGAATTCCCATATTTCTTGATAAAATATTCATTCTCAAAAACCTATTATTCTAGACAATTTGATTAACCATCTTTATAATTTTCCACATTAACATTAACTAACTTGTTGAAGTTTTCACTCATCATTCTTATCTCACATGGTATTATAAGAAACATTGACATAGTTTAAAAAAACACATATTCATTCAAATATAGACTCAAATTCAGAAAAAATGTCACCGTTTTAATATATTATATCTTTTATTTTTTTCTTGTTTACATCATTGAGTGTTGATTCTTTTATATTGAGGTTCTCATTTCTAGTTAATATTTCATCAAATGTTTTCATTTTTTATTCAATCACAAAAATATTCACATTCTGAGATATAATAAAACTAATAATTATATCTTATTTTTTTATAAGGTTATTATTAAAAAAATGATTCATTCAAAATCTGTTTTAATCCTTTTATGTGTTTCATGATTTTAGTATTATTCTCAATTTCTTATTCTAAATTATATTTGAGAATACGGTCTATTTCTATAATATTTTCATAATAATAATATTTTGGTGAATTAAATCCATTTCTAACTTGAGAAATGAAATTATATTTACTATCATATTCATCATTAGATGAGGAATAACCCTTCTTTCTTCATCTCAGATGACTCATATTCTTAATGTCATAAGGAAATGGTCCTTGTGTCTACTAATTTTTTTTATTCTTATTTTTTTAATCATATTCCACAGAATCAAACTCTTCAACACTCTTGTAAGGAAATTTTTTTCACAAATTAACTTTCCCTTCACAATTTCAACATTTTAGGTTTTAACTATTCTATTTGACCTGATTGTATTTCATAGAATGGATGGAAACAATTGAACTGAGATCTTTACCTTATTTCCCACCTTTAAATTCATTTTAATTTTTTATTTACATATTTATCATCATTTTCCCATTTAGAAATGATTTGAATTCTATTTTACCATCATTTTTTTCATGAATGAATGATCTTTCCTAATTTTATATTCAACAAGGATATTCTGATGTTTATCCAAAGGTAATTCATCATGATATTCTAAATATGGTACTTTTCATCAATTCAATATAGATATATTCAATATGTTTCTTTATAATTGTAGAATATTCCATCTCCTATCCAAACCTTATGTTGTTACTTAAAATATCATTTACCCATATAATGTATCTATCAATACTTTCATTATCTTATATTTTAAAATTCCAAAATCTAATTCTCTTCATTTATAACATGGATTTCACAACCTTATCATTCCCTTCAAAGATATATTGAAACTATTCCAATATATTATTATCCATTATAAATACCATAATATTTTACTAAACATCAGAAATGAAAGTCATCAACAATTAATTAGGAGATTATCCGTCATCTTAAAAAATTTTGTTATCGATGGATATCATAGAAGATTTTCTTGTGGTAAAAAATCCCTCTTTTGTCACATGTATAACTACAAGAAATGATTAATGATGTTAGGGTAACATTATGTTCTTCCATCTGAGAAAATTCATTCCATCAAAAATAAAAAAACCAACACTATTGTTCACTGAATAGAAATTATCCATTCTGACAGAAGGATCTTTCAGAGGTAACTGTCTATGATACAAATTGTTGATGCCATGTTGGATTAAGACCTCAGAGTGGTTGGGGATGAATCATTCATTCCATTTAATTTTATAATAATGATTTCATTAACTTATTTTAGTAAACGTTTTTAAATTTTGAAATATATTAAGGTTACAATCCTCTCAAATAAAATATCTAAAACTCACAATTGATATGAAAAAAAATAAAACACAGCACATGATATTTTCGTAGTTCAGTACAATGTACTACTCATTTATTTATTAGAAAGTCACACCAACATTGATTCTGTCACTATCTTTTCTATGGAATAAACTTTTACATGTTGTGAAATGTTATACTGTCTCATTTTAACATTTTATTCAATTGTTTGTTGTACCCCCTAAAAATAATTTTTTAGTATCCACTTCACATAGCTAGTTATACACCACATCAATAATTATCAATACTTTTCAGCAAATAGAATGTATCCATAGGTACTAGATTCAAAATCCTTATTATTTCCCAATCCACTTTAGAATATAATAATTTTTTCTATATGTATGTTGAAAAAAACCATTACTGAATAAAACAATAATGAAATTAAATAATTCTCTAAATAACATGTTGGCCTTGAAACTTCTTCTAGAAAATCAATTCAAAAATATTCCTCAACAGAGCTCGTATGATCAGACTCATTTAGGTAAACTATTTTTGATGGTCTCTATCTAATTTGGATCAGTTCTATTATCCTTTCCCTCTTCCTTCTTCAACAGAGTAGGAACTAAATTTGTAACTTCTAATTCCACCTTATAATAAAAATCAGACTGATGAACCTTGCTCTGATGGATGCCTCTATGATGGTCTCACTCTGATGAAATTGCATTGGTGATGTGTTTTAAAATGGATCATGATCAAATGATCATACTTAACTCCAATCTAATGGGCTCATTTCGATGAAAATTCCTCATCTTCAACCTTAAAAAATTCTCTTGTTGGAAGATCAACACATGGATAACATATGTCAGATCTCTCCTCATGGATAATCACTTCAAGATTCGCACATAATACAAATTTCATGTGATATCCTTTTAAAAGCAACCCATAATGGAAAATGTTGGAAAATAAAAATTTCACCCCACTCAGAAAAATCCAAAATTCCAAATTTATCAGGAATTTAAATATTCAACTTTTTATTATTCAACTCTTCTCAATACTTTTGGGTGCTTCTCCAATCCTCTCAAAACATCGGACTACATATTTTTCTTTAGTCCAATTCATCATTATAATTTTTTCTTATGATTCTTCAACAATTTTCTCAATCCCAAATGATCATATATGGAAAAATATATTCCTTATCATTATGATTATTCAAGCAGTAATATTTTCCCTTTCATAAAAAACATTGAAATATCTAATGTAATTTGAAATTTCCCACCAACTTCAAGAAACTTTAAATAAATTCAACATATAAATTTCTTCAATTTTTCCATAGACCAATGTAATTTCATTTGATGAGTTTATTTGTTTTAGATTTCACATGATGGATCATTATTTGGTTCACTCTGATAATTAGATACAGATCCATTCATATAGGTTGATAGTACTTCTTCAGAGATAATCAATACTGTTTTTCTTTTACTCAAGATCAAATTGAAGGGAATAATTTATGGCACCTTTTTTTTAGGAACCGGTTGGAATAAAAAAAATAGGATGGATATGGTTTAGTAAATGGTTCATACTTATCTATTTGATTTGTCACTAATTTTATATCGTACATCGATCCAAATAACATAAAAAATATTAATCATTCATCATTTGATAAAACATTGTATATGATTTCTTGAAGATACCTACAATAAATAAGATTGATCAATGTTAGAATCCATAATGATGAACAAGTTTAATACCATTTTTGAAGGACTAGTGTCAAAAGATTCTCATCCAGTAACTTCCTTTTATCCCTAAATACGATTGGATGAAATTTCTTGCATTAAAAAATTTATTTGTCCAATTTCTCACACCGCTGATCTATAACCAGAAAACATCAGCCTTTAACAACTTACTTATACCCATTGAATGTACATGTATCATGGATTTCTCATGAATTTTAATATGTTTATCATTGTCATATATTCATTTGAAAATTCGTTGGGGAGTATGATAACAACCCATTCATCTATTAATAACTCCATTTAAAATTTGAACTTCAATACGATTGACATCACCTTTTCTTCTTCCCATTTTATTCATAATTATATAATCACATGTATTTAGAAATCTTATGACAAGTGAGAATTAAAAACTAGTAAAGCTTTGTAAAATTTTATATATCATTTCATTAGCATCAACATATGCATTCCAGACCCAATTTGATTTCCAATACAATTTTCATCAACATCTAGAAGCTTCTGTATCCAATGAAATTTTTAATGAACCATAAATTTCAAGGAAAATTTTTTGTAAATTCTTTTTGGAATTTTACGAGTGCGCAGTTTCTGACGGCACCTGATTCTGAGGCCCGGTGTGCCCGGAATCATTTTCCAAAATATAGCTCGGGTGTGTTTAGTGAACAAACGAGCGAGTTTTCCTATCTTTTGAACCGGTGCTCAGAATTGAAATCTTAGGGCACCGATGAAACCGCAACGCCTGTAATTACTTAATGGGACCTTTGCTGTAGTTGCGTTTTGAGCAGGTTGAGGTTTAATTTTTGGAGTTTAGTTGAATTAAATAAAATTTATCGTGCACAAATTTTATTCATGAAAGGTGGTTATTTTCATCAAATGGGGAGTTAGATGTGGGGCCCACACCCAAATAACCTCCCATGGGAGAGTTTAGTGTGGTTGGACCCACACGAGATCCTAACTCCTCCCCTCCCCCATAACCCCCTTGACCTCCCCATAAATCACCCCCATTGTTTAAATGCATGGCGACTCCACGCATTTATTGTGGTGGAGGCTCACCACCTCCCAAGATTAATGAGGATGACTTGGATAATTAATAACATTATTAATTTATTTGTCTCACCTCTTGAATCCTTTTGAATAGATTGGAGATCGTTTAAAGGAGGGAAGCTTTATGAAATTTTGTGGTTGGCTAATACTTTGGGAGAATTTGAGGAGAGTTCCCTTCGTCCACGATGAAACGACTTCCTCCCTCAACGAAGAACGGTTCTCCATCCTCTTCATCCATCGAAACTAGAGAGGAGACGTCACTTCCTCAGGTGGACACCGATGACGACGAAAGTGACGAACTCCAGCGACCATCGTCATCTTCATCTCCTCCCTTGGGATGATGCCGACGAGCCGACGTCCACCCACTTGCGATATCGTCAACTAAGGACGAACGACACGAGGTAGGGGATTTATTTGTGAATAATAATAAACCCATGTTCTTATTTCCTTCTAAATCAAAGAGCGTGGATCAACATATTATTATGTTGATTCGTGAAAGAATATGTTTGCAGGTTGGGAAATTTTGATTGCGGGGAAAAACTTAAAGGAGATTTGTTTAATACTCTTCGAGTGATTTAATCTCTCATTCTAAAGAATTTAATGGTATGAAATTAGTATAATTTACACTTGAATAAATTATACCCTTGTTGATACTAAAAGCTCATGTTTTAATGACTACCATTTGAGAACACCTAACGCGGAGGGAGTGGGATGAACAAACAAGGCCTGACAACACTTCGCAGATTGTTTATTGATGTGCGGATCGACGGGCGATGACGGAGCGAGCCGCAGAGGCGATTTGGAGACTCCGTAGTGATGTTTGGGACCTGTAAGGACTCCAAGCGTAGTAAGCGGGTGAAACGGACCACTGGTGCGCGTCCGGTGGTCCGCAGAGAGCAGCGGCGGGGGCGCGCCAACGGAGGAGACTGCCACGGCTGAGCCGCAGCAGACCACAACGGATTTTCCATTCTAGGTTTGGGGGAGGGCGCGACATTAAAGATGCACCACATCAATCAAAGGGTGGGGGCAGTGTCTCCCCCCTATTTCCCGCTCAGCCGAAACGACCGAGCTGACTGGCCACGCGGGCCGCGTCCGCCAAGGCCGTACCGGCCGCACCAGGCCGGGCCACACCAATGGGCCGGGCTAACTGCATTGGGCCGCACCCTGAAGGGCCGGACCTGGACCCGGGTCGGGTCGCCCCGGTTTGGGCCGACCTAGGGGGTCTTGGGCCGGGTCCGTCCGAGCCCAAAACCCCATAAAAACGAACAGGTTCATTTAAATGCTCGTAACATGGGATACAAACCTTTGATCGACACATCGTCATTTTTTATGCGATCCTTGGATCGATACGGTCATTTCGTTATATTACACTCAAGGTTTTGGAGAACTTTGGATACAGTCGGGTTGGTTCGAACACGAAACCAAATGGTCCCTCGGAGCAGAAATGCTTATAACATGAGCTCCGGACGTCTGATTGACGTTTTGTTGACTTTTTTGGAATCCTCTTAGTGATACAGACCTTTTGGCTTACTCTACTTTAGGTTTGGATGTAGTTGGCGTACATTCGGTTGGTTTTGACTTAAAAACCAACCGGGCCCCTTGAATGAAAAAACCAATAACTCTCAGACCAGGCATCCGATTGACGCACCTTCTATTGCGTTGTGTTCCTATTGACGTGAAAAAACATTCTGTTAAATTAAATCTAGTCAAAGTGACAGTTGATGTATCGACCTCTTGGCTCATGGAGCGGACCCTCCCGGAATGAGCGTGCTGTGTGCGGAAACCCTAGAGCTGGCTGAGACTTGACGACTACTGATCGATCAACTCGGAATGTTTCGATAGCCCAGTTGGTATCGCTTGGTTGTAGCGGCATACCCATGGCGAAGGAGCGCTTGGTTGTAGAGATAGACCCGTGGTACTCAATAGAAAGAGTACCTCTGTAGTCTATGAGGGGGAGAACTTGGTTGTAGCAGAAGACCCATGGTGGGAAGCACTTGGTTGTAGTAGCAGGCCCACAGTACTCGACAGGTGGAGTACTACAGCATTCCAAGGTTAGTGGGAAGCGTTTGGTTGTAGCAGAAGGTCCACTTTACTCGATAGAGGAGGAGTTCCTCTGCAGCTATGGGTTCGACAGTAAAGACTTTCGTTCTTGAATCATCCGTGGGTTCGACGATGATGACAACTGAATTGGAATCCTCCGTGGGTTCGGAGGTGAAGACTATCATACTGGAATCTTTTGTGGGTTTGACGACGATGACAATCGTACTGGAATCCTCCGTGGGTTCGGCGGTGACAACTATAGTTTTTGAATCCTACGTGGGACCGACAGATTAGCTGGTCTAGTATCCTACGTGGGTCTCAGCTAGATGAATCAGTAACTACATTTGATCATCTCCATTTGCATTACAAATGATGTATACCTGTGTGAGTGGAGTCTTGACATTCAATCATTATCTTCGATATGATTGAATTTCTTTACTTTGTGGATTGGGTTGTGGTTTCCTGTGTGGATTGGGTTGTACTTTCCTGTGTGGACATGATTAAACTTGGGCTCGAATGTTGGAGCCGCACTTGAATTGATTACTTAGGTATATGTATGGGTATATACCTAATTAGTGTTGGATATTACTTCGTGATTGTATCTTTCCTTTGTGGACTATACTTTGTGGATTCTGGGAGACCTTCGAGGGTCTTGAGGTTCCTACTGAGTAGCGTATACTCACCCCTGCATGGGATATGCCCGCACTACGTTGTATTGGATGCAGACGACGGATAACACTAATCGTGGTTGAGGCTTGTAGAGTTGGACGGTACCCAGAGGTGGATCTCATGATGAGTCGATACCCGGAGGTGGATCTCACGATGAGCTGGTACCCGGAGGTGGATCTCATGAAGAGTCGGTACCCAGAGGTGGATCTCATGACGAGTCAGTACCCAGAAGAGACAGACATACGTGGAGTGCTGAGGATGAAATCTGTACCTACCCTTTAGGTAGGAACCCGGAGGACGATCCCGGAGCTGCTTGTCACCTTTTTGTTGTTGTCCTCTGAGTTGTACTTTACTTTCAGTTGCAGCTGTACCTTTCTTTTGGGCTTGTATTTCCAGCCCCTTGTACTTTCAGCACGTTTGTTATACTGTTTACTTAGTGTATATTCTGCTTACTCTGTGGTGATTAATTATAAAGGCAATGCCTTCCCCTTTTTTCGGGATTTACGCCTTGGTTCTAGTCACCAGCCCCTGGCCTATGGAAGGTGGGCTTGGGGTAGTCATGGCACGGGTCCCGAGGACGGGTCGTGAAAAATTGGTATCAGAGGAGTTCGGTTCTACTGAAAAACTCAGGACTCTGATCATTCTTCTATGTGAAGCAATAGTTCTAAGGGTATTGATTGTGGTTATCAGTATAGGGAGTCCAGTGTTAGTGCAGCGGCCGATGTATCCGTACACCAGGACCCTGACTTCTGATTTCTGACATAGTGCATGAAAACATTGATTGTATGTGTGTTTCAAAAGTTTTCTTTGTCATTACTTTGTTTCAACTCAACAGGTATACTGTTTTGACCGTGGAACACCTGTTACTTTTTAGGATGTCCCCACGATGGCAGCCAGCTAGGGTTCAGTACTTTGTGAGAGACGATAGCCCACCGACCGAGGAGGCCTCGGTGCAGGTCCCTTTTACAGCGGAGGCACCGGTGGTACCTCTACCTGCCGAGCCACCGATGCCGCCATCCCCAGCCGTTGAGAGTGCACGTCGCCTTAGTGCACTGCACGAGTTTCAGCATCAGAGACCGCCCAGGTTTCGCGGGGAGACAGACCCTCAGGTAGCCAAGGATTGGTTGGAGGTTGTTGTTCGAGTTTTTAGGTTAGTGGGAACACCAGCTGACCTCATGCTGATCTTTGCAGTGAGCCTCCTGCACGCTGCAGCGGGAAGATGGTGGATATTGATGCTCTAGGTGCACAACGAGGCATCCCTTCTATGGGATGACTTTGAGAGCCTGTTCCGGGCAGAGTTTGTACCAGCCACCCTTCGAGCGGTGCGCATACAGGAGCTACTACAGCTGCGGAAGGGCAGCATGACAGTAGCGTAGTATTCAGTGAGGTTCACCGATCTCTCACATTACTCTAGAGATATGGTACGGGGCTTGTTCTTCAGGGCCTGAACCTTCGAGCAGGGGATCAGGAGAGAGATTAGAGATTCAGTTGTCTCTCACAGCATCCTGACGCAGACAGGGGTGTTGGAGCGAGCCCTCTTAGTGGAGAGTTTCCCTACTGAGCAGTCTCCAGGAGTAGGACCCACCACTAGCCGGCGTGCGGCAGAGTCTTCTACAATGGGCAGTAGACAAATGACACAGAGGCCCAAGAGGACTAGACCTACAGGTGATCGACCGCATGACACAGTATCGTGTGTGCAAGTCACCCAGGGTGGCGAACAACTTACCTGGAGCAGATAGTGTAACTCTTGCGGCGGGGTTGGTCACATGGCACGTGACTGTCTGACCCACCATACAGATGACCAGCGGATAAAAGAAGGACCTCCTAGGTAGAGGCAGAGTTTCGATCAGGGCGGATCGTAAGGAGCAGGTCCCCAAGGCAGGGGAGCTGGCCATGCAGCTGGAGGTGGACGACGCTTGGAGGTGTTGCCACCACCACCACCAGGAGGTCCACCCCGACCGTAGAGAACAGGTGGACGTGGGAGAGCTCAGCTTCAAGCAGCTGAGGAATTTGACTATAGAGCTCTGGAAGCTGGAGGACAAGAGATAAACTAGTTTCAGGCATGGCGGCCTTGTTATTGGTGCTTCTAGCTTTGTTTTTGTTGATGTTGTGGTTGTACGTGTCTTTGTACTTCGAGCTGCAGTAATAAAAGACACCTTTCTTTGTGGCGTTTACTTTCCTATCCTCTCTTTATGTTGTTACTAAGAGGTTCCGGTTTAAAAACTATTTACTTGACCCTCACTTATGAGCTACCAACTGGAGGAGACCCGGTGAACATACACGGATTCCGATATTGTGACTCAACCCTTGGAGGCGAGAGTAACTGTTGGATCTTTTTATAGTAGTGTTGAGGCCTTATAACGTCATCCATGGTATGGATTAGTATCAACCATGTCAGGCTTGACTGTATTAGGAAAATAACGTGGTTCATCCAGGGGATGAGACCAGATTTCTCTTATCAGCAAAGAAGAAATCTTAGCAGCTCTTGTAGGACCAGAGAAGGTACAAGTCATCCAGAAGCAGATGAGGAAAGCTCAGAGCTAACATAAGTCGTTTGTCGATAGGATGTGGAGACCACTAGAGTTCGAGGATAGTGACCACGTTTTCTTACGGGTCTCACCTCGACTTGGTTTACAGAGATTTGGCTGGGGCAGCAAGTTATCTCCGCGCTACATCGGACCCTTGTTGGTCCTCAATAGGGTAGGCAAGGTGGTTTACCACTTTACCCATCCACCTCAGCTACACCAGGTGCACGACGACTTCCACATATCTCAGCTGAGGAGATACGTGCATGACCCAACACATATCATTGACCTTGGGGAGATAGACTTTGACAATGGGGTGACATATGCGGAGGTTCCATGATGATCTAGGATCAACAAGAGTGAGTCTTGCATGGACGGTCGATTTCATTAATGCGCCTAGAGTAGCAGCACGGGAACCTCCAAGAGAGCACTTGGGAGCGGGAGGCTCAGATGCGTGCTCAGTACCCTTTTCCCCTCTAGTTTGTGATGTATCTTTACAGGGATGTAAAGTCCTGAGGTGGGAGTAATGTAAAGATCCGTAAATTTCAAGGGAAATTTTTTCTTAATTTTCTTTGGAATTTTATGAGTGTGCATTTTCTTACAGCACCTGATTCTGAGGCCTAGTGTGCCCAGAATCATTTTCTGAAGTTTAGCCCAGGTATGTTCAGTGAACGAAGGAGCGGGTTTTCTTAACTTTTGAACCGGTGCTCAGAATTGAAATCTGAGGGCACCAATGAAACCGCAACACCGGTAATTGCTTAAGGGGACCTTTGCTGTAGTTGCGTTTTGAGCAGGTTGAGGTTTAATTTTTTGGTTTCAGTTCAATTAAAAAAAATTTGTCGTGCACAAATTTTATTCATGGAAGGTGGTTATTTTCAACAAAGGGGTAGTTAGATGTGGGTCCCACACCCACCTAACCTACCATGGGAGACTTTAGTTTGGTAGGGACCACACGAGACCCTAACTCCTCACCTCCCCCATAACCCCCTTGACCTCCCAATAACTTACCCCCTTGTTTAAATTCATGGCGACTCCACCCATTTATTGTGGTGAAGCCTCACCACCTCCCAAGAATAATGAGGCCGACTAGGATAAATAATAACAATATTAATTTATTTGTCTCACCTCTTTACTCCTTTTGAATTGAGTGGAGATCATTTAAAGGAGGGAATCTTTATGAGATTTTGGGGTTGGCTAATACTTTGGGAGAATTTGAGGAGAGTTCCCTTCGTCCACGAAAAAATGACTTCCTCCCTTGATGAATAACGGTTCTCCATCCTCTTCTTCCTTCGCAACAAGAGAGGAGACATCACTTCCTCGGGTGCACAGTGATGACGATGGAAGTGACGAATGCCAATGACCATCGTCATCTTCATCTCCTCCTTTGGGACGACGTCGACGAGCCGACGTCCACACTCTTGTGATATCGTCAACAAACGATGAACGACACGAGGTAGGGGATTAATTTTTGAATAATAATAAACCCATGTTATTTTTTCCTTCTAAATCAATCAGCGTGGATCAACATATTATTACGTTGATTCGCTAAAGAACATGTTTGCAGGTTGGGAAATTTTGATTGCAGGGAAAAAATAAGGGAGATTTGATTAATACTCTTCGAGTGATTTAATCTCTCCTGATAAAGCGTTTAATGGTATAAAATTAGTATAATTTACACTTGAATAAATTATAACCTCATCGATACTAATATCATCTGTTTTAACGTCTGCCATTTGAGAACACCTAATGCGGAGGGAGTGGGCCGAACAAACACGGCCCGATAACCCTCCGCAGATTGTTTATTGATGTGCGGATCGACGGGTGATGACGGAACGGGCCGCAGAGGTGATTTGAAGACTCCGAAGTGATGTTTGGGACCCGTAAGGACTCCTGGCACAATCAGAGGGTAAAATGGACCACCAGTGCGCGTTCGGTGGTCCGGGGAGAGCGGCGGCGGCGGAACGCCGCTGGAGGAGACCGACACGGCTTAGCCGCGGTGGATCGGAATGGCTTTGCCGTTGCGGGTTTGGGGGAGGGCGCGACATTAAAGTTGTGCCACTTCAATCAAAAAGGGGGGGGGGGGCAGTGCCACCCCCCCATTTCCCGCTCGGCCGAAACGGCCGGGCGCGCCGGCCCCGTGGGCCGCGTCCACCCCGGCCGGACCGGCCGCCCCGGGCCACCCGGGCCGAACATCGCCCTGATGGGCCGTACCGAGACTCGGGTTGGGTCGACCCAGTTCAGGCTGCCCCAGGGGGTCTTGGGCTGGGTCGGTCCGGGCCCAAAACCCCCTAAAACCGGACAGGTTTGTTTAAATGCCTATAACTTGGGCTACGTACCTCTAATCGATCCACCGTCAGTTGAGATGTGATCCTTGGATCGAGACAGTTGTTTCTGTATAATACACTCAAGGTTTCGGGGAACTTTGGGTATGACTGGGTTGGTTCGAACACGAAACCAACCGGCCCCTCGGAGTGGAAACACTTATAACTTGAGCTCCGGATGTCCAATTGACGTGCTATCAAATTTGTTGGATTCCTATTTGTGAGACAGACCTTTTGGCTTACTCTGCTCGAGGATTAGACATAGTTGGAGTACGGACGGTTGGTTTTTAATTAAAAACCAACCGGGCCCCTGGAAAGAAAAGGCCAATAACTCTCAGGCAGGGCGTCTGATTGACGCATCGTCTGTTGCATTGTGTTCCTATTGATGTGATGGAACGTTTTGATACATCAACTCTGGTCAATGTGACAGTTGATTTATCGACCTCTTGGCTCGTGGAGCAGACCCTCATGGAACGAGCGTGCTGTGTGCGGAAACCCTAGAGCTGGATGAGACTTGACTACTGCTGATCGATCGACTCGGAGTGTTTTGATAGCCCATTGGGGAGCACTTGGTTGTAGTGGAAGACCCATGTTGGAGGATCGCTTGGTTGTAGCGGTAGACCCACGGTACTCAACAGAAGGAGTACCTCTGTAGGCTATGAGGGGGAACGCTTGGTTGTAGCGACAGACCCATGGTGGGAAGCACTTGGTTGTAGTAGCAGGCACACAGTACTCGACATGTGGAGTACTACAGCAGTCCATGGTTAGTGGGAAGCGTTTGGTTATAGCGGCAGGCCCACTGTACTCTATAGAAGAGGAGTTCCCCATTAGCTATGTGTTTGATGTTAAAGAAATTCGTACTGGAATCCTCCATGTGTTCAATGATTATGAAAACTTTATTCAAATCCTCTGTGGGTTCGACGGTGAAGACTATCGTACTGGAATCCGCCGTGGGTTTGACGACGACGACAACCGTACTGGAATCCTCCGTGGTTTCGGGGGTGATGACTACAGTTTTTGAATCCTACGTGGGTCTGACAGCTTAGCTGGTCTAGTATCCTACGTGGGTCCCAAATAGATGAATCAGTAACCACATCTGATCATATCCTTTTTCATTACAAATGATGTATACTTGTGTGAGCTGAGTCTTGACTTTCAATCATTATCTTCGATATGATTGACATTATTTCCTATGTGGATTGGGTTGTTCTTTCCTGTGTGGATTGGGTTGTACTATCCTGTGTGGACGTGATCGAACTTGGGCTCTGATGTTGGAGTGGCACATGAATTTATGACTTAGGTATATTTATGGGCATATACCTAAGTAGTGTGTGATATTACTTCGTGATTGTATCTCTCCTTTGTGTATTAACCTTTTTGGATTCTGGGAGACCTTCATGGGTCTTGGGGTTCCTACTGAGTAGCGCATACTCACCCCTGCACAGGCTATGCCTGCACTACATTGTGTTGGATGTAGACGACGGACAGCGCTAATCGTGGTTGAGGCTTTTAGAGCTAGACGGTACCCAGAGTTAGATCTCACGACGAGTCAATACCCGTAGGTGGATCTCACGACGAGTCGGTACCTAGAGGTGGATCTCACGATGAGTCGTTACCCCGAGGTGGATCTCATGATGAGTCGGTACCTAGAGGAGATGGACAGATGTGAAGTACTGAGGAGGAAATCTGTAACTACCCTTCACGTAGGAACCCAGAGGATGACCCAGGAGCTGCTAGTCACCTTTTTGCTGATGTCCTTTGCGTTGTACTTTACTTTCAGTTGTAGTTATACCTTTCATTTGGGCTTGTATTTCCGGCCACTTTTACATTCATCACGTTTGTTATACTGCTTTACATAGTGTAGATTCTGCATACTCTATGGTGTTTACTTATAAAGGCAATGCCTTCCCCTTTTTGTCGGGATTTACGCCTTGGTGGTAGTCGCCAGCCCCTGGCCTATGGAAGGCGGGCTTGGGGTAGTCATGACACGGGTCCTGAGGACGGGTCGTGACACAATGACTCAGATCGATGGGATGATTCCAGTTTCTAATTTTGATGGATTGGTACTAAACACCAAAATCTTCTCCATTTATCAACATCCAACATTCAATGTCTTTTGAAAAAATTAAAACAGAACACAATTTCATCCTAACACGAACTCCTTGAAACCACACTAGCATGTCTACATACCTCTAAGTCAAAGAATCCATTGTGACCACACCCCTGATCTCTATAATTTCATCTAATAAAATAAATTTATCCATTTTTACCCAGATACCGTCACAACCTCCCCGGTAAAGAGTTAACCATTTGATAAAATTTATCTAGATGTAATCCCATTTCCTCCTAAGAACATCTAGAGTCTATAAAAACCACCATGAACACTATTCTTATCCATTACATATCAGAAAGAAACACACTGAGACATAAAAAATACAAATTAATACATCATATTGGGCTACAAAAACAAATTTTTGATGACCTGGTATATTTTGGAAACTTCTGGGTATACCACAAAAGGAGAGATATGAAACTCAGGTAGGACTCACCAACGCATTGTTTCCAATAAAAACATTTCCCCATGAAACATCATCTGGTTATGAACATCCTCCGACCATCCCTCAATATCATCATCATGACCAACATGATCATGCATCAACTCTTCCTCATAGAATTCTTAAAAAACACCACCACCTTCTACATCATGGAATATCATACTATCAATATAAAAACTAAGAACCCAAAATATTCCAACTTCGCATCCTATTGTATTGCCTCAAACTCCTTCATCACATTCCAAACACCTCCTACACCAAAACAACATCCTTTAGTATCTTCATACTCAATTAATTGGCCAAACATTTCCAATTTACTTTGGTTTTTATGATCTCTAAATCATAATCCATTGGAAACTACATCGAAAACTATTTAATCTAGTTCAGATCACATTGAAAAAAAGATACATAACAAATTTATATGGATCAGAGAGACTAAAAATTACTCCATAATGGGAAAATACTGAAACAAATTCTAGAAAAACACAAATATTTCAATTTACGTATCATCAGTGGAATTGTAATGATTATAGGGATGTAAATAAAGGGTCCCATAAGAGATCATTTCTTTTACTACATCAAGATTAATTAAAATTATACATCATAATTATTGTATAACACCTCAAACATAACAATTTACTTTAGAAATCAAAGCACTATAGCCCTAACATATTTATCCTTCTGGTCACCACATGTTATCCCAATCTAACCATTCCATATAAAACTATATATGTTCCTTGTAAATGTTTTCAATGCGGGAACAATGCTTGATAAATATTACATGAACCTCTGATAATAGAATTTTAGACCACTAAAATAACGAAAATAAACTATTTTCATAGGTTCTATCCATGAAAAACAATATCAACATTTGATGGGTTAATGGAAACACACTACTAAGGTCACACATTCCCATTGAAGTGATCATGTCATGTCAAAACCTGACATAATGGGTACATTCAATAGAGATGGTTCTATTAAAGAACCTATAATATAGGTATGTGATTATCGAAATTCACCTCGTATATATTTTATCATATCCATATATCTTTACTGAAAATGAATACAAAACAATCTAGGACCTATAGAAGGCATTGTAGTAGAATAATAATGGAAAACCCCCATAGTGACACTATATGAAATACTGTGGTAGGCACTGTAGTAGTACTGTGCGGTTAGTGTAGCAGGAATTATAGATGTTACTGTAGTAGCTACTATTTGATACTACAACACCCAAAACTACACACATAGGGCCACTTGTTTGGCCTTAGAGTCCTTATGGAGTTCAGACTACCCAGGCCTTCAACTAAATAAGAATTTCATGCCACCTTTAAGGCCATTGGGAAACCTCAAGGCCTTCGGGAGGCCTCACGGAATAAGGGCCACATGTTAAGTGTTGTTTCCCCAGAAAGACTCTTTAAAAAAAGGAGCAGCCCCAGAGGAGGGTTCAGAGAAAGTGCACTCACCAAAGAAGAACCAAATGAATTTGTTAGAATTAAATGTTATGGTTCTACCATCAATACCAACCTGTGCTTGATCAAAAAGCCTAGCCAAATGGCCATGCAAAGGCAGAGAGCTACTATCATGATGCAAATGCTAGGGAGAAGAAGTTCTTTGTAGATAGTTTGGCCCATTCGGGTTTAATTTGGTAGGTATCTATCAAAATCAGAGAATAAAGGGGATACAAATATATATTGGACTCAATATCACATTATGGGGTATTTTCAAAAATCCATAGATATATTGGAAATTTCTAATATCTGAACCACTGATAATTCCATAGATATATTATCAGTCAAAAAAATAAGGGGCTCTACCCATCTACAAAACACTAAATGACTCCTCCTGCAAATTAATGTCACATAATAGACATCCACATCTGATAATATTACTCTCCTCCTAAGAAATTCAATAATATCTCATTCAACATAAAAACAGTTTTTGATGTGGATGACATTATATGACACCATTTTACATATGAAAAGGTCTCCAGGGGACAAATGTGTCCCATCATTAGTTTATAAATCCAATTGAAATCAAAAAAATGGTCTGACCACAAATTGTTGTAATCAAGAATAGGTTCATCGAATCCATCTCTATAATTTATAATAGTTCATGGAATAGGGCTAGTGATTTAATGTAATGCGATTCTTCAGAACTAGAAAAACAATTAAAAATGATGAAAATAAAATGATCATACCTCCATTGATATTTGATCCCCCTGGTACCTCATCCTCCACTACATGAAACTGACCCCACAAAACTCATCTATCCAGCTCTCTATCTCTACATTTACACTAAATCACTATTACATCCCTAAATCCAACAATTGGAAGGAGCAAAATGTATTATACCATTAGTTATGATAGTAAACTAGATCTACACTCTAATTATTAATAGGACAAGCCTACTGAACCTATAATGCTATAGTTACATAAGGATAATTACGATGAGCTATAGATGAAAGGGAAGCAATGAGTTTCAAATAATGGAAGTTTATAATTTTATTTAGATTTATTATTAATTTTAAAATTATTCAAAATTTACTTGATAAAATCTACCCATTTTATAAAAGTAAACATTTCATCAGGATGCATGTACCAATCTGAGGATTTTACCTTGAAAGTGGTTTAAAATCACCATTTCATTTAATAATTTTAGATTCCATTTAGAAGATAATAAGGGGACCAAAAATCCCATGTCCTAACCGGTCTCCCTAGCCCATATCACACACAATGGTCAACTAGAACTATTTCCATACAAACCCAGGTTATCCTTCCAATGAGTAACACTAATGTCAATCCTATATATTAAACATCACCTCTGATACCATTCTATCAGAACCCTCTTCATACTATGCTACACAAATTATAATGAAATGGAATAAATATATATACTAACCCGCACCCATGTCCCACCTTCAATAGGGCCATGCTAGGTGAATAACACCAAGGGTATAAATATATTATGATACATGTGGAATTGTCATTTTATGAAAAAAAGATCTGAAAATTGGATGAATTAACTAATATATATTCCATGAAATTTTATAAATAAACCTATAGACATTCCATAATTAATGTGTTAATAAATCATATACATATAAATTTATTTGAAAAAAGTACTAAAATAAAAGCTAATGTAATGAAATAGTAACTGTAAAATGGTCGTAGATACAAATGTCTAGAACATCCCATCTATCCATCATGGAATACTAAAAATAATTTTTATACATAGGGTGAGAATATAATTATACTCAGTGGGAATACCAATGTCTCTCGTGTACATGTGAATATACCATACTAATTCACATGTGAGAAAACAACAGAATTGAAAAACACCTATCTAGGTTAACTATCCTGACACATCCCCACCCTGACACACTAAAATAAAACCAATCGATGTATAATAAATTAATATAAAGAAAATTAATAAAAGGTACCAAAACCAAATTTCCACTTTTTAGTTTATCTCACACCACCAATGAAAAATATACTGGTGCTCCCGCCACTATCGTATAACAATACGTAAAGTCCAATACAATATAATGAAACATTGTACATCACATAACATATCAAAAAATTACGATATAAGTAGGTTATCTTGAACATAAATACATTTACCTCGTACCCTCTTCCTATAATTCACGACCCCCACAATATGTCTTCTTATACCAAATATCATTATCCTTCCAAAATATTTCTAGGTCATTACACTATAAAATAAACAGTCATAATGGTTTAACGATTGAATTCTAGATGTTAAAAATCATTCATGTAATTTTTTACTAGCTGATGGATATATGGGGAACAGTGGGTCTCCATCCATCCAACCAAATCAAAAATATATTTGGAAAAACCAAAATGAATTTTTGGTTATCGATACTGTGTACTCAATATTACTGAGGAACATAATGAAATAAATAATGAATACATTATATATATATATATATATATTAAATATATTCATTGCCTAACTTATGGGTTCCCTATAATGGTAAAAACCTAATCACCAAAACATAACATTCATTACAACTTCTTTATGGACCCCTGAAGTGTATAAGACACAAGGGATATGACACATTTCGTCTTCTCCATACAAGCCAATCCAATTTCCAGATTTCAATTAACAATACATTTCAATCTAAATGACCAATCAGTTACAAATTTTTGATCCCATTAATATATATTTAACATAACACCATTTTTACTACATATAATGTACCAAATTATTCTTCTATTTTCCAGTTATTTTTGTTATATATTTTCTTTTAGAATGAATATCCAAAGAAATATAAAAAATTATTAACTAAATATTCTATTAATAGAATGTTAAGTAGAATAACGTACCCTTTCTTAGTGTCCTCACGTCAACCCTCTCACACCCAATCCTTCACCTATTTTCTATAAACCCTTGGGAAGTCAAACAATCATCACACTTCCCCAGATGAATTTCTAAAAAACATCACATCACTGCACCAAAATAAGGACAAAAAATCACCTCACTACCAAAAAAGAATAAAAACAATCATATAACCATTCCATAGTCATAGAACAAACCAAAAATTAACACACAACACACTCCAACAACAAATATCATAATCCCACAACAAGACCACACCACAACACATCACCACACAACACTAATAATTTATATAGATTTAGACTTGGTATTTTTATCACATTACACTTATTTACATAGGGTATTTTCATATATTCTACAATATATGTGAACAAATTTTATTACCCAAATGAATGTGACTAAACAATATTCATTTTTAGTTTGATCCTAAAAAATCAAAATATAGATCTATATTCCAAAAACTTTACTCTGAAAAAAAAATTACCCAATGAATTTGATTTTTAAAAGGGGTTTTATCCAATGAAATAGAAATATAAAAAACATAATAAATCCATAAAATCATCTAAAACATTCCCCTTCGCAATCATTTTATTTAATCTGATTAATTTAGAAACATTAATATGCATGTAACCAAATTCAAAAAAAATTAAAAAAGCATAACGCATCCCTTATGATACACCAGGAAGAGAAAGGTTGGATTATTTACCAATAAGAAATAATCCTCTAATGATTAACTAAACAAAAATAGGGTTGTTAACACAATAGGTAACCACTAGTGGAAGTACTCGAACCAAAAGTGACTGGAGCAATAGTTTCCCATGAATCCAATAGAAGGAATTTAGCATGACCTGTATTGAGATAATGAAATTTGGAAATAATGGAGGAAATATAATCTATTTTTTTAAAAAAAATCTAAAAATAGTATTATTTAAGATCATGTGTGTGATTTTAATTGACAAAAAATGAGTAATTATATAAATAGATTGTAGAAGTGTTCATTAATGGCCTTAGTTTTCTGGGAAATATAAGGATAAAATTATCCACTTCAAATAAACCATTACATACAATAATTTTATTCGTTGAAACAATATTTTCAATAGTAATTATTTTTAAAACATTTTATTGAATTATGGGAAAAATCAAAAATCACAAATGTTTGGCATGTCATGAAATGAATGTATTACCAATCATACAATGTGATAAAAAATTGACTGTTTCAGCCAACCGAATTAAAAACTACAATGCATAACTAATAAAGAAGCCACAAAACTAACTCACAACATGATCAACTACTATAACACATAGATAGACAATTAACCATGTTGACTGATCATTCAATAAACCACCTTACTACATGAATTGACCTGTGAATGTGGCAACTGAGTGCATTACTATCCAACCAACCCAATAAACAAACAACTGATCATTCTAACTGAACACAATTCCAACCACCCTACCACATGAAAAACATAATGTATTATAATTGAAAATACATTCAACTAACCGACCAAATGAACAAACAAGTTACTTTGCTAACTCACTGTATGTATAGAAAAAGTAAAAAAAGTGTAAAAGTCTCCAAACACATACCTAATCAAATAAAAAATCCTAAAATGAAATTAAAATCATCTAATAATATCTAAAAATTACCAAATTATTCATCATTATTGTTATGTTAGTAAGGTTTCATTTTGAATGTTCCATTCCTTTATGTTTTGAAAGTCACAAACACTCTATTTGAAGGAAAATTTTATTTCCCCGAAAATTTATCTTAATAAAGAAATTTTCCTTCCCATGGAAATTTTATCCTTATCTTTATTTTCATTGCCCTTGATTATGTTTCTCTTATTTTAACTCATTTTATTTCTAAAGTTTAAAAATTAGTTTTATTTCTAAAACCTCATAATCCTATAAATACTTAGATATAGAGACTTCTGTTTGGAGGTTCTAAATTTAGATTCTAAATTCTTTGAATACCAATTCTGAAATCTCTGATTTTAGAGTCCAAATTTTCTGAATTCAGATTCCAAATTCTCTGAAATTCAGATTCCCAATTCTCGAAATTCAGTTTCCAAATTCTATGAAATTAAGATTAAAAATTCCTCATTAACCAGACTCTGAAATCCCCAGAATTCAGGTTCTGATTCCTTAGAATTCAGGTTCTGAATTCCTTAGAATTCAGACTCTGAGGTCTATAGAATTATGATTCCAAATTCCTTGATAAACATAATCTATATATTCAAGTAATATAGACTCCGAATGTTTAATTTCATATACTCTTAATTTTATTTTCCTCGACTCCAAAAAATGGATTTGGTTAAGAAACCATATTTTTATATATCTTGTTTTAGTAGTGAAATGATTTCATACATTCTGTTTCTAATTAGTCTTTGTTTGAGTAACACGTGTATATGTCCCTCCTATATTAATGGAAAACTACGACTGTTGGATGAGGTAGCCAACCATTGTGGAAATTCCTATAAATAGGATCACATTTGAATGATCTCATGACAATCTGATCTATCACTCTAGAGATTACATGATGCTGATGTGATTTCGAGGGAGGTATTCTCTCTGGAATTGTGTGTACTGAACATCTTTTTCATCTTTCATTGTGTGACTTTGATTATTGTTGTCTACAATCGAGGTCTTCTGAGGATAGGTAGATAGAGGTTTCGACTACCTTAATGTTGGAGGACTTTATTGATAGGAAGACACAGGCACCGACTACCTTAAAGATTGAGGACTTCCTTGGTAAAGAAGACAGAAGTTCCGACTAACTTAAAGTTTGAGGACATCCATGGTAAGGAAGACAGAGGTACCGACTTCCTTGATGTTCAAGGTCTAGTGGGGATAGAAAGACAGATTTTGATATTTTTATCAAAGGGCTTACCGTGGTATGGGTAAGATATACTTTCATGAAAGTATAAATCAAGGTACCATTATCACAGGTTGTTGGATATCCGAGTCTTTGGGTTAAAAGATTTCATAGTTGTTACTTTTATTGTTTCAAGTTTTCTTCCACTGGATTTTTATTAATAAATAACTTATAACCATCTTATACATTTTACTACATGTATACTCTTATTAGTAAGATTCAATATGCTATAACGTATAATCTTTGACATTGTAAACATTTCTTAAGATTCATTTTTGGAACCATATATCTTGAACCTAACAAGTTTTTAGAACTAAGGGGTGTTGTGAATTTACAATATTTAGCTTTTTTAAACATATAATGGTCTATATCATCATTAATGGTTATAAAAGATTTTTTATAGTATACAATTCACCCCCCCCCTCCACTTGTATATTGAGCATCTATTTTCTTGTTTCGATCCTATAATTATTATCAGAGGAGATCTCTGAAATACTTATATTTACATATAAGTTTTCTTCCTCTGTATTCATTGTTCAATATTTTCCTTGCTTATGATTTTTATTGTTGTTTAAAAACATTTATTGTTAACATGTTTTTGGGGAATAATTTTTTTAGATGGTAGAAATTAATGTTGGTTCAATTTACGATCTTAATCCTATTATACCATTTCTTTTTGATGGGAATGATTAAAAATATAGAAGAGATCATATGAAGAGATTTGTTATTAATATTGGAGTGTATAACATTGTTATCCTTGCTAGAGATTACAAGATTCTTGAAAAGTATGTCCGAACTTTTACTAATCAAGAAAAGTCAGAATATCAACTAAACAACAAGGTATGTAATACGCTGTTCTGTTCCATGATCAGGAATATATAAAATATGATTTCTTCTTGTGAATTTTAAAATTGAATTTGGAAGATATTAGATCTTACTCATTTTGGAACATACAATGTTATAAAAACTAAAAGATCTATGCATAGAAAAGATTATCATGGATTTCTTTTTCTTTATAGAGAACTAGTGTGAAAGGTATAACAAAGGATTATGAATATTGTAAACATTTCACAATCCATGGGTGAAAAAAGTATAGATGATGATGCACTTGTGGACAATATTATAAACATCATGCCTAATGAGTGGGAATCAATGAGAAAATTTAATGATGAGAAACGGAAATTATATCATATTACTATTGATGAGATTTATAGAACTCATCTTCTACATGAGATAAGAATGAAAGGAGATGCTGATTTGAATAAAAAGAAGAATTGAAATGGAAGTGTAGCCTTCACTAAAATGAAGTCCAAGACTCCTGAAAGGGTTTCAAGATCCAGGTCGAAGAATGTCAATGTTTTATCTAAATAATTTGGAAGTGAACCTTCTGAGAATGAACTAGCTAATCTTGCATGGAGGATGAACAAGATAGATGGGAAGAAATACTATCAGTATAGATACAATAAGAAATAAATAAGATATAAGAATGACTCTGCAGTCACTTGTTAGGAATGGAAAAGAGCAAGGTATATGAGGCCATATTTTATTAAGTTTAAGGGAAATGATTGAGAGGAAAAGCATTCAATGAAAAATAGATAGAAGAACTAAAAAGATAATGCTAAGAATGTTTTTAAAGCTAATGACAGTTGGAATGCCAGTGGCGGAGACTATTCTGATGATTCCTTGGAGTATGAATCTTTTTTTAAGAAGAATCTTGGTTTACTAGACAGATTTCCTATTGAAAATCATTGTTTAATGGTCATGGTACACAAGGATGGATCTATATCCAATGTATCCTTGAATGATAATTAGATTGATAGTAAATATTATGAATCTCTTGATGAAGAATTTTTTTATTATGAAGATAATACATTACCTACTTATGAATAAGTTTCTATGTTTTCTAATCTCCATAAGAATGAAAACTAAAACATCAAGGAAAATATTGATAAGGAAAATTCTAGATTTTTTATTCTTACTAACGAGGTATCCGGTCTTTCTAATGATATTTATAAGAAAATTTATTATTTTGAAAGTATTTCAAAAATCTATTTGTAGGTAAGGATATACTTTCTAAGGATCTAGAAAAAGTAATTTCTACGAAAAATATTTTAGAGACTAACTCTAGTTCTATAAATAATGTTTTTTAGGATAAAAAAATATTTATTAAACTAATTTCAGAAGTATTTTCTTTGGGGAAGTGTTTATAAAACATTACCTTATGTAATGATAACATTGATAAGATATATTCCCAAAATTGACCTCAAATGAATAATACTATATTTGGTTATTCTCGGTCAAAATCGGTTTTTAGTAATAATTATTTTGTACCTCAAAGTTCTACATTCTGAACTAAGTGTCAGTGTGGTGGGAACTAAGAAAAAAAATTGTTCCTTAAACAAAAATATGTCATTACTTTTTCATAAAGTTTATTTTTCAAAGAAAATGAGGATTCTTAAAATTTGGCATTCTAATATTTTAGGAACCAAGAAGGTTTTCGTTCTGAAAGTCTTACACTCTTAATTTTAGGAAATTAAAGATAATAACAACATCAATACATGGTACATGGATAGTGGATGTTCCCAGCATATTACAGGTAACAAAAACAGCTTTCAAAAGATTAAAGACAAAAGGATGGAAAGTATCTTTCAGAGATAATGTTCAGGGAGAAATTATTTGTATAGGTAACACTGTTCTTCTTGGAAAAACAATTATTTCGAATGTTTAATTTGTTAAAGGTCATAGGAACAACCTTATTAGCATATGTATGTTATGTGATGAATGATACCATATGAATTTTAGGAATGACAAGTTCTTAGTACACAATTATAAGAAAGAGTTTATTCTTTCTGCCCATAGGCAAGAGAATTTTTACAAACTAAACTCAAGAGACATTAAGAGCCATGATCAACCCAGTCTTTGTTCAATGTAAGATAATTCTTTTTTATGGAATAGAATTTTAGGACATTGTAACCTTAGGATCTTATGTAAACTCTCTAGGAAAAGACTATTTAAAGATCTTACGGAGCTCACATTTGATTCTACAAAATTTTGTGATCATTGTCAATATGGAACGCAACATAAATCATGTTTTAAATCAGTCAATGACATATAAACTACTAATGCATTACAATTGGTGCATATAGATCTTCTGGTCCAATAAAAACTGAATGAATTGGGGAAAATTATTATGTATTTTTCTTATATTATGATTACACTAGATTTACATGGGGCTATTTTCTAACAATGAATTCTAAAGCCTTTTCGTATTTCAAAATTTTTAGAGCCTAAGTTAAAAATAATAAAAACCTTCCATTGATAACTATTCATAGTGATCATGGATGATAATTTAAAAATTATGATTTTGAAATTTTTTTTGTAGAAAAGGCATTACTCTGAACATTTTAGCACCAAGAACTCCTCAATAGAATGGTGTTATTGAAAGAAGAAACTGAATAATTCAAGAGATTACATGAACCATGTGGGCTGAATATTTGAGAGACAAAATATTTTTGGTCTGAAGTTGTTAGTACTACTTGTTATACTATATATCAGGTTTTGATTAGACTTTTTCTTAATAAAACCCCTTATGAGTAATGGAGTTTTATAAAACCTAGACATTTCTACTTCAAGTTTTTTGGTTGCAATTTATTCATTCAGAATACTAAATATAATCTACATAAAATCACAAAAAAATCTAATGAATTAATTTTATTAGGATACTCAACAACTTCTAAGGATTATAGAGTTTTTAATAAAAATAATTTTACAGTTGAAAAAATAGTACATGTTAAATTTGATGAAACTAATCCTTTTGTTTTTAATCATCCTCAACCTACATCTCCTGATGTGTTTTCAAAAACATATTATCATCCCCTAATAGAAGATCCATATGATAAGGAAAATGTTCTATAAAATGATTCTAAAACAATTACCACAGAAGTTTTCCAGCCATTTTTTGATGAGAAGGTTTTAAAAAACACAAATCAGATGTTTCTAAATAATCATCCCAGTGATAATAGCATTGGTGATGTAAATCAACCTGTAAGGACTAGAAGATCACTAAGAAATGAAGTAGAACATCTAACATTCCATTCTCAATGAGAACCTTAAACTAATGAAGAAGATTTAGTTGATGATGTTTAGATAAACTCTATTCAAGATGAGTTAAATTAATTCGAAAGGAATGAAGTCTAGACCTTGGTTGAATGACCTATAAAAAGTTCTGTTATTGGATTAAAATGTGTGTTCAGAAATAGTGTGATGAAAATGGAATCATAGTAAGAAATTAATCTATATTGGTTGCAAAAGGCTATAATCAACATGAAGGAATATACTATGAAGAAACATATTCTCCATTAGATAGACATGAATCTATTCATATTCTACATTCTTTGTAGCATTTTTTAAACAACAAACATTTTCAATTGGATGTTAAATGTTTTTCCTTAATGGTAATGTACAAGATGATGTTTTTTTGAACAACCTCTTGGTTTTGAAGATACAAAACATCTTGAACATGTTTTCAAACATACTAATGCATTATATGGACTTAAAAAATCCCCTAGAGTTTGGTATGATAGACATATAGGGTTTTTGTTTCAAAACAATTATGTTAAGGGAAATTCTAACCAAAACCTTTTTATAATGAAAGATAAGAAAAAAATTTGACTATTCAAATTTAGGTTGATGAAATTATATTTCGTTCAACTTAGCAATCTATCACTGATTCCTTTGTAGATATAATGAAATCTAAGATTGAAATTAGTATGAGGGGTGAGTTATCATTTTTCTTTTTTTATCAAATTTCTCAAAAACCAGAAGGAATTTATATATCCCAACATAAGAATATTGATGATCTTATTAATAAGTATTGATATGACAACACTAAGAGTACAAGTACTCCCACTAGTACCTCAAATTTACATTATCTCGATGAAGTTGGGAAACCAGTCGATCAAAAATATTTTAGAGGTATGATAGGAAGTCTAATTTAATTTATAGCTAGTCTTCCAAAATTAATGTTTTTGGTATGCTAATGTGCATGCTATTAATCCAATACTAAATAAACTAATTTAAAGGCAGTGAAAAGGATTTTTTTCAACATAATTGGAACCATGGATTTAGGGCTCTTTTATATTTCTAGAAATTATTTTTTTTTTAAACAAATCGGATGCTGACATTGGTGGATGTAGAATGGATACGAAAAGTACAACTGTAACATGTAATTTTTACGAGATTCATTAGTTTCTTGGTCAAGAAAAAATCTACACTCAGTAGCACTTTCTAATGTTGAAGTTCAATATTTAGGATCTAGAAGTAATTTTTCTCATGTATTATGGATGAAACACACACTCAGAGACTATAGAAGGAGTTTTACCAAAACCCAAATAATTTTTGAAAATACTAGTGTCATTTCCTTAAGTAATAACCATTCACACCACTCTCATTCAAAACACATAGACATTAGGAATCACTTTCCTCAAGATCACACACAAAAAGGAGCTATCATTCATCAATTTATCGGGACTCAAGATAAACTTGTTTTCATTTTCACAAAATATTTACCCTCCAATAGATTTTAATATATTAAACAGAGGATAAGAATTATAACTAAAATGTAATCTTCCATATTAAATTCTTGTTGAAACCTATCTATTTATAGTAAGAATTGTCTCTTCATGGAGGGAATACATTTTCTTATAAGTCAAAATTATTCATTATCAAAAAATTTCGAAGTCAAATTTTTAGTAGTAAAATTTTTTATAATAATAATCTTTCATAATCAAAAAATTATCGTAATCAAAATTTTTCGTAGTCAAAATTTTTTGTAATCAAAATTTTTCATTTATTTTTTAGAAAATTTTATTGAATCTAAAATTCTCCAAGAAAAATAATCCTCGTTACGAATAATTTTCCATGAAATCCAGAAGGTATGTTTTTCTATGATTTTGTAATCAACTTTTTACTTGTTGGGTTTTTGTCTTGTTTAAAAAAAAATTTGGATTCAATTTTTCTTAAATCCGAATGTTTTTCATAAAAAAACTCAAATGATCAGAACCTATAAAAATCCTTCTTTGGTTATCATCTCAACGGTATGGTTCGATCAAATGTTTTTCAACTATTGTATCGACCATAGATGTTGAACCGTCGCCTAAATCACCTATATAAAGCCCCCGATTTTTGCCCCACATCAGTTTTTAATTCTCTTGTGTGTTGAAGCTTTGTCTCTTTATTTTAAGGTCATTCGGAATCTTCAATGTTTTCTCAATTCCGGATGTCTTCTAAAG
This sequence comes from Viscum album, assembly GCA_963277665.1. Classification (NCBI taxonomy): domain Eukaryota; kingdom Viridiplantae; phylum Streptophyta; class Magnoliopsida; order Santalales; family Viscaceae; genus Viscum; species Viscum album. Next base: position 605,626,767 of record OY728148.1, read on the forward strand.
CCTCTCCTTAAGAAACAATTTTAACTGTTAAGGAAATCTATGAAGGGTAGATATACAGAGAAAGGTTAGTCGATCCGAAGATTTATGATAAGTATGAATCAATCATATCTATGAATTTCAAGATAAATTGTTTGGAGAGTGTATGGGTATCAAAACAAAAAGCACAAGATCCAATATATATGGACTTGTTGATTGAGTTCTATGAGACAACATGATTCTTCTAAGAAGAAGGAAGAGACATGTTTTCTTTTAAGTGTTATGTAAGGACCTACTCTCTTTCATATAGTAAGGCATTGAGTCTTATTAGAATTACTTATGGAGGAGATGCAGAGTTTTGTACTGACAAATTACATGATGAATCTGGGACTTTTTAAAAGTAAAATCAAATATAGTGTATTGTCTTGAAAGGAGTAAATATTCCGAAGATTATTCATCTCTCTACGAATTTTTGGACTTTTGAATTGTGGGTTCGAGGTTATATAATTACAAGTAAATAGGATAAGGATACTCTAAAGAAGTTTGATATCTATAAATTGGATTTCTTGGTGAACCTCTGGAAGATAAACCTAGTTTAGTATATCTTGGTGATGATTGAGAATATCAACAATGGAAATCTAACATCTAAAATTATCTTGTATCTAGAAATCCTTTCAAATATTATTGTTATTTTCCATCAGTCATTCAAAATCTCATGCAGTTCCAAGCCATGAAATTTCAATGTGATGTTGTTGAGTGATGATACCTTAAAGAGAGTGAATATTGGTTTTTCCAGTGAAGCCGAAGAATTTTATGACCTATATAAAGAATATGTAGAAGCTTTTTTAAAGAAGCTGGATGTGGCTTAATATTCTATGAAATGTGGAAGGAAGATCAAGTCCATGGAACCGGCTGAGAAAAGAAAAATCTCTACCTCTAATGAAATTCAGTCAGCACCACCAAAGATGAATAAGAAAAAAATATTATCCTGATGAAGTATTGGTTAAATGTTGAGAAGATAAGAATAACTAGAAGTAAGGGGAGCCTAAGTATTTCTTAGACCCGGATGAGGAAAAATCCTTGAAGATAAAGGATACTAAAGATCTTGAGAAGCAACAGAAATAGAAGAAGTAATGGAAGAAGTTATCTAAAGCTGAGATTGTACAATAAATTCTAAAAGATGATGAGAAAGCATCAGAACAAATTCTAGTACCGAAATCATTTTTTATAGAATCAATACCAGAGACACCATGAAAGGAAGTGGTGGTTCTGTAATAGCATCAATAAGAAGAAATTTCTCAGGAAGAGGAAGAGGAAATATAAGAAGAATATGATGAAGAAGAAAAAGGAACTGAAACTGATGATATCATAAAGAAAGTTGAATATTATCCTGAGAAGCAAAGACCCAGTGTAAAATTATCGATTCATAATTCTCAAGAAGAATCCTCAAAAATTGCTACAACAGGAAAAGATGGGATGGGTGAAGAAGAAGTGAATAAACCAACAGATGATGAAAGCAGTAATCATGACATCATTCTTGTGGAAGATAAAGTGGCTGATGTAGAAAAAGAGGAATTTGAAGATGAAAAAAATGTTCAGCTATCAGAGTGTGAGCATAAGTCTCCCAAAGAACAAGACATTATTCTGATAGCTAACAAGGGAAATCATGTGGTAATAGATACACCTAGTAAATCTATTGTGATGAAGAAAGAGGTTGGTGCTTCATCAAAGAGGAAAGATGAAGACATTGAAAAAGAATCCTTAGAAACCAAACACTCAGATTCAGAACCATCTTATCTCGGACAAGATTTTTTTGTACAATCGTTGAAGAAGATGGTTTGTTCTATTCCCTTATTTCCAAGAATATCCTCAAGATTCAAGATGCTTCATCATACTATAAATTAGAAATCAAATTCAGATTCTATGTTCATAGACAAATGTGTTGCACTAGAGGCAGATTTCATGACCTTCCTCATTGGGTATGAGGCTCATAAACGATCATGCAAAAAGATTACAAGATGGTCAATAAAGACAAATAAAGAAATGAGAATCATCGATATATTTCATGATAATGTCAAGGATGAATTTTATATCGAAGATATGAAGATCATCGATCTTAAAAATATTTTTATGTAAATTTTAGGCCTAGAACAGACTACTCGAAAGTAAGAGGTTAAGGATATGAATGACAAGATTATTTCTATAGCCATGAATTGGAAGAGGGAATGGGATCTCAGAATTGAGATTGAAGGGAAGATTTCTAAACAAAAAATTACTGTTTAAATCTCATGCAGAAATTAATAAGGCATAGAAATAAAAAAATTCAAGCCTTTGAGAATAAATGTGAAGATCATGATCAGTTTCTAAAGTATGTAGAAGAAGAAAACAAGGAGCTCAATAATTTAAAAACCATTGCGAAGAAGATGATGCCGAAGCATAAATAAGGATATTTTCATTTCATTATGATCTTTTGTTCTAATTTTTCCTTGTAAAAATTCTTTCAACATAAATTAAATTTTGGTTATTCTTTATATATGTTGTTTTTGGTTGTTTAGTACTAATTTTTCAGGTACCAATTTTCTTTCCATACACATAATTTCTTTTTTTAAATCACAAAGGGGAATAATGGAATGATAAAAAGAATAAAATGTAAAGATGATATTTCTCTATGTAAGGAGGAGTTCATCTAGAGGAAAGTTATTATCAATTAATTTTTATTTTGTATGAATGATAATGTAAAATATCATTCATGAAATCAAGAATATGGTCCTTAGTGCTTCCAAAGCCTTAGGGAGAGTTATTTGTATTCACTTTGATCCATAAGTAAAGGATATGTGTTTTTTATTCCAAGTCCATAAAATTTCAAAATATATAGATTCATTTTCATAAGGATGATTGTGCTTTCCAAAAAGGTGGAGATTGTTGACTAAATTAGGTTTCCATATGATTTTTACATTCTCTTATGTTTTGAAAATCACAGACACTCAAAATCAAGGAAAATTTTATTTCCCCAAAAATTTATCTTAATAAGTATTTTTTCCTTCAAATGAAATTTTATCCTTATCATTGTTTTTATTATTCACGATTTAGTTCCTCTTATTCAAACTCATTTTATTTATAATTTTTCAAAATTGGTTTCATATCTAACAACTCGAAATCCTACAAATAATTAGATATTGAGTATTTTGTTTTCAGTTTCTGAATTCAGATTACGAATTCTCTGAATTCTGATTCTGAATTCTCTGAATTCAGATTCTAAATTCTCTAAATACAAACTCCGAATTCCCCTAAAATTCAGAATCTGAATTCTATGAAATTCAGATTCTGAAATCACAGAAATTCTAATTCAGAATTTTCTGAAATTCGGAATCCGAATTCTCTAAAATTCCGATTCTGAATTCCACCGAATTCTGACTCGGAATTCCTTAGAAATAATGTTTCAAATTCATTATAATTCAGGGTTAGAATTCATTAGAATTAAAACACCATAGTCTATATATTTCTTGATTCAAAATTCATTGAAAATAGAATCTGTATATCCATGAAATATGACCCCTAATGTTTTTTTTCTTAGACTTCAAACTGTATTTTCCTAGACTCCAAAAAATTGATTTGGTTAAGAAACCACAATTTTTTTACCCTTATAATTTTTGTGAAATGATTTCATATATTCTATTTATAAATAATCATTGGAAGAGGGAGCCAACCATTAGAGAAATTCCTATAAATAAGTGCTCATTTGAATGATCCCATGACTGACTGATAATTCACTCTAGAGATTACATTCTTCTGATGTGATTTCTTGAAATAGAGAGACTCTCATTCTTTATGCGTATTGAACATGTTGTTCAGCTTGCTTCATACAACTCTTATTGTTTTTGTGTACAATCTAGGGCTTCTGGGGATAGGAAGAAAGAGGTGCCGACTAACTTACAGTTTGAGAACATCATTGATAGGAAGATAGAGATGACGACTAACTTAATGTTCGAGGATTTTCTTGTTAAGGAAGAAATAGGTGTCAACTACATTAATGTTTGAGGATATCCTTGGTAAAGAAGGTAGAGGTGCCGACTAACTTGAAGTTTGAGGGTTTGCAACGATAGAAAGACAGATTCCTATATTCCCATCAAGGGCTTAACCAGGTGTGGGTAAAACAATTTTTTTTAATGTATAACTCATGGGACCTTTATCCAAGGTTTTTGGATACCCTACTCTTTGGTTTAAAATATTTTCCACTGCATTTTGATTAATAAATAAACTATAACTATCTTATACATTCATGTACTTGTATACTCTGATTAGTAAGATTCTATACACTTTTAAGGTATAATCATTGTCCTTTTATACTTTTCATAAGTTTCATTTCAGGAACCATATATCATAAACCTAGCACGTTTTTAGAATTAGGATGTCTTGTGAATTTACCTTTTTTATCTTTGATAAATATAGAATATTTTATATCAACATTAAAGGTTCCAAAATAATATTTAAAGTATACAATTTACCCCCTCTTGAATATAGATCATTTACATTCTCATTTCAATCATACAATTATATTACATTTAAAATATAGATGACACAAAAGACCCATCACATCATGGAAGTGGTTGTACATATGTACACACGAGTGATAGTACCATTACCCAAATGATTGGATGGTAAGAAGGAAGAAATGATAATATCAAAATAGAATTATAATTGTTTTATAAATATAATATATAAGAGATAAATCAATAATAATTTAATAAATAAATTATGGTGATAAAAATGTAATTGGATCGCTTCACGAAGACTTTTAGTTATATATATGCACGAGAAAGATGTTCACTTCAAATTTTTTGGGAATTATGATGTACATTGGTTATTTATATTCATAATTATATTTTATTTTATTGGATAAAATTAATTTATTATTTTAGGAATATTATAAGAAATACATAGGAGGTAAAATAAATATTTAAATGAAATATATCGGTAAAATGTTTACATTTAATTGGAAACAACACCTTTAGATCCCTTTTTAAAAAGATTGAGGTAGTAATTTGGAATGGAGGAAATGACTAGTATGTGGATAGTGAAGTGGGTAATAGAAATTGGAATAGGTTTTTTGGGCTATATTTATCAATTTTATGTGAATAATATAATGTTTGTGCGCTTTTATAATTTATGGGTGCGGAACTCCGGTAATTTCATAAAATATTAAATTAATAAAAATTAATTATGATACATAATGGATAAAAATTCATAATATCTGAATATAAAAGGAGGATAAATTGAAATAATTTCATTAAATAATATTTTGACTAGTATGGATCTTGTTTTTACACATATATTTTAGATTTAACCTCAGTTATCAATTTTAACAATTATTATAATATTATTGTTATCTTCTTATTATTGTTTAATAATGATAATATTAAATAAAAATGGACTATAATTGGTCAGTGGTCAATTTTTTAATCCATTAATACTTCATTTGGATAAATGTAATATATTTATGAGTTTTACCTAATTTAATAATATTTTTTATAAAAAACCATTAATTTCATTTTTAGCACTATTCAATTAATTTAACATTAAATACATACTGAAAATTACGTAAAAAATGATTTACTAGCACCTTAATATGTCATATAGGTTTATTAAAATTTTCTAAAAAATTAAATCATTGAAATTATATCAGTTATTAATAATTTTAAAATAAAATTTTACAATTTTTTAATGAAATATATAAATTCCTCACTACTGTTTCAAAATAAAATAATGTATATATATAATAACTAAAAATTAGAAATAATTTTATATCTTGAAAATAATTTTATTAATCTAAAAATACAATCTTATATCAGTTCATAACATTTTTTCCTTATGTAGACACCTAATGGATAATTGAAACAAAGAAAGTGATATTTCTAAGCATTCTCTGATTTAATTATAATATAGGCCATTCCCAATGGATATTTTCCATCAAAACTGAAATTTATAAGACCAATTATAAAAATAATATAATTATAAATACATAATATAAAGTAGTGAATAATCTTATTCCCTTACCAATGAGTTTTATCATTGATTAATACAATTTACCCATTATAGATGTGATATGTTATTCTTCTGTTACTATTCATATTAACAAATGTAAAAGGGGAATACATGAAAATTTGATCCTCCTGATTCTACATTTATAATTAATTTCATCTAATTTAACAACTATAAATACGAATTAGTTTAATTTAAATTCAACATTCGTAATGTGTGGAAAATTGATTAGAGAAATATATTTTTATGCATCAAACATGGTATATTATTATCATATCCATAATAAAAAATATTAGAGGAATGATAAAAAAATATTATTGAAAAGTTAATATATAAATTCCATGAAAAAAAGTCACCAATATGAATCAATTTAATGTCAAAATATTATAATGCATTGTGGGCATACTTTTTTTATCAGAAAAACAAATCCATTGCTTTCAACAGATATATATTCTAACTTATAATTAATGGATAACTAATAAAACAATTTTATAGGTGTGTAAGGCATAAATTTTATTCAAGTATAAAAAGAATTGACAAAAATATTTTTTCTTGTGTAATGATACAATTTGATGAAATTGAATTTCATAATAATAATGTTCAATAATAATATCAAGGGGTCACAATATGAATATTTATATACATGGGGATATAATTAGGATATAAGGATATGTATTGGAACTAAAATTAATTGGGAGATTTTGTTTCCAATAAATATTTAAAGTATTATTATGTGAATTATGTTGATAATATCAACAAATGAAAAATCCTTTATTTTAAATATTTAGTATACAATGTTGTTTTGATGGAAGAGGACATTTTGTTTATGTAAAGATTTCTATTAAATTTTTTATTTATGATGATTATCTATAAATTAATTTTTTGGGAAAATTTTATATTTTCTTTTTGTAAATTAATAATATTTATTGTAGTAATGAATTCTTATATTTCTAACGTGTAATTACATGCCAGAATCCTTTTTTTTAGATTGACCGAATTATTGAAAATAGAAATAATGAAATTACTTGATTCCCCTAAAATAAGATCCACCTAAATGGGGTTTTCTGGGAAATAATATTTTCAAATACTTTATGACCCGTTTTGTTAATAGTATGATATATTGATGTGGGTTAGGGTTTATGATACTTGACGTAATTAAAATATAATATTCATTTCATTTAAAGAATTTTTTCATAATTTATCAAACATATTTTATAATTATTAGATTATATTAGGTTGAAATATATTCAATCAGGGGCTATGATTGGATATTTTTAGCTTACTATAGGTGTGGTAACTATATTAATTACCCAATTGGATTGGTGGTCATGGATTTTTTATTTTAAGAGTTATAAGTGGTTAATGGCTCCATCAAATAGGATATCAATTATATATATAATAATGTAGTGAATAAAAGATTATTTAGGTATAAAAAAGTAAGGTATGAGTGGGAAAATATTCAATAAATCCATGTAGTAATTGACTTTAATTAAAATTAAAATTCTAAACTTTTCCATTTAATATAGACATTAATAAAAAATGTTTTGGAATAATTTTTTGGTTTCTAAATAATTTATCCTAAAATATTCCATTTGAAAAAACATATTAATTGTTTAATTAAGAAATGTGCCAATAAATCCACTACAAAATATATAGAGAAAATTATAGTTTATAATAGAGAAATAAAATATTTTCTTGTAAATAGAAAATGGAATTAAAAAATGTTTTGAGGTCTATTAGGTAAATGATAGTTTAAAATGGGTCGTGATGTGTTTTATAACACATATGATCTTGTATTTGAAATCACATCCCATATTTTTTTATGGTAAACATTATATATATTTTCTTACCATTTTATACTTTTCATTAGAAAATGATAAATAAATTCTTTATCAATTTTTTTTAGATAATAAGTTTTGGTAAAAGTATAAATATTGTTGGATGAGATATTTTAAAATAACCATTCATTGATATTGAATAAATTTTTAATTATAATAATTTATAATAATTTCATTAATGATTTATAGGATTATTTTGAAATAATTTTTATGTCTAATTAAATAGTTATTCATTGCTGATTAAATGCATTGGGAGTATTTCCAAAATGTCCATGGGGTTTTTTATATCTAAATTGTAATAGATACATTACTATTCATTTATCACATGTATAATATGTAATGTCTATTCCCCCTTAATTATATGATGATGGTTAGAAAATTTAAAATTTAAAATAAAACATAGAATAATTGAAAACATTGGTTAAATGACACTTACCATTAAAATGTATATTAATTAAATAAATGAACAACAAATCATCCTTTGAGTAGTTAATTTTGAATTATATTTATAATATATAGCACTGATAAATATAATCATAAAATTATAATAATCAAATTTTGAAGGAAAATATTTTTTCATTTGTAACTATGTCATAAAAATACAATATGGTGATGAGAACCTATAATGATGCTAAATAAATGAAATTTATAAAATCACCAACTCTAAATTATGATAAATAATTATTAATTTTGTATTGGTGAAATATTTTTAAGAAATATTTTTTCTCTATTACAAATTGAAATTTTTTTTGTTATAGTATTTATTGAGGGAATGTAACACCATGACATGGAGAAATAAGTATTATGACACGAATCAAATTCTAAATGGCCTCAAATGTTCTCAATTAAATATTAGAGATAATAAAATAGTGTTGAGGGATAAATTGAACCATTGGGGGATGATATTACAAGAATATATTCCTACTAAAGGAATCGTTAATTATTGAATTTAAAACTATTTCACTTAAAACTATTATATTATAAATTTTAAATGGAATATGATTCAACAAATCAAATTAATGAGATATAGACTCTCCTAAAATGTTACTATAATAATATAAACGCATATTTTTAATGAATCATCAACACCTACCAAAAAAACATGGTCATAAGGAAATGACTCCCAACTAAGTAAGTATACAACCATTCATTTCCATATATCATTTGCAATCTAGTATATGTGTCCAATAAATCTCACATTTTTGGGTCAGTGTAATCCAAGTATATTTCTGTAATAAATGTTGATAAATATCATATAATGTAGATTTTAATCACTTAAATTCTAATGAATATTAATAAATCAATGAAAATATATATTTTTAATTGATATTACAAAAAATATTTTGAACAAATATTTCCAAAAAAATTATATCAAAAATATTGAGAAATAACTCAATGGTCGAAAAATTACAAAATTATTTCATTCAATACATTAAAAATCATGAACTAAACATTTCCTGAAAAACGTCCTTAAGAACATATTATCTTCTTTATTCAATAAAAAATTATCCTCCATTTTCCAATATTATCAAACACACTCAATTCTATAAAATCACCAAAAAACAATTATTTTCAGAAACATTTCCCATGAAAAGGAAAAAAATGTATAATGAACTTTTGATAAAAAAACATATTTTATAATTTCATAGGAGAAATCCATATCATTTACAAATCACAAATTTAACTCTAGACCCTCTTCTTTACCATGACATGGATCAAATTTTTTCCATTCGATGATTTCACTACTTAAACAATTTTGTAAATATTCCACACATTACCAAAATGAATGGTTATATAGTTTCCAATGTGGTATAACAATTCCATTTTTCATAAATGGTAAAAAAAATTATAATATATCATAAATATTGTATAATTATTTAAGAAAATACATTCTTTTCCTATGGTATTTCACAAAACTAATTCAATGAATATTAATTAAGTAATTAATTTTTTTAATTTTGTAGAATATATAAAAACCCCACCCAAATAATTTTTAATAAATTCTATAGTAATTCATAAACTGATGATTATTTTAATGTAAACTATTAATTAATATTATTTAAATTCCAAATAAATATTAATTCATGTAACCATGTTTATCTCCCCACATTTAGAGAATAAGGACATGTTCAATGAATATTTGGATTGACCTGGGTACCATTTATATAGAACCTTGAATCAACCTATCTTGGAGTGTATGAAATATTTAGGTTTTCATGAATCACATTAAACATAAGGAACCCTATGCCACTCTATAATAATGATTATAAAATAATTATTTTTAGTGGGGAATGTTCAAAACTATGGCATGACCCTCATACTTGTTTGGCGAAACCCATAATAAATATCTAAATAATACAATAAAATGAAACATTCAAGAGATATAGTTATATAAATTTTACATCACATTCATAACTCCCATTATATTAAATAAGTTTAATATAATATATAAAATAAGATATCTATATACTAATATTCATGAAATAATATCCTAACCAATAATCATCATCAATATTATTTCCCATATAAAATACCACCAATACCACAAACAAGAGTGATATATATGTGACATTAAAATTTCATTATCTTCTTCTACTAAAACACCACTCTTTCCCATGAATAATAATTGTACTAAATAAATTCCCATTTTATGAGCCAATACCCCAAATATTTATTTACTATAATTCCTTGTTTGTCTATATTGGTCAATAATATTAACCACATTATTTAAAAAATACCAAAATTATTTACATCCTATAAAATAACATTAAAAATGTTAAAATTTTAATTCATTATTCTAAAACAACTGATAAAAATAATTAATATATAATTTTATTTACACTGCTATAGTATTTTATAATAATAGCTCCAAATAAATACCCTATTCTCTACCTGACAAAAACATTGAAATTTATCTATTTAAAATTAGTACCCATAATAAGTCTGGTGAAAATATTCATAATTCCATTATATAGTTATTTAAATTCCCTATGCCAATCCTCACTAGACTCCAATCACTAATTTTTATTAATATAGATGATATAAAAGGCTATTAAATACATAACATAGTGGTTTATAATTTTTTTTACTGTGGTGATCCTTATTCATAATAATTATAGAATGTGGTGTTAAAAAATTATATTGAAGAATAATTTGATATTAGTATCCAAGTACCCCTTAGATCAAAATATATTTTCTACCATGTAAACATAATTACATTTATTCTAGTGTGTTGAATATTAATTTTACTTATTCCTTTAATGATAAATTGTTTACATTATTAACCAGTGAAACTAGGAAGGTTTCATAACTCTAAAGACCCTAACCCTAGTAGCACAATAAAGGATGTCACATTATTATACATGAACTATATAAAAGTAGTCACATCACAAATGGATGAATGGTTTATTTTCCTCGGTAAACTAGACAAATATAAAAAATACAAATTATTTTTTAAATTCAAAAATTTCACATTGTGTATTATTTTAGAACTCTATCACTTCCAATAACATAACAATGTATATAATCAAAGAACACATTCTATTATCCTTGAAAAAAATAGATGAAAGGGGATATCTTAGATTCTTAATAAGGGTATTAATAAATCATAAAATATCATGATTAAATATGATTAAATAATATTGAAATGTAAATAGGTGAAACACAATCCATTTAAAAAATAACTTGACTGCAATATGCTAGGAACAAAATATTATCAAACCGTATATATAGAAAATCACTTGATCTTGAAACATATCAAGTGAAATTATAAATAATCAAATAATCACATGGAAATAAATGACTAATTTTATAGAGAATGAATGAACAATTCCAAACATATAGAACATATAGTTTCGGCATGAACTATGATATCTGAAAGTATAATAATGGTTGTGTTCCATGACATCTACACAAATGGATAAGGCCTAATCCAATACCCATTCTAGATTGTCTACTGAGACCTACTGATGCATTGAGGGTCTACTAGTGTACCCATACATCCCATACAAAATATAATGTTTTCCTTATATGAATAAATAGAACAACTGAATAAACATGACATAATAATCAATAAATATACATATTGGATGAACTACCATTAAAAATTTCAATAACATCTCTATGTTAAAATTATAATAAATCATGAAATTAAATGTTTTGGATGGTATCATTACTTTATATCCTCAAAAAAATATTCAGAAAAGAAGGATGTAGTACATTGATATAATTAATAATATTCATAGGAATGTTTCATGAGGAAAATACTCTTCTTATTTTAAAATGACTTTTTAAAATATGAAATTTGTTAATGTAATAATGATATTATATTTATTTAACATGAAATTCTAAAACAATAATTTAACATTAATGTCATTAATTTTATTATTATTGAAAGATGTTTTTTTCAAGCTATATAATTTAAAAAACATTACATTCACAGTTTTACAAGAATTGTCACAAAGTACAATATTTTGAAAATGACAGGATGATTCCTTTAATGAAAATTACCATGTTTAATAAGGGTAATATTTCATTTATGAAATATTTTTAAAACATTAAAATCTATAATAAAAACTTCTCTAGAATACAAGTGCTTAGAAGAGAATTTTTCCTCAACCTAGACATGAAAATAAATATTCGAGCATAATGATGGGATTGTAAAATAAACCATTAGTGTGAGGGATTAATTGACTCATTGACAACATTAAATAATGTATATAAAATGAAACATTAAATAAAATAATTAAGAAGATATTTATTATATGATATATCAAATATACAATATATATTCCACCAAACAAGTAATATTTGTGAATATGGTATTTGTCTCAAGAAGAAAAATTTAGAAAATAATACCTTACCTGATGTTCACCATACATTTTATGTGTACTAATCTCCATTATTGGGATTATATAATTTATATATCTATATTCGAGACATATTCATATTGAAGTTTCTAGTGAATTGAATTTTTTAAATAAATGTTTATAATAAGAGTTCAATGATTTTTTAGGGAAATTAAATTATGACTATTGAAGAATTGGTCTTTAGTTACAACAATAGGGAAAAATGGATTCACGATATTTATATTAATGATTTAAATAATTGTAATAAGATCTATGCAAACTTATTCTTATTTTTCATGATTTGTTGAGAATGGGTGTTTTGGAATAACTGAATAGTTTGGATTTTCACTTCATGGATATGTATTTTAATAGTTTTTATATTCAAAATTCTCAAGCCATATTGGCAATCACATAAGGGTCCCGCACCATAGATAATGATGGAAGGTGCTACCTCTAATCTAGATATCACGGTGGTAACAGGTTTGTGAATAGCACCCATAAGGGTGAATTGGGGAGTCATGGGCCCACAAATTAGAAGGGCATGATATCGGAGCGGGGTTTAAGCATGGGCAGTTTGAATTAGTGAAACAGGAAGACCAATAACCAATTTATAAATGATAATTTCTGTGGATGGTGTTATAAGATAGTTCTCAACTACCTCCCAATTCGACATGCTGAGATTTATTACACTATAGATCCAAATAAAAAACATAGAAATAACTCGTACCATCTGATCTACTCGATCTATTTAATCATGGTTTGATGATCTTTATCTGAGTTATTCTTCATCCTAAGCTTCACCCGAGTGATCTGAATGCATCAATGTCTCTCCGACCACGTCTAAAAATTATCTAACCAAGAATTAAATATCTATATGAGTGTGGTGTTTATTCCAATATAATCGAAATCACATGCACATATTCATTCATTTAAAAATTTAAGATCACACTGAGTCTTCATAGTGTAGAGAAAATATTATTTTGGTTATGGTTATATCTTTCGATGTGATTTACTATCACACAATATGATGAAACAGATGGATATCCTTATTTTAATAGTGATGAATTCATGAGGTTAGTCTATTATTACATCACCAAGTATCATTTTTCATGTAGATAGTATTCCACTTCTAATTGTCAAGAACTATTTAGAAATAAAAATAAAGTATATCATGTATTCCATATTTGAGATGGATGATCCTTGCATTCGAGTACTACATACGTGATCACATGAAGAAGAAATGAGATTTGTGAACCATTTTATATCTCTATACTATTTTCAACAATGAAGAGTGAAGGAATTATGTAAACTGTTACAATATTTTGAGGGAAAAAGTTATGCATACTAGTATGTAAATTTTTTCATTATTTATGAATTAATGAATTTCACAAAAAAGAAGAGAATTTTGGTTTGCATATTCTATTTGGATAAGTGGATGGAGACATCACATACTAATTTTCAATGTGGAAGGAGATACAAAATAATATTATGAACCGGATAATGATAATCATACTTGAAATTACATCAATACATGAACGCATTTTCTTGCGAAAGACTTGACGGCTCTCACGGATGAAGTCTTAGTGAAATAATATGGTGTAATTTGTGAAAAAGATATTAGATGTCAACCATTACTGAGAACTTTTTTATCATGTTTCATGTAGATCATGTGTGAAGGTTCAGTTTGAACACAAACAATGTATATTGCGTATCATTTAATATCATATATCATTACATTGTTAATTATAAATTATCATAAACATTAAATATCATGTGATGTTTTTTAAGAGCTTCTTAGTATAAATTATTACACAAAATAATGATAACAATATATTTGAAAAAATGAATGATGATTGAGAATTCACATGAAATATTATTTTAATGAATTTTGTATATTGATTTGTGACTGGATATAGAGAATCATTAATTCTATAGGCTTTTGTGTCCATGATTTTTAGTTTTCAATAAGGTCGGTTAATCAGACGAAGAATTAATTATTACCAAAAAATGTTGCACTAAGGAAAATGAATATATACAGCAACCAGAATTATTTGAGAAATACCTGCATCTATGAAAAAGTACATGGAGTTGTATACAAGATGTTGTGATCTAACAAGAATGTGGAGGAGGATCTTCAATTGAAAATTCTAGAGTGTATTGTTCTGTATAATACTGAATCCTGCTACTGGGGGGTCTTACCAGTTTTTAAATATTTTTATTGGGGGATATAACCAATAATTATAAAGAAAGGATAGATGGATGGTTGAACCAATTATAGAATTCTATTTGAAATGGGGGTATAAAAATTAGTTAATTGTGTGGGTGGTGTCTAACCAATTACTGTTGTAATCAGCTTCTGATATAGTGACGATTTCATGTTAGGAGGTCTAACCAACATGACATGAATATTATCATTGAACCAAATTTTGTAAATAATGATATGTTGTTGTTTATTTTTTATTACAAATTTTAGAGTGTGTTTGATTATTAAATATAAAGTCTCAACAAGAAAATTAGTCACATAGGTTGAATCAAAAGTAAAATAATTATCATCATCCCATGTTATGTTATATGATGAATGATATTCTAAAAATTAGATGGGCATTATGGGTAAAAACATCAAGAGTATCATTTGAAGACAATGAAGGTGATGAGAGAAATGATTTATAATGGATCATAAAATTAATTTATAAATGTAATATTCTGTTCAATATGAAACATAATAAGGAAATGAAATAGTTAATGAATTAATATGATAAGGTATACTATTAATTGAGCTTGAAGGAAAGCCTAGGCCAACGAGCCCGTACCCGAGTGGTAAGGGCTCATGCTTGGCATCCAAGAGGCCCAGGTTCAAAACCGGGTGGAGGAGAATTTCCGGGGTACTATAGTAGTACTGTAGCAGTAACCGTAGCAGTTACTGTTCTGTATTGTAGTAGATAGAACTATTCAACTAATTTGGGCCTTCGGGCCACCGTTTTGCGCCTACGGGTCTCCAGGACATTCGAGTCTTCCAAGGCCTTCGGGCCACATGGCCATAGGGTCATGTAGACCATGGAGTAGCCCAGTTCACCCAGAACATGCCCCAGAAGAGGATCATATCAACATGAGTTGCAGCCACCATATGCAAAGCTTACCAGATTGGAAGAATAAGAGGGTATGGCAGCCGCTATCGGGACCAGGCACCGTGCAACTTTGTATGGGGCAATGCTAGCCGATCAACAATGCAAGGTGGGACCTAGGTGATCAATGATGTAGAAATCTAGGGAGGGGTAGTTCAAGTGGTCTGGTCCTATGGGTCATGTATTGGGCATGGTATTCCTATGGGCCTTATGGTCTTATATTACGGGTTTGTTGGGCCTTGGGCCTTGGGCCTACGGGTTATGTACGGGTTCCCCTTCAACCCTTAAATTAGGGATTATCCTTAATAAAATAAAAAATAAGGCATTCGGGCCATTTGGGCAAAAGAAAAAATAAATTATTGGAATGAAATATATTGATATGAATGAATCAAAATTTAATGATGATAATAAGAAAAAATATTGGAAATTTGTTTAATTTTATATGTTGATGAATGATTATGAACAAATTACATTTTCAAAAGGGGGTTTTATTATTAGAGATGTTGTGTATGTTCTTTGTATCTAAATGTGAATTGATGAAGAATAATGAAGAAATCTTAATGCTATTGAGATTATGTTTGAATATTTTAAAGATTCTAAGAAGAAGGGTCCACTAAAGATCATTGAATCTAAACTAAATGTAAATCAATTATTATTTTGTGTTTTTAGTAGTAGTGGTATGAATGACAAGACTTGATACAATTGGACCAAAGGGGAAAAATGAGAAAATGACTTCTATAATGAAATAGCGTATTAATTCAATAATAAGGTTTCCGCCTAAGTAAATTAATCTACAATATAAGAAAAATAAGCACCTATATTCTTCAGATCAGAATCACTTTCTGTCTAAAAGATCAATGTTCATAGGCGATGGTTTGTGTTTTGGACTTTTTTGCATCAATCTTTTTTGTGGAGGTATTAAATTTCCATAACAATGTTATGAGATGAATCAATTGGGAGAAATGATGAGAATATGGATTAATTTCATCAAGATGATAATAATGTGACTTGAACATTATCTAAACAACTAATACACAAGTTATATGAATTCATGCTTGATGATTGTTGTGGATGTTGTCAAGAAGGTATAAAATATGAAAATTATATTTTTTTTCCTTTTGACATTTCTAATAGTAAAAATGAGAATAAAATTCCGTTAAAATTGAAATCTACAATCACCAATATATTTTGTGAGATGGTGACATAATTTAGAAAATATCAACTAATTTTAAAATATGAAAAAAAATAAAGTGGTGATAATATATGAATATAAACATAAGAAATATTCATCTACAAATTATGACTTGAAAATTATCTACTGTGAAACTTGTGAAAAAATAGGGCATGAAAGAAAAAATTTCATAATAATCCTATCATCCATAGAGAGGATGGATAACTATTCCAAATCTGAGTTTTAAAGAAGAATTTAATAGAGAGGTTAAGGGGAATAGTTTGGCTTAATTATTCCTTCTATGAAAAAAAATATTTGCATTTATATTCCCATATATATTTGAATTTGTACTACGAAGTAGATATTTTATGGATATAGATTCATCCCGTGTATTGGAGCATAAATGATTTGAAGCAGTAAAATAATCATAATATTGTGAAAATGATGATCACTCTAAAAATTTATAATCTGAATATTTTTTTAAAAAATATAATAAAATAATATAGTTGATATTCATCATAAATGCAGGGAGCTATATGTATTTTCCCAAAAACATTATAATTTTTTGTTTTTTTTTGTTCTAGAAATATTCTATCGATTCTTCTCAAATATTACCGATAAGGAAGTAATTGAATTTTTTTTAAATGATATCACATTACAGAATTTTTACATCATTGACTCTTAGGTAACAACTTTTGTTTTTACATCATCATTCGCCACAAAGACATAGATTTTATTAACTGAAAGGTCAATACATTGGTTGACTGTGGTTTTATTCTCAATGATGAAAATGAAGTTGAAGAGAACTTGATATAAGTTAACACATGTAAATATCAAATATAATTCATTGAAATTAAGTGGGACAATTAAAAGATATCATATTGATTAATTATTATATTAACAGTAGATACACAGGTGAAGGTTGAGGTGTCTAGTTAATTTCATTTTTTTCAATATGTTTTTTCAATATGATCTTAATATATTTTGAGGATTTTTAATTGTGATGAGTGTTTATCTGGTATTATGTTCCAAGATTTTGGAAAAACTTTATACACATTGTTTATAAAAACTATTCGAATAAAAATATTAAATTTCTCAAATATTAATTCACATTATTTACAAAATATATTGGAATAAAAATAAGAAGAGATATGAAAATTTTTAATTATTTTTTAATAAGATATTGAGAATGGAATAGTTGTGATTTAAGATTATGTTGGGTTTTCACATCAGGGATAAGTATTGTAATGGGTTTTATATTAAAAAATGTACATCCTTATTTTCCATCACATTAGTTACCTGCACCACGGCTAAGGTGAGAAGGTGATACCTCGCTGATAGGCCATCATTGAAACAAGAGGATGGTGAAGGGGACCCACATGTGTGCATGGGATATGTGTGGAGCCACCATGCATGGAAGAACTAAGCGAACCAAGAATCAATTATTGGACAAACAATTATGGGGTATTTATTATAAGAGAGTGTTAAAAAACCTCCGGATTCAAGGTGGGAATCTTTTTGATATAGTTTATCCAATTTAAATTACACGGATAGTATCAAGAACATCGTATATGATTGATATATTTAGTCATGGAATTACAATATTCATTAGAGATTGTCTTCATTCTCATCCTTAGTCAAGAGTTCTGGGTGCATCAATGTTTCTCCAAACAACGTCGATGGAGAATCAATCCATGATTTTAAAATACATTTGAGTGTAGTCTTTATAAAAATATGATAAAAATAAAAAGGTGATCTATTTTATTGTATATGCTTATGATGTGAAAAATTATTTTTATTTTGGAGAAAATATTACTTCATTAATAGTGATATCATACGACGTAGGGAATTGTCGCACATACTAATAAAATATAATATTCTCCACGATTATTAGAGTGAGTATTCAGTGATATTTCTTGATAAATAACTCAAAAAATATTATTAGTCTTTTATATATTTTATCATATTTTATATTAGAGTAAATTTTTTAAAGAGAAATAAATAGGGTCATGCATTCTATATTTGTGAAGGATATTCCTTGCATATGAGATCCACATATGTGATCACAGGAAGACGAAATGAGATTCTGTGAACCAGTGTATGTTTCAATACTATAGTTCGAGATGTAAATTAATGAAGTAAAATATAATAATACACAAATTTAATCGATGTATTCACGCATACTAGTTTTGTGATAAATTTAAATATTCAAGCATAAAATTGTTTTACTCAAATGATATGAATATTAGTTTCCTATTATTTTTTGTGGAATGATAATCAAATTCTTATTTATGACATGGAATGATTAATTGTGAGATATTAATGGATGAATAATTATATTCATGAATGAAATTTAATTCATACATGATGTAATTCACTCCTAAATAATTTGATGTACTATTCACATGAATTTGGAGAGAAACAATGTTGTGAACTTTGTGAAAATGATCATAGATATCAACCATACTCATTTGAGTTTGAATGAGAATTATTTAGGAAAAGTGGGTTCTCAACATTCCCATACATCATGTGTGAATGTGGAGTTTCTACATAGAAAATGTATATTGTGAATTGGTTGAGGTAGTGTATATGTGCATGTTAAATTCATTAGTTTCATGCACATGATATAACATGTGAAATGTATTGTGAGAAGATTGTGGATTTTCGTTATTTCACAAAATAATTATTTAAATTCCTTTTTTTACAGTCTTGAACATTCATAATGAAAATAAAATTTTTCTTTCATGAATTATGAACAATGATTTGAGACTGAATCCAAAGAAAAAAAAATTCACAAGACAATTGTTTTTCATTTTTTCTTTGTTCAATTTGGTTGGGTATTCAGTATAAGAAAAAATTATTTACACAGAATTCTATCCAGGAGGTAGTTTAATAAAAATATATAAATAAATATAATTTTAGAAAGACCAGAATCTGTGGAAATTTTCTTGATGTTTAGCACATTCTAGTGGGGTCCAACATTCACGTGGGGTACAATCTTAAATAGATATTTCTATTGAGGATCATGAAATCTAATGTTGAAGGATGCAGTTTAAGGGTCTACCCAATTGCTAATTATGATGATCCAGGGGGGTTAACCTGTAAATGTGAAGGTACAGTTTGATGGTCTATCCAACTATTTAAAGATATTTTGTAAATGGTTTGTTTAACCAATTTATAATTTCAGTGTCTAAGAAATAATTATAGTAGTCACCTTCTGATATATTGGACAATCTACAATGGGGGTCTTAACTAACAAAAAAAGAGTATGTCTTTGTAATATAACTTTTAAATCCTTCTGTTCTATGATTTATTTTTTATTACCACTTGTAGGGTGAGGTTGAATTTTAATTGTGATTGATTGTGGAATTAATTAGTCACAAAGGATGAATAATAAGTAAAATAATTATTTATATATATTTCACTAAGGTTTCCCCCTCTATCTGTGTTACATAACTAATACATGTACACTACAAATATATATAATACCACATATAATTTACGTTTATCCTTCTATATCCCGTTAAAAATAATTGTTTATTAAAATCACTCTTTTTGTTGATAATTACATATATGTTTCTGAATGTTTTGATGTGGTTGTTTCGGTCCTTGTACATTGTACATGGTTAAATAATTTAAATAATTTTCATCTTGATATAAAGTTTCTATATATTCAACATATATATATATAGCCCTCCAGATTTTTTATATAGTTAATGATGAATTAAACTCTTCATAGAGATGGTAGTCATTACCTTTGAATGAAAATTATTTTCATTTTTTGAAAATGGAACAAAAGTATGTAAAATAAATAGGAAACCTTCCAAGTTTTTTATTATATCAAATAAATCATCTGTTTTAATTAAGTTGTTCCTTATTACAATCAATTAAAAATGTAATTGATATAAAAATCACATCACATCATGGAGGTGGTAGAGCACATGTACACATGATAGTCGTTAATGCTTCATAATGGTTTTTAAGGTATAAAGAAAACATGGTATTATCATTAATTAAGTATAATTATTTTTTAAATAAAATATATTAAAAATTAACACATTATAATTTGAATACATAAAATAGAGTTATAAAAAATATATTTGTATTGTTATGTGAAGATTGTAAGCCATGTTAATATATGAGTTGTACTCTCACATATGCTTTAATGGGAATGAGGGAGAGTCATTGTGGAATAATAATCATAATAATATTTAAATATATTAAGTATAGTGAATATATATTTTTATGATAAATATGATAAACTTTTATGATTTAAAAGAATAAATAAATCCTAATGCGATGGGTTAATGAGATTACCTATGACTTGGAAGAACGCCTTTGGAACTCCTATTATGGGAAAGGGTAAGTCTTCTTTGAAAAAAATCTCATCTAGATTGTATGTAGCTGTGTTTATAAGATAATTATTATGTTTTTGGGCAATAAATACGGCACGATGTGATGTAATTAAGTGAGAGATGGTGGTCTATTTTTTTATTGAGGTGAGGGTCACTTTTGGAGATTAATAAAAAAAATTAAATAAAATATGACAATTATAGATCCAAACGCTTCCAAATGGTAGTGAATTTCATAATTGGTCATCATATGGTTGAAATATATTATTAAAATAAAATACGAATAGGTCTTTTTTATATTTTAAACCATCTAATTTTCTTTAAACCCATAGTTATCGTTTTTTATCATTTACAACAGTTAATTCTTTTTCATCCTTAAAGGGTTTAAATTATAGAAATATTAAAAAATTGGCTAATCATTGGGAATGGGATGATAGTTTAAATCGTATATTGTCCCCATTGTCAATAGCAATTATTATTTAAAATTTTTAAACAATTTAATAAAATATTGCTTTCATAAAATGACATTACTTTCAATTTTAACAATATTCAATTAATTTGACACCAAATACATATTTTTATTATTTTTAATATAATTCATTTCAAAAATACAAAATGTTTCGTATTGATTTATGAAATTCATGTTAAAATTACTACATTTAAATTATATCACATTTAATGTCTTTAATATAAATAATCTAAAATTTCAGTTAATTTAATAATTACCATGTTAGTGTTGTGTAAGCATTTAACGTAATTTTTTGTTTAACAAAAATTGATATTAAATTACCATGATGTTGATAATTACTCAAAATTTAAAATTAATATTTATAAAAATATAAATCCTCTCTTTATGATCTATAATAAAAATATTGCAGTTATTAAAAAAATAGTGAAATTTTTTACTTTTCCTTATATAATATATTATAATAGACATAATAAAACTGAACTGGCTAAAAAAGAAAAAAAATCGATCATCATTTATTTAAGGATGTAATGGACTAAAAAAATTAAATTTCATAAGGTTTTAGGGTTATTTTAATTTCCATTTCAAATTGTTTCTAACTCTTAATTACACACGATTTCATCATCACCTTGTAACAGAAATTACTCAGGCTACTAATCATACTGAAAAATAAAATAAAGGAAATTTTCTATTAATAATTTACATGAGGAATAAAAATATGGAATCTATTTTTCAAAATTGAAATCATTTATTTGGATGAATTAAATTTTAAATAAAACTAGTAAATTTCAATGAATATTTATTTCCTAAAAATGTATTTTTCATATGAAAATGTATATATACAAAAAAAAATTATAATTATTTCAAAAGATCCTGACTGGATTATTTTAAATATAATATAAGTAATTGATATTTTGAAAAATTATAATAAAAAAAATTTCAAATTGGTGAAACCCAATTAGAGTTTTCATTAAAAATCAGTATTATTCACTATTCAATGGGAAAAACAATTTCGATCAATCCCAAAATTTTTCCATAATAAAATCTGTATATGAAACTTTAAACATTTTAATCATTTTTATATGGTAAAATTTATATATTTCCCATAAAAAATTTCTAATATTTTCCCATAAGAAGGAATAATAAACATTTTTATCAAAAATGTATTTTTTATGAAATAGTTAGCTTCACTAAAAATTAACTACTTACTTCATAATCATTAATCAATTTATTTTTATTGAGAATGTAATATATTTATATATATATTATTAATTTGGTTAATAAAATCGTTACTCTCTAATTTAACATATATGTGATAACATTCATATTTAAATAATAATAAGTTTGGGTTTATTTAAGCTCAGTGTTGGGTGTTGTCAACTATATCAAAAATAGTGTTCATTTTAAATATTAGTGTCTAACATTCTGAACTCATTGAATAATGTATTTAATTAAAATAATAAACTTTTATTTATAATCATTTGTTTAAATTTTTTAAATTCCATTTTTGAAATCCATATTCGTAAAATGGGTTAATAAAAGGTCATCTTAAAATATGGAGAATGAAATATAAATATAAACCCAAAAGTAGTTTTTAAAATAGGGGAATAGTATTGGGAGGCTAAAATATGATTCAGAAGAGAATGATAACAACCAAGGATTACTATGTTTTTATATATAACATGGTCAGGATAATATTAATCATTAAAAAACCATAAACGTATAATTAGTTAATAAAACATTGATTTTTCAATAAGAATAGTAAATTGGTAAATTTTTTATTTCAAGGTCATTTTATAAATGATGAAAAATTTGTTTACTCTCTAGATAGATCCCTCAGAAAAATTATCATTTCAATTTATTATATTCTATAATAATAATCCAATCCTTTGGTCATTCATTAATATATTTACACATCTTCTCTAATTCTAATATATAAACATTCAAGATGTGTTATTGTGCCGAAATCACATTTATCGAATCATAAGATCCGTAATATATTTTGTGACCAATAAATATTTATAAAATCCAAAAGGGTCGGCATAGATTATCAAATATATTAAATAAAACCTTAATGAAAAATAATAATATTTAATTTTGAACTAAGATAAATTCATAATTATTTCACCTTCAGTTGCCACCAAAATATTACTGACCTTATTCGAAACCCAAAATTAAAATAAACATTTATACCTAGATAACATAATGAATTCTATAATGTAACATTTGAAACATGTGGATATCATGATAACATATACTTACAACCTAAATCATAATTATCCTAATCATAATTGCACATATCCCATATAAAAATTTACCATAATATTAATTTTTTAAGATCTATTGTTATCTCATAACAGTCATCTTTTACTTCTAAAAATGTAATACTGTTCATACAAAATAATCTATTATGTTAAAAAATTAGATGAACATTAATCCAATGATTACTCTTCTGGAATGAAATTAATAACATCAAAATATCGAAAAAATTTAAAAACATTTTATCATATACTATGATTCCAAAATTCATTATTAATATTTATTTGTGAGATAATATAATTAAAAATAATCATACAAACTAGACAATCACATATTTGAGTAATATAGTCCTCTCCCTTTTCACCCATTAGTTGTGTGTTCAATTCTCATGTCATTTTATGATACAAAGGATTATCATCAAGTATTTGAGTCATCCTTTTAATAAAACTAAATCATTCTTGAAAATAAGAAGACCATCATATTAAATAATATTACCTGTCAAATCACTTTTTTATCCACTAGTTTAATCTATATGATATATTAAAAAAATGTAAAAACTATTGTATCCCAATAATACATAAATAATTCACTCTAAAAATAATCATAACCATAATGTTTGTTAATAAAATTAATCTTATTTACATAATATATAAAAGAAAAATTACCTAAAAATGATTTCTATAAAATATTTATTGAAACAAACATTGTATTCCAATATCTCACCCAAAATATCTATTCTCAATTTAATATCCAAACACATAAATCATTTAAAGTGATTTATAATCCTTTAATGTTAGGATCATCTATATGCTGATCATCTAAAAACACAATATTTTTTCCCAAAATCAAAATAGATATTAAGGGTTATAATTTCCTCAATCATTTGTTTTTAAAAAATACATCCTTACCACTAATTCAAATTTCTAGGTTATCCAAACCATTCAATATATGTTTTAAATTCAATAAAGAATTACTAGTAAGAAATAATACATATATAACTCTTTATTTCTATATCCATAGTATAATAATACTTTAACAATATAATTGTCAATTACGAATATGTAAATTGATCATTCATTATACTTCAATGATTTTTATATCATAGGTCCTTTCATGATCTAGCATTTAACCATTATAAAAATAAATTTACTCCCAAAATTCATATATTCATCACATTTAATAAATTGACCTTAAAAGGGTTTTGTGTGACATAATTTATTCCCTTCTAAAACACAATTAGTTTTTTGCCAATGATTTTTGGATTTATTCCCTTATTTTAAATACATAAATGATTTTCTTATTAGTTTGTTACATTCTCCACAATGTCCCTTTCCAAATATCATACATAAAGGAAATTATTCATTCTTTTTTTTCATATTGCCTAAATCATATTCTCATAGTAACCTCTATCCTTCACATAATTTGTCATTTTGATATTTGGTTAATATCCAATTTGTTAATATTATATCATTATAACATATTAGGCACAATTAATGTATCATTCACTCAATTCATCTACCAATTTTGTGTCTTATAATCACCACTTTGTTCGTCAATTTCATTGTTAGGATGATTTCCCCTTGTTTTTTCCATTAAAAAAACAAAAAACAATAGTTGGAGAAAAAACATAGTGGAAAACCACAAAATATCTACCTTCCTAATGACTTATAATTCCATAAAAAATACCTTGACTCTACTGGACTAGATTTAGTGGTTACTTTGTTATATTTTCACTAAATATAGGAAATCACATCCCAATGGACCAACTAGATTATTTATCTTGGTAACATGGATAAATAATTTAAATTTACAATACAATTAAAAAACAAAAAATAAAACATGGGTTTTATTTAATAAGGTCATTATTCTCCCAATAATATCCATGAATATCAAGGAAAGAACACATCCAAACATCCTATAAAAAAATGAAACATAAAAAGGTGAGGGCTCAGATTCTTAGTCTGTGTATGAGTATAGTGGAATCAATCGTATATAAATATCCATAAATTTCCGGGAAATATAAATAACTATGACATATGGAATTTAAACAATTACTTGATCAAAATATGGATGAAATAATTAATGATCAAATTATATAAATATATAATCACATAAGCTTGAATCTTATCAAGGGATATTTGAAATAATATAATAATCACATGGACACCAATATCTGATTTCATAATAATTTAATTCATTATATTAGACATCTAGAAAATAAAATAGAGGAACCATCCATAACGTTATAAAATACAATCAATACCATGATTCATCACATCTTCTCAAATGGGTAAGGACAGGACCAAAACTAAAGCTATTTGGTCTCTTGATATATACCATTGCATTGTGTGGATTTTACTGGACCTACCCATCACATTCTAGTCTAATGAATTATATATATTAATAAATAATAAAATTCAATCAACATGACATAACAATCGATAACATTATATATTAAAAGAACAATCATCTGGACTGACAATACTTCACTTTTTAAAAAAAGATCCTAAAAAATATATATATATGGGATGATATGATTATATTATAATCGAAGCATATACTATTATTAGGATACATAAATATTTTAAAATACATTTAGAATATCAAAGGAGAAATTCTTGTGGGAAATATATTTTTTCCTATGAAATAAAATTTTAAAAAATGTAAAAACAATGCACATAATAAAAATATATTTTTATTTGAAAAGAAACATAGGAATTTTTAAATGAATATTCAAATCATTAAGATTTCATGATGGATAAAAATACTATTAATTCCATATAATATAAAAAAATGCCTTTCAATCCTTGGTACGAGAATGAAAACATTACCTCGCATCAAAAATGAATAGATGATTCCTTTCAAAACAACTACTAAAATGTAAAAAAAGAAGAAAATGAATTTCAACTATAAAATTAGAATAGTAAATAATATATTTTTTTAGAAAACAAGGAAATTGTATTGAAATAGTCCAAAAATGAGACTTAATAATGAGTAATCCCAAATAATGTTGATATTGTGAAATAAACACATGCCACTTGTGTTTATTCTAATTCATAATCCCATTGAAAGATATAACATAAAATAAAACAATAAATAAATTTATTTTTATGGAGTAATTTTATATTAAATCAGATGGGATCTATATAAACTGTGTAATGAAATAATTGATGAATTTGCAATGTGTCTTAATTAAGAAAACATGATATGTCTAACCGTTACCTGAGGTACAACATACTTTCTATCTGTCGAAACCTCTTTTATAATAAATAAATATTTTTTATAAATATAATTGTGACCCATATTAATATTTACATAATAAAAAATATTTTTTTATTTATAACCTATTATCACCCATTTATTAATTATTTTATATTAAATCCACTCTCTCGAGTGTTAACTGCTTCGTTTTTCATGTATGTTTTGATTTAGTAGTTTCAATTCATTAAATTAATTATGGTAGAATTATCCCTATAATATTAATCAGGGTTGAAATAAATTATATATCAATTATATTAATATTTTTAGTTATCATAATGATTTATTTTGAGAATATATAATTATAATGTTCATGGATATAATAGGTCATACGTACGCTTGAATATTGTTTTTACATTTTGAAAGATGGAATGAGAGAAATGTAAAATAGAATTCACTTTCACAAAATCATTATTATGAAATATAATTCATATATATTCATAAAATATATTACTATTACCGTCAATATAAAATAAAATTTAATAACTAATATCATCACTTCGTAGATGTAGTAGCCAAATTTATGCATGAGCGATATTTTTAGTTCCAAACTATTATGAAGGAAAAATGTATAATATTATATCATTATTAAAAAATATAATAATTTTTTTACATATATATTATATCTTAACCCCATATTTTCCCCATCTATAAAATAAATGGATGAAAAATTATTTATATTTCTATGTAGAGACTGTAATCCGTATGAATGCAAGAACGATACATTCACACCCGTTTTGATGGCAAAGTGGGAGTGTAATTTGGGTTTCATAATAATATTGAAATCCATGTATATTAAGGATAATTAAGATATTATTTTATTATTAATACAATTCATTTTGAGGAGGTAAAATAAGACTTAAAAAAATTATTTCCAGTAAAGGTTTTTGCCTCTTTTATTGAAGAACCCTTTTATATTTCTTATTAAGAATTAAAGGATTTTTATTCTACAGAGAATAAAACCTAAAGAATATTGTAATAGTTTTTTATATGCTAAATGAGTTGGGGTCGGTGAAGATCAATGGATCATGTAGGGGAAAATTTGTGAGTGGGGAGGTTCCCATTTATAATTAATTTGAGGAGAACTTTTCAAATTTAATAAATAATTAATATTTAACTTGAGTATTCTAGAAACGAAAACATTCATGGGGTCTGAATTTGAACAATAGGTATGATATTCTAAAAATATCATCTAGAAATAAAATTTGGATATGATTATGTTTTATTTTAAATGATATCATTCATACTAACCGCTTAATTGACCTATATTAATATTAACTATGTTAACAGGTTTTCACTCTTCGGGAGTTATACATTTACATATATAGAAACTATTGAAATATTTTAACATTAACCATGGTAACGTCTTTTTTAATACTAAATGGTTATAATTTTACATATGTGGTTAATATTTACTTGAAAATGGGCAAGTTATAAAATTTTAAACAATATATAATCTTAATTTTCCATATACATGATATAAATAATTTATAAATAAATAAATTGTCAGCAATTTTAATAAAATAATATTATTTTCAATTTTGACACAATTTATTTAATTTGAATTCAAATATATCAATAAGAAGAATTATTTTGAGTCTAAATAATTTAAAAATCATTAATATGTCATATAGAACTACAAAATTTGTCGGAAACATTATATAACTCATAATCTATAACATCTAATATTGTTTAAATCATTAATTTTATTTTCCCACAAATTGAATAATTAAAGCATGAATGTTCTATAAGAATTTAAAGTAATTATTTATCCATTATAAAATACAATTAAATTACCATCATTTAGATAAATCATTTATATTTCAATTAAATATTTTATAATGATCATATCATCTACTCATACAATGTTTTTTTTAAAAAAAGTTATTAATAACAACAATGTGACCATTTATATGTTTCATTACATAATATATTATAATGGTCATAATCAAATTGAAGTGGAAAAAAAGGTCATATCACCGAATCTTATTTGATTGTAGATGATATACACTGATAAAAAAAATTCAGTCAAGTTATAGGGCCATTTAATAGTATTTATCATAATACATTTAACCCTTAAATACTTTATTTACACATTACCGTTATAATAAAAATTCCCAGGGCCAATATTCATAGTGAATAAAAATATAATAGACAAATTTATAAAATTTATATCTCTTTGTACCAAAAATGGAATAAATATTTCAAAATTTCTGGAAAAAGTTGATGAAATTTATTTGTAATCAAACTTGAAAAAATTTAGGGAAATTTTTTTCAAAACAAGTGAATTTTTTATATAAATGTTTTTATACCAAAATCCTTTATAAACCTAATTAAAATGAACATAATTGGATTTCTAGTTATAGTATAGAACTAATTTTACCTCTTAGTCATTTTAAATTTAAATTTAACTTTACAAATTGAAAAAGAACCTTTTAAAATAATAATATGTATTTTTTAGAATTCAGTAAAAATTAAATCATTCATTATAAATCAAAATTAATTTTCCTATGACAATTTTTAAATTATTATTTTAAAATATTCATTATTTATATAAAATAATATAAATATATGTAATTTTAATTAATAATAGTTATTTCTACCAATATTTTTTTAATAATAACATATTTCGGAAGAATAAAATAGCTTTGCTAAAAATTGAGTATTTATTTAAAAATAAATAATAATGTTTTTTTATTGATTATGTCACATATATATACCCTAATTATTTTAATAGTATTAATTCCCATCATGTTTATAGATAGTTTTTAGCATTCATACTTACATAATAACAAGTTGGGGTGTGGTTAATCTCATTATTGTGTGTTGTATATGCAATCAAATATAGTGTCCTTTTAAATTATTTCCGTGTTGCAATAAAAATTAAATAAATCAAAATCTCAATCATCCAATTCCATTATAAATTTATATTCCTTTTATATGTTTTTACATGTTCTATGATCATGAGTCTAATACCTATATCAGTTCCCTTTCCTATAAATGAAAGAGATTATTGTTTGGACCAAACCACTATATAGAAAGATGAAGCATACTACGTGTGTGATACCATAGATAAAGTATCCATCAAAGATGATTTGAAATACAAAGGTAAATTCTTTTTATATCACCCATCAGTGATAAACCAACTATCCTACCATGTAATCTTAATAGCATTAATCAAGGAGATATCTCAATAACTGAATCTCTTGATCTAGATTTAATAGTGGTAAACCATTGATTGACATTAGTTATATGTTTTTTAATTTTACTAGGATTATAAAAACACTCATAGTATCATTCTTTTTTACATAACTCCAATAGATTTTCACGAAACATCACTATTATAAAACACATAAACAAATCATTAAGGGTTGAGATTTAGGAATAATAATACCAAGTAACCCGAATATTTTTAAAGAGTTGAGATCAAATGTGATTTTGAACCTTCTAACAATGATTTCAAAAATATATATGGAATATTAGATATATTAAAAAATATTCAGATAATTTTTCTCTTATTTACATTTGAAATACTGTTACATAGAGTCAAGTGAGATTCCTTCTTATTGAATTGAATATTTATTTAATGGATCCCTTTTATAACCCCCCCCCCCAATTCACAAATTCAATTTCGATGGGTTTTTTTATATAAAGAGAATCAACCATGATTACTTTCTATTGAATATTATAATTGAGATTTATGTATAGATTATAATCACTAATAGATGAAGATACATGAGGAAATAAATATAAGTATGGGAATTAAACACATGAATGTTATCAAACAAGGCTCATTGATACTCATCAAGGGCCATAAATGTGAATAATGTGTTGTATTTCATAATTTTGGTGTCTGTGTATAGAATTTGATGGTCATGGGAGATAATGTTTCCAATAACATAACAATATTTGTTGAATTAGACCTCTCACCTCCTAGTGAACCATATGGATTATTTAAAAAAAATAATTGAACTATGACGTTTAGGTTGGAGGGATGATGTTTCAATTCTTATGTAGTTTAAAATCTCAAGGATACAATCATAGTAATTTTTGGATATGTTGGAAATATATATTTAAATTTTATTAGTTCCCATTAGAATTTAGACTATGTAGAATTCCTACAATCCTATAATCCTCTTGAATGTATTATACCTACATAGGCTTTTTTTGATAAATAATCCCATGATACCTATTGGAAATGACCATACAGGTGGACAACCAATATGAATTCAATTACAATTATCACAATGTTACATAATTTTTTTAGGGGTTTTAATAAAAATATACCATGTATAAATTTATATGATAGAATAATGTTATCTATGAGACGCAACTGATAGTGAAGACTAATATTATATAATAATTTGTAATCCTCCAAGTGATGTGGTTAGAAAATTTATTCAAAAGATAAAAAAATCGTTGAAACATTTTTATTGGGATATAAAATTTCTCTCCCTTACACACTTTATATATATATAAATATATATATATATATATATATATATTTAATGTTATAGAATAATTTAAAATAAATTACATATATGTCCCACAAATACACTTAGAATATTTTTTCTTCATTTCAAAATGTAAAACATATATTGTTTTCATTTCTTGAATTCATTCATTAATAAACCTGTTTTTATAATGATATAAAGCAATAATATAGAACCAGTTTATTTCCATGGGAAATTAATATAATTATTATATTTTGTTTTTCTCCTATTTTGGTACACATAATAACATAGATTTTATGAATGGATGACCCAGTTAAAACTCAAAAAAATTGAATATTTTTTTCTCATACTAATGTTTTATGGTATTAGAAAGTATGTTTATTCAACTTTGGGACATTTCCACCTTGGGATATTTTCATCGAATTATTCCTTGACATATGCATATATCATGTTTTTTATTGCATCCATGTTTCATTTTTCCCATGAACATATACTTTTATGTTCTTTATATAATACTCTTATGTGAATATTTCTGAAGATTATTTTTAAAGTAATTTATTTGAAATAGTATAAAGATAATGTGTATAAATTTTTAAAATATATTTCATAAAAATTTAATGATTTTGAATGAAACATATAAATAATTATTTTTTAAAAATGATTTAATTTAAATGTTTTCTAAAAATATTGTGGTATAAATGTTAATTTATAAACTACAGAAATTATTGTTTTTAGAAAAATGTTTTATTTAGAGAATGAACATTCAGGTATAAATATTCATAAACTAACATGTTTTTTTTCATTTTGTATATGTCCATTATTGTGATATGTATTCTCATCAAATATTTTAAAAAAACTCAAAGTATTCTTTGGATGTGTAGGAGAATGAATGTGGTGATTAAGAAAATTTTGAAGCCATTTCATGAAAATAAGTAACTTTATTACATAATGTTTTATGAAAAATAAATAATCATCAGAAGCATCAAAATTTTGGTGATGTAATATATATGTGAGTATAATGGATTAATCCTATAAAACACTAAACATTATATATCATAATTTATAATAAGATGAATTTATGACAATTAATTAAATAGTATTTATTGTTTAAGGATGGATCCATAAGAAATTATTTCTAAATAATAAAAATCCATATATTTTTAAAAATATGATTTCTATAAAGGAAAACCCATTTCTTTTGAAACCATGGTCATGTGGATCCATTCTATATATTTCATTCCATTATACATAAAAATGTGTATGTTATATTCCATTAAAAAATATCATGGATGAATCAAAATCATCGTTAAAGGTTATCATCGTCTATTCAATTACTCATAATCTCCATTAACACATGGTTTGATAAAAAAATTATAAAAAATAAAATTTATGGGTATATTTTTGTCTTTATCTAATATAATATGTATATATTCCAATATTTTTTTGAATCACTTCAATTTGAGATCACTATTTTGAGTAGGGGTGAATTTATAATTACCTGATACTAAGATAAATTGGAATTAAATCAATTTTGATGAATATTAAGCACATTTCAAAAGTACAAGCTCGAGGTTAGTAATATATTCGTGTATTTGAAAACATGGATCAAAATATTCTATCACGCTGAATTATATTCAATGTTTTATAAAATTAGATTCCCCTTTAGTAATTCTATATAAATCATTTTTCTTAAAATTGGTAAAGGAAACATAAGGGTGGTCGTGAAATGAATTGTGAGGGTAAAAACATGATATATAGTTATTTCCTACGTATAAGGGTATGATAAATTTAGAATAAAATTTGAAAATAATCACCTTAATATCAATGATAAAATACATGAGTCATGGAAAAAATATTGATAGTTCATAAGTTTTGAGTCATATAGTAAATCAAGAACATAATCTATGAAAATATAACATAGGAATATGTCAAGGAATTATGGATTAGCCATCATCTTATATCATTGTTATCATGTATGGGTACAAATAATATCCCTCACTATGTTAAGGAAATGAAATTAGGACCTCAAAAAAACATATGGACATGATACCTGGTCCACAAATATCCTAGTGAACATGTACTTAGGTTCATCTATAATAACGTGAACATATAATCTATCTCATGCATAAACTTGTGGACATGAAACCAGATCCACATATTATATTGTGAATAGGTAATCCAGTTAATGAATGAAATTGTGAACACGTACTAATGTTCACTCATAACATTATGAATATGTTATCATGTTCGTGTATAAACATATGGAAATGAAACTAGGTTTGCCTATAACAATTTGAATATGTAATCCGAATCACACATAATACTATGAACACCTAATATGGTTAACCCATAAAATTTTGATCATGTAATCATGATCAATAATAATATTTATACTCATTCATAATCCTTTGTTACGAAATGCTATTAAGGGAGATATAAGTTCCACCCATCACAAAATAAAATTCAATATACAATTTCTACAATATAGTACCAACTTATCAAATAATGACCCATTAAATGATATGGGTTTCAGACACATTGTATTATACAAATGAAATTAATGGGTTTCATAAACATTTAATTATATAATATCCTTTGAAAAAAATATATGCTTCATAATCATTTCATCAAATAATAACTTGGTAAAAGAAGTGGGTTTTAAAATCATATAATCTATGGAAGAGAAAAGGGTCTCATTAAAATAATTCAATCAAAACATAAACCATTCATAGAAATAATATGAATGGAAACCTTGTATTATATCCCTATTAAATCATAAAATAAAACAAATGGTGTCATTTTATATGGAGAATGATTTTAAAGGATCTTTTGGGATAACAAATTTTCATTTAAAATATGTCTTAAGTAATATAATAGTTTCAAAACCGATATCTTTGAAACCAATATGAAATAATAAAAGGACTCGTGAGGAAATAATTATAATCTCTTTTTTAAGAAAATATCATTTCTTCTTAAAATAATTATTTTTATATCATTAAAAATTTTGAAACCCATTTTATTTAAAAATAAACATGAACGTATATAATGGAAGAATGAAAACATTTTGAAACATTATTACATTAATATATATTTTAAAACATATAATTTATGATTTAAAAAATACTATAAAATGGAAAATATTTTTTTAAAAGTATGTTACATAAAACTTATCTTAACAGATCATTCAAAAATGTTTCCTGATGAAAATAATTTTGAAACATATCAAAATGACACATACCACTATGAAACATTTTCATAATAATCCCAATGAAATTATTACAATAATGAATCTTGAAATATAGTGGGAGAAATTAAAATTAGATATAACAGTTCATATGTTATATATACACCTCATAGACCAATAATGGTGTGTAACATGAGCAGTGTATCAAAGAAGGAAAATTATGACAGAACTACCTTAAACATTTGGTGACTTTTGAATCATAAAAAATCATGAAATAGGGATCATATAATTGATATGTAAATACACATATATTTTTTTATATGTTTTGTGGAATAAATTCTTATGTTGTATATACACCACACAAATGAATTGAGTGTTGAATATTTCATATATCTCAAGGATAATAATAAGTGAGATGAGAAAACACTTACCTCAAAAGTAACATTCGAATCATGATCCCATTTAATGAATAATACCAAATAATAAATTTTATATGATTAAATAAATTAAATTAATGTTATAACATTTAATAGGGTAGTATATAAACCACTTAAATGAAGAGAGTGGTAAATATGTGATGTTATTCATAGAAATAAAATATTGGATGAAATTACCTTACCATAAATCTTGACTTCCACAACCAATACCAATGGGCCCTAGTCCGTGACTATGCCAATATCACCAACAATAGTCTAGGGGATAGTGACTAGCATTGTGTAGGCATATCACACAAATGGGAGATAGTAGGCAAAACTACTTGTACACACACACACACATATCCAATCCACAAATAATAAAATGTAAAAAACTATGTTTACAATGCATGAAAACAACTATATCCCATAATGAGAGTAAAATATTGGGTGTACTATAATGTTAAAAATGGAAAA
Organism: Viscum album; assembly: GCA_963277665.1. Lineage (NCBI taxonomy): Eukaryota > Viridiplantae > Streptophyta > Magnoliopsida > Santalales > Viscaceae > Viscum > Viscum album. Next base: position 605,662,623 of record OY728148.1, read on the forward strand.
ACATGCCCATAAAAAAGATTATTTAACCAAAAGTCAGAACTATAAGAAAAGGGATACTAGTACTACTATTTGGACCACATGAACACCTCATTTGTCTGGCCACTCTAAGCATTTCATAGTCCTAGTCCACTAAGGACATTTCCAATGGGTGGATTTTATGCACAGTACACAACATGTTCTTGAAAATCACATGCATGGGTGAGTATAACAATTTCCAGAACAACTCCCCCAAACCCCAAAGTAAAAGTACAACCAAGTATTTTCCACAAAGAAAATTTTAGTCAACTATAAAATGGTATTTGTATATGACACATATAACAAGAACATCCATATATACTCATGAGAAACATCACTCTGTATCGATGTTTTATCCATGCGTCAGGCATTTGATTCTTATCGAAGCATGCCCATTCCCTGAGTTCTCACTCGTTGAGCCATGATATCATTAGAGACACTCACAATTTGGTGTGTCACATTTGGGATCTACCGAAATGAGAACACACTGTTCAAGGAAGATTTTAATACCACACAGATCGGATCTTTCCCAGAAATTCATAGAGATACCTCTATCCTAATCTGGATCAAACCAAAACATATGGGATCACTCCCTGTCACACTAGGGGATACCATGAACCCTATAGGTGTGGACTACTTGTTGGAGGATCAATACCCTTCTCACCAAGGATACACAATTCTATATACTCCAATAAGGGTGATAGAGGATCGCACTCCAGTTATAGTGAGGGATGACTGACATTATTTGGGACTCAGCCTCTAGAGGGGATTATAATCCAGGGATTTGGGAATAATATCATACTAAACCCTCGTGGGAAGGAATAAGGTAAAAAAAACTCAAACTATATTGTTCCTAGATAAAAACTAATCACAATATGTATAAATGACTTTCTTATCATTAGTTTCCCAATGAAATAAACATATCTTTAAATATACACATCGTATAAAAGATATCATTTGTTAATGTTTCAAAGAAGGGGGCCACTAGGCCTTGGGAAAATAGCATGTTTGGTCCACTGCACATTGTGTCCAACCAGCACGGTCGACCGCCAAAGTTGACTATGGCCCGACCCCTCCACCCTGGGTCTGAACCAGCTCAATGGGGACAACTTGGCTTGATGGGCCCAACCAGCTATCACACGAACCACTAGACCCGACATATCTCCCTAGGCACATCTTGTTTTTGTTGAGGCCACTTGGGCTACCATATGCGGCCCAATTAGTCATGTTCTCAACTCCATATTTTCTCCCACGGTGACTTCCTCCACTCCACATAGATGCACCACTGATTCATGTAGCCTCTCTACATCCCAGGACACTACCCAGTTCCACGGGACACCACCATATGCCACAATACACCACAACGGTTCCATCGTGCTCCGCTGCAGGTGCCAGTATCCTCTCCCAACACCCATCTCTGTCGCCTCTTCTTTCTCCAGTCTTTCTTCTTCCTCTAATGCCCATATTTTCAAATGGAAATAGATTTGTGTTCCTAGTTTTCCAATATACACTAATCTAGCCACTGGTGTCATATTTCCTTTAATTCGGGTGTGCAATCGCTTTTGAAAGTACCCATCATGTCAAACCATTGCAACAAGGTTCCAATGGTAAAGAATGTAAAGAACATGGGAGAGAAAATCACAAAAACAATCTTGAGGAGAGAACCTCATCTTTTTTTGTGATAGCCCCAATCTATTCTCATTAGAACAGCAGAATGAAGTACCAAATTCAAGAAAAAATTCACACAAAAATTCTTGAAATTAATACCATCCCACAATGATCGAACAGTAGAACAATATGTTCATGGATTCACCCATCTTTGACATGGAAATATAGAGCGGGGATAATCAAAAATAGAAAACTGATCTACTATGATTCAAATTAGTCCCTGGTGATGAAAGATCATTGTTTCTTCATCATTTTTGAGGTTCCATCAAATCATTTTTTTATTGAATATCGATCCATTATCCCTCATTTGTTTAAGGATGTTATTCCAAAGTACTCCATAGAAATTCTTTGGCATTCACATGCTCAAGAATTTGACCCTAGGATTTCTACATCAGGATAAATTTATGGTAAAAGTCAATGCATCAATAAAAATAATTTTATTTAAAGTATTTATTGATGATTACATCTTTTTCATAGAAACATGCACCGACAACTATGAATTCCCATGTAGGTATTAAACCAGTGTATGAACTCAACTGTGGTCTCAAATATCCATTTTGAGCCACAGTTATAAGTTATTAGGATTTTTAAAAATAAAATAATTTTATTTACGATTACATCGTTGGCATATTTTTTAATAGATTCCATGTACTGAAAAATGTTAGGTCACACCAAGTGTAATGTCACAATTCTAAGCTCAACAACTCCCTCATATTTCTGTTTCAAACCCTCATTTATGATTTATTCATCTTTTTCAAAAAAACCACCCACATGTGCTGTTAAAAGTTTAAGAATTTTCAAAAAAAAGGGCTCATGTGGCCTCATAATCACACACTGTCTTATCTCTTTGTGTAGAAATTAATCTATATAATAATCTATAAATAATACATGTAAAATATGAGATGTTATATGATCGCCACCTTGGGGCTCTACTTCCCTGAAAGAAAAACCAAGGGATACCAAAACAGATGTGGGTACTGAGCATGAGTTTGAGCCTCCATCTCCCATGTGCCCTCATAAAGTGTCTTGTGTGGCCACCTGACACATGCTAAATAAATCATTAATCTATAATGGATCCTATCTTATTGATTTTAACAATCTTCATGTTGAAACAAGAAAATTTATGAGTGTTTTTTAAATATTTAAATTATAGAATGGGTTGTTTTTGAAATGGATGATCCAAATTAAATTCCATGAGTTGGAATGATTCAATGGGATATTTCTAGACATGGGAGAACCCTATTATGTTTCCCTGTTTGTTTTCTGATGTTTTGGGAGTTCCAGACTAAACAGAAAACATTTTTTGATGGAAAATAGTGGGCACACATTTGGAGCATGGTCTGCTAAACCATGCAATCCAATGCAGGTAACCGTGTGACCTGGATTGAGAGGGGTAGAGGCATTTTTCAAGGTCTATTCATGGTTTCCCATAATTTTTTACTTTCCCATTTGAGTTGAGTTTGATCAAAAAATGGGGTGTCATATGATTGGTGCCATATTTTATAAACCTTTCAGTTTACACCATGCATAATGTTCGATTTTAAAATTTCCATTATTTCAATTTTATTTATAATTAAAATAAAATAAAAATTATAAAATAAACTAACACCACACCTCTTCCACGTACATGACATGCCCATGCCCGAGGTCCCATCCTTATACCTTGCACTTGACCCCCTCCCCTCACCAATCCGTCCTCTGATCATCATTTCATTGCCAGATTTCTCCAAAAACAACATCTGAATCATCAATGTAACATCCTATACCCTATTTTCCTTACACATCCAAGACGATTCAAGCCACTCTGTCAACCCAAAAGATTCATCCGAACCTAGTTTTAGGATATAAAAAATATTTTTTTGTTGCTCTTTCAGTTCTAGGTTATTGAAAGGCTTCCTTGTGTTTTGTTCATTCGTGTTCTGGAAACTACCGCCGAAGGCGAGGTGGTTCAGATGTTTTGGCCATCTAAAATTATTTCAGGGTTTGATTATTTACTTCTACAATGTTTCAGACCAATTATATTAGGGACTATTGTGTTTTTACTCATTAATATTTATTCGTTAGAGCTTTGGGTTGTTTCATGTGATTTTGAGTCGATTTTGGTTCTCCTCCACCACTCAAGGTAAGGTTTTAAAATCACAATTTTTCCCATGTTATATGGTATTCATTATGTGTTTTCTGGTTCTTAGTATTTTATGGAAAACATTTTGTACTCAATAATGTTGTTTCATGTGACCAAGTCTATGGTAACTCTCCTACTTGAGTATAGGTATGTAAATATAAATATATGGGTTTCTCTTGTTACATGTATATTCATATATGGAAGTGATTATACATGTAAGGGGATAGTTGTGCCCTTGGTATATATATAAATAAATATTTAGTTGAGTGGATATGGGTATAAACATATATGAATATTTAATTTCCCAACTCAACTAACCATAAACCCCGTAGTCGAACCAGTGGATCGCATGGCCTCAAGCACATCTCCGCGTATGCATGAGGATTCTAACTAGTTGCAAGGGTTCCATGAGGTGGTAGTGGGGAGACTAAACCCTCATAACAGTGTTAAAACATCTATACAATCATAAGATATTGTGGAAGTGGTAGATAAATAATAGAGAATATTGGAGGAATGATTATAATAATTTCATAAAAGTGGCCAACACAAGTTATACAATAGATAAATGGATGTCATACATAAATGAAAGAAGTAAACAGTGAAGTATGCCTTACATACAATAATAAAGTAGGGAAAAGAAAAAAATATCCATGGGAGATCTCCACTAGAATCCTAATCTCTAGCTTGGTCCTTTTCTCCTAACTCTAGGTACTAGTATACGACAACAAGAAAGGTCCAAGGTCCACAGTCCTGTGAACATGAATGGTCTACCTGGGTACACCAGTGAAATGCCTACATAAGTCGGGTGTGAGACATAAATCTTAGTAGGAGAGCACCACCATTTTTATGCCCCAACTGAAAAATGTAATATATATTTTAGGCAGTGTGTATGTATGAATAATTAAATAAGAAGAACTTAATAAAGAATAACTCCCATCCAGGATCCTAACAAATACATGACGACAAAACCTTTTTCATCCCATATTTGGTGTGTATAATCATGTCAATTTAAAATATTTAGATATATATATTTTGGAAGTGTATATATATATATATATATCTGTGAATTGGGGTGGAACATGAGATACCACCACAATTAAAATTATAGGGGATCTCTCATGGTCTGCCCCAATCCTTAGATCGATATCCCATTTAATATCTTGGCCAATTTGGAAAATAATGAAACAGGGTAGTGATGCATCCCACTGACATGGAAATAATGGCATGGGGTAAATTTTCATATCTCCCGCATTTAATGGAATTGCTTGGATCTATAATTCCTACCTCACACATTAAATAGAATAGCTCAGGCCTCTAATTCATACCACCCACATTTTACATAATTGATAGGGGTTATAATGCATACCACCAATATATATATATATATATATATCTGTGTGCATGATGTTTATCATTTGATCATCAATATATTTAATAATAAGTAATTGTTATCAAATAAAGCATATGGAATTACCTCATATGCATTCCCAATGGTCATACCATATACACACATGAAACCACACACACCTTTTATGATTAAGGAAACTCCAGTTACATATTTAAATTAAAACACTCACATGAGCTTAGTCATGTTCAAAACATCCAATGAGGAAATGACTTAACATTTAGTTCTGTAACTATGCACAATTTAATTTCTATTAATCATTTTTAGTTACATCACTTATTATGTCTGTAAGGAAAATAATTGTGACTAAACCTTTTAATAAACACACGTTATTTAGTGCATGTTCCCAATTCAAAGTCATCATATCCAATATAACTAAAAATGGTACCTTGTTTAAAGGGATCATAGTGTAATAATCAGTACCATTACTACAATTCATGTACCTACTTGGGAAAAATAACATAAATGGGCCATGTAGTCTGACATATACTTTATTAATTCTATCCCAAGTAAAAGGAAATAAATATGGCAATAAGGAAGTCAACAATATAGTCCTTCACTACATTTTAACTTGAAGGTAGCGCACCTCGATTGAGGATTTTTATTATAAAAACAAGATTTTGATCATTCAATCAATTATCACATTTATGAATTCCATTTGCTTCATCAAAGAAATCACTTTTGTAATAAACTACCCCACTACGCATGAAATAAGTAAGTGTGAGAGAAAACTATAAATTAAATAATTAACATATTCTTATGTAAACAGTGCAATGAAAAGGACCCTATGCCAATGTGTAACCAAGACACCCACTTTAACTCTTTGAGATTTATGACTAAATGATTTTTCTCCACCACTAGAAATATTCTCCTTCATATACTTTCAAGGGAACCTATCCCCAATGCACATGCTCACATGGCCATGAACACATGCAATATGATATGTACATAGCTTCTTATGTGAATATACCGACCTCCAATTAGATAAGCATGAATTTTAATATATATGCAAGGTATCACCTAGCCCCACACATGTTCATTAATTTCCATGGATGAATTTCACATAATGGTGGAACCCACATATACATACACACATACCTATTCATACCCAAGAGAGTCGTCCTTGACCCGGCGACCCGAAACCATGAAGTAGAGTTCAACACACTACATAATAAATTCCAGGGACTCATAAACACTTTAATGTACTATAATCGGTAGTGTGAAAATTAAATAAGGTGAAAATAATACCATGAAGTAATACTGATAGACTGAAACCACCCGAAATGCCTCTCCATCAGTGGCGGTTTCTGAAACCTACATGAATATGTCTCGAGAGGCCACTTTCATCCCCTTTTAAATAAACAAACAAAAATGAAAAACATTACACCTTTCCCTAGGTTCGACCTAATGCCGTAGAGTGAAGGAGAAGCCAAATTAAGATGAAACATAGCATTAGCATGATGGACATAGACCAACCCTGGTGTTTTGCATGATGATCCAGAAGTAATCCAAGAGGAATTAGTGTCCGAGAGCACGCCATAGGTGGGGAGGGTCGTGCATCAAATGGAGTGCCCCTTTGAGTGTACTTCTCACTATGGGTTGAGAAGATAGGGGGAGGGAGATATAATATTAGGTTTTTAATTTTAATTTTAATTTTATTTAATAAAAATTATATATCTAAAAATCGGGCGTCGCACACGGTTAAGCTGTACGGTTTGGAAAACCATGCGCTAATCATGTGTCCACCTCAAGGAATCTAGAGCCCCTCACATGGGATAGGTTCATGGTTTGGAAAATCATGTGCAGCCTGTGTGAAACATCTTTTCCCCATAAATTAGGGTTGTATAGTTCACTGTAATGAGCCACATATTTTAGAATATTGTACACCAACTGTGTGCCCTATATTGTGCTTCAAAACATGAATTGTTTTTAGATTTGGTGCTCCCATCACATCTTGAGCCCCCATGGGAGACCTAACAGGGCTTCACACATGTCCAAAAACATCACTTTGATGTGACTCAAGTCATAGAATTACAATCTGAAGAATGTTTATAAAAACAACCCATTCAATAACTGAAAATGATCAAAACCCTTCTTTTTTAGTCTGCTTCAAAATGTGGATCGTTACAACCTTACAACCTTATGACTAATCATCCTTGAGATTCCTTAGAGAAAAATGTAACACATTACCCAACCTATAGGTTTCATGATGATTTGATCAAACTTACATGTTCAGTTCCCAAACGCCCAACACATCCTTAATCATTTCAATGGGAAACAGCCCTTAAGCCATTAATACTTGATCCAACAATCATTTCCAACAAAAACATTGTGAAGGATCATACCCAATCTCGTTCAACCAGAGAAATGACCATGTCTTCATCTCCCCAAGAACCAAACCAATGGTACTTCCCACATTACTTTTTAAAGTTCAGCAGCCAATTATCAAAATGTGGTTCTAACCACCATTTGAATTTCCTTACGAGATTTTCAATAATAATTTTAACAATTCTCGTATTCTGGTTTGAAACAAAACTAACGATCGATTATCTATTGACCCCAATGCCCAAGAAACTGGCCTTTCATTTATAGAACTGGTTGACACAACCCACGCTCATCAACACCAAACGACAAGCCTTAAAACAGTTCTTTAACAACCAAATTGATTATAAAAGAGTGGATATAGTCAATCCACTATGACCATCCTATTATAATAATGCACAACATATATTCTGAAATTTTATAAGCTGAACTGTGATGCCTTTTCCCAAGACAGGTCTCTTGTAGAAAAAACACACCCATTGAAGCATACACCCAACTTCTAATGACAACTATATAGTAAAACAAGGAATACAACCAGTCATCCTGCATCCAAAACTTATAGAAAACCACCACTACAAGTCCAATAGTATTTAAGTGTTAACGCGGCATAATACCAACGCTCTTCTAGAGAATCCAGTTTGATGAAAATATGGGGGAGATGATTGTCACGTATCAGAGTAGACTAAGGGGATTAAAACAAATTCTAGTTAATGATACCTAGCTACTAGAAATGAGAATGGTCTAACAACAACTAGTTTAATTCATTGAAAGAACTCAGATTCACCTACTGATGAACCGTCTTTAACCGAACACATGCATTTACCACCCAAAGCATTTATTTGTATGATTCTACTACCCACAGAAGTCTTCTTGTGACTAGTTGTGCTTTCTAAGGGATGCATACGCAGCCAATGTCAATAACAGTGTGCTACCAGGATTGAAGGTAATGTAGCTTCTAATAATCTCTCTAGTACAAAAAGACAATAAAAGAACGTGAAACGATCAACAGAACCATGATCACGATGTCAATGTATTTAAATAAATCCCAACCAATTAGACCAGCATTCCAAAAATACAAGATTATTAGAAACTCATTCTGAGCATTGGGATGAACCTATTATTAAATGCCGGTTTTACTCTACCTGGTGATGACCCGACATCCCACTCATAGCCACCAAACTCAGTGATTTAATAAAATGAAACTGGTTCATTATTTTTATTTAACAATCGATTGTAATGATTATATCAATTCATACTACCTAAGGAAATGTAAGGAACAAATGGCCTATGATGAAAACAACAATTCTTGAGGAAATTAAAACTCACTAAAAATGAGCATTACCATTTGATAAATCCCATAACAAGGTCATGAAATCATGACAACCCTTCTTAACATGGTTTCCAATTAAATTAGAAATCCATACGAGGGAAAATGGTGGCTGAATAGAACCAAATGACTTGTAGAATACTTTATTTAGCAAAGAATTTACATTCTATGGGAGAAACCTACCACGGGCTTTCCCCTCAAGAAAAACAAACATCGAACCAAATGTTGGGTCATGTTAAACGAAAGTTACTAGGATCAAATATTATCATCAATCCAATTTAAATGAAAAAATGTCCTGAAGAGAATGCATGTGGATCCATTCCAAGGAATCTAAATGGAAAATGTCATGATACCCATACATGAGGGTTTTATCACAACACTACAGGTTCCATTAACAATCCCTTTTCATTAATTCACATTTCATATTTTATTATCAAAATTATTTCATTTAAAACATCATATACCATTTAAAACATAACACCAGGAACTTGATTTTTTCTATGCCTAAAGGGAATAAAAGGTAAACTACATCAACATTCTTCTTTAAACATTGAATAATTTTCTACAACTTTCCAAGATAGGTATTTTGTCCTCTAAATTTATTTTAAATAAATAAGGGGACCTACACATGTCTCACAAAGACAACCTGGGATCTCTAAAAAGAAACCTAATAGTAGTTGCCCACATGTCATAGCCGGTAATCACCAAGCTGGTTCATCTCTTAAAAATTATTGTCTCAATGAAACCACTTGGGTATCAATTCATGCTTAAGATTTATTCAATTTATTTCACGTCAAAATTGAACATCTTTCACGTTCATAAGAATTTCACAATTCATCATGTCATTACATTTTAATATGGGTTTTCATTTCTCAATTCATGGAGCGCCCATACACTTCATCAATTGAAAATTAACTCCCATTAATCAAAACCAAAGTCAATTTAGAATACATCATTCTCAAAATCCATAGTTCAAACATATGGGTGGCCACCAATAAAAAAATAAAGTGCTTATACACATTATAGTTTATCATTGGACTATCATTTACATAAAACCAATCAAAATAAAATCTAAACATTAGAAGAATTTTTGTTTTTTACAATATCCTTATAATGAATATATATATCTCAAGATTGATTAAATCTAAAGGAAAAAAATTTTCCAGATATAAGGTGCCCATACACCTTACAATCGAAATACCGGTCTCACTTATTAGGAACCCATATATTTTCATCCCATGAAACGAAAATATATTATCCAATAATATCATGTTATTGAAAGGAGTAACATAGAAGGACATAATTTAATTCAAGAAAGTCATGCTAAAATGAAATAGAAAGGAATAACACTTAATGAAATCAAGAAGCATCCTACATATGCAACAATGTGGTATTGCTCTATGAATTCCATGTGAATTTATATGTTCCTAGTAAGGTTTATGGAATAAAACATCCATTCCATTTATGGAAAAAGGTAATAATACCAAAAATTATACAAAAAATAAATAGTGGAATGTAAAATATTTTCTCAAGGTGAAATCATATAAAATGTAACAGTGATCTACATAAACAACAAATCTATCACTTTCCACGTTTTTGTTTACCATATGTGGGGTGATAAGTCCAAATCATGGATATTAACAAAGCACTAACACGTTCCTAATCTCTTATCTACCAACCCAAAATAAAAAAAAAATGGAAATGAAACAACCTTTGATACCACATTGTAACATCCCTACCTGACTTACCATGAACCTAGTAGCTGGGATGGTGGGTCACATGGCCTAAAGCACATTTCCACGTATGACAGAGTATGTCGACTAGTAGTGAGGGTCAAAGGATGTGACAATAGGGAGATTATACTCTCCTATAAGAGTTAAAACATTAGAAAATAACAAGAAATAGCAGAAACAGAAGATAAATAACTAAAATTGCTTGATGAAAGATAATAATAATTTTATAAAAATGAAAAATGCTAGTTATACAATAGTTGAGTTCATTTCATAGCAGGGATACATATCTGATTTCCATAAACATGGATTCATGCTTTTTGTACCATAAAAAAATAAGGAAAAGACAACAAATATATATGGGAAATCTCCATGAGAAACCTGAGTTCCATCTCGATCTATTGCTCCTAACTTGTTGTAGAAGAATTAAACAAAAAGCATGGTCTGAGGTCTATAGTACTGCGTACAAGAATGTTCTACCCAGGTACACTAGTGTAATGGCGGCCTAAGTAGGGTGTGATACATAAATCTCCATAGGAAGGCACCACCAGTGTCAAGACCCGACCAGATAGTGTAATATAAATTTAAGAATGTGTGCATGTACGATTTATTTAATAAGAATAAATTCAAAAAGAATAACACCCGTCTAGGTTCCTAAGGGATACCCGATGACAATACCTTCTTCATCCCATAGATCCTATGTCTAATCATGTCAATTTAATATATATATATATATATTGTGGCAGTGTGTATATATATATATATCTTTGAGTTGGGGTGTGTCAGGACATACCACTGCCATTCAAATTCAATGAGATCTCTCACGATCTGCCCTAAACCTAGGTCTAATAGCCCTTTTAATCCATTGTCCTATAATGAAAATAATGGAATAGGGTTGGGATACCTCCCACCTAGATGGAAATAATGGATGAAATTAAATATACCAACCACCAATATTTAATAGAATAGCTCAGATCAATAATGACTACAACCCAAATATAATAGAATGGTTCAGTGTTATAATGCATATAATTCACATTTAACAAAATGGATTCAGGATATAATTCCCACCTCCCACATGGATATATATATATATATATATGGAAAGTCATGAAGTATAGCATGCCTTTTTTTTATTTAATAATAAGTCAGGGTTATAAAATAATGCATTTGGTATTACGTAATATGAATTTGAAATGGTCATACCATATACACATACACAACCACAATCCCATTTTACTCATAAGGAAACTATTATTAGGTATTTGAATTAAAACATTCACATGAGATTAGTCATGTTGAAAGCTTACCCTGGGGTAAATACTTGTCATTTATGTCTTTAACCATTCATAATTCCATTTCAATGAAACCTTTTCATTCACAACCCTCTATATGTAAGGTAATCAAATCACTTTTACCAAAAAATTTAATCAAACAACATTATTTAGTTCAAGTTCGCTATTCCAGGTCCCCTTGTCCATTTTACCTAAACATGGTAAATAGGTTAATGGTATCCCAGGGTAATATGTGGTTCTAGGGCTACATGACATGTACCTACTAGGGAAGAAGCAAGATAAAGGTTCCAAGAAGCCAAAAAAAGTCCTTTACCAATTCTCTTCCAAGTAAAAAAGAAATAAAAAAGGGAATAAGGTAGGAAAAAATATAGTCTAGCACTAAATTTCTATCATTATGATAACACATTTCGATTGAGTGGTTTTATTACAAAAACAGGATTTTCTTATCAACAATCCAATTATCGCATTTAATATTTTAATTTGGTTTGTCAAAGAAGTAACATTATTAATAAACTACCCCACATGGAAATCATTATTTAATTGTGAAATAATTCTAGAAAATAAATAATTAATGCTTTCATAAATAAACACCCCAAAGAAAGAGAACCTACCCCAATGTGGAATAAAGTCGTCCACTTTGGAAAATGGAAAATTCAAACTAAAAATATACAACTCCCCCGTTGTGTATATGAACATTCACAGACCTGAAAGGACACCTATCCCCAACGCACATGACCGCCTGGCCATGAACATGTTGAAGGGGATCCTTACATAGCTGCTTATGTGGATATACCAGTCACCACTCACCTACGCATGTATTTTCACATATATATATACATGCACACACTTATAACCATATATGTTCATTCATTTCCATGGATTAATTTCACATAATTGGGGAACACATATATACATACATACATACCTATACAAACACAAGTGAGTCTCCCTTGACCAAACAAACTTAAACCGCGATGTAGAGTTTGACACAGTACATAATATATTCATGCTGCTCATAAAAACCATATGTTCCTAAAATAGGTAGTAAGAGGAAAATAAGAATATTTAAAACATACCCCAAAGAAATGATGGCGATCCAAACCCATAGGAACTGCAATTCCTTCGATGGATATTTCATGAACATTCAAGAATAATACTCAATAGGAAACATGATCACCCTATTGAAGGAAGAAACCAAAAAGAACTAGGTTACATGTAACCCTAGCTTCGTTCGAACACTGTAGGAAGAAGGGAAAGATAAAATCATATGAAAAATTTCATGAGCATGATGGAGAGATACATAAAATATACTTTCACACAATGATATGATATAAATCCTTTTGGAATCAGATTCGTATAGGAGGGAATAGGTGGGGAGGGTCATGCGTCGAAGGGAGAACACCATTGGGGGTGATTCTCAATGTGGGTCGAGAAGAGTGGGGGTGAGGGATAGATTAGATTAGGTTTTTAATTTATATTTCAATTAGATTAAAAAATTGAATATAAAAAAATTTGGTGTTGGGAACGATATGGAATACCATGCACTAATTTTGTGTCCACCAGTACACATCGGGGGCACCCCGCACATGCTAGGCAAATAGTTTGGAAATCTATGAATAATCCATGTGAAATGTATTTCCCACCCTAAATTAGGTCTTCCTAGTTAGCTATAGTGGGACACATGGTATAGAATACTTTGCACCAACCGTTTTCCCTCTATTGAAGTTCAAATATTGTGTTTTTTTTGGTTCTGGTACTCCCGAAACATCTCTATCCACCCTGGGAGACTTAACAGGGCATAAAACATGTCTAGAAACATATCTTTGATTTGACCCAACTCTCATAATTCCACTCCGAGGCTCGGTTATAAAAAACTCCTCTAAGTAAATAATAATCTTCAAACCCTTCTCTTTTTAGTCCAGTCCAAAATGTGGATCGTTACAACATATGTGTATAGATCCCCAAAATATGCTCACAAAAATATGGGTGTGTTAACTTAGGCTAGGTGTCCGGAAATGTATGTTAACATATATATTCTTAGTGATGGAGAAACAAATTTTAGATCGAAAGAGTCAAGACCTGGAGTGGATGGCTTGGTTCCACCCAGAGGTAGGGTCCTTTCATTGTACTGTTTAATTAAAAAATAATTAATTATTCAATTTATAGTTTTCATTCACCCTATCTAAATGATTTCCAAGTGTCTTAGTTTATTAGAAATGTTCATTATTTGATAAACCAAATTAATGGATTAAATTTGGTAATTAGTTCATTGATGGTAAAATCATATTTTTGTAATATAACCTCTCAATAAAGGTGTGTTCCCATCAATTTAAAAATTTAGTGTCAGACTATACTGTTTATTGCCTTATTTATTTTGTTATTTCTTTATACATGAGTTATAATTGATAAAGGACATGTTAGGTTTCTTGTACCCTTTTTGTTTCTTTTCCACAAGTATGTACATTCCATGTAACCATGGCACAACCTATTACTTTTGGACTCCTTAACTAATTCTTCATGTTTTGGAAGATTGGATGGTATTACCTTGAATAAGGAACTATTACTAAATGACATTATTTGATGAAATGGTTCAGTCCCCATGAATTTTAAGCCTTATATAAAAGGGGTTATATATAAAAAGAATTCTGTGAAATATAATTTTGTATAGTTGAGGACATTTATGAGAATAATCTACCTCATGGGATGTTTTCAATGACTATTATTATACCACTATTTTAATTAAAATAATTCAGATGGGTTTCCTTAGGCATTATAGTAAAAGTAATTTTATATATTGTGAATATTTTATCACCATTTGAAATGAATTATAGGTATTGCCTTATTCATTTCACTAAAACATTGAAAATGATCAAAATATAAATGTGGGTGGTTGGATTATAGCCTCGAGTCATTATTTAAATGTGGGTTCTAGGAATTATTTCCCTGAGTTATCTGCAAATGTGGGGGGTAGTCATTATATTCATGATCCATTCTGTTAAATGTTACTGGTAGGTATATTTACACTGTTCCATTCCATAAATGTTGGTGGTATACAGTATATCCTCAAGCCATTATTTTAAATGTGGGAGGTAGGTATATTTACCCCATTCCATTATCTTCATATATGATAATATATTAAAAGTTATCTTAGAACTAGGTTTGGGGAAGACCGTGAGACCTCAACTAGAATTTAGATAGCGGTGGCATGTCTCGATCCACCCCAAAACATAGATATCTATAATATATATATTAATGACACTTGATCAAACAAACATCCTGTTATCAAGACGAAGTTGGTATAGTTGTCAGGTGACCCCTGGGAACTTGTATGGGTGTTCCTTAATATATACACTTATGTTATTATCTATCTATACATGAAAACTGTTTCATTTATATTACATTGTATGGATAGGGCTTGTCACCAGTGGTTCCAGCCTAATGATATTTATATCTCAAACCTTCTTCGGTCTCCATTACACTAGGATACCATAGTAGATATCTTCTATTTATAGGACAACAGATCTTGGAATTTGCTTGTTGATGTATCCTCATACCTAGAGTTTGGATAAAAGGACAAAGATAGAGCTTCATATAGTCTTGGAGTTTTCCTTATGACATTTTAGTTCATTTCTTTATTTCAGTCTAGTATTGTTCTATATTGGAAACAATTCAAGTTATTTATTACATTCAAATTATGTATCTCCATGGGAGTCATTTTATGAATAAACTATAATTCTCCACTTTTATAAAATGATTATTTTATGTCTTCCGCAACTGTCTGATATTTATTTATATCTTCTATTATTCTAGAAATTTATTGCTGTTTGAGCTCTGATATGAGGGTACAGTCTCCCCAATATCAAATCCTAATATTCTCGCGACTAGTCTACATCCATTGACATATGGGGAGATACTCTTGAGGCCATGTTACCAACCAGTCTGGCTATAAGGTTTATGTTCAGTCGGGTCGGGACATTACATTCTGGTATTAAAGTGAAACGTTTTCCATTGTATTACTATTTTGTGTTGGTAGATAGGATAATAGGAATGCATAAACACTTGGTTAATTTTCATGAATGGAACTAATCACCCCACGTATGGTAATAAACATGTGGATAGGGATGGGATTTCTATTGAAGCTTATTTCTATTACAGTTGGTATGATTTTACCTTGAATGACTATTGTATTTCTGATGCATATGATTTGTGTACTTTATCATATTTTACCGTTTTCCAGATATGAAAATTGTGTTTCATTGCATGAATCATACAATGCACATAGGAAATTAACGTGTCTTGCCTACATCCATTACATGTAGTTTTATTTATGTGTTTGATCCTAATTGGTTTTTGTGCCTGGAGGGCTATTCCATGCTTATTTCTTTTATGCCATGAAATGTTTTAAATAACATGATTAGTTGTATATGTTTAGTGATTTTTATTGAATGTCATTCATGATTGTTCTTCCATACTTCTATGTTAATAACATGTTATCTGTGTTAGATTATTATAGTGACATTATTTATTATTGATATATAATGGGTTCCTCTATCTAAAATAAATGTTTTCAATTATGAAAAATGATTTTTTTAGTTTTAAGGTGTATGGGTTCATTATAACAGGGAAAATGCGACCCATGTATTTGATAAAATTTAAGAGGATGATAATGATGAATTTCCAAGTGCGTTAGTTTTAATTAAGTAGGAGCCAAATTCCAAACTACAATATTGGGTGTTTCATAGGTTGTTAGGTGGCCATCCATATTGTTGTATAATTATATTTTCAGTATTTTGTAATCTGAAATGTAATTGGAATAAATTAATGGAAGTCAAATTTCAATTCAGGATGTGTTTGTGAACTTCAAAAATTGTGAAGTGACAACCCATATAAAATGTAATGGCAAGATGTATTACAAAATGGCTAACTAAGAAAGTTGTTTGGTTTACAACTAGTCACTAATGGGTCACCTTACATGTTAAATAGTTTTGGTTACCTCAATTTCTTGATAAAGAAGAGATGTATGATAGGATTAAATGTCTTAAAAAGGATTTTTGATATAAATTTCATGTGTTTCTCTTGTATGTTAGCTAAATCAAGTCCCTGTTGTTATGTTTAAAATGGTACTTGATGTTTTTGAATGAATTCTATTTGATTATTAAAGATGAAATATGAGAAACAAATTAAAAAGGATTTCAAATGGAACCATATTTTCTGACCATGGTGTTAAACCCTTGAGTAAGGGTAGATCAAGTGTTTTCCTTTGTGTTTCCTTTGGATGGAACCTTAGTTATTTTCCATGGACCATCTTCTATTTGATAATGTCTTGATCATTAGGCTCCTAAGCCTATGGCTTTAGATTGTGTGACCAATTGTATGGGTTGATGATTTTTCTTCATAAGGGGATAGCCCATGGTAGGTAGCGCCCAAAGAAGTGGATTTCCTTTCTGAGTACATTTTTTCGGTCATTTTGTGTCATTCAGCCACCATTTTCCCAATTGTGACATCAGTTCTTAAATGACTCCATTATTTGGATGTGTGATTATGTCATTCTTGGACATTATTATGGTTTTATGCATCAGGTAATGCTCATTTTTCAGTTTGCTAGAAGTTCCTTGAGCGTGGTTGAATTGTTCATTGGTCGTCCGACCCTTTAATACATTAGTGATGGACATTTCAGTTTTTCTTCAACAACCTTAATGGTCGGATGTAGATATACGACCCTAAAATGGACCTATAGTGTTATTTGGTACAATCTCAGGTCATCTCCTACTAGAATGACCTTGGAATTAAATAACTCAGTTTGTCCCAATGCTCATGATTAGTTTCTAATGACTCAAGTATTTAGATATATCAGTCTCATTGTTTTTTTTTCATCATTGTTTTGACATTGTGATTCTATATTGGAAGAGTGTCACATGTCTGTTTGGGTTGTTTTGATCTAGTGCACTCGTGAGAAGCTATTTGTCTTCTCCATGGAAGGTAGAACACTATCATGGAAGGGATTTTCTTATTAAACATGGTAAATTTGTCCTTCCAAGTTAAAGGGTCACTACCAAAGAATCCTTTTTGGTGATGGTTGATCATACATAAATTCCTTTTTAGGCTTGCGTGTTTTAGAAATGTGTCGGTGCTTTCTTAGTAGCATGATGATCATATGTTTGACTGGAGACTATTGAAATAATCTTAGTGTATTCTACTAAGTGATGTTCATGAACCCCATCATGTCATAATCTTATATGCAATGAGAGAGAATCATTCTTATTTCATGGTAATTCTTAAAAGTGTTTGGTCTTGTTTGGGTGGTTCTCTTTCACTGTTACATGCATGATGCATGGTTTCTTTCATTTATTGACCATTGAAACATCATCATATGTTGAGTGCTGGCTTCAATGAGCTTGTTTTTTGCAAAAATAGATCTTTCGTAGGAGAAATATTTGTAATTTAGCTTATAAAATTGAGCCCAGGAAACAGGGGGACTTCTTGAATAGTCATCCATAAGGAATGAATATTTTCCTCTCTTGTTTGATAATTAAGGTCAATGATGGAACGTTTTTGGGCACGTTGTTAGGTGGAGATGAGTGTGGATACTGTCATGTGGTTCTTATCATGAAAAATCATCTAAAATTGGGCTTTGAGATTGATGTGAATTGACCATTTGATCATTTAAAAATCACGCTAGGAGCATTGTTGGAATGCATTGAGTGTTCTTTGGAAGTCAATTCCAAAGGTGGGTTAAACCGTGGTTTGGTTTTGGAAATTTAACTCTATAACCTATTTTGTGAAGAAACGTGGGAAAAATTATTGATGAGATGATGACATGATCGTGTCTCTAGTCGAACAAGATATTGTAATAGTCAACTTGGTTATTTAGATGGTAGTGAGTGTTGGCTCGATTTTTTAATTGCTAAAGTTCAGTTTGTCTTTGAAATGCTTAAGTGTGCATTGGGTGTTTTGAAATTCTTCACTAACAGTTTATCAAATCCTCATAACCCCTATAGGTTGGGTTATGTCTTATTTTGTTCCCAAAAGATTTTTTAGGATGGGAATATATAAGGTGGGAGGTTTGTAATGATCCACATTTTAAAATAGGCTATGTTATGAAGGTTTTTGAACATTTTCAATTACATAATGAGATGTTTTTAAAACTGATCATCAGAATTAAATTCCATGAGTTGGAATGATTCATTGTGATTTATTTGGGCTTGTGTGTAGCCCATAATGTATCCTCAGGTGGCTTTAGAGGTTTTGGGAGTGCCAAACCTAGAATACATAATGTTTTGAAGGACAAAAGTGGTCGCATGTTTGGCGCACGGTCTACTAAACTGTGTGTCCCACTACAAGTATCCATGCGACTGGGTTTATGAGAGGAAGAGGCCATTCACACATACTACACACTATTTCCCAAATCTTTCACCTAACCCATTAGAGGGGATTATTTTTAACAGAGGGGTGCCACCATGTTGGAGCATGATTTTCCAAATAGTAGGGTAAAAACTATGTGTGATGTTATATTTTAAAATTTATTTTATTTTAGTTTTATTTATTATCAAAATAAAATAAAAATTATAAACAAATATAACCCCACACATAACGCTCATATGTGACACACCCTAGCCTGATGACTCTCTACTACGCAAAGTGATCGACCCCCTCCCAGACCATCATCTGATCTGCATTTCTTTGCTAGATTAATTGAAAAATCTTTTTTAAATGATCAGGGTAAGATCTTATTCCCTCATGTCCTTCCTCTTTCGGTCTGATTTAGGCTTCTCCATCGACCCACATGATTCATCCGAACCTAGGGTTAGGATTTAACCTGGTTTTTTTTGTTTTATTCCAGTTTTAGGTTATGTGGTGGCTTCATTGTGTCATGTTCATTTTTGTTCCAGAATCCGCCACTGAAAGCAATGTTGTTCAAGTATTTTTTGTCTGCCGTCCTCATTTTAGGGTATGATTTTTTACTTATTCCTTCTTTCACACATATTATATTAGGGTATCTGGGTGTTTTGACACTGTAATATTTCTTTGGTATGGTGTTGATTTTTTTCATGTGGTTTCAGGTTGATTTTGGTTACCCTCCACCTCCCGAGGTAAGTTATTAATCCTGTTGTTTGGATTCACATTTGTTATATGGGGTTATTTATGTGTTTTAAAGTTCATAGTATATTTTTTGAAGTGAATTTAACTTCATCATGTGGTTTCGCTTCACCAAGTCAAAGGTGAATCACCTACATGTGCATGGGTACATAAATATATATGTTTGGGTTCACATGATATGTGTATAATCATCCATGGATGATATTATTCCAATATGGGTCTAGGTGTTCCCATATATATATATATATATATTAAAATAAATAATTTCTTGTGTAGTTGAGTAGAGATAGGTATATGGATATTAGATTATGGGTAAGGATCCCCTTGCACATGCTCATGGCCATGCAAGTGTCTATATAGTGGATAGGTATCCTTGAATTTATGTAAAGATGCATATAATTAGTGGGAGAAACAACATCATGTTATAAAGAATCAAGAGATAGATTGGATGGCTTGGTTCCACCATAAGATATGGTCCCTTTCCTTTCCATATTTATTTATGAAATCATTAATTATTCAATTACATGTTTTCTCACACCCTTACATTATGATTTCCAAGTGGGGTAGTTTAATATGAAATTGAAAGCATTGATAAACCAAATTTCGGGATTTAATTTAATAATTGGTTGATTGATGAGAAGATCATGCTTTGGTAATAAAACCCCTCAATCGAGGTGCACTACCTTCAAGATAATATTATAGTGTTATACTATATTATAGTTGGTCGTAGTGACTTTCATTCATCATTATACATAGGTTATAATTAATAATGGACATTTTAGTCTACTTGGAAACATTATATTTCTTTTTCCCAAGTAGTTATGCTACTTTTAGCCTTGTCACAACTTATTAATTTTTAACTCTTTAACCAATTTTCCATGTTTTGGATGATTCGATGTGATGACCTTGAAAAAAGAAATTACACTAAATTCAGTGATATGATTAAATGGTTCATGCAAAATGAAATTCTACCCATACATAAAAAGATGTTTAGATACAAATTTTTAATTATAATGGAAATGTTCATGGTTAATGACATACATAATAATTCATTTAATCACGACATATTTTCAACATGGCTAATTTTATGTCAATGTTGTAATTAAAGTACTAAATATTGGTTCCCTTAAGAATTAATTTGTATGCGATTTATTATATTGGGAATATGGTATGACCATTTCAATTAAATTAGATGTATTGCCTTGTGAAATTCACTAAAACTGTTAAAATGATCATAATTTAAATGAAAAAGGTAGGAATTATAACCCTAGGCCATTCTATAAATGTGGGTTGTAGGCATTATAGCCCTGAAAAATTCTGTTAAATGTTGGCGATAGGTATATTTACCATGTTCCATTCATTAAATGTGGGTGGTATGAATTATATTCAAAACCCATTCTATTAAATGTTTTAGGTAGGTATATTTACCCACTTCCATTTTCTCGAGATAGGTAAAGAGATTAAAAGGGTTATTGTACATGGGTTTGGGGCAGACTGTGAGATCTCCCATAGATTTGAGATGGTAGTGGTATGTCCCGATCCACACCAACTTGTAGATATCTATAATATATATATATATATATATATATATATATATATTAATGTCACTTGATCATGCTGACATCCAAGAATCGATCCGAATCTAGTATAGCCATCGGGTGACCCTTGGTATCCTAGATAGGTGTTAATTAATTTATAAATTCTGTTATTATCTCGTTATACATGCACACTATTTTATTTATATTACACTATCCAGATAGGGATTGAAAACAGTGGGGTTGTACTACTGAGATTTATATATTACAACCTAATCAGGCCTCCATTACTATGGGGTACATTATTAGACATCTCTTGTTCACAGTTTTGTGGACTATGGACCTTTCCTATTTGTGTAAGGTTGTAACCAGAGTTTGGAGAACACTACTAAGCTAGAGATTAGGATTCTCATTGGGTTTGACATATGTTTTTTATTTCATTTCCTTATATTATTCCTATATTTTTCTATTTTTAAAATTATACTAGTTTCTTACTTCATTCAAATTATGTATCACCATGGCATTAATTTATTGAATAAACAGGAATTTGCCACTTATATAAAATGATTATTTTATATCTTCCACCTCTGTTTGATATTTATATACTAATTCCACTGTTATTTAAATTTCATGTTTTTGGAACTCGACAATGTGAGTATAGTCTCTCCAATATCAACTCCTGAGACATACTCTACTGGTCGACACCCTATAGAGTTCTGGGAGACATGCTTGAGGCCATGTGACACACCAGCCAGGCTACATGGTTTATTGTCTGTCGGGATGGGATGTTACTGTGACCCTCAATCTCTACCAGTTACTCAAAAAAGTCACCCTATCCTCAATGTGCAATAGTTCCCAGTTGTTAATGTGTGATGGGTCATTCATGTATCTCACTACCCATGAAACATAAAAGAAATCATGTACCCTGTCTAACTACGGTGGTAAATCTATGTGGAACGCCACCTCGACAACTCTACGTAGTGTATAGAAAGGGACGATGAATCTCAAATACATCTATGAAGTGGGTAGACATGGTGAATTGATCAAAGATAACCCATATTGTATCATGTCCTCAATTTTTACATGGTAAACCTTTCACAATGTCCATTGATATCACATCCCAATCCCATTACATCACTTGAAGGGAATGAGATAATGCAACTGAAACCTAGTCCTCAGCCTTCACCTCCTGACAATTATGGCATTGAGAAACAAACATTGAAAATACATTATTAATTTCTTGATGGAAAAATGGATGTCTTAGTTCCGAGTACATATTCATTGCACCTAGATGTACCACCAATGGGAATGTATGGAACTCCCACAAAACATTCTCCCGTAGTACCACTTGTATAACTGTGGACCCTCTGAAAATAACGACATTCACCCCACCATTAAAATATCAATTAGTAAAATTCCCAATAGAAAACTTATCATGTAGGATATCATAGTTAGTATTCACATGTTGTGCCTCCCCAATTTGTTTTATGAGTGTAGTGGTGACACCCATATGTTGGAGGTGAGATTCTACATCTCCATCCACTAAAGATGTCTACAATGAGGCATTCTGATCTGATGCCTCATTCAACAACAAAAACCTAGATGTTCTACTAATAGAGTCTTTTACCACATTCCCATTCTCCAAGAGTATAGACAATCACAATGTCGTAGTCCTAGATAAATTATATTCATCACCTATATCTCATGTTTAGATTCTTTTGAGAGAAGATATACTTTTTACTCTTCTGATACGAGTAGACAATTAACCTATCGCCCATTAGGTAGTGTCACAAAATCATCAATGTGAACACTGCTGCTACAAGATAAATATCATTAGTCCAATAGATATTCTCATGTGGTCTCAACTGGTGTGATCCATCAGTAATTAGCAATTTCGTATTCATAAGGACACAACCATCACAAATTTTGGATGCATCGTAGAGCACCATGTAATCGAATCCAATATCACATAAATTTAGGAAGGGATCACTCGTCAACCTCTACCATAGATCATAAAATAACTACTAGAACTTATCTATCATCACTGAAGTTTCTTACCTTTTGTGTCAATGCTATCAAAGATGCTCCTACACTAGAGAAGTCCAGCACAAACCATTGATAGTACCCTTCTAGTCCAAGGAAACTTTTAACCTCAATATCATTGTTAGGTGAATCCTAAGAAACAACTTCATCATCCATTGGTGGATCCACTGCAACTCCGGCCTTCAAGATGATGTGTCCAAGAAAATGGACCTCTTGAATCCTGAACTAAAACTTCAAGAGTTTCCCAGAGATTTGGTTCTCGTAGAGTGTGCCAATGACCATCCCAAAATGTCTCTCATACTCCTCCTTAGACTCTGAGTACACCTGGTTGTCACTAATGAATACCACCTTGAACCGATCTAAAGAGGATTAATGAACCGGTTCATGAGTCCCGTGAACACTACTAGGGAATTAATCATTCCAAACATAATCACTATGTACTCATAGTAAGCGTAACGTGGCCTAAATGTCATTATCAGTATATTCTCATCCCATACTCATAACTGGTGATATACTGGTATGAGGTCAATCCTCTAGAACCATTACACTGATTTCAAATAATCAAAGTGCTCATCGATCCATGATAGTTGAAACATATTATTCACTTTCACCTGGTTCAAGAATCGGTAATCCACACATAACCTCAATCTTCTGTATTCCTCCATTTTAATCAAAATTGGGGATTCCAAGGGTGAAACACTAGGTCTCACAATTCCCATCCATTGCAAGTCCTCCAACAACACCCCTATCTCATGATTCTCTATGGGGCCCATCCAATATGAAGTTGTAGATATCATAGTCAACATGGGTTGTAGATAGATGTTGAATCCCATCTCCCTATTGAGAGGTAAAGCACGATCATATTTTTGAAATATGTCTCCATACTTTTCCAACATAGTATGAAACTGGGGACTCATATCATCTACTTCACTGAGGGTAAGTCTCGCCAACTAATGTGTAATCAGATTCATCCTCCTATTTTGGAGTCCATCCAACATTCACGTGTTTCCATTACACCATTAATGGAGAACCATGTTCCATTTTTGTGGACACACCACTCATTATTCCTAAAATAATCAATCTGATCCAGAACGATGGATAACCTATACATACCACAAATTTTTGTCATACGTCCTCGACACCGATATAAAGAGTTACAAAACAAAACTCTCACCTACAAGAGTGAGGTCACACTTTCATCACCTTTTCATGATCATTATGTATCCTCCGTTAGGAATCTCATATATGAGGGTCATGTCAACGTTTCAACTTCAATCTACAATTCTCGAATAAGATTTGTGGCTTGAACAGAATGAATGGAACTTGTGTCTATCAATTTGGTTGTTAATTTAGAAAAGACACATATCATACCACATATCATTCTTAAAGCCTGAGGTCCATATGTCTTTACCATAATATGCCTTCCCATCCACTTTACATCTCCCTTATACTAGTGTGGACCACCAAGGGGTGGTGGTGTTAACATGTCAAAGCATCTACCACCTCCATCTATTATTCCAACTCCTATACCACTCTGCATGGGTTGTCCATATGCATTCCCCCCCTTCAGAAGTATGATGGGTTTTATAATCTCTGTTAGGATTTCCCCAACCATCACATGAAAAAACACAGTATATCTATATGCATTAATGAGAATCCATAGGATCGCCTCTTCAAGATCATGAAACTCTTGTATCCCTATGACTGTCATCATCAACCTAATACCATGTAATCTGATCATTTCGATCCATCGCTATGTACTACTGGGTGTATCTTCCTCGCAAAGTCACTATCAACCAATAAGGCTCTCTCTAGCACCCCATCATAGGTGGGAATGCATAGATATCCAATGTTGGATTAGATAACCCTCCCCAAACAACGCATACTAGTGAGATCCATGTAATATAGCTCGTGTCTCATATCCTTTGAATACATAGAGTGGTTTTTATGCATAGATGAAAGCTTATATACCAACATGTCATTTTTGGGAGCTTTATAATCTCATAGATATGAAAATCCCTTAGAATATATGGTTATAAATAATCTCTAAAAATATTCTGAAACTCTATCCATGGAAGAGTATCCTCGTTGTATGATCTATTAACCAAACCCCATCATCACCCTACAAAGTCATGTAGAAGGCTCACGGATCAGAACACCATCTGATCTGCTGGTGTCCTATGAAGATAAGAATCATGGGTGATAGCCACAATAAATTAAACATCTACCTATGTGTTGGTCTCACCGTGGGACCTAGTGGCTCTCGACTATTGAAACATGTGAAGCATCCTCTTATTGCACTCCGCATTCTTTAGTACTATGAGTTATATGTTATTTTTGTATAGTTGGTTGTTTGGATAGGTCACAATGTGGAGTTTCTAACTCTGTTAAAAGTCTTTATACCAATGCCTCATTTTTTGGGTGGATCATCCTCATGATCATGAAGTGGAATACTAACGGGTTGTCTATGTGGATAAATCCTGAAATAAAACTAGATATACCACAGTTGATTTGTTATATCTAGATGATGGATTGAAGAATGACATGGAAAACACAACCATTAGTATATGATGCATGTACCAATATTTTTCACTAAAAAATGTTTTTAAATTTAACGACTCCAAAAGAAGGGCCCAGAGATCTGGTGTATGGATACATTGTCCACTGCACCAACAATTGAGTCTCTAGTCAGAATGCCAATCTTGAAACCGTTAACATGATTTCCCCAAACCAACCACACAGAATCCTAGTCCTAATGTTGAATTTTCCCCTTTTGATTTCACTCTGTAATGAGAGGGTCATGTTCCATAAATACCCCAATCCCACCTCCAATAGGGTAGGGGCTGTTGACTAGCACCAAGTAGGAATGTCCTACAAATTTTAGTAATTTTCATAATGTGCATGTATGTTCACAAACATCTCTAATCCAAAAAAATGTAAAAGAGCTATGTAAATAATGCATTAAAACCATTATATCCCACAACCAATTTATATTAATGAAATTAATGGAATGTAAACAGTGCAAAAAAATTCCCACCAAAATGTGTATATTACCAAAATTCTAACTCGTATGGCAGGAGATATTGGGAATCTTGTATATACCATGTGAAAACCATGTTGGTTTAGACTTTCTATGCACCACCTAGTCCTAGTCCACTTAGGACTCCATCAAATGGTTGATCTACTTCACAAGACATGACACGTGCATGGGAATATCATGAATGGTGAGAATAACATTACCTAGGAGGATACACAAAAATCAATATTGAAAAATAAAGGAATGAAAAATATAGGAAATCTACACATGTATATATCTTTGAAAAATTCAACATGAATATCGAGATATGATCATGAGAAATGTAATTCAATATGGAGGTCTTATCCAAGTGTCAATAATATTATTCAACTCGAAGTATTCTTATTCCTATTTATCTCACTCTTTGAGCCATTATATAGTTAGAGACACTCATAATGTGGAAAAACTTATTTAGTTTCAACCTAAATGACAATGAATTGGTCAAGGAAGATTATGAAACCATAAAGAGTGGATCTGGCCAAAACATGTTGGGAGACACCACTAACACAATATAAACCAATTGACGATGATGGGGATCACTATAAGCAACCCTGGGATCTACCAAAGACCCTACTGATGTGGCCCACTTGATGGATGATCAGTGCCCCCCTCCTGGAGGTTACACGATTCCAAAAAAACCACTCTGGGTGATAGAGGATTACACTCTAATCACTGGGAGGGATGCCAGATTATATCTGGGACTCGTCCTCTAGAGGGTATTACAATCCAGTGATGTGGATGTTATAACATACTAAAACCTCATGGAAAATACCAATGTAAAGCACTCTAAACCTATACTTTTCGAATATATAAACTATGCACATTATTTGAAGAGGACCATCTCATCATCCGGGTGCCCACAATATTGATGGTTCATCAAACAGACACACCGTTTTAATGTTATCGATGTTTTAGGATTCCAATAGGGGTCAATGGGACATGTAACAACCGTATGGTTGGTCAAATCACAATGGCAGTCGACTATCCCAGTAGACTTCCAAGACCGCCAACCCTTTAGTTGATTGATTCCCTAGCTATTGTGGCTTCGTAGTAACTAGACCGACCATGGCCATGCCTGGATGTCCTTGGTCTGACCTGGCTTGATGGACCCATTCTGCTCCTTGGTCATGCCCTCTAGCACATGTGCCTACATTCATGGCCTATGCCTAGAGGCACTAACCACATGTTCATGGGATACTTGATCTGCTGCACGTGGACTACCTAACCACATAATCTCATCCATGCGGTTGCCTGTAGTGACCACCACCACTACATGCAGCCAGTCCATCGTTTCCTATGACGTCACATCAACCCCCACCTCACGGTTTCTTACGTAGTGCCACTTCCATGTCCCACATCTGCCACTGGTTTTAGACTTTTTTTCCTCTTCTTCTGTGTATTACCATTCTTCCTCTAGTGACCATATATTGATAAAGTAGTAGATATGGGTTCCTCATGTACTTCTCAACACTCATCTAACCAATTTTTTCATTTTCCCACCAATCCAAGGTTTTTATCATGTTTGTAACCACACGAAATGTCAAACCGTGGCCAGTGGGGGCCAATGAAAAAATCATGAGTAATGGAGGAGAGAAAAGAATAATAAAACCTTGATTAATGATCCTAATCATAGTTTGGGTCAGCATCCTTTCATTATCATCAGAATGGGATAATGAAGAACAAAAGTCAAAAAAATACCTAGAAAAAATCCCCACAATTATAACCAACCTACAATTATCGAACCCTGAATTAATATATTTGTGAACTGACCCATGTTTATCGTAAAAATCATGAATGTGATAAAATATCAATGAAAAAACCATTGTACCCTGATTCAGATTACTTTCTGACAAAGGATGATCATTTTTTGTTTTCATTGGTGATCTTCCTTTGAATCGGTTTCACTTTGATTATAGATCTATTATCCATCATTGTTTGTTCCAGAGAGTTTTTCTAATGCTCTTCCTAGAAATTCTATAGCATTCATAGGTTTATGTGGCCAACCATATTATTTAGGCATAAGGAAAAATTTAAGAAAAATATATTTTCATCTATAGAATATTTTTTATTAAAATTATTTAATGATGATTATATCATTTTGGTATTTTTCATGAAGACCCATGACATATAATTTTATGTTTCACTAGGGGAGAACAATAAATTACATAGTCAACGGTGGTCTAGGATTTCAATATGAGTCATCATTCATGATTTATTCATATTTTAATAATAAAATATTTTTATTCAACTATTTTATTTATAGTTATGTCCTTGGTGACTTTTTCTATAGATGACCCATGCCGACCAATGGTTGGTGGAGCCAAAGATAAAACAACCATTCTGAGCTCAAATGATGCCATAGATTCCAGATCTGAGCACCCATTTAAGATTTATTTTACTTTTTAAGGTAAAACACATTCTTTTTCTGTTAAAGGTTTTATATTTTTCCAATAAATTTTCTTGGAACATGATTCCTTAGAATCAGACACCATCTGAGCGCATGGTCTCAAAATAAATCTCTATAATTTCTAAAAAAATACATAGAAAATACAATGTATTACATTGAAATTCATAGTACATATTCAAATATCATTTATACTAAAAATAGTTTTATTATAAAACTTCTATATTACCATATTATTTTATCTAATAAAATTTTTGATTCACATATGAATTTATATTACTAGTTTGATAACTATTCCATGTTATAGTTATGTTTTTGGTAATAACCGCTTGGTTTATCCTAGGTGTTTTAACTTATTATTATTGAACATCTTATATAGATCATGATATAACTATTTATGGAATTTAAAACATAATGTATATATATCATATATATTAATTTTATAAATATTTAATGTAATATATAATTTTTAGAAATAATAAATAAAATATAGTGTTCATGGAGATAGTATGTCGTACGTATGCATGGACACTACTCAATTTTATTTTCATTTTGAAATAATGAATATAAATGAATAAATGAATATATATATATATATGATAAAATTTTAGTATAAATATTATTTCAAATATATCATATGCATTTACATAATGCATCCTTTATACATTCCATGTAAAATATTAATGTGTCTCATCGTTTTGAGGAGGTGGTACTCCACACATCCACAAATGAAGTTATCATATTTACTAAAAACTGAATATTAAAATGTATGTTTTATACTAATTAAACAATTATGCATAAATTATATATATCATATTTAGAATTTAAGAATACATTTTCCATCAAAATTTCCAATAATTATCGGTGGTAAAATAAAATGAACAACATCGTTTCGTGAGTCAGTAGTTATCCGTACAAAAAACTAGTAAGGTCATTAACCATTAGATAGAAGTGTTTTATATTGTAGGTTTAACCCTTATAATAATAAAATATATTTATATTATTATACTTCATTTATTGTGTAACAATGTAATAAGAATAATTTAGGTAGTGACAGTTTAAAACAAAACATAGCATCTCAATGATGGAGGTTACCTCTTGTTTGTGTAAAATATCTTGTTTCTCACAAAAGAGATTACGTTAATAGATTTATGACAAAATTTTGGTCTATAGTTCAACGTTAGGGATATTTTGAGGAGATTTTTGCAGGTGTTGGGTGACAAAAATTTTCCTTAGCATTGTATGCATATAGAGGATTTAATTCCATTTAATATTGGAGCGGGTATGGAACTCTGGTAAATACTGAAAATATAATCAATAATGGGAGGTCTTCCTTAAATCATGTTCTTATAAAATGTATAAATGAAGGATTATTATGAGCATATTTCTGATCCAAATCACTGCCATATAATAATATGTGAATTATTATAATTTTGTTCCTTATTCATTATATTTCCTTATATTTTTCATTTTTGGGTATCATTTATGTGAATAGTTTTCCAACCTATGTAATTTTAACATTAAGAATAAATAAAGGTGATATTTATTATAAAATATAGTCACATTAATTTTTTAATATTATATATAATTTACAAAATATAAATCCTGTGTTTGTTAGAAATTATTTTTACAATACATATTTAATGCTAAAAACACTACTTTAATTAGAATCATGCTAAAAATGTTATTAATATATATCAGTCATCATGTTAGATATATAAGGAAAATTGTCCCATTAATGGAATATATTTTTTTATTTATTAGTAATTAAAAATATCTTGGAAGAATATAGTTTTTTTATTGATTTTAAGAGATTCAATAAAATATAATTTATCAATAAATAACATTAATGTCGATTTTGAAATTATCAAATAAATTTTAATTTTAAAAAATTAGAACAATTATTTAATGAAAATGAATGAATTTAATATCTATGTAACATTATATATTCACCTAAAAAAATTTAACACAATAATTCATTAAATTTACTTTACTTTCAATGTTTTTAGTATAATTTATTTTATTTAATTAGTTAATGAAACAATACATGCATTATCATTTTTTAAAAATTTAATGATATTATATCATCCATAATAATTAATGTTATATTACCATAAAAAACACAATTACCTTTCAAATAATGTTTACAATCAAAAATATTTTTCATTTTCCATTTTGTAAATTTTTATAAACATTAAAGGGGAAAAGGTTCATATTTTTTCATTTCATAACATAATATATAATATGTGTCACATTCATTAAAAAATGTCCCACTAACAATTATAATTACTAAAAGTGGTGAAATGGTAGATCTATTGGATTCCAATTTCTTTTGGACATGTTCTTGTGTAATTTTGTCCCTTAAGATTAAGATTTAGTCCCATATAAAGCTTATTTTTTCCATAATCACTATAATTAATTTTATTTACTTTGACTAATATTTTTTGTAAAAAAACTATGTCAATATTATTATACTATAAATATTACACTGATTTCTACAATTTACTTCCATTTCTACAAATTCAATTTTCATTAGTGGCTACATTAAATTTAAAGCTAATCTTGAAGATGTGGCTAGAAAATAGAGTTTATAATGTCAAATATTAAAAAGTTTGTTTATTATTTATATCAAAATTACATATAAACTGATTCAAATGAGATAAACAAAATTAATATATATATAATTGATCTATTATGAGTTTAAATAAAATTCATAACATAATTAATCATTAATAGTTATTTAAAATAAAAGGATATTGTTTTACTATAATGCAGTTTATCACTATTCAAAAAAAATGACACTTCTTTTGAAAATAAAGAACATTTCCCTTTGATAATTCGGTCATTATTAATTAAAAAATTCAGTTTATTTTATGAAATAAAATTTATAACATTGCCAAATTTTATTTTTATAATAGTGTGCCACTAAAAGGTGATAAAATCTAGTCTTGCGTGTAACACTAGCTAACTCAGTGTTTCCTATTGCGCATGATTTTCTTGGTGTATAATATAATGATAGTATAACATGGTGTACAATACAAATAAATAATATCATTTTAATTTCTTAAAACTCATGAAATATTGAGTGTTTCATGAAATGAAAAATATAAAAATGTTTATATTAATTTGAAAAAAAATATACTATATATCAGGGAGATACTGAATTAGTATTGATACATTTTATAATTAAAAATAGTTTATTTTTCTTCCTATACACCAATTAGGGTGAATGAATATGATTATTTATTTTCCTTCTCAGTCAGCATATACATAATGATAAATACTAATGAAATGAACGAGGAATATAATAATTTGAAATCATTGTTCAGCATTAAGAAAGATGATTGTATCCTCAATTTTTTGGTGATTTTCTCCCAATCACATGAAAATTATATTATCTATTAATATTTATAACCATGAATGAGTATATCCTACAACCTGTTATCCTCGTAAAAACATATTTGTTTATAAGAAATACATTTCTGTATTTTTTCTTTGATGCCAACCATGTTATTTTCTTAGAGTCTCTCACATGCACATAAAAGATTTCTTCCTTCGGTTTCCTAGGTTTCAGTGAGATAAAAAATAGCTTAATCCAAGTGATTATATGTGTTATATTCCTGGTGGGGGTCCTTTCTCGGATCTGTGATGGAGAGAATCAGTTCTGTGCGGCTATTTCCTTCAAGATCTCCCATATTCATGTGATCCTGGGTCGAACTGGTGTTCTTCTGGTTGCATCATTGATTTTAGAGTTCCCTAATATCAACTATCATTTGAAATAATATTTACTATTTGAGATTTTTTCAAATCTACAGGGCCCTGAGATGGACATACAATGGATTCGATCTGATAGATGTGTGTTGTGACATCTTCAACTTTGAGTTCCAGTCCCAAATGCCTCATATCATCAACCAGCGATTGATTTGGTTAAGTTCATTTCTTTCAGATCAACGACCTATGATAGTTTGTGATCATTAGCATAAAATTTTCATCTTGTGACTGGAGGTGGTATTGTTTTCAATGTGCAATTTGAAAGGTGATTCCAATCAGTGTTTCTTTCCACAGCTGGAACAGAGCTCGCACACCTTGTGGTTCTTATTCTATTTTTTTGGTGTTATTTATCTAGTGGTTTACAACCTTTGGAAGAAGGATTTGTATATGACTTTGGATCACAATGTGGAGGATGTGTGCATAACACCGCAAGCATAGGGTGTCCACGAAGGAAGGGTTCACTAATGAGGGGGTCCCTGAAGGAATTGTGTTTGCGAATGATGGTTTCACAAATGAACAGTTCACGAAGGAAGGGTTTACGAAGGAACGGTTAGTGAAGGAGGGGGTGTGAATAAAAATATAGGTGTTAGTTCAAAATGTTGGTGAGGGTGTACTTGCATTGGAGTAGAGGGCTCACACCTAGTGTCCATGAAGGAAGGGTTATTATGTAGGGTACACAAATAGAACTATAGATGAAGTGCACATCTTACGTAGTGATTTGTCTACATGGGTGTGCATTCGCGTAACGTGTGGTATGTGAAAGGGTGGGTAGTGAAAGTTCACAATGTTGGAGATGTTTTTCGTGCAGGTCTCATTTTGCATTGGAGTTAAAATTCAAAAGGACCCAAAGAGGGTATGTTGAAATGGAATCAGTCCAGATGGATATATGGAAAGAAAATTCCACTAAAAAATAAGAAGAAAAATACAATTTCCACATGAAATGATGATGATTCCTTTTTTCATGTCGTATTGGTCTGAAAATCCTTGGAAAATGATTTTAAAAATGATATTTCAACCAAGAAACTCTAAAAAACACCCTATAAAACATTTATAAATTAGGGGATGAGGTCTCCATAAGGGAAGTGGGGGATGGACTCTTTGTCTTTGAAATTTTATTATAAGAGAGATATTGAAAAGGTCCTCGATGTTAGACCATGGTCCTTCGATAAGAAGATAATTATCATGGAATATTTAAAAGGAAGGGAAGATTTTCAAAATATCCAACTAACCCACTCACCCTTATTGATAACAATTAAATGAAATTTAAATCAAGGTAGAACTAAATGAGATATGCATGAAATTGGAGAACATATCTGTACATTTATAGAATGGTATCAATATGATCCAATTCACTGGGCACCCATGGTTCAGATTAAAATACATCAGGAAGTGGTACAACCATTTATGAGGGGTGTCATCTTATCATAACATGAGTATAATTCCTTGATATCCTAAGAATTTAAAAACCTACCAGTTGTTTTCTTTTTCGTGGGAGTCTTTTAAATTTTGATAATGAATGTGGATCGAAGAAGGAGGATGATCAAGGCAATGTCATTATTCAATATGGACCTTGGATTCATGAAAAAATGACTAGAGAAGTATTAATTCCTGAGATTAAAATAGAAAAGGATATAGAGAGACTAGTGGAGGTACTCATAAATTAGCTGAAACAAGTTCATAATAACATCGTAATACATTGGCCACCAGAGTTTCATGCTAGAAACCCAATGAATTAGTGTCCAAAAGAATTAATATTTGGTAGTGTTCTAGACATGGTCGACTCAGGGAAAATCATATAGGTAAGGCGAAGTAACCAACTCTTTACCCAACCTAGGTCCCCATTTATGGGATGGAGTCCTCTCCCCCACATCTTGGGTCGTCGCAAAAATGGAAATTACTACAAGACCCAAGTGCTAGATGGGAGAAATCTAGATAGGAACACCTTGAACCAATTCCTCATCTAGATGGTTATGAACCAGCCATTACTAACCAGGATATAAAGAAAAGGTAGGATAAATGTATTGAGTTATTCAAAAACCTCGGATATAGAAAAGGGTTACTAGAGTGGATTGAGGTGGCGTACCATGCAGTTCAACACTAGGTAACGACAAATGATTCCGGGAGGAAGGGTTAATGCATGAGAGCCTCCCAAATATGAGGAAAGTGGTAGGTGATGGAAAATTTCTCGAAATTTGGGAGATGGAGGAGGGCATGGCCTAGGCCCAACTAGAGTAATGAAAATATTATGCTGGAGTTGTCGGGGGCAGGGAAACCCATGAACGGTTTGGTCACTCTGTCACTGGGGTTGAAAATAATGTCTTGACATAGTTCTTGTATCCGAAACAATGTTAGATTGCAAATATGATGGTCTACTTGGATTTAAGATCGTTTTCAAGAATGTCTTCCATGATGGAAAATTGGGACACTCTGGCGGTTTGTGCCTCTTTTGTAAAGTGGAACATGGTGTTTATGTGACTAACTTCTCAGGAAATAACATTACTATGACTGTTGTTGCCCCTAGATCGTTGTCGTGATATTTTTTTTTATTCTATGGGTGGCATGTGCACCAATATAAACAAAAATCATGGTAAATGTTGCACTGAGGGATATCTTCTCTCTTAGGCACAATACTGTTTGGGGGATTCTTTAACAAGATCCACATTCATCATTAAAAATAAGGGGGGCATGGGTGGAGTGGTGATGCTTTTTAAAAATTTATGAATTATATTGTGCTAAATTTCATTCATGCCCATGGGTTCTCAGGTTCTCCGTTCAAATTGATTAGAGGGAGAACAATGTAGAATCATATTTTTGAAAGGCTGGATAGATTTGTGTGATCTGATGAATTGAAATACTTATTCCATTAATTCTTAGTGGCTAACCTTCCTCCGGTTTTTTGGAACACTGTTCAATAAATTCTCCACGGACCTATCATAGGGATGTTAGAAGACCATTTCTTACTTATCAATTTGAATATATGTGTCTCCAAAACAATTATTATGAGAAGGTGGTTCAGTCAGCTTGTAAGGGACCTAACTAGTCCACAATATTTATTATTTGGAGTGCTTCCTTTTTTTACATAAGTGGAGTTCAATTAGATATGGATATATTGATAGACGTGTTAATGGTCTATATAATAGATTTATGATGCTAAATTATTTTCCTTTTTGTAATTCTATACTCAAGGATATCACATTTATAGAAAATAACCTTAACGTAGCTTTCAGGGAGAAGGGGAGATTTTAGATTCGGCCATAAGAGAATCCAATTTGATGGAGGCTGACCAGAATACCCACAGTTATCACCCAATATCCACTGCTAGGAAATTGAAAAACCACATCTCTCTATATGAAGATCAATCTAGTGTGATTATTTATAACCTCAATAATATCCAAACCAGTGTCCTAGTTTTTTTCAGAAACCCCTAGAAAGCGGAATGTGTTGGTAGTACTTCAAGCCTAACTAGCTGTATCCCAAAAATTGTCACATAGGATATGAAACTTATGTTGGAGAGAGATATCATTTAGAATTATGTACTTGAGTATCTTCACCTTATTCACTCCTTCAATGGCCTTGAGGGATGATGGGTTTCATGTAAAAAAATTTAAAATTATCTAGCATGTTGTTGGACCAGTTGTGGTAGCCCCGATGATGGATTTTTTAGATAGAATAGCCTCTATTGATCCCCTGAATATATCCCATATTACCGTCATCCCGAAAACCCATTTACCTCATAAAACCAACGAATTATGACCTATCAGTTTAGGAAACATTATTTATAAAATATTTTCCAAGATCATGGTGTCTAGGCTCTAGGATTGTCTCTCACATCTTGTTACTAAAAACCAGAGTGATTTCATTACAAAGCAATCCATTAATAATAATGTGGCTATTTCATTCAAAAAAATTCACTCTATGAAAACCCTCTAATATACAAAAGAGGTGTCATGAAAATGAAATTAGATATGAAGAAATCTTATGAATGAATTGAATGGCATTTTCAGGAACTTGTTCTCTCCAAATTCATATTTAGAATGGAATGGATTTCTAATATAATGAATGGTGTTAATAAATTCACCATATTATTAATATTAACGGGTCCCACCTAGAAATAATTGTACCCTCAAGAGGTTTGCTGTTATGGGACCCTCTCTCGCCCTATATCTTCATTTTGTTGGATGATGTTTTTTCTCATCTTCTCTTGAAAGTGGAGTGGAAAGGGATGATCCATAGTGTGACGGTATGTAGAAACATCCCCAATAACCCACATTTTTCTTTTCAAATGATAGTCTTCTCTTTTCACATGTTACCCCACAAAGAATGTGGTCATGTGCTGAAAATCAATAATATATAAGGAAGGGGTTCTGGATAACATATTAATTATTCTAAATCTTAATTATCCTTCAATAAATATATTTTATTGAAAAAGTTTTTAAACTACATAGGGTGTGTGGATTTCCACTTGTGGAAAAACATCCTAAATATATTTTCCTCTTGACCCTTTTTGAAATATCTAAGAAGCATGTGTTCACATTCATTTTGGAGAGAGTGGAAAATTTTATTTTCTTATGATATAGTAGGAAGATATACAAAAAATAAAAAGAATATCCCATTATGTATATGGCCCAAGAAATTCCCTATTATGTTATCTCCCTTTTCGAGTTTCTAGAAACTTGTTTTGATAAGATCCATTCCCAGTTGGCCAAATTCTGGTGGGGATAACATGAGGGAAAACATAACACCCATTGGATGTCTTGAAAAAGACTGTGTGTTTCAAAATTTCTTGGAGGTATTGGGTTAAGTAATATCAAATGGTTTAATGAGGAACTTTTGGAAAACCAAGGATGGAAAATTCTCAAAAACATAAAAACCATGTTCTCAAAAGTGTTATGGGACAGATATTTCCCCCGCTCTAATTTTTTTCAAGCCTAGATAGGGAGAGGCTAAGTTTTTTTTTTGGAGAATAATTTGGTGTGAAAAATTCACTATTTGATTTAGGATGCTTGTGCAAATTTGATTATGGTAATTATGTGAATATTTGTAATGATTAGTGTGTGGAAAATGGTGGAATCCTTAATGTCTCTATGATTTCTACCCCAAGAGTAGAAAATTCTCAAGTGTGATATCTGGTCAATAAATCATGTGATGACTAGGATAGAGGGAAAATTGGAAACCGGTTTAATTATGTTTATCGAACTCTTTTTCGAATCCTTCCTCTCACACTAGGTTTGGTAAAGGATCAGATTTGTTGGACTGGGGAAGCATCTGGTAAGTTCTCAGTCCGGCAGGGCTAAAAAATATGAGTTCATGACATGGCCGAGGTCACCCCTGACATTCGTGGGAAGAGAATATGCTCGCTCTCCTCCACTCCCAAGGTAAAATTATTTTTGTGGCATGTCTTCTCTAGTGGTCTGCATACCTTTGAATTTTTGGTAATTCGTCATCTATTAGAAGACAATAGTTATCCTCTGTGTCTCCCAGAGGTGTAATCTATTTTGCATGCAATTATTTTCTATCATGGGGTTGATGGTGTATAGAATGAATGAGATCCTAATTTTAAATTGTTCATTGATGTGTCTATTGTGTTGATTCAAAACATCATTAAATGGGAATATTCGTATGAACCATGGTTGATGGGTGTGATTTTCAAAATTTATTGGCTGGTATGTGCTCGATGAAATGGAATCATTTTTTCATAATAAGGTGACCCATTATCATATTTGGGTCAATAGGGCTTTATAATGGATGAATTTCTTGATGATGAATTATGTTGTACCCACTATTGGTAGTAATCGTTAGGAACCACCCAATTGGTATCCCCCTCGAGTGGTTTTTATTCATATTTAATATAGATGTAGTCATCCCTTCACTTTTAATGGTTGGCATTGGATTCATTTCCCATGAATGTGATGGCGAGATCATGGAAGCTCATTGCAGGGTTGTTGATTCCTCCTAGATCTATACAGTAGTTGAGGCATCTTTCATTCTCCATGGCCTAATTTTAAAAAAGATCTAGTCCATGAATGATTGCTTCGCTGAATGAATATTTTATTTCATTAAGCGAGGGGTAAATTGAGAGGCTCGACATTTATCTTGTTTTTAGAAGTCATGGGGAATCCATTGTTGGTCAGAATCTTTCCCCGAGTGGATTTGTAGCTCTGTTGTGAATGATCAATAATTTATTTTCATTGGGTAAAAAAACCATGTTATCCTCTTTGAATATATAATTTTTGTTGGATCCTTTGAAATATGATTATAAGTGAGTCTTGAGCCTCTACGGGGCTGAATGATCCTAATATCATCCCTCAACCTTGTTATGAACTTCATTATTATCTATTATGCATAGTTATCATGAAGGTTATCTCTATATTCATTTTTCGTTTGGATATACATATATCATATTGAAAGAGCGCTGTCGTGGGCGCCCTCAAATGATTAGTATGATTTTGGGGTACTTAGGTGCAGCAGAGTGGCTGACCAAGGTCGTCTCTCAAAGGAGGAAGTGAATTTAACTACTTATTAGAGGTATTCTAAAAATAAAATAAAAGAGAATAAAATAACTACTTGAAAGGATGGGGGTGGTTTTTTTATAGTTTATGAACCTAGTAGAAGTTTGCTGGAAGAAGATTGCATTTTTTTTTGTTTTTAGTTTTGAAATGAAGTTTGATTAAAATGACACAACAAAAAGATGTTTGTTTAGACAATATTTAAAAGACGTAATCGATCTAACTATACCTCTTCAATCATTTATTAATCATTATCATTTAAATTAATATTCACTTAAGTATGATCCCTTAATTTGTTAAATCCCGAACCCTATGAGAATTAACTTCACCACGAAGATTGAAGTGAATTTAACCTTAGGCTAACTTCGGAACATGCAATCGCAGCACCCTGCTTTAATTGATATTCTAAGATTAGATTATGGTCAGTGGTAAATTAAGGCACATATCCACTCTGGAAATGAGGATGAATTGCGTTTAGGGATTATATTTTAACTCTACAAATTTATCCCGTGTGGTCTTGTATTACCGATTAAGATCGCGCTCTCACAATTTACACAAAATCCCGACCTTGCGTGTTTTTGTGTACATTGTTCAATTGCTTGATTAGTTTCTTACAATTTAAAAACACAATTCATGGATCATATTAAGTGAATTACAGTAGCTCATTGATTCAAAATAATTAAATGAAGAGGGTAGAAGATAGATCGATTACTAAAAGACTACTCTTCCATGGGTGGCGTAATCATCGTAGAAGCGTTTTGCATGTGCAAAGGTTTAAAATGGGTATAACCCAATAACGCTTCTAATCAAGAATTCCAGCCCAATTAGTAAGATTAAGAGAATAAGAAATTTAAACAAAACAGAATAAAAGAGAAGAAATAAAATAAGAACAAATAAGTTTATTACATAAACAAAATCATTACAACATGAAGGAGAAGAAGAAGGCTTCGTCGAAGGGATCATTGCTTCAAGAGATACCCTTATTGAAATGGTTGGATAATTGGAGTGGATCCACTTCTCCTCTGCCCTAAACTTCCCAATTCACGTCCCAACCCCTCAAAATGAGAAAAACTCCAATTTATAGAGGGGAGGGGAGGAGAGGTTACAAGTGGTTTCAAGTGTGAATGTGGAAATTCGGCCAAATATTTTATGCCAACTTT
The DNA here is from genome assembly GCA_963277665.1 of Viscum album. Classification (NCBI taxonomy): domain Eukaryota; kingdom Viridiplantae; phylum Streptophyta; class Magnoliopsida; order Santalales; family Viscaceae; genus Viscum; species Viscum album. Next base: position 605,703,099 of record OY728148.1, read on the forward strand.
CACCGCCCATTTGACCACCAAAACGCGTGAATTGGCCGGCCTTCCAGAAGAATCACATGTGCGGATATGTGTCTTCTATCTCCTCTCCAAATTTGGGCTCAATACAGGCCTATATGAAGGAGTTATGTCCGAAATACAGAAGCTTCTCCATTCTGGCGAGCCCAGCCCAACTTTGACTTCATGGACCAATTTCAACAACCAACTGAACTCTTTAGCTCTAGTGTCCTGAATAAAAGTTGTAGATAATTAAGTTAGGAACACTGTTACAAAATTTCAATTTCAAATAATAAATATAAAAATATTTATCTTCGAAATACTACAATGCACTATTAAGGGTAAAACTGGAATTTTCACTAAATTTTCAAATGAATGATCAAATCCCAAATATTTTATAAATAAACATATTTAACACAATGTGAGGAAATTATTTCATTTATTATCAATAAAATATTCAATAAAATAGTGTTTTATCAACTCCCCCACACTTACCCTTTTGCACACCTGGGCAAAACCTCATATCAAGTAAACATCAATATCAAATCAAAACCAATTTTAAAACACATATCCTTAAGATCAATCAATTTCACACCAAGAATCAAAAGATATAATTCCTCATAAAAAACCTTATTTCAAGTTCTCCATTTATATCATTCAATATATTTCCACTTCATTTATCCACCCATGCACAAAACACTTACCTCGCTTGAATTTTCTCTCATCACTCAAATATCAATTTTTTTTTTGCAATGTCTTTCTCATCCAAACTCATACAAGGGTCACCATAGGCTTGATAGATTCCTACATCGCTACCCGATGTGAGTCAAGGACATATGTTTATCATGAGGACTTTTCAGGGTTGTTCTGTGGCTTTCGGTTGGTAGGATTAAGATGTGAAAAACTCTGAGGCTGAATGAGGAGGGCTTGACTCTTTTGAAGCAAAATTGCATTAATCTAATTTTCACTTAAATATGGTCTTCTCTTCAATCCCCATAGTATCAATTCAGCTCCATCATCATGAAAAGTCATGAAAGGTTTACACCATTCATCATTTCAGCATAAAAAATGTCAATCTTCTCAAACATGATTTTCTTGAAAGCTCCAGATGGGCACAGCTTTCCACCTCAATTAGAAGCTCCAGAAAAGGCACAGCTTCACTTTTCATGAAAGCTCCAGAAAAGGCACAGCTTTCAATATAATTACTTTCTTTAGCAGCAAACACATCTCTTCAGAATTTAATTTTCCACCCAAAGTATCACATAATGTGGTGGCACAACACAAGACAGCTTCCCCCACACTTAAGCTCAACTAGATTATGCAATTTCACTTCAAGAGTTGGTTGGATAGGGAAAATTGGCTTGTAATGTGGCTTAACCTAATAGGTTGTGCATGGATTCTAAGGGATACAAGGATTAAATATTCAAGGTAGGCCATTATAAAAAAGGATTCTTTGAAATAGGGGTTTTAATACCAAATAAATGCCTCAATCATTTAAACACAAGTACCTCAAACCCTCAAGTTTTGACAGGAATAGATCAAATTCTGGTTAAATCAAGCATGGTTTAGTTCTCTCAAGAAGTGAGGTGAATGTAAAGAATATGAAAATAATGGTTTAGAAGCCTCACAAGAAAGTGATTTCAAATATAAAGACAGTGAGATTGGCATGGGATTCAAAATTCAGCGTACTTTTCATGAAATTACTAAATATTTGAACTTGAAACAAAGTCATTTCAGCATTCATTTAAGCTTAGTTTCAAGGGGTAAATTGTTTCACTTATTGATATGGATTTAAAAATGGTAATGAGAATCATTTCAGCTCAAAAGTTTCAAAAACACACAGAAAATTGTAAAATAAACACACAAATTTTGAAAAACATACAAATTTTTTTTTGAACAGGAAAGCAATTGAAATTACTAAACTAAAAGGTTCCCTCCCCCACACTTAAAATATTGCATTGTCCTCAATGTGAACCTATGAGATGATATATGCACATGAAATGCATAATTTTTAAATAGGACAAATAATATAAAAGTGAAAGGGTTAGGAACAGCCTGATGTGATCAAGTGATGATGGGGTCATGCAGTGTGATAAAATCCACTGCATCAGTAGGATGTCCCTCAATGTATCTCTTCAAACGTTTCCCATTGACTGTAAAGCTCCTTCCAGTGTCCTCTTGTGTGATCCCCACTGCACCATAAGGAAAAACATTAGACACAATATAAGGACCTAACCATCTGGAACGCAACTTACCAGGCATCAACTTCAGTCGTGAACTATAGAGAAGGACTTTCTCTCCAACATGAAACTCCCTTTATTGGATCATTTTGTCATGAGCTGCTTTTGATCTTTCCTTGTAGAGCCTTGAGTTCTCATATGATGACAGTCGAATCTCCTCAAGCTCTTGAATTTGCAACTTCCTTTGAATTCCAGCTTGGGCCAAATCCATGTTACATTTCTTTATAGACCAATATGCCCGATGCTCGACTTCCACGGGGAGATGACACACTTTCCCAAAAACAATCTGAAATGGAGACATACCAATGGGGGTCTTGTATTCTGTCCTATAAGCCCACAATGCATCATCCAAGCGCTTGCTCCAATCCTTCCTATTTGGCTGCACGGTTTTCTCCAAGATTTGTTTCAACTCACGATTTGAAACCTCATCCTGGCCATTTGTTTGGGGGTGGTATGGTGTTGATGTTTTGTGTGTCACCCCATACTTTCGAAGGAGGGAAGCAAAATTCCTATTGCAAAAGTGTGTCCCTTGGTCACTGATGATGGCCTTTGGTACTCCAAACCTGCAAAAAATCTGTGCTTTGACAAAGTCCACAACAACATGAGAATCGTCAGTCCTGGTGGCCTTGGCCTCCACCCATTTACTCACATAATCAACAGCAACCAAAATATACAAAAATCCAAATGAACTAGGAAAAGGACCCATAAAGTCGATGCCCCATACATCAAAAATATCACAAAATAGTATGGGTTGTTGGGGCATCTCATGTCTCCTAGAAATGTTCCCAGTGTGTTGGCAACGAGAGCATGACTTACAAAACAAATGGGCATCATGGAACAAGATAGGCCAATATAATCCAGAGTCTAAAACCTTCCTAGCTGTCCGTTGGGGTCCAAAGTGTCCACCACAAGAAAGTGTATGACAGAAATGCAAAACAGACTCAAACTCATGATCGGGAACACACCTCCTAATGACTTGGTCACTACACATGCGCCAGAGGTACGGATCATCCCACACATAATACCTAGACTCACTTTTTAATTTTTGGACTTGATGCTTCTTCAAATTTACTGGGATTTCAGAGCCAACAATGTAATTAACTAAATCAGCATACCAAGGATGCTTACCTGAGATGGTATAGAGATGTTCATCGGGGAAAGTGTCCCGAAGTGGTACCTGGTCCAAGGTGTCATCCTCTAGTGTGTGAGTAAGCCTACTCATGTGGTCCGCCACCAAATTCTCTGATCCCTTCTTGTCCTTTATCTCAATATCAAATTCCTGAAGAAGTAGCATCCAACGGATAAGTCGTGGCTTTGCATCAGGCTTCTTTAGGAGGTACCTCAAAGCTGCATGGTCAGAAAAAACAACTACTTTAGAGCCCAATAAATATGAACGAAATTTATCTAAAGCAAATATGACAGCAAGAAACTCCTTTTCCGTGGTTGTGTAGTTTGATTGGGCTGAATCCAGTGTCCTTGATGCATAAGCGATCATATGTGAACGTCCCTCCACCCTCTGAGATAAGATAGCTCCAACCGCGAAGTTGGAGGCGTCACACATAAGCTCAAATGGAAGGTCCCACCATGGGGGCTGTATGATTGGTGGAGTGGTCAGACACTTCTTCAGCTCATCAAATGATACCCTGCATGAATCATCAAAATTGAAGTCAATATCTTTTTGAAGAAATCGAGATAAGGGTAGAGCGATCTTACTAAAATCTCTGATAAAGCGTCGATAAAATCTAGCATGCCCAAGGAATGATCGAACATCACGCACACATGTAGGATATGGGAGGGATGAAATAATGTCTACCTTAGATTTATCAACTTCAATTCCATGTTGTGAGACTATATGACCTAAGACAATTCCCTTTTCGACCATGAAATGACATTTTTCAAAATTTAAGACCAGATTCTTCTCAATACAACGATGCAACACATCACCCAAACTAGAGATACATTCATCAAATGAGGACCCATAAACTGTAAAATCATCCATAAATACCTCCATGCAGGTCTCAATGAAATCTGAGAAAATACTCACCATGCATCTCTGGAAGGTACCTGGGGCATTGCAAAGTACAAATGGCATCCTTCGGTAAGAAAAGGTACTGAATGGGCAGGTGAATGTTGTCTTCTCCTGGTCCTCTGCTGCAATGGGAACCTGAAAATAGCCAGAAAATCCATCCAAGAAACAATAGTGTGTCTTCCCAGCTAGTCTCTCAAGCATCTGGTCAATGAATGGAAGTGGGAAATGGTCCTTACGAGTGAATTGATTTAGTTTCCTATAATCGATACACACTCGCCAACTGTTTTGTACTCTCACAGGAACTAACTCATCATTTTCATTTTTTATAACAGTGAAACCAGTTTTCTTTGGTACAACCTGAACAGGGCTAACCCATTGTGAGTCAGAAATAGGGTAAATGATACCCGCCTCAAGTAATTTTTCAACTTCTTTCTTAACAACTTCTAGGAGGGTGGGATTAAGTCTCCTTTGTGGCTGTCTCACCGGTTTAGCCCCATCCTCCAAGAGAATCCTATGCATACAAATGGAGGGGCTAATACCTGATATGTCTGCCAATGTCCAACCAATTGCCCTAATGTTATCTCTCAAAAGATTCAAAAGTTTTTCTTCATGTTCAAAAGAGAGATTGTTAGAAATTATGACAGGTAATCTTTCACCACTGAGCAAGTATGCATATTTGAGATTTGGGGGCAATGGCTTGAGTTCCAATGTAGGTGGGTGATGTATGGATGGAGAAATTGATGCAACAGACATATCTACACAATGAACATCAGTATCAGAATAAAAATCATCACAATCAGAGAATAAAGCACCAAATCCATCAGCATACTCAATAGCCATGTCATAATCAGAGTTCACATGATCAAAATCAGAATATGAATCCACATCAAAATCAAATCCAAGATAGGATTGTGTATCAGAAACATGTGCGGAAGTGCTCTTAGACATCAAACTCGAACCAATACTCATAATCTCCCTAAGCATAGGACAATCAAATTCTATGGAGTTTTTATTTGGTGGTTCAAAATGGGAGATAACAAAAGCAGAATGGTCCTCAGAGGGGTACTTCATGGAATCCATAACATTAAATATCACAACTTCATCCCCAAATTCCATGGAAAGTGTACCCTCATTGACATTTATGATAGTTTTTGCAGTTTTGAGGAAGGGTCTACCTAAGATAATGGGGGAATGAGAACTTACCTGATCATCCTCCATGTTAAACACATAGAAGTCTGCTGGAAAGATCATGTCTCTTACCCGAACAAGTACATCCTCAAGAACTCCCGCTGGATATGTCGTAGCTCTATTCGCCAATTGCACCACTACTCTTGTTGGCTTCAACTCACCAACCTGTAAGGAAGAGAATACAGAGTGAGGCATCACATTTATTGAAGCTCCTAAATCACAAAGAGCATCAGAGAAGTGCAACTCCCCTATGGTACATGGGATGGTGAATGTCCCAGGATCCTTGCACTTTGTTGGCATTGCTAGAGTTGGTGTAATGAGTGCCGAGACATTCCTTCCAAGGTTGATCCTCTCATTCCCCTTGAGCCCTCTTCGATTGGTGCAGAGTTCTTTTAAGAATTTGGCATACCTTGGGATTTGCTTAATGGCTTCAAGTAGAGGAATGTTGATCTCCACACGCTTGAATGTGTCCAAAACCTCCTTTTGCATTGCTTCTTCAGCCATCTTCTTGGTTTGAACAACCCTGTTTGGAAAAGGAAGAGGTTTAGGAGGAACATCATCAATCTTTTTCTTACCTTTATCTTTCTCCTTGGATTGATCATCAGTTGGTATGGAATGCGGCTTCTCTGAAGTTGAGGTGAATCCCGGTGGAATGGTAGGTGCAGATGTATCGTTCATTTTCTTCCCACTTCTCAATGTGATGGCACTAACATTCCCCTTTGGATTTGGAGTGGGTTGGGAAGGTAGATTTCTAGAATTCTTACTCACAAGTTCATGGAGGGCGGTGGCAATCTGACTCATTTGAGTCTTCAACTCTCTCAGCTCCGAACCTTGAATCTTCAGCTCATTCTGTTGATTAAGAACAATTTGTTTCAAAAGATCATCATTGTTAGAGTCTACCTTGTGTTGGATATTCCCTTGTTGCTGACTCGTTGATGTTTGAGCTTCGAATCTCCTTTGGGGTTGTTGGAAACCCTGTTGGTAAGGTGGAGGCTGCTAGAAGTTTGGTTGAAAAGGGGGCCTTTGTTGTTGTCCAGATCCATACCTCATGTCTGCTAGATCTTTCCACCCTTGGTTGTATGTTGGATCAAACTTCTTTTGGGGATATGGTTGTTGTTGTTGCTGCTGAAATGGTCTCCCAGGGAACACTGCTGCACAATCTTCTGTTTCTTGGAGTTGTGGGCAACAGTCAGTTGGGTGGCTTGTCTCAGTGCAAATACCACAAGGCCTTGAAGGAGGGGGTTGCGATGTCTTTTGAGCCAATGCAATCTGCCTCACTATAGTTGTCAATTCTTCTAACTTAGTATCAATAAAATGACTTTCAAGAGAAGAAGAACTTACCTGATGTACTCCCCTGACATGTGGTGTACCTCTATCACCAAATTGTTGGGAGTTTTGAGCCATCTTGTCGATCAATGCACGTGCGGCTGCTGGTGTCTTGTCCACCAATGCTCCTCCAGCTGCAGCATCCACCATGCTCCTCTCCATGGGTGTGAGTCCTTCGTAGAAGTATTGGATGAGGAGTTGCTCACTGATTTGGTGATGCGGGCAGCTTGCACACAACTTCTTGAATCTCTCCCAGTACTCATACATTGACTCCCCTTGGGCTTGCTTGATCCCTGATATCTCCTTTCGAATGGATGTGGTCCTTGATGCTGGAAAAAATCTCTGCAAGAAAAGACGTTTCAAATCGTTCCAACAAGTTACATCTTCGGGTTGTAAATAATACATCCAATCTTTCGCAGCTCCATCAAGTGAGAATGGGAATGCTCTTAGTTTGATTTGATCTTCAGAGACATTTCTAGGTTTTAGGGTTGAGCAAACCACATTAAATTCTTTCAAATGTTTATTGGGATCCTCACCAGAGAGGCCATGAAACTTTGGAAGTAAGTAAATTAACCCAGATTTCAGTTCGAAGTCCGATTCGAGATTTGGGTATGCAATACAATTTGGTTGATAGTTAATATCAGGTGCAGCCAATTCTCGAATGGTTTTATTAAGTTCATTTCCATTGTTTCCAGCCATTGGTTCTTGTTTTATGGTTGAATTTGAATTGCTTCCAATTTCAATGTTCTGATATTGGAGTAATTCTCCAACTGGTTGAATGTTGAAACTTCTCGTAGACTGAGAATGTCTGATTCGTGCCCTAAGGCTACGTTCAATCTCAGGGTCAAGATCTAAGAGATATTCAGGATTAGTTCGTGTCATCAATCAATGAAAGATGAAAAGAAGGAATGTGGACCATAGTAAAATAAAAATTAGAAGTTTGAGTTGATGGTCCAAAAAGAAGTAGAAAGAGATAAAAGAAGAAGAAAAAAAATCAGATTGGGTAAAGACGGAAGAAAGAAGAGAGGAAGAGAATTAAAATGTAAAATAAAATAAATACCTCTAATTGGTTGAAATAATTACTTGCCTCCCCGGCAACGGTGCCAATTTGAAAGAGCACTGTCGTGGGCGCCCTCAAATGATTAGTATGATTTTGGGGTACTTAGGTGCAGCAGAGTGGCTGACCAAGGTCATCTCTCAAAGGAGGAAGTGGATTTAACTACTTATTAGAGGTATTCTAAAAATAAAATAAAAGAGAATAAAATAACTACTTGAAAGGATGGGGGTGGTTTTTTTATAGTTTATGAACCTAGAAGAAGTTTGCTGGAAGAAGATTGCATTTTTTTTTGTTTTTAGTTTTGAAATGAAGTTTGATTAAAATGACACAACAAAAAGATGTTTGTTTAGACAATATTTAAAAGACGTAATCGATCTAACTCTACCTATTCAATCATTTATTAATCATTATAATTTAAATTAATATTCACTTAATTATGATCCCTTAATTTGTTAAATCCCGAACCCTACGAGAATTAACTTTACCACGAAGATTGAAGTGAATTTAACCTTAGGCTAACTTCGGAACATGCAATCGCAGCACCCTGCTTTGATTGATGTTCTAAGATTAGCTTATGGTCAGTGGTAAATTAAGGCACATATCCACTCTGGAAATGAGGATGAATTGTGTTTAGGGATTATATTTGAACTCTACAAATTTATCCCGCGTGGTCTTGTATTACCGATTAAGATCGCGCTCTAACAATTTACACAAAATCCCGACCTCGCGTGTTTTTGTGTACATTGTTCAATTGCTTGCTTAGTTTCTTACAATTTAAAAACACAATTTATGGATCATATTAAGTGAATTACAGTATCTCATTGATTCAAAATAATTAAATGAAGAGGGTAGAAGATAGATCGATTACTAAAAGACTACTCTTCCATGGGTGGCGTAATCATCGTAGAAGCGTTTTGCATGTGCAAAGGTTTAAAATGGGTATAACCCAATAACGCTTCTACTCAAGAATTCCAGCCCAATTAGGAAGATTAAGAGAAGAAGAAATTTAAACAAAACCGAAGAAAAGAGAAGAAATAAAAGAAGAACAAAGAAGTTTATTACATAAACAAAATCATTACAACATGAAGGAGAAGAAGAAGGCTTCGTCGAAGGGATCCTTGCTTCAAGAGCTACCCTTATTGAAATGGTTGGAGAATTGGAGTGGATCCACTTCTCCTCTTCCCTCAACTTCCCAATGCACGTCCCAACCCCTCCAAATGAGAAAAACTCTAATTTATAGAGGGGAGGGGAGGAGAGGTTACAAGTGGTTTCAAGTGTGAATGTGGAAATTCGGCCAAATATTTTATTCCAACTTGCACCGCCCATTTGACCACCAAAACGCGTGAATTGGCCGGCCTTCCAGAAGGATCAAATGTGAGGATATGTGTCTTCTATCTCCTCTCCAAATTTGGGCTCAATACAGTCCCATATGAAGGAGTTATGGCCGAAATACCGAAGCTTCTCCATTCTGGCGAGCCCAGCCCAACTTTGACTTCATGGCCCAATTTCAACAACCAACTGAACTCTTTAGCTCTAGTGTCTTGAATAAAAGTTGTAGATAATTAAGTTAGGAACACTGTTACAAAATTTCAATTTCAAATAATAAATATAAAAATATTTATCTTCGAAATACTACAATGCACTATTAAGGGTAAAACTGGAATTTTCACCAAATTTTCAAATGAATGATCAAATCCCAAATATTTTATAAATAAACATATTTAACACAATGTGAGGAAATTATTTCATTTATTATCAATAAAATATTCAATAAAATAGTGTTTTATCACATATGTTTTTTATAAAAATATTTTCTTTTTTTATATATAACATTTATCAGATAATATGTATGGTGATCAATCACTCCCTCCAATAATTTATTTCATAAAATCACAAGGATACTCTCTAACAACAATGTTACTTATCACATTTTATTTTACAAACAAAAAATTTAAAATAAGTTAGTAGGGAATCAAAATTCAAGTCTAATCCATTTTAACACACACATAATCTCATTATTATAATGAGAAAATTATTTACATAATAACACATTAAAAATATTGAACTTCCCTTGCTATTTAGATTTGTGAAGTAATTTTTCAAATTTACATGTTCATCTACAAAGTATATTGAATTCACATTATTTAATTATATTCATTCTACTAATGTTTTTTATGATGTAAATAAAAACCACATAAGTGTTCATTTAATATCACATGTAATATTCAATGAATTTCCTTGTTATTTCCACATAAATCTTGTAAATTTCCTTTTATTAAATGCCATCATTGTTTCATATTCAGATAATCCTATTTATAATTTGGTTGATATGTTACCATTATATGGCATTGAGTCTTAGAGTATCTTTCTAGTAGACCTTATTATCTAGAGGTATGTATTACATATTGAAAAATATAAAATATATCAAACACCCATGTTTAAATTAGTTTATTTCACACCATTGATGATGTAGTTATTATTTCACATGTAATTCATATGTGTGTGTCATTCCTAATCCCAATGACAGTTTTTGTGACCCCAATTATTCAATTTTGGAACTTGTTAAATGGTTTTTCATTACATAATTTCATTATGTTTTGAGGAGGCTTCTCTTATAAAAATTTACCAAAGAAATAAACCAAATTGCCTTGTTGTGGGAAAGCGCAATATGTCATGGAGAACTTATGGCACGATGGACATAAAACCTGTCATGAATTCCCAAATTGTGTGAATAGAATATTTTAAACATTATCCATATGGTATTCTGGTTACATTAATCATACTTGTTTATAGACTCAAAAAATAGGTCCTGAATAGTTTTATGTTAAAAAAATATATAACCCAATTTATTAATTTTAGTGATTTATATTCCCTCAATAATAAAAAAATAATTCCAAATTATTGTCTATAAATATTTTCCATTTAAAATAATTATTTTATTTTTAATAAACTTCATTAATTTTTTCTTTTAACTATGGATAAATATCTCACTATAGTTTTATAGTTATTCTCCTATAAATTAGGCATCAGACTCATCTAGATATTGCATAACTATCCAAACCACATTTCCTTTAATATTTCCATGAAATCCACATTATTCCATTCCTATGTTCGGGAATTTTTTTTCCAACTGTCATACCAATTTGAATATGATCTGATATGTTAATATTCTAGTTTACATCATTAATGTAAATTAAAGATGAATATTGATATTTTTTATTTATAATTTTATATTTGAAAAAAAGAGCATGAATCATGTAGATTTATATTTTTGACTCACCAAGGATCCCATTTTCATCTCACAAAACACTGAATGGTATGTTACACAGACCAAATATATCTAGATTAATTTCAAATAATATTAGTATTAATTTTAATTTATAATTAATATCATAAAATTAACAAAATATAATCTTATTTACTCACACTCATATACAATTTCAATGCTTATGATTCTATTGATTTAATCACTCCTAAATTCGCACATTTATAGTTTATTCTTATAATAGTATACAATAATCATGCATAGATTTTTATATTCCCAATTTAATATTACATAGAGTCATAGATATAGATTTTAATCTATCATAGTATTACTTTCATGGATTGTATTTATATAAAATTTATATTTCATAGTGATAATCTGACATTTTCCTTGAAATCGAGGAATACTATCATGTTACATTTGTTTTATGATTTACAATGAATCTTTCACACTATACAACAGTTTGTTCCATATATTATTTGTTGTTAGTATAATTTATCAAAATATGGAAAACATACAAAAGCCTTTATTAAACAATTTATTCTTACATTGAAACTACAAATTTAATTTTTTGAATGCATAACATTTGTATTACAAACTAATTCATTCATTTTAATTAAAATAATCTTCCCCTTTACCAACCCATCTCTAAATCATTAAGAACATATCAATAACATTAACTCACATTAGAATTCAATTAGATACTCTATTATAATAACACAAATAATTGAAATGATTGGGAAAAAACAACTTTAAATAATCATATTCCAAGGGATTGAGATGTATTTTTTCTGACCCGAGGGAAAGGAGAGCGCCTGCGGTGATGCCCTAGGTCAGAGATGAAGGAAGCTCCGGCCCCCTCCTGCTCGGCAGAGGGAGGGGGGATCCTCTCCTCGGGGGCTCGTCCATTCACCCCTTTCTCCAATCTGGCATGCCTTCCTCCTTTCTCGTCGATTTCACTTAGCGCTAAGGTTCCCGGTCTTCACGACGGAGCTCCTCAGCTCGCGATTTCGCTTAAAGAGTTCAAAGCAGCTTCAGACCTGCACAGATCAACACTGGTGGCTCGATTCAGAGGCCGTCACCCCTCGGTCGATGCATTCGACAGATTCGTCTTTGACTCTTGGGTTCTTCAAAACCGAGCGGTGGTGGGTTTGCTCGACTGGTGTCAACTGATGGTACGCTTCACCTCAGAGGAGGATTTGGTCGCTTCCTGGTCCAGTTCTCCTCGGGTGTTCAATGGTTGTGGTTTTTTCCTCCTACGGTGGTCGTTTGATTTCAACATGAATCGTGATCCGCCTTAGGCCGCCGTTTGGGTAAGTTTTCCGGATTTGCCTCTACCCTTCAAGAATCCCTCTATAATTTGTATGCTCGGTAATTTGGTTGGTCTCTACCTCTATTCTGATATTCGAACCGCTGTGGTTTTTCACCCCATCCTGCCTCACGCTTGCATTGAGGTTGACGTTTCAAAATCTCCAACCGAGTGGTTGTGGATTTCGGTTGGAGAGGAGTTGAGGTGGAAGCAACGGGTGGTGTGTGAGTCTTGGCCTGCATTCTATTCAGGATGCAGCAAGCTTGTACATATGGCCACGGGATGTTTCCGAATGAACCGGTATAGGTCACCTTCCGGTGGTGGAACATCAACCGCAGGTTAGTGCAGATTTGGGGGAGTACGAGGTGGTGCGCGGTGAGGTTTCAGGGGAGAAGGCTCTACGTTCTTTGACCCCTGGAACGATGCTGGCTCCCAAGACAGCCCCAAAGGATTATCACTTGAACCCTACAGTTTGTGAGGTGTTTAGCCACCTGAAAAAGTATTTGGTTGATTCCTGTTCTTCGGTTGTTCTCTCTCAAGAGGGTAATGGTACCAGCAGGAGCACATGTATAACTGCTGAAGATGTTGGAAAATTGGAGAGAGAGGTGCAACTGGACTCTGGACAGGAGGTTAAAAAGGATATGCAGAAGATTTCAATCAATGCAGTGAAGGAGAATGGGGAAGCTGGCATGGAGATAGATGTGGGTGATCACCCATGCAGACTGGCCTCAGGAGATCAGCATTTTCAATTCATGGGACGTGGCTTCAATCAAGCACGTGGATCGGTTTGTTCTTTGCAGTAAGGGGATCATGGGGAGGTTGTACCTGATCCTTCAATAGGGTCGGAAATAAGGGATGTCAACCTGGATAAGCAGGTTTAGGGGGAAACCTTTGGAGCTTGGGGTCCATTGCCCTTGGGTACTATTCCATAGGGTACTTATGCCCAGGCAGTGGGTTTGGTGGTAGTGCCAGACTTGGAAGCAGTCACCCCTTGAATACCCAAGCACAGGTGTCAACATTAAAGAATGATGGTACTCTTCTCAAATCGAGGGGCTCTTTGTCTAGCCTCAATGTAAGTGACAGATTCGACTGTTTGAGCAACGAGGGGGACTCTGACTATAACCAGTTCTGTACCTTTGAAGACGAATCAGAAGGAGAGGGACAACCCTCGAATGATGTCGATACAGGAGGGGATGGGAAGGACATACACAGACCAAGGAGAAAAAAGGGGAATAAGAAAAACATTGACCCTGGAAGTTGCATTGTGTCCAAGAAGCAGAGGACAAAGGGGTGCAAGGACTACTCCTACCTCCCTAGGCCAATGGCGACTTGGTCAGCAAAGAAAGTCGGAAATCCAAAGGAACACAAGGCCCAATTAAGGGAAGCTGAGGAGTTTCAGCAGGCTAGTTGCGAGGATGTTGTCCCTACTAGCCTTGAGGGTGAAAAGGGGCCTCCGGGCTCAGTGCAGAAATGTCAGAATACCTACAATGATGACTCACAACGACAGGTACTTTTGATGATGAATCAAATGGACCTACTGTTGAACTCTGATGAGGAAATGACTAACAACATGCTGTATATTCAAGAGTTAAAGAAGAAGAGGCCGCTTCAGGTGACATCTTATAAAAGCAGGGCAAGTGGATCGACAAGCAGACCCGCATTCTGCTTAGAGGATGCAACATAGGAAATATCATTAAGGAGGAACTTTTTCAATCTTGGGACATACTATCAAATCTCTATGAAGGAGTTCTAAAGGATGATCCTGACATTCAGATAAAGTCTATTCCATGTATATTGTTTAGAGATCATGGTTCGAATCAGCTTAATTTTTTTTTAACATATCAGTTGTGACTTTTGATGCTAAACCAGGCAAGGTTTGAGGGTTCTCACTTCTTCCCTTAAATGTGATTGAAAATAAAAAAATTTAATGTTGGATGGAATCATATTCCAATAAAAGTATAGACATATTATATTAAAAATGAAATGACATATTTCTATGCAAATACATACAATATATATCCTAAAAAGTATAACATAACATGTATTGTTCTATAAATACATCTATCATCATATCTTCTTTTTAAATGTATAATCGTTATCATTCCACACATTTTATAATAAAAAACATCAACCATTTCATTTAATATATTTTAATTCTTTGTTTGCATAAAATAACAAGTAATAGAAATCTAAACTTGTAACAATCTTTTCATATTAACAATCTATATTAAATCCCCAAAGGAAGAATATTAATCAAATTATTTTACTATCATTCATATAATTAAGTCATTTAAATCATTCCATTATTTAAATTATTCATTTTTTAGAACTAAATATTAGTGAACTCCATCTATAGGCTTCAAGGATTTCTCTAATTTTATAAAATCATTTTGTATAAAAAAACCATTATTGGGATATTAAATTATCCTCATATTATAGTCTACACATGTTCATTGGAAGATATATTTTATTCTATTACTCCATATTAAATACATATTACAACATTAGTTGTTGATATCAAATATACAAATCATCAAAAAAGTGAACAATAATATTTTCCTTTTGATTTATTTTCCATATCAATATATAAAATTCATTTCCATACTATTTCATCTATTTTAATATCTCTCCCATATTAACATTAATAAATTTAATGGATATTAATAAATTATTAAATTCTTGATTAAATAATTCTATGGTTATGTGAATAATGAATAGTTTAAAAACAATATACATTAATTAATAATGTAACACTTATATTTTGAAGCCATAAATTTCACAAAACCTTCTAACTTCACATGTCAATGATCAATCGAAATGATCTACTATAATTTTAAAATTAATTAGTTCAATTACAATATTATAGAATATAA
Source organism: Viscum album (assembly GCA_963277665.1). NCBI lineage: Eukaryota > Viridiplantae > Streptophyta > Magnoliopsida > Santalales > Viscaceae > Viscum > Viscum album. The sequence goes on from OY728148.1 coordinate 605,718,380, forward strand.
TAAACATAAATATTCAACGACATTCATTCCAACTTCCCATAATATTACAGATTTATAAGTGAAGACAAATTGCAGAATATTTTTATATATTATAACACTGAAAAGTTAAAAATCATATACAACAGATCTATGTTTATTTTATACTCATTTATACTCAAATATTTCAAATGATTATTTCACTTAATGATGGAAACATTCAAACTGTATTCATGTTTTGAAATAACACTCATCTCCCAAATTCTCTTTTGGAAATAAAAAAATCACCTTCAATTCCCTTAATTGAAAGGAAAACACAATATATTTGAATAATTTGAATTTACCGTAATTATTAGTGACATAATAATGGTTCTGTGTTTTTTAACAACTAATATTTTCTTATATGTTAACCTCTAACATTGGGGGAACTTTTCAAGAGTTATTGTTTTTTTCTAATTAATATAGTAGAATCCATTGGAATCCGGATCTTTTTGTCCCATTGAGAAATATATTTTTATATTAAATACCTTATATACTATAGATTTTAATGAACTTAAACATTTTGGTTCTAGATACATTTGCCTTACCATTTTCACTTGGATTATCATCATGTTCAAAAATTATTTTGAATTGCATCTAGATTTCTTCTACTATGAACATATCTCCTCATGGACTCATAAGTCACCTTAGATTGAGAACCAATCTTAAATTATTAATTCTTATTCATGTATAATATCTCAAATTTTAAACCACTTGTATTCTATTTTGATTTATTGAAATACATTCCATTTTTAATTGAGCTAGCTATATGATGAAAAATTATTTGTGGATATTCTCTTCTTGTTTTATTATTCCACATAGATTCTATAAAATTAATTTCCACTAATCAATTGATAGCATCCCATAAAAAATAAATTTTGAATCATATATATTATTGTATAGTTTGGTATTTCTTTCAACAATTTAAGAACCCCAACTACTTTTTTTATGATTCTTGTTGGTCATCTTGGGTTTAGTTAATTCAATATTTTTTTCCTCTATGAGAAAATGTAACTCACCTATCCTCACTACTTTATATTATCATGGATTTTTTGGTATTATATTTTAAATATTTTTTGAATATTTTTTATTACATTTACATCCCTTATTAACTACCATGTCAATATTGATTGATAAAAAATAAAAAGATTCTCCATGCTTTGAAATTTATTGGAAAAAGATTATTTTCGTTCACCAAAGCACATCATATCAAAAAAAAATTTCTACCAATTTATATAGTATTTACGTTTCATTCATGGATTAACATGTTATTACAACATTTAAACTTATTGTTCCCAGATATTATATTCCCCAATAATAGATAATACAACATGCATTTAATTATTACAAATCATTATGTAAAAATTTATTCCATTGTATAATTTTATCACTTCAGCACCCAGTTAGGATTGTTTTGGGGAAACCAATAGTACATAAAATATTAAACAATGATTTATTTATGAAATAAATTATTTATAACTAATGTTATAAATTTTATTGTATATCGGTTAAAAATTAGTCACTCTTAAGAACCATAAGCCTATGATTTTCTCACATTTATTTGATAAATTACATTAAAAATTAGATTTTCACATATAGAATTAAATAAATGATTTGATATTCCTTTATTTTTTAAAATTTATTTCACCAATCATGTATTGTTATTGTTATCTAATGGTAAAATTATTTTTCCCTTTAATAAATAGAATCATAATCAGTTTTAAAATAATCCATTAGCATATTATCAACATTGGGGGCCCTCAACCCCATTGATAGACACTAGTTGGTATTTGTAGTCACCATAGAGCACCCAAGTCCTCTGTCATCCACCATCTAGTCTTTCATTTCCATTGTTGAATAACATTTATTACATCCTCTTATTCTATCCTAGTTTAAATTTGTTTCTAATGTATATTTAAAATGTCTGTATAGTTTTTTTAATGTAGAATATGTTTTTTCAGAGCTCTAATAATCTATTTTTCAATTATTATATATTATTCAATATGTTATTACTAATATTGGTATTAAATCTTATTTATAGTATTTTTATCAATTAAAAAATGTTAATATTTTTATATTCTGAAATAACATTATTTAAATATATAATAATAGTATTAAACACTAAATTATTAATTTTACATGAGATTTCATGTTTTAGATTCTGTATTTTTTTGTGAAATCATTCTATATTATATTTATAAAAATCACTAAATTTTATACACTTTTGTAATTTCATATTATGTTATATTATATAATCAATTTATAAATTATCATTTGTAATTTTCCACTGTTAGATTACTATTTCTTGACTGAATGTATATTAATAACGACGATCTATGTTATTATATGTGTATAACTAATGTATATTATCAATAAATTCTATTTTTACAATCTACATTTATAAATAATGTTCATTATATTATGTTTAAACATAATAGGAATTTCATAAAACTAGCATTTTTAATATGATATTATTGTATATTAACCATTATTTTTTAAATTATATGATTATTGTTATGTATTTTTTACCATGATTATTTTATATAATTTTGTTGTTTAAATATAAAATATATAATTTCAATAAATTTTAGTTTTTAATGAAATTAAATATTTTGACTTTTTTTCTTATATAGAAATCAATATATAATATTTTTTAATATTATTACAATGTGTTGATTAATGATTTCAAATAATATATATTTGTCTCTAATGAAATGAAATATAGTTTTTAGTTGTCTTGTATAGTTATTATATTTGAAATAAATTCGTAAATTTTGTTTTTATTTATAAATATAAATTTAAATATGAATTTCAACATATCATAACATTTATTAATTTTTTTCAAAGGTGATTATCAATCATATTAGGATTACTACATATCAAACAAGTTATGAATATGAGGAAGGGGTTTATATTTTTTAAGAATTTTTGTAATGAAATATTTCAAACAATGTCAAATTTATTATGTATATTTTTTGTTACATCAAATTTTTTGAACATTGTGATGTAGTGAAATAATAAAACATTTAATTTACTATTGTTATAATTTATGTTATTGTACTCAGATTTAGGATTTTAAAATTGTTTAGAATTGAATATTTAAGAATGAATGAGATTTTCAAAATGACAGTTAAAGTAAAATTAATGAAATTATATTTCATATTGAAGTGGATATAATTGATAAATAATCGATATTTGAGTACCTATATAGAGGTGTTGAAAAAACATAGTTTCCATGTTATATTAAATTTATAGATTAATCAATATTGATAAATTTTGGCATCTTTAAATCCATAAAAAATTTAATGATAGTATTTTTTTACAAAATATCCATAGTTATTAAAAGGAATACTTCTTAATGAATATGCACTTCCATTTTAAAATTATAATGTGAAAAATGTCATGGATTATTTGATTATGGTAAAAGTAGTTAAGTTCCTACCCCAATGAACATGTGTTATGTTGTAAGAATTAAAAAGGTCTTTTTGAGTGTCATTAATGTGGGACATCAAGATATAATATGCAATAAAAATTAAGCAATTTTATATATTATTACTTGTACCAAGAGACCATGTATAAAAATATTTTAACCCACTAAAATTCTTAATATGACAAAATTTTATTGCAATTGCATACTATGTAGAGAGGCCAATGAGACTTATGGCTAAGAAAAAACCTAGTAAAAATTATATCATGATTTTGATTATACACAATGGATGAAAAGTAGTCAACAATTATCAAAATATATAAATGATATTAGTAACATTCTACTTGTGATGGGTATTGATTTAATGAATCAATATAAAATCCTTAGTTGGAAAAATATTTTATGGATAGTTATGATTCTAATTTAGATTTTATCATCATTTTTTTAGTAAAGTTGAAAGATATCATGTTGGGTTTAATGATTTCATGATTAAAAAACACTTTAACAGTATTATTATTTACAAATCCCCAAATATTCGTTATTTGAAAAACATTCTCAGGAATGGTAACTGTGTTCATGAATACTATAAAAGGCATATATTCAATTGGATAATGTGAAATTTTTTCTCATTTAATGAATTCATAGAATATAAATAATTTTTAGAAAAAAAATTTAAGAAAAAAATTATATACATTCTTTGAAAGGGGAATTCATTTTATTAATTACAATATGGGAGTAAAATAGATTTCATGGTCCATTGATGTTTATTTCTCTATAGATGACCCATATAAATGATTAAGAATGAATTGAAAGGTTCAAAATAATTTGATATGTCTATTTATCATTTATTAACTTATCAATATTTTATGAAGATAAAAAACAATGATGTTATATTTGGGAAGACATAGAGATATAATAGTTATAGATATATTATGAAAGAATGACTAATATTTTTTAAACTAATTTATTGGAGATGTCATGAGATAAAAAGAAAACATTATATGATATATGTTGAGAATAATATATATATATAATTGGTAAGGGTATTATATGATTTTAAAAGAAACTATATGAATGTTTTTAATGAAATATGTTATTTAATATCAATGAGAATATGTTTAGAGTTAAATTTATCTACAAAAGGGATATTTACAAAAATATCTATAAATTTTCATAAATTATTTGGGAGGGAGAAAATAAGTTTTTTTCAGTAATTACATTATATCAATGTTCCTTAAAATTATTGAAATATTTTGTAAAAAAACATTATGACTAAATAGATATATTTTAATAGGTATGTATTGGTTGACAAGTTAAAAGGAAATAACTACTACATGTTTCATTATGTAGAATACTACACCCTTATATCAGATTGATATTATCATGGTGTGTTATTTTTATAATTCCATTATTAATATTGTTATCGATATAGATTATATAAAATTGATGAAGAATAGTGGAGTTGATACACATTTTCAACTTCAAATATACACTCAAAATATTTTTTTGGATGTTAGATTACATTTAATGGAACACATGTAATGAGAAATAATGATTTGATATCATGTACAACCACATTGTAATTAGCAATTTAGAATATATATATAATGATATTGATATTCTATTATAATAATCCATATCGAGATGAGTCATAAGTTTTTTAGGATTATATTTTTGATGTGGTGTAAGAGTGTTATTTAATATACTTTTCAACAGTAGAGATCATTGGTTTTAGATTATATCAAAATGAAAAAGTCAATTTTTGGTGAAAAATAAATAATATATTGAATATGAAATAGATTATAGGTTTAGGAATATTTTTAGAAGACCTATGAATCATGTTCTAAATAATAATGTTAAAAAATATATAATGGTAACTGTAAATTTTAAAATACATTATGAACCACAATATAATGTTGTGTGGTCCTTGAATGATTACTTTAAATGAAATTCCGTGATCTAAGCAAATATTATTGATAAATAATATATAATAGAAACATTTAGATAGTTAATTTTATGACCATGTTGAAATTTCATAACATTGTATGGGATTAAAATTAATGGATGTAAAACTTTTACCATGTATCATGACTTCTAATGTCTATTTTATAATAGTAATGTATTGATGTTTACTAATGTAGTATATTATTTCAGAGAAAAAAAACAAATCTATACTTCATGTTCATATTATTCAATTATTAATGAATGATATAATATATATTATATTAAATTTTTATTTATCTTTTTCATCATTAAATGGGTTATAATTAAAAATAATGTAAAACAAATATGTTCAGTATAACACTACTTAATATATGATAATTATAATACATGTATGATATTTTATCACAAATATATATATATATATATATATATTATTTTATTTTTCTGACCCATCATATTATTAATTTATTTGAAATTTCTAGGGAAAATGTGACATCCCACCTCTTACCCATGGGATTTAGAAGAGGTAGTGGTGTCACGAGGCATTATGAGACATCCCGAAGACTCCAAATTTTGAAATAATGTACATGTTCCTCAAAAAATTGGGTAGATTATTTTCCCTTTCAAATAATAAAAATCACACAACATAAGAATTAAAAAAACATCTATATAATTAATTATTACAATATATAACATAAAAATATTAAACCAACAACCATATCAGAGTACAAGCAATAACCACAAGACATAGTCAAAGGAGACCAAAAGGATCAATAAAATTAAATGATCACAGTGTACATCAATAAGAAATACAACTTCTGAAGCCATTCCCATAATGTTAATAATCATCACAAAAGAACCAAGATACAGGTCCTTTAACTATTTATCAATAGATGAAATCTATAAATATAAAATAGGGACTGGGTATGGGGTAATTCTAAAGCTAATAAGATTTTATCAGATTGTTGCAAACACATTCCAGTAGAAGTTAAATAGTTTTGAAATTTTATATAAAACAAATTACAATAGATAAAATGGTTTATATAAAATACCAATGAAATTTACATTGGAAGAAATAAAAAATACTTTAATACATTTCACATCTATCTTTGAATACGCAATCCATGTTTCTAAAATCCCACACATCTACACATGCATCCACATGTTACCGTTATATACTCATGAGAGGTCACTAATTGGTACAACTAATCATAACTTGGTAACCAATACCAGGTTTCACAATAGAACGCACCCCTATTATAGGGTAACATGTAATGAAAATTAACCCACACTAACCATGTGTTCCAAATTCATAAAAAACAATTACATATATAACATTTCATTTTTAAATGATAATGAAAAAACAATTCCATGAGTCAATAAAAAAATATTTTAAAATAATCTTTTAAATAATTAATTGTGAAGAAAATTTTCCATAAAGCATCCACGTTCTAAAAATTCAAAAAACTAACAAAAAATCTATTTTTAACATAAATGACTATTGACACTCTGTTCCATCACATGAATTCAAAAGTGGAAAAGGGAAATATAATATAAATATTATGAGAAAATATGTGGATAATTTTTGTATTTGAAATTGCAAAAATTCTAGTTCTCTGAAGGTAATACAAATCACAAACGATGCTAATGTACTTGAACGCCACCTCATCACTTGTGTACCAAATCACTAACGCTCAGGGTACCATATATACCTATAAATACATTTATGGTGCCTTCATTTGTATGTATGAATTTCCCTAAATCCCGAATTCAGCTATGATCACCATATTGATTCTTCCATGTACTCTAAAACAACCAAGTTCATTTCATAATACCTAATGTAAGAGAATAAAAGGGGGCAGTTAGAAATAGGTTCTAAAATTGATTAAAATTAGAAACACCTATATAACACATTATTCCAATCCCCAAATTTAAGAACAAATAATATAATGCAATTACTCAAGTAGTAAGTTATTTTCCCCACTTCATGGAATACCTATGAAGATACTTTAATGATTGAGACAATCCCTACTCAAGTATATTAATCAAAGTTGTTCATAACTGATGGTTACATCAATTTTACCAAGCCTACATACTTACCAAAAACCTACATGTCACTTACTATAGAACCCATTTTTGGTTCACCTCACCCCATCAGCCTTTTTGATCCTTTCATGAAGCCTCCTTCAAAGAAACTCACAGAAGAGCCACTCCTTCATTTGTTCCCTTTCTTAATAGGGATTATGTTGAAACCACCACCATGAACTCCTGATTTACCCGATCTTATGGAAAAGCACATATGTGTGTCTCCCATTTGGATTTTGATATCTATGGTTACGAGTTTCCCACACATGTAATACCAAAGGGTAAGGGTCCCTGGGTGTCTCTATATTTGGATATCTATGGTCATGTAGATACTTACCCTAGGGATAGTGTTGAGGAGTTATGATCCTAGATTTCTGGTATAGGACTTTTTCCTCCCCTTCTCATCAATAAGACTCAGAGCCTCTATTCCACAAAAGTGAGTATAAGAGTCGCACATCCTTTTCCTTTTGAGAAAAGGAGAATTATCCCTCCCCACTACAAGTCTTGTTTTGTGGAATCCATCCAAGTGTAATCCACTAGCCTTTCATGAATGAGGTTATAGTCTCTCTCATTTATACACCCTTCACCTTCACCCCTTCCTTACATTAGACCCTCGTCAATTTTAATGAAAATATGAGAGGTTCCATAGTTTTGGCCTCTTCTGCCATAGGCCCGATCTCTTCTATCAACAAGGGATAATGTGTGTGGTTTGTTGAATTTTTACATCCTCTTGTTTCTCACACCGAGAAAGACTCACGTTGTCTTAGAGGTCTATATTGATAATAACATCAACATAATCAAACAAATGGAATGAACTATGAGAACTAGGATTCCCATAATAACTGATATACATAGGAAGTATTCTCAAGGCCCTATATCCACATGATCTGATCCATGAAATAAAAAATCATAAATCCTATAATGGGCTACTCATTTAGGTGTAATCCATAAATTGATTGAACTATGAGAACTCTGATTACCACCAAAACTGGGATATGTAAGAATCCTTTACCTAGGGCATGAGTTCAATGGAGATCCTCCTCACGAATCCAAGATCGATTCCCTTAATCCTAGCATCCTTTTTAGGAGTAATAATAGAATTCATGACCCCTAAATCTCCACGAGTGAAGTCATCTCCCATAGAACTGGTTATAAGTGAATACTCTTTAGGAGTAGGTCCTGAAATGTTTCACTCAATGGGCCATACATCCCTATTAGACTTACTAAAATATGTGGTCTCTGGTTCCCATCTATGTGAGATGCATATGAAGCCTCCCTGAGGTTCAAACCTAGAATCCCAAACCAATCATGTTCTCTCTAGTCCACATTCTATGTAGGGTCTAATACAATGTGTAAATTAAAATGATTTTTAGATTCCATGGCTACTATTGTATTATTTACGTACCATAGATTGACTAGGTACCTTCCCCCTTGATGTTCTTACAACATGACATTAAACTATAACATTAAGTCCTTATCAGAAGACCCTAAAAGGGATGATGTGTCCTACTATGTGGAACTAAACAATGAGGGTTCTGATTCACTTTATGACGATATATAGGTATCCCATCTATGGGTTTGATCACAATATCAAAACAACTTCTATCTCCTTGGATGACAATAAACTCCTGAGTGACTTTCCTCTACTAGGATAACCATAAATTTCAGAGTTCCCATTGACTGGCGTAAAAACCATAATTTTCATAATAATGACTAATGGATCTCTAGGTAGTATATGAGAGGACACCATTGATGGAGAACTTTGAATACATACAGATATATCCATTAATGAATAACCTTGAATACATATGGATGATTCTGAATTCCACACATGCTAATAATTGATTTCAAATTTTAAGGGTCATATATTATTGTTGATAAATAAATAATGATTCAAGGACATACCTAAAATCTATAAGAGATTCATGATGTAGGTAATAATTACCCCCAAAAGTTTGAGATGATCCTGACCTTCTATTGACTTGACCAATCTTGGATCTTAATTATTTTATGTCCAAAATCCTGAGAAACACTTGCCTTTGGAAAATAGGTCCCTTAAGATATATAACTATTGATGGTTTCTGGTTCTATAAAAAATTCTGTTATAAACTGGTCAAAATTAGTGATTCCTAACCCGAACACACATTCCAAAGGAATGAAAAAAGTGGTGAACTAGAAGTGAATCCTTACCCAACATTATATTGTCACCCATTTTTTAAGAACCTAAAAATTGATAAATGGGGGAGGAACATGAAAATAAATCTCACATATATTCATCTAAAAACATTCTTCTTAATCAGTGTTTATTGATTTTATTTTCTATAAATTCATGATTCTTCATCCAAGAACTCCCTTCATTCTTAATAGATTCATTCACGTAGTCACTCGTGAATTCCCTGGCTACTGCTCAAGCTGGATCATCATCCTCTTCAAGGATTCCATAATCGACCCAGTGTCTTCAAAACATGGTCTCCAATGCACCAATATAAGAGTATTTTCAACACAGGACCTCCATATCAACTATAATCATTGATCGTCCATTAAACGATGATTGGTGGTCCAGATGAATACAACCTGGACAAATATTTTTAACTATTTCGGAATCTTATCCCTACATGAGAATAAACAATCCCTCTCCAATTACTAAGAGGTTGACCATGAGGCCACCCATATCCTTGTTCTGATGACACTGGGGTAATTCCCGGAGGCTCCTTCAAAATATCATCACCATGAACACCATGAAACAGAAAACCCATAAGATGATGAGGGTTTTATCTTTAGATATCTGGCCCAGGTCCCTCACACCCATGCATGAAATATGAACCCCCAGGGACAACTGTAGTCTAATATGGAGAAGGTTCCTAAATTTTTCCCCTCTAGAGATGTCTAATAACCCATTAGGTGGAAAATCTTGACTGAGAACATACACACATCCATATAAATTCTTCCAGATACCAGACTCTTCTGGAAGCACACAACCAATCATGCTGTTAAAATCTGATTGAGTACACTGAGCATGCACATACACCTACTTAGAATCATTCAGTCATCCAAAATACAAATATGGGTAAAAAGAAAGGACCCCCCGAACAAAATGTGGTGGAAATCTACAAGGATTAACATACTACTACCTGCAATCACCAATCCTACAGGTAGTCTCATATGGTAGCATATAATGATGTTCACAGACCACACATGATAGAAAGAAACAAGTAGAAAGATACATCTTCCTGAATCCACAAAGCACGCCAATAGTCTTATTTGGAAGAACCTGGTGATTTTTGTTGGAATTCTCTGATGAAAAACATGGGGCATACTCAACTGCCACCCCGACAATTTTTTTTCCACGATATCGAGCCATAGGAATGGGAAGGAATGAGCAGGTATATACACCTACTCCAGATACAGAATAGATTTATATTATCATTCTGATCATTGATTTCATGAAGATAATTTTGGCAATGTCGAAAGGTAAGACACAAATTCTGACCCATATCCTTGATGGTTTCTAGAATATCATAATGGCATCAAAAGTTGTACCATGGGGGTAGAAGAATAATTATATCCCCATACCGGGGATGAATCCATATCATGTCATCCCAGAGTAGATACACATCTATGCTTCAGTCCTAGACGATTATGGGGCACACTCCCCCATATCATTTGGATAACCGGATCTGGTATATACAACCATTCTAATTGGAGATAATTGTCCTATTCTAAGAGAAACTCTAAATAAAGAACATATACCTACCCATGATAACCACTTTTCCTAGAAAGTGTCCCCAACTATGTATATGAAAGCATCACGAAAGAAAAATTATCAAACACAGTTATAAAATGAAGGATTAGTTAGTGATTTTTCCCAACATAATGCTAGAGTTCTTGAAGAACAAACACATTTATCTGTTTTAGCTCAAGAACCTACCCTCCCATTACTATATTATGAGAGTAGTAACAGTAACTCTAAAGATACACATCAAACCCTTCATCATGAAGTATTGATTAATGGTAATTAAGTTAGTCTCGAGAAACTATCTCTTGATGAGATCCACGACAACCATCCATACATCTAGAAGACTATGTCAGATTAGAATTTATCTATGGATGTAACCCACTGTGGAAATCCCCTCCATGATAGCATTCACTATGAAATTTCTCCCCATATTAGAGCTTCAAATTTTCATGATAATTATCAAACATACTATGTAGTGATGAGAAATATATCTTATCATTAAGAAAAAAAATTAAGGCCAATCATGTCTATTTCCTTATTACCGGAAGGTTAAATACATTCTCAACTAGAATGACATTCCATAGTGATGATCATTTTCCGAAACTCCCTTTCATCATTTCACTTATAATATAGTATATGAAACCCAAACTAATTCCATTTATTTCCATAAAACAATCAGAAAGCATCCACTCTCATAAAAAAAAGTTGAGAAACCTATAGAAAAAGATGAAGAGGATATGTTGAAAATGAGGAAATAACTAGAAAATGGTGAAATACTATTCATGTTCTGTCCTTTGGCCTCCAATCAATAAATCATTCTTCTGATGTTGTTAGAGGATTGTATTTCTTATATATACCTCAACATACGGAAGACTCTTCATCATCTAAAATCCAATGTATAACTTTGTGATAAATATCAAAGGTATTTCATGGTAATAGAAAAGTTTTTTGAAAAAAATTGACATTAGATGTCTCCAGGTTTACTGGAAACCAAAGATTAAGATGCAATGGAAGGCTCTTCAACATGCTTGCCTCAATGAATTAATGTGGTTGGGAAAATTGATTTCACAAACCCCATCTAGTGTTCATATCAGAAGATGGGGTGCACATGGAGAATTTAATTTCACTACGCTCCAAAACCAGAAAATCTCACCGAAAGTGGTATCATGAAATTTTATTTCACTAGTCCGGCTACAATAAAAAATTATGTTCATTACTAAAGAGATACTCAACTAGAATATTCATAAACTAGCATCAAATAATGTCTGGATCAAAGGGAGTATAATATTGGGATAATTTTTCATAATATGTCTAAAAATATTGAGTAAACCTCACACTAATAGGATTTCATCCTTTATATTGTGAAATTGTCTAAAATAACACAACAATTTTTTGATGTAGGAAATTTTAGTGAGTTCTGAATAATGAATCCATCCAAAATTTGGACCAAAATTCATTAAATCAGATGAAAAGATGAGATGACATTAGATATAGCATATTAGTTGACACCCTAGCCTACAGGGATGGTGTCTTTTTTAGACCAGCCCTTGAAGTCAAAAAATAGAGTCCGATGGTTTTAGAACGAATAACTAAAATAGCCCCATCCCACTGGGCTACTGGATTTTTAACATTGATAATCCACTCCTCAATAGAAGTTTTTATTCTCACGATTAGGAAGGATTCCTCAAAATGAACTAATAACTAAAATTTATGAGGATTCCCTTCATGTTAATGTCTACTAAACAGTTCTTGGGGATCCAGAAAATAAAAGGACAATGTCTCATGGAGGATGAAGAAGAAGGTGATCTCACCAATATACCGGCAAAATGATTGAAATGGGTTATGTGTCATTGAATTTCATTAATGCTAACATGGAGGATCCTCTAGAAAACGAGTCTATTTTAGGGTAGATAGTTGATGAATTTATTGTTCATACTACATTCAACACCAACGAAAATGAAGGATGTGTGCATACCTATAATAAGAGGTTTTCTCGAGATCAAGGAATCCCTTAAAATTATCAAATTCCACCATTTCCAAAGGCAACTAATAGAAGAAAGGAAAAGGTAAGACTATGTATCACCTCCTCATTAAATAGGTCCAATCCCTTTAATTAGAATAATTATTTTCACAATAAGAGGAGTTGGTAAATGAGTTTAGATGACTCAATGTATAATTACTCTGAGGTAGAACTCCTACACGATATTCTCCATAAGAAGATCTTCACTTTGCACTTCTAATAAGAGAACCTCATAAAATATTATTAAAAAAATTATGATGCATTTAATGAATTCCCTTCATTGGGTACATAGCTGAAATAGGGTCAATAACATCATTGTAGTCCTTTACACCAAGGTTGTCCAAGGAAAATACCAGCGGGGCCACCACCAGTGTTCTTTCATGTCATTGCACCTGTTCAAAATCCAAACAACCCATCTATTCAAGTCCATACCTAGAGACATATTCCTCAAATTTTCATTGATACCATTGATTCATTGGCATCTCCATTAGAAGATATGGAATGACGACCACCACCAATAGACCCAGAAAAGAAGTTTTATCATGAATGGGTGGATCTAACCCATCCTCATCTAAATTGTGGTAATAAAATGATTCAAAATTTTAATTTCTTAGGAGATCTAGAGTAGTACATGAATCATTTTGTCTCTCAATGTGATCCTATGATGGGGAAACCTATCAAATATGAGTCTATGAAGCTTAGATGTATTTGGAATTCACTGTTGTGGAAAACCTTCGTCTGGTATACAATCTTGTAGTATCCATCAATTAATAGATGAGAAGATATTTCATCCAAAATTCCTTCTCCAGTTCAGTTCAACACTATATATAACAAACATCTTCGATCTTAAAAATTTCATGAAAAGTGAGTGTGAAAGGGTTTTATATAACATTTCTTGATGGAAAGAATTAACATATAAAATGAATATACCTATCCCTTAGGATGAATTTCTTCTATTTTTTTATAAAATATCAAATATGAATTACAAACACCATTAGTCATTATGAAATAAACTGATGGGTTTCGCGATCTAGCCTTGATTTATCAACATGTGGAAAAACTCCACAACAGAGAGTAAAGGGAAATCTCGTGTAATTCCACCACCTCTGGGAAGAATAGATGGATATCAAGAGGCCACTATAGTCACACTTACAAAGGCCCTTGTACCAAATCCTACTTTAAATACCCCATCACAATGTAGATCTCCACCTACTGAGCATCAGTATTAAGGAAAACCACATCAAAATGAACAAAAAGATCAAAATCTGAGACATTTTGAAGAGTTAAAAAAAGTTGTATTCTTTTTGAAATGACTAAGTCTGTAGCTACATCATCTCATATTTGGAAAACATCTTATTTCATGTTATAAGTCTAAAGATACTAAATAATGGAGAGGAGGACATCCCAAACCATATCGCTTCCATCAATTGTTGGGAAACCCAATCTTGGAGTAATTTTAATGACCTCCTACAAAATATAGTGGACTCTGGGAAGGTGAAGTTGAAAAATTAACCTACCAAGGAAGCATGTGTAACTAATACTGGTCAAGGAGTTGAAGTACAATTGTAAGAAGTCAAATGTATGTATGGTAAGAAATTTGATGTTTGGATGGGTAGGATCAAAATAAACTTAACTCAATCCATATGAAAAACACAGTTGAAAAAAAACAATAGTGTCTACTGGCGCTTCATTTATAGCAATGTTGACTTAATTAAATTCACATTCCTCTGAAGGCCAGTCCTCAATGATGCAGTATGGAAAAAATAATAATGAGGAATCTGAAGAATATGATTATGGGTTGAGGTAGAACGTTTTCTTGGACCTTGTGTATTTCATTGAAAAAAAATGTATGAGAACCACCCCACCAAATGGAATAGTATTAATCAAACTATCAAGAATAATCATCAACATAATAGGAGATGATTTTCAATTATGTTAACATTATTCAAATAACGAATCCCTAAGAAAATGATGATTCTGATTATGATCGTGAATTCCTTGAACATGATTGGAAAAATAGGGGAATTGGTCATCATGGTCTAGGATATAGGGGAAAAAATAGGTATGCTAGAAGACACAATTTCATTTTCAAAACTAATTGAACTATTTAATTACTTGTATTTCATGATAGATCCCTCTAGCGGGCTCAACGGGATCTAGATAATTCTCCAATACATGATAGCGTGTTCCATATAATTATCATCTTAGAAGAATGGTTATAGGATATACCACTATCTCCTCGATAATTGGGAATAGGTAGGTAGCCAAATACACTAAGAGATGTATTATTTCTATATTTTTCCCAGCAAAATGGTCCATCCACATCTGGAGAATCAGATTCCACAACACCTACAAAATAGAATTTCCTTACTGGAAAACACCTACCACTGGAAAAAAGTATGATGTGTTAAAGAATCTACCCCATGTACTGGACAATATATCAATATTGGATTCATTAAAGTAGTCAAAGGATCTTCATGAAGCACTTATTAAGGAGTATTTAGGCCCTCAATAGTTTAAATCTGAGGTGCAATCCGCAATGGGTTACCATATACGGAATAACCTAGTAGAAAGTCATGTAATAATATCAATCATTGGCCAGTATGAGGATATATTCATACATTGAGACATAAAACCCTTGTTTCTATCTAGTAAGGTCAATTATATTGACATCCAACAAGACTTTATTGATAATAGATCATGGGTCAATCTCATTCCTATCCAGACATTTCTACAATTAGGCCTCTCTTAATCCCACTAATATTCCTCCAACATAATTTTATAAGGTTATAAAAGTAATGAGAATGAACCGATCTGTGATATTATGCTTAGAACACAATTTTGGGATCACATATCTGATTCAATGTTCATGGTAGTCCAGTAGGACACAACATTCAACATTTTCCTAGGGAGACCTTGGCTACATCAGCATGTAACTATCCATTAATCACACCATCAATATCTCAAATATTTTATCAATAGTCAAATTGGTACTTTTAATGGTGATAAGGCCCTATTCAAAACATGTGAATCTTGGTAAATTTATGTGGATTTCAATTACATAAAGGGAATTCCATCCACGGAAAATGATGTTACTAGAATCAATTGTAAGATCCCGGTTTTTGGAAAGGAATATTTTGATGTGTTTTGGGTTGGAACCTTTTATTTTGGTGCTTTAAAAGGGTTCTTGGAAGTGTGAGGGGCCTTGGGGGTGTTCCGGGGGCTCAGGGCATGGAAGAAGGGAAGTATGGGAAAAGCAGGCTAAGGTGCATGGCCTGCGCACGGTCAGCCAAACCGTACGGCTTGCCCAGACTAAGCAGTGCGACCCTCCCTCCTCTGGATAGAAGCGAGCGCATGATTTGCGCATGGTTTGCCAAACCGTGTGGCTAGATCGTGCGAATCCCCCCCCCCCCTCCGGTCAGTGGCATGTACACGATTTGTGCACGGTTTTCCAAACTGTGTGGATAAACCGTGCGACCACATAAAGTTGGAAAATTTACAAAGTTTCCACTTCGGGATTTATAACCCCAACTCGGTATTTTCCTCCCATATTCTTCTCTTCAACCTATGTGCGGACAAAGCCTCCCAAGGACTCCAACATATCAAAATCCTTCAATTCATAGGCATTTTTGGTACCGTTGGTTGCAGATCGAAGCTCAGGGTAAGGCTAACCTCATCCTTGCTTCTCTTTTTGGTTTACGGTTAGTATCTTCCTTTCCTATTGTTCTGAAACCTTAAACCCTATCTTTTTGGTGAGTTCTAGGTTGAAGCTCCAAGGGTTGGTCGAATCGAGGTCTAAGGAATCGATTGAGTGTGCGTTCAACCACGGTTTCGAGGTAGGTGGTCTACAAGTTATATCCCATGGTTATTTAGGGTTTATGTGCATGTTTACTTGTGTTCTTGTTTCTCTTGGTTATTTTTTGAATAACCTTGGCATGTTTGGTTTCAATGATGTTTAAAATGGTAAATGGGAACCCTCATGATCCCCGGGGGATGTGTGGGGATGGACTTGACCTAATTGGGGCCATCCATGGGATGTACCGGGTTTTCCCAGGATAGGGATTATTAATTAAACAAGAGACCTTGTTGTAATAAAATGTAGATCCCTTGATGAATATGTTGGCATGATTGGTGGAACTTGGGAAAGAAGTTAGGTGATGCACCTAGACTTTGAAACTAACCTTAGGGTTATTTGAAAAGGAATGAATGGTTGATTCATGGGGATGATGAATGGGTTAAATGAGTTAATGTGTAAAGTGATTAAAGCCCATAATGGAATGGGTTATGGGTCTAGTGTTGAATGCTTATTGAGAAAGGAATAACAGATGGGAATTGGGTGAATGGTTAAATTATGTGAAATGGTAATGTGTTAATGGGTTAAGTCATGAAGTGGTTTCCCATGTGGGTTGTTGTGAGTAGTGCTTGCTGAAGGGAAATGGTTTGGATCGTTGATGGTTACTTATATATAAGCATGTGCACATGGCTTGGTAGAGTGGGGTATGACTTGAGGATCTACGACCATGGGTCGAGTGAAGACTGAGGCTCCGAAATCCACCCTAAATGCAGGGGTTGGGAATGTGGACTGATGATCTATTCTCCTAATAGTTGCATCCACCCAGACTGAGGCTTCGAGGTGAGGATATGGTTTCTATGAGGGGTTAGTCCTAGT
This sequence comes from Viscum album, assembly GCA_963277665.1. Taxonomy (NCBI): domain Eukaryota; kingdom Viridiplantae; phylum Streptophyta; class Magnoliopsida; order Santalales; family Viscaceae; genus Viscum; species Viscum album. Next base: position 605,736,276 of record OY728148.1, read on the forward strand.
GAGATATTATAATGATGTGTTTACCATCCTGCATGTGATTTTTGGCCTTAGACCCATGTAACATGATGAATGTGATTAACCCATAGACATGTGATGAAATGCTAAGTGATGTTGATTGGAGTGAAAGGAATGGTAATGGAAGTGGCAATGGATTTGGATCTAAACTGGTTAATGGAACCTTAAATAATTACATGGAATTTATCATTCATTTTCCTTTTGCATGAACAACTATTTATACTGGATATTTTGTAGACACCGTTGGTGGTGGCCTACTGAGTTGTACTCACACCCTGCTCGGGCCGCCGTTGGGTACCCGAGAATACTTCATGTTTGGAGTTCTGGACAAGGGAAAGGGTCCTTTCTAGTTAGCTGAGTGGACATGGGTAGCACATGGTGGAGGATCTGGACTTGGAGTCAGGACCATATTTTGGATTCTAGTTGTGTCTTTATTTTGGGGCTTTTGTTCACTCATTCACTTGTAGTATGACATGGCATATTTATTGTTATTGGAATTGGTTGTTATACATGTTCCTTGTTGTTGGTTATTGTTTCCACTATTTAGTTTATTTATGTTGTGGCTTACTCTGATAAAAAGGGGGTATAGTCTCCACACTTGACTACATCGACCCCCGCTGCTAGTCGGCAGCCTTTGGCGTACAGGGAGGTGTGCTTAAAGTCATGTAACCACCCTTCCCGGAGCACCGGTTTAGTGGATTCCGGGTCGGGGACGTTACAAAGTTGTATCAGAGGAGGTCTTTCTTCTCCTTCTCTGAGTTCTTGTTATTTCGGATTGGTATCCAATGGTTAAGATGTGTTGGGCCTTGGTAATGAGCTCATGCTTGGGAGTAGCTGACCAAGGTATGGTGGAAACCCAAGTCAACCTGGGTGGGAAATGTTGTTCTAGGTTGTGTGTTATTACAATTGATGATATTTCACCATTGGGTGATGCACATGTGGTTTGATGTGACTATTTTATGATATTTGGATCGTGGCCTTAACGGCATGAGGATTTAAATTCATGCATCATTGTAGGCACCTAGGGAGATATGTTGCATGCATTGTGTTATGCACATGCACAAGATGGGTGTGTGAGACAGGAAGGTAGGGTGCATCATGAATTTCATGAACCCAAGAAATAATAAGAATATTGAAATGAAACAAGTGGGTAAATGATGTCTAATGAAATATAAGGGTTTGAAATGAAGTGTAAAATGTTTTGTAAAATTTTGTGTGAGTTGGTGGTAGTGCATGGTTGTTTACACATGTGGACCATGGCCCATGGTAGGGATGGTTGGGGAGGTGAATTTGAGGTGTTAATGTTGTTGAATATGGGTTGTTGTATCTAGTGAATAGATTTTGATAAAGTTGTGAAGGTTTTGTGGTATGTGTGCTAAATCGCGTGCTTGGAAATGTAGAGAGATGCCACCACAACGATGGGTACCAGTTGGGAAACGGGAGGATGTTACCGAGAACACTCCTCTAGTAGGGGGCAAGAAAATGTGGTGATCAATGAAGGTGGAGAAGACCAGTTCTGGGGGAACTTGGCTCGCCTTATGCAGATGATGGATCAAGACATAGGGCGGGTTTCACAGAGTGTGTTTGAGCTGACCAGGGAGTTCCAGGTGCAGCACCCTCCTACCTTTACCAGAGAGGGTGGGCCAGAGGTAGCAGAGTTCTGGTAAGAGTCTGTCCAGAAAATACTGGATCATTTGGAGACTCATGTTGAAAAGCGGGTAAAGCTGGCCGTTTATATGTTGCGGGGAAAGGAAAGGCGTTGGTGGGACATTCAGGATCAGGCCGAACATTCTGAGGGGTTGTCATGGAATGTTTTTCAGGAAAAGTTTCTAGAGAATTTCTACCCATAGAATTTGAGGTAGGAGCTGGCTATAGAGTTTATGAGCCTGACATAGGGATCGCTATCGGTGATGGTCTATGCTAGTCGCTTCACTGATCTGCGATGCTTTGTACCAGTGTTAGCAAGGGATGAGGCAGTGATAGGAAGGCATTTCCAGGATGGGTTGAGACATGAGATCAGGTCTCAAGTTAATATCTTCCGCTTGAAGAATTTTGCAGTGGTGATGGATCAGGCACTCATCTCTGAAGGGAACCTGAACGGAGATTCGGGTGGTGGGCTTGTCATGCCAGCTGGGCGGGCAAGTGATGCATCTTCTGGAGGTCAGAAGCACCGGTATGAAGGTTTTCAGCAAGGTGGTCAGAAGAGAGGGTCAGCCTCTCAGAGTGGGAACCGAGTGCTTTGTTATCAGTGCGGAAGGCCAGGGCATATGTGTGGTCAGTGTCCTCGACCTCTAATTGAGTGTCGTTTATGTGGTAAGATGGGGAATGTGCATAGGTTCTGCAGGAACCCACGGCCGGAGGGTGAGTATGACGGTGGGAAGCAGGTACCAGATACGGGAATAGGATCAGTTTCCCCATATCAGGCATGCAGTTGGAGATCAACGGGCTGTACTGGCAGGGGCGGTGGATGTGGAACTCTGGGACAAGATAGCTCACACCAGCAGGGTAGTGTAGCACAGAGTACTCAGGTTGGGGCCCAGGGTAGAGGGGCATGTCAGCTTTAGAAAGTTCAGTTTGCGCCTGGTGATGGTGAGGCTGGACCATCGACTGTTCAAGGTACGATCCTTGTAGCCTATACTTTTTCTAGCGTTTTGTTTGACACAGGTTCCACAAACCCTATTATATCTTCTCAACTTGTAGTAGTGCTGGGTTTACCTATGGTGGGGGTGTGTGGGGTGATGTCAATTGACATTTCGTTGGGGGTGCGTGTTGAGGATATCAAGCAGTGTAAGGGATGTTCCTTGGATGTTGGTGGGTATCATTTTCTGTGGGACTTGTTCGTCCTAAAAATGTCATGGTTTGATCTAAACTTGGGAATAAATTGGTTGGTGTTGTATCGAGCACACATCGATTGTTATCATTACAGAGTATCGTTCAGGTCACATGAGGGTGACGCTTATATCCACCGTGGAGAGAGGGATGTTAGAGTAGGTCGTGCAGGACCGTTGGGTCAATGGATGAGTGAACTCACGGCTCAAGTGGCATGTCTCATGCTTGGTGATGATGAAAGATGGGAACATATTGTTTTTCCTCCTATGGTGGATCGGTTTTAGGACGTGTTTCCTGAGGATTTCTCGGGGTTACCACCCGAGAGGGATGTTGACTTCATGATCGAGTTGCTTCCATGAGTGGAGCTAGTTTCTATTCCACCATACCGAATGGCACCGACAGAACACCAGGAACTAAAAGTTCAGAATGAGGAGTTGGAGCGTAAGGGGTTTATCTATCCTAGTATGTCTCCATGGGGATCTCCCGTGCTTTTTGCAAAGAAGGCCGATAGGACGTTGAGACTGTGTGTCGACTATCGAAAGTTGAATCAGATGACGTTGAAAAATCGGTACCCTCTTCCTAGAATTGATGAATTGCTTGATAAGTTGAGGGGTGACTTAGTGTTTTGTAAAATTGATCTATGTTTAAGTTATCACCAGTTGAGGGTGAGGTCTTCCAACATACCATGAACAGATTTTCGGAGTCGGTACAGATTGTTTGAGTTTGTGGTAATGCCTTTCGGCTTGACCAATGCACCGGCGGTGTTTATGGCTTTGATGAACTGGATCTTTCATCCATATCATGATCAGTTTGTGTTTTTCTTTTTTGACGATATCTTAGTGTACTCGAAAACTCACGACGATCATGCCCAACATCATGAAATTTTGTTGGGTATGCTAAGAATGTTTCGGCTATACGCCAAGCTATAAAAGTGTCAATCATGGATAGGTGAGGTGCATTTTCTAGATCACATCGTCTCGGAGACAGGTGTGTCAGTGGACCCAGAGAAAGTGCAGGCAGTTGTATCTTGGCTTCAGCCCAAGAGTGTTTTTGACGTTCGGAGTTTTCTAGGTTTAGCTGGGTATTACCGAAGTTACCTTCATGATTTCTCTCACTTGGAATCACCCCTCTCAGGATTGACCAAGAAGGGAATTAGGTTTGAGTGGTCTGGGGCATGTGAAAATGCCTTTCAAGAGTTGAAAAGTGGTTGCCGACCTCACCTATCTTGATCTTACCTGAGTTGGGTAAGAAGTACAACGTGTTTTGTAATGTGTCCGGAATCAGACATGGGGATGTGTTGATGCAGGATGAGCAGGTTATGGCTTATGGGTCGAGGTAGTTGAGACCCCCATGAGCTGAACTCTCCCACTCATTATCTTGAGTTGGCTTCAATAGTGTACTCCTTGAAGTGCTGGAGGAACTATCTATTGGGGGAGCGGTTTACCCTGTTTACTGACCATAAGAGTTTAAATTACATCTTCTCATAGAGGGATCTGAACCTTCAGTAGCAAAGATGGGTTGAATACATGGAGTATTTTGAAATCAAGTTGGTGTATACGCTAGGAAAGGGAAACAGTGTAGCTGATGCACTGAGTAGCAAGGTTCAGAATCAGGTGGTTCAGGAGTCCAACACCGAGTGGAAGGTGATGTCATTGTTTGCAGAGATGCACCTGAAGGTGTAGGAAGAGAGTGGTCAGGTCACTCTTGCTTCCTTGACAGTGGAGTCGATGCTTTTGGGTCTAGTTAAGGAAATTAAGCTTGGTGATCCTGAGTGTTTGTCCATGAAGGAATAGCTTAAAGTTGGGGAGATACCTTCTTTTTAGGCAGTCGGTGATAATGGTGTTGTTTGCATTCGTGATCATGTAGTGGTGACAAAGAGTGTGCGAGAAGAACTGATGCGTTATTTCCATGAATCAAAGTGGGCTATGCATCCTGGATTGACCAAGATGTATCGTGATCTCTGAAGGTAGTTTTAGTGGCCTGGAATGAAGAAGGAAGTAGCGGGCTTTGTGGAAAGGTTCCTTACCTGTCAACAGGTGAAGGACGAGCATCAACGCCCAGGGGGTTTGTTGCATCCATTGCCCATTCCATAATGGAAGTGGGATGATGTAACAATGGATTTTGTTGTGGGTCTTCCGAGGATGCCACAGAAGAATGATGCAATCTGGGTGGTTGTGGATCAGCTAACGAAAGTGGCTCATTTCTTACCGATTCAGGAGACCATTACAGTCAACAAGTTGGGTGAACTGTATGTCTGAGAAGTAGTGTGGTTGAATGGGGTGCCGCAGACCATAGTTTCGGACCGAGATCCATGTTTCACATCGCGTTTCTGGAAAGGGTTGCAGAAGGAGCTTGGTACGCAGGTGTTTTTGAGTACGGATTTCCACCCGCAGACAGACAAGCAGTCGAAGCGTACGATCTAAGTGTTGGAAGAAATGTTTAGAGCTTCTGTCTTAGAATTTTTTGGTTCTTGGGAGAGGCACCTATCATTGGTTGAGTTTACCTACAACAATAGTTTTCAGGATACAATTCAGATGACACCATTTGAGGCGCTTTATGGGAGACCATGTAGATCTCCATTGTGTTGGCAAGATGCCGATGAATCTGAGTTGTTGGGGCCGAGCCTCGTGCAGGAAACTTCAGAGGGAGTTTAGTTGATCAGGAAGAATATGGATACAGCTCAGAGTATGCATAAGTCATATGCTGATCAGAGGCATAGACCTCTTGAGTTTGGGGTGGGTGATAAAGTGTTCCTTCGGGTGTCACCAAGGTTGGGTCACCGTCATATTCGAAAGCTGGGAAAGTTGGCACCCAGGTATGTGGGACCTTTTGTGATTATGGAGAGGATCAGACCAGTAGAATACTGATTGGATCTTCCACAATGGTATGGTGGGGTGCATGATGTGTTTCATGTGTCGTAGCTTTGGCGGTATCACCCTAACCTGTATCATGTTTTTGATGTTGAGGATGTGGAGCTTAAGGTTGATGCGTCCTTTGAGGAGCATCCGGTTCGTGTGGTGGATCATAGTGAAAAGGTCTTGTGAGGCAAGGTTGTGCCGTTAGTGCGAGTACTATGGCTGCATGGGAATTTTTAGGATGAAACTTGGGAGCGGGAATCGGATATGCGGGCCCAGTGGTGCGAACTCTTCTCTTCGGTGGATCAATGAGGCTTGGGAACTCAGCCCGAGGATGAGCCGTTATAAGGTGGGGAGGTTGTAAGATCCCAGTTTTTGGAAAGGTGTGTTTTGTTGTGTTTTGGGTTGAAAACTTTTCTTTTGGGGCTTTAAAATGATTCTTGGAAGTGTGAGAGGCCTTGGGGGTGTTTCGGGGGCTCGGGGCACGGAAGAAGGGAAGTCTGGGGAAAGCAGACCAAGGCGCACAGCCTGTGCATGGTCAGCCAAACCATGCAGCCTGCCCAAACTAAGTCGTGCGACCCTCCCTCATCTGGGCAGAAGCGAGCGCACAGTTTGCGCACGTTTTTCAAAACTGTGTGGCTAGAATATGTGACTCCCCCACCTCCGGGTAGCGGCATGCACACAGTTTTCACACGGTTTGCCAAACTGTGCAGATAAACCGTGCGGCCACTTAAAGTTGGAAAATTTCTAAAGTTTCCACTTCGAGATTTATAACCCCAACTCGGGATTTTCCTCCTATCTTCTCATCTTCACCCTAGGTGAGGACCAATCCTCCCAAGGACTCCAAGAGAACAAACTCCTTTGATTCTTAGGCGTTTTTGGTACCGTTGGTTGCGGATCGAAGCTCTGGGTAAGGAAAACCTCATCAATGCTTCTCTTTTTGGTTTAGGGTTAGTATCTTCTTTTCCTCTTATTACGAAACCCTAAAACCCTATCTTTTGGGTGATTTCTAGGTTGAAGATCCAAGGGTTGGTCGAATCAAGGACTAAGGACTCGATTGAGAGTGCGTTCAATTGTAGTTTCGAGGTAGGTGGTATACAAGTTATATCCCACTGTTATTTAGGGTTTATGTGCATGTTTACTTGTGTTCTTGTTTCTCTTGGTTATGTTTTAAATAACCTTGCCATTCTAGGTTTCAATGATGTTTAAAATGGTAAATAGGAACCCGCACGATCCCCGTGGGATGTGTTGGGATGGACTTGACCTAAATGGGGCCATCCATGGGATGTGTCGAGTTTTCCCGGGCTAGGGATTGTTAATTAAACAAGTGAACTTGTTGTAATAAAATGTAAAGCCCTTGATGAATATATTGGCATGATTTTTGGAACTTAGGAAAGAAGTTAGGTGATTCACCTAGACTTGGAAACTAACCTTAGGGTTTTTTGAAATGGAATGAATGGTTGATTCATCGGAATGATGAATGGGTTAAATGAGTTAATGTGTAATGTGATTAATGACCATAATGGAATGAGTTATGGATCTAGTGTTGAATGATTAGAGGGATAGGAATAACACATGGGAATTGGGTGAATGGTTAAATGATGTGAAATGGTAATGTGTTAATGGGTTAAGGCATGACGTGGTTTCCCATGTGGGTCGTTGTGAATAGTGATTGTCGAAGGGAAATGGTTTGGATGGTTGATGGTTACTTATATATAATAATGTTCACATGGATTGGTAGAGTGGGGTATGAGTTTAGGATCTATGCCCATGGGTCGAGTAAAGACTAAGGCTCTGAACTCCACCCTAAATGCATGGGTTTGGAATGGGGACTGATGATCTATTCTCTTAACGGTTTCATCCACCCGGACTGAGGCTTGGAGGTGAGGATATGGTTAATATGAGGGGTTAGACCTAGTGAGATAGGATAATGATGTGTTTACCCTCTAGAATGTGATTGTTGGCCTTAGACCCATGTAAAATGATGAATGTGATTAATCCATGGAAGTGTGATGAAATGGTATGTGATGTTGATTGGTGTGAATTGAATGGTAATGGAAGTGGCAATGGCTTTGGCTCTAAACTGGTTAATGGAACCTTAAATAATTACATGGAATTTATCATTCATTTTCATTTTGCATGCACAACTATTTATACAGGATATTTTTTAGACATCGTTGGTGGTGGCCTACTGAGTTGTACTCACACCCTGCTCGTGCCGTCGTTGGGTACCCGAGCAGACTTCAGGTTTGCAGGTCAGGACAAGGGCATGGGTCCTTTCTAGTTATCTGAGTGGACATGGGTAGCACTTGGTGTAGGATCCGGACATGGATTCAGGACCATTTTTGGGATTCTTGTCGTGTCTTTATTTTGGGGCTTCTGTTCACTCATACACTTGTAGTATGACATGGCATATTTGTTGTTATTGGAATTGTTTGTTATACATGTTCCTTGTTGTTGGATATTGTTTCCACTATTTGGATTATTTCTATTGTGGATTACTCTAATAAAAAGGGGGTATTTTCTCCCCACATGACTACATCGACCCCCGCTACTATTCGGCAGCCTTTGGCGTACAAGGAGGCGTGCATAAGGTCATGTAACTACTTGGCTTGGAGCACCAGTTTAGTGACTTCCGGGTTGGGGACGTTACATCAATTCGCCAAATGGTCGGAAAAATATCCCAGATAACCCATCCAATAATTTTTGTGTATATTATGTGTTACCCATTAGTCAAATTGAAAGAAATAGACTAAATTCAAGAACTCTTTCAGTGGATTCCATAATGTTAGTAATGGAAACTGATCTTGATAGCTTATGAAAGATAATTGATTCACCATGTTGTGATGAAATCATAAATGGAGATTTCTTTGTTCAATCCAATGAATATTTTCATGTCTATAATTCATCAAATAGGATATAATAATTTATAATAGTCTAGGAAAAATAGAGTGATAAAGACTCAAATTCCATTATTATCCCTTCAAAACCTCAAAAGACCCCTCATCAAGAGTTGTGCTTGAGATGGTTGCATTTTCTTCATCATATCCAAATAATAGTTCCTCTTATATCTTTGAAAATATTTCTTAACCACCTTCCCTTCATGAAATGGTAGAAGAATAAAAATATGAAGAAGTGGAATAAGATGAAGACCTCATGGGATCCCATAAAAAATTTAAGGAAGGCATATCCACCATTGTGGATGAAAATAGAGAAATAAAATTTGGTATAGAGGAACATATATGACCCAATCTGATTAGTTTTCCCTAGAATTATGAAGATAAAGAGTTATAGACATATTTAATGAAGAAACATCAATATATGTAATCCTAAAATTATATAATGATTCCAGGTCATCACCCCAAGGTGGCCACCCATAATTTGGGTTTTCTAGATGAGCATCGAGGATATAAGAAGGTAGTAAGAAGAACTCTCCCAAATCATGCCTATGAGATTAGGCTAAGTTAAACAATCTAATAAAAGGGGATTTCATCTGAGAGGTGAAATATCCAAAGTGTTTATTTGATATTGTCCCAATGTAAAATATCAATGGGAAAATATATTGTTTCATTGATTTCAGAGATCTCAACCAGCATTGTCCCAATGTTGACTTCCATATTCAAATAACACAATTCATGATTGATGCTACAGAATTCTATGAAGATCTCTCCAACATGGACTGATACTCCTGGTATAATCAAATCTATATGAAACCAAAAGATGATGAATATAAAACCTTCTTATCCCGTCAAGGTATATTCTTTTATCAGGTAATTTTGTTTTTCCTTGAAGAATTATGGTACAACATACCAACATGAAATGGTTCCCATCATCAAACACTTATTTTGGAAATTTTATTATTTCTATGTTGTTGATTTGGTGGTAAAATCAATACAATGTTATATTTACTTAACATACATAGAGACCATAATTAGTAATCTTCTACAACAATATATAAAGATGAACCCCTTCAAATGTGATTTTAGGGTACCATCGGGAAAATTTATCTAATTTTTTTATGACATCATGATATCGTATTAGAAAATGAGAAGACCAAATATATACATACCATGTCACCACCTCAAAAATTGAAAGAGTTAAGTGGAATTCAAGGGAACATAGAACACATCCGGAAAATTATAGATAATTTCACATGGAAGGTTTTTTCAATCAGCGAATTGATGAAAAATGGGGTCATATATATCAATGGACCAATGAATTCCAAGAAAAATTTCATACCCTCGTAAAATATCTCATAATTCGATCAGTATTGATTCCAATTGTTAATGGAAAACCACTCATCCATTATGTGTATGAGTTTTAGCAATCACTTGGTGATGTACTTGTTCATAACAATTACGCTAGGAATAAAAACAACCTTTATTTTCTCAAACAAACCATGATCAATGTAGTGAATTGAAATTCATATAATTTGAATAACTTCCTAGAATTAATATTTGTAGTTTAGAATATGAAGTATTACATGTAGCATCATGAGGTCCACTTAGTCTCGTATAATAACTTACTAAAATTTATCCATATTCGCCATATATTGCTTGGATGCATGGAAGATTGGGAATTTATTTGTTAGTAGTGTTATATATTTCATTCCACAGAAATCATTAAAATTTCATGCCTTGTCATAATTATTTGATGATTACACATCATTATAAGTAACGTCCTCGAATACTGAACATACTAATGATGAAATCATATATATACATGATAGTCAATGAACATGGGAAATGTACTTCGATGAGGCATCCTGAAGTCCAATAGGGAAGTGAATGGATGAACTTATCCTTAACAAAGATGGGTTAGGTATTGTACTAATCTCTCTAGAAAAGGATGAGTATCCGTAGACATTCCTATTATAAAAAGGTTATTCCATCAATTTGGAATATTATAAGGATGTAATTGTAGTCATGTAATTAGAAATCCATGTACTAGTGGATCACAGGGTGGAGAAGGGTGATTTAGAATCGGAAATTGAATATATTAATGAGGATTCTACCATGAAAAAAAAAGAGAACTAATCCCCCAGTGTGATTATGTTTGATAATTGATGGAAAATGTTTCCAAAGAACCAACATTTTATTATGTACTGCGGTCATAAAATTCCCATGTTTATGCTTTGAAAGATGCATCTATTTCTCAAGAATATCTGAACCTAGATGAAACTATAATTATAATTTCTCATAATTGTGTGGTTTCACCTTTTATTCAAATCATAAAATATGAAATTATTGACATTAGTCCCATTCCAGATCCTTTTGGTCCTACCAAGGTATGAATGACATCTATCATGGAATATCTTTGTGTTGGTGTAATTAATCTAAATGGAGGTGGAAAAGAGAATTTCTATAGACGAGCAGTTAATTTCACACTTAATGATGGCCTAAATCAACAGAATATTCTCTATTGATGGGGATTTGATAGAATTCTCCTTAGATGCATTGATGGGGACGAAACTATGATTTTCATGAAATAAGAACATGTCGGAGACTATGGTACCCAACTATATGGGCATAGGATTTCTGATAAAATTTGAAGGCTTGGATACTTTTAGCCTTCTATGAAGTAGGATTGCATATATTTGACTAACATGTATTATACCATCCATGTTCATTCCAACTTCATTCATCAACCCCCAAATTTTCTAGATACAATCAAATACTTTGGGCATTTGTCATACGGGGAATGTATGTAGTTGGACATTAACCTCCAGCTATGGATATATTGTTCAAGTACATCCTTACTTCTACAGATCTCATATCTAAATGGGCTGAAGAACTACCTCTTAAATAATTTAGAGCCAAGATCATTTTTATCCTTTTCAATGCAAATATAATTACTAGATTTGTTGTCTATCATACCATATATGTGTAAAAGGACAATAATTTCTCTTCCACTGAGGTAGGGATGTTATATTAAGAATACAATATGTAATACAACCACTAATCCCACTATCATGCTGTGACAAATGGAAAGATAGAGGAATTCAACCAAACACTATCCAATATACTCTAACAGATGGTGGATAAATATGAAAAGTCTTTAACAGATAAACTCATGAATTATCTATGGGAATACAAGACTACTACCTGTACTGACACATGGTAAACCCCATACTCATTATTATAATGGATAACATGTAATGAACCTGAATTTCCATCTAATTGTTTTTAAAATAATGTTAACTTTAAGACTTCACAAAATCTGACAGCGTGCGATTCCGAGACTCAGAGTTCCAGGAATGATTTGTCGAAGTTTTGTTAAACTTTTGTTAACACGCCTAAGCAGTTTTCCTGAAAAATATGAATAACTCTTAAACGGTTACTCAGATCAAAAATCCAAGGGCACCATTGAGCTCAAGATATCGGGTTTACCCTAGGCGCGACAGAAGATTTGTCGGTGCGAGCCTCCTGTGAGAAAACCCGAATATGGAATAATATTAAATAAAATAAATTATTTTATTTTTCAAATTCTTATAACTCACAAATGGTAAATCAAATTAGAAATTTGTGACCACCGCTGAACACGTGAGGGTATGATTTCATTAAACAGATATTAACTTTTCCCAGATCAGGACACTAGAGAAAGTTAGTTTTTGGCCACATATAAAATAATTAAATGACAATTATGTTCTTGAGAAATTCATAACATCTAAATGGTAAAAAATCAGAGAGTACCATTAGGTTTGTTGTGGCGTGTGTCTCCTAGGTAGATCCTAACCTCGACCGGTGTAGGTCGAGGGTGACTGATAATAATTTTCGGAACTTTTTTTTGGGTACATTCAGTAAATGTGCAAGATGCGTTTTCTGACTTTTGAACTGGTGCTCAGAAATAAAATCTTAGGACGCCATTAAACTCGAAGCGCAGGTATTCACTTACGAAGAATTTCACCTCGAAGACATATGGATGAGGGAGAAAGTAATTTTTTGGGTTTTTTGTGGAAATAATAAAAAAATCATTTTATTTTATTTTCGGCTTACATGTCAAAATTTCTGGTGGGGTCCACAGGAAGTAAACCTCCTTGTAGAAGTTGGAAGTGGGGACCACCATACCATAACCTCACATATAAGGATAAGGTGGTGGGGACCACCCGAACCATAACCTCCCATGAGAGGTTATGGTGGTCGGGACCACCCGGGATTAAACCCCTTGAAACGCCCATTTAATTGGGAGAAACCCTCGACTCCCACAATTAATTTGGGAGACCCTCTTGACCTCATCCACCTTAATTGTATCAACACACATACCATTAATCTTTCCAACGCACTGCATCGTTGTTCCAGCGTTAATTAATTGGATTTATACTTTTTAAATGAAGTAACTTCGGCGTTGGAATACTGGAAGATTCCAAATAAATGATCCGCCATAAATTCCAATGATCATTACCTACCTCCCCCCTATCCTATATATATGGAGATTGGGAGGAGGATTTGGGATGGCTTCACCAAGAGACAAAGCACTGGTAATGTGACACGACACCCAACACTTTTAGGATTATGCTCTACAATGAAGAATGCTCTCCCAATGAAGAAGGACCTTGACTTCAACATTCTTCCTCAGGACTTCCTCTGACATAGGATGTCTTCGACTACGACGAGTCGGTGTGAAAACCAATGATAGAGGAAAAAGTCAATGGCACTGATGTCCGTCTTTTCCTAACGATCTTTCTTCTTCCCTATGACTCCATCGAAGAACAAAGAAGAAGTTAGGGGGTTATAATCAAATTATTGAATCATTTAAATTATTATCCTCATTCTTGGTTCATGATTAAAGTAGAGCCTCTAGCTACCACTCTAAATGCAGAGGGTGCTGGCCAAAATAACATGGTCTGACCCCTATGTTGATCCCCTTTTGTGTTCTTCGCGATGGAAAAGGATGTCAACTTACGTGGAGGAGAACAAGAATGGTGGCCGACACCACCGCCGGCTGCGACAAAGGCAACAGCGCACGGTGCCGTTCCGCGGCACCACCACCCCGCCACAACCTCATGGCAGCCCTGATCGAGCCGCATGCACCCTCGCGACATCCCCCATCCAAGCCTCCATGGGCCTCCACGTGCCCCATGCGCCCCGTGGATCTTCCATCCATGTGCCCCATTGGCCACGCACGACCCCCCCCCCCACGCGGCTCCGCCACCCGTGCACCCCGCGCCGCCCCTGGCCAAAGCGGCCTGCCATCCTCCTGAGCTGCCCCAGTCACGCCAGCCCGCTTGCCCCTCACGGCGCCCCAGCCGAACCAGCCCGGGCCCTCATGGTGCCCCGACCTCCAGGCCAAGCCACCATGAGCCACACCACCTCGTGGTGCCCTCCAGGCTGAACCACCCTCGCGGCGCTCTCCAGGCCAAGAAGCTCCCTCGCGATGCCCTCTGCGCTGAACCGCCCTTGCACCGACTCGCGGCCGGCCCATGCCCTCGTGACCTATCCGTGCCCTTGCGGCCCACCACGACCTCTTGCGTCTACCTGGGCTGGGCCCTGCTGGCCTGGTCGAACCTAATGGGATAGCCCTCCCAATGGGTTGGCTCACACTGGGTCATGCAGGGTAGGTCCGACCGGGTCGGACCAGACCCATGCCCACTTCAACCCTTTACTTTATTTTGGCCATATCATTGGCATCAGGCGTTCGTTTGACAAACTTTCAGTGGCCCTAATAATCATGGAGCATGGTGGTCCCTTTGAGTATACCCCATTAGAGTATTGGGCTTAGTTGAGATATGATCAGGTTAGATTGTACAAAAATCCAAATGGGCCGCCAGGACTAAAAGGATAATAACGCACAGACCGATAATCTGATTGATGTGACCTCTATTGCTTTGAGACCCTTATGACGTGACATAACGTTGAGATACTTCTTCGTGGGACTTCGTGACAGTTAGAGTATCGACCAGTAGCTCGTGGAGCGAATCCTTCTAGTAAAGAGTGAGAAGAGTGAGGAGACCTAGTAGCTGGCTAAGACCTGACAACTGCTGACTGTTTGACTCAGAGTGACTCTACATGACTAGTGGGGAGAGCCTAGTTGCAGCGGCATACCAACGGTGGAGGATCACGATCTATGTGATGTGTTAGACCCATAGTACTCGACAGGAGGAGTACCTCTACAGGATATGAGGGGGAGTGCGTGGGTGTGGCGGCATACCCCTAGTGGGGAGCGCCTCTGTGTGATGCAGAAGACCCATGATACTTGACAGGAGGAGTACCTCAGCAGTCCAAGGTTAGTGGTAAACGTGCTTGGTGTCACTGCAGACCCATTGTAATCGACAGAGGAGGAGTTATCCAGCAGACATGGTTTCCTTAATGTGAATAAAATCCTGGATGATATGATTCCGTACTTTTGTGTTTTCCTCATGATTATGATGGATCACTTGATAACTTAGGTACATGTATGGGAATATAACTATGTATGTTTATCTATTGATTTCATGTTTTTTGGTTTAACTTTTTTAGAATTTGTGAGACATTGAGGGTCTGAGTGTCCCTACTGAGTATCGTTATAGTCACCCCAACACAGGATATTCCCGCACCTTATTGTGTTGGATGTAGATGCCAGACAACGCTGACTGAGGCTGAGAGTACCAGGACTATATGGTACCCAGAGGTGGACTATACGTCTTGTCGGCACATGAAGTAGATGGACAGTCGTGGATGGATGAGGAGACGATCTGTACCTACCCTTTATGTAGGAACCTAGGAGGATGATCTAGTAGTTTCCTTTTTTTCTTTAGTTGTATTTCATTTCAGTTGTACTTGTACATTCTGGTTGGGATTTTATTTTGGCCCCTTTAACATTCAACACTCTTTTGTTATACAGTTTACATGGTGTTTCATCTAGTGGTGCGCTATATTGTGTGTTCCGTACATGTTATAAAGTCAATACCAACCCAGTATTTGGGAATTACGCCTTTGGTACTAGTCGGAAGCCCCTGACATATTGAAGGTGGGCTTGGTGTAGTGACGACACGGGCCCTGGGGGATGGGTCATGAAAAATCGGTATCAGAGGAATCGGTTCTACCGAAGAAATTTGGACTCTGATATTTCTTTTATATGAAGTGATAGTGTTAAGGGTAGTTAGTATTGTTCTCAGTTCAAGAAATTTAGTGTTGGTGTGGTGGAAGATGTATCAATACACCAGGACCTTAACTTCTAATTTATGACTCAGTGCATGAAAACAATGATTGCGTGTGTGTTTTCATTGTGATTTCTTAAGATAGCTCACCAGCTCAACTCACCAGGTATAATATTTTGACTGTTTCACATCTCTTTCTTTCAGGATGCCTCCACGTAGACATCCAGTTAGAGTTCCGAGAGTTGTATGCACTAATATCCCACTGAGCGACGAGGCTCCGGTGTAGGTCCCTCTTACTATGTTGGCACCTTTCAGTGGTGTACCAGCAGCACCACCACCCATTGGGAAACAGATACCACCAACAACACTAGTGGATGATGCACACTGACTGAGCGCATTTTACAAGTTCCAGTATTAGAGGACACTTAGTATTCGAGGAAAGACAGATTCCCACACAGCTAAGGGCTTGCTAGAGGTGATTGCTATTGTTTCCCGTCAATTTGAGACACTTGTTGAGGAGACGGTTATCTTAGCTACATGTATTTTTCAATTAGTGACCATGAGGATGGTCCTCTTATTGATGAGGCTTTGGTACATGGATCAATGCTCGAGATAGTACCTTCAGGAAGTGTTCCAGCTATATCACGACCATTTGGTCAGTTGTTACAACCGGCAGTACCAGTAGAAGACACATGTCGGCTTAGTTCCTTACACGTGTTTCAGCATTAGATACCCCTCAGGTTATGAGGAAATCCTGACTCAATGTCGGTTGAGGAATGGCTAGAGGAGGTGGTAGAGAGTTCTCTAGAACTTCTATAGCCACTACAGGACAACATGTTGGTCACTGAGTATTCATCGAGTTGTACCGATCTTTTCTATACTCAATGAATACGTTACGATCAGTTCTTCAGGGCTCGAAATTCCGAGCGAGGTGTTATTAAAGGACATATGAGCCATCACTATTCCTTTATGCATTCATACATATGCTAGGGTTCTAGAGAGAAACATTTTGGTTGAATGTTATTTGGCTGAGCAGATACAACTAGTGAATTTTAGTAGTGGGAAAGCAGGAAACTGGCGCCAATCTTAGAGTCTGGGCATGTAAAATGTTTCGGTAAGAATATGTGTTAGGGACAGATGAGTCTGTAGGGGTGCAGACATGGAAGCAGATCTAGGAGAGTAGAATGATGTGGTGTACCTTTTGAAATGTTACAATGACCACTCTTTTTTGTGGACCCCTCCAGGCTCAAGGAACTGAAGGATAAGGGAAGAGAGTAGTTGCATGCGGTCAAGGAATGTTACCCAAGGTCACAAGGAATGATTCGAGGTACGGTTTATGTCTACTATTATCTTCAGTATCAATAGACGTACATAGAAATCATTCGTTCCTTCCACGAATCTTGTCGAAGACCTACAGTTTCTGGTTTAACCGTTGGCTTGACCCTCACGTCTGGAGATACCTTTGGGAGGAGACTCAATAATCACACATACACCGACGGTGTGATCTGACCCTTGAATATAGTGTTTCGGCTGGAACCACTTGGTGGAAGCATTGAGGCCTTACAACATTAGTTTTGGTTTGGACATGACATCCACCATTCACACTCAGATTGACTATATTAGGCAAAGGGGTTGTAGTTTATCTACAACGTTGGGATGGTGTATTCCATGGTCGGCGAAAAAGGAATCCAAGGAGGCACAGAATAAACTCATGCATATGAGGGTGTATCCAATCACTCGTGAGTCGTCCAAACTCACCCTCGTGGCTACAAAAGTTGACTTTGAGAGAGTCTATACACCTGGGAAGGGGAACATGGTAGCAGACGCACTCAACAGGAGGTCTGGCCTGCATCTACAGAGTGAGGTGACAGAGCAGCTAGCCACTTTGTAGATATCCTTTGTGGATTGAGAAGGAGCAACATTTCTTTAGTCTCTTATAGTCACTGTAATGACCTGCCAATTCTCATTGGCTTGATAGCTCAACGATTCATTACATGGGATTAAGCGATATACCCAAGGCGCCAAAGGCTGGTAATAAATGCCGAAGGGTTCCAAAATACATGGGGGAAGATTTACCATTTAACTGAAAACAACCAACTAACAGAGAAAACTAGATAAAAATATCCAAGAAACCACTATATGATGCATGATTTAAAACAAAAAACACTCAGCCATTATTTTTATAAAAACCCATCTAAGTGCAACAATGGAGTATAAAACCAAATCAAAGTAAACAGCTGAAGGACTACTATAAGACTTCAATATGACAACCCAAATCCATGCTCCACAATCTCCAAGATCCAAAATCAAGAACCAGCCCAAGAGTCACAAAGTGGGGATATAAACATGTGACACTTTACCTTTGCCAACATCCCGGTATATGACATCTACAAAAGCACTGGCGTGCCAAATCAGGGGGTGAGTAATGAAACTCAGTAGGTTTTCACCGAATACTTCCCAACCCATGACTCTAGGATAAAACATATTAGCACGTTTATATAAAACAATTTATATAAAAAAATTCCAAAAAAATTCACAATATCCCAAGTAACATGTCAAAACCATTTTCCAACAAAACCATCTTTCTGAAGAAAAGCAACCAATCAAGGTTTATAATCAAATTCACATTTCCATTTTGGCACATTCATTCCATTTTACAAATCCACAAAACAACCATGCATGCAACTTGTATCTCCTTATACTCGTGAGTGGTGTGTTATCCTTCCACTAAGTCATCACTTAGTGGACTACCTTGACGGGGGTACTTCATGTCCTTATCTATCCCTTTTTTTGGGGGTACTTCTTACCCATATCCATCCCACATTTTTATGGGGGTACTTCTCGCCCTTATCCATCACAATGCATATGAATAGACACCACAACCCAAGCCAATCCATACCAAAACCAAGTGTGTTTAAAACCTTTTAATAAAACATCAATCCTTTTATTTAAAACCATTTTATTCAGGCAACAAGAATTATAACCAATTTAAAATCATCATTTTAAATTCACTTCAACAAACACTTTCCAAAAACACCCAATTTCCATCACCCTTTACTCAAAAAGGTTTCAACCATATTTTCACAGCCAATAAAAAATCCATTTCAATCAAGGAAATCAATTTAAAATCTAATCCTTCAGGTTATAAGAAAGAGGAATCGAGAGTGGAGCCACCTACCTCAACAAATTGGGTTAAACCAACCAACAGACTAAGAACTCCAACAAAACCGAGCCGATTTTCCAAAAAAACGCCTTAGATCTCTTCTCCTAACACAACCAAGACAACATCTTGTCATATTTGGCATACACACCCTTAGATCCACCAATAATGGGTGTAGATCTAAGAAAACGAGAGAATAGGATAAGGAGATCTAGGTAGATCTAAGAAACTTATCATTAATGATCACATACCTTAAGAATCTGGATTCGATTCGCCCAGAGAAGCCCTCGGATCGCCTCCAGAATGCTTGGGAGAAGTCTTCCATCCTTCAAGGGAGTGTAATCCTGAGTGAGGGCTGCATAGGAGGTTTAAACAAGGCAATTAAAGGAAAATAGAGTTAGATCCACAATTTTAGGATCTAACTTTAAGTGACCGCACGATTAGTCCGCACGATTTGACAAATCGTGTGATAACCATGCCTTAGCTTCTGTCGCGGCCCTCCTTCACACACGGACTCATCGCACGATTTATCATAACCATGCACCAACCGTGCGGAATCCACTTCCTCCTCATCCAGACATGCATGGTTTTCCTCCACGATTTGACAAACTATGCGCCACCCGTGCGCCATCCCCATTACTTCAAACATTACTCCAGGATCTCCCGATTCTCCCATACACCACCCACAACTTTTAAAACCAAGAAAAATATCAAGTAAGGGTTACATACCATAAATCAGGGGTACTAAATTCTCCCCACCATTGGTCTTTCCGTCCCCAGAATGTAGAAAACCAATGCTTTCTTGAAAGAGTTCTGGCCACTGCTCTTTCATTTCTTTCTCACGTTCCCATGTTTCTTCATGAATCTAACCATGCTGCAATAAAACCCGCACTAGACCGATGCTTATTATGCACAAGACATTATCCTACATATCTAAAATCCGCACATAGATATGTACCAATGAAAAATCCGGCTCTAGGTCAACGTGATCCCATCTGATCACATGATCAAGATCGGGTTGATACTTCTTCAACTGAGATACATGGAACACATTATGCACAGCACTGAACCGTGGTGGTAATTACAACTGATACGCCACCTCTCCAACCCGTTCGAGTATCTCAAAAGGGCCAATATATCAAGGATATAATTTTCCCTACTTCCCAAAATGATGATGTCCATGCCTTGGAGAGATTCTTAGAAAGACATGATGATTCACCGCAAACGACAACGGTCTTCAGCGATGATCTGCATAAGATTTCTGATGACTTTGTGTCATCCCCATCTTCTTTTTTTTTCAATTGAATCTTCTTCGTTGTTTCTTGGACAAGTCTCAGCCCAAAAAGTGAAGTATCACCTATTTCCACCCAACAAAGTGGAGAACGACAAGGTCACCCATACAATGAGTCAAAGGGAGCCACGTGTATTGAGGCTTGATAACTTTTGTTATATAAGAACTCCACTAAAGGCACAAGATCTTCCCACAAGCCACCAAAATCCATTAAAAAATCCCCCAACATGTCTTCCAATGTGTGTATCTTCCTTTTGGATTGTCCATCCATTTTATGAGGTTATGTCGTAATCATATTCAACTGAGTTCCTAGGACTTTCTATAAGGATCTCTAGGAATGAGATGTGAACCTCAGATCTCTGTCTCACACGATTGAAACTGGTATTCCATGTCTCTTTAAAACTTCTCGAATATAGATTTTTGAATGATCTTCCACTGTATGAGTTTCACCTATAGGGATGAAATGGGCCGACTTGGTCAGACGATCCACTATCACCCAAATGGCATCATGTTTCCGGACCGTTCTTGGAAGACCTATAACAAAATACATTTCTATCTGATCCCATTTTCACACTGGAATTCATTGGGATTGCATCATTCCGACTGGTCTCCGATGCTATGGTTTAACATGCTGACAAGTTAAACACCTTGAAACAAATTTAGCGACCTTTCGTTTAATTCCTCTCAACCAAAATTGTGCCTTCAATGCCTTATACATCTTTTGTGTACCTGGATGTACAGCCCAACATGAATGGTGGTAAGCATGAGCGAGTTTTTCCTGAAAATCTAAAGGTACCAACATCCGATCTCAAAACCGAAAAACTGAATTCCCATCTAACTTCCATCCGTCAACGGTCACCCCTCCATTGAGTTTTGAACTCATCGCTACACATTCCACATCAGATGTTTTTTCATCCTTTACCATATTCACCAAATTAGGAAAAAGTATAGCTGAAAAGAAACCAGCAACATCACCTCGGTCATCACATTCCTCATGCATGTCAGCTAAGACCGACATCAACTGCCATTCGTCTAAATATTATTTTTCCAACTCAGCATACGACTTCCTGCTTAATGCATCGGCCACCAAATTGGCCTTAACCGGTGTATATATTAAGTCAAAATAGAACATTTAAATATACTCCAACCATCTCCTCTTCCTCTTATTTAAATCTCGTTGTGAGAAAATGTGTTTCAAGATTTTGTGATCTGTAAACACAGTAAATTTCTCACCAAAGAGATAATGTCTTCATGTTTTCAAAGCATGGACGACTGCATCCAATTACAAGTCATGTGTTGGGTAATTATTCTCATGCACCCTCAACTGCCTTGAACCAAAAGAAACAACATGGTCTCCTTGCATGAGAACACATCCCATCCTTGTTCTCGAAGCATCACAATACACCACATACCCTTGTCCTGATTCAGGAAAGATCAAGATGGGTGGTAATGTAAGGCGAATTTTCAACTCTTGAAAATATTTATGAACTTCCTCAGTCCATTGAAATGAACTGTTTTTCTTTCTGAAAGAATTCATTGGTGAATCTAGTCGTGAGAAGTCATGCACAAAGCATCCATAATAACCCGCTAGACCTAGAATACATCATATTTCAAAGACATTCTTCGGCGGTTTCCAAGAAAGAACAACTTTTATATTTTCTGGATCCACTGAAACACCTTTCTTAGAAAAAACATGTCCTAGAAAGCGTACCTCTTGTATCCAAAAATCACACATTGATAATTTGGCATACAACTAATAGTCTCTCATGATTTCCAACACCATCGCCAAGTGTTGTTCAATCTCAGCCCTTGTTCTTGAATACACCAATATGTCATCGACAAACACCACAACAAAAGAATCCAGATATTGCTGAAATATCTGATTCATCAAAGCCATGAAGACCACTGGTGCATTCGTTAGACCGAAAGGCATGACTACATATTCTTAGTGGTCGTATCTGCTTCTGAAGGCAGTCTTTGGAATATCCTCCTTTCAAACTCACAACTGGTGATACCCTAACTGCAAGTCAATCTTGGAGAACCATTGAGCACCACTCAATTGATCAAATAGCTCATCAATGTGTAGAAGTGGATATCTATTCTTTATTGTAACTTGGTTAAGTTTACGATAATCCACACATAGCCTCAAATTTTCATCTGCTTTCTCTACAAACAAAACTGGTGCTGCCCACGGAGACATGCATGGCTGAATAAAGCCTTTGCTTTCTAGCTCCTCTAAATGCACATTCAATTCCTTTAACTCTGTTGGTGCCATACTATAAGATGGAAGTGATATAGTATTGGTCCCTGGAAGAAGATCAATCATAAAATCCACTTCTCTTACAGGTGGTAACCTTGTAATGTTTTCAGGAAAAACATCAGGAAATTGATCCACGACTACTCGAAAACTATTTTTCACGATCTCCTCCATCGATTCCAAGTCTAACGTAGCCATATAGTAAGATATTGTTGCCACTAATGGTGCCAACAAGCCCATTGCACCAGCATTCACCACTCTTTATTTTCTAAATAGATGCTCGACGCCATCCTCAGTCGTGAAACTGACTGTTCTGCTATAAAAATCGATGTGAGCCCTGAACATTGTCGACCAATCCATACGCAGGATTATATCATAGAAATCCATATCCATCATATAGAAATCCCATTTTAGATCAGCTCCATCCATAGTTGTAGATCATGCTCTACACACGAAGGCTCTACATTCTCTTCCACTGACAGGTGTTTAAATTTTTATCACAGAAGGAATCATTTCAACTTTTAAGATTAGAAAATCAGAAATACAAGAAGCAATAAAAGAATGAGATGCACCAATATTGAAAAACACTTGCATGAGGGTAGAATTCAATAGAATCGTACCTCTCACTCTAGATGGTCCAGAGTGTCCATCCACAATCACCTGTTCTACTCCATACAATTGCTTTGTTGCTGCACTTTGCTTCTTATAGCCTTGTTGATATTGCCCTGCCTGAGGAGTCATGGTATTCCTGGAATCCGCATAACTATCTCTGTTCTGTTGGCAAGACTTATGTATCTATCCTCTATCTGTTGAAGCATAGGATGCTTGCGACGCATGTGTAGTGTCACACACACCCGACCTCGGAGAACTGCAACAAATCGCTGAAGATGACCCATCTTGTTGAAATTGTGACAAGCTTTCAGTGGTGCTGTACATTCTCGTTTCATGTGATCAACTAAGCCACATTGAAAGCACCCAACCTTCATCATGGGTCGTGGAGGAAGATTCACCGATACATCCGTCTGATTCTGATTTTCACTCCCACCTAGGATGTAGGTGTCCCTCTTCTATGTATTCCCAGCATTATAGTTCCCACCTGTTCCCATGGGTATCATCATAATTCCTCCTCACATAGCTCCTAATATGTCTCTTTCTTCTACTATTTCTCTCTTTACCATTTCCGTATAATCAATAATATAGAGGACCGCTATCTTCGAGCAAATCTCATATCGCAACCCTGATTCAAAAATGTTTGCCTTTAGCGACGCAGTTGCAGCAACTTCTGATGCAAAGCACACTAATTTCAGGAATTTAGCCGCATACTCTATGACAGAGAGATTTTTCTGCTTCAGGATGAAAAATTCAATTGTCCTCTAGATCTTGAAAGTGTGAGGATAAAATTGTTTATTGAACAATTACTCAAATTTATCCCAGCCCAGGCCTAGATCCTCCTTATCCGACACTAATAGCTCCCACCATTATTGTGCAAGATCATCCAACATATAGGTCGCCAACTTTACATTCAGCTATACTGGTGTGCCGATGAAATCGAAGATACGATTCATCCTACATAGCCACACCTCCACCCTTTCTAGTTTAGAATAACCCCGAAAGATGGGTTGGTTCTGCTTCTGGAACTGGACGGAATGGCCTACAACCCTTGACTCATCCCTCTGATTCCCTGTTTCTACAGCTTGAAATGCATGAACTATACTCTGAACCAGCTCCTGGTTCACACGTGATTGAAGTGCAACCACATTCTCCGCAGCTTCTTCAGTTTGGTTTCTATGACGTCTAACAGGTGTCGTTTTCTATACAAACAACGCACACCGTTAGTCTCACATCCTAGAAACTGAAGGCATAGAATTTATATCTCTATTACACCACTATCACAACATCGATTTCCAACCATTTCTAAAACAGATCTTTTCTTTCATTTGAAAATCAATCTATTTTCAAAATACACCAACCATTATCTTTTCAAAACCTTTCATTTGAAAATTTGCTTAAAATTTTCAGAAATCACGCTTTTGCATCAAAACATAATCCATTTATCAAAATGATTTATCCAATCCAAGTGGGAAGTCATTCCTCTATAATGCATGTCATTCTCATCTCATTGGATAAACCCATGATAATGAGATTTCCAAAATTCTAGAAGTGTATCCAAAACACTTATGTACCCAACACCCTGGTTACTTGATGTTTAGCATAAACAGGTTAGCTACGTCCTTTTATGCAGTACATTTCAAGTTCTGAGAATCCTACCCCTGTCTAAAATGACCACCCAAGGAATAGACAAGAATGAATTTCAACTCCAAGACCAAGAACATCAATGAGTACTTATTAGGGAAGGACCGAACAAGTAGATACCATTTGTAATGACCCACCAATTCTCATTGTCTTAAGAGATCCACAAGTCATTACATGGCCTTAAGCGACATCCCCAAGGCGCCAAAGGATGGCAATAAATTCCGTAGGGTTTTAAAATAAATGGTGGACGATTTACCCTTTAACTGAAAACAACCAAAAAATAGAGAAAACAAGATAAACATCTCCAAGCAACCACTATATGATGCATGATTTAAAACCAAAACCACTCCACCTTTATTTTCATAAAAACCCAACTAAGTGCAACAATGGTGTACAAAACCAAATCAGAGTAAACAGCGGAAAGACAACTACAAGACTTCAAGATGACAACCCAACTCCATGCTCCAAAATCTCCATGCTCCAACACCACGAACCAGCCTAAGAGTCACGAAGTGGTGCTATAAACATGTGACACTTTACCTTTTCCAACATTCCGGAGTATGAATTCTGCAAAAGCACCAACGTGCCAAAGTAAGGGGTGAGTAATGAAACTCAGTATGTTTTCCCCAATGAATTCCCAACCCATGCCTCTAGGATAAAACATGTTATCACAATTTTATAAAACAATTAAAAAACAATACATAATATCACATGTTCCAGGTCAAAACCATTTTCCAACAAAACCAACTTTCTCAAGAAAAGAAAACAATCAAGGTTTACAATCAAATTCACATTTCCATTTTGGCACATTAATTCCATTTCACAAATCCACACAACTAACATGCATGAAACCTGGACCTCCCTATACTCAAGAGTGGTGAGTTATCCTTCCACTAAGCCTTCACATAGTCGACTACCTTGACGGGTGTACATCACATCCTTATCCATCCCATTTTATGGGGGTACTTGTCGCCCATATCCATCCAATGTTTTGATGGGGGTACTTCTAGCCGTTATCCATCCCAACGCATATGAATGAACACCACAACCCATTCCAATCCATTCCAAAAACAAGTGTGTTCAAAACATTTACATAAAACATCAAACCTTTTATTGAAAACCATTTCTTTCTTGCAACAAAAACTGTAACCAATTTAGAATCATCATTTTAAATTCACTTCAACAAACACTTTCCAAAAACACCCAATTTCCATCGCCCTTTTCTCAAAAAGGTTTCAACCATATTTTCACACCCAATAAACAATCCATTTCAATCAATTAAATCAATTTATAATCTATGCATTCATGTTCCAAGAAAGAGGAATCGAGAGTGAAGCCAACTACCTCAACAAATTGGGGAAAACCAACCAACGGACGAAGAACACCATCAAAACTGAGCCTATTCTCCATAAAACCTCCTTATATAACTTCTCCAAACACAACCAAGACCACATCTTGTCATATTTGGAATCCACACCCTTAGATCCACCCATAATGGGCGTAGATCTGAGAAAAAGAGATAAGAGGAGAATTATATATATGTAGATCTATGAAACTGATCAAGAACGATCACATACCTTATGAATCGCCTCCGGATTGCTTGGGAGAAGTCTTCCATCCTTCAAGGGAGAGTAATATCAAGTTAGGGCCGCTTAGGAGGTTTAAACCAGGCAATTAATGGAAAAATGAGTTAGATCCAGAATTTTAGGATCTAACTTTAAGTGACAGCATGGTTAGTCCACACGGGTTGAAGAACCGTGTGCTAACCCTACGTTAGCTTCTGAATCATCCATCCATCACACACAGTCTCATCGCACAGGTTCTCTTAACCGTGCGAAAGCAACTGCCTCCTCAGTCAGACACACACGGTTTGGCCGCACTGTTTGACAAACCCAACGCCACCCGTGCACCATCCCCTTTGCTTTAAACTTCACTCCAGGATCTCCTGATTCTCCCATACGTTATCCACAACTTTAAAAACCAAGAAAAGTTTCAATTAAGGGTTACATACCAGAAATCAGTGGTGCTACAGTCACTCTCCCACTTCTTTAGGGATTCGGGGAGGCACAACATGAAGACACTAACTACGAGACATGATGTGCACAAATATCTATAGGAAAAACACCTGATGGATTTTCCGATGGTGGGGAGCACATCATTCTCTTCAAGGGACGTACCATGGTACTAGTGTCACTTCAAGAGGATGTGTTGAGGGAGTTCCACACATCCCCTCTAATAGTACATCCAAGAGTGTTGAAGATGTACCAGGACCTCTGACGACAACACTGGTGGCCGAGGATGAAGAAAGCAGTTACAGGGTTTGTCTCTTGATGCCTCACTTGTCAGCAAGTGAAGGCAGAGCATCAGGTACCAGCAGGCTTGGTTTAGCCTTTAAGGGTCCCAGTGTGGAAGTGGGATGAGATATCCAAGGAATTAGTGACAAGTCAACCACGTACAACCAGAGGCCATGACTATATCTGGGTGATCATTGAACGACTCACCAAGTCGTCCCACTTCCTATTAATCAGAGATAAGGGTTCGACAGAGATCTTGGATGCCTCTATGAGCAGGAGATTCTATGGTTACATGGAGTAACATCGACGATCTTTTTCTATCATGATGCATGTTTTACTTTCTGGATATGGAAGGGATTCAGGAGGCTTTCGAAACATAGCTTTGTTTGAGCACTGCCTTCCATCCTCAGATTGATAGCCAGACCGAGTGGACCATTTAGAACCTTGAGTACATGCTCCTTACTTATTTCCTAGACTTCAGTCGCAGCTAGGAGGATCACTTTCCTTCAGTAAAGTTCTCATAAAACAACACCTATAACAACACCATTGGGAAGGAGCCTTTTTAGGCATTATACGGGCGACCTTGCAAATCACCTTTGTGATTGACTGACCCAGGGGAGTCAGCACTAGTGGGGATAGAGATGGTATGAGCTACCACAGAGAAAGTGCAGATCATCCAAGAGCAGATGAATACTACACAGAGAAAGAAGAAGTTGTATGCTGATAATAGAAGGAGACCTATGGAGATCTAGGATGGAGACCGCATCTTCCTACGGGTCTCACCCTGATGAGGTATAAGAAGATTTGGCTGAGGCATAAAGTTATCTCTGAGGTTCATCGGGCCCTTTCATGTCCTCAGTAGAGTTGGTGTGGTGGCTTACCACTTAGCTATCTCACATCAGTTGCACCAGGTGAAAGATTTCTTCCAC
This sequence comes from Viscum album, assembly GCA_963277665.1. Classification (NCBI taxonomy): domain Eukaryota; kingdom Viridiplantae; phylum Streptophyta; class Magnoliopsida; order Santalales; family Viscaceae; genus Viscum; species Viscum album. Next base: position 605,764,234 of record OY728148.1, read on the forward strand.
GTATCCCAGCTAAGGAGATATGTTCACGACCCTTCTCACGTAATCGACCACGGAGAGCTGGACGTCGACGATGGGGTGACTTTTACGGAGGTTCCAGAACAGATTGAGGATCGACAGGAGCGGGTCCTTCATGGATGGTCGATACCTATGGTGCATGTTCTCCAGCAGCATGGGAACCTCCAATAGAGAACATGGGAGCGGGAGGCTCAGAAGCATGCAAAGTACCCACACTTGTTTTCTTAGTTTGAGTTGTAGATTATGGGGACATAGACCCCTAAGGTGGGAAGAATGTAAAGACACGTAATTTGAATGTAATTTTTTATAAATAAATGGGAATTTTAAGAGTCCTCAAAATCTGACGGTGTGCGATTCCGAGGCCCAGAGGGCCCGGAATGATCCGTAGATGTTTTGTTAAGCTTATGATAATGCGCGTAACTAGTTTTCCTGAGAAGGAGGAATATCTATTAAACGGCTACTTGGATCAGATATCTTTGCGCATAGTTGGGCTCAGGATGGAAGGTTTACCCTAGGCGTGACTTAAGATTAGTCGGTGTGGGCCTCCTGTGAGAAAACCCAAAAATGGAATAATCATTAATAAAATAATTAAATATATTATTTTATTTTTCATATTCTTATTACTCACAAAGGGTAACTTGTATTAAAATTATGATACCATCTATGAACTCATGAGGGTATTCTTTCTTTAATAAGATACTAACTATTGCTGGCACGGGCCACCAGAGAATGGCAGTTTTTGTCCGCAAATAAAATAATAATTTCAAAAATATGTTATTATAGAATTCAAAACTTCTAAACTGTATATCAGATTGAAAATCCAAGAGTACCGTTGGGTTTTTTGGGGCGTGTTTCACCTAGAAAGAGCCTAACCTCAACTAACATGCGTTGAGGGTGACTCATAATAATTTTCCAAACTTTTTTTCAGTACGTTCACTAAATGCATGAGCGGCGTTTTGTAACTTTTGAACTAGTGCTCAGAATTTAAATCTGCGGGAACTGTTGACCACACAATGCCGATATTCGCTTAAGGATACTTTCACTTCGACGATAGATGGACGAGGGTGAAAGTTAGGTTTTGGTTTTTTCATGTAAATATTATGATAAAATAAAATTCATTTAATTTTATTTAGAGCTTCCATGTTGATATTTTAGGTGGGGTCCACCAGAACTAAACATCCCAGTGGATGTTGGATGCGGGGACCACCATACCTTAACCTCTCTTGAGAGGATATGGTGGTGGGGTCCTCCTGAACCACAACCTCCCATGATAGGTTATGGAGGTGGGTTACACCCGAGATTAAACCCCCTTGAAACCCCCATTTAAATGGGAGACACCCTCAACTCCTACAATTAATGAGGGAGTGCCTCTTGAAATCCTCCACCTTTATTGTTTCAACACACATACCATTAATATTTCCAACACACCACATTGTTGAGCCAACTTAAATTAATTTTCTTGACCAATTTTAAATTAATTAACAACATCGTTGTTATTTAGGAAGGTTCCTAATAAATGTACCGTCATAAATTCCAATGATCGTTACCTACCTCCCCCTCTCCTATATATATATAGTTTAGGAGGAGGATTTGGGATGGCTTAACCAAGCGACGAAGCGCTGGTAATGTGATTCGAGGCCCGACACTTGTATGATTATGCTCTCCAACGAATAATGCTCTCCCGATGAAGAACTACCGTAACATAGAACTTCTTCCTTGGGACTTCCTCCGACGTAGGACGTCTTCGACTATGATGAGTCGGTACACAAACCGACGATCAAGGAAAATGCCGACGACACCGATGTTCATCTTTTCCCAATGATCTGTCTTCTTCCCCGTGACTCCGTTGATGATCAACAAACAAGGTTGGGGGTTATTATCAAATTATTTAATCATTTCGGTTATTATCTTCATTGTTGGTTTCTGATTAATGTAGAGCAGCATGCTTCCACTCTATACATGGAGGGTGGGGGCTAAAATAACATCGACTGACCCCTACGCCGATCTCCTTTGGTGTTCTACTGATGGAGAAGGACCAAATCCAACGTGGAGGGCACAGGAACGGCGGCTGACACCACCGCCTGTCGCAATAAAGGCGTCGGTGCACGGCACCGCTCCGCGTCCCCCCCGCACCCTCGCGGTGGCCCCGGACGAGCCCCCCACACCCTCACAGTATCCCTCGACCAAGACAGCCTCGACCACCACGCACCCCGCGGCTCTACCGTCCGTGCTCCCCAGGCGTCCCGCGGTTCCACCGTCCCCGCGCCCTATGCCGCCGCGGGCCGAACCAGGTTGCTGGCCTCCCGAGCTACCCTGTTCGTGCCAGCCCACTGGCCCCTCAAGGCACCCCACCTGAACTGGCCCTCGCCCTCACGATGCCCCAGCCGAACCGTCCTCGGCCTCTGGGTTGTGCCACCCTAAACCGCGCCCCCTCGCGGCACCCTCCAAAGAGAACCACCCACACGGACCCCTCCCGGCCAAACCTCACCCTCGCAGCACCATCCAAGCCGAAGCGCCCTTATGCTGACTCGTGGCCGTTCCATGCCCTCGTGACTATTTTGCACCATCTTGGCCCTCCATGACCCCTTACGGCCAACTGGGCAGGGCCCTGTAGGCTGGGATGAACCTAACGGGCTTGCCCGCCCAATGGGATGGGCCAGAACAAATGGCTTGGGCCAGACTGGACCAGGGCCCACTTCGACCCTTTACATTCTTTTGGAAATATCATTGGAACCTGATGTCCGTTTGACGAACCATGAATGACACGGGTAATCATGAAGCATGATGGTTCGTTTGAGTATACCCCACTGGAGTTTGGGGTATAGTTGAGATACGGTCAGGTTGGATCGTGCATGAATCCAACCGGCCCCCAACACTAAAAATCTAATAACTCACAGACCGAGCATTCGATTGACACGTCGTCTGTTGCATTGTGAGCTATATGACGTTGTAGACCATTAAAATACCTTTTCGTGGGACTTCATGAATGTTGGAGTATCAAACAGTAGCTTTTGGTGAGGATACTTCCAGTGATGAGCGAGCATAGTGCGGAGACCTAGTAGCTGGATGAGACCTAATGCCTGCTAACCGTTTGACTCGAGAAGAATCCACTAGCCCAGTGGGGAGTGACTAGTTGTGTTGGAAGACCCATAGTAGAGTAGTGCAATCTATGTGATACGACTGACCCATGGTACTCGACAAGAGGAGTACCTCTGTAGGCTACGAGTGGGGGCACCTGGGTGTGGTGGCAGAACAACGATGGGTAGTGCCACTGTGTGACACAGAAGACCCATGGTACTCGATAGGAGTAGTACCTCAGCTGTCCAAGGTTAGTGGGAAGCACTCTTGGTGTCGAGGGAGGCCCATTATACTCGACAGAGGAGCAGTTCTCCAGCAGCTTTGGTTTCGTTAATGTGAATAAAATCTTGTTTGAGCTAAGTCAGTACTTATCTGTTTTCTTCATGATTGAGATGAATCACTTGATAACTTAGGTATATGTATGGAAATTTACCTAAGTAAGGTTATCTGTTGATTTCATTCTTTTTGGTTTATCCTTGTTGGATTTTGTGAGACCTTGAGGGTCGCGGGGTCCCTAATGAGTATCATTAAACTCAACCCTGCATGGGCTATGCCCGCACATTGTTGTGTTGAATGTAGATGACAGACAATGCAGACTGAGGCTGAGAGTACCAGGACAGGATGATGACTGGAGGTGGACCATACGGCTTGTCGGTACATAGAGGGGACAGACGTACAAGGAGTGATGAGAAGATGACATGTACCTACCTTTTAGGTAGGAACCTCTAAGGATGATCTAGTAGCTATCTTTTCTTTTTATTCAGTTGTATTGCATTTTAGTTGTACTTGTTCTTTCAAGATGGGCTTGTATTCTTGCCACTTATACTTTGAGCACTTCTTTGTTATACAGTTTACTTGGTGATTCGTCCAGCTGTGTGCTAGTTTGTGTGTGTGTTACTAGTTATAAAGGCAATGCCTTACCAGTTTTAGGGAATTACATCTTGGGTGCTAGTCGCCAGCCCCTGCCCTATAGAAGGTGGCATTAGGGTAGTCATGGCATGGGACCTGAGGGACGGCTCGTGACATAGAAGTAGTTCTCCCCATTGAAGTTCAATTTAGTTCACTCCAAGTTGTGATTTGTAATAAATTATCTATAGATAAGCTATCTAAAATATGACTAGATGAGATGGAGAAAATGGATGATAAAATATTCCATACCTTGTATCACTTGGAAATCTATCATAATTGAAAAACAAAAAATTTCAACAAGATTGTGCACCTCCATTCATTCATGCATGAAGAATTGTTATTATTCTTTATATAACAAAATATTCCAAGAAATAAGCCTCCAAAAATTGATTAAAATTGGTATGGAACATAATCCAAACCTAAGGTATACTCTAATTAAGATTTTTTCTTAATTTTAATGGATGGTGAACTCACTAAAACTCCTACCAATGCATGGATATTGAAGAAATACTTTGTATATTTACACAATGTTCATCCTCATTGCATGACATTAAACTGTGTAAGAACCAATGTCCTAGTTTCATGATGTTAAACTACATAGAACCATACATATGTGTTGTATGATGTTAAACTATATAGAATCCTTTAGCTTGTCGCATGATGTCATACTACACAACATGAAGTCCTAGTCACATAACCTAAAACTGAAAATCATTATTTTTCCCCACCACACAAAATTAATCTATAATGGTAATATATACTTAATTTTATGTTAATAAATTTTACAAGATACCACAAATTGACATTATTTAGGGTCCCATAAACGTTTTTTATATTTTATGAGTAATATTTAATCAAATAAATTCCACTCCCAAGTGTCACATGAACCCCATTTATACATATTTTTGAAATAGATCTGCATAGGGACCACTTTTCATGAAATATATGTGTCTTGATTCTCATTTCAATGTGATATGTTGTGACACCCATAACTTTTTTATTGGTAACAACAACAAGAAGAAAATAAAATTTTACACTTTCATTGTAAATGAGTTAATTCTATACTAGGAACCATCCTAGAAAATATGGCTTCATTCTCATATCATCTTGTCTTTTGGGCCCAAAAATTATTCTTGAATGTATTTGATTCTCCATTTCTCAAATCAACAATAAATTGATGTGGGAAATCATCCTCAAGAACTATGTGTTGGATGATTTTAATTCCAATGAGATATGTAGTTATAACTAGACCCTCTCTCCTAGTCCAGCTTACATACATCAGTCTTTACGCATTGGTACATCTTCGTTCATACCGTATGACGTAAAACTCCAATGAAGATTTCAATAACTACATATATTTTTATTCCTTCCCCTAAAAGACATGTATTGACACCTAGATATCCTATGTTGGGCCTACCTAAAATGTTCATAAGTTCCCTTCACCACTATGTGTATAAATCAATCTTGCATAGGGAGAACATTCAAGAACTATGTATGGTTTGATTCTACTTAGCAAGATACATAGTGATGCTCAGATTTCAAATACTAGTTCCTACCAAAATTAATCTTCAATCCCCTTTACATATTTTATATGAATCATACCTACATAAATAACTTTTTAAATTCCATGTAAGATACATTCTGACACCTAGAATTTCATTCTAAACCTTTGTCGCAATATTTCTTTCATGTAAGGTTAATCCAGTTCATACCTCATGATGATAAACTGAACATAATAAAATATGTATGGCTTGATTCAAATTGTAATGAGATATATAGAGATGTCCATATCTCCAATATCATTCCCAACCAAGACTCAAAACATTCATCCTTATATCAAAATCTATTTTTTGTGTGGAGTCATTTTCAAGAACTATGTGTGGTTTGATTCTCATTCAAATGAGATATGTAGTGTCACCCAGATCATATATAATGGGTCCAACCACAAATAAAATAATATTTACCATTCCTTAGGTGTATGAATCAAACTGGAACATGGTAAATTTCAATAACTACATGTGTCTTCATTCTCATCCTAATGAGATACGTAGTGACAACCTAATATCCAAACCTAGGCTTAGTCGATATTTTGGAAGACATAAACCCATTCATTTTCCACATGCATGTGCCAGATCAATGTATGGATCTCTTCCAAGATAGGTGAGTTATTTATTATTACAATAATATACATGGTAATTACTAGAATTTCTTCTTTAGGACAAAAAATTATCCTAGAAATAATAAAAATCCCTCTTAAACACATCAAAATGCGATTGATATAGGGAAAATTTCCAAAAACCATGGATGAATTGATTCATGGTCTGAAATTATACGTAGTGACAATTGGACCCCATACCATGGTTCAGATTTATTGTATTTTTACAATTCATGTAAAGAAACTAATTTCCTTAGTGAAAAACGTAAAAATTCATGGATAATGTTCTTACCACATGATATAAAACCGCACATATCCAACAGTTCCCTTCATGTCGGGTAATTCATAGACTTTACCACATGAAATTAAAATGAATTGTATTTAGATAACTATGTTTTTATTTATTGTCATCCTATTTGATATACGTAGTGAAAACTATGCCTCTGATCCTAGTCTAAACCATGGGATAAATGAAAATTCCACCGCTCTTTCATAAGATCAAAATATATACATGATCTGTTATTTTTTGACCTTTTCTTAGAGAACCCATCAAGGAAACAAGCAACATACCCTATCATACATATGAGTCAGATCCATGTAAGGGGCTCTAAATTCATGACCATTATGGGTTCAACCACTTGATTTATGTATTGTAAAATTACATTTTCACATGTCGTACAACTAATTATGAAATACATTAAAATATTAATAATATTTATTCAGTTTTTGGTGGAAGTATGTCTGATACCGAAGAGATTTTTTTCTCAAAACTACGCAGTACATGAAAAAATTGTCCTTGAATAAAACTCCCCTACATAAAGGGCCTATCAGCCAAAGGATACCAAATATTTTTATATAGCACATTCCCATGTTGGACCTATATAATACAGCCTCCATAACTGGTTTTTCAAATAGAGGAAACATAGATCTTGGGAGAATCCCCTTCTATCCCTTTATGAATTATTGATGGTAAGTATGAGCTTTGAAATTTAATAGTTTTCTTCCTTTAAGGATTTGTTTCATATCCTTTCTCCTGACATGTATGTCTCAAACACTGTAGTTTAAATTTTTCCTCCCATATTATAAAATCATATTGTTATGATCTTGGGCCATTTGACCACCTATCAGCAATTATTTCACTAATATTAAGGTCATTTTTCATTGGGCATAAAACTATATGCATCATAAATCCTATGTTTGGGTTATACCTTCAATGAGAACGTATTAACCATGATTATTTGTAAATCATGATTGGAAATACTCCTTCCATATTCACGTACTTTTCTCCATAACCCATAATCTTTACATGGGAAGATCCAAATCTACATAAATATTCATCAGTATTTAGATAATAGAATGTCAGAATTCTTGAGATCACATTTTCCTAAATATAATGCTTGTTCCCCAGTAGTCCATGCATAATGATTTCCTACATAACAACCATGATAGTGTATAGATTCCATTTTTTGTCTATGCAATAGATGCCCATGTTGTCCCTACATAATATAGATCCTGTAATAGGTTTTTCAAAAATAATTACCTTTTTTCTTGGAATAGACCACCACAAAATGACATTAAGCATTTTCCCATGTCATTCCTCAAATTCCGAAATCCCCAAATCAAATATGAAAATTTTTCCTTTCTAAACCAGAGTATGGTTGCACATTTCAAGATGAATTACCAAGAATGGGAGAACCATCAAATCTTTTTTTAGAGATAACGACCTTAAATTAAATCTCCATAATGTCATTATATCCTTACATTAAACTGCATATAAGAATATCAAAAACCATATTTATATAAAATATACCCTCTTTCATACAATGAATTCATGTTGGAGTGGCCCCTCATTCATGTCCTTAATCAGAAAAGATAACCAACTTTATTTTCATATACCTTCATATGGAAAGTCCATCCACTGTGGTCTGGTTTCATCGAAATCATAAAACCCATTGTTTATCAGTATTAGAATTTCTTAATTCCGTGGAACTAATTTACCTAAATATACAATTTATTCTCCCAATTAGACATTCATAATATTTCCCACATAATGGACCTATCATCCATAGGATTCACAGTATTTGGAAATACATAACATGACCTATATGACCTTATATAATACAACCACCATAAGAGGTTTTTCAAATAGTTGTAACTTTTTTCACGAAAGTGAAAACCTCTATTATTATATTTTAAATTTACGATTTGGTGGCCATAAAAATCATGAATCTTATTTCCCGATGGTAGTATCTAAAGTAAAATAATCAAATATATTCCTATCCATAAAGCCTTGTTTGGGTTTTAATTAAAAAATTCATGGGAAAATCCATTCATCCTAAAATTCTAACATTATTTTTCCATGATGCATGAATTTAAACTACAAAAAAAGACATTGTACTCACCTAGCTGAAGTCACACATAGGGAACTGGTGTAAAAAGATTAATCTCTTCACATAGAACCTATAATAAATATGTTCTATGAAATATAGATCAATTTATGAAGTCCAAAGGCAGAAGGTTTGTAGGGAAGTTCATATGACCCTAGAAACATTCAAACTATGCTCACTAGGCACATTTCTTAAGAAAAAGTTAAAGTGAATTCTGTCCTTATCATTGTAATTATTATTATCCAGCCTAAAAATGTCATGTTATGGAAATCAGGTTCAACATTAAAATTAAAAAAAATATGACGAAAAGGATTATTTGAAACAAAATTCTCTATATTTATGAGTAAAAAAAGTTCCTTTAGGAATATCATCAAATTTGAGTCCCTCTAGGATAAATCACAATATGTGGCTGATATAGTTTTTCATTTATTGAATGTCCTCCTGAGTCCCACTAGCTTCCTATTGAATTATTAAAAGCTGACCAGTCCCAGTCTCATCAGTACGATGACGTTCTTCCTTAGCACCATAAATATATTTCACCCCCCTTTTAGGCATCTTTTATTAATTAATGATTTTTTTCAAGTTCCTATAAAATATTATCCAATTCATGTTGAAGACATGACAATTGAATATTGTTCTCTTTAGTTATTTTTCTGAATTATTCCAACATTGCAATATGACTAGCCTCATCAATATATAATGCTACTCAAACTACATTAATGATAACAGGTATCATAGATTTTATTATATCCTTCTTAATTTTTTTTCACTTTCTCCCACCTCTAAATGGTCTCTCTCACCACAGTAGGGATTACACGATAGTCAAAAACATTGAATCGAAAAATAATGAATGATGTTGGGATCCATGGGAATCCTGAAGGTAGTCCCTCAAAGGATGTCTCTGAGATAATATTCCATATATCAGACCATGAATTACAGTGTGCAAGGTGATGATGGTACTGCAACTCTGGATCTGATTCAAAATCACTATCATAAAGAGAAATGTACTCAAAGATTAATTCATTTAAGGAAGTTCCTGATTCCCCTCCCTCCTGAATAGTGGATTCATAGCCTCTTGATGTTGGTTGGGAAAATGTATAAGCTTCCCCATAAAACCTTTCCACAGAATCTAATAATCCAACAATATAAATCAAGGACATGGATAGCTTTAAAAGAATTAAAATACTATGAATAATCACTATGGATGAGATCCCTTCCTAACCAAAGTTCGATAGCCTCATTATACTCCTTCTCAACATACTCATCCTCATTAGTTTTTGTTGGATCTTCTTGGTGGGGGTACTTTCTTGAACATGGTATTGATATTCTAAATGAACCTTAAGAATATTTTTAATTTCAAAGTTCACCTGAGATAGCCCCTCTTCAATAGTGGAATTGAAATTAATATCAACATCTCTTACTTGAACCATCCCTATAGATGATTTTGTAGATGGAGATGTATATTCCAACAAATTACGATTAGGAAATCATTCATAAGATGTTTGACTGGATAGAAAATAAAAACAAAAACACATTCAATTCTATATCAGTAACTTCCAATCCTATTAGAGTAGAAGGCATAATAATATTTTCTAATAATTCTTCAAAATAAATTCCATGATTCAATATAGCATCCATTGAAACCCTAAGACACATGTCAGTCTCACCCTTGGGTGAACTTGATGCAGATGATTCATGACCCTCCTTCTATGACTTTAAACCCCAAAAAGGCCCCACATTGACAACCACTAGGTGAGTGTCAATCATCATAGGATTTTACAGTACATGTGATGAACCAAAAATATTATAGAAATGTACGTCAGTAGTTTTTTTTGAAATAGAGATAATATTAATGATGAAGATAAACTTCTGTACATAAGCAGACCCATGAAGGAAAATTTTCCAGCCAAAGCTGGTTGACACCGAAGGGGACTGAGGCCACAAGATGATGGGTTGTGTTGCTTCCTTCACATTTGGTAAAAGAGAAGGTGCAGCAAGAGAAGCCTTGGAAAAGAGAGTGGATTCTCTTGATGATGAGGCCAAAAGGCTGGATTCCGGTGTCATCGTGGATAATAGCACTGATAACAATAAGGCAGTCAAACTCAATGATGATATCAGCCCATCCACGTAATGCATCGAGCGTCATACCTGCTAGGATGGAATAGGCTTCTGCAACTGCAGGTTCCCAGAGGGCATGATGTAATTCATATTTTTCTCCAATGATCAGCCCCAGATGATTTCACGCCAGGAGGCTGAGAGAAACTGTCCCATACATGGGGAGAGAAGTGTCTACGTTATTCTTAAGACTCCCTTCCATTGGGGGGTCCAATGAGGGGGACGAGAGGGGGTAACACCTGGCATAAAGTGTCCTTTGTGGTCCTTCCAGCCTTCAATCCATGAAATGGATCGTTCAATCCAGAAGTCAGGGGGTACTTGAATAATCATATCCAAATATAGGTGTTGGATATCATAGTCCTACCTTCATATCATACTCTATGGCTTGTTGACCAATATATATCTCCTTGGATTCATAGGTGGACTCAAAAACCCCAATCCGAGTACCCCCAGGGCTATACTATTGCGATGGAAATTCTGTTCATTTTCCATTAACCTGATGCAATATAAGATGTAATATAACCTTATTAATAATTATTTAACTAAATTTAAACAGTTAAGGAGAAATCAATATGGGATGAATGAAATTCACATCTTTAGAATTGACCATATGATGCCATTCACCAAGAGAGGAAAGGTCAATCCCTTCAGTGGTGTCATGATCTATCATTTCTATCACTCTTTTTCTCATGGGGATTGAATTATCATTTTCATATATAAGAATATCTATCTCCCAGATATGAGTTATTACTTTATCATGATTATTCTCAAAATTATTATCAGTCAGGGCTCAAATACCTCCTATTCATGGAACATGCTTCCCCTCACATGAAATCACCCACATGGTTTTAGCATTACAATAAAAGTTAGGATGGGCATGAACCTCTTTTGGACATACATACTCTGAAAAAATTCAAGACTACTATAAAGATTATCCCCCATGTTTAGATTTCAGAGGATCCCAATTCATGCCATACATGATAATGGATGATAAAAAAGGAACCTGACACTATTTTGGGTGTTGACGATTAGACCACCAAGGTGAAACTTTAGTTAGTGATGCTAGCGTAACCCACATGATTGTAGTTGTTAGGTTGTAATTCACATGTGGTATCTTTGTAATTCTAGGATCTTCTTCATCCTCAACATCAGACTCTGTAGAATTAGAATCAGAAAGTGAAGAAGCACTTTTCCAAGGAGACGATTCCTTCATTCTCCCTATCTTCACTATAACCCAAGGGAATACATTTTTATCAAAATTTCATGATATTATGCAATCCAAGCATTATAATACCTGATAATGAATTTATATCTATATCAACAATAGAAAAATTAAGTAGTGTCCCATCTTCTCCACTATTGTCAACAACCATTGCTATCGAACCACCATCAGATATTGTTCTAATATAAAATGAGAAAGAGAAGATACAGTATTATGTATGATGAAATTTGAATTGGAATGAAAATATATAAGGAGCACATGCCTCACATATGATTTCACCGTCAATCATGTAGGCTAATACACTATCCCTAAAAGTCAGAATATACACCCTCAGATCTAAATTGGTTGTCCTATCATCAATCATTCTTCCCAATGGTGGATTATTTTAGGAAAAGAAGTGGAATTTCAAAAACACACTCAAACTATTACAAATGTCATGTGGTATCAAGGAAAAGAGGGGAATACTAGAGAATTCTTGAAACATGGTCAGAATGAACTACCTAGAACCCGAATTCCACTCTAGACAGCTTAGGTTCTGAAGTGATTCAAAATCCAACCCCACATCTCATGGAATGGTCCTTTTATTATGTAAGGAGACAAGACTCCATGGATATGAAACAAAATCAGATGAATCTTCACTAGGATAGGGTTTTCCAACTCCACTAATTTTTTTATATACCATCTTGGATGCTATATTTAATGTTTTAGAACTTACTCCACCCTTGGAATCTTAGACTTGAAATAGATATACATGAATCCAAAGGGCTAAGAACACTTGAAGATGTGAATTGGCTGGAATTTTGGAGTTGGAGTCACACAACCCATGTTTTATAATCACTTTTGTCTAGTATTGTCCAAAATGTTTTAAGAACGCCTATCTTTTCCTCCTTTAAATTCTTCATGAGAAATATTTCCATGCATTCATTATTCTGAATATCCCATTTTGTGTGGGTCTTTGATGTATTGATATTGAGATATGTCTTGAGTATATCACATGACAAGGTTGGAGTATTTTCTACATTAATTGTTTTATTTGGATGAAATAATTTATCATACATATCAAAGAGGATCAGAGATCGATTGATCTTATTAACATTCCACAACCAGATTCCAACTTCTCTATGCGTCAGATGGAATGATTTCGTCTCTAAAATCTGTTTTCTTAGTAGCTATGGAAAGAAATCATCATTCTTATATATATAGGTTTTCTATACTCACACAACATCATAATATTAGTATCCTTTCAAGTAATTTTTAAACACTAATGACGTATTACATACCTATTACACACACATCCATGCAGTTTTCAAACCCCTCCTTGGAAAAATACCATATTTTCTTTCGTGCCTTCAACTGGTCTAACCGAGAATCTAAAAAGATTATAGAATAAAATTTTTGTTTCAGTTTGACTAAATGCTATTTCAAATTTCGAATACATGGGATATAATGTATAAAATATGATTATTCTGTTGTTCTATTATTAATATATGTGGCTTCACAAAAAAAATTTATAGATGAAAATTTCATTTTGTCTTGAAACCATTAGATTATGAGATAGTTCTCTAGATCTGGTATGTTGTATTCACATAGATGACCATTACCATATAGTGGTATATTACTACTCTTCAAAAATTCTGTGTGACACTTCTTCAAATACATTTCTAGATCAAGATGAGTAGTTTCATAGGTATTGTAGTAATTATTCACTATAACTCCATCATTTCCTCAGTCCATTTCCTATCCAATTCATCAAAAGTAGAGAATCTCATTAGATCCACTTGAACATGAAAATACATATCAAATTTATATCATAATATGTTTCAAATGAATAATTTTCAAAAAATTATCATGAAATTTTGGAAAATGTATTATGGCATTCACGTTAAACTAATGTGTGAAATTATGTCACTCATGGTTGGGAATGGAAGTGTTATACCTCGTGAACATGGGTGAATATGAAAATTTTCATCCAAAATCAACAGCAGTGATTTATACTTGTGCACAGAGAGCCTAATTTCTGAAATACTTTGTGATTTTCCACTGATATTAAGCCCATATATGTAGATAATGAAGAGAACCTATGCGCCAACATCTTGTCTGGTAACCCAGAACTTGCGTGACCCATTTAATTTCCATCTCATTTGACCTCAATCATAAACCGTCTTTTTCATTCAGATACAATTATGAGGTGGGGGTTTTGTTATGAAACGTTTTTTCCTCACTTGGATGAAAAAGTGACAAAGGGAAGTGCCTTATAAAATGAGGAGAAAAATCATTGATGGTGTGAAAGTACTTGGGTTCCCCTCACCTTCATTTCACCTTTTCACATGCATGCCAAGTCATATTCATTAAGGTACTATATTTTATTATAAATATACCCTTGGATCCTTCAATTGAATGAAATAATTTCCCTGAAGAAAAATTGCTGATATGATATCCCTAATACTTTAACCATTGCCTCTGAAATCTCTATGGTAGTCTGATAATTTCTATGGTGATGGAATTAATGGGGGAAAGTGAGACTATAATTCTCCATTTTTTAAAACAAAACACAAGTAGTGTGATTAATTTTACCAACCCCCAAAATTGAAGAACATATTCACGATGTCCCCTCATAATGTAGGATGTTGTGCACCCCACATCAGGGAATACATTGGATGACTCTTTAAGTCATGGTCCAAGCCTCAATCAAGTCTAGTAATATAGGTTGTTCATTAATTAAGGTGAAATAAATTTCCCCAATCATACTTGAGTTCCACATACATGTGCGCCACTTAAATTATCTTCCTTCCGTGGTTCACCTCACCCCTTCATCCTGCTCGATCCATTCACGAATCTTCCTTCAATACCACTCATCGTGTAGCCTCTCCTTCTTTGGTTCCCTAACTTTATATGGATTTTGTTGTCACCTCCACAATGATCTCATGAATTACCAAATCATAGAGAAAGAGACATATATGTATCACCCATTAGGATTTCGATATCTACGGTCACGGGATTTCAACACTTGTCTTATTAGAGGGTAAGGGCCTTTAGGGTGTCCGTGGATTTGGATATATACAGTCACATATACCCTTACCATAGGGTAAGTGTTGAGGAGTTCTCATTATTGGATTCCAGGGATATGACATTGTTATCCCTTTCTCTTCCCTATTACGTAGAGCCTTTGATCACTAGTATAGAGGGTAAGAGTAACACTTCCATTTCCTTATGGATAATGGAGAAGTCTCCTACCCCACCACGAGACCGATTTTAGGGTATCCATCCTGGGGTAATCCCTTAGCTCTTCATGTACGAGGATTAAGTATCCCTCCACTCTAAACACATCACCTTCAGCCCTTTTTTCGATTATACACTCGTACAATGAATAAAAAATAGAGTGAAGTTCGATAGCCATGGCCAGATCCACTATAGGAATGGCCTCTACAACCATTGTAGGATAAATTTTGTGGTTTGATGAATCTTTCACAGCCTCTTTTTTCTCACACGATGAAAGAATCACATGGGAATATAGGTTTTTAATGATTATAACATCCACACAATTCACCTGATGTATTGAACTATGAGAACTTAGATTCCCATTATAATTGGGATACATAGGAATCCTTCTCAAGGACCGAGCTCCACATCATATAATCCATGAAATGAAAAATTGTACCCCTGAATGGGCATACTCCTTTTGTGTAATCTCCAAATTGAATGAACTATGAGAAATATAATTCCATCTGTTACTGTGATACATTGGAATCCTTTCATTCTTCCAAAGCCGTTAGAAATCATCCATAGGAATCCAAACCAAATTCCCTTAATATGGAAAACCTCTATAAGAGTAATCCATGAATTAAAGACCCATAAATCCGATTGTGTTACGAAATGTCTCATAGATCTTAATGCATGGAATACTCTTTATGATTAACCCCCAACATATTTATCAGAATGGGATATACATCCCTATGAGTCTTACTTAACTATGTGTGGTTTGATTCCAATTTCTGTGGGAAAGATATGAAGCCTCCCTTATGTTGAATCCCAAAATCCTAAATAAACCTTTTTATCTCTCAACCACATTCCAAGTAGGGTGTAATATTACTTGATAATTCATATTCTTTCCAGGTTCCATGGGCTGATTCTGTGTAAGTCCCACACCATACATATTCTAGGTACCTTCTACATATATTTTCTTAGCAGATGACATTAAACTATACTATTGGTCCTGGTCACATTACATTAAAAGGCATTATGTGTCCCATTAAGCGGCATTTAACTATGAGAGTTAAAATTCATTTCATGAGGAAATGTAGGAATCCCATCCATGGGTTCAATAACAATATGAAAACAACATTTTTCTCCATACATTACAGTAAACACCAGTGTGACATTTTTCAACTTGGATGACCATAAATTCAAAAGTACCCCACTGAGTGGGTTAAAAACTTGCCTTGTCATAATAATAACCAAGAAAATATCTAAGTAGAATATGAGAGGATACCATTGATGAAGAACCACAAATAAATTCACATATCTCCATTGATAGAGAACCAAAAATATATATAGATGATTATGAATTCCAAACATGCTAATAATTGATTTGAAATATTACGAGAATCATACATTACACTTGGTAAATTAATAAGGACTAATGAGCATATCAGAAATATATAAGAAAGTCCGCGATTAGGAAATAATTCCCCCATAATGGGTGTGATGATCCCAACATCTCATCCTATCGACCAAAGCGAGTTATTATGTATTAAAGGTCAACCAACCTAATGAACTCCTATGTTTGAAAGGTAGGTCCCTTTGGATATATAATCATTGAGTTTTTTTAGTTCCCTAAAAAAATTGTTTGAAATTGTTTGGAAATTGTGATTTCTAACCCGAACACATATTCCAAAGGAAACAGTCACATGAGGGTATCACAATAATTTAGAGAAATTAATTTTCTGAAAAAATAATCATTCATGTTATAAATCATGTGGAGTCAATAGTGAATCCTCCTTCATCTCAAACCTAAGAAAATATAAAGAAGGACATATAAAAACATAAGTATATGATAAAAACTCACATTTCCTTCACTTTATCCAACACGATATAATAAAAAAACCATTCAATACATATAGAATTGTCCACAATGGTCTAGATCTATGATTATAATAGAGATATAGGACCACTGGATCAATGAAGAAAGAATAAGAATCAACATTTACCAAGGAATTAGTGCCTCCAATAAATTTTGATTTTCCTATGCTTCCTGACTATAATGATGGAAATCATATCACTCACAAAGAGAGAGAAATAAATTCAATTTATTATAATATCACGAGGAAAAATAGTGCATAATGAGCTAATTTTGATAAGATAATATTTATATGGAGGGACACCTCTACGCAGCACAGTTATGTCGTATGGTTATGCCACATGGTTTAGAAGACCGAATGCCAAATGTGTGGTTATAAAACATTAATACAAACACATGCATTGCTTTCATTCATAACTAGAAAAATCATGCACTGATAGTGTGGAGATATTATACCACCTTTAAAAATACAAAATGGTCCCAGCATAGAGAGAATAATTTTTTTTCAAATAATACTAAAACTGTACACCTCCATAAAAGTATCCAATGATTTAAAAAACACCTTATTTACTTATATAGATATACCCTAATCATTATATATACAAAAAATTAAATAAATAAAGTGTAATGTTAAAAATTTATGGTGATAAATTCTCATCCCAATTTGTATTCATATCCCTAAAATGTAGAGAAGTCGAGCTGTACAGGAATACTTTGCGCCACAAATAAAATGATTCATTTTCACACTTCATTGATCATTCATAAATAGTACAATGTTACAATAAAAACCTCACTATCCTCATGAATTTACCATGCCAGTCATTATTTTTCCAATCCATAATTTGTACTGAAACATGAATCAATATACAATATGAATCCAGGTCTATATAATTCCATCAAATCACATGGTTAGGATCAGGTTGAAAATTATTTAATTGAGAAACATCAAACACATTGTGAACTAAAATGAAACATGGAGGTAGAGTCAATATATATGACACGTCACCAACTCATTCATGTATTTAAAATGGGACTATTTATGTAGGATACAAAATTACCAACATAAAAAATGAAATTTAACAAAACATTGAGTGATTCTAAAACCCACATGACCAATATTATAAAAACAGGCATCAACGATGATTTTCACATTATTTCCAATGAAACAGAACCATCTCCATTTTTCATATAAAAAATCTATCTCTTTTTTTATCTCATTGAAAAGTATTAGTATAAAAAGTTACGTATCACCTTTTTTCACCCAAGATAGTGGAGATCCATGTGGATGATGATATTACGCTTTAAAAGGATCCATATGTATATTTTCATACTAATTATTGCCTTATGAAAACTTCACTAATGGTTATTGTTTGTCCCAAGAGCCAACAAAAACCATCACATATGCCTTAAGAATGTACTAAAACTCATTTATTTTCATTTCAAACAATCCATATATTAGAAGATGACACACTAGTCTCATAGTCAACTACAATTCAGTGGATTTCTATAAGGATTTTAAAAATCAATGAATAAATATTGGGTTTTGGTCAGATATAATTGAAATGGTAATGCCATGATACGTTGAAACATCTCATAATAGATATTGGATATGTAATCAACTATATAGTATTTAATCATAGATAGAAAATGATCATTACTCGGGATACGATTTAGAATTACCCAAATGAAATTATGTTTCCAAATCATTAATTATAAACTACTCACAAAATTTATAGTTATCTTATCCCACACCCACTAGAGAATTTGTATGGATAGAAATATACCCTCTAGTCACTGATATTTATCCTGTAGTAGATGAAATTTGAGGAATCTAGAATAAAAAAAATCAATATCATTTTAATGAATTCCCAAAAAGACATTTATTTTATCACTCTATAGAAATATTGAATTATTTGATGAATGGTCCATTTGAAATGGTGGTACACATTTATATTATTTTTCAAAAAACCCTATGGCACCATGGCTTCCCTGTATACAACAAAAAATAACCCACATGTATCTTCCAACCCTCAATGGTCTAAATAATATTTTTTGGTCCCATAATAACACTTTCGAAATCAGATAATTGAGTTTCTTTCACATGATCAAGAAAATTATGAACCAAAAAATATTGAAGGAAAAATGTGACATTACCTTTTTTGGGAAATCAAGGTTCATATCCACAATGACTGACCATAGTTTCAACTATTCTTATGGATTGTTTTCCATTTGTGGAAATAAATTCATGCCCAATGCATATTCCACCAATTTCCATTTACATGGTGTATTCATCAAGTCAAAGTCAAACATTTTAAGTTATTTGATCGATATTTTTGACTTAGATTCAAATATATTTTTGATAAAATGTCTCTCAAACTATTAGTGTCAATAATAATCATATATTTATCCCCAAAAGATAACTGTACAACATATTCAAACAAGGGACCACAACTGATAATTCAGACTAATGAGTTGGGTTATTTATCTAATAAAACTATAAATTTCATGTTTTTTAAACATCAACATTATAGAATACCGCCTTTTTAATACATAACTTTTCGTTACATTTTACATACAGAGGATCTTTAAAGTCCAGTGTCTTGAAAACACGGATCATAAAACATGAAAACAACATAAACATTCTTCTACACCACTTGAATTAATTATTCATTGTTCATCCTAGGTTCATTACAGCATCTCAGAACTTGGGAGCACACATAAAAGAAAAGGGTGAGCAGAAGGCCCAGTAAGGGAAATAAGAGAAACATTTTACGTGTGAACTTGAGATACATCAATAAAGTAATGATAAATGACTTTAAGGCATGAGAAAGAAATCATGAGGAATATCATAATAAAAATAACGTGTTTTAAAACATGAAGTTGTGGATACAACATTTAACTTAGACAATCATTTCCATATCACCATGGTCTATCCCCAAGGCGTCATTAAAAAAATCACCAAGGTTATTCACCAAGGTATCGTTAAAATGGTTATATCAAGAGATTAAGTCTTTACCCAATGCATTGGAGCGCTATCTGGGCAAACACTTAATTTTTATTTATTATCATGTGAGCCACATATATCATCATCAAAAATTTCATAAATAACCCATATAGAATAATAGAAATGGGTTTCATTTCATAATGATATCATTTTAAAAACTAGTCTAAAGACATGATCTTTATGTCACTTTAAACCCACAGAAAAAGGAAAGCGGGTTACATGTATGTAGATACAAGAATTAAAATAGAAAATTTTGATATATATGTTAATACCCATATTAAAAAAAGAGCGTTTAGTATCAACTTAATAAAATAAAATAATTTGATAAAAAGATGGAGACATTTTGAGACGAAAATTCGGCTGCATAACGGCTATGTTGCAGGGGTTTAGAAAACACTGAAAAGAGAATGTTCACGGTCATCCATTTATAAATGATCCATAAAACTGTATAGGGACATAATATAAAGGATATAAGAACATGGTAATGAAATTTTAATGACGTACCATATGAAATGAAAAACATGAAAGGAAGACAAAAATAAGATTTCTCTTATGAAAATTCGACAGCCTAACGACGTCACTTAAAACTTCTAAAAAATGAATTGATGAGATTAAATAGATCCTCTCATCATATAAAAATAAAAGGAAATTATGATGGATATAGAGATCATATCCCAACATAAGAAAAAGTAACTTGAAAGACTTGACATGAAAACAGAACTTTGAAAATGAGAATGGTGAAAGAGTCCCTTACGAAATTGTGGCCACCTAACGGCGCCACTTAAAAATTCAGAAAATGAAATGATGAGAGTAAAAGGGAGTATCTCATTATATTAAAATAAAAATTTCAGTATGTTTAATATAAAAGAACATCCTCAAACATAATAACATGGATCATAAAAGAAACGACATATGAGAGAGTACTTGGAAAGAATGAGAGAGGTATGATCACTTACCATGAAGAGTAACTTCAAAAGCTTCAAGGTCGGGACCTTGGAAGGCTTGAGGGAACCTTGGGAGGACTCCTTGAGAGGTAAAGAACCACAACATTGTTGGGGAGGTTTTTTAAATGAAATGAATGAGGTAATGTCCTGGTATTTATAGGAGAAGTGAGGGGATAAGGCATTAATTGCCAAGGGACACCTCATCGGTGGTATTTGGAAAAACCATGGGTCTGCCCATGGTATTTGCCCATGGTATTGGCCACTTGGGACACCAGATACCATATCATACTATTCATAAATCTAACATAATTATTTCATAATTTTTACATCCTTAATGATGTCATTAAACACCCGAAACCCAAAAATTGTATTTTTACTATTCACCGAAAATTCAACTTTCTCAGAAAAATCCAAAAATTTCACCTTAACCAAATATCAATGATTTTATTTCAAAAATTAACTCCATTTTATGAATATAATTTTCTAAATATATTTAATTAAAATTTTAAATAAAAACACAATTCAATGAAAATTCAAATATTTCAGAAAAATCCCAAAAATTCACCTTAACCAAATATCGATGCTCTGATTTCAAAAATGAACTCCATTTTATAAAAATGTTTTTCTAAATATTTTTAATTTAATTTTAAAATAAAACACCCTATTCACCAAAAAAACTAATTCTTAACCAATACATTCTGGAACAATTATTTACCTATTTTATTGAATCACATTACATAATCTAGGTGCCTAGATTATATTAATACTTTCTTAAGTGAGGTTAATTAATCCATTTGGTCACATTACTAATCATAAGCGTAAAATCACTATTCATAATTTAATTTTCATAAAAAGTTATTTTGATATTATTAGAATCTAAATTTCTAACTGAACATAACTGTAGAAGACCATTTTTTGAAAATCATTACACATTATTATTTATTTAAGGTTTACATAAATATTTTTAAAAATACCATGTTTCTAAAATTCAACAATAATATTCATACTAAATTTATCCGGACATTTGAAAATTCACCTACTTCACCATAAGAAGACATCCCAATTTTTTATTAACTTAAAGGATTACACAAGGCAGTTACGGTCTCGTTACATAACCCCTTATAACACCACCATTGGACCTAAGAGTAAGGTGTGTTATGGTGATTGAATCTTGTGGTGGCTCGGCCAACATTGCCCGAGTAGTGATTTCAATTAGCTTGAACTTCTCGTGAAGGCGATTCTGTTCAATCATGACACGATGAAGTTCAGCTTGGGTTTGGAGAAAAGCCCAAAGGTGTTACCTCCTTCCCGAGTTATGTCAGATGGGCTTCGATCGGCCTGAGACAACTAAATGGGGCAATCAAATCTTCTTACTATATTAATTAATCAAGATAAATTGTATTTATAGACTATAATTGCAACATTTAGTTTCCAACGGTCATATTGGCCAATGGTCATATAACAGTCAAATCCCAATGGTCTTATTTTAATTATTCTCATTTTGTTAAATGAAATAATTTTTTAAGTATAAAATAAAATAACACACATATTTAGGTAAAAAAATTATTCAAAATTTCATGTCGTTACAATCTTCCCCCCTTAAGAAATTGCGTCCTCGAAATTTTAATATTGGGCTTTGAAATTTCGTTGAAAGTTCCACATCAGAAAAGGAGTCTGTAAAACTATTACATTAAATGAAAGAAAGGGATGAACAAATGTAGAGACCCGAAGCTTGACGTACAAGGACATTACATTACTTTTGCGGAATACATAATACATAACAAAAACAGACACACAAGGACCATAATAGTTTATTGTCTTTGGAAACTCGGAATATAATCTTCTAATCGTGGTGGAAGATCTTCAACATTTCCCATAAAGATATTCCCATTTTGTTTTCTTAACTAAAACCTTTCTTTATATCCTGGGGAAAAGAAAACATATAAAGGGTGAGATCAAATGATCAGTAAGGGTAAGCATGGATAAAATAAAACAAATCATATACATTTGAATATAAAAACATGAACATAATGTTTAAACATCAAAAGCTTGAGCAATGACATAAAACATGGAATTACGTAAGGAATAGATCATAAAGAAACATTAAGCATGATAAAATAGCATGGGAATAAAACATGTAATTGTGGCATACATTAAGCACATGTAATGATTTTCATAGTAGCCAAGGCATTGCTGCCAAGACAATCTTAGTGGACAAAGTCCCTTTCTGAATCGAGTTCACTCCTCGTTCCAGTCCTGTAATACTGAACCGGATTAACTTACCATTCCAGCCATGTCTATCTCATGAGATATAAATCTTTACCCAATGAATTGGAGGGAGATATAGGTCCCACCCATCTCATAATGATACCATTCTTATGTGTGCCACAAAATCATAAATCATACATCATTGCATAAACCATGTAGTAAAAATGGGATTCTTAAACAACATGACATCAAAAAAAAATTCATATAAAATAAAGGAATTCATAAAAATAATTCCATCACAACATAATAAAATTAATGTAATAATAGGTACAGAAACAGAACCCTATATTATCTTAGATGGAAAATAATTTTGATAAATCACTTGAACTCCATTCTTGAGGAAAATATCCTTTCTACTTCGAAAACAGTTTTCCTTTCTTAACATGTCATACAATTTTAAACTAAAAGAAGTTGATTAAAAATAAAATTGAAAAACTATAAAGGAAGCTTCTTGTAAATAATGTTTTAAAAATCCATTCATGCCGTATAAGTTAAAAAAACATTCTTCTCGTACTTTTGTCAGAAAAGTCAAAAAGTACCTCGTACGAAAAATGACAAAAGATTCCTTTCATGTCTTTTACTAAAAACTCACCGAAGGGTAAAATTGGATTTAAAAAAATGTATGTGGATGGAAAAATATTACATATTGAGTAAACATTGATGTGGATGATAAAATACACCCCAGTAAATACCAAAGTATAAACAATCTCAGATAAAAACGAGATTTTGATATTTCCCTTACCTTAGGTATGATATGCTTCGTATGGATCCTAACCTACTGTATAATGATTGAAATAATGTCATTGACTTATTAAAGAATCATATTCATTGTTATGATATCATATATGGTTCACTTATGACTTTATATTACCCATTCTTTTGTAAATTAATGTTAAAGTAGCGTTTTGGGTAAAATCGTTTCATTTTTTATTCGTGTTTTAACTTGTAATTATTCATATGATTACATAGATCATGGTTAATTACATCCAGAATGTAAAACATGATTTATATATAATATATATTCAGAATATACATATATATAATAGATCTATAAATGGAATGAAATACATCGTTCATGGAGACGGTAGGCCGTACGTACGCATGAACGCTATTTTCGTTTCCTTATTGAATTGAATGGAATTAAGTAGATGACATACATATATATATATAAATAAATACAGTATCATTATTATGTCATATATTTCATGATTACTTATTATATATACTTTATAATCATTCATGAATGGTTAATCATTGAGAATGAATCTCATCGCGTTGTGGAGACGGTAGTCCGTACGTACGCACGAGCGATGATATCATTCCCATGATCGTGGAATTGTATTGAAGTGTATGTATAATATTTAAGAATCAATATCAATTTACAATAATAATATATAGTTATTATTTACACCATTATACCCATCCAAGTAAGGTGGTGGTGGAAAATAGATTACACCACGGCGTGGAGACGGTATTCTGTACGTATGCACGCGCGGTGATTTCGTTTTCCGTAGGGTGGATAAATGGTGAAATAGGGTTGTTTAATACTTATAATAACATATAAGTATATGAGTGATACTAATGTTATTACTTTATAATGAAACAACTAAATAAGAATAAGTGGAAGAAGAAATAAAGTTGAAAGAATCGGTAACAAACATTTCCTCTTCTTTGAAACGCCTCTTTGAGACCTCCTCTTAGGGCACTAAAATTGGTCTTTGAAGAAGACCAGGACCTCTATAATGTTTCTAGGGAAGTGGAGAAGAGAATTATTAAGGGGTTGGATGAAATTGAAGGCTCAAATTTGTGTGAGGAAGAGAGGGAGGAGGTTCCCTTTTATAAGGGAGGAGAGGGGCACCTTTAGAAATCTTAAAAATATTAATTTATAATAAATCTAACCCCACATAAAAATCTCCATAAATGACTCATATTCGAATATTAGATGAGATAGGGTTGTAATATCATCAACCGATAAAATTTATACTTGTTATGAATTTATTTTCAACATTATCAACTTGATTTATCCTTATTTAATCAATTTTATTTTATTTGTGGTAATAACATTCTAAATTTTAAATTATAACAAATAATTACTTATTTGTTTTGAATTGTCCATAATTGGATACTTTATAACATTTTATACCTTATAAATATAAATTTATAATTTTTAAATATTTTTGCGATTTTTAAACAATTTTATAATATGTTATTTTTATAAAATAACAATAGTGTCAATTTTGACACTATTCATTTATTTGAATTTAAATAAAATATGTACAGAAGATATGTTCGAAATAAAAGATTTAATAGATTCATAAAAGGTCATATGTATCCATAAAATTTGTGGAGCACATTAAATAGTTCATATAATATTTATTTTATTATTTTTAAAAACATTTATTTCGTTTATCTCTTAAAAAAAATAATTACTACAACATTTTTGTATAATTAATTAATATACTTATATGTTGCATAAAAATTAAAAATAAAATCCTATGATAAAGATAAATCTATTACCTTTCACAATAATACTGTTACTAGAATTTATCATCTTAAAATCACAATAGTTAAATTGTTATATTTATTAAATTATGAAGGTGACAACTTTGGCATCATTTAAAATAATATAATATAAGCGTCATAATCACCTTAATAAGGTTCCAATTGGTCACAAACTCGGCCAGTGGATGATTAGGGTTCATATATACACTAATAATAAGTTTTTTCATATTTTTAGGCCTTTTGATATGTATTAATATTTCAATAAAAACTATATTATTGATTTTTCACTAAATATATAATTTCTGCATCATTAATGTATAAGATAATAAGGTAAATAAATAACTCTTAAAAATTACAAATAAATTACCATGAAAAAGAAAAAAATTTTATATTTCAAATGGGTATTTGTAACCGAATTTATATTCTGTATAAACTTATATGAAAAATACATTAATTATTAAAGTTGAGTGAGACATATTTCACTTTCCTTTAAATAAAATAAACTAAAGGTCTTAATCACCTCCAAGTGGGTTCTAATGGATTCCATTTCAACCCAAATATTACTTAGGACAAATTAAAATCATCCAATTGTATTAAGACAAGTATTAGGATAATTTTATAATATTATATTTACCCTTAATTACCCAATTTACCTTTTACTATGGTAAATAAAATTTACCGTTGTTACTATTCATAAAGCCCAAAAATAAAAAGTAGCCTATTAATATAATTTAGACCCACTGATTCCAAATATGGAATCCATTTTTCCAAATTCAATACACAGAAGTTTCAGAAATTAAATTAAAATTAATCCTGTTGTCGAAAGAAAATGGGTTTTTGTTTAAAACATTGCAAAAGATTGAATTTATTTAACCTAGGAATTCAATGTAAAATCAAGGCTAATGACATAAATTATATTAAATGGTAAAACTATATTATATTAATAATTGAAAACAATTAAATATTATTATTTAGCCACATAATTTATTACGATGAAAAAAGTTGTTTTTAATTAAAATATAGCGTGTTTTTACTATTCATTAAAATATGAAAGTTATCAGAATAATATGAAAAATTTATCCAAGGTAAAATTTTATATCCTGATTCCAAATAATAATTTTATTTTGTAAAATTGATCATATAAACATTTCAAAAACTACATTTAATGTGGGTGCGCCATCAAAAGGCGGCAAAAATGCATTTTTTGAAAAATACTTATTTTACCTGAAAAATTTATTTTTCTCTTATACTATGTTCTAGAAAATGTGTAAGATGAATAATAATGTTATAAAATTCAAAATTTAGTTATTACTATTCATAACGGCTAGTTCATAATAATATTATAATAATATATCATTGTTTAGTAAAACCCGATATTGCGTACAACACACGCTGTCGAGGAAGGTCGCAATTGCGTGTAATGCAAGCCAAGTCAGGGTTGCGTGTTGTGCAAGAATTCTTCCAACCATATTTCATTTATACATTGAATATATATATATATATACACACTCAATGTTGCATAGAATGACTATTATAAAACGAACATGAAATTGTGTGTAACACGATCCAAGAATAGCGTTGCGTATACTGCAAGCTAATACGGTGTTGCGTATAGTACAAGCTAAACTGTGTGTGCTCTATAATAGAAGACATCAACGAAAATACAATAATATTTTTCATAAAATCTCGGGGTGTTACATTCTACCCCCCTTAAAATGAATTTCTCCCTTGAAATTCGTCAGGGTTATAAATCGTTTACTATTCATAGAAACCCACATTGTAAAAAGGAATACTAAAACTTAATTTCAAAAACTAAAGTATGAAATGCAACGATTACCCAAAGTAACTCATCATTGGGTATCCATATAGGAGAACATGGGTGAAAATATGGATATGGAAGAAAAATCTAACCATCATGTTCTGATGGAGAGTGGTAGAGGACATGGCTATGAAAAAGCCAACAATCACAAAGCCATAAATTTGTGATGATCTAAGGTACCATCTGATTCATCATATATAAGATCACTATGACAACATTTTTGGTTTTCATGATCATTTCCCTAAAGTTGATGAAAATGGAGTTAGAAGAAATACTTTCGTGATTTTGGTATAGTCTCATCGTTGGTCGTTATTTGGACAATTTCCACTTTATCTTTTAAAGAAATGAAGTTGAATTTTTCATTTGTGATGTGTTAGCAGATCATGTGATAGAATGATGGGTCATTCCATCTGTCTCAACAAAAGGTTAGAAAAGTTATCAAAAAAATTCATAAGACCATCTATAGTGAGATTAATCATATATGGTTCCTAAAATGGACCTATACTTCATATATCATACTACTTAATATAATAAAACTAGTTTATACTAAACAGGGACTTCCTGTAGGCCAGTGGTAGGCGATAAAGGCCAGTCGCACTTCGATTGTGGGTTCGATTCCGACAGTCTGGTCCGACGCGATGGGCTGTCTCTCGTCCTGCAGGTTGTCCTTTTTCAAAAACTACATTACTATAATATCCCATCAATAATATCGAAAAAAGTTTTATCCTTAAACAATACTAACTTATGTCCAACATAATCCATTCCAATCATTAGTCTTATCTAAAATACTTCGGTCCAAGATCATATTATAAAGAAAATTATTACTTGAAATGTCACATAACAATCACGTGAATGCCATCATTTATCCCCAATATATCATAAGATATATCTTGTTGGTCAAATTACAAACATGTGAATACCTTAATCATGTATTCTCTTGAAGAATGAATACCCATTGAACCTTAGTGAAAACTTGAATGCAGTTAAAAGTTAACACTTTCCACATACTAAAATCCTAAAAACTCTATATACTCAAACCATGATATCACATAGTCCTTATATCAGTCATGAGCTTATGAATACAATCAAACATCTCATTATCTTCTTATCCCTTAATTATGCGCATATCATCTACTTTCCAAAAATATCTGAATAACCTTCCATGGTTACCGGTACCATTCAACATATACCTTCATAACATAAGGAAAGACAACAGTTTAACAATCCTTATATGTATCTTTATTCCATAGCACCATGAGATTACTTATACAACATTACACTTGATAAACATGTAATCATTCCACTACCTTCTTAATCCATTGACCGAGCTTCAACAATTCTTTCATCTCACATATCTTTTGTAGTCTCTTCATCATCATCAACATAAATACTACCCATACGACCATACTAATTCTCTTTATGAGACCTTCCCTTAGGGCATTGGTTTGCATAATTCCCGTACATTCCACATTTAAAACATTTAACCATTGTTGATGTTGTAGAAATACCATTATCCTCATCCCTGGTGTTAACTGAATCTTTTCCTTTGCACTTACTAGCTTTGTGTCATTCTTTTCCACACCCAAAGCATCTTATAGTTCCTTTGAAACATTCTCCTTGATTCCTCTTCCCACAAGATTTACATAGGGGAAATTGAACTTTCTTTCCTCTCTAATCATCATGAACCTCCGTCTTTCTCTTATTAGCCGAGTTAGGAAACTTACCAAATTTGAGTTTATTGATCATATTATGAGATTGCTGATTCAGTATAAAAATTATGTTTGGACTTCCAAATCCCATTTCATTTGGTTGATCATGAAGAATATCATTCCATTGTCCATCATATCCTCCATTATCGCGAATCATCTTGTTTCCATCCATTTTCTAAAACCCAAAAAGAATAGTGTGAGAGGAAAAAATCATAATAAATGGGGAGTAACTTCAATATCTAACATCTTAGGTTTAATAAAATATCGTTACCATAATTCTAGGACTATAACCTATACTTATACTTAACCTTAGGGACATCCCTAGACATACCATAGAAATATCTCTAGGGATCTCACTAAAGTTATCGCATCCTAGTTTCCAAAGGTTGACTAAACCTTTCCTCTGATTCCAACTGTAGGGACCCGAAGCTTGACGTACAAGGAGATTACATTACTTTTGAGGAATACTTAATACATAACAAAAACAGACATACAAGGACCGTAATAGTTTAGTGTCTTTGGAAACTTGGAATATAATCTTCTAATCGTGGTGAAAGATCTTCAACATCTCACATAAAGATCTTCCCCTTTTGTTTTCATACCTAAAACCTTTATTTATATCATGGGGAAAAGAAAACATATAAAGGGTGAGCTCAAATGCTCAGTAAGGGTGAGCATGGATAAAATAAAACAAATCATATACATTTGAACTTAAAAACATGAACATAATGTTTAAACATCAAAAGCTTGAGCAATGACATAAAATATGGAAGTACGTAAGGCATAGATCATAAAGAAACATTAAGAATGATAAAATAGAATGGGAATAAAACATGTAATTGTGGCATACATTAATCACATGTAATTATTTCCATAGTAGCCAAGGCATTGCTTCCAAGACCATCTTAGTGGACAAAGTCCCTTTCTGAATCGAGTTCACGCCTCGTTCCAGTCCTGTAATACTGAACCAGATTAACTTACCGTTCCAGCCATGTCTATCTCATGAGATATAAATCTTTACCCAATGCATTGGATGGATATATAGGTCCCACCCATCTCATAATGATACCATTCTTATGTGTTCCACAAATTCATAAATCATACATCATTGCATAACCCAGGTAGTAAAAATGGGATTCTTAAACAACATGACATCATAAAAAAATTCATATAAAATAAAGGAATTCATAAAAATAATTCCATCACATCATAATCAAATCAATGTAATAATTGGGATAGAAACATAACCCTATATTATCTTAGATGGAAAATAATTTTGATAAAGCACTTGAACTCCATTTTTGAGGAAAATATCCTTTCTACTTCAAAAACATTTTTACTTTCTTAACATGTAATACAATTTTAAACTAAAAGAATTTGAATAAAAAAAAACTTGAAACCTTCTAAAGGAAGCTTC
Source organism: Viscum album (assembly GCA_963277665.1). Classification (NCBI taxonomy): domain Eukaryota; kingdom Viridiplantae; phylum Streptophyta; class Magnoliopsida; order Santalales; family Viscaceae; genus Viscum; species Viscum album. The sequence goes on from OY728148.1 coordinate 605,794,855, forward strand.
TTGTAAATAATGTTTTAAAAATCCATTCATGCTGTATAAGTTAAAAATAGCATTCTCCTCGTACTTTTGTCGGAAAAGTCAAAAATTACCTCGTACGAAAAATGACAAAAGATTCCTTTCCTTTCTTTTACTAAAAACTCACTGAAGAGTAAAATTGGATTTAAAAAAATGTATGTGGATGGAAAAATATTACATATTGAGGAAACATGGTTGTCGATGATAAAATACACCCCGGTAAATACCAATGTATAAACAATCTCAGATAAAAATGAGATTGTGATATTTCCCTTACCTTAGGTCTGATATGCTTCGTATGGATCCGAAACTCTTGTATAATGATTTAAATAATGTCATTGACTTATTAAAGAATCAAATTAATTGTTATGATATCATATATGGTTCACTTAGGACATTATATTACCCATTCTTTTGTAAATTAATGTTAACGTAGCGTTTTGGGTAAAATCACTTCATTTGTCGTTCGTGTTTTAACTTGTAATTATTCATATGATTACTTATATCATGGTTACTTACATCCAGAATATAAAAAATTATTTATATATAATATTTATTCATAATATACATATATATAATAGATCGATAAATGGAAAGAAATACATCGTTCATGGAGACGGTAGGTCGTACGTACGCATGAACGCTATTTTCGTTTCCTTATTAAATTGAATGGAATTAAGTAGATGACATACATATATATATACATAAATCCAGTGTCATTATTATGTAATATATTTCATTATTAATTATTATATATACTTTATAATCATTCATGAATGGTTAATCATTGAGAATGAATCACATCGCGTCGTGGAGACGGTAGTCCTTCCATACGCACGAGCGATGATATCATTCCCATGATCGTGGAATTGTATTGAAGTTTATGTATAATATTTAAGAATCAATATCAATTTAGAATAATCATATATAGGTATTATTTTCACCATTATACCCATCCATGTAAGGTGGTGGTGGAAAATAGATTACACCACGACATGGAGACGGTATTCCGTACGTACGCACGTGCGGTGATTTCGTTTTCCGTAGGGTGGATAAATGGTGAAATAGGGTTGTTTAACACTTATAATAACATATCAGTATATGAGTGATACTGATGTTATTAATTTATAATGAAACAACTAAAGAAGAAGAGGTGGAAGAAGAAATAAAGTTGAAAGAATCGGTAACGACCATTACCACTTCTTTGAAGCGCCTCTTTGAGACCTCCTCTTATGGCACTAAAATTGGACTTTTAAGAAGACCATGACCTATAATATGTTTCTAGGGAAGTGGAGAAGAGAATTTGTCAGGGTTTGGCCGAGCCTGAAGGCTCAAATTGGTGTGAGGAAGAGAGGGAGGAGGTGCCCTTTTATAAGGGAGGAGAGGGGCACCTTCGAAAATCTTAAAAATATTAATTTATAATAAATCTAACCCACCTAAAAATCTTAAAAAATGACTCATATTCGAATATTAGATGAGATAGGGTTGTAATATCATCAAACAATAAAATTTAGACTTGTTATGAATTTATTTTCAACATTATCAACTTGATTTATACTTATTTAATCAATTTTATTTTATTTGTGGTAATAACATTCTAAATTTTAAATTATAACAAATAATTACTTATTTGTTATAAATTGTCCATAATTGGATAATTTATAACATTTTATACCATATAAAGTTAAATTTATAATTTTTAAATATTTTTGTGATTTTTAAATAATTTTATAATATGTTATTTTTATAAAATAACAATAGTGTCAATTTTGACACTATTCATTTATTTGAATTTAAATAAAATATATACAGAAGATATGTTCGATCTAAAAGATTTAATAGATTCATAAAAGGTCATATGTATCTAGAAAATTAGTGGATCACATTAAATAGTTCATATAATATTTATTTTATTTTTTTAATACCTATTTTGTTTAAATCTTAAAAAAATAATTACTACAACATTTTTGTATAATTATTTAATATACTTATATGTTGCATAAAATTTAAAAATAAAATTTTATGATGAAATAAATCTATTACCTTTCACAATAATACTTTTACTCTAATTTATCATCTTAAAATCACAATAGTTAAATTCTTATATTTATTAAATTATGAAGGTGACAACTTTGACATCATTTAAAATAAAATAATATAAGCGTCATAATCACCTTAATAAGGATACAATTGGTCAAAAATTCGACCAGTGGATGATTATGGTTTATATATACACTAATAATAAGTTTTGTGCAGATTTTTAGGCCTTTTTATATGTATTAATATTTCAATAAAAACTATATTATTGATTTTTCACTAAATATATAATTTCTGCATCATTAATGTATAAGATAATAAGGTAAATAAATAACTCTTAAAAATTACAAAAAAATTACTATGATAAAGGAAAACATTTTATATTTCAAATGAGTATTTATAACCGAATTTATAATCTGTATTAACTTATATTAAAAATACTTTAATTATTAAAGTTGAGTGAGACATATTTCACTTTCCTTTAAATAAAATAAACTAAAGGTCTTAATCACCTCCAAGTGGGTGCTAATGGATTCCATTTCGACCCAAATATGACTTAGGACAAATTATAATCATAAAATTTTATTAAGACAAGTATTAGGATAATTTTATAATATTATATTTACCCTTAATTACCCAATTTACCTTATACTATGGTAAATAAAATTTACCGTTGTAACTATTCATAAAGCCCAAAAAAAATTAGTCTATTAATATAATTTGGACCCACTGATTCCAAATATGGAATCCATTTTTCCAAATTCAATACACAGAAGTTTCAGAAATTAAATTAAAATTAATCCCGTTGTCGAAAGAAAATGGGTTTTTGTTTAAAACATTGCAAAAGATTGAATTTATTTAACCTACGAATTCAATGTAAAATCAAGGCTAATGACATAAATTATTTTAAATGGAAAAAATTTATTCTATTTATACTTTAAAACCATTCAATATTATGATTTAGCCACATAAGTTATTACGATGAAAGAAGTTGTTTTTAATTAAAATATAGCGTGTTTTTACTATTCATTAAAATATGAAAGTTATCAGAATAATATGAAAAATTTATCCAATGTAAAATTTTATATCCTGATTCCAAATAATAATTTTATTTTGTGAAATTGATCTTATAAACATGTCAAAGACTAGATTTAAAGTGGGTGCGCCATCAAAAGGTTGCAAAACTGCATTTTTTGAAAAATACTTATTTTACCCGAAAAATTTATTTTGTTCTTATACTATGTTCTAGAAAATGTGTAAGATGAATAATAATGTTATAAAATTAAAATTTTAGTTAATACTATTCATAACGTCTAGTTCATAATAATATTATAATAATATATCGTTGTTTAGTAAAACCCAGTATTGCGTACAACACACACTATCGAGGAAGGTCACAATTGCGTGTAATGCAAGCCAAGTCAGGGTTGCGTGTTGTGCAAGAATCCTTCCAAACATATTTCATTTATACATTGAATATATATATATATATATATATGCACACACTCAATGTTGTGTAGAATGACTATTATAAAACTAACATAAAACTGTGTGTAACATGATCCAAGAATAGTGTTGCGTATACTGCAAGCTAATACGGTGTTGCGTATAGTACAAGATAAAATTGGTGTGTTGTATAATAGAAGACATCAATGAAAATAAAAGAATATTTTTCATAAAATCTCGGGGTGTTACAACAAACATCACCCGAGATACCCCATACTTAGATTCCATGTTGGAAAATATGGATATAGAAGGGAAAACAAAGGGTCATGTTCTGATGGAGAGTGATAGAATACATTATTAGGAGAAGATTAACCACAAGAAGATCAAAATATTAAGATGTGTTAAATGGTCTTTGATTACCCAGTAAGAAACGTAAACCAACAATTATTTTATTTTATGTTACTTTTCATAATTTTGAGGAATTCATCTACTACATAGAAAAAAATAAGGAAATATACATACCTTCAAGTAGAGTTTCATCCCATATTAAGTTTCCACTAGGACTAATGTTTTCTCAAAATAATGAGAAATCAAAAAGACTTGGTCTCATAAAAAGCACACGAATCATCTACTTGAGAATAACATAATCCACAACAGAAGAACTATATTTTCCATGGCATTTAGTCATCAACTAAAACTAAACATGTTAGTACAAGAAAGTATAATCCCCAAAATGGAAAATCCTTTATAAAAAAACTACTATTAATTTCCAAAATTCAACAAAAGTACCCAATGTTCCAGAAAGACCATTCAATACACAATCATCCTTAAAATTAATTAGAATAATCCAAACTAACATTGGAACCAAAAAATCAGAAGGATTTAATCACATAGTCTTCCCTAATAAATCTTAACATTTATCTCCAAATAACATCGACTATTATTAAACTCTCATACTAAATTGAAATTATCCTATTCGCGTATTCTCTATTCTAGGTTCATCATTTCCGGAAATAACCCAAATCACCATATGTCCACAATAAATACATAAATTCTTTAAAAAATCAACCATTCTACCTCAATTTAAATCCTATAGTATTTTATTTCTCTTAGGAATATAGTACTCCAAAAGAGAAAACATTTTCCAAAATAACCTTTATCATTTAATAACCAAATCATTTTCTAATACAAAGGATATGCGTTTAATAAAACATAAGTTTCCAAAATCAACTTATTCTTGATCCATAAAATAGAAGGTGCATTAGTCATTCTGAAGGGAATAACAACAACCTCATAATGCCCATATCTTGATTGGAAATCTGTTTTTGGAATATCATCATTCTTCACCCTCAGTTGATGATAACCAGAACGAAGATCAATCTTAGATAAGAATTTAGCCCCACAAAGTTGGTCAAATAAGTCATCAATTCTTGGAAGAGAGTATTTGTTCTTCACTGTGATCCCATTCAGTTCTCTATAATCAATGCATAGTTACATCGATCCATCCTTCTTCTTCACAAATAGAACTAGTGCTCCCCAAGAAGACACACTTGGTCATATAAAACCATTCTCCAAAAAATCTCGAAGTTGTTTCTTTAATTCCTCTACTTTCACATTTTCCATCCTATAGGGGGTCTTTGACATCAGATGAGATACATGTATGAGTTCAATGGATAACTCTACCTCCCTTTCTGGGGGAGGTCTAGGTAACTCCTCAGGAAATACGTCAATGTATTCCTGGACGATGGGGACATTTTCTAAAAGAATAAAACCTTCATGAGAAACTTATTTCATTTACAAATATTTAAAATAAAAATTATTTTATGTTTTAAAACATCATTCTTATACAATTACATTTTTATATAATTCCTTCATAATGATTCATAAAAATCTTCTGATTAACCAAACATATCCTCCGTGAGTGCCGTAACCAAGAGTGCAGCAAGGCCCAATACTGTATACTAGTTCCCGTTTGAGTCTAGCTCAAAGCGGTGTTTTCGGGTCTTACCCATATGTACATCTATGCCAAAGCCACATCTACCTTCTCATATCCAGACAGGTATGTATTTTCTTGATAAACCACATATTCAATACTCACCCAAATAACCTGAATATTTCCTATATTTATACTTTTCTATAGGGTTAATCCTAAATTTTTCATATCATAATTTCCATAAATAACTAAACATATCCTTTGATACCAACTATAGACTCATACCATTTTAATACATAACTTTTCATTACATTTTACATATAGAGGGTCTTTAAAGTCCAGTTTCTTGGAAACCAGGATCATAAAATAGGAAAACAATATAAAAATTCTTCTAAACCACTTGAAAGGATTCTTCATTTTTCATCTTATGTTCATTACATCATCTCATAACCTGGGAGCATACATCAAAGAAAAGGGTGTGCAGAAGTCCTAGTAAGGGAAACAAGAGAAACATTTTACATGTGAACTTGACATACATCAATAATGTCACGATAAGTAACTTTAAGGCATCAGAAAGAGATCACGAGGCATATCATAATAAAAATAACATGTTTCATAACATGAAGATGTGGCTACAACATTTAACTTAGAAAAACATTTCCGTATCACCATGGTACATCCACAAGGTATCATTAAAAAATTACCAAAGTTATTCCCCAAGGTATCGTTAAAATGGTCATCTATAGAGATTAAGTCTTTACCCAACGCATTTGAGCGATATCAGGGCACACCCTTAATTTTTCTTTATTATCTTGTGAGCCACATATATCATCATCAAAAATTTCATAAATAACCCATATAGCATATAAGAAATGTGTTTCATCTCACAATGATAACGTTTTAAATACTTCTTTAAAGACATGATCTTTATGTCACTTTAAACCCACCGAAAAAGGAAAGTAGGTTCTATGTATGTAAATCCCAGAATTAAAATAGAAAATTTTGATATATATGTGAATACCCTTATAGAAGAATGAGATTTGGGTATCCACTTAATAAAATAAAATAATTTGAGAAAAGGAGAGAGACATTTTGAGACGAAACTGCGGCTGCATAACGGCTATGTTGTAGGGTTTTAGAAAACATTGAAAAGATAGTGGTCATGGTCACCCATTCATAAATGAACCATAAAACAGTATAAGGACATAATATAAAGGATATAAGAACCTGGTAATGAAATATGAATTACTTACCATATGAAATGAAAAACTTTTACAGAAGACAAAAATAAGATTTCTCTTATGAAAATTCGGCAGCCTAACGGCGTCATTTAAAACTTCTAAAATATGAATTGATTAGATAAATTAGGGTCTCTCATCATATGATGATAAAAGGATAGTATGATGTATATAGAGATCATAACCCAACATAAGAAAAAGGAATTTGAAATACTTGACATGAAAATATAACTTTGAAAATGAGAAGGGTGAAAGAATCCCATACGAAAATTTTCCACCCTAACAATGACACCTAAAAATTAAGAAAATGAAATGATGAGAGTAAAAGGGAGTCTATAATTATATGAAAATACAAATTATAGTAATGTGAATATAAAATAACATCCTCCAACATAAGAACATGGAGGGTAAAAGAAATGACATTAGAGAGAGTACTTGAAAAGAAAGAGAGAGGTAGGATCCCTTACATTGAAGAGTAACTTCAAAATCATGAAGGTTAGAACATTTAAAGGATTTAGGGAACCTTGGAAGGACTTATTGGGAGGTAAATACCCCATAACATTGATGGGGAGGATTTGGAAATGAAATTAATTAGGGAATGTCTTGGTATTTATAGGAGAAGTGAGGGGACAAGACATTAATAACCAAGGGAAACCTCATAGGTGGTATTTCGCAAAAGCATGGTCTTGCTGATGGAATTGGCCACATGGGACACCTCTTACATTATCTTAATATTTATAATTCTACCAGAATTATTTCCTAATTATTACATCCATAATGATTTCAGGAAAAACATGAAACTCAAAAACTGTATTTTCTCTATTCACCGAAAATTCTACTTTCTCAGAAATATCCCAAAATTTCACCATAACCAAATATCGATGCTCTGATTTCAAAAATGAACTCCATTTAATGAAAATTATTTTCTAAATATTTTTAATTTTATTTTTATATAATAAAACTATTCAATGAAAATTCAACTATTTCAGAAAAATCCCTAAAATTCACCTTAACCAAATATCGATGCTTTGATTTCAAAAAAAACTATTTTATAAAACTATTTTTCTAAATATTATTAATTTAATTTTGAAATAATAAACACCATTCACCCAAAAAAACTAATACTTAACCAATACATTCTGGAATAATTATTTACCTATTTTATCGAATCACATTACTTGATCAAGGTTTCTTAATTGTATTAATACGTTCTTAAGTGAGGTTAATTAATCCATTTGATCACATTACTAATCATAACCGTAAAATCACTATTCATAATTTAATATTCATCAAAAATTATGTTGATCTTATTAGACTATAAATTTTTTACTAAACATTACTGTAGAAGGCCATTTTTTTAAAATCATTACATATTATTAATTATTTAAGGTATACATAAATATTTTTAAAAATATCCTTTTTCTAAAATTCATCAATAATATGCATACTATATTTATCTGGACATTTGAAAATTCACAAACTTCACCATAAGAAAACATCACACTTTTTTATTTAAATAAATGGATTACACAGGGCAGTTACGGTCTCATTACATAACCCCTTATAACACCAACATTGGACCTAAGAGTAAGGTGTGCTAGGGTGATAGAATCATGGGGTGGCTCAGCCAACATTGCCCAAGTAGTGATTTCTATCACCTTGAACTTCTCGTGAAGTCTATTCCATTCCAGATTCACACGATGATGTTCGTCTTGCGTTTGGTCCAGAGAAAAGCCCAAAGGTGCTACCTCCTTCCCGAGTTCCTTCAGATGGGATTCGATCGGCCTAAGACTACTGAATGGGGCCATCGAATCTTCTTACTATATTAATTAATCATGATCACTTGTATTTATAGACTATAATTTCAACATTTAGTTTCCAACAGTCATATTGGCCAACAATCATATAACAGTCAATCTCCAGTGGTCTTATTTTTATTATACTCATTTTATTAAATGAAATAGTTTTTTTTGAGTATAAAATAAAATAACTCCCAATTCTAAGAAAACAAATTATTCAAAATTTTGGGGCGTTACAAACATGATATATCTGAATGATATCACATCCAAACCCTGATAATAATTTATCAAAATATAATACCTTGCTCCATCCATACAATTCTAATATAATTATATTATTTGTTGGATTCCTAGTATTATTATTTTGGATGAATTTTTTCAATTTGTTATTCCATTAGAAACAAAATCCTATGTTAGTCAAAGATATCATTGAAGATTACAAAAGTAAAAAGTCATGTGGAAGACTTATTCAGTATCCTTATAAGACCATGACACTACCTATCTCAAATTCATTCTTCCAATAATAGACTTTTCTATTTCATGGAATACAAAAACTTCTTTTTTCATAAATTTAATAGGCAATGAAAAATAACAATTTTATCTAAAAATCACACATTGATAACGTGGAATACAGATGATGCTCCAACAAGATACTTAAAACTATATCCAATTGTTTCTCATGATCAACTTTTATCCAATTATTTAAAATTATATCAACTTCAAACACCAACATACAAGAGTGGAGATACCTTTTATGTATTTGATTCATCAATTCCATATTGAATGGTGGTTCTTTGATAAGATATAATGGTATCAAAATAAACTCATAATGTGAATATCTACTTCTTTGATCCATCATCCTAATATTCCCTTTTTGATACTTCATTTTTTGACATCTCCAACAATATTAAATTTTAGAGAACCATTGTGATCCCATAATTTTATAAAACATGTCCATGATTCTTAAAATAAGATATAAATTCATTACAATAAATTGGCTATGCTTTTGATAATCATCACAATTCCTAATAGTTCAATTTGAATTCATCCCAAAAAGTACTCACACGGTAAAAATATATTTTCTCAGTCAAATGAGCTATTCACATTATTACTCATCCAAAAAATCCTCCAAATTCTTTAATACAATTAATTTGAACGGGTATGCTATTAGTTGAATAAGGTTAGTCCTCAGTAAGATAAAAATCATAAAATTAACTTTTATCTTGGGTGGATACTCCATTAAATTATATGAAAAAAATATAACAGAACTGGTCTATGATACTTGGAAAATCAATTTTTATGATATTATTTATAGTATAAAATGCTACTAATTTGAATCTAATAATATAAACTTCAAACCACATATAACAAGGGTAATTCATTTCTTGAATACATTTACCATTTTTCGTTAAGATAATTCTAACATAATTAAAGTATTTTGAACTCACATGTTTTGAAAATAATCGATATGGGGCGTAAAGCTAATAATTGAATCCATTCCAAGAATCATGTAATATATAACAATACCAATCATAGAGAAATATCATACCAACATATTCCTATTTATTTTTATCAAATACAACTCACATTTTATGGATTGACACTGTCATCAACCCGGTTTTAATCGAAGTTTCAAAATTGATGTAATTTTATCATAATGTAAACATATTAGATCAATGAAACGAGAAATAATAAATGGGTGGGATAGAACCGTATCAGAAAAATATTGCATGACGGGAAAATTTATAAGAATACCACCTATCACCATCGAAGGTCAATATTTATCATCCATGATCACTTTCTTATCATTATATAATATTCTAGTCACATCAATTTTTCTCTTTGTTTCTTTACTATGATTGTATTGGTGGAGGTTTCATGGTTCTCCTTGAATCACCATGTCTCAATTAGTTCAAGTAATGATATTTATTCATCCGTACTCATCCCAATGAAGCGTTTTAGTTCTAATAAATAATTAATGTTTTCATTATACTCTCCCTTCTAGAACTATTACAATATTAATGAATATGTCCAATAAAGATGACATTCTAACATGCTCTAGGTGGTTCCCAACAATATATCTTCACTTTCTCAAAATAACTACAATGAAAAAATATAGGCATATACTTTGGTTTATGATGAATTTTGAATGATCCATAGAATAATTATGAGATATACCACATCCAAGAGAATGTGCGTCACTCGTATTCTTATTTCCAACATTGGAGTTCAAAACAATTCATATAGGAATAAAAATGCTTCCACAAAACGTGCTTCATGAGATGTCTCTTTCTTCCATCATGTCACTTTTAAACACTTTCATATATTCTGTAATATAAAAAAAACAATCATTGAATGAATTAGTAGTTTTAACCCAGGATGAAAAAAGTGGTTTTCCATGAAGGCAATTGAAGAAACATCTAGTTAAAAAATGACTAAATTCATAAAATTATCTACATCATATGTTATTAAGAGAGTCTCCTTCATCAAATTTATGAAGTATTTTATTTTATAAATTTTGAAAATGTATGAATAGAATTGTTGAACACTACTTCATAATCCTTCATGACATACCTTTATTGAATCTATCCTAAACTGTTAAATACCACCGTTGTTGTGCCAGATCCTCCAACATAAACATTTCCAATATATCATTCAGTATACCTGGTGTACTAAAAAAATTGAATATTTTTAGAATATTATTCAACAAAAATTCTTATATTTTCAACTCTAAATCACCCCAAGAGAAGGGTGGATTACTAAATTTTTAAATGATAAAATAATCACCATTTTTTGGTTTTTCATTTATGTTCCTTATTTCCTTGTCCTAAAAATAATGGAACATTCTTTTAACAAATTATCATTTCATTGGTGTGTCACATGAAACCATATTTACAATATCCTCTTTTGGTTAGTTAATATGAATTCAAACCAGTTCCATTATCTATAACCAAATCTAACTCCATTTGGTCTCACTCTCTAGGAATGAAAGGCATAGAAATTTTGAATTACAATTTCATATTTTCCAAAATCATTTTAATCCACTATAAACCATTTTTAAAATTTTATAAATAACAACATATGGCCTTCTAAAAATATTATTATTTGAAAAAATTTCTAATTTTTTTCAAAAATAAATACTTTTTACGATTTCCTTAAATAATTACCATACTAATTTTGAATATAATATTAATCACATGTACTATTATCAATTCATGTCATGAAACTCTCATCTATTAATCCCATAAAGCTGAGCTGAAAAATTTCTTAAGAGTCTCAAGAAAAATATATATACCCAGTGAAGTGTCTCCAAAACATATGTACTTGAATACACATGTAACTTGAAGATCCTCATAAAAAATATTAGCTATTAATTTTAAATATATAAATTTCATGTTATGAAAATTCTCTCGTCCTTCAATAACCAAATAAAACAGAGGACCTTATCAAGACTAATAGAATTTCCATCTCCAATAATGAAAAACACTGAAACAATAAGGACTCAACTTTATAGCATTACATAATCTTGAATTAAATGAATAAATCACATTTAGTTCATTTCAAGTTTAGGTTTTTAGGGAATTAAGACATAACTATTACATCTCAATGATTACAAAGTAGACACATCTACTCAGTTTCCATTTTTTTCAAAAAATAAAAACTCATAAACAAAAGAGTCATGTCTAGTTACATGTTTTAGACAACATGAAATTTCCATGATACCATCCATGAACCTATTCATATTTAAGCCATGTGGAAAACATTTCAAAAAACATGGGATGAGCATAAAAAGATCAGTAAGGGATATAAAAATACGGAATGAAATCATTAGTCCATGTATAAAAGAGAATAAATGAAATCATACTTTACTCATAAAACATAATCACTTTAATGTACCTCATGAAATCATAAGATTTATGAATATCTCATATAAATTATAAGACGTAAAGGTATCTTGAGGAATTTATATCATTCTTACGTAGGGATTAACCCTCATGGTTATGTTTGGAATACCCATCACAGTATATTCCCTAAATCTCTTCGGAGAAACCATAATGTTTAACTCCTTCGCATTACCCAATGCATTGGAGATCTATCTTGAGATCACCCGCCCTTAGTTTATCACAGAACCACCTGACTTCATAAAAAATTCCCAAGAACCATAACATAATCGTATCACATAAAACATGCATAAAGGAAACATAACAGTTCCACATTTCAATCACAAGATATCAATACAACACATTGATATAATCAAAACATTATCCAAACCATTTTAAATACAAATATAAAATAAAAGTAAAACATGGTATTTATTTTTCATTTAATAAAAGTTAAGGCTTGTAGAGGAAGCCAAAACTTAAATAATGTTCACGGCGACAGAGAAGTCATTGTCGATGCATATGTAATACAAAAAAACATTCCTTTTGTTGTTTAGTAAAACTATTCATGTAAAAAGTTTCCTTTTGAATGAAATGAATTGTCAAAATTGTTTTGTACACCGTATAAAATAAAGTCATGTAGAAATAAAAATATTCCTCAATGAAAAGAAAATTGAGATGATGTCCCGTACAAATACGGTACCCATAGATTAAGGATAAATCAATTACATAATTATATGTGGAAAATATAAATACACACAATCTAAGAGGATAGTAATTGTAAAACAATCATTGGTTATCCACACATATTCAGAGTATGTCATAATCAAGAAGTAGTGGTTTAACCCAAAGAATTGAAATTTGGTTAAGAAGTTCCCTTACAGAAATTCGACAACCTTACGTCGTCACTTTAAAATTAATAAATGAGTTGTTGAGAGATAAAAATGGTATATCAACACTTGGACATAAAATTTACATAAATAAGGAAATATAAGAACATATCCCAACATTAAGAATATGTAAATTAAAAGACCTAACAAAAGGAGGTCTTTTAAAAAGTAGAGGGTGAAAGGTTCCCTTACTGATTTGGGTAACATTCGAAACGTACACTAAATGAAAGAAGGACTACACAATGTTGATGTAAATACCCATAAACAAAAGAATATTACACAAAGAGTAGAATAATGGGAATTACATAAAATACTCAAAAGAGATAGTTACAAATATAGCATGAATCTCATGGGAATAAATAGTTAGATAAAAACCCCTTACCTCGTTCTGATAAATCGAGTCGTATTACCAAAATATAATAAACTTGAAATGAATAACAGAATACCATGAATATAAATAGAATCATCATAATATATATATCAAATATAATTACACAATACACCACATGAAAAAAATAAGTGGAGAACAATGGAAATCTCACTGAATTAAAAGCGAGATAAGAAATCCCTTTACCTCAAGTCTGACTTGTCTTGTTCATTTCTTTATTTTCCAGAATAATAATCTTTAATAATTATATAATTTCTTAAGGGATTACTTTAAAGTTTATTATTAAATTAATATAACATATTATCATGTTATAATAATTAGTTAATAATGTGAGTTCACATAATACATTTTGTCGATGTTCGGTACATGAGTCAATAATGAACATGTTTGAAGAGAATTGTACATGTAGTTATAATTACATCATCTCCAGAATGGTTTTAATGATTCACATATCATATATATCTAGTATATATGTTTTTAATAATATTTCCTAATGTTTGTAGATATGAAATGAAATTTACCGTTCATGGAGACAGTAAGTCGTACGTACGCATGAACACTACTTTTATTTTTTTGTCATATTAATGGACTTTAAAACTAAATTTGACATAGGTATATTATAATTCCAGTATAATATATATTTTATATAGGTAGAATAAGTTCAGTAATTACATTATTTATAAATTCCATGTTTGGCATGAATGAGTGACATCACTTGAGGGGGCGGTAGTCCACACTTCCTCATATCAAATTATCGCATTTTCGCAACATGCAAATCATAAAGGTATGTTTTAAATATAAAATACAGAAGAATTGATTGGAAACAAATATATTATATAACATATATAAATATAGTGCCATATTAATGTCCACCATGAATGGTGTGAAAAGAATATTGAACAATCATCATTTCGTGAGGCAATAATTCGCCACCCACAGAAACAGTATGTTCTTTAACCATTAGACGGAGGTATGTGTAAGTGTAGGTATAATAATTATCATAAAAACACCATGGTATATTGAGGATATAGGTGTTATTATTGGATAAAATAATAAGAATATATTGGTGAGTGAAGAAGGAAAATAAAAGAATGAAACTCGAGAGAAGGCATTACCTCTAAATCGGGAAACTCTTTTTGATTTGAGCCAAAGACTTCCATGGAAAGAATTTTTCCAAAAGTGAGGCTTATAAAAGTAATAGAGGGATTTTTAGAGATAATATGAGTAGAGTTTTTATGATACAAGTGCATGATAGGTGTTGGTAAGGAAGTAGAGGTGGGTGCCTTTTATAAGAGGGAGGAGGGTAACTTTTGAAAGTCTTGAAATGTTACTTTATTATAAAATAATTTTCAGATTTTAAAGGTCCCAAAATGATTTATTTTCAGGATAAGGTGATAATGGTTTTAAATCCACCCATACAATATGTTTTTTACAAGTGTATGTCTTATATTTTACCTTATCGTTTCATTTTATGTAAATCGTTCATTAATGAGGTAATCACTACATCATCATGATGTCATAAATAAATTTATTTATTTAATGTCAAAAAATTATACAACAAATACCATTATGCAGGAAATATTTTTAGAATTCCAATGACTATATATAGTCTAAGATATCATTTTTGTAAACAAAATTATAATTGTTTTACTTAGGATATACAAACCTCTGTCATATTTCTCTTCTTCTTAAAAAAATGTCATATATGTCACTATTACATGCTTGTGACTCCATGGGACCTCAAGGTAGGTAAAAAGATTCCCATGGTCGTACATGACTCAAAAAAGAGGATTTCGGCACATTTTGGGGTCATTTTATATTATTATGATACTATTTTATTACCCTTAACTACTCGATTACTAACTAATAATGATAATTTAAGATAATTACAGTCGTTTTTATTCATAATGTCAAGAAACAAAAGAGTAATAATTACATAATTTGGACCTTCTGATTCAAAATATGGAATCCATTTTACCAAATTCCAAACACATAAATTGCAGTAATTAATTTAAAAATAATTCCTTTTATCACAACTAAAGACGAGTTTTTAATCAGTAAAATTTATCAAAATAATGACTTGTTTTAACATCCAATTGAAAAGTGAAATTACTTCCAATGAACAGCATTGTATTAAGTGATAAAAACATAATTCAATTAAACTTTAAATCCAATTAAAAGGAAAATTTCACTATATAATTAAATTATATGAAAAAGCAGTTTTGAAGTAAAATGCAGTAATTTTCCCTATTCATTAAAAATGATGATATGTCAGAAAAATACCAAAAATTTATCCAAAGTAAATTTGATATTCCAAATTCAAAAATAATTTCCATTTTACCAAATTCAAAACATATAAGTTTCATTAATTAATTTTATAATTAATTCCCGATGTGAAAACTAATAGCGTGTTTTTAATAAATAATATCTATCAAAAGATTGAAACTTTTTTATGTCCAATTTCAAAGTGAAATTAATTCCAATGACCACCATTAGATTATATGGTAATAAAATATTTCAAATAAAATTTAAACCAAATAAAAAAGATAATCTATCCATATAATTAAATTAGATTAAAATAAGGTTTTGAATTAAAATATAACATTTCCATTATTCATTAAAAAATGAAATTTATCGAAAAAATAACTAAAATTTACAAAAAGTAAATTTTTATGTCCCGATTCTATAGAAGGATTTTATGTTGTCATATATAACATAGAAAATTGACAAAAAGTAGTTTTAAAAATGGTTCTCCATAAAAAGGCGGTTAATAGACCTTTTAAAGAACATTAGAATATTTATTCTTAAAATCAAATTATTTTCTTATTTTCAGCCTCTATCTTTTATAGGATAAATTTAAACATATTTAACAAACATGTATAATAATTTTGTAGTTAGTTCTGTTCATTACCTCCATTACAATGGCTAGGAGTTAACTACAATTTAAAATATTATTATTATATTATTAGTGTGCAATGTAATATTTCAATGAAACTCGCTGTTGCGTATTGGGTACACCATAAAAAATTGCATTACCTATAAAGTAATATTAACATTTTATTCACAAATATTAATAAAAATGAAAATTTCATATTCTTTATTTACCTAGAATGTTACAGGAACCCAATGATTGAAAAACTAATACCACCTGTTACATCCCATACATCATTTATTATTTTTGGAAGATGTTTTTCTATTACTATACACTATGTGACATCCCTAAGATGTAAAATGTGGTAAATAAAATCCCAGGGAGTTAAAAAAATTTGGGGATGATGTTCCCTTTGAATGTATAATATCCAAACCTCTTATGAAATATATAAACAAACTCAATAATATGTATCAGAAAAAAATACTAAATGATGTACCTAATACGAAATAATTATTAGAGTACAAGTGAAAACCAATTTAGATACTCATTGTAAACTATAAGGAGCTTTAAAACTCAATGTCATCAATGTGACATCATCAAAAACAGCCAAACTGCTCCAAGATCCAACTCGATAATAAATTCCAACAGTATAAAGAGGTATCTCTAAATAACGCAGGTAACATTCCACTCCCTATGTCTTGATAGATAAAAACATTAAATGTTAAAATGTTCCCATGTAGGGGGATAGTATAATCAAAACAGGATTTCCCAAATGACATCCCAACTCATGCCACTAAAAATAAAACATGTTATCACAATCTAATAAAAAAATATAACACATTAAAAAATTTTATATCAAGAACCAAATAGTTTTCCATGGGATGCAACAAAACAAGCCTTCAAAAATTTATCATCTCATTTGGCATAGCCAATCCATGTTTCTATATACCCCCAACTCAATACAAGAATTCTGATGTTAAATCTCCAGACTCATGGGTAGTCACTTATCGATCATCCAAGTCATTATAAGTTAACCAAATGATGTCCCCAATAGAAAAACCCCTTTTATAGAAATGTGTCTAATAAAAATAAACCCACAACAATAATGAATTAAAATTTATATGAAAACCCATTCCATCTAAAACCTCAATTTCATTATAAAAAATTTGCAAAAATATTTCGTGAATAAAAAAATTTAATTTTAAAATGAGAATTTTAAATTTATTATTCTTGAACATTTTCAGCAATCCTTCCACATTCCACAATTTCAAAAACCGTCACTAATGAGGTTTCCACAAAGATTCACTAGAGGGTTCCTAATAATTTCCTAGAATTATTTTGAAGGAATTAAAATCAATAAAGTTCTAAATAATGTGCTGTTGAGATAGAAGACACATACCACTCAAATGATTGTGGAAAAAAGTTCAAAACACCAAAACATCATAATCTTATCCGAACTCATGTTCCTTTCATTATATCAAACAAAATATGAACATAAAACCATTTCTAATACAATTATTCATCCATAATGTACTAGATGTATTGTTCTGAGATATGGAATAGCCTTTGGTCTGATATGTATAAACAAAGAAGTGAGATATAATGATGTGTACTAGTCTCCAACAGATATTGATTCCACTAAAATATCTCTTATATCGAAGGATATCATCTCCTAGGACATTGGAGAAAATTAATTGAAATAATAAGAATATTAGTGTGAAACCATTTTCTTAAATAGATAATTCACAAAAAAAATATTTTTTGGATGGACAACATTACAATGCATGGTTTGGGTGTATGGATTGGTAGAAAATATTCCAACCATATCATGGTACACCATTATGCCAACCCCTTGAACAATTAGCATGCACAATTAGAAAAATGTATCGCAACCTATGCTTTTCCCCACTCTCAAACATGCACCATTTCCCCTCGACATCCATATGGTTTGGAAGAACAATGAACCGACCATGTGAAGATACATCCACCCCAAACCAAGAGACACGCTTTTTCCATGATGGGATGCAAGATTTATATTAACCATTCATAAAAATGTGAACCTTTAAAAAAGACTCTGAAGCATGAAAAAACACCTCCAAACCCCCCATAATATATCATGATCATTATATATAAATGAATTAGATAAATAAAGGTTCACGTAACTCAATTCAGGGGTTCTATAAAAAAATTATTTTGGATTTGAGATAGTTAATTGTTATGAATAATTATGTGATATCCTTATAACTATGGAACATTTATGAGAGGATATTGATGACCACATCACAGAATGTGTAGGTGAAATATATAATTCTCATGACTTTTTTTGGAAAACTATAAATTAGTAATCACGTAATATTATAAGTAATAAATATTAATTTCATATTTAACTTTTAAAATTTATCAGTTATAAGATATTTCATTTAAAATTTTAGTTTTTATATACTACATATACATAAAATAGACATTTTTCATGCTTTGTCTTTTTTCCAATGCATTAACTCCAATGTATTTATTTTTTACACAACTATTTTTTATATTTAAAATTTAATGGAAGAGTTTTTCTTCAATCAGTATAATTCCGCATCATATAAATGATCCAATATATTTAGGATATTATATAACATAATGAATGAATAATAATAATAAGTAGTTTATTTTTGGGTTTTGGATCATTATTAAATTATTATTTATTTCTACATTTACTAGTTTGATTTGTATGATATATTACATATTTCATTAAATTTTATTATATCATTTAAACTATCAGATGTTTTTTTAACAATATTTTTATATTTATTTGATTAATTTAATTAATTTGAATGAAATTTTCTTTAATTTATCTTAGTTTCTATAATATAGTCACTGATATTTTATTATATTTTATATTTAATCATTATAATTTTATAATTATTTTCAAATAGATTGTTACTTTTATTTTTTAGAAAATTCTAGAAAATATAACCATGTCCACTTAATATTATACAGAGGACCCTACACATTCTTCTACCTTGGCTTAAATTCATTCCTCTATAAAGGAGACCTCTATTTTTATAATGAATTTGAAAGATTATAGGGATGGAAAACATGGTATAAATTATTTATCTAAATTATTAGTTGATTATAGAATTTACCAAAAGATATATATTTAGATTCATTGTATTGGTAATAATTGGGTCCCAAATTCATGACCATTTTTTCAATGAAAATTGGGAATCTCGAGTGAATTTAGTAATTATAATTCCTGACTAGAGAAACATCAACCAGAAAACAAAATTCATCGATGGGAGGATATTTTAGAAGGACCAATTGTTATTTTTTGTTAATAATTATACATTTTTACATATATTGGTTATTCTTCTCCTTATACTCATATTAAATATGATTTACAAGGACAAATCATGAGGAAATTTTAATCCATTTCAACCAAGATATGGATGCATTTCAATTCGACCATAACATGATATTTTATTTTTTCAGTAAGAATAAATTAAAACCATGGGATATATACTCAATATAGATTATTATAAAATGAATAATTTTGTTTAATGTGGTTGAAATGTGTAATTTTTGGTAAGTGTAATGTTTTAATTGTGATGTTTCTCCCGTAATCTATTAAAATGGAAAAATTGGATACTTATTTGTCCTTATTTTACAAAATATGATGATATCTCATTAGGAGACTACAAAAACCAATGATTTTAATGTATTCATCCTCCTAAATAAATACATTATTTTTGATCACTTACTTTTATACAACACCATGATATGCTTATGTTACACACAATAATGAGGTTGCTTCTATTACCCACAAAGCTGAGTTTAACCGAACAACATCATGTTATTATAATAGTCTTATTTAATATAATAAGATATAACATAGCTATTAACATGTAGGATAAAATAGTATTAACAAACTTCAGAAAATATATTGTTGAATTCATTGGATAGAATATAATTATAAATTAATATTGGAACAAACCTAATTAATATGAAATGTTTTTATAAAGAATAATTTTTATTCCCCCAAATTAATTTTATCCAATTAAATTTATTTAATTACTATTATTTTATGATATTAATGAAATATATTTGAAATATGTTATACAAAGTATTTTTCATATTCATACATAGTTTTCATTGGAATAAGATTGTAATAATCCCAATATTACACACTTCAAACTATATAATTATAAAAACAATTTTACGACCATTAACGGTGATCCTTTTTTAAATAAATTTATTAAGAAAATTATATATTATATTTTTAAATATAAACTTAATATTTTTATGTGAAATATAAAAATATATATTGTTTTAATGTTTCTATTTTTTAGATAAGATTTATATTATGATAAATAGTGAAAATACTAAATTTAAATTGAAAACTAAATTTTTAACCAAAATAATTTATATTGTTAAATTATATATTTGATTTTTTTAAAGTATTACATGATTATATTATTAAAATTTAATAAAATTTAGGTCATTGGCATTAATTTTACTATTAAAATATGTATATAAACGATTCAATCTTATTTAAGTTGAATCATTAATATCATGTTTTCCCATACGGTGAATGAGCATAATTTTAAATTAATTACAACTTATTTGATTAGTATTTATATCAATTTATTGCATATTTGGAATTATTTGGTTAGAATTATGTAAATAGTTATATTTTAATTATGTTAATATGAATATAAAATCATCTAATATTTTTATTAACCACTATTAAAGTAAAATTTTGTAATTAACATTTAAAATAATATTTTTATAACATATTATCATCATAAAACTTTTCCTATTTTCATTAGAACAATTATTTTTGACCAAAAAAATCCTTCGTCTTAGATTATAACCCATGTCTATCCAATTTTTTTATTTTATGACATTTATTATATTTTAATTAAAGATGGCTTAACGATGTCTCTCTAAAATTTTATTTAATAAATCATTTTACTAACAGGTAAAGAATAAGAAAAATTATGCTATAAAAATTAATTTTAAAGTTAATATATTTTTCTTGATCATGATAATTTGTTTTTAATTTTTAGGGAAAAAATATTCAATTAATGTTTTTTATTATAATGATGTAGTATTCATTTAATTAATGGAAACATCAAATAAATGATATTAAAAATTTTAACATAAATATAATTTGTCACAATTAATGACATAAATTAATTTTATAGATAAAATATACGTTTTATTCATATATTATAAGTGTCTTTTTTTAGTTATCAAATATTTTGGATATTTTAAGAAGGAAAATATTGAAAAGTATTAAAATAGAGAAAAATGATACTTTGAAATAAACTTTCTTTTATTAAGTGATATAAAATCATTAAAATTAATAGTTCTTACATATAACGATAATATTTTTAATTACATAATAAATGATTAATATGGTTTTGTTTTCATATTTTATAGTAATTATATTAACCTTAAAGTATAAATAGACAAGTTGTTATTGTAAGAGTTATAGTGTTAAACTAAGGATTAATGCTAGTAGATAAAGTTAATATTATGAACATACCATGAAAAAAATTCATTGGTTACTAGTATTTAGATGCATCCTCATCTTGTCTTCTAAATAACACACTTTTGTGATATTTTAAATCAAAATCAATTTATATTAATTTCATAATTTATAGGATTCCAAGAGGGCACCTCCCCTCTCTTATAAAAAGGATCCCTCGTCCTTACATACTCAAAACACATTGATCCTTATTTATTGAAAAAATCATACCCATTTAAATACTAAACTTTACTATAAACAAACAAGAGTTTCTGGTGTTCTCAAAAGGAAAACCATGCTGTCCCTAAGAGGATATCCACAGAAAGTTTCCAAAAGATGTGGTAATCGTCTTTACCAAATCCTTCAAAATTATTTATTCTTATACATACTATTCCATTGTTATTTCCATTATAAATTTTCAACTCAAAATCCATCTATATAATAAGGTTCTATTAGTATTATGGGACACAAATATTCAACCTTTTATCTATCTTATGAAAAATAATATCACCATTCGTTTGTACGTATGACGTTCCATCCCCACACAGTGGTGTAATTTTTTGTTCCTAAACACTTCATTTAAATGAATATAATTAGTAATATAATGTATAAAAATAATAAATATGAAATAATAATGGTTCATTATAATTCATATACCATCCAACACCTTACAAAACTATCAGTAAGTGAATGATAATGTTGCTTGTGCGTACATATGGCCTACCGTCTCCACGACGCGATGAGATTCAAATTCCATGTTAACTATTCAAGAATAATTATAAAAATGAATATAATTAATAAATATTAAATATATGAAATATTCATTATAATTTAATAATATATATAAATATATTTCATTTACCTTTTTCAATAAATAATGATATGAAAATGGAAACAATGTTCATGAATACATACGACTTACTCTCTCCATGACTGGTTTATTACATTCAATATATTTATATTATTTATATTAAATATATATGATATATAATTATTTTCTTTACATAATAAAACTAATTAAATAATGATCTACATAATCGGATCAACAATATCTAGTCCAAACTTATATGTTAAAAAAGCAATTATATCTTGAAACGTAAATTTAACTTTGGAATGTTAATAAAAGTGTAATATAATGTCTTAAATAAAATATATATGACATGAAAAAATATAATTATTATTCTTTAAGAAGTTTATAATAATAATAAAACCACTATATAAGAGTTTCTAACACATATGGAGGGAATGAGACCCATGATAAGGTTTAATAACCCATTCACATTTTTATTCGTGAATGTTTAGGTTTAAGTGTCTATTGGGAATATTTATCATCCAAGTACATGTTTCTTAAAAATGTTTTCCATTATATTTTTCTTATTATCCAACAAAAATTTTAAAATATTTTAACCTATTTTTTTTAATTTTTATAAAATTGGTTGAAAGGATTCTGTAGTGGTTTTCCAAACAAGGTACTTTATAACTTTTTTAAGGGAAGGAATTTTTTTTAATATATGCAGGATGAGATATTTTTTCCACCTTCCGAATCCATATGGATTTTAAGGTTCCCTAACAAGATTAAGTAAAAATTTTCCATGAATGTTTTTTCTTTTTCAATAATGTGGCTTTCAAATGATTTCCAAATAAAAGGGTAATTTCTATCAAGGAATTTTTAATGATTTAATTAGATGTATTTTATCTATGTCAATATCCTTTGTCGAATTCATTCTTAATTGGGGTTTATTTCTTATTATAAAATATATCATGTTCTATTAATGGGGTTTTCCTATGTTTTTCTGTGGAATTCCAATTTTGATGACATTAATGGTTTATGGTTAATGTATTATCATTTTTTATTCTAGGTTTAATATGAATGTTTATGTTTGTTATGTTTCAAAATTTTCATATGAGGAATAAATTGAACTTAGTTAGTGATAGGTAGGACCTGGTATAGGCCCTTGATGTATTGGAAAGTCGCATGAGACTAACTTGTTTTGGTGTTTAGCCATTTATGTTTGGTTTATTGGCCAAAACATTGTTGGTATGTCTATAATATCATACATTATACAATACCAAATTAATAGATTAGTTATTTATATTAAATATAATTTAACTACTAATATAATATCAATTTGAATGTTTATATTTAATTTTTTGACTTATTATTTCCAAATTAAGTTGGTGATTAGGTTTAAAATGTTTCAGTTTCTGTTATATAACATTTGTTAAATATTTATTCCTGTTTACGATAGCTTCCCCTATATTATTTACCATTACTAAGCATCTAAGCTCACCTATTTTTTATGTTGAATTTTTATTATAATGAAAAGAAGTATATTATGACTGATATGAAGGGTTAAACTATAAGAACCCTTATTTTAAAAGGAATCCCTACGTGGTAGTTTAGATTAATAATTCAAATGTATGGTTAATGTATGAAATATATTTTATAGAACTACTAAACTAATCACTCATTTATAATTTGAGTATGGTATATATGCTAATTTATTAAATTTAGGAACCAGATGTAATCTAATTGGGTTGTGGTCATTTCAATTGTTATTATAGAATGGTTAGTATAATTCCATGAAATTGGATTTGGAAAAAAATGCTAGGGTACATAACCCTAAGATAGACATTGATTATAAGAAATGAATAAAATCCCATAATTTTATTAATGTATATATTATGCGTGTATTCCTAGATAAACATCCATTTCTGGATACTAAACGTGGATGTGGTTCTAGAACATATATTACTAGGGTATCATCTATGATAATATTGGTCGGGCCTATCATGGTGTCATCTGGTACACGATAATGTGCCTTACTGCACACCTATTTTGTCCCTCTCAGTGGATATGCTTTGGATAATTCCAATTTTATTTCAATATCCATTATGAAAGAATTAAAAATAAATATACCACCAAATAAATTTTTCTAATGATTATGAGACTACATGAACATAAATGTTTCGATTTAATTTAATTTTTATATAGAAGTCTAATTACACATTATAATATGATCTAAAATAGTGTATTAAGTAATTAAAAATGACACCTAGTATTTGAATTGTGAACCTCACAAATGAATGAAACCCAATGAGTTAGAAGGATCATATATGTCTTGGTCAAAAGAAAATATTTCTAAGGGAAATAGTCTCCCAATAATCCCCATTATTTTTATAAATATTATCATTAGATAATGGGACATGTAAATAGTAATATATGTGTTATGTCTTCCGAGGGAAGTATGAAAATAAAAGGTTATATGAAAAAAATATAGATTAATTGGAGAAGGGAATTAATTTTTTCCAACATCTAATAATTTTGGGAATAAACACTTTGGCACATTCATGAAGGAAATGTGAGATTGTTACAATTGTGAATGAAATGTCCACAATTATGGTTATTCTAATGGAATTTAATAAGGTAAAAATGTAAAATGGTTCGAATACATAGAGGTGGAAAACTAGGAGAATCAATGTCTCATGTGTCAAAGGAGTGTATCCCAAAAGATTCTAAGTGATCATGGCCATGTTTATACAACTGCCATAGTTGAAGATGATTATTTAATGTGATTATGCTTGGATTTAAGAATTATGAAATATTACAATTTTATCAAATATTTACATGTTATTATAATCATACAGAATATTAGGATTTTATTATGGTAATTTTCCATTTAGTATTTGAGATCAGGTGTTGAATGGTATCGTGAAATGTTTTTCATTAGAAATTTAAACTTATTGAAAATCTCATCGTTAAGGTAAATATTTCCATTAATATCATCCTGATACAAAGATAATAATTTTTTAATAAATAGGTGATTTCTTTGGATAATTTAAATAGGATAGTAAAGAAAACCACGGAGTAGATTAATGGTTTCTTGAAAAAGTGGTCTAGAAAATCATTGATGGAATTTAAAACAATTTTCTATTTATATACTATATACAATAATTGTTTTTTTATTTAAGGAATATGGAATAATTCAGGTTTTCAATAATTTTTTAATGTCATTAATAAGAAATAATTTTTTTTGGGAATAAATGATGATTTTAGTCAGAAGATTGAAATAAGAAAAATAAGAATTACTTCATGTTGTGGAAATATTAATAATAAGTTCACCTTAAAAAATTTAACCATTTCTGAAATTGGATGTGTATATATTGGGAAAAGGTTTTATAGGTTAATGTGTAACATCACACTATTTTGAAACATTTTATATGAAATAAAGAATAATTTCTTTTTTTGAACCCTATATGTTTAAAATAAATTTTTATTTTATTTTATTATATTCTGTATAGGACGTTGAGATTGTGATCGGAATTTAGTTTTTCATGTAAGTAAGTTTCATTTTATTCTTAGTTAATGAAGTGAATGAATTAGTCTAATCTAGGGAATGGGTCCTAAAACCAAAAAATTTATCTTAGTACATTATTTTTTTATAAATCATATGGTCTCTTATATAATCATATATTTATAGCTTTTTGACTACTAAAATTATCCTGACCATTTTACATATCACTCTCCGTCAGACCATGATGTTCTAATTTTTCATTCATGCCCTATTTTCTATATAGAGAACCCATGTATATGTTATCTCTAATGACCATACCCTTGTATATGTTATCTCTACAGAATATTTTGAATAAGGTAATAATGTAACACCCCAAGCTTATAAAATATGTACATTAAGAAATAAAGTAATCTTATTTGATAAATGACTTAGGTTTAAACACCCTGATATACTTATGGTACACACAACAATGATCTAGCTTGCGTTACAATAAAGGTTGAGTATTACCAAACAACAATATATTATTAATATATTATTACTCAATATATTAAGAAATAACATTGCATTTAACATTGAGGTTATGAATAAAATTTAAAAACCTATTAAAATATATTATTTAATTAATTGGTTACAAATTAATTTGAAATGAATATAGGATTCTACTAAATATATAGGAAATGTTTTTGAAAAAATCATGTTTATGTTCACAAAGAATTTTATTCTTATAAATTAAATTAATTTCTCTTAGTGTATGGTATTAGTGAAATATATATTTATTAAAGTCAATATAATATTTTTTATATTCATCCAACATATTTTATAGACATAATATAATAATAATCCCAATATTACACATAACACCTATAGTTTTATTAAAGTTATGTTTCCTCTATTTAATGGAGAACATATATCAAATATAGTTTCTAACAGTTTTATATATGAAAATTTTAAATATAATGTTCTTAATTTAAATCAGAAAATAAGTATTTACATTGGTTAATTTTTTCATATTTTTATGATATTTTTCATGTTATGATGAATAGTGAAATATACTAAGTTTTTAATTGATTAACTTTTTTAATTGAAAATATTTATAGTGTTAAATTATATTTTTGGTTGGTTTCAAATTGTACCTAAATTTTTTTATATTGTTTAGTCAAATATATTTTATTGGAATCAATTTTACATTCAATTTATATATTAAAATTATTCAATATTTTTCATGTTTAAACCTTAATAAATCATTTTATCACCGCATCAACGAGATTATTTTGAAATTAATTTTTGAAAATAATGTGTTTTGAATTTTTAAAAATGGATTTCCTATTTTTTTTATCAGGTATAATGTTTTTAAATGTCTTTATTTTATTTGTGGGGAATATGAATAAATCATCATTAATATTTTTATTAACCAAAATTATGGTAAATCACATAATTAAAGGATAAAATAATATTAATATATTAAAATATTACACATAATAAGTCCTCATTTAATTTTATTTGGTGGGTTTCAAAGACAATAAATCATATGAAAATATTATAACCATTTTATGAAGGATTTTTTCGATTATGACATTTGTTATAATATATTTACATAATAATTAAATATTTAATACCCAAATTTAAATAACTAAATAATTTATAATAAAGGGATATAAATAAGATAAAGTCCACTATAAATATTATATTCAAATATTAAAAATTTATCTTCTTTTTGTTAATTTAATTTTAATATTTATAGAATAATAATTTAATTAAAGGATTTCGTAATAATGATGCAATAATTTATTAATTAATGGAAAATAAAATAAATTATATTAGAAATATTAAAATAAAACTTATTTTAAAAATTAATGTCATACACAAATTTTACATAAAAAACAGACATGTTATTGATATATTTTATTTTTCATTTTGAATTTATCATATTCTTAGGATATTATTAAAATACAAATAATGAATAGTATCAAATTGACCCAAATGATATGTTAAAATAAATAATAATTTTTTAAATTATATAAAATTCTTAAATATCTATAATTTTTCCAATTAACTATAATAATGTTAGATATTTCATCGATTTTCTATTTTTGTGTTCTCTTGTAATTTTATTATAACTGTATTAACCCTAACGTGTAAAAACTCATGTTGTCAAGGTAAGATTTAAAGTGTTTAGCAATGTGTTATTGCCAATAGATAATGTTAATATTGTAACCAAAAAATGTATAAGAATGATTTTTAGAGTATTTGGAAGTATCCACATTGTATCTATTAAATAAATCATTATTATATATTTTAAATTAAAAACAATGTTGTATAAATTTAATATTTTAATATGATTTCAAGAGTACCCATGACATCTCTTATAAAAAGAACCCTAATATATTATTTCCTCACACCTCTTTGATCCTTCATTATCAACCAATTCCTGAAAATTTCCCTTATAAACATCCCTATCAAATTCCTAGAGGTTATTTGTTTCTAAAAATACCAACACCAGTAACCCTAATAGCAGATCGAAAGGATATTTTTTAATGAAAAGGCAATCATCATTACTGACTTTTTCAAAATTATTTATTCTTCAAAATCCTATTCTTATTTTTTCCATTCAAAAATAATAAATTGACCATTATATATATGCTGATATTTAATTATAACTATTTGAAAACCATATTGTTTATTTTATCCATCCTATGAAAAATTATATCACCACACATTTGTACATACGAATTATAGTCTCCAAGTAGTGGTGTAATTTGTTTTTCATCAAAAAATTATTCTGGTTGGTATAATGATGAATATAGAGGATATAAATAATAAATATGGCCTAATATTTATTTTTTATAATTATAATACCATCCAATTCATTACAACTTTATCATCAAGGGAATGGAAAATTCTCATTGGTATGTACGACCTATGGTCTCTACGATGCGATGAGATTCATTCTTGTCATTAACAATGGAATAATTATTAAAAAAATGTATATAATTAATAAATATTAAAATTTTGACATAATAATTATAATTTAATAATATATATAAATATATTTAACTTATCATCTTCCATTATGTATCTTACAGAAATGGAAAGAACGTTAATGCGTATGTACGTCATGTCATCTCTATTAGTGTTGTATTACATTTCCTATATATATCATATATATATTCACTAAGAATAGATGATATATAAATAATTATTTACATTTTGAAAGTATGTCAATCATGATCTATGTAATAGGATAAAGAATTACATGTCAAACATGTAGGGTAAACCAATCAGTTATTATATAATGCATTGGTTAAACATGGAATTAGTTTTAAATGGGTAATATAATTTCATAAATAAGAAATTTATGAATCAAAAATATTATTATGATTCTTGTATGAGTTAATAACATATTTTATCCCATTATATAAGAGTTTCAGACTTTTATAGAGTGTTTTATCATAATATTTGTATATATGTTTATAATATAGCACAATACAAGAGGGTCATGAATTGTATGTTTAAAACATTATATCCAGACTCTTAAGAATGAACATTGTTTAAGAGGTCTTAAACTAACACAATTAACAACCAATATAAATGACCATAGGGGTCCTAGATCGGATGTATATGATAGGATAAGAAATGATAGGATATGTATCGTATTCATATTGTGCATCACAATAATTCATCGTAACAAGGTTTTATACCATATAGTAATTATGGTACACATTATATTCATTCCATGCATCATATCCTTGCTAAGAATTGTAATCATGATATGAATAATAGCCGTGATATGCATCGTAATCATGTTAAGAATCACAACTGTGTTATGAATCATTACCACGATATGAATCATAACAACGATTTGCATCATAACCATATAAGGCATCATAACCAAATAGATCATCCTAATAATATTAAGTAACATAACCATTATATGCATTGTAATCAAGATATGCATTGTAACCATGTTATACATCGTAACCATGTTATGTATCGTACTCATGTAATGTCTTAAACTGATGTCTAACTCTAATACCACATTCATGATTGTCATTATAATTCATCTTAATTATTCTTTCATACTTCAGTACTTATTATTATATAACTAAAATGATATGGTTGAATTAGTTATATTCCAATCAAAACAATTTCGTGTATTCTGTTTGTTGTGACTGTTATAATGTGAGGTTTCCAAGTCCCTCTGAATTTTCTGAAGAAATATAAGCACTAGGGAAAATATGATAGCTGGAACCTGAGGCCTATAAATAGGTTGTCATTTTAACGAATCAGAATAACTTTTGATCTTCATGTTCTAGAGAGAAATTGTGTGACTTATCTATTGCTTCATGAGAATTCCTTGAAGATACATGATGTGAAATGATTGTTCATAGTTCTCATATTTTGTAAAGAACCGTAAAATTCAAGGGAAATTTTTTCTTAATTTGCTTTGGAATTTTACAAGAGCGCGGTTTCTGATGGCACCTGATTCCGAGTCTCGGTGTGCCCGGAATCAATTTCTAAAGTTTGGCTCGGGTACGTTCAGTGAACGAACGAGCGGAAATTAAATGAAGTTAAATAAATTTTGGAAACACAATTTATTTTTAACCATGTTGGTTATGTCCTACCAAAGAGATTTAGGGGTGGGACCCACATCCACTTAACCTCCCTTGAGAGGATTAAGTGTGGTGGGGCCCACATGAACCCTAACACTTCATCTCCCCTTTAAACTCCCAATAACTCCTCTCTAATTAATCTTGACAACTTGGGTTATTAATTGAGATGAGTAATTTTAATTTCAAACTTTTGAAATTCAAGTGGTTTAGTTGTGTAAATAAAATAAGCCTTAGACTTATTTTATTTTGGTTAGTTTTTTCTTGACACCTTGAGAGAATTTGGGAAGCATTCTTCATCTTCTTCAACCACGACGAAGAACACGAAGAACACTTAGGCTCCGACGAAGAACGCCATCACCATAAGAAGAGAAAGACGTGCCGTCTCTTCTCTTCTTCGCATCCGGTGTGTTTCCGAAGATCAACGGCGCCGCTTCTTTCGATCTTCTTCCCGTTTCAATGAAAGGATATGCCGCTTCCTCCTCGGACTTTCTTCGTCAGCTTACGAAGCTTCTCCAGCGACGATACCTATTCGGACGCACCTTGACGTCAACGGAATCGACGTTCGATTACCGCGACGCCCGACCTCCGTGACGCTTGTCTTCCGTGGCTTGTTGGCATGCTCCGCTCTTGAAACCGAGGTAGGGGAATTTTGTTATTTATTTAATTTTCCGTTCTTGATTCTAGCATGTCGAACTTCGTGGATAATCGAATAAATGCTATCATTTAACAAGAGGGGGTCGGACCGCACAAACACGGCCGAACCCCCCTCCTTTGTTCATGATTGTTCCTTGCAGATGGAACGAGATGGCGTGGTGCCGTCGCACCACGCGGGTATCCTACGGCAAAATTGCGCGGCGCCGTCGCGCCACGCCATGGAAAGAAATCCAAGAACGCGACGCTGTCCCGTCGCGTCGAAGGAAGTCGAAGGCGTCGCGGCCAGAGCGGGGCCGCGGTGGAGGGGAGTGGTGCCGTCCCACTGCGCCAGACGGCATAGGCCGCGGCCGGTTCCGGGCCGCGGCAGAACAAGGTGACCGGCGCCCAGCCGGGGCGCCGGTGTCGGAAGCCGGAAGGGGACCGGCCTTGCCGGTCGCATTGAGGAGGAGCCGGCCGGCCAGGTCGGGCCGACCGTAAATGGGGAAGCCGGGGGAATTAAATTCCCCCGGCCAGCATAAAAACGGCCCCCCTTAATGAGGGGGGCCGCGGTTTCACAAAGGGGGGGGGGCAGAGGCCCCCCGTTTCTCAATCAGCTCGGCCGAAGGCCGAGCTGGCAGCGCGCCCAGCGCGCTGCCTTGAGCCGGACCAGCGCCGGGCCGGGCAGTGCCGGCCCGGGCCAAGCCTGTTAGGGGCGGGTCGACCCGGTTCGGGCCAGCCAGGGGGGGGTCTCGGGCCGGGTCGGCCCGGGCCCGAAACCCCCGATACCGAACTGTTTAGGTTCAAATGCCCATAACTCGGGCTACGAACCTCCAAACAATGGGCTGTCAGTGGTGATGCAATCCTTGGATCGAGACGGGCGTTTTGGTATATTTCACTCAAGGTTTCGGAATACTTTGAGTTCGGCCGGGTTGGTTCGTACACAAAACCAACCGGGCCCTCGGAGCGGAAACGCTCATATCTTGAGCTACGGATGTCCGATGGATGTGCCATCAGCTTTGTTGAGTTCCTCTTAGTGAGACGGATCTTTTGGCATACTCTTCCCGAGGTTTGGATGCAGGTGGAGTACGGTCGGGTTGGTTTTGCCTTAAAAACCAACCGGGCCCCTGGAACGAAAAAGCCAATAACTCTCAGACCGGGCGTCCGATTGACGCGCCGTCTGTTGCGTTGAGTTCCTGTTGATGATACGGAACTTTTGGATACATCAACTCTAGACTTTGTGACAGTTGATGTATCAGCTTCTCAGCTCGTGGAGCAGACCCTCCTGAACGAGCTTGCTGTGTGCGGGAACCCTAGAGCTGGCTATGACTGCTACTGTGACTGCGACGACGAATGTGCAGAGATCCTTAGTGGATTCGACGACGACGACTACAACACTCAGCGATCCTGTGTGGATCAGTGATACCGATCCTGTGTGGGTCCGATCCTGTGTGGGTCTGTGCTCAGTGATCCTGTGTGAACCAGCACATACAGATCCTGTGTGGGTCTGATCCAGTGTGGGTCTTTGCGGGGGTTAGTACCTATCGATACTTTGTGGGTCCGATGACTTAGATGGATCAGTGATCATCTCTATCGTCCTCGAAGAAGTATACCTGTGTGAGATGAATCCTGTTTTCTTTCCTATGTGTATTGTGTTGTACTATCCTGTGTGGATTATGTTTTTCTTTCCTGTGTGGAATACGTATACATTCCTGTGTGGACTGAGTTGTACTTGGGCTTGGAGGTTGGAACGTATTGGAATTGATGACTTAGGTATATGTATGGGCATATACCTAAGAAGAGTTGGTTGTTACTTTGTGTTTGTATCTTTCCTTTGTGGTTTATCCTTTGTGGATTTTGGGAGACCTTCGGGGGTCTCAGGGTCCTTACTGAGTAGCTTATACTCACCCCTGCACGGGCTATGCCCGCACTACGTTTTGTTGGTTGCAGACGACGGACATCATTGATCGTGGTTGAGGCTTGCAGAGCAGGACGGTACCTAGAGGTGGACCACTAGGCGGGACGTGCTCGGAGCGGACGACGGGACCCGAGGAGCAGCGGAGCTATCTGTACCCACCCTTCAGGTGGGATTTCCAGTGGACAGCTCGGTGTAGCGGCTTTTACTTTACAGTTGTTGTTTTCCCTTTTGAGTTGTACTTTACTTTCAGTTTTGGGTTTGTATACTGGCCCATTTACTTTTCCGCACTTTCAGTTGTACTCTGTTTTTACTTAGTATTTACTTTTCCGCTTGCTTACTCTGTGGTGCTTGTTTACTTTACAAAGGCAATGCCTTCCCTTTTTATCGGGATTTACGCCTTGGTGCTAGTCGCCAGCCCCTGGCCTATGGAAGGCGAGCTTGGGGTAGTCACGGCACGGACGCCGAGGATGGGTCGTGACAAATTGGTATCAGGGGAGTTCGGTTCTACCGTGAACTCTGATATTTTCTATGTGAAGAAATAATGTTTAGCGTATTGGGTGTGGTTATCAGTCCAGGGAGTCTAGTGTTGGTGTGGCGGCCGACGTATCCGTACACCAGGACCCTGAATTCTGATTTCCGACTTAATTCACGAAAACATAGGTTGCGTGTGTGTTTCAAGTTTTCTTTGTGATTACTTTGTATCAGCTCACCAGGTATACTGTTCTAACCGTGGTGCTCCTATTTCCTTTTCAAGATGGCCCCATGACGGCATCCAGCTAGGGTTCCGAGAGTCGAGTGTGACGACAGCCCACCGAGCGACGAGGCCTCGGTGCAAGGCCCTTTGTCAGCAGTGGCACCAGCGGTAGAACTACCCGCCGAGCCACCAATACTTCCAGCACCAGCCGCTGATGATGCACGTCGCCTCAGCGCACTGCATGAGTTTCAGTGCCAACGACCGCCCATGTTTTGTGGAGAGACGGACCCCCAGGTAGCCGAGGACTGGCTGGAGGCAGTCGTACGAGTTTTCAGGCTAGTGAGGACACCAGCAAACCTCATGGTGATCGTCGCGGCGAGCCTACTGCACGTAGCAGCAGGACGATGATAGAGATTGATGCTCTAGGTGCACGATGAGTCATCTCTACTTTGGACGGACTTTGAGAGCCTCTTCTGCTCTGAGTTCTTCCCAGCCACCCTCCGTGCGGTGTGCATTCAGGAGCTTCTTCAGCTGCGGCAGGGCAGCATGACGGTCGCACAGTACTCGGTGAGATTTACCGATCTCTCGTGCTACTCGACCGACATGGTACGGGACCCATTCTTCCGGGCCCGGACCTTCGAGCAGTGTATGAGACACGTGATCAGGGCATCGCTGATCTCCCTCAGCATACCGACTCAGACAGGAGTACTAGAGCAGGCCCTTTTGATCGAGAGCTTTCTTGCTGAGTCTACACCAGCGCCGAGACCCACCGCAGGGCAGCACGTGGAAGAGTCTTCTGCAGCTAGCAGTCGACAGATGACTCAGGGGTCTAGGAAGACCAGACCTTCAGGCAGACGACCTCAGGACACTGGCTCAGCAGTGCGGGGCACACAGCGCGGAGCCAGTCTTTCGAGAGGCAGACAGTGCTACTTGTGCGGCGGGCAGGGCCACATGGCTCGTGACTGCCTGACCCGCCGTGCCGAGGAGAAGCAGACGGTTGAGGGACCACCGAGGCAGAGGCAGAAGGTCGACCATGGTGGTCCGCAGGGAGGAGGCAGACGAGGCAGAGGAGCTGGTCGAGCAGCAGGTGGTGGGCGACGCTTTGAGGCTCTACCACCACCACAACCAGGAGGTCCACCCCGACCACAGGGAGCTGGCGGGCAGAGACATGCACAGCTCCAGGTAGTAGACGCCTACGACCACAGCGCGCCCGAGATTATTCGAGCTACTATCTGTGTCTATTCCACCCTTGCTGTAGTTCTTATAGACACAGGAGCGAGTCACTATTTCATAGCCGCTGCCCTTGTTCAGAGCTCGGAGATTCCGACAGAGCCGTTGGCTCGATCCTTACGGCTAGAGACTCCTACGGAAGCAGACTCGACGATTACGCACTGGTGCCGGCAGTGTGAGCTTACTCTAGGAGGTGAGAGCTTCGGTTGGGATCTTCTTGTAGCAGCGTCGAGGCCTTATGACGTCATTTTGGGCATGGATTGGTTATCTATGGTCCATGCACAGATTGACTGTATTAGGCGCAAGGTGTGATGTGTGCGCACCGACGGGAGCAGGTTCACCTTCACCGGTGAGAAGGGAGCCTTTGCAGCATAGGATGTACTTTCGCGGAGGAGAGGATAGTCCATCACTCATCAGTTGGCTAGCCTCATCCTAGGAGCAGTTGACGTGCGGAGTCCCGGTTTTCCTGCAGTGGTGGATCAGTTTGCGGACGTCTTCCCCGATGACGTTCCAGGGCTACCTCCTCGCAGAGAGGTATACTTTTATATTGACCTGTACCCCGGGATAGCCCCAATATCGACTCCAGCATATAGGATGGCCCCCGCCGAGCTTCGAGAGCTACGGGTACAGGTGGAGGACTTGCAGGGCAAGGGGTTCATTCGACCCAGTGTTTCACCCTGGGCTTCCCCGATACTGTTTGCCAAGAAGGCGGATGGGAGCTTGCGACTTTGTGTTGAATATAGTTTCCGGAACCAGGTGACAGTGAGGAACAAGTATCCGCTACCAAGGATTGATGACCTCTTTGATCAGCTCAAGGGAGAACGGTGGTTCTCGAAGATAGACCTCAGGTCATGCTATCATCAGCTCAGAGTTAGAGACGAGGACGTGCAGAAGACGACCTCCAGATGTCGGTATTGCCACTATGAGTTCTTGGTTATGCCATTCAGTGTAACCAATGCTCCAGAAGTGTTCATGGCCCTCATGAACATGATCTTTCAGCCATACCTTGATCGTTTTGTCGTGGTCTTCATCGACGACATTCTGATTTACTCCACGACTAAGGAGGAGCACGCCTACCACTTACGGGTTGTACTAGACACACTCCGAGAGCACCAGTTTTATGGTAAGCTTTCGAAGTGCCATTTCTGGATACGTGAGGTCCACTTCTTGGGACACGTCATCTCTGAGGCGGGAGTTGTAGTGGATCCTGTGATGATCGAGGCAGTGTTAGCTTGACAGCCACCCAGGAGCGTGACGGAGGTGCGGAGTTTCTTGGGACTAGCTGGATACTACCAGAGATTCATGCCAGACTTCTCTAGAGTTGCGGCACCACTCTCAGCTTTGACGAAGAAGGGGAAACCATTCGTGTGGTCAGACAGATGTCACCAGAGCTTCCAGGAGTTGAGACAGAGATTGACAAGTGTGCCTATCTTGAGGTTTCCTGAGGAGGGAGTTGGATACGTAGTTTACTACGATGCATCAGGGACCGAACTCGGATGTGTCCTGATGCAGGAGCGGGAAGGGATCACCTATGGATCACGTCAGTTGAGGCCGCATGAGCAGAACTACGCTACCCATGACCTGGAGTTAGCAGCAGTGGTATTCGCTCTGAAGACATGGCGACACTATCTGAAGGGGGAGCGCTTTACAGTCTTTTCTGATCATCAGAGTCTCAGGTATATCTTCTCCCAGAAGGACCTGAACCTGAGACAGCAACGATAGCTCGAGTTCCTCCAGGACTATGACTTTGAGATAGTCTATACTCCTGGGAAGGGGAACGTAGTAGCCGATGCCCTCAGCAGGAGGAAGGGCATTCAGCTACTTGAGGAGGCGACGGAGCAGCTAGCCTCTTTGCAGAAATCCTTCGTGGATAGAGATAGAGCAGCCTTCCTTCAGTCTCTCACAGTCACTCCCCCACTTCTACAGCGGGTCAGAGAGGCACAGCGTGGGGACGCTGACTGTGAGACGTGGCGTGCACAGATATCCTTAGGACAGGCACCTGATGGTTTCTCCTTTGGAGCAGAGCACAAAATCCTTTTTAGAGGACGTACTATGGTACCAGTTGCTTTACGGGAGGAGTTGCTAAGAGAGTTTCACACTTCTCCCTTAGTGGTACATCCCGGAGTGGCGAAGATGTACCAGGATCTCAGACGACAAAACTGGTGGCCATGCATGAAGAAGGCTGTAGCAGAGTTCGTTTCCCGATGCCTCACCTGCCAGCAGGTGAAGGCTGAGCATCAGGTACCAGCAGGCTTGGTACAGCCCTTGGAGGTCCCGGAGTGGAAGTGGGACGAGATATCTATGGACTTCGTGACTGGACTTCCACGCACTTCCAGAGGTCACGACTCCATCTGGGTGATTGTCGACTGACTCACCAAGTCGGATCACTTCTTACCCATCCAAGAGTAGGGCTCAGTGGAGAGCTTGGGATGCCTTTACGTTCAGGAGATTGTACGGCTTCACGGTGTCCCATCATCTGTCGTCTCCGATCGAGATGCTCGCTTTACTTCTCGGCTATGGAAGGGATTGCAGGAGGAATTTGGGACGCAGCTATGTTTGAGCACATCCTTTCACCCTCAGACGGATGGTCAGACGGAGAGGACCATTCAGACTCTCGAGGACATGCTCCGCGCATGCGTCCTCGACTTTGGTCACAGCTGGGAGGACCACCTACCCTTGGTGGAGTTTGCGTACAACAACAGCTACCACTCCACCATTGGGAAGGCACCGTACGAGGCGTTGTACGACCGACCTTGTAGATCTCCTTTGTGCTGGACAGACCCTGGGGAGTCAACACTTGTGGGACCGGAGATGGTCCAGGCCACGACGGTGAAGGTCCCGGTCATCCAGGAGCAGATGAGGACAACTCAGAGCCGGAAGAAGTCTTATGTTGACAGGAGGCGGAGGCCACTGGAGTTTGAGGATGGCGACCACGTCTTCTTGCGGGTCTCACCTCGAAGTGGTATACGGAGATTTGGCCGAGGCGACAAGTTATCTCCGCACTTCATCAGACCCTTCCAGGTCCTCAGCAGGATAGGCGAGGTGGCTTATCGCCTGGCTCTACCACTTCAGTTACACCGGGTGCACGACGTCTTCCACGTATCATCGCTGAGGAGATACGTGCACGACCCGACGCAAATCATTGACCATGGGGAGCTTGACGTTGACGATGGGGCAACTTTTACAGAGGTCCTGGTGGAGATCAAGGATTGACCGGAGCGGGTCCTACGTAGATGGTTGATTCCTCTAGTGCGCATCAGATGGCTGCACGAGAATCTCCAAGAGAGCACTTGGGAGCGGGAGGCTCAGATGCGTGCTCAGTAACCTCATTTGTTTCTCTAGTTTTGATGTATCTTTACGGGGACATAAAGCCCTGATGTGGGAGTAATGTAAAGACCCGTAAAATTCAAGGGAAATTTTTTCTTAATTTTCTTTGGAATTTTACAAGAGTGCGGTTTCTGACAGCACCTGATTCTGAGGCCCGGTGTGCCCGGAATCAATTTCCGAAGTTTGGCTCGGGTACGTTCAATGAAAGAACGAGCGGGAATTTCTAACTTTTGAACCGGTGCCCAGAATCGAATTCTGAGGGCACTGATGAACTCGCAGCGCTGATATTCGCTTAAGGAGACCTTTTCTGAGGTTGCATTTTATGCGGGTTGAGAGTTAGTTTTGCGGGAAATTAAATGAAGTTAAATAAATTGTGGAAACACAATTTATTTTTAACCATGTTGGTTATGTCCTCCCAAAGGGAGTTAGGGGTGGGACCCACATCCACATAACCTCTCTTGAGAGGATTAAGTG
The DNA here is from genome assembly GCA_963277665.1 of Viscum album. NCBI lineage: Eukaryota > Viridiplantae > Streptophyta > Magnoliopsida > Santalales > Viscaceae > Viscum > Viscum album. The sequence continues at coordinate 605,834,050 of OY728148.1, forward strand.
TGGTGGGGCTCACAAGAACCCTAACACTTCATCTCCCCTTTAAACTCCCAATAACTCCTCTCTAATTAATCTTGACAACTTGGGTAATTAATTGAGATGAGTTATTTTAATTTCATACTTTTGAAATTCAACTGGTTTAGTTGTGTAAATAAAATAAGCCTTAGACTTATTTTATTTTGGTTAGTTTTCTCTTTCCACCTTGAGAGAATTTGGGAAGCATTCTTCATCTTCTTCAACCACGACGAAGAACACGAAGAACACTTAGGCTCCGACGAAGAATGTCGTCACCATAAGAAGAGAAAGACGTGCCGTCTCTTCTCTTCTTCGCAGCCGGTGTGTTTCTGAAGATCGACGACTCTGCTTCTTTCGATCTTCTTCCCGTGTCAATGAAAGGAGACGCTGTTTCCTCCTCGGACTTTCTTCGTCATCTTACGAAGCTTCTCCAGTGACGATACCTCTTCGGACGCACCTTGACGTCAACGGAATCGACGTTCAATTACCGTGACGCCCGACCTCCGCGACGCTTGTCTTCTGCGGCTTGTTGGCGAGATCCAATCTTGAAACCGAGGTAGGGGAATTTTATTATTTATTTAATTTTCCGTTCATGATTCTAGCATGTCGAACTCCATGGATAATCGAATAAATGCTATCATTTAACGAGTGGGGGCCGGACCGCACAAAAACGGCCGAACCCCCCTCATTTGTTCATGATTGTTTCTTGCGGATAGAACGAGATGGCGTGGTGCCATCGCACCACATGGGTATCCTACGACAAATATTGCACAGCGCCGTCCCGCCGCGCCATGGAAAGAAATCCAAGAACGCGACGCCATCGCATCGCGTCGAAGGAAGTCGAAGGCGCCGCTGCCGGAGCGGGGTCACAACGGAGGGGAGCGGTGCCGTCGCATCGTGCCGGACGACATAGGCCACGACCGGTTCCGGGCCGCGGCGGAACAAGGTGACCGGCGGCTAGCCGGGACAATGGTGTCGGAAGTCGGAAGGGGACCGGCCCTTGTCGGTCCCGTTGAGGAGGAGCCGGCCGGCCAGGTCGGGCCGGCCGGAAATGGGGAAGCCGGGGGAATTAAATTCCCCCGGCCAGCATAAAAATGGCCCCCCATAATGAGGGGGGCTGCGGTTTCACAAAGGGGGGGGGGGGTAGGAGCCCCCTGTTTCTCAATCAGCTCGGCCGAAGGCTGAGCTGGCAGCACGCCCGGCACGCTCCCTTGAGCCGGACCGGCGCCTGGCCAGTCCGCCAGGCCGGGCCAGGCCGGGCCGCGCCGCGCCGCACCGGGCTGCGCCGCGCTGCGCCGGGCCATGCCGGGCTGACCCTGTCCGGGGCGGGTCGACCCGGTTCAGGCCAGCTGGGGGGGGGGGGGGGGGTCTCGGGCCGGGTCGGCCCGGGCCCAAAACCCCCGATACCGAACTGTTTAGGTTCAAATTCCCATAACTCGGGCTAGAGACCTCCAAACGACGCGCCGTCAGCAGCGATGCGATCCTTGGATCGAGACGGTCGTTTAGGTATATCACACTCAAGGTTTAGGAATACTTTGAGTTCGGCCGGGTTGGTTCGTACACGAAACCAACCGGGCCCTCGGAGCGGAAACGCTCATATCTTGAGCTACGGACGTCTGATTGATGTGTCGTCAGCTTTGTTGAGTTCCTCTTAGTGAGACAGATCTTTTGGCATACTACGCCCGAGGTTTGGACATAGGTGGAGTATGGTCGGGTTGGTTTTGCCTTAAAAACCAACCGGGCCCCTGGAACGAAAAAGCCAATAACTCTCAGACCGAGCGTCCGATTGACGCGCCGTCTGTTGCATTGAGTTCCTATTGACGATACAGAACTTTTGGATACATCAAATATAGACGTTGAGACAGTTGATGTATCAGCTTCTCGGCTCGTGGAGCGGACCCTCCTGAACGAGCTTGCTGTGTGCGGGAACCCTAGAGCTGGCTGCGACTACTAATGTGACTGCGACGACGATTGTGCAGAGATCCTTAGTGGATTCGACGACGACGACTACAACACTCAGCGATCCTGTGTGGATCAGTGCTACCGATCCTGTGTGGGTCCGATCCTGTGTGGGTCTGCGCTCAGCGATCCTGTGTGAACCAGCGCCTACAGATCCTGTGTGGGTCCGATCCTGTGTAGGTCTTTGCGGGGGTTAGTACCTATCGATCCTTTGTGGGTCCGACGACTTAGATGGATCAGTGATCATCTCTATCGTCCTCAAAGAAATATACCTGTGTGAGCTGAATCCTGTTTGCTTTCCTGTGTGGATTGTGTTGTACTATCCTGTGTGGATTACGTTTTGGTTTCCTGTGTGGAATACGTATACTTTCCTGTGTGGACTGAGTTATACTTGGGCTCGGAGGTTGGAGCGTATTGGAATTGATGACTTAGGTATATGTATGGGCATATACCTAAGTAGTGTCGGTTGTTACTTAATGTTTGTATCTTTCCTTTGTGGTTTATCCATTGTGGATTTTGGGAGACCTTCGGGGGTCTCGGGGTCCCTACTGAGTAGCTTATACTCACCCCTGCACGGGCTATACCCGCACTACGTTGTGTTGGTTGCAGACGACGGACAACGTTGATCGTGGTTGAGGCTTGCAGAGCAGGACAGTACCTGGAGGTGGACCACTGGGCGGGACGTGCTCGGAGCGGACGGCGGGACCCGAGGAGCAGTGGAGCTATCTGTACCCACCCTTCAGGTGGGATTTCCAGTGGACAGCTCGGTGTAGCGGCTTTTACTTTACAGTTGCTGTTTTCTCTTTCGAGTTGTACTTTACTTTCAGTTTTGGGTTTGTATACGGGCCCATTTACTTTTCCCCACTTTCAGTTGTACTCTGTTTTTACTAAGTGTTTACTTTTCCTCTTGCTTACTCTTTGGTGCTTGTTTACTTTACAAAGGAAATGCCTTCCCTTTTTTCCGGAATTTATGCCTTGGTGCTAGTCGCCAGCACCTGGCCTATGGAAGGCGGGCTTGGGGTAGTCATGGAACGGGCCCCGAGGACGGGTCGTGACAAATTTCAATAATTTAATTATTTTGTCTTTTTTGACTAGTCATTGTGATAATGATCGAGGGATTCCGTGGATAGGAAGACGGTGGTAACAATCGTTGTATCAAGGGCGTTCATCTATTTTAAAGACAAAGGTTTTGATTATATTTTTAATCGAGTGCTTTCGGGGATAGGAAGTCAGATGTGCCGATCAATTTATCAATGGCTTACCAGGGTGGTGGTAAGAAATATCATTTATCCCTGCTGAAATAATACCATACTCATTGGGGTAAAAGAACAATAATACATTTTATTTTCAGCTACTATTTGTAATATAAATGGAATTTTATTGTTTAGTCATTCAATTAATATTCTTTTCTATTGTAATTATTTTAATTATGATACATTCATTAGGTATTGTATTAATAGATTCTATACGTTGTATGGTAGAATCACACAATTTTGTTTTACTCTGATCATTGTATTCAACACAAATACATATGTTTCAATAACCTATCGTTTCATATCATATCATATCCTTGAGATCCGTGACCTGTATGGTCAATTGTATTGGTTTTGAATTGTATTATTTTAAGACCTATTTAACTAAGTTCATTCTTATGAGTTTACCTACAATGTTTTTAATCCTACAATTCAACTCACTGTTGTATTGTGCCATCTCAAATATGAAACATATATATTATGGTTCGATTTGGAGTGAATCAGACCTAATGTAAGGGTTAATTTTACAATCTAATTTTTGTTTGGGATTATTAATACATAAATATATACAATTTAATATTTATCATCCAAGTCCATTTTTTTTAAAATCTGAAATATTCTAAATTATTTTCCAAAAATTGTATAATGTTTTTTTAAATATTATCGAATTTTTATAAAATGGATTTGAAGGAATATTTTATCATTTTTAAAATAAGGTACTTTATAAAAATTTTATAGATGGAATTCATTTTCAACTTATATGTCATGAGCACCTTTCTTTCCACCGTGATTTCATAACATTTTGAATAATACCTTACAATCATACAAGGTTATCTTCAAATATATTTTTTTCTTTTGTAAATTGGAAATATTTATATTATTTCAATGTAAAAGGGGAATTTGTCTCAATAAATTATTAATGATTTTATTAGTTCATGTTAATCTATGTTAACATCCATTAATAGATTTTATGATTAATTGATGTTTATTTATTATTATACAATATATAATATTATATTAATTAGTTTATGATATGATTTACAATGGATTTTATATTTTTATAGCATCTATTTTTATGGGAAATTTATTATCAATTCGTACACTATTTTTATTACAAATGCTTTTATTGGTTATATTTCACCCTTTTCATATGAATAATTAATTGGACTTAGTATGTGATGGGTAGGGCCTATTATAGACCCATGAGGCGTTGTTAGGTCTAATGAAACTAACTAGACTAGGTTTTTACCCATTTATATATTTTTTATGGGATGAAGCTTTGAAATTATGTTTATGATGTCCGACAATATGCATTCCTTCATTTTGAGATTTTTTATTGATATTACATGTGATTATTTGATGAGTAGAATATACATGTGAATGTATATATGGAAACATTTCATATATTCATTCAATATTATGATTATGATTATGATTAAAATGTTTTTGTTTTAGTTATATATATTTCTTTAAAATAATAGTCATGTTTATGATAGATTATGCTGTATTATTTATCCATAATGAGCATTTATGCTCAAATCATTCATATGTTTCATTTTTTCCAAGATGAAAAGAAGTATATTATAACTAATATATGGGTTTAATCTAGTTGAATAATGATGTTCAAGGTATTATAAACGTTTTATTTTAGATTTTTAAATTTAATGTAAGGTGAATGGACCAACCTATTCTCCAAGACCTCTAAAATGGCCAGTCTATTGGGATTCTAGAATTGTATATATACCAATGTAAATAAGTAAAGAACTAACTCGAAGATACTATGTTCGTGGTCATTACAGTTACACAATGAAAAAACATATACCCTTATACTATTTCACGTGGAGGGTGTCTATTATTAGAAGAACATATAATGGATTGAAAATTTTAAAAATTGAGAGTTGAGTCTTATATTTTTCTCATGAAGGCACCTATGTCCCCCATCCAGAAATGAATAATAGAAAGTGGATTTAATGACCAAAAAATGGGAACATTCCATACAAAATAATGAAATATAGTATATGAAAATATTGTATGATATAATAATTATTATTTTTATAATCTTTATTTTTATTAAGTCACTAATTAATTTTAAAAATACTCAATACATGAGTCACATGAATAGTATGAGATATAAGGGACCTTTATTCATAATGGTACGAAGGAATTTTGGATGAGGTATTAGGAAGTCAGATAAACATGGGTCATATATGAGGATACATGTTAGGAGCATCAATTTTAAATATTATTAGATTCTCGAGAAATTCATTAAGGGATGATTTATATTAATGAAGAATAATGGATTATAAGATGAAGTTCAGAACATAGGAGAGATGATATAGGAGAATATTAAGTAATAAATATTTTCTATGTTAGTAGAGACTAAAAGACGGATTCAAGCTACATATCCCTCTTTTTCTCCTCCATATACATATCCCACCCTTCCCGATAAAGCTAATGATCACACTCATAGACCTCATCCACCACAGGTTCTCACATATTGGGATTAATATATTCAGGATCACAAATATGATATTGTTTATCCTGGGATTATATATAATATAGGTATTACTCTATATTATTAGTAGATTGACATGGATGAGATTATGTCTATAATATATGATATTATAGATGATACTTATCATTATTACTAGTATTTAATGAGAATTATATAGGAGGAAAAGTGTTGTAATTATTTAACCATTTTATCAAGACATGTCTAATAAGATACCACATTGATATTAAAAACTTATATCCATTAAATAATATTATAGTTATTTTTTTAATATTTTTTCAATGATTTATAGAAATACATTAATGATGTATCCTGGTTTTAGAAAACATTTATATGTATATCCTCCTTTGACTTAACTTATAATCATAGTGACAAACTATATAGATTATCATCATATGCATTTATGTTTTTGGATGTTTATGAGGATCAGATTGGTGATATCATTTTGAAAATGATTATACAGTGATGATTTGTAAAAGAGATATCATGGAGCTCCAAACTACATATATGATTCATCGCAAAATGTTTCAAATAATTCTCCTGTATGTGGATTATCTTATTTATTTTTTATATCAATATTATTTTACCAAATACATAGGTTTATTTTATATTTGTTTTTTATAATCTACATATTACGTGTGATATGAGATCAATATATGTATTTTTGAATAGATAGTTTATTTCTTTAATAACAAATAAATTGAGGGAAAATGATAGAATGATGTATATTTTAAAAAAGATTTCAAAATAATAAATTTCCTTGTCATATCCATCATTATGTTGAATGGTATGAAACACGTACTTCATGAAGAGTTATTTATCTTATTTATATTAATGATTATATTATATTGTTTTATATTAATGGTTATTGGATGTTGTGTATATTTCATCATTATAATATAGTTTACTAGTTATTATCCATCATAGGTGATGTTAATGAATAATTTAAATATTTATTAGATACATATGATTTATTATTTTATAATTATATACTATAATATATTACCACTTTATAGTAAAATTATATTTAAAATAGGGAATGTGATAATTTTATCAATTGAATAGGTAAGTGGAACCAATAGAAAGTATGTAAACAAAAATTTCACTTAATTTATAAGTATTATTAATTATGATGTACAAAAAATCATTTATTCAATTGATTTTTTTTATTATAATTTAATTTCATCTTTTTGTATTAAATAAATGCTAATATTATTTTCCTATATTTATTTATAAAATAATTATAATTGGAATTGATAAATTGTTTTCAAAATATTTAATTTTATTATATTATCCCCTATTATTTATCTTTTATTTATATTGAGAATACATGTCTAAAACATTAATTTTAATTTTTATCTTTCTATAACACATTTCCCATATAAATTAAATGTGTTAAATAATATATAAGGACCAGAGGTGAATAATTTTTATTTTTTGGTTCAGTATTAGTTTTTCCCTACTTGTAATATATGTTTTAGAGATTAAATTTAAATTTGCGATGCTATTTCAATTCTGATAATGTTTATATGTTAATATATTTTATATTATTTTATTTTACTACATATTTGTACTAGATTATACTATTTCAATTTATTTCATTATATATTAATGGTTAGGTGAACTTTATATCAAAATTAACCTTTAATTTTTTTACAATGTGGTTTTATAAATAATAAAAATCATGTATTTTTGGTTGATAATTTAACATAATAAATGTCTAAAATTCTTTTAAATCCAATATAAAATTTCCAACATAAATTTATTGTCCAGTTAAAAATTTCATTGATTTATGTTTATAGTTGTCTATAAAATAATAGAAACAATGTTTAATTTTTATATTATTTATAAGAAAATATGTAATAGAATATTCACAATGTCAATTACAACGATATACCTAAATAATAGTCATTGAAAAATTTAATGATTATCATGGAAAATATTTTTCTACAGTAGAAGAGACTCTATTTATTATTCTTAAATTCAATAAAGATTCTGTAGTTCATTTCTTTTCATTTGAATATATTAATATGTTTATATATGTCAAATTAATAAATACACAAGGACAAAAAATTAATGAAAGTAAAATTCACAGTGAAAAATAACTACTATAGTTTTATCATCAACCCGATTTTACATTGGATGGTCATGAATACATAATTACTTAATATATAAGTCATTTACTACCCATTAGAAGAATATTTGGAAGCACCTATTTACAATAATTTTTCTAAAGGCTCAAATTCCATCCCTTATTGATTTTTCAGTTTAACCACAGTTTGAAAAATTTTGTGTTATGCGTTTTCATCTGCTCTATAATATTTTTTACACCTTATATGTGACATCCTCTTATATTTACAACCTTATATTCATTGATATGGTTATAATCATTCATGTAATTAGTAATATATTTCATCTTATAAGATTTTATTAGAGGGTGTGAATTTTTTAAACAATGATATTTAGATTCTCTGAAACCATACTCTATGTTCTAGGGATAGAAAAATGTACATCAAGCACTTGTTTTTATTCAAAGATAAAAATTATATGTCAACAAAACAAAATCTATTGCTAAAAAGGCATAATCTAAAGATTTATTTTGATTCCATTTTAGATATAATGAATATAATATACCAATATGTTTAACCTAATTCCCAGAATTTAAATTTTTCATTTTGATCATAAATGAACAATACAATAACCCCTAATTTTATTGTATAAATTGATTAGCTACATAATCTTCTCAATTAAGATTAATTCTTCAACATCTCCCACACAATTCATCATAGGTGACAAACATATAATCATAATACTACGTATAATTCACTTGTGAAATAAGAATAAAATTATTGAGAAAAAATGATGTATAAGGTAAGACATATCAATTTTTCATTGACAATAGATCATATAAAAATTAAATAATTATAATAAGAGAAATATATAATTGTAAATGTCATGGAATAATACAATTTTTACATCAGTAATTAAAGGATAAATAACCATAATATAGTATACTTTTACAAAGGCATAAGAAGTAGTTAACATGAGAAAGTAATCATGTTCTATAGAAAAAATTATCTCTTTGTTCTGTAACATGGTAAACATAAATGAGATTAATCATAATAAATAATAACATCGAGGGGGATCTAATTGTATTTATATCTATCGATAATTTTATAAAAAATAATAATGTCTATATATAGTGTTTTGACAATAAAAACAACGTACACATTAATATTTGGGAACAAATAAATAGTTCTCATGTGTGTAGTTGTGAACATTTTAATAACAAAAACAGATATATATATATATATAATAATATCGATGCATATATATTTAAAAAAACAAAAATTTTCCCCCATAAATTTATGAAACAAAAATGAATATACCTGTATATATAATTATCTAACAATTACTAAATAATTATCCAATGAATTGTATAAATATATCATAATCATCCCTTAAATAATGTTAATTAATACATATGTGTATAAATAAAACTAGGATGAAATTCTTAATTCCATCATAGTATAAAAAACCAAAAAAAAGAATTGGGTTTCGTAAATAACTATAGAGAGTTTAATATATACCATCTAATGAAAGAACGATGATGAGTATAATTAGATCATACAAAAATTTAATATATTAATCATTATAGGATATTTTCATTGATTTAGAAAACATTATATGAAAAATAAAAAAAATACTTTTAGAAAATAAAAATGTACTCTTTTTTAGAGCATATAATTACAACAAAATTTCTTTTAAAATAATGAGGATAAGTATTCATTTTGTAAAACAATGAAAACATTGAATCAAGGATTCTTAAAAAAATAAATATGGAATGTTGGTAAATAAACAAATGGGGAATGTTTTAAATATTATTTTTTACAAATACTTTTAAATAATTTATTGTTAATAAAAAAGAATTATCAAGTCACTTTTAAATAAAAATTTTATGAATATGTCAACAATATTTTTTGAATAAATTTTTAAAAATTGGAATTTCAATAATTATATCATAAAATTAAGTAATGGTATATAAAATGATATATTGAGTGGAATATAATAACATAAAATATTTGGGAAAAATAGCTTTTCAACAATTTGAAAAACTAATAATACGAAATAAATCAATAAAAATGTAATAAAAGAAATATTATAAAATATTTAATGATAATTGTGGGGAATAAATTAAATTATACATATTTTAATTTCAAAACAATATAAGAAACAATTTGAGAAAGTTAAGAATATATACACGAAAAAAGAAAATCTCTAATAGAAAAAATATATATGGTCAGAATTCTTTAAAATAAATCTTTTGGTTGGATTAAGAAGAAATGGTTTATAAAATGTTAATATGGAATTTAAAACCCATAAATATATATGTTAATAAAATATATGGGGTTCAATAGAGATAGAGAAAAAATTTTATTTATAAAGAAATTTCAACAATATTTAACACAATTTATCATCCAAAAAATTCCACTGAATAAATTCATAAATCATGTCATTTTAATTCTATATGGTTAATATCCAGTCCATTGGAGTTTCATCATTAATGAAGGTCACAATGTATAGTGATCTTTATATGAGTTATCAGGAGTTAGACCGCAAACATCACAATGAACATGTTCTAAATTCCTACTCATTGACATTATTCTATCCTAGTTAATGAAAACACCATTAAATTTTCATAAATTTAAACTCTCAAATAATATTAAGTACATTGGATTATTTCTCAGTATATAATTCACAAAAATAAAATTATTATTTTCACACAATGTCGAAAAATCATGATGTACCACATTTAGGGACCATGTTGTAAAATAGTTTCAATAGATTCATTGTCATCACTCCATATATTAATATATATATACCATTTATTACTCTACATGAAATGACCTGGAAAATATTACTAATATTTAAAACACCATTTCGAAGTGTTTTTCTATAACAAGTATATTTTGGTGTCCTATTGATACAATGTTGTTTTGAGGGAATGTAATATATCTACTATCATTCAGTTTCATGATACTTCATATTTTCATTTGTATTTAACTACATCTTTTGTAATTATATCCAATGATTCATCATTTATTTTCTATACTCTTCAAATGAATCCTTGTACAAAATTAACCAAGTATCCTTTATAACCATTTTAATGAACTGATTTACCAATGTTAATAACCCCTGAATATTTTGGAAGTATCAAACATAATATTATATTTGACCCTTTATCCATTGTACAAACCTTGTTTTTCAGTTTCTAAGTATAATTCTCTAATCTATTCCAACTATATTTATTAGTAATACCAATTTTCCCACAAAGACATCATGTGATATTCAAACATATCAATTTAACATGAATACTTCATAGGGAATTGACTTCTAGTGAATTATTTAATAAACATATGATCCCATGAACAAACATTCCCCATTAGGATGAATTGATGTTATTTTTAGTTCATGTTTGAATAATATTCTACATACCCTACTCATTCATGATCATTTTTTGAATATCATCAAACAAAGGATATTCCTCCCCACCATAGTTTTTCACAATTTTCCCCATATATTCCATATTTTCTAGAAGTTATAAATGAATAATACAATCCCTAACAACAACTTGAAATGTAAACATCAATGATTACATATTCTCTCATATTATATTGATGTAAGTCTCTAAAAGGACGTTAAAACTTCCATCTAATAACCTCAATTTGAAAAATCATCATAGCATGACACCATTTTTAATATTGGTTAGATTGTTATACATTTATTCAAGTTATTTCACATGTTTTGTAGATTTTTATTCATTATAATGTTGAAGAAAACATTCCTTTCAATTTATCCCCTAATTGTGGAAAATTCATTCTAATCCTACAGCCTACATTTAATTTTTTTTGAATAATCCATTCTAAAAAAGGATCATTAGGATCCTTATGTTTCGAAAGATCATTCTGGAAAATTTTATAAGGAAATTTTATGTCATATAAAACATGTTGATGTGAAACATTCTTCATATGAAGCTATTGGTAAGATAATGGTCAAAAAATAAAATCATATAACATTAAATTCTATGGTAAAACACCTAAATGTCGTTAGTGGAGTAAAATAAATCGATGAAACATACCTCTAATACCACATAGTTTGTGTAAAACCCAAGATTAAATTATAGTCTGTAAAAATATACTTTATAAATATTTAAGCCAGTTCCTATTTTAAAATTTCAATTAAAAAATAATACATTTAAATGTTGACAATCAATATTTATGTTACATGGTCAAAATAATCTGAGAATATTTTTTTTAATTTTTCTAATAAATTTTTTTGAAGACTAATTGAAAATGTAGTGTTTTAATATACTTAATATAAATTATAATACACTTTATTAATGTATACACTTTTAATATTGAAAAAAAATAATTTTAATGATCTAATTAAAGGATCATTTTGAGGTAAAAATTGTATTTTTCAGAAAGCATTCAATTTAAAAAACTAATGTGGTTTAAAATTACATATTTTTAATCCTTATATATCATAAAAATTAATTTAAACAATTAATTATTAAATTAAATTTATAAATTTTATATCTAACTTTTATAATTTAAATCAATTTATTGATTATTATTATTCATATTGTTAATATAAGATCATCAAATCCATGAAAAATGATCTTTTTGGAGAATTGATTTCCAAAATTGATTTCATGTTTGTTTTTAATCTAAAATATGATAATTATTTGAATTTCATTTTATAAATTGTATTCCATATTTTTATTTTTATTTAAAAAAATTAATAGTTTTTTTGTCATTTTATGTTATAATGACTAATAAATGTTTTGAAAATTAAATAATTAAGAAAAAATTAAAATATGGTTTTCCCATTACATGTTTTTGTATTAAAATTAATTTTACACAAACATGGGATTTTTATTTCATAAAATTTCCTTAATATATAGAATCACTATGTCTAAATTATCTAATATGTATCACTTTATTTATGTCTAAATAGATTAAATACATAGTATAAAAAATAGTCACCTTTGTGAAAAATAAAATAGTAAAAGTATGTAAACTTAGATGATAAGTGAATGACTTGTTTAAAACATGTATATTTTTATTTAGTGGAGGTTTATCTTGACCTCACTCATTTATTTATCAATTTTTGAGGATATAGTGGTGGGATTTAAATCATGTTATTGAATAGTGTACACTCCATGATTCTCATTTTATTAAAGAAAAAAACATATTGAAAAGATAATTATCCACATTCTAGACTTATTTTTCTTCCAAAATGACCTATCATAGGGTATTTTAAAGGATATCCAATAGAATTTTCTCTAAAATTATTTAATTATTGTAACAAAAATCATTCAATTTTTTGATATTATTTTTCCGACATAAACTATGTCATACAACATAATATATAATAACTACACTCTATAATGTATATTTATTTAATATTATTTTTATGGAATAACATTTATTCATCTCTTATCGCTCAAATTGGAATCAAGTCCATCATTAGTACGTACGAAAATATATTACCTGATTATCTGATGTAAAATTTTTACATGACATTCCCACAGAGGTGGTAGAAATGATTGAAATAATAAACACATATAACACATAAGTGGTGATATTTTTCCTTTTAAATTAATATGTTCTCCATTTATTTATCCTTTAATCCAATAAGAGAATAATATTTTCACTCATGCGTATGTACAACCTTCCATCACCATGAAGAGAGAAGATTCATTTTCCATATACAACATAAATGAATGGTTCTAAAATTTTATTTAATAACTAAATATTAAATTTATACCGTTAATAAAAAATTATAAATGGTGGATCTATTTAACATGTGGAATAACCAAAAAATACATTATAAAACACGAATGAGAAACATGTCAATTAACATATGAAACCGTAAAATAATAAAATATAATTAATAAATGGTTGGTAATATGTTACAATAGGATAATATATGATATTATAAATATTAATACGGTTCAATTATATATTAATTACATTATAAACATCTATTTTATAGTTTTTTATAGTTCATTCTACTAAACTGAACCATGAGGTACAAAAAATCATCTCGATTTCCAATCATTGAGGAATATTTTATTGTTGTGTTGTTAATTTATTTTATATAGTATATATACGATGTATTATACATATTATTTCATGAATAAGTTTTTATTCATTATATTTCAGGTCTCCAATTGAATTATTTCAATAGTAGTAATTTTAATTTAAAATTACTATATTGTAATATATTTTATCTTAATGTCAGTTACATTGAGGCATTATTTTAAAATGATTCTATACACATTTATGTTGTGTTTATAGAACAAAATTAAGGAATATCATGTGAATAATTATTTCTCAATGATTATTAATTTGAAAATTTAATCATATTCATTAAAGCGGTTTAAATTTAATATTTACCAAAGATGTAAGAATCTATTTTACAATCTCACTTTCGTTTGGGATTATTGTTATTTTCAAGAAGGAATATTATCATTTATCATTGATGAGATCCAATAATATTCCTATACAGATGATATTTATGATGTCTCCAAATTTTAATCCACCTTTTCATCTTTTTCGTACTTGATTCGATAAAAACATTTAAAATAAAAACATAGTTTATCTCTCTTTAAATTCGACATTTATTTCTCCTATGAAAATATTTTTCATATTGTTTTAAAGATTTAATTTAAATTACTCAAATGAATTATTAAGGACATATTAAATAATACTTGAGTTTTATTTTTTAAAATTAATCATTATAATTTTTTCAAAATGGGGTTTTTCAATAAAAATACAATGTGAATTTTTTTAACATAATTAGTGATAGTGACTTACCCTCCTCAAAAAACTATACATGAAAGGTATATTCCTTTACAAATATTAAATAATTTTTCAAATAAATATATTTTATGAAATATTATTTTAATAATTTTCTAAAATTAAATTTATTCTTAAAATTTGAATGATTTTTTCTTAAAATATATATTGAATATATTTTATTATTTGGTTTATAAATTTCACATGAAAGAATTATATTATTTTGATCATCTTTCATTAGAAATATGTTTTCTCTTAAATAACAATATTATTTGTATCTTATATATGATTATTATATAAAATATAAATCATTTGTAAAAATGATGATGATTTCTAATGTTATTTGATCAATTGAGTAATTATTGATAAACCAGAATCAATTATAGAATATAAATAATTTTTTATAAGTCATATTGAATCATGTATTAATTATATCATTAAATATATGAGATATAATTTCGATATATAATGATGTATGGGGGATAGATTTATCTATCCCTTGATCAATCTGTATGTCTAACAAGAGAAACTATTTGGCCAAATTGAATGGGTTTTACCAATATTTTTAAATTTTCCGATGATAGACATTGTTAATATAATTACAATGTTATTTATAATCATTAAGTCGAAAAAAAAATTACATTCATTTGAACAACTAGTTATTTTTTTTTTGGGTTTTATTTCAGATATATCATCAATATATATTTTTTAATAGATATTTATTAAATGGAATTAGTTTTTAGTAAATTAAATTTCCCCATTGATTATTTATTATCTAGTCATGATAGTAATGAAATTAATTAAATTTCATGGTTGTTAGATATTTACATTTACATATTGAATATTAATTAATAATTCATGAAATATTTTATTGTATATAAATATTAATAATCATTTTAGAACACTCTATATTTTATCCCTTTCCCTGGTATAATAAAAATAACTCAATGAATGATATAGGGGATGATAAATTGTTTTTATTACTGTGGTTTTTATTTTATTTCCAATGGTAAATGGGTATTGTGTATGTATCAGGGTCTCAAAATCTTCTTAACTAATCATCTGATTTTGGATTTGAAAAATTGTATCCATTGCATTGTAGTCATGTGAACATTAGATGTAGCCTACATTGATTTTAGTTTTTAAAGCAGGTATCAGTGAAAGATTATAATACCATGGGAACTAGATTAAAGAAAAAATAGATTATGTAACATTACCATAGGATCAAATTTGATTATATGTATATAATAACATCAAAATATTTCTAAAAGTAATTGATTTGGATATTTCCCATGAAATACATACCATTAAAAAAAATTCATGTTGATGTGGTTCTTTCATAGTTTTATGTCGGGATAATAATTGAAAAAAGGGAAATTCGGCTTTGAATCATTCATAACCAAGTACGCAACAATGATACTTATTTTACATCTAGTTTGACACACCCAAGAGATTTGAAAAAGAAAATACCCATTTTTTATTAACTATTTTTAGGATTTTTAAGAAATAGATATCCCCTATGAAATAATGTTTATGATTCTAAGATTAAAAATGCAAAAAATTTCAATATATGAAAAGTGTTAAACAATATTTGGAATTTCAAACAATGATTTAATACTAAATATATTTTTAACTAATTAATTATATGAAATCTTTTATAAATGGAGTCTAGATTAATGAATGTTATTAGTACTCAGAGCCAATATAGCGATTTCCCTATCAAGAAAGATAGTATAGTTGGCATGATATTTTAAAAGATTGTGGATATGTTATGGTTGCTTAATTAGTTTCTAATAAATATCTTTTCAACAATATAGAAACAATTTTTCCCACAGCTGGATTCCCTTATATTCGATCACTTCATGCATTATAGTCCAATTCATTTAACTAGAATACAAATATATAAGTAGATGAGGAATGGTTTATATCAACTAAAACATATTTATTCCAATGGGGTGTAATGCCAAGGAAAGCTAATCATCAAATTGGGGATGTACCTATGGTATAATAATTCATTGTTGTATTTCTTATAGAATTTACTATACTTCCACAAAAAAAATTACATTATGTTTTCCATTGAATTATACTATGATCCATGACCAATATAAAAGACTCCCTATATTATAGAAACTATTAAATTAGTGAAGTTTTAAATAAAAATTATATGAGTTAGGTGATAATTTATTGATTCACCCTAGTGTTTCATAATGGGGATCCCTTATTCTCTTAATTAAAACAAATGATTGATACATGAGACTATTCGTTTATTGTAGGGAAATAAATTATAATATCATATTGGAAAGTCATCTTATTCATTGTATTGAGGACTTGTTATATAATCTACATGGAGATAAATATTTCATAATTATTAATCACTGTTTGGGTCCC
Source organism: Viscum album (assembly GCA_963277665.1). Classification (NCBI taxonomy): domain Eukaryota; kingdom Viridiplantae; phylum Streptophyta; class Magnoliopsida; order Santalales; family Viscaceae; genus Viscum; species Viscum album. The sequence continues at coordinate 605,851,041 of OY728148.1, forward strand.
AAAAATTGTCATTAAAGTATACATACCTCATGAATGAAATATGTTAATATTTGGTAGGATGATTAGGGGATTATTTTAATGATATATATTTTCTATTTTACCCTTTTTGTGGAACTAATGAATAGACTTTTCAATGAATATATTGATAATTTTATGGTGGTGTTATTTGATGATATAATGTTGTATTATTAAAATATGTGGACTATGAGAATCACTTTTAAATATGACTTGAGAATCATATATGAAAATATTTATATGGAAAATTTATAATGTTTGAATTTTGGTTTCATGTAGTATGTTTTCCTGTAAATTTATTCTCAATGGATAGAACCCCAATTTATCCCTTGGAGAGAAACTAAATCAGGTAGTGGCATACACCAATATAAATAAAAGAGGTATGTAGTTTCATTAGTTTATAAGGTATCAATAAATGATTAATCTAAATAATTTCTCGATTGGATAACCCAATTTCTATTCATACATGTAAAGGGATTATGTTCATATGGACAAATGAATTACTCATATGTTTTGAATAATTTATGGGGTGATTATTTGATTAATTGTTTTAACCCTATGGTCAGGAAATGAAATGTTTCTGATATATAATTATTCAATAAAGAATGGAATTAGGTGCGTTCTTATGAAAAAGTATAATGTTATGACATATGAATAAAGGTATTAAATTACTAATGAATATAACAATAGAACTCATGATCACAAGTTCAAAACTATAATCATTGTATTTAAAATATGGATACATTATATTCATGCTGTAAAATGTGATATATATATATATATATAACATAATGGCCTAAAATAAATATATTCATTGAAAGAGGTCATCTTTAAGAAAATGAGTTGTCTTAGTCTACTCAATGACATTGACTTATAAATACACATCACACCATGTAATAAAAATATGATTGTGGACACACTATGTAGGAAGGATTATAGATATTAAACCCAAATAAGAATTTATATGGTTCTTATGTTCATGGTTATTTTAAATAAATATATTATATTTATTAATTAAGGGGAGAAATCACTCATTTTTCAAATTATTTTGAATCCATAATTATTAGAATAATTAAAATATCTTAATATAATGATGAAAATTATCATATGAAAACTAATTCATTGATTTATGGGAGGTTGGATGTATTTTTTGTGAATATGGAATCCTAAAATTTAGAAATAGATTACGTTTTCCATATATACATGAGGTGAATATTAAATTGTTGGATGATTTATATATCTAAAATTTATCTATACACCTTAGTAACACAATGATGTATAGGGATTTCAGGAGGTTTTTTACAGATAACATGATGTGGGAAATTGATGAGTACGAATAACGATTCATAGTTTAATAATAGGTGAATGCTGAGAGACATTATCCTATATGATTATACAAACCTATTAATTTATCAAATGTAGAAATGGTAGGAAATTAATTTGGAAATTATCATTACAGTACCCAATACTCATAGATGAAATGATGAATTATGATTCGTTGTTAATTTCTTGAAAAATATTGAAAATTTCATCACTATAAGAGATGTTTTATCTCTGTATAACCTTAAAAGTCTCTATAGTAACAATGTTTTCAGTCAAAATCAAACACCTCTTTCAATATTTTCTCATAATTTTATCTATTTTACATAGAAATTAGTAATGATTCATCAGGAGGTTATTTACACTAATATTCATTTTATCACTGCCTAATTTCCTCAAACTGATGGATTTCCTTTATGGACTATTAAATAATTCATGGACATTTTGAGGTTGTTTTTAATTCAATTTAACGGTATATGAGATCAATATTTAACTTTGTTAATGTTTTCTTTTATCAATTTCTTGCATGTAATTAAAAAAATTGTTTCAGATATAGCATTATATGGAATTATATTCCTTACACCAATACGATAAGATAAATTTTGTGAACTGAACCATAGAGGCCCAAAATCTTTTGGCTTGAGAAAGATAAAATATATAACTACTCATCTTAATATTTTGGTAGATCAATAATTACACAAGAGTTATGATGATTATCAGATAAAAATTTTGTAATTTCAATTGGGAGAAAAGGTTTTATTAAACTTATATGCATAGTAGGTTGTCATAAGGTTTGATAAGAAGGGAGGAATTATCCACAATTCATCAAAAATATTGAAACAATAGAATGAAATATAGTTATGGATTATCATTTTATAATTCCATAATGTTTCTCTAATTTTGATGAAGTGTTCCATATATCATATCTATATATGTACATGCCAAACCGAACATTGGTGCTGACCTCTAAATAACGTTTTTTGGAACATGATCTGTCATACATTAAAGAGCATATCCAGATTCATGAAACTAGATTGAACATATTGATGAATCAAATAACTCATCTTTTAATGTTTTAATAGATAAATTATAAAACGTAGGAAGAAACTTGGGAACTATATGATGTTATGAAGAAGAAACACCCTCACATTCTAAGAAGTCTATATCAATGAAAATATGAATGTGGTAATTTTCATTGTAGGGATAAATGTAACATTTAAGATTAAATTAAAATAAGAGTACATATGTTTTAAAAAATATATAATACAGCACACATTTTTATATTTCAAGGAATTGATATTCTAATTTTATCGGATGAATGTCATCATTGTACATACTAGGTCGACATAATCTGAGAATTGTTTTTCTATTTTCCATCAGAAATTAGATTTTATGGTTAATTAATTATTTAATATTTATCAATTCCATTATTTATTCATAAAAATATGAAATAATATTTATAATATAAAAAAATTTTGTAAGAAATTAATATATTAAAAAATTTGATAATTTTGATGAAAAAATGAGTATTATTCATAAAATAGATTTCAATAAAACTATTTTAATTTAAAAATGGAATAATATCTATGCATATTTATTAATTAATTTAATATTTACTACTAAATTATATAAATGAATTTTATATATTATATAACTAAATATATGATTTAAACTTCATCTATAAATTATTACTAGTTATATGTTTAATGTAAGGTCCTATTATACATACAAAATTCATTTATGGAAAAATAGTTTTTTTTTGACATGAATTATAGGTTTGTTTTTAAAATAAATTCATCCAATATTGTGATTTTAAATTAATAAAATTGATTAAATTTTTTTATTTAGTATAATTAACATTTATTAAAATCTTCTTAATATCTCTTTGAAATAATGATTATTAAAAAAATAAAAAATAAATTACTTGATTAATGTTAAAATTAAGTTATCCCATTAAATGTTATTGTGTTAAAATTAATATTCCCAAAACATAAGTATTTGATTATATAAGATGGATTTTATATTTATAAATTTATTCCCTTATTATCTTATATGGATCATCTTAATTTAGGTTAAATATAATAGTTATATGGGTTAAATACCATGATACCGTAGTGAAAACCAAAAAGGTTAAAACAAGTAATCTTATAGGATAGAGAAATGAAATGTTTAAAACATGTTTATTTTTATGTGTTCGTGGTATTTAATAAATTTAATCCATTATATATCAATTATTTTTTAATTTATGTAATATTGTATTCTCATTATTGAATAAATTTTTGTATTTAAAAAAATGTATATCCTCCTCAATTATAAATTGTCCCTCACTCCCCTCACTTCATTACACCACCCAAGTAATTTTTTATTGAAAACCCCCTTCAAAAAATATCTAATAATTTTCATTATAAACATTATAAAGTATATTTTATTTCCAAAATACTGACAATAGGTTTCTTAAATAGAGATCCAATTGTGGATTCTCTAAATTAAGGTAATAGTCTAAAAAATGCTCTTTCAATTTCATTATTATTTCACCACCCACAAATATGTATTTGAAAATACAATATATTAAAACTATAATTTACTATAAAATGATATTTCTGTAAATTTATTGAATAATATTTTTCCATCTCATTCTACATTACATGAGAAATAATTTCATGGCTCATGTGTTTAGAGGGCTACCGCCTCACGAACCGATGTAATTGTTTCCATTATTAACTCACATGGATATTCATATTGACAAAAAAATGAAAATATATATTAATTATTACAAGTCATTTGTATTTTGAATTTTATATTTTATCCATTTAGTGACCCTTTCATCCATTAACAGAATTCTATCATCTCTCATTCGTATGTACAACCTACCTTCTTTCTGATGCGATGAAAATAATTCTCCATGTAAAACATTATTTAATGGTTATAAAAAATTATTTAATGATTTGAATTGATATTTTTAAAATTTATATTATTCATGATATTTTTCATTTATATACCATGTGTATGAAAATGAACTTTCATGAGAAAACACACATGAGAAAGAATGCAATTAAATCATAAATAAATAAAAAAAATGAAATATTATTAACTAGTGAGGTAATATTATAAAGTAGAATAATATACTATATTATAAATAAGATTAATTCTTTTTGGTAAATAAATTAATTTATTAAAAGTATTATACATGAGTATAAGATGCGTTCGACAAAATGGAGCAACAAATTATAGACTTTCCCTCAATTTCCAATAATTGGGGAATATATTATTAATGTCCAAATAATTTCATTTATATAGTCTACATAATTCCAATTTTTCATATTACATAATTAATATATAAAAATTATTTGTATATTAAGTTTAAATTTTAACAATTTCCTTAACGGGGTACTAATATTAAAATTGTTATTTTATAAGAGATTTCATCTCATTTTCCAATCCGTTGAGAGATATTTGTTAATATAAACAAATTTATATAAATGTGGTGTTTATATAACCCATTTGATGTATTTAACATGAATACATATTTATTATTAAATATTAATTATTTAATTTAAGTCTTTTATTTGAAGTTATAAAATTTAAAATCCTACAAAATAGGATATAATCTATTTGATAACGTATCATTATATTCAGATTTCATATATATTATTTAATTAATTTTATCATTTATTAACAATAAGAACCAATAATTTTCAAATCCACTAGATATTAATGGGTTTTACATATATTAATTGAAATTTTCCTCTCTTTGGTACTTTGTTCATTTAATTAAATTTATAAATTAAAAATGGATTTTACATCTCTTTAAATTATATGTATTTTTCTTCCATGCACATGGTTTTAAAACTATTTTACAAAATTCATTTTAGTAACTGACGTTATTTATTGAGATAATTTCTAATTATCCATTTAATTTAATAGATATTTAAATGTAATTTGTATTCTATTTTTTTAAAAGGGTTGTTCTTTAAAAATTACAAAATATAATATTCATAATTTATATGTTGATAACATACTTCCCCACCACCACAACCATTTTATGAAATATATCTCCTTATACGATATTTCAATTTATTAATAAATTAAATCTTTTTATAACCTTTTATAATAATATTTGACTTACATTATATTTAAACATTTAAAATATATAATTATATCTCCATGAACATGGTACCAATACTTGATTTTATGGTTTTTAACATTCTATAGAAATAGTCACTTTATAGTGACCATTTATCATTTGACATTACATTTATGTTAATTATTGATATTTATCATATCATGAATATTATAATTACATATATTATAATCCATTTTTAAATATAATATATATTTTATATTTTATTCCATAAAATTAGGAATTATTGATTAATTTGTATCAATTTCTAAGTACATATATTTTTTATTAAATCATATTGACTCCCAAATTAAATAGTTCATTAAGCATATAACGGATGATTTGGAAATTATGTGATTTATTTTTATCATAAATATATATACCCTCAGTGTATTGGTATCTATCCTGAGACAAATTAGTCGGCCCAATTAATTTTGTTTTATCTATAGTTTTAATATTTCTGGTGGGAGGTCTTGAAAATATAGATATCATGATGCATAATATCAGGACATCCATAATTATTCATTTCATTAATTAATATTTAATTTTTTATCAACGGTATTATTTCATTTATATTATCCATTTATGCATTTGAATCATAATTTTTTGATTAAAAGACATGTGTTTTCAGTTATTCATAATGACATATTAATTATGTCTTTTAAAATAATGATTTTCAAGTAAGTTATTTTATTTATTTGTCATTTGGTTATTTACCTCAACATATTTATAATGTCTTATTGATTTGTGATAGATAAAACTATACATAACCTTTAATGATAATTTGAGGTCACTGTTATTTTTCTTCATTTCCCTTTGATAGGATAAACAATTCATTGAATTAGTTCAAGAATGCAGATTTTTTTCAACTATTATGATTTTATTCTATCCCCCATGTAAAATCTGATTCAAGATTGTATCTATATTTCTATGACTACCAAATTGATAAATCATTTTTTTACCTCTTATCTCAATGATATTAATATTTTTAACAACGGATCTTAGATACTAGGGTCAGTGTTCATATGTTAGTAAAAATAATAGGATTCCCTTGAGATCAATCCTACATCTATCTAATCCTACTAATGGTCTAGGATATGCATCATTCACCAGTTGGATATGTACTTCAGTCTAATTTCATCAAACTTATATCAATGAAATATCTCTATAGTGTTATTGGGTATACTGTTTTTATGATAACATCATCCTCATGAGTAATGTACACTTGATCTATGAAGAGGTAAATTTCATTATAACCACACTATACAAATGGTTTAACATTTAAAATATATTAGAAAACACGTCAAATGATATATTATGAGGATTTTCCAATTCAAGAATCATTGGGAGAACAAAAAAACATTTCAATTTTGAGAAACAGGCAATAAAAAACACTCACTCACTTCCTCCCTAAATAAGGTAATAAAAACATTATATATAAAACACATAATGATCATACAGTTATCAATTATTAAAACAATATGGTCTACCAAACACTTTATTGAGGTCTCTATATTGTTCAAATGTTCACACCAACTACTATGTTTCATGATCAGCCTCTGATTTACATGTGAAAATGTCGATACACTATATAAAACCCCAATATAGCAGACATTGGTTGGTCCCAATGAAATAGGCAGTATATTTATAATGGATCATTGAATATAAACATGTATTTATTATTATAATGATCCATCAATGACCATAAAAATATAATTGATGTAATAACATCACTCTAATGATGTTTCATCCACACAAACATTGCCCGATTTTAACAATACATTATATGATTAGATTAATAAAATATGTTCTACAAAAAAACATTGAAACAAAATAATTGGTGAAATTTCATCCAGACTATCTTAAGTCAGTAGTTCAATCAAATCCATCTAAATCATTTTTTTAAAAGGAATATGGTTCCACAAAACCAAATAGTATATTAACCATATGAATTAAAATAGTAGTATAAAAAAATCATAAAATTCATAACATTGAGAGGAAAACCCCTTACCATAGACTATCACATTGTTATATGATCTATAAATTTATATATAATAAACTAATAAAAATGAATAATACATTTTAGAATCTTATGTAAGTATTATACATTTTATATAAATCATTTAAATTATTTTAATTGACATTTATTTCTTTTTTAGTGAATATTAAAATCATTAATTTATACATTCAAACATTTATCACCAACTTTTGGTATTATGGTATTGGTCATAATTTTAGTTTAATGAATTAATCATTACTAGATTATATAAATTACATAATTATATGACCTATAATTGGTTATTAATTTTCATTTTCAATTCTTGAGAATTCAGGTACTGTTCTCCAAAACAAAATTCATACCATTATTATTTTGATCATTTCAATATATAATAAGTGGGATATTAACTCCTAATATTACCACCCAATAATAATTAAATTTTATGAAATTAGTAATTTTAAAAAATAAAATTATTAGAATTAATGTTTTCAAAATCATTCATGAAATAAATATTTAAACATTATTCATTTATGTTGTATAACCGACCCAATTGAGAATAAGTTATAAAATATTATCAAGGAAGAATATATAATTACATTAGGATTATATAATATTCATAAAGCCATAATTACATTAATATAACATATATATACTTGATAATGGTGGTTAATAAGACCGTATCTATGAAACAAAATTAAAATAGTTAATGCAATTTTTTACCTACATGGATGAAACCATTCCCACCCCTAATGAATATCTTAACAATAAGTAACATTGGACTTAATATTGGACTCATATGATTAAAAACAAAAAATCAATATCGTCTAATGAAAAAATGTTTAGTTATTTTAAAATTTTCAACTGGATATTATAAAACAACATTTATTTTTTGTTCATTATGTTTCTGGAGTGAATTTAAAAATCTATTTTGTGGGAAGTCCATTTTGAAAACATAGATTAATAACAACCTAATTTTTTTTAAATTCAATCCTTAATTTTTTTGGATGAGTTTCATGTATTTTTTTGTGAGCTGAGGTCTTAGGAAAGAATAAGTGAAATGATCCTGGTGCTTTGGTGTATCATGCATCCACCGGCCAGTTAGTGGCACACCACCTATAGGTCGGTGGGCTGGGAAAACTCTATGTATGTATCATTTGGATTCTTATACATGGTGGTTCTCAAAATATAATTTTGTTTTATTGATAAAATAATGATTGTATTCATGTTTGGTTGGAAAGAAAATCATATGGAAGGTGGCCATATGATATATCTTGGAAGGATTTCCATTTTGTAATTTTAATGGGGGGGTTTTGGGAATACACTAATTTTTTGTGGATAACATGAATATGTGAAATGATTAGTATGTTAGTTGAGAAATCCTGGGTTATATAGGACATGAATCATGGGATTAAAAGGATTGGGGTGTGATCATATTTTACATGCGTTTGCAACCATTGGGTCCAATTAAGATGAAAATAGAATCCTAGTAACAACCATTCAATGGTTAATGATTAATCAAACTAGCTTGGAGAAAGAGAGTTGGAATTTATAGTGACCCATAGACATATTAGTACATTATTATTAAATATAAATATCTAATAAAGGAATTTCAGTCATTCTAAGGCCTAGAATCATTAGAAGTAAAACATCACAATAAATCGAAAGAAAACTAAAACATGATATACCTATTATGCTATCTATATAGATCTATTAAATATATCTGAGATCAAAATACTACATTGGATATCCTTGTCTCTACGTAAAATAAAGGGCGAACTAAAAATCACAGTACGAGAACTGACATGATAAGGTAATATAGGTTTTGAGTCAAATGCATAACATGATATAGTAAAAGAGAATGCTCATGAGTAATAATAAAGACTAATAACATTATTTTCATGGAATCATAATATCATAGTACATTGTAAATGTGTAAAAAACAAATAACATGACATAATCACGAGTCATGTAAAACTCCCTAGTAAATATCACATTGTGGACAAGGTTGCATAATGGGTTTGGGTTACTTCATAATATATTACATGATATCTCATGAGACAAAAAAACTACCAATTGAATTTAAGATATTTGTATGGTAAAAAATAATAAAATGTTTATAATCAATGTTTTCCAAACAAATTATGCCAATCTTAAAACATAATAAAATAATTACCCATGGTATGGAAATGGGTTTTATAAACCTATCTTATCACAATGAGATGACATTTTATAATGAAAGAATTTAAAAAAAGTAAATAAGTAATGTATTACAAAGTAAAATTATGTGATAATAATGTAGGTATATATATTAAATACCTATATATATATATATATTTATGCATTCAATAATAATAATTTAACAAATATTATCTCAGTTAGAGAGAGAATGGTCAAAACTCAAAGAAAAGAGTGGTTTTCAGAGATCCCTCTTCTCAAGACAGATTCATCATGTGCTCTATTTATGTAAACTAATAATAAAAATAACATAATTATTTATTTTTTATAATATTTATGTTATTATTAGTCTATTTAATTAATTCATTAATGTATTATATTTAAATATATAATCATTTAGAATAACAATGGGAATTTTGACAACTAATATTTCTAAAATCTCTTTGGTATGTTGACTAAGGTAACCGATATTATTATTTCATCAGATATCCAAAAGAAATAACTTTATAGTTATTATTTTCATAATTCAATTAAAAAATTTTAATTAGTCCTGGTCCGGATGGGTTCAATAATGGTTTCTTTCAAAAGCATTGGGATATTATCCACAATGATGTCTGTAAACTTGTCAGGACATTTTTTTATTCCTGGATCTTTACCTCATGGAATCAATGATCAATTTTTAACCTTAATTCCTAAGGTTGAAAATGCCTCCGAGATCCATCAATTCTGACCTATTTCCCTAATTAACACTCTTTATAATATTATTACCAAAATTATTGTGAATAAACTTGCTCCTATTTGAAATAAAATAGTTTCTTGGAATGAATTTGTCTTTATTAAAGGTAGGTCCTTTCAAGAATGTATTTTTCTTGCCTCCGAATGTACCAACAGTTTAAATAAAAACACTATAGGAGGATGTGTGGCCATCAAATTAAATATTAGAAAGGCTTTTGACACCATAGACTGTAATTTTATTTTCAAAGTCTTAAAAAACTTTGGGTATAATGATTACTTTATTGGATGAATTAAGACTTTATTTCATTCATCTTACATCTCTTTTCTGATTAATAACACTCCTAGAGGTTTTTTCAAATGCTCTAAAGGTGTCAGACAGGGCGATCCCCTTTCTGCCATCCTTTTTGTTGTTGTCGAGGATTACCTAAGCAGGCTCCTCAACAATCTGGTTGATCAAAGTAAGCTTAAGCCTATTCAGGTTGCCAGAAATTTAAATGCCCATACTCATCTTTTATATGCTGATGATATTATTTTATTCCTTAAAGGGGATCAAAAAAATATTCAAGTTCTTAAAAAAGCCATAAATCACTATGAGGAAGTTTCTGTTCAAGCTATCTCCTGGAATAAATCATATATTTTTTTGGAATGAACATTCCTATTAGAAGAAAATCTACCATTACCACTTATCTTGGAATCAAAGAAGGTCTCTTACCTTTCTCTTATTTAGGTATTCCTATTTTTTGGGGTAGACCCAAAGCTAGACATTTTGCTAATACCATTGATCAAATTATTAACCAACTCTCTAATTGGAAAGGAAAATGCCTATCCATGGCTGGGCGAATATGTTTGGTCAAATCCACCATTGTTTCAAAAATGGTCTACTCCCTTATGATTTATAAATTTCCTATTGGATTCTCAAAAAAATTAATACTTACATTAAAAACATCATTTGGATGGGAAGTATTTTTGAAAGGAATCTTGTCACTATTCCTTGGAAATCTTGTTGTAAACCCCTTGATAAAGGTGGCATTGGTATAAAAAAATTTAAAGTTGTTCAATAGCGCTCTTCAGGCCCCACTAACATGGCGTATTATTTATTCTACTTCTAAAGATTCTAAATTTTTGAACCTTAGATTCCTACATATAATTTTAAAAGGGAATTTTAATTTCATAAACTCTTCAATATGTCCATCTATTAGAGACTCATACCATATGATCATGTAAAATGATAGATGGAGGGTAAGTGATGATTCTTCCATTAATTTTTGGTGTGATACATGGTGTGGTAACCCCCTGATATCACTGTTACCACCCAATGTTATTCCTGATAATACTAGTCAGTCTATAAAGGATGTCTTTCAATTACATAGACATGATATCCCTTATAATATTTTGCAGATTATTGATAATCATTCCTTTTCATCTAATGGGGACTTCCTTTTTTGGGAACCTGCTCCAAATGGAATTAAAGACTCTAAAAACTATTATAAGCATAAATTTTCTTATAATGAATCTAATTATCTATGGGTCAGTCATTTTAATAAGCCTTGGATTAAACCTTCTAGGGACACCCTTATTTGGCGCATTGCACACAATAGATTTCCTACTGAAATTACTCTGTAAAAATTCGGCATTCAACTTTGTTCTGAATGTCACTTGTGTAATCAACATAGGGAGGATGCTTATCATGTTTTTTTTATCTTGTGCAACGACCTCTGCCTTATGGAATTTTGTTTTTTAATTATTCAATTGCAGATGGATCTTAACTAAATCTATTTATTTGTTTTTAAAAAAGTTTATTAGACACAAATCTTTTTTACAGGTTAAAGATATCTTTCCTGCAACAGTGGTAGAACTCTTGCATGAGATCTAGTACGTTAGAAATGATCTCATTCATAATAATCACTCATTTAGTCTCAATGCAAGAAAATCTTGGATTCTTATTGCGATTCATGAATCTACCTCAATTCAAAAAGACTGTTGCAACAACTCGGTTGGTGACTTTGAGATCCTTCGTCATCTCCGTGTTCCTGGAATCTACCCTAATGCAAAACGCTCCTTTGACGTATTCTGGATGTCACGACCCGTCCTCAGGGCCCGTCCCATGACTACCCCAGGCCCACCTTCCATAGGGAAGGGGATAGCGACTAGCACCAAGGCGTAAATCCCGATAAAAATGGGAAGGCATTACCTTTGTAAAGTAAAAAAACACACAGAATAAGCAAGAAGATGTAAACACTATGTAAAACTGGGTACAATAGTAATTGTGGAAAAGTAAGTGGGCCAGAATACAAACCCAAATGGAAAGTAAAGTACAACTGGAAAAGAAAATACAGCAACGGAAAAGTAAAGCCGCAACGTCGAGCCACCCACTGGAAGTCCCACCTGAAGGGTAGGTACAGGTAGCCTCCACAGCTCCTCGGGTCCAGCCGTCCGCTCTGAGTATGTCCCGCCCAGTGGTCTGCCTCCAGGTACCGACCTGCTCCGTAAGCCTCAACCACGATCAGTGCTGTCCGTCGTATGCAACCAAAACAACATAGTGCGGGCATAGCCCGTGCAGAGGTGAGTATACGCTACTTAGTAGGGACCCCGAGACCCCCGAAGGTCTCTCAGAATCTACAAAGGATAATCCACAAAGGAAGTTACAATCACGAAGTAACATCCGACACTACTTAGGTATATGCCCATACATATACCTAAGTTATCATTTCTCATTCAGCTCCAACATCTGAGCCCAAGTACAACCCAGTCAACATAGGAAAACACAACCCAATCTACACAGGAAAGCATAAAGTAACCCACATAGGATATCAAGTCAGTATTATCAAAGATAAGGAATGAAAGTCAAGACTCATCTCACAAATGAATACTTCTTCATAAGATGATAGAGATGATCAGATGTAGCCACTGATTCATCTTCCATCGGACCCACACAGGATCGATAGGTACTAACCCCCGCAATGACCCATAAAGGATCGATAGGTACTAACCCCCGCAATGACCCACAAAGGATCAATAGGTACTAACCCCCGTAATGACCCAAAAAGGATCGATAGGTACTAACCCCCGCAATGACCCACACAGGATCTGACCCACACCGGATCGGTATGCGCTTTCCCACACAGGACCGTTGAGCGCTGACCCACACAATATCTGACCCACAAAGGATCGGTAGCACTGATCCAAGTTGGATCGCTGAGTGATGTATTCATCACCGTTGAATCCATAAGATCGGTAGCACTGATACACGTAGGATCGCTGAGTGCAGCAGTCGTCGCCGTCGAATCCACGGAAGATTTCTGTACAGTCGTCATCGTCGTCGCAGCCGCAACCATCTTTAGGGTTCCCGCACACAGGAAGCTCGTTCGAGAGGGTCCGCTCCATGAGCCGAAGGGATGATACATCAACTAAAACGATGTCCAGAGATGATGTATCCAAAAGTTCCGTATAGTCAACAGGAACTCAACGTGACAGACGGCGCGTCGATCGGACGCTCGGTCTGAGAGTTATTGGCCTTTTCGTCCCAGGGGCCCGGTTGGTTTTTAAGTCAAAACCAACCCGCCCATACTCCAACTGCATCCAAATCTAGAGAGGAGTAAACCAAAAGGTCCGTCTCACTAAGAGGAATCCAACGAAGTCGACAGCACGTCAATCGGACATCCGGAGATCAAGTTATAAGTGTTTCCGCTCGGAGGGCCCGATTGGTTTCGTGTTCGAACCAACCCGGCCAAACCCAAAGTTTTCTGAAACCTTGAGTGTAATATACAGAAACGACCGTCTCGATTCAAGGATCGCATCGCAGCTGACGGTGCATCGATCGAAGGTCCGCAGCCCATGTTATGGGAAAAAGATCGAAAGTGGCCTGAAAATGGGGGGTATGGGCCCGGACCGACCCGGCCCAACCGCCCCTGGGTCGGCCCGAACCGGGTAAACCCGAACCGGGTCCGGCCCATTAGGGGGCGGCCCAGCCCGGTAGGCGCTGCCCGGACTCACCGGCGTGGCCCGGAGCGGCCTAGGCGGCCCGGCCCGGGGCGGCTTGGCACTGGCCGAGCGGCCACTCAAAGGGGGCGCTGCCCCCTTGATTGGAGCCGCGACCCCCGCATGGGGGCCGCTCCTTGCCAGTGGACGCGGCCCAGCGTCGTGTCGCCTACGGTCCCATGCAGCCGCCTGCCGCTGCGGCTTCAGCGGCGGCGGCCCTTCCCGGCGGCGCGCCGGCGGGGTTTTCTGCGGACAACCGGACAAGCTACGGTGGTCCGTTTTGCCTTCCGTCTTCACCAGTGGTCCTCCTGGGACCAGATCTTCACTGCGAAGACCTCAAAATGCCTTTTCGGCCTGCTTTGTCACCGCCCGTCGATCCGCACACCAAGAATAAAGAAACGGTGGGTTCGGACTTGTTCGTTGGTCCGCACCCACCGCGTTAGTGGTTCAAACGACTTCCAACAATTAAACACATGTCGAAGATATAAATCACATAGATTTAAATAAACCAAACATCATACCTCAAGGTGTTGATGAACGAAGATCATTGCGGGAAAAGACGTCGCGGAAGAAGGCGTCGCGGAAGGAGGATCGTCGCGTCGCGGAGAAAAGATTCGTCGGTGTCGCATCGTCGATCTCTGAGGATGGCGTCTCTCACCGACTACAGAGAGGGAAGAAGATGGTACACCGAACTCCCCATTGCTGTGACAGAGTTCTTCGTCAAAGGCTCGGTGTTCTTCGCATTCTTCATCGAGGAAGGAGAACTTCAAGACTTAGAGAAAATTCTCCCAAAATCCTCTCACACAACCAAAACAACAGTAATAAAATAAGAGTTGCCTTATTTTATTACTTAAGCCAAACATTTTGAAATTCAAAATTGAATCATTCAATTAATTGAATTAATTGAGAAGTTTAAACTGCCTAATTAAAGAGGCATTTAATATTCAGTTAAACGCAAGACTTGACTTTCATTTAATGGGGGTCCGGGTGCGTTACCTAATTAATAGGGGTTGAGGAAGTTGAAAGGTTGGTGTTCGTGTGGGCCCCACCCCAAAAATATCCTACCTAGTGGAGTAGGATATAGTGGGTCCCACTCTAACCACTTATCTTAGGTTAAACTACTTTAAATAAAAATAAAATTGCTTGCAGAATTTTATTTTATTCTTTTACTTAGCCCAAACAATTTAATAACCACACCCAAGAAAACGCAACTCCAGAAAAGATGTTCCTAAGAAATTACCGGCGCTGCGATTTCATCTGTGTCCTCGGATTTCAATTCTGAGCACTGACTCAAAAGTTAGGAAATCCCGCTCATTTGTTCACTGAACGTACCCGAGCTAAATTTCTGAAATTGATTCTGGGCACACCGGGCCTCGGAATCAAGTGCCGTCAGAAACTACGTTCTTGTAAAATCCAATGTAAAATTAAGAAAAAAAATTTCCCTTGAATTTTATGGGTCTTTACATTACTCCCATCTCAGGGCTTTACATCCCCATAAAGATACATCATATACAAGGGAAACAAATGTGGGTACTGAGCATTCATCTGAGCCTCCCGCTCCCAAGTGCTCTCCTAGAGGTTGTTGTGCTGCCATCTGATGCGCACTAGAGGAATAAACTGTCCACGTAGGACCCTCTCCTGTCGATCCTCGATCTTAACCGGGACCTCCACAAAAGTCACCCTATCATCAATGTCCAGCTCCCCATGGACAATGATATGCGTCGGGTTGTGCACGTATCTCCTCAGATGAGATACGTGGAAGACATCGTGCACCCGATGCAACTGAGGTGGTAGAGCCAGGCAGTAAGCCACCTCACCAATCCATCTAAGGACCTTGAATGGTCTGATGAAGCGCAGAGATTACTTGCCACCTTGGCCAAATCTCCATAATCCATGTCGAGATGACACCTGCAGGAAGATGTGGTCGCCATCCTCGAACTCCAGTGGCCTCCACCTCATGTTATTATAAGACTTCTGCTGGCTTTGAGCTGCCCTCATCCACTCCTGGATGACCTGGACCTTTTCTGTTGTGGCATGGACCATCTCTGGTCCCACAAGTACTGACTCCCTAGGGTCTGTCCTGCACAGAGGTGATCTGCATGTTCGGCCGTACAACGCCTCGTATGGTGCCATCCCGATGGTGGAGTGGTAGATGTTATTGTAGTAGAACTCCACCAACAGTAGGTGATCCTCCCAGCTGCAACCAAAGTCGAGGACACATGCAGGGAGCATGTCCTCGAGAGTCTGAATGGTCCTCTCCGTCTAACCATTTGTTAATGGGTGAAAGGTAGTGCTCAGACGTAGCTGCGTCCCGAATGCCTCGTGCAACCCCTTCCAAAGCCGGGAAGTAAAGATAGCATCTTGATCGGAGATGATTGATTATGGCACACCATAAATCTATAAAATCTCCTGAACATAGAGGTGTCCCATGCTCTCCACTGAGCCCTGCTCTCTGATGGGTAAGAAGTGGGATGACTTGGTGAGTCGGTTGACAATCACCCAAATAGAGTCGTGACCTCTAGAAGAACATGGAAGTCCAGTCACGAAGTCCATAGATATCCCGTCCCACTTCCACTCTGGGACCTCCAAAGGTTGTACCAAGCCTGCTGATACCTGGTGCTCCGCCTTCACCTGCTGACAGCTGAGGCATCGAAAAATGAACTCTTCTACAACCTTCCTCATGCCCGGACACCAGTGCTGTCATCTGTGGTCCTGGTACATTTTCTCCACTCCTGGATTTACTACTGAAGGGGAAGTGTGGAACTCCCTCAGTACCTCCTCCAGTAAATCAGCTGGTACCATGGTACGTCCTCTGAAAAGGATGACGTGCTCTCCTCCCAAAGAGAATCTATCAGGTGGTTATCCTGAGGATATCTGTGCACATCGTGTCTCACAGTCATCATCCCCACGCTGCACCTCTCTGACTCGTTGTAGTAGTGGAGGAGTGACTTTGAGTGACTGTAGAAAGTCTGCTCCATCACTATCCACGAAGGATATCTTCAGAGAGGCGAGTTGCTCTGTCGCTTCCCCGGGTACTTGAATGCTCGTCCTCCTGCTGAGAGCATCAGCTACTACGTTACCCTTTCCAAGAGTATAGAATATCTCAAATTCATAGTCCTGAAGGAACTCGAGCCATCGCCACTGTCTCAGGTTCAGGTCCTTTTGTGAAAAGATGTACCTAAGACTCTGGTGGTCATAGTAGACTGTAAAGCGTTCGCCCATCAGATAGTGTCACAACATCTTCAGAGCGAAGACAACTACTGCTATCTCCAGGTCATGGGTAGCATAGTTCTTCTCATACTACCTCACATGATGTGATCCATAGGCGATCACGGCCTGCTCCGGCATCAGGACACATCCAGTTCTGGTCCCTGATGCATCGTAGTAGACTACGTACCCTACTCCCTCCTCTGGTAGCCTCATGATAGGCGCACTGGTCAATCTTTGTCTCAGCTCTTGGAAGCTCTGCTAACATCTGTCTAACCACACGAAGGGTTTCCCCTTCTTCGTCAAAGCTGAGAGGGGTGCTGCAACTCTGGAAAAGTCTGGCACAAATATCTGGTAGTACCCAACTATCCCCAAGAAACATCCCACCTCCACCACGCTCCTGAGTGGATCCCAAGCTAGCACTGTCTCGATCTTTGCAAGATCCACTGCAACTCCCACCTAATGGATAAAATGTCCCAAAAAGTGGACCTCAGATATCCAGAACTGACACTTGGAGATATTTTCATAAAGATGGTGCTCTCGTAGTGTGTCCAGTACAACCCGCAAGTGGTAGGTGTGCTCCTCCTCAGAGGTCAAGTATATCAAAATGTCCTCAATGAAGACCACGACAAATAAATCAAGGAATGGCTGAAATATCCAGTTCATGAGACCCATGAACACTTCTGGAGTGTTGGTTATGCTGAAAGGCATAACCAAGAACTCATAGTGGCCATACCGACATCTAAAGGTCGTCTTCTGCACGTCCTCATCTCGAACTCTAGTGTGATGATAGCCAGATCTAAGGTCTATCTTTGAGAACCACCAGGCTCCCTTGAGCTGATCGAAGAGGTCATCAATCCTCGGTAGCGGATACTTGTTCCTCACGGTCACCTGGTTCAAGCGACAATAGTCGACACAAAGTCGCAATCTCTTGTCAGCCTTCTTGGCGAAAAAAATCGGGGAAGTCCAGGATGAAACACTAGGTCAGATAAATCCCTTGCCCTGAAAGTCCTCTAGCTGTACCCGTAGCTCTAAAAGCTCGGCGGGAGCCATTCGATATGATGGGGTGGATATCGAGGTTGTCCCGGGGTATAGGTCAATATAAAAGGCTACCTCTCTACGAGGAGGTCGTCCTGGAAAGTCATCGAGAAAAATGACCGCTTACTGATCCACCACTACAGGAAAACTAGGACTCTGCACGTCAACTGCTCCTAGGATGATTCTAGACAACTGATGAGTGATGGGCTGTCCTATCCTCTGTGTGAGTCCATCATGTGCTGCAAAGGCTCCCTTCTCGCCAGTGAAGGTGAACCCGCTCCCGTCGTTGCGTATACACTGCACCTTACGCCTAATACAGTCGATCTGAGCATGGAATGTAGATAACCAATCCATGCCCATGATGACGTCATAAGGCCTTGGAGCCGCTATAAGAAGATCCCACCCTAAGCTCTCTCCTCCTAGAGTAAGATTACACTTCCAGCACTAGTGTGTAATCATCGAGTCTGTACGCGTAGGAGCCTCTAATTGTAAGGATCGAGCCAACGACTCCGTCGGAATCTCCGAGATCCAAACAAGTTCAGTGGCAATGAAAGAATGACTCACTCCTATGTCTATAAGAATGGCAGTAAGGGTGGAGTAGACACAGATCGTACCTCAAATAATCTTTGGAACGCCGTGGTCGTAGGCCTCTGCTGCCTGAAGCTGAGCCTGTCTCTGCCTGCCGGCTCCCTGTGGTTAGGGTGGACCTCCTTGTGGTGGTGGTGGCGGTAGAGCCTCAAAGCGTCGTCCACCACATGATGCTCGGCTAGCTCCTCTGCCTCGTCCACCTACTCCCTGCGGACCGCCACGGTCAACCCTCTTCCTCTGCCTGGGTGGTCCCTCAACCGTCTGTTGCTCCTCCGCATGGCGGGACGGGCAGTCATGAGCCATGTGGCCTTGCCCACCGCATGCGTAGCACTGTCTGCCTCTCGAAAAACTGGCTCTGCGCTGTGTTCCCCACACCTATTAGCCAGTGTCCTGAGGTCATCCGCTTGAGGGTCTGGTCTGCCTAGACCCATGAGTCATCCGTTGACTGCCAGCTACAGAAGACTCTTCTACGTGCCGCCCTGCGGTAGGTCTCGCTGGTGGTGTATGCTTAGTAAGAAAGCTCTCGGTGAGAAGGGCTCACTCTAGTACTCCTGCATGTGTCGGAATGCTGAGGGAGATCAGCGATGCCCTGATCTCATGCCTCAATCCCTACTCAATGGTCCAGGCCCAGAATAATGGGTCCCATACCAAGGCCATCGAATAGCGCGAGAGATCGGTAAATATCGCTGAGTACTGGGCGACCGTCATGCTGCCCTATCGCAGCTGTAGAAGCTCCTGGATGTGCACTGCACGGAGGGTGGTTGGGATGAACTACGAGTGGAAGAGTCTCTCAAATTCTGTCCTGAGGAGTGATGCCTCGTCGTGCACCTAGAGCATCAAGCTCCACCATCTGCCTGCTGCCACATGCAGGAGGCTCGCTGTGAGGATCACCATGAGGTCAGCTGGTGTCCCCACTAATTAGAAAACTCATACAACTGCCTCCAGCCAATCCTTGTCTGCCTGAGGGTCTATCTACCAGCGGAACCTAGGCGGTCGCTGGCGCTAAAACTTGTGCACTGCACCAAGGTGACTTGCACTCTCAGCGGCTGGTGCTGGCAGCATCGGTGGCTCCGCGGGTAGAGGTACCTCCAGTGCCTCTACTGTCAAAGTGCCCTACACCGAGGCCTCGTCGCTCGGTGGGTTTTCATCACGTACAAAACTCGGAACCCTAGCTGGCTGTCGTCGTGGGGCCATCCTGAAAAGTGACAGGTACGCCACGGTCAAAACAGTATACCTGGTGAGCTAATACAAATTAATCACAAAGAAAACTTGAAACACACATGCAATCAATGTTTTCGTGCACTAAGTAAGAAATCAAAAGTCAGGGTCCTGGTGTATGGATACGTCGGCCGCCGCACCAACACTGGACTCCCTGGACTGATAACCACACTCAATACTCATAACATTATTTCTTCACATAGAAAAAGATTAGAGTCCAGAGTTCTGCGGTAGAACCAAACTCCTCTGATACAAATTTTTCATGACCTATTCTCGGGGCCCGTGCCGTGACTACCCCAAGCCCGCCTTCCATAGGCCAGGGGATGGTGACTAGCACGAAGGCATAAATCCCGATAAAAATGGGAAGGCATTACCTTTGTAAAGTAAAAAAACACACAAATTAAGCAAGCAGAAGTAAACACTAAGTAAAACTGGGTACAATAGTAAGTGCGGAAAAGTCAGTGGGCCAGAATAAAAACCAAAACTGAAAGTAAAGTACAACTGGAAAAGAAAATACAACAACTGAAAAGTAAAGCCGCAACTTCAAGACATCCACTGGATGTCCCACCTGATGGGTGGGTACATATAGCCTCCATAGCTCCTCGGGTCCATCCGTCCGCTCCGAGTACGTCCCGCCCAATGGTCCACCTCTATGTACCGACCTGCTCTGTAATCCTCAACCATGATCAGCGATGTCCGTCGTCTGCAACCAACACAACGTAGTGCGGGAGTATCCTATGCAGGGGTGAGTATACGCTACTCAGTAGAGACCCCGAGACCCCTGAAGGTCTCCCAGAATCCTAAAAAGATAATCTACAATGGAAAGATACAATCACGAAGTAACATCCGACACTACTTAAGTATATGCCCATACATTTACTTAAGTCATAATTTCTCATTCGGCTCCAACATCAGATCCCAATTACAACCCAGTCCACACAGGAAAACACAACCCAATCTACATAGGAATCCATAAAGTAATCAACACAGGATATCAAGTCAATCTTATCGAAGTTAAGGATTGAATGTCAAGACTCATCTCACACAGGAATACTTCTTCATAAGATGATAGAGATGATCAGATGTAGCCACTGATTCATCTAAGCCGTCAGAACCACATAGGATCGATAGGTGCTAACCCCCGCAATGACCCACAAAGGATCTATAGGTACTAACCCCCGCAATGACCCACAATGTATCGATAGGTACTAACCCCCGCAATGAACCACAAAGGATCGATATGTACTAACCCCCGCAATGACCCACACAAGATCGGTATGCGCTGGCCCACACAGGACCGATGAGTGCTAAACCACATAGGATATGACCCACACATGTTCGGTAGCACTGATCCACGTAGGATCGCTGAGTGCTATAGTCGTCGCCATCGAATCCACGGAGGATTTTCGTACAGTCATCATCGTCGTCGCAGTCGCAGCCAGCTCTAGGGTTCCTGCACACAACAAGCTCGTTCGGGGGGGTCCGTTCCATGAGTCGAAGGGATGATACATCAACTGACATGAAGTCCGGAGATAATGTATCCAAAAGTTCCGTATCGTCAATAGGAACACAACGTGATAGACGACGCGCCAATCGGACGCCCAGTCTGAGAGTTATTGGCTTTTTCATCCCAGGGGCCCAGTTGGTCTTTAAGTCAAACCAACCATGCCATACTCCAACTATGTCCAAACCTCGATCGGATTAAGCCAAAAGGTCCATCTCACTAAGAGGAATCCAACGAAGTCGACGACACATCAATCAGACATCCAGAGCTCAAGTTATAAGTGTTTCCGCTCCGAGGGCCCGGTTGGTTTCGTGTTCAAAACAACCCGGACGAACCCAAAGTTCTCCAAAACCTTGTGTTTAATATACCAAAACAAACATCTCGATCCAAGGATCTCATCGCAGCTGATGGTGCGCCGATCGGACCTCTGCAGCCCATGTTATGGGTAAAAGACTGAAAGTGGCCTGAAAATGGGGGGTCTGGGCCCGGGCCTACCCGGCCCAACCCCCTGGGGCGGCCCGAACCGGGTCAACCAGAATTGGGTTCGGGTCCGGCCCATTAGGGAGAGTCCCGGCCTGGTAGGCGCAGCCTGACACTGCTGGAGCGGCCCGGCCCGGCATGGGAGGCCCGGCCGGACCGGCCCGGGGCGGCTCGGCGCTGGCCGAGCGGCTGCGCAAAGGGGGCACTTCCCCCTTGATTTGAGCTACGGCCCCCACGTGGGGGCTGCTCCTTGCCAGTGGGCATGGCCCGGTGCTGCGTCGCCCATGGTCTCGGGAGGCCGCAGGACCAGCCACCTACCGCCGCGACTTAAGCGGCTGCGGCCCTTCCCGGCGGCGCGCCAGCGGGGTTTTCCACGGACCAACAGACGCGCTCCGGTGGTCCGTTTTTCCTGCCGTCATCACCAGCGGTCCTCCCGAAATAGGCTATTCACTGCAAAGACCTCAAAACGCCTTTTTGGCCTGCTTCTTCACCACCCTTCGATCCACACACCAAGAACAATGAAACGGTGGGTTCAGACTTGTTCGTTGGTCCGCACCCACTGTGTTAACGGTTCAAACGACTTCCGAAAATTAAACACATGTTGAGGATATAAATCACATAGATTTAAATAAACAAAACCCCCTACCTCAAGGAGTTGATGAATGAAGATCGTTGTGGGAAAAGACATCGTGGAAGAAGGTGTCGCGGAAGGAGGATCGTCTCATCATGAAGAAAAGATTCGTCGGCGTCGCGTCGTCGATCTCCGAGGATGGAATCTCTCACCGGCTGCAGAGCGGGAAGAAGACGGTACGACGAACTCCCCTTTGTGGTGACAGAGTTCTTTTTCAAAGGCTCAGTGTTCTTCGCGTTCTTCGTCGAGGAAGGATAACTTCATGACTTAGAGCAAATTCTCCCAAAATCCTCTCGCACAACCAAAACAACACTAATAAAATAAGCGTTGCCTTATTTTATTACTTAAGCCAAATGTTTTGAAATTAAAAATTGAATCATTAAATTAATTGAATTAATTGAGAAGTTTAAACCACCCAATTAAAGAGGTGTTTAATATTCAGTTAAACACAAGAGTTGACTTTCATTTAATGGGGGTGCGGGTGCGTTACCTAATTAATAGGGGTTGAGGAAGTTGAAAGGGTGGGGTTCGTGTGGGCCCCACCCCACAAATATCCTACCTAGTAGAGTAGGATATAGTTGGTCCCACTCCAACCATTTAGCATAGGTTAAACTACTTTAAATAAAAATAAAATTGGTTGCACCATTTTATTATATTCTTTTACTTATCCCAAAAATTTTAATAACCACACCCGAGAAAACGCAACTCCAGAAAAGGTGTTCCTAAGAAATTACTGGCGCTACGATTTCATCGGTGTCCTCGGATTTCGATTCCATGCACCAGTTCAAAAGTTAGGAAATCCCGCTCATTCGTTCACTGAACGTACCAAAGCTAAATTTCAGAAATTGATTCCGGGCACACCGGGCCTCGGAATCATGTGCCGTCAGAAACTGCGTTATTATAAAATCTAAAAGAAAATTAATAAAAAAAAATCCCTTGAATTTTATGGATCATTACACTGGAAATATCCAATGCCGGGATGGATCAAAGTGAACATTGATGGTGCTTCTAAAGGCAATCTAGGCACTGCCAATTGTGGTTCTATATTCATAGACTCAGCTGGCCAGTGTCAGGGTTTCTTCTATATTAGATGTGGTCACTCTTCATCTCGGGAGGCAGAAATGCTTTGAGTCATTCACGCTGTTGACTTTGTGCTTAAAAGTGGTTGGAGAATGCTTTGGATTGAAATCGATTCTACCACAATCATTCATTCCATCTGGAATGGCATCATTCATTTGGAATGGCTACTGACTACACGCTGGATGCATTCCTTGAAGATGCTCTATGGGATTGATTACATTGCTACTCATGCCTACCGTGAAGCTAATGTCATTGCTGATGCTCTTGCTAACAAAGGAGTTCATCATAACATGACTTGGATGGACACTCTACCATTAGATTTATGCTACCTTTTTGACAGAGATTGTAAAAAAATCATATCTTTCCGACTCTTGTAACATTTTTTTATTAATAAATTGTGCTTTGGTATTTGACCAATGAATTACCTACAAAAAAATTTATAATTAGTTAGGATTTATGGTTATGAAAAATGAATCACATTACAATCATGGAGATGGTAGGTTGTATGTATGAATGGGTAACATCTCTTTTTTTGATAATTATGATAGAAATAATGAAAATGTTATTTTAAATTTATATAATGATAATTATTAAAAAATTTATTATAGTATTTCATTAAATACACAAACATATACCATCCATGTGAAGATGTAATAAAAAATGCTTCAAATAAATTCTTATGGTAGTAGTCTTCATTACACACGATTGACATTAACATTATTAAGTGGATGGAAATGTATGAAGGTTTCTGTTTTATTAATTTTTTATAAAAATTAGTATTTCATTAATATCATATTAAATATTAAATTCATTATTATGGAAATCCATAAGATTTTATGATTGAAAAATGAATTATTTCAGTTCACGTGGTAGTAGTCATCGTTGTTTTAACATTTGTTTTGTAATTGACGGCTTAAAAATTGAAAATTAGGTTTTGGAAAACCAAAACGAGAAAATTTTCATTACTAGTTCTTATTTATATTATGTAAATGGAAATAAAAGTTAAATCACATAAACATTTTTTCAAATTGGATCACCTAGGTGGTAATTAAAAACATTTATTGGAATGAATATCCATTTAAGTGATAAAGTAATACATTTATGAATAAAGAAGAGGCCAATGATTTTAGAAAAACAATTAACATTATTATTTCAATGTATTATTCCTTATGTTGAGGTATCCATTTACAACCAATATTACAATCATAATGAAATATACTTTCTTGATATGAATTACTTCATATTGAATAATATTCTACCCCAATATCTTATGCTACACCAAATAATTAGTAATCAATCAGATTTTATTTGAATGAATTATAGAAATTAACTTCTACTAGAAAATATTTTTCCTTAGAATGATATATATATATATATATTCCTATTTTCATTATAAATTAACCAATACATTAATGGTTTCCATATGTTATGATCATTTTGAAAATGAATACACCTTAATATTAATATCTAAATTAAAAGTTAAATACAAATCATTCAATAACTAAATTAGACATAAAAAAATAACCTCAAAATTAAATGATTTATTATTTTTATTCCAATATAATCAATAATGTTAAATCACCTCTTAGAACCAAGGGTTAAATATTCCATAAACTAATTAAAAATATACAAAATACCATTAATCAACTAAAAACCATAAAAAATAAAAAATATTTGAACCGATTTTTTTTCACAATATCAACATTAAATTTATTCATAGAATCATTTATGTGAAAATATTTATTATAAAATAGTAAACCAAATATTTTTGTGGTTGTAAATATGACATTATCGTACTTATGTTGTCGGTTCGAGCTTCATGGCCTTTCCAAATGAGATAGGTTTTCATCCAGTTTGTGGGTTTTCCTTTTTATAAATGACTATAAAAATAAATTTGATAATCCTATTAACAATTCATTTTTTTCAAATAATATTATCAATAATATGAGAATCATCGTAAAAAATTAAATTTGTAATCAAATCACTTATTTTTTATCCTCTAAGAAATAATAACCTGCACATTTTGTTCCACAAAATCAAATAACATTAATTTACTATAATTACATTGACATGAAGTACACAATAATGATTATCATATCATCAATCCTATTTTCCATAAAATATAACCTTAATATTAAATAACCATTATACATCATTAGTACCATTCAACATATTCTTTAAATCTATAAGGAAAAACTAATATTGAAAAATACTTATATGTTTCCTCATTACTATAATCCTAATAAAATTGATGAAAATAATTCAACTAAATGATTTTTGACTTTGAACATATAGAAACATAAATCATTCCAATTAAATTATATTCTTGAAATATGATTTAGGAATTATTCTTTGGATTAGTAGATTTACATAGATAATTACCATGTTCCCCACCATTATGGAATTGAACTACCAATGGTACCTTTTGTTGAAATATATTTCAATATAACATGTTATTCATACTCTACATTTTTCATTGGAAATTTGTTAAATCCACCCATTTCAATAGATAAGCAATCTTCCAGTTCTATTGAGTAATTTTCCATGGTACCACTTCCCATATTTTTTACAAGATATGATTGATTAATCTTCTATTTATAATCTATAAAACTTGATTGTATATGATAAATCATCCGTATATTCATTCCTGTTTTTGGGAATTTAAATTTTTTCCAAGTGTTAATTATAATTAATGATATCTCATTTGGAAATATCACAATATCTCTAACTTATATTCCTATTCGGTTGGGCCTCATGTTAAGAAAATCATTACATGGCCCATCACATTGGTTATTTGAATGATTTATCCTTTTTATTTTAATTAACAAAAAAAATTTGTTGATAATTTATAAACATAATAAAGGTAATAACATAACCATTATATGAGTAAATTGTATGTTATATGTCAGGACCCGTCCCCTGGGGCCCATGTCGTGACTACCCCAAACCTACATTCCATAGGCTAGTGGCTGGCGACTAGCACCAAAGGGGTATTCCATTAAACTGGGATGCCAATTCCATTATAATCTATAAACACACCCAAACATGAACACGACAAGATATGAACACAAGAAATCTCTAAAGAAAAAATATTGCTGAAAGTAAGAGGGTTGGAATACAAGACCAATAGTAAAGGTACAAGTACAACTGAAAATACAATACAACTGAAGAAAGAGAAAGACAACTACCGGGTCATCCTCTGAGGTTACTACTTAATGGGAAAGTAATGATCGCCTCCTCAGAACTCCTCGTACACCAATATCCACTGTGTATAGACACGTCATATCGTCCACCTCTGGAAACATCCAGTCCTAGTATCCTTAGCCTCGATCAGCGCTACACATCATCTTCACCATACACAACAAGGTGTGGGCATATCCCTTGCAGGGGTGAGTATAATGATACTCAGTATGGACCCAAAGACCCTCAAGGTCTTACAAAATCCACAAAGGATAAACCACACAACATGAATTCAACCCACAACCCTATTTATGTATATTCCCATACATATACCTAAGTTATCAAGTATTCCGTTCTCAATCATGAGAAAACACAAGGTCCATCACAAAATCCAAAAGCTCGCATGTTCCAGAATGGAAGGAAAACCACAAAGGTAAGTACCACACAGGTACGCCACAGAGAAGAATCCACCAAGGTATTACCACGATGGAAAGTACTACACAGGTACAAACTCAGCTCACACCAGGTATATCTTAGGTACAGTAGTAGAGATGATTAGATGTAACTACTAAATCATTTTACTCTGTTAAGAGGCAGACCCATGAAAGATCCTAAATCATCATCAGACCCATAGAGGATCGTAGGAAATTTTCAGAACCACACAGGATCCTAGTACTCATTAGACCCACAAAGGATCCTAGTACATCGTCAGTAACTCGTCAGATCCACACAGAATCCTAGGACATCGTCAAACCCACATAAGATCCTTTTACATCGTCTTTACATCGTTAGACCAACACTAGATCCTAGTACATCGTCAGTACGTCTTCAGACCCACAGAGGATCCTAGTAAATCATCAGTACCTCGTCGGACCCACACATGATCCTAGTACATAGTCAGTACGTCATCAGACCAACACAATATCGTATTACATCCTCAGTACATTGTCAGATCCATAGAGGATCCCAGCACACCGTTAGTATGTTGTTAGACCCACACATGATCATCTTACATCGTCACAGCCAGCTACAGGGTTTCCACACTATGCTTTTTTGTCTTCGGGAAGATCTGATCCCCAAGTACTGGTTGATATTCCAATATCCACGAAGTCCCACGAAGATGTATTACAAAGTACCACAATGTAAATGATGTCTCAACTCAACAGATGGTGCGTCAATCGGATTCCCGATCTGTATGTTATTATCCTTTTAGTCCCCGAAGGCCCGGTTGGATTCATGCTCGATCCATCCCGACCGTACCCCAACATTATCCATGTATCCAATGAGGTATACCAAATGGACCGCCTATCTCTGTGGTTTCCAGGACGGTTGATGGTTCTTCAAAGAGATTCTTGGTGCCAAAATTATGGCTGATAGAGAGAAAATGGGTCAAAGCGTGCCGGGTCTGGTCTGACCCGACGTGACCCGATATGGTTCAGGTCGACCTGGCTTGCTGAGTCTGGCCCGACCCACACTGGGAGGCCCGGCCTGAGCAGCACGACCTAGGCGATGGCTCTCCGTGCGGCGGGGTGTCCGTGGGGCGGCGTGAGGGCCACATGGTGGTGTGGAAACCGCGGGGCGGCGCGGAGACCGCAGGACGGCGTGGGGGCTGCGGGGCGGAACGGGGGCCGCGAGAGGCGTGCGGCCCGAGATACAGCATGGGGACCGCATGGGTCGCCAAGGCCACTGGGCGGCGAGGGTACTCTTTGGGGCATGGGGGCCACGGGGCGGTGCGGGGGTCGCGGGGTAGTCTGGGTGTCGTAGGGGCCGAGGGGCCGTGCGCTGGCCAGAGGGCCGCACAGGGGCCGTAGAGAGGCGCTAGGGCCGCACCTGGGCCTTAGGGCTGCATGGAGGCCAGGGGGTGGTGCGGGGATCACGGGGCATCTACGGTTGCACTATCGCCTTCATCATGGACGGTGGCGTGCGAGCCACTATATCCGAGTCCCACCGATTCCATTCGCCGGCACCGGTCGTCACCTACTTCCATTGCGAGGAACACAACAAAAACCTCACGAAATTTCGAAGAGGTCGGGCCATGTTCATTTGGCCCACACCCTCCGTGTTAGGGTGGTAGAAATCAGATTAATAAATCATGTATGAATAATGTCTATAATGGTAAGGGGGGACTCAAAACATCAAACCATACAACCTCCAGTAATGATTATTCCCAAACCCGCAAAAAGAAATCATCCGCATATCAACTAGTTAGAGAGTTGATCCACTTTCTTTGTTTAGAAGGGAAGAACATGGGAATATATAATCACACATAATTAATCCCCTACCTCAGTGGTTTGTTGATGGAGGTATCAAGGAAGGAGACGAAGTCGTTGGGGATTGAGGCGTCGGTGTTCGTCGCTTCCGTGAGACGTTTCCAATGTCGGCTCAAACATCATCCTCTTTCTTCAATTCTATAGTGTGTTTTTTGTTGTAGGATGAGTTTCTCCATGATTCTCAAAATATCCTCCCTTTTTTCCAACACTCTCCCAAAAACCCCCAAGGGATTAAATTCCAAATTAAATTAAAATATTTTTAATTTAATTTGACCCAATAATTAAATGACACAATTAAATAAAAAGAAGAGTTGGAATAATTAATTCACTCAATTAAATGAACAGAGAAATTAATGGGGATTTGAGAGGTTTTATCCATTAAAGTGGGGTTTGGGTGGCCCCAACCAGCATGTATTCGAATTCGGGTTTTCATTCTTTAGGTGTTCCCCACCTACTTAAATTTAAAATGGGAGTTTCAAATAAAAATATAAATGTTAAAGAATATTTATTTTTATTTTTCAACGAAAAAGTGAAAAAGTATATTTCACCCTCGACCTACTGTGGCTGATGTGAAGGTCTCCTTAAGTGAATTCTGGTATTATGAGTTCAATTGTGCACTCAGATTTAAATTCCATGCACCGATTTAAAAGTTATAGAAACCTGCTTGAACGTTTATTGAACGAACCCAAAACAATGTTCAGAAATTCATTCTAGGTACACCGGGCATCATAATCACGTGCCGTCAATTTTCATAGACTCAAAAAATTCCCTTATATTTAAAAAAATTACATGGAAATTCCAGGTCATTAATTTATATGTATATCTCATCATATGAGTCTTTTGTGTTTAGTATATGTTATCCATGGTATGGTTTCCTATTTTATTTTCTAACCCATTTTTCTCAAGCCCATTATAAGGGTTCATAAAGGGTTTGTGACATAACTAAAAATATTCCCTGAAAGTGTGAAACTAGGTGTGAATAAAGACACATTTTCTTATAATAGGTGAAATTCAGGTTATTCCCAATGCATCCATTTCGGGGTTATAACCATTAGGTACAACTATTCTATAG
Source organism: Viscum album (assembly GCA_963277665.1). Taxonomy (NCBI): domain Eukaryota; kingdom Viridiplantae; phylum Streptophyta; class Magnoliopsida; order Santalales; family Viscaceae; genus Viscum; species Viscum album. The sequence goes on from OY728148.1 coordinate 605,881,651, forward strand.
ACACATCAATATCTATTTTCTAGAAAAAGATGTAATTTCATGGAACCCACTCAGTCTATACTTATAAATATATCATTGAATATTATATATATATATAGACTTATCTGTTTAGTTATCCTTATAATTATCCATATAATTATCCCTTAGGTTCAAAATAATGTTTTACTCATATTTGTTTCTAAAGGATAACTGAACAATTTATATGATTCAAACAAAAGAAACTGTTTCCCCAAAGATGTATTAGTAAATTATCTCTAAACATATGTATATTATGAATACATCTCAAATATTATCAGGATTGAATTTTTTGAAGACTACGATAATATTAGATTAAAAGTAAATCAAACATTGAATCCATATTTCATTCTCTATATTGGGATTATAAATATATTTTATATCCTAACACATCTTAGGATAGCCTAGGGAATACATAAATGAATGGGGTGAGATAATAAGTCTCGTATGGGAATAAACCTGAAAAGGAAACATAACATGGTAATCAAAGGTATATCATTATTCCATAAAATCCAATTATAATGAGTAATACTATGGTTGAATAACCTAAAGAACATGTTATCATAATACCATGGTAATATAAGAAATGAATAAGTAACGTAGGAAATGCATAAGAATCATACGAAATGACTTAAACATGATTCAAGGATAAATTACAAGATAATATGATATGGTTGACAATGTAACATAATTGAGTGAGATTACTCTCTAATCCTAAACAAGAAATATCATTTGATTAGATCACTACCCAATTAATTAGGTCACTCAGTTTGGGAGAAAATATAAGTATTTAAGGATATAAGAGTTCCACATCAATGAATTTAATTATAATATTGGACTAAAAAATTTCCTAGGAAATGAAAATGTGTTTATTTATATTTCCTTATATAGTAATAAGTGGAAATATTCCAATGATTGAATTTGATAAATGAAAATAGAGAATGTATTAACACATAAAAGAAATATAGAATTGGTTAGTTGACTATTACAAAATTGATAATTATGTGATAATCTACATAATAATAATTGTGAAATAATTATAATTTTAATATATCCAATATAATTTTAAAACCATTGATGAGTGATTTTTATAAATAAATCATCACATTACAATCATGGAGACTTTAGGTTGTATGTAAAAAATAGTATGGTTTATATTTTTTAGTGATCAAGATAAAACAAAGGAAAATGTTTTTTTATTATTCTATAAATATAATTATATAATAAATATAATATTACTTAATTAAATTTACTTATATGTAACATCCATTTTATGGGTTACTAAAAACTATATCACATCACTCTGTGAGGTTTTAGTTTGTTGTGCAAACGAATTATATTATCCTTCATCAATGGATGTTAACATTAGAAGATGAATGATATATTAATTTTAAAAATTAATAATATGGACTAAATAGAATATAGAAAGAGTAACTATATCATAATGGATATCTATGATTGGTGGTGATAGAAAAGAAATTACATATGTTCAGGTGTTGGTAGTCTTTGATAAACACAAATGATGGTTTCATTTCACAATTTATAGAAGAGGATATTGATGTATATTATTAAATAAAATCATTGTATATGTTATATTACTATTTTAATATATCATCATGATTGACTTACATCTGAATGATGATAATGAATAAATAAACCAATGATTCTCCGTTAATAATGATACCTCTTCTTTCAAAACCCTATTTAGGATTATATATATATATACACTCCCTAGATTGGATTTTTAAAAAAACTGATCTATGTGATATTTTTTTGTATATGAAAAATTTATATAGATATTTTATTCCTATTCAAAAGCATTTCAATGTGTAAAGGGTAGTGGAGAAAGATTTCCCTTTTATAAGTTGTGGAGAGGAAAATAATGAAATTTTTAAAAGTAATACATTATACACATTTTTGGAAAAAGAATACAGGATCTAAATGACTCATTATCAATAATTAGAATATATATAGACAAAATACAACAATAAAATAAGTGTTGGAAATGTTTTTATTGCAATATAACACTAATCATTTTATTTTAACCCATGAAAACACAATTTATCCCAATCTATGATAATAATTATTTATTTTTTATATTAATGAGTATCCAAAATATATGTTCAAGTTGTTATATATTATAATTTTTTATGATTCTAATTATAGAGTCCATTTTTAAGAAATCAATTCAAAAATGTGGAATAATATAATTTAACACCAAACTTGGATATATTCAAAAAAAAACATTATTTAATGAAATTTTCTCATAATTACAAAATGTTTTCCTATAAAATATATTGATGAAATTTATTCCACCGAACTAAAATAGATAAAATATAAAATTATTAAAATAATATTACATTTAAATAATTTTAAATAAAAATCTTATATTGTAATTTTTTTAATACAAAAATAATCTTTTCAATAATAATTTTTCACATTTCATTAATTAATAATATTTTAAATAAAACTCTAACAATTTCGTATTATAATAATATTTTCATGTTTATTATAGAAATTATGTTCATTTTTCACATAATTCATCTAAAATGTGTAAATGTTAGTTTTCAATTTTTTTTACAAAAATATAAACGAATAATTTGTTTTGAAAACAATAGCCTGGAATACTATAATTACCTTACAATTATATTTTATTTTTCATTCATAAATAATTTTAAAAATCAGTTTTTCCATATTAAAAAATCAAATTTATATTATAGGTTATAATGGACACATATAAAAAATAATTATTTTATAGTATATCAAATGCAGTTTAAATAGAGTTTGGATTATTTTATAAGCCGTCAATCATAGTGTTATTTTAAAATAATAGGGTGTTACAACCTTCGAATGATTTTTCTGGGAAACAATTGTTGTGAGGGGGAATATTTGTAATGGGTATAGATGGATGTTAGTTGGGTTATTGATGGGTAAATGATTCATATATATTTCTGTTAATAATTGATCAAGTTTTGGATGACCTTAAGTGGTTTGGTAGTTTTTTGGTGGAGATAAAATCACTATTGTGGACTATTAGAGTTCTATAAAATGGTTGTATACCTTGAATATTCGAGGTGTCGTTGGTGAAGGATCAAGGTGTCTTGGTATGACTAGTCAGAGGTCATCCATGACTAGTATTAGAAGGGATGTGTGTGGCCTACTGTTAATGATGGTATGTGTGTCTTGGGTGGAACCAGACATATATGACATTGGGACATACCGTGGTGGTTCACTAAGAGTTATGTTATGGAATCCATATACTTTATATAATAAAAATTTTATAAGTGTAAATGATTTAAATTGGTAGTTGAGAATTGAAAATCATGGATTTCATTTAATGAGACCAGAGAGTTGTTGATAAATATGTATCATTCTAGTGATCAGGTTAAGTGATATAGTAATTCACGCTCATTATGTTCGATAAAGAATAGACATTACTACAAAACTAGCCTCTAAAAACACTATAAATGGCCTTTATTATTGCTAGAAAAGTGCTAACAATGTGGCCGATGTTAAAAACCCAGGACATTAACCAGTGTTAAAAAAATATCTGGTAAATATGACCTTTTTCAACACTTTAAAAAGAATTAATAAAAGTCCCATCTATTAGCTCATTAATTTAACATTGCTAATGGACCCCTTTATTGGAACTTTTAGAAGTGATGATAAATTTTTTTTAGTGATTTTAAAATCACTAATAAAGGGACATAATGTAGTCTCCTATTACAACACACTATAAAACCATAAAAACACCTGAAACATATCAAATATCAATACAGATAAGGCCCAATATATTATTTAAATGAAATGAAATTTATAACAAAAATACCCAAAAATAATATATTATAGATATTTTAAACACTGGTTTATAAAATTACATTAATAAATATTATTGCATACTTTCCAAAACAATCGTAACTTTCAATGGTCCAATTATTATTAATGACGTTCTTTATCTAACATCCAACATTTCATGTTTAGATTCGAACAAACCACCAGAACATAAAGAAGAATACACTTGTAAAAAAAATATTATTATGAGTAATACTAAAAATAAAATAAATTAAACATAAATATAAAATAATACATTAAATATATAGAAAATGAATTTACATTTAAAACATCAATATTACCATACGATTGAGTAGTGGAGTGAACATTAATGAAAGTGATAATTATATACACAAACATAGTTAATGGTTCTTTGGAGAGAAGAAGTTTTTGGATGTTTTGGGGTAGGATGGGATGAAAGTTGGATAATGAACCCAAATATGAAAAAGTAATCCACCTGTATGTGAAAACAATATTATGTGAATAATTATAAAAATAATAAAAATTAAACATCTATATGAAAAGATATATTAATTTAATGGAAAATGACTTTAAAGTGAAAACATAAATATTACCTATGTAATTGACCAGAGTTAGTGGAGTTACTCTTCCCGCAGAGGGAGTGGAGGTAACCTGAAAAACTGATAAATTCACCACTATAAGGTTGAAAAGGTTTTAAGAGATAAATAGAATTATGGTTGGACATGGCACCCAATGTCGAACTAAATAATCCACCATTATAGGAAATAAATTATCATGTGAGTAATACTAAAAATAAATAAATTAAAAATAAATATGAAAAAATACATTAATTACATGTACAATGATATTACTGTAAAATATCAAGATTACCTAGGTGATTGAGCCAAGAATACATCATCTCACTTCCAGTGAAGGCATGACACATAGAAAAAAATATATTAATAAAAAGATTCTATAGGGAATAATGAAAATTAAATAAACATTCCATTATATTATTTTTTAGTAAAAAAGAGAATGTATATCGTAACATTACATTTTCATATATCCAAAGGATTATATTAATTATAGTTAGTTTTCCAAGGGATTTGTAACATCATAATGTAAAGAAGAAATTATTTTCTTGTGTAGTCAAACATTTAATTTATATTATGTTATTGAAGTAGAAAAATTATAATATTATGGGGAAAACGTAATATATTAAAAAACACATTTAATATCTCATTAATCCGTCTTTATTTTCAAAAACAAAATTCAAGGATTTGGTTCCTCTTTCGAGAATAAAAATCAACACTTTATAGTCTCCTCTAATGTATATGGCATTTTCTATATTTGGACCACAGAGAACTGATTGTGATGTCCCAATGAAAGTCTCATCCTCGATTTAATTTTTCTTTCACTCAACATTGGTTTTATCCAATAGTTGGTCAGTTAAACAATTTTTTTGACTAGAAAAATAAAATAACTGCAATTCTTTTAATTCCAATATGAACGGATCATCATTTTCCCCTTCTAAACTGAAATTATACTTCAAAAATCCCATGTCATCAACTTTCATTCCATCGATATTGTAAACGCATTTGCAACAGAAATGTGGAACATGAAATATTTTATAATCCAACTTATATATTCGTTACATTGTTCCAAAATCTGATATATTTTCATAAATTGAATTTATATCCTTGTAACCATGTATGTGCATCGCTTCAGCCACAAGCATAACACCAATGTTTCTCATCGTAGTCGATTCATCGTGTTCCTTTTTATAGAACATATAACAATTGATTAAAAACCTAATATAAGATATAACATTTTCCTTTATTCCACTAGAAGTCGTATTTAGTCATTTATCAATTGAATTTATATTTTTAGATAACATCATATAAATTTTATATCTGAATCATCCGATAGACTATTGATTATGTGTATCTAATATCCATCTATCAACCCTTTATGGATCCAAATATCTATGAATTTCATTGTTGGATTCACTGTAAGGAAAACATCATCACTATTATGTAATATCATAATATTTTTTTCGCTCTCTCTATCAAATTAATTTTAACAACATCTATTTAGAAAATCACTTCTCTTATAAGGAGTTCATGGTGTCGAGAATTTGGGAGACCTATGTTTTCAAAATTTGAAAGGTAATCAAGAAATAATTCAATATCTTCTTCAAAAAAAATATAATTTTTCAATACAACATAATGGATAAATTCCATTCAGGACATAACCTTTCAATATCATCATATATAGTTCAATGGGGTACATCCATATATAATGTATATTACCACATAGTTGAACCTCTATGACCATGTGAACCATTAGGATGACCATTATTGAAAAGAATGATTATGTGATTCACATTTTTATTTCACATAATATGATTAAAATCACTTTATTCATAATGGGAAACATCGTGGGGTCTATAGAATTACTACAAATGGATTTGAAATAGATATAGAGTCTAGTAAATCTATGTCATACACTTTTAAGAGGGATTAAATGGAAATAATCATACATCAAATCTATCAACAAAACATTACTTCATTTGATTTTAGTCACTATAACTTTGAATTAGTCGATGAATTGAAATTATTGTTATTTGATGAATTCCCCTATTAAACATTTACACTCATACAGAAAAGTAAAAATTGAATGTTTTCCCGTGTTGATATAGTGTAAGCAGATGGAGGAAGAAAAGAAGGCCTTTTACCCTTCTCTAGTGCCAACTCTTTCCTTATCCCCATTTCAATCAAGTCCAACCCGCTCTTGATGTCCTATTTCATTTTTAGAAACATTTAGAAACATTCTAATAAAATTAATAATTACATTTTTTTCTACTAGTATTACATAATTAAATGTTCTAACATTCATAAAATTTCAATATGGTAATTCAATGAAAATTGAACCATTTTTCCAACATAAATTTGAATGGTTTGTCAAAAATGTCCTACTAAAAACAGTGTCAATATTTTTTAATTCTTTTATAGTTTATCACAAATTGTTGGATGTGGTATTGTACCTTTTTTGATATTTGTATCAAATTTTTTCACCCATGTTCATTTTTTATATTGTCAAGGTAAAACATATTGATTTCCTAAAAACACATTCCTTGAGTAAGGTTTCAATTGAATTTAGTATGTGGGTTTTTTCAGAAATGGAACACCCCATCATCCCAGAAATGATATATCTAGATAAATTGAAATAAATGGGGAAGTAATTTATCATTCAATAATCATGTCACTCAATGTGAATTATTTAATTCTATGAGAATCATACTTTGTAACAAAAGTATCCCAAAACAATTTTTAATCTTTGATCAATGTAGCCAAATAGATATCGATATCATTACTGTGATTCATGGGTAGAGATATAAGTAGAGAAAACATATTGTGTTTTCGCTTCATGCATTACCATGGTGACAAGTTTTAATTTACAAACATGAAGGGCCATGTAATGTGATTACTACTACATACACCCAAATGATTTATTCCATCTGTAGATAATGGAAGTTGAATTTGTAATGGCTCATCTTCAAATTCAGGAAATTCATAATATATTTTCTTCCACTGAAGCGAATCTTCTAGATGAAATAGATTCCCACATTTAATTCTTGTATCTACACACATTGTTATTTTTCATGATATTTTTGGACATCTATATTGTCTTCTAAACCATAGAAAGATAAGAAAATACAATAATGATTATTAAGGACTTGATTCATTTCTCATGTATCAATTTGCACCACACGTAGGGAATTTGTTGAGTGATTCATGTTCCTTCCAAAATAATATGAAATCATTTGGACGAACTTGTATTTTTTGAGATCATGACCATTGAATGCAACATTAATTTATCATCATATCTTCGGCATTCTAGTACATTTTTTAGTTGAATATTTTTCAGAACACCAAGTAGTTTTGTATAGATGGTGTCACTCGATCTATTTCTAGTATTCAAATTGTTTTCCATTAATACAACTGACTCTATACTATATTTTGTATAGAAGGTATAAAATTATTTCTTGGAAAATCTATTTGACCCCTCAAAAAATTGAATAATCAGGAAGGGAATCTTCAATTTCCATTTTAATTTCTTTCTTGCGATCTACATCATCTTTTTCAATGGTATTCATAGAAAATGATTCATAAACCATAGTATCACCCAAATAGATTCATGCATTCATTTTTTACAATGTTTATTAAAGAATTTATATATTTGATATATTCCATGAAAAATGTAATGTTTTTAGAACTCTTTTGGTGTGACTTTTGTTTAATAACAACAACATAAACACATACGAGGGATTTAAAAAGGGTTTTATGCTTGTTCTCTTTCAACCACAATTAACACATTTACTCCATATTCATAGTCAATTGTATAATGATTTACATGAATACATTTTGGGTACATATCAATCCTATTGGGTTCATAAAAGAATAATTTTATGCATTATATAAATAAATACACATAATATATTCATTATCTATAGTGAAGGTTATAGAAAATTTTAATAAGGGAAATATTAAAAATTTCAACTAGAACATTTGAGTGCCTATGTATTCCAAATCAAATAATAATTTATGTTGGATTTTGAAAAAATGGAGGGAGTTAAAGTATAATAATATATGATATTGTCACTAATCATTATATGTGTAAAACAAAAGATGGATAGTGTAATGACCCTAGACTTAATTTCCCAATATACTCTACATCATACGAAATTATGACCTATGAAACATCCCAAAGACAGTAAAGGATGATTTAAACATTTGGTGTAAAAAATTATTAATGGGGGGTTCCCCCCTAAAATATAAACAATTAGTAGTAGTGGTCGACCAAAATTCTAGCATGATCATTGAATTCAATGGACATGCAGCCCCAAAACCTTCATATCCTGATAAAGGATTACCTATTTGAAAAAAAAACTATGGATATAATTGATTAAATGGATATATAGACATTCATTATTTTCATTACAAGATAAAAAGTCACTCACCTATTGTCTATAAGAAATATCAATTAGATAAAAACTGAATATTGAATTACAATGTGAATTAAATGAACCATAATGATTCAAAAATTGAAAGCTTGATGTGACAAAACCTCATGTACTTAAATGGGGTTGGCCCCTTTAAATTTTCTCCCTAATAAATCTATGGACCACATTAAATTTAAATAGGACTAGATCCTAGGAATCATATTACCAATAGAGGAACATAAATCCCTTCACTAACATGGTTCCAAAAAAAATATCATCTGAAGTTGTATGTCTACTATGGTGTCCATGAATGGTGTCATCATATATATATAATCATTTGATAACCACCAATGATCCTCAAAGTAGTGTTAAATAAAAAATAATATACATGAAATTTTCATCACATTTATATAAATTTGTGAAAAAAATATTTTGTATGAAGATATAAATCAAAGTAGTAAGACAACATTGAATAAATCCAACATTTAGTGGTAGATATAAATTTCAGATAAAACATCGATAATCAATAAAATCAACAAAACACAAATAGTTCACTAAATAAATAATCACTAACAAATTTTAAACAACTGATCATAAAAAAAGTATCATAAAAAATTTTAGAAGAAGGAAAAAAATACAATGACAAAAATACACAATAAAAATCGAAAGGCCTAGCTCACTAGGTTGATGAAAATCTGATACCCTCTTTAGATGTCATACGAGATGTTCAGAGGAAGTCGAGTGATGGGATTCAACAATCGATTCATCGAAGAGGAGTGCCGACAATGGGAGGATTCTATGGAAAGATTCAATATCGTGATGAATTAAAAAATTGTTTGGGTTTTCAAAATAGATCAATACACTTTTATCTGCAATTAACAATAATCGCAGATAATGATCCCTTTTTCACAAATTATTACATAAAGATTAAAAATAGTACTATTTATCAACGCTAAACTTATAGTGCTGAAAAATGATTATTTTATCAAAGGATTGGTAATAAGAGAAAATAAATATTATTTTAGCAGTGCTTATTACTGAAGCACATTTGAAAAATTTATAATTAAAATTATAAATAAAAAATTTAAAATATTTATAAATAATTAATGAATATATATAAATATAAATTTAGTAAATATAATCCTTTTATAATATATTTATTATAACATTATAATTATTTATTAATAATTATAGAAATATTTTTTAAAAGTATTATATATGTTATTATAAATATTTATATAATTATACAAATATATATTTAATAAATATATATAAATTTAAATAAGTGAATATTTTCATTATTTATATGAATTTGCGATAAATTTAATAGTTATTTAAATATACATTATTATTTATATATAACTATATAAATAATATTTTGAAAATATTTCTTATTATAATTATAAATATATAATTTTATAAATCTTGTGAATAACCATATATAAATATATTTATTTATAAATATTTATTTTAAGAAAATTTAAACATTATTAATAAATATATAATTTTTAGTGCATTCATATATGTAAAAATGTGTTAAATTTAATAAATTAAGAATACAGACACACATTAGCAATATTGAAAAAGTCAATAATTTCATTCAATGTGCATATTGTATATAACATTTCATTGATTTTGTATTTGTAATATCAATATAACACATATTTTATCTATATTAAATTGAGAAAACAAAATACGTTCAATTATATGTCGTGTATGATGAAATCAGTGAATATTTTTAATTCATATTAAATTTTATTTATGTACCATTATTCAATAAATATATTAAAATTTAATGTAAAGGGCATAAATTTTTTCGGAAAATATAAATCATACTTATATACATTATTAAATTTCAATATATTTAATATTTATAATTTAATAACATTATTTTCCATAAATATCTAATTAATAAATTTCTAATATTTAATAATTAATAATCAATCAATACATTTTTATAAATTATTATTTAAAAAAATAAAATTTTAAATATTTTTTTATAATTTTTTTATTATTTATTTATTTATTTATTTAATGTTATCTAGAGTAAAAATTTGTTGATAAAAGATGTATTTTTCATCGCTAAGTATAAAGCGCAGATAAATTATACCCTTTTTGAGGAGTAAAAATGATGTTATGATAAAAGGATACCCTTTATCATTGCTAATAAAGATATCCTTTATTAGTGATAAAATAAAATCACTTATGAAATGCTAAATTTATCATAATTTTCTTTAGCACTGATAAATATGTTATTTATCAATGTTTCCTTCTTGCAGTGATAAATAACTGCGCTGTTAACACCTAGTTTTTTAGTAGTGTAGGTGTGGTATTTAGAGGCTGTGATCATATATTATTTACATGATGAATATCATGATCCAATGTATTGGAGTCATTATTTCCCACATTAATGTGATATCACATTATTTGTGTGTGGGGATGATCCAATATGACTAGAATCCATGGAAAATTAAATAATAAAGATTTAGATTCATTTTTGAGTTTCGTTGATTTATTTTTATTAATCTTGGATTAGGATTGACACAATCAAAATGTGAATTATATGTATTGTTCATTAGTACCTAGAGTGAGAGTATAATGGAAGTAGTATAAAGACAGTGATCTAATCCAACATGTAAACCTATATTCCAATTTAGAATTTTGCAATAATGTTAGTAGAGGGTTATGATACATTCAAATATTAGGGGATCATGATGAGGAATGCTGGTGTTGGGATACATCATGACGATAATACGTGAGTTTTTATAGGAGTTCAATCATAAATTGTCGAATTTCCATTCTTGTAAAAAAAATTCAAATTTTGAATGGAATCTCTATCCACGGGAGTCTTTGGTATGAGGTTTTCATATCTATAGAGTTTTTTAAAAACATATTTATTGGATATTCATATAGGGGAGAACCTAGAATAGAATAAACATTATAGAGTGGATCCTTATTGTGGGAAGAAGGATAATACTTGGGGTGAATCATATAGATCCAAGGATGTGTCAATGGATAGATGGGTGGGGTGTAAATCATATCAATGTTCCAAATGGTTGTTAATAGGATGCTCGAATTTTTGTGAATAGTTTGTTTAGAGATTGGAGTGGAAAATATAATGTGTGTTTAATTATTCTCAAGTAGAACATGAAGAATTCATGATGTTTAATGATAGAGGTTAGTCAAGAGATTCTCTTAAGAATATCTTTGGATTCGTATAGATGAGAAAATTTATGGTTTGGAGTTTGAAAAATATTATCCATTTTTTGGTCGATAAATTTTGAAATGGAATTTCAATTCTTCATTAATGGATGATTCATTTGAAAATATAGGGTTTGAAATTACATTTCAAGAGTAAGAATGTCCTAACACAATATTTGTACATGAGGATCAAGGGTCATGCAGTGACTCAATGGATCATGAAATCACCTATGGAATGTCTGTGTTATCCGGGCCATTATAGCAGCCACCAAAAAATACGGGAACACCACTGGCTTGCCGGTTAGCTACAGAGAAGATTAGTAATCTTCCTTGTCTTATTGTCTTGCTAATGATCCAAGTCCCTCATATATGGTTCGAACAACATATTAATGATCACACACCAAAAATCTAGTGGAGAAGGGGTTGATTTTTTTAACCAAGATCATTTTATAACATTTTAAAAGGAAGTGAAATAATATTTTAAGGGGTATTGGGGAAAAGTGATTCCATTTATGGCTTGTTAACCCTTATATATCCTTTTAAATTTCATATATAAGGGACATCTCTAGTTCTTTTATTAATGATTGCAAGTGAATTTCTCATGTTCTATTGAACTTTGGTTCCCCCGTCACATACCACTTATTTTCATTCTTTGTAACTAAAATTTATTTTCATTTTCCCCCAATAACGTTGTAATTAATCATGCCTAATGGGTATTTTATGTAGCCTAACAAGAGGAAATTCCCTTATACCTGCATCTAACCATTTTTTTTATTTTTATGAGGTACATTAACATTGTTAATTATTTAATCTATTTATTATTATATTGAATTGATTTAGTGAATGGTTAATAGTAAGGGGTTATTTATTTTTATGATGTAAGTGATGGGAGATGTTTTTTTGACTCTCCAGTTGTTGTTGGACATGGTTTTCGCATGATGATGTTAATAAGTTAATATTTCATTGATCGTAAGACATTATTTTATTTTAAATATTTATTTAAATTTTTTTATTATATAATAGAGATGATTGGGTTTCGTTTTAGTCTTAGGTGAGACACATACATTCTTGACCCTTGTTTTGTATACATCTGTTGGGTTGGAAACTCATTGATGTAGGTAGATGGTCCACTTAATACATGATCATATACATTTTATGTTGTATTTTCATTATATAGTGCATGGAATGGATTCATTTCACATAGAATCATATTAGGGATTCCATGAGAAGTTGATGTCAGATGGTATTTGACCTTCTAGACATGATGTAAGTTATCATTACCATTTTGGAAATTTGAACTGATAACGACTCATTCCGCTACTAGTGAGTGAATTATTAGTCTTTTGATATTATTTTCCTAGTCTTAGGATTTTTAATAGATTTCATGTAGAATAGGTTGGTTATTCTAGTATTATATGGATGAATATGAGTGACTTAGTACATGTGATGACCGGTGATATGGTTACTTTTCTCATGCATGATAGTTGTAAATTGTTTTGAGAGGATGATTACATCGTGACTAGACATGGAATGATGGGAGGTGTTTCTTTAGGATATGGACTAAGATATATCCCATACGAAATGATAAATTTTACAATGTTATGGGTCACAAGAAATATTACGTACATGGAATCAGGATACTAAAGGGGCATGAAATATGATTACCTGTGATGGTCCCTGGGTTCTAGGACCAAGAGTACTGACGAAATTGAATATTTTTGGACCAGGACTTGGTGTTTGGGTCATGAATATCCATGTATAATTGGTGTCATCGATGGTTTATGGGATCCATATTATATTATAATTTTGATAAAATGATGTGTAAATAGAACCTAGTGGATTTTCAGATTTGCGATGTGGGATTCCATTCAATGAGGGGATATGTATCATGAAACTAATTACCATAGAATATATTATATGTTTTGTAATGTCTTATGGGCCCTAACTATGCTTCTTGATATCTTGGAACATTTCCTTTAGTATTCATGGGTTAGTGTACATGAGTTGATATCATACATGTCTATGGGGATGTGTCTGTGTGATGACCATGGACTAACTCTTAATGTATTGGGCTAACGATCATTCCAATAATTTCACCGGTTACTATATATGTGGTCAAGACATACCATAATAGGTAGAGTTTTTTTTACAAAAATGATACTTGTCTATATTTGATGGGGCCCAATAAACCATGCCTTATGTGATAGTGGTGAGTTGATATATACAGATTAAAATTACCTTAGAGGCATGGGATGAAGATTTCCCTAGTTTCTAGTTCATGATGTGGTGGGAGGGGACTAATAGATCATCAAGGGTGATTAGTGTGTGTGTTGAGTTATAGACATGTGAATATGACTATATTATATTGATTCTGTGTTTATGATTTTGAATTCATATTATCTATAGTCATTAGGGATGGGTTAGGAAACAGTTTAGTGGAACAGTGGGCTAATTAGGTGGATTCAAGAATTTATATAAAGAATGCATGATTGGGTACTATGATTCCCTAGTAAAAATAATGTATCCTGATACATATGGATGCATTTATTCTTCGATAATCCATTATTTCTCATACTGTGATGTCATAGACTTGGATGACACATAATTGGAGACCCGAGCCTGGTTGACCACATGGCCTTATGCACATCTCCCCAAATTATGGAGGCTACTGACTAGAAGCTAGGTCATAAGGGGTGTCTATGGGGAGATTATTTCTTCATTACTATAGTGTAATGGAATAGAAAAGAAACAATGGTGTATAGAGAAAGCAATATAAGTAAACAATAGCAATAAAAAAAGGAGGTAATAACAAAAATAACATGAAAATATAATGATGATATGTCATGTCACCTTAAAACTATAAAACATGGATATAATACAGTAGACATAAAAAGTTCTACACAACTGTAAAGGTAATCAAAACACTATCTTAGGTAATCGGAGCTCTGGATCATCCATCTGATATTAATATCCATCCTAAATATTAATAAATCAAGTTTTCAAAGTCGTATGTTTTCTTTTGTAAACACATACTTTCATGTAATCCACCATGGGTACCGAACGGTTCCCATAGAGAGTGTGAGATAAATATTATTGGACCACCTCCAATAGTGCCTACAACCTCCGACCTGTGATGTGGATATTTAAAAATGTTCAAGAATGAACATATAAAGTAAAGTATTACAATGAAACAAAATACATGTGTACCTACTTCATCCCTTGGCTGGTGTATAATCATATAACCAATTCATTATTTGGTAATTAGTAGTTTATAAATAAGCCATATGAAATAAATAGTTAGGGTTCCAATCTATAACGAGTTAACCAGTAATGATATTTAATAATGATATTAAAATGTTATATCAAAGGGAATATAGGCCTAAAGGGATTCCAACTCAGAAATAACCGTATCCTGTCAAAGGGTAAGTATGTAATCCACAGAGAAAATCCAATGAAATTCCAAAATAAAATGAAAACTGAATCCAAGGTGATCATCCAAGTTAAAATGATGATAAACAGTGACTGGGTAATATGGTCCTTGACCATGGAACATACTTTTTAATTCTAGATATATGGAGTGTATCCTTGTAATTTATTATTACTATATAATGAATCCTATGGTTTCATACCATGAATCCAATATTAGATAAGGATTGTGATCTAGGTGGGTCATAACACAATAAATAAAAATCCTTGAATCAGAATGGGGTACCTAAGAGCTCATGAGATTCCCCAATAGTAATCCAAGGTGATCTCAAATTAGGAAACTTATTTTTGATAATGCGGTCATATTATATTTCATTAGGTTCTAGAAATTCCTCTCATTAGAGTGACAATTCCATGTAACATGAAACCATTTAATCAAATTAAAAATTTTAAATATGTTAATTTGGTTCATGCCTTTCCTTTCATTAGTGTTGCATGTACAAGTATCATTCAACCTTTATAAAATCTAATTATGTAATATTCAATATTTATGGTTCACTCTGCTACCTAATATCAATATGGTATTTGTTTCTATGGACTAGAAACCTATTCTTCAATTATATTTAATAAGTCCAAGTCGTATACTTAGTATACATTCGAATTTCAATTTCACAATTAATTAAAAATTTGAAGCACATAACCTATGAAGTTCCAGTGGTGATAATACATGTTTCTTTAAATTATGATATTCACAAATCAAATCAATCCACTTACTATATAATAGCATGATATTAGGCTGATCAAGCTGAGGAACACCTAGATAGTGGTTTAAACATGTTAAAACAAAAAGGAACAAAATTAAGGGAAAATGACATGGGATGAATTTATTATTGGGATTAACAAAAAAAACTAGTAAGACATTTAGAATGATCATAACCATACTATTTTAATGAATATAAGCATGTAATATAAATTCAACAAATGACACCTGAGGAAATTGATGGTCCCCACCCAACAATTAAAAAGTTGGTGAAATTTTGGGATGAGTTATAGGCCACAAAACATTGGATTGTATAACTATCATCCTCTTGTATTAACCCATGATTTATCATTGATCATATTTGATAAATAAAAATATTTAAAACAACAAACACTTTGATAACTCGGTCTAGAGAAATAGAGATGAATAATAGCTCAAAAAGACTTGAATAATTACCATTAAACATACATCATCTCAAACATAATCTCAAAAATATATAAGGTGAATGAGATGTGTTGATCCCAATATTAGGCCTTAATGTTATCAAAAATGATAGAAATAGAGTCTTATCCGACTAGAATTTACATTTGGAATGAATGAGGGTGATTTATTAGATCATTAATGGAAAAGTGTAAAATTTATAAAAATATAGAATTTTCATGGATTTTCTGAATGATTTGGAAAACTATGCACAAACCCTACATGAATACATAAAGAAGAGGGTGAACAACATGGTTGTGAAGAATATTTTGGGAAACTACGAACCAACTATGTGATATAGAGATACAAAAAAATGTATACAACCTGTATGGTTAGATATAACCATGTGACCTACAATCATGGTTTTTTTGTAATCATGTGATAGGCCTAGTATTCTACAATATATGTGTTACAGGCATGGGAAATACCCCGAATTTCTTTGGGACAATCTCTAACTCATTTGGAATCCATGACACATCCTTCATGAGTTTGTGCTACAATATCACCCATACGAGAGAGGTAGACTAGCCTCAGAGATCATAAATGCTTTGGTCAGTCATGCATATTAGATTCACCTTGAAGGTAGAATCTACATGTAACTCAAAATCATTGAGATCAAACATATGTGACCGGTCAACATGACACTGACGATGTTGTGAAACATAGATTATTTTGTTCATCGAATGGTACCTCTATGGTAGTAGCAACTGATAGGCTACCGGCCAGACACAATGTAAAATCTAAAATAGATTTATGTAACAAGTAAAATGATTCCCATACTTCTGTAGTAGTTACTATCTTGGATTGGAAGATACCCAAAGGATAACATGAACCTAGTCCTCAAACTCTAGAGGTAATTTATGGTGATCGAAAAAAGATTTCATTCTAGAATGAGATTTAGTCATACAATTCCTAAACTCCTAAACCTTCTCTGAATTCTCTTGAATGAGAAGAAGACCATGTAGGATAGCCTCACAAGCCTCTAACCATCTTAGGGGTGAATGGAACAATCTACTATATAAGGCCTAAAAAGAAACCATCAGAATCATCTCTTGGAATCTATTATTATAATCAAACATAATGAGTGGGATATGCTTCTCCAAAGAACCAAAAATATCAAGGACACATGCTCAGAGCAGAACCTAAATAACTTGTATTGTCTATTCTGAAAATCCATCGGTCTGAGGGGGAAAAAATGTGTTTAAAAGAAATATTTTCCCATATATTTATAATATCCATTATATAACTGTGATTTGAAGAAAGATTATCTTTATAAAATGACAGGGCAAGGGTCTCCATGTATTCGTTTGATGTCACGAACATAGAGTCTTCCCAGCTCGTCAACTGAGAAAATATCATCTATATGATTGAAGTTTTCTACTTTTTTTAGTTGGTCAAATATTACTCATAAATTATATCAACACCTTTGTGGCCTAGGAACCCTGAATACAATGTTTATCGAAATATATTCCACATTATATTGCAGGACTAGATGTAGTTGTAATAGGATAGTTTCTCTTTAGTGCTCTGCCTTCACCTAGTGATAGGTAGAAAACCATGGGATAAATCCTAACATTTGATTCTTCATGGAATTCCACCAATACTGGAACTAGATATCTTAGGACATCTTAGATATCATAGGATAAACTCCACACTAAGACATGTGGGACTTGAGCGTCAAATTCTATCTCATATCTTTAGAAACCATGATATGTTCTATAATAAATAGGATGTAGTCTCTATTAATAAACCAATATTGAGTTAGTTTTTCTCCCGATATACTCTCACAGAGAAACAATCACACTTGATCTAAAAATAATCTACACTTCAACTTCTCAAGGAGGGAATAGGTAACTTTCTGGGATGAGAGGTAAGGTTGCTCATGACTATCATGACTCTCCAGATGTGTCTTATAAAATAGAGCCATTAAGTTCCATTCATCAATAGCTTCCCATATTTCATGTGCATGATTTTTCTAAATCAGTGCATTTGGAATAGTATTTACCTTCCAATGCTTGGAGGCATAATAAAAATCAATGTATTCTTGATATTCGACCAATCTATACAGACTGAGGTTCATGTCACATTGTTTAAATATATATATGAGGCACTTTTGGCCCGTGTAAACAAAAAAATAACTCACCTAACAAATAGTGTCGCCAATAACATAAGGATTGGACAACTGATCCTTGATCAAGGTCGTTAACTAAGTAGTTTCTTTCACGAGGACACATTTTTTTTTGATCCATATGCAACAAATCTATCCTCTTATATCATCACATATCCTAGGGTAATTCCTAATGCATCATATAAGATGTTATAACCTCTCCCTAGATCTGGAATAATAAGAATAGGTTTCGTGACAAGCCTCCCATTTAGCTCCATAAATTCTTTCTTGCTCGATTCTGACCATAAGAACTTAACCACTGTCTTTATTAGTCTAGTAAGAGGTGATGAAAGGTGTTAAATATACTATATAAAATGCATGTAATATCCAAAAATCTTGAATGAACTCTTTATATAAATTATGTTTTTGGCATAACCCTAGGAAAATATAACATCATCATTTTTATGGTCATAAAATACACCTGATTCTGTGATAATATGACACATGAATTGAACCTTTAAACTATATGAGTGGTACATAGAAAACTCTGCATAATGATGTTGATCTATCAGTGTACTCATAAAGAGTTAAATATGTTTTTCATTGTCTCTATGAGTATGAGTATACCCCAAGATTTCATCCACAAATAATATAACAGAAGAATCCAAATTGGGTGTAAAACCCGATTCATTAGATCTATTATAATAGAGGATACTTTTTTAAGACTTAAAGATATAATGAGGAACTTATACAGACCATACATGTGACAGAAAGCTGTATGAGGTATGTATGATGCCCTAACTCGCAGTTGAAGAAAACCCAATATTATTTTGATCTTTTAGAAGACGTAATATCCTCATAGATGGATTAAGAGGTCATCCATTCAATGTAGGGGATTCTAGTTCTTGAACCTAAGTAGGTTAAAATGTTTTTAATATGTGCATAGATGTAGGTTCACATCCTCTTTCATGTTGAAAATCATATGCAAACTCCAAAAGGATGTACTTGAATATATAAATACCTTGGCCCTTATATCCTGAAACAATCTATTGAAATCTTGAAGCTCTATAGGTGACGTCATTTATAAAGGAATTGAAAATGGTGCCGCTCCTGGAATAAGCCCAAATGTAAACTCTACCAATATCTCAAGAGGTAATCCAGAAAAATAATTGATAAAGGCTTCCCAAAAAAGATCCACTATTGGAAGGAAATCATTTTTTGTTAAACCTGATCCTCTATGGAGAAATTTTCAATCTGGGGGTCACTCTAACTAGGCCATGAGGCTGTGGCCCTACTCAACCAGCCTATACATCCCACAGACCTGTCTGGGGATAACTAACTCCTTTTGGTAATGTAAATAATACATTGTGAAAATAGATGTCTACAAAATCATGTTACCTATCCAACTAATTCATCCCATGAATAAAATATAATCCTTTCATCTAAGTAATTGAGAGGTTCTATATGAATGGCTAACTTACTACATTAACGGGATTGTCCCAACATTGGTGTATGTACTCTGGCCGAACATCTAACTATGTATCTATGGTCATTACACCATAGTAATATTGTATCTTCAGTTTGAGACATTCCATGATATAAATTGAGATAAAATAATTTCAATCACCTACATTAAAATAAGATGATACTATAACATATTCCGCAAGAATAGTACCTCGTTTCTTTAGATGGTCTTACAGCTTGATCCTCAGCTATCAGCTGTAGTGCATTCAATTGGCCTAATCCAAGTCCATGTGAAGTAGCTTGACTACCATGATCATAATTGCTCTGCAGGCACTAATAGTAATCAAGGGTCTTACTACTACGACCACGACCTCCTCCTTGTCCATTCATATGGGTGCTATTGGAACTCCCAAACAGATGGATAGAAAAAGTACCTACGCCTAAAGGAGGAGATGGTGCTAATTCATTTCCACTTGAAGCTAGTATAATCTTATTGAAGAACCTCTAAATATTCCCCATATTTCCCCAAGTCTGACACTCCTCGGGTACCAATCACAATGATTCTACAAGTCCCCACGTAATCCACACTGCTAACACAACATTGAACTATAAAAATGGGTACATTGGTTGTCACGTCCCTGATGAGAACCCAGAGGGAATTTTTCTATCCACCAAGATAACTACATTCTTTATGTGACACTAATCTATTATTCCTATTGAAATTTATGTCCCTTAAGCGAAATTCACTAATTAGATCCTAATTGATTTTTTTTTTAAAAATTAGGTAGGAGAAAGATATTCACTTGTGTATGGATAGTGGACTAGTGAACATCCTCAAATCATCTATCATGTGAAATATCACAATCTTATAGAAGATGTCTAATGCATCGCAAGTCTGTAAAACATGTTGAATACTCCATAACTGACATAGAACCCTACTAGATATGATTGATCTCTCTATCTCCATTAGCACTTAGTATCATAGAAAATAACGGATCATAGAAGGTATTCTAGAAATCAACCCATAAAATGACATGATGATGATTGACATGGGTAATCACATCCCACCAATTCTTGGATGAATCCTGAATCATGAATGTTGTAAGATTTACCTTCCACTCTGTAAGAATATCACAATGCTCAAAGATAGTAAGGATGGATTTTATCAAAGACTCTATAGCCTTCAGACCACCATCTCATTAAAAACTAGGAGGACACTGATATTGAAACTCATGAGTTAGTTCATACGTCATAGGTGAAAGTCATTCGGTACCATGAATAGATATCATTAGATGTAGGAATATATAATAAACTAGGGTGCTAGTTCCTAGATCAGGAATAGTAGGTGGTTCCTCATGTGGCACTCATGGGGGGTAAGACTAATGACTCATGACCAACCATGTTTAGAGAATGATAATCACCACCTTCCTGTTGTATGATACAGATGAATCATGGAACATTAGTCTACAAATTCCAAGCACATGTCTTAGAACAAGATTTATGAAGATTGATAGAAAAAGTTACTAAAGATAAATTAGAAAAACTCATTACCCAAGGTATACTACCCCAAATACACTCATAGACAATGGTGTAATTGTAAGTGCTCATGTTTTTGTTTCTTTTCATTTTACATTTAATTTATAGGTTCAATAAATTACCTTTCATAGACATGACTAGGTGGGATAACAATGTAGTCTTTTTATTATAGATGAAATGTTTCAAAATATAATTAATAGTCACACCCATTGAATAAGTTCCTATACACATTATAATTGAATACGACACCTATTTATTTACAGCATAATGGATTGGCTCAGAAAATTACCCATCCCAACCTATGATGGCCCATAAAACCTCATGAATTGAGATTGGAAATCAATCAACCACAACCATGAAAAATACTAGAATAACCTAACTATCACAAAATATCTCAACAATCGATGACATAACAATAAATGAAAGCTATAAAATTCACATATATTTCATGGAAATATGCATGACATACAAATTCTAGGTGTCTATAATGATGAATGTAATAATGATCCTTTCCCTCATATCATAGAGAAAATGATAAAATATAATCTCAATCTGAATTGTAAAAAATAACACCACACACCATGTCTATAACATGATGGTGAAATAATTTTGACATTAATATGAAAAACAAAACAATAATTATATTTCTTGTGCCTTGTATTTTACTCAGAACAAGGGTTTGAAGCACCCAGTCACAGATTATGACAATGTCCAAAGTGTTAATAATATCCTAACTATTTTCTACAAACATTAATGCAAAAAGGAAACTCCTAGGATACCACATTGTAATGTAACTAACCCAGAACCCACTTAATAGGTTCCTTTATCCCAGTGGACCATAGGGAATCTAGCACATCACCCCAAATACCAGCGGTTGCAGGCTAGTAGTGATGGACTATGGGTTGTCCAATGGGATAATATTCCACCCTTATGAGAGTGTAGAACATAAGATAAATAAAAAGAGGTAAATAGAGTATAAATTTATATAATCCAAAGGTACAACTGAAAATATAAACAATAAAAAAAATAAAATGAATAACTAATGATGATATGAAACGTCACAATAAAACTGGAAAACATTGATCCAATAATACATGAGTAATAAGTTCCAGAAATGTATACATGAAATAAAAAGTCAATCCCATGAATACCTAGCTATATATTATTCATCTACTGTCATTATCAATCATAAAAAACAAGAATTCAAGTGTTTAATGTTTTTTGGTAACCATATTCAACACCTGCATTGATGTAATTTGTCATGGGTACCAAACAGATCCTGGAGAGGGTGTGAAATAAATCTTAGTGGACCACCACCAATACTATCTATATCATATGTCCTGTGTAATGGAAATATAACTATGTACAAGCCAATAATTATAAATTAAAGTAGTGAAATGTAACTAAATACCCAAGAAAAAAAATTCATCCAAAGAATGGTGTTTGATCATATAACCAATTCATTATTTGATTATTACTAGTTTTTAAATAAGCCATATGTAATAAATAGTGAATGTTCCATGCTATAATCAAAAAACCTATAATGATAATTTATAATGAACTTCCAAGGTAATAACCCATGAAACATAGACCTTAAGGGTCACAAACATAGTAATAAATGTATAATATAAAAGAGTAAGAGTGTAATAGAATGAGCATATTCTATGGAATTCCAAAAAAATATGACTACTAAATCCAAGTTGATCATCTAAGGTAAGAAGAAAATTTAGCCGTGACTAGGCCCTATGGGCTCTAAACCTGGCACATACTTTTCAATATTGGATCCAAGAGTTTATCCAAGGAATCCATTAAAACTATGTGATATATCTTGTGGTGTTATACAGGGAATCCACGAATAGATAAGGATTGTGATCTTTGTGGGTTTGAAACAATGAATATTGTATCCTAAATAATATTGGGGTTCTTGAGTGAGAAAGTAATTCACTAATATGAATCCATGGCCATCTTGAGTCAAGACACATCTATTTGATAATTTTTTCATATAATAAACCATTCGGTTCAAGCCTTCATTTTCATTAGTTTGATAAGGCAATGCATCATTCCACCCTTTAATCAATTCATAATTAGAAATATGTTTTTTGAATCAATCCATTCCCTTCAATACGGTGACAAGGTCATGTAAGATGAAACCTTTTGTAAATAAATTTAAGGAATATTTAATAACTAAGTTTCACTGTAATACCTTCAATCAACTTGTTAAGTGGTGTTACAGACATGTATCATATTATTCAATTATATTTAATAACGCCAAGACATATACTTAGTGTACATTTCAATTTCAATTTCACAATTAATTATCAATTTGAAGAACATACCCTAGGCTGAGCTTGTGGTGAGAATACATGGTAATTTTTATTGTGTTATTATCAAATTAAATAAGGCCATTTAATTTAAAAAATCATACACTTATCAAGGCCATGTCATGGCACAACGAAACGGTGGCTCAAACATGCGAAAAAATTATATAAAAATTATAAAAAAACCTCTAACATGGGATGAATGGAGTTGTAGGCGTAACCACTTACAAATAATAACATATTTGGAATGGTCATAACTATATGGTTCAAATGATTTTATGCATGGAATATAAATTCAACTCACAAAACCCGATGAAATCAACCCACCTCACATGAAAATTCCAAAATCAACCAACCCTTGGGATGCATTATATAGCACCCACCATTGGCATGAATGACTGTCGTCTTCCAATATAAACCCCTAATTTTTTGTGCATCGAGGTATATATAAGAAAAGATTAAAAATAATCACACCTCAATAACTAGGTAGGGAGAAATATAGATGAAGAATTTCTTAAAAGGGCTTGAATACATGTCGTTGTGCATCCAATGCATTGAATAGAAGCTCTAATAGATCCAAGATGATAGATATCTATTGATCACTAGAATAGGCATTAAAAATGATCCAAAATTTTGTTAATGGATTATAATCACAATAGTATTCACATTAGAGAGTATGGAGTGGGATAATTAGATCAATATGGGAAAAAGACAAATTACCCAAAATATACCATGTGCATAGTTTATTCTCATTGTTTCCCAAATCATGTGAAAAATATGCATGAGTACCTAGATAAGAGTGGGAAATTTATGATTCGAACCCATGGTTAGGGAAACCATGAAAAATCATTGGGAGATGTCAGAACATGAAAATAAAGGAAATCATTACAGTTAGATATAATAGTGCAGCCTACCTGTATTGTTTTCTCTAATTATGTGACATTCCTAGTTTTCCCCCAAAGAAGGGTTTAATTCTTGTAACAACTAAATAGACTATTGATACCCTCTAACTCCCTATTCAACCATTTTATTCCAGAAAAATATACTGAAATTTAAAATAATCATACCCAGGTGAAAAACTGAGTTATTAAAATGATGCTTGGATGACATGTTTATACTATTATTCATTCACATACACATATGATTAAGTATACTAGGAGGACATGGTGAGACCTAATTGTGATGTATTTCTTCCATCATTCTGTAGACCTTATGTATTCTATTAAGTTGAACACATGATGGGAAATGGATTATCATAGCTCATCTTGAGAATATGTTGAGATATGGTGTTTGAGGCCTAGGTATGACAATATGGCTAGTGTTGATGTGTTGTATTTGGTTTTAATTTATATTTTGGATTATCCTAGTGGGAATTCAAATATTTTTTATATATTAAATCAATAAGGTATATTTATTTTTCATATTGTTTATTAATTTCATCAAACTCTAATTATATGATGGGTATGTAGTTTTATTTATATTTTTTGGCATTGATTTGTTTGAATAGTCCCCAACTATATATATTAGGCCCACACTAATAGTCATTAAACTCAAACTATTTTGGAGGCATGCTTGAATCCTTGTGATAATATGCTTTTAGATCTATTGACTGGTCCCAGGCTGAGGTGCTATGATACAATGGTTTGGAAAATGAAGTGGTGATATCTATTTATTGGTGAAACTAAGGGATACAATTTTAAAAAAAGGTTAAATGTATTGTAAAAATGGAATCTCATCAAAATTAGGTGTTTCACGATAGGAAATATTGACATGGAATTTAGTTATGATTCCCAAACATAACGAATCAATTCTATAATCCATAAATACCATATTATTTTATCATAATTTGACCCCTAAAGATTAATATATTGTTACCCAATTTTATCATATTTTATTATTAAAAATTGTAGTCATTATTTTTCTTAAACACAATTTATGTCACAGATAACCTATTAATCTCATTATATTTGAAAATTTTGACACTATTAAATTTAAATCAATTTTTTGTTATAAAAAAATGATCTTTTAAATTAATACGTAAAAAATAAAAACAAATTCTATAGAATAATGATTATTTATACATTAACATTTTTTAATATTTCCTATAAATTATTAACATAAATTAGTGTTAGATTGAATATATATATAAATGATAATTACATTAGATTTATCATTTTAAATGCATAAATTTAATTTGATAAAAAATTCAGAATAATTAAAAATAAAATTAGTTGATAATAACACTTTTAACATTGCTGTGGTAAACAAATCATTTATTAATGAATTTTTTTTCCAAAAAATTAAATTTCATTCATTAAATAATATAAATATTTTTTTTTTCTAAATAATAAATATATTTTAGATTATATAATTTCTAAAATTTACGAAGATTCATTTTAATATAAAAACTCAGTACACAAACCATGTATTTTTTAATAAAATAAATTATTAAATATAAGATTAATTTATTCATATAAAAATATATTTACTAAACATTATTTTTTGTTTATGTAATTATTTATTAGAAAAAAATAATAATTCTTTAGATGTATTTAATATCTTATAAAAATATAACATATAGAAGAAAATAATTCATTTATTGATACATATTTATATCATTAAATTGTTTTATCTTCCCAAAAAAACATATTAATAATATATCAACGACTATTCAATTATATATATATATATAATAAATTTTTTTATTTATTATACGAACTGTAATAAATATTTCATTCAAGTAAAATAAATAATATTTAACAAAAACAATGTTTTTAGATATAATATTTATTTCGATGAAGAATTAGTATTCAGTATAATTAATTTTAAATCAAATTTTGTTGTTTTTTTATAATAATAATAATTATTTTTAAATTATTATATTTAATTGAAATAATTCGTTAAATGTATTAGGTTCAATTATAATATATATTTAAAAAGTTACATTCATTAAAACCAGTTATCTTTATAAATAAAATTTTATCATTTAATTATCTAAAATATTTATAACGTAAATAATTTATCTTAAATGTATATTTTATAACAAGTAAATAGAATTTATGTAAATTAATTATATATATTGAGTCCCTAAATTGTTGTACATCTCGTTCCCCTCGTTGTTTGATTTTCATGATCACAATCACCTTATTATTTTATCTAATATTGTGTTTTAAGTGTTGTGGATGATAGGCAAGAGATTGCCAAAGGAATGGCCCAAGAAAGCTGGCAAAGTGGACTGAAATTCAGTCCACCGGCCAACCGGTGTGATAGCACCGGCCAGCCGGTGGACCTGGCAGAGGCATTGCCCACTGCCAGGTTCCACCGGTCAGCCGGTGGCTCTGTCACCGGCCAGCCGGTGGCACCCAGATCAAACAGTGTGAGCTACTGTCTTGCCACCGGCCAGCCGGTGGCTCTGGCACCGGTTAGCCGGTGGAGCCTGGACCAGAATTCTCCTCCTCTGCCAAGGCACCGGCCAGCCGGTGGAGCTGTACCGGCCAGCCGGTAGCCCAGTCAAACTAGCCGTTGGCTTTGACCAGTCAACCCTCTTTTGGCTTCCAACGGCTCCGAGGACTTCTCCAACGGCTCCGAAGGCCCCCAATGGGTTCCATGCCTATAAATAAAGGCCAAAGGAAGCCCCAGACACCTACCAGATCAAATACAAAGCCCACGGACACGTTGTTCATCTTTTGGCATACCTCCGGCGAGCCGCCTCAAGGAACCCCAAGTGCTCCATCCAATTCCACATCCAAGGAGCTCCTCCAAAGAAGCTTGGAAGCGGCCTTCAACATCTCCATCCAATAAAAGGCGCCCAAGGATTCTCAAAATACGGTTTTTATTGTATATTTATTTTGAGCATAAAATTGGGTTTGTGCCTACAAACCCCAACCTTTTCTCATCCTCCCTTTCTTTTGGGTTTCACACCACCATTAAGGTGTGAAGAGGTTTCTTCAAGCCTTTCCTTTTAAAAGGCTTGAGTTTTCGGTGAGCTAGCCTTCACCCGTTAAAAAGGCTAGTGGGTTCTTGCTAAACCATCAAAAGCAAGTGGGTTCTTGCTAAACCACAAAAAGCAAGCTGTAATAGGTCCTAGTGCTACCTCAAAGCCTAGTGGGTTTCTTGCTAAAACCATTGAAAAGCAAGCGGTAGGAATCTCTCAACGGTTGAGTTGGGAGCAGAGACGTAGGCCGGGTTTTGGCCGAACTCCGTTATCAATTTCTTGTGTGATTGCCTCTTTATTTTCACTGCATTCTTTACTTTGATTTTAATTTGTTATCTTTTTTTTAAAAGGCAATTCACCCCCCCTCTTGCCATCATTTCCGTCTTTTCTCCGACCCAACATAAATTGCAACATGTTTACTGGTATTATACCGAACAACTACCTTACACTTTACAATCATAGTATAATAGCTATATTACTTAAAATAACTCATATAAATTCATTCCATTATTACATCACAATGTGAACTTCCCATTCCTATTTTTTATCATGGATTTGACCATATATTTTTTCCCATCCAAACATTTGTTGTCATTATTTCCCTAGTTCTCTTTATGGTGATTCCCAAGAATGAAAATGTTCCAAGGGAAATATTTATTGAAATGATATTAATATTATTTTATTTTACACATTGAATTTAAGGTCTATTAAAAGATATATATTTCCATGGTTTGGAATATATGGAATTATGTTATATTAATAAAATCTTCCACTATGATTGATTTATGTTTTTTCAGTTTCCCTCATAACATGTACGAATGTTTTCTTAGATAAATTCTTCTAAAAAAATATTTATAATTTATATACATAAAAAATATTATTTTTTAATAAATTTTTAATTGTTAAATTCCAACATAAATTAATTATATCATCAAATTTTTGATATTTATCCTTTGTGGAAATATTTACGGATATCAATAATATTGAAAATGTCATTATAAATTATTTCTTGTTATATATGTACCATACAATATTTGGTAAGAGTGGAAGTCATCATCCACCTCATAATAGGAATGTCCCTTATAATGATTTTTCCCTATAACCATATAATTCATGTATCCATCATGACTGTGTATTAAATCCCAAATCATACTAGTGATTCTGAAAAAGTGTTTTTTTCATCCTTACCCTAATAGGTTGAACAAGGATGTGTTATTCAACATCCCTAAAATGGTCATTAGTATAGCCTCTATATAGAGATAGCCAATACAGGGAAAAGGTCACCAAAAACATGACTGAATGGATAATATTAAGATATTTTGGATTCATATTATCACAATTATTATTTAAATAATATATCTTTTTATATGGGGATCAATACTCAAACTTAAATAGGTCATCAATTATATAATTTTTGTGGTTGAGAATTAATAATTTTTAAAATAAACCCCTAGTATAAAAGAGTTATTAGAACTATAAATAAATAACTCATTCTCTATTTTAGATAGATGATGAGTTTATGTTACAAAACATAACATTCATGTCAAAAATAATTTTTTATGAGGTTTTCCCTTTTACTCTATTTATAATAGGTTATCAATGTTTATTATTATATTTAATCGTTGTATTGGTCCATTTGATAGCTTAATTTCTATACACCATATAATTAAACCATTCGAGTGCATGTGGTTTATTTGGATAATCACTATATTCATTACTCATATATATGAATCATTCATTTTCTCAATGACCTTCTATTAAACACATATCGGATTTCATTTTTCCTCAAAGATAACTAAATTAATGATTATTCCATAATCATTAGAATGTCAAAAGGATAATCTTCTTTCATCCCTAGATTTCATGATCTGATTTTAAATGAATTTATTATTTTAAATTATTTACCATGATCCCATAGTGTAACTACAGTTTATAATATCCATTTAAACTATAAGAGAAAATAAAAAATTCATCATATCTCCAAATATCCTTATTTTTAATGATTTATGAATACCTGTTTATATGCCACAATATAATATTTGATATTTCATTTTTGGGTCAATGATAAAAAATATACAATTAATATAAAATGTTATTTTATTTATAATTATAAATTTATTCATCATTCTTTTACCTTAGCTCAAGTACTTTTCTCCAATTTTTATTGTAAATTTATTGGAAAAAATATTTTTGAAAAATAATTCTTTCATCATTTCCAAATTGATAGAGTTGATTTCATCCATTGGCTATGTATTCGTTAACAATTCCCACAATTAGCCATCTTCAACATCGAAATTACACAATGGTACATCCACCTTATCTAGATATGAGAACAAGATAAAAGAAAATATATATATCTTTTTTTTGACCAATTTGCACCCACATAATGATTTTACGACCCACTACAAGTTGGATGATATTATACCATATAGGAAACAATATTATTTTTCTCCTTGTTTTTTATCTATGACCTCGCCATGATATATGTTTGTGTTCATAATTAAATATTTAATTTTCATGTATGTTTTCACTCCATATCTATTAACATTTGGTCTCTTATAGGGATAATCACTTCATTGTCCCACAGAACCATTTTTAACTCAGTTACTCTAGGATATATCAATGGAATAATAATAATAATGTTCACTATTAGTATTAATAAATAATAATTTATGTAATTGATAATATTGTACGGTAAATAAATATGATATTATCTTAAATTTTGATACAAATAAAAGTTCAGAACTATCCTAAAAAATTTTTATTTAATCATAAATTTTTTAAATTAGTTTCCATTATACATTTTTACATAATAAATATAAATAATTTAACTTCTATATGACACAAATTATATCACCCCATATCTACACTCCCACATATATTGCTAGAAACCTATGAAAATATAACATTCATTGTTACTAAGTGCGATGATCCATAATTTTCTACTTAGATCTAGTGCTAATTATACCATCTTTTTACACTAAATTTGATTCCATGTGACAAATACTATATATCACATAAATTTATTTTACATCATTTTAATAATATAATTATTGAAAAATATATATAAATATATAATCATAGAACCGAAATGTAATGTGTCATTACAGAATAGCATCATAGATGTGTTATTTTGAATTATTTCATGAATAAATCCTTAAAAATATCTCACACATGAAAATATTATTATGATTTGCCTATATATAATTATTTAAGGAAATTGAAAACAATACGAGTGATGTAAAAATCACTATAATGGATAAAACATCAATGATTAAAAATGGTTAGACCATAAGAAAGTTATAAAACATTTTTATTTGAGAAATATTATATTAAAAGAAAAAATAAATCCTACTAGTTTCCATAAATAATTATAACAGGGCATAAAACCATATTATATCATACATATATTTTTGCATAATAATAATGATACATGAAACAAGAATCATGTTCCATTGACGTAAGTATAATCTTTTTGTGGGAGATAGAAATTTATTATAAGCATAAACATATGAAATCATATGATCATGTAAAATATAACCATAATCATATCCATATATATATAACACACACACTCTCTGTGTGTTAATAAATAAATAAAATCCTCACATCAAGTTGTGAATATAAAA
Source organism: Viscum album (assembly GCA_963277665.1). Classification (NCBI taxonomy): domain Eukaryota; kingdom Viridiplantae; phylum Streptophyta; class Magnoliopsida; order Santalales; family Viscaceae; genus Viscum; species Viscum album. The sequence continues at coordinate 605,913,318 of OY728148.1, forward strand.
GAAAAATACATGAATATAGTTTTGAAAATAACACTAACATACACAAATATTGTTCTGGTCATACTAAAACTGTACACACATGTTGTTTTGAATATAATTACAATGAACTCATTTATAATTTATAACATATCAACGATGTACATGAATACAATATTGAATATAACAAAAATTTCAACGCATTATGTTCTCAGTGTTACAAAAATGTACATGTAAAAATATATTAATCAGAATATAAAAACCATTTTGTATTTTATTAAAGAGATATATAAGTATCACACATAAAATAATGATAAATAAAGATTATTTCAATCACATGAACATGGAAAAATTCACAATTCCATCATAACATAGGTTGGTAGTGAGAAATAAGTATGTTTCATGAATAAATACATAAAATAAGAGCATAAAACATCTGAAGAAACAATAATGGATTAGAATTATTAATGAATATCCTCAAAGAATATACAATACAATAATTAATGATGCCCTATATGAAAACCTATTTATAATTTCTTTATGAAATTATATTGAAAATTGGCATGAAATTTCCATTCCATTTTGATAACATGGAATTAAAATATAATATATTATAAAAAAGTATTATGTTTACAGGTTTTAGAAAAAAATAAAATCATGGAATGGATTATTTATAGAGAAAAGAAAATTGTATTTCAAGGAAAAACATATTATGTGTTGAAAAAGAATATTATTTTCACACTGCGGTAACAAAAACCATGTTAATTAAAAATGTTATCATAAGTCACTTTTAAATACCAAATTAAAGAATCTTATAATGAAATTCAATAATATATTATTTTATAATTAAAATACAAGTAATTGTGTATTAAAATTTATTAATGGAAATGAATACCAAACGTGTAATGATTTGTAAAATAGAAGATAATATAAGGAAATATAACATTGACATTTTAAAAAGAAATTAATGTATTACAATCTATTGATAAGCATATTGAATTTACTTTTGAAAACTTTTAAACATAAATATATAAAGTATGGATGTTAATATGAATTTTTTATTCAAAGTATTAATGGAAAAAAATTGTGAATGAAATAATATATTAGTGGAGGATAAAAAATCTAAACAATGGAGATATGGTCCGCTCTATATACAAAGTAAATTTCTGTTAGATTATGAAAAAATATTTGAAGTTGAATTTTGACAAGAGAAACCACTATGTAGAAATGTGATAATAAAATTGATATATATAAATAAATAATGAACAATATCTTCCCAAAAATAATATTTTAGACATAGACAATATCAATTAATATGTTATAATGGAAAAAACAATAACAAAATTATGATAGAAGAAAAAAATTTGAATGATAGAAAATTATACAAAACCAAAAATACATATAATATTAATATAACGATGATATTCTCATTATCCACCTTCTTCACGATGAAATAAGGGACAAAAAAGTTTCATTTCATTCCTTCTCCAAGTTGAAGGAGAGATAATGACCCCTCGAGTCCAGCATTCAATTGGCCCCATTGTGGCGACTACCAACAAGGGTGTCGAATCTAACCCAAATTGGAAGGCATTACCAATTTTAATGAAAAAAGTATCAGCATATAAGATTGTAAAAATCATAAATGGTAGCAACTATTTATATAAAAGATACAAAAATAAGATCAGTGCATGATTTAAATGTAAAATACGAAAAACATACACCTAAAGCACCAAAGAATGTACCAAAAGAAAGAGACTAAGAATCAGCACAACAACTATCCCGACAGACATGATATTAAAGTCCAACTAGGCCTTTAATGTCCTCTTGGAAACCAAAATTTACATTTATAATGTAGGGAGAGCATATAAGTATAGTCATTAGGGAATCGAAGCACACTCGTGTACATGTGGGAGAAGAATACAAATTCACCTGTGAAAATAGAAAAAATTCACAACACCAAACAATGAATTCTAACCATCCCAGCCTCACCAAGGCACAATTCCCAAACAAAACAAGAAAAGTAAGGTAAAAATATAAGCACATCGATGATTTAGGTACCCTAAACCACTTCTCACATTGGTTAACTATTCATTCTTAATAGACAAACTCCTGGCGCTATTGCCTTTCCCCAAATAGAGTCCTACAACCCATCTTCCCACACACACCTAGGCAACAAACCAACCCTTTCTCCAGTAGACACCTAGGTCACAACGACCATACCTCTCACCCAAAATCACCTCAGCCTCATACTGAATTCACATGAGAAACAACCCTAGCCTGCAGACACATAGGACATTCTTCTATAACACAAATTTCCTGATGGATCATGGGTTAATAGTACCTCAAGACATTACTTATTTCATAGATACACTGGAGTGGTATGAACATAGAAGTGGGTGTGAGGAAGAAAGTCGGCAACTATCCATCCATCCTCCCACAAGGATGTTGGGAAAGACACAAAATATGTAGTGCTCCACAAGGGTGGGTGTTTATTGAATTATAATGAACTAAAATTTACAAATATAGGTAATCAAGCACTCATCCCAAATTCTACGTTTCTAACAAACAACCAGACCACATAGAACGACCTTTTCTGCTACCCGTATATGAAAAACCACACAATAGACACAAGAAAACATAAACCCAAGCATCATTTAATTTAATACATGTTAATTATTTATTAATGAGTTGAAATTAATTAATTCTATTAGTACCTGAAAAATCACTATCTTCCAAGATTCTCAACAGAAAAACCAATTCATGTTACAGTCCCATTCACAAACACCACATAGACCCATTGTAGTCCCACTATAATATGTCACACTATAGACACCACCCAAAAAATGGAATTACCACTACATACAAGTTAAACCACTCCAAAATAAATCATTCTCCCGACCAAAGATTTTGTCACACCTTCGGTACCATCCCAATCACATAGCACAGAGGAAAACACCACCAAACAATAAGCTGCTTCACAAACATATCATACCCCAAACATAAAGTCATTCCCATTGTCCACCATCACACACATAGCAAGGCTACCAATAGTAACTTCACATAATGTACAAAAAGTAAAAACCAAACCATGTACAACACACATTCATAACATTAATCCTACCATGTTCATATTAAGAAAGAGGAGTTCATTAATTCGACTTTAAACAATATGGGTTATCACAATATAGGTTTGATCCTAGATAATCCTTTTATTTAACCAATTTTACATAACTAAATGGATTTATATTTTTGATTATTCTCATAGTATCAATATCATGAAAAAGAAAATCACCAGTGTGCATGAAAAGACCACCAACGACTTTGATCTTCATAACGCCTTATAACAACCACAATTTATAATAGGAAAACAATGATAATTAAATAAAATAGTTATCATAAGCGATTCATCATAAATTCACTAATCATTATCATAATAGGTCCTAGAATCTTTTTATCATTACCTACCCCTAATTTATTACACTTATTTAAGAAATAACTCATTTGTTCTCTCCTAAGAGGAATTACTACAACCACCATACATGAAACACAATTACTTAGAGATGAAGGAAAATTACTACTAGGAAGAACATGCGACCAAAACGCTTTCTTGCATTGAATATTGAATCATGTAACCAGTAGTAAATTACAAGAATAAATGGAATTCAGAGGGATCTACAACATGTTAATGACTCATCTTGATAGGAGAGATCTTTTTTCCCCAAGAAAGAATAGATGAAAGGACCTCAGTTTTTAGAAAAATAAATCCAAATCCTATATCAACAGAACAGGAAATGGTTTCCAAAGTCATTAATGTGTGATCGTGGTCGGGATTATGTGGTTTGACTATTTGAAGGACCCTATAGCATTAGGATATAAATGAAATATTTAATATCTTTTTAAACTCCATTAGAAATTCCCATACAAGGCTTTAAACTCGATTTTCATCTAATAAAACTTAAGAGGGGTGAAACTGAAAAAACTAGGGCCAACAAGAATGAGTCACCAGTGGGTGATTCCCTGATGCAGATCCACTAAAAATGATACACCAACACACCTTGACTTAAAGATATCAATTCCACGGCTCAGTATCACTGATTCCCTGACACCCCAACATTGATTCCTAGACTCACCTACATTCACGTACAATTTCTCCTACACCGATGCCAAGACTCACCGACTCCAATAGCTAAAAATTACTCACTGAAACCAAAATTTAATAATTGAATCATGAACATAGATGTTTTAGAAATGACTCACTATCATCGATTATTCAAAATTTTCTCCCCAACACCGACAGTTCAAAAATGACTCCCCGTCATAGATAGTATAAAAAATGACTCACCAACACCGATTGTTCAAAGATGACTCTCTGACACCTACTGTTCAAAAATTAGTCACATATACTTACAGTAAAAAAATGATCTTATAATACCGACAATAAAAAAATGAATCACTCAAATTGAGATTTCTAAATTGACTCACGCACACCGACTGTTCACAAATGACTCACTGATACGGAAACTAGACTTTTGGGTAATTTTCTAAGACTGATTCACTGATGTCCCCTAAGAATACACCAAACAATGGATTTCCAAAAAATAATAGACCAAAGAGTATTGGGTCATTACATCAGATACCTATCAGACCATTTTCTTCCAAGATAATTAAAAACCAAACCCAGAAGGAAGTGGGATCCGAACAACCTCTCGGTAAGATACCTTTCAATGATAAACCATCCTGTGTTGTTTGAAATCTAGTGTAAAAAACGTGATATCTAAGAACACCTCCATGATAGCTACCGACCCAAAAAACTATGCAAACCTCCAAGAAAACATGTCTTCAACACATAGATTAATTAGAAAATTTTATCCATGGCATGATATTTTCAGCTTTGGGAGACCCTGACTCACCCACATGTGTTTAATCACATCCGCATTAATGCGTCATGATTATGAATCAGGTCCTACCCTCCCCGAATGTCAGAAATTATCACACACCAGGGAAAGGAAAAATTCATTTCATAGCTACATGGTCAAGAATTTAAACCAAAATAAGGCATAATGGAAAACACAATAGGAAAACTCAAAAGATCTCGCGGTACTGGGCACACATATGTTCCTCCCAATCACTAGTACTGTCCTTGAGGCCACCATTCCTATACATAACATAAACCAAATGAATAGTCTATCCATGAAGCATCTTCTCCCAATGTTGATGGATCTCCAATGGCTAATCCATGAACGTTTAGTTGTCCTCGATATCCAACTCTCCCAATCAATGACATTGGATTCATCGGGTAGATACCGGTGATGTTGAGAGACATGAAAGAGGTTGTGGATACTCTCCAACCGATGTGGAAAGGCCAACTGATATGCCTCCTCTAGAACTCATTCCATAACTTCTAAGGGCTTGATGATCATAGGAGAAATCATGCTTCCCTTTCCAAACCTCCACTTCCCATGTCGAGGGGAAACCTTCAAGAACAAGTTCTTTCTAACCACAAACTCTAAGGGCCTCCACCAATGATCTAGATACTACATCGTATGTTCCTAAATTACCATCATCCTCTCACACACAAGCTAAATTATCTATGTCGTTCTATAAACTACCTTTGGTCCAGGAAGGGCTACTTCCCCAACATCTTTACAACACATGGGAGAATAACACGAACATCCATACAACGCCTAGAATAGTGCCATGAAAATTTTAGAGTGATATCTATTACTGTATGAATATACTACTGTGGTAAAATGTCGCACCATAGATTCCCTAATTTCCATTAAATACACCCACATCATATCCTCAAATATCTATAAGGTCTCCTCTGTGTGCCTATTGATTTTAGGGTGGAAAGTATTGCTAAGGTGTATCTTGGTGCCAAAACCTGAAGTAGTCCCCTCCAAACTGATGAGGTAAACCATGAATCCTGATCCCAGATAATGGATCTTGGATACCCTTGCAGCTTCACCACATAATCCACATACCACCTTGCCAAGGCATCCACTGCTCTCAATTCTTTTATCCCTAGGACGTGACCTGATTTCATCAGCTGATCCACCACAACCCAAATAGCATCATATCCTCCTTGATCCCTAGGTATTACATTGAATAAATCGTTAAACATTTCATAATATTTTCAATCAGGGACATCTAAGGGTTCTATCATTCCTCAAGGAACAGGATTCTCAGACTTCACCACCTAACACAATGTTAACTATGCAACAAACCTTTCCACAACCCTCTTCCCCTTGGTCCACAAAAAATGTTATCTCATGCCTCATTATTTCATAAAAACTCAAGGAAGTACCACTAGGGGTAATCTATGGAACTCACAGAGAACTCTCTCACACATAGACACTAGAAAAATCATCTTCCCACTGAAGATAAATTTATTCTAACCTTCCTCCAACCATCCTTCGGGAGCATCACCTTGGTCAATGCGATCGCAAATACCGTCAGTTTCTATGTCTCTCTAATGAATGTCTTCCACCTTCCACATCAAGGAAGAATGTACTATCATATGAAATAGATTTCCTCTACTAGTATATACCCCATCATCTAAGAACAAATTTTCCAACACCTCCATTTCCTTCCAAGAATATGTGGATTCATGAACTACCTCGTTCAAAAACATCATGTTCAAGGAATCGACCACAAAATTCCACTTTCCTAAGGTGTAAGAGATCTCGATGTTGTAGTCCTGGAGAAACTCTACCCACCCCAATGGCTAAAAGATCACGTCTCACTAGGAGAAGATATACCTCAATATCTTGTGATTCGTGAAGGCCATAAAACACTCCCCGATGATGTAATTATGACACAACATCAGCGCCAACATGACCACTACATGACCCAGATCATTGGTGGTATAGTTAAAGTCATGGGGACCTAACTCCCTATATCAATAAGAGATATCCCCTCACTTATACATCATCACACACCCCAAACATATGCTAAAGGCCACATAGGACACCTTAAACATCACCCCATATTCCGGAAACCGGAGCACATGATCACTGACCAACATCCCCATTAGTTATCTAAATGATTCATGACACCACTTAATCCATACATAGGCATGTTCATTCATGGTCATGGTTGAAAATGGTCCTATAACTCGTGATAAGCGATGTATGATCCTCTAGTAATAGCTTTCGAGCCCCAGGAAACTATGAAACTCTGCCACATTATTGGATTCCACCAAAGAAACATCCACTTAGGCCTTTTATGGGTCCACTAATATCCCCTATTGAGATACCAAATGTCCAATTAAGTGCACATATCACATAAAAAACCGAAAATGGAAAACATCCCATATAAAGGGTGGTTTTATTGGACCCCCAACCCAGTCCTCAGATGCTTGGGGTGCACCTCCTCTGACCTTGAGTAGATAAAGATGTCATCCGTGAACATGAGGACACAATAGTATATGAATTCAAAGAAAATAGATTTCATGAGCCATGTGAACATGGATATCTCATTTTTACCACTGGAAAACAAGTCCATGAACTAAATGTTCCCATACATCCACATGAAAGACGTCTTCAGGATGTATCCCTCCTTCACCACCAACTAGTGATATACATACCATTGATCGATCTTGGAGAACAAACCTCCTCCCTTTAACTGATTGAAAAGATCATCGATCCTTAAGAGGAAGTAAAAATTCACTACAGTCACCTGATTAAGTCTCTGATAGTCTATCCAGATTCTTAGACCACAATCATCCTTATTCGTGAAAATACTGGAGAACAACATGAAAATGCACTCAACTGGATAAATCACTTCTTTATCCGGCCTTCAATCTGAATCTGCATCTCCAAAAACATAGAAGGTGACTTTTGATAGTGATATCTAGAAATTTGACATTAACTAGGTTGTGAGTCTATTCCGAACTCAATGTAACATTGAGGGGGTAGTACCACAACCACCATTGGGAAGACATCTGAGAAACCTCTAACACCCCCCAAAACCCCAACCATCTTTTTATCCATCTTTTACACTAACATCTCTATCAACATAGATACCAGATGATCCACACACTGGATACCCACCTAATAAATCTACTCAAAATAAAAATCTCTGTAACTCCCCAAGATTCCATGTTACGATTCTCTTTGAATAATACACTAGCATGTGTTGTACGCAACTTCAAGTTCTAACACACTTTAATAAATCAAACTAACGGTTATGAATACTAATACCCACTTTTAGAAATTCTATAAATTTTATCTTTGAAAATGGACTTCATTTTGGTATTCATATTATTGAAATTAGCTTAGAATGAATTTTTGGTATTTTTCTGAAATCATTTATTTTTTGATGAATAATGAAAAACACTGAGTTATTATTAAAAACCGAATTTTTACTTAAATAATTATTTATCTTATTTAAATTTATTTTAGGTCAATATACATACATAATTTATTTATAAGATCAATGTAATTCATTAGAGTCAGTTTCAAATAATATTTGATATATAAAAATTTTATTGAACTTGATACCGTCTTTTACCCACCTCCTAGGAGCATTTGCAAATTTACATAAAACCTAATTTTAACTTCAAAGATCCAAGAGACATATTTGATATCAGTAAGTAAAATGTGGTTCAATAAGATGAAAATATTTTTTATGGTGAATAGTAACTTTTTAGTTTTATTTACCATGGTAAAAAGTAAATAGGATAATTAAGGGTAAAAATGATATTATTATTACCCTAACACATGTCCTAATTCTATTGGATAATTATTATTCGACAAAAAACAGAATTTGGAATAAAATATGACCCTTTAGGTCCACTTGGATTAGATTAGGACATTTATTAATTTTTAATTCAATGTAGAGTTAAAAGAGTTAAAATCATAGTTTAATAACTAAAATATTATTAATATAGGGTTAAAAATAAGATAAATTAGACTATAAATTTTCATTATAAAGATAAAATGATTTCATAAATAATTTTATTTTACTAATATTTTTTTGATATTAAATAATTAAATTTATTTATGACACAATGATGATGTAGTAATTACATAATTAATGAAATTTTAAAATAATTGATATTATAAATATCCAAATAATTGTAATATGAGAAATTTTATGAATTCAAATTATTTTATAGGTTAATAGGACATATTAGATTTGGATAGATTAATTTATTTCAAACTAATAATGCTTTCATAAATTTAGCTAAAACAATATAACAAATAGTGTCAAAATTTACATAAAAGGGTTTTTAAAACAAATATTATATTATTAATTGATATTATATTGATAAAAATATAAAGTTTGGATAAAAGACTTATATAATTATAGGTGTATCATTAATGAACCACTTATGGTTCTCTTGGAAGTATATAGTATGTTTGTTAACCATATAATATAAAAATACAAAGAGACATGGCAAATGTCGTACTATTAAACTAAGAGTTAAATCTAAAAGATAAAGTTAATATAGTGACCCAATCCTATATAAAACCTATTGTTGAGTGATTTTAGACTCCTCCCCACCTTATCCTTTATTTAAACCATTTTTTTCCATTAGAAACGGAAAATTATGTTATTATAAAAAAACATTTCAAACTTTTCCTAACGTGCCCCCCACACCTCTTAAAAAAGGGCACTCACCCTCATCTCTAATTCACACCATAAAATCCCTTTGAATCTTCCAAACCCTACCCAAATACCATCTAAACTATCCTCCATTTATCCTAGAGGCCTTACTTTAGTCAGAATGCATACTTAAGATACATTTTTAATCAAATCAATATGAAGAACCTGAAGAAGTGGTAAATATTTCATCACCTCTTGCAAGTTCCTTTTTTCTTCCACTTCCTCTTTCATTGTTGTCTACATTTTAAAATAATATCTCTAGTATCTTCTATATACATTTATGTCATTATAAATATTGTACAACCATATTCGTTTTTTTATCCGACCTTTGAATGACATGTCACCATACGTGCGTACGTACGGCTTACCGTCTCCACGTCATGGTGTAATTGTTATTCAATACATTATTATTTGGATGGGTATAATAATGATGTGTAATTTATTTAAATAATAAATATAACATGATAATGATTCTGTTTATATGATATACCATCCAATTATATATTATTTTAATATTAAAATAATGATATTGTCGCTCGTGCGTACGTACGGATTATCTTCTCCATGAATGTGATGAGATTCATCCCCATCAAATCCATTCAAGAATAATTTTCATTTGATGATTAAAAATAATGGTTCAAGAATTGATATAATTCTGTATATGAATATAATACATCCAATCCATAACAAATATGACTCACATAACAATGTATATAACGGAAAATGAATCCATTAACACAAGAAATGATGATAATACTAAAATATTATTAACAAAGCAATGTTAAATGATAATATATGATATCATATTAATGTAAATGATTATTTTATAAATTAATAACAATTATTTCACCATTATACATGATATTAACCTACCCTAAACAAAGAAAAAGTACAATTTAAGGGTTAATTTCACAATCACTTCATTTTCCGAGATTGTTTATACCTAATTATCTATTAGGACCTCTTTATCATCCACATCCATGTTTCTTAAAATGTATTTAAAAACATTTTTATTATTTACTAAATAATGGGTTAAAATCATTTATACACTTATTTGACCTTATATGTTTTTTTAAAAAATATTTTATATTGGTTTCCAAAAAAGGTTCTTTTTGACCTTTTTGACATATTTAATGTAAGAATGGTTATTAAAAATTATACGGTAGGTGGGGCTATTTTATGAAATTATAAAATCATTGAATTTTCCCTTAAAACCATATAATAATATTTTCAAAATAAATGTTTCCATAAATTATTTCAAAATAAAAATAGATATTTCTCTAAAAAAAGGTTTTGATTTCATCTATGTAAACATCTTTTGAATGATTTTATGCTTATTTGAAGTTGATTTATTATGATACAAAACATCTATATTGTATTGATTGTATTGTGATATGTTTGAATATGGATGTGTTATTTTTACACCATTCATGATTTATGGATAAAGTATTGACATATCATATGGTAGTTTTAATATGAATTTTTATGTTATTTTAAATCCTTTTTATATAAGGAATGCATTGGACTTAGTATGTGACGAGTGGAGCCTATTATAGCTCCTCGATGCATCGGTATGTCTCATGAGACAAACTAGTGTCTTGTCACAAGGCCTTTAAAAAATATTATTTGTAGTCTTGGCACAATTCCTTGACTTTGTGGTTATGAGAGTCTGGCATTATGCATACAATCATTACGAAAGTGGATATTGATATTTCATGTGATTATTCAAATAGTAGAACATCTATGTGATTATGTAAATGGAATTATTTGATTTTATCAAATCCATATTATGTTGATGTTCATGTTTAAAGGGATTTGGTTTTAGTATTATACATTGTATTAAATTTTTATACTTATTTAGGAAAGTTTATGCTATATTGTTATCCTTGATGAGCATCTGAGATCACCCCTTTATATGTTTTGTTTTTTCCAGGATGAGAAGAATTGTTTTCTAACTGACCTGAAGGGATATTCTGAGGGGATATGAGTGTGGTATATGGAAATAATGATGTTTTAATTTTTCATTTTATTATGTAATGTAACCCCTATGAATATATCTAGTACTTCCAAGGCTACTAAACTAATCAGTCTTTCGAGACATGATCTTTTGTGATCATGCCAATGTTATGTAAAAATGAACCGACTCTAGGTAACTGAGGTTATGGAGTTACAGTTGGTATCATAGGAAGTTTAGTAAAAACCATGTAATCTAGATTTATATAATATCTGAGTAAATAACATTACCCTACTATAGACTTTGAGGATTATTATAGAATAACATTATATAATTTTATTATTGTATAGATTTTGTGAGTTTTACAAACAATACATCCATTTCTGGATACGAACAGGTAGAGGTTGGTCTGGCACAGATGTTCCTGGGGGTAAAACCTGAAAACACCGCTTTGAGCTAGACTCGAACGGGAACTGGTGCATGACAACAGGCATTGCTTCACTCTTTGTAACGACACTCCTGGGGGATATTCTTAGGATAATTATCATTTTCTTTAAAAACCATTATGAAGGGTTTATGAGTATGAAATTATTCAAAGAAAACATTTTTATGATTATGGATTATATCCATAAAATGTTTAATTTATGTTTGGTGATTTACAAGTTTGGAATTATGTATTTCAATTCATATACTAATCTAGTTTATGCAATTTTTGATAAATGGCACCTTGTAGATAGAATGAAAACCTTATCAATGAATTCACTCCATGTAGGGATTTCCCTCCTACTCAAGATAATTATAGTAGAGCTGGTGATACAACTAGTGTTGATCAGCTTATCACCATACTAGGACATCTCACTTAGGTTATGAATAATAAACATACACATATGGAGCACCCTGATCCACAGCGTGGAGGATCATTATTAGATCGCTTCATGAGGAAACAAAAACCAACGTTCAATGGGAGTACAAATCCATTAGTAGTTGAGCAATGGATAAATTCCTTAGAGAAGATATTCCATGCCTTGCGGAGTAGGTAAAGGGAAAATGTTTTCATGGCAGTTTACAGCCTCACTGGAGATGTTGATCAATGGTGGTCGTTGATTGAAAACAAAAAAGAAGATGATGAATTATCAAATATGGAATGGAAGGAGTTTAAAGATCATTTCTTAGAAAAATTCATTCCTCAGGACCATCGAACATATATGGAAAGTAAATTTCTATGTTTGGGGAAAAAGGAGGATGAGAATGTTGCAAAGTTTGAGGCTAACTTTACAAGGTCAGTGAGGCATGCTATAGATTATATACATAACACAAGAAGAAATATTGATCATTTCTTTGATGGGTTAAAACCATTTCTCCATAGAGAATTAGTCTCACAATCCTTCTCATCGTAGGAAGATATTGTCTCATGTACTATCATGACAAAAAAAGAATTCTCTAAGTATTAGGACTTTAAAGTAAAGCAAGATAATAAGAGATCTGCCGAACAATCTGGAAATGGAAATAAGGGGAAGAAGGGAAAATTTGAATATCCATCTAGAAGAAAATGAGGAAAGAAGCACCCTGGTACATTCCTGAAGGGAATGGGAGTCTATTTCCAGTGTGGTGAAAAAGGCCACCAAGCTCATGATTTAAAGTGGAAGAAAGAGGTTTTCGATGTTGAATGCTACAATTATAGTGAAAGGGGGAATTATGGGAATGAATTTCCTAAGCGTCAGGAGAACTTACCTCAGAAAAGGACAAGGGATCAAGGCCAAGATTAGGCTACCACTAATGCTGAGGTAGAAGCTCCGAAAGACATGGTGGAGGGTAATTTAATGGTTTCCTTGAGTTTAGAAAATGATTTATTTGATTCTGGATCATCGAATTGTTTCATATATTCCCAGTTTTCTAAAAAAATTACATATTTCCAATTTGATTTAACAAGGGAGTTTTCAGTCCAAACTCCTAAGGGAAGTATCATTGCAATGATGTTTTGTGAAGCAGTCCCGATTAGGGTATATAAATGTTATTTATCTACTGATCTCATCGTTATACCAATTATTGAATTTGATATAATCCTCGGTATGGATTGGCTTTCAGTCCATGATGCAAAAAATTAATGTAATAAGAAGTAGGTTAAAAATTTTGATGACGATAAGAAGTACCTTATCTTTAGAGAAGAAATGTCACCACCTAATTATTATCTAGATCCACACCCAGTAGCTCAACTAAATTCAATTATTTGGGAGGAAGAGAATTAAATAACTGTTGGTGAGGAAATGAATTTTCAAATAGATGATGTACCTATTGTGAAAGAATATGTTGATGTGTTTCCAGAATATTTAGGTGGACATCATCCAAAATGAGAAATTGAGTTTTCCCTTGATTTAATTCTTAGTTAATGGCCCATATCGAAGAACCCTTATAGAATTGCAACTGTGGAATTAGTGGAACTTAAGAATCAAATAGAGGAATTGAGTAATAAGGGATTTATTCTCCCAAGTGTTTCTCCATGGGGATCCCATATCCTTTTTGTTATGAAGAAATATTGATCTATGAGGTTTTGCATTGACTACAGGGAGATCAATGATACAAAAATAAAGAACAAGTATCCCCTACCACGCATTGATGATTTATTTGACCAACTTCATGGGGATAAATACTTTTCAATGATTGACCTTTGATCTGGATATCATCAGTTGTGTGTGATGATGGAAGAAATTCCAAAAATAGCATTTCGAACCAGGTACGAGCATTAAGAGTTTACAATAATGCCTTTTGGATTGACTAATGCACCCTATGTCTTCATGGATCTAATGAATAGTGTTTTCAAGGAATATATTGATGAATATGTAGTGTTATTTATTGATGATATCTTGGTATACTCCAAAATCTAAGATGATCATGAAAATCACTTGCGCATTTTCCTGAAGACTCTTAAAAGACAATAATTTATGGGATGCTTAGAAAGTGTGAATTCTAGGTTCTGGAGATTTGTTTTCTTGTCCATATTGTGTCCAAGGATAGAATCTATTTTGATCCTTCTAAGACCAATGAAATCCATGAATTTCTAGCACCGACGAGTATAACTGAGGTACGTAATTTTATTAGTTTAGCGGGTTATTATCGACATTTCGTCCAGTATTTTTCCTGGTTGGCTAACCCATTAAAAAAGCTCACACAAAAAAGTGGTTAAATTTGTTTGGAAAAAAGTGTGTGAAGAATGTTTTAAAGAATTGAAAATAAGATTATTCAATACTTTTATATTGACTCTACAATCGGGGAATGATGGGTTTGTTATTTATAGTGATGCTTCAAAGAAAGGATTTTGTTGTGTCCATATGAAGAATGATAGGTTTATTTCCTATGCATCATTACAACTAAAAATTCCATAGAAAAAAACTATCGTACTCATGATCTTGAGTTAGCAGATGTAATATTTTATTTTTATATTTGGAGACACTATCTCTATGGTGAAAAATGTCAGATATATATCGATCACAGGAGTTTGAAGTATATTTTTTCACAGAAAGAAATCAACATGAGGAAAAGGGTATGGGATGAACTACTCTAGTATTATGATTGTGCTATACACTACAACCCTTGGATAGAAAATAAGTTGGTAGATGCTTTGAGTATAAAGGATCATGGAGTTTTGAACAAGATGAGAGTTGAAAAGGACCCTATATACATGGATCTAGTAAAGACTGATATGGGAATCACTATGGAAGGTGACACTTCAATAATTTTTCAAATGGCTTCCAAACCATCATTACTAGAATGGATAAAGTGTTCTTAGACCGATGATGAAGAGTTTAAAAAGAGAATTAAATATGTGAATGATGGGAGATTGATTGACATTGTGTATAAAATGGAATTTTGAAACTTGGGAGGAGACTGTGTGTTCCTGATACACCTAATCTAAAAACAGAATTGTTGGATGATGCTCATAGTTCCAATTTCTCTATGCACCCTGGTAGCACTATGATGTACAGAGATTTGAAAGGACATTTTTGGTGGGACAAAATGAAGAGGGAGATTGGTGATTTTGTATCAAGATGTATGATTTTTCAATAAGTGAAAGATGGAAGGAAAAAACCTGGAGGAGTCGTGAAACCAGTTATCATACCTGAGTGTAAATAGGATAATATTATGATGGAATTTGTCATTGGACTACGAAAGAATCCTAGAAGGAATGATGCAATATGGTTCATTATAGATCGTCTTACCAAGTCAGCAAATTTTCATTCTATATGATATGATTTACCACTTGAATGTTTAGCAAGACTGTATATTAATAATGTTTTAAGACATCATGGAGTACCGATATCAATTGGGTCTGATCTTGATTCTCGGTTTACATAAAGATTTTAGAAAAGTCTCCAGAAACCCCTGAATACTGAACTTTGTTTGAGCACTGCCAACCACCCTCAAACTAATGGACAATCAGAACTCACAATTAAAACCTTAAAAGACATGTTGAGATCATGCCCACTTCACTTTCAAGGAAGGTGGGATCAATATTTACCTCTGGTAGAATTTTCTTATAATAATAGCTTCCATTCAAGTGTCCAGATGGCATTATATGAAGCGTTATATGGAAAGAGATGTTGCACACCAACCTGTTGGGATGATGTAAGCCAAAGAAAACTTGTTGTCCCACAAATTGTGGAGGGAACAATAAAAAAGGTGAAGGTAATCCAAAACCACATCATGACAGCTCAAAGTAGACAGAATAGCTACCCTGATAACCGAAGGAAGGATTTGGAATTTCTGGTAGGAGAGCATGTTTTTTCAATGGTATCTCCATGGAAGGGTGTTATACATTTTAGTAAGAATGGAAAATTATGTCCACAGTACATTGGACCATTCAAAATTCTAGAATGAATTGGGGCTGTAGATTAATGTTTGGAAAAGCTTCCAAGTGTCTCCAAAGTTCACGATGTATTCCATGTATCACTGTTTAGAAAATTCAGGCCTGATCGAACACACTTACTCACCTACGAGGAATTAGAACTGGAACCTGATTGGTCTTATTGCGAAGAGCCTTTCAAGGTTCTTGATACCATAGAACAAGTGCTAAGAAACCGGACGACTCATCTTTTAAAAGTTCTATAAAGAAACCAAAAGATGGAAGAGGAAACATGGGAACACGAGAAACTTATGATGAAGAACAACTTGAGTCTTTTTATGTAGTAATATTCTAGAAATTTTATGGATGAAATTATTTGACGTAGGGGAGAATTTAACACCCCAAACTTCCACATCATGCTTCTCTTTGAATAATAAAGTAGCGTGTGTTGTACGAAAATTTGAGTTCTAACACACCACAACCAATCAAACTAGCCGTTATTAATAGAAATACAATCTTTATTAAATATTATAAATTCTATCATTCAAAATGAACTTCTTTTTTTGATTTCGAATATCGAAATTATCTTTGGGTGATTTTTTGGTATTTTTCTGAAAACTTTCAATTTTTGATAAATAGTGAAAAACACTGAGTTGTTGTTTAAAATCGCATTTTTATTTAAATAATTATTTATTCTATTTAAATTTATTAGAGTTCAAGCTATATATAGTATACATATATCTGTTAAATGTAATTCATTGGAGTCAGTTTAATATAGTCTTAGATATATAAAAATTTTATTGAAAATTTTACCGTATTTTACCCACCTCCTAGGAGCATTTTTAAATTTACATAAAGCTTAATTTTACCACTTTTGTGAGTGGAATTTCAAAAATCAGAGAGACACGATTGATATCAGTATGTAAATGTGGTTCAATAAGATGAATATTATTTTTGGTGAACAGTAACTTTTTACTTTTATTTACGAATGTTAAATGTAAATAGGTTAATTAATGATTAAAATGATATTATTATTACCCTAAAACATGTTCTAATTTTATTGAATAAGTATGATTTGACAAAAACAAACTTAGGAGTAAATTATGATTCTTTCGGTCTACTTGGATTAGATTAGGACATTTATTTTTATTTAATTCAAAGAGGAGTTAAAAGAGTTAAAATCAATGTTTAATAACTAAAGTACATTTAAAATAGGGTTACACATAAGATAAATTCGACTATAAATAATAAATATAAATATAAAAAGAATTAATACATAATTTTATTTTATTTATATTTTTTTGACATTAAATAATATAATTTATTTATGACACAATGATAATGTAGTAATTACATAATTGATGATATATTAAAATAATTGATATTATAAATATCAAAATAAATGTAATTTGAGAATTTTTATGAATTAAACTAAATTTATTGGTTAATAGGACATATTAGGGTTGGATAGATGAATTTTTTTAGAAATAATAATGCTGTTATAAATTTAGAAAAAACAAAATACCAAATAGTGTAAAAATTGATATAAAAGCATTTTTAAAACAAATATTATTTTATTAATTGATATTCTATTCCTAAAATTATAACATTAGGCCAAAAGACTTATATAATTATAGGTGTATATTTAAAGAACCACTTGGGGTTATCTTGGATGTATATAGTATGTTTAATAATCATATAATATAAAAATACAAAGAGACAAGGTAAATGTCAGACTATTTGACTAAGAGTTAAATATAAAAGATAAAATTAATATAGTGACACAATCATATCTAAAACCTATTTTATGAGTCATATTCGACATTTCCCCACCATAACCTTTAAATAATCAATTTTGGAGCCAGTAGAAACTGATAATTATTTTATTATAAAATAATATTTCTAGCTTTTTTTAAGGTGCCCCTCACCACTCTTATAAAAGGGCACTCACCCATATCTCTAATTCACACCATCAAAGACATTTTTCTAGGACAACACCTACCCAAATACCCTCTCAATTGTCCTACCATCATCTTATAGGAATTAATTTTGTAATAAAAAAAATCTTAAAGAGCCTTTTTGATCAAATCAAAAGGAAGAACCCGAAGAAGAGGTAAATATTTCATCACCTCTTCGAAGTTCCTTTATTCTTCCACTTCCACTCTATTTGTTGTTAAATTATAAACCAATAACTCTAGTATATAATATATACTGTGATGTTATTATAAATATTTTACAACCATATTCATTATTTTATCCATCCTTTGAATGGCATGTCACCGTACGTGTGTATGTACGGCTTACCGTCTCCACGTCGTGCTGTAATTGTTATTCAATACATTATTATTTGGATGGGTATAATATTGATGTGTAATTGATGTAAATAATAAATATAACATTATAATGATCTTGTAAATATGATATACCATCCAATTATGTATTATTCAAATATCAAAATAATGATATTCTCGCTCGTGCGTATGTACGGATTACCGTCTCCACGAATGCGATGAGATTCATTCCACATCGAATCCATTCTAGAATAATTTTGATTTTACGATTAAAAATAATTTTTAATGACTAGATATAATTCTGGATATTAATAATATACGTCCCATTCATAAAAAATATGACTCACATAAAAATGAATATAAAGGACAATGAATCTGTTGACAACGTAAACGATGATAATACTCTGATATAATTAACAAAGCAATGTTAAAAGATCATATAGGATATCATATTAATGTATATGATTATTTTATAATTTAATAAAAATTATTTCACATTTATATAGGAGGTTAACATACCCTCGACCAATAAAAATTACAAGGTAAGGGGTAATTTCACAATCTCTTCATTATCTGACGTTGTTTATTCATAATTATATACTGGGAGCTCTTTATCACCCACATCCATGTTTCATAAAAATGAATTTCAAAGAAGTTTTACTATTTACTAAACATTTGGGTATTGTCATTTACACGCTTAGTTAACCATATATGTTTTTGAAAGGAATATTTTCTGTTGTTTTCTAAACAAGGTACTTTTTGAACTTTTCGACAAATTTGAGGTAAGAATGTTTTTTTAACTTGCACGAAGGGTGTGGCTATTTTCCACCATTATTACATCATCAAATATTCCCTTAAAATCTTATAATAATAATTTAAAAATAAATATTTTCTTAAATGATTTCAAACTAGAATGATATATTTCTATAAATAATGTTTTGATATCATCTATGTCAACATCCTTTGATTGATTTTAAACTTATTTGAAGTCGATTTATTATGATACAATACATCCATATTTTATTGATGGTTTTGGGATATGTTTGTCTATGGAGGTGTTTTTTTACACCATTCATGGTTTATGGATAAAGTGTTGACATTTTGTATGCTAGTTTTAATTCGAATGTTTATGTTATGTTTAAACCTTTTCATATGAGGAATGAAATTGACTTAGTATGTGATTGGTGGAGCCCACTATCGCTCCTCGATGCATTGGTAGGTCTCATGAGATAAACTAGTGTCTTGGCATGAGGCCTTGAAAAAATATTATATGTATTCTTGGCACAAGGCCTTGGCTATATAGTTATGAATGTCTGTCATTTTGCATTCAATCAATATGAAAGTAGCTATTGATATTTCATGTGATTATTCAACTAGTTGAATATCCATGTGAGTAAGTAAATAGAATTATTTGATTTTATCTTTGCCATATTATGTTGAATTTCAAGTTTAAATTGCTTTGGTTTTATTCTTTTACATTTCATTAAACGTTTATACATATTTATAAATGTTTTTGTTATATTATTATCCTTACTGAGAATCTGAGATCACCCATTTCTATGTTTTATTTTTCGCAGGATGTGAAGAAGTATTTTATGACTGAATTGTAGGGATAGTCTTAGGGGATATGAGTATGGTCTTTGGAAAAAATGTTTTTGTAGTTTTTCAATTTATGATGTAATATAAACTTCATAAATATATCTAGTACTTTCAAGGAAGATAAACTAATCGTTCTTTCGAGACTTGATCTTTTGTGATCATGCCAATGTTATGTAATAATGCACCAACTCTGGGTAACTAGGGTTGGAGCATTACAATCTATACGCTGGACATCCATATCTGAGAACAAGAATATTTTCCAGAAGTAGTCGATGACAACATGAACATAGAACAACAAGTAGATTCCCTATATGACATTGTACGAGAACATCTGTAATAGATGAACATCCCCACTAGACTGATGTGTCCAACACATCAATATACATCCCTAGAAAACATCAAACAAACTGATATAACATCCAACTAGCGTGATCAATACCAGGGGAACAAAAATTCATTCTACATCTAGTAGAAAATCATGTGACATAATATGTGAAACGAAAGAGTTTGAAGATCCTGAATCAAACAATGCGCACTCAAGAGTTCTAAAAAGATTGATCATACCTCAGTCAACCTCCCACCCTGCTAGAACTATTGCCTCAGTGGTGTGAATCTACCCACAACCATCTCCTCTTCCCCTTGGCTATCATCCACCTCTACGACCACACCATTATTAGGGTCTATAAGAAGAAGCCTACGGTCAGCCTCCTCCAACATTGTCTTCCCTTGGTGAAGCAGAAGCCTACTGTCCCTACTGCTTAAAAATTCTGGTCGGCAACAATTGTTGAGGTGGGTGCAGAACCTACCTTCTTCACCATACTGATATTGAACTGATCACTAGATCTTGATATTTCCAGGAAATCCATATACAAATCACCTAATTATCGATCCAATGGGGGTAATGGAAAGGACCAGGAGACCGGAACTAGAAATGTTGAGGCCCACTCCCCACCCACTGAAACCTGGATGGCCCTAACACTGAAGACCTGCTGATGACTACCTTTCCCTTTGATGAACTCTCATAGACCCCCTATTGCAGAATGCCACCTCTTGGGTGAATCATTTTTAGTACCTTATCATTCTTCTGAACTTCTATGTATGTTAGTAGGGTGAAGGGAGTAACTGCATACTGAAGATATGGTTGGAGTGCATCCTCCCAGCACCTCACCTGAAACTCCTAGTTTAGAAAAATGTCCAATGCAATGCCTATGGGATACATGAACGTAATCCCCAGTTCCCTCACCGATACCATTCATTGGTGGAGGTTGTGAAACTCTTTTCTTTTCTCAGACGACATTATTAAAAAAAGAAACTCTGCTCAAAATGTCATCTCAATGTCATCCCAAAAAACATCAATCTTCTTCCTCTCCCCATGGTAGAGAATCCACCACATATGCACCGCTCCCATCATATGGATCACCGCTAGGGGAACCCATTACCCCATAAGAGTACATATAATGGTAAATGTGATCTTCGGCTCCTCAATCTATCCATCTATCTCAATGTATGAAGCTTTTCATTAGTACATTCCAAGTGTCTGTTGTAGGAAAGCACGAAGGGTATTATACCACAAGTCATCTTCCCCCTCTCAATCAACACTCCACTGATCAACCAGGTCATCCTTCTAGGCCTCATCTTCTCATACCACACATGGGTGACATTTGGATAACATAGCTTAAATGGTAAACCAAGTACTCTTAATCCCTGTTATTATAGAAATTTTCTTTTAAATCCATTTTAACCCTTAATTTATTTTTAAAATCCAAAAATTCCCATGACACATAAGAAAAAAAGTCATTATGATTCATGTACCTTTCTTAGGGTCTCTACCTTACAATCATCATAGCCTCACTTGGTCATTTCATAGGCCCAGAGTACATGCATCAGATCTTGGTCCCCCCTAAAATTGCGTAACATAGAAATTCTTCACCAAAATATTTCATACCCCATCATAGCCTACCACATTTCCCTATCATCCCATGTAATCCTCACTATTGCTAAATTTGAACTCCATCATATCCCTCAATCCATTCAATATGATACCATTATTTCATGACCTGCCTTATTCATGAGGATGGAAGACACAACAAACATCCATTCCCTTCTTTCTTCCAAATGAAGGAGAGATAATGAACCCTGAGTCCCACCTTCAATAGGCCCGGTAATGGAGACTTTCATAAAGGGTATGGAATATCACAGAAAAGTGAATTCATTTCCTTTTTTCATGAAAATTAGATCTTAAGATATTATGGAAATAATACCAAAGAACAAAAAAAATTATATAAAGAAATCCAAAATCCAACACAAGCATGACGTAAAAAAAATAGTGAAAAAAATAAAACTAAAGCACCAAATTAAGTACCCAAATAAATAGACTAAGAATAAATAATACAACTATCCTGAAGCCCTAGCTAGTAAAATTTATAATGGTCCTCAATGTCTTCTTGGAAACCTAAAATTAGTTTTATAACATAGGGTGATCATACATTTATATTCAATAGGGAAACTAAGGTCACTTGTTTATAAGTGGGAAGAGAATACTAATTCCCCTATGAAAACAACAAAAAATAACTGAAAAAGGAATGATAACCAGACTAGCCTCACCCAGGATCACTCCAAAAATAAAGCAAGGGATTTATGGTATAATATAAGTACGTCGATTACTTGGGTACCCTACACATCCTTTACCACTTCTTAACGGCTCATTCCTAATAGCTACATATTGATGCTACTTCCCTACCCCAAATACAGTCCCACAACACATCTTCCCACACACTACTGGGCCACAGATCACACATCTGGGGAACAAACCTGGCCTAAAATCACAGGTTCCCTTAATCCACAACACAACATACCTAATGGATATATTTCTAACAGTAAACCTCAATCCATTACAACCTTCCCAGATAATCTCGAGTAGTATGAATCTGATTGGGGGTGCAAGGATGATAGTCAGTAACCAAACATCCATCCTCCCACCTGGATGTGGGGAAAGACACACACCACCATGAATGGGTGTGTTTTGGAACATAGTTCTCAACAAGGGTCAGTTGTGTATTCAAAATCACAAAAAACTAATGTTTTTACATATAGGTAAATAATAACTCAGCTCATACAATGGGTATCGAACAAACTATCATACCATAGAGAACCACCTTTACTGTTACCCTTATATGCACAACCACACAATAGACGCAACCAAAGCATACACCCAATACCTTTTTTAATTAATCATTGCTCATTATTTATTAAGGAGTTCACAATAATTAATTCCATCACTATCCAAGAAACTAGTATCTTCAACCATTATAAAAAAAAATAGAAATTCCAAATGTAGTCCCACTACACAAACATCAAAATTACATTGGAATCCCACTTCACAACGTCGCTCGACTTCTGCAACACAAACAAAGGTAGTACCACTACATACAAGTTCATACATTCTAAAATCAATCAATATCTAAACATGATATTCCATAAAAACATTAGTACCACCCCATACACAAATCCCATAGCTAACCCCAACAAACAGTAGCCCTGCTACACAAACAGACCATACCCCAAATAAAAATTTGTTCCCTCTATCCACCCATGTACCTATAACAAGGATACCTAAAACAACTTTACAAAACTTCCATGATGTACAAAACTCAAACAAAAACCACACATAATTAGACTATTAGTGCAAGAATATTCAGATTTAGCAATAAGGGTTATTTATTAACACATTAAATAAAAGGTGTGATCAGAGAAAAAGTTTTATCATGGGGAACCAATTTATTTATCAAAGTGTACTTGATTAAATGGATTGATATCGTTGATTATTCCTAGAGTATCATAAATAAAATGAACATCACCAATTTATAATAGTAGTCCACTAACGACCATGATTTTCATAATGCCTTATGACCACACCAATTTATAACAAGAAAATAAGAATTACAAAATAAAACAGTGCTCAACATTCACTAATCTTCAATACCCAACCAGATATCATAAGAGGTCATGTTATATTTTAATCATCACATCGCACCTCATTTATTAAACATGTTAAATTAATAATTCAGATGTTCTCTACTAATAATTATTAATACACCCACTCCTCATGATACACAAATAATGATATATGAAGGTTAAATACCTACCTGGAATGACATGTGACAAAAATATTCCTTACATTGAATAGGAAATCACATGAGAAGTAGTAAATTAAACAAAAAAATGGAATAGTGATGGCTCTAGAATAGGTGCATAACACATCTAGAGGGGAGGAATCTAGGAAAACTATGTGAAAAGTGAATAGAGGACCTTAGATTTACGAAAAAGAAATCTAGATCTTATATCAACAGAACAAGAAACAGTTTCAAAAGTCATCAATGAGAGATCATGGTCAGGATTACATGGTTTTACTATTTCAAACAAATAAAAGCATTAGGTTATAATAAATATAATTAATATCCTTTTAATTACCATTAGAATGACCAATTAAAGAATTAAACTATACTTACATAAAATAAAATTTAATAGGGGAGAAACCGTAAAATCTTGGAGAACATAAAATAGTCACCAATTGGTGAGTCAAAGTCTTTGACACCTCAATGTTGACCCACTGACATGCCTTAATTCACCGACAATAACACCCTGATTCACTAACACATATAGTTCAAAACAACTCGAGTTAACCAACAATTAAATAATAAATAATGGACACCGATGTTCAAAAATGACTTGCTGACACCGAATGTTCAAAAATTACCTGATAAAACCAATAGTTGAAAAATGACTCACCGGAACTGACATTTAAAAAATGAATCATCATCAAAGACAATTCAAAAATAACTCCCCAACACCAACAATACAAAAATGACTCACCAAAAGTGACAGTTCCAAAATTAATCAATGACACCGACAGTTCAAAAATGACTCACCGACAAAAACACTAGACTATTTTGGTAAACTTCGTAGAATGAGTCACCGATAACCCCCAAGAACACCCTAATCACTGTATTTTCACAACTGAATATACCATAGATATCTTGGTCATTATAGATATAATACATGAAAATTTTCAAATAAAAAAATTGAAATTTAAATATTTATATAATATAAAAATTGTCATAAAGAAGTGAAATTGATAATGAATCACCTTATTATTATTTTTTATTAGTTAAATATCTTTAAAAAACTCATATAACCAAAATAATCATTAATGATATCATTTATAACATTATCCATTCATAGAAAGTGTTATAATTATTATTAATACTGATTTTTTAATCAATTATTAATTATTTTTATTAAATTAATTTCTTATATATTTTTTAGTTTCAAATATTAAATGTTGGTCTTTAGTTTAACAATTTCACTTATTATTCTGTGTTCATGTGTTCAAAATTTCCAAAATATTCAAGGATCTATAATAGAATCAACATGATGATTTATTATGTTCTAGGTTCAATTCATGGGAGTTTTGGTGATGGTCCTCCAAAAAAATATTTACAAGGCCCTTATTTATATAATTTTTTATTTAATAAATGGTTTTACAATAAATATCATTTAAATACTATTATTAGAATAAATAAATTATAACGACATCATAAATTAACAATTAATATATCATACTTAAAAAATTTACATTTCAAAATTATTCTTGATATAATTATTATAACAATGGTTATATCAGCATTTGAAATAACCCAATTTAATATACATTATAGTATATTAATGAGTATGAATCTTGATTTATAATTTTATAATAAAATTTTGATATAAATATAACAATGTAAACATGAAATTAATATAGTGATGTTATTAATCAATCATTATGATGTGGAATTAGATTTTAGAATTATGTATTTTATAAATCATGTAAAATAATATATAAGAACTCAATGATTATATTGATTAAACTTGTTAGGCTCATGAAAACAGACTTTAGAATGAAGATCCTATGACACCTCAGAATCATTAAAATATAGATATGAACCAACACTCAAGATGATAAATAATTCTATTATATTTAATAGATAATCAATGGGATAGTTTCTTTTTGACGGTGTATATGGGAACACCTTTTATTTTTAAATATGATGGATGCTTCTTTGGAAACACAATTTAGGAGAAAAATAATTATGGAATCATATAGGTGTGAGGTTTCATTGGTATGAAAATTATGGTGATACATATAGTCATGTATATTAATCATAAAAATGGCCTTCTAGATTGAACAATACTCATATTATTTTAAAAAAGTCCTTATATGGTAATTAATCTATTTTTCCTCCATTTTTACATGATTAATTATTTACTATGGAGATTATCTTATACTAAAATTATAATAAGAACATTTTACCTAATTTATATCATATGATTCATATATTTGACTCTATTTAATATGTTTACATTTCTAGATTAGAGAAAAATAACTTTTAAATTTAAACATAATACCTATTGGATTATTTTAGAAACATGATTAGTTTGTTAGTAAATATTTGTGATATAATTCTATAATGAAATTGAAATCACATAAAAACAATATATTGACAACTACCCATTTACAATTAGGATGGAAACTATTTTTTTACTTTAATAACTTATTTTTATACATAAATTCAATATTTGACTCCTTAGAGTATTTAAATATTTAAATTAAAAATATAAAAATTATTTCTATTTTACTCATTTTTTTGGATTGATAATAATATATTAAAATATTATAGCACGGATAACATAAAAATTCTTTTTTTTAAATATGGTTTTAGAAAAACAATATTTTATTCATATATCATTCCATTTAAAAAACAGTAGATTAATTTATCCTTATTATATTTTTTTGTAAATTTACATACAATGATTCCTTAACATATATATTTTTATTATAAAATAGATTATACATATAAAAATATTCCTTAAAAATATCTATATTTATAAATTAATGATTTTATCTTCATTTACATAAAAGTTAAATATAAAATATGTTAGATTATTCATTTTATTATATATGCAAATGTAAAATTCAATTTAATACTTCAAATTTAAAAAAAGTAGATTTTTTTAAAAACATATCATATATATTAATGATTTTTTATTAAAAAAATATAATATTAATTTATGAATTATTATTATTATTTATTTCAATCTAATATTTTCGTTTACCTTATTTTTTAAAATTTCTAATTATTTATTATTATCAATCCATTTTATATTAATAACTATAATATTGATTAGAGTAATAGAAATTCATATATAATGAATGTAATTTCCTTAAAATAACGTGCATATTCAAACCTAACTAAATAACCATTAATTACATAATTTAACTTAATTTATTTAATTATTTATATTTAACAAAAATGATTTTTAATTTGTAAATAATCATTAGGTATATTAATAATATACATGTAATTCACAAATTGTTAATTTTTTACTTGTATTATACCGAGTTACTATATGAGCCTTCACAAATGCTATATATTGGGTAAATTACCTCTATAGCCTCTTATAAATTCATTCCATTCTATAATCATAAATCAGAATTCTCATTAAAATATTTTGTATCATGGATTTTTGGATATTATTTATCACATCAGCAGGTTTTTTTCATTATTGAACTATTTGTATTTATGGTAATTTTCAAGAGTGAAGATGATCTAATAAATGCCCTACATATAAACTAGTTAATATTTTTTAATTTTATAATTCTAAATTATTTCCATTTAATAGCTATAATCATCCATGGAATGTATAATAGTTTTTCATTTGATTTTTTTATAATGATTCGTTATTTTTGTATAAAGGGGTTTTTTTAAAAATCCATACCTGGAGTTACTTAATATGGAGTTCAATTCTTATTACATAATATAAAAGAATTTCTGAATTATAGACATATAGTGTAAATTTTTTCCTAACCACTAACTTGGTATATATATCCCTTTTCTTTCTTTTACAATATTCAAAAACTCATTCAAAAAAACAATGCTTATTCATTATCCTACATTACCATTGGAAAATCTATCTTAATTTACAGAATAATTATAAAAGGAATAAATTCAAATTTATTATGAGACCAACACATTTTTTCTGAGATTTATAAATGACTACATCATTTGTTATATTTCATTCTCCATTATTCCAAAATCATCCACCTGATGGGTGATCTTCTCTATATGTCTTTAAGAGAGTAAAAAATAAAATTAATAACATTATTAATAAAATCCATAAGGGTTTTCAAGAAATAATAGTTGTAATCTTCATTATTATTATTATATTATTCATCGTAGAAGTGATATTTCCCAGTTTTACATGATTCATTAAATTTTATTCATTGAAAATAACATTCAATAACCACTTATTTTTGTAAATATTTATAACCTATAGTGGTAAATTATTATTCACCAGGTTAATCCTATATTATTCAACTACATTTTTCTTGAGTGTTTATTTTCTATCTATGTTCTTTAATTTTTTTGAATGAACATTATCTTCATTTATTTATTATTAATTTAAAAATTATATTTTTCTAATTATTGGACCAGTTATTTGATACCATAATAGACAATTATTCTATTGAATACATGATTAGGGGAAAAAATATTCAATAAATATGTAATTCATAGATATCTTATGATAGTGTATAAAAAATATAATAAATTAATATTCCAATTTTTATCTGTAAATTTAGTATAGATATCATGGATCTAATATAAATTGGGAGGATCCCTACACATTTATAATATAAAATCTTTCTCATTTTACATCATCAGTAATTTCTAAAATATATAATAACTCACTCCACCTATCAAAATATATGAATGTCATGATAAATAATAATTAAATCAATTTTATATGAAGGTATTTGATATAAAATTTAATTAAAACGATTTTATTAACATAATTTTTTTAAAAATTTATTTTTTTTGATACCAGTTGCTGAGACGACGTGCGATTCTGAAGCCAAGGGTGCCCATAAATAATGTTTGGAAAAATATATTTTTTAATAGCACACACATATGACTTTGATGAAAAGGTGAATTAACTATTAAATGAGTACCTGGATTAGAAATCTTAGGGCATCGTTGAGATTAGAGTTGTGGATTTTCCCAAAGTGCGACCCAACATTGGTCGGTGGAGGTTTTTTGTAGAAAATGTCATCAGGGGAGTAACCATCAATAAAATAATTTTATAAAAATAATTTTATTTTGAAATCAAAATAACTCATTAACAGTAACTCAGATTGGAAATCAAAGACAATTGTTGTTTTCATAAAGGTGTATTTTCCTTAGGTGGTTCCAAACATCAACCAGTGTGGGTTGGCTGCAAAAGATAGTTTTTTCACGTGAAAATGATTAAAAATTTAATAAAAATATCTTATCTAGACGTCACATGTTGATGTAGTAATGGTTTCCTTTTTTAATAATAAATGATAGTGTAATTGAGGTTTATCACCATAACCGTGAATTCCCCAGAGTCTGGGAGAAGGAAGCTCCCTCTAAACGATGAACATTGGAAGATCAAGGATCAAAAAAGACACGAACCCACATTCTGTATCAGTGACAGATCTAATATTCGATGTTGGGTATCAATCCATTTGTGATTTAAATTTTCCCTCATAGAATCCATTGATGAACGTAGACAAACCCATGAACATGTTTATCTGTGGTTAGTTCTTTTTTCTTGGTTGATTAATTTATTAGGGAATTATAGGAAATAGAACTTAGTGATTATTCTCTTGTTGGTTTCTTCGTGATCCCACTAACATAAATAGATCAATTGAAAAAAAACAAGGATATGATTTATTCACTGTGTGTTCATGTGATTATTATCTCCCCAATAAATCAATAATGTTCTTCGGGCAATTTTTCTCACCTTGAAACCCAGTGCGAATGATTGATCATTACACCCACGATCATTGGTGCAACGATCCAAGACTAAAGGTTGTGATCCATGAAGGAATTTCAGATCTGTGATAGGAGAGGAGCTAGTAGGTGCCAACTCATGGTGGAGGGTGTGATAAATGGTGGTCCACCCGCATGGTGGACAAAAGTGAGGTCAGCGTGAGGCCCGGTGGGATACCGGGTTTCAGCAGGGCGCACAACCATGGTCTAGTGGGACCTTTCCATAAGAGATCATGCAACGGTGAGATGTGTCTTAGAGGCCACCACAACATAATATCGCTAAGAGGGCATGGCCAGAGGATGTGGCTGGGAGGACATGATAGAAGGACGTGTCATATAGGGTGCATCAACAAAATTGTGATGTGATGCAAAGGACGTAGGGATATGCATGTAACACAGAATAATCACATAAAACTTCATTCGACAGTATTGATTGGGGAATCTGACTGTCCATGTTTCCCATGTGGGCCATGTCCGACAAAGCAAAATAAGGTCAATCTGGTAGCCAATCAGGCTGGAACGCATGACCCAACAGCCTAGACCACATGACCAGACAACCCAATGGGCCAGACCGATTTAGGCTAGCCCAAACCAATCAGGTCATTTCGGTCAGCCTAACAGGGTCAGGTTGGCCAGACCGGGTCAGGTCATACCTGGAATGGACTACCCTGTTTTTACTAAATTGGCCTTATATTTAAAAAAAATTCTCTTTGATGACCTTTTTCTGGTATTGTGACCCTTATGATGAGACAAGATTATTTAAAGAATCTAATACAATTTTTTTGAATATTTTATATGATATAATGGATTTAGGTGTATGTTCTCCCAAAACAAGCGCGGTATGAGCAAAATTCTACAGCCTTCTATGACTATGTGATCTCGGTGAGAAAGTGACATGGTGGATGTATGAATCAAAGATACTATGTGTTCCATTGAATCTCTATGCACTACAGATGCTTCATATGCCATCGACATTATATGTGCCACCGATGCTCTATTCTCTATCAATTCTCTATGCACCGTCGATGTCTCGGATTCCATCAATACTCTGGGTTCCATCGATGCTTCGTGCACCACATGAGCTCTATGATCTATCGACTCTCCATCCACCATCGTCAATCCATGGGGAATCCATTCTCCATGCCTCTCAGTCACTTCTAGTGTCATAGGGACTTGTAGATTTGTGGACTATAACTAAAAATCCTTCTCCTCGTGGTTTAGGTTTATATGTGTCTGTGCTGATTATATTGACTATACTTTGTGTTTTTCCATTTTAGTGTACTTTGTGAGTTTCCTTTGTGGTATAAATCATTTAAATAATAATGTTTTACCATTGTGGAATAGGGGTCCCATAAAATTATTGTTTTACACAACCCTGCACGGGCTACGCCCCCCGGTATCATGTCTTCTGTAGATGATCAATACTTTGATAGAGTACTTGGTGAACCAAGTCTAGGTGGTTATTAGCGAGTGGCCTAATAGACGAGGTTTTCTTCAGTGACATCAAACATCTATTTTTTACTTTCCCTTCAGTAAGGTAATTATATATATGAGATTTCTGAGCATATAAAATCCCTTTTGGATGGGCATGTATTCTAGCCTAGTTTTAGTTTTAGTTTTTTTACTCTCAATCTCTTTTGTTGTTATCATAGAGGTATGTATTCATGTTTACTTATTATTTTATGTTCACCACTTTTGGCCTTGGATATGTGTTAATGAGTATAGATACTATGTAAAATGTCTCTTATTTGTGGGATATACCTACTCGGTGCTAGTCTCCAGCCCCTGACATATTGGACCTAGGGTTAGGGTAGTCACGAAATGTGCCATGAAGGCATGTGGTAGAGAAAATTTATGTGTATATTTTTAATCATATAATGATAATTTTTTGATGTTTTTAAATAATTAAACCATTTTATATAAATGATTTATTAAAATGATGGTCAATTTGGATTACAGATTCAAAATTAGAAAATATTTTCAATGTTTTTAATTCTAGATTTTTGATAGATTTTTTGGTCAAGGGTGTTTGGGTAATTTCACAAATAAAATTCAATTTGAGATATTTTTTTAAAAGCCTTATTTTAATTCCATCAACTATTTCTAATAAATTTGGGGCTGATTCGAGCATCTAGACATAATAAAAATTAATTAATTTGAAAACTTTTTGGGGCCGACATCTTGTACCCCACCATAGTAACAGAATACAATTCGGCCTACACATATCTAATTGAGGTGATTCCACCTGGAATAGAAGTATAACATAGAGGATATCATAATATATTTCTTTTATGGTGTTTTTAAATCATTAATGTTTTTATAAGATGTTATAATTTTGAAGGAATCTTACAAGAACCTTCATCCAGAATAGGTAATAGTCAATTAAAAAAATCATAACTACTACATCCAAAAGCCAAATGATATGAAATTTTTATATGAGAGAAAAAATAGAATGGGGAAAATTTTTTATGAAGGGGACCAAAAATGAATCGACAATTTAATTGTTCGAATTTCTGATAACCATTATAGTAAATATTCATCATATAAAAGGAGATGGGTTCCTACCTATCAAATCATTACATTCCATACGCACACCATCTAGGGCACCGAGGTGAGGAAGATAAGGTCCATTAATAGTTTATTATTTTCACTTCATTTTTTTCTTTTCTCATGTAATGAATTCATATTTATTATATTTAATTGAGTCCATTTACTTCTCCTGTCATTCTTTTTCTTTCAACCCTAACTCTCATTCCCTCTCTAACATAATTCCACAATGATCTCTTTACACATTGTAATGGCAAGTGAATAATTAGTGGTTGGGCCCTAGAGGAGGATTCTAGGTGTTATTTGTCGTTGAACTTCAATTTAAAATTTTTTAAATTTATTTGTGTTGAATGAAGGAGTATTTCATGGGTGCAGTAGTCGTCCACCACGACACTGTTTCAAAATCCATTCCATTCCCTAGATTCATTATTTCTCCATCCCTTCCCTTACTAAAACCCTTCATAAGGTGGATGTGGAGTTTCTAAAAATTATGGAATAAAATATAGTAAAAATAAGTCTTTTAGGAATAATATTCCCTATTGTGGTGTTACACTACATGACTATTGGAGGAGGTGTAGTTTTGTGTGCCAAATGCAAACTAAACTCACAAACTCTATAAATAAAATGAATGTAATTCATTAAGGAGGTTTTACTAATATGATTATCAAATTGATTTTAAAAAATAATTAAATAATGAATTAACCCATGTTATCCAAACCTAGGACCAAGTTATTTCTTCACTAATTTCATTCTATTATAATCTGCATCTGCATTAGGATTTGATGTTTCCAATAAATTATTATATTTTCACTATTTTCCCCAACCCTTAAAACATTCATTTTTAGTAAATTGTAAAATCAAACAAAAATATTTGGAATAGTTGAACAAGAATATGTGGTTGACCTTACTATGATGCTCCTCAAGTGAGAAGACCCTCTTCAGCCATAATGATTTATTAGAAAAATAAAATTTCTTTTACCACACCCTATGACATGTGTGTCTGAATGGGTCATGATAGAGTGTTATCAGATGATGTAGGTTCTACATAATGAAACAAGATCTTGTGAGATTGATTTTGGTAAATAGAGTTATGTGTTTTTAGTTTGGCTTTCATACTAGGGACTCCAATGTTTGTGTGATGAATGATGTATCTGTACACCATGACTCTGAATTATTCTTTGCGAACCAGTAAATGAAAACACCAGTTGTAGGGACAATAAATGGTACATGCATCATATATGATCATGTGTGTACTCATTTGCTTATTGAGTCAATGTCAGCTCATCAGGTATACTCTATTGACTAGGGTGCATATTGTTCATGTTCCAGATTATACAATGCTGATATCTAGCTAGGATTTTGATATGTGAACCCAAGGATGATCCACCTAGTGATGTGTCATCGAAACAGGGACCAGTACCACATATATAAACCATATGTTGTGTACTAGTGATACAACCACATGGAGGGGACTTGATACAACCAGTGTTACTAGTAGAGGATGCACTTATTCTGAGTCAGTTGAAATAGTTCCAGAGGTAGAGACCTCCCTGGTTCAAGGAATAGCCACACCAACAGGTAGTTGCAGTTTGGATGGAGGCGGTTATTCATGTATTCCAAAAAGTTAAGATTCCTCTCGACCGGATGGTATTCTTAGCCACGAGTCATCTACATGGCTCATTGGGGTGATGGTGGAGCCTTGTGATCCCAACACATGAGGAGGCAACCCTCATTTGGATAGGATTCAAGGGTATCTTCATGTAGGAGTTCATTCTATTGACATTACACTCTATTCACATACATGATCGAATGAATCTTTTAAAGGGAATCCATAATGTATCAAATTCATCTTCGATATTTATAAATATTTCTCACTACTCTGATGATATGGTGTGGGACTTGTTCAACAGTTCCCTGACAATATAACCTGGGATACTCCCAGAAATCAGGGTGTCCATGATATCCTATATCAGTCCGATATATGATTGGGTACTGGAGCAACATTTGTAAGTAGATATCTTTGTGGCGGAGTTTACACTGATAGTTGGAGCTACCAACATGTAGCTGTTAGCTATGTCTTTGAAAAAAGGTAGCATAATAATGATTCAGGGATCCAAGAGGATTAGATAATTTAGGGGATAACTCTAGGACATGGGGTCAGTGGTGCAAGGATCCTCATCAGATTGAGTCGATGGATGGACCTACTATACTACTTGTGCAGTGGTCTGGGACACATGGATCGAGATTTCTAGACTCGACATATTGATGATCAGAAGACAGTTGAAAGACCACCTAGGCATTGGCAATGGGAGGAACAAAGAGGAATTATTGGGGGTGGGCCTGTCAGGGGAGCAGAACATGCATCATGATGTCATCGAACATTCTAGGTACTACCACAATCACAAATAGGGGGTCCAAATTTGGATGAGTGGGATGGGGGATATGGACGAGGCTAGTATTAGGCAATGGATCATATGACCATGGTGGTCCAGATATGATTAGAGGTACAGTCTATGTCATTTCCATCCTTGCTACAGTTTTTATAGAAAAAGGATCCTATCACTCTTCTCTCACCATGACCAATGTTCATGACATAAAGATTCCATTTGTACCATTCACTCTGTCTCAACACATAGAGACTCGAACAAGATGAGATTCGATGATACTAAACTTGTCCCAATAGTGTTCCCTTAATATAGGGGTGAGAGTTTTCTGTTGGGATCACTTGGTGGCATTGTCGAGGCCTTATGACATCTTACATAGAATGGACTGGTTATCCATATTCCATTCCAATATTGAATATTTTAGGCACATAGTGTGGTGTGTCTATGGACACGGGATCAAGGCTTCCTTTATTGGTAAAATTAAAAAACACGAAGTGATAGATGGACTCATGTGTTGGATCGTGAAACCAATCACACACCATTTGGATTGCATGACACTAGAATATTGGATGAGACAATTCCTCAGTTTCCCACAATGGTGGATAAGTAAGATATGTCTTTTCAGAAGACATTCCAGGATTACCCCCCCTCACAGAGAGGTTGATTTCAACTTTGATCTATACCCTATTATTCAATTATGTCTACAAAAACATATTTGATGGCTCCCACAGAGCTTTTTATGTTAAGGGTATAGATGTAAGGCTTACCGAGGAAGTGATTTATGAGATGCTGTGTTTCAAAAATGGAGGCCCTGGTTTTTTTCTATGAAAGAAGTCATGAGATTGAGATTTTGTGTAGAATTCCATTTCCTAAACCATGTGATCATGATTATTAATTATCCACTACTAAGGATTGATGAACTCATTGATCAGTAGAAGGGAGAGAGGTGATTCTCCAACATATAACAAAGTTATTACTCTCACCATCTTCGAGTTGGGGATGAGGAAATCCTAAAGATAGCTTCTAGATGTTATTATGAACA
This sequence comes from Viscum album, assembly GCA_963277665.1. Lineage (NCBI taxonomy): Eukaryota > Viridiplantae > Streptophyta > Magnoliopsida > Santalales > Viscaceae > Viscum > Viscum album. Next base: position 605,949,453 of record OY728148.1, read on the forward strand.
CTATGAGTACATAGGGATTCCATTGGTCATGATGAATTTCATGAAATTGTACATTGGACTCATTAATAGAATCTTCTAGACATACATTTTTTGTTCCATCGTGGTCATCATTGATGACGTACTAGTGTACACGACATCTAATAAAGAGCATGTGATACCCTTATGGTTGGTCCTAGACACACTCCTAGAGCACCGACATTACGGGAAGATGGAGAATTGATAGTTTTTGATATGAGAGGTTCAATTTCATGGACACGTCATTTCATAGGTTGGAGTAGTAGTTGATCCAGGGAATATTTAAGTGGTTCTTTCATAGGAGCCACCTTGGAGTATTGCCGATTTGCATGGATTTATAGGCTAGGTTGGGTACTATCAGTGGTTTGTACCTTATTTTTCATGATTAGAATCATCCTTTACATCCTTGAAATTGAATGGAATTCATTTCATGAGGAAAGATAAGTGAATATAGTTATTTTAGGGATTGAGGGGGAGAATGAAGAGTGCTCACATGTTGAAATTATCGATGGAAGGTGTCGAGTACATGGTGTTCTATGACTCATTATGGAATGAGCATGGTTTTTTCTCGATGTTGTGGTAATCCGGGATTTCCTATGCTTCACGTTGGTTGAGGAAGATTGATCAGACCAATGTAACTCATGATCTTTAGCTAGCAAGGGTAGTCTTTGCATTGATTCTGTGGTGTCACAACATGATGGGATAGAGGTTTACCATCTACTTTGACCATAATTTTATCAAGTATATATTCTATTAGAATGTTATGTACTTGAGAAAGAGAAGATGGTTCGATTTTATCTTGGAAGATGACTTTGATATTGTCTATAATTTGTTGAAGGGGAATGTAGAAATAGACGATATCAGCAAGATATTGTACTTTTAGTGGGTGAGGGAGGTGTTAGAGCTGTTGGCATCATTCAAGTTATCCTTTTTGGATCGAGATGGACCAGATTACCTCTAGTTGATGTTTGTCACCCATACTCTCTTATAGTGAGACATGGACACATGTTTTGGAGTTACTAACTACGATAATACACATGCTTAGATTTCCATGGGGAATTCCCCTTATTTATATTCAAATGATGGGTAGAACATTGTTCTTTTTAGGGCACACATATTAGTACTAGTGAGGTTACAGAAGGAGGTCATGAGGTATTTTAACACATACCCTTTTGGAGTTTATCTATTAGTGTAAAAGATGTATCAGGACCAACAAAGTTAGTTCTATTGGCCATTTATGAAGAATGTAATGGAATTTTTATTTCTTTTTTGATTCCTCACTTGTCAACAAGTTATGAAAAGGCAACATGTTCCACTAGGCCAGACCCAACCATAGGAGGTGCTAGAGTGAAAGTAGGATGAAATATCAAGGGACTTCAAGATGGGTTTACCATGTATGTCTAGGAGATAAAATACCATCTGGTTTATTATTTATAGACTAACCAAGTCAACCCAATTCATATCGTTCTATGTAAAGAGTTATGTAGAGAGATTGGGAAGTCTCTATGTGCAAGAGATAAATCAACTTCATGTAGTTCCATATACGATCGTCTAAAATCATGATGCTCTTTTCAAATCCATATCATGGAATGGATTTCAGGAGGCGTTTGGGACTCATTTTCACATGAGTACCATGTTTCCACCCAAAAATGAGGTCTATATAGAGAGAACCCACCAGGTTTTTGATGATATGAATCATTCAAGAATCCTAGACTTTTATAGTAGTTTCAAGGACCACCGACCTCTAGTGGATCATTCCTATGAAAATGTATACCACTCCACCTTTGGTGTGGAACCATTTAAGGCCTTGTACGGGTGACCATGATGCTCACCACTATTTTGTAATGACTAAGGAGGGTTAGTATTCATGGGTCTAGAGATGGTATGGGCTACCATAGAGATGGTTCAAATCATCCAGGAGGAGATGAGGACTACACAGAGCTAGAAGAAGTCAGATGATGATAGGAGGGGGAGGCATATGTATTTCAAGGAGAGGGACCATATGTTCTTTCGGTTATCAAATCAATGGGAATTGTATATATTTCACTGTGGGTGAAAGTTATATCTGAGATACATCAGCCCTTTTCTGATTCATAGAAGAGTTGGCTAGGTGGCATACCACCGAGCACTACCGCTACAGTTGCACCAGTTGCATGATTTCTTCAACGAGTCACATATGAGGATTTATTTACATGATAAATTTCATGTCATCACCTAGGGTGAGTTGTAAAATGATGATTGGGTGTCTTCTGAGGAATACCAAGCTAAGATCGTGGATCGGTAAGAGAAGCTCTATTGATGGGTGGTCGATTCCTCTGGTAAAAGTTCGGTGGTTGCATGTGACTCTCTAGGAGATCACATTAGAATTGTAGGATTAGATTTATTCTCAGTACCCTCATGATATTATTAAAAATCCTTTTTTTTCTTTTGAGGATGTAAATCACAAAGGCGGGGAGAATTTAATGGCTCATCATTTGATTATTTTGTTTCTGTAAATTATTTTCAAAAATAATGAGACTATGCGTTGAGATGGCATGCAATTACAAGGCCCTGGGTGTTCACAATTATTGTTTAAAAAATGTTTTCTAATTAATTGAATTCAAGCCTGATTTTCATTAAAAATATAAATAACTCTTATAAGAGTCTACAGATCAGAAATTCGAGGGCACCGTTGAGCATAGAGTAATAGATTTACCCTAGGTGGGACATAACATTTATCGGTACAGGTCATATGTAGAAAGATTCTCAATGGAAGTAATGATAAATAAAATAAAAAACTAAATATTATTTTATTTTTAAATCCCAATAAATCATAATGGGTAACTCATTTTGGTAATCTAGAACACCGTAGAGTTCTTAAGGGGGTGTTTTAATTAGGTGCATCCTAACATCATTTGACGCGGGTTGGTTGAAAAAGATAATTTTTGGACATGAACGTTGTTAAAATATTTTATTTGGGCCTTACATGTGAACGTAGAAGATGTTTCCTTTTTAATAATCCATCTTATAGAAATTCAAGTTTTTTTTATATCCCTGGAATTCTCCTGAGGCAATGAGATGGAATCTCCCTACCGAAGATGAATATTGGTGGATCAAGGATCAATGACGGCGCAAACCTCCATTCATCATCAATGAAAGATCCAAAATGTTTATTAGGGTGTCAATATCATTGTTATTTGTTCCCCATTGGAGTGTGAAATGAAGAACTCAAACTAACACATGAACATGTTGATCAATAATTCGGTCGTTCTTGCTTAATGATTATTTTATTATGGGATTAAAGGGAATAGATCTTGGTGATTATTGTGCTGCTGGTTTCAGTATAATCCAGATAACAAGAAAGGATTAATTCTGAATGAATAAGGAAAATAACTATACTTTTGGTTTTCATGTTCTTAATCTATCCCCCTTAAATAAATCATGTTCTTCATGAATTCATTTTCCATTGAAACACTACATGATTGATAGATCGTTGCACCCATGATCCATGGTGCAACGATCTGAGACCAAATGTTGTGATCTGCAACTGCATTGCGGAGGTGTGAAAGAAGTTCATCAGGAAGGTAGTAGCTCATGGCGAAGGGAACGAAGAACGGTGGGATGATTGTTGGGTGTTCGGTGATGAGGGAAGCGCATAGCCCGATGAGAGGCTGGGTTCGGATCGGACGAATTGCTGTGGTCCATAGGGACCACACCAGAGAAGGATTCCATTGTGGTGTAGAATTTGGGTAGCATACAAAATCCATGACAAGAGGATGTGGTCTAGGTACGTGGCATAGAGGTCATGTCAGTAGAATACTGTAGAGATAGGGAGGACGAGAGACCAGGAATAGATCTTAGACCGACATCGTGAAATGCCGTACATCAGCGCTGAACCTAGGAAGATGGATGGCCATGTGTTCATATGATGGTGTGGACTAGAGAGACACAATTTTAATGGCACTAGAATGATTACCGGGCTGCTATGATGGCACGATGTGTTGGACCATGCAACCCATTTGTTCGGGGAAAACCAGACCACATGGGTTGGGTTGGGTCGGTGAAACTGTTTGGTTAGTGTCAGCCAGACCAAGTCCAGTCCATCCTAGACAATACTGGTCCCTTTATACAAAATTTCCCATATCTTTCAAATAATGTGTCCAGTTGAGGAGCCATTTGCGGCATTGAGACCCTTGCAATGAGGCATTCCTTTTGAGATACCCTATATGAGTATTTTTTCGAATGTTTTATTATGACTTAATGGATTGAGGTGTATGTTCTCCCAAAATAAGAATGCTATGAGTGTAATCCTATGGTTGGTTGTGACTTATTGATATAGGGCACTATTTTCCTTGGGGACTACATGACTCATCGATGAACCTTGTTCCAATGATGCTCCGTGTGGCCCTGATTCTCTCTGCTCCATCGAAACTCTATGCACCATCAACACCTTGTGCACCCCAACACTCTATGCTTCATCGAAGTTCTATTTATCATCTACATACCAAATTACATCCCCGATATGGGCTTCATCGACAATCTGGGTTCGATTGAAACATCGTTCTCCATCGAAACTCCATGTACTATTGATGCTCCATGCGCCATTGACGCTTTGTACCCCATCAATAAACATTGCAATTTCGAAACATCCAGTGTCATAGAGACCCAAATATCTATGGACTAAAATATGAAATACTTCTCTCTGATCATTATAATGATACTTGTGTTGGCATACTATATAGACTGTACTTCGTGTGTTTCCTTTGTGGTGTACTTTGTGAGTTTCCATTGTGGTATACTTTGTGTAATTCTTAGTGGTGTACAATTTTTGTTTTGGGGTCCCTAATAAGTATTCTTTTACTCACCCATACTTGGGATATGCCCACATTTGTTGTGTCTTGGGCAGACAATCGTCAATTTTATGGAGTCCATGGTGGACCAGGGCCAGGTGGTTTTTTGAGAGAGACCCAATAGATGAGTTGTGATTCAGTGACATTAAACAGATATTTTTGTACCTAACATTTAGGAAGTGTTTTCTGCAGTTGAGAATAAAGATCTTGTACTTTACCTTTGGTTGGTCTTGTATTCTAGACATATTTACATATCATTTTTTGTAATGTCAAATAATGTTTTTGGTATCCAAGAGGTATGTATGATTTTTTACATAGTGATTTCAAATTATTACTTCTTGTCTTGGAGATTAGTTCATGTTTACATGTACTTAATAAAATTCCACCCATTTATGGGATATTCAAACTCATTGCCATTATCTAGCCCCGATCTTATAGTTGGTGGTATTGGGGTAGTCATGGCATAGGCCTTGAGGGACGGCTTAAGACTGATAATTTTCCAAAAATATTAATGATTAATCCCTACTATATGTTTGTTATTATCTCACTAAAAAAAAATATAAATATCATTATAAATACTAAATATTTTATATCATTGAACCTCCATCACTACACCCAACTAAGCTACATTTTAATACCAATATTTAATCATTAGATTCTAACACCAACCAAGTCATCCTCTTCAAATACAATATTCACCTAATTAATTTATAGTTTGATCTGTAGTGACTCTTGAGTCTCCACTAAACAAAATAAATATGATATCCTTTATCATACATGGATTAATCATTAAGGATACATCTTCTACCTTGCAACGACAGTGAATGTCTAAATATACTTCAATACTTCGATTATACAAACTAGTTGTCTAGTCATTTCACTATCTTATTCATTGACTTGTACATTATTCTAATGATAAAATTTACATCAGTATAACTAGATCCACATATTCATAATCAATAAACAAGTATTATAACATATAGACTTGAGGGATATCAATTTTATTCAAGGTACTAAAAACTCAAAATCTGTAGGTCATGTTTCATTGATGATATTCATATTCATCTCTTAAACTAGTTTTTTCAAAACAATAGTTAGAATATTACTTGCATATATAAATATTCAAATTATGTAATTCTATATGTCATTGATCCTTATAATTTTTATAGATATTTTTTCTTGATTTTAAACTCGAAACTTAATATTTTAAATATTATTTAATAATAATTTATTAAATTCGATGATACGAAAAATTATATCACAAAGAAAAATGAATATAATATTTTATATATTATTCATAATCTTTTTTCATCATTTCCCAACATTACATTAACTATTCTAAAAGAATAAAATTTGTGAAAACAAACATTCTTTATATGTTTTGACGTATTTCTCTTTTAGTTTTCCTTATTATGTTCTATTATTCTCATAGCCCATCATAATCAATGAATATTCCAACAATATTTTCTCCAAATATTTTCCTTGTGAAATCATTATATTATTTCATTCTAATATCCCTAATTACTTTCCCACATTACTCTTGATAAAATATTTGACCAAGAATAGTTACTTTTCCTCCATGGGACATCAATTCAAGTTCATCATAGTATTCAATGATTATTGTGGTCTCGTTTCCATTAATAATAGAATGACACGACATGTATTTATTACAGATGTGTAATAAAACTTCTAAAAAATGTCACTATGGAGTGTAACTTCTATACCAATGTAATCATTACCTTGTTTCCTTATAAAATATCACATATCATGAATATTTTGATTTATAATGGTATTTATTTATTAAGGGAATGAAACATATCAACATCACCCTTATTTATGATTCTTTGGGGGTATTTATTTTAATTTCATGTAATTTCTTGTGTTATGTTAAATTGCCTGTGTTATAATTTGATAAATATAATGTAGCTTCACATTTAAATATATAAGATGCATGATATCATGGATTTAATATAAAATATAATTTTTTAATCACTGTCATATATTCTTAATCAAATCATGATACTCTTGACTTAAAAATACATAGAATATATCTTTGATAGTTTATCCATATAAGGTAATAGATTCTCAATACATTTCCCATTATGTAACAAACTAATACTAACACAAATGATAAAATTATGATGTTAATCTCACATATCATATTGTAAATCACTTATATTATTGTACTATGTGACATCTATAATAATAAAATTAAATAAACTATGACATCTTGTTTTTTATCTCAAACAAAATCCTTCTAAATATTAAAATGGAAACCTCTACTAATTTAATTTTTCATATCCTATATTCCAAGGATTTAAAATCAGATATCTCATGGAAATTGGGGTTTATACCCGATGATCTGTCTTACAGACTATATTTTTTTTATAATCCATAAATTCAAATTTTAATTCATTTAAAACATCAAAACATAATATTAATAACTTCTAGAATCCTCATTCAAGTTCATCATTATAAATTTAACTCAAATAATGTTAGAAAATCTCTCTTAGATATAATGACATTTAAATTACTATAAATCATCACCAGTCATTATGAGAATAATTCCAACACATCGAAAGAACCATTTGAGAACATATTTAGTATATTATATCATCCATGTACCTTTATAATGTAGTAAAAACATTCAAATATAAAAATTTATAGAATGGTTCTCCATTAGTGTATAAGGATATGTTTATTCTTACCCCAACATAACTAGAACCTCAATATCATCATTGAGATAAAATTTTCATGAATCAAAACATAACATGGAACAATATATCAATATTTTCGTTTAATCTACTGAAACATATTTTTAAAATAAAATATAAAGTGGAAATAAGCTCAACATCAAACTAACTATTCCAGTTGAATAATATATATAAACATAAGATATGGAGGAATCATAATCATTTTCGTTACAATAATTTCATTTCACCAACTCAGATAATCATTAATCCTTATAATCATTATTTCATAGCATGTATAAAACTTGAGGAAACTTCAAAATCTATATAGAAAACAAATCTCCAATATACTTTACTGTATACATGTAGAATACTTTGCTCGGGTTCACAAATCAGCCGGTTTGTTCAATAATATGATGTCCTTTAGTACATAAAAAATCTCCCATGACTCAATTCTCAATTAAAACTGATTAATAGGATCATTGGAAGTAAATATAATTATTTGATTATCTATTTGAATTGAATTATACAAAAGATAGAATTTTAAAAAAATATTTAATACCATTTTGTAAGACACTTGATGAGGGACCATAATCACAAGTCTAAAATAAATTCACCACATATACTCAAACAATCACCAATTATTAATAATGGTTGTAATCTATTGTGGATTCAAAATATATTAAATATAAGAATGAAATTACATTAAAATTCATAAACCTAGTAGATAATATATTAATGTGAATGTTTAACTATTTAACAAAAAAATCAACTAATATTGATAGTGGAATATAAATAACCATTACAATGTTTAACTAATTAGAGTAATAAAATCTAAAAAATAAATATAATAAAAGAAAAATTACATAACATTAATCTATCACGTCATCCCACTATATGTAATTAATGTATATACAATTCTCCACTAATGATTTATAAGTCCTTTTCAATCATTATATAATGATAATTAATGTATACATATCAAATTAATTTAACATGTTATTTATTATTATAAATACTATATGATTTTAACAAAAACTACTATAAACATACTTATTTTATAAATTATGAACAGGTAAATGAAAAAAAATAAAAAAATCAAAATATATTCAGAATATTGAATGGAAAAATCCTTTTAAAATCATGAAATTATAAAACATGGTATAAAAATAATATATATATATATATATAATTATATTGAATCAAAAATATATTTTTATATTTCAATAAATGGTTTATTAAAATTATATTACCCATGACAATATCATTATCAAAAAGATAATTATTTTACATTTGTAAAAAAAATCTAAAATATTACAAAAAAATTTAAAGAACCTCATTTTCAAAAACAAATTCATGAAATATCACAATATCTAGAACATTTACACAAGATATTTGAAAAAAAATTATTAATATTAAATAAACTTTTCTATTAATATCATTCCAAAAAATATAACATTTTTTTAATCTCATACACTTTTGACATAAAACATGATACATTACCCTAAAAATGAGTTTATTGTTACAATTTAATACTTACTTATCATGAAAAATTCTCTACAAGATCATGATATTACAATTTTATAATCATATAAGTTTTCAATATATTTTATCTAGTAATATTTTATATAAAAATAAATCACATTAATTATTTTCCAACAAAATACTATGAAATATCTTAAAAACAATCCCATCGCAATGGTATTTCATAAATGCTGTTTAAAATAATTTCAAATTATTAGTAAAACTAGGGTTCATAAAAACCAGATACTAAAAAACTTTTTTCAAATAATAATAAATGAATAATGTATAAGTTAATTGTCTAATATCATAGAAATTATCAAAAATATTTTTAGGTGATGTTACAATTAGTTCCCCAAATATTTAAACAAATTATTCACCTCAAAATATCATTTAATGTGTAATGGGAAGAAAATTAGTCACTTATAAAAATAGAAAAACATATCCCCTAGTAGTAGATTCTTCATATGTTTGAATCTACTACTAGTACTATAGTAAATCACCATGGGGTCCACATGTTCAACAATGTTGATTGGTAATTGGGTGGGTAATGAATCTCAGGAATCATGCCTTATGATCTTTGATTTTATGGTAGAATTTTCAACTTATTAGACTGATTGTTCTAAGTATATAATTCCATGAGACCATTATTAAAATGTGTCGATCATATGATCATTTATCAATGATATATGATGTTAGTGAGGAAATTTGTACATAACTCATCATTATACTGTTTTGATGAAAAAACTCAATTCTATATCTAACTTAACCAATTATTTGATTTCAATGTTAATATTGTAAAAAAATTAATAAAACAATTATTTTAATAGACATTAATGTTTCATTAAGAATACATTCCTGATATATTCAAAGTTTCAATTAATTAATATTTGATGTTGAAAAATAATATAAAATATTTCTTGACATAATTGTATGATATTGATGGATTATTGAAGGACCTTTGATGAATATGAGATGTTATTGAGAGAACCATCTACCATGTTTAGGAAAATGGACATTGAATTCAATTGTATATAAAAATAGTATAAAGTAGGAGCCAACCATCTAGACGAAGTACATGTATGTGAAAATTGTTGGAATTAGGCATTTTCAGATATCCTATAATAATATAATAGGTATTCTGGTTACATTAGGAGGCTAGTAGGTGGAATTAAGTCAAGAAGTGAAGGATATTCATTTTGATGTTACAAATACCAAATAAAATTAAATTTATGGTGTTTCATGGTCCTGATAAATTCCATTAGTTTTATATTTTTGTTTTTGTATATAAATAAGAGAATGTGGTGTCCTGGTAGAATAATGTTTGAGTGAAACAGCTCTTTTAATGAGTAAAATATGGCCTTATGATGAATCTAGAGTGAAATAAAATATTGAACTAAAATTTCTAATTTATATTATCGTTTTCAATGGACATAATCACAATCTTTATAACCCTATCCTGTAATTATTATGAATTCATTATAATATTCAAGAGAGAGGAATTGTAATCTACTTGGACAATGAGAATAATTCTCTTCTCATGCAACCTTAAACTGTTGTTTCCACGATACAATATAGGAAATAAATGGGAGATGGGTGCATAATATCATTAATGTAAATGAGGTAGATTTATTGATAGAAAAACAAAGAATAAATGCAGGGAATTGATTCTTGGTCTATATTTAAAATAATGAAGAAATATATAAACCTATGAACATTAGAAGAGGATATGTTGGGGACCCCACATATCAATATAAATATTATTTTATCAATATTGTTTTCTATATATTTCATCATATTTATTGTATCATCCAATGTCAATATGCATAATTTTATGAATTCACTTCCTTGATTTACACTGGAAAAAATCAATTAGTTGAAATTAATATTTTATTTTATATTACATATTTAATTATTAGTTTATCACTTAATAATGTCTATGACAATTTTTAATGAATATCATCTTTTCATATGTTTTACTAAATTTTCAAGGATAATTCCCTCCCTAATCTATGAATTCAACATATACCACCAATTTTTTTAAAATTCAACAATTCTATTTGTCCAAAAAATAACATTGTATTAATTATTGAAAAATCAAAATTTTTTTTTGTGTTCATGAATTCTATAATTGGAACCCTCGTATTATTTATGGTGACACCCATAAGAATATTTTGGATCAGCAGGAATTCCTCATGACACTCCCCTTTTCTGCCCTGATAGCATTGACCACCACACCAGTTCCACACATCTTAGTGTAAGAAGGTCCCTCTTCATATTTAGTGGATCCCATGTTCACAATTTCATTCCCTTATCTGAATAATATCCCCTTCCTACCATCCCTTAGATCTATGTTTTCCATAAAGTTACTACTATATTTGATGGACATCCGTAAATTTTTATCCCATAATCAGAGTTCAGTGAGGCTTCATCACTAATTAAATTGACATTCATTTCCCTGATCAATCATTTTCATCCCTCAGTGGATTCATTAGATATATATATATTTTTGGATCAGTGGTTTTTCTAGAGTGATATATGATGGGTCTACTAGATAATAGGCACATCATGATTATATTTTTTTCAGAGGTGGACCTAATATAGTCAAGATCCAATTCTCCTCACATTTGTAATGGATCTTTTTTTCGACATCAGGTTGAGTAATGATTTACATATGAAATCTTATTCCTAGACCATTGATATCTTTGTAATATTTCCAGACCATACACATCCATTTCAAAAACCTTCAATAGTTATATGTTATGGAATCTAGTTAGTAGATATTTGTTCTCAGATAGTCTAAAATTTCTAAAAATGTAATTCTATTTCCCCATGAATCTATGTTGAAATCGAATGTGTGTATGTAACTTCATATTTGGAGTGGATTACTATTATAGAGGTGTTTCGACATTAACAATTGTTCTTTAATGAATCATATATTGATTTTTGTAATTATTTCATGAAAATGGGACATGTGATGGCTTTGTGTAGGTATGATCGTATAAGTTGTCTTCAAGATATAGATGTGAGACTAATAAATGGGGGGTCTAATCCAGGTTGATGATTGATTGAGGTGATTCCAGTTGGGGGATTGGGTGATCAAATAGTGAATTTTAAGGGAGTGCGGTGATGATTACTCATGTACATTGAGCTAAAAGGGACTAACATTTATACATATCACTCAACTAATCATTGGATTGAAAACAGAGCAGAAAAGGATGTATCCTCCTCGAATAAGGCAAAAGGGTTGCATTTGAATCCAAATGAGGTTGATTTCTTTGAATTATATCATAGTGACATGAATATTACGATAGATATAGGGCCTATGGTTTGTGAAATGAATATAGTTCATATGGATTTTAGTGAGGAAGATCTAAAAGTCCACAAGGGTGAAAAGGACATGATGGTGTCTGAGTATTTAGGTAAATGAGTGGAATTAGTGATTGGTTAGAGTGGAGATATCATAGAGTGGGTGAGGGTGAGAAAAAGTGCATGTTAGTGAGGGGTTAATCCGACCATTAAAGATAGAAATCAGTTTAGTTAACTTGACAATGATGTATTGGAATAATAGAAAGGAGGTGAGAATCATACAATCATCTGAATCACATTTCCAATATAGAGAAACTCAGGCAATCATAGTATACATGGGACTGGATAAGAGGATGCTATTTCTAGTAGAGTTTTAGTGAAAAGTCTTGATGAATGGATCGAATGGGGTCTAAAAATTCCCATGGGATTGAATGAGTGTAAATTAAAAACACATCTAAGAAAGCTCATAGTTCATAAGTTAAAGGAATATAACATACAAAAGGATTTTCCCATTTAACAATGTTGATGGAATGTACAATTGCCAAATGTATATTATTTGGGGTATTGTGATATCAAAATTAATTATGTTAGAGGGAAAGAGAATTCAATTGCTTATAATATCAATAAAAAGATGTAGTTTGGTGAATTCAAGGGACCAAAAAAACACAATTAGAAGATGGATGTACTATTATAGGTGTAAGAGGGGGTTAAGGTTAACATTATAGAAACTGAAGATAAATCCATAGAGAAAGGGATACATGGGAACTTATAATCCATTACAATAAAGAGATTATTGAGAAGAGAGAAGAGATAAAAACCACATAGGAGGATTATGAATGGTTGGATGAAATAATTGTTCACAAGGATCTCAATATGAATATAGAAGTTTGGAGTGATTATAAAAATTATATATTTTCACATGGATTCATCAAGAGGAAGATTGATGATGATGAATCTATTCATGCATGAGACAAGATGACCTACAATTTTTTTGACCTCATCATAGATGATCCAGACTTGGGGGATCCACCTTTTCATTGGATCCTTTATAGATGTATGTCTTCTAGTATACTGAATTATGATCTTAATAATTCATAAATTTATTTTGGAATCGATTGATGGATTTTTTGAACTATTTAGTTTCTATATTTTTTCACATATTTAATATGATTATTAAAAAAATTATATTTCAGTCTGTCAATCCTCTTTTTACATTTAAAATAGTCCTAATGAATTTTATTTTAGATTTGAACCATTATTCAATTATCGCATGTTTTCATTTTAACAATCATATAACTAACATTAATAGTAGAATATGTTTTATTGTTTTGAAAATGGAGAGGCATGGATACACTCCATCAATAGAATCAGAAAAAACCCCATGATATTTTCTCTATTAAACTTAGTGGAATAAATTTGATCTCTATTCAACACCAAAATGACCAAAATGTTTTTAAAATTCATCTACCTAATGAAACCTATGAAATCTATTCCATCATACAATGTATACAAAAATCTCGGATTAATGTTTATGAAATCGGAATTGATTAGTATAGATAAGGATTTGAATACATCTCCATACATTCAAATGACAATTTTACTGATATGTTCCCTTACGTAACAAACATTTTCCACAAAATAAAGTCAATTAATGATGATTGGGTTATAAAATACCAGGATAAAATTATAATATGGGCAATAAAAGAAATCATGAACCCGGATTAGCTACCATTAAAACCAGCACATGACATGAATAAAATTAGATTCTAATATAATTTCAACCCTCTCATGATAGAAAAAACGAAAATTAATCCTAATTCTTAAAAATAAATAATATGATCAAAATAATCAAAAGAAGTCAAAAAACATTACATTAAATTTTATCAAGGAATAATGTAACCAGTTATGGTTTTGAAAATAGATATTGAATTCATGAAACATTGATTGTCAACAAAAAACAAATTTGTTATAACATACCAATTAAACATAATTCATTCCACCTCTGTGTTTTGATATTCGAAAAACTGACATACACCGTTGCGTTCAGTAAGATATTTAGAGTATGATAAGAAAAACCTTTTTTTGGTGAATATTAATACGCCCTTATGAATAGTAATATGAATAGTATTATGACCCTTATGAATAGTGTGTAATAATAATATTTAATTTTCTTAAGGTAATAAGATAACGAGATCTTGATTAATTTTTCAATGGGATATAAACTGATTATAGTTTTAAAATTATTATTTTTCTGATAAAATATAAATTTATTTGAATCATTTATTAAAATATTAAGGAAATTGTTTTCAAAAAATTGAGTTCATTTTTGAATTATAATAGTTAAAAAATGGTAAGGGTGAATTTTTGTCATTTTTCTGAAATACATGAATTTTTTATTAATAGTAAAATATGATATTTAAGATAAATACTAAATATATGATTTATTGAGTCATAGGTGATATAAGGATGACATAAGGACACTTGGTTCGAACTCACATGGACATATCACTATTCATGGTCTACAGAATCAATAATATTGGTTTTTTAAATAATAAAATAATGATTAATATTTACAAAAATTACACCTCTCCTCCATTATAAAACACCCCCATCACTCCCTCTTCCCTTAACTCTTATAATCCTTGATGATCATAAACATTCTGCCCAAATAATCTTCCCTAGTCACACCTCACATCCAAGAGCTATTGGTCTTTCAAAAAGACCAAAACCCCTTCCCATAAATTCATTCTCAAGGTGGTGGATTCAAGTGGTAAATTCACATTTTAATTCTACAATTTTCATTTGATGTTCCTTTCTATTGTTATAATATCCTCAGATCCTCTATCCAATTGATACTTATAACTATAGTATATTATATATAGTATAATTATACACTGTTAAGATAATAACCATCATCATTATTCATATTTTATCTCTCTATTTTATCAATTAAATCAACGTCCATGAGGATCCAATTTACATCCTTCGTGGACAATGATTTTTCATTCTTCAATTTATCCATCAATACTGTTCATTAATCTATTTTATTATTGAAATTGACTATAATTTATAAATTATAACCTCTTTAATATTTAGTAACCATTATATGTATAGAATATTAAATCATATGTCCAAACTGGTTCCTAATAATCAAAATTCCACTAAAATAATCTAAGTGATTATAATTAATATATTATCTAATGATTCATCCTCATAATGTATAGTAAAATGATTTAAATGACCATTAAAAAATATGGATGTTGATAAATAATTTTTAAATTTAATTCCGGATATTTACATCTATTCCACATGAACTCCATTACATAACAAAATTGAAGTAGTTTGGAAAATCAATAAAACCATCACTCCGTAAATATGATATTCAATATTATAACTTATCGATAAGGTCATTAATGAACTAAAAAAGATTATTATAAACTAAATAAATGTATAATATCTTCTGAATTAAGTTATTATTGAGTATAATTTCATATTCTAGGATAATAAGGTCATGCGCGGAACATTCAGACTTAAGTTAAGGGGTTTTCACCCGAACCTCCATTTTCGTTCGGGTTAATTTTATTATCTACTTACCTTAATTAAATTTTTATTAATTCATAAGTAATCCTAATTTTTTTTTGTCTGAATGATATATTCATATGTTCCAACCAGAATTATACCTTCAACTATGGGGAGTTATATGTTTTAAAAGGATCATTCAAAAATTCTTCTTAAAATACAATCCAGATTCAAGGGAATTTATCAAAGTCATAACTATTGTGAAGGTTACAATATAATATATTTTTAGGAACCAATTTATTTATAAATTCACTCATCTTATTATGAAAATAATATCTCACTTCACTTCTATATTTATACAAAAAAATTTCCAAAAGAACACTTCTTTTCAGAGTAATGTGTATTTATCTTAAGAATTACTCAATTGATTAATAAGAGAGTTTTCATCTATTTCAACAATATTGTTAATTGGTATATATTTTTGGGACTAATATCTTATAATATTGTACTCTATATTTAATTTAATGTATTTTTATTTTTTTGACTAGGGATTTTCTATCCTAAAACCATTCACCAAATTTACTTCAAATGGACAGTGTTTAGTCGTAATGTTCGTGGATTGTTATTTATGTTTCATATGGTAGATTAAATATGAAGGTATATGGGGTTTATGTTAATCAACATTCACATGTGGAATCCATTGTACTTAATATGTTATTGGTGGGAGCTGTTATAGACCCTCTTTACATCAGTTGGTCTCTTGATACAAATCGATATGGACTGGGTGGAAGCCATTCCAATTTTGAGATATGGTTTTGATCGAGGCATTAATAATTTTAAGACGTCTTGGCCAAGGCCATGATGGTATTTTTCATAATTTCCTAAATATGAACTTCCTTCATTATAAAGATAGTAATTGAATGTTCATGTGGTTATTCGACTAGTATAATTCCAATGATTATGTTTTATTATAGAATTATTTACTCAACTCATATTCCTTCCATAATGTGTTTATGTTTTTTTTAATGGAATTTTCTTTAAATTATTCACCATATATAATGTTTATGTTTATATTATCTTCCACTGTATTCATCACACTTATATGGCGTTTTATCTCACCCCTTACTTATTTTTTATCTTTTTTGTACATGAAGATGTTTGTTATGGATGACTTCCAGGGATAAACATATAGTTGTGGATGGTTCTGTTAAATATTATATGGTGTATCTCTATTTCATGTTGTATTGTTGAATATATGTTTCTATATTGTTTCCAATGATTCTACACTACTCTATCATTTGTGATGTTAATTCCCTTATTATATGCATTTGTAATAAAATAAGGAATTGGGTCTGGGAATTTGTTGTCATGTCTTTACAGTTCTTATCCGATGATGTTTAGTAGAAAACATTGATACTAGATTTCAAAAACATAGATTAGGGGAAACCCACTATGATATTCATTGAGGGTAAACATACAAGAACATCATTTTATTTTGGTATGGAATGGATTACATGGATTCTTATAGAAAATACAACCTTGTCTGGATACTACAAGTAGATGTATTTTTGGAACAAATGCACCTAGGAGGGAAAACTCTGACAAAGAGTTTTGGGCTTTACATGGGGTATCCTGGTACACGATAGCATGCCTTAATACACACTTAGATTGAATCTATCGAGGGATTTACTTATGTAAATTCTCATTTACATTTCAATTCATTATGAAGGATTTAAATGTAAAATTTTATTCAAAGAAACCTTGTTTTTTGTTTTGGTATCATCCATGCATAGGATTTCAATTTATGCTATGAATATTTGTATGTTATAATTTTAAATTATGGTTAATAACCTAATCTATTTATGCTATTATCTAGAAATTAAACCTAGTAGAATAAATGCAAACTGCAAGAAAATGTGTATCCCATGCAGGGACTACCCTCTAATGTAAGATAATGATGTTGGCTCTGGAGCTATGACTAATGGTAAGAAACTAATAACTATAATAGGACAAATGACTCAGGTTATGAATGATAAACTTACATATATGAATTATTCAGATCCTCCATGTGGTGGAGATATATAATATCGCTTTATACGACTACATCTTTCAACATTCAATGGGACTTCAAACCCATTTTTTGCTGAGAAGTGGATAAGTTCCCTCGATAAGATATTTCTTATTTTAGGATGTAATGAAAGAGAGAAGGTTTTCATGGAAGTTTATCATCTATCAGGAGATGTGGATAAATTGTGGTCATTAATCCAAAGCAAGTAGGAGAAGAATGAGATAAAAGATATGGAATGGAGGGACTTTTAGAAAATCTTCCTATAGAAATATGATCCTCGTTAACATCAAGCATATATGGAAAAACAATTTTTGAATTTATAGGAAAAGGAAGATGAGAATGTAGAAAAGTATGAATCTTACTTCACAAGGTTATGAAGGAATGTTGTGGACTACATAAGAAATCCAAGTAAGTATATTTTTTGATTATTTGATGGCCTAAATACATTACTATGATGGGAACTGGTCTCCAAATTATTCTCATCATATAAAGATATAGTTTCATGTACTATCAAGAGAGAAAAATAATTATTTAAGTCTTATGACTTTAATGTAATGAATGAGAAAAAGTGCATTGCTGAAAAATATGGAAAAGGAAACAAGAAAATTGGGAAGAAGGGGAGTGGTTAATTTCCACCATGTGATAATTGTGGAAGGAAACTCCATGGTGCCAACTTAAAAGTAAAAATAGTATGATACTATTGTAGAAAAATGACACTATGTTCGTGATTTCGTGTGGAATAAAGAAGCTATTAATTTTAAATGTATAATTTTAGGTATATGGGACATTATTCTAACTATTTTCCAAAGAAATAAGGAAACATGCCCCAGAAAAGGCCAGGGAGCAGGGTTAGACTTATGTGATCACAACTACTAATATTGATGTTTCTATTGATGTGGTGGCAGATACATTAATCTTTTACTCAAACATGTCCAATGAATTATTTGATTTTCGATCATCACATTCTTTATTATCTTCCTAGTTTTCTAAGAAAATTAGATATTTTTATTTTTATTTATTAAGGCAGATTTCAACCAAAACTCATAAGGGAAGTATCCTTGCAACAAAGTGGTGTTAGATAGTTCCTATTAAGGCATATAAACATTCATTATTTGCTGATTTTATTTTTATACCCATTATTGACATTGATATTATACTCATTTTATATTTCCATTCAAACCATGATGCACAAATTTATTTCATTAAAAAAGTGGCTATATTTTTTTAAGGATGATATCGAATCTATTATCTTTAGAGAAGAATCATCACATTCTTATTCTCATCTATATCCAACCCCATTAGATCTACTGAATTTCATTATTAGAGAGGAATGGAATACGATAAAAATGGGTGAGGAAAATAATGTTCAAATATAGGATGTACCTATTATGCAATAATATGTTGATGTGTTTCCAAATGATTTACATAGACATCCTCCAAGGAAGGAAATTGGGTTTTGTAATGACATATTTCCTGGTTCAAGGCCCATATCAAGGACTCTTTATATAATGGCCACTGTGTAAATAGTTGAACTGAAGAATAAAATAAATTAATTGAGAGACCATGGATTTATTCAACCAGTTGATTCTCCATGGGGATCCCCTATTATTTTTGTTAACAAGAATTATGGATCTATGAGGATGTACACAAACTACAGGGAGATCAATGCTATAATAATATATAACTAGTATTACCTACCTCATATTGATGACTTATTTGATAAACATCATAAAGACGAATATTTTTTAAATATTGAACTTCAATATTAATATCATCGGTTTCTTGTGAGGAAGGGAGACATTATAAAAAACAACATTTCAAACAAGGTATGGGAATTACTAGTTTACAGTAATTCCTTTTTGATTGACTAATGCACCCTCTTTTTTCATGGATATATTGAATTTTTTTTTTATGGAATATCATTTTTTTGTTGTGGTGGTATTTATTGATTTTATCTTTGTATATTCCAAAAATATATGACAATAATGAAATTCACTTCTGCACTATCCATAAGACTATTAGATGAAATAAATTATATGGGATGTTTAGAAATTTTGAATTCCTTATTCAAATAGTTTATTTTAATGTTAGCATTGTCTTTAAGGATGGAATATCTATTGATCATGTGAAGTAAAATGATATGAAGCAATGGCCTACTCCAACGAACATAACTGAGGTATGTATTTTTATTAGTTTAGCAGGCTATTATCAGTGTTTCTTTCAGGACAACTTTTATTTAGCCAACCCAATGATTAAGCTTACACATAAATGTGTTATGTTTGTATGGAAAAAATAATGTGAAGAATTTTATGAATAATAAAAGTGGAGAATAATGAATTCTCCGATCCTAACCCTACCATCGGGGAATGATGGGTTTGAGATCTATAGTGATGAATCCATGAAAGGACTTAGTTATGTCATCATTCGGAATGATAGATTCATTTCCAATGAATCAAGGAAGAGAAAAATTTATGAACAAAACTATCCTATAAATTCTCTTGAGTTAGCTGTTGTGATCTTTTCAATAAAATTTTGGAGACACAATCTATATGGTGAATGATGTGAGAAATATAAATATCACAATATTCAGATGTTTATCTTCTCACATAATGAACTAAACACGATCAAATGAGATGGATTGAAATACTCAAGGATTATGATATTAACAGACACTACCACCCAGGAAAGGAAAACAAGGTACCTGATGCTTTGAGTAACAAGGATCATGGAGTTCTGAAGAAATTTTAAATTGACAAGGATCCTTTGTACATGGATACAATGTGGATAGATATGGGAATTATAAAACAAAGAGAAACATCACTACTCCATAATTTGGTTTCTAAACAACTATTATTAGAAAGGATTAAAATCTCTTATCCTGATGATGTGAACCTGTAAAGAATATTCATGCTGTGAATGAGGGGAGGTTAGCCGATTTAATATGTGAAGATGGAATTATGAAATTTGGGAAGAGGATTTGTATTTCAACTATACATAAGATAAAAAGAGAGTTATTGGATGATGTAAATAGTTATAATTTCTCCATACATCCTGGTATCACTAATATGTATATAGATTTGAAAGAACATTTCTAGTAGGATAACATGAAGAGATAAATTGAGGATTATGTGTCGAAATGATTACTATGTCAACATGTGAAGGAAAAATGAAAAAATCCCAAAGGTTTCATAAAAACTCTACATATTGATACATAGAAATAGGAGGACATCACCATGTACTTTATCACTAGATTACCCCAACAACCAAGAATTAATGATGCAATATGGGTAATTGTGGTTCAACTTAATAAATCATCACATTTCCTCACTTTAAGGGAGGATTTTATACTGGGAAACCTAGAAAGACTTTATATCAATGATGATGTGAGGATTCATGAAGAACCTCTCCCAATTGTGTCTAATCATGGCACACAATTTCTAAAAAAATCGGCAAAAGTATTCAGAAATCATTTGATACTGATCTTCGATTGAGTACCACTTATCAACCTCAAATTGACTGGAAATCAGAGAGGCTGATCCGAACATGAGAGGAAATGTTGAGATCGTGTTCACTTAAATTTCAAGGTATGTGGTATAAATATTGACATTTAGTGGAGTTTTCCTAGAAAAATAGTTTCCATTCAAGTATTCAGATGGCACCATATAAATCATTGAATGAAAAGAGATTTCATAGACCAACTTGTTGGGAAAATGTTAGAGAAGGGAAGCTTGTGAGGACAGAGCTTGTGGGGAAAACAACAGTTAAAGTAAAGAATATTCAAGGACATATCAAAGCATCTCAAGGAATAAAGGGAAATAGAGCCAAAGGTACATAGGCCATTTTGAAATTCTGGAGTGAGTTAGAGCTATTTCATATCATTTGGCTATGCCACCTAGCTTTTCTAAAGAACACAATGTGTTCCATGTCTCACTATTGAGAAAGCACATTTGAGACCCAATTTATGTCCACAATTTGGATTGTATAGAATTGGAAACTTACATATCTTACCTTTAAGAGCCTATCTGGATTATAAACACTATGAATATGTTTTGAGGAATCAGACGACTCCACTGGTAAAAATAATTTGGAGAAATCATAAAATAGAAGAGGCAACCTGGGAGCCTAAAGATCATATGATGTAGAACTACGCAAATATTTTTGGGATGAAACGCTCTATGAATTTTGAGGATGAAATTTTTGTATGTAGGGGAGAATTTAACACACCAATATTTGGAAATTAAATATTGAATGGATGAATCACCAAGTCTCTATAGAATAAAACTTTTATATAACCTTGAGAGTAAACACAATTTTTCCCACCTCTGTGATTGGAAATTTGAAAAACTAACATACACAGCTGTGTTCAGTGTGATATTTAAAGTCTAATAAGAAAAACTTATATTTCGGTGAATATTACATACCCTTATGATTATTAATATGAATAGTAATATGAACCTTATGAATAGTAAATAATAAAAATATTTTATATTCTTAAGGTAATAGGATAATGAGATATTGATTATTTTTTCAATGTGATATAAAATGAATTATCGGTTTAAAATTGTTATTTTTCAAATAAAATATTATTTTATTTAAAAATAAAATTAATAATATTTAAAAAATTATTTTCTAAAATTGGAGTTCATTTTTGAATTATATACATCAAAACATAGTTTGGGTGATTTGATGGGATTATTTTTGAAATACATGAATTTTTGATGAATAGTAAAATAGGATAATTGATGATAAATACTAAATACAAGATTTATTGAGTCGAGGGTGCTGTAAGGATGATTTAAATCCAAATGGTTAGAAATCACATGCACATATTAATAGTGTTGGACACAAGGATCAATACTATTTGTTGTATTGGAAAATAATAATAAAATAACAATTAAGATATTAAAAAATTACTCCTATCCTCCACTAAAAACCCCCCATCACTCCCTTTTCACATCACATCTATAAGCCCTAAATATACTCAAAGTTGTTCCTAAATACCCTTCCTTAGTCACTCCTCACGTCCACGATCTATTGATCTTGCTAAAATACCATAATCTCTTCAATTCTAGAGTTTCTCAAGGAGTTGGATTCAAGAGGTAAATTCACATTTTATTTCGTTCATTTTCATTTCAAGTTTCTTTCTATTGTTATACTCTCCTAACCTTTTATTTCCAACTGAT
The DNA here is from genome assembly GCA_963277665.1 of Viscum album. NCBI lineage: Eukaryota > Viridiplantae > Streptophyta > Magnoliopsida > Santalales > Viscaceae > Viscum > Viscum album. The sequence goes on from OY728148.1 coordinate 605,972,587, forward strand.
CCTCATATCTACAGTATGATCTATATACTATAATTATACCTTTTTATTGTAATTACCATTACCAACCATTGTACAATCTCACTCTTATAAATGAAATTATCATATGTGAGGTTCCAATTTACAACCTTCATGGATGATGATGTTTCGTTCATCAATATTTCTTTCATTAAATCAAATTCCAAACTAGTTCTCAATAATCAAAATACCTCTAACATAATCTATGTGATTGTGATTAATATATCACTGTCATTCCATGTTACCAAATAATTTAAATTACAATTAAAAAATATGGATTATCATAAATAATATTTAAATTAAATTCTATAGTTTTATAGAAATTCCTCACAAACTCAATTACATAATACAAGTGAACTGATTGTGAAAATTAATAAAACTATTACTCTGCAACGATGGAATTCAATATTTTAACTTATCAAAAACAACATAAATGAAATAAAAAATTTATAATAAAATAAATAAATTTATAATATGTTGTGAATTATGTTATTAAGAAGTCTAATTTCATGTTCCAGAACTATATTGTCAAGAGAGGATCATTGAGATTTAAGGTAAGGGTTTTTCACCTGAACCTCCATTTTCCTTCGGGATACTTTTATTTTCTACTTACCTAAATTAAATTCTTATTAATTCATATTTAATCCTCATAATTTTTGTGTTTATTCTTTATATACATGTTCCAACCATAATATTAAAATCATTTTTGAGGATTTATATGTTTTAAAAGGATCTTTAGAAGATTCTTCTTAACATACAATCTTAGTTCAAGGGAATTTTTCATATTCATACATATTTTCAGGGGAACTATATAATTTTTTTTAAAACCAATATTTTTATAAAATCAATCATTTTGTTATGTATTGTTGGGAATAAAATATTATTATTTTGAAATCCATATTTAACTTAATGTTTTATGATTAGTTTTACTGTGGATTTTTTATCAAAAAACCATTCACACAAATTTACTCTGAATGTGTAGTGAATATTCTTAATGTTTGGGGAAAGTAATTTATGATTCATATGTTAGTTTAAATATGAATTTATATGTTGTTTAGGATTATCTATATTCTTATGAGGAATGAATTGTAATTATTATGTGATTGGTGGGTCCATATATATTCCCTAAATGTATCGGTAGGTCTCATGAGACAAATATACAGGACTTGGTCGAGGCCTTGCCCATTTTGAGATATGGTTTTGGCTACAGCCTTAATCATTTTTAGAAGTCCTAGATGAGTCCTTGATGGTATGTTTCAGAATGTCCATCATATGAAATTACCACATTACCAAGAGAGTAAATGATATTTCATTTGGTTATTCCGCTAGTATGATACTCATGATTATATTTTATTACGGTATTATCTACTCAGTTCATATTCCTTCTATAATGTGTTCAAGCTTAATATTTTTAAAGGAAGGTGTTATCAATTATTCACAATGCCTAATTTTTATGCTTATGTTATCATCCACTGTATTTCACACTCTTATTGAGTTTTTGATCTGACCCATTTCTTATGTTTTATCATTTCATTACATGAATAAATTTATTATGAGTGACCTATAGGGACTAACTTATAGTAGTGGATGTTTCCAATAAATCTTATATGTTGTATTTCCATTTATAGTTGTAATTTTGAACTTATGTATGTAACATGTTTCCAGTTCTACTAAACTACTCAATCCTTTTGGATGCATATTTCGTGATTATATTCCTATGTAATAAAATAAGTCACAGGCTCTGGGAAACTAGGGTCAGTTTCTTACAAAAAGGATCATCTGATTATCAATTTGATATTGAACAATTCTCTATGAGATTGAGAAGAATAAAATATAAGAAGAAATATAAAATTGAATAACTTGATGTGGAATGTCATGAATGGAATAAAAATACACATTTCAGATAATAATTCACCACAAAAATGGAATATAATAATGAATAATGGATGGAAATAATTTAAATCCCAAAACATGAGTTCTAGTGAAGGGTCCCTATATTGAACCACATCATATGAAAGAAGGCGTAAATGCCTCATGGAACATCATGAAGTATGTGACGTGGTTATTTGTAATATTTATTACTCTCTTTATTATTCATCATCTTCCCCAAATTCATTCTCTAATTTATTTTCTATTCAGTTAAATTTCCATATGATTTTTTTAATGTGCTTATTTTTAATGGAAAATATCATTTAAATAAATATAAGACCATTTATTAAAAAAAGACATTATTTCTAAATAATTTTCATTAAATGTAAATTAATTTAAAATGTGGAAAATTTGGAATCAAAAATATAATATATGAAAGTACCTCTCATAAAATTATCACATAGCGATTAGTGTCTGTAGAGAATTTGGGGTTGTCAAAAGACATTAAAAAATGGTAATTGATTATCACTCAAAAAATCTTCTATAATAAAAATACTAATTTTGTATATGAGATTTTGAAAAAATGTGTTTCATAATTACTATGTTATAATTTGTAATTTTATTATTAAAAGTAGTTAAAATTTTATAGTCATTGGTTTCCTGTATATATGTTTATATAATCTTATATAAGTCATATAAAAACTCATAGTAAAAAAATTATCATTCATAAATATTTATTGGACATTCATATTATACACAATATTGTAACTACTCAAAAATTTATGATTTATAATATGGATGGACAGAAATCCAAAATGGATTTAGAGGGTAATTCCTTTTGGGTATTTATACATATATTATTTAAGACATTATTGATCTATCAAATATATAAGAACCTAATTTTGAAATGATTAACCAAATCTGATGTACTTCATTATCTAAATTTATGATACACATAAATTATATGAAACAATTTCAGAGGAGCCTCTCTTATAATTTTCTATGAGGATTATATTAAGAGGAAATTGTTTTTCTTGTTTAGAATTTTTTTTGACTGTTGAACTTAATTTCATGATCTATCCTATCACATTCTTTAATATGCCACTAAAAAAAATTCAAAATAAATTTTTTATTTTTCCAATTTATTAATTGTAAAATATCATTTTTAAATCTATTTTTATTTATTATATTATTTTACAAAATCGTCCTTCTATTATTAATGTCATGATAATCACTCTTATTTTTTTATTTTCAATATTACAAAATTATAATTGAACTTTTTCTTGACATATCAAATCTTCTCAACATATCATATTATTTTATATAATATTATCATTAAAATATTATATTAAATTAATCTAATTATTTTTTTTATTTATACATATGACTTTTCTACGATTTACATTCACTATTAAATTATCTTGGTTTTCTATTTTTTTGTAATCATTAATGGGGATGAAATATTAATGTCACCATTTGTTAAATTATGTTGTAGAAAAAATTATGTTTTTAATATAGATTCCTTGTTTTGTTATTTATAGTCACATAGGGGGAAAAATTTCAAATCATTGGTGTGCAGAGGTTTTTATCATAAAAGGGGACATTATATTGAATAAATTTCATTTAGTTTATCTATATAGCATATTGAATATATTGTTATCTAATAAACTTATTTTTTTAATACATAGTTTACTCTTGATTTACAATTGACATATGTTTTAATGATAAGTGTTTATGATCATAAAAAATGGATATATTTGTGCACATTTATATCTCAGGATGATTTCATCATCACAATTACATATTATATGTCTAATGGTTCAATCATGTGATTTTTTTCTATGATATAAATCCAATTAATGAAATCTATAGCTTTAATGGGAATTTTATTATCATTATAATGTCATTGAAGCTATTTTTACAGTCTCATTGACGATATAATTTTTTTTGATGTTAAGGAAAAATATTTATTTAATAAAATATTGGGAAATTATGTAATGGTTAATGGTTATGGATGAATATGGGATGATGTAGACAACCCCAACTAATTAGTGTATGGAATAGACTAGCCGATGGAATTGGAAAAAACTAGAGAATGCAATAGGAATCAATATACTGATTGATGATGGAGGACCATATATATAATGGATAAATATAATACCACAAAAAATATATCTACTATAAATAATAGTTAATGTTGTTGGAAACGGATGTTATGAATCAACATTGGGTGTAATAACACCTATTGAATTATTTTTAATGATGCATAATGACACTAGTGAATACATGATGTTTCTTATCAATGTGGGAGGCATTAAATAGATTAAAATGGTACCTCATAAGATAAACACTCATTTTTATAAACTCTTTCATTGAATTAATGATAACCTCATGTGAAATATCAAGGGTTATAATAGAGTCCACTCAAATATCTAATTCAAAATGCTCATTCTTAATAGATCCCATTACTATACCTCTGTATATCTCCTCACAATTTTAGCAACTCACCTTGAGAGATAAGAGAGAGACTTTGTAAGGTATTTAATATAGTAAAATATTTTTCTTCTTATCCTATCATTAATAATGGATTACATGAAACAAATGGAGAAACAAAATGTAAATATGACCTTACTATTATTGATGTAAGTAGGGTGGGTTTCTCAAATTAACCATGAAAGCGAAAGGGAGTTGTTTTTTGTCAATATCTATTAAAATCAATGTATAAAAAAACAAGACATTTATCTTGTGGGTAGAAGATAATGAGGCTCATACAAAACTATTACTGAACTCCTTTGTCAAATGATGTTTTCATAGTATTTCTATATTCCAATTGATCAAATAATCTAAATCAAAATAATTTCAAAAATATGATTCATCCTTTATTCTATATTCATACATAATTAATTAGATTTGATATTTTTTATTATAAAAATGATTTTATTTATAATTTCATTACATTATCAATTTCATGTAATTTTTTGTGAATAGTTCATTTTATTTTCTTATTTTAAATTTTGAATGAAACTTTTCTCCACCCTCTCTTTCCATTATACTCTTACATAGAAAGTATAATTTGTTTAATATTTTTATCTCGAAAAAACTGTAGTTTATAATAATATTAAACATCATTGTTTTTATATTATGAATTAATGACATTGATTAATGCACTGTAAATAAATTTTTTTGTTTTCACTTTTTTGTATATCAGTAGTATTTCTAACCATTAAATGTATTTTTGGTATATTTATTTTCATCACAATGGTGTGTGTGAGAAGGAATTTGTGTGTTGGGTATAGATCATTGATTACCTACTTTCTGTACACTCACTCACAGTGAATAAAACTATTAGAGAATAGTTTTCCGCTATGCAGTGTCTAAATTTTTCAATCATTCAGTTGACTACCATTTGAGAATATAGTTGTTTTATTAGTTGTAATAGCCCAATATTTCAATATTTTTATTAAATAAATACATTTTATGTTGATAAGTTTTCATATAAGAAATATAAAACAAAAACTAAACAATGATATGTTAAAACAAAACTTTACCAATGTAAGGTAGTTGTTAAATTATTAGTCTAAAAGGATTTTACCATATTATAAATCCTATAACGAAAACATAATGAAATTGAATTTGGTAGTGATTGTCATACACTTATAATGATTATTTATCTATGATTATAAAATATCCTTCTTCACATGGGTTGACATTATAACAAGAAAAATATGGAATGGAAAATTTATATTATGTGGGAATTCTTATGCTAGAGAAATCCATGCTCATGTAAATTTTTGCAAGATATATACTACAAGACTCACCAATGACAATATCCATAAGAGTGTACCTAATTATATGAATTTAAATTTAGCTAAATGGGTTTATATAACTATAAATAATTTTCATATAATTATTTAATTATTAATGTAAAAAATTATTTATCATAGGAATGTTACAGATTTTTTATTTTTACATTAAATATAAGATGAAAATTTATCTCTATATAAGAATATTTTTCTTTTATAAATCATTTATAAATCATAGATTTCGGAATTTTTGAATTTTAATTTGGTTAAATAAACATGATTTGGAAATTTATCATGTAATGATTACCTTAAATATAACTTTTGATATTCATTTCTTGATATTTTATTTTTAGATGAGTAGTGTAAAATAATTTTTAATTAAGAATTTTTCTTTTAGAAATATATTATGAAATATGTGTAGCATAATACATTTTAACAATATTTTTTTCATGATCAAAGATTTATTTAAGGGGTAAATATTTACTATTCAAATTAAATTTTTAAATTTACAATAATATTGTTTCACAATATAAGTAATATTTTATAATCAAAAATTATTTTTGGTATTTCCTTTTATTTAATGATTATTTTCAATAAATTTGAATTCTCATTAATTTGGAAGACGTTTTTTATAATAAAACTATTAATATAATTTATTTAAATTAAAATGATAATTGTAGATCAAATATATATTTAATGCATAAAATAAAACATTTAAAAGAATATGACTTATAAATGTGACAGATGCTAATGTTAAAAATGATTTTATGATAAATTAAAAAATTTCATGAAATAATTTATTTAATATTTTTAATCCATGTTTTCAAATTTCTTAATATGGTAAATTTTAATTTAATTTATTGAAATTAATTTATTTTCTTAATAATTTGTTACCAAGGTAAAAAAAAAATGTAAATATTGTAATGTCTAAGGAAATTGTGTTTTTTGGCATAAAAATGTCATAAAAATAATATTTGGAAGAGGATTGACCAAATATTAACCACCAATCCATTTATGTCCATTTTTGAGTTCTAATGTCATGTTAAACATGCGACCTCTTTATATATAGTATAAATATATATAAAAAATTTCTTATAACCACTTTTAGAAGGGTATTCTCACCAAATATTCAATACCCCCTAAAAAATTGGTATTCACATCAAAGAAAAAAAATTTAATCACATATAATCTTGTTCTATTTTACTAAAAATATTATCAATATTAATTATCAAAGTTCTACATTTCTATGGAGTCTTCCATGGGAATGAAAAAGTCTCCAATCTACATATATTTTGACCATTTTCCTTTATTTTAATATTTTACATTCCAAAATAAGATTTTATTATTTTTAATATAATGGGATCAGTATTTCTGGGATAAATAATGTTCATTATAATAAAATTACTATTAAACCCCATTATCTTTTTCTATTAAAAAAACTCTTAATCTCACATTATGGTGAATATCACCTCTACTGAGCAATGATTTCCTTTTTAAACCACCAGTTATTATAGTGGATTATAAGGTTGAAATAAATTAATAAAATGTAAATACACAATTTTAATATATTTATAAAAAACAAATTAAAATATATCTTTTTTCTATCTCACTATTCAAAAAATGAAAACTTTTACATTGAATTATGCAGACCACGACCTCCATGATGTAATGAAACTATTTTTTCATATAGTCCCAATATTATTTTTTAATATATAATAAAATATGATTCATCAAAAAAACATTATCTATATTATATAATTATATTTTTCTAAAAAATTTATTAGTCACTAAGAGACTGCTATCATTTTTATAGAAAGGTATTAATTATGGTGAGTTTTTTTATTTTTTTAGGTCTAAAAAACTACTTGGATAATGATGTAAAACATTATCTTATAATTAAATGAGAACATAATTAATTAGAATATTTGTTTGAAGGAAATTGATGATTTTATTTTTGAATTGGAATTTTACCATTAATGTTAATATATTTATTTAAATACCAATATTTTTTGGAAATCACTGAATCATACTCACTAAAACATTACTCTACAAGAACTATAATAAAATATATATAATGAAACGATAAAATTATAACTAATTATAAATATATTTTTTTCTTTTATGTTTTTTATTGGTTTAAATTTGGGAGAGTAATTAATATCAAGAACTCTATTTTGAATCTAGTTCAAAATGAGCAGATTACTCACACCGAATATTTAATGAACATAATAAGTAAATAATATTCATATATAAAATAAAATAAAATAAATACAATAATAATTTATATACATGTATATGGTTTATAAGTATGTGTTAATGATTTTTGTTTTAATATATTGGATATTCACATGCTTTAGTGTAAGTCATTAATTAATATAATGGGTATCTTTGTCAAAAATTAATGATTTTATGATATATTTTTTATTTTAAACCGTGAAATATTTTATGTAAGGTTTTTATAACTGAATCAATATATTTTACCATATTTATGTAATCAATGAGTTTTAAAAAAAATATCTTGTTCTTTCACTGAATGTTATTCAATTGAATGGAATCCATTTTTGAAATGGATTTTATTAACTCAAATCCATTGATTGAGTAATAGTGAGTTACATTGAACATCATTATTTAATGACGGACTGCTTCCACCTTATAATTTTATTTCATGGAACATTATCATTCTCTATGGGGAGAAAACATCATATTTAAGTCTTCTTCCTTGATGAATTTTTTATGTAAACAAATTATATCATTGTTTAAATTAATTTACATCCTCTTAAATTATGGTTTTCCCTCGATGTTTAAATTTTCAATTCCTTTAAATGTTCCCATTTATAGTTTCAAACATAATAATGTATTCCCTCAGTTGAAATTTATATTTACCTTCTCCTCAATTAAACATGATGTTCAGTTACTCTTTCTATGATGTAAGGCACCAGTAAATATATGTCAAAATATTATAATAGTTTATAATATTTTAGAAATAATATTTTCCTTATAATTCATCCAAAATATATTTTGATAAAATTAATATATTTTCATTTATATATTATTGATATTACTTTTTTCCAATTATTTTTTAAATTTTTTAAATTTAACTATTTTGAAAAAAATAAGATTTAATTTCATCTTTTAACTATGATGATAAAAAATTAATATAAAATATATTTTAATTTGTTTATTCCATGTGAAAAAATTATTATAACATATTTTTATTCTCATTGGATAATCATTTACATTCATTCACATTTTATCTAAAAATTTAACACATTATTAGTTTTATGATATAACATCATTCAAAAGATTAAAAATAAATTTTATTTTCCAAGAGATTTTTATAAAACTCATAAATGGTTTTTTTCAACCATGTAATTCCACTTTTATATATTCCATGAATCCTATTGGATATTCTTAAAATGATATCATCATCCTTATAATTCTAGATAGATTATATGTTGTTCTTTTTCATAAAAAAATGATCCTCCATAACCTTTTTCATTTCCAATCATCCAATTGTATTGACATGATATTTATTGAAATTTGAATGAATTGTGAAAATACAATATTTAATTCTTTTTATTGAACGATGTTCACCTAGATACCATATCTCCATTACTTGGAGAAATTACTAGCTTACCAGTATACAAATTACTCAAAATGATGTCTCCTTGAGGAATACTTATTTAAAAATATCTTAAATTTATTTATTAGGTAAATACTGATATTTTTTATAATTTTCATTTCTTATATGATTTTTTAAGATTTATAATGAATCATGATTATGTATTTTTCACCGTTCACCTTATTTTATCAAATATTTTATATAAATGTAATTATATTTAATTACTAGGAATATATTTGTGTTTGTGGTTATTGAATCTAAATATGGATTTTTATTTATTCATAATGTAGTTAGAATATAATTTCTACTTTTGTAAATATAATTATTATAGTGAATTAATTGGACATCATAAGTGACTACTACGGTATGCCAATATATTGACCCTCTATGAATCAATACGTTTCATGAAATATGCTAGATTTATTTTTATGGGGAATAAAAATAAAATATTTCCTTGATATAGATCCTGGATTATAATCACATCATATATAATAACATGACGCATATGCACAGGGAATATAATTAACTAAATTTATTTCTTAATTTAATTTTCAGTGAATATGTTATTGACGTCGATGCGATGTTTTCATTTCCATTTTCAGCAATGGATATATTATTCTTTCCTTAAAGTTTTATTATGAAATTATTTTGGGTTGTATATTCTTACAATAGTAGTTATTCTCATCTTGTACCTATTTTTTATCATTGATTACTATCTATTTTTATTACCTTTACTGACCATTTTAGATAAAATTTCTTATGTTCATATTTACATTGGTATATAAGTAATGTGTTACTCTTGATACTTAAAACTATATATCTTATTTTTTGAATTTATGGTATCATTTGACTTCTTATTGTGTTGTAGTTTTATTTTTGTAGTTTAAAAATAATTATTAGTCGATAAATACATTAGTCTTATTAGTTTATTAGTTTTACTAATTATTCAAATATATAAAAATATAAGTTTAGAGGAAGGTATGTCAAGAAATTTTTTCTTATATTGACATTATTATGTTATTGTTACAATCTTATGATATAGTTGGAATCGATGATAGTATTTAGTGTATGTCTTTTTGACATAGGGTCTCAGAGTGTAGGTCCATGTTTATCATAGTTTTGATAAAAATAGGTTTTTGATGACATTATAGGTTTGGATGTATGTTGGTGATAATTTTACGTCCATTATAATTTAATCATTTTAGAAAACAAATTAGGTTATTTGATTTAATATTGAATATTTTATGATCTCTAGGGTTTGTGATAGTAGTACATCATTAATTATTGTAATGTTTTGTCTATGAGATAATGATATGTCTACATTAAGATCTCTATGCATTTTTAATGTAATGATTTCATAGTTCCCCTTAAATTTAAACCCTTATGTGGAAAATTGAATGTAAATGTGATTCTGATATAGATTCACCATGGGTTTTAAATATTAACCAATATAGTTGAGTATAACTCAATATTCACTTAGGTGAACATTGATATGGTATAACATTCATTGAGTATTAAATATATCATGTCTTCTAGAACCATTATAAATTATTTATTTAAAAAATATATTCAGGAATCAAGTTTTTTTAATTATAAGAGAATTGAACATAAAGAATAGTAGATTGAACTAGATGAATCATAGGATAAAAAATATTTGAAATAGTTTCATAGGTTGAGATTAATGTTTCCTTCTAGAAGTCATCTTATAGCTCAAATTTCTTTTTTATATTTTACATTCTATTTTATATTATCCTATTCATTTGGGATTAATATTTGGTTGAATCAGGATCACATAAATGAAGATATAAAATTATGGTACACATAAGCCACTGTGCATTGTAGCTAAATAAGGGAGTATACTTAAATGATTAATAATTTCCTTATACACTAGTGGTTTTGGAAAATGGTACTTTTCAAGTCATACCTATGATAGTGAGGCTGATTTATTAATAAAAATCAAATGTAGTTATTCTTAGATGTTTTAACTAAGTAGAAATATTTATCGACGATGATAATGTATATTATAAATGTTATGAGGAATATGATAATGTTTTTGGATTATTATTTAGTTTTTCGACATTAATGGTTTGAAAAAATATAATAAATTATATCAATAACCTTGAATAGTAATTTATTGACAAAGTTATATTGTTGAGGATATATATTTAATAATAAAAGACAATGTTATGGATAAATCTTATGATTAATATATGATTGATATTGGTGTAATAAAGGTCATTAAAACTTTTATAATAGTTAGTTAGATTGTATTTGTAATATTGGAATTTATATTTTATTTAATAAAAGTGGTCATTAAAAATTTTGGTGATTTTTATATCATTTGAAGGATTATTCTATATATTGAATGGTTTGTGAAATTATGAACTAATCATTAATACATAAGATTGTAAACGATATAGTTATTTTTTGGAGGAATATATATTCTCATTTTTGTTTAAAGTCTTCTATATTAAATGAATTCTGTATAGGATTACTAGGGAGAATATATGACTGATGTGTATACATAAATGGGTTTTTGATTTTATGAATGATTAAAATTATTTGATGATAGATATGTAACATGTTATATATTTATAGAGTAAGGCATATTCCATATTATAAGTAATTTTTTGAATGATGAATATTTTAAAAATACCCTAACCTAAATTCACTAGTGATATATAATTAAAATTACAAGGGGAAAATTTATTTATTGTTAGATAATAAAACAAACTGAGTTTTTTCAATTGAATTTAAATAATGAAATATTATTTTATTAGAATTATGTATACCAAAATAAACCTTAAATAATATAGTGATATGTGCGAAAATATTACCATTATAATTAGGTTATTAAATTAGTGATTATAAAAACAAGAAACCTTATTTTGAAACATATAAGGAAAAAATTTAAAAGGAATCGGTTAGTAGAAGTCCACATTATAATGATCATTTGTCTTTGTTTGGAATTTGGTTTTCTTCTTTGTATCTTTATTTATATAAATTTCAATAAAAAAAATAAATCATATTATCTGCAAAATAAAATATCAGATAACTTCATACTCATGTACATTTTCATGGCATCTATTCTCTTGAAATCACCATTATTAATTTCAATTAGTGAAAACATTATGATTCTAAACTATGTGAAGATCATGGTTCAATATGTGATGTGTTGTTATTATGATGTTGAATATTAATTATTAATGTAACAATTTTGTTTACACAATTCACATGATGATGTCAATTAAAAATAAAAAAAATTAATTTAAAATATATATTACTTTTATAAAAAAAAATTGTTCAATTTTTTTTAAATATTATACATTGACAAAATAAAATTAATTTTAATATTAAAAAATATAATTATTTTATTATATTGAGGTTTTATGTTTTTCATAAAATAACTTATTTTTATTTGAATTTTTAATGATACTATTCTTACAAAAAGTTTTCAATTTATCACAATAATATTTAAAAAAAAATTAAAACTAATAGGAAATAATTTGTAACGATAACATATGTATTAATTTTCTAACCGTATATATATTAAAAATACTATAATAAATTTAGAAAACCTAATTTTTAGAACATAATCAATATTTTAAAATAAAAAATTGTTTTATGTTTTGATAAATTTAATGAAATATTAATAATGTAAAATTCAATTTTACATTGATTTCATATCCAAATAAAATTTATTTATTTTCTTTTAAACATATTTTTATACTTAAAATTTTTTAATTATATCCTTGAAACCAATTTTAAAATTAAAAAAATTCTAAAAAAATAGGTATTTATGCATTACATGTATTAATGTCAATGATGATTTTCTTAAAGAGAATAAAATATGTTATAATATGTTTTACCTTGGGAATATTTAGGTAAATATGTAAGATATTGACAATTTCTGATGATGAATTGATCCATTTTATTGGTACACTTTTTCTATATTAAAAGTATATTTTATCAATATTATAATCGATATATTTGGGTGAAAATTTGATGTTTTGTGGGATTATTGGTAGTGCAAGGTTGGCACACAATTTTCCAAAAAATATGTGCCTGACCCCAGAAAACTATGATACTGTAGACATAGAGGGCTTTCATGTTTCACACAAGATATTGAAATATGTGCACCCCCCCACCCCCACACACCCACACATTAGAGGAACATGGATTGAGAACATTGTTTGACAGGTCATGCGGCACGACCCAGGAAACCATGCACACAATTTTAATTATTCATAAAATTGGTTTTAATGCATATGATCCACCTGAAATTCACCAAAATTCATCCCAGTTTGACCCTAATATATACCTCTTGTTTTCATAGGCTTCCAAAAAAATACCCCGGACTCTCGAACAAAATTTGTAATTAATTGATGGATGTAATACCAGATCTCCACCTCTTTGGGTATTGGTTTTCTTCCCTTTAGAATTATCCTTATCCAATCTTTCTATCTGAATAAATAAAGGATTTATTTACTCTATTGGTACTCGATTTTGATATAGATTTCATGGATTTTGATTATTCTTGTCTTCGATCTTGATTTTGATTTATATAACATATTTTGTGGTGATGGGGTTGTTCTGCTTCAATTATGGTTCTCCATTTGCGAGCATTTATATTCAATATTGAGGATTGTCTTTTAAATGATGTTCTTATAGTATTTATTCCAATTTATTTTTTAATATGTATATTTCAATTGGATAATTTTTAATTTGAATCTTAATTTGATGAAATTAATATATTATTAAATTTTTGGAAACCTAGAAACAATATTAATTAATTACTGAATTAATTAATGGGGTGTGGTGAGTATTCTGTTGGTGGAGTTTGATTAATTAGTTATTGAATTAACTAATGGAATATTTTTAATATGAAATTGGTGGAATTGGATAATAATTGATGAATTAATTAATGAAAAGTTGTGATTTTGGAATTTATGGAATTAGATTAATTAATCGATGAAGTTAACTAATAGAATGTGTCATTTCAGAATTGATGAGAATACAGGATTGTGTAATTAGTCAATTAATGTGTTTATAAATTACTCAATAATGGGTATTAAGGGATTATTGGATTAATTATGATGGGTTAATTGTTTATATAATTAAATGTTATCAATGGATTATCATCGAATTGTTATGTTATCCCATGTGAATTAAAGTGACAAACCTTGATTGGTGATGAATTGAAATAGTATTGAATGATGTATAATGTTGATAACAAGGGATAATTTTCATTTACATTTCATTATTTATTATATGTGATATGTGTGTGATATGTGATAAATGTGTGTGAGATAGGGACTGAGACTCTAAATACTAATATTTGATAATTGTTTCTTAGAAAACCTTTGAGGCTCAAAAAACCCATTTGTAATAAATATGCTTGTGATAGGAAATGAGGCTTCATATTCTAATATGAGAGATCAAGTATAACACCTCTAGATTTTTCTAATTAATTTACTTGAAATAATTCAATCTATTTGATATTTTACATTTCACCCAAAACATAATATAGCCTCCCTTATAAGAAATCACTATGTTTGGCTTTCATTATACACAACTCCAAGTCGGGTGGGCAGTACAGGAAACACTAATCATAACATTGATGACATGAAACATTATTTTTGAATTGTGTTACATAGAATTTTGTGTTTCTTGGATAGCTTTGGTTCCACTCAAAACATGTTTTACCAAAATATAGTATACTATAAATATTTTTTGTAAAATATTATTATAGTTACCACCATGAAATTAGAATGGATGTTATGAATAATAATAACTAATGTTTGAAATTATTATTTAATGAAATATATAAAATATATCCTTTCAATATCAATTAGTTATATAAGAGCTTAATTACTAATTTAAAATAATGAAATTCCTTTTCTAAGAAAACTATTTATCTAGGATCAAATAACATTTTATATCAATTAATTAAACATACAACATTTGATTAATCATTTAAATATAATTCATATATGATATTCTCAATAAATACATTTGATAATCCTTCATAGATATTATTATTAGAATATATTGATGAATCCAATTTTATGAATAGAAAGATGAATTTTTTAAGGTAATTTTAATTTTATTTAATGGAGAACAAAATTTATGCATGATTTTTGAAAGTTTAATAGTTTTATAATAAAAAATGAACCTAATTTTTTCAATCAGAACAATGAAATGTAATTTTAGTGAATTTTTCATATTTTTTGAGATGTTTCATTTTTGATGAATAGTGAAAATAAAATATTTTAATTCAATACTACATATTCATGTAAAAGATTTATATATTTAAATTGCATTATTAATTAGAATGTATAGATTTATTAGATAAATAATAAATCATTAAATCCAATTTTTAAAATTGGAACTAATTTCAAATTGAAATTGGATATTAAAACATTTCAATACTTTGGTCATTTTCTCTTTAAAAATAGGTCGTCTTTTCTCATAAGATGGATTAAAATAAAATTAACTTATTCCACTAATGGATTATAATTTTGAAAAATGGATTTATTATTCAATATCATAATAATTAATAATTTAAAATATGTTCAACATAATATTAGGCCAATGTTATTAGTGAAAGAAATTAATATTAATTACAACGATTAAGGTAATGAATAGTTTACTTAGTGGTTATGATATAATTTTAAATGGAAAAATGAACTAATAACTAGTAAAATATATACATTCATGAAATATATAAACCAATTAACATATTTTATCTCCTTTTTAATGTTATTGGAGGTAATTTATGTTAGGGGACTTCTCAATAGTGTCTATATGTTTACATTTACAATAATGCCACTATTCCTTCATTATAAAAGAAAAATTATCCCATCACATCCTAATACCACTCAATCCTCATTGGATCAGAAAAACCATTCTTAGTTATTCATAAAACAAAAAACCTTCCCCTTAGTATCCTTCAGTTTGGATGAATGCCAACCAGGCATTCCCTTTGGTCCAAAACAGGAGGATTATCTCAAAGAAGATGTAACATCCATCCACAAGCAGATCTGTTTTTTTTTTCATTCTCCAATCCATCTAATATTTTTATTTAATGATTATTTAATAACCTCAGTATCTTAAATATTCTTATATTATTTTATTATTAGGTTTATACCAACATGTACACACAAATACTTCTAATTCTTAATGATCTTACAATTCAAGTATTTGGTGGACTACAGCCTCACAAAATATTGTTGTTGGTTTTATCCATTAACAACTATCATGGGTGGGAATTATGAAGAAAAGAATATTTTAAAATTATATATATATTTTATGAGTTATTTATGAATATCTAATTATATTATAAAACATGCCTTAAATATTTCAGTTTTTTATATATGACAACTTTGTTTGTGGACACATGGACTACCACCTCCTCAAAGCGATGTGATATAATCACATATTACATTGAATTTTTTTACTATGGGTTAGTGAAATAATATGATATATTTTTTATAATAATTATACTTGAATAATATTATATATTTATAATTTCCATTTTTTCATTCAATATGACTTAAAATAGAAATATTTATCATGAATAAATATGACCATTCATCTACATGAATGATGTATTCAATTTCATATTTCAATATTAGGTAGTTTATTGAGAATACATATATAATGAATATATATGATATTTATATCATTTTTTACATTATTCAAGTAATTAAATCTTGATATAAGTAAGAGGATAAAGACTAAAAATCCGACTTATATTCGAAAAACAAAGTAGATATTACTAGAAACACATTATTAATATTGAGTTATTAATAAATAGGTAATGTATTTTCATAAAAAAATATGGTAATAAATAATATATTATAGTTTGGTATTATATATTTAATAAACTTATATTTATTATACAATAGTTTTGAACTTATATAAATAATACCAGCACTTAATATAATTATTTTCTAGTCTCGTGTTTATTTCTGTGAATATAATGCCTTATTCACCACTAATTTATTTTTTATGTTATAAATACCTAAAATGAATGTATTATATGATTATTATGGATAGATTTAGAGTAATTTAAAAATCCATTATATGATATATCTTTCATGGGGTTAATGGTTCAAATATTACCAAATATGTATAGTAATTTGGTCCCAATTTTCCATTGTTGAGATACATTACATGTTACACAACATTAATTTTATATAGGTTTCATATAATTACCTTTGACATTTAATATCATGAATCTTTATTCCTTTAAAAATATTTTAATATTCATTAAATTTTATTCTTTTTTTTGGATTATAAGTCAATACTTCTAAAGCGGTAAACTTTTATTGCATCAATCTTGTCGTTTATTGGGATTGTTTTTTTATTATTCTAATGATGCAATCACATGATCCAACTCTCAAGAACACTCAAGAAATTTATTATAACATAGTTATTCTTTATATCATTGCATAATTGTAAAATTTATCCACCCTATTTTACTTAAGATAATTATGAATATGTCTTTGATAATATCAGACATTATTAATCTCTTTGGTTAGAAATATGGTTTCTACCAAAAAAATTTCTAAAAACGTTTTAAAAAAATATTTTACAATTCTCTAATGGGTTTTAAAATATATTGTTAACCATGTTTTACTATTTTAAAATTTGGTTTTTAAACATAATCTTCTTCTCATTTTCCAATGATGTCTCTTTTTCTAAATTTCATTAGGTGAAAAAATAATGTTCGTCACTTATAAAATTACATTCCATCATGATCATCACTTCATTAAAAATTCCTTTTAACGTATACAAGATTATTTTTAAAAGAATATATTATTTCATAATATTCTGAAAAAAATTGTTTAAAAGTTGTTTTCAATGAAAAGTATTATCAATATATTTTAATTTTTAAAAAGTTTATAAATTAGTTTTCATAGAATAATATAAAGGTTTTGAATTATATTTTCAATGGAATTTTTTTTGAAATTTTAATATGTTTTAAAAAGTTTTTTTTAAAGGATACTTTACTCAAAAAAAATATTTAAACATTTTTTCATTATTCTTTTATATGAAATCACTATTGATTAAACGAAATGGTTTTTGAAAATGTTATATGTTATGTTATTTTCAATTAAATGTTATGTCCCATGTGATCAATGAAAAGTCCACTCCATATATGGTGATATTTTTTGCTAAATATTATTATTTACAAGGTAAATTATCAAATGATACCATTTATATAATTTCCGATAATGTTTTTGGTTTTTATAGCATGATTTTTATGAAACATGTTTATCAAGAATGGGTTATACCATGAAAAATTCTTATGAAACCAACATCATTTCTCAAGTTATTTTGGGATGAAATTATTATTAATCTAATGAATTTTCCATATTTTATGATATGATGAAACCTTTATGACACCCGTATCATTTCACGGGTTATGATATGTTTTTTATTAAGTCCATATATTTTTATAGTTCTTAATTTAATGATGGTTTTATAGAATTTGTATGTATGATTTCATTATGTGAGTGGTAGGCACTCTATCACCCAAAAATAATGTCACATATGTGATTTTCATTTCCGTGTTTTTATACTTATTATTCACCGACATCTTTACCCATATATTTAATTTTTTTGGATTAAAATGTAAAATTTGGGATGGACACACACTATTGCACGATAGCCACACGATTAGTAGTAATCGTGCGTCCTTCCCAAGTAACCGTACAACCAAGATGGGATTTTGGATAGAGGTTTATCTCAGGGTTAGAGCCCAGCTTGTAAACCATACAGTCTGACCATGTTGCTTGTCTTGGGTAGACAGTGGAAACCCAATGGTCACCGAACGATTTGTCAAACTATGCAGACTAACCCTGTGGCCTATCCAAGTCATTAAATGTGTATATTTCACCCTTTTCCCTTCTCTAGATTAAACCCCAAATCACTCTATATCTCCCCCAAATAGAATGTATAACCCTAGGTTCACCTCCCCCATTATTCAACCTCCATTTATATATATTTTTGTTTGTTTTTTCCCTTATATTCTTCATGGAAACATTAATTAATTGTATATTTTCTTGTTTTCTTTCCCTATTTTTGGGTTTTATCTCTCTTTTTATAGGATTTCATTTCTCCATCAACTAGGGTTATATTTTTGGGGTTTGTTCCTACATTTTGGGGTTGAATATCGATAATTATGGTTCAATATATTTTTATTTTGGTTATTTACAAGTGTGATTTGTGTTTCACACTGGTTTTTTGTGATTTCTACACCTGAGGAAGGTGATTTTGTGCATAAGCATTGAATAATGAATTTATTGAATTTTCATTTTCATTTTGGCATGTTTTATGAATTAGGTGTTGGGTGAGAAAGTGATTTTTAAAATTATTTGTCAATTAGTTTGTTTAAAATTTTTTCTTCTTAATGAAATTGGGTGTACCCTTAAGTGAACATGTTGGGAAGACTAGAACTAGTGTACTAGTGACACAGAAGTGGATTCTGCACTATATCAATTACTCGTATTGACAATGGAAATGGTGACTAAATATTGATAATGATTAGATACCACTTGTCCATTGTGCTATCCACTCTTAATGGATTAGGTATAAAAATGCTTTCAGTCTTGGGTTTTAATCCATGTTTTACCAAGATGTGAGGTACTATCATCACATTATTCACTAGATACTAGAGGGACTCTCCCATGTCTAGTTATATCTTGTTGCATCGTACATACAAACAACATATAGTATGAGTCATTGTTTATTTAAAAATAAATTCTGTTTCATTTAAAGTTGTTCTCATTTATGTTTTTAATTTTTTTTTCTTTAAAGTAAATAAATTAAAATGTTTTGACTCTTTAATTACAAAAAATGTAAGATATATAACTTAAAATTTTTATATCATGGATTATTAATTGGTTGGAATATTATAGGGAATAGGCTCACACTATACTTACACCATTGGATTTATGTAGACATTGTAAATTTTGAAAAACATAATGGTAAATCATTTGAAGATTGTGGTTTGGGTTATTTGTGGTTCTCTTTGGTATGATGTTACGGAGGTGGATTAATGGTGATGATTTTATTTTCATGTGGTGGTTATTGATTTGGTTTTTGGTTCCTCATTTTTTATTAGAATTTTTGGTTCTATCAACTACAATGTATATCAAATCTAGAAATTGTATAGGGCATGTTTGATTTTTAATTTTCGTATTTGTTTTGATTATATTGGTTTCTAGTTTTATGATGATAAATTTGGGAAAATGATTCTCAGGTTATTATTGATACCCATGCACATGTTCCTCCCAATATGGATTGTGAATTCCCTTCTGGCTATGCCACAGAATCGGTCAGGTGCTGTTTTGGATAATGAAATGGATTGGTTCAAGACATTATGTTATCATGGGGAGGATAACACTTTTGGGTCATGACATTAGGGATGAGTTTGGATAGATTGGAGTAAGGATTATTTGGGCTCGGAGTACAGGTTGTGAGTACGGTGCCCAGCCAGCACACATCATGATAGACCTTTAGTTACAATGTGATGTTGTGATTTTTAATTAGACATATACTCCTTGTGAGACGTGCATGATGTAGACAGTATGTGTTCATTGGGTAGTGGTGATGCTGATAGGTCGAGGTGTAGTACTATATAGTTTTATTTAATTTTATATATCATTATTTATGATAAGTTTATGATTTTGTTGCATTAACAAATTTTTTTATGACTATTGCATTTGTTGTAACATTCCTCCCTGAATAATTCCCTTCAAACCACCAGAAGAAGGAATAGAGATTTCTCACTCACCACTTGAAAAAAATTGGTAGAATCTATGGTCTGGGCTCTTCATGATCTACAATATAGAGTGGGTCCTGGTCCTGTTCTAGTCATAGACATCGAGTCGAGTACTAGGAAGGGAAATTTCCAAATATTTATCAAGAATAAAACTACATCATTATGAGGTTTCAAAGAATCATATGTAGTGGATGAGTGGATAGAAAATATAGAGTGCATGTTTGAGTTCCTTGATACTCTTAAAGTTGATATTTTGAAATACACCTCAATTATTATTGAAGATCCCAATCAATAGTAGTGGTACCTTGTGGTCCAACTGTGGAAGAAAATGAAGATAAGCTAGAAGGACTTCTAAGTGGTCTCCAAGGACCATTATATCCTTGAGTCCATTGTACATGATAGATTATAAGAGTTTATATATAATGTTCAAGGGGACTATTCATTTATTGTGTACACAAAAATCTTTTCTGGGGTAGTTTAGTATGCACGCGAAATCGATTCTAATGATAAGATGACTGCTTAGATGTTTGAAAGGGGCTTCAGGCCAGTGATCCACTCCCAGGTGATCCTGCCCAAGATTATGAACTATGGAGAGGTGTTTGATCAATATTGTATAGTATATATTGACTACAATGGAAGGTCTGGTTCCTTCGGGGTCATGTTAGTGATGGGTAGCGACAGTTCATCAGAAAAGAAGAGGAAGTGAGTTGACCAGGAGAAAAGGGAAGTGGTAGTGGTAGTTCGAGCTATCCCTCCCAGAATTATTTATCTCTTTATTTTTATGTAGGTTATCGTGTAATGAACATATGTTTAATGGTTGAAAAAAGAGAACCTATGCGTAAATATCCTTCTAATCATTTCCACTGATGCTGAGTTATGGAGAACATGCATCGTTTTTTCAAGATGATGCATCCATGTAATAGTGGGGTATGATATGTAGAATTAAGGGGAATTCCATCTTAGTCAGAACCATACCGGATGGTGGGATCTCAGTTTGAAGGTCATGGCTAAAGGATTATGTCTTTTTTTGTTAGATTCTATTGAGGGAAGAGCCTAAGGCTAGAGGTCGTGCTCAGACTTAGGCAGAGACTGGAAATCTTCATTCTGTGGATCATGCACTAGAGGTACCAAAAGTAAGGCCCTCGACATTTTGAGGTACAATTCATATTGAATCATTTGTACAATCTTTTTTGGACACTTGTGATTCTTTTTCTTTATTCTCTGTCTGTTTTTTAAATATTTTTAAACTTCCCACTATGTTAATGAATACTTTGATAGTGTTGGAAACACTATTAATTTAGAAGAATAATTATGGCCTAAAGTGATAATATTTTTTTTCCATGTGTCATGGGACTAGATAGAATGGTATTAATTGTTCTTGGAAATGGAAAATTTTTATGAAATCCTTTCCTTGGATTTTACAGTGGACTTTTAGGGTTATATTGATTATTATAGGTGTCCAGTAAGATTCAGGTCACCTGATGGGAGCACTTAGGTTTTTCATGGGGAATGAGATCATCAGTTGAGTCGAGTATGTCCTACACTCTTAGTCATTTGAAATATCATTTTCAGCTGTTTTCACATAGGATGGATGATGATGTTGGTTCTCTTGAGGGTGGATCACCTCCAGTAGTGGACGAGTTCCTAGGGGTATTACTAGAATACATATCAGTTTTACCCCAAGAGCAGGATGTTTAGTTGTCCATTGATTGGGAACTGATGACATATACAATATATCTTACCTCATATATTATGGTCCTAAAAAATATGAGGGAATTAAAGAAACTACTGGATGATTTGGATTTGAAAGGGTTCATTCACCCTAGTATCTCTCCTTAGTCCACCCCCATTAGTTTGTGAAAGTGACTGGAAGATCTATAAATGTGTGCACTCATATAGGATGATTGTATAGTGTAATATGTCTCTCACCAACTCTGACCACATAAAATGAACTACCCTAATCATGAATTGTAGTTATCAATTGTGATTCATTCCGTGAATACATGGCATCACTATCTATTTGGGTAGAAATTTGAGGTCTATTATTATTATAAATTGTTTTCCCAAATACTCTACCAAAATGATTTTATTTTTATGAAATTCCATTGGATTAAATACACACAATCCCTTCTAACAGGTAGTGAATGTATCGTCCATGTGTATGGCAGACTACCGATACACAAAACGATGTTGTTTGTTTTTCCTTTACCCATATCATGAATGGTAATTATGATGTCAAAAATATATTCATATAAATATATATATATGATATTTACGATTTATTTAAGTTTCTATAACTATTATATAAAACATACGATTTTTATTTCCATGTTTTGAAAATATGATTTCTTTGTTACATGATGGATAAAATACCTCCTCCTCAAATCAATTTGACCCTTTCTCACATTTCACGAATTTTTTTTATTGATGGTTTTATTAAATTATATGATATATATATTAAATTATATTGCTACTAAAATGATATTATATGTATATATATATATTATATTTACATTAATTTATTCAATACGACAATAAAATAGAAACTATGTTCATGCGTGCATATTACCAAATCTCTCATGAATTGTGTATTCAAATTTCATATTTAAATATTTTATTGATTTTTATAAATAAATTTATCATAAATATATTTTATATTTATATAATTTTTAAATTGTTGAAATATTTAAATAATTTTCTTTGTAATAGGATCAAAAATAACAAGAAAAAACATATAACAAAAGAAAAGATGTTGTTACCTGAAATGTACCATTTACGTGTAATATATATTACCTAAGTAATATGAATTCATAACCAAATAATATATTGTATTATATTTAATAATATAGTTTTTTATACATTATTAATATACTTATATTTATTATATAGAAGGATGGAATGTGTACTAAAAAATCAAGAGTAAATCTAAGGGGTTTGTCTTCTCACTTTTATTACTATGAGACTTATTCCTTATTCAACACTATTTTATTTTTTTTTGGTTTATATAATTGACACGAATGTATTCAAATATTAATATAATTAAATTTAGGGGTATTTAAATATTGATTTTTTTAAAACTCATTCATTTGGATTATGGTTTATAATTTACCTAATCGGTAGAGAAATTTTGCAAAAAAAATCCTTCATTGATATACATTCCTTTTTATGACCTTATATTTTTCTATGGTGTTTATATTATTCCCTTGTATATTTTATATCGAGAATCCAATTATTTTCATGTAAGATTAATCTTCTTGTTATTTTATTCTCTCAAGAGGATTATGATTCATGGTAACCAATGTGGTAATGATTCATTGCTTCAATATCATCATTTAATAGGATTTTTTATGATTATTCTTCCATTGATAAAATAATATGTTCCATATTCTAATAACTCTAATTGAGTTTAATATTAACTTATTGTTAATGATATATTTACGTAATGGTATAATTTTTTCACTCTTTGGTACTTATGATAATTAATAAAATGTTTTCAAGTAAATTAAAATTTATTTCTCTCTTTAGTGAGAAATATTTTTTATCCCAAAACGATGTATTCTAAAAATGATTTCCAAAAATTATGTACTAGTATCTACTGGTTAATAAAATAAAATGGTTATCAGTTTTGAAAATTATAAAAAATGGGTTCTAAAAGGTGTCTTATTGTATTTTTCTTGTAAAGGCACTTATTGAATCATTTTATGTTCAAAATGGAATGTTCATAATTTCAATAATTTCCTATCATCATGACCATAATTTACCTAATGCATCCATTGAATTTTAACAAGATAATTAAAAAATTCATTTTTTTCTTAATATTATGAAAAAAAATATTTTAATTTGTTTTTCAAAGATAAATATTTTCATAAACAATTTTTTATTTAAAAATGTTTTAAAAATGGTTTTAAAAGAATTATTTAAATGTTTCAATGTTATCTTCAAAGGAAATTTTTTTGAAAATGTTTTATAACGTAATTTTTTTTTTTAAAGAATTAATGATATTTTCCATATTAAATGATTTTAACAATTGATCATTATTATATTATAAGTTTTCTAAGTTGTCTGAATTAAATTGATTTTAAAAATGTTATATGTTTGTGTTATTTTAATGGCAATTAATGTTCTAAGACGAAATTAAAAATAATTATCCACCAAGGATTTCATTCATGGTTATTGTTTATGATTCACTAGTGGTATGATCAAATTATTTCATTCATATTGATTCTTTTAATGGGTTATATTATGATGGATTTATGTTTATCAAACCTATTTTTCTTCAACAGGATATACCAAGGAAAATTATTATGAATGCTTATTCCATTAAAGGGACATTCTTAGATGAAATGATTGTGAAAAATATATTTTCATAGGTTTTGATACGATAAATTATTTACGATACCCATTTCATTTCTTGGGTTATCTTAATATGTTTATGAAACCCATATATTTTTATGGGTCATGATAATTATATGGTTCTATGGTTTATGAATGTATTCCATCATTATGGGATGGGTGCGACGTATATCACCCTCCAATGCATTAGGTATTTTTTAATATGGGATGAGATCATTTTGGTAAATATGTATAAGGGAATTATCTATATGGGAAATAGGCATTTCCTGATCCACAATTTCAAATAGGTGTCTCCTAATCCACAATAACAAACATGTGTTTCCTGATCCACAATGGGAGACATGTGTGTTTAGATCTAGAATGAGAAATAGTTGCATCATGATCCACTATGGGAAAAATATATGTCATGTAAAACTATGATGACATCCTTTAAAATTATCCATAACCCATGGAATGATTTTCTTTATTTATGATTTTTTGAACATAAATTACATGAGATAATGGTTCATAGTAAATTTATGGGGATTTAGAACCATTTTATTAATGTATTGTAAATTTAAAATATTAATTCTAGAAATCTTGATTAAAATATTTGATATGCATAGTTTGATATTCTATTGATACTATCATTTTCTAAAACACCTATTCTTATTATTATTCCAACATATATTATTGAATACCCAAACTGAGCATTTGAGCAAATCCCTTTCTTATATTTCATTTCACTTGGTTATAAATCATGGCTTCTATTATGTGTAATACATGTTTATATCATTTGAGGAAGATGTTTATGATATTTCAACAAACTAGAATAATGGGTTCGATGGTTCCAAATACACTAAACTATTGCGGTCCTCGTGAATTGTTTTTTGTAATGTGCTTAATATTCATATAAAATTATGAAATATCCATGTATGTTAGGACTGGGTAACTGTAGAGAGTGTGGCATATTGAATGATTCTCTATATATCCATGTGATATTGATGTGTGTGATAGGGTCATACCCTCTAAATACCCACAGGATGTTAGACATGAGGTTCTACACTCCTGAGTTGGAAATGTACTGTTGTTTCAATTATCCATTATATGGTGTGAAGTGAAATGATAAAGGATAACTATGGAATTTTTATGTTGTTCAGACTCTATCATGGGAAAAAGAAATTATTGATAGTGTGGGTGTCCTCAATAACCCATGGATTTATGTAGTCAATTAAAGAATAACTTATAATGTCATAACTGGTTATTTATGTAGTATACCTTATTCATTATACAACTGCAAAAACTATAACTAACTAGATTTTTATTTAGACTCTGTTTTTTTGTGGCCTAATGGGTTTTCCTCAAGCCCTACTAGGGTTTCCTGATCTATGCACAAATGGATATAATTTTTAACGACATGATAAGAACAAGAGAAACATTTAAGATGGCCGAGTCAAGATAGAGCATGTTTATGGGAACCTGACATATTGGTGAGACAGCATGGGAATGTCAGTGGGTCATTATTTTTGTTTTTCATTTGACACATGACTCATACATGGCATGATAAGTAAACTATTTTTTCATGAATAATTTAATCACGATTAAGTCATCATGTGATAATAATTTTATTTTATTATTTTTTATATAATTTGGTAATTATTATATGCAACTACTATTATTCCACATTTATAAATATGGAATGGTATCCCCATGATTGATATTAGACCCCTGATTATATTTATCATCCTCTAGTCTATGAGTATGTGAGTCTAAGTACATATAACTGACTAGTATGGGGAAATGTTTTCTGGAACCCAAGTCTGTAGGTTCTAAAGTGACATCAAATGAGGATTTCTTTGATTTTTTGTGGGAATTACTATTTGGGACATGTATATATGAGATTATGATGAGTCTCAAAATCATTAAGGGAACATGCATAAGAGTATATAACCCATCTACAAGTGTAAAATCCATGTACACATGGTGGGATTATTGTTATTGTTGTTTCCGTTACACTTGAATGTTATTTCACCTTTAGTGATGCACATACATAATAATTTTTTCATTGTTTCTGAGCATTTAATTGATTTTAATCACCATACAATATGGAATGAGAGTTTAATATGAATGTATAAGTACTATGTAACTTGAATAATTATTGGAATAGACTCAAATGGTAGGTTTTTGCGTATGTTGTTTTAATTAATGTTTTTCTTTGATTGTGTTTTTTAAATGAAAAATACATTAAGAAAATATGTTGAAATTTGTAAATGATGAAAAATGTGAAATAAGTGTGTATAATGATAAAATATAAGTATGACTATGAGGTTTACCTTAGTTAATCTTTTCATTGATGTGGGATTTATATGGGTAGTGATAACACCATAGTTTTGACAATGTAGTAGGGTATGGGGGGAAATTAATTTTTATGGATCATTTTGATTCCCTCTACAAAAATGTGTTAATTATAACTAATGTTTCATATGACCTGTGTCTTTATGTTTAGATATATGCCTCCATGACAATTATTGTTTATATTATGATTAAGGGTTATGGCAGGAGGTGACCCATCATCAAAGGAACTTGAGGCACTAATAGTGACTTTTGATGAAGGAGGGAATTTATTCATAGACATTGCTTGATTTATTTATTTTAGGTAGAGATACTCAAAGTGGGTTGTGAAGAGTCTTCTTGGACATATAATTGAGTTTTAGTTGAATCACCCTCTAACATTTACTTGAGAGGGTAGACCGGAGGCAGTTGTGTTCTGGATTGAGTCCATCCGGACATTACATGACAACATAGAGACAACTTCTAGGAAGAGATTAATTTTTTCTTATTCTATGTTACTAGGATTAGTTAATTTCTAGTGGAAAAT
Source organism: Viscum album (assembly GCA_963277665.1). Classification (NCBI taxonomy): domain Eukaryota; kingdom Viridiplantae; phylum Streptophyta; class Magnoliopsida; order Santalales; family Viscaceae; genus Viscum; species Viscum album. Next base: position 606,000,900 of record OY728148.1, read on the forward strand.
TCATTTTAAAATCCTAACTTGTTTTAAAGAGACAATAGGTTCAATGGTGTACATAAAATATCGCATCAAACAAAAGTGAATAACTAAATATTGTTGTGTTACCTTATTACAAAGATGTTAAAATCGAATGAATGAACATTATTAATTTATTAATGAAAATATTTTTATTATAATTTATCAATTAATTATATTTTGAATAGTTTTTTATAAATCAAAATATAAAATTTCAAATTAAAAGGAAATATATTCTAGAAAAACTATTTAAATGGAGATAATTGAGTTTATAAAATAATAAAATCACTCTTTATGGATTTTATTATTTAACTAAATATGAAATATATGAAATATATTATTTAAAATTCATATTATATGTTTTCTATAATTGATATAGAAAATCAATTCTTCATATAAAAGATGTATCTTTTCAAAATAATACTATTTTACCACGTATTAATAAAAAACAAATTTTAAATATATCTATTCACTCTTTTTATAAATTCAATTTTACAAAATAATATTCTTCTATATATTTGGGACATTAAAATTTACTTATGTTGATATCATGGAATTTTATAAAAATTTCATATTTTAATGAATAGTGAAAAATATTGTATTTTAATTCAAAAATGATTTTCTATCTAAGATATTTATGTAGATAGATTTTCTAGTGAAATGGTTTTAAAGTATAATTATTTTAATTTTTTATAATTTAATCTAATATTGGTCATGGGAGTTAATTTTATAATGAAATTTAATATAATCACATACCAATCTTTTAATGGTTTTTAGTTTTAAAAAAACATTGTTTCTCGTTTTGACAACGAGAATTAATTTTATATTCATTATAACATCATCTATATTTGGAATTTTTAAAAATAGATCCCATATTTAAAATTAAGAGGACAAAACAATGTAAATTGGTCCCTTTTAGTTTTGGACATGATGAATTGTAACAACATTAATTATTTTTAATTACCACAGTTAAAGAGTAAATCAGAAATATAAGGGTAAAAATAATATTATAGTATGTCAATATACACTAAAACTTGTAATAATAGTATTTAATTTGATATTTATGACTAATAAACCCGTTGGGATGAACATTAATCCTTTTTTGCCACTTTGATGTGATTATGACATTTATAACTTATAATTTGATTTAAAGGTAAAATTTTTATAAACATATATATTCTTACTAAAAAAATTTTAATGTTTATATATATAAGTAATACATTCAACAATAAATAGTAATTAGAAATATTAAAAAATTTCCTACATCATGGTATTTTATTTATAAATTTTTCCCATTAAATAATTACATTTAATATGACACAACGATAAAGGAGTGATGCTTTATTAATTAAGGAATTAAATAAATGATATTATAAATATTGGAATAAATTTTATTGGACATAATTTATGTTATATAAGATATTCAAAGTTTAATATTAAATGTTAAAATTATATTAATTGATTTTTATGTTAACTATTTGTTCAAATTTTAATTAAATTCAATAATACAAATAGTGTAAAAATAGACATAATTGATGTTTTTTCTGAAAATATGAATTATTTTTTAAAAAAACATTAATGTAGTAGAAATATTTTATAATCACATAGTTACTATGATAAGTTATAAAATATCATTAACTGTCAAATTATGGGAAATTTTCCAACTATAAGCCGAATTAATAGTCACCTAATAATTAAAATGTTGTTACAACAATTAAAATAAAAATAGAATAATTATCAGTAAACCAAAAAATAATGTTTAAAATAAAATAACTACATGTCTATAAATTATTATATGAGAGGATTTAGAACAATAAAAATCATATATTATAAATATATCATGTAAGATTCATTTAAATCTAAAATAATAATTGAAAAATAACCATTAATTTATGAGTATTTAAGGGTGCCACTCCTCTCTCTTATAAAAAGTTACCCTCTATTATCAAATACTCAAACTTCAAGAACACATTTTTTCATCCATTACCTTCCCAAAAATCATCTTATATTACCAAACATCATTTAATAATCCTACCATAGATAAGAAAGCCTCCCAAATAATATTTTTGATACTATCCAAAAAAGTTACCCGATTAAGAGGTAATGCCTTATTTCATGCTTTTTAGTTTATTTTCATTTCTGCACTCCCAAAATTATTATTATTATTTTGTTACATAGAATATAGAGTATCATAAATACACTAGGATGTTTTTATTCTATGTTTTCTATCTACACTTAAACATAACTCCATTTAATCTTTAACGAACATTTTGTATATGTGTAAGAAGAACTATTTCATCATGAAACGATGATTATTGAATTTAACTGAAGACCTCTCATGGTGGCCATTATGATAGAATTTTTTTACATATCCTATATATTATATTTATATTTTTCATATGTATCTTTAATTATTATTTATGACATATGTTTATTCTTTCGATGTTGGGTAAATACAATATTTTCATTTGAGAAAGTGTGGACTACCGCTCCCTCAAAGCTATACGGCTCATTCCCAATATACATGGAACATATAAAGGAATTTTTTATTAATAATATGATACATATATGACATTAATATAATACTATTATAATAATATAAGTTTATATCATTTAATTATTCTTCTTTTAAAATGGTAAATAAATGAATGTAGAGTTCACGCGTACGTATAGTCTACCGTCTCCATGAACAGTGCATTTCATTTATTATCACCCAATATTATGGATAAATATAAATAATATAAAAAAGGTATATATAAGATATTTGAATCATGAATAATATTGTGGAGATGATGTTATTTTTACTACATGGACAATTTTCCTCAAAGCAAGTTCATTTTTGACTCAAGTACCGAATCATGACAAAACGTCTCTTATGAACTTAAATAGTTATGTATTTTTTATATCATTGTAATATGAATTATAAAAAGAAATAATAAAACTGAAATATTTTCTAAAAAACGAATTAAATTATTTAATGTTTATTTTTCATGAAAATAAAGAATATATGAGACATGTCGGACTTATGGTATGGGAAATCCTAAATCTATATCCCTTCATTTAGTAAAATATCCATGTCCTTGGTTCTGTTTTTTACCTGAACTTTTTTGAATGACCATAGATTTTTTTTACCCTGAATATCCATGTATATTGGTTGTACATATATTTTTCTCACATAATTATGATATTAATTTATCCTTAATCTATTGATATGATCTGTGTATAGGACTTCATCTCAATCTCCATTCATTGAGGCATATTTAAATTATATGCACCTCCTTCACTTATATGGTGTATAATTATACAAATTGAAATTTAATTTCATTCATATGTTTTTGAATGAAATATCTCAATATGAATTGTTTTACTAAATGAAAACAGAAAGTTTTTTAATGATTACATCAATAATGACTTCTCCCCTGCCCAAACCATTATTTAATATTTGTATTCCTATACAAGACTAAATGTTGTTAAAATGGAAATGAAATCAATTATTCCATTTATTGGTGTTGTGGTGTTGAAAATAGTTTTGAATCTCTATTGACTATTTTAATAACTTGATATGAATTCTTATTATTACAGATGAAATTTTAGGAGTGAAATATTGATAATTGAAATCAATTCTGTGTTATAAATATATAATGGTCCCTGTACATCGGATGGGTGGTTACATAATAAAAAAAATTATGGGTGGTTATGTAATAAACCAAATATGGGTGGATCAATGATAAACTGAGTACGGTTGGATATGTTATAACCTCTAATGTATAGGGTGTGGATGAGGACTATATAGCTATTTCATTTAGTGATATGCATAGAAGTCGACTCTTTAATTATACAATTTAAATATTATTTTTTCACAAGTTACCTTTATACGAAATATGTGATTTATATGGTTTTTATGTTAATATTATGACTTCTATAATGGTAATAAATGATTATATATTCTATAAATAGTATTCGCTACTTATTTTGAGGTTAAAAGTATTACTTTATGATAATGTGTATATGATTAACATGATTTTGAAAGGCTAACAGTTCCCCTTATTTTAAAGACATATGTTTGTTTAATGGTATATGTAGAAGATGAGTTTTACAGTTTAATTTTTGAGATTAAATGAATTCCTCCTCTTTATAGGGATTTATTCTCATTGGAGATTTATCTAATCTTATACTAATTTTTTTTTGGATAATGTCTAATCACATATTAAATACATTGATCATGTTTTCTCGATTATGTTATTCTTTAGATTTTTATTCATGTGCTTCCGGTGTTACCATGTCATCTTAAATACTCATATAGTAGAGAAAACGATGAGTCTTTGGTGGAATTCAATTAATGAAGAATTGATTTTTATGTATGTTTATTTCCTTATGTACAAATTATATGAATTAAAACAATTATCCATATTTATTAAAACGATCTTAAAAAATTAGTTTTCCATTTACTTTTCCTACTATGAAATCACTGTCCTTTTAACAAATAATAAATTTATGTTATTTTGATTTTTATATTTCTCATGATCGTGTTTTCTATCACTCTACATTAGAACATGATAGTTAGTTTTAATACATATACATGTATTCCTACATAGAATCCTGATATGTGTTATCTCATGTGATCTTCACACGGTCATTTATTTCATTAAGATATTATATTTTATTAATCATTTTTTTCAAAGTGGGATTGAAAAAATATAATTTTGAAAAGTAACACTTTATTTTCTTAGATGAAATTCAAATTTCAAGGAAGAAACTTCCAAAAGGGGGTATATTGTAACATCCTCTGTTTTTTTAGAAGATACACTATGTTCGATAGCATACATTACACACCACATAAAACTTAAGTGAACAACTAAATATTATTATGTTTTTTTATAACCTAGATGATAAAATGACATGAATGAAAATTATTAATTTATTGATTAAATTATTGTTTATAAATGTATATAAATAATTATTTGGTGAAATAATATTTATAAATGAAAATAAAATACTTTTTAATTAAAAGGAAATCATTTTTTGAAATAATATTTAAATGCAAGTATGTGAGTTTATAAATTAATTAAATCACTATTTAAGGATTATTATTAATTAAATATATATTAAATATATTAAATTTAATGTTTAAAGATTATATTTTATTATTTCTACACTTGATATAAAAATTCAATTTTTTAGATAAAAGAATTATTTTTTAAAAAACATACATTTTCACAGCCTTAGGATTAAGAACTTATTTAAATTATAGTTTTGGAACTTGTATAAGTGTTATTTGAAAAAATAATCTTCTTATATGGAAAAAATACATAAAAATTTACTTTTTTTAAAATTATTTTATTTTTCGGTGAAAATTAATATTTTACTTAATAGTAAAAAATAATTCATTTTAATTCAAAATTGCATTATCAGCTACGTTATTTATATAGTTAAATTTCCGTTTTATTTTATCATCAAGTATAATTATATTTTTTTATCATTTAAACCAATTTTGTTAATTGGATTTAATTTCATATTTAATTTTGATATAATCACATATCAATATTTTGATGGTTTTTAATTTTAAATAACCCTTTTTTCATTTTGAAAAAAGGAATTAATTTTATATTAATTACTGCAACTTCTGTTTTTCCAATTTGGTAAAATGGATTCGATGTTTTTCATAATAAGTTAAAATTTATATTATTAGTTAAATTTTATTTTTCATCATGATGAATAAAAACATTATTATTAATTTTTATTTTCTAGGGTATAAGGCCAAATCAAGGAAATAATGATAAAAATTATATATTAATAATACAAAACTGCCCTAAGAGTTGTTATAATGCTATTTTATGATATATGTACAACCAGTAAAACCCTTGGGAAAACAATTTGTTATTTCGAATCATCTTTGATGTGATTTTGACACTTATAACGTTTAGTTTAATGTAAAGTAAAATATTTTATAAACATATATCTCTTTAATAAAATAATATTAATTTGGGTTTATATAATGGGTATCATCTACTATAAATATTATTTAGAATTATAAAAATATTTCTTACATCATGGTATTTAATTTATAATATTTAGAAATTATATAATTATATGTAATTATGACATAGTGATTTGATTGCATTATTAAGGAATGAATTAAATAAAAGATATTATAAATATAAAAATAAATATTATCTGACATAATTTATGTCATATACGAGTTTTGAAGATGAATATGACATGTTTGAAGAGTATTAAATGGTATTTTTCAATGTTATATATATATATATATCATTAGATTTTATTTAAATTTAACAAAATTATTAATGTAAAAATGGACATAATCCATGTTTTATAAAAATAGTAATTTATTAAATTATTTAAAAATAGTTAAAATATCTAAAAATCAAAAAGTGACTGTGATAAGGTTTATAAGTTAATTTTGTTCCAATTAAAGTACATTTACACCATATAAGTAAAATTAATATCTTCTTAATAATTAAAATGTTTTTACCATAATTAAAATTAACAGAAACTAATTAAGGTTAAACTGAATAGATATGGATCAAAATAAAAACAATACATTTCAAAAAATTGTTAGATGGATGTATTTCTAAAAATCATCATATTATCTTAGACATATCTCATGTTGGAGAAATTTTAATTAAAAATGTAATATATATTAATTTAGTAATTTAAAAGATTTTATGGGCCCACATTCCCACTACTATAAAAAGGTACCCTCTCTTCTCAAATACTCACACTTCATAAAACATTTCCATGTATTGACACCTTCCCAAAAATAATCCTAGAATACCTACCCTAATCCATGAATCCCCCATTAGTTCATAAATACTCCCAATGAATCCTTTTGGTATAAATGAATAGAAGTTACCCAATTAAAAGGTACTGCCTTATCTCATGAATTTTAGTTTCTTTTTCATTCTTTTGTCCCTAAAATCTAATTATTCTATTGATTACTATATAAACCTAACCTTAAAAATTACATAATCTTGAATTAAAGGAATTATTTAAATTGAGGATCTTTTCTGGTTTAGAGTTTTAGAGAATTAGGCCATAAATATTATATAACACCTAAATAATTAAAAAGTAATCACATCAATAATCTTTCCATTTTTTCCTAAAATAAAAAATCATGACAAAAGAGTCATTTCTAGTTCCATGTTTTAGACAGAATGACTTTTCCTTTATCCCATCCTTGACCATATTCAAAATTATATCCGCTAAAAACATTTCAAAACATGGGATGAGAATAAAAAGCCTAGTAAGTGTTATAAAACAAAGAAATAAACATTAGTTCATCAATACATACATAACATATTCTCTTTAAAATACCTCTTGATAAAATATTATTTATGAATAAAAAGTAGTTATCCCAAATCATAAAGGTAACTTGTGGCATCCATAACATACTTATGTTGTTTCATTCATAGATACGTATGGAGTTACATTTTGAATACCCATCATAGTATATTCCCCAAATCTATTTGGATAAACATTCATGTTAACCTCTGTCATGCTACCCAATGCATTGAAGGGCTATCTCGGGCTCACCTTTCGTAGGTTTATCACGGAACCTACCATATAAGTAAAAAATTCCCTAAAACCGTAACATATTCATAACACATAAAACAAACATAAAGGAAAGGTAACATTTGGACATCATTTAAATATATTGACATAAAAATTACATTATCAAAAACATTTTCAATAAAAAAAACATAAAATATTATATGATATTTATTTTCCTTTTAAAAACATTATGGCTTGTTATGGAATCCCTAGATAAAATAATACTAATGGTTGACGAATATCTCACTATCACCACTTTCGTTAAAAGAAACAATATTTTTTGTTGTTTTTTGTAAAAACTCACATAGTTAAATGATTCCCTTTTAATGAAATTAAATTTCAATGGTGTTTATACACCATATAAAACAATGTTGTGTATTAAAAATATGCCTCAATGAAAGGAGATTGAGATGAAGTCCATTACATCATGTCCGACTTGACCTTTTCATTCTTTAATCTCCTCAATAATAAAATAAATATAATTTAAACTTTCATAAAAAACTTATTCAAGTTTATTATTCTTTTAATTTCCCTTATTACAATTATTAAACATTATATAATCATTTATGTTAATAATTTCCATTTAGTTGATATTTTATACTTTAGGAAAAAATGAACTTCTTATAATTACAAGTTGTTAATGTGGTCAAATATCCATTATCTCTATAATGATATTAAATATTTAGATATAATATATACCATATATATCTTGTATATATATGTATTTATAGTAGTATATAAGATTTGGAGGTATGAAACAAAATACACCGTTCAGGGAGACAATATGTTGTACGTACACATGAACGCTACTTTCATTTCTATTTCATATTAAATGGAAATAATACATAATTATACATAGTTAAATTATTGTTCGAGTATAATATAATATATAATTTATTTAACTCAATCCTTTATATGTTTCACATATTCCATGAACGAGTCATATCACTTAGAGGGGGTGGTAGTCCGCACTTCCCCAAATAAATTATCGTATTTACCAAATATAGAAACCATAAAGGTGTTAAATAAATTACAAATATCCAAGAATACAAAAAATATAAATAAAATATATATCACATATAAATACAGTTAAATATTAATGTCCACCATGAGATGTGGTTTGAGATATTTGAACAATCATCGTTTCGTGAGGCAGTAGTTCGTCGTCCACAGAAACACTATGTTCTTTACCCATTAGATGGAGTTGTGTATAAGTATAGTTTGAATAGTTATCGTAACAATACCCTTGTACATTTGAGATGTCCTTTTTGATATAAAATGAATTAATAAAATGATTTTATGGGGATAGAGATGGAAAATAAAACAAAATAAATTAAGAGAAGGTGTTACCTTTAAATCGGGAAACTACCTACGGGTTAAACCAAAATACATTAATGGTGTTCCTTATGCCTAAGTGAAGGATTATAGGTGGAAATGAGGGATTTATGGAGCATAATTGGGTTGATTTGGGATGATCCATTGGGCTTGAGTGGTGTGAGTAATGGGATATATGTGAGGTATTTTTATAAGGGGGAGGAGAGGCTCTTTAGGAAAGTCTGAAAATATTATTTTATTATATAATAATTTTCCATTTATAAGGGTCCAAAACTAATTATTGTCATGTATAGTATGAATGATGTTTGAAATAAAATCATCCAATAAGAATTGTATAGGTTTTGGTTATTTTTTTAATTTTTTAAATCATATTTATTTAAAGCATTCATTAATGAGGTATACACTGCACCATTATTGTGACACAAATAATTTTATTTAATTAATGCCTAATAATTACATAAAAAATACCATGATGCATGAAATATATTTATATTTCTAATTAATATTTGTATTCAAACATATAACTTATATAACCCCATGTAAAAATTGATGTACTAAAGTAGATATGTTTATTCCATTTTTATCTTTACATTAAATTAATTTATATGAATTGTCATTATCACTCTTATATGGTCACAAGGGGTCCCAAAATCGACCCAATGATTCATATGGTGTGCAATTTATCAACTAATATGATTAGGACACATGTTAGGGTAATTAAATATTATTATAATATTGTTTTTACCTTTATTTATCATACTTACGGATTAACCATGGTAAATAAAATATTTACTGAAATAAATATTAATAATTTCTAAAAATAAAATTACTTATTTAAACAATTTGGAATACCTACTTACAAATATAGAATAAAGTTCTCCAAATTCAAAACACTGAAGTGGCAGAAATTAATTTAATATTAATTCCTTTTATCAAAACAAAAACCCGTGTTTAAAAAAAATAATAACTATCAAAAGAATAACACTTTATTTATGTCCAATTTCAAATTTAAATTACATCCAAAGTCCAACATTGGAAAAAATGGTAAAAATATAATCTATTTACACATTAAAACCAATTAAAAAGTTAATCTAAAACTATTAATAAATTTGGCTAAAAGGCAGTTTTGAGTTAAAATACAGTATTTTTCACTATTCATTAAATATAATGAACATTATTAGAAAAATACCAAAATTTCATACAATGTAAATTTTTATGCACCAATTATAAGGAAAAATATTATTTTTTCAAATATAATATATAAAAGTGACAAAACTATATTTTAAAAGGCTTCACCATCAAAAGGCGGTAAAATGACCTTTTAAAGTATATTAGAGTTTTTATGCTCAAAATTTGATTTTTTGTTATTTTAAGCCTCAAAAAATTATTCGATAAATGTAAAAACATTTAGAAAACATTAATAATCCTATTTTAGTTAGTTCTATTCATTTCATCCATTATAATGGAAAGGTATTAACATCCATTTAAAATAATAATATTATATTATTAGTGTGCAATGTAAGATTTCAACGAAACCTGTTGTTGTGTATTGGGTATGCCATCGATCACAACATCCCCTTTGATGTAAAATTAATATTTAATTCAAAAATATTAATAAATTGGAAAATTTCATAATAATTATTTACTTGGTATGTTTCATCCTTTTCCTCTTTTGGGAATTGAGTCCTTACAATTCTATTTGCTTATCAAATAAATTGGGGAATTTATCCCTCATAGAAGCTTCCAATTCCCTCGTTGGCTCTTCAATCATATAGTTTTTTCACAAAACCAATAACCATATAATTGCCTTATTTTGTAATATTTTCTCTTATAGGTCAGGAATCTAGACTGGTTGTTCCTCATAAGACATATTCTCTTCCAACTGAATTACCTCTGGGCTCAAAATATGAGATGGATTAGGAATATACTTAATCAATATTAAAACATGAAAAGAATTATGTATCAGGGATAAACATGGAGGTAAATATACTTTTTAGGAAATTTATCCATATTTCTGCAAGATTTCATAGGTTCTAATGAACCTCAGACTTAGCCTTACCTTCATTCCAAAACGCATCACACTTTTCAATGGAGAAACATTGAGAAAGACATGAAAACCTACCTAAAATAAATATTATTCCTCCTGTTATCCATATAACTTTTTTGCCTTCTCGATGTTTTTATCATGTTATTTTTAATCATATGAACATTCACTGCCGTCTCTTATACCAATTCCGGTCCCATCAAAATCCTTTCACATACATCATCCTAAAAAGATATAGTTTGACACCACTTCCCATATGATGACTCAAATGGAGCCATTTGTATATTGGAATGAAAACGATTATTATAAGAAAATCAGTCAAAGAAAGATGTATATCTAGAAATCCCTGGTAATCTGGTGAAAAATCATGGAGCATGTCTGCCATGGTTTAATTGTTTATTTTGGCTGCCTATCTGATTGAGGATTAAAATTTGTACTAAAATTTAATTCGGTACCCATGGACGTGTGAAGGCCTTTCCCAAAGTTAGAAGTAAACCCAGGATCTAAATTAGATACAATGGGGAGGGTAAATTCATGCAACATGTCAATATATTTATCCTGAAACTGAGAAAATTGATCTGGAGACAAAGTATCTCGAATAGGAAGGAAATGAGAAGATTTAGTCAGTCGATCAACAACAACCCAGATTACATTATTACCACGAGATTTCTTTAGTATGACCACAATGAATCCCATGGATATATTTTTCCATTTCCACTCTGGCACTGGTAAAGGCTAAATCATTCATTTTGGTAACTGCCACTCTGCTTTAACCTGTTGAAAATTCAAACACTTCACTGTAAAATCAAAAATATATCTTTCATTCCATCCCACCAGTAATACTCCTGATGATTTCTGTACATCATAGTACTACCAGGATGAACTGAAAACGGATAAACATGAGCTTTACATAACAACTCTTTCTTCAAATGTGAATCACAAGGAACACATTATCTCTTACCAAACCTCAAAATAAAATTATTATCAATATTAAAATCAGGAAACATACCCTTCTAAAAAAACTCTACCTTTTTCTGCAACTCATTGTCCTCCTTCTATGCTTGCTTAATTCTTTCTGATAGAGATGATTTCACTGACACCTAAAACAAAACAGATTAATCCCTACAACAAGAACTTTTATGCCAATGTTTATCAAATAAAATACCAAAGGATCTCTGTCAAATTGTATCATGGTTAATGAATCATTAATTTTTTGACTCAAAGCCTCAGTAACTTTATTTGCTTTTCCTGGATGGTAATTAAATTTGAAATCATAATCCTTGATTAATTCTGGCCCTCGTCTCTATATCATGTTCAATTATTCTGAGTGAATATATATTTCAAACATTTTTTTATGTATATATTTCACATTTTACTCCATACAAATAATGCCTCTAAAGTTTTAATACAAAAACAACATCAGCTAATTCCAAATCATGTGTAGGGTAATATAACTCATTAGGATTCAACTGATGTGAAGCATATGTAAATACCCGATCATTATGTATAAGTACATATCCAATTCCATTCAACAAAGCATAATACTGTAGATGAAAAACTCACTATTTCTCGAAGGCAGTGCCAAAACTGGAGCATTCACTATTCATCCTTTCAATTCCGAAATCAATCATCAGATTTTTTTGTCCAGATGAAAATAACAGCTTTTCGAGTTAATATAGTAATCGGACTAGATAAATTTGAAAAATTCTCAACAAACCTCTATTAATAACCTATCAAACCAATAATACTATGTATCTCAGTTATATTTTTGGGTTTTGAAATTCTTCAACAACTTCTGTTTTAGTAGGATCAACAATTTTGCCTTTTTTTAAAACAATGTAACCAAGGAAAGAAATATGTTGTAACCAATATTCCCACTTGCGTAATTTCCCATACAGTTTGTTTTATTTTATTATTTTCATGAAAAACTTCAAATGACACTCATGCTTCTCTTTAATTTTAGAATAAACCAAAATATAATCAATTAACACAACCACAAAATTATCAAAAAACTCTCATAAAATTATATTCATAATATCCCGGAATACAACAGGTGTATTGGTTATCCCAAAACGCACAACTGCAAATTCATAATGGCCACATTTAGTATGAAACGCTGTCTTTGGAATGTATGATTCCATTAATTTCAACTGATGGTGCCCCAAACATTAAATAATATGGAGCTCCCTAGATATGATCAAACAAATCATCGATATGAGGCAAATGATAATGGATCTTAAGAGTTATTTTATTCAATGCTCTAAAATCAATGTAGTCTCATTGAACAATATTTATTTTTTACAAAGAAGACAGGAGAACCACATGGGGATGTTCTAGGTTTAATGAAACCATTAACTAATAAATAGTTCAATTTATTATTTAACTCTAAAGGTTCAATTTCATCTCTTCGATAAGGGGGTTTAGAAATTGGCTTAGCATTAGGACCAGAGTCAACAGTAAATTCAACTTCTTGATCTGGTATAATACAAGGATACTCATTATAAAAAACATCAAGGTACTCACTAACCACTGTCATATCATTAATCTAAATAGTTTCTTTTTTCAACAGTATGTGCAAGGTAACATTCATTTACATCTTTTACTAGTTTCTTAGCTTCCTACTATGTTATCCAATGTAAGGGTTATTTATTGTACACAAACTAAAAATCTGTCTGAAAATAAACATTTTTAGGTCTGCAATCAATTTTATCATGATAAACATAAATCCAATAAATTCCAAAAATAACATCAAACATTACTAGATGTAAAAAAATATGGCTCGCAGGTAGATTCTTTCCACAAACAAGGATATAAAGGTTATTATAATTTCTATTGGTCTTAAAATCCCCCTTTCATTTTATCATAATTTTAGGATTCATATCTTGAGATGGAATTCCCAATTTACTAGAAAAATTCTCAGAAATGAATGAGTGGGTAGACCCTGAATCAAACAACACAATGGCATAATCTAAACAAATTAACAGTGTACTTGACACAAGTTCATTTGATGGCCCAACATCTTCTAATGTTGTTGAAAATGTTTTCACCACCCCTTTCTACCTAAAGTCGAGAGAATTTCCCTCAGTTGAGTTCTTTGTTGGACACTCATTTTCATAATGAACCATTTTATTTCACTTAAAAAATGTTACTGACTTTAAATCAAATTTTTTCTTTCCATTACCCTAATCCTTTTTAGTGTAATTAGGAGACTTATTCCCCATTTTTCCACATCGATAGAACTTACCGAAATTCATAGGACATTCCCCAACATGTCACAACCCGTCCTCAGGGCCCGTGTCGTGACAACCCAAAACCTGCCTTCCATAGGCCAGGGGCTGGAGACTAGCACCAAAGGCTTAAATCCCGTTAAAAAGGGAAGGAATTTGTGTTTATTTAAGTAAACAAACAAAACAGAGTACGCAAGATGAAGTAACACTAAGATAAAATCAGGTAGAAAAGTATGTTCTAAAAGTAAATGTGCCAGAATACAAACCCAACTGAAAGTACAGTACAACAGTAAGGAAAGAACAGTGGCAGTAAAGTAAACCAGCTACCACAGAGTCGTCCTCCGGATATCCCACCTAAAGGGTGGGTACAAATGGTCTCCTCATCTCCTCGGGTCCGGCCGTCCGCTCTGTGTATGTCATGCCAAGTGGTCCACCTCCAGGTACCGTCCCGCTCCACAAGTCTCCACCACGATCAGTGTTGTCTGTTGTCTACATCCAACACAATGTAGTGAGGGCATAACCAATGCATGGGTGAGTATACAATACTCTGTAGGGACCCCGAGTCCCCCGAAGGTCTCCCAGAATCCACAAAGGATAAACCACAAGGAAAGATACAAACACAAAGTATCAACCATCACTACTTAGGTATGTGCCCATACATATACCTAAGTCATCAATTCCAGTTCGGCTCCAACTCACGAGCCCAAGAACAACCCAGTCCACACAGGAAAGCAAAACCCACTCCACATAGGAAAGCAATCCAATCATGTGGATGATAATGACTGAAATTCAAGATGCAGCTCACACAGGTATACTACTCAAGAAGAGGGGTGGAGATGATAGATGTAGCACTTGAATCGTCTCCCCTGCAGAAACCACGTAGCATCAAAGTACAGAAGTCGTCGTTGCTGAACCCACTTAGGATCCAAGTACAGTAACCATTGCAACCGAACCCATGTCAGATCGAAGTATAGTCATCATTGCTGCCGAACCCACGAAGGATCCAATTACAGTCTTGCTTTCTGCCGAACCCACGTAGGATCCAAGTATAGTTGTCATCGTCGTCGCAGTCGCAGCCACCTCTAGGGTTCCCGCACACAGCATGCTTGATTCCGGGAGGGTTTGCTCCACGAGCCAAGGGGGTTCGATACATAAAATGTCAAAAATTCTAGAGTTGATGTATCCTAAAGTTCCGTCTCTTCAAAAGGAACTCAACACAACAGACGGTACGCCAATTGGAGGCCCGGTCTGAGAGATATTGGTTTTTCCGTCCTAGGGGCCCGGTTAGAAATACGCTCGTTTCTATCCCAGCTGGTATCCAAATTCATCCGAAACTCACTTAGAGTATCGCAAAAGGACCATCTCATCTAATGATTCCAAGTACCGCAGACGGCACATCGATTGGATGCGTGGTCCTTAAGTTATTCACATTTAAGTGAATAACGGGCCCGGTCTGTTAGGCATGATGGGCTGATGGATCGGGTCAACTCGGTTTTGGCCGGTCCGATCCGGTAAAGGGGTCAGACCGATCCAATGAGTTGTGTGGCCTAGTTTGAAGTGGCGTGGCCTGACCCAATGGGGCGCGGCCTGACCCGGTCTGGCTGGGCGCGGCCCGGCCCGGCGCGGCCCTGCTTGACCCGGCCTGGCGCAACTCTGCTGGGCAGGCGGCTCGGCCGAAGGCCGAGCGGGTTCCATGGGGGGCCAGTTTTCCGCACCAGCGGCATCACCCTTTCCCAAACAGGACAGCTAGACCAGAAAGACTTTTTCACATGCGGCCCGCATGGTAGGGCCGCTTGTCTTCCAGCGTTGCGCCCTCTCGGTGTTGCGGTCCAGCACCGCCCAGCCGGCCGACGGGCCGACTCGTTCTTCCGCCGAAGCGTCCTGTGTAGCGGGCCACGGTTCTTCCCACACAAACGGCGCGACGATGCCGGTTCCCTTCACCACATTCCTGGCACGGTGTGACGGTGTCGTGCTTCCTCCACCATCAATTTCCAATTCTAAAATAGTAAACGAGAGCAACGGAGGGTTGTCGGGCCGTGCTCGTTCGGCCCGCACCCTCCGCGTAAAACGATAGAAATCGGCCAGATTTAGCAATGATTTCCAACATGAATGGGGTATGTAAACATCCACTTTCAAAAATTAACCCCTACCTCAACGAATGATATCGAACATCAGGTGTTGCGGTAAACGGCATCGCAGGGTGAGGTTCTGTAAGCGACGACGTAGTGCACCGGAGGAGGTAGCGGCGTCTCCCCTTCTGTCTCGGAGAGACGATTATAAGGCGAGACGTCCTTGAAGAGATCCCACGTCGTTGTATCCTCCCTTTTTTCAGCGAAAGAAGGGGATGTAGAATCTGTGGTCGCTGATTCGTTGTTCTTCGTCGGAGAGTTGGTGTTCTTCGACAAAGGAGATGAAGCGTTCTTCGAAACTCAAGATATTTCTCCCCAAAATCTCAACACAACAATCCAACCAACAATAAAATAAGGATTCTCTTTATTTTATTTAATCATGCCATCCATTTCAAAATAGAAATTTCAAACACTTAATTAATTAAATGAAAGAGTTTCAATTAATTAATTATGGTGTGTGTGTTGGAAGGTTTTAATGAGGTGAGAGGGAGAGAGAAAGGGTCCACATTAAATTATGGAAGTAGTCATGTTTAAAGGGGGAGTTTTATGAGAGTTTTGAGTGAGTTATGGGAATGATAATGGTTGGGGCTCGTGTGGGCCCCATCTCACAAATATCCTTACATGGGTAGTTATGAGCTTGTGGGTCCCAACCCAATTCCCCCAATTAGGATATAACCACTGAAGATATAAAATAAAAAATCTTCCAAAATTTTTATCCACTTCTTATTTAATCCACAATTTTTAACATCTCATCCCGAGCAAACACAATTGTGATAAAGGTCCCCTTAAGAAATTACCGGAACTGCAAGTTCGTCGACTCCCTCGAATTTCCATTCTGAGCACCAGTTTAAATGATAGACAATGTTGCTCATTTGTTCACTGAACGTACCTGAGGTAAACTTTGGGAAATTATGCTGGTCACACCGGGCATCAGAATTAGGTACCGTTAAGAAACTACGTACTCGTAAAATCCAAAATAATTTAAGAAAAAAAATTCCTTGAAATTTACAGGTCATTACATTACTCCATCCTCAGGGCTTTACCTCTCTGTAAAGCTACATCATTAACTAGGGAAACAAATGAGGGTAATGCGCACACATCTAAGCCTCACACTCCCATGTGATCTCCTAGAGGTTCCTATGCTGCCAGTGAATTCCCACCAGAGGAATCGATCATCCATGTAGGACCCGCTCTTGTCGATCCTCGATCTCCACCGAGACCTCTGCAAATGTTTCCCCGTCATCGATGTCTAGCTCTCCATTATCAATAATATTCATGGGTCATGCACGTATCTCCTCAGCTGAGATACGTGGAAGACATCGTGAAGCCAATGCAACTGAGGTAGAAGGGACAGACGATAATCCAACTCTCCTACCCTGCGGAGAACCTGGAATGATCCAATGAAGTGCGGAGATAACTTGTCGCTCTGACCAAATCTCTGTAATCCACGTCGAGGTGAGACCCGTAAGAAAACTTGGTCATCATCCTCGAACTCCAATGGTCTCCACCTCCTATCAGCATAGTACATCTGTATGCTTTGTTCAGTCCTCATCTGCTCCTGGATGATCTGCACCTTCTCTGTCATAGGCTGAATCATCTATAGTCCTACGATTGCTGACTCTCCAAGGTCAGTCCAGCACAGAGGTGATCTGCATGGTCGGTCGTACAGTGCCTCGTATGGTGCCATCCTGATGGTGGAGTGGTAGCTGTTGTTGTATGCAAACTCCACCAAGGGTAGGTGCTCCTCCCAAATCCGTCCAAATTGAAGAACACATGCACAGAGCATGTCCTTGAGTGTCTGAATGGTCCTCTCCATCTGGCCATCAGTATGAGGATGAAAGGTGGTGCTTAAGCGTAGTTGCATCCCAAATTCCTCCTACAACCCCTTCAAAAGCAGGGAAGTAAAGCGAGTATTTTGATCGGAGGCGATAGATGATGGCACAACATGAAGTCGTACGATCTCTTGAACGTAGAGGCTTCCCAAGCTCTCCACTGAGCCATGCTCTCTGATAGGTAGGAAGTGGTCCAACTTGGTGAGTCAGTCGACAATCACCAAGATGGAGTCATGTCCTATAGATGTACGTGGAATCCCTACCACGAAATCCATAGATATCTCATCCAACTACCACTACGGGACCTCTAAGGGCTGCACCAAGCCTACCGGAACCTAGTGATTCTCCTTCACATACTTGCAGGTGAGGCATCGTGAAACAAAATCTACCACAACCTTCTTCGTTCCCGGAAACCAGTGCTGTCATCTAAGATCTGGGTACATCTTCACTACTCCTGGATGTATATCCAAATGGGAAGTGTGAAACTCCCTCATCACCTCCTCATGTAATTTAAATGGTACCATGGTACATCCCCTAAAGATACTGACGTGCTCTCCTCCTACAGAAAATCAATCCGGTGCATGTCCTGTGGATATCGGTGCACATCACATCATACAGTCAACATCCCCACGTTGTGCGTCTCTGACCCACTAAAGTAGTGGAGGAGTGATTGTGAGTTACTATAGAAAGGCTGCTCCATCTCTATCAACGATAGATATCTACAACACTGCTATTTTCTCTGTTGCCTCTCCAAGTAGCTGAATTCCTGATCTCTTGCTGAGAGCATCAGCTACTAAATTCCCCTTCCCAAGAGTATAGTCTATCTCAATGTCATAGTCCTGGAAGAACTCAATCCATCACCACTGTCTTAGGTTTATCTCCTTCTGCGAGATGATGTACCTGATACTCTGGTGTTCAGAGTAGACTGTAAATCGCTCGCCCATCAGATATTTCTGCCACATCTTCAAGGCAACGACCAATGCTGCTAACTCCAGGTCATGGGTATTGTAGTTCTAATTGTGTTGCCTCAACTGTCGTGAACCATAAGCAATCACTGCCCACTCCTACATCAGGACACACCCGAGTCCGGTCCATGATGCATCGTAGTAAAGTACGTACCCTACACCTCTTCTAGTAGCCACAAGATGGGTGTACTGGTCAATCTATGTCTCAGCTCTTGAAAGATCTGCTGACATCTATCTGACCACATGAAGGGTTTCCCCTTATTAGTCAAAGCTGAAAGTGGTGCTGCAACTGTGGAGAATTATGGAACGAATCAGAGATAGTACCCTTCCAGACCTAGAAAACTCCGCACCTCCGTCACACTCTGGGGTGGCTCCCAAGCAAGTACTGCCTCGATATTCGCAGGTTCCACAGGAACTCCCGCCTCAGAGAAGATGTTCCCCAGGAAGTGGACCTCTTGAATCCAAAACTGACACTTCGAGAGTTTACCATAAAGCTGGTGCCCTCTATGTGTGTCCAGTACAACCCTCAATTTGTAGGCATGCTCCTCCTCAGTAGTTGAGTAAATAAGTATTTCATCGATGAAGAATACGACAAAGCGATTGAGGTAAGGCTGGAAGATCTTGTTCATGAGACTGATGAACACTACTGGAGCATTGGTTATGCCGGAAGGCATAACCAAGATCTCATAGCGGCCATACCGACACCTGAAGGCCATCTTCTGCACATCCTCATCTCAAACTCTAAGCTGATGATAGCCTGGCCTGAGGTCTATCTTCGAGAACCATCATGATCTCTTGAGCTGATCCAAGAGGTCTTCAATCCTTTGGAGTGGATACTTTTTCTTTACAGTCACCTGATTCAGGCGATGGTAGTCGACACAAAGTTGTAAACTCCCATCTTCCTTCTTGGTGAATAAAATCGGAGAAGCCTTGGGTGAAGCACTTGGTTGGATGAATCCCACCCCTGCAAGTCCCCCAACTGTACCCGTAGCTCAAGAAGCGCAATGGGAGCCATATGATTTTCTCATGTAGATATTAGTGATGTCTCGTGGTATAGGTCAACATATAAGTCTACCTACCTGCGAGGAGGTTGTCCTGGAACATCGTCAGGGAAAAACGTCTGCATACTGATCCACCACAAAAAGAAAACATGGACTCTGCACATCAACCACTCCAAAGATGAGACTAGCCAACTGATGTGTGATTGGCTGCCCTCTCCTCTGTGTAAGCCCATCCTGCACTGCAAAGGCCCCCTTCTCACTGGTGAAGGTGAACCTTCTCCCATTTGTGTGGACACACTGCACATTGCTCCTAATATAGTCAATCTAGGCATAGACTGTATATAACCATTCCATACTCAAGATAACGTTGTAAGGACTCGACGCCGCTACAAGAAGATTCCAGCTGAAGATCTCACCTCCTAGAGTATTCTCACACTACCGGCACCAGTGTGTAATCATCGAGTCTTCTCCCGTAAGAGTCTCTAGCTGTAAGGATCGAGCCAAAGACTCTGTTAGAATCTCCAAACTCCGAACAAGGGCAGCAGAAATAAAAGAATTACTCACTCCTGTGTCTATAAGAACTGCAGAAAGGGTGGATTAGACACAGATAGAACCTAGAATCATTTCAGGTGTGCCGTGGTCGTAATACTCCATTGACTGAAGCTGAGCCTTCCACTGTCCGCTAGTTCCCTGTGGCCGAGGTGGACCTCCTAGTGGTGGTGGTGGTAGAGCCTCAAAGCGTCATCCCCCACCTCCTACTCGGCCAGCTCCTCTTCCTCATCCGCCTGCTCCCTATAGACCACCATGGTTGAACCTATTCCACTACCTGGGTGGTCTATCAATCATCTACTGCTCCTCTGCATGGTGGGTCGGGCATACATGAGCCATGTGGTCCTGCCCACCGCATGTATAGTATTTCTTGCCTCTCGTATGCCTAGCTCTGCTACATGTTCCCTGTACATCTGAACCAATATGTTGTGGTCTCCCATCTTATGGCCTGGTCCCTTGGACCTATGCGACATCTGTCTACTTCTGGCTGCAGAAGACTCCTCTACGTGTCGCCCTATGGTAGGCCTCACTACTGGAGTAGGTTCAGCAAGGAATCACTCCTCAAGAAGGGCTCGCTCTAGTACTCCTATCTGCGTCGGAATGCTGAGGGAGATCATCGAAGCCCTGATATCATGCCTCAGTCCCTGGTTGGAGGTCTGGGCCTAGAAGAATGGGTCACGTACCATGTCTGTGGAGTAGAGAGAGAGGTCGGTAAACCTCTCCAAGTACTGGGCTACTATCATGCTGCCCTACCATAGCTGTAGTAACTCCTGGATGTGCACCGTACATAGGGTGGCCAGAACAAACATCGAGCGAAAGAGGATCTCGAAGTCCGTACATAGTAGAGATGCCTCGTCGTGCACCTGGAGCATCAGGCTCCACCATCTAGCATCTTCTACGTGTAAGAGACTCGCGGCAAGGATCAACATAAGATCTGCTAGTGTCCCTACCAATCTGAAGACTCAGACAATAGCCTCCAGCCAATCCTCAGCTGCCTGAGGGTATATCTTTCCACGGGACCTGGGCGGCCTCTGTCACTGAAACTCGTGCAGCGCACTCAGTCAGCGTGCACTCTCTACTGTTGGGGCTATTTCTATCGGTGGCCCAGTGGGTAGAGGTACCGCTAGTGCCTCCACTGTAATGGGGCCCTGCAACGAGGCCTCATCACTCAGTGGGCTTCCATCTCACACGTAACTGGGAACCATAGCTAGCTGTCATCGTGGGGCCATCCTGAAAAGAAACATCTGAGCCACAGTTAATATAGTATACATGTTGAGATGACACAAAGCAATCACTAATAAAACTTTTGAAACACACATGCAATCACTGTTTTCGTGCACTGAGTCAGAAATCAGAATCCAGGGTCCTGGTGTATGGATACGTTGGCTGCCGCACCAACACTGGACTCCCCGGACTAATAACCACACTCAATACTCTAAACATTATTGCTTCACAGAGATAAAATTATCAGATTCCTGAGTTCTGCAGTAGAACCGACTACTGTGATACCAATTTGTCACGACCCACCTCCCCGGGCCATGAACCTTGTTATCTGACCCCATGGGTATCTTGTAATACCTCGGTTGCCTTCCCAGCAAACCATAGGCTATTACTCACTAGGGTCTCTATTTAGACGAATGACTATCCCCACATGCCAACACATGTTCTTTCAGTGTGTTTTGTCCTCACTGACACACACCCTGTGAAACTTCCCACATGGTGATCCTTTCTTTTCAAGATCCTACATGATTTGAACTCCAAAGTTAAGAATTCTTGGCCCAGAGTAGTCATCAAGATTGGAGACCTTCTGGGATGTTTCCCAGCTTGTGTGTGAGTGAGGAAAAAATACACTGAAGGAACATGTGTTGGCTTGTGGGGACAGTCATTAGTCTAATAAGAGACCCTAGTGAGTAATAGCCTATGGTTTGATAGGAAGGAAACCCAGGTATTACAAGAGACTCATGGGGTCAAATGAAAAGGTTCATGGCCTGGGGAGGCGGGTTGTGACACAACATGCATTTTACCATAATTTTCATCAACTGTGAAAATAAGTTTCTTACCATCAGAAATTTTTGAAGATTGTTCTTTTTCATCAGCCTCCTCGACCTCTTGTTTTGTTGTTTTTCAAAGAACATTTGATCATTGGATAACTCCATTTTTACCTTCTTCACACATCAATCATGTTTTTCATAAGATTTGAACTCATGAGAAGCTAAATCACTTCAATAATTTAACATTAATCTTGAGTAAAAATGCATTATTTTACTATCATGATCTCATATGAAATATGGAGAATACCTTTCCAGTCGGGTGAATTTTGTTTCATAAGTAGCCACTGAGTCATCCTCCAAACGCAATTCTAGGAATTGTTTTCCATCCTATGAAGAATGACCATAGGAAAATATTTTTCAAGAAACATACCATTAAATTCATCCCAATCAATGTCATCAATCTTCTCATTATACATGCTATTTTTCATCATCGACCACCACTGATTGGCTTCACCTTTAAAACAGTAAACATCGAGACTATCCATTTGATGTTCTGAACACCCCATGTCATTAGAAATCATTTCTAGTTCTTTAAATCACCCCACTGCTATCACTAGGTCAGATGATCCTCTGAATGATGGGGGATTTTGCTCCATGAAATGCTCCACTACTGACATGTTCCTCTGTGGTTGATCTGGATGATCTCGTGCATGGATACCACAACCATTTATAGCCTGATTAAACTATTCCATCAAAGAAACAAATAGTTCATTTCCAATTCTGACCATCTTAGGTTGCTGATTTAAATGTTTATCTTCCTCTTGATGGCATAACATCATAGTTGCCATGTTTCCTCTGTGGAAAACCATTCTGAACACAAAAATATCTTAGGCGAAGCAACATTGTAATTTGAAAATGAAATATCATTTAAATATTAACATAAATTAATTTATGGATATTAATTTGAAAATATCCTAACTTCTAATGTTGTCTAAACTGACATCTGATACCTACTATAAAGATCAAGTCTTAGACATTTCATTATCTAAAATTAAATTAATAATTCACATTGAGGATCTTTTTAAGTTTAGTATTTTAGATAATTCGGCCATAGCTATAACATTACATCTCAAAAATTAAAAATTATACACTTCTACTCAATTTCAATTTTTTTCATAAAATAATATATATAAAAAGAGTCATGTCTAGTTCCATGTTTCAGACATCATGGATTTTCCATGATCCCATGCTTCACCCTATTCATCATTATGTCATGTGAAAAACAATTTAAAACATGCGATGAGCAGAAAAAAGCACAGTTAGGGTTAGAAAAAATGAAAGAAAACATTAGATCATTAATAAATAAGTAGCATTAGCTCTTTAACATACCTAATGAAATCATAATATTTATGAATAACATGTAGTAATTCAAATCCTAATGGTAACTTGTGGCATCCATAACATACTTACATTGTAGCATTCACAGCTATGTAGGGGGTTACATTTGGAATACCCATTTCAGTATATGCCTTAAATATATTATGAGAAACATTCATCTTTACCTCCATCACATTACCCAATACATTGGAGAGATATCATGGGCTCACCCATCCCTAGGTTTATCACAGAACCACCCTTATATGTAAACAATTCCCAAGAACCATAACATATTCATAACACATAAAACAAACATAAAGGAAAGACAACATTTCCAAATACTTTATATATATTAACATAAAAAATATATTATCAGAACAATTTTCAATAAAAAATACATAAAAGATTATATGATATTTTTTGTCCATTTAAAAACATTACGTCTTGTTAAGGATGTCATAGATCAAATAATACTCACGCTGGCAGAAAAGGTTGTTGTCACCACTTATGTTAAAAAGTTCATTCTTTTTTTTTTTGTAATTTAGTGAAATGCCTGGTAGAGAAATGATACCCTTTGAACGAAATAAAATTTCTAAGGGTTTTATACACCGTATAAAATAAAGTTGTGTATAAAAAAAATATGCCTTAATGAATGGATATTGAGATGAAGTCCCTAACTTCGTGTCCGACTTCACTCGGTCGTTCCTTAATCTCTCGAATAGTAAACTAAAGATAATTTATACTTGATTAAGAACATTTTTCATGTTTATTTTTCATTTAATATATCTAATTAAAATGTTATAAGCATTATGCTATATTTTATGTTAATAATTGTCATTTTGTTGATATTTGGTACTTTTGTCAAAAAATGAACTTGTTATAGTTACATTTAGTTCATGTGGTCAAAATTATATTATCTTTAGAATGATATTCATGATTTATATATCCTATATATCATATATATCTAGCATATATATGTATTTATAATATTACATAACATTTGGAGGTGTGAAATGAGATGCACCATTCATGGAGATGGTAAGTTGAACGTACGTATGAACGCTACTTAAATTATTTATTTCATATTTAATGGAATGAAAACAGAATGAAAATGGGTATATTATACTTCCAGTATAATATCGTATATAATTTCATTATCTCCATCCTTTATATGTTCGATATATCACATGATGGAGTCATATCACTTTGAGGGGGAAGTAGGCCGCACTAACTCAAATTAAATTATCGTATATACCCACTATAAAAATCATAGAGGTATTCTATAAATTAAAAATACAGAATCATAGAAACAATATATATACAATATATATAATATATAAATAAATTTCCATCTTAATGGCCACCCTGAGAGGCGGTTTGAGATATTTTAACAATCATCATTTCGTGAGGCATTAGTTCACCGTCCACAGAAACATCATGTTCTCTACCCATTTGATGGAGGTGTGTATAAGTGTAGTTAGAATCCATATCATAAAATAATTTACAATATTGAGAATACCCGTTTTGTTATAAAATAAAGGAATAATAAGTGTATAGGGGGTTGGATATGGAAAATAAAAAAAAACTTAGAGAAGACATAACCTTTAAATCTGGTAACTCTCTTTGGTTTGAACCAAAAAGCTTTATTGATGTTCCTTTTTCCAATGGGAAGGCATCTAGTTGAGAGAGTGGGATGTAAGAAGCTTAATTGAGTAGAGGTTGGATGATATCAGGGGCATGAGAGGTTTTAGAAATGGGTTATATGTGAGGGCTTTTTATAAGTGGGAGGAGGGGCTCTTTAAGAATGTTTGAAAGTATTATTTTATTATATAATGATTTTCGGGTTATAAAAGTCCAATACTCATTAAAGTAGAAGATAAGATGACTCATGTTCGAAAAAAAATAATCCAATTAGAATTAGAAATTTTTTTGGATACAATGTTAATTTTTATAATCTTATTTATTTAAATCAATCATTAATGAGGTAATCACTGGATCATTATTGTGTCGTTAATAATTTTATTTATTTGAGGTCTAAAAATTACAAAAAACATATTATGATGTATAAAATAGTTGTATATTTCATATTAATATTTATAGTCAAAGATATAGATTATATAACCCAATGTAAAAATTGATGTACAAAATGTTATTTGTTTAAGTCATTTTTGTCTTTACTTTAAATTAATTAATATAATGTGTCATTATCACTCATAAGTGGATCCACGGGGTCCCAAAATCAACTGAAGGATTCATTTGGTCAGAAATGTATCAAACAATAGGATTAGAAAATATTTTATGTTAATTTAATATTATGGTAATATTATTTTATTTACATTTATTTACCATATTTACCCTTTAACCATTGTAAAAAAATATTTTATGAACTGAATATTCTTAATGTATAAAAATAGAAGTTACATACTAACACAATTTGTAGATCTTGATTCTAAATATGGAGTCCATTTTTCAAAGTTCCAAACATATAAGGGGAAGAAATTAATTTAATATTAAATCCCACTTTAAAAAAAGCGTGTTTTATTAAATAATAACTATCAAAAGATTGACACATGTTTATATCCAATTTAAAAGTGAAATTATTTACAATGACCAAAATTGGATTAAAAGGTGAAAATATAATCTAGTTACACTTTAAAACATATTAAAAATATAATCTATCCTTACAAATAAATTAGATTAAAAGGCAGTTTTGATTTAAAATACAATATTTTTCACTATTTATTAAAAAATGAACATTATAAGACAAGTAACAAATTTTAATCCAATAAAAAATTTGATGTCTCGATAATAAAGGAGAATATTATATTGTGAAATATAACATATAAAAGTTACAAAAACTACATTTAAATGGGCTTCGCCATCACAAGGTGGCAAAACAACATTTTAATAAATATTAGAGTATTTATGCTCAAAATCTGATTCTTTATTATTTTAAGACTATAAAATTTATTGGATAATTGTAAAAGCATTTAACAAAAATGTATAATCTTATTGTAGTTTGTTATGCTCATTCTCTCCGTTACAACAACTAGATGTTAACTACCATTTAAAAATATATTATATTATTAGGGTGAAACGTAAGAATTTAATGAAACTCGTTGTTGTGTATTTGGTACACCATCGAATAGAACATCCCATTTAATGTAAAATTAATATTTAATTCACAAATACTAAAAAATATGAAAATTTTACATTTTTTATTTACCTTGGATGTATCAATTACATAACAAAACCATTATCTTAAATATATTAGTATTTTTTAATGTTATGGTTCCAATCAAAAATTACACACACCTCCATTTAATGGGTTCCAAACTTATTGATTCTTTGTATGGAGAACTATTTCCTCACAAAATGATTATTGTTCAAGTTTTCCCTTCCAACTCTCATGATGGCCATTATAATGGAAATATATTTATATATGATATATATTATATTTATATTTTCTCTATGTTTCTGTAATTTTCATCTAGAACATACATTTATTCATTCCATGTCCTATAAATATGAAATTTCCATTTGAGGTTGTTTAGTCTATCGCCAACTCAAAGAGATATGACTCGTTTCGATATACATCAATCATATAAAAGATGGTGTCATTAAAACTATTATAAATATATGAAATTAATATAATACTAGTAATATAATATAATTTTATATAATTTTATTAATATACTTTTAATATGATAAGTAAATGAAAGTAGCGCTCAAACGTACATAAGGTCTATCGTCTCCCTGAATAGTGTATTTCATTTCATATAACCTAATATTAAGAATTATTATAAATACATATACAATGGATATATATGTTATTTATATCATGAATAAAATTATTAAGATTATGTAATTTTGATCAGATGTACAATTTACATTAAATCATGTTTCTTTTTCACTAATGTACCGAATATCAACAAAAAGTATGATATGAACATAAATAGTTATGAATTTTTTTTAACATTGTAATAAGTGATATAAAAGGAATAATAAACTCGATAAAGGTTATAAAAAAAGTATAAATTTACCTAAGTTTATTATTCAGGAAAATAAAGAACATACAAGACAAGTAGGACTAAAGTAAAAGAAATATAAACTCAATATCCATTGGTTGAGTAAAATATCCATTTTATTTATTTTTATTTTTCATGTATTATATGTGAATGACCTCTTTTTGTTTTACAATTAATATCCACATATATTGGTCATATTTATATTTTTCAAAAATAATTATTTCATTGATTTATATTTAATTGAATGATACGGTCTTTGTAGAGGAATTCATAATAATATATTTTCATTGAGGAATATTTCGATAATATACCCCACCATCATTTATACAGTGTAAAATTATCTGCCTGGAAATTTAATTTCATTCATATATTTTCAAAGGATGTATTTTTCTACGAATTTTTTTACAAAATGTAAAAATGAATGTTTTTTAACATAATCGGCGACAATGAATTCTCCGCCATTGTAATAGTTATTTGATATTTGGCTTCCTCTATAAAACATAATTTTTTTAAAATGTAAATGAAATAATTTTTCCCTTTTTGATTGTTTTTTTATTTAAAATAGTTTTGAATGTGGATTGACTATTTTAATATATTAAAATGATTTATTGAGATTGAAATTGAAATTTTATAACTGAAATGTTGAAAATTACAATAATTTATGAGTTATGATTATATAATGGTACTTGGAACATTGATTGGTGGTTACGTGATAAAACAATGATGGGTGGTAAAGTGCTAAACTAAATATGAGTGGTTCCATGATAATCTAAGGATGTGTTATTACATTACATCCCTAGATGAATTGGGTATAGAAGTCTTCTATATGGAAACTCTATTTAGTGGTATGTATGGAAATAGAGAATATGCTTATGCCATTTACAAATGATTATGTCCCAAGTTACCTTTATATGTTATTTGTTATTTGTATGGGTTTTATTTATTTATTTTATTAAAAATGGTATGAAATGAGATTTTATTCATTTAAGAGTATTTACTACTTCATAAAGTTAAAAATTATTAATTTATGAAAAAATATTCATGGGTTACATGTTTTCATAATGCTAATAGTTTCCCATATTTTTTTATTCCTTACTGATATTTTTATGCTCATCCCATGTTTCAAAATCGTTTTTATAGGATGTAAAAAATAATATAGTCATAGACACGATCATGGAAACGTTATGAAGCCTAAACATGAAATGAATCCATGCTTCTTTTAATAATTTTATTATTTTATGAAAAAAAATGAGTGGAGGTTTCTACTTTGTAATTTTTGACTTGTAATGTATGAGGAAATGAATATTTCTATAAATATATAAACCTAAAAATATCCTCTATGTGAATAAAAGTCAATTTATTGACATAAAAAAATATTAAGTAATGTTTATGGATGGGGCCTTATATTAATGCTCGGTCTGGATAGGCTGATGGTATGGTAATGAATAAATTTTAGTAGATGTTCCTGGAGAACGTTTATCTAGACACAGTGAGATAGGAGAGGGAAGCAATGTTCATGTAGTTTACATAGGGATGTATATTCATGATGGACAATGTGGGTCGCTTTACCCATATTCAATGCTTTGATACATCATTAGAAGGGGATGAGACATCTATAATAAGAAGTTTCTATGTTTGACATAAATGTGAGATTAATTACCAGGTTGACATATTTTGGATTAAGAATATTTATATGGATGTGGATCAGGTTCTCATAGATGAGGGGAACCTGAATGAGGCTACTATAGGAGGACCTAATGTTTTTCCTTGGGAATTATGAGGTATATATTCTGTGGGAATTAATAATAATTATGATAATGTAGAACAATGTAGTGGAGATAAAAATGGATAAGGAGAAGGATAAATAACTCAGGACCATAAAAGAGTACCTTTTCACTATTACGGTTTCCAAAACCTTTTTGTAGTCATTTTACTGACCACCTGTATAGTTCTATGTTAGAGAATGATATGGAATATATAGAGTTTTTACAGAAACCCATGGTGGATGGGTAGAGGTAGAGAATTTATGTAAAACTAGAGTGCGGGAACGTGATATTCTACATCCTCTTGGTCTAGAAGTTGGAGTTATATCGCATGTGGATGCAGAGGTAGTGGGTGTGGTGTAACGTCCCGAATCTAGATTACCTGGAGCTAGTGCCTTAAAACATGATGTAATTATTTCTATAAAACAAGCATTGATATTTTACACATCATGTCCTATACATATTATCATTAAGGTTCCGGTTCTGGGAAACCATCCACTTCTGACATGCTTCTTAGGCTTAAAACTGATACATGGTATTTAATTTATAAATGTAGTGTGAGCACAAAATTCTCAGTAAGGGGTTTTAAATTAGCTAAATAAATTAAATTTTAAAAAAAACACATTTGAAAATAAAAGAAACCATAAAAAATTTCTTATGGGAAAGAGATTTCATCCTTGAGGCACGTCATCAATATTTTCAAAGGTTACATGAAAAAATTGTTCAGAAATACCTTTTAAACATGATAGTTGTGCTTATATAAAACATTTTTAAAAACATGGATCAGAGAACACATATGTATACAAGATATTCATGAAATTTATATAATTTATAAATTGATCAAACCAAAACTAAATTAATTTTTATAAACATAAGAATTCATTTCATGATTCACAAGCATCATGTTCACAAATCATTTCACTAGACTCATGAGATTCATCACTTTACAAAATGAAATGGTCCGCTGTATAATTCTGGATGCACCTGTCACATCATACATTCTTCACATGTCTTAGTATCATCTACTTTCCATAATTATCATACCACGTAGGAACTTATATTCTTAATCCGTAATCATTTGTAAATAGAATCATACTTTAATTAAATTATTCATTGAGTTCAAAAGTGCTAGAATTGTTAGTTTCAGATTTAACAGTGACGTGCATGAACTAAAACAACATACCCTTCCACTTGTAGTAAGAATTAGTATAAAATAATGAGTTGTCACATGAAATATAAACACTAGTATCAAATCCTTAAGAATTTTATGTTTTCAAAAACCATGTTTACATGTTTTGACATTGAGATACTCTATTAATCCAATCAATGTTAATTGTTATGTAGAAGATTAAAACAAAAACATTAAATGATCTAATTAATTTCCTGTGAAAATTGGGAAATAAAAAGTATGGATTATTTCTTAGATAAATGTTCGGGTAGAAAAGTAATAATTAAACATGTGTACTCATGCATGAATATATATTTATGCTTGAACATGAAAACCATCATACCACATACTTGAGAAATCATGTTTGAAATACATGCATTCATGTGGATTTGAAATTCATGAAAAATATTATATATATACTTATACATGATCTTTATAACTGAAAATAATTTCTTGAAACTGTTGTATTCTTCATAAACATAATTTAATAACTAGGGATAGGTTTTGTGAAAACCCCATTTCGGATTTGTAACATAATAATAAATATATATATAAATTAATAGATAACCATTTCAAAATTGGGTTTTTTATATTAAGTCAAGAATAAATAAACTCGTTTCACAGGTTATATGTTTTTAGAACATCATTTTAAAAAATATAATTATATAATAATAAAGACCCAAACATGTTTCATTTTGTTAATACTATAATATATATAATGTTCTTATAGTTCAAAACATGATTAACCCCTGAAAGTGCTTCATACCATAAAATTTTGTTTGAACATTTTCAGTTACATGTAGCGAACTCAAACCATGTAGGATCAGAGTTGGTATGAATTTAATGTTCTTATATACATATATGTATTACCATGGAAATCAATAAAAAAAATTGCATTGAGAAAAAGAAACATAAAACCCATTGCATGGGTTATATACTCTGATAACACATTTTGAAAACCCACTATGAGTTATGATTCAGATGTAGAATAAAACTATGTATATATATATGTATATATATATGTATACACAAATGTATAAAAGTTTTACGACAAGAAAAAATTGAAAATTAATCCCTTACTTGTTTTGAGTGACATGAGAGGTTCGAGGAAATGTGCTGGAGGCTTGATAATAAGGACAACCAAGAGGTCTGGGGTGCAACAAGAAGTGTATATAAAATATATTATGTAAAATATATAAAATTTTTTAAAAAAACATTTTGGAAATCTGTATCCCAGTCAATTTATAAAATTACCAAGGGTAAATCTTTGTAGAAACATGTGAGAAGAGGAGCCACCAGAGTCATAGGTGTAGAAGAAATGAAAAGGATAAAATTGAATAAAACATTGGATCAAGGAATTTAGAGGAGGATGAAAGCTATGGGAAAGAAAATCTAGAAAAATAACGAACTACTGGGATAAACTGAGATAAGATCCTATGGTGGATGTGAATCTACTGATTTTTAAAGTGATCAATGCTTGAGATCTGCGGGGGAGATGATCCAACAACTATGGTGAAACACAGATATTTAAAAATGGTTGAACAATCCATATTAGATCGCATTAGATCAGATGGATTTGGGAGATGAAAAAATTTTAAAAGACTTGGACGACCATGTTTAGATCCATCGATATTGTACGATGTAAAAAAATGAAATGATCTACCGAGACTGCTTGAAATCGAGATCCGAACTGAAATGTACGGATCTGATCACGCACAACATGGTATAATGACATGGATGTGATCCCAAGTTATTTTCTCCATCCCCCATCAAAACGTAGGGATTCTGTCGCCTCTCTTATATGCCAGAGGCATGCGGCCTTATGCCTGATTACTCCTTCTCCCATCCTGGTACCGCCCCATACCGGGTTCTTCTGTGGGTGCGCTCTTGCACCCACCGAGGCCGTCGTGAGGCACCGCTTGGTGGTGCACAACCTAGTTCCTCTATGTGTGCTTGAGGTGATTTTTCACATGCCCATGGGTCAACCTCTGTTAGGGATAGAGGCTAGGCTCAGCAGCCAAGCGCGTACTGCCTCATTCAACCCGACTAGGGGGCTATCCCTTATGGGGTAAATTATTTTTTAAAAATCAACATTCAAAATTAAATTTCTAATTATATATAAAATATCTTAAATTTTATAAAACATAATTTTTATTTTAATCTTTGGATGATCAATGTACACTAATAAAATTTTATTATAAATTTTTTTTAATAAACATATTCACAATCATGTTTTCAAATTCAAAAACATAAAGCACCCCTCTTTAGGTATTTTCATTTAAACACAA
Organism: Viscum album; assembly: GCA_963277665.1. Classification (NCBI taxonomy): domain Eukaryota; kingdom Viridiplantae; phylum Streptophyta; class Magnoliopsida; order Santalales; family Viscaceae; genus Viscum; species Viscum album. Next base: position 606,034,181 of record OY728148.1, read on the forward strand.
GAGATGTATTTTAAAATCAATTTTTAACTTCAATACATTTATCCTTTCAATATTTAATGAATATTTTCAATAATAAACATTTTTAAAATATATTACTTTAACATAAAACACTCGAAAATCTCAATATTTCTAAATACTTTGAAATAGAAAAACTTGAATTCCCAAAGGCTATAATTATAGTTGTTAGAGATTCATTGGTCACTTAAAGGGGTAACAGTTGAATTGAGTCCTTATAAATGTAGGAATTAGGGTGTTCCAAAATCAAGACAATTGATGAAGATGGTGTACATAATTTCACTAATGCTCAGTGCGGTTGTAGTGGCTCTGGTCATACTAATGTTTATTTAATGGTTTCGAAGGACCCATACTATTTTATTCGGATTTTTAATGTATTGGGTGGCCCCCCTATAATTCTAATATGTCTCTTATTATTTATTTTTGGGTAGTATGGTTTCCCTTTGATCTTGTAGTAATGTAAACACGTTGGTGATTAATTAATTAAAATTCCTTGTGTTTATTTTGTATGATTTTTTCGGATAACATGAAAATTAAAAAGAATGGAACCAAAATATTATTACTTCTTGTGAAAAAGTTTTTGGGTGTTACATTATCCCCTATTTAAAAGGAAATAAGTAATCTCAATTCATTTCATATAACTATGAAAAAAATTCTATATGACGTTCTTCAAAACAACCCCCATCGTCCAGTATCCTCAGTTGTGGTCAGCTGAATACCAAAATTGGTGTTCAATTGTTCCACTTCCCTGGCCCTGACTCAACTCAGACAGTAAGGGTTAAAATATTTCATTGGACACTCAGGATTTCAGAGGGAGGCTCGAATGGTAGAATGTTCCGAGATGTCTAAATGAAAAACTCTCTAAGAACTCGTCGAGATGTCTCTTGTCCGAGAATGTCAACGTCGTAGACGTTGTCATAAAATGGAAGCTCAGGATTTGGTTCATGTAGGCTGCTGAAAGGTTCCCTTCCAAGGAAGCCTCTTGAAACCTTTCTCTAGACATGATGTTTCAGAATAGACTGATGTATAGGAAAATACCATCATGGTACTTTCCCTATCGCATATACTCAGTGTGTTGGATAGTGGATAAGTGGTTATAGATATAGCCATTTCGTTGGAAAGAGTAGATAATGTATGTAATGTTCAATACATCGTAATGATGTCTGCATGTCCTTCATAGGTTTGCGAATTGATGTTATTATCCCACACAGGTTCTGACCATAATGACCTTTTAAACCTCAATGGGTAGAGATAAGTTATGGGTTTATCCTTCCATCTAAAAATAAAAAAAAATTAATGAAATTCCAATCAGTGCGACTCATCCAAAAGCACAAACACAAAAATGGTATGAGAAATAAGAAACAATAAGTTGAATTTTCAAAAAACAACTGGTACACAACACACAGGACTAATGGTCTTCCCAGTTTCTAGTTACATGGAGCCCCAAAATAAATTCAAAACTCATGATCTCATTAAACCAAATGCAACCCGAGCAGTCGGGTTCAATCTCATGGGTACACTTAGGGTGTATCCAAAGTGAGACAAGAGGGGTGTAATGTCAAGAGACATCAATATGTACTCAATGTCTATACAAAGAATGGAAGGCCTCAATTACCAGGATTTCAATGTCCATTACTTGAATATAATGGCTATAGGAAAAGATTTGAAACATATAGGATGCGCGGAGGTCACCCGATACTTGAGCTTACTGGAGTTCAATGAGGGACAGGATGCATTCTACAATGGTTAAGCATCTAAAAAGACACTCAATTTACATTCCACAACTTTTGTAGTATGGAAATTGGATTTTCATCTTAAATAGGTAGTCTATACCCACTCCTCGATGGAGTTGATCTACACTGGGAGAGTTTGACACATTGTAGAGATTTTTTCATGTCATACAAATGTGTGCATAGTTTACAAAGTTTTCATGGATGGCTATCGAAAATATGGTTTTTAGAGACTCATTAAGAAGATAAAAAATACTAGTAGTTTCGTTTTTCATATGAAAATTAAGAAACCATCATTAATTGTAAGTCTTAAGTTATATTGTTTTAGTTTAGTTCTAGTTTTCATGAGTTATATAAACTGATCCTCTGATACCAACTGTAATGGCCTAACTCTAGATTAAATAGAGCCAGTGCCTTAAAACTTGATGTGTAATTTTTACAAAAAAACAGGCATTGATATTTTACAAATCATGACCCATATAGAGGATCATTACAGTTCAGGTTATGGGAAACTAGCTACTTATGACATGCTTCTTCGGTTATAAATTGATACCTAAAAAATTGTATTTAAAAACGTAGGTTGAGCAAATAATTCCCAGTAAGGGGTATTAAAACAATTGGAGAAGTTACATTTTTTAAAACTAATACCATTGAAAATAAAATAAATCATAAAAAAAATTTATTAAGAGAAATACATTTCCTTCAAGAGGCACATCATCAATATTTTCAAAGGATACTTGAAAACATTTCTTAGAAACACCTTTTACACAAGATAATAGTTCTTACATAAAAAATCTACTAAAAATGAATCATATCATGCATACATATACAAGATATACCTGAAATTTACATTATTCAGAAAATTATCAAACCAACTCTAAATGAATAGATATAAACTTGAGCATTCATTTCAGGATTTATTAGCACTTAAATGAAATACATATAACTTTAACTTTAGATACCCTTTCCTTATTTTACGTGACATTTTCATACTTAATTATGCCTTATTCCATCATTACCAATATCATAGATGATTATAATCCAAGGGATATTATGTTATTCGAACAATCCCTTGGTTGACCATTTACCGTAACATAATGAGGTAGTGTACAATGTCAGGATTTGTTGTGGCCTTTTCAAAAGATTGTATAGGTAAAAACAAAAAATAATTGTGGTTAACTACCACACATATTTATAAACAAATCTAGCATCATGTTCACACATCATTTCCCTTCACTCAAGAGATTCATTACTTTACCCAATTCATTGAAGTTCAATATAATTCCAAGCACACCCGTCACATCATTTTTTCCCAATAAATTCCCCATATGTCGTAGTATGGTCTCATTTCTGTACTGTTAATTCCATGTAGGATCCTACATTATTAACCCATAATCATTTCCATACATACTCATACGTTAATATAATATTGAAGTGATTTAAAAAGAACCATATTTGTTAGTTTCATATTTAATAGTGACATGCATAAACCAAAACAACATACCCTTTCACATGTAGTGAGAACTAGTATAAAATGATTAGTTGTCACATTAAATATCCACAACTTTATTAAACCCATAATATTGTGTCCTTTCCCAAAACCATGTATACATTTTTTGACATTGAGATACTCATTTAATCCATGAAATGTTAATTGATATATAAAAGATTAAAACATAAACTTTAGATTATCTGATGCATTTCTTGTGACAATTGGGAAATACAATGTATGGATTATTTCTTAGAGAAATATTCATGCATAAAAGAAATAATTAAACATGTGTACTCATGAAGGAATGTATATTTATGCTTTAACATGATATCACTCATTCCACTTACTTGGGAAATAAACTTCGAAATATATGCATTCATGTGGATTTGAAATTCATGAAAATCTTATTTAAATACTTATATATGATCTGTGTAACCCAAAATAATTTCTTTCAATTGTTGTATTCTTCATAAACATAATTTAATCAGTAGGTATAGGTTTCATGAAACCCCAATTTCATATTTGTTACATTTACATATATATATATATATACATTAATACATAAACATTTCAAACATGGGTTTTTCAAATTATGACAAGAAGAAATAAACTTGTTTCATGGGTTACATGTTTTTTGAACATCATTTAAAAAAAATACCACTATAGAAGAAAAAAGACCCAAACTAGTTTCTTTTTGTAAATAAGATATTATATATATCGTTCTTACAGTTTAAAACATTATTATCCACTGGAAGTGCTTCATACGATAAAATATCATTGGAACATTGTCAATTTCATTTAGAGAACTCAAATTAAGTGGGATCAGAGTAGTTTCAATTTTTATGTAATTATTTACATATATGTATTACTGTGGGACTCAATAAAAGAAATTTAATATAGAAAATGAAACATATAACCCCTTTCATGGGTTATATACTATGAAAACACATTTAGAAATCCCACCGCGAGTTAAGATTCCTAAGTATTATAAAATCATGTATATATATATGTATGTATATAGCTCTATGTAAACACAAAAGTATAAAATTTTTACAACTTCAAAACATATAAACTTAATCCCTTACTTATTTTGAGGAGGAGGAGAGGTCCGAGGAAACGTGTCTGAGGCTTGAGAAGAAGGAAAACCAAGGGGTTTGGGGTGAAACAATATGTGTATATAAAAAATATAATATAAATTATATAAAAAATTTTAAACACCATTTTTTGGAAAACGGAGACCCACTCGGTTTATAAAATGACTGTGGGTGAGTCTTTGTGGATAACGGGTGAGAAGAGGGGCCACCAAAGTCATGGGAGTGGAAGAAATGAAAAGGAGAAAGTGGAATAAACCACTGGTTCAGCACATGCAGAAGAAGAAGAAAGCAACTGGAAAGAAAAACAGGAAAAATAATGAATGATCGGGATCAACCGATACATGATCCAATAGTGGAGGATAGATCATGGATTTTAAAAGAGATGGATGGTTGAGATCTGAAGGGGATATTATTGGACGACTATGGTTCAATGTGAAGAATCAAAAACTGATGAACAGTTCATATTGGATCGCATTAGATATTATGGCTCGGGGTGATTTGGAAATTTTAATAGATGCAGACATCCAATATTAGATCCATCAGGATTGGATGACACACAAAAATGCAGAGATATATTACGGCTGCTAGGAATCAAGGACCGGTCTGAAATGGATGGCTCCAATCGTGCGTGACCCGATTTAACTACTTGGATATGATCACAAGTGATTTTTTTCATCCCACATCAAAACGAAGGGATTTTCCCACATCCCATATAATCCAGAGGTGTCCGGACTTATGCTAGATTACTCCCTCTCCCCTCTCGGTACGACCTTGTACCGGGTTCTTCTACGGGAGCACTCCTGCACCCACCCTCTTCGTGCCACCCTACTTTGTGGTGCATAACCTAGATCCTTAGTGCATGCATGATGTGCGTGCACAAACACCCATGGGCCGGTATATGATGAGGCTGAAGTCTAGGCTTGTCCACCTAGAACGTGCAAACTCTTTCGCCTGGATAGAGGGATGGCCCCTGCGGGGTACATCTTTTTTCTAAAACCCATCTTTCAAAATTAAAAATAAAATCATAGGAAAATAAATACATTAATTTTAACAATATAAATATTTTCTCAAATTTTGTAAAACATGATTTTTATTTTTAACATTGGATTATCAGCATACACAAATCAAATTATAGTATAACTTTTAATTAATAAATGTATTCTTTATGATTTTTTCAAATTCAAAAACATAACGCACACCTCTTTCAGTATTTTCTTTAAATCATAAGAGTTGTATTTTCAATTCCATTTTAAACTTTAATGTATTTCTCCTTTCAGAATTTAAAGAAGAGTTTATTTAATAAACATGTTTAAAGAATATTAATTGAACTTAAAATACTCGAAAATCTCAATATTTCTAAATACATTGAAATAGAAAAACTAGAATTCCCTGTGGCTATATTTATAGCCGTTAAAGATTCATTGGTCAGTTATAGGGGTAACGGTTGAATTTAGGTCTTATAAAACCTTGCATTAGGGTATTCTAAAACCATGATAGTGGATGAAGATGGTGCACATCATTTCACTTATGCTCAGTGCGGTTGCAGTGGCTCTGGCCATACTAATGTTTATTGTGATGGATCCGAAGGACCCTATCTATCTTCTTAAGGTTTTTTGGTATTGGGTGGTCTCCCAGTAATCCTAATTGGCCTCTTAATAGGTATTCTTTTGTAGTATACTTTCCATTTGTTCTTTCTCTAATGTAAACACATCGGTGTTTAATTAAATAAAATTCCTTAGGTTTATGTTCTATGTTTTTTTCGGATAACAGGAAAATTAAAAATAATAAAACCATAATTTTATTATTTAATTTGAAAAAGGATAGGGTTATCACATGTGGTGATTCAAGGAAGGTCTTCTGTAACAACATAGTGATGTAGCTCAGGAGATTCAAACTGCAACCTATGGAAGAGGGGAAATATATTTTCATACAGTTCATACTATACTAGTTGATGGAGAGAATAGACCGATGATAGTTGGAGATAATATTTTTGTTGATTATAATCAAATTAGTCTATTAATTGATACTGGTGTACAAAAATATTATATATCTACCAAACTTTTGATTTCATTTCTCATGAAAATGTAGTTTTTGAGTAGGTTTATAATGATAGATACTTCTCTTAGTCTACGATCAAGAGAAATATGTATGTGAATAGGGTGTTCCTTAAAGGTTGGAAAGTATCATTTACTTTTTTGATCAATACATTATGGAAATATCAGGATTTGAAATAATCATGGATATAGATTTCTTTTTGTGTCATAGTTAGACCATATAAATATTTACCACAAGAGAAAAACTTTTATGTCTCTTGAGGGAGACAATTATATTCACCGGGAAGTGTGGGATTTCATGGCGGGCTGATCCGGGATAGTTCATCAGCAACTTGGGGAACTCACTACCTAGGTTTTTAGTCTTATACCACATTATAGGGTTATGAATAAAGACGTATTTAGACCCATATTGTACCAGTTTCATGATGAGTTTTCTAATGTCATCCCATGGTTTCCACCTAAGATAGATATGGAATTTACAATTGATCTCATTTCGGTGGATGAGCTAGTTTCGATGCCACTATATTGAATGTTACTAAAATTGCATCAAGAGCTCAAGACTCAACAAAAAGAGTTTATTGATACATGGTTTGTCTATATGAGTATTTTACCATGGTGTTTTATAGTATTTTTGGAAAATAAGATAGAGAAACTATGCACATGGGTTTTAAATACTGGAGGTTAAACTAGATGAATGTGATTGACTGATATCCTCTACCACATATTGATGTCCTATTTTAAAGTTTGTTAGGATCGTGATTTTTCATAGTTATTTACTTGAAATTTTTATTTCTTCAGTAGGTAGTTAGAACTTCTTATATACTGAGTACATCTTTCAGAGGGAGGTATGAACTTTATGAGTTATTTGTTATGACGTTTGGGCTTACGAACATAAAAGAAATGTTTTTGGCCTTGATAAGTAGAATCATAAACCTTAACCACGGTTAGTTTTTGGTTTTATATGTGGATTAATTATTGGTTTACTTCATGAATCATGATGATCATTCCCAATAATATGACATCGTCATGAGTACATAGAGGGAGAATTAGCATTATAAAAATCTATCTATGTGTTTGTTTTGTATTGATAAGGTAAACTTATTAGGTCACATCATCTCAAAGGAATGTGTTTTAGTGGGCCCATAGAATGTGCATGAATTTGTATCTTGGAGATTTCCAAATAATATTTTTGATACATGTATGTTTCAAGGATTAGTATTACATTATCGTAGGTTCATCTAATACTTTTACCATTTGGAATGACCACTTTTGAGATTGACTATAAAAGCTATAAAGTAAGAAGGTACATAATCAAATGATAATTCCATATAGTAGATGAAGAAGAGATTGAAAAAATAACCAATCATGATCAGACATGATCTATGTGAAGGGTATACACTCATTTTTGAAACTTCTAAGATATTCCTTGGATTAACATTGATGTAGGGAGATCAGTTTTTAGCACATAAGGCATTGAAATTTAGGCCATGTGAAGTGAATTACCATTCACATGACCTAGATATGGATTTAGTGGTTTATGATTTGATGTGTATGAATAATTATTAGATGGGATAAAATTTTATAATGTTTACTATTCACAAAAGCAAGAAGTATATCTTTTCATAGTGAAATTTTAATCTATAATAGTGGAGGTGGAATGAGTATGTTTATTCCATTGAAATTGTTCTAGAATATATACATGGTAAGGGAAACTAGTATTCTAATGAATTCAATATGAAACCATTGACTCATGTTGTTTAGTAGTCTAGTGTTGAGTGGAAGATTTTGGCTATACTGGTTGAGATGCAAGTTTTCATTCAGGCGAGTAAATAGAAGTTGACTCTCATGTTAGTTTTTGTGGATTTTATGCTTTTTTGATGGATCAGGGATATGGATTACGAGGATCTAGAATGTTTTTCCTTCAGGGAATTTGTTGATGGTTGGGATAAACCTTCATATTCCATCATTATGAGGATGGGATCATCTATGTCAAAAATCATGTTTTTTTCTATGAGAACGAGCGATGAGATGATGCACGAATTTCATGCCTCAATGTGAGAGGCAGATCATGGTTTGACCAAAATGTAGGGTGATATATGAAATAAATAATGGCGGTTTGGGTTGAATATGGTGATAAAATGATTCATACCACAACCCTACACCTGTCAATATGTGAGGGTTGAGTATCAATGACATGGTTTTTTTCTATATCCATTGACATTATAGAATAGAGTCGATAGAGTTACCATGTATTTTTTTTGGATCTTCCAAGGTCACCTCAAATGAATGATATTAATTTTTTTATTATTGATCGATAGAATAAATTATCATTTTTCATGCCTATACGAGATACATTCCTTATGGAATAGTTGTGAGATATGTAATTTCATGAGAAATTCCAACAATAGAGAATGCGATGTATTAATTTTTTTTCACAATGAATCATATTCAACATTTTGATTATCGGAGGTGTTGTAAAATGTTAATTTCATTCATTTTTTACATAGCATGGAATTACTCCCACGGGAATATGGGTAGTCGAAGCATACTATTCAATTGTGTGAGGATATACAAAAAAGTGTCTTTTAAACCTCATTGTGACATTTGAGAAGCACCATAAAATAGTGGATTTAACCTATAAAAATAGTCATAAAGAATCTATACATATGTAACCATATAATCCTTTTTACATCTATGTTGGATGGAGGTAGGTGAGTCAAATACATTGGGACCAATTCTCATGGATAATATGTCAGTGCATGTACAAATGTTTTATAAATGTATGGATATGGATTAAAATAGACATAAGTCATATGTTAATAGGTTTCAGTTACCCAAATTGAATGTATAGGGTGATCATATCTTCTTTCAGGGTTCACGTATGTTGGTTCACCATAGGATATAATGATAGAGAAAGATAGTGCCTAGGTTTTTCAGAACCTTTATGGTTGGGGAGAGAATTGAATTGATGATGTACCGATTGGATCATCCACATGGGTATATTTATATGCATGATATAATCCATGAATAATGCCTTCAATGATATCTCACCCACCCTTTTCTTAGTATTGGAATTAATGATGTCGAGTTTCATAATGATGCATCCTTTGAGGAAAAATCGATATGTGCTTTAGAACATAGTGAGAATGTGATGTGAAGAAATACAATGATGATTGTTCATGTATTGTGTCAACAATCCATTATTAATTAGGAAATATGCTAGGGATAATAGGATATGTAGGCTCAGTGTATTGATATTATTTTCTGGGGATCTTACTAATTCCTTGGAGTATTTCTCAAGGACGAGCTGCTATGAGGTGGGGTGATTTTAATACCCTGACCCTTTTTGTTGATGTCTCAATATTTTTATACATTCACTCATGTTACCTTTTTTATTATATCCTATTTGGGTTTTATACAGTGTGTATTTCAGTGAAAATTGGGTGTTTTGGAGGGTCTTGTGGTAGTGCACGGTTTGGGAACAGTTTTCCCAAAACGTTCCTCATACCCCAACAAACAATGTTATCGCTTCAAAATATGGATTAAATGGTTGGATCATGGTTAGGGAAATCAAGCGCACTATTATGTGTGTCTTTGATACCCCCTCTCCACCCTAAAAAAGGTTCACCGTTTCGCAAACCAAGTTCCCTTTCAGAAAAAACTGGGTCCATAGGTTTAATTAATCGAAAAATTGGATTTAAAAATCATGAACCCTCAAGTATTCAGCCAAAATGTACCAAAATACATCATATACTATTCCCCACATTTTGAGGCATTTGAGTGAGTTTGTAAGGATATTGAACATGGTTCTTGATGAATCATAGGATAAACTAACCTTTCTCCACCTCTTCTGTTAAGTAGATTCTTCTCGTTTATGTTTCTCTTTCACCTATCTCTCTTTTAGGATAAAGATGGGATGGTTTCCTGCATGGTTACTGGTTTTATATCTATGTTTTATGGATTTTTATTCATTTGGTAGTAGATTAATATTTTTATCAATATAATATTCTTCATCCTGATTGGGGTTGATCCGCTTTAATTAAGGTTTTTTATTGGTGAGTGTTTATCATAAATATTGTGTTATTTATTCTAAATTATATTCCATGATTATGGATTCCATTGAATGTAGGAATAGTCAAATTTATATTTTATTTTATTTCAATTGAATAATTCATTTATGATAATAGGGAAATGAGATTATATACTTGGTTAATTAGTTAATAGAATGTGTTGATTATACAATTAGTATAATTTGATTAATTAATTGGTGACTTAATTAATGGAATGTTGTGATTATGATATAGGATGAATTTTATAAATTAATTTATAAATTAATTATTTTAATGTTTTGATTATGGAATTGATGTAATTTTATTTGTAAAATTTAATAACAAAATGGTTGATTGTGGAATTTATGAGAAATTTGGATTGTGTGATTATATAATTAATGTTTTTATGAATTAATTAATAATTGGTATTAAGGGATGTTTGGCTTAATCATAAAGGTTTAATGATTTTTATGATTGGATTTTCATCAATAGTTACATAGGTAATTATTCATATCATTACATGTTAATACAAGTGAGATACCATGATTGTTGATGAATTAAAATTGTATACCATGAAGTGGAATTTTGATAAAAAGGGTTAATGTTGATTAACCAATAATGTTGTAATATATGTTATATTTTGATGATATGTGATAATTGTGTGTTGGATAAATATTTGGGCTCTAAATTCCAAAATTTAATATATGTTTTTGTGAATGGGACAGATGCTCCAAATACCCATGTGTGATAAATGTGTTTGAGAAAGGGATTGAGGCTCCAAGTGTCCATACAATATTGTGACTATAGGATAGGGACTGAGGCTTCAAATAACCATGAAATACTTATCTGTGGGATAAGTACAAAATCCCCATGTACCCATGTGATGTTTGGAACGAAACTATATATTCATGAGTTAGAATTGGACAACAGTTCCAATTAGCTGTGATATGATGTGATGTGAAATGATAAATGATATATATGGTATTAAAATTTGGTTCAGATGATAGAATGGGATGAGTAAGGTATTAAAGGTGTGAGAATCCTTTTTAATATGAAGTTTAATGTGTTTTGTTAAATAATCATTTAAAATGGGATAACATTTTATTTATTAATTTTACATTATACTATATACAACTACACATATTGTTGTTGTCTTGATATTTATTTAAACATTATTGGTGCTAGCATACAGAGGTGTACTAAAATGCTACAAGGGATTCCTGATAAGTACCTAAATAGACATCATATTTTCATGGAAGAATAAGGTAATGAGTGGTATGTTATATGGATGAGTTAGAATGGAGCATAGATGAGAGAACTAAGCATTGTTTCGGGAACTGATTGGGGGGTCAGTTTGTCTTTTTTTTGGTTTTTCATTTGGAACATTAAATGTACGTGGGATGAAATATCTAATATTTTGGTTTTTATATTTTATTCCTACTTTATTAGTTATTTGATACAATTTTTATTGGTTATTATTTATACCCTTTGTTTATTCTTATTTACAACTAATATTGAACAACATTGATAAAGACAGTATAGACTCCCCATGATCAATATTAGACCCTCACATCTATACTGATGCCTCATGCATATTAGTAGGATCTCATGAGGTCACATAACCTACTATAATTGGGCACTAGTGTGTGGAACCTTAGTTGGTATGACAAAAAATAGTATTTAATAATAGCCATTTAATATTTAGAAATTAATATAAAATATATAGATAAAAAATTATTTATCATAGAAAGACCATAAATATATTCATTGACTATTTTATATGTAAATGGATTAAAAAATGATCAAAACATGAGTTTAAATGAATGGTTAATTGATCCAAAACCACATATAGTCACTCAATCCATTTTAGTCCATTTTAGAGTCTTGTTGACCTGTCAAACCTGTGTTTTACATATATTAAGTTGAAATATTAAAAAAATACCCCACTCACCACTATTCAAAGTTGTCTATCAAGAACCCTTATATACCACCATAATAATATCTATCTCATAAAGAAAATATGTCCTTTTTATCATATATTATAATCTTCCATTTACTCAAGACTATGGTCAAATGAAATTGTCCTAATATCAATATTTCCTACGATTCATTGAACATAAATCCCATGTCCTGAACATGATTACTATTATCATAATATTTATTTTCATATATAATTTCTCAAATATAATTTATAATTATATATAAATATTTATTTATTTTATTTGTTTATTTTTATTTTAAAATTAAAATATATTGACCACATATCCCCTATTCAATTTTGAGTAAGGAAACCATTATTCGTGTGTTGTGTATGCCACCACATTCATGAAGTGACAAATTTTGTTTTTCACACATCCATTATTCACTATATATAAGGGTGAAATTCATTAAAAAATATGAAATTCATATTTTAATTTTCTAATTAGGCGATAAACTATAATCAAATTTTTCCATATAAATCTTCAAAAATTTAAGACATTATTCATGCATTGTGAGAACTTCAGTATCCACAAATTAACATATATCATTTTTAATCTATAATATGTATTATATATGGAAATATTTTTAAAATATTATCTACTAAAATAATATTATTTTAATAATATCATTAATAATATTTTTTGATTATATAATTCAAAGACAAAATACATTCATAATTAAATTTATCGATTAATTTTGGCACGCTCATGTTTGGGTGGATATATTCACGTCTCTAAAAAATTTTATAAAATATCATCATATATAATCATTAGAACATAATTAATATTAAAATAATATATAAATATCAAATTTAATATTATATTGTTTTTTAAATGGTAACATTAATATTAAACTATTTTATTATAATAAAATAATTTGTTTGGAATATATTTCCGAAACATTCTTGTTGCCAATTTCATCTACAAGAATCCTAACAAAAAACAGAAAAAATTATATTATACCACTGTAAAAAAAATTGTCATTTATATAACGTTTTATGATATTTTAATAATGAATTTTGGGAGAAGGATTATGAAAAACAATACTATTTTGATTTTATTTTATAATGATCTAGAATACTCACACCAGATATTGAAAATAGGTAATAACTAACTAATACAAATTAAGAGAATATTTACAAATAGTGTTTATAAAATATCATAAAAATTATTGTGGTTTTGAAATAATTTATTTGGATAGTTATTTATATTATAATGGATACATAGTCACTCTTGTATATGTTATGATTTATGTATTTTTGGTTCTTTGTATACAATTTAATATCTTGAGACATATATCTTATTATAATCCATGAAAACATTGATATGGTGTCATTAAATCCTAATAAATTTGTTTTTTAATTTAAATTTAATTGAATTGGTGTGAACTGTTATATCAGGAAATTTATTTATATATTATTTAATATAAATGATTATAATTATATAAGGATTATTCATAATTGACCAAACATCATTGAGTAAAAACTCATAATCTTGATCTTCTTTCCCAAATGATTTACTAATTGCCCCCAAAATTTTATCTCATGGTCTATTTTATTTTTATATAGGGAAATTACACATTTCATTCAAATATTCATCCACAATGAATTTGTTCTATATAAAATGTATGACATTGTTGAGACTGAATTTTATCCCCTTAAAGGATGGTTTCCCCTCTATGTCTATATATTCATCTCCACCAAATGATTTCCATTTTAATTGGAAAATAAAATATTTTTTATCACATGTTACCCTTATTCACTCCATATAACATTTTAAAAAAGTTATATTATAATAATATTTATTATATGGGATTTTAAAAAAAATATTACCAAATACTAAAAATGATTTTAAGGAATTCAAAATAAAATAGTTGATATTTCACACCACATTTTTATAATAAAAAAAAAATATAAACAAGAATAAATTATTGATATTTATTTTTTAAACGTTAATATTTTCAATTCATTTAACACGTGTTTATTAAGAGAAATTTTGAATGTAACACATAAATTCTTATTTTTAAAATAAAGATTAATTTTATTCTCCAAAATAACTTTTTATATTTTAATTCCCTATGAAAACATAATTTTCTCATATTAATATTATATATGAATCATGAACTCAATTACTTCATTGGTTTTTGAATAGATTAATTCTATCCATGTTTTTAGTTTTTTCAAAAGAACAAGTATATTTTATAGTTATTTCTCTAAAACACATAAAAAATGTTTATAGTTCCATTCATTTCCATGTGATGTGTCTTATAATTTATTAAAGGTGTTATTCAAATGATGAAATACACATTATTTAAATATAAGGATTATATAATATCCTTTTGAATTAATTAAATAATCACTCAATAATGTTTTCTATAAAAATAATAAATAGATATAGGAATTATTTTCCATATATTTCTTTTCTTTACAAAGAGTCATTATTTACATCGATTAATTAAATAGAGTTCACCATGATTCCATATGTAGATTGGTTGTGGAATTAATTATCATAAACATATAATAGATTTCCTATTTAATAATGGTTTGCGAGATTCTTACATATAATGATATTCGATTTAATTATTGGGGAGATATGGAGAAAATGGTATACTTTTGATTTTAATGTAGAATTATGTGTATAAGGCCCCATCCTTAAACCTTACGTAATCTTGAGTTATTACAAGATTACACATTGAGGATCTTTTCAGGTTTAGAGTTTTAGAGAATTAGATCATGAAACTTGCATTACATTCCACATTTAAACAAAGTGGTTACATAAAAGACTGTATTCATTCTTCCCATCAACGGAAATATATTTAAAATGAAACATGGATTCTTTCTTGACACATCCTTGATACTATCATCACATCATGTACCTTTCCCTTGACCTGTGAAAAACATTTCAAAAACTTGGGATGAGCATGAAAATCCTAGTAAGGGTTATAAAAATATGGAAAGGAAACATGAGTTCATATATACATAAGAATGAAATCATACATTATCCATAAAACATAGGCACTTTCACATACCTCATCAAATCATGAATAAATCATAGAAATCATAAGACATAAAAGGTATCTTGAGTCACTCATAACATTATTACGTAGGGAGTAACCCTCTTGGTTACGTTTGGAATACCCACCACAGTATATTACCTAAATCTCTTCGGAGAAACCTTAACGTTTCACTCCTTCGTGTTACCCAATGCATTGGAGAGCTATATCGGGCTCACCCGCCCTTAGTATATCACGGAACCACCCGTCTTCATAATAATGCCCAAGAACCAGAACATAATCGTATCACATAAAACATGCATAAAGGAAACATAAAATTTCCACATTTCAATCACAGGATATCAATACACCACATTGATATAATAAAACATTATGAAAACTATTTTCAATACCAAAATGAAAGATAATTAAAACATGGTTTTTATTTTTCTTTAAAAAAATGTATGGCTTGTAGAGGAAGCAGAAATTCAAATTATGGTCACGGTGGTGGAGAAGTCATTGTCGGCACATACGTAAGACAAAAAAACATTCCCTTTTTTCGTTTAGTAAAACGCTTCTTATAAAGAAAGATTCCTTTTTGGATAAACGTAAAATTCAAAGGGGTTTATAAACTGTAGAAAATAAGGTTGTGTATAAAATAAAATTTTCCTCAATGAAAGGAGATTGAGACGAAGTCCCATACCAAGATGGTATCCTTGGTTTAAGGATAAATCAATTACATAATTATGTGTGACAAACTAATAAACCAAATATAAGTGGATATTAAGTGTAAAATAATCAATGGTCATTAACACATATTCAAAGGATGACATATTCAATAACTACATGTTGAACCCAAAGAAATCAAACTTGGGTTAAGAAGTTCCCTTGACAGCCTAACGGGGTCACATCAAAATGAGTTGATGAGAGATAAAAAGTCTATCTCATAACTTGGACATAAAATTTACATCAATAAGGATATATGAGAACATATACCAACATAACAATATGTAAATTAAAAGACCTAACAAAAGAAGTCTTTTAAAAAGAGGAGGGTGAAAGGTTCCCTTACCGACTTGGGTATCATTCAAAAAATACACCCCATGAAAGGAGGACAATACATCATTGATGTAAATACTCATAAAAGAAATTATATTACACAAATAGTAGAATAATGGGCAGTACATACACCACTCAAATGAAATTGTGGCAAATGTAGCATAAATCTCACAGGAATAAAAGTGAGATGAAAAATCCCTTACAAAAACTCGGTAGCCTATGAGCGCCACATAAAACTTACAAAAATGGATTGATGAGATCAAATAGGGTATCCCATCATATTAACATAATGTTTATAGAAATAGGAATATAAAATAGCATCCCCCAACACAACAAAGAGGAGCTTAAAAGACGTGACATAAAAGAGAGTACTTAAAAAGAAAGAGAGAGGTTAGATCTCTTACGAAAATTCGGCAGCCTAACAGCGCCACTCAAAACTTCCAAAATGGATTGATGAGAAATAATAAGGTCTCTTATAACATTAACATAGACATTAAAGTAAGATTAATATAAATTATCATCCCAATAACAAGAAATGTGAGCTTTAAAAGGAATGAAATAAAAGAGTGTACTTAAAAAAAAGAAAGAGTGGAGTAGGATCCCTTACCTCAAGTCCAACTTGTCTTGTTCGTTTCTTTATATTCCTGAATAATAAACTTTGGTCAATTAATAATTTCCTATGTACCTCCTTTAGATATTATTATTCAGTTCATATCACATATTATAATTTTATAATAATTGTTTAATAATGTTAGTTCATATCAGACGTTTTTGCCGATGTTTGGTACATGAGTCAAAAATGAACTTGTTTGAAAAAAGATTGCCCATGTAGTTATAAGTAAATAATTTCCAGAATAGTATTAATGATTAAAATATCATATATATCCAGTAAATATTCATTTTATACTATTCCATATCATTTAAAGATAAAAAACGAAAAGCACCGTTCATGGAGACGGTAGGCCGTACGTACGCATGCACGCTACTTTCATTTTTTGTCATATTAATGAAATTAAAACAAAATGAGAGAGATATATATATGTTATAATTACAGAATGATATCCATAATTTAGATGTAATATATTAAATATATATCCATTATATATATGTACTTATAATATTTCATAACATTTTAGATAAGAAATGAAATGTATCGTTCATGGAGACGGTAAGCCATACGTATGCATGAACGCTACTTCCATTTCTATTTCATATTTAATGGAATTAAAACATAATTATACATAATAGTATTTTAATTACAGTATGGTATCATATATAATATCATTAAATATATCCTTTATGCGTACCACATATGTTATTAACGAATCAAATCACTTTGAGGGGGCGGTAGTCCGCACTTCCTTAAATGAAGATATCGCGTTTACCCATAATGGAAACCATAAAGGTACGCCATAAATGATAAATATAGAAGCTCAAGTAAAACATAAAAATATTAGATATAATATATAAATATAGTTTCATCTTAATGTCCACCTTTTAAGGTGTTAGAAGAATGTTGAACAATCATCGTTTCGGGAGGCAGAAATTCACCATCCACGGAAACAGTATGTTCTTTAACCATTAGATGTAGGTGTGTGTAATTTTAGCTTGAATAATTCTTATAAAAACATCCTAGTATATTGAAGATACTGTATTTGTTACAAAATAAATTAATAAAAATAGTTTAAGGGGTTGGAGAAGCAAAATAAAACAAAAGGACACAAGTGAAGACATTACCTGAAAATCGGGTAACTCCCTTTGGTTTGAGCTCAGAGGCTTCCTTGGGAAGACTTCTGCCCAACGTGAGGCTTCAAGGAGTAAGAGAGGTAAGTGGAGATACAAAATGGTCAGGGTTTGGCCGATCCAAAGGCTTTGGGAGTGTGGGTAAGGAGGTAGAGCTGGGGGCCTTTTATAAGAGGAGAGGAGGGGCACTCTTGTAATGTTAAGAAATGTTACTTTATTTTCAAAAGAGTTTCGGATTTTAAAGGTCCCACATTAATTTATTTCGAGGATAAGGTGATAAGGGTTCTAAATCCACTCATCCAATAGGTTTTGGACATGTTTAGGTCTTAGATATTACATTATCTTTCCATTTTATTTAAATCGTTAAATAATGAGGTCTTCGTTGCATCATCATGATGTCATATATAATTTAATTTATTTAATGTCTAAAAATTATAAAAAAACTACTATGATGTAGGAAATCTTTTTATCTGTCCAATGAATATTTATAGTCAAAAATATGTCTTGTATAACCCCATGTAAAAATTGTTTTAGTAAAACATCTCATGTTTGTGTCATTTTTACTTTTACATTAAATAAAAAGATATTTATGTCATTTCCCAACCAAAGTGGCTCCATGGGGTTATCAAGTTGACACATGGATTGTCTTGGTCGGACATGACACATCCAATGATGGTAGGACATGTGTCTAGGTCATTTAATTTTATTAAAACATTATTCTTACCATAAACTACACTAATTACCTCTAATCGCGATTATAAACTTAATAAGTTACTATTCACCAAAAATTTATTTTTATCCCATTGAACCACATTTTACTTCTTAATGACAACCATTTATGTCATATTTTTTAAATTAAAAACCCAAAGATAGAAAAATTTCATTTAAACAGAAAAATCAGTTTTTATAAGTACCACTTAGTGGTTTCACTATTCATCAAAAATGGAAGTTTTTCAGAAAAATCCCAAAAATTCACCCTAAGCTATATTTGATATTACGAATTCAAAAATGAAGTCTATTTTACCAAATTCAAAACATATAAGTCACATTAATTAAATTAATAATTAATTCCCGCTGTCAGAGCAAATAACGTGTTTTTATGAAACAATAAGTATCAAAAGATTGACACTAGTTTAAGTCTTATTTCAAAGTGAAATTAATTCAACGACCACTATTGGATTTAATGGTAAAAATATATTCTAATTTAACTTTACAATTAATTAAAAATATAATCTAATCATACAAATAAATTAGATTAAAAAGAGGTTTTGAATTAAAATACAACATTTTACAATATTAATTAAAAAAATGAACTTTATCGGAAAGATACCAAAAATTTACACAAAGTAAATTTTGATGTCCCAATTCTTAATAAGAGTTTTATTTGATCCAATAGAATGTATAAGAGTGAACAAAACTATATTTAATGATGGTTTTCCATCAAAACGCGATAAGTGAACCTTTAGTGAAAACTAGGGCATATACGCCTAAAATTGAATTCTTTCTGTATTTTAAGCCTTTATCTTTTATTGGAAAAATGTAAAAACATTTAAAAACATATATAATCATATTTTAGTTATTTCTATCCATTCCCGCCAATACAACGACTACATGTTAACCACATTTAAAATAATATTATTTTATTATTAGAGTGCAATGTAAGATTCCCAAGAAACTCGTTGTTGCGTGTTGGGTACGCCATCGAGCATAGCGTCCCCTTTAAAGTCATATTAATATTTTATTCACAAATATGGATATATATGAAAATTTCATATTCTTTATTTACCTGGGGTGTTACAATGTGGGTAACTAAGGAATGTTGATTATATATATTTTTAGTATACAACATATTTCAATGGATTTATTATGTCAATGTTATCTCATTTATTCATTGAGAATGTATTATGGAAAAATATGTTTATATCATAATAAAAAAAATTCTTGATTCCTACTACATGTTGATCATGAATTATATATATATTTATAACATTAATATAGTTAAATTGTCATAATTAATAACGTGAATCATGGGTCTTATTATTATATATCCTCATGATGCATCGATATGTATAATGATAAATACTATCTTGAGAAATATTTTGTATTCCTTACCAAAAACAATTACCCAGAAATCACCCTTAATGGTTAGATCAATGAGTCTAAGATAATGATATACAATCTTAGGGAGTGGTATTATCTACATGAAATTATGAACATAATATCTAAGGAACCAATTATTCTAATCGACATATTTTCTCATTTAAATTTATATCTATGAATATATTATTCATTGAGTTTCTTTATATTATGAAATTATTTATTTATTTTCAAATATAAGGTTTATTTTTATCTTATAATCATTTTTGATTTTCTAGTACAACTGATTAAATTTATCATTAAGTAATATTTGAGATCACCCTTATTATATATCCATTTTTCTTATTAATGGTGAAATTTATTAGACATGATATGTTTAACATAATATATTATATGGATAATTTTTAGGTGGTATTTAATACATATTATTAATTTTTAGTTTCTAATATTAATGGAAAATATCTTTTAGTGGAAAATAGAATGATCTTTATTATTTTTTGATTTTTCAAAAATCATTAAATATTTAAACTAAAATTTTCATGGGGATGTTGTAAATAAAATATCTTAATAATGTCATCTGATTAAAATATGGATATTAATAGGTTCTACAGTTGATATAAAATCTAGTATATACCGCATGTGTCTTTGACATATGATTCGATATTATGGATTTAAGATGTAGCACCAGAATCACAAAATACATATTTTTATGTTTTTCTTTCCCAAAATTTTTGTCTTAGAGGTGTGATTTAGAATTATTATATTTCAACATGGTAATATATTTTTAATGATATTCCATAAAGATAGTATTTAGAAAAATATATTCAATGGAATTGATTTTGGATTCTAGATATTGTAGATTGAGGACCAGTTGATTTAGAAGAGTTAGTATCCCATTATCTATGATTAAGTCGATGTTAATGGAGAATGTTGAATTCGAATACAGTGATATAAATTTTATGGATGCTTTTATAGTTGATATTATAAAAACTATTTCCATCAAAATTTGAAAGAATATGTCTATAATGGATGTTTCCAAGGTTTTGGAAAATATGTATGAAAAATGGATGACCATAAATAAAGACATATTGTGGTTACGCTTAATAAATTGAAAATATTATAAGGATGAAATTAGAAAAATATTATTAATAAGAAAATAATGATTTCTGTGACGATCTAATCCGTAAAATTAAAACTTTATAATGATTTATGTGTATTTTTACTCGCATACCCACATCCATATTTCTTCTATGTAATAGTTAATAAATTTAGTAACTCAAATGAAAACATAAAAGTTGTCTTTGATGATATGAGGAATACAATAATCAACGAGGAATATCTATTAACTTATTCTTTGTTTCAAACTAATGGTTCCATTAATACAGAAGGATGAAAACATTCAGAACAATAGAATAAAATTATATAAAAGAATAAATTAGTAGATAAGCCTAATGTAAGGACTTTGGATAGGAGAGAAGGAATGTCAAAATGTCTTTGTCCAGCCTACTAGAAAATATAGAATATTTGATATTTTAAGAAAACATTTAAATTTCATAAGGATAAGATTAATAATATTTAAGTGATTAGTACATATGATTCTATTACCAATATGGAATTTAAGAAGAATAACATTCTATAAAATGGTACTCTAATAAAATTTTCATAGTTTTTTGTTAGATTCCCATATAATTTAACTAGTGATCAACAGTGTACCAAAAAATATGAATAGATGTTGCATGGGAATTTTAATCTTGTGGATGGTGGAGTAATGCTTAATTTTGGAAAAGGATATTTCACCATTGAATAAAGAATTGTGGATTATTGAAGCTACTAGATGCTCAAAAAAAATTATACAAGAAAATTTATTTCAAATAAATCGATGAAGATGATTTATTCCCTACCTTTGAAAATGAAGTCTATAATGTTATCCATGATGTTATAGATATTGAAAAATTAGTAAATATTGTGCATAATTACATGATAAAAAACTATATTAAATTTTTAATGGAAGGATGTTTTTATTATGAAAAACTATATATGTGGAACCAATGGTTTGGTCACCACAGTTAGAAGAAAAATATTGTAATAAAGGTTAAGGTATTATTGAATATCAACCAAATAGTAAAATGAAGGAGTGAATGTTTTCTTATGGGAATGATGTCAAGGGTTTCATTCCACATATATTGTATAATTTCAAGGGACTCAATATTGGATATTGTGCACTTTTAAATATTTAAGCATGCCTCTTTTTAGTACTAAGGTTGTTGTATTAACATTCTTACATTCAGTGTTGACACATGAATGTTGTTTTTGATATTATTTCTATGGAATATTACAGAGATATTTTATATGTTTATTTAAAGGAAATAATTGTTAGAAATTGAGTGCGGACAAAAGTTTATGTCACTCAAATCATATAATGGTGTACTGAACACCAAAAAATATCCATAATTACTTTAGGAATGAAGGAATAAGTCTGGAGGTGAGTGTTCCAAGAAAACATCAACATAATTGAGTGGATGATAAAATTAATATGAATCTAATGGAAAAATAATGAATTATGATGATGCAAATTATAGATCATATGTTTATTTGGGAATATGAACTAAACAGAAAACTTATCTTACAAAAATAATTCTATCCAAGATATTTGGGTTGTAATATTTAAAGCAGTTATATTCCTGAAAATTCCCATTTTTTCATCATTTGAATATCATTGGTAGTTTGGAAGATGTTAATTTAATTACAATGTATTGGGAAAAACATGATTCAAACTGTACAAATTTCTACCTCATTGATTGTAGAGATGAACATTTTTTACATCACTTGTGGGTGGTGAAATAAAATTGGTCAACAAAAGCAACAATGTTGTTATAGATTATAATAATCTATAGAAGTACTAGAACATGTTTATGCAAGAAGTTGATGAAAAACAAACAATTTATGTCCAAGTGGTTTTGAGTACTATTGTCTTAAAAATCCAATGAACATAGATATAGGTTCCGAAGTCACTGGATGTCGAAATTTAAGACCATCATAAGGACTGAAATGTACAATATAATTCGATGCTTTTGTGGGAGAACTAGAATTCTGGGTCCCAAAATTAATATTTATGATTTTTTTGTTATCAATAGAAATGATATATTCAAACATCATAGATAATTTGATCTAGATTATGAGATCAACCAAAATCATGAGACCCATAAAAAGGTTTTGGGACGGAATGTTTTTTACACTTCTAACATATTTTGTATAATATGAAAATATAAATGATGTTGACTCACATAGTATATGTAAGATGTGAGAGTTAGACATAAATGGGGAGATGGATTTTTTAATTCTCCAATGAATATGGGATGTGGATGAACAACATACCATAAAAGGGAACATGGGAATAATTTGGTTTATAAAATTAATGAGGGATATGATATTGACTAATGGTAAAAATAATAAATGATAGTGAAAAGGAATCAATAGTAAGATGGAGTGGATTTCATAGAAATCCATTAATATTTAGTTAAAAATTCATCCATCCAAATGGTCATATGAATAGTTCCATTAGAAGATATATATCTGCAATTGAAATATATCTACAATTTTTTTATTCACATTAATTCAGATAAAGAGATATAAATACAATAACAGTTTAGTTTTCAAAAAGAAAAATAGAACCAGAATTAGTTTTGTAAGCCAACGAAATGTCGCTACTAGATTTTCAAAGTCCATCAGTAATGGAAACTATTATTATATTCATTAATGGGGAAATATTAGTTTAAAATTTTTGATTTAGATAATTTTTCATTATGAAAATTTATGGGAATATGGGGCACCCATCATATTTATTCTATATATGGAAGTATAAATGATAAATCGACCGTATTCTCGAAATATCTAATTGTTGAAATGATATTTCAGGATTATTTTTTGATGAATGATCATTGAATGAAAACGATTTTTTTTGGATAATGATAGAAAGAGGTATGAATTTCAAGGATTCTATATGTATAAGAACAATTTCAAAAACCAGATAATGAAAAGTCTCTAAATAATTATATTTATGATAGTCTCAACTGCTATTACTATTTATTTGATGTTTTCCTAGTCATAAAAACCATAAACTGATGTTGGGTAAAAGTTGTAGGTGATCATTCCACATGCATGTGTGTATATATGATTTAATATGAAATGGTTTTCAATCAATCACACAATAACCTTGTTGTTGGAATTGTGAGGTATACAAGAATAACTAAGGTAAATTATATTGTGAGGTTGTTAAGTTGACTCAGTGTTATTTGAAAGGATAATAAACTCATGGAATTTTTTATTAAAGATTTGAATGTTTTATAGGATTAATGGACAAAAAATTTTGGGGTGAAATGTATATAATGAAATGGACAATTTGGTTTTTTTATTACATTGATAAAATTAAGATAAATTGGTGTCAATGTTATTAATAATTTAAATGGTTTGTTCAATTAAATATTATCACATAGATATTACAAAATCTAAGAAGGTAATGTCATGGCTGATTTAGTTTCTAATGGAGGTTGGAACAATTCAATCCGAAGCATTTTTTTACTATGATATCCAATGTTATATTCACATGAAAAATAATCTAATGTGACATAATAAAAAGACATACTATCTTGAAGTATATTTTCATATATCATCTGTTAAGTTTTCTAATCTAAGATATTATAGAATCTAATTTTATATTTTTTAACGATCATGGTGATATTTTTTTCATTTTTTATGTATTTATTAATTCAAAAGAACCATTAACATACATGGAGAATCCACTATTACAATTCTTTTTGGATTATTCACTGTATTTTTTTGGTCTTAATTATTGATTTATATAATATTAATCTTTGACCCAGATAGAAATCTAGATATTATATTAGGGATTTATCTTGTACATAAGTTACACACATAGTTCTATAATTATTTCATTTATATTGGAGAGGTAAGATTAATGTGAATATTCTTTTTAGATAATCCGATCTCTTTTTATCATAATAATTTCAAGGATATAATATCTTGGTAAAGGTTAATACTATTCTTTATAGTCATAGATTTGTTAGACTAGATAAATATTAGAATTATTTCTCAAGTTCCCAAACTAGTGATGACTATTACTCATTAGTGGAGTTATATTTGATTGGTATTAGATGTAAAAAAATTATTTTTAGATGATTATGATAGAAGCTACGTCAACACATGCTCATATTTTTCAAAGTCATTGTGTAGGATATGGTGTGAATTCTTATTCATTAGGACATTGTCGGTGGTGTGTTATTGTGAAATTTGGTCACTTAATAGAGATTGTAGTATGATATTGAAAATCACATAAAATTTCTACAGAATATTTTATTTATAATTATAAAATATAAATTCACACATTAATGAGATGGTGTAATTATCACTTTGGTGAATAGTATATAGTTTTCAAAGATCATAAGTGTATGAGTATATATTCTTTGAAAATGATCTCTTCTGTTGATAACATATTTTAGAGGGATAGCTTGAAAAAATTAAATTTAAACAATCATACAGATACATACAAGGTAAAATTATACTGAATGTATTGAAAATGAAGCCTTAATATATTAAGGAAATATTATTGTAGTTTAACCGTAGGGGTTTTATGTAAATTTTTTTGAGCATAAATGATATTGAATGTAATGAAATTATTTATCCGGTGATAGATAATTGTATATAATTATTAATATTTCGAGGGTTAATATTATCTAAATATGTTTTTCTAGAAATAATACAAATTTTATATTGGGACAGACCACTAACTTTATCTTTTTGGATTTAAATTTGATCATTCTAAAAAATTTACGAGGGGTTGCTCCTATTTCCTCGTTGAATAAAGTGTTTTGTAGAATTCAACATTCATATTGAGAGATGAATCCCAGAGTCAAAATTATACACATTGATTTCATGAAACTATTTTTGTGTTTGGTCATAGGAATTATTATTACTGATTATATTTTTTATTTTCGGGTTTCCAATAGGGCAATGAATAACATATAGAGCATGCTTTCCCACATAAACATGTGTTTATATCAACGAGTAAACATGAAGATATTAATATAAAAATTGTGATAGTTTTTCCTAAGTCTATTTAATATAATAATATATTTTTTTCATGTTCTTGATGGAATCCTAATGTATGTACAATTCATTCACATTCAAGAGTTAAAATCCAGAGGGAACATTAACTATTTTAATTTCAGATAGATAATTATGATATATAATGCTTATAAGTTAGTTTGTTTCTAAATGATATCACTATTTTATTTAATGATTACAGAAGGGAACATAGAATACATAATGTAACATCCTAGAAACCAGTATTATAATTTAATTGATTAATTTAATATAATTTCACAAAATAAATAAGATCACATATTTTGGGCTTGAATAATTGACCAGTCCAACAAATATATATATATATATCTGATTCTAATATTATTCAATAAAATTAAATGAAACAAAATGAATGAGTGATAATGTTAAAATTAATTCTAATATATCCCAGAAATCATAAACACAAGATTCTTTTTACTCCTTGTAAAAGAAAACAAATAAACATTGTGAGTTTAGATGCTCATTAAGGGAAATAATACTACAACCCAATTATATAAAAATTAAAAAATTAATAACATATTAGAGAAACAAAATACTAAAAAATTATATATAATTAATATCATGGAAAGGGAAATATTTCCATGGATAAAGTGGGAACATAAATACTCACATAGATATCATTAACTGGTTTCAAAAGGCATGAATTATTTACACCAAAAATCATAATCCTATTGTCAAGGCCTCATTGTTACATATTTAACATAAATTGGTCAGTAACTCATCAAATAATCGATCTAGATTATTTCATTAAAAATATATATTCACTAAAGGGTATCTAAAAACATTATACCATGTAATATGGTGTACATCCATTTCAATAGGTAACCATTTTATATCAAGGTAAAAATTTAATTAACAGAAATGATCCTATGATGTTTAGATTCTTGAAAACTTAAAATCTAGTATAAGAAAATTATATATTTTATTATTGTACTCATAATAGAATTATCTATATAATCATATAAGGATATATTTAATACTTATCATATTAGGGTGGGGCATACATCAAAAGAAATTGGTTCACATAAATTGAGATAATGATATTAAAATGAAATAATTATCATGTGATCATGATAAATTTCAATAGGGAATGATCATAAGAAGATGATGAATATATTATTATAATAATCATGAAAAATAACATGGTAATAAGGATACAACATACAAATTATACATGAAAACCATACAATCATGGATTATCACTAATGTCTCGTAAGTAATATTAACTAAGGTCATTCAACATGATGTAAAAAAAATTTCTCAAAAAAATAATCTAATACCAAATGTGTTGGGGAACTATTAGGGAACTCACTTAGTCTATCAAAATTCATGTGTTCCACATAGTTCATTTACTAAATAATTTTATAAATATCATATTGAAAAAAATAAAATAGTTTCTTGGAAATTCATTTATTTTATTAATTTTATCATACATATACAATAAATAAATTTTAACTCATGAGAAGATATTTTTTATTCAAACATGTAAATTCAAAATTAATAAATTATATTCAATTTATTTAGAATACCCATCCACAAAAATAGGCTCTATTAATAAAAATTTAGGAAGTGTTCATTTAAAAGGGAGAAAATCATGAATTGAGTTCGACAGGATAATGTGTATATAATATGGATTAGATAAATGATATAATTTGAGGGAACAACGGTCAACCACTAGTACACCACTATTTTGGTATTAATGGGATAAAAAAAGTGTGTGATAATAAAATAATTAAAATTTTAGATGAAATGCCACAATATTGGTACATGAATATAAAAGAACAAGTGGATAGTTCCCTTATATTGTATAAGAACATTCTAGTGCTTGAAGATGGAAATCACAGGAATTTTTTGAAACCATTGAAGATATTTACAGTGGAGAAATTATATGAGCTTATGAATTAAGGGACTTGGAGTAGAGTAGAATAGAGGATAGGTGGGTATTAATAATAAAATTGGGGAATTTAATTAATATCTTCTAAATGTATGCTTTGTATTTTTATTTCAGGTAAAATGAAAAAATATTAGATAACCAATAGATTATTTTCATGGTTTGATATATTAAATTCATTTTTAATAATATTTTATTTTAGAGGAACATAATTTCATTTTTTAATATTACATTGGACATTTAAAATCAAAATTAAAAAAAACAAATATTTTCCAAATTCATATTTTCTATTTTTAGACATAGGAAATTAATTTAATGGTTTAGAAATTGATTTAAATCCATTAAAATATGTAATAATATTTATATATATATATCATTCCAATAAGTACATTATATTTATCATTAAATTATTAAATTATTTATTATTTGATAATACATGCTATATATTGTATAATATTTGTTATTTTCCCAAAAATAAGAGATTCAAATAAAATTAAAAACAGATTACTATTTATTAATTTTTATTTGATAGTTTAAAAATAGAAATCCATTTTATTACCAAATTTTTTTAAATAAATATAATTTAATTTTTACAAATAAATTGATTGTTTATTTAAAAGAACTAATTTTTTAAAAGAAAAAAATTATTTCCCCTCTAACAACACTTTATAATTGAATGATACTATACTAAAAATAAATATTTTTATATTCATCCTCATCAAATCCATATATTATTTAAATACAATTTAATAGATATAAAATATATATTCTTTTAGAAAAATACATAATGGTCTCTTTGTATAAATATATATTCTACAATATTCTCAAAAATTATTCATTTTTTATTGGGGTTTAACATAAAATAAAAATTAGGAATTAAGTACAATATTAATTTCTTTAAAATTAATATAAATTGAATACTAATAGGACCTAAATAAATAACCCAATATTATGTATTATTAGGATATAATTGTAAGGCCTGTGATGGTGGTGGTTTTGTGTTGTTGGATAGGTAATATTTATCTTGTAGTAATCTCTAGTAGAATGAAATTATTTAGAATTAATTTAGTTTAGGTTCACCGTTTGAAGATAGGATTAAATGTTATCAATAGTACAACCTAATGATCCATCCTAATTTCAAATCTAAAACAATGAGCTTCATAAGGCATGGTTTATCTATTTGAGGTCATTATTTATTAATTATGTATTAAATTAACTATTATTAATACACTTGTTATGAACTAACCCTTATCATTACATTATATTGGCTTCATTTGTCACGACCCATCCTCGGGGCCCATGATGTGACTACCCCAAGCCCGCCTTCTATAGGGAATGGGCTGGTGACTAGTACCAAAGGAATAATCCTGATAAAAAGGGATGGCATTGCCTTTAAACCTATAACACACATTGTATGAACACAAGCTGTAGAAGTAACAAGTACTAAAATTGAAACGAAAAGTGTGCTGAAAATAAATGGTCTAGTATACAAACCCAATTGAACAACAGGTACAAGTGAAAAGGGAAAACAGCTCCTGGATCGTCCACTGGGGAGTCCTACCTAAAGGTTATGTACAGAACTCAAACAACTCATCCCTATGGTACGTCTCGTCTAGTACAGCTCCGTGCTGCCTCTCATCTGTCACCCTCAGCCTCGATCACTTCTGACTGTCATCTGTACAGAACTCAACAAGGTGCAGGTGAAGCCCATGCAGGGGTGAGTATAAAAATACTCAGTAGGGGACATCGAGGTGACCAAAGGTCTCCCAGAATCCAAAAAGGATAAACCACAGTAGAAAGATAAAATCACGAAGTATCAACCAACCCAACTTAAGTATATGCCCATAAATATACCTAATTTATCAATCATAGTCTGACTCCAACTCTCGAGCCCAAGCACAAACCATTCCACCAAGGAAGTAAAGTCATTAACCATGATGATAATGGTTTCAAGACATGACTCAACTCACACAGGTATACATATTTTGTAGAGTGATAGAGATTATCAGATGTAGTCACTGATTCATCTAAGCTGTCGAACCCACACAGGATACAGGACCAGCTAATCTATCGTACCCACATAGGATACTGGACCAACTATTTTGTAAGACCCACACAGGATACAGGAACAGAAGTCAGAACTGTCAGACCCACGAAGGATCCTGGTACATTAGTCATCGTTTTCGATCCCACAGAGGATTCTGGTACAGTAGTTATAACTGTCGAACACACAGAGGATTCCGGTACAGCAGTGTTGCTGTCGAACCCATGGAGGATTCTGGTACAGTATCATCGCAGCCAGCCCTAGGGATCTCGCACAAAGCACACTTGATTCTGGGTGGGTCCACTCCTCGAACCAAGTGTCGATACATCAACTATAACGAAATCTGGATTTGATGTATCTCGTAGTTCCGTCTCATCATAAAGAACCCAACTCTATAGATAGTGAATCAATCAGATGCACGGTCTGAGAGTTATTGGCATTTCAGTTCTAGGGGCTCATTTGGTTTTCAGGCTCAAACCAACCCGACTGTACTCCAACTATGTATGATCCTCAAGTAGATTTTTCCAAACGAATCATCTTGCTCCAAGTATTCCATCACCGTAGTTGGTTCGTCGTTCGGACACCCATAGCCCAAGATGCAGGCTAAAGGTGTAAAAGGCCATAGAGGGTCCGGGTCCGGTCCGACCCAGTCAGACCGACCCGGCACGATCCGGTCCAAACCTGGGACTGACCTAGTCCATGGGTGTGGCCCGACACGAAGGTGCGGCCCTACCCGAAGGCGCGGCCCGGCCCGAAGGCATGGCCCGGCCTACGGGCGGCCTGACCTCAGGCGGTCTGGCCGAGGGGCGGCTCGCCCGTGGTGCAGCCTGACCGACGGATGGCCTGGGAGTGGCGGCCCGGCCGAGGGGCTGCCCGGCAGCGAGGCTTTTAGTTAGTGGGGCGGGCCAGCAAAGGTAGGCCCAGCCGAGGGTGGCCTGGCCGTGGTGGCCCGGCTGATATGCGGCCCGACCGTGGGGTGGCACGACCGAGGGGCAGCCCGACCATGGCGGCCCCAGCCATGGGTCTTCCTTGGCACTAGACGATGGTGTCGCACCGTCTTCTTCCATCGCAGCACGCATGGCCACTGTCCCCCCCCCCCTCTCCTCCGGCGCGGCGCGACGACTCCACGCCTCTTTCGTCCACCGTGTCCTGCAAGGCCACAGTTATTCTCTGGCATGGTGTGTCGATACAGCGCCCTTCCTGATCCGCCTACGTCGTCAACCAAACAAGAACCAATCAGAGGGATGTCAGGTTTTGATTGTTCGGCCCGCGCCATCTGCATTAGGTGGTAACAAGTGGCAATCATTGAACCCAAATAAATGATGAGGAACGAGGGTATAATTCATACAATAAAATATTCAAATCCCCCTACCTTGTAATCAGGGTTCACCAGCCAAATTCGCAGGAGGGCGGTGTCGTTCCGTTGATGGTGAGACGAGATGACATCGTCGTTGGAAATGTTCTTCACAGGCGGTGTCCTCCATCCCTTATTCTGGTAGGATAAGGAAAAATACGTCCTAGGAAGAATTCAATGGATTAAGGACGTCATCGGTGTTCTTCATGTTCTTCGTTGGAAAGAAGAGGCGTTCTTCGCGGGTGATGGTTATTCGTTGGAGAGGATAATTCTCCAAGGATTCTCCCATTTTTCCAACAAAGAAAAATAATCCAAAATAATAGAGGAAGTTATTTATTAATTTTCTTGCACAAAGACACAAGAGTTGTCATTAATTTAATGTGACTACTCAATTAAATTAATGCAGATGAATGGATTCAAAATTCAAAACAAGGTAGGTGGAGATTTTAAATTAATGAAGAGGGGTTTGACACCATTATGAGGGTAGACCAAGATTTTTCCCCATTTATGGGAAACTCAAGGGGTTAAAGGGGGTTTAAGGGAGGATTGAGATCGTGTGGGCCCCACAACATAATATCCTCCCATGATAGGTTATGTGCATGTGAGCCCCACCTCCAACATTTCCTTGGAGGATTTAACCACCACTCAAATAAAAATATTCTAGACATATTTTTATTTAATTTAATTAGAAACCGCAATAATTAATATCCAACCTCAAAAAAACGCAACTGCGGTAAAGGTCTCCTTAAGAGAATATCGGCGCTGCGAGTTCAACGGTGCCCTCAGATTTAAATTCTGAGAACCAGTTCAATAGATATGAACACCCGCATGTACGTTTACTAAACATACCCAAACAAAACTTCATAAATTGATTCCAAGCACACCGGGCCTCGGAATCGGGCACCGTCAAAAGCTGCGAACTCGTAAAATTCCCATGTATTTTATTTAAAAAAAATTCCTAGGGAATTTACAGTCTTTACATTCTCCCCACCTCAGGGCTTTACATCCCCGTAAGTTACAACTCACACTAAGGAAACAAATGGGGGTACTGAGCATGCATCTGAGCCTCCTGCTCCCATGTACTCTCCTAGAGGTTCCCATGCTGCTAGAGAATGCACACCAAAGGAATAGACCTTCCACGTTGGACCCGATCCCGTCGATCCTCAATCTCTATTGGAAACTCTGTGAATGTTTCCCCATCATCGATTTCCAGCTCCCCGTGGTCGATGATGTGGAACGGGTCATGCACGCATCTTCTCACCTGAGATACGTGGAAGACGTCGTGCACCTGGTGCAACTGAGGTGTAAGGGCCAGGTGGTAAGTCACCTTCCCTACTCTGCTGAGGACCTAGAACGGTTCGATGAATCATAGAGAAAACTTGTAACCTTGGGTAAATCTCTGTAGACCTCGTCGAGGTGAGACCCGTAGAAAGACGTGGCCGCCATCCTCAAACTCCAGTGGTCTCCCTCTCTTACCATCATAGGACTTATGCCTACTTTGTGGTGTCTTCATCCCCTCCTAGATGATCTTCACCTTCTCTGTCGTATCCTGCACCATCTGTAGTCCTACAAATGCTGACTCTACTGGGTTAGTCTAGCACAGAGGCGATCTGCAAGGTTAGTCGTAAAGTGCACTTAAGATTCCATCCCAATGGTGGAGTGGTAGATATTGTTATGCGCTAACTCTACCAAGGGTAAGTGATCCTCCCAGCAGTGACCAAAGATGAGGACATGTTAATGGAGTATGTCCTCAAGAGTCGGAATGGTCCTCTCAGTCTGACCATCCGTCTGAGGATAGAAGGCGGTGCTCAAGTGAATCTACATCCCAAAAGCCTCCTACGACCCCTTCCATAGCTGGGAAGTGAAACATGAATCTCGATCGGAGATGATCGTCGATGGCACAACATGAAGACGTACGATCTTATGTATATAGAGTCATCCCTAGCTCTTTACAGAGCCCTTCTCTCTGATCAGTAAGAAGTGGGTCGACTTGGTGATTCGGTCAACAATCACCCAGATAGAGTCATGTCCTTTGGATGTATGTGGAATTCTTGTCACGAAATCCCTAAATATCCCATCCCACTTCCACTATGGGACCTCTAAGGGTTGAACCACGCCTGTAAAAATCTGGTGACCCGCCTTCACTTTCTGAAAAGTGAGGCATCACGAGACTAACTCTGTTATTTCCTTCTTCATACCTGGCCACCAGTTCTATCGTTTGAGGACCTGATACATCTTCGCCACTCCTGGATGTACTACTAGAGGAGATGTGTGGAACTTCCAGAACACTTCCTCCTGAAGTGAAACTGGTACCATGGTACATCCTTTGAAGATAATGATGTGCTATCCACCTTTGGAAAATCCATTAGGTGCATGCCATGTGGATATATGAGCACGTCGCATCTCACAATCAACATCCCCACATTGTTTCTCTCTGAATTGCTGATAATGTGGAGGAGTGGGTGTGAGACACTATAGAAAGGCTGCTCCATCTCTATCCACTAAGGATATTTGCAAAGCGGCCAGCTTCTCTGTCGCCTCTCCTAGTAGCTGAATGCCTGATCTCTTGCTAAGAGCATCTGCTACAACGTTCCCCTTCCCATGAGTATAGACTATCTCATAGTCATAGTCCTGGAGGAACTCGAGCCATCGCCGCTATCTCATGTTCTGGTCCTTCTCTGAGAAGATTTACCGGAGACTCTAGTGGTCAGAGTAGACTGTAAAATGCTCCCCCATCTGATATTTCCACCACATTATAAAGGCGAAGACCACTACTACTAACTCCAGGTCATGGGTAGAATAGTTCTTCTAGTGCTATCTCAACTCCCGAGAACCATACCCGATCATTGATCGCTCTTGTACCAGGACACACCCGAGTCCTGTTCCAATTGTGTCATAGTAAAATACATACCCAACGCCCTCCTCTAGAATACTCATGATGGGGGCACTTGTCAACCTCTGCCTCAGCTCCTGAAATCTCTATTGTCATCTCTCTAACCACAATAAGGGTTGCCCCATCTTTGTCAAAGCTGAAAGTGGTGCTAAAACTATGTAGAAATCTGGCCCAAATCTCTGATAGTACCCAGGAAGTACCAGAAAACTCCATACCTCTGTCACACACTTGGCTGGCTCCAAAGAAATCACTACCTTGACTTTCGCTGGATCCACATCAAATCCAGACTCTGAGATGACGTGTCCCAAGAAGTTAAGCTCTCGAATCCAGAAATTTCACTTTGAGAGCTTACAATAATGATGGTGCTCTCGGAGTGTGTCTAGTACTACCCGCAAATGGTAGGCATGCTTCTCCTCAGTTGTCGCGTAGATCAGTATGTCGTCGATGAAGACTATGAAAATGCGATCGAGGTAAGGCTGGAATATTCTGTTCATGAGATTTAGAAACACTGCAGGAGAGTTGGTTACGCCGAAAGGCATATCCAAGAACTCGTAGTGGTTATACCATCACCTGAAGGTCATCTTCTGCATATCCTCATCTCGAAATATGAGCTGGTGATAACCTGACCTAAGGTCTATCTTCGAGAACCATCATGCTCCCTTGAGCTGATCAAAGAGGTTATCAATCCACTGGAGTTGATACTTGTTATTCACTGTCACCTGGTTCTGGTGATGGTAGTCAACACATAGTCACAAGCTCCCATCCCCCTTCTTGGAGAACAAAATATGGGATGCCCAGGATGAAACACTGGGTCGGATAAATCACTTCCCCTACAAGTCATCTATCTAAACCCACAGCTCATAAAGCTTGGCGGGAGCCATCCAATATGCTGGAGAAGATATCTGTGTTTCCCCAGGGTACAGGTCAATGTAGAAGTCCACCTCTCTACAAGGAGGTAGTCCTAGAACATTTTCAGGGAAAACATCCGCGTACTGATCCACCACTGTAGGAAAACTCGGACTCCACACATCAACCACTCTGATGATGAGACTAGC
Source organism: Viscum album (assembly GCA_963277665.1). Classification (NCBI taxonomy): domain Eukaryota; kingdom Viridiplantae; phylum Streptophyta; class Magnoliopsida; order Santalales; family Viscaceae; genus Viscum; species Viscum album. Next base: position 606,069,881 of record OY728148.1, read on the forward strand.
CAACTGATTTGTGATCGGCTTCCCCCTCCTCTATGTAAGTCCATCCTGCACTACGAAGGCTCACTTCTCACCAGTGAAGGTGATCGCGGTCCCATTGGTGTAGATACACCAGAATTTGTTCCTAATATAGTCAATATGAGCATGAACTGTGGATAACAAGTCTATACCCAAGATGACATCGTAGGGCCTTGATGTCGCTTCGAGGAGATCCCAGCCGAAGCTCTCACCTCCAAGAGTAATCTCACTCTACTGGCACCAGTTCCTAATCGTCGAGTCTACTCCCGAAGGAGTATCTAGTCGTAAGGATCTAGCCAATGGCTCCGTCAGATCTCTAAGCTCCAAATGAGGGTAGTGGAAATAAAACAATGACTCACACATGTGTCTATAAGTACTGAAGAAAGCATGGAGTAGACACAGAGGGTACCTCAGATGATCTCAGGTGCACCATGGACGTAGGCCTTGTCTTCCTAGAGCTGATCCCGCCTCTCTCCTCCATCTCCCTGTGGTCGGGGTGGACCTCATGGTGGTGGTGGTGGTAGATCCTCGAAATTTTGTCCACCACCCTCTGCTCGGCCACCTCCTCTGCCACATCTGCCTGCTCCTGGCGGACCACCACATTCGATCCTCTACCTCATCCTATGAGGTCCCTATATTTTCTACTACTCATCTGCATGGTGGGTCAGGCAGTCACGAGCCATGTTGCCCTGCCCTCAGCATGCATAGCACTGCCTGCACCTCGTATATCTGGATCTATCTCGTTTTCCCCACACAATGGAACCTGTCTCCTGGGGTCGCCCACCTGATGGTCTGGTCCGCTTGGACCTCTGCGACATCTGTCTACTGCCGGTAGTAGAATTCTCTGCTACGTGTCTCCTTGTGGTGGGTCTATATACTAGTGACTGCTCAGCAATAAAATAATCCACTAGAAGGGCTTGCTCCAGCACCCCCACATGCATCAGGATGCTGAGGGTAATCATCGAAGCCCTTATCTCATGCCTGAGTCCCTGCTCGAATGTTCGGGCACTGAAGAACGGGTCCCGTACCGTATCCGTGGAGTATCGCGAGAGGTCGGTGAACCTCACTTAGTATTGAGCTACTGTGATGCTCCCCTGCTAAATATGAAGTAACTCTTGAATCTGCACTGCACAAAGGGTGGTTGGAACGAACTTTGAGCGGAAGAGACTCTCGATGTCTTTACAGAGTAATGATGCCTCGTCATGAACCTGTAGCATTAGGCTCCACCATCTTCCCACTACTACATGGTGGAGACTCACGGCAAGGATCATCATGAAGTCGGATGGTGTCCCTACTAATCTGAAAACTCTCACGATAGCCTCCAGCCAATCCTCAGCTGCCTGTAAGTCCGTCTCTACTCAGAACCTGGGCGGCCTATAGAACTGGAACTCGTGAAACACACTTAGGTGGAGTGCACTCTCTACTGCTAGATCTGGTGGTATCGGTGGACCTACGGGTAGTGGTACCGCTGGTACATCCACTATGATGGGGCCCTGCACCGAGGCCTCGTCGCTCGGTGGGCTACCATCTTGTACGAAACTCGGAACCCTAGTTGGCTACCTTCGTGGGGAAATCCTGAAATGAAATAGGTGTGCCATGGTTAAAACACTATACATGGTGATCTTACAAAATGTAATCATGAATAAAACTTTTTCAAAGGAAACACACACACAATAAGTTCTTTCGTGCACTGAGTCAGATATCAAAAGTCAGAGTCCTAGTATATGAATACGTCATCCGCCACACCAACACTGATTTCCCTAAACTGATAAACCCACCAAAAACACTTCACACTGTTGAAGTTAAATGAATCAGAGTCCACGTTATGCGGTAGAACCGACTCCTATGATACCAATTAACAGCAATAGTGTCAAGTTCTTTTTGTGTGGATATCAGTTTAGGGGAAAAAGTGTTGGTGTGGTGGCCAACGTATCCATATACTAGGACTCTGACTTCTGATCTCCGACTCAGTGCACGAAACCACTGATTGTGTGTGTGATTCCTTTGAAAATGTTTTCTTCGTGATTACATTGTGTCAGCTCACCAGATATGCTATTTAATCGTGGTGCACCTGTTTCTTTTCAGGATGGACCTATGAAGGCAGCTAGCTAGGGTTCCGAGTTTCGTACGAGATGGTAGCCCACCGAGCAACGAGGCCTCGGTGCAGGGCCCCATCAGAGTGGAGGTACCAGAGGTACCACTACCCACTGGTCCATAGATACCACCAGCTCCTACAACAAAGAGGGCACGCCGCCTGAGTGCATTGCACGAGTTCCAGTGCCAGAGGTTGCCCAGGTTTCGGGGAGAGATGGAACCACATGAAGCTGAGGATTGGCTGGATGCTGTCATGAGAGTTTTCAGATGGGTAGGGACACCAGCCGACCTCATAGTGATCCTTGCCGCGAGTCTCCTGCATGAAACATTAGGAAGATGGTATAGCCTGATGCTCTAGGTTAATGACGAGGAATCATTACTCGGGACAGACTTCGAGAGTCTCTTCTGCTAAGAGTTTATTGCATCCACCCTTTGGGTGGTGTGGATTCAAGAGTTACTTCATCTACAGTAGGGAATCATGATAGTAGCACAGTACCTTGTGAGGTTCACTGAATACTCACGGTACTCCACATATATGGTATGGGGCCCATTCTTCAGGGCCCTAACCGCCGATCAGGAACTCAAGCATGAGATCAGGGCTTCGATGAATCAACTCACCATCCCGACATAGGCGGGGGGTGGAGAGAGCCCTTCTAGTGGAGAGTTTTCCCATTGAACAGTTACAAGTAGCAAGACCCAACAGAGGGCGACACGTAGAAGAGATTTATGCAGCCGATAGTAGACAGATTTTGCAGAGGTCCAAGCAGATCAGGCCATCAGGTATGCGACCCCAGGATATAGGTTCGGTTGTGCGGGGCACACGAGACAGAGCCAGCTATACGAGGAGCAGGCAGTGTTATGAATGTGGTGGGCAGGGGAACATGGCTCGCGACTACCCGAACCTCCATGTAGATAAGAAACAGACAGTAGAGTGACCGCCCATGAAGAGGAAGAGGTTCGATCATGGTGGTCCGCCGGGAGCGGGCGGACGTGGAAGAGGAGTTAGCCGAGCAGCGGGTGGCGGAAGACTTTTCGAGGCTCTACCACCACCACCACCAGGTGGTCCACCCCGACCACAGGGAGCTTGCAGACAGAGGCGGGATCAGCTCTAGGCAGTCGAGGCCTATGACCACTGTGCACCTGAGATGATTCGAGGTACTATTTGTGTCTACTCCCACCCTTATTGTAGTACTTATATACACATGTGCGAGTCATTCTTTTATTGACACTGCCCTTGTTCGGAGCTCAGAGATTCTGACGGAGCCGTTGGATCGATCTTTATGACTAGATAGTTTTACGGGAGTAGATTCAATGATTACGAACTGGTGTCAGTAGTGTGAGCTTACTCTAGGAAGTGAGAGCTTCGGTTGGGATCTCCTCGTAGCGGCGTCGAGGCCTTATGATGTCATCTTGGGTATGGACTGGTTATCCAAAGTTCATGCTTAGATTGACTGTATTAGGCACAAAGTGTGGTGTATCTTCATGGATGGGTCCCGGTTCACCTTCATCAGCAATTAGTGAGCCTTTACATCGCATGATTGACTTATGCAGAGGAGGTACCAAGTTCACACTTGTTGTAGTACTTATATGTTCTTTTAGGAATGTTATAAGGAATTTTAGGTCCTTACGTGTCACGTACTAAGTCTAATGTATTTATAATATATGAAAATTAAATTATAGTATGATACATAAAAATAATAAACATTCAAATTCAAAAACATAATTCAAAAATGATTTTAATTATCATACTAAATAATTAGAATATCATCATCTAAATCTATTAAGAGAAACAAGGTATATTTTTCACTAACTTATACCCCTAGTGGGGTATAATAATTTTCAATTAATAATGATATCTCCATAAAAATCCTTTATAAATAAATATGAATGTACCTTTGAGGTGATGAATAAAAATATTAATTAAATAAAATTACCTAAAAATTAATTAAATACAGGGTATATGTTAATAATGTATATAATACGGAATTTTATATATAAATTTAAAAAATTAATAATGTCTATTATAATAGTAATATATTATACCAACATAAACATTTAAAATTTTCATTTCCCACATTTGTGAGAATGTCCAAAATGTATTTTATAAATTATTAGAGCATTGATATTTCAAAAAATTATTTTGAACGTCATATTAATTATAAGAATATCATTATAAATAATATAAATATTTATATGAAAATAAATAATGTAATTTTATAAATTTGTACATGGAGGATAGATATTACAAACCCAAAAAGGGAAAATGAGGTTATATTTTATAAAAAAATAATTATCATTTTGAATACCAAATAAGGAAAATATATTGTAGAAAATGACAACCCATGAAATAAAAATATGAAAATAAAATTTATTTTATTTTGAGAGAGATATTGTATAAATTTCCAAATATAGACTTAAATAAAAGTATTCTGGAATAAGAAATAGATTGTCAAATAAACACTTACCTTAGAGTTCTTATGGCTAAAGATGCTAAAATATCCTATATGATGAATATAAACATATCCTGGTTCTATATAGAGACTATATTTTATTAATATTCCATGATATTATTCATTATAAATTTCTTATTATCGAATTATTTATCATTTAGTGTTGAAATAACTATTTTACACTTAACAATTTAATTTTCCATAAATGTTTCAATTCAACATCTATGATCCAAGAACCTTGTTCATCATTAAGTAAAGAATAAATAATTAAACATTATCTAATTTTAGTTTTTAGAATGTAAATATATATTTTAGAGCCATCCATTGAAAATAAATACCACTTATCATGGATAAGGAAGTCTATCATTACACATGAGTGAGGAATTCATTATTCAAATTAATGAATAAGAAAAAAAATATACAATGATGTTCATTTAAATAATAGTAATAATAATAATAATACCATATTTATTCATCAAATAATCCCTTATGATCATCCATGTATTGTGGAAATAAAAAAACAAATCATATAATTTTCGAAAGGGGGTAGTCCACATATACACATCAGCAACAATAACATATTTAAATAGATGAAAGGGTAAGAATATATATAGTATCATATCTTTTTATAAAAATTATATGGTTATAATCATCATATATATTCATTAATTTATTCTTCATTACAGTGTATCTAATGTAGTGATGAAAAACGAAATACAACACTCTATTGACTTAGTTTCCAACATATATGCCTGAGTAATGATATCAATTATCATAGGATAGAATAATAGATAAAATTTCCTTTCCCAAAAGGAAGAAATATATTTTATTTGAGATAATCATGTTATTATATATTACTGGTTTTCAATGGTTTGATGGGGGGTAGAACAAAAAAATAAACATACGTGTACTCTGTTATGAGTTCTAAATTGTCATTTGGAAGTTGAATTTATAAAAAAAGTTTACACTTATTATAATTTTCTATTAGTGATTATTGGAACTCTGTTATATGTGCATGAAATTTAGAATAGAATTTGAGTAAGGTTATTTGAGCTATAGTAATCAATGTATGTGAATAAGTGAGGATAGGAAGAGAACATTTTTAGTTTAGGGGAGTGAGACCGTTGAAATTATTCACAACATTTAAATATAATACGATTCATACTCATAGTTAGGTAGAACATAAAAATTCATTTTAGAATATTAGGTTATGAGGGATGAAACCACCATGTCCACTATGAATAAATATGATATTGTGTGTCCATAACAAAAGGTTCTATCCTTAATTATCCCATTTTATGCATTTACCATGGGGATAACATTTCTACCAAATATTCAGTTAATATTGACCAATAATAAAAAGTAAAAATAATTATAAATTTTAAAAATTCGAATAAAAACCAAAAAACCATTTTCATGATTTAATTTTTATAATTTCCCATTATTATTTTTAATATAAATTATAAAAAAAGAACTGAAATCAATATTTTATAGAAAACAATTTCTACACAGAAATGAACCTATATGAAATGGAAATATAATATTGATTTATATGGAATTAATTTCATTATATTTATTTAAATAAACCAAATGAAACATTAAAAATAAATATAAAATATAATGGTACTTCTAAATTAATTTATTTAAATAAATTAATTATTGTTTTTCAAAAAGTAATATTTTTCACAATTTAATAAAAAATTAACAATTTCTAAAAAACTCAAAAACATTATCCCTAAGATAAATTTAAACCTGGAATTGATACAAGATAAAAAAAATTATCACAATTAGAAAAAAAAATAATAAAATTTAATATTTTAAAATAAATAAATAATATTTCTATTATGATTATATAACAATCAGATGTGTATAGTACAACTGTGTAGAAATGTAGTGATTACATATTTTCAAATGATCTCAAGTATTACATTCCACCAATAGATAATTTCATCATAAAAATAGTGATGGATTCTAGTACACATGAAAATGTTTTTAATCTTAATTCATTAGTTATTCAGTATCCCATGTACCCTACTCTAGATTGGGATTTCACACAAGAATCTCCACTTGCTGAGTTGTTCAATTTGGCAACACATTATCTCTAGTACTATGAATTTTAAAATGATCATCATAATATTTTTATTTAGGTTAAAAATATTATCTTATAGGTGACTATATTATTTGTATGTAGAATATATATCCAAATCAATTAAATAGTAATGTCATCCTGAACATTTGAGTGGTTGGGTGGTTTAGCCAATCAGTAAGAAAAAAAAATCCATTTTTCTATAAAAAATCAAATGAACCCATATACATAGGACATAAATCCTCCTTCTATTTAAATATTATATATTATGACAATAATGGATATATTTAAAAAACAAGATCCTTTAAATGATGTTCAAAAAAAATAATTCAGTTATTGGGATGTGTCTCTTTCCTACTTCGATATTCTCTGATATAATTTTTAATATTCTATACCGTTAAACTTGTCACTTTGAATTTTTTTTGGCCTTATATATTATTTTCTCCAATTAAATCGAAATTTTTTACTCTACAATATATCTTACATTATAATACAATATATAATTCCATCAATATTCTTGATTTAAAGATATTGTTTTAGAAAAATTCCACAATAGGTGGATACTAATTCAATATAAAATAAAATTCCTATGTTCGAGATCTCAACATTTATTCAAAAGATTTAACAGTAATTTTAAAATTCCCATTATATTGAATATGATAGGATGTTCAAAAATTTGACACAGTATTTAGTAAAATATAATGTCTTATAAAAAATTTCATAAAATTGATAGAAACTCATCATGGAATCTCATAAATTCATTGATCTAGAGTTGATAAAGGTTATTAAGTTCTATATATTTCTTTATTACTCTTAAGTGTTCAAACATAGATACATTTTAAAAAATGACAAAAATTCAATCATTTTTGGAAGGATTCTGCTTAATTTTATTAACAACGTACATTTCCACATTGTCCCACAATAGTATTGTGTAAGAAGAGGATTCATGACCCTTATATTATGTTTTATTTGAGACACTACCAATATGAAATCCAAGAATCCAAACTAATAGTCTAAAAATTTTCTCATCAGACCATACTACAATTAATGGTCTTTGTAGTCTATAATTGTATTTTTAATACAAAGGTGTATAAATAAATTTGATCTATGTTATTCATCTAATATCTCAATTTTCGGCTTTAGTATGGATAGAAAACGTATCCTCAACTTTAACATCAACACTGTATATTTAAAGATGAATTATAAAAATTATCTACAATTATTTCGTAAATCAGTCATTATAAATCCATATAAAACAACCGAGAACTACAAATAATTAATAGTAACGATGGTTTATAAATTTCATAAAATTGTAAATATTATTAACTTACCTAACAATTACCACAGACAACATTACTAAATATATGAATATATTTTTCAGGTTAATTCTTATTATATGTATTTCTTTATGGTTCCTCATAATCAATGCATCATAAACCTTATTTTCCTTCCTTAAGAGGTTTTTTATCGAGATAACATCTTCCAAGAGTTGTTCTAAACATCTTATTTTCATTATGTTGAGCTGATTGGGTGATAATTTATACTTAAAACTATTGTGACATTTAAATTTATCAATAAATTCAGCATTGAGAGAGTTCATTTCTATCCTCAATGAAAAGATCATATCATCAAACTCATTTTCATGAGTTGGATTGTTCTATTTATGTACATTAAAATTATTTGATGTGTAAGAAATAAATATATATTTCTCTTTAAAGATCTATTTGAGACCATTATTTGATGCATCATTAAATTTTTCAATCAATTCATTTCACAATGATAATGTCAATATAGGTGTATTATCGAATATATATTTATATAATAAAAAATTTAATTTCATTCAATTTTCCGTGAAATTTGACCACATCACATTTGAAATGGGTTAATGTGTAGGCCAAATTAAAAATGATTTTAAATAATTTCCAATAGTGTCATACTAAACCAAGGAAACTATTTTTCGTAGTTAAATTTCATGGTAATGCGTATTCATTCTATATCCTTTTCAAAAAATGATATATAGTTATCCCGTTATTAGATATTAAATTTCTATTAAAAACACATTATGGTCCCATGATTCTCACTTATTGAATTTACAATATAATTATTTTTCGATAGAGTGTTTTAATTATTCAAAATTGATAACCATGATCATCATGGATATATGAGTAAATCATGACATCATCAATTGATACCATCATAGTTTTGTAAATATGATAATTGAATATATTATTCATCATATTAATAAAAATAAAATGTGAATTATTAAATCTAAAGTAAATTATAGCATACTAAAAATGTAAATACCTTAAATTAAATTAATTATTCCGTATACCATCCTTTTACACTCTTAATTTATAATGACCATAAAAAGTATCTATCTTTGATGTTTATTTATCATAGATGGTTATTTAATAATTTATGAGTAAAACATTAAAGATAATTATTAATCATATTCATTTCTTTGATCTCCCTATAATAGATGTACACCATTATTTAGAGATCCTTTTTTAACAAACAATACAGTTTCTATACACGGTGATATCTATGGATTATAAATACATTATAAAAGGCACCCTATAACTCTTTCTTCAAATCAACTAATTAAGCTAATTTTATTTTATTTGATGTCACATATATTGTTTTCATATCACGAATGTGCACATTAGAATACTCAACTTAATTCAATGGGTAGAAGCCCCAATAATTCTTCCTGTAATAAAATAGTGTATTTCATTAAAATAAGAAGCAAAAAATTAGGATGTATTCCATATTCTAGATATTATTTTCTCATCCACTACTCCGATAATTTTATTATTGGTGAGCTAATGTATCTGGATCCATAAAAGGTTCAATAAATAATGTTATCAATTAAAAACATAGTTCTCTATGACACCATTTTAAATATATATTTTATTATAAAGAGAAATTATTATTACATTTTATTATAAAATAAAATCCAAATTTAGGATCATGTCAATAATATTTATAGGTATGATAATCCAGTCTACGACTATGTAATATCTATGAATCATATTACATATTTATCAATTAATTATTGTTATAATTTAATTTCCATTATCTGAATCAATTGAAAAACCTTCACTAAAATTATTATAGTATGATTCATTTATCTCAAAAAAAGAAATATATTAAAGTGGTTGTGTATTCAGAATCAAGTATAAAATTACATAAAATTTATTTTATTATTAATGTACACACTATAGATTAAATGGAAATTTCATCCTTAGTGTTAATGATCACATATACATGACCATTATCCCCAATCATTTTACAAGGCATACTCTTCTAATTATTCGGAAATTATCCTGGGTAGTTCAAAATAACCATATAGATAAATGTTTTAATATTTATGGATTCTTTCTAGATCATAGAATATTGAACATGCTGGCATTTCACTCAATAATTATTGAGAATTCATATTCCCTTAAAACATTTTCCATGGATTTTTCTTAAAAAATCGTCACATGTCAGAAATTAATTGTTTATTATCTTCCCTTTTCCATATTTAATTATACATAGTGATTATCCACTTGATTCATTTCATGAATTCCATGGAGATAAAAATACATGGTTATTTTTTCCCTGTCATGATGGCAATTGATATAGTATCATAAAATAAAAAATTGATATTAATTAACTATGAAGAAATTATATCATTATATAAAATATGTTATCAATATTATTATTCCGGTTATATATATAATCCAAAACATTAGATTCCATCCTAAAACATTATATTCACATTCAATAACATTTTCCTCAATATTTTCCATCAGATTGATGAACATAATTTCCATATTATCATGCAGATAAATGTAAAATTATTTTCTAATTAATTTATTGATAAAATTATTTCATTATACAATATATTTTAAATATTCTTCTTTAATTTTATTTATCAAGTTCCCTTATTAATCAGTATACCCTCTACATGATAAAATATTTTGACATCATTAAATATTTCACTACTTCCCATAGCAAGAAATATCTTCACTAATGACGTGATCAATTAAAAATAAATTAATGAATTTTAATTCAAATTGAATAATGATTTTTTTAATAATGTTTTAAAACAAGAATTCACAATATTTTGGATCAATATGTTTCATTATAAGCATAATATTATCGATCATTGCAAAAGGTATTAAACCAAATATACTAATAATAGACTCATATCAAACACGACCATCATTTAATTATTTGAAATGAACATGTGGAAAATCCAAAAACCGGTTTTGTGTGTTGGTATGGCATTAAATACTCAAATTAGGGGCCATTTCTATGTAATTCTTATATTTTATTACCCAATAAAATTTTGAATATTGAATCCTAAAATATAATTCTTATGTGTCTAAAATATTTATTAAAATATTCATTAATATCTTAATATATTAGATTTATTTTATCATTATTATCTTATATTTTCATTTAGAAATAGTTTCCAATGATAAAAATTAATTTTATCTAATACCAGTTTTAACAACCCCAACCCTAGTAGCCAATATCTGCTTATTACATTAATTTGTTTATACATAATACACTAGCTGTTAACCCATGAGATCAAATAGATTAGTATTATTTTGATAATATATTATTATATAATATTTAAATTCTTCAAAAATATGGAATAAAAAATAAAACACCAGTGATAACATTATTTTTTTCTAGTGTTTTAAAAATGTCTCTAAATTTATGTTTTTTTATTATGGGGAAAAGAAGACATAATAATGTGCGAGATCAGGTTCTTAGTAATGAAATTTCATTAGTAGTATTTGTTTCTTGCAAGTGGGTGATAAAATCATTCATAATAAGGATATACTTTTGGATGTTATTGTTTCTTATAAAATAAATCTATTCAATGATCCTGGTATGGGGGGATATTTGATAGTGGTTATTATCCCAAAACATTTTTTCACTGTGGATAAAACAAATTTCATAGGTATTCAACTTGAATTTGAAACAAACTTATTTTTTCATCATTAACACAAGTAGAAATATTGTACGAGATGTTTTTACACATATCATTTTATATAAATATATAAATTTTATATAGGTTGATGTATATAATATATAATCCTCATTTTTCAATAGTGGAATCGTTCCTCATGGAGTTAATGCTCCATTTTTCACAATGATTCAAAAAATTTACAATACATTAGAGATTCATATTTTTAATCCTATTTCACATTTCAATAGAATATACATTTTTATTACTATAAATCATACAAAATGGCTTCCTATAATGTCTAATAATTTTTTCTCATACAATTATTATGGATTTGACAAATTTTGAGGCACCCATAATTGAATTGGGACCACTTAAGACAAAGTGATACATTTAATATTTTATCATTACTATTATCAAATACTATCTTAGCAATCTTATTACAAAAATGGTAGAACAATGGATCTCAAAATGAAACAATTATCTAGGTCCTTCATGGTTCTAACTCATGGTTTTAATGGTGGTTTAATTATTAGTTTATTTTTCAAGGTAGTAAAATAAATATTTGGTTCCTTGAAAACACTATTTATCATTATAATATTATTAAAGGAAAAACTACTAGTTGGGATAAGTATTTCATATAATTTGTAAAAATATTCAATCTTGTTAGAAAATTATTAACATGTTAGAAATATTATTTTAATAAATATTGATTCACTTAAATTAAATTGGAGTTACTTTATTTATGGGGTGAATAAGGATTTATATTTCAATGGTATTTTTGATCATATTAGATATAAAAATCTAATAGGAAATGAAAAACTCTCACTATGGATGGAATAATATGAATGGTTAAATTTAAAATTGTCTTAAAACTAGTCTTGTCCTTCATTATATACAAATGAAACAAGGGAATTATCCAGAATACATTTTTATATAAAATATTACATTTGGAGTGAATTTTTTTATAGAATGAATGATGTTCACTGTACCTTTTAAAAAATACTACAAAACCCTATCCAATCAAGGAATTGGAATAAAAAAAATCAACCTCTTTAATGAATCCCTTGAGGTTCATTCACTTGGATGATCATTAATTGTAATGAAAATGCTCCAGGATTTCATAGATCCATAATTATGGAATGGATGAAGCGTATAAATTATTCGAAGGACTCTTCCATATTTTCAGTTATCAATGACTCTTACTAATGTAATATGGGTTCTTTATGTTTAATAGAAAATATTAATTCCTCAATAAAATTATGGAATTATAATTGGAATGGATATCTTGTCAATAATGATTATCATCATCAGAATTTATCTTCGGATTCATAGAAAAATAAAAATGAATTTTTTGATACCTCTAAACCACAGCTAAATTATTTTATTAAAGAAATTATGTGGTTACATTTTTTAACAATGCTCATATGTCCTTATTTAGGAACCTACCATGAAAAGAGTTTGGAATACTAAGTTATTTTATTGGCACTTTTTTTGATTCACATAAATAAAATTAGTTCCTAATTTCTTTATCGAAAGGTTTATACCCTCACATATTACTATTATATAAATATTAGAACACAATATATTACCCATAATTTATCCTTACTATCATTTCGTGTCTCTATTTTTTAATTTTTATATATGAATGTATCTTAAGAAAGATAAACTAATTTTTTTTACTAACTTCACAACTTCTTTAGTGAATTAGAAGGAAATATTAGGCCAGATTCAATTACCGATATCGATTATGGACTCCATGTGATCATTTCATAATAATTATACCGGTGCAATCCATTGTACTCTAACTAAGAATATTTTTAAATTGGAATTGGATGAATTGCTAAATTCAACATAGTTTATCGAGATTTCTAAAAATTTAAAAGGCACATAATTTTGTGTTCTATCATACCCAGAAATAATTTTGGCAATGTTAGTGATTGAAATTATTTACTAAAAGGGTATTTAAAAAAAATTCATGATTTATGGTAGTGAAGATGATTTATTATTTATATAAACTACTAACCATTGGTTGGATCCTTAGAATTTTGTTGGTATCATCCCCAAAATAATTGGATAAAAATAATCTTATATTAGGATCCAAATAGAATACTAGGTACCTTGGTGTATGGAAAGGTATTTCATGATCATAATAGAAATAATCATGGTTTTTTATATTGATTTATTAGATTATGATCATATAATGTTGCAAGGATTCAAGGTTTTATTTATGATGTTAACCACACTATATCATAATATTGGAACAATTTATGGTTAGAAAGTGATTCCACAATAAATTTTAAATCAATTAAGAATATTATATTACATAATACATTGAGAATTATGACATGATTGATTAAATGAATTAAATTGCATATGAAACTTAATTTAATTGTTAAACATGTATATCTGGAGGCTGACCCTATAGTAGATGGTGTCTCTAAAAAAGAATTTCTATTGATATCAATTTTTCAAAAAATATCTTGGAACATTTTATTTCACATAATGAATAATTTTTTTTTAAAAAATAAGGTTCTTCATTAATTTTTATAATAACTTTTTTTAGAAATTAATGACTTCCATTTTGGTCAAGGAACATTCACAAAAAAATTTACATTATTACCTATATACCAAGCTAGATTTCATAATGATTGTTTCTAATACATTGAGTGGCTATATAATATCTTGGCCCACTCATCACATAATATTTTTAATGGATTCATCATATTAATTAAATGAAAAAATATTATACATAATCGTTATAATCATTCATATTAAAAAACAAAAACATGATATATTATAAAATTATTCATTAAATAAATATAACCTCATCATCATAATCCATATAATGGGATATGTTGAATTACATCATAAAAATGCGTTCCAATTAGAATATAATAATCATTAATGAATTTTTAAATAGTTGAAAACTCCTTAATAAATACATTAGAATGCATGTTTTAACAGATGACGAAATAAACTTTTTTGAAAATTTTTAAACTGAAAAACGCCCTAGAAAATTTGATCAGTATTTTATTCCAAAAAATATAAAAACCTATTTTATATAAATGATAATGAGTAAATGCTATGAATTTCAGAAATTTTGGCCATGACGTAAGAATTAATAAATTTTTTATATTCCACCATTTCTAAAAAAATATATAAAAAAATTGATTTTTATAGGGAACTATGAGAAGATGCCTATAAAAAATTAAAAATATTATATAAAATAGTATAAAATATAGTTATTGATAATCTATTAGGGGATTAAATATCTATAAAAAAAGTGGATAAACACAGACATGGAGGTGAATGATTGTATACCTAAATAGAAAAAGTAATGCCAAGATTTCTTCAAATCATGTCTTTATTAATTTTTAAAACTAAGGATATGTGAATGAATGGAAATTTAAAAGCCCCCATAAATTACCATTGGAGGAAAAATATATTGTGTCATATAAAGTATGATCATATACATCCACCTATATAAACATTAATATATACAGTCTTAAATGATGATGATATTTTCAAATAAACACCTACCCTAGAAATATTATTGGACTAACGTTCTCCAATTTATGATATAATAATTATATAAATATTTAAATTATAAATATGAAATAAAATTTTAATTGTTTGACATTATAAAATTAATTAATAACTTCATAATATCCATTATTAAGACTGTTGTTTAATCAATATTTTTGGGTTATATTCTCCTATTTTCTATATATGTTTTGGTTTTATGGTTACTGGACACAAACCTTGGTCATGGAATAATCATCCATAAATTTTTAAGCATGATATAATTATCATTTTTTTAAATTAAATATACTTTTAAAACCATAAATAATTTTTTTCAATAAATACATCATTTTATTAAGGAAACCATCCATATATATATGCATGAGGGATGTTATAATTTCTATAATGGAGGAAATATAAATAACGTGGATAAAAGATTAAATTTAAATAATCACCATCATAATATAAATACCATTTTTATTTATTAAATAAATCTTTATGGCCATCCATTTATGGATTAAATGAATAAATAATTACATCAATTTGTGAAGTTGGTAGTCCATTTTTATACACATGGGACATCATTATTTTTCAATATATGAAAGGATAAGTATATGAATAAAATATTACCTTTATAAATCATAGTAGATTATTTTAATTATCATTTACTCATTAATGTAATCTTTATGACCAATCATGTGAGGTAGGGATGCAACATTAAATGGATTGCTTCAAGGATGTAGTCATCCAAAAGTATTGACAATTGTTTTTTTCATTTCCCAGATGATATGAATGTATATGAAGGAGGTTTGTTTGATAATAATAAAAAAATATTATATTAGAGACACTGATGTGGTTATATCAATATGTTAATAGTTGGTTTTGTGGAATTAGTTAAATAAATAAACACAAAATAACTTGATTCCAATTTATATATCATCATTGGAAGATCTATTTTGGCTTAAAACATAATCCTTAATTGGGTGGTGTTTTGCAGATTAAACAACATATAGGATATTGGTAACAATGTTAGTAATTACTTTGAGTATTTATTAGGTCCTATATAGGGATCAATGATTTTGAATAAGTGAGGGGAGGAGGATTCCTTTTATAATTAAGGGTAGCTATAGAATTTTAAATATTCATAACTATTAAGTATTATAATTTCCTAATTAAAAGTAAAGTTGAATAAAAATAGTTACATTTCTTATATATGGTGATATGGGTTAAAATATCCTAATAAAATTATAATTAATATAATATTTATATACATTATCACATGTTTTTAACCTCAATTACCTACTTTTTTCATTTACTGTGGTGAAAACACTTTTACCAATGATAAAATTTATATTTTACAAAAGTTAATGTAAAATCATTATTAAAAATAAAAAATTTATGATAACTATAAATTCAATTATTATGATGATATTTTTTATGTGGAATTAAATAATTTTACGAAAAGTTTAAAAAATCATAATTTTTTTAGGAAAATGTATTTTTATGTATTAAAATAATATTTCGAAAATAAAATATAAAAATTATTCATATATAATTAACTAGATCGGTAATTCACTAGATAAAATATTAAAAATTGTGGTATGATTAATACCAATTACCATTCGTTATTATGTGCTCGTAAACCAATATTTCATTATATGTATCCTAAAGGATAGGAAGACTTGTTCTCCTCAATTCCCCAAGAAGTCTCCAACCATTCCAACATTGTGATTAGTTTAATCATGGATGAAAAAGATGTGTGGGACTTGGTTTATTCTCTTATATTATAATTTACACCAGGAATTGATGGATTCTCATGCACTTTTTATGTTTTCCCCTATAGCATCATCATGAAGTATTTTCTTTCTGTGATCCATGAGTATGGGTTGACTATACTACTATGATTATTATTCCACAAGAAGGATAATAACCATTCCACCATCTAGTAGTTTCTCTATATAATCATGTGAAATTTTATGTATAAAGTGCTCACCTTTATCCTCAATTTAATATTATTTTCATTCATCCAATGTTTGGTTGCAGAAGAAGAACATGTGCTCATCCAACAGTGGTTTATCCAGGGATCCATTGGTATTACCTAGTACATGATCAATGATATTAACAGGAAGGTCAATGGACATTGTAAACAATATAGATATTAATAGAGGTTAATATAACATGGAGAAAAGCATTATAATTAAGTAAATGAGGTGAATGGTGTTCTTTTAGTGGACCATCGTCTTACTTTTTCATATCTATAGTTCACCATAGTTTAAGATCATATTTAAGGGGAGGCATTGTAGCATTTTGAAATCAGTTAGTGGAATCATAATATGGTACACCCTCTCCCCTATTATCATTATCATGATTCATGATGGCTTGAGAAGATATTTATTCTTCTATATTCTTTATAGTCGCATCTTCCCCAATCACATCAAATAAAAATTGTCTAGAGTGTCTCACCATAAATATGAAGATGAATTAATCTTCATCATCAATGGACACAGTTTCTTCACTAGGGGATTCATCAATATTAGACAATATAATTCTTAATGGAGTGGTAAACTATCAACTAATAAAATATCAATACATTCTTTTCTTCAACATGCTTGACTAGGAGATGACAATCCACTATGTTATCCATGGGAATTCATCGAATTTTTCTTACTATGGACTACATTGAATCACCCATTTCCCATAGTAGAATCCATGTCATACTGTTCCATGAAATGATCCACAAAATTACCAACAGAATCAGTAATTTTAAGATGTTTTTTCTTTCATTTGGTGAGAGAATCACCCTAGTAAACATCGGTTTATCTTAAATCCCCATTAATATTCTCTCAGTGCTTAATGTTCCCAAGTCATTTATCAAGTAAAATTATAAAATAAACAAGTCCTTTATTAGGGACACAAGATTGGAGGGACATTTTAATTGGACTTCATGGACCATCTTATCTAAACAGATGGCGTAGGGGGAATCAATTCATGGAATGTGGGGAAAGTCGTGTATTTTGTTTAGGGTAAGATGGATTGGGAAGTCCTTTATTAATGGACCCTCTGTAGAATAATAATTATATGTAAATATTAATAAGGTTTTAGTGAGAAATTATGGAATACATCCCCCTTTTAGAACTCACTGAGGGGAAACATCTCTACCCTCTAACAAAATTCTCATTCGATCATTGATAGTGCAGATATAACTTCTAGGAGTGTAATTTGGTGGGTGATGCTCTGGGTTACCATGGATTCCCCATGTCCAATTGTATATTTAGAAATGGGAACAGTCACTCTTATTTCATCCATGAGATCCTAAATACCTCCCAAAAAATAATTCCGGATAGAATACAACATGAAGACAAGTCTGACCAGTGTATCTTTACATACACTTATTGAGGCCATTTCATGTCCACGACATAAAGAACGATGGTTTATGGAGTAGACACTATTGATACAAATAATAATATAATTTTGTGTATCTACATCCCCCAAAAGTATAAATACTTGGTTTGAAGAATCAACAACAACACCATACCTACAGAGATAATGCTGAATGAAAATAGTGTCCACATTTCCCAGAAGTTCTTCAATTTTCTTCTTCCTAAAAAGGAAGCCAAAAATAATCTCTTTATTCAGATTTTATTGGATTACCAAGGTGTGGGGGGTCTTGGAGAATTCACTACTTACTTTGGGAGGTGGAGTTCTTAGGGGGTTCCTTTAAGTAGGGAATATCCAAGATGGATGTTATATTCATGAGGAGAAGGCTCGGGATATTCCCCTTATATATTGTTATTTGACCATCTGGGTTGATCGTAACCATGCTCAACAAAATTGTATACCATTATATACGACATCATTGATTGTGGAAACCACAATTGTAGATTGGGACGTTGTGGGCATAATGAATCTCTAGTGGGATGTTGCTTCCCTTATGCACTTTAGGTCTAGAGGACCCCACCCTTAGGGATCAAATTCTGTGTATCCTGGTATCTAGGTAAGATAATATTCACTGATTCATGGACATGAATTAAACATGGGTGGTGCATGTGCGCATATAGACATGTATAGGAGAGTATTGGTTTGTGACTTCTTGGGATATGTGGGATTTTCATTAAATGGGTGTTATGGGATAAGAATATCTATACATTTTGAAGCTAAAACTATATTTAATGTCCTTGATTAATTCCAAACACATAGAATTTAGTTGACTATGGATGATACTGACACATAAATTTTAAAAAACACTTGAAAATATTATTCCTCCACCACTTTTAGATCATCTCTATTGTTAAAAAATGCAAGGATCTCTCCTCTAAATTAATATAACCCCTCTATACATGGAGTGATGTAAATTCGATTGAATACATCATAGACATGATGATCTCCATGGATAATCCCCTTAGTGAATTCTTCACTTATGAGTCCCTCCCCATAGGGATTAGTGATTTTATTATGGGTGATGTGCCTGGTCTTCATTTCATGGCCTTATATTTTCTTTTGGATTCCTCTTTCTATTTTTCCTCATACATTTTTATTACTTTATCTTTTTTTTTTCGTGAAATATATAAATATTTTTTTTAAAAAATATATTATGACATTTAAAGTATTTTATTTAAATATAATAAATGTTATTTGTACAACAATTAACATATTTCATTATTCACCAAAAATTTATTTATTTCTAAAAAACTAATAGAAAATAACAGGATGAAAAAGTTTACTACATTTGTATATAATTGTTCAATATTTTATGAAACTAAAATTTTAGAAGTCATATATTTTTGTTCTATGTATTCCACTAATGTATTTATGTTGAAATGATAAAATAATATGTTGTGTATTGGGTAGTTGACTAGGTATATGTGGTCATGTTTTATAGGATGATAATATGTATTATATATTATCTACTTAACTAAAGATGAGAATTAATATTTTTTTAGTTTATCAAAATAATGATCTAGTTCAAAAAATAAATTATAAGAATATTATATGGGAATTATGTCTTTATTTGAAACATTCATAAGAAAACCATTGTACTAGTTTCAATGTTCATGTAATAAATTATATAATTAATCTACTTATATAGAGCCCTTTGATTATTTTTTCATATACATGAAGATATTTAACAGTATATTGAATGTAAATGGGTGAAAGGTCTCTAAATGGATGAATATTTTATATGAAACAACATATACAATTATTTTTATAAAAAAATTCATAATGATAGAAAAAATTCAATAAATTTCATATGGGAATCATTGATGATGGCGATTGGATTTCAATGTTGGAGTTCATAGTTTCAATTCTATTTCTACACTTGTATAACTTCCAAAACATTGTAACCAGCTAATTTTTTCCATATATTATAGATATAGTAGAGATTAATGATATGATTTGTAATTGTGGGTATCATTTATAACATCTTTTATAACATGAGAAAAATTGCAGCGTCAGTCATGTATCATTTTGGATGAAATATTTTTTTTGATCTTTTTGAGGTCCTGTATTTTATATTTCTTGGGTTAGAACCTAAAATTTCATTCACAGATGTACTTGTCAAAATTTTTTATAAGAAATATGACATATTTAGGGGAATGTATTTTCTATTATTTCAGATATCAGTTTAATTTAGTAATGTTAATTATGAAATTAGGGAATTGGTATCATATAAGTTGAATCAATTGATTAAAAAATTTATATAAATTTGATAACATTCAAGGGGTCATGTTATTTATTATGTGGGTAAATTTATCATTTATATTATTTCATTATTTTTTAATCTAGTTTATGAGTTAAATTTATTAATTTATGATTATGTAAAACATAGTGTCATTGAATATTTTTTTAGTTAAAGAATATTTATTTTTATTATTAATATCACAAGATTTATAAAACGTGATATATATATATTGGTAAAAGAGTAATCTCATGATAATTAATTTTTGTATTGACTTAATCTTATAAACATTTAATAATAATTCATTAATATATCATTAATAGGGGGATATACTATTTATATATGATGATATTTTGTAGTTTTCAAATTAAATGATAATGAAATAATATTTAGTTTTACTTTTCTATTATTAGTTCAATGAATTAAAAATTACCATTGTGATTTCTTCTTGGTTTAAAAAAATTGTGGTATTTGAATTTCGTTAAATGAAATGAATTATCATAAATGAAATAAATGATGAATTCTATTGAAATTACTGAATATAATGATTTTTTTATCAATGGAGTATGTGTGGGGAATTTGTTATTCTGTGTTTATTGAGAAAGGGAATGATAGTTGTAATAAACGATGATTCTAAAATATTTAATACATGTATCCTAAAAATTCCATCCTCCCATGATTTATCTCCCATAATGAATTATTTAGTGATGAAAGAGTATTACAGGAATAGTGAATCCAATATATATATGAGTTACGAAGATATTATTATATATTATATCATTTATTGTATACATTTATATAATTCAAAGTATTTGACAATATTTTTGATTCATAAAACAAGTTCTTTTTTTTTTATTTGGAGCACAAAGAATGGTTTTTTTTTCATTTGTCATTGCATGAACTGTTATTGAATGGGGACAATACCACTCAGAAAAAAATTATTTTTTATTTTATTCTTTACCAATTTCATGATAAAATATTATAACATGTTGTTCTTATATAAATTCATCAATGGGTGTGATAAAACATATATTATATATTCTCATTAAAATAAAGTAATATATATTTCTATGTTTAAACATACATGTTATTACCTAATGCCTTAAGGTCCAATGTAAAGGTTCTTCTACTATGTTCAAAGTAAATTAGAAATGATTTATTTTATTTTATTTATAAATAATTATTTATTATATCATATTAATTATTTACTTTGGATCATCACCTAATATTAAACAAAACATTTATGGATCTTGGAATTTACTAGGGAATCACATATTGTGACATGGCTCTCCACTATTAACCTATTTGGAAGTTGACATGAATTAATGTATAATTTTTAAAAAAATATTTGATAATATTTTTTTTAAAACCATTTTTCTTTTATTTATGGATCATTATTTGACAAAAAAATATTTATTTTGATAAACTTTTATATTGACACCTCTCTTAATATTTAGAATCATGTGGCTTGGATAAAGTTTATTAAACTTATTTTAATATATCTTCTAAACTTGAATTTTTTCATTGTAATACTCTAAGAGCCTCCCAATTAAATTATGTGTTTGTAAATCAATTTTCAATGGTGTTAATTAAGAAAATACTATGATTTGGAATTAATAAAAAAATTATTTTTTATTTCCTCTCAAAAATATATCATTAAGTATACGTGTCAGGAATCATTATGATTGATATATTTTTATTTTTAAAACTTCATGATGATAGTTGAATCCCATAAATTATTATAAAATATTATAAAATATAAACTAATTTAATCCGGGGAAATTTATATAAATATAGTCGAAACATTGAATCCTCATTCAAAATTTTTAGATTCCATAAAAAATAATAATTTAATATAGGTACCTATAATATAGAACATGAAATTCATTAATCATTGAAAATGATATATAATATTTTTATCTTTATTATATATGGATGACAAATTTATAATTGTTCTATTCTTAGAAAATTGAATAATGGTTATTATCTAAATATTTTATTTCTTCATGATAGATTATGTAGCCATTTATCTAATTATATTATTAATATAATATCATTGTAATTTTGTACATAATAAATTATTGATCATGGAAATTCATATTTCTCCTGAATTGGTTTATACTCATCCATGACATTTCTAAATTGGTGGTCATGTAGATTCCATTATATGGGATGTTAGAAAAAAATCACTTTTCCTCTCTATTAGATTATCAAATATATATTTAATATAAATTTCAATAGATGTATGAAGACATTAATATTATGTATATTTATTTTTTGTGTGGATTTATGTTTTATAATTTTGGTGTTCATTAATAAACCTGATTTTTTTGTGATAAAATTTATTTTCTATCATAGTTTTAAAAAAGTAAAAGTTTCTCATAATGAAATATATAATTAGTATTCTTTATAAATAGATAATTCCATATTAATTTGTGTTTTTTATCAACACTTTTCATTGTTCAATGTTTGTTGGGGAATTTTTTTTTACCTTGTTGTTATGTAATTCATGTCTTGTGATTCCGGAATCCAAGATTGGTCATTATATTTTCATATCTAAAAGGCATAATTTTATATAAGAAAAGAATATATTATGAACATAAATATGATTTAATGATTTTTTAAATCACAATAATTTTTTCTGATATTTAAATAGAACTATTATTTTTTTGTTTTTCAATAATTTCTATGATACTATTTGATTTTAAATCATTTTATAAAATGGAAACATGACTATGTTTGACTATGAAATTATATTAAAATAAAAAAATTAGCCACCATAAAGACCTTTGAAGGTGATAATGGACATGAATTTTGAAAATAATATTTTACATATATCTATATATAAAATGATAATAATTATATTTTCCCATTCCTCAGAATATAAAAAAATGTATTCAGAGAAAAGTGAAACAAAACTCCACATGTGACAATAAATTCCAATCATAATTTCTTTAAGTTTCATTTTTATATTTTGGTTTTGAAAACAAGTACAATATATTTTGATATTACTGGTTTTTCATAATACATATTTTAAAGAAACTAACATATAAAAAATATTTTGGTTGAATTTCTATAGTAGTTCACATTAGAAAAATATTCAACAACATTTTTTTCATATAACTAATTAGAAAGTAACAAAACTAAATAAAATGCTAGATGCATGAAATTTTCAAGTTTATTCAATCTCATTTAATGAATATTGATTTTTATGTTCAAAAACTATTGTTGTTAATGAATTTATTCATGAAATATTAGATGATGTACAACCACATAAGTCAATACTATTTTTTAATACATTTAGTGTGAACTAAAAAATTCACATGATGAATATATTATCCAAATAATCACAATATTGTAGATATATTTGACAAAAATGAAAACCATAATTGTCTAATATATCTAAGAGGTTATGCACTATTGGAGATTTCATATATGGCTTCACCTGAGAGCTCAAAATACTCCAAAAATAAATAGTTTCATTTTATTATTGTTGATCAAGAATATAAGGACTCCAATATATTATTAATTTAGAAATTTTACTCAAATCAATAATATTGTTCATAAGATAAACAAAAAAATGTTACATAAGAGATTAGTGAGGATAATTGTATGTCTATCATTAAAAAAAAGTGTAAAATTTTTATTTGAAATAAATTTTAGTAAAATTTCAAATAAAAAAAAGAATAATTTCTTATTTATAATATTTTTGTAATGAAAATAATATGAAAACCTCATATAATATTGTTTTAAATAAATATAAGATTATAAAAATTTAATTTTAAAGGGAAAGTGATTGATTTTACTTAACCCCTTCTTCAGAAATAATAAATTAAATATATTATAATTCTAAATGGTTATGATTTATTTGAATATATATATATATAATAAATTTATATAAGGGGTTACTTTTTAAAAATATAGAATCATAAATATATTTCCCTTTTATAATATTAGATTATTGAAAATAAAAATATTACAAATTATCTTTTTAAAACATATAAATCAATATATGGTTTAAAATCTTGTAATAAAATTTAAAAAATAAGAATATAAATTTCATATTATTAAATGTATTTTTTAATATAAAATCATATAAAAAATAAATTTGTTACATGAAATAAAAAAATATATTATACTATATAACCTTTAAATTGTTGATCTATTTTTAGATAGCAAATAAATAATGTATCTAATTTATTGCCATAAATTATATATGGTAAATTTGAATTTATTTTAATGGTGAATTTATAAAAATTAATTGATTTTCATATTTATCAATAAAACAGGGTATTGTTTTAATCATTATAAAGAAACTATGAGGATTTTGAAAAGGCATGGATAACATATAGGAATATTAAACCCCAATGGGAACTAATTGTAAACTAGTTAGATAGAATTGGAAAATATTCAGATAGTCACATTACAATTGCATGATTGGGAGTCTCTTCTACCACACAGATTTTCAACATGATATAATGGTTTTGGTTTTTATATTTTCTAAATTTTCTAAAAAACATCAATGAATATAAGATTTTTATTTTGAAAAATTCTATTACAAGATGTTTAATTTATTTTTTTTATTGCAATGTGTTCTTAATTTATTATTATTATAAATATTTTATGTTTATGTAATTGATTCAAAAATATTATCTTTACATGACATTTTGATTAAATATTATTTCCATTATATTTATAAATTTAGAAAACATCTAGTTAAATCTAAAAATATTTTTATATGAAATTGATATTATAATGTAATGGACATATGTTGACCTTCATTCATGGACACATAAATCTATCATGAAATTATCTTATAGTTATGACGCCATGGAGAAACAATCATAAAATGGTGAATGTCTTGACCTTGGAACCCTAGAAGGATTTGAGAAGCCAAATATTTTGGGATATTTGAATAACACATCGTTAGTGGATCATGATGGACATGTAGTGTTGTTTCATCATGGATATGATAATCCTATTGTTCCATATAGACTTATGGGAAAGGCCATTGAATTAAAAAAACATCATTGGGGTTGTTAAATCATCCATCAAATCCATATTCTCTGATTTTGTCTTTATATATCCTACGAGAGTCATTAAAAAGGATCGGAATGCACATGTATCTGAAAATTAGAAAGCAGTTGAAGAAAGGGTTAATCTATTAAAATAATCCATAATTGATAGAGTTTTTTTTTCAAAAAGGTGATTTGATCTGTATTTTCAATGATCTAATGCGTGGGATCTCTGAAATTTGGGGATTTAGAGACTGTAAGATGATTGTGATGGGACAAGGGTACTACTATGTCATTTTCTCATCTAATGATTTTGAGTGAAAGGCCTGGAGCATTATATCTATTTCATTGAAACATATCATTATTAGGATTCAGTGATAGGGTCACAATTTTGATATGGATATGATAATTAACATTCAAACACATCCTTGGATACATATCTACATGTGGAATTGGATTTACTAGAATACACAGATCCTTTGGAACAGTTCCTCTATTGTGGGGACACCAATTATGATGGATTGAAAAATTGATAATCCATGGTTTGGGAATTATTTGTGGTTCATGGTAGAAGTTGACATTTAAATTACTCTTGTGGAGGATTTTTTATAACCACAATAGTTAATAACACCAACCTTTTGATCCATTATGAAAAGAAACTGAAGTTCTACATCAAATGCATGTTTATCAGACATTTCTCATCTAATTGTAAAAGAGAGTAGTGACCCTTCTGTAATATTATGGTGAATTACAATTTCCAATTTCATATGATGAAGGGAAAGGATCACATTCCATATTTGAATCAAAAGAATATCATTATATTGGCCCTATAATGTGGATTTGGGTATTGATCCTAGGGATGAGAAGCATGAATCAACAGAATATCCCACCCCCTCTATGGATGTGCCTCATAAGGGAATGGAGGAAGTGAAAGTCCAATCCCCATGAAAGATGGGGAAAACCCTTGTTGGGGTTTTCTCATGAGTCTTATAATATGTATAATGAGAAGAATGTAAAACCTAAGGACTCCACCCCTAGTGATGATTTATATTCTAACAGATAGCTTGATAAGTAATCTGACATTGTTATTTCATATTGTCTAAAAAAGTCCCCATCCTAGGAACTTCTACGGCAACCTTTAGAAATGGAGAATAATGATACCCCCTATGGTATGAAATGGATTAACTCATCACATGATGACCCATAGGCTCCGATGTAGACCTCCATGGACCACATATCACTGTGTTCTGGTCATGTAGTAAATAATTCTAATAGCTCTAATTCAACGGAGGTGTCTCCAAGGTATATTGTATATGGTTGAACTACTGCACCTATTTCTACATGTGAATTCATCGAAATGACAAACCATGATTAACATTAGTTTGAATCACATCAAAATTAAATCCCTTCTACTAAAAGTATTAAATTTTCTAAGGTACCAAGAGACAATGGTTCTCCAAGACATACTCCTACAGAGAAATCACATGAACCCATACTCTCTAAAAACATGTTCACACAATTAGGTGTTATATTTTGGAGTGATGTGGTTGAGGTGAAGACATCCCCATGATCATGAAAATTTAAATATTTTGTAAGATGATAGAATGGGAAAAAATAATAATAGGGTAAAACTCCGATTACTTGAAGAATATTGGTTGGAATAACAATACAAAGGCCATGAGAATATGGAACTAAATGAGGTCCCTATAGCTAGGATTGGTACTCTAATAAGTGAATCTCTTTTTCTTGAAATTTAATGAATTAGAGATCCCACTGACATTCAAAATCCTTGGGCATTTATTTCGGACCAACAAAACGAAATTCATCTGTATTTATAAAAGAAATATGGTATTGGAAAATTGGATAGATTTCTAGTGGTCATATATAGGATACAACTTTTTATCTCATAATCTTCATATCACTGACATAGATCATATTTGGGATTTCAATAATGAAAATCTTCAAGATTATTCAAGTAAAATGTAAAATTATTATATTACAATCACATTGAATATATTTGGAGATACTATTCATTTCTATTTTGTTTTTTCATCGACATACTATATGGGGAAAAGAGATCTATGAATAGAGTTTGAGGAGATAATTGGCACTATTGTCTCAATGTGAGTTGTGATGGGTGACTTAACCACTATCCTTGTACCTAAAGAAATGACTAGTTCTAATTTTTACAACTTGACAGTGAGTGAATTTATATACTAAATTGACCAATATAGCATTCTTAAAGATCCAATTGTTGGAGGTGACTTCACCTGGTGTAGGGTCACATTGAATGGAATGAAAATAATCAAGAATGATAGAATCATTATGAAAATAGATGAAGGATGTACCACCATTGGAATGTCCAGACATAGCCCTCCAAGAATCCTTCGGATCACAATCCTAATGTGGGGAAACATTCTATTTTTTTAAAGGACTGCACATCTATGATTCCATTTCAAATACTTTTTGGGTTTTCATACATAGATGTAGATATATTATCATTATGGCATAAAATATTGGGAAATTTGGTATCCCACTTCAGTGGATTGTTGCGAAGAAAAGTCCTACAAAAGGCTCAATGGTAGTAGAGTAGAAAATAATTTTCAAAGTTGTATATTGAAATCCAAAATTCTGAATAGCATCAAGGAAGCATAACAAATATTGATAAAACAAGTATTTTTCTTATGGGGAAGAAGTGAATTCTCGTACAAAACATGATTTCTTGGTAACCATCACCAAAATGAATGGCATGGGTCACATGGGATAGTAATGGCTTATGGAAGTAAACAAAAGTCAACGTTTATTACCGGCCTCATAGAGATAAACATGCTAAGGTCGGGAATCATGCCATTAGCCTTGATGGGCATATTCACACTCCTGAAAATGACATTTTCACAACATTGATTGAATATTTATGTTTCCATTATTGTAATTATGGGTTGGAAACCACATAAAACGTTAATAAAAATATTAAACCACGTATTAATGAGGGGAAAATTAGGAAATTTTAAAAAAACTGATATTGAGGAAAATCAGGAAGAATATCTGTCACTCAATATAGAGTGTGTGGTTGGAAAAGATGTATTTTCCAAAATGTTCATCATTTTCTATAGGGAAATCCTTCATGCAAATTTAGTTTATGTTATAATGGATTTTTTGATATATTTTTTCAATGCATAATCTATTATAATTTCATTTCCCAAATGACAAAGAAGGATAATGCATTTGAAATCATAGTATTTAGACCAGTTCCTCTCCGGAATAAAATCCCTAAAGTCAATAGCAAAATAATAGTTTCTAGGTTAGGGGGCATTTTCAAGGATGGCATACCTTCAAACCAATACAGGTTTGACAAGGTATATGTATTAGTATTTTCTTTTTTTATTCCTCATATAGTGTAAATATTATTATGATGAATGTGATAGAGGTAAATTTATCCTTCAAGATTGAGATTTCTAAAGAATTTTATACTCTTAAATGGAATTTTTTAATCAACATCCTTTGTAGATATGGGTTTTCAAACACCATTTTGATAATGATAAACTACAATATTTTATTTTCTCAGTTATCCATCATATTAAATCTGATACTGAGAGGATAATTCCCACATACAATAGGGTTAAGACATAGTGATCCAATAACATGGATTAATTTTATGATTTCTGAAGAGTTCCTAAGCAGGTGTATCAATGATCTTTCTCATATCAGACTCTTTTAGAAGATTAAAGTTGGGAGGCATTAATTCACTCTCTCTCACTTTCTTTATGATGATTACATCCTTCTATTTAGATAAGCTTTCATGATTACAATATATGTCATTAAAACACACTTATATCATTATGAGGATGTTTTTGGACATGCCATCATCTGGGGGAAATACATTATTGTCTTTTCTGAAGTAATATCTATAGGAAGAAGAACAAGGTGGATAAGAATCATTAGGTGAGGAATGTCTCCCTCAATTTCACCTATATTAGATTCCCTCTCTTTTTGGGGAGAGTAAAGATCCATTTACATAGACAAGAATCAATAATATCATGAACTAATTGAAAAAATGGACAGGGAAGACAATCTCCCAAGATGGGATAGTTTTCTTTGTTTAGTCTGTCATCACTTAAAATGTTGCCTAATCTTTCTCCATTTATAGGTAGAAAAAATGGCTCATTAAGGAATTTCAAGGAGTGATATTGTATTCTATATGCAGTAGTTATGTGCATCAAATAAATCGTATCACTATGGCATGGAAATATTGAATTAAACTCATTGAAATTGGAGGAATTGGTATTAAGGACATGATGGTTTTCAATGATGCATTGGTCAGAAAGTTCACATGGATCATCCTAACCACATATTAACCCAATTTTCAATGTCTATCCTATAAATTTAGTTGCATGATTTCGGATTGGTTTTATTACCACCTTGAAACCTCAGGTTGGTAATCTATTATGTTTTGTTTTTAATGAAATTATGACTAACAACATATGGTTTTCTAGAAAGGACTCATAACATTATTTTTGGGAAATTTTCTAGCATGATTATCCCATTATGAGTGGGATGAAAATTCATTTTATTAGTATGAAAATGATGATTTTTGATATTATCACTCAAAAAACACTTGATTTTATTCCTTTGCAGGTTACGAGGGAGATTCAAAATTACACCTTAAAGGATTTTGAAACTATAGTATAGATGTATAGATGTAATGGATAATTCACTATCAATGAATATTATATGGTCAAGACTGATATCTTTACCAGAATTCCCATATGGCATTCTACTTTCCAGGTCAGTTTTATTTATCATGAACATTTGATTCTTTTATAGATAATTTGGAAAAGGGAATCACCAACACAATACCAATTGAGGAAGAATGGCTAATTCAATTCCTCGACCTTCCAATTATGCATGTGTGATGCAGATAATTTATAGAATATTTTATGTGAATTCCACTATTCAAGATCTTTATGGTATTATTCTGGACAATGCTTTAGCCTCGATACCAAAACTAGATGATCCCTCATAGATGAAACATAATTCCTCTACATCACTGGACAAAGCCCACAAGTATATAACATGATCTTAACATCCTCAATATCAATCATGGACTCTATATGGATAACATGGAATATATTTTGGTTTGTGAAAAAGGTTCCCTCTATTTATGGTAGTATTCTAGAGATGCAGAATGAAGTTATTTCTTTTATAAACATTCAAATGGTTTTAATTAATAATGACATAGTTAATTTGAATATTCCTATAATATTGGGAGATAATGGAACACCAAAGTGGCACTTGGTTCTCAATTATATAAAATTAATACCCCTTATCTGACTATGGTTCAAAGAAAATGTTGTGGGGAGGCTATGGGAATGCCTGGTCTAGTTAACGGCATATGTTTCTTTTAAACAACTTGTGGTTTCATAAATTATTTCTTTTACCTGCACTAGATTTGGGACACATTGTAATGCTAAAAATTGGGAAATTATTTATGCTATTATTTATGGTATCCTCTGTATGTCACATACCTTATGTATAAAGTGTTATTTGGAAAATGTGGTCGTAATTCTGAAATCTAGATATTAGAATATCACATGGAAGCCTCTTCCTCTCTAGGTTGCTTATAGAAGTCATTTCCAAAAGATTAATATTTTGTCTCACATGATTATGGAGAGGCTAACTAGGGGAAAGATATATTTTCAAAGAGGGTGGTCCTTGATGAAACCACAATGTGATCCTTTAAGGGGAAATACTATTTCACCCCACTGGTAAATGGTGACTTGTGAGGTGTTTTCCTCTCTCGAATTTGAAAAGACCCTTTATCACTTGAAATTATTTGTATTTTCACATTTCTATTAATACATTTTGTAGATCAGGCTCACTTGGATCATATAAAGTCTATGTATCTTAAATCTACTTGACTATAACATGGGTTATTTATGAAATGGTCCAATAATTCATTATTGATTTATATTATTCAATTTATTTTATTTATGATTATTATGTACACTAATTAAATGATTAATACAAACATTATAATATTTAGAACCTTAAAGTTTTCTGACAATTGTTATTTTAAATCAACTTAATAACCAATTGATACATTATATTATTCACCATATTATATTTAAATCTATTATTCATGAAAAAAAATCATCTCGATTATTATCATCATCTCTGTTCCTAGAATAAATTGAAAAAAATATATTTATCATTTTCTAAGTAGAACACACAACCATATATGGAATAAAATAATTTCTCATTAACTAAAAATGTTTATGGAATCATAGTCATATAAATAAAACTTTCAATAAAATATATTTCTAAAATGTAATGGATAGACATATAGAGATATGATTTTTTGATAGTATTACATGAATAATGTAGGAATAATAAATGGAAATAAGATATCCAATATCCATGATTGTTAAAATAATTTATTTATAATGTTATAATTTTTTATCATTAAATTAGTAATTCTATTTAATCCATTATTTTATGAATTTAATAATCACAAAAATGAAAAATATGATGATTCTATATGAGATTTCCAAATATTTTAATAGATCACTCACTAAATTCTTATATTTGTGAGTTCCAAAAAATTGATGTATCACATGGATTTATTAGTGAATGGATATACTACTCTAAGTAAGATCAATATAGTATAATTAAATAGTATTATTGGGATTTTCCATAAAATTATTAAATATACTATTTCATTTTTACGAGGACAATAGAATCATGAGTACCAATGATAATTTTTCATAATTTCATATATATATATATATATATATATTATAAATGATTAATCTGTGATGATTTAATTATTGGAATTTGGATGAGGTAATCATGAATATATCAATATTTATCACCCTACCATTTCCAATAATTCATTGTATAGTTTTATAAGTAAAAAAATATTTCTCGAGAGGTTATATAATAAAAATTGCATTCAAATGAATTATAATAGATGAAAGGATTAAAAAATTGAGGGTATTAAATTTATAATTTTAATTTTATATTATTAGTGATAAAAAATAAAAAAACCATAAATTAAATTTAGTATAATAATAAAATCATGGGAATAGAAATAGTTAAATGTAATTATGTAGTATAATGAATGTTAATATTGTGATATCCCTCCAGATAACATTTTTATTGATATAAGATAATTTTATATTATTATCTCAGTTAACATTCATCTAGAGTTGGTTTAAAAAAATAGAACTCAATGTGATGATGATGAACCTTTAAATGGAGAGTGATTATTAGTCACCTCACTACCCACCATTTATGTAATCAATGATACTCAGGACAAGGTGATCCTATAACATTGGCAATTGATTACTCGAGCCCTATTCACAATAAATGTTTGTTGAATGATATCAAGAAGGATAACCGTTATCACATAATGATTTTCAATTAATGGGTATATCCTATCAATAAAGGTAATATCAAAACTCCATCAATCGACGATGAGGTGGAAGTAGATAGAGTTGACGTTCCAATGCATGAGGAATTTTTTATAGAAAATATATATAATTTATTTTTTTTAACATATTAATATAAAATAAAATTAGAAATATCATCCTACTCATGTATCTTATGAGGATATTTATATATCCCGTTATTGATATTTCATTAGAATTGATTTTTTACTCGATAACATATAGATATTTTTATAATAGTGGTTATTATAAAGGAAAATCCCACAAGGCATTGATATATGATAGTTTATCATGCTCCATCATATTTAGTTATAAATTATTTAATAATATCCCTTTTATAGGGAAGACCTTTTGATGATGTAACATAAATCATTTCATGTTATTTTTCTTAATGGGTTAATATGGTAATGTATGTATATAATCTCATGTAATACATGTTTCTATTTAAATATAAATATTAACTGTTTTAAAATTTAATTTAAATTATTTGGAGAATATATAATTTTTAAAAATAACAATATAAAAATACTATAGTGTTAAATAATATTTTTTATCATTAGTGTTCTAAATTACATTTAGGGAATTATATAATTTTTATTCTTATTTTATATTAAATTTTAGGAAACCACAATACAATAAGTGGAACCTATACCAGGGATATTACATAAAAATGATAAAAACATTGATGTAAAAAACTATGAAAGAAAGATCTCCTAGTGTTAAGATGTTATAATGTTCATGAAAAATTGTTATTAATGGGACAAATAACTTTTTGATATTTTCAATTTCATGGTTTTTAAAATTATGGAATTGTTTATAAATCATTATTAACATTACTAAAAAGGATATACCATAATGAAGGATTATTTTGTAATAAATCCGTTATAGAGAGTAAAAGTTTAATTTTAAACTATATCATTATTTAAAAAAATACATCATGGTGGTGTAAATATATAGATTTCAGATAAAATACCAAGAAAAAATATATGTCATGCAATTTTTATAGAGATTTAATGATTGAGAAAAATTATTAAAAAATATTACCTTTTTATCCTATTACACAATCATTTTGATCCTTTATGATTTTCTATAAAATTTAAATATATTTCATGATTATAACATCTATGATTTATGTTATCATTTTAGA
Source organism: Viscum album (assembly GCA_963277665.1). Lineage (NCBI taxonomy): Eukaryota > Viridiplantae > Streptophyta > Magnoliopsida > Santalales > Viscaceae > Viscum > Viscum album. Next base: position 606,104,304 of record OY728148.1, read on the forward strand.
ATGTCTCCATAAGTAAATAACAAACGGTTTTTAGTTGAGAGGAATAGATTAATACAATTTACCATTTATTGATTTTTGTTTTAAAAATATAGTTTGGTAAACTTTTTGTGAATAAAATTCATAATGACTAGGGATTGAATGGTTTAGTTTACCAATTATTAAGGATATTTTTTGGGTGTATCTAGTAAATGATCCTCTTACTTTATAATTTCATTGACACATTTAACAATCATCTAGTAATTTTATAATTTTCATGGGAAAAAACAAGTCTCTATAATGTTATGTTGGTCATGTAACAATTTTGTGCCTTCAATGCCTACAAATTATTTTAAATCATAAAATGAAAATAAATTATTTTAATTTGGAATATTGACATTGAGTTTTTTATATAAATAGAAACCCAAAAATAGTGATTATTGTTCTATTTAATCCATGATTAGATTATTTATTATGATATTATAATTTTATCTACTTAATGAAACATAATTTGTAATTCATTATATTATTTTTTCATTTTTATTTAACTTGATAATATAAAAAATATTATATCATATAATATAGTCTATGATTAAATTAATGAATCATTATAAGGTTTATATATCTTTATGGGTTTGACCATAATCACACTTCGTATTATATATTCATAGTTGGCGGTTATGAAGAGTATGAAAAATATGTAACCATGATTCAAATTTTAAATTGATTATGAATCCTGAGTGGTCATAGTTTTTTTGTTTTTTAAAACATTTAAATATATATAAATATTATTTTTAATATCTTTGGACAATATATTTTATACACACCTTTTATTTTTATTTTTTTCACTATTAGTATATTGGGGAAATTTTATTATTTCCAAATGATACTAAAAGACAAATAATCGGCACAATAAAAAATCATTAATTTTTTTTTAATATTTTCATATGTAGAATATAGTTATTAATAAAAGTTTTAGGAAATAAAAATGGATAAAAGATTAATAGATTTGAGAAATTTCATCAATTAAAATAAATTATATAAAGAATATATCCTATACGATGACCTTTACAAAAGTATGGATAACATTCAAGTGATTAGGAATAACTAAATATCATTAATAATTAGGTTAAAATGAAAAAATACCATGTGAAATTTAATTATTAGGTAAAGGGTTTATTATTCAATTTATTTCAACGGGAAACCACAAGTGGATCTAAATGAACACTTGTTGTGATTTTATTAACAATAATATATTTTCTATTTCAATGGTTTTTTCAATGATAAATTAATGTTATTCTTGTTCATAAATATATTTTGATACTATTAAAAAATGTATTCCATTCATTTAACAACATTTAATTTTAATATGTGATGATAACAAATGATAGTTGAAAATATGATCCCTTCTCCAGACATCAATGAATATCTATAATGATATATTTAATTTTAATTAGTTATTTTTGTAATCTATACTCACATCATATAAAATGACTAAGGACGTTCAATAGAGTCTTGGTCATTATATTTTGGATATAATGATACAAATTCAATAATTTAATAAAGAAAATTGTTAATTAAAATGTTAGATAGATGATATTATATCTAAATTATCATATAAAATTGTTTTTAATGATCGAGTTATGGGTTGTTGATTATTGCTATATTAAATACCCATAGTTTATTTTCAGGTCATATTTATTGACATTGATGTTATAGGGCCATCCTAATTATCTTATAAAGTTATATTGATCTTATTATGTTATTAATTAAGGATTTCTGAAAAATTCATTGTAGTTGTGTTTTAAATATCTATATCCTTCCACAATGATAAATGTTATCTCAAATCATTAAAAAAGATAAATGCAAGATGGAATTTTTGCACCATGTTGTCAGACAACATGCCATTATGTGTATAAATTTTTCTGTATGAGAAAAATTACATGCGAGTTCACGAATTTACTAGAATAACTCAATATTTAAAAAATTCACTAGTACATTACCACATCACAAAGACTATCAGAATGTTGTTTTGGATCTATATCAATTCAAATGATGCGTTAAATGTGCAATTTCTATCACCTTATTATTTTATAGTATATTTTTATTGTAAATAAACTTTGAATTGAATAACACCCTTCACATACAACACCAAAATAAATTGATGTTTGATAAATATTATTGATATCACCTATTACAAAAAATGATAAATTTTAGTTAATTATGTGAATATAATGTGAAACTATATTATGAAAATTATATGATCAATATAATTTTAATAAAATTAGAAAACCATGAACAAAAATCGTATTCCTTATGGTTTTATTTGATTAAGATAACCCTAATTATAAATGTGGAATTAAAACCCCTACCTATACCATCGGGGCCCTTACATAATGTATCATGATGTCATGAAAGACACCCTATACATAAGAGGAATCCAATAGGATCAAGTTTCTATGTGCGCCAGTGGGGAGACAATACCCTCAGTCCATGTCATAGAAAAAAAATAAAAAATAAAAAATATTCTAAATAACACTTGTAAACATGTGAAATATAATAAAATGGATATAGGAAATGTGGTTAATATAGGTAGATAAAAACTCACCTGGGTAAATTAAAAAATGTGTATAATTTGTATATAAGGAATAAATATATAGTGGGGTTCTTTAGAGTATTTATCGGTCCACTGCTAGATCCATGCTCCTCTGCTCAGTCATAATCCATTGTTCCCTTTCCCTTCACTAGATCTCTAGACACAAAATCTATAGTCATAATGAGATATCCGAATAGTGTGTGATTAAAAGACATATCATTTTAACAATGATTAATCGTTATAAATTGTTCTCAAGTGAAAAAGAATTAGGCAAAATATTAAAATAAATTAAAAAAACACAAAACCCATATCACAAGTTCTAAAAAAACAAGAACATTCCATTTCCATACCTAAAGAAGATCACATCAAGAATGAATGTCAATCCATTTAGAATAACCAAGAACTGCCCCTAGGACTAATAATAATTCATTCCGGAATCCTTAAAATGCATATATTTTAATTGGTAGTTGTTAAATGATCATGTTCGTAGTATTCCCTATTCATCGAGATCTACTCGATATCCAGTAGAAAATTATTAACATGCTCTTTTGCATCATCTAGACAACATGTTTATCAATTGAAATGAACAAGGTAGTAATAAATACCTACCTAATGATTAGGTCCATCATCACCATTATCCCAAGTGGTGAGGACCCCCATCTAATGATCAAACATGTCATTAAATTCCATCAACCATTATCTCCAATAAGAAAACAACAAAGGCACACAAAATAGGGTAAAACAGAAAAAAATTATAATTTATCATTATATTTAATGTATTAGAATATAATATATGTTATAAATATCATATATATCTAAACAATATTTTTATGTACTCATGGAATAAAATATCACATAAAATTATCATGGGTTATGTACACACTTACATTAAATCATAATATCACATGACTGTCAAGAATGCCTACAATATTTTTATATCATATGAAAAAGTATAAATAGGGGCTCTAAAATTTAAATAAAAAACTAAACTAGATTTAATTAATGCCAACATTCAAGAGAAACCATCGTGTGTGGTGAAAAATATTGAGAAGAGACATCTATTTTAATGACCCCATTCCTCAAATAATAACACTCCTCATCTGACAATCACATGATGGGGATGGGGTCCATCAGATTCACAAATCAAATAGACCATGCATTGGTTACTAATACCTAAGGTATAAATAAAATATTGATGTGATTCATTAATCTCTTAAGAATATAAAATTTAGAGGGATATCCTAGATACACATATCTACTCAAACCTATATATATATATATATATATATATGAAATCAAATGTATACACATAAAATTCCCTATAGAGATAAGACAACATAATTGAAACCTTCAAGTACCAAAAATGAAAAATCTGTAGTTACCAAGTATCCCAACCATCTCCTACGTAATAATGAGCTAGAAATATCCATCCTGATATCAATAGTTATGTTTCTTACAAAAATGTATATTATAAATTCACATGGATAACTTAATTGTGTAATTTTTATTATCCTCCCTATTGTCTCTAATTAAAAATATAATGAAATAAATTTAAATCCATCTTAATAAAAATTGAAGCTAACTCAACACCTCAGCGAGTATACTAAGTTAACATCCTATCTATGTATATATATTGCCATTTACCCCAAACAAGATATTATGTATTATAGTAATAAAAAAGGGTACCTCACTACCAGTAGACCATAGATTTTTTCTTTTCCCCAATTACATATGTCTTGAGCTTCTCTCTTCAATTGTAGGCACGCAGATGAACACCTAGACTAGTGATTCACGTCATGCATATCACCAATCACATCACAAAATCATTCAATATCACATCTCCTTAAAAAACCATGTAATTTTTGGAATCCACCACAACCTATATGTTGGGCATCATACATTAGGTAATATACATCATTCTATTATAGGCCATGCAATGAGTAGGGTACCTCAATCCATCAAAACCCATATACTACATACGTATAATAAAAAATTAGACACAATATCAAGAGATATATGTTTTTTAAAACCCACAAGTCCATAAAAACCTCTACACACATAAATAGGAAAATAGCCACCATTTATACCAAAAAATTGTACTTATAAGATATAGAGTAGGGCCAGATTGTATAGCTAGCCATCTAACCTCAACACCATGATATTGATTATTACACCTCACCATATGAAATTCTGGGTTATTCATGCTACATACATTGGTGGTATATCATATGAAATCAAAAAAAAATCATGATATAATATACCTCAACACCATAGTATAGGTATAACCTAGTAATAAGATCTGCCTAAACTATCTTCAATCGTACACTCCATTTCCACTATTGGGGTCTATATATCCTAGAAGAAATAAATAATTTAAGAGTACAAAAATCATTTTAATTCATTCCTTAATAAAATTTCACATTACATTAATTAATTCATTAACTATTCGTTAACAACAGTATCTATAATTAATCATTTCATTAACCATAATAGTAAATTCAATGCATCCCTTGTATAATACAAACTATGTCAATAGATTCTAATGATCTTCCTATTTTAATTCCATCAACAATCACCCTTGTTTGTAATAAAAATTAATAACCTATATGACATCGTATAATTATATGTACTCTAGGAATAAATCATAAGAAACAATCAAATAGATGAACCCCAAAAAACCCACTTACATTATGCAGTGATTAAATTTATGTATACAAAAGAAACACCTCACTATCAAACAATTAAAAAGATTCATAAGTAAAATTACCAACATTCATCATCACAAAAAGGGTAATCCCTATATCAATAGAGTTCATCATTCTAGTTCGTCCCTACCACCATCATTCAATTACTTATATAGGTTATGATAATAGGATTCAACTACCTCCATGATATCTGTCCTCCCCTCTTATATCTCACAATCCATTCTAAGCTCACATCACAACACAAGGTCCATATAGAGTCAATAAAAATTCACAAAATGAACATGTATTGTCAATAGGGAGATGTATTCCCTAAATAGATGGCATTCAGCCATCACATTTGAGTAGTCTCTCACAGATCCCAACAAAACACAGGTAGCAATTATAAAAAAACTCAACCAAAACCAAAATAATTTTCCTTTTTTAAAAAACATGTCTAATTCCATAATGAATTAACTAATTCAATTATCATAGGTTCCAAACATGGAAACCGAATTCATCAGCTATAATAGGATATCATATTGGTTAAATGTGATCTCAAGCATAACACTAGTTTCATCCAATAGAATGAAGAAATTTTTTCTATCAACATTCCTTTTAAATTTTTTTCATGATTTAAAATAATCCTATATTTGTTTCTTATAAATTCGACTTATAAATGATCTAAAAACAACATAAAAATATAAATTTGGAATTAATTTTTATATTAATCATTTTTGAAAATATTAGGATTCCTTAAACATATATATTAAGAACATTATCTAATAAAATTAATTATGGATTGACATTATTTACCAATATAATCAATATCATCCTACTAATCCAAACATAATATCATTTTATACCAATATACTATAAACAAAAAAAAATAATTGAAAATAAGTGGATAACATTTAACATGGTGGAAGGAAAGAACATTTCATCACTAAACATAGATAATGTTATTCATCAATCTAATTTAATATATAATAGTTTTATCCCACCACTCTTTGAAGGGTTAAATAATGGTCAACTTGTGATTACTTAGGAAAAAATAAAAGAAAAAATGAATATAATTCCCTAAAATTATTGACGATCTTATTACAAGAATGGATCAACATTTTGAATCATTAATCATTTACCCAATGAGAATATACATTATACCAATGACTCCATATAATAAAAATGGCAATAAAATCCATGAAATATAGAATATAATTTTTAGATAAATAATTGTAACATGAAAATAAGTAATAAGGATGAAAAGATCAATCGATGAAGAAAATGTGAGCCAAGGAAGGTAGAACAGGCTTATGATGAATACATATTGAACATGGGATTTGGGGGTCAATGTATATTGACTGGGGGTTAAATCAATATTAAAAAATATAAACGATTGTCTAGGGTTTTATAGAAATAATGTTTAAAATGTTATTTTTGGATGGTATCTTCTGTATTTATAGAAATAAATAATTTTTAATGACCATATTGCTACCCCTAGGACCACACCATATCACGTTAAAAAAGAAGGTGAATATAGTGTTGGGAATGGAGACGACACTACATCCCCTCTTCTAAAGGCACATCTGATATCCAAGCCATCCTCACACCATAGATATTAGAAAAGGTTATATGGGATTTGAAACAGTCTTAAGAAACTTATATTAGCTACCCCATAAGTAAGTAATATTTCCCCAACATCGCTACACCACAGACCTCCTGTACTATATTGTAGCCTCATGCCCTTCAGAAAGGGCATATTTTCAAACCAAACACCATAGTGCGTTCATACCAAAAAATAAATTCTCCTCCCAGATCACCCCTAATTCATATAATGGTTTATTATATTTTGGAACAATGTTTTATGGAAAATACCAAAACTCTATTCCACTATGATTCATAAAATGGTAATGGAACCTCCTTTTTATATTTACTCTCCAAAATCATAGGAACAACATCCATGTTTTTCAAAAACCAAAAACACCAAATGGTAATTGATTAGGATTCTAAGAAATTATATAAAATACCTTTCAAAACATTATTAGCCTGATGGATTTCAAAACAACACCTTGAGAGAGATAACTAATATGGATGTGAGAACAACCACTAAATGTGATACATGTAATGTATCACATCATCATAGGATCTCAACCACCTCACTTAGTTAAAATATGTAAATAAACATGAAATAAATAAATACTGAAAAAATATTCTAGGGAATACACCTCTTAATAGATAGGTAAGATAGAATAAGTAGTAAGAGAGAAAACTATATCATAAACCACATATTGTACATAAACATTAAAAAAATAAAACATAAAAGATAAGATATAAGAAACTACAAGGCCTGGGGTACTAATAACATATCATTATGTCATGTTCGATAGTACTCCCCTTAATGAAAATGTGTTTCAAAAGGACACAAACCAATTCCACAACACTCCTGTGAAATAAATTCTCTTGGTAGTCTAGGATCTTCATAGGCTACATCATGTAGGTTTCATCATCTTAATCAATGATATCACCCTAATAAATTATGTGAGATTCATCATTAATGAAATTACAAACATTTGAAACATGGATTATTTTATATATAATCCTCAAATATGGAGGGAATTTCTATGTAATATTTAATTCTAGACAACACCTCTAAAGGCATAAAAATTATTGAGAAATCCTACTCCCATGACTAAAACATCATTCACCATGATGAGGAGTAACATTTAAAAATAAATTATATCTGACATCAAACTCTATAGTTCTCCTCCTAAGATCATCCATGGATTTATAAAAATATTAAACTTCATTAATAATTTATAAAATTAACAAAATCGTATTTTTCATGTCCTACACTACATATAGCAGATGAATTTATAATACACTGACACCAATCCGGTAAGATAGATAATTGAGAATTCATCCAAAAAAATCATTAAACGTTTCCATAAGAATGGTAGAGTGAAAGCTATTATTATATGAAAACTAGACTAAAGTAAGGTGGACCATCCCTAAGCCTCTTGAATTCATGACACGTTAGGTAAATATTTTATCAGGGTTTTGGATTGTCTACTTTGTCTGACTATCGACCTGTATGTGAAAAATAGTTCTAAGGAATAACTAAGTGGATAACACAAGATGAAAAACACTCCACATCATATATATAAAATAAGGATTAGGATCATACATGATATTCCATGGAACTCCATTGAGTCTCAAAATCTCCTCCAAACTTTTCCTCAATAAAACATCCAATATTTTCAACCCCTTACATGATATAAAATGTAATTATTTTGTCAAGTGATCCACTATCAACCATATAACATCGAATCCTACATGATATTGAGATAAAAAAATAATGATGTTAGTCATCATATACAACCACATCCACAATATAACATATAAGAAATTTATAAAACCATCTAGATCATGGTACATAGCCTTCACCTTCTACTTGAACTAATATCTCCACCGAAACAATGAAATTTAATGCTTCATCCTAGACCTAAAAAACCACCCTCTAAGACATCCCTACATCATTCCCACACAATGATATTACACAAGTGGTGAGATAACTAACTCATTAAGTTTATTTAATAAATCACCAATAGGATAAATATAACCCCCTTGAATAATTAGTTATACTCTCCATCCGTAAACAAACCATCACAGTGATCATAATAAACTTCTTAGTGTATCAATAACACCACCTCAGAGTCTCGTATCTTGGAATCCTCTACCTTTTATCCAATGATAACTAAAATAAAATCTATAAAATAAAACCTCTACTTCTATATTATCTCATATAATGATGAATCACCGATTATTATTCCACCACTATCGATGAAACTCTAGGTTCTCACACAACATCACTACTAGAATTCCTACATCGAAAATCATCATTAACATTACCCTTTCATAGTGTAATTGAAATCTTGAAGTCATAATACTATAATAATTACATCATCCATAACCCTTTTATGTTTATGTATCATGATGATAAGACATGATACGTCCTCCTATGATTGGTAAAACATCAAAATTCTCACTTATAATGGAATGTCATAAAAAACCTGGGTAACACAAATTTTTATAAGTCAAGATCATGGGAGTCATACTTAATGTCGTGTGAATGTAATTTACATACCTTTAAAAAATACATACTTAATCAAAGCAGACACCATCCCAAGATATAATGAATCATAGAAAATATCAAATTTAACACCTTTTATAGAACAAAGTAATCACCTAATGAACAATTTATAATTCTAGTTCTGAAATAATTATTTTCACTAGTTAGTATTCAAGAAATCGAGGTCATTTAAATTCGATTTTTAGAGGATTTATTATCCAAAATAATAGTTCCACGGGCATCCTCTTGTATCCTGGATGAACAATGAATCTCTACACCATTGTATCATTTTTGAGATATTAACATGAAAAAACATCCACAGTTAAACAATCCACAAATACTCCTTATTGTGAAAAGATATTCCAAAATTAAAAAACCAATTTAACCTATAAATCATTCTCAATAACTCTCCAAACAATTAATTATTATGAAAAATTCCAAAAATATCCAGTTAATGATATACATTACCCTACTAATATATGATGTACACACGTATGTCATTGATGAAAATAACCACAAACAAGACCAGGAACTCTATAAAAATTAAAGTCATTAAGACCATGACAATTGATAATGTTGTAATCACACCATATTAAATCATTGTGAATTAAAAATTCCCCTGAAATCATCACAATTTGGTTCTTATAATATCCTCATAATTTTCCCAAAATATATGATATTATGATAATAGATCAATATTTATGAAAAAGTAGTCTTTTGGGTGATTAAATAAATAATCATTCTAAATAAGAGGGTATTTTTTATTAAAAGTCATGTGAATTTTAGTATGATAATATATACAAAGATTAAATATAATAAAGGACTTAATTAATAAAAAAATTTTTCTCCCAATGGTGACATTATTGGGGGAACAAAACCAAATTGAAAAAGATCATCGAGCCAAACTCCTAGATCTCACAACACAAAAAGTGACATCCTAGATGAATAATTTAATTTATGACAAAAAATGTTTTTATCTTGATCCAAAATAGGATCAATCATATAAGGTAGTAATTCTATGACCATTTATCAAATGAAATTGATATACTCTTACACAACCATAAGAACTAGTGTATTTCGGAAGACAGTTTTGAGCATAAATTTGGACATTTTCCTTTAGATGCTCGAGAAGGGTAAATGGACTTCTACTCAAGAATATGATCTTAGATAATTTTTATGACCACCCTTTTGGTCCCAGAATAGGGTTTCTACCTATGGACTATCATTTTGTGGGAATATGAGCCAATCTATTTTTGGTGTAATAATTAATCTTTAATATATATAAAATTAAATATTAAATTTTTCGCATAGGTTCGTTCGATGATAAAATTTTAATGGAGCATTTTATTGAGATCCTATATCCACTAGTGAGTTTATAATTTGGATTTTAACCATGGAATGGAATATACTTGTTTCAGGTGTTGGGGATAGAACACGACCATCTTTCATCATCATTCCTTATTTTGTCTTTACTTTTCCTTCCTCTTCTTTACTCCTCGTTATTTTTTCCACTTTCTATGTGGAAATTCCTTAGTCATGACATAAGAGAAAATCTATAGAGGGATAAAGAGTAATATATGGAATTTAAGGGAGTTATAGATGTGGATCTCTCAATGTTCCTATCTGGCGTATGGTGACTGTGGATGGTGGAATCAAGCGAAGCTTCGGCGGTTTCTGCCCGAAGGTAAGAATTTTTTTTTGATTTACTGAAAATTCCTATTAAATGAATTGTTTCTATATTTATATATCTATATATATTTATTTCTTGTGGCCTCATAAAAATTTATCTATTGGTTTGGGGGTTTAAACTGGGTGTTTGGCCATTTTGATGGTTATCCCACTAGGAATCCTAGGTTACACAACATGTGTTCCATGGGAGCACAACATGGGTTCTTACCATTTAGGGAAGATGAATTTTTAAAGGTTACACATAGATTATGGAGAATAAACAAAGTATACCACTACTCGTCCGTCTAGCAGAGTGCCCTGGCATGTCTACCCGACTTGGGGTACATGAATGTGTAAGACTATACGATGAGTACCCGTGTAGGGTTGCACACCTTGTCGATGTACAGGGCCAAGCCATGTATTTAGCTAGGACACTTTAAGGACATGTGATGTACACTATGTTATAAATATTTCTTGTAACAATTCCACATACCGTGTACATAGGGCTTTACACGCCCTGACACGGGGACATACACAATCATGTAGGTGTGGGAGTACACATCGTGTACCATGGTTACACACAATGTACTTCCCCTTTCCTACTATTTAACGTTTTTTTGTGTTTTCATTCTATGATATTGGAATTGGACCCTGAGAGTATCCCATTATGAGTATTTTTCTATGTATAGCATGATAGTGAAACATGTGGAGTGGTCTGATGATTCCCAAGAAATTTTTTGGGCCTTTTATCTAAATGTAGGTGTTTTTTCTATAGTAATCGAATTCAATCACCACTCGAGAGTGAGAAAAGGTGTGGATGAATGGTTGGGTGTTCAGACCAGCCTAGTTGAGATCTTGATTTCGGATGAGCTGTCAGCTATCTCCCATGATCATTTCTTTTTAGGACACTTTCCTTAAGAGATATTCCCTTCTATCCAATGAGGTTGTGAGACCATATTATTCCAAGGATCCAATGAGGGATTCCATTTCTTATGTGATTCTCTAGAGATTCCCATGTAGGATACATATAATCATGTATCATTTCAAGTATCTACATTGTATGATGACTCAACTACTTGGCCGAACTTATGTTGTATGTTGGGTTTGTGTAGAGATGGTGTTCTCGTGTCACTGAAAAATTGTGTCAAACCTGTAATCCCATGAGGCTATGGCTGTAGTGTTGGGTTGGAAATTATAGACACCCACACTACTTATTGTGTTCACTTGGTTATAATTGATGATGTGATGTTCACTATAGCTGCATTATATATTGGTGGATGTCATTCCTCACATGACGCATTATTGTTTCTTGTGGGATGCCCTAATGTTCTTCTATGGATTCATGTTGCATGTTGGGATGAATAGAGGATATTACCTAGTATCTGAATTTGGTGCCATGTTATTTCTGATATTTTACTACTCCCATGAGGCATTACCTGGGACATGGCCATGGGGCCTAGATGAATATATATTCTATGATATTTTTAGGGATGTCTAAAGGTTCATCCTGGTATCCGACTATTGATCCTTACATATTTACATTTATTTCGGGAGTGATACATGGATTTCCTAAGGTAGGGTTTCCTTGGAAAGACTCATGGGATAGATGATATATAATGAGGATGATTACACCATCCTAGATGTGGTATTTTAGAAATGTTGGGATGCCATGGACATCGATATTGGGTGACACTGATCACTTGAGGCGCATGGCCTGGATTTTCATGAGTGGTTTTGACCACATGATTGGGCCATGTGGATGTCATTTTGGGGAAGTGTGACTGTCAGGTTGGGCCTGGCCTAATTTAATTGGATGGCATGTCTATCCAATTTGAGCGACATGGTCATAGGGGAACACAGTTCCAGAGATGGTGTGGATTGGGTTCTTTATTTTTTAATTCTTACCCACTCGTGATGACCATTGAGACAATTGAGTTGTATCCACATAGGTTGACTCCCTGATGAGGAGGTTTTTACCACCCATGTGGGAAAAATCACATGAGAGTTGTGGTTTAGCTATTTGAGGTTTGGGGGTGCTTGTTGTTGGAAGCCACATGGAAGTATTGGATTCATTGGTTGATAGTGATAAAGTTATCGGGTTGGGGACCAAGGAACATCATGATTGAGGCTATGGGACAAGACTTTTATATGATGAAAAACATCAATGTTCCACTAGTTTTCATGTAAGGGGCAATTATGAGATTTAAATAAGAATTCTATGTGTCAGATATACTTTTGTTTGGGTGTGCCATCAGGGCTTCAATACTTGAGACATGGTTTAAGGAGGCACGTGGTTCCATGTATTGTGATTGAGGTTCAATGTAAGGGTTCAATAGGGCTTTGTGACTACAGGAGTACCTAGTACCATGGGTCAAGGACTCTTTTCACTTATAAGATTCTAGCATTGGCCAAATAAGGTATATATTGATGTTATTATGGACCCATAGATTGACTGAATGATACCCTACTTGAGTGGCACGACATCAAGATCAATTCCCAGGCATAGAATGTCTTGGAGATTAGGAATATGGGCCCCATGATATATTTTATGTTGGTTTTCAAGTTGTTTGTTTCTCATACTCAAGAAAAATTATAATATTGTATATATTTATAAGTATAAGACTATATATGTACACACACACACACACATATATATATATACATCATTAAACTATCCTAGTTGATGGGGATTACGAACCCTGTGTACGACGAGAGGCAAATGTTGGTTTTACCTTCCTTTTGGTTATGTAACAGCTAGGCTGAGCATATTGCAATTGCATACACATATAGTATCATAGTTATAGGTTTCATGTCGGGGTGGCCTCATGGGATTCTTTATCAACCCCTCACATGCACCTAGGTGTATTTATTGATCATATGTCCTCTTTTTAGGTTTAACATGAGTTCCCTAGTGGATAGGGATAAGACATAGTGATTCTTTTTCGAGTAGAGCTACTCGAGTGATTCTTCTAATCAGGCTGGTGCAGTTCGATAGTGTCGGGTGATCAGGTATCTGGGCTGGCTCAGAGATGGATGTAGAGCATTATAATTTTATCTTAAGATTATTATTTTTTAATATATCTTTATGGTTGTCCCTATGGGTGACCAGGGTTATGTTGTATTTCATAGATAGTCAAGACTATTAGAGTATTTTACAACTGTAGCTTATTCTATTTCAGTTTTTTTCTCTTGCGCACTTTGTTTGCATTCCACATTGTTTGATACATTTTTATTTATGATATTTTCTTACTCTGATATGAGGGAATATTCTCCCCACTATCACCTCCTTGGACCTCATTGTTGGTTGGTTGCCTCTGGAGTACGGGGAGGCTTCCATTAGTCCTTGTGTATAATGTGCTCAGTGCACCATTTTAGTGGCTTCCAGGTTGAGACGATACAAAGTGGTATCGAATGAGTTATTATAATAGCGTTTACTATTTGGATATAGTAGATATGAGTAGTAAGAATGTTTTGGAACATATGATGGATATACAATTGGTGCCTCGAGAACACATGTTCTGGAAGGAATTCATAGATTCTACGATATGGGATTGTTGTTTTGATCTTTGATGTAACATTTTTATATGATATTCCCCTTGAGAGATGCACATGTTATGTGGGTGACTTGATTTATTTTGGATCCTTGGATCATGTCCATTATAAACAGGCTATAGACAGAATTTTAATGTTTTCCAGCAAATGAAAGATGTGTCTCATGCATCATTTTGGCACATAAGATTCACATCATATAGGCCTTCTAGTGTGTGATTTTACCGACAATGTGACTTTTTTGAATACTTACGTGTTAGATTCCATCTGATGGTAGGTTATGTGGATCTACATTGAGGAATTTTTGTGAGGATGGTGACTCATTCTTCATGCATGGCATGAGATGTGAACTAGTTGGTCAATATGGTATTTGAATCACGTTTGTTGTGACCCTTATATGGTGTTGTTTTTGAAGTCTATGGTTATGTAGGCTGATCGCGAAGTACCATGCAGATGGATACCAGTAAATTTCTTCCAAAATGGAACTTCAGGGGGTATATTCATATAGGGATATCCGATGAGTGTCAGTTCAGTTCCTCTTCTGTGTTGGTTGTGACTTCCAGGGAGCAGTTCATTCCATGGATGCTCGGAGTGTGTCAGGGGACTAGTGGGTTGTGGTAGTAATTTTTACCAATTTTTTCTTCTATAAGTTGGTGTTTTCTATGGGCCTATGGACTTAGAGGTTGATTTGGATATGACGACAAGAGTATTCCTCTGGTGGGGAGAACCATATTACTCATAGTTAAGCATCTTCCAAGTAAGGGTTGGATGTGGAAGCTATAAGGATGGTCCTTGGAGAGTCAAAATAGCTTGGTTGTACATATTATATAGTTCAAATCTTGGCTACTTGTCCTTTCACTATGCTTCATGAGGATGTGAAGATTTATTGTGGGTAGTTTATAAGTACCTGTCTATTTAGGGAATGGTTTCTGAGTAGAAATTTGAACTTTTTCATTCAAATGCTTGGGGGTAAATGGTCTGTTTCATTGAACAGATGATCTCAGATAATTTTTCTAACAACCCTTTTTTCCCATAATATGGTTTTTACCCTAGGACAAGAGTTTTGATGGAATCTAATATGTTATAATTTTGGAAGAATAAATAATATTTATTGTTTATTAAATTAAATATTAAATTATTACACAGGTTCGTTCGATGATATATTTTGAATAGAGAGTAGTTTTTTTATTATTTCTATATAATTCATTATAGAATGGGGATTTTATCCTATGAAATATATAAACTCGATTTGGGAACTGAGACTCACAGGAACCCCATTTTCTATTTCTGTCCTTTTTTTATCTTTTCTTTTCCTTCCACGTCTTTCCTCCTTCTTGGAGACACCTTTTATGTGGATCCTCTATTTCCATGACCTATGTGATAACTGAGAGAGGGAGATACTGTAATAGAGGTAAGAGATGCAAGGTGCCATTATAGAGCTCTCGACACCTTGAGTTGGTCGAAGGCTATTATGGATGGTTGAATCCAGAAAAGCATTGTTGTTTTTGCCACGAATGTATGTTTTTTTTAACATTTAACATTAATTACATTTAAATGAATTTTATTTTGTTTCTTATAGATATATAATTATTTTATATGGCCTCTGAAGGATGGATATGTTGGTTTTGGGGTTTAGACCAGGGTTTAGAATGTTTTGCTTGTTTTCCTGTTGGGAAACCCAGGTAACATGGCGTGTGTTTTAGAGGAGAAGACCTTATGTTCTTTCCATTCAGGGAAGATGATATTTTAATGGTTACATGCCGTGTATGGGGAATACAAACCATTTACTAGTTCTCAAACATGTAGCTGAGTACCCGAGCATGTCTACCCGTATTGGGTTACACGACCCTATTGGAGTACATGACCAGAACCCATATAGGGAAGCATACCATGTAGATTTTCATGGGATGGCCATGTATTTGGAAATACTACTTAAAAGTCACAAGTATGTACCCCATGTTTTCCACACACATTTTACCGATAACACGTGTTTTGTACCTCTGTCTTTACACACCCAGTTTAGTGGAAGTACACACCCTTGAGGCGCTAGGATTACACATTGTCTTCCATGGATACATGCAGTGTACTACCCCATACCAACCCTTTGAGGATTTTTCATGTTTTTTTACCCATATATTATAAATGAACCAAATAATAGTCCATTATAAGTAGTTTCCACATTGATCACGATGGGGAACCCCGTGGAATGTTTGGATAACTCTTAAGCGGTGTTTTGGCCTTTTAACTAAATAGTGGGGGTTTTCCTCCAGTTATCGAATTTAGTCATCACCTGAGAGTCATAATTGGAGTTTATGATATATTGGATGATCATACCATCCCTGTTGTGATATTCATCTGAGATGATTTTTGATTTGACTCCTATTATATTTTCTTTTTTAGTACACTCTCCGTGAGAGATGTTCCCTTCTAGCCTCTATGGTCGTGAGACCAGATTCTTCCAAGGATCCCTTGAGGGATTACTGTTATTTTTTTATGACCTAGGGATTCTCTTTTAATATACCTATACACATGTATCATTTCACAGAACCCCATTATAGCATGCTACTATTGCTTGACGAACCATAAGTTGTATAATGGGTTTGGGTGGATATGGTGTTCGAGTGTCACCTAGAACATGTGCTGAACTAGTAAGATTATGAGGTGATGGCTGTAGTGTTGGGTTGGGAATTCAGGCCACCGTCTCTAAATTTTGTGTTAACTTTTTTATTGCAGATTCTGTGATGTTCACTAGAGGTGCTTTCTTGTTTGTGGCTATTATGCCTAATGCAAGACGTATTTCTTTTTTTAGGATGCCCAAACGTTCTTCCCAGGATCTGTGTTGCTTATTGGGATGAACATATGTGCTTACCTGGTATTCACCTTATAAGCTATATTATTTATGATGTTTTACATATACACAGAAGTATTACCTAGAACATTTATTTTCATCCTAGAAGTATAAATATATTGGGATATATTTTTTTGGATGTCTTGATGTTCTTCCGGGTATCTGGATATTGATCTTTACATGTTTACTTTTATTCCATAGGTTATACATGGATTCCTAGGGATGGAATGACTAGGATGGACACATGGTTTGGATGATATATAATGAATATGATTACGTTATCCTCAATGGGGTCTTGCCCTCATTTTTTAATGGCATGGCCACGAGGATTTAGGGATGTTGATCACTGGTTGGGCTTGGCTCAGATTTGATTGAGTGGTCTTGATAACCGGATCAAGAATTGTAGACATAATATTGAGGAATTATAACAATCAGAATGGGCATGAAACAAGATACATGAATATCATGGCCATTAGATTTGAGATACATTGTCGCATGGGAATGAGGTGAAAAAGATTGTGTGACTTGGGTTCATTATTTTGTGATTACCACTCACCCGTGATGGAAAATATGCCGATTGAGTCGGGTGTACAAAGGTTGACTCCATGATGATGTTATTTTGACAACCCATGTGGGTAGTGGCTCTCAATAGTTTTGGTTTATGTATTTGTGGTTTGGGAGTTTTGTCCTTGGAATACACATAGATGGTGAGAAGACTTCACTTGATAGCGATGAGGCTATCAGGTTTGGTGGATGAGGCTCACCATGATTCAGGTCATGGGATGGGACTTTGATTTGATGATAGACATATTTGTTACTATGGTCTTCATGCCATGGGACAACATGAGAATTTGAGAAGCACTATGTGGGTGTGGGATACTATTGATTGGACATGCCTTAATAGTGTATGTACTTAATAAATGAGGTGTCTCGAGGTACATAGTGTAGGGTTGCTGAAAGAGGTGGAACCTAAAGGATTACCTGGGATTTGTGAATATAGGAGTAAATTGGACCATGGGTCAAGGACTATCTTCACATATGATATTTTATCATTGTCCAAAGTAGGTATATGTTGCCGATATTATATACTTAGAGATAAAATTAATGATACACATCTAGAGTGGCATGACGTCCAGCTCAATGCCCTTGAACATGATGTCTAGGAGATTAGGATTGTATAACATAGGATAAACAATAGATTGGTTTTCATGTGTTTTTATTCACATACTCAAAAATATTCATATATTTGTATATATTTATTCTTATGGTACTATAAATGTATGCATATAACGATATAGACATCCATGGTGGAACATGCCTATTTGACAGTGATTTCAGGCCCTAGTTATGACTATGTACTAATGTTGATTTTATATTCCTTTTGGTTGTGTTTTATCTATAAAGATCACAATGTTTTTACATAAATTTATACCAGTATAGTTATAGGAAACTTATCAGGTAGTCCAACTAAGATTCTTTATCACCCATACACATGCACCTGAGTGTACATTTTGAACTTATGTCTAGTTTTCTGGTTTACTATATATTTAATGGTGGATAGGGCTAAATCCCAGTAATGCTTGTTCAAGAAAAGCTGCTCAAGTGCTTCTTATAATTACGAAGGTGTAGTTCAACATTGTCTAGATATCTGGTATGTGAGTTGGCTCAGAGTTATTTTCAGAGCACTATACATTTACTTTTAGTTTCTTTTGTATTACTATATTTATAATGTCATCCTAGAGAGTGACATGTGTTGTATTGTATTTCATAGATGTTTGGGTTTTTTATAACATTTTACTATTGCACCTTGTTCTATTTCAGTTTTTTGCTTCCACATTCTGTTTACTTACCGGTTTGTATGATACAAGGTTATTTATGTTATTCTCCTACTCTAATATGAGGGAATATTATCCCCACTTTCATCTCTTAGGCCCTCACTTCTAGTTGGAATCCTCTAGTGCATGTGAAGGAATGCTTGAGGCCTTGTGGAAAACCAGATCATAGAAATGGTTTAGTAGCATCTCTTTCAAGATGTTACAACAACCCTTAGAAACACATACATCCAAAACTCCCACAAACATATCTCTAGCTTAACCATCAAGGATAGGAGGGATGTGAAAAACATCTGACACATCCATGGGAAATTTTCACCATCTATCACTATAGTATCTTTATTAAAATCATAGAGAAAATCCATTCTCCAAAATAATTTGATAATATCATGCATTGAATATAAACAATTCATAATAAGAATGATATCGTAGGTACATATATGTAATCATATGAAGACCATAATGAGCAGTGTAGAACCACCATTATTATTCAACTATCTATCCTAATACTAGAATTATGAACATTGTATAATGAATGTGTAATGACATAGCCATTAGAAAATTTGTTTTAAATGATCAAAATTACAATCATCTGACAATAAAAATAAAAAATAACTAAAAAAAATAATAGAGAAATTTATTATAATTAAAGTGTATGACATGAAATAAATTTAAATACATTTTTTAAAATATAATATTTGGATTGTTATGTTTTTTTAATGAGGTTATGTAATTTCAATGATTCTAGGGGAAATAATAAGGGTTTTCATTCAAATCGCATATTGAAATTTAGATTGTTAATAAAAATTAACATCGTGGGAAAATAAATATTTTTTTAAAAAAGCACATCTATATTTTTCCTGTATGTTGTTCATGTCTATTACACATCCTATGAAAATTTATATTCTCCAATGGTAAATCATTAAATGATGTAAACATTTTTTGAAAATCTATTAATACTTATACTCTTTGGTGGGTCATATTTCTTATATTTGATAAATTCAGTTTTTCCTTAGGATCCTTTTATATAATATAATGTTTTTAATGTTTATTTTATTTTATGTGACTATTTTCACAGGGAGTATTCTATTAATATTTTTTATGTGTATTTTTTAATTCAACCTTAATTCCATTAAAAAAATAAGGGAAAATAGTCAAATTTAGTACATTCTAACGGAACATTGTTTCCCAAATCAATAATAAATATCTATAATAAAACATATTGTCCATGTTTTTAATTTTTTTTCAAAATTAATTAGGTTTTTATATTTTTTTCATTAAATAGCCAAAAAAATTTAAATATATTATGTATATTTATAGAAATAAAATAATTTTCCTATAATGGGTTTTTAATAAAAATGCACATCCGTTAATCATTACTTATTATCATTCAGGATATTATATTTTAATTCAACAAATCATAATTCTATATACATATTATTATTATGTTATGATAACGATTTTAGTATACCCATTTATTTTTTTATATATAATAATGTTACAATGTAATTTTGAATCATTTTACGATCATGTGGTTAATTTTTGTTTGGATTTCATTATATGATTGATGGGTTAATTATATCACACAAATTCATCAGTTAAATTGTTATATCTCATGAAATTATAGTAACATAAGTTTGGTTATCTCAAGTTCACATTGTAATGAGATGAAGGTGGTTATCCGAAATCAATAATATAAAGAGATTTCATTTATCTAAGATAATTTTAATGTGAATTTCAGGGTCGATGCTCTACAAAATATATGTTTTTTATGATATTTCTTATTTCACATTCATTTATTGTTCAATATAAATAATATATATTGTATTGAATTGGTATTTTTAACTCCTTTTCCACTATCCTATAAAACATGTCTTGTGTTATGATAATATAATTACGTGATCACTCATGTTTTGTGTTCTATGGTTATTTTGAAATTATTAGTTTATATAATAACAATTATCACTCTTTATATTCTAATACCCAAATTATACTATTATGATAGCTTATGATCTTATAATTAAATACATTATATTTTACCATACATAGCATTTATGCTCAGTAATTCTTTCCCCAGGTTAGGAAGAGGTTCATTGAGTATAATTTCACTGAAATTGTGTCATATGAGAATTCTATTATTGGGATATATTTTTGACACTATAAAATAATTTTTTTATATATATAATACTTGAAGGCAACAAAACTTGTTTTTTTGTAGTGATTTACTATCAGATGAAATTAATATTTATATATAATTATTTTATGGGTATAAATTTTATTTATAGGATACACAACTTTGAATAAGAGTATAGTGTAGAATTTTTTATGTATCATGTTATTATAAATAAGAGGGTATAAAATAAAAAATAATATATTGAAAAATAGAAGAAACCTAACAGGTTAAAGGATTAAATAATGTTTCAAACTTAAGTAATCAATTGATAATTTTTTATTAGATTATTACGTACTCTTATTACTATTTCATGATAAAGAATATATAATTTTTGTTTTACAAAATTTATGGATCATTGAGTAAAAATGTTGACAATGAATTTGATGGAATGTTTAATTTCTATACCAATAAACAACAAAATGATATAAGATCCAAAATACTAAATAACATAAAAATTATTTTCCAAATATCAGGGCCTGTAAAAAATAACATGAATTATTTGAAATACCAATTTCACAATGTAAGGAACAATACTCAACTAAGATGTTCATATGGAAAAACCATCATTTAGTGCGTCTTCTATTACACTAATCTCCAATATATATGTCAATACAATTGGAAATATTTATCCATTCGTATGTGATAAATGAATAAAAAATGAATTAATAATATATCATTTGGAATTTGAACTTAGAAAATGGATTAATCTTATTAGGAATAAGACAAATAAGATGGAAATTAATTTTATATATTGATATTTGTTTAAGAAAACATTATTTGAAAATTATTTTCTGGAATCAATTGACCAAAAAATTTATAGATAATTCATGGAGTCGAAACAAAAGTAGGATGAATTTATTAGAAGATATAAATAAAACATCACCATACGCGCAAGGCATGTTACATTATTTATAATTAACATTAGAAGATTAATTTTACATTTCAATACTTTTGAAATAATGTTTCATAGTGGAAATTTTTATAGGGTGCATTGTTTTAAATGTAGATCTTTTTGGATGTGAAAAAAATATAGCTATTAAGAAATGAAATTTTCTTATTTTTATTGGTTTTTAGGAAATGAATGAAAAAAATAAATTTTAATGAATATAAAAAACAAAGAGTGAGTGAAATTTATTTTATCTAAAATCTAAAAATTTAACAAGATTCGTGAAGATAATTCTATTCTGTGAACATATTAATTCTTAATTTATGGAATAAATGGAAATCAAGAACAATAATTAAAAATAAATATGATGTGGGAAATTTTTTAAAGGGATGGAGGAAGGATTTATCCTAGTAAATCACCCAACCCTAGATATTCATTTACAAGGAGATTGGGAATTATATCCACAAGTTCACTAAAAGTGTTCTTAATAAAGAATACTAATTTCAAAAAAAAAACAAAAAAAAATTGAGAATTTCAAATTATATAATATCGAAAATAATATATTTGGGATTGATAACTATGTTGGGAAATTTAAAATCATCCTTTAATAAAGTGTTATATATTTTTAATTTGATTATTTTTAGAAGAACTCTTATATATATGAGAATGTTTCTATTGAAACAAAATCAACTCCCAAAATTTTTTGACATAGAGTTTTGTTTGTGTAGTCATAGTATAATGATTATTTTATTCCATGTATACCACTATTGCTTAAGATAATTTTATGTGAGTTATTTTTTAAAAAACAATATTATTTTAAATTTGGTAATTTTTATGTTATTTTTTAGAAGGATTATACCACTTTATGAAAATTCTTTATCGATTATAGGGACAAATAATTGAATTGTAATATCTCAAATTTATTTGTGATCATATATCACTACATAAAAAACCATGAACCCCCTATTGAAATTTATTCCATTATAATGGTATGATATCCATATTTATTAGTGAATAACCTAAATTATTGGGGTAAAACAAGATACAAATGATATTCTTATTTTTTTGTAATATATAGATTTCCAAAATATTTTCTTAATCATCCCCCAACTCAGGAGTATTAATTATTAATAAAAATCATATTTGAATCAATTATATATGAAATACTCAAAATTTAATGGCCCCAATAAGACTATAGGTGTTTATTATAAAATAGTAACAAAACCATTATAAGAGTATTAGATACTCCAGTGCATCACCATATAGTGAATCATTACTCTTTATTAATAATAATGATTAAAATTTGTGTATTTTTTAATTATTGTAGAAATAAAATGATCTTGATCCATAACATTTATTCTCTCATTCATTTAGATGACACATTTGATATGTTTTTAGGGGATTATTATTATGAAATAGTGGAACTAAGATATAGATATAATTAAATGATTTTTAATGTGGGGATATCAAAATAACAGTTATTACTAGATTATATTCACAATATTAATTCATTAATATTCCATTAAAACTCCTAAATTCCCCTAATTTATTTGTGTATATGATGGATAATTTTTCTATATATTACCATAATCTATTTGTGCAATATTTATTTGAAGATATTTTTTCATATCCAATGATCTTGGATGACTATTAAGAAACCATTTATATTGTGACTTGAACAACAAGAAATTAAACTATTTTTAAAAAAATAGTATGTTTAAATTATGGATTTATAAGGTATTATTAATTTATTATATAATAAAAATTTATGATATATATGTTAATCCGTAAATTAAATAATTGATAGATGATGGATGTAGACTAATAATTTTTAGAAACACCCATAAATTTTTTGCACTGTCTATAAATGTTTAATGATTTTTAATAAATTTCTCATTATTTTAATATATAATAAATTATTTTACATTAAAGACAGTCCAGTTCCATTTAATAAATAAATAAAATGGAATATTAAAGGAGATCAAGATAAGTATGACCACTTAAACTATAAAAAAATTATCCTTCAATGGATTAGGGTTTTTTGTATATATTTATACTCCAATTAAGGTATTTTGATGAGTCATTATATTTAATTGGATTGTTATGGATTATTCGACATGAAAATTAATTATTCTTGAGAAAAAATAATCATAATTCCATTTTGATCTAGAAGAGGTAATAAATACATCGATGATGTGAAGGAGTTATATCCATTATCAAATGTGACAAATATATACTGATCACCAGGGAATAATATTTATATCCAAATTGATGGAGTTACGCATGAATCAATTGAGAAATTAATAGGAAATAATGAATTATATTTCTTAGTACATTATATCCTAGTTAGAAAAACATGGTTTATAATTCCTTGATCAGGATGGATCATCCTACCTTATCTAGGATGAGGACATAAAGAGTCCCAATTCTCATGGATTTTCATAGGATATAACTTGAGATCCTGATATATAGATAAAAATTATCTGTAATAAATTACTACACATCCATACATCCATCAAATTACCCATTTAGATGATTAATAGGGTGCATATATATAAATATATAATTAATTTTCAGTAGTTCAACATTGAATATGAAGGAATGTTTATATTCGAGAGATGAATTTGTGTTCAACGAAATATAGACCTAAATAATAAATTTGTGGTTGATGTATATAAAAATTTGTTATCTAATAATTATTTATGTAATTTTTTTATTAATATATTGAAAATAATATTTAGTTTGATAATTCTACTAGGGAGACTACATCTTAGATATATTTAGGCTTAGAATACCATCATGTAAAGGATGTACATAAAGAGTATAAGGTGATTATGAAAACATTACCCATACCTATAGGAAAATATGATAATATCTTCAAGTGTTTCATTATATAATGTCTCAATCATTATAATGGCTACAATTTATTTTTTTTTTATATTTGACCACAAAAATGATTCAAGTGATTTCATTTATATTCGAGAATATTACACTAAACAAATCCCCTATATGAAATGTAACTATTAATTATTAAATACATATGGATTACCTCTCTCAATAGTATTTTATTAAAATATATGGTTGACATAACTGTTATAGATATGTTTTTATTAATATATATATGTTTGTGGTTAAAAATAATTCTTATTATCCTTAGGATAACAATCAATATTCCAGGAGAATTTATACATTATTGTATATATTGATTTTTTAATTGATTTTAAATTTGAAAGGGATGAAAAAATTCCCATAAAGGAGGTCCTATATTATTAAATTTTCCATTTTATAATTAAAATGTATGTATGAAAATAGTTTTATGGTAAAACGTGTTTAAAAAAACATGTAGTGGTGTTGTTGGAGTGAATAAACATAAGGGAATTGATCTATTCTTGAAAACACTGAAAAGATTCAAAATATTTAGATTGATATTAAAAATATGAAAAATCATGAAATGTTTCATAATGAGATTTGTTAATAAAATATATAATTTGAAATTAATGATGAGGTATTATTTTCTATGTCACCATGGAATACGGTTATGATATTTATGAAAATGTAATATTTGAGCAATATATACATTGACCCGAAGGAAATCTTCAACGGTGAGGGGATGGTAACTTATCATCATGAACTTCCACTGAATCACTATTAAATTCATGATGTGTTCCATGATTAAATTATAACGAAGTAAATAAATATCCCTTATAATTTACTAAATTCATAGGTAGAAAACATGGTTTTTGAAGTATCTTTTATGGAACAACCAACATAATTTCTCCATCATAGTGATATTGTGATATTTAACAAGATCACTCACCTGGATAATGCTCTATGGTGGAATCATAACATTAATGTCTTGAGACGACCCAGTGGGTCCCACGCCGTGACTCCCCACTCCCACCTCCAATAGGTCATGGGCTAGTGACTAGCACCGAGTAGGAATATTTCTAACATAGGAGGCATTGCCTAGGTACATGTACCAACAGAAAATTCTCAAATCCCACAAATACTGAAATGTAAAAGAACCAAAATGGAACAGAATGCATGCATACAACTAATAAAAACGAACCATGTAAAAAAAAATGTAATGTACTAAAAGTAAACTGGGCCGTAATACAATCCCACCAAAAAAAGAGTCTGAAAACTACAGAGTCCAACATGTAATCACAAAGTGGTACTTTGGATGCTGATCATAGCCGTTGGAACACCTCATCCTATGGGGAACTTAGAAGCCTTGGTCCTGTCCTGGTCCACACTGGACTCTGTCAAAAGGATGCTTGTCTGCATAAGACATGACACATCGGGGCATAGCCTGTCAATACAAGAAGTATTGTTTGTTGGGATATTCCACGAGAGATAGATACACACATTCTAGGAGAAAACACTCCTGAGTGGGTATTAATAATGATACACAAATGATGACCACTACCAGGGCCTGGGAGGATACCATGACTAATATGTAATCACCTAATATGTAGAGGATTGGTGCCCTGTGGGGATAGTCACTCTGATACTTAACAATACCTAGGGTCAACAATGGATATAGGCTCTCGCTCTAGGCCTATAAGAGGGATACCTGACACTATCTCAGAAAGTCCTCCTAAAGGGATCATACTCCTGTATGGTGGAAACGATACCCCACATTTAGTAGAACAAGAAAAAGGTGAACTAACCCAAATGAAATATTTCCATGATATAGTAGACAAGGAGATCAAGCCATGTACTGAAAATTACATGGTGCATAGAAGTGTCACATATCGTGTCTTCTGACCCAAGGCACTTCCCATGTAAAACAGACCATGTCGCAAGGTTTTTAGTGTAAAACAAAAATACACATCATGTAGATGGGATCACACACTGTGTCAAATTATTTGGGATCTTCTCAGTGTAAGCTGGCCATGTGCCCATAGAAATCCATAACCCAGGTACGCTATCTCGTGTAACTGGAACATAGCGTGGCCCATGTTACTAGCCTCACCAGGCATCCTGGTAGAGTATACGGCCATGTACACCACCTTGTGTTACTGTATCCCCAAGATACATGGAAAGTCTCGTGTAGTCACCTTTGTGAAGCCGCGTAGGGTCTACACGCCGTGTTCTTGAAGTCATGTAGTGCATCCCGTGTCTATGTACATCCCATAATTCACACTGAGCATCGGGGAATGTCCAACACGATGTGAGACTAGGGTCACACGACATGTGATACCTATCTGACAACCAAAACCCTAGCCACCGCTTCCTGTACCACACATCGTGTTCTTAGGGATACACGTTGTGTTCTTCGAAAATTTCCAGAATGAACGTTCTTCATTACCGCCCCTCAAGGGTCCTTTAATCCTCAATCTAGTCATCTGATCATCGTGAAAATATGGGTTTGAGGTTGCCATATCATCATGAAGCTGATTCCGTCTATTTCGGGGCTTTGATCGGCCCCGAAAATGCGTTCTAATTCACCAGCATGAAAAACGCTTGAAGAATGAGAAATCCCGAACCATGTCAATTCATTTGCCTCCATCACCGTTGATTCTCCGCTTAGTCTTCACAATGTCGGATCACCAATTTGGAATCGTTGTGTCGAATAATGGATGTGTAACGATCTGTTGTTCTTCACCCCACAAATAATGGGGAGAACACACCAGAAAAAGAAAGGGCAACGAAATCTAAAAGAATATCACGGAATGAACCTACAGCGTTGTTCGTTGCAGTGTTGATCCGGACCCATTAGTAGGATCAAATAGAGCAGAATAAAAACAATAATCTAACAGGAATTAATTTCCCAAGATCAATCCAATAATAACCCTCCAAAACAATGTTGAATCTGTGGATCACTATGTTCGTGGGTTGATCTAAATTCATCATTAAATCCAAGAACGGGTAAGATGAATTGAAATAACTACCCCTACCTCAATCAGGTTTAAGAAATATCTCCATGTCATGTTCGTTGGCAAGGTTTGTTGGATATGAGACGCATCATCATCGTCCACGAACGGTGTGTCCTTTGATGCTCAAAGAGGCTCTCCCTCAACTCGCAGGGTTATGAGGCTACCCTAGTGAAATTTATATACACATGTATTTAAAAGGGAGGAATTAGGCTGCTGTGAAAAAAAGAAAACATTTAAATAAAATAAATTATTATTTTATTTTATTTCCATTAAATGTCCAAAACCTAACTCTCACAGCTGGCTCGCGCCGATTGATGTTAGGCCTCACCTATGGTAAACTCAATTTTCCAAACGCAATGGTGCCCCAATATTTCTGATTTGGGAACTCAATTAAACGTTATTACACATTTACTGGAATACAACATACAAATGATATTTTAAATTTTTATTTATTTCAAACATGTATTCCAGGAACTCTGGGCAGAAAAATCTCACATCGTCGAAGGCTTGTTTTCTAAATAATTCCATATAATTATTACATATAATACACAGAAAATCCGAGAAATGACATTCTCCCTGCCTTGGGGCTTTTCATCCCTAAAAATCCAAAACAAGAGCTACTCAAAAAGATGTGGGTATTGGGCACGGATCGGAGTCTCCCGCTCCCACGTGCTCTCTAGAAGATTACCATGCTACCACTGAACGCGCAACAAGAGAATCAATTTCCCTTGAAATATCTTCTACTACCGATCCTTGATCTCCACTGGGTATTCATCAACGGTTTCTCCATCCTCGATGTCTAGCTCTCCATAGTTGAGGACATGCAATGGGTCATGCACATACCTTCTCAGTTGTGACATGTGGAAGACATCATGTACCAAGTGCAATTGTGGTGGTAGAGCTAAGCAGTATTCCACCTCGCTAACACTACAGATTATCTGAAAAGGTCTGATGACCCTCAAAGATAACTTTCCCCCTCGGTCAAATCTCGGTACCTTTCACTGAGGTGAGAACCTAAAGATTACATGATCCCCTTCCTCAAACTCTAGAGGTCTCCATCACCTATATGCATAAGAGTTCTGTCAGCTCTATGCAGTATTCATCTGCTCCTGGAAGATCTGCACCTTCTCGGTGGTAGCCCGCACCAACTCTTGACCCATGAGTGCTGAATCTCCGGGGTCGGTCCAAAAAAGTGGTTACTACCATGGTCTCCCATATAATGTCTCAAAAGGCACCATAACAATGTAGGAGTGATAGCTATTATTATACAAAAACTCCACTAGTGTAATTTGGTCCTCCCAACTACGACAGAAGACCAAGTTACCAGCCCGCATAATATCCTCAAGAACCTGAATGGTCCTTTCCATCTGACCAATGGACAGGGGATGGAACACCGTGCTCAAGAATAGATGAGTCCCAAAATCTTACTGAAATCCATTTTGTATTCAGGACGTGAAATAGTCATATCGGTCTGAGACAATTTTGTAAGGGGCTCCACGAAGCCAAACTATCTCCAGCACGTAGAGGACTCCCAAGCTCTCTATGAAACTCTACTCTCTAACAGTTAGGATGTTAGCCGACATGGTGAGTCAGTCAATGATCACACATAAGGAATCATGTCCCTTTGGATGTTCATGGTAATACCATCATGAATTCCATCTATATTCCATCCCCCATACACTCTGGAACTTCCAGGGGTGACCTAATTCTGCCAAAACAGGGTGCTCAGCCTTCACCTGCTGGCACGTAAGGCATAGAGAAATGAACTCTACTACTGCCTACATCATGCCTGACCACCAGAAATATCATCAGAGATCCTGGTACATCTTCAACAATCCATGATGTACTGCCAAGGGTGATATATGGTACTCCCTCAGGACCTCCTCCCCAAAATTTCATAGGTACAACTGTGCATCCTCTTAAAAGATGTATGTGTTCCCCACCATGCAAATATCCATTAGGATCATGTCCTGTAGATAACTGAGCACATAAAGCCTCAAATTAGACATCCCCAAGATGATCCTCCCTAACTCACTATAATAGTGGAGGGGTGACAACCATCAACTAAAGGTAAGTCGCATCCTCTATATATAGGAAAGATAACTACAATGTGGCTAACTGCTCTATCGCCTCACACAAGAGCTACCAGCTTGACCTTCTGCTAAGAGAATCTACCACAATGTTCCCCTTCCCAAGTATATATATGATATCAAAATTATAGTCCTGGAAGAACTCTAGCCAATGCCTTAGTCTCAGATTCAGATCCTTCTGTGAGAAGATTTACATGAATCTTTTGTGGTCAGAGTAGACGATGAACCGCCCTCCTATAAGGTATTGTCAGCAAATCTTCAATGTGAAGACTACCACTTCCAACTCGAGATCATGGGTTGCATAGTTCTTCTCATGTGGCCTTATCTGACACGAATAATAAGAAATAACTACATGACTCCTCATTGGGATGCATCCAAGCCTAGTCCCCATAGCATCATAGAAAACAACATACTCGACACCCTCCACTGGTAATCTCAAGATCGGATCACTCGTCAAAATCTTACTAAACTACTTGAAAGCCTATTGGAACTTCTCCATCCACAATAAGGGCTTCCCCTTCTAGGTCAAGGCTATCATCGGTGTTGTTATTCAGGATAAATCAAGAATGAATTTCCGGTAATATCCTACCAATCCAAGGAAGCTATGCACCACCATCACGCTTCGAGGTGGATCCCATGCTAACATAGCCTCTACCTTAGCTGGGTCCACAACTACTCCATCTGCTGAAATGACATGCCTAGAAAGTGGTCCTCCAGAATCCATAACTGGCACTTCGAGAGCCTCCCATAGAGTCAGTGATCTCAGAGTATGTCTAGAACCATCTTCAGGGGTATGGAATGCTCCTCGTCTGACGCTGAGTACACAAGGATGTCATCGATGAAGACAACTATGAACAGGTCTATGTACTAGTAGAATATCTGGTTCATTAGTCCCATGAATACAACAGGAACGTTTGTCATGCTGAAAGGCATCTCCAATTAGTCATAGTTATCATAGCGGCATCTGAAAGAAATCCTTGAAAAATCCTTATCCCTTACTCGTAACTGGTGGTAACCTGATCGAAGGTCAACCTACAAGAACCATTGTACCCCTCTTTTCTGATCAAAGAGGTCGTGGATCCTAGGTAGTGTATACATATTCTTCACCAATACCAAGATCAGGTTCCTATAATCTATGCATAACCTCAAACTCCCATCTGCATTTTTGGAAAACAAACTCGGGGCCACCGAGGGTGAAACACTAGGTCTCACAAAACCCTTGCTTTGAAAATCCTCCAACAGCACCCTCAGCTCGTGAAACTCTGTGGGAGCCATCTAATATACTGATGGGGAAATCATTTTCATCCCATGGTTTATGTTGATGTAGATGTCGATTGCCCTACAGTGAGGTAGTTCTAGAACATCTTTAGGGAAGACGTCCTCATATTCTTCCACTACTGCTGGGAACTGGAAACTCAAAACATTTTCCGCCCCAGGGGTAAGGCTAGCCAACTCATGAGTGATTGGATACATCCTCTTATGCATGAGCCCATTCTGTGTTTCCTGATTCTCCCTTTCACCGACAAGCATAAACCACGTCCCATCATTGTGGACACACCTCACTCTTCACATAAAACTATCAACCTGGGCAGGGACCGAGGATAACAAATCCATACATAGAATGACGTCATAAGGCCACGAAGCTACCACCAAGAGGTTCCAAAAAAACTCTCACATCCAAGGGTAAGATCACACTATCTAAAAAGGTGTGTGATCTTGTAGTATCCCCTCGTAGGTATCAATAAGCGTAATGATCGATTCAACAGATCTACCGGAATCTCAGGGTTTCGCACAAGACATGTGGCGAGGAAGGAAGGACCGGAACCTATGTCTATAAGTACAAAAGCTAAGGTATAGAAGACAAAGATTGTACCTTGGATATTCCCTGGAGTCTCTAGGTCATATGACTCGACAATATTTATCTATCCTCGCCCCTATCCCCAAGCTCCATGAGCCTCATGAAGACTTCCTAGGGGTGGTGGTGGAAGTTGATATAAGTGTCTTCCACCACCTACATCTCTCTCAGCTCCTCAGCCACGTCTGCTGCCTGGAGGGTTTGTCTGCTCCTCTCTCTACCTCTTTATTGGTGGTCCAACAACCGCATCCCTCTCAGCAGCTCGACGAGTCGAACAATATCTAACAAGATGAACCCTACTATCACTCGTGTAACATCACCTCTCTCTAAGCGGACTGGATCCAGCCTAAGAACCTTGGACTGCCAAACCCCTATCCTGGGTCCTCCTATGATGTCTTCCACATCCTCATCCCTATTCCTGATGTCGACTCCCTACTACAGAGGTCTCTGCATCTGCCTTCCTGCTGCTGACTATCATCGGTTGTCTCCGCTCCACCAAGAAGCTCTCTATCACCAAGGCCCACTTGAGAACTCTAGCATAAGATAGAATGATAAGAGTCATGATACTAGCTCACATTTCCCATAGTAGACATCGATCGAATGTCTGAGCTCTAAAGTACTGATCCTTGACCATATCCATCGAGTTACTGGAGAGGTTGGTGAACCTTGATTAATAGTCGGCTACCATCAAACTGCCCAGATGGAGCTGAATAAGATCTTGGATGTGCACTAATATCAGCATAAACAGAGAGAAATACTCCCTAAAGAGCCACTCCATCGCTATCCATGAAAGAGTGTCTTCGTCATGAGTCTCTGTGGACATACTCTACCATTGTCCTGCCAAACCGTGAAGAAGGCTCACTCCTAGGATCACCATCTGGTCTACTTGTGTCATTACTAGACGAAAAACTATGGTCACCGCTTCAAGCCAGCCCTTAGCTTCCTTAGGGTGCAACTCTTCTCAGAACCTGATTGGTATCTGTCTCTGGAACTCTTGGAGTGTGCTCAGCCTGCGCGTCGCATCGATCAGTACTACAGGTACCACGGGCTGCTCCACTGGTGGTTGTATAGCAGGTGGACAACCTAGAGGCAACACCTAGTGAACGGGTCCCTATATCAAAGCCTTATCCCTGATGGGGTCATCCGCATTATCACACTGCTAAATCCTATAGGGTATGCATTGAGGAGGCATCCTGTAATGTACAAGATGTACCATGGTCAAAGAGTATATCTGGATAGCTGACACCAAGGACATGGAAAACACAACCCATTATTATATGATGCAAGTACCAATCTCTTATATCCCCTGCAACTAGTGTTTTCATGTACCGAGTCGAAAAGCAGGTTATCAGAGTCCTGGTGTAGAGATATGTCAGCCACCCACACCAATAATAGAGTTTTTGGCATGAAAATCAAGCCTGAAACACATAACACTATTTCCCCAAACCAAACTCACATACTCTTGGTTTTAAGGTAGAATCGACCACCTCTGATACCACTCTATCCTGACCCATCCCAGTGGGTCCCACACTGTGACTCCCCAAGATCGCGTTTAATAGGACATGGGATAGAGACTAGTTCCGAGTAGGCATATTACTAACATGGGAGGTGTTGCCTATGTAGTTGTAAACAGGCACACATCTCCCAGACCCCAAATGATTAAATGTAAAAGAACCAATATAGAATAGAATGCATGAATACAACTAAACCCAACCTATAGAGTAAAATGGAATATAATTTTCTGAATGTAAACCTAGCTAGAATACAAGCCCACCAAAATCAGGGTTCTGAAATATACAAAGTCCAACTTGTAAACACAAAGTGGTACTGGGACTGCTGCTCAAAGCCATAGGAACACCTCGGACTGTAGAGAACTAAGAAGGCTCGGTCCTATCCAGGTCCACCCAATACTCTTTCAAAATAATGGTCATCTCTACAAGACACGACACGTGCGGGCAATTCCTATGCAGGGGTGAGTATAATAATACTCAATAGTAGACCCCAAAAACCAGAAATCAATACACCAAGGAAAGGCACAAACGTCTTTACATAGTATAATTCTAGTGAACATATAATAGGAGGACACAATCCTTATATAATCAAAACACCGGACCGCAGTCGAGAGACATGTCACGCAACTGCATAACCCCCTAGATTTTCAGTTTGAATATTCCATGAAGCACTCGTCCTAAAGAATTCACTCTATGAGTCTGATTTCTCTGATGTCATCTGTTCGATATGTTCTGTTCATTGGGAAAATCCACGAGAGATAGACACACACATTCTAGTATAACACACTCCTGGTTATGGAAATATCATGATACACAGATGAGCATCACTATCAGGGCCTTTTTGGATACCACAACTTATCCGGATTCACCTGCTAGGTAAAGGATCAGCACCCTGGGGGAATAGTCTCGACTATACCTAACTCTACCTAGGGTCATGAATGGATAGATAATCTTGCTCCAGGCCTATCAGAGGGATACATGGCTCTATCTCAAGAAAGTCTTACTAAAGGGATCATACTCATGTAGATGAAAATGATACCTAACCTTTAGGGGAATAGGATAATGGGGCACTAACCAAAATGAATCTTGTCCCAGATATGGTGGACAAGAAGATCATTCCATGTACTGAATAGTAAATGTCGTGTAGAACTGTAACACACCTTGTCTTCTTACCTAGGGTACTGCCTGTTTACCACAGCTCGAGTAGAAAGGGTTATCATGTAATATAAAACTTCATGGTGTGTAGAAGGGATCCCACGCTGTGTCAAAGGGTCTGGGGTTTTGATCCGTGTACAATGGTCATGTGCCCATACATGATCTTAACACATGTACGCCATCCCATCTAACTGGAACACTGGGTGACCCACGTTACTGGCCTCGCCAGGACACATGGTGGAGTACACGGCCGTGTACTCCACCTCCTATCCTTGTACCCCCTCGATACACACCGAGTCCTGCATAGTCACCTCTGCAATGCTACGTAGGGTCTACACACCATGTATTGAAGCTGTGTAGTCCATCACATGTCGGTGTACTTCTTAGAATACACGCTGAGCTTCCAGGAAGGTCCAACATGTCGTGTAAGTAGGGTCACATGACGGGTGATACCCGTCTAACACCTGAAACCCTAGACGACACCACCGATACCACACGACATGTTCTTTGGTATACATTCCACGTTCTTCAGAAATTTCTGGAATCGACGTTCTTCGTCACCTCACATCGGCGGTCCTTTTATCCTCAATTCAGTTGTCTGGTCATAGAGAAATTGAATGGTTGAGGTCACCCAATCATCATAAAGATGATTCCATCAGTTTCGGGCATCCGATTGACCACGAAAATGTCTTCGGATTCACCTGCACAATTAATGCTTGAAGAACAAGAAATCTCATACCGTGTTGATTCATATGATGCTATTGTCTTTTCATCTATGCTAGGTCGTCATGATGTAGGATCTCTAATTTGGGGTCGTTTCATGACAAAACAGATGCCCAGCAATCCATTGTTCGTCACCACAAGATGAACACAAAGAACACACTAGAAAAAAAATGGGAATGAAATAAAGAAGAAAATCATGGAATAAACCTCTACCATCATTTTTCAGGGTGTGGATCAACTCCCACTAGTAGGATCAAACATAGTAGAATCAAATATATAATCTAACATGGATGAATTTCCTGAGATCAACCATATAAAAATCCTCACAGAAAAAACATACAAATCTACAGGTCAAACCTGTTTGTGGGTTGATCAGCATTCATCGTTAGATCCAAGAATGAGGAAAGATGAATTGAAATAATAGTACCTACCTCGATTGGGTTGAAGAACGATCACCACATCACATTTTTTCACGAGGTTCATCAGATTCGAGAGGTGTCGTCATCATTCGCCAATAGTTTCTCCTCTAATGCTCCAACAGGATTAATATGAACTCCGAGGGTTATGAGGCTAACCCTGTGAACATTCCATGCACAAGTATTTAAAAGGGAGGAATTAGGTTACCGCACAAAAAGGAAAAATTTAAATAAAATAAGTTATTAGTTTATTTTATTTCCATTAAAAGTCAAAAAACGAACTCTCAAAATTGACTCATGTCAATCGATGTTAGGCCTTGACTAAGGTAAAGTCGCTACTCTGAATGAAACCACCCCCTTGGATTTCAGATCTAGGCACTCATTTTAAAGTTATTCCACTTTTACAGGAAAACTGCATTGGAACGCTGTTTAAAATTATAATATATTTCAAATGTTTACTACAGGAACAACGGGTCGCAGAATCTCACAACGTTGAAAGGTTTGGCTTCGAAATAATTCCAAATAATATTTAAAAATAATACAAGTAAAATTCGAGACATTACAATTAATGAAGAAATTTGGGAACCTATAGTTTTAATGTGGTATATTTAACCACATTTTTTCACTAGGGAAATGAAATTTTGAGGGAATTTTTTTTTTGTGTGGTAGAATATAGAACCCGAAGAATTTATTATGTATTTTTAATTAAAATTGATACTATGTTGAATATATTTTTTTCAAAAAAACTCAATCCAAAATGAATTATGATCAATTTTATTGAAAATAAATCATAAAATATATGATTAAAAATATTTCGATAGATAATGAAATATGAAGCAACAATAATAAAATTTCTATAGTAATAAAAATAGAAGTAATTATAATTTTCATAAAATGTAATCAATATATTTACAGTTTCCATTGATGATTTTCACCCTGAATGTAGTAATGAAAATAAGGTAGATGATTTGAGGTAAGAAAAATGTTTAGAGAGAATTAAATAAGTAGGATGATATATTTTGATGAACATCTTTATTATTATATAAATAAATAACATCTTAAGGTAATATATATTGTCATTCCAAATATGTCCATTAGAAATATGGTTATTGGAAATATTTACATTGTATATATGCCCATTTTTTTGTACATTTATCTATTTAGTATACTAAATGATTATAATATTAATTGTAATTTTAAAAATAATATGACTATATAAGGAAGTAATAAAATTATGTTCTAAAAAAATTTTGTTATATAAAAAATAATTTTATGCATCACACAATGTTATAAATATTTAATTTAAAAGATGATTGGTTTATGGATAAAATTTGGAAAAAAATATTTTAATACTAATTTATTGATAAATTAAATTCTTTAGAAATAATTAAATTTAAATAATATGTGATTAAAATTATTTTTTAATATAGTTTAAAATAATTTTTAAATTTATTATGTATTTTTACATTTATAAATCAAACTGGAAACATTTTTATTATAAACACATAATTTATATTCTATGTAAATATGAAAAAAAATTTAACATAATTATATTTTTTAATTGACTTTAATAATATTTAAGAACAAAAAATGTTTAAAATAAATTATTTTATAATATGATGTTTTATTAATATATTTTACATTTTTAATGAAGATCTAATTTTTTATACATATAAATATATGTAGATTAATTTGAATCCAAATTTTGAATATTTATGTTGAATTTTTTAAGGAGGGAAATCTTTTTTAAGCATTAAAATAGGTTGATTATATAAAAATGGTTTTACAATAGTAAATGTAAAATGTGTTAATTAGTGGTTGAATTAAGTGGTAAAGTCAAAAAACATCGTAAAACTCATATCTAAATGTGTTGATGTTCATTTTATCGAACAATATATATCCAAAATCTTATATGATTCAATTCGTAACAATTTTTCTTTTAACATGGAAGTATTAAACACATAGAATTGAATATTTGAGAATGTGAAACACAAAAATCAACTATAAAATTACACATCATATATCCCTTTAAAAAATTTCATAAACATTCAATTCATTTTAATATATTTTCATTCCCCCACTCCCATATTTTTTATTATGTTTTTATAGTTTCTGGTTCTATAAAAGAAAATTTAATCAATAATTCCAATAGTACCCATATAAAAAATTCTGAAATTCATTAATTATTGAAATATGTTATCCTTTTTTCTTTTTACATTACTTATCATATATAATATTTTTAAATCAAATCCCCCACTTAAATTATGTTATATTAATTAAAAAAATATTATTAAAAATTAAACTAACATTGTGAAACTCAAAATTCTTACTCATTAACGTGTAATATTTTTGGTAGGTTTAGTTATATTATCTACATTAATGTTGGTATTTAAAATAATAATGTTCACCATAAATAAGAAAAAATAAATAATACTCATAATATATTATATCAATGTTTTTTAATTTACAAGAAATGTTATAAAAATGTATTACACATAATGAGTTAATCAATATTATATAACTCAATATTATGGGTAAATTGCATGAAACGTTATCATCATGAATTCGATTTTCTATAACCACAACCATTAATTCTATGAAATGAGTTTTGGACTACTTATATCATTTGAAAAAAATGATTCTCTAAAATTAATCAGTCTAGGAATGAAGTAATTGATATTGATTATTGGGATGAGCTGCACCATTACAAAAATGAAAGAATATAAAAAACTATTTACATCTGAGCATAAAAAATGAATAACTGATAAAAATATAGTTTATTGTGATAATTGAGTATTATTAATATAATTATATATTAATATTGTTAATATATATGTGATCATCAGAGTTATGTTTATTATACATGGTTTTAATTCACCCAAATGGAAGAGAGGTGTTGTTGTATTTGAATTATTTTCAATATCATATTATTATAAATATTGGTATCAATAAATATACATAAAAATAAATTTAATGAGTATCATCTCTGTAAACACCTTTATATTCTTCTTGATATGTTTTATGGTTTTTTACATTTCCTTTTACCATTCTGAATCTCCATTAGTTCTTAGTTTAGCCAATATAACAATTCATTGAGAAATTGATCATACCTAATAATTCTTAATGAGATTCCTTGTCCTCTATATTCATATTATTTATTTTAATTTATCTATTTACATATTTTTAATTGAATAACATATTAATTTCATTTTTAATGTACAATACATTCATTAAAAAATGAATCATAAATTGACATTTTTTTGTGATCATTTTTGACAAACAGTAACTAAAATTTCAAATTTGTAAAATGTGAATTATTTTTTATCACATTCCACATAAATGGATTTTACAACAATTAATTTTTTTTAAAGTTCATTATATCACAAATTTTATAGTTTTATAAACAAATTATATTCACATTATTTTCTATTTTTTCCTTCAATCTTACCATCTAATGGTGGATATTATATAATAATATAGTAAAATTTATTGCTCTATATGTTTTATGATTATGTTTTGTTAATATTTTCCTAATATAATTTTATTTTAATAATGTTAATTAATCTATATTTTAAATTTGAAATTTTTTCCTAATAATTTAGAAGACATATATATGGTTTATCAGTATGAAGCATGTTGATTATTTATATCCATTTAGTATATTTCATAAGGATTTAAATTCCAATTGACTAGAATGTGATATGGTTGGTTATCCCATGTACACTATGCTATGAGATGTGGTTATTTATCCGAATTACATTAGGTTATAGAGATGGTGTTAGACTATCCCTTTATAATGTGAATGACTTTGTGGTTATCCTTGAAACACGTTATGATCTTTATGTATATTTTTTTCTACACTCTTATTGAGTAGACTGGGTTTTCTCTATGAAATTATTGGAAATATTTCTGTATATATTTACAGATCCATGCACATAGATGACATTCGATTCATAGGCAAGGTGTGTCTATAATTAATTTTATAAAATTGTTAAATACATTTTATATCACATGAATGAAGTTATTGAATTAAAATGGGATAAATATGAATCTAATGATCAGATAAAAATATAATATAATATAATAGTTCAAAAAATATGTTTTACCCAATGTGGGACCTAAAATAGGCCAACATAGGGAATTCAGACATCTCTCCCATTGGTGGTACATTTTGATGATTAATTTTTTAACTCAGGTTAATTACATTATCCATTTGATATAAACTAAATGTATATGACTAGACTTCTATTTAATATTCTTGAGGGTTATCCACCTAAACCATGGGAGAATAATAATGCTTCTTCCCCTCATTCCATTGAAAAATCACCACAATTGATTAAGAAATACCGAGTTTTGGTAGATCGGAGGGTAGAAGACATAATGATATCCTTCAGTCATTGGTGGGGGCGTTATTTGATGAAGAATGATCCAATATCTATGTAGGACACGTCATGTTTTTATTTACATTTTATAAAATATACTAATTATATTAATCCCTCATATTGTTTAATGCCAATTACAAATCCTTGGAATGCTCCTATGTTTCAATTAAATTAGTTATTTTTCTAACTAGGATGTCCTCATTCTTGACCGTTGGACAAGAACACTTTCTAATGACCAATTAAAGGTATATTTTTTATCTTTATAACTAATTGCATAATATTCATCACTGTTATGTCCCCTTAGTCCTGATTCAACATTCTCGGGTCGTACCAAGCATGATCAGACCCCATAAATTGAGTTGGATTTGCATGTGAATGATTGATCAAGGGACTAAGGTTAAAAATTAGTATCTTTGGGTAATCATGGATTTTTGTGATTATTAGAGGTTGAATTAATTATGGAGTAAGATCCAAACCTGTGTGACACTTGAGATGTTATGACATAATCAGATTTTTGGCCACATGATAGCAGAAAACAATGAATGGAAAATAAATCTATTAATTTTCTGTGCAATCCAGGAAGGATCTAAGGTCGTATGATTAGATTTGTCACATTTTGAGAGGATAAATATTTTTGTAATTTACAAAACACACCATGTACCATAATGAACACACGACTTGTTTCCCCTTGGATGCAACGAATTGGGTTTTGAGATTTTGTAATGACGAAATAGTGAGTTTTCCTACAATATGGTATATATATTTTCCATGAGTGGATGATTCATTTGGTGGATCACATGGGTAGGAACCCATTTGGGGGTACAGACCTTGGAACACAGCCATGTACAAATGTTAAAAGACACAGATAAAGTACACATACACTAGGTGGTTACACGAATATAGACAATAACACTAGTGTGACCTCAGGTGGTATGGGAATTATTTGTATATCCATCACAAACCATGAATTCGAAAATGTTTTATGAGACATGGACCTCTAGGGACCCGACTATATGATTGGGAGGGACCACTTAATTTGTGGGTCTCCTCACGAACAATGAACCCTTTGTCTTTGATTGAGGAGACTACATGATTCCGTATCTATTTCATTAGAACATTGATATTTTTATTTTTGTATCCTATCCTGAGTGTTTTTCTTGTATAATATGAAAGTGCCCCAGATTTTGGATTTTCAGAATAGATGTGGAATGTTAAAGAAATGATGCTAGTTTTGGAGACATTTGACGATGTAAATGACTATGTAGGATCCCCAGATGCTTCTTGGTAATAATTCTCTATCTATGATGGGTAATGGTCATCAAAGAAATTTTGAGTAGAACCCACCATCTAGAATGGGAATGGGTACTATACCAAATTATTGAGTGGAACCCTCTGGCTAGGTTGGGTATGTGTCATTTACAGCATGAGTGGAACCCTATTGTTGATAAATAGAATGGTTCCTCTATAGTAATCTAAGTGGAACTCTCCGCTATTTCTTAACATGGTTCCTCAATGAACAGAGTGGATCCCTCTGGTTATAAAGGAATGGTTATTTGATCAAATCCTATATTGGAACCCTCTAGATACGATAGGGATGGGTCCTTTACAACTAGATTGGAACCCTCCTTTTAAAAAGGTCATGGGTCTTCCAATGACTATCAGAGTGGAATCATCTTAACATATAAGGTCATGTGCCTCTACCTCAAGATTGTGTCCCCTCGATTGTGTGACACAGTGAAAAGAAAGTATTATCATAGATGGATACTTCTCATAATACATGTAATATATTGGGAATCATCTATATACTTTTGGTAGATTTTGGGGCTCTTATTATTGGGTTTATCCGTAAAATGGAGGTCATTTTACATTGTTGTTTGTTCTAGTTTTTTTTGAGAAGATATATATACATTTGTCTCCAAACAATTGGATTTGGTTACTCTATATACATAATATGTGATGATATATGAGGTATTCAATGTTATTTCAATGTTTATCTTCTCAGGGTTGGATGTGCATACTCTATTTCTATGGGTGGAAAAGACCCTACATGTTACTCATCTACTCAAAATTTTGATCCCTTAATTCATGGATCGGGATACTATTTTGATTAGGTTTGTTGGAGTTTTTCTCATTAAATAAATAATATTTACTGTCTATTGAATTTCTATTCCAATTGTATCTCTTAATTCGATTCCTTAATCTATCGAGGAATCCTATTGGATATATATATATACACACCCCAGCATAAGCCTTTCCTACCCATGTATTTTCTTATGCAGATGATGGAAAGGATGATGATAATTGTAGATAATCTTATGGATAAATAGTACTTTGGACCATGTATGGTGGTCGTATCATGGATATAAAGAGATGGGATCTCACACCATTTTACGTTTCTAGTTTTTTCATGTTGTGTCGTCTTTCGGTTTGGGCATGTATTTTTTCAATTACATTTTAGTTTAAATATCCATACTAGTGTACATTTTAGTGTTTTCTCATGCATGGTTGTTTCACTATTATTTTCCTCATTTAAATTTTATTCCTCATCTCTTTCCCATCATGATTGTTGTCTGCGCTCACATAGGTACATAGGTAATTTCCTCCTTATGTTAGTTATGAATTCAACATTGGCCATCATCCCTTGTCCTATAGAGGATGGATTGGGGTAGTTGTGTTTTGATAATCATCTTTAGTATGTCCATGACATATTTGTATAATAGGTTGTTTGATACATAAGATGATATTTTTAGTTGTCCCATTTTGAATATTCGGTTAGTATTAGAGAAATATATTTTGAGTTTCTTGAGTGTAGATCTCAAACAATGGAATCTAGTGATGGTGAGGGCAGTCGATGAACCCATTCTCTAGAACCATGACTACTTACTTGTCAACATAGTATATCGAGATATTTTTTGAAGGGATCAATGGTACATGCATAAAATATTATTGAGTTTTGACAGTACTTCTTTAACCCAGTTTCATAATATTATATATATATATGATCATATTACTATAGAACATCTTGATTAAAAATTCAAGAT
This sequence comes from Viscum album, assembly GCA_963277665.1. Classification (NCBI taxonomy): domain Eukaryota; kingdom Viridiplantae; phylum Streptophyta; class Magnoliopsida; order Santalales; family Viscaceae; genus Viscum; species Viscum album. Next base: position 606,147,697 of record OY728148.1, read on the forward strand.
TCTTTACTGATTCCATTCATCCCGGACACCAGTTTTGGATCACAATGAGGATTTGATGAGTGAATAGGCCTCAATTAGTGTCCCATCCTAAGTGATTTTTCATCTATGAGTGAATGTTGTAACAACTCCATCTGTTGAGAAACATATCGTTACACTAGAGTAGAATAAAGAAGTTAGTTAGCTGAGCATGATCAATGAATTACATCTGTAGAGGTAGCTGATTTTCTTCTGTGAGACAAATCCTCATGTAGTATATGATTTTCTAGAGTAATGATTCTGTGTATTTAGTCTCTACTGGACACCAATAGATTGGCTGGTTTCAATGGTAGCATTCCTTTTCAAAGGGGCTAGTTAGACACATGTAGAATCTCTATACCTAGATTCAAGATGAGTAGAAAATATCATAGACGAAATTCGATCTATTGTTCTATGAGGAGTATCACCCCTCTTGTTTGTAATCATTTTGGATTTAAGATCTTCTGGAGATGTATTATGGAGGGATTAGTCAAGATGATTATGATACGAGGTTCACAAACCATACCCAATATTTATTTTACATGATCTGTAATGACTATATCTAGGCTCAAAATATTAAGAAGGTACTCCATAATTGGATCCATCCTAGAGTGATTCCCTAGAACATCCCCACCTATTATTGGGTGAAAGTGTAGGAACCAATTATAAATATATTCTTTCAAAGATATGATTGAAATATTGAGCTAGTTGTTGGAATCACTGAGAATAGGCATCTTCAACTGCTAGCAGGTGGTATAAGTAAGGATTGTGGTGTAAGAGATCTATTGGAGTTCTCACATTAGAACATGTTATTTTTGTACATAGAAAAAAATGGAACAAGCAGAAGCCAGATAGGTTCATTTGTATTCATTTTATGGTAAGGGTCAGATAGATCATAATTTCTTGACCAGACAAGTGAAGGAGATAATGAAATTAGCTGACAGAAAGATATGATAGGGGAAGCACTTTGATGAAGGATCTACCAAGAATGGGTCAGGAGGCCCCTATGAAGGAAGATCTATAATTGATTGAATATATTTTAGTGTGGGATAAAGCTATGTTGTCCTTCCACCACCCCCACTAGGTGAAACACATCTAGAACCTGGAGGTAGAAGATGGGGTCGCATACAACTATAGGCTTTTGAGATTTATAACCCCATGAACCATGAGATTTTTAGAGGTATCATCTATTTAGGTTCTACTCTTGATACAGAATTATAATAAATATGTTTCAATCATTCCTCCATCTCTATAATCCTGTATTTAGATATACATCTCCTAGTTGAGGTTATACCCATCAGATTAATGTTGGGGTTTATATAGGAGGCACACTTCTATATTATTTATCTACTAGTAGTGAAATATATCTCGTGGTAGAGCGATTCTCATTTGGGACATTTTGGTCATCATGATTGAATCATGTGATTTCGTCTTGGCTATATATTAGTTTTCCATGCCTTGAGCCCATATTGACTATCACTACTGATGATTCAAATGCATGTGCATTAATGGGATGAGATTCCCCTTTATGGGTGATAGAGATCTCATGGATGGACAAGTGGGATCAGAGAGTGTGAGGATTTATCATGTCTCCCATCAGAATGAATGTATTGAACTTGTTTCTGTAATCACATAAAGTATCTGGATTACTTCATTTTTGGAGGATTATATGGACGCCTTCCTAGAGAAAATTATTGGAGTACCTCATAGGTTTGAGATTATGTTTCATGTTTAATTTCATCCTGATATTTCTATGATATAATCTATGAAATATTTGATTTCCCCTACCATGGTCTATGATATGTGGTTATAGTTATAGGAACTTTTAGGGAAGGGTTTCATCAGACCTTGTGTGTCCCCTTGACCAGTACAAGTGTTGTTATTAAAAAATGAAGGTTAGAGGTTGTATATTTTTTTGGATTTTCATTTCGTGAACCCAGAAACTATAATAAAATATTACCCCTTTCTTTGGGTTGAATACCTATTTCAATAGTTTAGAGGTACGATATGGTTCATGAAGATTGATCTCTATTCCCACTACCACAAGTTGTGGGTTAATGAGGGTGATATCCAAAGGTGGGAATTTTGATGTCTCTATGGAAACAATGATTTCTTCTTGAATCCCTATGTTCTGATTAATTACTCCATAAAGTTTATTTAAATGATGAACCAGGTATTGTATCCATACATGGTCCAATTTTTTTTATTCATCATAGAAATAATCATCTACTCTCCATTAGAATAGGAGCATATGGATCACTTCTAATTAGTTATTGATTTTCTTCACGAGCACTATCTTTATGGTAAACAATCAATGTTTCATTTCTGGATTAATGTCGAGAGATTTCTAGGGGATGTAATCTCTAAACATGGTTTATTTGTGGATCAAGAAAAGATTTATGAAATGCTAGCATTGGAGTCACACAAGAAAGTGTTATAAGTGTGGATATTTCTTGGGATGGTATGGATCTACATGAGGTTTGTGGAAGACTTATCCATAATTGAAACCCCATTGAACACCCTAATTTAAAAATGGAATCCTTTTACTAGGAGTAGAAACATCCATATGGAATTAGAGTAGTTTAGGCTATGGTTTATGAGTGATCTTGAGTTGAGACTTCGATAGAAGGTAATAAAGTATGTAGTGTATAGTTTTAGATCTTGACCTTGGAGCATTTTTACATTGATGTAAAATAAATGAAATTTTCATATACTTGTTGAGGTAGTTATCACACTGTAAGATGAACTATAAAAATCATGACCAACTGATAAAGATGATAGTATCTTCCCAATGGATGTGGAGCCACTAAATTTGGGCGGGGGGGGGGGGGGGTGCTTTGTGGTTTATGCAGACGATAAGAGTATTATGTACATATCAACATAGAGAGACTTGAAAATGAGATGGTTTTGTTGGTTCGAGTTATTGCATTACTTTGAAATTCAGATAGTTTTACTCCAGGTATGAGAAACATAGTAGTACATACCCTTAGAAATAAGTATCAGGCCCTCATGGTTAATGATTTTTTGGAACATTTGGTATCCATAAAACTAACACTGGTGACGGAGGTGGGTAAAACTTTTCTTCAGTCCACATTGTTATAATATCAACATCATGAACATGTCAGAGAGTTCAACTGGGATAAATCAATTTTTATGTCTTCCCTGAATAGATATACATGGGGGATTAAGGGGATGTATATTCTTATGGAGGGAATCACATCATATTTTTCTATGTACTAAAGGTTGTCCCAATCACGATTTTGGAGGTGGTGATGTAATAATTACACACTTATCAACTATATGTACATCCTGGTGTGGGGAATATGTAAATACGAATTTAATGGAACTTTTTTCAGTCTGGAATGAGATGGAGTGTTTCCAATTTCATCTCTTTGTTCCTAGCATATCAAATGATGAAGGTTTTACTCCATGTTTCTATAGGTTTTTTATCCCAGGGAGATCCAATAATGGTTGTGGGATATAACATCCTTGGTATTTGGGATATGGATTCCCACACAGTGAATGGAAATGAGGATATCTAGGTGATAGTTGAATGAATGAAAACATTTTCACACTTCCATTCTATCATGGAGTAGAGATTTGTTGAGAATTTAGTGTAGTTTGACGTACTGGGGATTTTTATCCTTCATGGGGTTCCCTCTATGATTGTCTTCAATCATGACATATATTTTATGTCATGATTGTAGAGGGTCATAATATAAGAATTTTGGACCAAAATAAGGATGGCTAAAAATATTCACCCACAAATAAATGGTTAGACCGAGTACACTCTCTAGGTGTCGGAGGATATGTTGAGGGCTTGTGTATTATACTTCATCTTGAGCTGAGAGGATCACTATCCCTTGGTAGAGTTTTCATACAAAAATAGGTACTACTCTACCATCGGAAAGATATCTCCCATGGTCCTTAATGAGAGACCCTTTTTATGACCCATGATCTATACAATGATTCCTGAGACATCTCTTGTGGGTCTATAGATGATCCAGTAAATGATAGAGAAGGTCTCAGTCATCTGTGAATAGTTGAGGGTCAATCAGAGAAGGAAATATTATTACATGATCATCATCAATGGCCTTTTGATTTCGAGAAGGGAGATTATGCATTCTGGAGAGACTCCAAATAATGAGGATTGAAAATGTTCTTGAATGTAGGAAATCATTCACTAAGGTTTTATATTCTATTCTAGATCATGCATAGAGTTGGTGATGTTTCATATCACCTCACCCTACCACCACAATTAGAGTGGGTGGACAACGTCTTCTATTTGTCAGAACTGAGGTCATGCAAATCCGGGGACCCTTTTGTATGGATATAATTTTCTAAAAATATTAAATATATTTTATATCACACACATGAATAATTAAGTTTAGAAAATATTTTTCACCCTATGTGTGACTAAAATAGGTCGGTGGATGGCGTACATACAACTTACCTATTGGTTGTATGTTCAGCGGATTAGTTAATTAATTCGCATTAATTAATTTATCTATTTGTCTTAATGAAAATTATGTGTCTATTATTCCATTTCAAATCTTTGAATAAAATAAACATAAACCTAGGGAGGATTCTAGATATTCTTACAGTCCTTTCATTGGCCAATAACCTCAGAAAATGAAAAAATGTCAGATCAGATCATATCAGAGTGTAGTTGATGAAACAATACCCTTTAGTTTATTTATATCACATTATTAAATATATACTAATCCAATATCTATTTAGGACTCTTCAATTTTTCGTTTAATCCATTTTTTATTAAATTAATTGAGTATATCAAGCCCTTCTGATTATATGTGCCAATTGCGGATAATTGTCATGCTATTATGTATGGATTAAATTGGTTTCTTTTGTATTCAAACCTAGACATCCTTTTTCTTTATCATTTGATAATAACCCTAGGAAAATATTTTTTAAACATATATTGTTTTACTTTTCTACACAATTGATTCATTCTCATCATCAGTTGGATCCTAAGGCCCCAGTTCAACATTGTAGGGTGATACCAATACTGAACAAATCCCTAAAATTGTAATGGATTAATAGCCAAAGGAAGGATTATTGAACTAGGGAATGATTCAATATTTATACTGGTAGTGGAGGAATGTTTTATTATTAGAGACCAAATAAATGTTGGCGGGTGAACTCGAGGTGTGTGTCAGACTTTCTACATGTGAAAAATATTTGATTTTTTTGCCTCCATATGGATGAAAATGATGAAAATCAATAGGATTAGTTCATTTTGAATGAAATACAAGAATGATATAATGAAATAAGATCATATTGGGTGTGTATTGGGCCGATATAGTTTTTTGGAATAATATTGACTACACATTTTGTACCGTGATGAAGACATAGCATGTAGCCCCTTGGTTGTGGTTGCTTGGGTATTGATATTTTTTATGAATTTAATGGAATGTATCCCACCTACTTGATAGGTACCTCACCCCAGGATGGATATGTCTTGTTGTGGAGCACATGGGTTGGGCCCTGTGTTGGAGTATACAGCTAGGAACATTTTTGTGAACTGATATACTTATACATGAGGTAAATACATGAATACTAGATGGAAACACTGACACATACAAGTACAGGGGAAGGACCCCTGGTCACATGGGAAGAGAGTGTGGGTATCTCACATTTTGTATATTCCTACATTATTATTAACCATTGTATCTATAGGGATATTTCCATGTGATTGTGTGGGACCTTATTTTGTGGGGGTCCCCTCACATGCAATGTACCCCTTCCTTCCTTTTTCCGAAACATCATGATTATATATCCCATGTATTTGGAACTACATTATAACAAATATATAGCTTATCTTGAGTTTTATTATATGAATAACTTGATAATTCCCTTGGTTTTGACTTTTTATATATTATGTGCAGTATTACAAGAATGAATATTTGTTTGGTGAAGTTTTAAGACACTAGTCATCACACAGGGTCAAGAGAGACATCCCAAGTAGAAACCTCAAGATAATAGGGGCATGGGTCCATGAAGACATTTAGAGTGGAACCCTATATCTATGATGGTTATGTGTCCTCTTATGACTCAAAGAGTGGAACCCATCAATTGGGATGGGTATGGGTCCTCTACCTATAGTGTGTACACCTCATTTTGCAATAGGGCATGGTTCCTTAGTTGACAACTGAGTGGAACCCTCCTATCATGTAGGTCATAAAACCTCTATAGACTACAATAGTGAAAACCTTTATTTTCTCTAGTAATGGATCATCTACCACAAGTTTGGAACCCTCTTGTTGGGTCATGAATGGGTCCTACAACAACAATCAGAGTGGAACCATCTTTTTGTACCATGGAATGGGTCATCTCTCTAGATATTACAACCTCTCAATTATGTTCCATAGTTTTAAGGCATGGAAGTGCTTCGATGACAAATTCTGGTAAGACATGTGAGACGTTGGGAATTGTTGAGGGACTTCTATAACTATTGGTGTCTATTCATCTTGGGATGAGATATGAAATAGAGATCCCCTTACTCCGTCATTTGGGATTTCTTTTAATAAGAATAAAAATATAAATCTATATCTATTCCCCTAGATTTAGTTACTCACATTCCATGATATGCAATGATACACATGATATACGACATTCTATTTTTTTAGGATTCTCATGGACGGATGAGTTTACTCTCCTTCAATGGGTGGAAAGATCCTGATGAGTAGTTCATCTACTCACTATGTTGATCCCCCCATTCATCGATGAGGTTAACTATTCTATTGGTCTTGGATGAGTTGTTCTCATTCACTACATTATGTTTACTATTTATTGTCTTTCTATTCCTATTAAATCTCTTATTCATCCCACTTTATTGTTTCAGGAATCATATTATGTATGTATAAACTCATCCATGCATGGTTATTTTTCACATTATGTGTTCCTTATAAAGATATCATATAGGTTAGCGGTGACTATAGAGGAGCTTAGGGATACCTGGTGCTTTGAAACATGTATAGTGGTCAAATATTGGAGATCAAGAGTTGGGCTCCCTGAACTTCGTAAATTATAGTTTTTTCAGTATAATATCATTCTATTTTTTAATGTATATTTTCAAATTACAATCACTTTACACTACCGTACTCTTGTAATGTGTACAAGTTATGAAATCATGGTTGTTTCCCCTTAGTAGTTATGGCTTCAACACTGATTACCATCCCATGTCCTATGGAGGAAGGATTATTATAGATGTAGATTGATCCCTAGTTAGGTGTTTGAAATGTACTTATATTATGTTAAGATGAATCATTAATTTTGAATCATGTTTATATACTAGTAAAACTCTTGTATTTTGTTATAATAAAAAGATTATGCAATGACTCATATTTTTATATATATGATAATTTGTCTATGATTCTCTTACGTTATGAAAATGTACCTTTTTTTCCTCACCACAATAGGAATATCATATTATAACTTATGATATTAAATTTTTTTCTATCATATTTCTCATTTTTGACTATATGATATCACACATTCTTATGAATCCTTTTTGTGGATGATGAAGAAGTTTATAATGTATTATGTGTTAAAAAAAGATATCATGTGTCAATTCTATTTGAGAGATATATTGGAGATGATTTTAAGTTCGGTTTTATGTATCTAACCATAAATTAAACTAATCCTTTAGGTTCTAATGTGGAATTTATTATTAGATGAAATGAATATTCTTGTATAATTATGAAATATGTTGGTATATTTTTAATGGGTCACCTAATTACTCCTTGAATTTAAAACTTTTATTTTTGATGGGTCATTCAATAATGATTCTTACCACATTACATATGGATCTATAACAGAATAACCTATTATAGGGGTTGATGTTGTGGGGAAGGATTATTACTATGATTGGAACATTCTGAAAATAAGGTTTTAGGTTATTTGAAGTAAATTAATTATTCTATTCAAAGAAGGATGTTTCATTCCAAGACATATATTTCATGTGGGTACATCAAATCCATGTTTTATTAATCAAATTATAATAAAATATTGATAATAATGCTCTTTTTTTGGTTTCACCGTGATGAAAAAGGTTGGAGTTGTAGAATTATGTCTATGATAATGGTATTACACTGTTGAATGATGTTTATTTTGTGGTGATATTTTCAATGTAGAGATTAATTTTATTCACCAAAAATGTTTTATAGAGTCCGAATAGTGATTTTTAAATGTAATGGTATTAAAAAAATGATATTAATGCTCATGAAGAAGAAATGTTAGTGAAATATTTGGAATAAAATTCAAAAATTATAGAAGGTATAGTAGATTATTTCAAAGTGGCGTCTACTGTAGATTTAGAGAACTAATTATATGAATTATCCCATCCTAATAAAGTGAAATTAGAGATCAATTATTGTGTAAACATTTACATTCTCTTATGAATAGAGATATATTGGTCGATTTAAAATTGAGATTAATTGTAAAGACCCTGTAAATAGTAGCACAAATTCAATAGCTAAATTATATCAATTTTTCTACATACAAGTGATCAAATCCAAAAGGACAATAATGTTTAGAAATATTTTTAATCATTATACATACAACAGTCTTGCATCAAATTTGAAATCATAAATTACATTGTAGGGAAGAAAAATATTTTTTACCATAGAACTCATTCAATGATTCATTTTTCATATCCTAGGGAAGGGAAAAAAATATGAGTGATCTCAAATGCCCAGTATGGGTTCCGTATAACGTAAGATATAATGAAATAATATGTAATAATTAATATATTAGGGTATAAAACTGAAAATACATGCAATTTAATCCATAACATAAATATCATGATATGAAAATGAAAAATAATATTGAATCGTAATTAACCTAACACACTTGAAATTTAATAAATATGATGATAATAAAATTTATCAATGAATAATATTAGAATAATGATCTTGTGGATAATGATAATTGGATTTTATGTGATGTTAATGCATAATAATGGAAATCATGATCTGGGATATAATGATATATATTATATCACATCCTTTTAAATAATAGTTTAATGACATAGGTAACATTCAATTTAAATTTTCAATCATATTTTTCTTATAATTATTTTTTATGCATCATGAGGAGATATAATTCTTATCTTCATCCATCAATATATTTCTAATTTATTCCTCAGATATTTAATTGTTGATTTTATTTATATACATTCTAACATGTCAACATGTATCTGTAATGATTAATGGATAAATATTTATCAACACATCTCCAATTGATAAATTGAATTCAATGTAAACAATAAAATGTAAAAATGGTATATGGTTTATGAAAAAGACTATATTTATTATAAACTTAATTTGAATACTTAAGTGAAATGTAATGTCAACTGATCACAAGAATTTCAATGTTTCAAGAGATGGTTAATGAAAAAAAAGTTAATCAAGAAATGTATTTTTAATACATTATTTACTAAAAATAATCTAAAAAACAACCTATAAAAGAAAAATGATTGTTTCATTTCAATATATCCCTCGTTGAGCATATTTATAATAAATTATTTTTTTCCATTATGAATAAAAATACCATAAAATGATAATTATAACACTCTAGAGGAAACTAATGTTTACTCTATAGAAATATCAAATAAAACTAAATATTTTCATAGTAATAAGAAATACATTTTCACTGTATATATCCGTGTATATTTGTAATGGATGATTCAAAATAATGAGTAGTCATTGAAACAAGAATATTTCATTTATATAAATTATGTTAAAATAAATATTTGTATCACATTTTCATAAAAAAGGATGAATATTATATTATTTGGAAAATTATATGATGATTCGTTTTAAAAAAATTATTTAGAAAACAATTATGGGTAAGAATGACATTAAACTACCATTTGAGAATACTAGAAAACTTCACACACACATTTCTTTAAAGAGTTGATTTAGAAGAAATATAATTTTTTATAATTTGGATTGACGATGCTGAATTTTCTTAAAAACATTTTCTCAATCATTTTATATAATGAATAAATGAAAATTGTAAAATTACATGAAAATTTAATTAATTAAAACATGATATGAAAATAAAAGTGGTTAATTATACAATGTGTTAATAATTTTCAAACATGGAAATTACATAATAAACAATACCGATAAAAATGATAATGAATGATAAAGACTTTAGAAATTGGAAAATTTGAAATAATAACCTTGATAAAAAATATAATCAGATAAAATATTATGCCATCTTAATATAAAGAGATTCATGATTTAAAATATGAAATAGCTATTTAATACAACATATTAATATAAATAGGTTCATAATACCAAATATATCTCAATATAATTGAAATTTAGATGATATATCATCCAAAGATAGTGCAATTTAAGTGAGAATTAATCAATAAATTGATTATTTATATCCCCTATGAACAAAAAAATTATAAATCTAAAATAAAATTATCAAAAATAGTAAATATATAATCCTATAATATCAAACAAAATAAAAAAGTAATATTATTAAACAAAATAAAATGAGTTATGAAATTCTTAAACATTCAGAAACATTAAATTTAAATCCCATTTGAGTTAATAATTCATGTTATAATTTTAAAATAAAATAAAATTATGTAGGAATAATAATAATAAATTAAAAATAGAATTAGATAGCCCATATAATCAAAATTATGTGAAATAAATTATAATATGTCACTGTGAAATGAAATTGAGAAAAAAAAACACTTACCTCACATTTATCGTTAGTTGAACATTATTTACCATCAGGTATAATAAATTTAAATATTTAATTAATTTAGAACACAATGATATTTTAATTTATAAATTCATATATGATCTTACAGTATCATTATTTTACAGATTCATTAATAGTAAATCATTTTGACCATTATTTTGGGTGTTAACTACTTCATATTTTGTTGCATATTTTTTCATTGAAGTACAATTATTTTTCATAGTATGTAAATAAATAAACTCCAAAATCATATTATTATTAGGAATATAATATATGTTTCATTGGAATAACTTCTTAGAACAATTTTTTAATGTTATTCATGAAAAATTATTCACATTTTTTGTAACACCCTAGACTTTCATGTTATATAAATCATAAAAGGAATCTTTTTCTACACACAACACTTTCTTGGCTTGATTTACACGAAATCGCGACCTTCCTCGATAGCTTGCGTCATACGCAATACCGAGTTTCACTAAATAATGATATGCTAATAAAATATTATTAAAACTAGTCGTTATGAATAGTAATAACCACTTTTTGAAATTTTATATATTTTATTTTTCAAAATGGACTTCATTTTTGGATTCGTAATATCGAAATTATCCTAGGGTGAAATTTTGGTATTTTTTTGAAAACTTACAATTTTTGATGAATAGTGAAACCACTAAGTGGTAGTTAAAAAAACTGAATTTTTCATAAAACGTAATTTTACCACTTCTGTGAATGGAATTTCAAATATTTGGAAGACACAGTTGATGTAAGTAAGTAAAATGTTGTTCAATGAGATGAAAATAATTTTTTTGGTGAATAGTAACTGTTTACTTTTTTTTTTACCACGGTTAAAAGTAAATAGGGTAATTAAGGGTAAAAATGATATTATTATTACCCTAAAAAATGTCCTAATTCTATTGGACAAGTTTAATTCGACCAAAAAAACTTAGGAATAAAATATGACCATTTAGGCCCATTTGGATTAGATTAGGACATTTATTATTAATTTATTTAAAGAAGGGTTAAAATAGTTAAAATCAATGTTTAATAAATAAATCATTTTAATATGGGGTTATACATAATATAAATTCGACTATAAATATTAATTATAAAGATAAAAATATTTCCTACATAATGGTATTTTATTTGTAATTTTTAGACATTACATAATTTAATTTATTTATGACACAATGATGATGCAGTAATTAACTTATTAATGAAATATTGACATAATTGATGTTATAAACACTAAAATAAATGTAATTTGACACTTTTTATGAATTACACTAATTTTATAGATTAATATGACATGTTAGTATTGATTTAATTAACGTTTTTCTAACTAATCATTCTGTTATGATTTTCACAAAAATTAATTACTAAATAGTGTCAAAAATGACATAAAATAGTTTTTAAAACAAATATTATATTAGTAATTGTTATTTTATTCTTAAAAATATAAGGTTTGGAGAAATGACTTAGATAAGGTTATATATATTAATAATAAACAACTTGGGTTTCGTTTGGCTGCTTATAGTATGTTTATTAACCTTATTGTATAAGAACACAAGAAGACACGGTAAAAGTAAAATTATTTAACTTAATGTTAAATCTAAATGATAAGGTTAAAATAGGAACCTAAACTTGTCTAAATTCTATTGGATGATAGGGTTTCGACCCATCCCCACCTTAGCTTCGAAATAAATCAATTTGTAGCTATTTAAAACCGAACTTGACTTTATAATAAAATAATATTTTTAGTTATTCCAAAGGTGCCCCTCCCCTCCCTTATAAAAGGGCACCTCCTCCCTCTTTTCCTCACACCACTTTGAGCCTTCAAGCTCGGTCAACCCCTGCCACTTTCTCCTCTCCACTTCCCTAGAGACATCCTAGAGGCCCTGGTTTTCTTCAAAGACCAATTTTAGTGCCCTAAAAGAAGGTCTCAAAGAAGCACTTCAAAGAAGAGGTAATGTCCGTTACTGATTCTTTCATCTTTATTTCTTCCTCCACTTCTTGTTCTTTAGTTGTTTCATTATGAAGTAATAACATCAGTATCAATCATATAATTATATTTTATTATAAGTATGAAACAACCCTATTTCACCATCTATCCATCCTACGGAAAAAGAAATCACTGCACGTGCGTACGTACGGAATACCGTCTCCACGCCGTGCTGTAATCTATTTTCCACCACCACCGTACTTGGATGGGTATAATGGTGTAAATAATGACTATATATGACTGTTATAAAGTGATACTGATTCTGAAATAGTATACATAGACTCCAATACAATTCCACGATCATAGGAACGATATCCTCACTCGTGCGTACGTACGGAATACCGTCTCCACGATGTGATGTGACTCGTTCTACATGATATTCATTTCATAATGATTATATAAATGAATTGAATGAATGAATATGATATATATTACACTAATACCATTCTGTAAATGAGGTATCTATAACCTAAAGTGAATATTAGGAATTTATTCGACAAAACACGCATAAGAACAAAAAGTTATAAACACCCGAATAACAAGTAGCAATGAAATATTACTACTAAGAAGCTATGAATATGACCAAATATGATATCATAAAAATAATTATGATTCTGTAATAAGTCAATAACATTATTTAAATCACTATACAGGAGGTTCGGACACGTACAAAGCATATCGGACCTAAGGTAAGGGAAATATCATAATCTCATTTTTATCCGAGATTGTTTATACTTTAGTATATGCTGGGGTGTATTTTATCATCCACATCCATGTTTCCTCAATATGTAATATTATTTCCACCCACCTACAATTTTTTAAATCCAATTTTACCCTTTAGTGGGTTTTTTGTAAAGGATATGAAAGGAATATTTTGTCGTTTTTCGTACGAGGTACTTTTTGACTTTTCTGAAAAAAGTACAGAGAATGTTTTTTTAACTTATACGGCATGAATGTATTTTTAAAACATTATTTCCAACAAGCTTCATTTACAAGTTTTCAAGTTTATTTTTAATCAACTTCTTTTAGTTTAGAATTGTATGACACGTTAAGAAAGGAAAAGTGTTTTTGAAGGAGAAAGGATATTTTCCTCAAGAATGGAGTTCAAATGTTTTATCAAAATTATTTTCCATCTAAGATAATAAAGGGTTCTGTTTCTATCCCTATTATTAAATTGATTTGATTATGTTGTGATGAAATTATATTTTTATGAATCCCTTTATCTTATATGAATTGTTTTATGATGTCACGATGTTTTAGATTCCCATTTTTGTTACATGGGTTGTGCTATGATGTATGGTTTATGATTTTGTGGCACACATAAGAATGGTATCATTATGAGATGGGTGGAACCTATATCTCCCTCCAATGCATTGGGTAAATATTTTATATCTCATGAAATAGACATGGATGGAACGGTAGGTTATACCGGTTCAGTGAAATAGGACTGAAACGAGGGTGACTCGGTTCAGAAATGGACTTTGTCCACTAAGATAATCTTGGAAATGAGTCTTGACTAATAAGAAATGATTCTCTATGATTATGTGTGTATGCCACAAAGTTTCATGTTTTATGTTATGATTATTGGGATTACTTTTCACTAATATGATTTATCCCATGTTATGAAATTATGATCTCTTTTACAGGTTAAGATTTCCAAAAGTTATGTGCTTATGTATATGATGTGATTGATATTTATTTTGTTTACCCTTACTGAGCATTTGAGCTCACCCTTTTGTATGTTTTGTTTCCCCAGGTCAAGAAGAAGGTTATTAAGTAGAATATTCCAAAAAGGAACTCTAGATATTATGAAATAAATGGGAGGCAAAGTAGATGCTTTATGAACCAGTTGTTTATGTTTCCCAGTTTATAAAGACACTATACCTATACGGTCCTTTCTTGGTTTTGTTATATGTTGTAATAAGTGTGCTTCAATTCTGAAGTAATAACAATGTATGTAAAGTATGGGTCGTTATAGTTGGTATCAGAGGAAAGGTATTGTCAGCCTTTGGAAACTATGATGTGAAAGCCTTAGTAAGAACCCTAAGGATATGTCTAAGCATAGAACACAATCTTAGTATTTTAGAAATAGCCATGAATAACCTAGGATAAGATCTTAAGTGTGAAATTTTATTCTTCATTTTGTGGTTTTCCTATTATAATTAGTGTTTCTCACACTATTCTTCTTGGTTTTAGTCAATGGTTGGAACCCAAAGGAACCGTGTTAATGCGGAATGCGATGGGCAATACAATGATTGTCCACCTGAGCAACCAAACATTATGGGAGTTGGAATGAAAAATCTTGTAGCCATGATCACACAACTTTCTCAAGCTATGAATAATGCAGGACTTCCAAATGAGAAAAGGAAAGAGCAACATTCTGTTGAATCCTTCATGAGGCAGCGTCCACCATCTTTCAGCGGGTCTACTGATCCATTAGTTTCTAAACAATGGATTAGTACTACTGAAAAGATATTTTCAGGTCTTCAATGTTATGAACATGATAAAGTCATCCTAGTAGTGTATCATTTGGAAGGAGAAGCTGATCAATGGTGGAATCTTATTAAGAATATGAGGAAAATGGATGAAATTGAGTCCATGGAATGGGACGAGTTCAAGAACTTATTTTTCAATAAGTACTTCCCTCATATTCTCTAAACAAAGATGGAGAAAGAGTTTCTTGAACTGAAGCAAAAGGATGATGAATCTGTTGGTACCTATGAAGAAAATTTTACAAGACTTGCAAGGTACGCTTCTGGTATTATTATCCAACCTGAGAGTAAGATCGATTGATTATTTAGTGGCCTAAAACCAAGTCTTCGAAGGGCCTTTGCCATAAGGGACTTAAATAGCTACGAGGAAATCGTTCGATGTGCTCTCAAAGTTGTGATGGAGATTTGAGTAACCCATTGATCATATGGGTTTTATAAGAAGAGGAAAATGGAATTCAAAGGAAAATATAAAGAGCACAATGAAAAGAAGATGAGCTTTCCCTTATGCTCAAAGTGTGGAAAGAATCATAGAGGGAGTTGTCTTAATGGGACAAGTAAATGTTTCAAATGTGGAAAGGAAGGTCATCGGGCATTTGAATGCCGCGATGATGGGAAGAAGATGTCTAATGATGCCAACAAAGGAAGGGATACACAGAATGAACCTACTACACTTCAATGTTTCAAGTGCAAGGAGATGGGACATTATGCCAATAAATTCCCTAATCCAAGGGTTGATGATGATGGTCGACTTCAACAAACTCTAAAGGCTAATGACAAAGGAAAGTCACATGCAATTTCTATCAGCGATGTGGAGTACGATAACGATGTGGTGAAAGGTACACTTACCATACACTCTAAAGTAGCAAATGTTTTATTTGATTCTAGATCCACCCACTCCTTTATTTCTGAAGAATTATATAAGGGTATCACCGTATTACCTCAACAATTAGATGTTGAGTTAGCTATGACAACACCTAATGGCACAACAGTCGCATCAAAAGTTTATAATTCTTCTCCAATTGAAGTTTGTGGGAAAGTGCTTCCTGCAAATCTTGTGATCCTTCCTATAGTGGAATTTTATGTGATTCTTGGCATGGATTGGCTTTCTCTACATGGAGCTCATATCAATTGACAAAGGAGGGAAGTCACATTTCATATTCCAGATCAATCTATGATCGTCTATCGATGTAAGGATGAACATAACCTTCCAGTGGAAATTTCTTCCATTTTATGGGTATTGATTCCATTAAATGAAGGTTATTTATCTCAAATGGTTGGTGATAAATTCACGATTAAGAATATGCCCATTGTACGGGAGTTTGATGATGTCTTTCCAGATGAATTACCGGGTCTTCCACCGAATCGTGAAGTTGAGTTTGCAATAGAACTCGTACTGGGTGATTTGCCTATTTCAAAGACACCTTATAGAATGGCCCCAATTGAGTTGCAGGAATTGAAGAAGCAACTCCAAGAGAATCTTGATAAGGGGTTCATACGCCCTAGTGCGTCACCTTGGGGAGCACCTGTTCTATTTGTTAAGAAGAAAGATGGATCAATGAGACTCTTCATTGATTATCGAGAACTTAACAAGATCACTATCAAGAACAAATATCCTCTCCCATGCATTGATGACTTATTTGACCAACTACGCAGAGCTCAATACTTTTCCAAGATTTATCTTCGTTCAGGGTATCATCAATTAAGGGTCAAAAGGGAGGATATACCAAAGACGGCTTTCCATAAAAGTTATGGACACTATGAATTTATAGTGATGCCATTTGGTCTTACTAATGCCCCTGCTATCTTCCTGGATCTGATGAATAGAGTCTTTAGAGGCTATCTTGATCAGTTTTTGGTAGTCTTTATAGACGATATTCTTGTATATTCAAAGAGCAAGGAAGAACATGAAGATCACTTGAGAATTATATTGAAGACCCTGAGAAAGGAGATGCTTTATGCCAAATTTACCAAGTGTGAATTTTGGCTTCAAAAAGTTTCATTTTTGGGTCACATAATCTCAAAAGAGGGGATATATGTGGATCCATCAAAAACAGAGGTTATTGAAAGATGGTCGAGACCAACAACAGTAACTGAGATCCGAAGTTTTCATGGTTTGGCTGGATATTATCGACATTTTGTGAAAGACTTTTCTCGATTATCTAATCCACTCACTAAGTTGACTCGGAAAGTATTTAAGTTTGTTTGGACGGAGGAATGTGAAGAGAATTTCAAGGAGTTGAAAAGAAGGTTATCCAATGCACCTGTGCTCACACTGCCTTGTACTGGAGAAAGGTTTGTGATCTATAGTGATGCATCGCAGAAGGGATTGGGGTGTGTTATTATGCAAAATGATGTGGTGATAGCTTATGCCTCACGATAGTTGAAAATACATGAGAAAAATTACCCAACTCATGATTTGGAGTTAGGTGCGGTAATCTTTGCATTAATGATTTGGAGGCATTACCTTTATGGTGAAAGGTTTGATATTTATACTGATCATAAAAGTTTAAAGTATATTTTCACACAAAAGGAGATGAATATGTGCCAAAGAAGATGGTTGGAGCTGATTAAAGATTACGACTGCTCAATCCATTACCACCCTGGGAAAGAAAACAAGGTGGAAGATGCATTAAGTCGACAAGAACATGCTAGTTTATCCATGATGAGGATCACAAAAGATCCAATATTTATGGATTTACAAAGGATGGATCTTGGAATTATAATGAAAGGGGAAAATATTATCTTTATCAAATGAATGTTCAACCATCTATACATGGGAAGATTAAAGAGCCACAGAAAGAAGATATCGAGTTGAAAAAGAAGGTGAGAAATGTTCCTGAATTCAACCTTGATTGTGATGGGATAATAAAGTTCAGGAATCAGGTTTGTGTTCCTCCCATCCCCGAATTAAAGAAGGAGCTGCTGGATGAGGCTCATAGTTCTTCATTCTCTATTCATCCTAGAAGCAGGAAGATGTATAGGGACTTGAAAGAGTACTTCTGGTGGGATGGCATGAAAAGAGATATTGCTGAGTATGTCTCTCGATGCTTGGTTTGTCAACAAGTTAAAGCTGAGAGACAGAAGTCTAAGGGGATGTTACATCCATTACCCATACCCGAATGGAAATGGGAAAACATCACTATGGACTTTGTCACAGGACTTCCTAAAACATCCAAAGGCAATAATGATATCTGGGTCATAGTTGATCATCTTACAAAGTCTGCGCACTTCATTGCTATTAGAGAGGATTTCTCTCTGGATCATCTTGCTAGGATATATTTAAAAGAAGTGGTAAGATTGCATGGAGTACCACTTTCTATTATATCTGATTGGGATCCGAGGTTTACCTGAAAGTTCTGGCGAAGTCTTCAGCATACTCTGGATACAGAGTTATGTTTCAGCACTGCTTATCATCCTCAGACAGACGGTCAGTCTGAGAGAACAATTCAAACTCTAGAAGATATGTTGAGAGATTTTTCTATGGATTTCAATTGTGGTTGGGATCAACACCTACCTCTGGTTGAATTTTCTTATAATAATAGCTTTCACTCTAGTATTCAGATGGCTCTTTATGAAGCTCTCTATGGAAATAAATGCAGGACTCCAACTTGCTGGGATGAAGTTGGGGAAAGAAAGCTATTAGGACCTGATCTCGTTGATGAAATGGTAGAAAAGGTCAGATCTATTCAACAACACATAAGAGCAGCTCAGAATCGACAGAAATGTTATGCCGACAACCGAAGAAAAGACCTAGAGTTTGAAGTGGGTGATAAAGTGTTCTTACGAATATCTCCCTGGAAGAGGGTTATGAGATTTGGAAAGACGGGGAAGTTGAGCCCTAGATATATCAGTCCTTTCGAAATACTGGATTGTGTTGGGAAGGTAGCTTACCGATTGGCGCTTCCACCGAATCTCTCTCAAGTTCACGATGTGTTCCATGTATCTCTCCTGATAAAGTACATACCTGATCCTTCACATGTACTCAGCTCAGAAGTTGTACCGCTGGAGCAAGATCTTTCTTATGAAGAACAACCGATAGAGATTCTGGATCTTAGTGAAAAAGTCATACGAAACAGGACCACTCGATTGGTGAAAGTTTTATGGAGGAACCACAAATTAGAAGAAGCTACATGGGAGCTTGAGGATATGATGAGGGAGAGGTATCCTCATCTGTTTGTTACAAAGTGACGAATTTCGAGGGCGAAATTCATTTTAAGGGGGGTAGAATGTAACACCCGAGACTTTCATATTATATAAATCATCAAAGGAAACTTTTTCTACACACAAAACTTGCTTGGCTTGCTTTACACGAAATCGCGACCTTCCTCGATAGCTTGTGTCATACGCAATACCGAGTTTCACTAAACAATGATATGCTAATAAAATATTATTAAAACTAGCAATTATGAATAGTAATAACCACTTTTTGAAATTTTATAAATTTTATTTTTCAAAATGGACTTCATTTTTGGATTCGTAATATCGAAATTAGCATAGGGTGAAATTTTGGTATTTTTCTGAAAACTTTCAATTTTTGATGAATAGTGAAACCACTAAGTGGTAGTTAAAAAAACTGAATTTTTCATAAAACTTAATTTTAATGCTTCTGTGAGTGGAATTTCGAAAATCTGAGAGACACGGTTGATGCCAGTAAGTAAAATGTGGTTCAATGAGATGAAAATAATTTTTTTGGTGAATAGTAACTTTTTACTTTTTTTACCACGGTTAAAAGTAAATAGGGTAATTAAGGGTAAAATGATATTATTATTACCCTAACACATGTTCTAATTCTATTGGACAAGTGTAATTCGACCAAAAACAAACTTAGGAATAAAATATGACCATTTAGGCCCACTTGGATTAGATTAGGACATTTATTATTAATTTATTTAAAGAAGGGTTAAAATAGTTAAAATCAATGTTTAATAACTAAATCATTTTTAATATGGGGTTATACATAAGATAAATTCGACTATAAATATTAATTATAAATCTAAAAAGATTTCCTAAATAATGTTATTTTATTTGTAATTTTTAGACATTAAATAATTTAATTTATTTATGACACAAAGATGATGCAGTAATTAACTTATTAATGAAATATTGCCATAATTGATGTTATAAACACCAAAATAAATGTAATTTGACTCTTTTTATGAATTCCACTAATTTTATAGATTAATATAACATGTTATTATTGATTTAATTAACTTTTTTCGAACTAATCATTCTGTTATGATTTTCACCAAAATTAATTACTAAATTGTGTCAAAATTGACATAAAATAGTTTTTAAAAAAAATATTATATTAGTAATTGTTATTTTATTCCTAAAAATATAAGGTTCGGAAAAATGACTTATATAAGGTTATATGTATTAATAATAAACAGATTGGGGTTCGTTTGGCTTCTTATAGTAAGTTTATTAACCTTATAGTAGAATAACACAAGAAGACACGGTAAAAGTAAAATTATTTAACTTAATGTTAAATCTAAATGATAAGGTTAAAATAGGAACCTAAACTTTTCTAAATTCTATTGGATGAGAGGATCTCGACCCATCCCCACCATAGCTTCTAAATAAATCAATTTGGAGCTATTTAAAACCGATCTTGACTTTATAATAAAATAATATTTTTGGTTATTCCAAAGGTGCCCCTCTCCTCCCTTATAAAAGGGCACCTCCTCCCTCTCTTCCTCACACCACTTTGAGCCTTCAAGCTCGGCCAAACCCTGACAATTTCTCCTCTCCACTTCCCTAGAGACATCCTAGAGGTCCTGTTATTCTTCAAAGACCAATTTTAGTTCCCTAAAAGAAGGTCTCAAAGAAGCACTTCAAAGAAGAGGTAATGTCTGTTACCGATTCTTTCATCTTTATTTCTTCTTCTACTTCTTCTTCTTTAGTTGTTTCATTATGAAGTAATAAAATAAGTATCACTAATATACTGATATGTTATTATAAGTATGAAACAACCCTATTTCACCATCTATCCATCCTATGGAAAAAGAAATCACCGCGCGTGCGTACGTATGGAAAACCGTCTCCACGCCGTGGTGTAATCTATTTTCCACCACCACATTACTTGGATGGGTATAATGGTGTAAATAATGACTATATATGACTATTATAAAGTGATACTAATTCTGAAATAGTATACATACACTCCAATACAATTCCATGATCATAGGAATGATATCATCACTCGTGCGTACGTACGGAATACCGTCTCCACGATGTGATGCGACTCGTTCTACATGATCATCATTTCATAATGATTATATAAATGAATTGAATTAATGAATATGATATATATTACACTAATAACATTCTGTAAATGAGGTATCTATAACCTAAAGAGAAGAATAAGAATTTATTCGACAAAACATGCATAAGAACAAAAAGTTATAAACACCCGAATAACAAGTAGCAATGAAATATTACTACTAAGATGATAATAATATGACCAAATATGATATCATAAAAATAAGAATGATTCTGGAATAAGTCAATAACATTATTTAAATCACTATACAGGAGGTTCAGACACGTAAAAAGCATATCGGACCTAAGGTAAGGGAAATATCAAAATCTCATTTTTATCCAAGATTGTTTATACTTTAGTATTTACTGGGGTGTATTTTATCATCCACATCCATGTTTCCTCAATATTTAATATTATTTCCATCCACCTACAATTGTTTAAATCCAATTTTACCCTTCAATGAGTATTTATTAATGGATATGAAAGGAATCTTTTGTCGTTTTTCGTACGAGGTACTCTTTGACTTATCCGACAAAAGTACGAAGAATGTTTTTTTAACTTATACGGCATGAATGGATTTTTAAAACATTATTTCCAAGAAGCTTACTTTACAAGTTTTCAAGTTTATATTTAATCAACTTCTTTAGTTTTGAATTGTACGACATGTTAAGAAACGAAAAGTGGTTTTGAAGAAGAAAGAATATTTTCCTCAAGAATGGAGTTCAAATGTTTTATCAAAATTATTTTCCATCTATGATAATAAAGGGTTCTGTTTCTATACCTATTATTACATTGATTTGATTATGTTGTGATGAAATTATATTTTTATTAATCCATTTATCTTATATGAATTGTTTTATGATGTCACGATGTTTAAGATTCCCATTTTTTTTACATGGGTTGTGCTATGATGTATGGTTTATGATTTTGTGGCACACATAAGAATGGTATCATTATGAGATGGTTGGGACCTATACCTCCCTCTAATTCATTGGGTAAAGATTTAATATCTCATGAGATAGACATGGATGGAATGGTAGGTTATACCAGTTCATTGAAACAGGACTGAAACGAGGGTGACTCGGTTCAGAAATGGACTTTGTCCACTAAGATAGTATTGGAAATGAGTCTTGACTAATAAGAAATGATTCTCTATGATTATGTGTTTATGCCACAAAGTTTCATGTTTTAAGTTATGATTATTGGGATTATATTTCACTACTATGATTTATCCCATGTTATGAAATTATGATCTCTTTTGCAGGTTAAGATTTCTAAAAGTTATGTGCTTATGTATATGATGTGATTGATATTTATTTTGTTTACCCTTACTGAGCATTTGAGCTCACCCTTTTGTATGTTTTGTTTCCCCAGGTCAGGAAGAAGGTTATTAAGTAGAATATGCCAAAAAGGGACTCTAGATATGATGAAATAAATGGGAGGCAAAGTAGATGCTTTATGAACCAGTTGTTTATGTTTCCCAGTTTCTAAAGACACTATACCTATATGGTCCTTTGTTGGTTTTGTTATATGTTGTAATAAGTGTGATTCAATTCTGATGTAATAACAATGTATGTAAAGTATGGGTCGTTATATTTTTTCTTGGAGATTATAGGTCAAACATATACATAAGAGGAAATATCATTCCCATAATAGAAGAAAATATCACAAACCAAGCTTAGATATCATCGAAACTGACACCGACCTAACCCAAGTAAAGGCATAATGGACATTACCTATCCCGATGGTATGGAAACTAGTGTTGGTAATCAATATAAAAAAATGAGAACAATTTATATAAATAAAAAACCAGGATCAAAATAAAAAATTTGAACACAGAGTATGTACCAATAAATAATCATCAAATAAATATAAAAGAAATATAAATACCCCAGATGACGATCATAATAAAAATTGAACTCAAAACTAATCCCTAACTACCCAACATGATATCCATGTGACTTATTGGACGCCACCAACCACAAGACCAACCTGCTCTAAAGCCATAATAGAACTAGAAACATAAACCCACATAATATCTTTGGTATACTGACACTGAGTGTAATAAGTATGGTGTGAGAATAAATCATGCCACTAATAAATAACCATAAAATATATGAGTTTACTTTCCCAAAATAGTCCAAAACACTGGTTCGATAAATACAATAAAAACAGGGTTTTAATATTTTTGAATATCCAAACACCACATTCTATAAGCTCTCAATTTTCAATCAACACATGCAATGTTACTTTTAAAAAATGTATTTAAATTCCATAACCTAGATCAAAAAAAATACCCAGATGAAAATACATACCATATTTGAGAAAAAAGTATATACAAAATATAATGAAAAAATCATGCGTACATAAACTAACAAAGATAATATCCACATACAGAAGAAATAAACAAAACCTATTAACTGTTAATCAATTTATTTTCAAAAACATATCTATATGAAATAAATCGATGTAATCAATTCAGACTCATATGTCGGCATATGGTTCTACTCTATAATCAATAACCAATTGTCCACTCTAAACTATACAATCTAGTAGATTTCCCACCAGTCTTTTCATCATATCTTTCACGTACAAATTGTTTAATCGGGGTGGAGAAGAAACTATTAGTCAACTTCTAATTTATGTATAAGAATTAAAATATAATAGTACTCGATGAATGGGTGGGTCCTCAAACACGTGGTTAAACTAAAATCTAATACCATCTTTCTTTCCAATACTAAAAAATAACACAACATACAAGATTCCACACTCACTGGGGAAACTAGCATATAAGGTCCTATCTCACAAAAATTCATTCCAATGTTTTAATCATGACGCTGAATACTTTTAATTTCAGAACACTTTACCAAAAATAATAAAATACCAATTAGGCCTTAACAAGACCCAAGACTACCATAATTTTGCCCATAACATGATATAATTCTAGGTGGGGCTATATAACACAAATGCTCTGAAACATCACAAATTTCCAACCAGGAATTCACATCACATCAAATCCAAACCATCCTTTCTAAGACATCATAATGTACATACCAGGCCATAAAAATTACTAATCCTTATTGATTAAAAAAACAATTTCCAAACTGTTGTGAAAACAAGAAACTATAAGAAAAGTTCTAAATAAACCTTTTAGAACACTTTGTTACCATGTGTATATTTGAATTAAAAACAATCCATTATTTAAATTATTCACTAAAAACAAATCATAAAATTTCAAATATTCCAATCATTAAATAAAACATTTTATGTTCCATTTAATTTCACATGAAGACCTAATACAATATTAAGATATTAAGAAACTATATTATTTAAAAGAGAGAAGGAATTGAGAAAAATACTTCTAAAAACCATGGTACTAGAAAAAACATCATTC
This sequence comes from Viscum album, assembly GCA_963277665.1. Classification (NCBI taxonomy): domain Eukaryota; kingdom Viridiplantae; phylum Streptophyta; class Magnoliopsida; order Santalales; family Viscaceae; genus Viscum; species Viscum album. The sequence goes on from OY728148.1 coordinate 606,172,605, forward strand.
TCGAGAGACATCTTTATTTTTATCACATCCCTATGTGCACTTTGAGAACATATTGATGTGCCAACATATAAAAACCCACTTCTTGTTTTAATGAAATCACCCAAAAATATTTTTAATGAATCACCAATTTTTTTCTCACCAACACAACATGGCACACAAGAACTAAAATAGAAAAAAGAATTTATAACTAGAAGATAATTTCTAGACATTTTACGACTAATATTAAATAAATGAAGAGGCATAAAAACGATAAATCATGAAAAATTTATAATTAAAACGTGTAAAAAAAATATATCCATAGAAGAATATCACGAAATTTTATTAATTTCATTTTTAGAAAACAAATAACATTTCCTCAAACAATTGATATATATGTACATATAATCTTATTCAACAAAACTATTTGAAAATCCATTGAAATCAATTTTACCCCATGAAAAATCAAAATAAATTTACACTAACAAATAATGATCATGATATACACATCTATATGTTATTTATAAACTCACAAGGATTTGATATAATGTTCTTGAAAAAAAGGATGGAAACCCAAGTGTCCAAAATGTGATAACACAACCAATCTTTGAGAAAAAGAATAATATTCCCCTTGAGACAATCCCAACACCCTATTAAAAAAGAAATCAAACCACATATGCCAAACCACATCCTAAGGTTGGACAACGATATAACCCACCCATTAAAAATAAATAGAAAAATAGAAAAGAAATTCGATAGGATTAAACTATCATAAAATCAATGAAACATACCTAGGAACCTTTATGTAGCTTTAATGGAGGAAGGGAGAAGGGGAATAGGGTTTCATGGTACCCCTTGAGCACCTAGGTCGAAAAAGAGAGGAAAATACTGAGATGGGGTTACCATAACATAGGAGAAAAGGAGTAATTTCACTTTTTTATTAATATAGGAAACCATCATGGTCTGGAAAAATTAATTGGAAAACTAGGCAGAAATATTATATACCCTACTATAAATAATGGACACCCTCTCGAGCTAGATGTATGGATTTCTAATCCCTACGGAAATAATGAAAAATATCACTATAAAAAATATACTACCCATCACATACCTACCAAATGGTTTCTTATAACCATGATCATGTTGTACACTATGCCCTAAACACCAACCCACATACCATAAAGTTTCCACTTGACCTCACACGGATTAGTCTAATCTAAGCTCAAACCATGCAACTCAAACCGTTAATGAATAATTTAAACTAAAGATACACTTTTCCAAAACATGATAAATGGTTGACACCCAAAAAATGCAAACAAAACTATTCACCAATTAACAATCCTCCTGAAAAATCCAAAATAAAAAATTTAAATTGGTAACTCCACCTGAATGTCAACTAAAATATTAAAAGACTAGAAGAGAATAAAAAATAGATTCTATGATCAGGGTGTAATAGAATGGGAAACAAAGTGGATGGAGTATTGATTTTTCAACATTGTGTCATGTCAATATTAACCTATACAATAATGATTTCCATCATTAATAAAATACTTGTGATACTATAAAGGAAAAAAATTAGATTGGTTCACGAGGTGGTTGTGCATTGTACATACAAGTGATGGATTTTCTTTCCCACTATAAAGGAGAAGGATATTGAAAAATGTTATGTGATAATCATTAAATATTCAAAATATATGGGATATACTATAATTTTAATATTGGAATTGTTAAAAAATTATATATATTGGAAAAATAATAAGTATATATATATGAATGTTAGTGAATACGATTACCTTTTTGTTGAAGACGCTCCTTCATATATCCTATTATAGAACCCAGGGTTGGTCCATCGAGAGGAGTAGTAGATATAGAATGTTTTTAAGCATTTTGGGGAGATATTTTGTTACATTATTTTAGGAAATATTGTCTTGATATGTGTGAATAAATTATAGGAAGTAGTACCCTTTTTTAATTGTAGAAGAGGTTGTTTTTTATAAATAATCAATGATATTAAACAGGTGGTAGTCACTCTCACCATAAGTGACTCGAAAATTGATAAATAATTTATTGGTGGGATGGTATAGTTTCCCCATTCCTAAAAAAATATTAATTTTTAATGTTTTATTCCTTCATCCTCTATGTTTAAATACTTTTCCATTTTAGTTATTCACCAAATTAATTAACCTATTAACGTAGCTAAATTGCTATTTATGCCTAAAATTTAATGATCCTTATTATATAATTATGACTACATAATTCTTAATATTAATTATAATTTACCAAATATAAAATCCATTAGAGTGGAAAATAAATTTTAATAAAAAAACATGTAATTTAAAAAAAATTAATCTTAATAGTTGTAAATAAATTTTAATATCAATAATAATCAATATAACCCAAAATAATGGTAACCTCATTATATAATAACAATTATTAAAATTAAAATTATTTTATCCATTTTTTTAAAATTTAATTCATAGATTTGAATGAATCTAATATAACAATTAATTCGCTAATTTGGTTGAATGTAAGTTTTTCAGGAAATGCTTTTTTCAGGCATAAGATGACCTTATATAAACTATATGACTAGTAATTCTAATCATATAGATTTAATATAATATATCTAGATATAATATATATATAAATATATCAATGAAATATTAATTATTAGTGGTTTCATAACCAAATTCTAATGGAGATACATTATGCACTTTTTTCTTCTGAAAAATGTGTTTTAAGATAAAAAATAAAATTATGCCAAAATTAGGGAAAATGATTATTAGAAATAAATTATTTATTTTTAATTTCAAAAAATAATCTCTATGATCTTTTGAAATCAGTTAAAATTATTAATAATACATCTATATTTTTTAAATTAATGATAATACATGAATGTTTTACAAAAAGTAATATTTACCCCTGTTTATTGAAAAATCATTATTTTTATAAAAATATCAAATATATCACCATAATATAATTTTGATATTCGAATGTAAAAATGATATTATATGTATAAAATAATGTTCTTAATTATTATATAAATTATTGATAATTACAATAAAATAAAAAAAACCTTTTTTTCAAGCAAATGTATTATAAATTATTAAATGACTATACAAATTAATATAGTCCCTATTTACTAAGAATTTATTAGTAAATTTTTATTTAATAATACACACATATATATATATAATAATTTGTTCATTCATATTCACACCCTCCAATTTGAAAAATTGGTTGTATCATATATTTTTAAGTAATATTTTTTTTGGGTCGGTTGAGATCGATGTTGCATGTTTTTATGATTTCGAACACAATGTTATTCCCTTAAAAGATCATGCATTTACATTATTATCACCCTAAATAAATTATTTCTTGATATTTTAATGTGATATTGAAAATCTATTTTTTGATATTTTAGAATACCTTTGGTGAAAACACACCTCAGAAAATGATTTAATAAAACTTCCTCTATAATGAGGAAAAGGGACATATGAAGGTCAAGTAGGTAAAAATTGGTGGTATTTGAATGTATAGACATTGAATAAAATTATTAATAATTATTTGTAGTGATGGGGATAATGGATCACATGAAATTGACTGATCAAGAGAGAGTCAACAGCCACCAAACCATAGTTATATGATGAGTTAAATGGAAATTGATTCAGTATATATGAAGCTAATATGATTAAATTTTTATATGAGTATCATTTTTCTAATTTTTATCTATTATATTAAAGTAAACTATACATTATTGGTACTAGATATAAATGATCACATCATGAAGGACCAAATAACGTAGTTGTCATCGGGAAACTGGAAACATATGTGAGTCTCACGTTACATTTGAAAACTTAAATTATAGTATTTTTACTGATTGTATTATTCATCCATGAAATCATCCATATATTCCATTTTAATTTATATGGGATGTGAAACAAAATAATGGTGAGATCAAATGACCAGAATTGTTACATAAATCGGAAGCTATCATGATTCAATAAGGCATAAACAATATAAAGTGGTAAATAACTGAAAACACATTCTGTTTAATCATTTACTGGGCTATCCTAATTGGATAAGGTAAAATCAATATGGAATGGTAAATAATTTAGAATCATCCAATTTAATCAAAAACTTGAGATTAAAATGAATTCAAAGTTAGTATCAAATAAATAATCTCATTAATAATAATTAATCAGTCCTCAATGATGGAAATTAAAAATATTTGATGTCATAATATAATACATCATTGAATCTATACATTCATAACCATTCAAAAAATATTTTCAAACTATTGGTAATACCCCAATTTATTTTTACAATGAATTTTTTTGTGGTTTTTTAAGTTACTAACAAGGAAAATTATTTCATATACCACCCACCACTACATATATAACACATTATTTATATATAAAATGTTTGATTTAATTCATGAGTAATGTAACATAAAAATAAAAATTAATATTGACTAAATGATAAATACTTATCAATATATCCACATTTAATCTAAAACAATAAAATTTCATATCATATATATAAATTTTATATTGCTTATGAAATAATCATATTCATGATAGACATGATATGGATATTTAATACAAATGTAATACCCAATGATCAAAAAAAAATTGATTTTGTCAATATAAGGGTAATTACTATTAAATTCATCAATATAGTTAATTTCAATACATTCTCTAGTCGAACAAATCATTAAACTTCTAGAGAATGAATAAGGAATATTTAATTAAAACATTTCCCTAACGACATATGTGTAAATTAAATGGTTGTAGAATTTAATGAATTAAAATAACATAAAAACATTATGAAATTATTTCATAATGTAAAAAAATTTCACTATGATAATTTCCTATAAAAAAGATTTTGGTAAACTTTTTGGGAAAAGAATTTATTCAAAATTAAAAATTAAAAATTAAAATCGAGTCATAAATACAATGAGTAGTCATGGAGATGAGAATATCTCATTCATTCCATATGTGCGAAAGAAAATATTTTAACTCTTATTTAGAATTAAATGTCAAAATTTATATTTTTTTGTAATATGAAATGAATATTCATATATTTGGCCAATCAAATCATTAGAAAATGAAAATAAAATATAATAGGGGATATAAAAAAATTACTCAAAACATTTTTAGAAATCATTGAATTTAATAATGATGTATTTTAATCCTTGGAGAGAAATAAGGTAAAATTTTCATAAAAACATTTTCTAATTCATTTTATGTACAAAAGAGAGAAAAATTGTACTGTAACATGAAAATTTAATGAATAACTAGTGGATAAAAAATTAATGTGTTTTATTATAAAATGATAATATAATTCCCTTTAAAATAAAATAAAATATAAAATACAATTTATATAATTATTTTATTGATACAAAAAATTAAATGTAATGTACATGGACCTTATAAAAATAAATAGGTTTATAATACCAAATATGTCTCAACGGATTATAAATTTTGATGAACTATCTAATGAAGATAATACCATTAAAGTGACACGTTATTGATATTTGATTATGTGTAACAAATTTATGTTAAAATAGAATGAGTGGAAGTAAAATATAAAATTAGAAATATACATTACAAAAAAATCTTCTAATATCAATGATAATGTATAAATAAAATAACCTAAGGAAATGAAATTTTATTATGAATTATTTTACCACAGTGTAAATTTTCATTAAAATAATTTTTGATGATGTAATAAATATTTTATATTAATTTAAATTTATTTATTAATGATTCTTAATATTAAATTTGAATTGGTAATATATAAATAATATAACATAAACTATATTCAAAGGATTACAATATTTTTCAACAAAAGGTAGTTGAGATGAAATCTCTTACCTCTTGATTCCCTTTCGTTGAAAAAGATTTGATAACTTGTATAATGGTTTTAATGATGTTTTAAATTTATTATATAATCATGTAAATATTTATAATATCCTATTTGATCTCCTGATCTCATATTATTGACCAAGTTAATAATATTTTAATATTACCACTATTTTGGATGTTAACTCCAATGTTTTTTAATGAATAGTTTATCAGAGGAGTTACAGTAATTGATCCAATTATCTATCTTTTTAATAACCAAAATTATATTTATTATTTTAATATCATATTGAATATATAGGAACATATATAGATATATTATTTATTGTTTCACATAGAAAATGAATCACGTAGTTTTATAGAGATAGTAGGCCATATGTTGGTCGAGCGACAATATCGTTCCATTAATGGGTGAAAGGGAAATGAAGTGGATGATTTATTATTTTTCTTACTTTATAAATTTTAATATTTTTCATATATATTCATTAATTACATAGTAATATATTTCCAAGGGAGATGCTGAGTAATATATTACATCGATTCGTGAGGTGGTAATACAACATGCACATGGGAAATGGATTTGTTTTCCATTTTGAGGGAAGAAAATAAAAATAGATAATATTATTAAAAATAACTAAATATAATTATATGATATATTTTTTTATTATATTTTTATTTTAGGACATAATTTAATGTAAGAAATGAAGAAATAAAAAATAATAAACATTGTTAAGGAAACACATTTCTCTTTAAAGAACCTCCTTTGGATATCTAATTAAGAACCTTAGGGTTAGATTTCTAGGAAGAAGAAACAATATATAATGTGAATAAATATTTAGATGATATATTTTATTAGATTGTTTTAATGAAATATTTTTTTAGTGGTTTGAAGTTTTTTTGGGAAGAAGGTTCCTTTTATAATTAAGGAGGAGTGTCGTTATTATAAGTACAAAAAACTATTCAAAAATGGTAGGTCAATCTAATAGTAAGTGCACAATAATTGATATAAAATGGATTGGATGGATTTTAAGGATGATAAAAACCTCCATGAGAAATAAATTTAATTTGTTTAAATATTATATTCACTTATCATCTATTTTTATCGACTTTTACCATTTTAGATTTCACCATGATATTAATTATTTAACCTAGGTACATTTTGATTTAAGACAAAAATAAAATAATATATACTAGATATTTTATTCATACTACTTCTTAATATAAAATAAAATTGATCAAATAATAATTCCATATTTGTGGGAAATTAATTATACTGCAAGAGCATGTAACTTGTAAAACCAAATTTTAAGTATAATCTTTTGAAATAAATTTTTAGGTATTTACTAATCATTATGTCCTAATATAAGTTTTATAAATTATAAAATATTAATTATTATGATTATTTATATGGAATAAATTTTCTGAAATTCAATTTACATACTTGGTAGAAACTAATATGAATATAAACCCCCAAATCATGTCAAAAATATTTTTTTCAAGAAATTCAATTTTCAAACATAAGATAACATTATATTGGTTACATAACAAGTGGACATAATTATATTGATTTAAATTCATATATTGTGATATATAATCTATCAATTAAATATATATAATTCATTTATTATGGATTAATTTTTCCAATGTATATGGAGAAACATTAGGAACATTAAAATAATTTTCTTAAACATTCGTTTTGAACCATAAAAAATAACTTATACCATAATCAGGTAAAAATGATTAAAATTTAATTAAAAATATTAAATATAAATATATAATACTCTTGTTACCAAAAATCAAATTTATATTATTATTTATTGAAAATACTATTTACATGATATAATTTTTTTAATTTTGGTATAATAAAAATACAAATCCCATTAAATGAAAAATAAATTATGTTTTAAGAAAATTTATGTTCAATCATTAAATGATTGTAATTAAAGTATTAGTGGTGTTTGAGTAATGAATTAATTAATAAATTTTTATATGTTTTGATTTATAAATATAAATTTCATAATTAGATGGCTCTAATTAATACCCACTAATTCAATATGTATTTTATAATAAATAATATTTACAATATATTTTTTTGAGTAATATGAGATCAGTGTCGTGTGTTTTTCATGGTGTCGAACTTAATATTGTTCCTTTAAAATAGTTAGGTTTTACCATAAAGGACATGAATAGGAAGATATATAGTTTTTAGAACCTTGAAATTTTATAAAATATTTTTTCCAATGAAATTTAATCATTTTTTATGATTTTCATTATATGCCATATAGAACAAAGATTTTGTTACATACAACACTATAAACATATTACTATTTTAAATGACAGTTATTCTTTATCGATTATAATGGAGAATATGAAAATAATTGAATAAATTATGAAAATATATTGTTTACACATGTATATTAATAAATTATTTGGTTACTCAATAATTACAAATTTAAATGAAATCTATTTAAACACAATGGAAATAATTTTTGAAATACCATTTCCATGCACAAAAAAAATTACATCAAAAAATTAAACTAAAAAATTTATTGAATTAATATTATTATATTTATATAATATATATATATATATATCAAAAATTTATCATTCATCATATCTTTTTTATAGAAAAGTGATAATAAATCCATTTTTATTCTTAAAATTGTATAAAAACAGTTTCTCACATTTTTCACACTTATTTAAAAATTAATTTTTCTAGCACTAGAAAAAAATATTTGAAAAAAAAATTATCTTCATTTATGAAGTTATAATTTCCAAATTAACCTTATGGGTATTATTTTTATTTTTTACAAAAATTATTAATTTTCAATAAATAGTGAGAAATACTAGTTTTTGTTGAAAACTACATTTTGGTTTGAATAATAATATGGATCATTTAAAAAAAGGAATGAAATTAAAATAATATATTATATATATATATATAATAATCAAATTTAAGTCATTCAAAACATTTTTATATTGAATTTTTATTCAAAAACATTTCATGCTTTTGACCATTTTCACTTTGAATATTATCTTTCCCATCACACTATAGAGATTAAAAATAAATAAAAATTTTCCAATTCTATTAAAAGAATTTGAAAAAAAAATCCGTATTTTGGATTATTATAATTTATATTTTCATATATGGTGAATATAATTTTTTACAATAATAAATTTTAAATACAACACAAACTAATTACTGATTGAATTTGAAAATGTGTTTACCAGTGGGTAATCTAAAATGATAAGGGTCAAATGGCCAATTTTTTTAAACTCATTAGATGGTCATTTGATGACCATATAGAAAATATGGGTTAATATATGACCATTGATTATCCTTTTAAATGCTACAACATAAGTACACAATTTTCACTTCAAAAAATCAAATGTGTGCCACTCACCTCCCTAATAAAAGGTCACCACCTCTAAAGTCCTAATAAAACATCAAAAACCATTTGGTTCAGAACATTTCCTAAAAATTAAATCCTTATATCCCACTTCTCATTCTATAATCCATATTTTTTTCATTAATTTATCATAAGATTCATTTTGCTGCAAACCAATGGATGTGGTTCGATAAAAAGAGATTACATCCCAAACCATGTGTTTTTTTATTTTGTCATCCATCATCTCCAATTATTATTGAAACATACCAATTAATCCATTATTAATTGAAAAATATGATATAAAAATTTTTTGTATCTTAAAAATACATAGATGTTGTTATTTTATGTTAATGGCCGACAACCATATCCTCTTCCATCAAATTGGATAAGATATCATTAATCATTTGTATAGTAGACTACCGCTTCACAAATCGATGCTATTATTTTTCTATAACCACATATAATGGATATATATAATGATTTATTAACTATTTATAAGTGATATTTATGATATTATTATAAATATACATTTATTATACCACATGTGACTTCATATTGGCTATTATATGGGTATACGTTATTGTCAATTCTTTGCACATCGTACTATTTCCCAGCAAAGCATTTTGACACGTTCATGATTATTATGGAAGGAAATAAGGTTGAGAATAATAACCATATGATATATATATATATATTAAAAATAAATTATTTTATTATTATATTATATTATTTACCATTCTTTTGTTCAATCAATTGAGAAAATTCTATCATCATTCATGCATATGTATGACATATTGTCTCCACGAACAGTGTTGTTCATTTTCAATCTCTATTACTTCTGGATTATTATAAAAACATATAAATTGAATATATATGATATTTATACAACAGTTAAAATTATGGATATTATTGAATGATGAAAAATTTTAGAGGATCCAAAATAACAAATCACGGAAATAAGAACAATAGTGGACTCATTGCGAGAAAATTAACATTTAAATGATATCCTTAAAAATTTGTAACAAAATGAAATTCTTAAATCATATATGTTATGATATATATTTTTAAATGTACTAAAAATATTAATAATATTATTATATTTATTACACAAGATTTTTTATTTTCTATTAAGGATGTCCAGGTATAAAGTAATGAATTTCTAGTCACTCATTCATTTAATAATGGCATATGCCAATTCACTACTTATCACTTTCCTGTGGAGTATCTACTTCCCAATTAAAGTGACATATCCAAAATCTCATTCTCTTCCTAATATATAATTTTTTTGTATTTTTACATTATTATTTCATAAGATTAAATTGATTTCTAATGTGATAAGATATTATTTATCACTCTTTTTATAACAATGAGATACATGAAATATTCACCACTAGTTTCTTATATGGGATTTACATAATGTCAATGAAATTATTATTTATTAGTTATTAGGGTAATTTTGGGGATTTACTTATCCATTTTAGTATCTCGATTATAATTTTTTTTCATTTAAAAATATTACATTGTTGTAAGATATATTTGTCTAAATTATCGCTCCATGAGATAATTTTCATGTTATAGAAAGAGATTAATTATTGAGGTGCATAAGAAAAAATCCCTAAAAGAGAAATTTTATTATTTTGGGTTTACTTTTTTGATAAAAATTCATGATTCCAGGGTCGTTTGTGGAGTTCCAGAGATATTATTGACAAGGTATTCTGAAAAATGTCAGAGAAAATAAATAGATACTCTGTAGGTGGTAAAAGAAAACAATATTAAATGGTCGTTCAATTTATTATAATTTGTAAAATTTTTGTGGTCCAAAATATGGGGGATTAAAAAGGTGATTTTGGAAAATGAATTTGAGATCAAGATTGAATATGGGTTGGATTGTTCGGTGAAATTCATTTTTTGGATCACTGTGTAAAATATATGAAAAAAATAAAAAAGTGTGGGAAATATTTGAATCATTCAAAATGATGAGTTTTTTTAGTAGAGATAGAGTTACCTGAATCTATAATATAATAATGATGTGACCCACTCGAAATGATATATATTATCCACGTAATGTTATTTCAGTATATTATGTTCTTAGGGAAATCATACATTCACTGAGGAAGGCATATAAGGACCCTAATCATAGGTGCACTATGGACTATAACTACAAAATAGCTCCCCCTCATTTAAGTATCTCTTCAATTAGAGAATATTAGGGATAAATAACTTATTAGTTATGTCAAAGGTGAGTTTCATGTAAATAGATCTTTGTGAAAACCATATATTGTATACACAAGAATTTTTCCTCCATTACATATGAATGATGGGAGTTCCACACCTAAAAACAAATGTTTAATGCATGGTGTTAATATTGTGTCGAAGACACTCAAAGCATTCATGAAATAAGTGAGTTTCTAGGTATTTATATAGTAAAATTGTATTTATCACATATAATAATGTTGAACATAATTATACACTAAATTAGTAGTAAAAAAATAATTCAAGATATCATATAGGATTGTTTCACTGGAGTAGTGAGAACACATTATTTAAGAGATCATTGATCTTTCAAATTGTGATTTGTTGTAAATTAGGATGTAAAATTAGTCCACTTTTAACATGGTAATGTCATTGAGCCTAGATAGAGAAGTGATATATTCCGATCCTCTTTTGGGAAGTGATAATTAGTGTAATTTTTAGACCAGAACATCATGGTTGTATGATAATTGGTGTAACACCCCTGGTAAATAAGGAATATGACATTTTCATATTTATCCATATTTTTGAATAAAATATTAATATGACTTTAAAGGGGACGCTATGCTCGATGGCGTACCCAACACGCAACAACGAGTTTCTTGGGAATCTTATGTTGCACTCTAATAATAAAATAATATTATTTTAAATGGTAGTTAACATGTAGCCGTTGTAATGGCGGGAATGGATAGAAATAACTAAAATATGATTATATATGTTCTTAAATATTTTTACTTTTATACAATAAAAGATAAAGGCTTAAAATACGGAAAGAATTCAATTTTAGGCGTATATGCCCTAGTTTTTCACTAAAGGTTCACTTATCACCTTTTGATGTTGAACCATCATTAAATATAGTTTTTTTCACTCTTAAACATTATTTTGGACCAAATAAAACTCTTATTAAGAATCGGGACATCAAAATTTACTTTGTGTAAATTTTTGGTATCTTTCCAATAAAGTTCATTTTTTAATGAATAGTGTAAAATGTTGTATTTTAATTCAAAACCACTTTTTAATCTAATTTATTTATATGATTAGATTATTTTTTGAATTTGTTTTAAAGTGAAATTAGAAAATATTTTTACCATTAAATCCAACAGTGTTCGTTGGAATCAATTTCACTTTGAAATCAGACTTAAACTAGTGTCAATCTTTTGATACTTATTGTTTCATAAAACACGCTATTTGTCATGACAGCGGGAATTAATTATTAAATTAATTAATGTGACTTATATGTTTTGAATTTTGTAAAATGGACTTCATTTTTGAATTCAGAATATCAAATATCGGTCAGGGTGAATTTTTGGGATTTTTCTGAAAAACTTCAATTTTTGATGAATAGTGAAACCACTAAGTGGTACTTATAAAAACTGATTTTCTGTTTAAATGAAATTTTTCCATCATTGTGTTTTGATTTTCAAAAATCCGACATACATGGTTGTCATTAAGAAGTAAAATGTGGTTCAATGAGATTAAAATAATTTTTTGGTGAATAGTAACTTATTAAGTTTTTAATCGCGATTAGAGGTAATTAGTGTAGTTTAAGGTAAAAATGATATTATAAGAATGTGAAAACACCATGAAACTTGTCCTACACCTATTGGTTGTATCATGGCCGACCAAGACAAGCCATGGGTCAACTTGGGGACCCCATGGATCCACTTTGGTTGGGAAATGACATAAATAACTTTTTATTTAATGTAAGAGTAAAAATGACACAAACATGATATGTTTTACTAAAACAATTTTTAAGTGGGGTTATACAAGTCATATTTTTGATTATAAATATTAATTGGAAATCTAAAAAGATTTCCTACATCATAGTATTTTTTTTATAATTTTTAGACATTAAATAAATTAAATTATTTATGACATAACAGTGATGCAGCGATGACATCATTATTTGACGATTTAAATAAAATGGAAAGATAATGTAAAATCTATGAACTAAACATGTCCAAAACTTATTGGATGAGTGGATTTAGAAGCCTTATCACCTTATCCAAGAATTATATAAATGTGGGACCTTTTGAAACCGAAACACATTTTTCAAATAAAGTAATATTTCTTTACTTTCCAAAAGTGCCCCTCCTCTCCTCTTATAAAAGGCCCCCACCTCTACCTCATTTAACACACTCCTCAAGACTTTGGCTCGGCCAAACCCTGCCCATTTACTCTCTCCACATCCCTCTCCTCACCCTAGAGGATTCCCTTTTGGCATAATCCTTTCAAAGGAAGCCTTTAGGCTCAAATCAAAAGGAGTTACACTTTTAAAGGTAATTCATTCTCTCATATTCATTTGTTTTATTTTGCTTCTCCAACCCCCTAAACTCTTTTTATTTACTTCTTTTGTAACAACACCAGTATCTTCAATATACTAGGATGTTGTTATAAGATTTATTCGAGCTACACTCTCACACAACTACATCAAATGGTTAAAGAACATACTGTTTCCGTGGATGGTGAAATTCTGCCTCCCGAAACGATGATTGTTCAATACTCATTTAACACCTTCAAAAGTGGACATTATGATGTCACTATTTTTATATATGATATATAATATGTTTATGTTTTATTTATGCTTCTGTATTTTTCATTTTTTTCTTACCTTTATGGCTTCCATTATGGGTATACGCGATATCTTCATTTAAGGAAGTGCGGACTACCGCCCCCTCAAAGTGATTTGATTCGTTAAATACCATATGTGGGATGTATAAAGGATGGAAATATGATATTATATATGATATTATACTGAAATTATAATATACCCTTATATCATTATTATTCCATTCTATAAAATACGAAATAGAAATGAAAGTAGCGTTCATGCGTACGTACGGCTTACCGTCTCCATGAACGGTGCATTTCATTTCTTACCTCTAAATGATTATGTAATGTTATAAATGCATGAATGTACTGGATATATATGAAATATATGATATCTACATAATGAATACAATTTTGGATATAATAAACATTTGGCCACACGAACAACATGTAATTGTAAGAAGTCCACTTTCGACTTAAGAACCAAATATCGGCAAAACAAATATTATTAACTTAAATGATTACATAATGTTTATGACATGGTAATAAGTGGTATAAAAGTAATAATGAACTTGAAAAAGGTTCTTAAGGAATTATAAATTAACTCAAGTTTATTATTCAGGAGATTAAAGAACGATCGAGTCATGTCGGACCCGAGGTAAGGGATCCTACTCCTCTCTTTCTTTTTAAGTACACACTTTTATGTCATTCCTTTTAAAGCTCATATTTCTTGTTATTGTGATGATATTTTATATTAAACTTACTGTAATTTTTATGTTCATGTGATGAGATACCCTATTCTCTCTCATCAATCCATTTTGGATGTTTTGGGTGGCGCCGTTAGGCTGCAGAGTTTTCGTAAGGGATTTTTCATCTCACTTTTATTCCCGCGAGATTTATGCTACATTTGCCACAAATTCCATTGAGTGGTGTATGAACTGCCCATTATTATACTCTTTGTGTAATATACTTTCGTTTATGAGTATTTACATCAATGATCTATTTTCCTTTTTTCATGGGGTGTATGTTTTGAAAGATACCCAAGTCGGTAAGGGAACCTTTCACCCTCCTCTTTTTTAAAAGACTTCTTTTGTTGGGTCTTTTAATTTACATATTTCTATGTTGTGATATGTTCTCATATATCCTTATTGATGTAAATTTTATGTCCAAGTGATGATATACACTTTTTATCTCTCATCAACTCATTTTTATGTGATGTCGTTAGGCTGTCAAGGGAACTTTTTAACGCAATTTCGATTTCTTTGGGTTCAACTTGTAGTCATTGAATATGTCATCCATTGAATATGTGTGACTTACCTTTTATTGTTTTACACTTAATATACACTTATATTGGGTGTATATATATTTGTCACACATATTTTTGAGATTTATTTGTCCTTAATTTAAGGATACCTTCTTTATAAGGGATTTCATCACATTTGACATTTCTATTGAGGGTTCATTGTTGTTATGCACCAATTCACTCTTATATGGTGTATATACTGTCCTTTGGAGTATTATATCATGAATCCTTTTATTCTCATGATATTATAAAGTTATTACTAAATGTTATTCCTCGATTATTGTATTCAAGTGTCTCTAATTTTGGTAAAACCCCTTTAACCAAAATATCGTTTTAAATGTTTTAATTATTTGTTCTTATTAATATCCACGTTTTCAAAATGGTTTTAAGGATTTATTTATATGGATATTAATGGTTTAAAATGTTAAAAGATTCAAGGTGGTATGGGACACTTTGATTCAAAAATCTCTTTATTAAATGTTTTAAATGGTTTTGGAAATGGTTTCTTTTTGAATGGATTCATTATTTCAATATCCTAAAATGTTATATTGTGATTGAAATGTGGAAATGTTATGTTTCCTTTATTCATGTTTATGTGATAAGATTATGTTATGGTTCTTGGGCATTGTTATGAAGAACAGGTGGTTCCGTGATAAACTAAGGGCGGGTGAGCCCGATATAGCTCTCCAATGCATTGGGTAACGCGAAGGAGTGAAACGTTAAGGTTTCTCCGAAGAGATTTAGGGAATATACTGTGATGGGTATTCCAAACGTAACCAAGAGGGTTACTCCCTACGTAAGAATGTTATGAATGCCTCAAGTTACCTTTTATATCTTATGATTTCTATGATTTATTCATGATTTGATATGCCTATGTTTTATGGGTAAAGTATGATTTCATTCTTATGTATACATGTACTCATGTTTCCTTTCCATATTTTTATATCCCTTACTGAGCTTTTTATGCTCATCCCAAGTTTTTGAAATGTTTTTCACAGGAAAAGGGAAGGGTACATGATGTGATGATAGTGTCAAGGATGTGTCAAGAAAGAATCCATGTTTTATTTTAAATATGTTTCCGTTGATGGGAAGAATGAATACTGTCTTTTATGTAACCACTTTGTTTAAATGTGGAATGTAATGCATGTTTCATTATCTAATTCTCTAAAACTCTAAACCTGAAAAGATCCTCAATGTGAATTATTCATTTAATTCAATTTTAAGTAAGGTTTAAGGCTGGGGCCTTATATTTGGTATCAAAGGTCGGTTTAGATAACTTTAGAGGTTAGGGTATTCTTTAAGCATAAGTGACAATTACCATAATGGTTGGGATTTTAGAAAGAGTCCTAGTTTTAGATAAAGTGAATGAGAAAGTATATATTAGTGTTTATCTTACTCATTAGTACATGATGGTTATGTTGATATACTCACACTGACCTTTTTGGTTTTAGTAAATGGCTGGATCTAGCAGGCACCAATGTGACAATGGGTTTGAAGGAAACTGTGGTGGTTCTCTGATTAAGAGACTGGATGAGATGGGGGATTCAATGAGGAATCTCATGGTTGTTCTAAACCAACTATCAAGGAGTCATGATCAACCACTTCAACTTTGGTGAGTTCTCTAATGCATCATGTACGAGATGTCCAACTCGATGTGGAAATTCAGGTAATAATTATTAAGGTAACCATTAGGGTTTATATGATCCATACTTTTGAGGTAATTATGGGTTATTATATGTTATGATGGAAAATGAAAGGCATGAGATAAACTTGAGGTTAAAATATGTTATTATCATATTTGAAGATTTTATCTCATTTTGTGGAATGTTTTAATAATTATATAGTTTTGGAAAAAGGACAACACGCAGACCGTGTGACTACCCGTCGCGTCGGACAAAGATGCAGGAATCGAACCCACAACCAAAGTGCGACTGGTATTTATCGCCTACCATTGGACTACGTGAAGTCCCTGGTTAGTTTGACTGATTCTTTTTAGTTATATGATTTTATGAATTAAGAGTATGTTGATTTTGGAGGATATGTGATTAGGATAATTACTTTTCAATGTGAGACTTTAGGAGCAACTAATGTTGTTTGGAGATAAATGTTACGATTTAAATTGGAAGACTATGTGAATAAATCCTTCAAATATTTGGGTTTCAATCATATATTGGTTTACTTTGACGAATTTTATGGATAAATTGTTTATCGGATGGTCCTCGTTGAACTTTGGGTTTTGTTGGACAAATTTTGGAGATTAAGAATAGATTTTCTTTTTATAACTGGTTATCCTTTTCTGGATTATCTGATCTTGTACTAACCTTTTTGGTTTTGGTTTTGGTTAAAGACTAAATACATGGGATGTATATAGTTCTCTTTTGGGGATTAGGTGATTCTCTAGAAGTTGATTATAGTACTCTTAATGCGAACAAGTCTCCCTAAATACTCGTCTTTTGGAAAAAAAATATGAGTTTGACTAAGGAATCTAGTAAAAGTTGAAAGTCAACATGATAAGTGATTATGCTTCCTTATGAATAAATTCCTCAATAAAAAGTAACTTAATACAAAAATGTTGTATATTAACTTTTCCTGCTGGGGAACCCAACACCGTTTAACCCATCACGAGTTTGTGATTTTCTTATTGTTAACTTTCTCCTAAACATGTTTTCTATCACTCTCCATCGGAACATGACCCTATGTTTTCTCCTCCATGTCCATATTTTCATACATAGAATCCTAGTATGGGTTAACTCGGGTGACCTCTGTGCTTATCTTTCTTTATTATAAAGTGATTGTTTTACCGACTCTTGTTCCGATGTGGGACGTTCAAGGATGTTTCCAAGCGCAATTTTAAAATTACGAGGACGCAATTCCCAAAAGGGGGGAAGGATGTAACACCCCAGGTAAATAAGGAATATGACATTTTCATATTTATCCATATTTTTGAATAAAATATTAATATGACTTTAAAGGGGACGCTATGCTCGATGGCGTACCCAACACGCAACAACGAGTTTCTTGGGAATCTTACGTTGCACTCTAATAATAAAATAATATTATTTTAAATGGTAGTTAACATGTAGCCGTTGTAATGGCGGGAATGGATATAAATAACTAAAATATGATTATATATGTTCTTAAATATTTTTACTTTTATACAATAAAAGATAAAGGCTTAAAATACGGAAAGAATTCAATTTTAGGCGTATATGCCCTAGTTTTTCACTAAAGGTTCACTTATCACCTTTTGATGTTGAACCATCATTAAATATAGTTTGGTTCACTCTTAAACATTCTTTTGGACCAAATAAAACTCTTATTAAGAATAGGGACATCAAAATTTACTTTGTGTAAATTTTTGGTATCTTTCCAATAAAGTTCATTTTTTAATGAATAGTGTAAAATGTTGTATTTTAATTCAAAACAACTTTTTAATCTAATTTATTTATATGATTAGATTATTTTTTTAATTGGTTTTAAAGTGAAATTAGAAAATATTTTTACCATTAAATCCAATAGTGGTCGTTGGAATCAATTTCACTTTGAAATCAGACTTAAACTAGTGTCAATCTTTTGATACTTATTGTTTCATAAAACATGCTATTTGTCATGACAGCGGGAATTAATTATTAAATTAATTAATTTGACTTATATCTTTTGAATTTTTTAAAATGGACTTCATTTTTGAATTCAGAATATCAAATATAGGTTAGGGTGAATTTTTGGGATTTTTCTGAAAAACTTCAATTTTTGATGAATAGTGAAACCACTAAGTGGTACTTATAAAAACTGATTTTCTGTTTAAATGAAATTTTTCCATCATTGTGTTTTGATTTTCAAAAATCCGACATACATGGTTGTCATTAAGAAGTAAAATGCGGTTCAATGAGATTAAAATAATTTTTTGGTGAATAGTAACTTATTAAGTTTTTAATCGCGATTAGAGGTAATTAGTGTAGTTTAAGGTAAAAATGATATTATAAGAATGTGAAAACACCATGACACTTGTCCTACACCTATTGGTTGTATCATGGCCGACCAAGACAAGCCATGGGTCAACTTGGGGACCCCATGGATCCACTTTGGTTGGGAAATGACATAAATAACTTTTTATTTAATGTAAAAGTAAAAATGACACAAACATGATATGTTTTACTAAAACAATTTTTAAGTGGGGTTATACAAGTCATCTTTTTGATTATAAATATTCATTGGAAATCTAAAAATATTTACTACATCATAGTATTTTTTTTTATAATTTTTAGACATTAAATAAATTAAATTATTTATGACATAATAATGATGCAGCGATGACATCATTATTTGACGATTTAAATAAAATGGAAAGATAATGTAAAATCTATGAACTACACATGTCCAAAACTTATTGGATGAGTGGATTTCGAAGCCTTATCACCTTATCCACGAATTATATCAATGTGGGTCCTTTTGAAACCGAAACACATTTTCAAATAAAGTAATATTTCTTTACTTTCCAAAAGTGCCCCTCCTCTCCTCTTATAAAAGGCCCCCACCTCTACCTCATTTAACACACTCCTCAAGCCTTTGGCTCGGCCAAACCCTGCCCATTTACTCTCTCCACATCCCTCTCCTCACCCTAGAGGATTCCCTTTGGTCAGAATCTTTTCAAAGGAAGCCTTTAGGCTCAAATCAAAAGGAGTTACACTTTTAAAGGTAATTCATTCTCTCATGTTCATTTGTTTTATTTTGCTTCTCCAACCCCCTAAACTCTTTTTATTTACTTCTTTTGTAACAAAAACAGTATCTTAATTATACTAGGATGTTGTTATAAGATTTATTCGAGCTACACTCTCACACAACTACATAAAATGGTTAAAGAACATACGGTTTCCGTGGATGGTGAAATTCTGCCTCCTGAAACGATGATTGTTCAATACTCATTTAACACCTTCAAAGGTGGCCATTATGATGTCACTATTTTTATATGTGATATATAATATGTTTATGTTTTATTTATGCTTCTGTATTTTTCATTTTTTTCTTACCTTTATGGCTTCCATTATGGGTATACGCGATATCTTCATTTAAGGAAGTGCGGACTACCGCCCCCTCAAAGTGAGTTGATTCGTTAAATACCATATGTGGGATGTATAAAGGATGGAAATATGATATTATATATGATATTATACTGGAATTATAATATACCCTTATATCATTATTATTCCATTCTATAAAATACGAAATAGAAATGAAAGTAGCGTTCATGCGTACGTACGGCTTACCGTCTCCATGAACGGTGCATTTCATTTCTTACCTCTAAATGATTATGTAATGTTATAAATGCATGCATGTACTGGATATATATGACATATATTATATCTACATAATGAATACAATTCTGGATATAATAAACATTTGGCCACACGAACAACATGTAATTGTAAGAAGTCCACTTTCGACTTAAGAACCAAATATCGGCAAAACAAATATTATTAACTTAAATGATTACATAATTTTTATGACATGGTAATAAGTGGTATAAAAGTAATAATTAACTTGAAAAAGGTTCTTAATGAATTAGAAATTAACTCAGGTTTATTATTCAAGAGATTAAATAACGATCGAGTCAAGTCGGACCCGAGGTAAGGGATCCTACTCCTCTCTTTCTTTTTAAGTACACACTTTTATGTCATTCCTTTTAAAGCTCATATTTCTTGTTATTGTGATGATCTTTTATATTAAACATACTGTAATTTTTATGTTCATGTGATGAGAGACCCTATTCTCTCTCATCAATCCATTTTGGATGTTTTGGGTGGCGCCGTTAGGCTGCTGAGTTTTCGTAAGTGATTTTTCATCTCACTTTTAATCCCGCGAGATTTATGCTACATTTGCCACAAATTCCATTGAGTGGTGTATTTACTGCCCATTATTATACTCTTTGTGTAATATAATTTCGTTTATGAGTATTTACATCAATGATCTATTGTCCTTTTTCATGGGGTGTATGTTTTGAAAGATACCCAAGTCGGTAAGGGAACCTTTCACCCTCCTCTTTTTTAAAAGACTTCTTTTGTTGGGTCTTTTAATTTACATATTGCTATGTTGGGATATGTTCTCATATATCCTTATTGATGTAAATTTTATGTCCAAGTGATGAGATACACTTTTTATCTCTCATCAACTCATTTTTATGTGATGCCGTTAGGCTGTCAAGGGAACTTTTTAACCCAATTTCGATTTCTTTGGGTTCAACTTGTATTCATTGAATATGTCATCCATTGAATATGTGTGACTGACCTTTTATTGTTTTACACTTAATATCCACTTATATTGGGTGTATATATATTTGTCACACATATTTTTGAGATTTATTTGTCCTTAATTTAAGGATACCTTCTTTATAAGGGATTTCATCACATTTGACATTTCTATTGAGGGTTCATTGTTGTTATGCACCAATTCACTCTTATATGGTGTATATACTGTCCTTTGGAGTATTATATCATGAATCCTTTTATTCTCATGATATTATAAAGTTATGACTAAATGTTATTCCTAGATTATTGTATTCAAGTGTCTCTAATTTTGGTAAAACCCCTTTAACCAAAATATCGTTTTAAATGTTTTAATTATTTGTTCTTATTAATATCCATGTTTTCAAAATGGTTTTAAGGATTTATTTATATGGATATTAATGGTTTAAAATGTTAAAAGCTTCAAGGTGGTATGGGACACTTTGATTCAAAAATCTCTTTATTAAATGTTTTAAATGGTTTTGGAAATGGTTTCTTTTTGAATGGATTCATTATTTCAATATCCTAAAATGTTATATTGTGATTGAAATTTGGAAATGTTATGTTTCCTTTATTCATGTTTATGTGATACGATTATGTTATGGTTATTGGGCATTGTTATGAAGAACGGGTGGTTCCGTGATAAATTAAGGGTGGGTGAGCCCGATATAGCTCTCCAATGCATTGGGTAACGCGAAGGAGTGAAACGTTAAGGTTTCTCCGAAGAGATTTAGGGAATATACTTTGATGGGTATTCCAAACGTAACCAAGAGGGTTACTCCCTACGTAAGAATGTTATGAATGCCTCAAGTTACCTTTTATGTCTTATGATTTCTATGATTTATTCATGATTTGATATGCCTATGTTTTATGGGTAAAGTATGATTTCATTCTTATGTATACATGTACTCATGTTTCCTTTCCATATTTTTATATCCCTTACTGAGCTTTTTATGCTCATCCCAAGTTTTTGAAATGTTTTTCATAGGACAAGGGAAGGGTACATGATGTGATGATAGTGTCAAGGATGTGTCAAGAAAGAATCCATGTTTTATTTTAAATATGTTTCCGTTGATGGGAAGAATGAATACTGTCTTTTATGTAACAACTTTGTTTAAATGTGGAATGTAATGCAAGTTTCATGATCTAATTCTCTAAAACTCTAAACCTGAAAAGATCCTAAATGTGAATTATTCATTTAATTCAATTTTAAGTAAGGTTTAAGGCTGGGGCCTTATAGTTGGTATCAAAGGTCGGTTTAGATAACTTTAGAGGTTAGGGTATTCTTTAAGCATAAGTGACAATTACCATAATGGTTGGGATTTTAGAAAGAGTCCTAGTTTTAGATAAAGTGAATGAGTAAGTATATATTAGTGTTTATCTTACTCATTAGTACATGATGGTTATGTTGATATACTCACACTGACCTTTTTGGTTTTAGTAAATGGCTAGATCTAGCAGGCACCAATGTGACAATGGGTTTGAAGGAAACTGTGGTGGTTCTCTGATTAAGAGACTGGATGAGATGGGGGATTCAATGAGGAATCTCATGGTTGTTCTAAACCAACTATCAAGGAGTCATGATCAACCACTTCAACTTTGGTGTGTTCTCTAATGCATCATGTACGAGATTTACAACTCGATGTGGAAATTCAGGTAATAATTATTAAGGTAACCATTAGGGTTTATATGATCCATACTTTTGAGGTAATTATGGGTTATTATATGTTATGATGGAAAATGAAAGGCATGAGATAAACTTGAGGTTAAAATATGTTATGATCATCTTTGAAGATTTTATCTCATTTCGGGGAATGTTTTAAGAATTATATAGTTTTGGAAAAAGGACAACACGCAGACCGTGTGACTACCCGTCGCGTCGGACAAAGCTTCGGGAATCGAACCCACAACCAAAGTGTGACTGGTATTTATCGCCTACCACTGGACTACGTGAAGTCCCTGGTTAGTTTGACTGATTCTTTTTAGTTATATGATTTTATGAATTAAGAGTATGTTGATTTTGGAGGATATGTGATTAGGATAATTACTTTTCAATGTGAGACTTTAGGAGCAACTAATGTTGTTTGGAGATAAATGTTATGATTTAACTTGGAAGACTATGTGAATAAATCCTTCAAATATTTGGGTTTCAATCATATATTGGTTTACTTTGACGAATTTTATGGATAAATTGTTTATCGGATGGTCCTCGTTGAACTTTGGGTTTTGTTGGACAAATTTTGGAGATTAAGAATAGATTTTCTTTTTATAACTTGTTATCCTTTTCTGGATTATCTGATCTTGTACTAAACTTTTTGGTTTTGGTTTTGGTTAAAGACTAAATACATGGGATGTATATAGTTCTCTTTTGGGGATTAGGAGATTATCTAGAAGTTGATTATAGTACTCTTAATGCGAACAAGTCTCCCTAAATACTCGTCTTTTGGAAAAAATATGAGTTTGACTAAGGAATCTAGTAAAAGTTGAAAGTCAACATGATAAGTGATTATGATTCCTTATGAATAAATCCCTCAATAAAAAGTAACTTAATACAAAAATTTTGTCTATTAACTTTTCCTACTGGGGAACCCAACACCGTTTAACCCATCACAAGTTTGTGATTTTCTTATTGTTAACTTTCTCCTAAACATGTTTTCTATCACTCTCCATCGGAACATGACCCTATGTTTTCTCCTCCATGTCCATATTTTCATACATAGAATCCTAGTATAGGTTAACTCGGGTGACCTCTGTGCTTATCTTTCTTTATTATAAAGTGATTGTTTTACCGACTCTTGTTCCGATGTGGGACGTTCAAGGATGTTTCCAAGCGCAATTTTAAAATTGCGAGGACGCAATTCCCAAAAGGGGGGAAGGATGTAACACCCCAGGTAAATAAGGATTATGACATTTTCATATTTATCCATATTTTTGAATAAAATATTAATATGACTTTAAAGGGGACGCTATGCTCGATGGCGTACCCAACACGCAACAACGAGTTTCTTGGGAATCTTACGTTGCACTCTAATAATAAAATAATATTATTTTAAATGATAGTTAACATGTAGCCGTTGTAATGGCGGGAATGGATAGAAATAACTAAAATATGATTATATATGTTCTTAAATATTTTTACTTTTATACAATAAAAGATAAAGGCTTAAAATACGGAAAGAATTCAATTTTAGGCGTATATGCCCTAGTTTTTCACTAAAGGTTCACTTATCACCTTTTGATGTTGAACCATCATTAAATATAGTTTTGTTCACTCTTAAACATTATTTTGGACCAAATAAAACTCTTATTAAGAATCGGGACATCAAAATTTACTTTGTGTAAATTTTTGGTATCTTTCCAATAAAGTTCATTTTTTAATGAATAGTGTAAAATGTTGTATTTTAATTCAAAACCACTTTTTAATATAATTTATTTATATGATTAGATTATTTTTTGAATTGGTTTTAAAGTGAAATTAGAAAATATTTTTACCATTAAATCCAATAGTGGTCGTTGGAATCAATTTCACTTTGAAATCAGACTTAAACTAGTGTCAATCTTTTGATACTTATTGTTTCATAAAACACGCTATTTGTCATGATAGCGGGAATTAATTATTAAATTAATTAATGTGACTTATATGTTTTGAATTTTGTAAAATGGACTTCATTTTTTAATTCAGAATATCAAATATAGGTTAGGGTGAATTTTTGGGATTTTTCTGAAAAACTTCAATTTTTGATGAATAGTGAAACCACTAAGTGGTACATATAAAAACTGATTTTCTGTTTAAATGAAATTTTTCCATCATTGTGTTTTGATTTTCAAAAATCCGACATACATGGTTTTCATTAAGAAGTAAAATGTGGTTCAATGAGATTAAAATAATTTTTTGGTGAATAGTAACTTATTAAGTTTTTAATCGCGATTAGAGGTAATTAGTGTAGTTTAAGGTAAAAATGATATTATAAGAATGTGAAAACACCATGACACTTGTCCTACTCCTATTGGTTGTATCATGGACGACCAAGACAAGCCATGGGTCAACTTGGGGACCCCATGGATCCACTTTGGTTTGGAAATGACATAAATAACTTTTTATTTAATGTAAAAGTAAAAATGACACAAACATGATATGTTTTACTAAAATAATTTTTAATTGGGGTTATACAAGTCATCTTTTTTATTATAAATATTCATTGGAAATATAAAAAGATTTCCTACATCATAGTATTTTTTTTATAATTTTTAGACATTAAATAAATTAAATTATTTATGACATAATAATGATGCAGCGATGACATCATTATTTGACGATTTAAATAAAATGGAAAGATAATGTAAAATCTATGAACTACACATGTCCAAAACTTATTGGATGAGTGTATTTCGAAGCCTTATCACCTTATCCACGAATTATATCAATGTGGGACCTTTTGAAACCGAAACACATTTTCAAATAAAGTAATATTTCTTTACTTTCCAAAAGTGCCCCTCCTCTCCTCTTATAAAAGGCCCCCACCTCTACCTCATTTAACACACTCCTAAAGCCTTTGGCTCGTCCAACCCCTGCCCATTTACTCTCTCCACATCCCTCTCCTCACCCTAGAGGATTCCCTTTGGGAATAATCCTTTCAAAGGAAGCCTTTAGGCTCAAATCAAAAGGAGTTACACTTTTAAAGGTAATTCATTCTCTCATGTTCATTTGTTTTATTTTGCTTCTCCAACCCCCTAAACTCTTTTTATTTATTTATTTTGTAAAAACACCAGTATCTTCATTATACTAGGATGTTGTTATAAGATTTATTCGAGCTACACTCTCACACAACTACATCAAATGGTTAAAGAACATACGGTTTTCGTGGATGGTGAAATTTTGCCTCCCGAAACGATGATTGTTCAATACTCATTTAACACCTTCAAAGGTGGCCATTATGATGTCACTATTTTTATATGTGATATATAATATGTTTATGTTTTATTTATGCTTCTGTATTTTTCATTTTTGTCTTACCTTTATGGCTTCCATTATGGGTATACGCGATATCTTCATTTAAGGAAGTGCGGACTACCGCCCCCTCAAAGTGATTTGATTCGTTAAATACCATATGTGGGATGTATAAAGGATGGAAATATGATATTATATATGATATTATACTGGAATTATAATATACCCTTATATCATTATTATTCCATTCTATAAAATACAAAATAGAAATGAAAGTAGCGTTCATGCGTACGTACGGCTTACCGTCTCCATGAACGGTGCATTTCATTTCTTACCTCTAAATGATTATGTAATGTTATAAATGCATGCATGTACTGGATATATATGACATATATGATATCTACATAATGAATACAATTCTGGATATAATAAACATTTGGCCACACGAACAACATGTAATTGTAAGAAGTCCACTTTCGACTTAAGAACCAAATATCGGCAAAACAAATATTATTAACTTAAATGATTACATAATGTTTATGACATGGTAATAAGTGGTATAAAAGTAATAATGAACTTTAAAAAGGTTCTTAAGGAATTAGAAATTAACTCAAGTTTATTATTCCTGAGATTAAAGAACGATCGAGTCAAGTCGGACCCGAGGTAAGGGATCCTACTCCTCTCTTTCTTTTTAAGTACACACTTTTATGTCATTCCTTTTAAAGCTCATATTTCTTGTTATTGTGATGATATTTTATATTAAACTTACTGTAATTTTTATGTTAATGTGATGAGAGACCCTATTCTCTCTCATCAATCCATTTTGGATGTTTTGGGTGGCACCGTTAAGCTGCCGAGTTTTCGTAAGGGATTTTTCATCTCACTTTTATTCCCGCGAGATTTATGCTACATTTGCCACAAATTCCATTGAGTGGTGTATGTAATTCCCATTATTATACTCTTTGTGTAATATACTTTCGTTTATGAGTATTTACATCAATGATCTATTGTCCTTTTTTCATGGGGTGTATGTTTTGAAAGATACCCAAGTCGGTAAGGGAACCTTTCACCCTCCTCTTTTTTAAAAGACTTCTTTTGTTGGGTATTTTAATTTACATATTTCTATGTTGGGATATGTTCTCATATATCCTTATTGATGTAAATTTTATGTCCAAGTGATGAGATACACTTTTTATCTCTCATCACCTCATTTTTATGTGATGCCGTTAGGCTGTCAAGGGAACTTTTTAACCCAATTTCGATTTCTTTGGGTTCAACTTGTAGTCATTGAATATGTCATCCATTGAATATGTGTGACTGACCTTTTATTGTTTTACACTTAATATCCACTTATATTGGGTGTATATATATTTGTCACACATATTTTTGAGATTTATTTGTCCTTAATTTAAGGATACCTTCTTTATAAGGGATTTCATCACATTTGACATTTCTATTGAGGGTTTATTGTTGTTATGCACCAATTCACTCTTATATGGTGTATATACTGTCCTTTGGAGTATTATATCATGAATCCTTTTATTCTCATGATATTATAAAGTTATGACTAAATGTTATTCCTCGATTATTGTATTCAAGTGTCTCTAATTTTGGTAAAACCCCTTTAACCAAAATATCGTTTTAAATGTTTTAATTATTTGTTCTTATTAATATCCATGTTTTCAAAATGGTTTTAAGGATTTATTTATATGGATATTAATGGTTTAAAATGTTAAAAGCTTCAAGGTGGTATGGGACACTTTGATTCAAAAATCTCTTTATTAAATGTTTTAAATGGTTTTGGAAATGGTTTCTTTTTGAATGGATTCATTATTTCAATATCCTAAAATGTAATATTGTGATTGAAATGTGGAAATGTTATGTTTCCTTTATTCATGTTTATGTGATACGATTATGTTATGGTTCTTGGGCATTGTTATGAAGAATGGGTGGTTCTGTGATAAACTAATGGCGGGTGAGCCCGATATAGCTCTCCAATGCATTGGGTAACGTGAAGGAGTGAAACGTTAAGGTTTCTCCGAAGAGATTTAGGGAATATATTGTGATGGGTATTCCAAACGTAACCAAGAGGGTTACTCCCTATGTAAGAATGTTATGAATGCCTCAAGTTACCTTTTATGTCTTATGATTTCTATGATTTATTCATGATTTGATATGCCTATGTTTTATGGGTAAAGTATGATTTCATTCTTATGTATACATGTACTCATGTTTCCTTTCCATATTTTTATATCCCTTACTGAGCTTTTTATGCTCATCCTAAGTTTTTGAAATTTTTTTCACAGGACAAGGGAAGGGTACATGATGTGATGTTAGTGTCAAGGATGTGTCAAGAAAGAATCCATGTTTTATTTTAAATATGTTTCCGTTGATGGGAAGAATGAATACTGTCTTTTATGTAACCACTTTGTTTAAATGTGGAATGTAATGCAAGTTTAATGATCTAATTCTCTAAAACTCTAAACCTGAAAAGATCCTCAATGTGAATTATTCATTTAATTCAATTTTAAGTAAGGTTTAAGGCTAGGGCCTTATAATTGGACATAGAAAACAGACGGTGAACCATGTAAAATGGTTGTGTCTTGTAAATGTTTTCATTTTTATTAAAACATTAATGTGGGAATGGTAGAGAATAGTGTGTTTTGTAATGAATAAACATGATCATAAGGGGCAGTTGGTTTTATATTTTTTATGATGATTCACCCCATCCTCTTAGGGTTTCTATCCTAGTTGGGAAAAAATTGTTATCAGAGAAAAAATATAATTTCATTATTTCTCTCTAAGGGGTTTTAATGGAGGATGTCAATCAAAAATGGATTTTGATCATAGATGGAATCAAATTTATGTTTTGGAAGAATCAGATACATTGCTAATTCTATATTTTCGAATAGATAACTTTATAGATGTGATGCATAGTATTTTGGCTTGTATAGATAGTGGTGATTTGGCAGAAGCTCATGGAAGGTAATTATATACTTATGAAAAAGGAATCAATGTGTTATAGGGATCCTATTATAATTAAATAAATGAAATGGTGATGTGATAAAATAAATCAACTAATATTTGGGACAAATTTCTAAATAGTTATGAGGATGAATAAATAGTCAATGAGGAAAATTTGAATTTTTTTAGAACAATTACCAGGATCATAGAATTCACTATAATGAATTTTTGATGCATTATTTGAATGAGTGATTTTTTCTTTGGAATAATTCTTTCTATTGGAGAAATAAGTAATGATGAAAATATTTTTAATAACATAATGAAAATACACCCACCTAAGTTCAATCTGAAAGATTCTATGATAAATGAATAATTTCAAAATGAGATGAATTTTAAAAGCATGGACAATACAGTTTTCCAATTTGATATGAGAAATTAGGATATTGATTCTATAAAAAAATTGATTTCTGAAGAGGTTAAATTCAAGGCCACGTTAAAGCTCACTATTTAAGCTTATTTGGGGGAAGAAGAGATAGATGACGTGATGTCTTTCCTTTCTTAAAATCAACAATGTAGAAAAGGATTTTTTATAGAGAATATTTTACTTTTATTATTCTGATGTGGAAAGGATGGACATATTGTGGGAAGGTTCCCTATGAGGTTTCAACAATATTATGAGGATGAAGATGAAATTACCATGAAAAATTCATCAGCATATGTGAAATGTAATACAAATATTTAGATGATTTTATTAAAAATAATCATATTCATTCATAAGAAAATAAAAATTGATAATAATATATAGTTGAATAAGTGTAGAAATGACAAGGCTCTGAATCAAATTCTATGGTGGTAGTAGTAGATTTCACCTAGAAAAGAGAAGAATGTTACAAATGATAATGAATTAATCATAGGATGATTTGATATGTATGCGGAATTCGATTCCTCTCCTGAGGAGATAGATGTTTGACTAGGTAAAAAAATAAATGAAAACAAAAAATCCATGATTTCAAAGAATATATGCAGAAAAAAATGAAGAGATTTCTGAAAATGGAAGAAATTTTATTTTATAAGTATTCATTTTTTGTGGAAATAGAAAAAATTTTAAATTATAAGATCAATGTGGATGAACAGAATAGGGTGACTGTTGGTTTTAATAACACAAAAAAGATCAAATTAATCATATCGAGGAACTTAAGGATGACATCGTTGACATACGAGGATGTTTTAATGATTTGGAAAAACACTTGGCACTTGTTATTACATCCGGAAAGAAGATCATTTAGGAAACATAAATGATGGAAGGGGATTTTACAGATCCATCAGAATCGAATAAGTAGTATAATATAATAAGATA
Source organism: Viscum album (assembly GCA_963277665.1). Lineage (NCBI taxonomy): Eukaryota > Viridiplantae > Streptophyta > Magnoliopsida > Santalales > Viscaceae > Viscum > Viscum album. The sequence goes on from OY728148.1 coordinate 606,203,484, forward strand.
TTTGTGTTATGGGGAATGATAAAAAAATAAAGCATTAATGGTTGATGTTAGACTACAAGAATGTATTCTGAGTTTTAAGATAGATTTGGGTGCAAATATGATATAATATATATGAATAACCCAATGGAAAACCAGGGGTTCTGTACTGTCACAAAACATTTCACTCCACATTGTGTGTTATTGCAATGTAAATATGGGATATTAACATAATATATTTTCCATATCCAAGAGGTGCTGAAGGGATCAAGACTAATAGATACATGCCTACAAAGATCAATATTCATTAACGTAATTTGAAAGTAACTGTTTCTAGTTTGGAGGATTTTAGCATATTGAGAGATACTTCTCATGAACAATGTAAAGGAATTTGCCCAAAAATATTGAATATGATAATAATAATAAAGTTTGTGTAACATAGAATGAGAAAAACATGAATAATCGGTTGGAAGATCTAGAAGATGATGTTGATATATCATTATACGAGGGGGATCCGGATTATTGATCTATGGTGGGTCTGAGGTAAATGAAATTGTTTAGAAAGAAAAGTGATGAGAATGTAGTGGTTGTAAATGTTTCCATTAAAGAAGTAGATCAATCTGGTGTATAGATCCTTGAAAGTGAATTAACATCTCATATGACAAGCAATATGAATCTTCCAAGAGGTATAATCTATGTTAAGTAAGGAGTTTTCAAATCTGTAAATGATAATTTCTTGAATATTTTTTTTGAATTAAATCCATGTTTGGTTGAAAAGAAATTAGTTTTGATGATTTCTTGGTTGTTTATGATCTTGTTCACAAACTGCATAGTGTCTGTCAACTAGGAGACTGGGGCCATGCTATATGTTTTACAAATAATATTTTTATCGAAAAAGGTCATGATTTTTGAGTGGTATTAAATATAAAAGTAATATATGGGAATGTCTACGTTGTATTTAGAGAATAAGATATGTTCTTTTATTTAAAGATGAATAAAATAGGTTGTCACAGAATGATTGAGGCTATTTATAAAAACCATCCCTAGATGATCCGGTCAAATTTGATGTAGCTCAAGACCTCAGTATGATATCATGTGATCATACGGAAATTTGTGATTATGTTCCACATGGAATGATCATTAAAAATACATATATGGAAAAGGTAAAATTTTAAAACAAAAAATGAGTAATACAATTGGTGTGTGAAGTGGTATATGGACCTATCTCCCCATGATACATTGATAAAAAGAGGTATTATGTTTATTACATTGATTATTTCAGTATAATGTCATGGGTACTTGTCATATCAAAAAATTACAATCTGTATAGATTCATAATGAAATATTGGAGTGGATAATAAATAATTATTGGAAAGTGGATTTTTATGTTTCGAACTGATAATGGTAAAAAATTCACGAATAGTCGTGTAGAATATTATATCAAGAGACATTCGATAAGGAATAAATTTTCAGTTGTGAGAGGACCTCAAAAAATTATGTAGGTGAGAGGAGAAATCAGATCATTAAAATTATTCCAAGAAAATTTATTATTGAAAAAGACATAATATTAAAATTCTAGATGTATGTAGTCCTAAAATTATAATATATATCAAATAGTTATCTATTGTGACCAAAATAATAAAATATGCTATATGATATGTGGAATGGAATGAATCCAACATTGAAGAAATTTTTTATCACTGAAAGTGAATTTATTTTTCCAAATAAGGCGAAACATAAGAATGATGAATCATGTAGAGATGACTGGGTTATTCATGGATAAATTTTAAAAATCAAGGAATGTAAATTCATTAACTATAGTCTTGGAAAGGTAGTTTATGGAAATTTTATTACTATAGTTGAGAATGAACATAATATTAAATAACATAGTGAATAGTTCCCTGATGAATGTGATGAAGGGATTTTCAAATTGATTTGGGATGAATTGGAATGTTATGATTTTGAAGATGATAATGATGAGGAATAAGGGAATGTAAAATCTATATTCGGATAATAAACAAATTATTGAGAATAAATTTTTAGACGGAACATCATTGGTGATCAGGAAAGGCTAGTTCAAACATGATGAATGGAGTTATTACAGAAGGGATCCTTCCTAACTCAAGAAGATCCAAAATATTTTAATGAATTCAATGGATATGAGAACTATGTTCAGACTATGAATTTATATATTTAAAAAATTGACTTGAATCAGACATGTGATATTATTTTGAAACCAGAGGTAAAAAATTCATTAGAAAGAAATTGGTATTCTGTAACTTGCAGAATGAAAATATTGTAGTGATATGAAGAAAATAATGTATACTATGCGAGTAGTAATCTTATATTGATTGTGTTGATTTTGATGAATAATTTTCATTTGTTTCAAGGATAGAGACATTTATATTATACTTAACCACAGTAGTGAAAAGAATGATCAATTTTTTCTATATTAGCATTAATTCAGTGTTTCTGTATGAGGATCTAGAATAATAATTTTATATTTATAATCATGATGATTTTATCTTTCATGAAGATGAGAATATAGATTTTTTTATGATGAAAGAACATTGGGATTTGAAACAAGCACAAAGAGTATGGTATTCTAGGGTTCCTTAGTTCATGAAGGTTAGTTTTCTGCATGGTGGAGTTGATTACAATTTTTATTTCAAAAATGATGGTAATCAATAGATGATGGTGCTGGTATATGTCGAATTAAAAATATTTGACCTATTATATGAAGCATAGTGCAATAATTTAACCTAATTAAGGATAACTATGTTCTAAATGTCATTGATTGGTGAACTGACCAATTTCATTTGTTTACAGGTGAAATATGTATGAAATAGAATATTTATTTTTCAATCAAAATATTCTAATGATTTTTCAAAGAATAAATGTAATGAATAATTCAAAGGAGATGAGGACTCTAGTATCTACATAGATGAATATATCAAAAACTAATGAAGTAAATTTACTTAATTTCAATGTATATATAGAAAAATCATAAGAATTATGTCATACTTAACAGTGACATGACCAAATATTTATATGCGACATGACAAGTATCATGGTATTCAAGTAATCACAAGGGAACCCACATTCATTTAAAAATAATAATACTCTGCTATATCACGGGAAGAGTGGATGCATGTTTACTATAAAGATATATATCTCAGAAAGAGTTGTTGGGATATAGAGATGCATATTGGTCCAGTTCATCATAAAATAGAAAATAAACTTTGGGTGATTAATTCTATCATAGGCGATTTTGTATTTTTTTTATAATAATCAAACATGATTTAACATCAATGGGAACCATAGAAGATGAATAAATTGTGGCCACTCAATCTTGCACATAATTAATGAGGATAAAGTATTAGCTTGATGATATGTGAGTTCAAGTGAAGTCACCGATCAGAATCTAGTGTGAGAATTAAATTTCAATAAATATTATGAAAAAACTAGTTCATAACACAAGTTCAAATCAAATTTAAATCAAGTATCATTTTCTCAAAGAAAAAGTGCAGCATGAGCTTCTGAAATTAGTATATGAGCCTATAAAACAATGTGGAGTTAATATTCCGGGAAAAACAATACCCATATAATAATATGAACATTATAAATTGTCTTGAGTAGTTCAGTAAACTCCCAACTCATGAAATGTTGTGGATGTGGGATCCCCTCTCTCGGAAGTATAGTGTGTGTTTTCCCTAATATATGGATCTATTTTCCCAACCCTATTTCACATCAAAATGGGGTGACCATTTGGATTGTTTAAAAGGGGGAGAAATTGCATCTATAAAAGGGGGTAAAAATTCTTAATCAAGACAGAAAGAGGAGCTGATTGGGGGAGCAGTGAAGTAGAGGGAGTTTCAATATTTTAAGGATTATAGTATTTTTAAAAACTGGGAAACGATTCTATGACATGATATAAAAATGGGGTTCATGATGAATCAATCATATATTTTCATGGAAATAATTAATCATTCCAGAGTATGAGAACCCATGTTTTGAAGTGTGTTGAGTTAAAAATATAAAGATGATAAAATTAATCTATCTAAGGATATATATAATTATTGAAGATGATTATAATGAATGAAATTTACTGTATTGTGAATAAAGTATCTCATTGACGAAAATTTCACTATACTCCTATTTGTCACACTTATCACGGATCGTGTTGGATAAGAGTCTGTTTTTATTAAATAATTTATCACTATCTAAATCTCAAGAATCATGGTTTTGGTGAATATATAAAATTTTTTTACGATGTATCAAAACATGAAGAGTTTTCAACAAACCAAGAGGGTTATATTGTTGGGAAAAATTCCAATAATGTATCATTATACTGTTTTTCAGATGATTGTGTTTGTTGAAAATGTAGGATTCTGTGGATAGTTATGGAGTTTCCGATATATTTTTTGAATGGTATGATGAAAAATATATAATATAAAATAGTGGATTCTCTAGAGGTAGTATAGACAAACAAAGATATAAGGTGTTGTTGTTTCATAATGTTTTTTAAATATATAGGGCCCAATTTATATAGGATACAAAAATTCATTTATTTTAAACGTTTTCTTTCTATTTTATATATTATCATGGTCTTTTAATTTTCATTTTAGTTAATTCTTTCTGGGGGATTATGATTCAATGTTTAAAAAGTGGTAAGAGTTTTATGATACTATGTCATCATTTATGGGGAAGGTTTATGATTATGTTTCGATGATAAAATGATATAACCCACCATTAGAAAAACTAAATACATTTATTATGATCTGGATATGTTATGGGTATAAATTTTTTCTATCATATTCTTCTCTTTATGTACCCATGAGACAAAAAAAAATTCTTCATGAAAATCTATATTTATTTCTCTCTTGGGTATAAAAAAATTTCATCCAATTCCTTGTATTCTAAGAATGATTTAAAAAAATCCATATTATGAAATGATTTTAAAAGGACATTTCTAAACAATATTGAAATTTTTCAATGTTTATAAATAATATTCCTGATGTCTCTTTCCAAAAGATACTCTTTATAGCATTAATCAATAACGTGAAATGAATTTTTTTTTAAACATGTACAACAAGAATTTAATTTAATACTACCAAAAAAACGCAATTACTTTCTAAATATTCCATTATATTTTTTCTTGTTTATTTTAATAGAGATTTATTTTCAAAATTTTCTCTATTTGTTTCAAATTATAAAAAATATTATACTAAATTAATGTTTTAATTAATTTTCTAAATGATCTATTTTTGAAAACTTTTTTCGAATTATAAATAATATTTTCCTAAATAAAATTTTTAAATAATTTTTAAATATTATATTTTTTGTTTTCAATTATATTTTCATGGAAAATAATTCCAAAATTTCATTATTAATTTTTATTTTTGAATAGTAATTTAAAAAAAACATAGTTTCATTTTAAAATTTCCGAATTGATCTTTCAAAATAATTCTCAATATTTGATGACATTCATTGATTTTACTTATTATTTAATGCAGATATAATCAAAGGGTATCAGTCATATTATTTATACAAATGGTTTCAGCTGACAATATCATTATTAAACCCATTTCTCCTCCACATGTAATATCATTATAAAATTAAAATTAAATAAAACTATATTAATGGTTTATTTTATAATGAAATGAGAAAATTATTATAAACCATATTTCTTATGGATAATAAATTATATGGGGAAATTTTTATGAAACAATTATCATTTCTTGTGAAATTATATAATAATGGTTTACTGATCATTTAAGGCACATAAATATTATTTAGTTATGTCATGGGAGGTTCCTATATATCCCTCCAATGCATTGGGTAGTGATTTATGTCTCATGAGATTGGTAGGACTGAAATGGGGAGTGCACACATTTTATTAATGGAATTTATTACTATGATAGTATTTGGTGTTAACATTCATTACAATGATGTTTTCTATAGTGACTCATTCCTCTACGATAGGCATAGTCACGATCCTTGACAATTATGGAAACGATTTTTTATGCTTATGTGTAGAACAAAAATCTCTATCTTATTCTCATACTATGATCTAGTTGCTAATTTCCATTGATTCCCTAACTATTCCTATCATATGAAATAACATAATTTATTTCATTTCTAATGATTATGAACTTGTTATGAATGCCATGATTTTTCATATGACAGGGTCATGTTTTCATACCACTATTCTCATTTCATGATTATTTGATCATTAACATCTATCTTCCAAAACCTTTCTTCGCATCTGAGATCACATGTTATATTGTTCCCTTTCTGAAGGTATTGATGAATAATTCTATGTATGGTTTGATTATGAAGATTAGTAAAGGGTAAGATCTATTTGTGATATCTTTATGATCTTTTACATAATTAGAACATTGTGTAACGAGTTTCTACATAACAAAAATATTATGGCCCTCATGTTATTATTTATTTAATTTCGAGAATAATAATCTAAAATAATGTATTATATATATATATATTATTTATGGGTCTTTATAGTTGGAATGAATGGAAAATGAAGTGACACAGTTGTTGAGAACCCTTGAGCATGAACATTGTGTGATACATGACTCACTTCATAACGAAATCTTAATGAAAGGACTTCCACTTGTCATGGTGGTGTTTTCTACCTAGGAGAACTATTCACCCATGGAGTGTCCCTATAGGTATCAAATATCACCCACTAGATACAAGTAAAGAAGGTTATCATTGGTATCATAAGAAATGCATTGTTAACTTTCAGATACTAGCATGTAAAAACAATAGTGAAATACCAAGGAATATTCCGAAGATATGCATAAGGATGACTTTAAGGATAATCCAATAGATGATCCAATGTATTGGAAGATGTCATAGAATTTTGGAAAATTATTGCTCGAGTTGTCTCAAGGAAATTACATCCCTTCCAGGACTCTAATAGATGATTTCTCTATGGAAAACCTATTGTGAGGGGTACTTACTCTAAAATAAAATTATTGAGCTAGACTCAATCATCACTAGGTGAAATATAATGGTATTTTATTCAAATTTTGTTTGACACTGCTGGGGTATATTCTTGAGATTCTTAGAAACAATTTATGAACAATCATAATGGATTTTAAATGGTAATTATCATGAATGACATAAGAAAAACATTTGGTTTCACTGATTAAAAAATATTTATTCATGATTTATACAACCTTGATGTTAGTAATGATACTGTTCATCTGTACAACGATACTTGTTTATTAGACAATCATTTTAGAATTTAGTAATTTTAGGGAACCCTAAGGAACTGGAGTCTTGTGGAATATGATAGCTAATATGTTGTTGAAAATATAAATGGGATTATTATTGGAGTAAAGGATATTGTGATTCTGAATTATTATTTATCAAGACTATGATTAAAAATGTGAACCTTAACCAACCCTCAAACTCCACAAATGGTGTATGTATTTATTTCTCTATGATTATTTATAGTAGAGACTCTATTGGAAAAAATCTTCAGCTTTTTAGATTCCATTAATGTGGGTAGAAACACGCAAGGGAATTTCATAGAGATAGAAAAAGATTTTTTGGGTTTGGAGGTGATGGAAAAAAATAATTTAATACAATAGAAAATTAGACTTTTTGTTAATAATAATTGATGATAATAATGGAATCCATATGTTATAATCTATTTTTAAATGTTTTAATTATGGAAAGTATGAAAATTATGAAAATTGATGTCCTATAAGGAATTCACATAAAGGGAAAAACAATTTTGAATGATTAATGGTTTTCTGTTAGTGATAAAGAGACTAAGAATGACATATAATGGGAAGGAATTATTATTAAAAATATGATGAATCCTAGTTAATGTCTTTATGATTAGGTAGATTAATTTTAGTTTTTATATGTTTTATTAATTGAATAATGTAATATTAATAATAATTTATATATTAGAATTTGTTTAGAAGATTTTAATTAAGGATTGTCTACAATATATAAAATTTCACTAATTACTTAGAAAACTAATTTAGTAGTTATAAGATATTATAAAAAAAATTGATTTTGGAATAATATCCCTTAATATTTTTAATATGTTTAAAGAACTGATTTTATTTGGATAAATCGATTATTGGTATGAAAAAGTTTCATTAGATAGTATTGATTATAATTTAAATTATTAATGATTTGTAGAAATAGTTATTTGTTCAATACTTTATGGATTTTACCAAATTTTTTAATGAACATATCAATAATATGTGTTTTTTGTAAGTAAGAAGTAATCATTTATGTTTTATATAAGTTTTTATTGTAATTTAGTGTATTAGTAGGTTTTATGAGAATAAACGGTGATGGTATACATATGTTTTTGGGAAAATTAGGATATACTTCATGTTTTTTGGGGGATTAATTATGTGTTCATTTTGTAAATTCATGGATATCCTATCAAATGTTTTGGTTTATAATCATTTTTAATTGTGATATGGTTAACCATTTATGAAATGGTTTTGGTTGAAACCTAGTTGATGTTTTATAGATTAAATTAATAGATCACAATATAATTATATAATCATATTGGATAACCAGTGTTATCCATTTTTTATATCTTGACATAGAGGGAATTTCATTAATTTATATTTTGGAATCCTGGACCCATTATTGCTTAGTGAAAAAAATTAATCATCATTTCTTGGAGTCTTAGTTAATGTGGAAAATTATCAATTCACAATAAATGGATGTAATGTTTCTTATCATTTAAAGTAATGATGAGCATGAGTGATATCAATCACATTGAAATTTTCTATCATTTCATAGTGCTAGCCTATATTTTCATTATTCCTCAAATCCGCTCACAATTTCTTAATTTCTTCCATCTATCCCTCTTAAGGAATCACATATGTGATCTATCACATGTACATAAATCATATGTCACACCATTAGAACACATTATTTCTTATGAGTAATATCCATTATATATTTTGGATTGAATAGAGAAATTTATATGAAATAGTTCCATGTACTTAGTAAATGATTCTTAGCGAAACCATTATACTAAGAACACGATTAAATAAATTAATAATGTAATTAGGTATATGCCGTATTATGTGTTGGTAAAAAAGTGACAAATTGTGAGGGTGTAATTAATTTTAAGGGGGATAAAATGTAACACCATCATATTTTTTGAAATACTTTTATTAGATAAAGATAATATTTTTTATTTTATCCATTACACACAAAACTGAGTTAATCTCATGTTGCATGTAAGACTTAGTATAACATTCTTCACAAATGACACTACGTTTAAAATAAATTTGACAAAGTATTGAAAAATTATTATTTGAGAATGATCGTTATCTATAAGCCATTTGAATGAAGGGTGTGAATAATATAATCGATATTTTGAATATTTATATTTTAGATTTGTATAAAAAATTAATTATTTGATCACAAAATAATTATATATTAAACTAAAAAAAATTATAAAATAAAGAAATATTTGTCTTGAAATTCTATTTTATTCAAAAAATATTCTTCACTAAATAAATTGAAAAATAAATTATAGTTATTTGTGTAAATTAAATTAATATATTACATGTACTATATAATTTTTACCATTAATATATTGTTATTTCTAAACATGATATAAGAATAAATTCATTTTTGGCATTAAATCATTAATTTTTCAAAAAAAAATTATGGATCCTTATGAACTACTATATTATAATAATAATTTGCAATTATAGTAAAATATATTATGGAAAAATAAACATCATGTTTTAATTCATAATTTAAAAATTATCTTAACGTGAATTATTGGAAATTTTCTAAAAATATTTGTTTTCAGTGATAGTTAAAAATAATAGTTTCCAATAAAAACTATCTTTTAATTTCAATTATTTATAAGGTTAATTTTTAATATTAAAATGGGTTAAATAGTAAAAAAATTATATGTTAATTCATCCAATTTAGGTGATTTTAATAATTTTGATATTGAATTGTTTTATAAATTTCATAAAATTCTAATCATTTTCATTTTTAAAATTAGCTTTCTCATCGTGTTAGTGAGATTAATTTTAATATAAAATATTCCATATATTTGATTTGAATTTGGAAAAATGATGCCATATTGTGAATAGTAATCTATTATATTATCGATTATGATCGATATAAATTTTTACAATAAATAATCATAAAATTAGTAAAAAAGCATGACATTGGTTTAAGTGAAAATGAGTTTAACGGGGTTTAAACCAGAAGGATAAGGGGTAAATTAAGAAATAATCTTCTCCAAACCAAATTTTATATCCATATATTTACAATAAAATCACCTAGGTTTTATAATAGACAATTTTGGATCCTATTTTCATTAGAAAAACATGGATATACATTTTTCTTTTAAAAAAAATTTATGTGTGCCACTCACCTCACTTATAAAATGTCACCAACTCTCCATTTCTGTTAATAGTTACAAAACCATTTGTATCAGCCTATACATTTCCAAATTACTTTATAACCTCCATTATACCAAGTAATAAAATATAATTTAGTCCTAATTCAAACTTATAATGCCTCCTGGTGAAATCCTAGTGAAGTTGTTTGAAGAAGAGGTGACACCCCAAACAAATTATTTTTTTATAATTCTACATCCACCTTCAAAAAATATTATTAAAGATTATTGATATAATAAATTTAATATTTAATATATTATTAAAATTTTATTGGTCCTAGTAATTAACTTCAACCATCTCCACTTTCATCTAATTGAAATTGAAATCATTATTTGTCTGTATGGTGGACAACCACCTAACGAAATGATGATATTTATTTTCCATCACAACCACTTGGGAAAGGATAAAATGGTGTATTAAATTTTTATATATTATATTAATAACATTAATAAACTAATATTTTTATTATATCACATTTAGATTAATACTTTCCATTTTCTGGGAATTTGATGGTGTTGCTCGTATGCACAGTATACAATGGACTCATGAAGTGTGGTCATCAATTCAAGATTTATATAGAAGATAATAAATATTTTTCAAAGGAAAATGATTTATAAATATTAAATTAAAAATATTATGTCATGGTAATGTATTACCTACCTTTATATATTTTATTCCATTAAAAAACATAAACATTATTATTGTATATGTAATGCCCGCTGTCTCCATGAATGTTATAATTATTTTTCAACTTGAAATTGTTATAGATTACTTTAAAAATATATTTTCATATTGTATATAATGTTTATATCATATTTAAAATTAAATATATTATTTTAATATCATTAAATTTAGAGGTCCAATAACAAAATATCAAATCATATATAAAAAAGGTATTTGTATCCAAAAATGATATATTAACATAGAATCTTTAATAAAAAGGTATTGAAATTTCACAAGTAAACAATATATGGTATGATATATATATATATATAGTTATTTAATATATTTTAAAAAATTATATTTATTTTACAAGGTTTTTTAACATATATGAAGGATTGAAGACAAAATTTAAGGGGTTTCTAGACTTATTTATGGGAGACATGCAATAATTCACCATTTGCCTCATTGATGTAGTGTATCAACTACCCTATTACATGTTATATAACGAATAAAATAATTTTCATGATATTTAATATTTAATTTAGTTTTATTCCATATTGGGGATTATGATTAAAATTTTATTAAATCGGTATTGTATTTTTTTATTTCACTTTTACACGAGTGAGATGCATTCCATATTCAACACTTTCTTATTATATGTTCGATATATAATATACATGAATTTATTTTGTATGGATTCTAAAAAAAATTGGGTTTTACATATTCATTTTAATATTTCTCAATCAATGAATTTTTGTTCCAAAAGAATTCCCAATGGTAAGTAATTTTTGTCTCTATTTTCATTCATTAAGAAAAATGTAATATTCTGCATCTATCATCATTTATGGTGTCATATAAAAAATTTTGTACATGTAATGTCTGGAATTTATATATTAGCATTTTTTTTTTCATTTGATGTTATTATTTAATGGTTATTATCCTAAATTATTACCAATGTGGAAACACTTTGTTGATAAATTCTCTTCACTTATGGGTATTGTTTATGATTATGTTTCCAATGATAAAATCATATTATCTATATATCAATAAAATCATTAATTTTTGAAATATCAACTTATTCTATTAGAAGAGTATTTTTCTATTTAATTTAAATTACTATTGTAATCAAAATTTCAAAATAATATTTTTAAGTAAATAAGAATTTACTTCTATATTTTTATGGAAATTCCGTTTCTTCCCAATAATGTTATGAAAAAAAATTCAAAAATTTTGTTTATGCTTCATTGTTTATAAAAATAATTTTTTACACTATTTGAAAATTTATATTTATTTAAATATATTAATCCATGTGTCACAATACATACTATTCCAATTAACCTTTTATATACAAGGTGAAATGTCTGTGTTAGAAACATGTATGTCTTGAATATAATTTTTGGTTGTCATGAACAATAATTTTTTTGATACTCATTTATGTGATTACAAGGATATGTTAAGATAAATGTATTTAAAAAATATTTTATGTTTTAGAAAAAAAATTCAATGGGGAGTGGAAATTTTCCTCAATAAATGATTTAAATAATTTTTAAATATTTCATTAATTATTTTCAATGCAATTTTCATAGAAGTCGTTTCGATAATGTCTTATGAATTTTTAATTTGAAAAAGTGTTTTTAAATTAAAATTAATCTACCACATGATATGTTATGACTGATATTTCAAAATAATTTTCCATATAAGATTAAATCATTTAATATAACTAATCCTTTATCTGTGATTTAATCAAATGGTACCATTATAATTCCTCTCAAAATGGTTTTTGTTGACAACATTATAATGGAACATTGTTCCCTTCCACAAGTTATACCATGATGAAAATCTTATGAAACATTCTTCTTCTAATTAGCATTGCAATGATGTAATGATGAAATTATTAGGAAACCTATCTATCTCCCATAGTACATAATATGATTAAATTTTTATGAATCTCATTTTATTTATTTTGTTTTGATATTTTAAATTCATTATAATATATTTTCACAATAATATTGTTCTTTCATTATGTGATAGATGGATCCTATAACTCCCTATAATTAATATGGTATTTTTATATATAATGTAAATAAAATGCAATGAATGGGGAATAAAGGTAGTTCTATATGAACTTTCCCTCTATGATGGTAATGGGAGTGAGACTTGACTACTATAATGGTTTATAGAGTGAAATCATTCCACTATGATAGAATTATAAGTGAACCTTGAAATATTGGGAATTATTTTCTATAATTATTTTTATTCCCCATATATATTCTTTACTGAAATATTACTCTCTCATGGATCATGTTTGTTGATTTCATTATGAAATATTTCTTATGAAGTTGAAATAATTATTCCTTGTATCATGATTATAATCCTTGATATACGATGTATAGCGATTCAAATGTTATGTTCATGTCTACATACCCTTATGATCTTTCCATGTTTATGTGATCATTAATGACATACTTTATTATTCTTAATAAGTATTTGATCTCACACTTCTTTGTATTTACCTTCCCCATTTTATGGATAATGTTTTTAATTATTCTATTTTGTGAAGAGTCCTAAAGGGGGTTATATTTATGTGTGTTTTCATTGATCATCACAAAATTATAAGATTGTGTACCTAGTGTCCAAGATAATTATCAATTATGATCCTTAATCGTGTATTATTTTAATTTATAGAATATTTATCTGAAAAAAAATATTTTATATCTATGTATGAAAATATTGGGATTCAATCATGATGTAATTCCAAATCAACGGTAGAATGATAGAGGGGAAAATTTTGGGATATCAATAATTCAATCTCATTTGTAAATCCAGGATCTCATGACATGGAATAAGGTGAATCTAGTTGATAAATCATTGATGTTATAATCAAAATAATTGAATGTAATGATTGATGTTGTTTCTATTAGTAATCTAATGAGATTTATTAATGATTTATTTTTTATATATCTATAAGTATTGTGGTTTTCCAAGCATGGTGGTCAATTATTCCCCCAATGAATTTTAAGAATAATGAATTTTATTTACTGATTTAGTTATATCAAAACATCTCTATTAATATTTTATATAATATCATAGTTATTGTTTACCGAAAATAAATTAATGGTCTTCCAAATTACATTATTTATCATATATTTTAATTATTTCGGGGAGAGGTATTAATATGACCATTTTTTACGGCCATTTGAATGAAATAAATATACAATAATTCCCCGACCTTATAATGATATTTACATTTATTTGGACACAAAAGCGGTATAAAAAGGTATAGGTTGAATTATTCTCTCTTTGATGTAATATAAGTGATAATAATCCATAAGTGAATGCAGACATTGATGAAAATACTTTCCAATTTTTTTTAAATCATATGAAAAACTATTACATATATTTTGTAAAATATGTATATATGATATCCATAATGTGATATTTCATGGAATGAAGTTTAATGAATTAAATATTAATTAATGTATGGATTAATATATTTAATCCTATGGATATAAATAATTTGGAGGATTGTTTTTTAATGAAATATAAATTAATGGTTTTTCCTATAAATCTTATCATGCTATTTCGGTAAAACATTTCCTAAGAAATAATGATCATTCCAATGTTTGAAATGATAAGTTATATATTATATTAAACATGTATATGACATGAAGATAGACCTAACAAAATAGGTTATTTTTATATTAAATTAAATGAACATTAATATGGAAGAAACGAGTTTTATTAGAGAAACCTATTATGATATTGATATAATGAAGAGAATTTAGGGAGAGTATAACAATGTCTCCCTATAAAAGTCATTAGTGATCTCGTAGAATAACACCAAGAATGTATATATATATATATATATATCATATATCTATCCTTTCCTATTTTAAGGAACAATAAAAATGACTATTTTACTAATAAAAATTATAAATAGGTTTAATTTATGGATATTAAGAAAATGAAATGGTTGGATAATAAAAATTATTAAGAATATTATGACGTGTTTCCATTATTTTCATCATATCTAAAATGTATTATTGACAAAATCAATGAAAATCCTTCACATGATCCATTCAGTTTTGAAAATATTTCTACCTCGCTAAATTTTTTCTAGTGAAAATATATAATGATGATGAAGTCAATGTTCCCAAGAAAAATATATCAAATTATTTGAAAGGAATATAGTGTTCATATGAAATCTTATTAAGAGGGAAAAAATAATATTGAAGGAAGATAATATCTCTATAAAAATTGATGTTGATCATATTATGGAATATAAGGACCTTAATGGGGAATTTTTTTATTTATCTTAAATAATACAAAATTGAAAACAGTGATTATGAATGTATTTAATTTGATGAATGGTTGGTATGAAAATTTATATTATAAATTTGCAAGAAGATTGTCATTGTTGATGATATAAAATAAGAGAAACAAATTGTGGGTACTAAGTGATTCCAATAATTATATACAGTATCATAAAGAAGATAAATATGATTCAAAGTTATAAATTTAACACCACAGATTATAAAATCAATAAATCAAGGAAAAACCAATTTAGAATAAAATAAGAATTTAAAAGATAGCAATTTTTTATGTAATGATAAAATATTTAAAGTAACATTTCTATTAGATTGGGGATCTCATAGGTGATGTCATTATGTTGTGGTTAGGGAAAGAATATCATTAGATAATTCTAACTCATGGAATCAAATCAGGATGTCAGAGAGTGAAAGTAATAGAATTAATTAATATGAGATGAATGAAGTCCATGGAAATGATATATAATTGAAAATAAGTAAATGTTATCATTATCAATGATAATATATTGAGTGGTTTTATTAACAGAATTTGATTTTGATTAATGTTAGACCATAATATCATAATCAATAAAATAATGATTATTTTTGTGTAACAAATGAAAAAATTCCCAAATGTGGAGAAACAATGATACAAAATGACACAAAAAATATTTATTGGTATTTTTATATCAAGATGGGGAATATATAGTATATGTGATCAATATAAAATATCACATATAGTGACAAGGAAAACATAAATATGATATATAATTATAACAGTTAGTATGTTGTTATTAGTTATTCTATTTGTGTGATGTTTATTGAAAACAATATATGAAATTTTACTATGGTAATAAAGGGATATGACAATGGAGAGCTAGATACAAAGACATCAGTAGTTAAAATTAATGTATATTTGGATGAAAATAAAAACATAGCTTGTAAAATTTCAACATCATGTTGATCCAATACACATGGAAGTTTAAAAAAAATATTTTCCAACAAATATTGTAATATAATGGACATTGATATATATAAAAAGTTTAATAATGATATTATATTTGAAATTTATTTTAAGGAAATTGATTGTGTCATATAAAAATATTGCATAGTATATTTACATCTAATGTGAGGTGGTCAAAATATTTTATCATGGAAATAAATTATAATGAACATATGAATTTAAATTGATAAATGATGAAGTCATGATTATCATTGTATTTGAAAAATCCATAATTGGATGTAATTATTTGAGGCCTGTAGATGTCTTCATGCTTGGTGACCTCGGTAATAATTTGTTTTGATATATTAAGTTATGTTACTTTGGAAAAAAACAAATTTCATCAATTCCTACATTATTATAGGAATATATAGTAAAATTGTGATATTCTAAAATTAGAAGAAGTTTAATATCTACCTCATAATGGGAGAGTAAGACATTTTTTTAGACAAATATGATGGAAACCTAATGGGTGGATGAATACCATTAATATTCATTATAAGGATGGATACTAATTAACAAATATCATTTTTATCTCATGTATAGAAAAAAAATTTAGGAGTCCACTAAAAATTGCAGTTTTTTGATGATATTTATGAATATATTTAAAAAAAATTGAATAATTATTGATGGGGAATATAACATGGTTGGAAATAAAATATAAAATTAAAACCCAATGAGTATTCCCCAAAAAGCACAAAAATGACATATATGTTATTCTTAAAAAGTAATGGATGGTGGGTAATTGATATTAAAACATTTTAAGGATTAAAATTGATGATAAATTCTACCATGTATCCTAATTTGAATCAATTATATTTTTTATTGTTTGGTGAATATGATATTCTTGGTGTTTAATATGGATATCAAATCAACCTTCATAATTGGATTCATGATAGAATATAGTTATATAAAAATGGTTAACTCTTTTCATGTTAATGATGGTGATTGAATTCAATATTCATGACCTAAGTTGAATCATTGGTTGAATAAATTAATAATATAATTGCATATTAGGATTGAACGAAACCTGAAAATGTGAGTATAATATATTGGTGGATTTTATTATAGTCTATTAATAATTAATGAGATTTATAAAATTATTATTCAACTCATTTTTGTGGATAATATAATATTTGGAGGATTTGGTAAATTGAAATATTTTTTTTTGAATAAATCATGAGGTATGGTTTTTCAATTTCATTGATTTGAAAGATTTTGTTTTATAATTATTTATTTTTTATATGACAATGTCATGTGGAATTTATATTTAGATAATTGCATTACCAGGGTGCACATAAGTGGTCAAGAATGGAGGACTTGTAGTGGGTGATTAAATTTTTTTCAATATATATGATGTTTTTCATGAGATTGTGATAAAAAGAAATATGTGATTTTATATTGGAATGTAATTAAAATCCTATTAAATTATAATTTAATAAGACAAAAAATTTGTATCTTCAATTTATAAATTTTTATTGTATAAAATATGTTCTTCTGAAGGAAACTAGTTATTTTTGAAGAAGATTGTTTTATAAATCAAATTCATGGTATATTTTTTAATCTAATATCATGAAACATCATAATTTTAGTTATTGAAATTTGTAGATATTGATTATTCTAGTGTAGTACATGATATCAAGTTAGTATTGGTTACCAAAATCTATCACAGAAATTTTCATAATTTGTAGTTATCTGTGACTAATATGAAATGTATCATTTTTTTTGAAACCCCATACATTGTGTTTTCATAAGGTATATAGTTAGTAGAGGGGTTTATCCAGGTTATAATCTTTAAAAATATATATTTTTATATCATGTTCAATTGATTGATTTTAGAATAAGATAGTTTGATCATTCATATTCATGTATATTAGTATTATTGCATTGTTAATATGTGTGGTCAATTGGTTAGGCCATGTGTTTGATTAATTACATTATAAAGACTCCTTGATTATTCATATAATCTATTTATTCCTTTTTGTGGTAATGTTTATTTTTTATGTGAACAAGTTTTCCCACATGTGGTTGATTTTGTTTTTGTATGGTGTCTGTGGTGGTTACTACAGTCAATCTAATTCTTTATATTATTTATATCTATTAATTCTTGGCCTCCAACAGTCAATCCATTCAATAAGTAGATTCAACCTATTAAAAAATAGCAATATTTTTACATTTCTTATATATTTAAAAATGTTGTAATAATTTTTTTAGATAAAAATTAATGATTTCAATTGAATGGGATGGGTCTGCATGGGCATTTCCTATCTGTGTTTTAGTATTGGGGTTGTTTGGAAACGAAAGGGGAGGATCAAGGGTTTTTAGATTTGAAATTATTTTATAGGAATAGGTTCATGGTGTGTGTCACGAACCAACCCAAGTCAACCCTGAACTGGTCACCCGAGCTGGCCCGCGACATGGCACGAGAGGCGTTCCCGATCCTCCCGGGCTGGCGACAAACTCTAGGGAATCAACAGAGGTTGTGGGAACGATTTCACCCAATATAATTAAATAAAGCAGTAGAAATAATACAGATCAATATAGAATAAGTAAACAAAAAAATGATTAAACATGAAGAAAAGAAAAAAACTAACCAAACACGGCGTCCGAACTACCTCCATGTGACCCCGCAGGTCACTCTTCAACTAAACGATCAAGCATCGTCCAACGAGAGCTCACTCAAGTCCTAGCCTTCACAAACACTAAAAAAAGAATGAGGCTTGAGTATTAAAACACAGTAGGTTAGCCCGATATCTATTCCCAATGAACTACCTTTAAAATTAAAGAAGCATCAATTCTAAGTTTGAACTACAATATATTAAAGTATGCTTTTCTATAATTTTTATTTGAAAAAAATGTACAAAACCATTTCCCTTAGTCATTTGAAAAACCAGAACAAAAGGGGTTTGGAACACATTTCCTTTTGAAAACAATATCATGGTAGTTGGAAAACCAAAATGTCACTTTTCATGAAAAACACCACATGAGGATACCAAGGGAGATACGACAAGGTAATTGTAAATTGGTGTGCTAGTATCATCATAACCGTTCAATAGATAAAAGTAACACTAGACATAGGTGAACCCGAGAGATCTATAATAATCCAGATGACAGTAACACCTACGACCCCATCTACAGTAGCATGCCACATACGATGAAATCTAAAGCTCCAAAACGCTCGTCCATCCTTTCTTTGGAATTCTGAGGAAAAATCCCATAGTAATAAACCCAAATTTATCCTCCTATTGTGTCCCACTGGTCAGTACCATAACCTTCCAATGCAGTACTCGTCTCATTCAATTCTCTCAATATTCCAGGTTTGCATGTTGCAAGTATATATATATATATATAAAGGGCAGTCAACAGATGTCTTCGAGCATCAAATCACAATCTATACTAATAAAAATAATTCACATTTCCATGGAAGGTGTAAACACATCATTTATCACAGCTAAACATTTACAATACCATTTTTAAAATATTTAGACTACACATTCTAGACCCGACAATTTTTAATAAAATTCCAAAACATGCTAAAACACAATACACACTTTTGTAAAAGACAAACAACTTAGAAACCCCATAAAAGAACTGAAAACATTGTTCTGCACACTATCGAAACATTTATAAACTCCAACAAGTCATTTTACATCACACTACTCCGAAAATCCAAACATTTATTTTATAAAGAAAACAAGTCTTGTGTTATTGAATAAAATAATTTCAATTTAACACCCAAAGAATTATAAACCCCATCATGCATTCCATACTTTTATTGAATTTGTTAAACCTTGTTTTTATCTTTACAAACCATGTGTGTAAACATCCAGTATTCACAACTCGCCACACACACAACCCATTCATCAAAAGAAAACTATTTTGGAAATGGAACACACCCCAATAATACCCTCTTTCATAATTCTCACTATCAAAATAATGTAATAAATGTTGAGCAATTTATAAAATAAAAATCCAGAGGCACACTAATGTTATACCTAAAACACACTTAATTTTACACAAAAATTCTACTTTAAAATTAACTGTACAATAAGACCATATTCAACAAGAATTCAAACATAGACCGCATACTAAACGACTAACAAAAGGTTGCACAAAATATTAAATACGTATACTAAGTGTAAAAAACATAGAATTAATGTTTCTTAAATTAAAAATGGCATGTGCATGGGAATTCCTACATCGAATACGTGGCGCGATGATAAAGACGCAAGTTCGCAACCACACGGTAAGGTCCAATGTCCTCAAAAAATGAAGCACAATGCCAACGCCCACACACAATCGCCTCACACAGTTCTAAAATGTTAACTATACTAAAACCAACACTTAATCAATAAAACACATAATCAACCAAGGATAAAATGAGAACAAAATAAATAAAGAATAAGATACCGATTGGAGTCGTATTCATGCTGGGAGGAGTGATGCACAGACAAGGGATCACAACGACATATGCGTTGCACTAGAGGAGGTTTGTGCGGCCGGAAGCAGATAGCTCGAATGGCGTCATCTGGTAGAGAGGAGGTACTGCTGGCCGATCGGGGAAAAAATGACAGAGAAAGAAAAAAACACTAGGAAGTAGGGGGGTCGGGTTGCTACGCATGAAACCAGTGGGGGTCTACGACGTTGTGGCCGAACGGGAGTTGGGTGCTGTGGGGGGTGGTCCGCTCACGCGCAACCAAGCAGAGAGGGCCAGGGTAAGAGTGTGGAGCCAGGGGATATGCACGGACAGCAGGCTGGGAGAGGAGGGAGCGTCACTGGAAGAGTGCAGCCAGGGGATGCTGCTACGATTGGGGAGTGCCGGGTGCACTGGGTCGCTTGGCCAGGGTGCGCTGCAATGGAAAGGGCTTAGGCGAGGGGGACGACATGCAACGGAGGGGCGCGGCCTGGGGCACTGGTGCGAAGGAGGAAGTCGGGGTCGGCTGGCTGGGTGTTGCGGCAGACAAGGAAGGTGGTGCGGGTTGCTGGAGGAGAGGTGGGGGGCCAAGGTGCTGGGGTGCAGGTCGCGCAAGAATGAAGAGGCTGGGGCGGGGGTCGTTGCACAGTGCCAGGAGCAAGGGAGGCCGAGGGGGCATGCATGGGTATGGGGAAGAAGGAAAAAAATAGGGTTAGGGGAAAGAGAGGAAATGAAAAATGAAAAAGGAAAAAAATAAAATAAAATAAAATAATTATAATTATAATTATAATATCAATATTAATAATAATAGTACAAAGAATGTTATTATGAACAACTTTAATATCAATCTCACAATTATAAAAACAATAATTTCAATAATCCAAATTCATTAATAATAACATAATAACATTGTACATGAAGAAATAATATTTTCACTACTGTGGTGAGTTATCTATTTAAATAAATCGTTAATTTGCTACTAATCAATGTTATTTTTACTAGTTTTCTTAAAAAACTGTAGTCAAATGGTACCCGGACTAACCGCATGACTTCCGCTAGTCATGCGGTGCCCGCCCACCGACCTATAAAAATAATAATTAATATCATCATCATCATCATGATTATCATCAACATCATAATAATTATAATAAAGATAAGAATAATAACATTAATAATAAAATAAATATAATAAAATAAATCATATTATTTTAATAATAAATAAATTTATTATTTTTAGCTTTATTTTAAAATAAAAATATTAAAATTCTTAATAACCATAAAAATTTAAAATGATGCAATAAATTAACATTTGTTCATCTATTTTAATTCGTCAAAGATGAAAAGGTCACGCAGTTGCTTGCACGAAGCTGCGCGGCGTCGCGCTCTGCTCGTGCGTCCGGAGACGTCGAATCCAAGACACACACTTTTTATCAAAGACTCACAAATTTAGTCCGGGACTTTCCACAAACCCCAACAAAAAATATTTAAGGCCACATAACTTATAATATAAAATAAATGTATAGGTCAAGGTGTGACAATTTTCCCCACCATAATACTTTCCATCCCCGGAAAGCCACGACACTATCCAGCTGATCAATCAAAACCTAATGATTCCGCATTAACACGATCTAGCCTCTTAACTCAAGGACATCACACCGACTACCAGCAGGACTGATCCTCATTGTCCGAGATAGATCTCCAGTATAGTAGAGGTCTAATCAGACTCCCCACCAAAAGAAATCAACTAGCATCCGATAACGACTTATGAAAAAACCCAATGAGACTCACGGTGGGTCTCCCCATTATAAGAACCAACCTAATAGTGACCAAACATAAATCTAACTTAGACCTGCATCTGGCCTTACTCAAGATAAGCAGAACGCATCAAGGAGATTTAAACCGCTCACTCCCATCTGAAAGAGATGAGAGCTAAATGAAAATTCCGCACAAACTAAAAACTCAAACCCTATGGGTGGGGAGGGATGGCCCAAGGATTGTATCAACGAAACCATGATGTACAACAACTCATTAACCATCACATCAGGATGTAAACAAACCGAAGACACAACTGATTCTCATGGGTGGCCCATGCATGGTCACTGATCAAAACCTTGCATCCAAAAGGCACAATTTTTAACATTTAGTGAGGGATAAGTCCATCGCGCACTTTGCGACAATAAGAAATTTATAATGACAGAGAAACCATAATAGAAACACTAAAAATATCTCACCATAATGTAAGAGACAAGACCTTAACCAGGCTCCTTAAATTTCATCGGGGATCCTGACTACCCGCTGGCTTCACTCCGAGGAATTTTGGCTAGAGCTCTGATGGATGAAGCATCCTCTACCTCACAGTCAGGTTTTGATAATCCCAACAAGAAACATACATTTTTGACCTGATAAATGAAATGATAGAATTTTCAAATAAAACCATGATGGCATTGAAAACTGGAGTTCACCAAAAGACCCATGACATCCCACACATGTCAAAACCCAAAACACTATCAGCACACTGCAACTATAAGAGATCCATTATACTGTAAGGAAACTTACAAAAGAAAATATGAATAAAAACCCATCAACACATCACTTTTGAGAACTTCCTCTACGATGCTTCCTAGAAACACCCCGACAGAATCGTCGCAAGTGACCCAGGCGTCGACATGCCTGGCAGGGTTTCAGAGCACTTGGGCATGACGACTTCTTTTGACCAATCTTGCCACACTGATACCACACAAGGATCTCTCCCTCCGAATAGGTTGATAAAAGATCTTGAGGCCTCTTGATTCCACGACTTGATCCATCGGCTTTTGGTCTCTTACTCATCTTCTTTTTAGAATCTTCACCACTGCTCCAAGGGATCGAAGGAGGGAGGACTACTTCGAGCACTGCTGCCATCACGGCTTCGACATGAAAAGATTATCTTGCCACATTGGAAAATGAAGTTAGGTTGGACGCTGAAAACATCTACTGTAGATCAGTGCGGAGGGCCACCTTGAAGCGTCTAGCCTTCATGGGGTCATTTGTGGCATACCCTGAATCATAATGGACCAGATCCACAATGCGCTGGAAATATTCCAACACAGATCTATCGCCCTGCTGCAGACATAACATCTCCATCCCCTTTCTCTCCATTTCTTCCTCAGAGAAATACTGACAAATGAAAAAGGCCTTGAAAAACACCCAAGTAAACTCTTGAAAGGGCTTGTTCCGAGACACTGACTTCCACCACATCCACGGTGAACCTTCAAACATGATGGTTGCAAACATGACCTTCAGTGACTCGGGAAACTCAACAAGTTTAAAGTCCTTTTCAATCTTCTTAATCCACTCCTCTAGTATGGAAGGGTCTGCTTGACCATAAAATGGAGTTGGATCTAGCCTCCGAAACTCAAGCATAAAATCCTTGGGTTGATCAACCGCACTACGATCACCCATCGAAGCATCAAGGGGATATCCTTTGGACAAGAAAAGTCAAGAATCCAATCATGAACAACTAAATGAGTGAATAAAAACTTCAAGATCAAACACTGCATAGGTGACAAGCTCAAAACACAAGAAAATACGTTATCATAACATCAAAAATTTTCTCATAGAAACAATATTTAATATAAAATGAGCTTGCTGGGTTAAACCTTTTCCATTAGTATTCATTAGAGTCTCACTCACATGCATGTATCTATGCCACCCCGGGAATCCATCCACCATATCAGAAATCAATTCATATTCCAAAACACCATTATACATGTGCACACTCATCGGATCTCCAAGGCCAAAACAAAGCTACTTTATTTTACAAATAAATCATTCATATCACTTCTTTTAAAACAATCCAAAAATTAAACATGTATTTTCAAACAACTATTTTTTTTCAAAACACTTTTTTTCAAATTCGAAACACTCTTAGAAGTCACAGGAGACCCAAAACATCTCAAACAGGTAACTATTATCGGTGGGTGACTTGACCATTTGGTTAGCGGCCATATGTCAATCACGTCACCTATACAAAGAGTCTTTTTGGACCATGCCCCTAGATCTACATGGCTTTCCAGACCGTGCGGCTTATGAGTAATATTAGCCCAACACCCGTATTCATATCCCAATATCATAATGTTCCAAAAAAACCCAAATAAACTAATTAAACCGGACATCCCATGGAAACCCGAGCATCAGAACGAACAAGAGTTCGCGACGCTCTTCCAGCTCCTACCCCTCAAGTCCCGAAAATCCTACACCATCTACCTTAACATCCCAAATAACAATGCACGCTCTGAAAAGCGAGGTTCTCAAAGGGGTGACCTCCTCTAATACAATTTTTTCCCGAACCAACCTGATTTGACCCTGAACTGGTCACCTAAGCCGGTCCGCGACATGGCCTAAGAGGCGTTTCCGATCCTCACATGTTGGTGACATGAACCAAGGCATCAACAGAGGATGTGTGAATGATTTCACCCAATATTAATAAATTAAGCAGAAAAAATAATACAGAGCAACACAGAATAAGTAAACCTAAAAAACAACAAGTAAACAAGAACAAAAGAAAAAAATTAACCAAACACGACGTCCAAACTAACTTCGTGCGACCTCACAGGTTACTCTCCAACTCAATGATCAGGAATCGCCCAAGGCGAGTGCACACAAGTCATAGCGTGATAAAACCGTAAAAACAGAATGAACTATAGGTGTGAGTATTAAAACTCAGTAGGTTAGCCCAATATCTATTCCCAATGCACTACCTTTAAAATTAAGGAAGCATCAATTCTATGTTTGAACTACAATATATTAAAGTATGCATTTCTATAATTATCAATTGAAAACAAAGTACAAACCATTGACCTTAGTCATTTGAAAAACCAGAACAATAGGGGTTTGGAACACCATTTCATTTGAAAACATTATCATGCGAGTTGGAAAACCAAAATATTACCTTTTATGAAAAACACCACAGGAGGGTACCAAGGAAGATATGATAAGGAAAATGTAAATTGGTGTGCTAGTATCATCATAATAGTTCAATAGATAAATTTAACACTAAACATAGGAGAACCTGAGTGATTGAGAATAATCCAGACGACACTAATACCTCCAACCCCATCTATAGTAGCATGCCACATACGATGAAATCTAACGCTCCAAATCGCTCGACCATCCTTTATCAGGAAGGCCAAGGGAAAATCCTACAGCAATAAACCCAAATATATTTTCCTATTATGGACCACTAGTCAGTACCATAACCTACCAGTTTAGTACTCGTCTCAGACAATTCTCTCAATATGCCAGGTTTGCATGTTGCAAATATATATATAAAAAGGTAAGTCAACAGATGTCATCGAGCATCAAATCACAATCTATACATACGAAAATAATTCACATTTCCATGGAAGGTTTAACGACATAATTTATCACACATAAACATTGATACTACTCTTTTTAATATATTTAGATTACACACTAAAGACCCGACAATTTTTAATAAAATTACAAAACATGTTAAAACACAATACACACTTTTGTAAAAGCCAAACCATTTGGAAAAACCACAAAAAGAACTGAAATTTTTTTCCCCACACTATTAATACATTTATAAACTCTAAAAATTCATTTTACATCACACTTTACTCCAAAAAGATAAACAGACATTATATAATGAAAACAGGTCATGCGTTGTTAAATAAAAAAATTTCAATTTTAAAGCCAACGAATTATGAACCCCAATAATCATGCCATACATTTATTTAAATTGTTAATACTTGTTTTTAACTTTGCAGACCATGCGTGTAAACATCCAGTATTCCGATATAGACACACGCACAACCCATTCATCAAAAGAAAACTATTTTTGAAATGGAACGCACCCCAGAAATACCCTCTTTTATAATTTGAACTATCAAAATAATGTAATAAACGTTGATAAATTTATAAAACACCAATATAGAGGCACAAAAAAGCTATACCTAAAACACACTCAATTTTTCAAAAAAATTATACTTTAAATGTAACTGCACAATAAGACCATATTCAACAAGACTTCAAACATACACTACATACTAAACGACTAAAAAGGTTTTCACAAAATATTTAATATGAATACTATGTGGGATAAAATTATAATTAAAATCTCTTAAATTAAAAATGGCTAGTGAAATTGAATTCATACATCAGCTACGTGGTGCGACGATAACAATTCATGTTCGAAACCACGCGGTATGGTCCAATGTGATTTAAACTGAAGCGCAATGCCAACGGCCACTTGGAATCGCCTCGCACTGTTCTAAAATGTTAACAATACTAATACCAACACATAATCAATAAAACACTTAATAAACCAATGATAAAATGAGAACAAAATAAATCAAGCATAAGATACTGATAAGAGTGGTATTCGTGTAGGGAGGAGTGGAGAACTGACAAGATATATCACCCATAGAGGCGGTGAACTCGAGGAGGTTTTTGTTGTTGGAAGCAGATAGCCATAATGGCGTCAGCCAGTAGGGTGGAGGTGCTACTGGACGATCGGGAAAAAAGGTAAAAGAAAGAAAAAAGGTTGGGAAGCAGGGGTGACTGAGCTGCTGCACCGAAAACCCATGGGGGTCTGCCATGGGGTGGCCGAACGGGAGTTGTGTGCGGCAGGGGGTGGTCCGCTCACGCACAATCACATGTAGAGGGTTGGGTAAGAGCAGGGAGCTTGGGGAGATGCGTTGACAGTAGGTTGGGCAAGGTGGGTGTGTCGTTGGAGGAGTGCAGCTGGGGGATGCTGTTGTTAATGGGTAGTGTCAGGTGCATTGGGTCACTCGGTCGGGGTGCACTGTAATGGAAATGGCTTGGGTGTGGGGGGCGACATGAAACCGGGGGGAGTGCGACCTTTGTCGCTGGTGTGAAGGAGGAAGTTGGGGTTGGCTGGCTGGGTGCATCGGCGGACAAGGAAGGTTGCACGGGCTGCAGGAAGAGAGGAGGGGGACCATGGTGCTGGGGTGCGGGTCACGCAGGAAGGAAGAGGTAGGGGCGGGGGTCGTTGCGCAGCACCAGGAGCAAGAGAAGCCAAGGAGGCAAGTAGAGTTACGAGGAAGAAGGGGGAAAATAGGGTTAGGGGAAAGAGAGGAAAAGAATAAAAAAATGGAAATAAAATAAAATAAAATAATAATAATAATAGTAATATCAATATTAATAATAATAATACACAAAAGGTTAATAAGAAAAACATTAATAACAATCAAAAAATGATAAAAACAATAATATCATTAATAAAAATTCTTTCATAATAACATATTATTATTGTACATGACAATATAATATTGTCATTACTTCGTTGAGTTGTCTATTTAACTAAATCTTTAATTTTCAACGAATCCATTTTTTTACTAGTTCACCTCAATGATCATAGTCATATAGTACCTGGACTAACCTCATGACTTCTGATAGTCGTGTAGTGCCCACACACCGACCTATAATAATAATAATAATAATAATAACAGTCATCATCATCATCATCATCATCATATTAATAATAATAATAATAACATTAATAAAAAAATAAATACAATAAAATAATTCATATTATTTTAATAATAATAAAATTAACATTTTTTTTGCATTAATCTAAAATAAAAATATCAAAATTATTAATAAGCATAAAAATTTTAAATGATGCCATAAATTAACATTTTTTAATCACATATAATTCATCAATGATGAAAATTCCACGCAGTTACTTGCATGAAGCCGTGCGGTGTTGCGCTCTGCTTGTGCGTCCGGTGACGTCGAACCCAAGACACACACTTTTTATCAAAGACTCAGAAATTTAGTCCGTGACAATCCTCAGACCCTATAAAAAATTATTTAAGGCCACATAACTAATAAAATTAAATAAATTCATAGGTGGGGGTGTGATAGTGTGAGATATTGTTTTCAACATGAATTTTATTCATAGTTTATCTCACAACATAAGGGTTGATTTTCGCTCTGTGTTTTGAATTCGAAGGGTTCAACCTAGAATTGATTTATAAAATGCATCATTCATCATGATGTAAATGAAATTTTTTTGTGTATATTTGATATTTGATTGGATCATGAATCAATGCATTCAAAACATGAATTTATTTCACATTCCATGAATTATCGAGTTCTTGAGGGATTCATGGTATGAATGGCCATGTTTCGACATGAATAGTGTTTTCTAAACTGTATATAATTTATAGATACTGTGTGTGTTTTTTTATTACATTATCTTTTATCACAAATCATGGATAGACCTATGATTGTTTGGAAGTCATTTTTCCCCTCATTTTCTATATTTTATCCTTTAAATATATATTTATGTTTTTGTAAATGTGTGGAATGTTTTCAAAATTTTATATTAATTTTCTTCCATTCTCCTCTTGTGGACTCTCAATGACTATGCCCAAACTATTTAGGATGTGTTGGGATATAAACTTAATGGGGTAATTATGTTAATGATATTTTTTGTGATTCGTGAGATTTTTTTTGGCTATGATCTTCATCATACATAGTTTTTTCATTATAACATATAATGCATTGGTTTATGTATGGGATCCTAGTTGTCTCAATTTTGCATTCATATGTGAGAATTAAATATTTGTTTCTTATATGGATTGATAATGTGAATTAACATCAGAAGCTAAAAAATTATATTATACTAATATAATAATGGGATAAGGGTTCTCATATAATACTACTAGTTTTGTGATATTACTGATGAGTTTATCCATGTTTGCTTTTATTTCTAGAAAACAGAGATGTTGGTTGATTTTATATTTTTTTATTGCAATTATGATTAGAGAAATAATTTTGGTGTTGATTGATATCACCCTGAATTAATGTTTGTGATATAATATAGTGATAATGAAATGATAAACCATTAAATTATGCAATTGTGTGATAATAACTGTTACTATAATGAACTAATACAATGTATCCATTTTTATGAATATATAATTGTAACTATTGTGGGAGTCTAATTTATTCTAAAATAGGTTGGGGTTGTTATTGAATTTTCCAATCTATTGTATATGGATATCATGCATCATATAAAATGATTGTGGTGTCCATATTGGGTGTGTATTGTGTTGGAGAAATATAATATATTTGGATGGTTATAATGATATTTGATGAGATATAGTGTGTGATTCTTGGTTCTAGGATATTATAAAGAGAGAGTTGGGTTGTTATGATATCACAGTATTTGATGTGATACAAGTTGGAGTGAGGTATATGGGACCATATGAGTATTATAGATGTAGTCTCTATATATAAATGGAATTAAATACCAATAGTGAAATTGTGATAGTATAGGTTGGAAATTAAATATGTTTGGGTTAGGATTCACATGTTACACCTTGAACCAAGTTACCCAAATTTTATTCATATAATTATTATATTATCATAATATTTATGGAATAAGATCCCAAAGGACTAAATATTTTGTTATTCTTGGTAAACAATATACATTCATAAAATCTACATTACATTTTAAAACATAAATTACACAAACAATTTTATAGTGTTCTCAAGTAGTCCCTATTTGTGTAACCCTCAATATCAGTCAAAATATGTTTCTTGTAATATTAAAAAAAAATTAAATATGTTAATGGGGTGAGGTCAAATTCTTAGTAAGGGTAAGTTTACAACTAAATATATGGGTAAAAATGGAATAAAAAACATGTAATGGTGAATAACTGAAACACATTCCATTTGAATATTAGAAAGTGATTAGAAACTTATACATGGATATTATATTATTCTAATAGTCAAATGTAATATGAATAACAAATATCACAATGCTGGAATGCATAATACATGACATGTAATACATATTTTTGATTCCATGACCGTGTCATCTAAAAATAAAAAGTTACGACAATGGATGTATTTATATCTGATAAAAAATTACCAATGCATCAGAATATTCCATAAGTGGGTTTTTGTTGGAACCATGGCTATTCTATGTAGGAATTGGAGTTTGGTTTGTGTTTGTTGACAATCCTCAGTGGAAGTTCTAAATGTGTGCCAGCAAAGTGATCATACAGTTCAAGCAGACAATAATATTGAAGGTGGCGTTG
The DNA here is from genome assembly GCA_963277665.1 of Viscum album. Classification (NCBI taxonomy): domain Eukaryota; kingdom Viridiplantae; phylum Streptophyta; class Magnoliopsida; order Santalales; family Viscaceae; genus Viscum; species Viscum album. The sequence goes on from OY728148.1 coordinate 606,234,365, forward strand.
TTTCCCAGTGTTTGCCAAATTTTTGGGCCTCAAAATCAGAAATTGAAGACAGGGATTGTCTGCAAAAGTAGGTGTGCACAAAGAGGAAGTGGTGCACGGAAAATAAGGGCTGTGCGCGAAATACTTGAGCTGGGCGCGAAAAACAGCGTGGTGCGCGAAATAGCTAAGCGAAGTTTTTCACGCAAATAGTGTTTCAGAATCAAAACGTTGAAAAATGGAAAAGGCATGGGCTGTGCGAAATATCTGGAGAGGTGCACGGAAAACGATACATGCATGAAATATTTCGCGCCAGATGAGATCTTTTTGCGCCTAATGGGATTTTTCGCGTGGGGGTCTAAGACACCTATAAATATGAGGTGACCCCCTTCATTCCATACCGTTTAATACTTAGAGAAGATCCGAGGTTTGATGTGTGAAAAAGGATCACGTAAAGGGGCTTGCGCGAAATATTCTGAGTTGTGCGGAAAATTTCAGGATGCATGAAAAATGAAGAGTTGCGCGTAAAAATTGGGTTCGCGCATAAAAGGTTCAGTTGCACGAAAAAGTGGGGTTTTGCGTGAAATAGTTTTCCATGCGAAAAGTAATGTTTGTGCATGATAAGAAGGTTTTGCGTGTAAAGGGTTGGTGTTGCATGCAATTGTCAGTGAAGTTTGTATGCATGTTCTTGTTATCCGGTTCAGTGGTTCTATGCGTTCTAGTGCATCAATTATGGTCTTTTATGTAAGAAGAGTCTCGTTCTAAGAGGATACAAAGACTTCAATACAAATCTATTGAAGAGACCTTCACATCTATAAACTGAGTGTGACTTCACCAAGGGCAGTGAGCCAGGGGGAGTCAGGGGGAGTGACCCAAGGGACGCAGTGAGCTAACCCTGAACATTTGTAAAGGCAGTGAGCCTAGGATAGAGTTACTATGCCCGAACCATTGTAATCCACATATAGTGAAGATTAGTGGAATTAGATATGACTGACAACTTGTCAGCGTATGCTCCTTGTACGTAGCACATAGTGGTGAACCAAGTACAATTTTTTGTGTCACCTCTTTTGCATGCGAATGTTTGATTTCTGATCATATCCATCATACAGGTTTAACTAATTCCTACCAACTTGGGAATAAGATCCTTTAATTTAAAAGAAAAAGTTGACACCCTGATTCAACCCTCCCCTCTCAGGGTGTCCCGGGGTCCTATAAGTGGTATCAGAGCCAGGTTGCTGGCGTTGAATCTGTCCTTTGTCGCCATGGAGAATGCAGTCAATGTTAGGGGAGTCCCTCTCTTCGATGGAAGTAATTTTCAGATCTGGACGAACATGATGAGATCCCATCTAAGATCTCTTGGAATGGAAGTTATGTTTTCCACTGTGCAAGGAATACAAGTCACTGATCCAACTAGCCTGGCTATGACTGACACAGACAAGAAAATTCTTGATGCAGATGCTAAAGCAAAAAATGCACTCATCGCAGCTCTTTCTGATCTGATATATCTAAAGGTGATGAGTTTCAACTCAGAAAAATCTATATGGGATAGACTCAAAAATATTAATGAATGAGATAGAAAAGTGGAGGAGGAAAAATTACATGTCCTGCACAATCGGTTTTATGATCTAAAGATGCACCCAGACGAGAATGCAGACTCATTTTTCAATCGAATTACTGATGTGGTTGGAGAAATTTGGGGTATAGGAGAATAAATCAAAGACATTGATATTGTAAAGAAAATATTAAGAAGACTTCCACCACTGTACCATGCAAAGCTGTCAGCCCTTGAGGGAAGAGATCTTTCAAAACTTTCTCTGGATGATCTACTAAGCAGCTTGGTAGAATACGAAATGAGAGTCAAACCAGAAGATGATACAACTCGTGTGAGCAAGGAAATGGCATTAAAGGCCGTGGATAAACTGAAAATATAAAAATATAGTAGCGGTGAAGATGAAGAAGAAAAAGAGATTCTTTCTCTCATTGCAAATAAGTTTCAGAAGGGAAAATGGAAATTCAAAGGGAAGTTATCTCTTGCATGTTTTTGTTGTGGAAAAGTTGGGCACATTGCCTCTCAATGTTTAAGAAAGATCAATGATGAAGATAGTGAAGATGAGAAAATCGAGAAGCCTCGAAAAAGGTTTTTCAAAAAGAGAGACTTCAATCTTGGAATTAAAATACAGAGGAAGAGTTTTTTCTGTGAAGAGGAATATGAGGATACTGATTTTTGTGAAGAAGAAGAGCCCGAATTTAAAACGGGAAAGCATGCTTTTATTATGGCTACGGTTGAAATGTCAGAACCCTTGATCAATACAGATAGAGATAATCAAACTATTTCTAATGCTGATTCAAAGACTCAAATTAAGGATTCTTTTTTCCACGCTTCAGAATAAATGTAAGAGATGTAATAAGTGGAAGGAAATGGTGCAAGAATAATCAGAATATGTTGATGATCTTGAAGCAGAGATTGAATGACTAGAAGAACTAGTGAGTTTTCAGTCTTCAATCCTTGAAAGCATAGATGATGTAGTGGAACTAAAGCTTAAAATTGAAGAACAAGAAAAGATCATAAATGAACTTTCATCCAAACTAGAAGAGAAGTCCCTGACTGTTGAGGGAATTGAGGAAGAATATGTTAATCTTAGAAGTAAAATTGAATATCAATCAACGAAAAATGAGGGAAAGAATAAAATTAATTTTGGAAGATTCTGAGATGGAGAAATACTAGCAAGTCCCAAGTGTGGTTTATATGGGGTTGGAAAAATTTTAAGTGATCAAAGACCCACTTACATGGGAAAGAGTGGAGTTGGCTGTGAAGCCGAGACATCAACTGCTGGATGTAAAGAGAGCCAAAAGAACAACAAGATAAAAGTTGGACATACTGAAACATTACCTAAAATGATGAAAAACAAACCCTCAATCCAAACTAAACGAAGAACTGAAAATCATCCTCAAACATTCAGAAATGACAGGAAGTTCAACTATTCTCCCAAGGAAGAAGGCATGGGGAGAAATTCAAGTGAAAAGACATTTCTTCTCATGAAGTGTCAGTTCTGTGGTTATCTGGGCCATACCTTGTCATACTGTGAATAGGCAAGGAGCTACGTGAATGGGGAAGATCTGGGAAGTCAACAAAGGAGACCGATTTCATATCTTCCATATTATAGGAGAAATACCTTCTATTATTACTATTTTAATTGTTCTAACTTTGACCAGAAAGATATGTATTGCAGGAAGCAGTACGGCAGGAGAAATTCTTACAACACTCAAAGACATGCCAGTTTTCATCCTTCTGATGATGATGTTCTCACAAACAGTTTTTCCCCTTTGGAAGAAGATTATGGGTATGAAGACTCAGATTATGTGGAAGAAAGTATTAAAAGTCCATCAGTATCCTATGCTCAATCCAATATCTCATGGAAATAGAAGAAGAAGATCGAGAAATCCAATCTTGCAGAAGTAGCCCTTAAAGCTACAAAGAGTAGCAGCACCTGGATCCTTGATAGTGGACGCTCTTCCCATATAACGAGGAATGCTGACCTTTTGAAGAACATTGAAAAGAAGGTTGATGGAATAGTACAGTTTGGTAATGATGGTGCTCTGAAGATTAAAGGCTATGGGAATACTGCTCTCGCCAACTAGGAGCTGAAGAAGACTGAAGTTATTTATGTGGATGGTCTACGCCACAATCTCCTCAGTGTAAGTCAACTATGTGACTCAAGTCTCATAGTAACCTTCAATCAAAAAGGCTGCACTATAAAAGTAAAAACAGGGAATTCTCTTATGAAATGATGTAGAACAGATGGAAACTTATATCAAGTTGACAACAAAGTGAACTCTTGCTATTTTTCTGTTGACGAAGAAAACAATTTGTGGCATCGAAGGCTGGGGAACATTTACAAAAATACATGGAAAAGATATCTAAGATGAAGATAGTCATTGATATTCCCATTCTAAAACGTGAACGGGAAAAATATTGTGATTCTGGTATTCATGGGAAGCTGGTTTGTATTTCATATCATCCAAAGAAGAAAAGGGCATCACATCTTCTTGATCTCATTCATACAGACTTATGTGGCCCAATAAATGTTGCTAGAACCTATGGAGAAAGGCACTTCATCCTTTTTATTGATGATTATAGCATAATGGCTTGCGTAATGGTGATTCACAGGAAGCGACAAGTACTTCATTGCATGAAAACTTATCGCCGAAGTGCTGAGAATGATACTGGACAGACAATAAAAGTCTTGCGATCTGACAATGGAGGGGAATACACATCCATCGAGTTTGAAAATTACCTAGAAAAACATGGAATACAGCATGAGGTAGCTGCTGTGTGAACTCCACAACAAAATGGATTTGTTGAGCGTCAGAATCGACAGGTCAACAATATGGCCAGGACTATGTTAATTGAGAGTGGTGTCTCTCTCCATTACTGGAAGGAGGCTCTTGAAGCTGCAGTGCACATTCAAAATCAAACAGGGCTTTATATGGGAGAAACAAAGACAGCATACGAATTGTGGCATTGAAAGAAGCCTTCATTGAAATACTTTCGTGTTTTCAGAAGAAAATGATTTATTCGGAATAAAGAAGGAAACCAAGGAAAGTTTGGTGACAATGCTGATAAAGGAATTTTTCATGGGTATCCAATGAACAACAACGCTTAAAAGTGTCTCAATAAACGCTTGAAGAGGATTGTGGAAAGAAATGATGTAAATATCATTGAAGGAAAAACCCCAAATGCTTCTAATAGTACCTATGGTGATGAGATTGAAGATGAGAATGAATGTGAACATGGAATAAATACAAATACATAAATAGAGGAAGGTGTACAAAACACACAGGGTTCACATCATGATGTTGACTCAGACGAAGAATATGAAGAGGAAATCATGGATGGTGAGAATGTGACTGAACCTCACAGGAGAAATCGAAGAGTAGAGAATGATCCTTATAACATAATTGGAGACAGGAATGCACCCACACAAACAAGGAGGATGAGGAATAACACACCATCTTCATTTCTATCAGTGGTGGAGCCATCCTCATTTGAAGAAGCTATAAAGGATGAATCCTAGGTGAAAGCCATGAATGAAGAGTTAGATCAGATTGATCTAAACCAGACATGGGATCTTGTCCAGAAACCCAAAGGTCACAATGTGATTGGAACAAAATGGATATTCAAGAAAATGTTTGATGAGCAAGGAAGTTTTATCAGAAACAAGGCTTGACTGGTATGTAAAGGGTATTCCCATATTGAAGGTTTTGATGTTGAAGAAACCTTTGCTCCAGTGGCTAGACTGAAGTCAATCAGGATGTTCCTTACCATGGATCCCCAAAGAGGATATAAAGTATATCAAATGGATGTCAAGACAACATTCTTAAATGGTGTACTCGAAGAAGAAGTCTACATTGAACAACCAGTGGGTTTTCTTCTTGGTGCTGATGAATCAAAGGTTTTCAGGCTAATGAAATCTCTTTATGGATTGAAACAGGCACCATGGGCATGGTACTCTAGACTGGATTCTTACCTCAAGAAACTGGAATTCAAAAGAGGAGGAGTAGATCACAATCTCTATGTAAATAATTCTCTGAAAGATCAGTTCATGGTTCTAGTTTATGTCGATGAAATTATATTTGGTGTCTTCTAGTAGCAATCAGTGGATGAATTTTCCAATCATATGAAATCATAATTTGAAATTTCAATTATTGGGGCAGGTGACTCAAAGGAAAGACTACAATTTTATATCTCAGGAAAAGTATGCAAGAGAGCTGCTGAAGAAGTTTAATATGCAAGTCTCCAAACCAATGTCAAATCCGATTGCAATTGGAACCAAACATGGAAAGCATGAGGATGGGACATCTATAGATCCCACCATGTATAGGAGGATCATTGGGAGCCTACTATACTTGACAGCAACATGGCCAAATATTGTTTTTTCCACATGTCTTGCAGCCTATTTTCAGAGTAATACAAAGGAGGAACATATGGAAGCAGTAAAAAGAATCATGAGGTATATTCAAGGTACTCACAATTGTGGATTATACTTTGCTGCAAGAAGGGATAGTGAATTATCAGCATTTTCTGATCCTAACTGGGCTGGCGATGTTATGGACAGAAACTCCACCAATGTTGGAGCATTATTTATTGGTAATAACTGTTTTGGCTGGGAGAGAAAGAAACAAGAAAGTACTTCTCTTAGTACTGCTGGAGCTGAGTATATTTCCACCACAAAGGCATGCACTCAACTGCTATGGATGAATCAACAATTAAAAGATATTGGTGATGAGGTAAAGCAACCAATGGTGATTTACTATGATAACAAGAGCGCAATTGATCTTACAAAAAATCCTGTTCAGCATTCTCGTACAAAGCATATTGAAATCAGGTATCACTTTTTCAATGAAAAACATGAGCAAGGGTGATAAGAATGGATCATGTGGGATCTGATGAGAAATTAGCTGATATACTGTTGAATCCACTTTCAGCAGCTGTGTTTGAAAAGCATCGGTTGAACCTCGGTGTTCAACCACCTCATACTGCATAAGGATGTTCTGAAATTTCCCTCTCCCTGATTATGGTAACTGTTTCTATCTATTTATGGCTATGATGCATGTTTATGGGGGAGATACTATCTAGGGGGAGTATGGTTTGAGCTGAACATTGAATAAATTACCGGCCTTTGGATTTATTGTCAATGGGGGAGAAATGAATAAATTCAGGCATGTTCAGTAATGTGACGAATTCAGTTACATTGATAGTATGAGACGGATGAGAAGGAATTCATTGGACATATAATGCTTCTGTGACACTGTAAGAAAATTTCCTGGGCGTCATTGAGAGTTCCAAAACACGGGAACCCAATTCATGCTTCCACTCTTCTTTTCTACACCGAGCATTGCTCACGTAGACTTAGAGTGTTGGATGAGTTGATCCTTACGTTTTTGGATTGCATGGGGATGGTGATCTTATTGAATTTATTTGGTGATTGCCAACAAACCCAAAGGGGGATATTTTTGGAACAATGGCTATTCTATGCAGGAATTGGAGTTTGGTTTGTGTTTGTTGTCAATCCTCAGTGGAAGTTTCGAATGTGTGCCAGCAAAGTGATCATACAGTTCAAGCAGACAATAGTATTGAAGGTGGCGCTGTTTCCCAGTGTTTGCCAAATTTTTGGGCCTCAAAATCGGAAAATGAATACATGGAATGTCTGGAAAAGTAGGTGCGCACAAAGAGGAAGTGGTGCACGGAAAATAAGGGCTGTGCGCGAAATACTTGAGCCGGGCGCGAAAAACAGCGTGGTGCACGAAATAGCGGAGCAAAGTTTTTCACGCAAATAGTGTTTCAGAATCAAAACGTCGAAAAATGGAAAAGGTATGGGCTGTGCGAAATATCTGGAGAGGTGTGCCGAAAACGATACCTGCGTGAAATATTACGCGCCAGATGAGAGGTTTTCATGCCAAATGGGATTTTGCGTGAGGGGGTCTCAGACGCCTATAAATATGAGGTGACCCCCTTCATTCAGTACGGTTGAAGACATAGAGAAGATCCGAGGTCTGATGCGCGAAAAAGGATCGCGTAAAGGGGTTTGTGCGAAATATTCTGAGTTGCACAAAAAATTTCAGGATGTGCGAAAAATGAAGAGTTGCGTGAAAAAATTGGGTTTGCGCATAAATGGTTCAATTGCGCGAAAAAGGGGGGTTTTCGTGAAATATTTTTCCGTAAGAAAAGTAATGTTTTCACGCGATAAGAAGGTTTTGCGTGCAAAGGGTTGGTGTTATGCACAATTGTCAGTGAATTTTTTCTGCACGTTCTGGTTATCTGGTTCAGTGGTTCTGTGTGTTCTAGTGCATCAATTTCGGTCTTTGATGCAAGCAGAGTCTTGTGCTAAGAGGAGACAAAGACTTCAATGAAAATCTATTGAAGAGACCTTCACATATATAAACTGAGTGTGACTTCACCAAGGGCAGTGATCCAGGGGGAGTCAGCGGGAGTGACTCAAGGGACACAGTGAGCTATCCCTGAACATTTGTAAAGGCAGTAAGCCTGGGACAGAGTGACTGTGCCCGAACCATTGTAATCCATATCTAGTGAAGATTAATGGAATTATACACGACCCACAACTTTTTGGTGTATGCTCCTCGAACGTATCCCTTAGCGGTGAACTAAGTAAAATTTGTTGTGTCACATCTTTTGCATGCGAATATTTTATTTCTAATCATATCCATCATACAGGTCCAACTAGTTCCTACCAACGTGGGAACAAGATCCTTTAATTTAAAAGAAAAAGTTGACACCCTGATTCACCCCTCCCCTCTCAGGGTGTCCCGGGGTCCTATAGTTTTTTCATTAGAACTATTGATGCATCTAGGGACTATATAAATCCTAACCCTTTGCATAAAAAGTAAAATTCATTCCTCGCTAGAATAAATAACTCAATTTAATAAATTAAATTTTTAACAAATAATTTTATAAGAGTGGTTCAGTAATCTTATTCTGATAAAATTTAACTGATTTTGAAGATGTTATTTAAGACCCACAACTAAATATTATTTTTTTGAAGACACTTATCCCCCAACCTTGACTCCCCAAAGCCCCCGCTCCCCATGATGTTATTCCCTAGCACTACCATGATTACCCCCTCACCAGTGCTCAACTTTCTCTGGAGCCCATGTCTTTGAGGCCGACCTCTACGAGCCTTCATTGTCACTTTGGTCAAATCCCTAGGATTGATCTCTCCGTCCTTTTCCCTCAATGGATCTATCACCTTCACTTTTACCCTCTCCCTCCCCCATTTCGTCGCCTTCTCTCAAGCCCACACTGAAGCTGTGGTCAACCTTGATCCCATAGATTCATTTCCTTATTGTTAATACCTCCCTTATTGGTATTTCATGTCTACTTCATTCAACCCTTAAACCCTCTTTCAATTTCCTAAAAAAAGTTTTTAATTTTTGTTGTGTATTAGAACTGTAATTTGTTAAAAAAATTAATTGTAGTAGGTTTATCAATAAAAAACATTATATACTGAATCATGAGTGATTTTTTATTTTAATTCAATGTTATAATGGAAATTATTTTATCTATGGAATTTCTATTAATAGATTATAATATTTTCATGAAAATAATTGGATTAAAGGATTATTTATTTATTTTTTTGTCTGTGATTTTAAATTAATATCTCTATGTAAGTGAAGATTTGGATGAATTTTTTGAATAATGAATTGATTACTTAAGAGATGATTTTAATCTCTAACAATTTACAATGAGGAAATCACTCTGTTATAAAAGAATTTTGAAAAAACATATTACCTTCATTTGTTTTCTAATTTTGATTTAGGTTTCCATGATTATTTGTGAAACATTGATAATATTTTTATGATTTTATTTCTAGAAAGGATTTTAGAACTAATAATCTTAAAAAAAATCCCAAATTGAAATTTATAAATGGAATATTTTGAAGTAAAATGATCTTTGATGTATGTCAATTGTCGAGGGATTTATAAATGAATTGATATTTTATATTTTAGGTACTTGATTTATATATAACATGCCTAATATAAGTAGGATATTTTTATAATTTAAATTATTATTATTTTTATTATACATTTAGTTATATCGTTTTATAACATCAATTTTATATATAATTGGTGTGTAGATATTTGAGATATCTAGGTTTCCATTATATACTAGTTTAAAATATTTATATAGTTATCAATCCTCATATAGTAAAACCATCATCGTATGAATGTTTTTACATTAGTCAATCTAGGTAGGGTAAGAATGATTGTTATGTTGATTAAATTTCACCAGGAAGTAATATAATGGATTATACTTTACATTATTCTTATATGTTCCATATTTATGCTAATTTATTCAATTATTACAAGTTTAGATTATATAGTGATTACTATGATGCTTCCATTTATATGATAATTGACTTTGGATTCTTTAATGTTGAACTTTTATTACAGACGACTACACCAAATTTAGTGATATGTAATTAGATTTTTATGTTATAGTTCTATACATGTCATTAAAATAATATTTTATGCATTCAACTCTTTTTATAAATCCAAAATCATATTTCATAAAAAAATATGGTGTTTCATTATGTAAATCTATAACAATGAGTTGGTTTCCCAGTGTTTTTTTGAAATTTTAATTTTTTTGTTATGTTATAAAAATTAGTTATTATTTAATAACATTAATTATATTTATTGTATTATAATATGTGAATGTAAGGGAGATGCATGATGTTAAAAGTGTGTTTATTATACACCATATCATTTTTTTCTACAATTGTAAAAACATTAATTTGATCTCTTCGGTAACATAGTGGGAAATTAAATCATCGGTGTCATACTGGTTAATATTATGCATTGCATATATTACCCCCACTATCCCATGGATAAAACCAAATAAAAAATAAGTGGGGGATGGATTGTACTAATGTTAATTATATTTGATTAAATGATATAAATTTCATGGAGGAAGTGACTCCCTAATCCCAATGGAATCACATTCTATGTTCCCTTGAAAACACTAATAGAGGATGATCTATTGGTCTCCCTACTTATAGCCTCTGAGACACTCACTATATTCCCCTCTTTACTATACTGACACCCTCTATTCTATCATCCCCTAACACTGCCTCCTTCAATGTCCAATCAACATCTAAACCACTAAATCCCCATTCAGCTACATCACCAGCGTGGGAACATGGTGTCCTATGAGGATATTGGGGGGTAATATTTATAGGTACAAATTATTAAGTGAATAAATTTATTATACTTTTTTATACTACTAACTATTTTAAAAAAAAAGATGAAAAGAATTTTTAAATGGATAGAAATATAAATATCTCGGATTCCTTGAATTTGAATGGATTGAATATAGATGTCCCATTTGACTACTATGGTGTCCCCACTAATAATGCAACTTGATTAATTTAATATATTGTGGGCCAACTAGTGGTCCACCCAGTTACCCTTCCAATTACCAATTCATATGGGATCCATGAGCCTCTATAATGTAATAACGGGGTTTTTGATTCATAGATAAGGGGAATTTTTATACATTTTGTTGTAATTTAATGTCATTATGTTGTTAAATGATAATATTATAAAAATGAATATCTTTTTATGGATTTTTTTACATTACTATCGCTGATATGATCACATGAAACTAGATATTAAAAAATGTGGGTTGTAAGTGGAATGATTTTAAATGGAGTCTATATAATGAATTAAATGATACTTTGTGGAATGATCAACAACAATATTATAAGATACCTGAAGCGGTACATAAATAGTAATGGATTATTTTTGTTGATAATAATCATCATGAGAATCATGTGGAATTGAAATATATATTATTATATAAATCTCATTTAATTAATATAAATTCATATTAAATGGATATGAAATTTCATACATTTCTATTTAATTATATGTTATTTATTTCATGAATGTTTGAGATAAAATGAATAATGTCGAGATTATTTAATCATCCCTTACACTGACGGGTCATAAAGTTCTTTCAGAAATAGAATTACTTTAGTAATACCTTAATTAAGTTAATTATTTATATGAAAATATTTATTGTTTCAAATATTAAATTGATTATTTCTATTCTTTTTTCATACAATTAATGAATTTTGGGAATGAAATCACCAAAATAGAATAGTGCATAGATGTTATTAAAAAATGTGATGAGGGTTATGTTAATGAGACATCAATATAATGTGGGGAATGAATTAATTTTATATTAAATATAATACATTGTATGTTTTCACTGTGTTAATATCAATTTAATAAAATATGACTGATGTTGGAATAATCATAAATAATTAATGAACTATGGAATGATATTCCAATGTGAACATTCTCGATCTCCCTGGATGACCAAGAAGGTCAATTCCTCTGAAAGGAGCATCCTCATTGAGTGAAATATATGGTTTTTGGACCATAATCATATGATATATTTGGAAATCCATTGGGAATTAAACCATTATATAATCTTACTTGTAGTGACTCACTAACTTGATATGGATAGAGGGAGTTTGTTGCAATGGAAAACATGATTAAAAAATATGAGGCTCATATAATGATGAATAATGCAATAGTTGATACTTTGTAGAAATCATTGGATGAATTATACCATATGATGAATTGATCTAAACCCACTGATATTGTATCATTGACTAGTTGAAAGAAGGTAAATCACCCAAATTGAAAATCATTTGTTACACAAACATTAATTTGTTTCAAACTTGAATTTATATATAGAACATGGTTTACTTTTCAATATAATTATCATATCGGTTCTAGTAGTAGGAATTTGAGATAGATATGGAGATGGAGATGAAGTTAATGAAATTTAATCTGTAGTGATTAGGGTTCCCTATGGATTTGGACATGTTTTATAACTAAAAATATGATGGTGTCCTGACACATTTCTATGATAACCATTGTTTTTTAAATTTACCACATAATTTATTTCTGACATCTATCCAAATTCCACCTATGGAAATAATCAGTATTTTATATCATCCTTATATCCCAGTTCTCTCCTAGAAGATTATTAACCCTTCAGTTATCATATTTTATCAGATATATTTTCCATCTATGTTAACATATAACCATGATTTTTTCACTGTTTCTTAGATTTATAATTATGATCATAAACCATCTTATGTTCAAAAATGGGAGAAACTAGATTTTGAGTAGGATATATTAGTAATCAGGGGACCAGTTTGGATGTTTTAATCATAATAAATTATTTGGTGTAAGAAATAGATTCCACTAGTATATGTGCTATGGTAAAATATAATTGAAATTCATAAGATGTTGGAAGATAATAGATGATGTGGGAGTAGTGGGATCATATTTTCATTGATTTGACATATTATTATAAAATAATTTAGTAAAAATTTTATATTATTTGCGTAATTAGAAAATCATGACATCACATGGAGTTACTAATATTTTTTTAAAGTATATTGTTTCGAACAAACCACTTTTTTAATGTTATATATGGGAAATTTTTTTCTAGTAATGTTCATGATTAGTGTTGAGTAAAGAATAACCATGTTTCATTCCTAGATGACATGTATGTTCTGATATTTGGGGGATGTGGAATTTCCCATGGTTTGTACAATGTTATGAAAAATATTTGATTGAACCATATAGCTTCGCATGTAGAAAGAAATTGTCACATGATTTTCCAATAACATTATAAATGTGCAACCAAACCATGGGATGGAAATTAATATTCAATTTTTTTTGATGAGTTATGCCACTCACTGGCCAAATTTTTCCTTTGAATATCTAGTCTCATGAACATATGCATTCCTCTTGGAAAAAGTGAAGATCCCAGCCCATTAGGATAATGATTGTGATAGTTATTGAGGTATTATATCATAAAAACATTGATAATATATCAATAGTTTTTTTATTCATAATTTTTATAAATATCCACTATTCTATGGATATGAATGATATATTATTGATTTTATTTCTGGATCAATGGGTTTTATCAAGATGAAATTTTTGTTCATATTGATATATTTTATGAAAGGATTGACGAGAAAAGAAAAAGTGATTTTATGTAGCTACTGATTATTTAATCAGTGTTTTGGATTTCAAATGATCTGATATGACTGTGTTCTGGTATTGATTTCTTTGAGAAGGTTTCTTATTACTTTTGGACTTTTTTGGATTTATTTTGTTGAAACCATTACTTTTAATGAGTACCTTGAGATGTATTTTATATTAATGTCTTCATAACATCCAAATAGATGTATATATATATATAAATATAAATTTTAATGAATCAAGTTTGTTTTGGTGATTGAAAATTGGTTTTGTTTAATTTGGATGTTTTTCAGAAGCATATTATACATCCTTATTTTTGTAAATTCTTATATAGTGACAGTTTAAACTATTTATGTTTGGAAAATTAATCATCATAGGTTGTTGGAAGTGATAATTTATTATGTATAAATTTTTAAAGTCTATTGATAGTGTTTTATCATGTTATTATGCTCCAAAAAATGGTCATATTATAGTGGTGGTTTAAATGTGTCCTAAAGTCGTGGCATTTTTTGGGCAGTATAAACCACATCTAAACCCCTAAAATCTTCGGATAGAAAACATTTAAACGATGTTTTACAGAAACTGCCACTAAATTGATATAAGTGACGTGAGTTGGATGCTGATCCCAACTTTAGAATCAATTTCTCGAAACCATTGAAGAACTATATGGATGTGTTTTAAACCACCACTTATTAAAAAAACTATTTATTTTTGTTGTTTTTTAATTGTTTTCTTAAAAAATTTAGCAACTAGTTATATGTTATATCAACAATTCCCAAAAAATTACCACAAACCATTTATTAATATTTTGATGATGATATCATAATATATAAACATAAATGATGTAAAATATTCAAAAAAGGATGTTGATATATATGAATATAATTTTAAATGAAACCATTGAAAATTTATTGAGGAAATTAATCTATAAACATTTGTAAGCATCCCACACCACATTGAAACATTAAAATTATTATCCCTATAATGTAATAATATTTTATTAATATTTTAGTATAATTAGAATATATAGATTATGATATGATATATCAAATAATACTACATAAACCACACACAAGAATATGTGGCGAACAAGGTATATATCTCATATATGTAAATCTGGGACGAGAAAACCCTTACCTTACACTCCCTTTCATAAAACTTGACTTAACATCATGTATAATGAAATTAATAATGTTATTATTTAAAAAAATATACACGTAAATATTTATGATAACATATAGTATACTCTTATATTATTTTATCACACGTTTGTTAACAATGATTAATTGTTACCCCTATTTCAGGTGTTAACTTCTTCATTTTCTTATGCATGATTTTTATGAATGTATCAATTAATATAATGAAGATATATACCAAATATATACATAATTATATCAATGTGTTAATTATAATATTTAACTATTAATTAAATTTTAGATATATTCATGAATTTAGGATATGGAAAATGATTCACAGCATGTCATTGAGATTGTAGGACGTACGTACGCACAGGTAATGGTCTCATTCCCATAATTATTGAAAGTATAAGGATGTTTTTTGTAAGTTAAATTATCTATAATATATATCGTTTTATAATTATAATATATATCCGTTATTCTCATCATGTTACCCATTCGAGTATAGTGGTGATGAGAAATAGATTACACTAGAGTGTGGAGAATATAAGCCTTACACATGCACGGTTGGGGATTTCATTTTTCATAGGATGGTTATCAGGTGGAATATGTTTGTACCACAATCATAATAAATTCCAATAATAAATATTATACAAAAATTATTAATTTATATTGAAACAACACAGGAAGAGGATTTTGAAGAAGTAAAAAACCTGAAAGATTTGATGAAGAATATTGCATATTCTTTGATGGAAGTTATTAAATATCTTACTAAATGATCTAGTATATGAATTTTTGGGGAAAATAAATCACTAAACCCTAGAAAAATATGTATTTAATAGAAATATATTGGTTTGGATGATCTTGATGACTGAAATTTCTGTGAGGAAGCAAGGGAGTAGGCACCCTTTTATAATTATAATGAGGGGAACATTTAGAAATCCTCATAATATTAAAATATAATAAGTTTATTCTAAAACCATGAACTTTTAAAACATCTAATAAAAGATTATGGAAATATTTTTTAGACCATATATTATCATCTTTCATATTATTTAATATATATTTAAAAAATAATAATTTAATAATATAGTAATTCTACATAATATCATTATTATAAAATTTGATACTATTCATTTAATTCACATTAAAATACATCTGAAAAAGTGTTAATTATAATCTATTACATTAAAATATCTATAATATATCTTATAGAGATATAAAATTTGTTATAAACATTAATCCATTGAAAATATATAAAAATCAATATTATTATAATAAATGATTGAATTTTTCTATTAATTAATTAAAAATGGTTTCATCATTGATGAAACTTTTAAGGTAATTATACAACTACTAAAATATATAATAAATTTAAAATATTATGATAAATTATTATGATCAATATTGAAATTTATATTTGTTTAAATATTAAGTTATTCCTATAAGGACACGTAAATGTTTTTAAATATAGAGGGAGTGTCATTGTGTAACTATAATTGATTTAAAATATATATAAGTTATTTTGATCTACATGTCAATATGAAACAACTCCAATAACATATTAAGGGTGTAAGGTTCGAATCTACCTAATCAAATACGTTTTAAATATTTTTATGTCACTTTCATACCCCTATCATTTGGACTTTACCATTATTTAATCCATATGACTCCTACCACAACAACATATATTTTTCTCTCATTAAGAGTTAATATGTAAAAAATAAAATGAAAAAATAACCTGAAACGAGTCATGGATAAAATTTTAAATATTATCCCAATTAGTTTAGCTATTTTTAGTTTATTATTCATTTAATCTCATTTAAAAAAATATTATTTATTTTAAAATATCATTAATGAAAATTTTGATATATTTCATTAATTAAATACTTAAAAGTATAATAAAAACATTATATATTCTATCCAAAACCATTTAATCACCACTAACATGTACATATAATCATTAAAATTATTGTATGACATTACGTTTCTCAAATTAGATTTATTAAAATATTTTTAATAACATTTATTTTATATGTCCATTAATTAAACAATCACTACCTCATCTTTGTGTAAGAAGTTGGCTTAATAAGTATTCCTTAAAAATATAAAATAAAATAAAATTACGGATATAAAAAATTTATATTTACAATAATAATTTATCGTCCCAATCAAAATCTATATGATAGCATATTAAATTTATTTGAATTGTTAAAAATAAAAATATGAATGAATTTCCATTTTTATTTGTTAAAATACTATAACAGCCATAAAATTTTATGTGTTGAAAAAATAGTCCATAAAAGCATTCAAAGTATGATAGTATCCTATATTAAATCATACTATAATATTAGAACAAGTGTTAGGGTAATTTTATAATATTTATTATATTATTTTTTTAAACTATATTGGTTAATATTATTTTAAACATGGTTATAAAAAATTGAGTATAGTCACTATTCATAATGTGAAAAAACAAAACAAAACCATTTTAATAATTTTATCTAATTAATAAAAGTATGGAATAAAATTTTAAAAAGTACAACCATAGATGTTGTAGTAATTAACTTTAAATGAATCTTAATGACAGAATGAGAGAATGAGTTTTTAATGTGATAACATTCTAATGATTAAAATAAATTTATATCTAAATTCAATGTGAAAATTATTCCACTAAAATAGATTATATTAAATGAGAAAATATTAATCTAATTATACTTTAAAACTAATTTATAATATAATTTAATATTATAAATTATTTAGATCAATAAGCTATTTTCATGTAAAATGCAGAATTTTTTCACTATTCATCAAAACATGAATCTTATAACAAATAAAAAAACTAAATCGAAGATATTTTTTTATTAATATTTAATATAATACATTTATTTTATCATGTAGAATTTATAAAACTATCAAAGAAAATATTTAAAATAGGTGATCCATTGAAATATAGTAATAATACATTTAGAAAAAATAATCTTTTGTGATTAAAATATGTTTTCTTCTAATCTCATTACTATAAAACATATTCTGTAGATTATAAAACATTTTATAATATATATATATATATATATATATATATTTTAATATATTTCTCTAATAGTTAATAATTTAATTTTTATGATAAATTTTAATTATGGGCATCAATTTTTTTTTAAAATTAAACCACATCCTTTATATTCAATTACATTTTATTTTAATTTTCCAATTATTTTTTTCAAAAATAAATTAAGTTTATAAACATCTATAAAATGTAATTTCTTTATCTAGTTGATCCTATACACAACCTCTAATTTATTGTCTAGTGTTATGATAATATTATTTAAAAGTCTATCACAGATTTTTAATACCGATGATGTATAAAACATATGTTATTGAATGTATAAAATTTTGAAAGATACATACCATAAAATAATCAGTTGTAAAATTATTCTCTAAATAAATATTTTTCACCCTGATAATTTGAAAATTTGCATTTAATATTTTACGGTTGATACTTTAAAATTCTTTTTTGGGTACCCCTCATTAAAAACAGGGTTAATAAAATATTTTCTTAATAAGAGAGAATAGAAATGTGATGTTCACTACAAAATAAGGCATTTGAATATGAAAATATTAGTTGACAGAGAAAAAATATGTGGAATTTAAATATAACTATCATTTTTTTATAAAATGTGGTATAGAATATGAAGATAAAATGATAAAATCACAAAATCACAAATCATTTGATTGATTAAAAGAACATTTTTTTCTTAGTAATAAAAATAAGAAGATAATGTTATTTTTAAAATTCTTTTCCAAATGTTGAGGGGTAATTTTTATATTTAGATAAATAACTATTCAAATAAATGTTTATTTCATTCCTTGTCATTGTTTTTCCCTTCAGTTGTTCGTTGATATATTTCATATTCGATAACATTTATTGAAACTATAAAAATTGGAAATTAGTATCTAGTAAAACATAATTTATATTTTAAAAAATATCCAATGTTTACCATAATCCATTCAAACTCCAAGAATCATCCAAAATACATCTATCTAAATTCAAAATCAAAAAATGACTCTAATTTTAAAAAATACATCATTACATAAAATTCTAAAAAATGTAATATAGCTGTTATATCACATAAATTTATTTTTCACTAGATAACCATAGAAGAATGAATTATTGAATTCAACGACACAAAAAATTTCACCATTCTACTTCCTCTTTAATCCAATAAATATACTTCATCAAACAATTCCATAATAACTATTTCCTTTCATTTTTATATTGTAGTATCTTTATCCTCAGTAGTATAATAATTACTTGTATAATCTTGCTTATTCTAGCCCATGACGAAATCCAAATTTACAATTTGAGGAACACTAATAATAATGATATTTTTAGGAATAATAATTTACACGATGTCGAGATAATTTAATATTTTTCTAAATTTATGAGTTAATAGGATTAACATTGGTTATCAATGATATTAAAAAATAACTGAGGTGATATTCTATTATTATAATTGTACTGAAATTTAGACAAACAATTATGTTTTCTAATCCATGATTTCCTAAATCATGTTCCCTTTTATTCTAATCATTCTCTAATAACAACTATAAATCCTGGACCTTTATATATCTAGAGTCTGTGATTTATATTTTTTACAATGTATTAAAATACATGGAGACACATTTCCAGGGACTTAATATTAGTTATTTCAGAATAAACTCGATTAATACATGATGTACACATTATATTTTGAAACATAACTTTGGAAAATTATATCATTGAGGATGCCATTAATCCCACTTTATGAAACCATACATACATGTAAAAATATTATTCTTGGAATCCTAAAAAATGAATCATATGAAAAAGTTGATTTCAAATTCTAATTAATGGCATGAGTACAATGAATGATATGAATAAATATGGCTTAGACAATATGAAAATTTAGATAACTGAAACAGATGACATTTCATTAATCACCTAATCATAGAATCATTACCATTGATATTCTACTAGTCTAATAAAAATTTGGGATATCAATAAATAATCTATCAATGATGTAATAAATAATGATGGATTTTTGAAACATATCATCAAGGTCTCAGCCAAGATAACTAAAAATAAATGTTTAAGGCCTCATCCAAATACTTATTAAGAAATAAATGGGATGGGCCTTAACCAATTAACTATTTGGTTACTCTCATGAGACACACTAATGAATTTAGGGTCTATTGAAGTCCCGAATCTCCACTTACTAACTCTGATGAATTTCTCACATGAATAAATGACACAATTGAATCAATACATCTTAACAAAATATATTATCAGTCAAATGGTATATCGATACTTCCCTAGTAAAAATGAACAAAAATAATAATAATGTATGGAATATAGTATCATAAGATATAATCCTCAATAATGTAAAATATTCAAAAAAAAACATTTTTAAATAGATGAATATAGTTTTTAATGAGACCATTGAAAAATTCTTTAGGAAAATAACCATTAATCACTCCAAAGTGTCTCATAACACATTATAACCATTGAATCAGAATCATTATGATGTAGTAACATAAAAATAAGCATATATATCTTGTTAATTAGTTTATTCATGATATAAAATATCAAATGGTGGTATATACACAACACATAAGAAAAAAGTGGTAAACTTTTCATATATTTCATAGCTGTAAAAGTGTAATGATAAAACACTTATCTTACAATTAATTTACTAGAATGTTAGTTAAAATAATGTACAATGGTTTAATGATTTTCATTAAATTATAATAAAATAATATATATATTTATTATATCATATAGTATTCTATTTTATTATTTTATCATCCTTTTTTGACACTATTTAATTGTTACCCTTTCTTCGGGTGTTAACAGCTTATTTTCCAATGCATGTTTTGTCATGAAAGTATCCATTTTTTCCTAGAATATATATAATATATATAATGGTATTATAGTTAAAATATTTCATATTTAAAAATTTAATAAATTTTTCAGGATATTGTTTAATGTTGTATATAGAAAATGAATCACATCATGTAGTGGATATGGTAGGTCTTATGTACGCTTGAGCGATGGTATGATCACTTTTTAATTGAAAGGAAAGTTTTTTTTGGTATATTAGTTTAATTAGAATATATATAATATCATAATTATAATATATTGTCAAAAATCACATCATTAGTCCCATCTAAGTAAAGTGGTGATAAAAAACAGATTACACCATAGTGTGTAGTCGACAATCTATATGTATGCACGTGCAATGATTTCAATTTTCATAGTATAGATATAAGGTGGAATATTGATGTATGATAATAATAATAACATCTAATAGTATAGATTATATTTTTTTTCATTTATTCTTTATAATGGAAACAATAAATCCGGAGGAAGTGGATGATGAAGAAAACCTGAATGAGTAGATAAAGATGATTACTTCTTCATTATCAAACTTCCTTTAATATTTTCTAAAGTGATATAGGGTAGGTATTTTGGAATAAAATGAACCTAAATATCATAAATAAGGTTTTATGTAAGATAATTTGAAACTTTTTGGTTGATCTAGATGACTCAAATTGTTCTAAGGAATAGAGGGAGAAAGCACAGTTTAATAATTTATATACCAAGCCATTTGGAAATTCTAAACATATTAAAATATAGAAAAGATATTTTAGTGAAAAATAAATCACAATATATAATATATAAATATTGGAAGACATTATAGATCATATCATATCTTATTTTGGATTATTTAATATTTTTTGTGATTTTTAAATAACTTCATAATATATTAATAAAATAAAATTTCATTATTGTCAAATTTGATATTATTCATTTAATATGACATTAAATAAATCCAGAAAAGTGTGAATTTTAATGTCATATTTTCCCATATCTATAATATATATTATAGATCATGAAATTTCTTTATAAACATTATCTCATCAAAAATATACCAATATCAATATTATTGAAATCTATAGTTTTATTTTTATGTTAATTAGTGAAATATTGGTTTGCAATTGAATAATATTTTAAGTTAATGATATAATTTATAAAAATTATAAATATATATCTATAATTAAAATAAATTAATTACAATAATAATATATTATTATATTCATTCATATCTTTATTTTATTTCTATTTTAACACAAGAACAATATTAAACACAAATAGAGTGACATTTTGTAACAATCATTGATTTAAAAAAAAATAGAACTATCTTTCAAAGAAAAGTCTCATTTAAAATACTAAAATAATAAATTAAGGTCATAAGGTTCTATTATTTTTCATCTAATAAGTAGTAGATTGGTTTTGGACACATTTTTATGTTATTTTTTCTTTTATCCCTTATTTCAAAACTTTAAATCTTACCGTGAATACATGGATTTTTAATAATTTAATGGTTGATATAGTTACTATAAAATAATAAAAGAATCATAAGTTAGTCTTGGATAATATTTTAAACCTTATCCCATTTATTTTTTCTACATTTTTTAAAATTTTATATCATTTTAAAAAATATTATTTATTTTAAAATATCATTATCATCAATTTTAATTCTATTCATCACTTCATTTTTTAAAAATATTATAAAAATCATATATTGGAAGAAAATACATTAACTCATAATAAAATGTTAAAATAATCTATAAAATTCATGGATGATAATAATTTTTTGAAATTATATTTATTTTAATTTTTTTAATAACATTACTTTATAAGTCCATTAATTAAATAGTCACTGAATAATCTTTGTGCGAGCCTTAAATTTAATCATTTTCTATCTAAAAATAAAAATTAATTTATCATGATTATTATTAAAAAATTTATCTCCAATTACTCTTTATAGATGAATATATCCTCCATATTACAAAATATGAGAAATATTTAACTTGTAAAATTCAAAAATATGAAAAAATTACTTTTCATTAAATAAATTACAATAAAACCATATTTTCATACAGGTGGATCCATGAAGCCATAAAATAATCTGAAAGAGAATTTTTGATGATAATAAATCATACAATAAATTTATAATAATTTTTAGGCTAATTTGATTATATTCATAATATTATTTTAACACTTAATTACTTGATTTACGATTAATTTTGGTAAATTAAAAAGTTACTAAAGTCAATATTCATTATGTCAAAAAACAGAAAAAAATTTCATAATTTTTAAACTCTTCTTCCAAATATGAAATAATTTTTTCAAAATTGGAATCATAGATGTTTCTGTAACTAATAATTTTAATCTTAGTGACATAACCCAAAAATAGGGTTCTAACGTGAAAAAATTTACAAGATTGAAATGTGTTTGTATAAAAATTCATATTTAAAATGATTCCAAATACATAAACTATATTAAATGAAAAAATAATGATATAACTATATATTTAATGTAAAAAAAATTAATTTAACACTATAAGTTATTTGAAAAAAAAGATGTTTTCAATTAAAATATAGAATTTTTTCACTAATAATCAAAAGATGAATATTATCAAAAATACAAAATATTATCAAAAATATAAATTTTTTATTATAATTTAATATTAGAAGTATATTCATTCAAATTGAATTTATAATGATTTTATAAACTAGCTTTAAAATAAGTTTTCCATCAAATGATCGTAAATTCGCATTTAGATCAATACCAGCTTTATGATTGAAATGGTTTTATTGTTATATTAATACTATAAACATTATCGGACGAATTTGAAAAAAAATTGAATTTATTACATTTATATTTAATTTTTATCTTTCAGTAAGAGTGATAAAAATTATTCATTATTTTAAAATTCCATTGTGTGCATAAAAATATTTTTTTAATAAAACTAATCCTTCTGAATCAATTGTTTTTTCATCTACAATTAATTGTTTATCAATGAAATTATTTTATAAAAATGTGTAAAAATATATTTCCACAATTTATTTATTAATATTCACTACCTCTAACAAAATATCCAGTGTTAAAATAATAATATTAAAAAGTATATATTGGTTCACATAAGCGTGGAGTTGCAAAAAACATATGATATCTAACTAATTAAATTTTTAAAGATAAAACCCATAAAACCATGGTGTATTATATAACCCGAGGAAAGTGAATATGTTTGAAATATTTAATTATTAATTTTCAATTAGATTAAACAATAAAATAATAAAATTAAAAAGTGGATATTTACTGGAAACTATTAAATAAAATAATTCGGTTCACATGGAAAGAGAAGATGAATTATGAATTAGGTGTTTTTTATTTCTATGGTGTGTTTAAATATTGGAAGTAATAGTCATTGGAATATGACATACAATTTTCTAAGGGTAATTTGGGATACACTGTGGGAATTAAATGAGAACTAAATGGATTGGTATTGTGTGTTATATTTCTATATTGTATTTTGATATTAATTATATATATTTCCCACCTGAGTCAGATAACATTTCCAACACCAATATGTTTGGGGTATTTCATAGTTTTCTCAACATCCTTCTTGGTGGTGAATAAGAAGGATGACTTTCCCATATTCCCCACTACTCATTCAATGGAATTAATAATGATAGCTTTTGTTGGGGAAGGCCAGTGATGATTATAACTAATTTTAGATATTCTTAGTGGCTATGAGTTTTTTTTGTTTTTTGGGGGATATACTTGTAAGGAGGAAGGCCCAGTGTTTACATTTTTAAGAAGTTTATGTTTCATTGGTAGTATCTTCGATGGAGTACTGATTAGTATTCGTATTTTGGAAAATAGATTTAGAAATTCATAAGAGCCACTCTACATTCACTGGGTGATCCTGAGTGAATGACTACTCAATATCATGTTTATATACCATTCAAATTTCACTCCAGACCATTATCCCAATGAGGATTATAGAACATGACATCTTGAAGGTTAAATATCACAATTTATTTAGAATGGATACGTCCACATTACATTTATTACATATACGGTAGTGTAGAAAATGGATGAAGTTATGTTGGGGAGGCATGGACACAAGGGAGGTACCCGAGAGTGAAGAAATAATGTATTGATGTGGAGAAGAGCTACAAACATTGGATTATATATTTTGGTTTATTTTACTTTCAAAATATTTGGGAGCCATCCCCATCAATGTTTCTCATTAGTTTATTTGGTCACAAGTTCTAAAATATATACTATGGGATTTATTTTGGAGTTCTTTATTTTTTGGGCTTGAGATTATTGTAAGGATTAGAGATTGACCACACACAGAGGATAATGCGGTATGAGTAATCAATCCCACATTCACCTATAAAAGTTTCTACCTCAAAGTCAATTAAATTAATAAGGGAGTCCATTGTTTATTCCATATCCAAGTTAACAAAATCCTTCTCAGTATATCAGATATATATGGCTTGGATCTCCCTCATAAGGGTTCTTATCCTCAAGATACTAGATGTGGTAATTACTATGCATGATGAAAGTAATGAGTAAGGGAGGTGGAAACGGTCTGATGCATTCTATAGAGGATCAGATATGGGAGGAACAAGAGGTTTTTCATGGTATGATCATTTTATTATCTACTATAGTTTATGCTTTTTTATTCATTTTATTTTCACTCATTAATTCATATTACTTTTGATCACATGTTAAGACTAGCGATTGAGAGGATTCATTAAACCCTTGTTATATTTAAGTTAATTAGTGTTATAGATTTCTTATTTTACATGTTATAGGTACTTGACTGATGATCGTGAAAATTCATGGAAGGAGGGATTTTATTTCTGGTATATATAGTGAGGATATATTATCCTTGAAAATGTTTTTTTTATATATTTGAAATTATAGACAACTATTAGGGAAGGATTATGTTTTATAATGTGTATGGACAATGAGTAGTGTTTATAAGTGTGAAAATAAATTGAATTCATGAAATGTAACAATATCATATTTTATCTATGATGTTGGAGTTTATAGTTGATATTCATATAAAAGGGGTTACCAAGGTAATTATGGAGTATCTAGTTTTCTTCATATATGAGGATTATACACTGCGCATTATATAAGATGTTGAGTATGTGATAAAGAGAAAATCAGGAACATATCTGATTTTGATGGCTCTATATATGATTTCACACTAAATAATGTTGGATTTGAGACCCCATATTGATGATCTCAATGAAAGGGGGTTTTTACTACCCAATGTATAATCATGTGGTTAATAATCCTTTCTTACCAAGAAGGTGGATGGTCAAATGAGGTTATAAATAGATTAATAAAGGTAAATCTGGGTAATGGATATGAAAAATTACCCACTTATGGGGATACATGATTAGTTTGAAAATCAAAAGCGAGGTAGTTTTTTTATGATCGACATCTAGTTAGAATATTTTTTGATTATAAAGAAGGATGGTGAAATCTCATTGATAACCATCATATAATGGTATGAGATCCTTTAAATTTATTTCATGTTATTCGGTGTCCCAAAGGTTGAATCAATTCTTCTGGGGGTTATATTGTTTTTCAGAATTCATGGACCAGTTCATAGTTTTCTTCATCAACGATATACTACTATACTCAAGGTTAGAGGGGGATAATTAAAAACATATATGGTACATTTTTTTATTAAAATTTACATAAAAAATATGGGAAATTTTAAATGATTATATCTAGGAAGATGGAGATGTATTTTCATGGGCATGTGGTGTCTCATAATGGTGTGTCCACAGTCCTACCAATGATTGAGGAAATTTTATAATGTATATCTTAGAAGAACCCGGTGGAGGCTCTCATTTTCCATTATTCAATTGGCCATCACAAGATGGGTGTTTTTGAATTTTCATGTATTATTACCAAACAAACCATATTGACCATGACTGAAAAAACCATCATCATGAATAATTAGTAACATGAATCCTTTGAATACTTGGAGGTGATATTGATAAATTATCCACAACATCAGCTTCTAGAGGGATATATGTTGTTTGATAAATATTTAATACTCTATATCCGGGTCTTGGTTGGGTACTCATGACGTAAAGGTCGTATATCCCTATTGATTTTATGAATTTTCATCCCCATAAGCATTACTATGAAACCTATGATCAAGAGTTAGTATATGTTGTTTTTCATAAATACTTTGAGATATTACATATTTTTTGAGAACTTTATGGTCCTTAAAACCACATGGGTCTTTGGTATATATTTTTTATCTAGTATTTTAATCTAAGATAGTGTATGTGGACGTATTTTCTCTAGGATTATGATTTTGAGATTCATTTATCCATAATTAATGAAACAAATGTGGCTATTGTTCCATGTATGAGGTCCCAAAGATATGTTTTCTGAATGTCTGATGATTCTTGGATATATATGGAAGAAAACTCAGTGAATCTTATAAAAATATAAGACTTTAGTGGTAGAGGTTATCAATTACATATTACTATACAATAATTATTAATTTGGAATTTTTAAGAGTCTCAGTTGGGTGACTCAGGTGTGGAGGTGAGGTATGACCATGATGGTCGTAGTTACACTTTAATGGGGTGGATGAAGAAACATAAAATGTAAATGTTGTTTCAAGGATGGTGGTTTTTTCATTAATTATGTGTGAGTATACCCTTTGTGAGATTAAAATATCACCCATATCGATGTATGTAAGTTTATAAAACATATACTATGGCATGAGGAAACTTCTTTTATGTCTTAAAATTTGGCAATCAATGGAAATTATATTTTCACTAGAAATAGTTGGGGGCCATGAACCATATTTATAAGGGTGTATTAGATCCTTTTAATACCATAGATTTGATGTGGGTAGAGATAAAAATATATTTCATCATCAGTATTCTCTAGTCCCAGAGCAGATTTATTGCAATTTGTGTGATCATGGAAAAACTAATGAAGTCCACTTGGTGATCAAGGAGTTGATAATTACTATTTATTATTGTGGATGTACATGGATGAAATGGTTCGTGTCAAGGGTTATTGAAACCAACTTTTCATTTCATGATGCATTAATTACCTCAATAGTCTATAGAGTATTGCATCTGGCCTTCGGTTCGAATTTATGACATATCACTACTTTTATTGGTCTGTTTAGAGGAATATGGCGTTGAAAATATAGAAACATGATAATAAATTTTGGGTATACATCATGATTCATGGTAGGTCATGGTAATGTAATTTACCATATTTTAATTTTCTAATAAAAATTAACATCACACAATAAATAAAATGACACCTTTTTATATATTTGTCAAGTAACCATGTCATTTAACATTATGTTATACTACGTTTGGAGAATGATGAGTTGTTGGTCTTGAATTGGTTTAGATCATAAAAATGATGATCTATGTGGTCATAAAATGAATAAAGGTGGCATAGAACCATTAAGAGGACTATATATATCATATTCATATGGTCCATAGTGTTTGAGGTTTTACAAAAATTGATCTTGATGATCTTTCATATTTGGTGAAAGATGAGGTTTTTCATGAAAGTAGGTATTATCCCAATTTCATAATGCATTTTGGTGAATTTTATAGAATTTGAATGATGGCACATTGGTTAATACTCCCACAACTACTATTCATGATCGAAAATGTATTATACATGTTATGCATCCTTTGATACGATCATGGAGAATCCATTTCATATTCTAGAATTAGTTTTATATCAAGGATGATGCGACATGCATGAAGTAACTAGTTGAGATCATGGAATAATAAGGAATGGTGTATCATGGGTGACCTATTACCTCGGTTCATGTGTAGTGTGGGAATAGTGGCTGGAAAGGGAGTACCAGAGAGCATGAATCAGATATTCATTCTCCATAGATTGATTTACTTTGAACTTTGGTTAATAAAATTAGCCCTGGATGTTTTAATGTTTGGTATGTTAATAGTTTTTGAAATTATCCCCTTCTCTATGTAGTCATGTTTTGTTTTTGGATATGTTGGTATAATATTATGTTTCTGAGAGGTATCTTATGGGATAGTTTTTTGGCCCTACCATTCCCCTTTATCCTCTATATGTGGTGTATTAATAGTTGAAAAAAAAATTCATGATATATGTCTAATTCTAATTATCATGGATGATAATTTTACTAGAGGTATATGATATATCAAACCATTTATTCTCTACTCAATCCATTGTGACTTTTGGTGTTGGGAGTGTTTCAGAACGATTTAGCAGGCTTCAAGTGAGTATAGATCATGAATTATTTTATGGTAACTAGATAATAGTACAATCCTATTATCATGATGTGGATGTCATTCATGGAGTCATTCTCAATTTGAGAGTTTTTTTTATAGGTTTATATTTACAATTTTAATTTTTCTATTCTATAATTAATTTATTTGTTGTTTCATTCTACCTTGAATGAATGGATTTTTAATAAGACACATTGAGATTAAGTGAATATTTGACTCAAAAGATTCAATGCATAAAATAATTTTACATGTCAAAATGATTTGAATCTTGAGGGTTTCATAGTATTAATGGGATTCTCCAAATGTGATTTTCTTCCATACAAAATATAAATTCTATCCTGACTTTAAATTTATTCATTACAGTCTACCTCCAATAAATCCATGGGAAAGCCTTACGTATTTTTTGATTCATTATAGCCATCCCTCTATAGCATCGATACCCGACATCAATAGTTTGTTTTTTAGTGACATTTTGTGACATTTCAAATATATATATTATTTTAATTTCATTGATTTTGTATATATTATTAGTGTATGTTCTGAGTTAATGAGAATTTTATGGGATAAAATCATGATGGATGATCATTGTGTTAGTCTAGTTTAGGAGATCGTTTAATTATTTGGGATATTGATTTACCTAATCATACATTATTATTCTATAATTACTCAAAAGTATTTTACTAAGATTGGTTATCCTCATTCTATCATTTTCCAGTGAATCTCTAAGATTTTCATGATTCTTTCTTATTTTGGGTGGATATTATGGGTTTACATTAATAAATAATAAATCATCAAAAAATGATATAAAATTGGGATTGGATATCTCGCATGTTTTTAACTATTTTTTGATATTTCTTATGATATTATCTATGTTTAGTACTACTTTTTAAAATAAATTATGTTTGGTTACTAATATATATTCTTGATATTTTTATTTGAGGATCTCTTTTTTAGGTTTACTAAAATCCACATGAATAAATGGGTAAGAATGTATATGAGGTTTGTCATAATAATTTTGGATTTTTTTTATAAAACTAAAAAATTCAGGGAAGTAATGTGATGAGTCACTTTTTATTAATATGGAATTGACATAATTTTAGGAGTTGAAAGTGGAGATATATGTATTTTATGTGGTTACAATGTTTTCTAATGTGACGTTTTTCAACCTCAGGGGTGATCATCGAGTTAGGTTTGTGAATTGATCTTATGTAGAATATTCTGTGTAGTGAATCTATGGTTGGTTAGCGTGGAATGAGATGATGAATGATTTCTGATACATGGTTTGAAGTCATTACAATGAGATAAATGGGTTATGTTGATGGATTGTTATTTAATTTCACTTTTTTAAATGTAATGCAATTTTTACTTTTTTTATACTAATGAAATATCTATGTTTTGATATAATTTCATGATAACGAAGAAAATTAAATGGCATGAAATGGAAATTAAATATTTAAGAGTTGGAATTAACATATGGAAACTGAGTTCCATAGAGTGTAT
The DNA here is from genome assembly GCA_963277665.1 of Viscum album. NCBI lineage: Eukaryota > Viridiplantae > Streptophyta > Magnoliopsida > Santalales > Viscaceae > Viscum > Viscum album. Next base: position 606,264,763 of record OY728148.1, read on the forward strand.
AATAATTAATGTGATAAAGTCATATTAAAATGTGAAACTAATGGTTTGATATATATAATTTATCTATATAATAATAAATTTACAAATTGGTAAAATTTGAAATAAATAATTTATTATGGATTTTTAGGTGGATTGTTTAAGTGGTCTATTTTAATTATGTTAGAAATGGTTGATTGATAATGTTTCTAGATATTTTATTATTATTTCTTGATATACATGTGGAATTAGATTAGAACACATAGGTTGGGAAATGCTATATATCTATTATGATTTTTTTATTGATATATACACCCACCTGATTTTTATAACTATAACAACTCCCAATGATTTTTGTTTTATGTATTTTCTCATAATACATTTTAGGGGTGAATTTAATTTCATTCTACATTTTCTTTATTGAACATCCTTCAGTTGTACTACTGATTAAAATAGAATGTGTTTATGATTCTTATTAATATGGGCAGTTAGTGTGGTAGATGCATACATATGACATATTTAGGATTTTTGGTGGTCATTATGCATGGATGGATTTGGTGATTATTTTGATTTCTATCACATTCATGAAACCCTAGTTCACTAGTCATCAAATGTGGTTGTAATGTTAATTATAAATTATGTATGAATTAGATGATAGACCATATATTATTGGGGTAGTTAAGGAAGCATATTGACCCACAACATAGATGTATATGTATATTACATGATGATATGGAAGGTATAAGAACATATAGAAATTAATAATTGTGAATGATAGTTTCATATCAATGGGTATGTGTTTTAATAAATCATGTTTTATAATTATATCATTGATATGTTACTACAATTGGATTATCTATTGGGTCATAGTTTTATAATGATTTTTGGATGGGTTTTTTTTTGACATTTTTAGATTCTTCTTCATTATTCTATTTATTAATTTTAATATATAATTATCTTTTCATGTTATCCTTATAGTCAATTAGAATGATCCCACTGAATATATATGTTATGTTCACCCTATATAATTAGTATCTACCTTTTAGGTTTCCTGTAGGACATTAATAACCGATAATAACACTACTATCTCATTAGTTTGAGATTTTGTTTCGATGGGGCAATATTATTCAACTTTTATACAATAGATATAGAAATTTATTTATATATTTTTTAATATTTTCTTTGATTTTTATTTTATTTATTCAATTTTAATATTTTCTGATCTATTTGATTGGTGAATTTTCATTCTATATATAGATCATATTTATATTATTGAGGGTAATGCCCGCTAAATGAATGATTCTTCTATAATCATTGGTAGTTGAAACCCCATTTCTTGTTGAAAGAAGGATTATAAATTCATTATTTCCTTTCAATTATTACCAGAAAGGGAGGGGTACCATTAGAGGGATTAGGTTGTGACATGTAATTCACAAATAAACATTGTAATATCAATTTGGGGTAATTAAATACAACTTATTAATTCATTAATATTTTCTGTATTAAATGGTATTATCCAATTATATTATATAAAAATAAAATTTTAAATTAATTGATAAGAAATATTAATGATTAAAATATATGGTGGTATTATAAATTTGGATATAATATCATAATGTACAATTTTTACACCATTATAGTCATCCCTTGTTTCCTTACAGACCATAAAATAATGAATTTTTATTTTCAGTCTTGATGGTCTTTATCTATGACATAGACTTCCCCCGATTGTGATTGATGGATTTTTTACCACCATATAATCCACTATAATCTAAAACACAATATTGTTCTTGAGATAAGAGTGTGACCATAATTATCTATTACATCTTTATTTGAAATTAATGTCTATTTTATCAAGACCTTTCCATTAGGGTATCGACATCATGACATCATCCAACATTACACTGTTTTTGTTAAAGCATGATGTACATCAATTTTTATATAAGGGATCCCTATTCTCGTTATCAAATTTTCATCTGTGATATTAACACATATTTTTATCCTTTGGATGAAAGGAGGTGTTTTAGAGTGAATATACTGAATGATTTTAAATTAAAATTAATGGGATATGTTTTTTTCACATGGTCATAGATTATTCCATTATTTCTAATTTCTTCCATGACGTTAACAGGAAAGTAATTTTGATTCCCCTATTCTAACCTATACTGATTGAAAACCGATATTTTTATTTTCTATTCAAACCTAACAATATTAAATGGTTAACCACAAATATTAATCCAATTAATTTGTTTTGTGTCATTCGATATTCTGTGTGATAATACCCTTATAAGAGATAATATTATAATAAACAAGGCCTATTTAAAAATTTCATCTAGAATTTATTTTAATATGTAACATTAATTGATTTTAAAAGAATGTGTTTATTTGTTTTGGATTTATGGGACTTTTTGGGATACATTATGATGATTGTGAAGGAATCTTATAAAGAAATATGTGTTTTGAGTAGTTGAATCGTGTGGGTTGGTATGCAATTATTTTGTTAGATGGTCAACCTACTATATTGATTTTGATAGGAGACATGATCCTTATTTTAGGAGTGGAATTTGTTACTATTTTCTATTATATCATTAAATCATGATAGAAATGGAATTTAAAACTATAAATGTTGAAATTAAAAGGTAGGGGATGGAATTTTAAAAAATTATTGGTTGAAAATTCAGGTCCCATAAATGAATGGAATTTTTTTAATATTTTCAAAGGGGATGTACATAAATGGTAACTAAATAATTATATTGGATATATTAGATTTTAATGAAATTTAATTACCAATGTATTAATTACATAATGTGTACATTTAATGTAATAATTTAGAAAAATGGTTCTATTTTCAAATGGAAACGTAATGTTTCAGGTTGTGTGTGGTTCTATAGTTTTGTGAGTTGCATCTAGTTGGTGGAATCATGAAGTGATAATAATTTGGTGATAAAGGTAAATGATAAAAATTATTTATTTTCTTGAAGCCTTTAAATTGTGATTCCATATTAAATATATATAATTTATAAATTTCAGGATTTTTATATGTGGTAGACCCATGTAGGGTACTATGTGCCATCATCGAAATTTTACGGTGGTTGATTCCTCCAATATATAGGAGTGTGAGGGATTTGATTATTGATTAAAATCACATGGAAACTCTTCATTCGATAATATTATATGTTGGAATAATGCTATTGGTGGAGATTACTTACTGGGCATTCCATAGTTCATAGTGATACCCATTGATTAGATTAGGAGATTCTCGGAAGGGGTCATGTTTGGTAGGAGGAGAAAACACATTTGATTTCAGTCACATTCATGATAACCTAAATCCATGGATATAATGTTGTGGTTTGATGTTCTGATGAATTGGATGATGATGTGGAAACGAAATATTATGTGTATGTGGAATGACTCCATCTTATGATGTTTGATATCATGGGATGTTTATGGTAGGAAGTGATACGAATCAGTCCAGACTATATAAGTATTTAATGATTTTATGAGATGACAAGGACCAGATGGAAGAACAATATATTTGACATTGGGTTACAAGAGAATCAATATAGTGAGATATTGGATGCGAGGAAATATTTTATAATGTACTATTGATATCATTTCAATGCATTTTATGGGGTATTTGAGGAGTGATTTCTGTTAGAATGGGATTGATAATCGATCTATTAAGGAGATGTTAGTTCTAATATTTATTCACTGTTATATTTATATAATATTTTAAAACATTCATGGGAGACCATAGTTATTATAACACTGGTTATACATGATATTCTCACCCACTGTATATAAAAAATTCATCATCTATCCAAGAATGTTATGATGTCAAATCTATGAATACGAGAATAGTGATCAAAACAAGTATGAATTTATTGCCTTAGTTTTTTGTGGTATTTACATTGTAGATATTATTTTTTACTTCTTAATATATATGTGAGATTCCAAGTTTATTTTATGACATTTAATGGTGTTTTTTCTAGGTTTTATATATTGTATGTATATTATTTTCAAAAAATGAGTTTCATGCCTCCCATTTATGTGTTTGAAGACAACAGTGCTAGTTTAAATAATTAGGTCTACTGGGGATGGGATATAGGGGAACCTTTTTCTCGTCACTTGAAGTTTATGACGCGTAACAAATATAGTGATTTTATAAAAAGATATTGATGCTTACTAAATACTGTGGACATTAAGTATATTTTGTCAATCTATATGTGAATATCATTATTTTTAATGAATAAGCAATATGATTATGTTGGAGTTTATGTGAACTCTCTCATTTTAGTTATGTGTGACCACATGAGTTCTATCAATCTTAAAGAAGATCTTATCCATAAATCATAGATAATAAGCATTGATATGAACTATATTATTTTCCTGGAAATATTTGAAAATTGTATCATGTAGATAGATTACATGTCAATAAAAAATTATGTTTCTATTTTTAAGATGAGGGAACATCCCAATGTTAATTTTTAGGTGCATCTACATTCTATTAGATACTAACCGGCTCTATTTGAATTTATTTTCATTGGAATGAAACCCCTATCCCATGTAAATTTTACTATTTTTATAATTTCTTATGGATTTTCTTCATTTAATTTGTTATAATTATAACCCTATATTATTAAAACTCAAAGGAATGATCATGGGTAGATTCAGAAATGGTTAAGGTTGTTCATATTTTTAATTGGAGACATTATCCATGATTGAAAATTATGGATGAAAAGAGTTTTTTTTCATATTTGACCATTGGGGTTCTATATCTTAATGAAAATTGGAATTGGATGAGATAATTTTAAAGTACATTCATGGGGACAACCATGATGGTGATTTGTCTAAGAGTTTATATTATATAAGTGCTATAATGAGGAACACATAAATTAACTATTTTTTCTAATGGTGTGATAAATTTTTATGGGACCAGTGTTCAGGATTAATTAATGATTAATAAACTATGTGGAGGGGTGTAGTAGTTCAATATATTTTTATTATATTTATATGTTTTAGATACCTTTTTATAGACTCATTTTTAATTGGTTGTCAAAAAATCCAATGTGGGGGACTATTTAAACTCCAAAAAATTACACTTTATTTGGATGGTTTACATTGACCTGGTTTTTTTAAGGACAATTAAAATATATTATTAATTTATGAAGAACATATATCTTGAATGATGAATGATTTCATAAAGTATATGAAGTATTTATAACTACATGACATAGGCTATGATTCAATATCCTATATTCCACAACCAATATTATCATACAGAATATTTGTTTTTAGCTAATAGAATGGTTCAATCATGACGAAAGTGTTTTCACCACAATTTCATTAGGTAAATTCCATTTACAGCCAAGGATAAATTATTTCAAACTATATAAGTATAAGTCATACCTTCAAATGATTAATGAGTATAATATCATAATACATTGAGATGTATTTCATAATAATGAAGCTAAGATGGGTGATAATGATTCTACATTCAAAAAACTCATGGATATGCATTATTATAATAAGGATTTCTCATTCCATCAAATGATAGGTTATGTAAATCCATTTTATCAATTCATTTTAATATTATTTAATTTTGGATTATATTTCATTTTCAATAATTTCAATTTTGGAATCTTCAAGATGATTGAGATGTTTATTCTATAATCTATATGCTAGAATCCTATAGAACACAATGTCAAGGATCAGTTTTGTTGAATGTGGTTTTAATTATTGGAATTTACATAATGAAATAGGGGATGATTTATTGTAAAAGAAAATTTTTATGTGACTAATATCTCATTTTATGGTTAGCACATTTTCATCATTTTTCATGTATCATGTCCAAAAGGTATGTGGTGAGGTGAAAATCCAACTCAATCAACTTCATGTCGCATGGGAAAAGGATCCTAAAACATAAAAAAGTCGAGCCACTATGAGATTTCTCTAAGAATAAGTGTGATATATATTTCCATTGAGGTTTCCAAGGATAATAATGGGTTGTATTTTTATAAAATGGGGTCCATACTGCTCCATAGCCCACATTAGTGCATTTTTTGGGAGGAATTTACCCTTAATTTCACTTGTGCCTTTTAGTATTTTGGACCTTCATTCCCCTATGTCTAATTTGGTTGAGTGGGTTGCACGTAAACTAGGGATCACCTAACCTCCCGCTTCAATCATAAAAAACTTTTATCCTAATTTCATGAATTTTTTTATTATCCCTCATTCATATTTATTTATACATCTAATTCTCTCTTTTCCCATTTATATTAAATTGGATGTCTTCTTAAAAAAACATGAAGTGTTTCTCATCAACATTTTGGAGTTAAGGTGTGTTATAACAATTTTTATTTCTATAAATGAAATATTGTGATTTATTCATTGGATTATTGTTCTCTGCCATAGGCCACACATTTGAAAATGGATTCAAAATTATTCCACCCATTTAATATATGTGTTTTTTATTTTCCATTAAATTACATATCAATTAATTCATATTGATTTTAAATGATACATTATTTGAAATAATTTCTGTATGTGATAGTTTTGGTGTATTTTATAATTTTTTGGGTCACTAACTTTGTATAATTTTTTAACATGTTTCTCTTCAGTTTTAATGTCTTATTTCATTTCAAAATTTTTATAAATGATTCATAAAAGTATTTTTTTAATCTTACTTAATTTTTATTGACTATTGAGCTCATTTAGGTAACAAATCAAGTAAGAATGTGAATTTTCATTAACAATATCTATAAATAAAAAGAATAATTATTATAAAACCATTATATTATATAATTATAACATTTGAAATAATCAATAGGTATTTCATATCATTAATTTCACATACAACGAGAGTCTAAATAAATAGTGATATGGTATATATTTATAAAATTTCCAATAAATTAGAGGATATAAACTATATTAACCACATTAATATATATATATATATATATATATCCCTACAGTAAAATGCATTGATAATTTTCAAAAAATCAGTAATGATCAAAAGAATTTTTGTTTTGAAAAAAACATCATTCTACATGTTGTGAATTTTTATTTAAATAAAATATATTGATTACTAGTGAAAAATAATTAAACTAATATATTTTGATAATTTTTTTAATAAACTAATAACAATATATACATTATATTTATAATATTTATAGATAAATATAAAATCATTTAAAGGTAATGTGACATAACATGTCAATTGATGTCAATTGGGACATGTTGTCTGTACGTATATGGAAACATGATACATTCCCCAACTGTACATTCCCAGGGCCACAAGTTAACATACACACAATGATACCCATCTACATTCGATGTAATGTAACATGACTTGTAAATATGTGTTCAAATGAGGATATGTCCATGTTTTTAGATGGGGTGACTTGTATTTTCACCCATAGTTTTTGACCATGTACTTTATCCAGAACCTCATACCTCACATATCTATTTTCCTATGTGAGGATTTGGGCACTTGAGTATCCCATCCATAGTATTTTTCCTGAAGACCATACAGTGGCCTTTGTTTTAGAAGTAGTGTTATTATTTCAGGTCACTTATAGAAAAATACCCTATACCAACGGTTTGGACCATTGGAATAGGCCTCCAAACCCTTGGTATAGGCTATACCAACGGTTTGGAGAACCATTTCAATGTAAGCTGTGAGGATAGGTCTATACCAACGTTTTTGAAAAATGTTGGTATAAGTAATATGAGATTCTATACCAACAGTTCCATAAACCGTTGTTATATGCAATTCAAAAAATAATCATTCAGTTGGTTTGGATCCCAAAACCTCCCGTTTATGATTGAACGACCTAACCACTAACCTAACATACTTTTGTGAATGTAATTTAATAAATATATATATTTGTTATCATAAGTATTTTAAATTTTGATTTATTTAATGTCCACTGTATGGAGATTCCATTAACAATACATGTACATATACCGACGATTTGGAGAACCGTTCGTATAGGTTTTTTGATTTTGATACCTATACCAACAGTTAGGACAAACAGTTGGTATAGGGTTCCTTATAATGGACCTATACCAACGGTTTTGGCCAAACCATTGGTATAGGTCCAAAATAGTGAACTATACCAACAGTTTACCCAAAACCATTGGTATAGATCATATTTTCAGTAGTGAGTGTTGTGATTATGATAATTCCTTCAGTGATTCTTTTATACTGACACCAACCAGGAGTGATCATCATGCTATCAAGGGATAGTACATCCTAGTGTATTTCTATATCATGGGTCCTATGTATCTTTTATATAATTAAATTTCATAATTCCCAATATTAATGATCATCTGTATCCTCTATCGTTGTAGTAGACACCTAATCAATGATTTTTATCGGGGTGTGATACCCCCATTAGTTAAGGTGATCAAAACCTATATTCTCGAGAGGTTAAATGGATTCATAGCAATTAGATAGTTATCCCTCATATATGGAGTGTTGTAGTTAGGAGTGAACTCATCCACTCAGATTTCATGTGTGGCCACATGTGATGTTGGGAATTAGAGATATGCAATTGATGTTATAGGTTAACACATTATCATTAGATTTGTTGTGATATAGAGACCCCCTTTCAATATAATAGAGGTTTATTTATGAAATATATGTCGAGTTTTCATTTACCTCTTACTATGGGTTGAAATTATTTCAATTGTATAATTCAATTTCCATTATTATTATTTTCATGGAATCCTATTTGTTATATATATACTCACCCATACATAAATGTTTCATAAAAGTGTAATGACATATGTTTATGGACAAAATATATATAGAAACATTTTTGGATCATAGTTGTTTGTGGTTTCATTCACGGTGTATGATGGTAAGACATGGATATTATGAGACATGCTCTCTTATTTTTTCCCCATTTCCAGTTTTTTAGGTGGAGGAATTCATATATTTGTGGAGAATTATTTCCCCCTGATATTTTTTTATTTGTGTACTATGATATATTCCATAGAGTATATTTCACAAATAGTTATACTCTTGATCTTTCAATATATTATTCCTCATATTCACTATTACATTGATATGGTGGTGTGTGTGAATATTTTTACTAAAGGAAAATACCATCTATTTTTTTAATTCCTTCTCAACACTTATCATGTTCTCCAAGCCTAGTGTTGGTGGGAATGAGGTTTCAAATTAATCATACCACCATGTTGGAGTGCCCTAATGTGTTGGGTCATGGAAGAGTAATGCAAGATTAGTTTTTCCTCATCTTGGTGTCTGGAGTTAGCACAAGGTGATGATTGGATTGGAATCATAGTGAAACTATGTCACAGTTCCTAGAGTGTGGATTACAGTCATGGGAATAAATTATTGGAGAGGTGTCTAATATAACCATTCAACGGTACTCGGACTACACCCTTGATGACTTTTAATATCGATACATCGGTTGAAGGAAAGAACCGAAACATTATTTATATGTGATTGTAAAATGTTGATTATAATTATTGTAAGATATCCCCACACATATATTCTCATTTATCAATTGTAAATCTTCATAAAATTCTGAATTCCTCTATAGAGGCAACCAATTCAGATGTTGATATAAGTTCTTAATGAGTATGAATTGACGGATAAGGATATCCATGTTCAAGGTTAATGTGAACTCCATAAAATTATTTTGACATCTATTCCGGAGCTTATTTGTGACGTGTATATTCTATATGGGAATATTTCTAGGATTCATTCCATCAATTAGTAAGATTGACCACTGTCAATGTTCCCACTTGATGTTTTTTTTCAATAAGCTACAACCAATCATTCGACCCATTAATGAAAATATGTCCATAGGATTATATTTAATTTATATTTTAAATATTATGGATAGAAATATTTTTTGGGTGTGTTGGGTAGTCAAGAGGAATATTTTTGATGGATTATATAGTTTATGTTTTCCATTTTAATAAAATTACACTATCATTTATGGTCATGTTTTTAACTAGCCTCTTCCACAATGTCGTGAAATGTTTATTGGGTTTGGTTACTCGAGCTTATGATGAAGATAAAATACCTCGAGGAGAGTTTGAGTTATTATTATGCAGTTTGTTTTATCCATATACTTGACCACCACTTATGGTATAAGAGTTCCCTATGTATTCTCCTCCTATAGAGTGCATCTGTGGAAGGGAGAGTTGGGATGAAAGAGACGGTCGTGTATATCATGGAGCAGAATACTAAGCTATAGATTGAATAATTCAATCATCATGGTTTTGATGGAGGAACTATAAGGCCCCAACCTTAATCCTTACTTAATATTGAATTAAATGAATAATTTAAATTGAGGAACTTTTCAGGTTTAGAGTTTTAGATAATTAGATCATAAATCATGAATTACATTCCACATTTAAACAAAGTGGTTACATAAAATATAGTACTCATTTTTCCCCATCAACGAAAACATATTTAAAATAAAACATGGATTGTTTCTTGACACTTCCTTGACACTATCATCATATCATGTACCATTCCCTTGACCTGTGAAAAACATTTCAAAAACTTGGGATGAGGATAAAAAGCTTAGTAAGGGATATAAAGATATGGAAAGGAAACAGGAGTACATGTATACATAAGAATGAAATCATACTTTACCCATAAAACATAAGAACTTTAACCCCTAAATCACTTAAGAGAAACCTTAACGTTTAACCCCTTCAAGTTACACAATACATTGGAGAGTTATATCGGGATCACCCGCCCTTAGTTTTTCACGGAACCACCCGTCTTCATAATAATGCCCAAGAACCATAACATAATCGTATCACATAAAACATGCATAAAGGAAACATAACATTTACACTTTTCAATCAAAAGATATCAATACAATACATTGATATAAAAACATTATGAAAACCATTTTCAATACCAAAAGAAAAGAAAAGTAAAACATGGTATTTATTTTTATTTTTAAAAAGGTATGGCTTGTAGAGGAATCCAAAACTCAAATAATGGTCACGACGGCGGAGAAGTCGTCGTCGCCGCATACGTACGACAAAAACATTCCCTTTTGTCCTTTAGTAAAACGCTTCATATAAAGAAGATTCCTTTTGGATAAATGTAAAATTCAAAGGGGTTTATACACCATATAAAAGAAGGTTGTGTATAAAACAAAATATTCCTCATTGAATGGAGATTGAGACAAAGTCCCTTACAAAGACGGTATCCTTGGATTAAGGATAAATCAATTACATAATTATGTGTGAAAAACTAATACACCAAATATAAGTGGATATTAAGTGTAAAAAAATAAGAGGTTATTCACACATATTCATAGAACGACATATTCAAGGAGTATAAGCTTATCCCAAAGAATCAAAATTGGGTTAAGAAGTTCCATTGCAAAAATTTGACAGCCTAACGGCGTCACTAAAAAATTCAGAAAATGAGTTAATGAGAGATAAAAAGGGTATCTCATCACTTGGACATAAAATTTAAATCAATAAGGATATATAAGAACATATCCCAACATAATATTATGTGAATTAAAAGACATAACAAAAGAAGTATTTTAAAAAAAGAGGAGGGTGAAAGGTTCCCTTACCGACATGGGTATCTTTCTAAATATACACCCCGTGAAGAATGAAAATACAAAATTGATGTAAATACTCATAAATGAAAGTATATTACACAATGAGTAAAATAATGGGAAGTACATACACCAGTCAAAGTAAATTGTGGAAAATGTAGCATAAATCTCTCGGGAATAAAAGTGAGATGAAAAATCCCTTACGAAAACTCGGCAGCCTAACAGTGCCACTTAAAACATAAAAAAATGGATTGATGAGATCAAATAGGGTCTCTCATCATCTTAACATAATGTTAAAATCAAGAGTAATATAAAAGAACATCCCCCAACATAACAAAGAGGATCTTAAAAGAAGTGACATAAAGGAGAGTACTTAAAAAGAAAGAGAGAGGTTAGATCTCTTACGAAAATTCGGCAGCCTAACAGCGCCACTCAAATCTTCCAAAATGGATTAATGAGAGAGAATAGGGTCTCTCATCATATGAACATAAAAATTACAGTAATATTAATATAAAAGAACATCCCAATCACAAGAAAGAAGAGCTTAAACGGAATCACATAAAACAGTGTACTTAAAAAGAACGAGAGGAGTAGGATCCCTTACCTCAAGTCCGACTTGTCTTGTTCATTTATTTATATTCCTGAATAATAAACTTTTTTCAATTTATAATTGACTAAGGACCTCCTTTAAATATTATTATTCAGTTCATATCACATATTATAATGTTATAATAATTGTTTAATAATGTTAGTTCATATCTGACGTTTTTGCCGATGTTTGGTACATGAGTCAAAAATGAACTTGTTTGAAAAATGATTGCCCATGTAGTTATAAGTAAATAAATTTAAGAATAGTATTAATGATTAAAATATCATATATATCTAGTACATATTAATTTTATACTATTCCATATCATTTGGAGATGAAAAATGAAAATCACCGTTCATGGAGACGGTAGGCCGATTGTACGCATGAACGCTAATTTCATTTTTTTTATTCATATTAATGGAATTAAAAATAAATAATATATATATATATAATAATTCCAGTATAATATATATGTTATATAGGTCACATAAGTTCATTAATTTCATTATTTATACATTCCATGTATTGCATGTACGAGTCACATCACTTGAGGGTGCGGTAGTCCACACTTCCTCATATGAAATTATCGCATTTGCACAACATGAAAAGAATAAGGGTATGTTTTAAATATAAAATAAAGAATAATTTAGTAAACATAAATACTATATTTATCATATATAAAATACAGTGACATCATAATGGCCACCTTTAAAGGTGTTAAAAGAATATTGAACAATCATCGTTTCGTGAGGCAGAAAATCGCCAACCACAGAAACAGTATGTTCCTTAACCATTAGACGAAGGTGTGTGTATGTGTAGCTCTAATAATTCACATAACAAAATCCTAGTATATTTAAGATAATGGTTTTTTTACAAAATAAAATAATAAAAAGAGTTTAGGGGGTTGGAGAAGCAAAATAAATCAAAAGGACTCAAGTGAAGACATTACCTTAAAATCGGTTAACTCCCTTTGGTTTGAGCTCAAAGGATTCCTTGGGAAGACTTCTGTCCAAAGTGAGGCTTCAAGGAGTTATATAGGGATGTGGAGATACAAAATGGGTAGGGTTTGGCCGAGCCTAAGGCTTTGGAAATGTGGGTAAGGAGGTAGAGGTGGGGGTCTTTTATAAGAGGAGAGGAGGGGCACTCTTGGAAAGTAAAGAAATATTACTTTATTTTAAAATGAGTTTAGGATTTAAAAGGTCCCACATTGATATAATTCTAGTATAATGTGATAAGGGTTCGAAATATACCCATCCAATAGGTTTTGGACATGTTTAGGTCATAGATTTTACATTATCTTTTAATTTTATTTAAATCCTTTATTAATGTGGTAATCGTTGCATCATCATGATGTCATAAATAATTTAATATATTTAATGTCTAAAAATTATAAAAAAACTATCATAATGTAGTAAATCTTTTTATCTTTCTAATGAATATTTATATTCAAAAATCTTACTTGTATAACCCCATGTAAAAATTGTTTTAGTAAAACATCTCATGTTTGTGTCATTTTTACTTTAACATTAAATAAAAAGTTATTTATGTCATTTCCCAACCAAAGTGGATCCATGGGGTCCCCAAGTTGACCCATGAATCTTCTTGGTCGGCCATGAATCATAAAATGAGGGTAGGACATGGTTCAAGCTCATCTCATATTATTAAAACATTATTTTTACATTAAACTACACTAATTACCTCTAAGCGCGATTAAAAACATAAAAGTTATTATTCACCAAAAAATTATTTTAATCCCATTGAACCAGAATTTAATTATTAATGACAACCTTGTATGTCATATTTTTTAAATTCAAAACATATAGGTGGTAAATTTTCATTTAAAAGAAAAATTAGTTTTTAAAGTACCACTTAGTGGTTTCACTATTCATCAAAAATTGATGTTCTTCAGAAAAATACCAAAACTTCACCCTAAGCTATATTTGATATTCAGAATTAAAAAATGATGTCTATTTTAAGAAATTCAAAACATATTAGTTTCATTAATTAATTTAATAATTAATTCCTGCTGTCAGAGCAAATAGCGTGTTTTTATGAAACAAAAAGTATCAAAAAATTGACACTAGTTCAAGTTCGATTTCAAAGTGAAATTAATTCCAATGTCCAACATTGGATTACATGGTAAAAATATATTCTATTTAAACTTTAAAACCAATTAAAAAGATAATATAAATATATAAATAAATTTTATTGAAAAGTGGTTTTGAATTAAAATACAACACTTTTCACTATTTCTAAAAAATGAACATTATCAGAAAAATACCAAAAATTTATCCAAAGTAAATTTAAATGTACCAATCATAACGAATAAGTTTATTTTGAAAAATATAGCTTATAAAATTTTCAAAAGATATATTTAAAAATGGTTCTCCATCAATAGGCGGTAAAACAATCTTTAAAAAAATATTAGAATGTTTACGCTTAAAATTGGATTCATTTTTATTTTTAATCCTCTAACATTTATTGTAAATAGTAAAAATATTTGACAAACATATATAATAATTTTATAGTTAGTTCTGTTCATTCCCACCATTACAACGGCTAGGCGTTAACTACCATTTAAAATAATATTATTTTATTATTAGAGTGCAACGTAAGATTCCCAAGAAACTCATTGTCGCGTATTGGGTACGCCATCGAGCATAGAGTCCCCTTTAAAGTAATATTAATATTTTATTCACAAATATGGATAAATATAAAAATGTCATATTCTTTATTTACCTGGGGTGTTACATCCTTCCCCCCTTTTGGGAATTGCATCCTCGCAATTTTAAAATTGGGCTTGGAAACATCCTTGGAAGTCCCACATCAGAACAAGAGTCGGTAAAACAATCACTTTAAAATAAATAAAGATAAGTATAGAGGTCACCCGAGTTAACCCATACTAGGATTCCATGTAGGAAAAAATGGACATGGAGGATAAAACATAGGGTAATGTTCTGATAGAGAGTGATAGAAAACATGTTTAGGAGAAAGTTAACCACAAGAAAATCACAAACTTGTGATGGGTTAAATGGTATTCGATTCCCTAGTAGGAAAAGTTAATAGACAACATTTTTGTTTTAAGTTTCTTTTTATTGGGGAATTTATTCATAAGGAAACATAATCACTTATCATGTTGACTTTCAAGTTTTATTAGATTTCTTACACAAACTCATATTTTCTCCAAAAGATGAGTATTTAGGAAGGCTTGTTCACATTAAGAGTACTATAATCAACTTCTATAGAATCACCTAATCCACAAAAGAGAACTGCATAATTCCCATGTCTTTATACTTTAACCAAAACCAAAACAAAAAAGGTTAGTACAAGATTAGATAATCTATAAAATGATAACCATTTATAAAAAGAAAATATTTTCTTAATCTCCAAAATTTGTCCAACAAAACCCAAAGTTCAACGAGGACCATTCGATAAAAAATTTGTCCATAAAATTCTTCAATATAAACCAAACTAAGATTGAAACCCAAATATTTGAAGGATTTAGTCACATAGTCTTCCGAGTTAAATCGTAACATTTATCTCCAAACAACATCAGTTGCTCTTAAAGTCTCGTATTGAAATGTAATTAACCTAATCACATATCCTCGATGATAGGTTAATAAATTTCCATAGATAACCCAAAATCAACTTACTATTAATTTATAAAATCATCTAACTAAAAATAATTAGTCAAACTAACCAGGGACTTCACGTAGTCCAGTGGTAGGCGATAAATACCAGTCGCACTTTGGTTGTGGGTTCAATTCCCACAGCTTTGTCCGACGCGATGGGTTGTCACACGGTCTGCGTGTTGTCCTTTTTATAAATCTCCAAAAAATAACCCTAATATGTTTTAACCTCAATAGTTTCCTTATAACTCTCATTTTCATCCAAATTCGTTATGATCTCAACATCTTAATTCTTGAAGTCTTATTTCACCACTATAAGATAAAATAAAATTATTCCCAAAATGAATAACATCATACCTTGATCATGGCGTCCACTTGGTTTCATCGTTATCTTGCTCACGTAGGTAGAAGTCCCATGCATTACAACAATGATTTAGGGATCCTTCAAAATCATTTTCTTGCTCCATCCAAATACACCTTGTACAACATGGGTCATATGGGTGTTCACAGAAAAATAGTTTTGGAAAATAATCATGTATGACATATAATTACAAAACATCTGATAAAACAAGATTTCTATTAAATAGTCGGACAGAATTGGAGTTGAAACTTTATATTATTGGTCATTTTAAAATACCATAAGTATGTGCTGAGAGACTATATTTTAAAATCAAATATAAATAGGTTGCGCAAGGGTCTCCTTCCTCAACACCATTTTTAAAATCATAATATGCTTCAAATTCTTCTGATAAGGTAAAATATTTTAGAATACCTTGATAATATTTACCTTTCTTGAAAATATGAGAATATTGTGAAAATAGTATTTTTCTAAATACAACACATGATCCATGATGATAACGAGGTATAGTGGAGGGGTTTGATATCTCAAACAACTGCTTACAAGTTAGTTGTATTCTAGAAAAAGTTTCACAATCACCCGAACATGACTTTGCAATAATTATTGCAAGCATGTCATCAGGAAGAGATAGGAATGTCGTTTGAGATCCTTCTCCTTCCATTCATAACTGACTTTACTTGACCTGAAAAAAGGTTATAAAAGAAGGATTTAACTGAAATAATAGATATAGGGACTAATCATGTGTCTAACAAAAACTCCTAATCCCTAAAGTTGTCTAAACCGACCTTTGATACCAACTATAAGGCCCCAGCCTCAAACCTTACTTAATATTGAATTAAATGAATTATTCACATTGAGGATATTTTCAGGTTTAGAGTTTTAGAGAATTAGATCATAAATCCTGAATTACAATCCACATTTAAACAAAGTGGTTACATAAAAGATAATAATCATTTTCCCCCTCAACGAAAACATATTTAAAATAAAACATGGATTCTTTCTTGAAACATCCTTGACACTATCATCATATCATGTACCATTCCCGTGACCTATGAAAAACATTTCAAAAACTTGGGATGAGAATAAAAAGCACAGTAAGGGATATAAAAATATGGATAGGAAATAGGAGTACATGTATACATAAGAATGATATCATACTTTACCCATAAAACATAAGCACTTTAACATACCCCATAAAATCATGAATAAATCATAGAAATCATAATACATAAAGGTAACTTGAGGAATTCATAATATTATTATGTAGGGAGTAACCCTCTTGGTTACGTTTGGAATACCCATCACAATATATTCCCTAAATCTCTTCGGAGAAACCTTAACGTTTAACCCCTTCGCGTTACCCAATGCATTGGAGAGCTATATCGGGCTCACCTGCCCTTAGTTTTTCACGGAACCACCCGTCTTCATAATAATGCCCAAGAACCATAACATAATTGTATCACATAAAACATGCATAAAGGAAACATAACATTTCCACTTTTCAATCACAAGATATCAATACAACACATTGATATAAAAACATTATGAAAACCATTTTCAATACCAAAATAAAATAAAATTGAAACATGGTTTTTATTTTTCTTTAAAAAAAGGTATGGCTTGTAGAGGAAGCCGAAACTCAAATAATGGTCACGACGGTGGAGAAATCGTTGTCGCCACATACGTACGACAAAAACATTCCCTTTTTTCGTTTAGTAAAATGCTTTGTATAAAAAAGATTCCTTTTGGATAAATGTAAAAGTAAAAGGGGTTTATACACCATATAAAAGAAGGTTGTGTATAAAACAAAATATGCCTCAATGAATGGAGATTGAGATGAAGTCCCATACAAAGACGGTATCCTTGGATTAAGGATAAATCAATTACATAATTATGTGTGACAAACTAATACACCAAATATAAGTGGATATTAAGTGTAAAACATTAAGAGTTTATTCACACATATTCATAGAACGACATATTCAAGGAGTACAAGCTTATCCCAAAGAATCAAAATTGGGTTAAGAAGTTCCCTTGCAAAAATTTGACAGCCTAACGACGTCACTATAAAATTCAGAAAATGAGTTGATGAGAGATAAAAAGGGTATCTAATCACTTGGACATAAAATTTTAATCAATGAGGATATATAATAACATATCCCAACATAATATTATGTGAATTAAAGGACATAAAAAAGAAGTCTTTTAAAAAAGAGGAGGGTGAAAGGTTCCCTTACCGACATGGGTATCTTTCTAAATATACACCCCGTGAAAGAAGGACAATACAACATTGATGTAAATAATAATAAATGAAATTATATTACACAATGAAAAAAATAATGGGCAGTACATACACCACTCAAAGGAAATTTTGGCTAATGTATCATAAATCTCACTGGAATAAAAGTGGGATGAAAAATCCCTTACGAAAACTCGGTAGCCTAACGGCGCCACTTAAAACTTACAAAAATGGATTGATGAGATCAAATAGGGTATCTCATCATATTAGAATAAGTTTTAAAGCAAGAGTAATATAAAAGAACATCCCCCAACATAAAAAAGAGGATCTTAAAAGAAGTGACATAAAGGAGAGTACTTAAAAAGAAAGAGAGAGGTTAGATCTCCTACGAAAATTCGGTAGCCTAACGGCGCCACTCAAATCTTAGAAAATGGATTAATGAGAGAGAATAGGGTATCTCATCATATGAACATAAAAATTATAGTAATAGTAATATAAAATAACATCCCAATCACAATAAATAAGATCTCAAAAGGAATGACATAAAAGAGTGTACTTAAAAAGAACGAGAGGAGTAGGATCCCTTACCTCAAGTCCGACTTGTCTTGTTCGTTTTTTTATATTCCTGAATAATAAACTTTGGTCAATTTATAATTTCCTAAGTACCTCATTTAAAAATTATTATTCAGTTCACATCACATATTATAATTTTATAATAATTGTATAATAATGTCAGTTCATATCAGACGTTTTTGCCGATGTTTGGTACGTGAGTCAAAAATGAACTTGTTTGAAAAATGATTGCCCATGTAGTTATAAGTAAATAACTTCGAGAATAGTATTAATGATTAAAATATTATATATATCCATTAAATATTCATTTTATACTATTCCATATCATTTGGAGACAAAAAAAGAAAAGCACTGTTCATGGAGACGGTAGGCCGTACGTACGAATGAACGCTACTTTCATTTTTTTTGTCATATTAATTGAATTAAAAATAAATAATATATATATATATTATAATTAAATTATAATATATATGTTATATAGGTCACATATTTTCATTAATTTCATTCTTTATACATTCCATTTATTGCATGTACGAGTCACAACACTTGAGGGAGCGGTAGTCCACACTTCCTCAAATGAAATTATCGCATTTGCACAACATGAAAAGAATAAGGGTATGTTTAAAATATAAAATACAGAAGCATATAGTAAACATAAATACTATATATATAATATATATAATACAATTACATAATAATGGCCAACTTTAAAGGTGTTAAAAGAATATTGAACAATCATCGTTTCGTGAGGCAGAAAATCGCCAACCACAGAAACAGTATGTTCTTTAACCATTAGAAGAAGGTGTGTGTAATTGTAGCTCGAATACTTCACATAACAACATCATAGAATATTTAATATACTGGTTTTGTTACAAAATAAAATAATAAAAATATTTTAGGGGGTTGGAGAAGCAAAATAAAACAAAATGACTCAAGTGAAGACATTACCTTAAAATTGGGTAACTCCCATTGGTTTGAGCTCAAAGGCTTCCTTGGGAAGACTTCTGCCCAAAGTGAGGCTTCAAGGAGTTAGATAGGGATGTGGAGATACAAAATGGGTAGGGTTTGGCCGAGCCAAAGGCTTTGTAAGTGTGGGTAAGGAGGTAGAATTGGGGGCCTTTTAAAAGAGGAGAGGAGGGGCACTCTTGGAAAGTAAAGAAATGTTCCTTTATTTTAAAATGAGTTTCGGATTTAAAAGGTCCCAAATTGATATAATTCAAGGATAAGGTGATAAGGGTTATAAATATACCTATCCAATAGGTTTTGGACATGTGTAGGTCACATATTTTACATTATCTTTTCATTTTATTTAAATTTTTTATTAATGAGGTAATCGCTGCATCATCATGATGTCATTAATAATTTAATATATTTAATGTCTAAAAATTATAAAAAAAATATCATGACATATGAAATAATTTTATATTTCTAATGAATATTTATAGTCAAAAATCTGACTTGTATAACCCCTTGTAAAAATTGTTTTAGTAAAATATCTCATGTTTGTGTCATTTTTTACTTTAACATTAAATAAAAAGTTATTTATGTCATTTCCCAACCAAAGTGGGACCATGGGGTCCCCAAGTTGACCCATGGATTGTCTTGGTCGGCCATTACACATCCAATGAATGTAGGAAATGTGTCAAGCTCATCTCATATTATTAAAACATTATTTTTACCTTAAACTACACTAATTACCTCTAATCGCGATTAAAAACATAAAAGTTATTATTCACCAAAAAATTATTTTAATCCCATTGAACCACATTTTAATTATTAATGACAACCATGTATGTCAGATTTTTGAAATTCAAAACACAGAGGTGGTGAAATTTTATTTAAACGAAAAATCAGTTTTTTAAGTACCACTTTGTGGTTTCACTATTCATCAATAATTGAAGTTCTTCAGAAAAATACCAAAACATCACCCTAAGCTATATTTTATATTCTGAATTCAAAAATTATGTCTATTTTAAAAAATTCAAAACATATTAGTTACATTAATTAATTTAATAATTAATTCCCGCTGTGAGAGCAAATAGCGTGTTTTTATGAAACAAAAAGTATCAAAAGATTGACACTAGTTCAAGTTCGATTTCAAAGTGAAATTAAGTCCAATGTCCACCATTGGATTACATGGTAAAATTATATTCTATTTAAACTTTAAATCCAATTAAAAAGATAATATAAATATATAAATAAATTCGATTAAAAAGTGGTTTTGAATTAAAATACAACACTTTTCACTATTTTTAAAAAAATGAACATTATCAGAAAAATACCAAAAATTTATCCAAAGTAAATTTCAATGCACCAATAATAAAGAATAAGTTTATTTTAAAAAATATAGATTATAAAATTGTCAAAAGATAGATTTAAAAATGGTTTGCCATCAAAAGGCGGTAAAACAATCTTTAAAAAAATATTAGAATGTTTACGCTTAAAATTGGATTCATTCGCATTTTTAATCCTCTAAAATTTATTGTAAAGAGTAAAAATATTTTACAAACATATATAATCATTTTGTTGTTAGTTCTGTTCATTCCCGCCATTACAACTGCTAGGCGTTAAATACCATTTAAAATAATATTATTTTATTATTAGAGTGCAACGTAAGATTCCCAAGAAACTTGTTGTTGCTTATTGGGTACGCCATTGAGTATAGAGTCCCCTTAAAGTAATATTAATATTTTATTCACAAATATGGATAAATATAAAAATGTCATATTCTTTATTTACCTGGGGTGTTACAGGAACACTCATGCATGGAATCAGATTTGGGGATTACTAGTTTAGTGGGAGATTAGTGGACTATGTTATAATGAAGGATATTTGGATCCTTATAGAAGAACCATAAATTTAATGAATCACCCATGATTTGCCTATTTTGGGAATGGTAATTATTACCTGAACTGGATTATACATCCTACAGTAGAGGGAGGAAATAAAGAATATGGTTTTGATCAAGGGACTTCTGATATTGTTTATGATATGATCAATTTCCCTCTGTCATTTTTTATTTGTTCTTTTATATCTTAACTACATAATGTTTTTATGTTTTAACCAGTGTGATGATTTTTGGGGTGTTTTATCATGCATTTATAGGAGGGGGAATCTTTTACCACCAATATGTATTCTATTGTGTCTTGATTTAAAACCAAGTGGTAATGTTAGTTCTTCCCAAAGTAGATAGTGTTGAGTTGTGGTGGATGAGTTTCCTTAAATTGGGGTTTTTTTATTATTTTAGTAGTAATGTAGTTTTGAACTTATCATTTTCATTGGATTATTGTAATAATATAGAATGGTATCTTTATGTAGTGGTGGACAAATAGATAAAGGTGTTGTCGTGATCTATTGTATGACCAGTGACCCTTCTTCATTTGATTGGAAAAGTTGTTGGTGACTCCTTCCATGTAAATTTCATTTTTATTGAATTAATGACTCATGTGGAGCCTTTAGATCAACCATTGTGGATAAGGTCTCATACTTAGTAATTTTCTATGGACACATAATTCTCATGGTCGTTTG
This sequence comes from Viscum album, assembly GCA_963277665.1. Taxonomy (NCBI): domain Eukaryota; kingdom Viridiplantae; phylum Streptophyta; class Magnoliopsida; order Santalales; family Viscaceae; genus Viscum; species Viscum album. The sequence goes on from OY728148.1 coordinate 606,287,231, forward strand.
AAATGAATCATAAAGAAGAGTGTAACATGTATGTTATTTTCAAATTAGCAGTGGTACCCTTTGATGTTTCCCTGATATTCATGTGTACGGTTGTTTTACTTATACAATGAATTTCACCTTAGGAATACACATGTCTCATTTTGTTATATCATATTACCCCTCGAGAGAACTAGGATTTTATAGTGTAATTATAATACATTTGAATATTGGTTTTACCATGACACATTGTGTTACCCAAAGAATATTTGGTAATTTTTTTTCTAAAAATGACGATGAGGGATTTAATTTTTTATTTATTGTCATTTCCTAAATCATGTATCAATAAATAAAAAATAACAAAACCACTCTTTATTACATATTAATTCAATTTTTAATAAATAAAACTAAAAATTATTCAACTCGGATGATCAATAATCCGGATGACTTTGGGAATTTTGTACATAACATAAAATGAAGAACATCAGATACAACAAAATTATTAGAAACGTCTTTAATAGAAATCTGTAATTCATAGGATTTTAAAAATAGTACGGGACAACATGAAAAAATACCTACCAAATAGATGATATATAAATCCAAATAAGTGAATAAACATTTAATAAGATAATACATTTTATAAAATAGGAATATAAATTGGTAATAAAAGTAAAATTAATAATAAGACGTGATAAAGCATGATAGTAATATCATGTAAATTTGGAGACAACTCAAAATAGTTCATTATAAATATAGGTCATCGAAAACTAACAAAAAATATAATGGACAATGTCATATAATTGAATTAGGTTCGCTACCAGTCCCAAAATGATGTCTCATGATACTATACATTATCCAATTCATTAGAGATCTATATAATTATGGGTTCACCCATTACTTTAATTTCATTATCATTCTTAAGTGTTCCATATAGATCTTGTAACATGGAATCTTTCAAAATGACAAGTACTTCAATGATAAATGGTTGTGGAATACTTACAGGTAAGTCCCATGTAAGATAAATAATATTGTAAAATGTTCAATACCATTGATTGGAAATGGGAATGGTATTCAGTATACAAAGGTTTTGGAATGGAAAATCACGGTGAACCTTTGGTAATATAACAACATCACAAAAAATAATCAAATTGGATGATGAGAGATAAATGAGTCCCACATCATTTATTCATAAAATTATCATTAATAGATATATTGTAAGACGTACCTAAACCTTTTCAAATGATGATAAAAGATGTAATGAAAAAAAAGATACATGATTAACGAGGAGTAGAAGAGGACACATTTCTAAATTTTCACATTGTAACAGGTGAATAGAATAGTTTATGGAAGCTATAATGAGTGTGAAAATGGGGATATAGTAATTTATAAAAAAAATATACAGTAAGGGTAATATTGTAGAATAAATTCCAACATGATCTACTAAAAACTAAGAATCATACCAAAAAATTAGTTCATGAATATAAATTAGTTGAGTGAAATACATTACATGGGTGTTAATATAAAAATTATATTTAGAGGGATTATTGAGATCATGGGGGATCATTGGGAGTACTCTAGATAGTGGAAGATGTGTATGGACATTCTACAAAGAGTTATAGTGAAGGAAAATGTGTTATTTCATGTGTTTACATAGGGAGTGAGAGGGATTTATTTATTATTTTGTTTTTTGGACCTAAATAATAAAATAACAAAAACAACTAACCATCCAATGGATTTTGAACATGTTTAATGATAAAAGGGAGTGGGTATGATTTTTTTAAGTCCAGGGGACTAAAATACAAAAAAATTATTCCCCTTATTATGTGGAGGTGAGTCACAATCATAATGAAATAATTTTAAATCCATAAAATATATTAATAGTTTTGGAGGATTAATTAAGGATTTTTAAAAATAATTAAATAAACCTGAAATTAAATTATTTAAATGGAAAACATATTTTTTTTGAAGTATACTTATTGTTTATTTTACTTTACATTTGGGTTATTATGATGACATAATACTAAAATTACATATATACGATATTTATGTTCTTCCAAAAAATTCAATTAATAAAAATATTATGATAAATTAAATATGGGATAGTTTATATTTTATGATTCCAAAAATAATATTCATTTAATGTAAAAAAATTTAAAAAATTTTAATTTTCACTTTTATAGTAAAAATTATCATTTATTTGGAAATGATGGGTTTTGAAAAAAATTGTTTTCCAACCCCAATAAAAATTACTATTGTCATAAATAAAAAATGTGATCATTTTTATTTGGGAAGAATGATTATAATATAATATTTAATTAAAATATATTTATCTAAAAAATCCATTAATTAATTAAAATAAATTACTTAATTGAATATGACTGTTACTCAGAAATAATATTTTTCATTTATTATATCAAATTAAAAATCATTTGAAAATTAACAATAATATGATGAAAATATATTAATTATTTAATATAAAATAATTTAATACATATATTTTAGGGTCATCAAACAACTACCTCTAATACATAAGAAAATTTTATAAGGGTAAGGTGTGAAACTATGAGGCATTTTTGTGTTGGTTCAGCAAACATAGATTGGGCAGTGATATCGATGAGCTTAAACATCACCCATAAATATTTATCCCCATTAATAAGTAATTTAATAACATCTTACAATTTTAAGGGAAATCCATGTGTTGATATATCTTTCGAAATCTCCAATAAATGGGATTCATAGGGTACTATCCTTCTTTTTGAGGGAATCACTTCTTTTTCTATGTCAATAGGATTTGTTAAAACTTTATATTTATACTGATCATGTGATAATTGTTCAATATATAGATTATAAATGGTAATGATATATAATTTTATTTTAAATATTATAAGGTAAATAAAATAAATTCATGTTTTTTTCTATAACATATTAATAATAAAAAATAGAGATGAGAAATTATTTTTATAACAGTTATGGTCATCACAATCATCTTCCGTTAAGAAATTTACCCCTTGAGTATTTCTTTTCCCGTATAAAAACATATTAAGGTAACTCTATTCCATCACCACCTCTAGTTACCACACCACTTCTTCAAACATTTTTTTTATCTATATTACTTTTACAAGGATAATTGTATTATTTTAGAGCTTTTTATATACTATATAATATCATTAACGATGTCTATTTATAGAAAAGATCATTCTCCAATGGTACCACCTCTGGATTGAGTACATCTGATGGGTATTCTATTTAATTCCTCAATATGGATTCTTGGAATACATCAGTAACTTGAGATGGGGTCCGTGGGAGTGTTAGTTGAAAGGAAACAGATTTGATTTGATCAAGGATCTCAAAGGTGATGATGCATCTTGAACTAAGAATTCCATTTCTAAAAAATATAATCACATTATTCCATAGATATATGTAGTGGAATACCTTTTCTCTAACTTCAAACTCAATTTCTCATCAATGATTGTCAACATAATTCTTTTATTGACTCTATGAATCCTTCTTTTTCTACTAAATGGTATTAACCATTTCCACTACCTCCTCAATCATATTAGGCCATTGAAGTTTCTATTCCCCAAATTCATCCTCATATATAGGTGTTCAAAACATGTTCCCATAAACTTCTTCATATGGAGAAACTTTGATGCTTGGGTGGAAACTGTTTTTGTAAGAGAACTTTCCTAGAGTTAGATATCAATCCAATTTTCCTTTAATGTCAATTCAACATTCTATAAACATTTCCTCAAGTGTCTAGATATTACACTAAGATTTGACACCAGTTTGGGTGTGAAATGCTACGATGAGGGTCATATTAGTATTCAGAGCATGTTTAATACTCTATAAAAACATGAACAGTAGATTCAGGGTCTCGATCAGAAAAAATTGATTATAGTGTCCCATGAAACCTCCGCACATCTCTAATACATCATTTCAAATTTATTGAGTAAGAAGTCATCTATAATTTCATTTAATTGTTCTGTCTTTTTAAGATGATCTACCACAACCCATACAGTATTATTTCCCTTAGAATTTATGTGTAGGCGAGTGAAAAATTGTAGAGTTATTTTTTCCCATTTCCATGTAGGTATGGATAAGGGTTTCATCATCCCCTTATATTTTATTCTTTCATCCATCACTTGTTGTCATTTGATACATATTTATGTATAATCCATGATCTCTTTCTTCATATTTCCCCCCAATATGTTCTCAGATATCTCAATACATCTTTTTTGATTTTAAGATAGATAGATAAGGTTGATCTATATGAATCATTTAACAAATCCTTATTAATATAGGATTTTATGGTACACATTATCATGAACCAAATCATACAACTCATTCATCATTATAATTGATCATCAATAATTTAAAATTAATTATAGTTTCCACTTTCCATTGAATTGACACATAATTTATTTGAGAATCCATTAACCTCTCTAGAAGAGGCATTTGAGAAATCATTTGTGAGAAGATTGATGATGTTCCAAATTTTATGATTCACATTTCCATCCTTTTTATGTGTAATAATATTAGATCCTTCAACATTATCACCAATTATATAATTACTAGATTGTATCTACTTAGATAATCTACCAATATATTCACTATCCCATTAAGGTAGTGAATTTGGCAGTTATAGTCCCTGATCAGATCTATCCATCTTCATTGGCACATATACATCTCTTTCGGTTTGAATACATACATGAGGGTTTTGTGATTTTTATAAGTTTCACATATCCCCTAAAAGTGATAATACAACCATATTTTAAAAATGAAGATCACTACAGCCAAATCCATATCTCATGTTGGGTAGTTCTCTTCATTAACATTCAACTTCCTTGAATAATAGGTCTGAATTTTTCATTAATATAGAGACTAATTCATTCTTTCATGAATCATTTAATACCTAAATATGTTCCCTACTGGTGTGATTTGTGAGTACATGTTTAGTTATAAGACTCATTTCCAACTCTTTGAAGCTCTATTCACATTCATCATTCCAAGAAAAATCAATCCCATCAGAGTTATCTTGGTAAGAGGGATTAAATATCATAATAAATATATCAAAAATAGAAATTATTACCCAGATGACACATGGAAACTTTTTTTATATGTCAAAAATGATTGTATTATAAATCCACTATATTTTGAGGTTACAATGATATCACATTTCTTTATATGATATTCTGCAATAATGTGACTTTTCTCATCCATAAATCAAGAATGTTATACTCTTCAGGAATCATATCCATCCAAAGGTTATTTAGAACATTTCTTAGATTTTCTTCATTATATTCTTTATAATTTGAGTATGTTAGAATATCATATATAAATACTACCACATATTTGGAAATTCCATCCTTAATGACTCTATTTTTCATATATATGATGATTTTTGGATCATTAGTGAGTCTAAATGGTATCACTATGAAGTCATAGTTCCAAAATCGTACATGAGACACTATCTTGTGGATATCTTTTTTCTTCACCCTTAAATGAAAATATATCAACTCAAGATCCACCTTGGTGAATAATTTTTATCCACATAGCTGATGGAAGAAGTAATTAATACATCGAAGAGTATAAATGTTTTTTTTCATTATCTTATTGTGATAATAATAATTGATGCAAATGCACATTAATTCACCATTCTTCTAGATGAAGAGGATTGTTGCAACCCATGGTGAATCAAATGGATTATGAACCCTTTATCCAGATTATCCTATATAACTTTTTTCACCTCCTCATGATACAAAAGAGACATTCAATATTGAGTACTGGATAATGAAAATTCCCTAGGTATGAGCTTTATTTAAAATTCAACATCTCAACTAGGAAGAATACTATTAAATTCCTTATGAAACACATCACTATATTCTCTAGAAATGGGAATGTATTCAATGATGATATTTTCCATAGACTTAATAATTTTAAGCAAATAATCTTTCCCATAGAGAAATCATATGCATGATTTTGATGTTGTTGATAAATAAAAATTATCCCCCTCCATGATCATGTACATACCAAGGGGTTGGTTTGCAATGAAATTTTTGATTTGTTTCCTGTAGAAATTTTTTATTTTTATATATAGTTAAATCCATTCAATGCCAAAAAATTTATCATATTATTCCAAAGACTGTACTATATGGATTTATATGATGTTCATCTCATAATCATTTATAGGGGAGGAGTTATAGGAATTGTATGTAGTAATTTCCTTATTTTCTATTTTCACTGATAACTCTACATCCATGCTTTGGGGTGGTGTTCGAAGTGTGGTAATATTTTTATTTTTATTTTAATGAATTCATAGAAGAAAAATAAAAATTTACCATCACTATTCTTGAATGGATAACTAGTGTACATTTGACAACATTATTGTCAGGATCCACCTTAGTGGTTTTGAAGAAAATATATCTCCCTTGATAACATAGTGGATGTTGGTTGTCATTGAAAACCCTTGGATTAGTTCACTTTTTTTTAAATTTCCCTAGTTCCTTGATATTGAAACAACGAATAATTCATTGAGTGTGGAATAAGGAATTCCTTTCCTATATCAAATTAGAGGGTTTCTCATGTCAGTAATCATTTTCTTGCTTCCTTTCCTTCCCATGCTTAAATAATTTCCTTTCCCCCATAATAAATTTAAAGGGTTCTTCATTCCATATCTTTCATAAGTGGGATGTTGAAATTTTATATCATCATTAGATTTTTCTATTTGAGATCCATAATTAAAATTCACTATCAACTTTATATCTTTGTGACAAAATTAAGATTCATCAACCACCGTTTTGTGTTTGAGGGAACATCAGCAAAATTCTTTATAGATATCAAAGTCACAGATATCTAGATATTTTCGTAGATTGTGATTTATAATACCAAATTATTCATCAACATTACATTATGGGGTGATAAAAATTATGAGGAACATAATGTATTCCTTGTAATGTTTTCCACATACACACCTATAGATTCATCTACTTTTTTAATGAGGTAAAGAAAATCCCTTTACATTTTATATCATAGAGTGTGAGTAAATTATTTATTGGGAAACTTTTATGGAGTTATTTCCACTACATCAAATAGATAACTTATTTAAGTGTTATATTCTTGATGAGTGACCACCATTATCAGGATTCTTCCTCCATATTATTATGAACATGTGGAATCATCTCAATATCATAAAATTAAATGATGGAAATGATATTCTCAATGGATTTGATCCATTGTTCAATGACTAATGAGTCAAATGACCCATTGAATTTGGGAGGAAATAATCTCATTAATTTATAATTTCACATTTTCTCTCTTTGAGCCATTTGAACACTTATAATGATCTATGTTTCTATTTATAACGTCACTAAATTAAGGCAGTATCATTATAATGATTATGATTTATGCTCCAATCCAGTTGCAAATATCATTAGGGTAGTCATCAAAAATCCCTTCACATTGATTGTTTTCCTAGTCCCTCAAAATTCTGGTCATTGGATATGATAAAAGGAAAACATGGTATGTGTATTTCATTTAAAAACTATGAAACACATTAGGGGGAATTTGATGACATTACAGGGATAAATTATAACTAATTTTTATTTCCTTAACATATGAAGTTCCATGAGTTAATATATGTTACCAATGATATTTTTCATTAAATATACTATTGTGGTAATTGCTTTACCTTAATAATAGTTTTAATAAGATTATGAATTTACCAAAGAAAAACCCCAAGGAGTATCAAATGAGGTGTGCAACGAGGACCTTTATTCTACACCATGTTACAGTGTGCCCGCCCCGACACACATTGTTGGTGTTGTTAAACCTAGGTACATCATTGCTAGATTTATGGAATCCTATAACATCTACAAATGGATGTATTTTAAGGATAAACTACATAATATATACATAAAAATTTTATGGATGGTTTCTTGTACATATTCTTATCCCAAAGGATTTTTCTACGGTTGTCTAATCAGAATCCAGAAAATAATTAATATTTTCTTTTGATACCAGCCACAACAACCCTACTTTTTATTACAAAATAATTCATTATTACTAAATAAAATTAAAATAATACAAAATAAATGATCGAGAAATATATTGTATTTCAGAACTACCTAAATTGCATAACATCATTTACATGGGAAACAAAACAATATTGATAACATCTTTTACATGCTTCTAAATTTCCATTGCTTTTAAAACTACACGAGACAACCTGGATACATACATAAGAATTTGGTGAGATATAAGTCCCAATAATGGAATAATAATCTCATAATTTAATTCATGTAATACAACAAGAATATCTAAAGGTAATCCTAAAATCATGCATATTAAGGCACGATATATCATGATGATCTTAACAAGGGAAATGTGGAAACAACATTAAACACCATATCATAAACATAAGTCATGGATAACTGCAATGAAATTATAATGGACAATGTCCCATAAAGAAATAAGGTTCAATACCTATCCCATCATGGCATATCATGATACTAAACACCACTAACATCATTAGAGCGCAATATAATTCTAGCATCACACATCTATTTCGAATAATTTTCATACTTATGTGTTTTAGATAGATCATTTAACATTGATTCATTAATCATCATAATATCTTCCATGATCAAGGGGTGTGTAATACATAAATTTAGGTCCCAAATACAAGAAGTAACCATTTATAATTTTTAATACCATTGATATAAAATGGATAAGTAATTCACTAAACAATTGGTTTGCATGGAAAATCGTGGTGAAGCTTCAATAGAATAATGAAATTTAAATTTTAATAATAAAATTGGTTGATGAGAAAGAAATTGGTCTCTCAAAATTTGAACACAAAATTGGAATAAATATGGACATGGAAATAAATATCCCAACATTAGTAATTGATTATAAAATACATAATAAACTGAAGATACCTGAATAATGTGGATAAAAAAAGATCCCATACTAAATTTTGTTATGGTAATATGTTTTCATAATGGATCATTGGAGGATTAATTAAATTGAATAGTTGGAACTAAAAAGATATAAAAGGTTAGAAATTATGGGGAATATAAATGTAAGTATCCCAACATGAAAAAAATGAGAACTAAGAAGCATAAAATAAAAGAGGTTATTGAATTGAAATGAGAAAAGAGAAATCTCTTAATTGGGTGTGTGACTCCAAATGATTGGAATGGGATTCTTGAGAACATGGGAGAACCATGTATGGACTATAGATAGCTGAGGGAATGGTTTGAACGTCCTCTAACAAGATTTAATGATGATAAATGGGAGATTGGGTGAGTTTATATAATAAATTTGGGGGATTTATTTATTATTTAGTTTTTAGACTCTATATAATAGAATAAAAAACTTATAGACTATTCCATTGTTTTCTCCCATGGATTCATCCAAAAGGTAGTGTATATCACTATTAAATAAGGCTAGGGGCCGAAAAAAATAAAATAAATCACTTTCTTATGTGGAGTTGAGTAACACTCTTAATGAAATTATTTTAAAACCATAAAATATATTTATGGTTTTAGAGGATTCATTAAACCTTTATACAACAATTAAACTAAACAATAAATCATGAAGAGGAATGTAAATTATTGTGACATGGATATGACTATTAAAATTTCAAAAGTTTTTGATATAATAAAAGGGAGATTCATTTTTTTAATCATTAAAATGAATTTGTTTTATAAGAGACGTATTTGTTTGATTTTATATATCCTGAGTAGGGCCAGTCTCCCTATTATGGTTAATGGGTCCCTAAGGTATTTCACATAGTTCGCTATTGGGTTTGGGTTGGGAGATCTATTATATAGGATACTATTTGTTATAGTTAATGATAATCTGAGTCAGTGTCTTACTGATCTTGTTAATACTGGGATTCATCAGTGGATGAGGGTTGGTAGAGATCTCTTTGCACCTTCAAATATGATTTATAGTGATCATATTTGGCTCTCTATCAGGGATGATATAGTTACAGTATCTTAAATAAGAACATTTTTTCTCATTATGGGAATGTTTTAGGCCATGTGATTAGCTAGAATATGTCTTACATTACCTATGAAAAAAGAGTTATTATTTCTATGAAATATAGGGTTTCTTGAAGACTTGGAGTAAAGAGAGGTTCATGTACCTTTATTTAACATTGAGTTACACCTTTATAGGGTAGGGTTAAATGATGTTACTCGAAGAATATTTTTATGAAAATTATTAATCTATTGGAAACATGTAAATGGAAAACCATGTCTCGTGTTGGTAGAATTTTCTTGGAAAATTATGTTATCACTTGTATGTTTTTATTTTCCTTCTCATAGTATAAATGGACTAGAACACTTGTTAAATAGTTGAATAGAAGAATTAAAAATTAATTTTGGACTACATAATTACATGGAATGAAGTTGTCAACTGGTTCCTAGATAGAGTGTTTCAATATGGTGAATAAGGGAGGAAAGGTAGTTAAAGATATCATGATATTTTATGATACCTATATCATAAAATTTAACATAGAGGAATATCTACACATACGAATTCTATTTTTAATTTCTTATCATGATTTTTTTAATATATTTCACAATAGTTATGCAATGTATGTTCCCTCATCAGTCTAGGTAGCTATTAATAAGGAATATTATGATTGAATAGACTAAATAAAATGGGTTGTTTGTAGTAATTCTTAACTGCACTAAGGGAACAATCCTTGGTTTTCCATACCCATCATTAATGAGATTGAAATTCATTTATCTTGGAGGGGTGTTACTATTTTTGAGTTACAAAGAAACTGTAATGGCCATATAAACCAACTTGTATTGAGTGTAAAACAAGTCATTACTAGTCTTTATGAGACATCCCCATGGTTTCGAAGGCAGGTAATAAATTCTAAAGGGTTTCAATGTATTTGGAGGACTGTTTACCCTTTAATTACTAAAATAAATATCCCTACAAACCAATAAAAAATATCTCACTATATGATGCATAATATAAATGAAGTCTTTTTAATCAATCTATTTATAACATGAAACCCAATTTATAATACAACAGATGAAAAACCAATATCAATGTGAACAGTAGGAAAAAGACAAGTAAAATCTAGGATGAAACCCAAACTCTATGCTCCAGAAGATCCATGCTCCAACATCACCAAGCAGTCAAAGGTATCATGACATGGAGATAATGAATTGCGATACATTACCTTTTCCAAAGTCATGGATGTTAGTATCTACAAAATCACCAAAGTGGAAAAGAATGGGTGAGTATATAACTCAGTTGGTTTCCACAATGACTTCCCTACTAACGCCACTAAGATAAAACTGTTACACATTTAATAAGATAGTTTATATAAAAAAGTTTACCAAAAGAGTTTATAACCAAATATATGCAATATTGAAAACAAATTATAACCAAGTGGAAAAAAAGTACATGAACCTATTTTCAACATCTTATTTTCAATAAAATTACTAATCGAGGGTTAAAACCCAATTCTTTTCAATATTTTGGCGTACCCATTACATAGTTCACAACACACCCACACATACATTATTAGTTCAACAGTTACACACTCTTGAGCTGTCTCTCGTCCAATTACCATGTGTCCCAATGAAACTTTCCCTAGATCTTGGGTCACACACCATGTACCTTAATGGTACATGACCCTTATTTAGGGGAACATCAAACCTGATCTCACACAAAACCCATTGAATTCCAAAACCCTTCAAAATAACCATTTCAAACCATTTCAATAAAACATTACTTTTATTGAAAACCAAATAATATTCTAATTTCAAAACAACCATTTCCTTTCAACAAATGATCAAAATTTTAATGAAATCATATACTCAAATCCACATTATTCAATTCCATAAAATCTCCACCATAAAATACATATTTTAAAAGAAAGAAAAAAATAACATTTATCAAAACACACATTTTTCCATATTTTTACAATTTACCAAACCATCACAAAAAAGGATTCCATCAAATAATAACTATCCAATTAATGATCAATTATTCACAAGGGAATTAATTAGAAATCATGACCTACTTTTCTATCAAGAGTATTAAAGAGTTAATCCTTTTACCTCAATGGTTTTGATGAAACATGGCATGGACGAAGAACACTTATGAAAACCGGGTTGATTATTCAAAGAAACTCCTTAGATCTCTTCTCATAGCATGATCAAGTCCAAATCCCAACTTATTTGGAATTGAAACTCATAGATCTACCAATAAAATGTGTACATATGATAAAACTAGAATATAAGAGACATAAATCTAATTAGATATTAGAAATATATCATGAACCATGAAGAAAGATCACATACCTCAAGATTCCAGTTTCGGAACACCACATAATGCCTTTAGATTGACTCCAAATCACTTGGGAGATGTTCTTCTACCTTCATGGAAGAGAAATACAGATTTGTGGATGCTTAGGAGAAAAAAAAAGAGACACTAAGAGGCAAAAACAAGTAATATCCACTTTTTTAGGATCCAACATAAACTGTCAGCATAGTTAGTTTGCACGGTTAGACAAATCATGTGATCATTGTATGTTAGATACTACCTAGGAAGACCCTTTCACGACCTCCTCGCATGGTATACCTAACCGTACGCAGACCATGTTGAAGCTCTCTACCTCAAACCTACCATTTCAATAAATTTCTACCAGTATGACCACATAGTTTGGATACATCGTGTGCAACCTGTTTCCCTCTACTTTTTCCCAAAAAACATAATAAAATATTTCCAAAATATACCATAATTCTATATTACATTTTATATCCTTAAAAACAAAATGGAAGGGTTATGTAACTAAAACTAGGGGTACTACATTCTCCCTACCATCTGTATTTCCATCTCTAAAATATAAAAAACCATTTCTTCTCAGAAAGAGTTCTGGCCATTGCTCTTTCATTTCCTCATAATGTTCCCATGTATCTTCATAAATATGACCATGATTACAAAAAACCCACACCAGATCAATGATTTTTCATTGCATGACTTTCTATTGTCTATCAACAATCTGTACTAGGATATGTTTCAATGAAGCATCTAGCTCGTGGTCAATGTGCTCCCATATGATCACATGGTCTGGAACAAGATGGTACTTTTTTTAACTAAGATATGTGGAACATATTATGCGCTAAAAATTTCCATGGTGATAATTCTAACTAATATTCCACCTCTCTAACCTGTTCCAGTATCTCAAAAGTGAAAATCTATCTAGGAGATAACTTTTCATGCTTCATGAAATAATGATGTCCATGTCCTGGAGAAATCTTGAAGAAAACATGATCAATCATGGAAAAATACAATAGAATTAAATGATGATCTGATCCATCTAAATACTCTTTCTAATTAAATGAAACTTCTCCAACGATTCATGAACAAGACTCAGCACAACTAGTTATGTTTCAACTGTTTCCACTCATCAAAGTGGAGAAAAATAAGGATGACTATACAACACTTCAAAAAAAGACATATGTATCGAGGATTATTAGTTTTAATTAAATGATAACTCAAATAAGGGTATTTTTTACTCCCATGAGCCACCAAAATCCATTACGCAAGCCCAAAACATGTCTTCCAACGTTTTTATCCTCTTCTCGGATTTTCTCATACCTCTACGGATGATACGTTATGATGATATTAAACTTATTGACAAGGTATTTCTGTAATAAATTATAGAAACATGACGTGGATCTTTGTTTGTGACTATTGACACTAGTATTCCAGGCCTCTTTACCACTTCTCGTGTATTGATTTTAGATAGATCCCACACTATATTAGTTTCACGAATAGGGATGAAATATGATGACTAGGTAAGCTGGTCCACTATAACCCAAATGGCATCGTGTTGTAAATACATTCTTGGAATACCTATTTCAAAATACATATCTATCTTCTCCCTTTTCCACAATGGGATAGGTAAAGACTAGAACATAACTGCTGGTCTTTGATGCTCTGCCTTAACTTTCTAACAAGATAAGAATATTGAAATCAACTCCGCCACCTTTCTTTTCATGCCTCTCCACCAAATATTTTCCTTCAATGACCTATAGATTATTAGTATTCCTGGATGTACATACCATCTCAAATGGTTGTAAGAATGAATGCTTTGTTCTTGACTATCCATATGTATAACCATCCAATATCTAAAACACAAAATTGAACTCCCATTAAGTTTCAATCCTTCATTGGTCTCCCCACCATTGATTTTTGATATCATTACCAGTAATTCTACATCTTATGATTCTACCACTTTGACAATATATACCAAATAATGAATAAGCATATATAAATATAAAACTGCAACATCATGTTGGTCTTCACATTCCATATTCATGTGGGCAGGGACCAACATCAATTTCCTTTCATCTGAATCTTTTTTCATCAACTGATCATATGAATTTATAGTCAATGCATCCACTACTAAATTCCCCTTTTGTGGTGTGTACATCATGTCAATGTCAAACATCTAGGGATTATTCCTCCATCTCCTTTGCCTCATAATCAAATCTCGCTGTGAGAAAATAGGTTTCATGCATTTTTGGTCTGTGAACATAGTAAATGTATAACCAAAGAGATAATGTATCCTTGTTTTCAAATCATGGGTGACTAAAACTAACTCCAAATCATGTGTTGCGTAGTTCTTCTCAGGAACAGTCAAATACCTTGAAATGTAATATGTCAAACGGTCTCCTTGCATGAGAACACATCCCAACCCTAATCTTGATGCCTCACAGTACACCATAAACCCCTGTCCTAATTCTGAAAAATAATGATATGTGCTAATGTAATATAGAATTTCAATTCATAGATAGACTTATGGCATTACATTATCCACTGGAATGGAGTATTATATTTTATCAGAGTTGTTAATGGAAAATCTAGGCATTTGAAATCATGCATAAAGAACCAGTAATAACCAGATAGACCATAAAAACATTGTATATCAATTAAATTATTCATTTGTTTCCATGAGATAACAACATCTATCTTTTCGGGATCAATAGAAATAAATTTATCTGAAATGTCATGTTAATGAAAATTTAGTTCTTGTGTCCAAAATTCAATCTATGAGAATTTGGTAGGAAATACTGATATCTTGGGATTTGTAGAACTATTTATAGGAGTCCCTCATGGTCAACCCTTATCATTGAGTACACAAAGATATTTTCCACAAAAACCACAAAAAAAGAGTCCATATATTGCTGAAATATCCAATTCATCAGGTCCATGAAGACCACTGGTGAATTCATTAGATAGTAAGGCATGAGTACATATTCATATTGGCCATATCTTCTTATCAATGATATCTTTGTAATATCATCATTTTGAACTCTCAATTGGTGAAATTTTTATTGCAAGTCAATCTTTGAGAACCACTGAGCTCCCCTTAATTGATTAAACATATCATCAATGTGTGGGAGTGGGTAACTGTTGTTTATTGTAACATGGTTCAGCTTAATATATTCAACACACATCCTCAGAGTTCCATGTACTTTCTTTATGAAAATTACAAGTGCTTCACATGGACACATACTTGGTCTAATAAAACCCTTGTATTCCAGCTCCTCCAAATACACCATCAATTCCCATTACTATGTTGGTTCTATCTAATAAAACTAAAGGGAAATAGGATTGGTCCCCAAAAGGAGATCAATTTTAAACTCCACTTATCTTATAGGTGGTAACCGTGAGATATTCTCAGGAAATACATCTGGAAATTGATCCATAGTTATTGGAAAACTATATACCATGATCTCATCAATTGATAACAAAGTCAATGATTCCAACTAATAGGAGATCTCTCCTACCATCAGAGCTGACAAGCTCTTTTCACCTTTCTTTATCATCTTCCATCCTCTGAAGAGATTCTTGATTTTATCCTTAGTCATGAAACTACATGTCCTCTTATAATAGTATATGTAAGCCTTAAACATTGTCAACCAATCCATCCCCAAGATTATTTCCTACATATCATGTCTAACATCAAGGATTCCCATTTAAAATCACTTCCATCAAGAGTTATAGTACTAGTTTTACACACAAAATCTTATCATTATCTTTACCAAAGTGGAGTTTGGAGTTTTAAAATAGAAGGAATAATTTTCCACTTTACGCATAGAAAATCAACAACACCAGAAGCAATTAAAGACTGTGATGCACCAGTATCAAAGATCACTTTTACAAGGGTAGAATTCAAAATAATATTACCTATCACTGGAGATGGTCCATCCTGATCATCGACAATCATCTTCTCAGCTTCGTACAATTGCTTCATCACTATATTGTTCTCTTTTCTACCCTGATGAGATTGCCCTGGTTGAGGAGTCATGGTATTTCTATAATCACCATGGATTTATGTGCTCTGTTGATGAGACTGACTCTGCTATGCCCTCCATGTTGTAGCATATGAAGATTGCGACGCCTGAGACGCATCTCGAGAACCTAACCACTGAGTACCACAACAATATCCCTGAAGATCCTCCATATTTTTGTAGTTATGACATGATCTAGGTTGTTCTTTACACTCTCACTTTATGTGGTTAAATGAACCTAATTGAAAAAAACCTGGTTATCTCTTGGTTCATGGAGGAAGTTTCACTGATCTATCCATCTAATACTAATTTCCACTTCCACATTATAAATAAGAAACCCTTTTTTTCATGCTCTCATCATTTGAGTTCCCATCATTCCCTGTAGGTATCATCATACCACCTCCCACAGATCTCGAGATATTACATTCTTCAACAGTTTATCTACTCTCTATCTCTTTATAATCAATAATACAGAGCCCTCCAATCTTCAATTGAATCTCCTACCTTATCCCTGATTCGATGATCTATGACTTCAAGGATGCACGATCCACAACCTCTGGTGATCAAAAAACTAAATTCATGAATTTATTCACAAATTTTGTTTCTGATAGATTATCCTACTTTTGACTAAACAATTCCATCATTTCATAGATTTTAAACGTATGAAGATAGAATTGTTTATTAAAAATTCTTCCAAAATCCTTCCATGTATGGACTTTATACAATCTTGCATGCACCACTAAATACCACATCCAACAAGCAAGATATTCTAATTTATAAGTCTCCAGCATGACATTGATCCTTGAAGGTGTGCTGATGAAATCGATGATGCGATTCATCCTACTTTACCACACATAAACCATTTTATGTTCATAATCAGCCCTAAAGATGGGTGGACTCTTATTCATGAACTCTATGATATGATCAACATTCCATGGATCATTCCCCAAGATCCCCATATACATCACATGAAAATCTTGGAAAATACTCTGAACCAACACATGTTTCACCTCTGGTTTTGGTAAAACCACATTCTCTTTAGCTACATAGGTTTGGTTTTGATGACACATATCGGGAGAAATTTTCTAAACCAACCACAATCTTTATCAATCTCACTCCCTAGAAACTGATGTCTTAGAATTTAAAATACCATCCCATCAACTATCACAACATTGTTTTCAAAAAACATCCTTTATCCATTTCCGCCATTTTAAAAAAAATGTATTCATATTTTTGAACATAAAACCATTATCAAAATATATATACCATTTTTTTTTCAATTTCGTTAATTTGAAAATAGTTTCATACTTTTTATAAAATCAACACTTTATACACAACATGAATCATTACTATAAATGATGTTTTCACTCCTTGTGGGATGTCATTCCTCTTCAATTCATGTCATATTTGTATCATTGGAAAATCCCAGGACTATAAGGATTCCAAATCCTAGAATTTTATCTGAACACTTATGTACTTAACTACCTGGTAACATGAAGTTCAACATAAACAGGTTAGCTACATTCTTTTATGCTATATGTTTGAAGTCCTGAATATCCTCCTCCATCCTATGATTCCATCACAAGGAATAAACAAGACATAATTTCAACTCCAAGACCAAGAACATTGATGACTACTTGTATGGCAAGGACAAAACAAGATGATACCATTTGTAATGAGCTGCTAATTCCCATTGTCTTGATTGTAAAATGAGTCATTACTTGTCCTTAAGCAACATCACCAAGGCTCCATGGGCTAGAAATAAATTAATAAGGGGTTAAATTTATGTTGGGGATGATTAAATATTTAATGACTAAAACCAATTACCCAAAAAATCAACTACAAACAACTCACTATATGATGCATCAAATAAACTATGTAATTTTAACCATTCTCACTATAAAAACCAACCAGAGTATGATATAACAAAAGACAAACCAATATCAATGTAAAAATAGGAAATTTGTCAAATAAACACCAACCCAACCCCCAAACTCCAAGATCCTCAAGCTCTATGCTCCTTTATCACATAGTAGTCCAAATTATCCTGACATGGTTCTAATGAACTATGATACTTTTCCTTTAACTAAGTCCAGGAAGGAAAAATATGAAAAATCAAAAAAAGTGCCAAAGAATGGGTTAGTATATAACTAAGTAGGTTTTCCCCAATTACTTCGCTGCACATGCCACTAGGATTGAATGGTTACACATTATACATTATAGTTTATATAAAAGAATTTACCAAAATAGTTTATAACCAAATATAAAAAATAATTAAAACCAATTATAACCATGTGTAAAAAAAAGTACATGAACCAATTTTCAACAATTTATTTTCAAGAAAATTTCTAATAAAGGTGTAAAAAATAATTCTTAGAAACATTTTGGCATACCAAATCCATAGTTCACTACACACCCACACATGCAGGCTTCATTTAAAAGTTCGATACGCTTGACCGTTCTCTCATCGAATTACCATGTGCTCCAATGACACACGGCCCAGATCCAGGATCACACACCTTTTACCCCAATGTTAGACGTCCTTTATTTAGAGGCAGATCAAACAAGAACTCACACAAAACCCAATTTATGTCAAAACCATTACAAATAAACATTTCAAACCATTGCAATAAAACAGTACTTTTATTAAAAACCGAAGAATAAACCATCGTTAAGACAAAAATTTAATATCAATAAAACAATCCATTTTTATTTAAAAAATCTACTAAAATCCAGGTTCCACAATTCCAAAAAATCCCCATTTATAAATACATATTTTAAAAACAAGAAAAAAATAACTTTATTCAAAACACCTAATTTTCCAGATTTCTACAATTTACCAGACCATCAAAAAAGTAGGTTTCCAAAAATTAATATCATCCCAATTCACAATCAATACATCACATGGAAATAAATTTTAAATCATTCCCAACAGTTCTATCATGATGAGTTGAGAGTGTACCCTCATACCTCAACGGTTTTGATGAAACTTGTAATGGATGAAGAATGTTTAAGAAAACAGGGTCGATTCTTCACCGAACCTCCATAGATATATTATCCTTGTAAGATCAAGACAAAATCTAAAATTATATGGAATCAAAAATCATAGATATACCCATAACTGGTTTAGATCTGAGAAACTGTGAAGATAGGATAAGTATATCTATATGTAACTGATCCAGAACGATGAAGAACGATCACATACCTCAATAATCCAGGTTCGAAACGCCAAGGAAAGTCATAAAATTGACTCCAAATTTAATGATAAAGGTTATTATTCCTTCATGGAAGAAAAATACCTAGTAATAAATATATAGGGGAAACATGATCCACTTAATGAAAAAATGTGTGTGATCAACTTCTTTTGGATCTCACGTAAACTGTCCACACGATTAGTGTGCACTGTTCGAAAAATTGTGTGAAAAACGTGCATTAGGTACTTCCTGGTAATACTATCACATGACCTCCTCATGCGATCTCCCTAACCGTGTACACACCATTCCAAATCTCTCTGCCTCAAACCTTTCATTGCGCGCAGTTTCTACTAGGATAACTGCACAATTTGGATAAGTCGTGCATAGCCCAAGTGCATCTCCTTTTCCCCCAAAACATAATAAAAGAACACCAAACACTCCCAACATTCCCTATTATACATTATATCAATAAAAACAAAAAAAATGGTTATATATCAGAAACCGGGGGTGCTACATAAACCATGATATTCAGGACGTTGTTCATACTCACCTTACTATGGAAATTTTGAGGTATTGTTTTTCTGATTGTGACTCATTGGTCTAGACGCCAAACCTGGATGGTAAATTCAATACTATGGATTGTAAAAGATATTATTTTTGTACCTAAATTTCATTGACACCACTAGTTGTAGTATTTATACTTTATTTTATATCCCTTAATGACATGTTGTCAATCTGGATGATTAGAAAATATGGGCTTCCTCAATAGACCCACATCCAGTGTACATGACTGAATCTCCCCTAAACCATCCTCTTATGATTTCATGCAATGTAGTCCTTATTTAGCTTATTTGTGTGTTGTAGGTTCCCACACAACTTATGGAGCTATATTTCAGATTTATTTCTATGCAACATGAAATTCATGAGCATTAAGGCATTGATTATTTAAATTTAAAACATTCCTTCATTGACCAAATAAATTCTCAAACGTAGGTTGAAGATGAGAGTGTACAATAATTCATATGGATATAATGGATTGATATATTTTTCAAAAATAATTAACCTTCATTTCATATTTGTGTTGTAGATATTTTATGATGGATCCGGAACATATCTAAAATTCAAACACAGAAAATGGATAAAGACTTTTTTGATTTGGTTGTTTTGAGATCATTTGGGTCCATGGTATGGTGAATAAACCATTATTGGTTAATTTTATTCGATGGATACAACTAATTTCAGGTGGATTGAAAGTCAATGTTGATGGGGAGGCTTCAGGTGCACAATGCATGAATAGTTATGGTGGATTTTTTTCAATCTTTGAGGTGTTGTTAATCATTGTTTATTTCATTTCATTAGAAATGGATTTTCAATTGATGTTGATATATGAGATATGATAAAGGTGATCAGGTATGTTGTTCATTATGGTTGTCTTGTGTTATTTTTGAAATCTAATTCTTGTATTGTTTTAAAAATTCATAACCACCATTCAAGGAATGTACCGTTTACAATTATATCACAATTTATTGATTGAATGATTCCATTGGAATTTATTTCTCATGGTTTTACTCTTGTTTATTGATAGTAAAATCAATTTTCTATAGCTCTTTCTAGGAGATAAATTTTTCATGTCCATTCCAGCTTTTCCTTTACCTAATCTATTTACTATTCTAGACTAGTTTAGGAAGATTTTCATTGCTATTTACATACACTAAATTTGAAATATAATTTGTAGTTTCATGCCTGAAACATTAAAACTTTAATATAATTTATATGGATTAGGTCCTCCGACATTTTTATCAATGTGGCTATATTTTTATGACATGTATTTTTTACCAAAAATCGATTGTCTCTTAAAGTTATGAAAAATTCATCATTAGATAATATCGAAGCTCAAATTCAAAATATATTATTCTTTTAATAGAAATAATTTTATAAATATTTTTACTTTCACTTTAAAAATGATAATCAATATTTATTTATATAATGATGGGTTTTTTCCAACAATAGTTTCCCAAACCTTATAAAAACTACGTTTACTTAAAAAATATTTATATTTATAATTGATAAATTTTTTTTAACAATAATATTTTATTAAAATATTTATTATTTAGAAAATCCATTAATTCCTCAAAATAAATTCCTTAATTGAATTTAAATATTACTAATAAATACTATTTGTGGTTTATTGTATTGAAATAAAATAATTAATAAAGTAACTATAATAGGATGAAAATATATTCATTATTAAGTAGAAAGTTTTGATCATGATCTTATTTCTAGGGCCTCGATACACATCCATGTAATACACCAACAATACCTTAAGGGTATGTATAGTGACTGTGGGACTTTCATAGGGTTATTTGACAAATATGATATGGTTCATGATCTTGATAATCATTAACAGCTCCTGTAAATAGTTTCTCTCAAGCTTAAGAGGTAGGATCCCAATGTGGGCATGGTCAAGGGAAATATCTAGGTATTATATCTACCTGATAAGCCATGATAAATTGGGATCCTAGGGTATTCCATGATTGGAATTGTCCATCACTTCCTATGTTTGTTTCAATTAGATTTCCTAAACCCATATATATATATATATACTGATCATGTGATAACTGTTCAATGGCTATATAATTTATGATAATGATACATTACAGTCTTTTTAATCTGATTGGATAAACCAATAATATTGGGGCGTTTTATGAAACATATTACATAATTATACATTTAATTAAAAAAAATTGAAGTTCTATTTTCAATAATCCCGGTCATTACACAAAAACTAATGATTTCCATGGATTTATGAAATCTTAGACTAGCTTTAAGGTGTGAAATTGTTCTCAACGATTGATCTCAAGTATGAAAAACAATTGGTGAGGGTGCTAGATATTGATATTATGATGATGGATTTCATATAATACTAAGGATACTATGTGTTTTGTAATATCTTGTAATGTGGTGAGATCTCCATTTATTTTCCTAGATATACTGATATTTATATTCCAGTCATACGAGGAATGATTCATAGTTGTGCTTATTGATGAAATAATATTTTTACTGAATTATAAGATGAGAATGCATAGAATTTTAGGATGATCACTGAAATAAATTAGTAGAACCAAAATTATGGTAGGCTCTCATTGTTTAGTTTTTTAAATCATTTTGAATCACTTTCATGGGAATCTCAGCTCTGGGCATGGTTTATCAATGTACTTGGGGATGATTAAAGAAATAGTTTCATGGGAACTACCCATGAGAATGAACTAGGTGTGACCCTTCTTAGATTTATGGGGTACTATACGAGATTCATGGAAGACTTATCCCATATTCATACACATTTGACTACCCATATGCAGAATGAGAAGCTGTTTACCTTGAGTAAGTAGTGTTGGAGAGTTAATGTTGACTTTATGTTGTGGTTGTCCGATGCTCCAATGTTGAAACTACCAGTGGAAGGCATTTATTAAGTAGTTATTTATGATTTCTTGAAAAAATATTCTCTGTATAATTTTTATGTATAGACTGGAAGTGATCATATTATGGTCAAGAATGTTTATACCACATGAAAAAACTACAAAAATCACATCCTACTATTGGGAGAGGTAATATTATATCTGAAAATTTGGTGTCTCTTAATTATTAGAAAGTGTTTTTTGATTACTCACATAGAATGATTCTAAATAATATCTTTAATCATAGAGATATTAACTTGAGAAAAAGGCTATGGTTGGAGTTCCATTGGAAAATGATTTAATGGTTGTTAATACTCTATGGAAGGGACGTTTGGTTGGATTTTACCTTAGCATAAAGTACAGATATTCCATGGAAGAGAATGTTTCCTAGTAGTTTCCATAATTATAAAACAGCCCGTTAAATGAGAGGGGTGTAGTTATTTCTTCAGTGGATGATGGTGTATCCTTATAGCATTTATTGTTTTTCAGTTTTTAGTAGAGGTACATTGATTATGATGTCCTATGTGACCAGATATATGAAGGTGATGTTGTATAAGGATTTCATAAATGATAAAAAAAAATTATCTTTTTCATGGGATAGAAAATGGATATGATCATGTTTTGTGGGGATGTGATAAGGTATTTTTACACTTCCCACATGGTTTTAATACCTATATAGAAATTTATTACATGGAAATATAGGGGTAGTTTTTTGGGGGATGGAATGATGGAATGATTCATTGAGTTCATCTATCTTTGTCTAATATGGAGGTGGTAAAATGAAGATCATTAGTTTCATGATGGTTTGAAAAATCCTCATAAGATCCAAGAGTGGAAATGGGATGCAATTCCTATATATTTTATCATTGTACATACACAAATATAAATTTTCAATGATTCTACCCTAATTAATCATAACCAATATTCAATTTCACAATCCTCTATTCCAATAGGGAGTAGGGTTCTTTTCAGATTTTGGGGCCATTTTTCATATATGAGGTCAACTGACTCAATTGTATACATAAAAAAATCACATCCAACAATGATTCTAGAATCACTTGATCATTGTGGATAGGTCTGATGGAGGATTTTGGGAAAAAATTAAGGATGATCACACTATTTCACCCACAAAACTATTGTGATGGCATTGTGGACAATATCCATATTGGAGAATATTCTTAGAGCCAAAAAAAATTAAATAACTAAGAGTTTGGATGAAAAATTTCTATTTATCTATTTTTCTTATAATAATATAAATCCAAATAATCTCTACATGGAATCATTATAGGCTCTATGTGGGAGTCCTGCTAGGTCACCCTTATGAGGTACTGATATTGGTGAGTAAAATCATCATTGAACAATGATTGAGAAGGAGGGGGCAGAAAATGAAGAAGTGATCCTTGAGTATATGAGGAAAATCCAGAGTATACAGAAATCATATATAATTTAAAAAGTAGGTCCTAAGAGATTTGATAAGGGGGATATGTTTTTCAGAGAGTCTCACCATGATGAGGATTATAGAGACTTTGGGTGTAAATAGGCTATATATGGGGATGGTCAATCCATTTTATATCTTATTCATGAAAGGAAAGTTTTATTGTCATTTGGTATTTACATCCCTGATAGAATAAATGAATAGTGTATTCCATGTCTTGAAACTAAGGATATATGTGGGTGATAATAAACATGATATTTACTAGGTAGATCTGGGATATAGGGATGAGATACCCAATTGTGTGCACCCATGATAGATCAATGATCATAAGGGTCATGTATCTCCTAGACTCCAGATGTCTAGAGATTATTCCTTACTTCAATAAATTTACATGATTAAATCAATTCAATTAATGAATGACCAAATAGTTTAGATATTTTGGGAAACTATATTATGTACATGATATTCATAATACACTGGGAAAAGAAAATAATGCATTAAATCATAAAAAACTCAACATGCTTGAAACTCATTTAATAGATTCCTATTCATGACCACAGAAATATAAAAAATATAAGTGTGAGATCATATTCTCAAGAGGGTTATGTAAATTGGAAACAATAATGAATTGACAATAACAAATTTACGTTTGTAATGTAATAAAAAAATCCAGTCAAATAACCAGATAAGGAATAATAATTCTAGAAATATAAATAACTAAAATGCATAAAATTTAATAAATAATATAATAACGAAATTAATCCAAAAATGATGTAAAAGAAAAAATCACAATGATAATAATAATAATAACTAAATTTTGATTAAAATAATATTCATAAGTATTCGACGCCATGTTTCCTAGGTGCATGGTACCTTTACCATCAACATCGTTCATAATAGGTTTTAGAATATCTTGTAGAAACTCGTCTAATTAGTCCAAATTATTAATATAATGAGACAATTGATGCATTGAGTCACTAACATTAACCTATCCCATAAATGTATCAAACCTATCTATTTATCCTAGAATCAAATTTTAAGAGTTTTTCACCAACCTATTTCATCCCATAAGACCACAGATGCATCGAGGGGATACCTATAATTGGACCCCATCTCTGTCGTTCATTTATAAATAATTCCTCATATATAGAATAATCAATTTAACTAATAATAAACTCAAATTATCATTAAATACTAATATTTATTAAATTATATGTATTTATCAAAAATTACAAAGAGGAGAATAAGTTACAATAACTTCTTTTGATGCTTAATAATGGAAGGACCTTTTAAATATAATTATAACATTCAGGAGGTAAATAATATTTAAAAATTTAAATGTATCGCATACCATTTTAAAACATTTGAATCATAATGAAAATTATGGAATTAAAATAAATGAATCATATAATATAATTATTACAAGTAGATTTATAATATAAATTTCAATGGGTATTATATAAACCATATAAAAAAACTATGTGTATAACATTACAATATTCCTCCATGAAATGAAATTAAGAAAAATTTCCTGAGTACATGGAAAATTTCGAAATATAATTCCCATGAAAGAAATAATTTGATATGAACCTCTAAATACAATGAAATAAAAATTGTTTTTGATATTAAATACAATAGGTTAATTATTTACACCGCAAAAAAATTATGTGATGAAAGTGGTGGTTTTCACGTGAAAAGTTTATAGAGGAAATAATACCTTACATGGAGTATGACTTATCACATGTGTGATTATATTCATAAATTATAAACATATGTTATTTATTTACTTTATTGAGAACAATTTATTTTTTGATTACTTTTATTTATCTTAATACAATGTGTCATATAACTATATAAATAATTAAGTTTATGTTGGGTGTTTTAACCAAATTTGGTACATATGTTAAAAATGGATTTAGTTGGTCAACTATAATAAAAGTGGAATAATATATAAACATATACAGAATAAAAATCATGATATAATTATATTATGTATACTTCAATTATACCCAAAAAATTAATCTTGAATAATGGTTAAAAAGAATGAATCCCTGACACAATCATAGAGACAGTGGGTTGTATGTATGCTTTAGTAGTGTTTCTATTTTTCAATGATCATTATTAAAATAATATATGTAACATTATATATATAATGGGTTCTCATTATATCATAAATAACATATTATTTAATCATACATACTTATATATTGAGTTCTTCTGATGTGAAAGGAGTCACATCACCTTGAGAAGGAGGTAGTCACCACATCCACGAATGTCATTATCAATTTACTATGATGAGAGAAAAAAATAATGAAAATGAAGTATTATATACAGATAATGGTAATTATTTTATAAATAATATATATTCCATTTAGTTCACATATTTTTATTTTATATTTTCTTTAATACATTCCATGTAATGTATAAATGGCTTACAATGATTTGAAAAGGCAGTAGTCCACATGTCAACAAACAATGTTATCATATTTGAAGAAAATCATATTAATAATGAATTTCATTACATTAAAATTAATTAAATATTATGTATAAATTTAAAATAATATATATAATCTTTTTGTAGGGTTTCCATCATAAATCCCATCCTTGAAAGGAGTTAATGTAAAAACAAATATCATCGTTCCTTGATATAGTTGTTTTTCATACAAAAATGGTATGGTCGATATCTATTTGATGGAATTGTTTATAGGTTTAGTTTGATTCCATAAAATAACAAAATATCATTATATTTAGGATTCTAATGTTATTATATAATCATTTAATAATAATAAATGAAGGGGATGCTAAATAAATAAAACATAAATTCTCATTGAAGAATGTTACCTCTTTTTTGGGTAACCCCTTTTAGTTTTCACCAAATGGTTTCCATGGTGTGAATTATAAAAATAATGAGGCTTATAAGATGAGGGGAGTGATTTTTGGAGATTATTTTTTCAAAGTTTAGATGAGCCTATGTGTTTGAGAGTATTGAGGTAGGGGAAGGGTAGATTTCTTTTTTATAGTGGAGGAGGAGTGACATTCTAGTAGATACCAAAAGGTAAACAATATTTGGAGGTATCCCATACCCCATGTGCCAATTTTTTTTCAAATAATAGATTAATGTGAATGTATAGTCTATCCATTGATCAATAACAAAAAAAATGTGCATTTTTTTTAATATTTTATCTTAACAACCTTTTTCACCATTTATACTATTTTGGTTTTAATTAAAATAACTAGTTTTTTAAACAATAGAATTTTATCATTAATACTACATTAATAATAGATTTATTTAAAAAAATTATAGACCAAGTGAATTATAACTATTATATCTATTTTACATGATAAAAATCACATGTGTGTCAGAAATTAATTTTAATTCAATCGCATGTGACTTTTAAGAAATACCACTTTATCTGAAACTATGAAAATATTATGTTTCCATCTATGGGTAAATACTTTAATAATAAAAGATCAATTGGTCTGTAAATAAGAAATATTAATTATTTATTATAATATGAAATTCAAATTTTATAATATAGTATTTATGGTAGTTTTAAATAATTTAGAAGATATCATTTACTGTAAATTAACATTATGGTTAATTTTGAAATTATTTATTTAATTTAAATTTTGAAATATCATGACAATGGTATATTTGAAATATATAAATTTCACATATGTGTGACATTATATTTTCATCTAAAAATTTTATTTATAATATTTCAATCAAATTACATCTATTTCAATAATTAGGGTATCAATTATTTTAATTGTTGATTTACTATATAATCCATGTGTTAGTATTTGTTAATAATTAAATGTAATTATATAATCTAAAAAAATTAATGTTAAATTATATTGATTAAAAAATCATTTACCTTTAAAAATAATTATTATAACGAAAACTATGTTTCTTCTTTCCTCACTCTGAATCTTTTTTAAATGTTAATGAAACAGTTGGTTCTTTTTTATCATTTTCCTAACATAACCAATTATATGAATCAAATTAATTAAAATATTTAACAATAAATCATTGAATTTTAAAAATTGGACATATGTTCTAAATAATGTAAAAAATGGAATTTAAACAAACTTGTATTCTATCTGGGACCTAATGGTTCATGTTTAGTGCATTTTTATGTATAATTTTATATATTGTTGTAATTAGTTTTAGGTAAATTATCTAATGATTTTGGTAAAAAAGTAAATATATATTATTATAATATATAAATTATACTGATTGAAAATTTTTATAAACATTTTTATAAATTCTATTTTCAAATTATTCAAATAAAATTTTAAGATAATCATGCATGTGTTCCATGAAAGAGGACTTTTAAAGTGAAATTTTTAAAATGTACATTAAATAATTACATCTAAATTAAATATGAAGGATTCCAATGAAATATATTTGACTACTTGATATATAATTTGTCTATTTTAACTTTATGTAAGGTTTAAATATAATTTTTCATTAATAACTGTTCAAACGAAAAGGCAGTTTTAAACAAAAATGAAGTATTTATCACAATTTAATGAAAAATAAACATTTCAAAAAAAGGAAAAATTTATCACTAATCTAATTTTAAAATAAAAAACTAAAAGATCATATTTATTTTGGTAAATAAATTTTATAATAATACCAAAATATAGTTTTAAAATAGGTGCTCTATTAAAAGTGTACACAACTCGGTCTTGGATGTAACACAAAGAAAAATTTATGTTCTTTATAGATTAATATTAAAATGGTGAAGTGTTTAAAGAAATATAGAAACAAAATAAATTTTATCTAAAATAAAAATACATTAAATTATAAGGGTTCTATAGTATCCCCAACATAATTTAATTTCATTCTCATAATTTAATATTGATATCAGTAAACTAGGGATTGATATTTCAAAATACAATTATTGAAAATCCATATTGTAAATTGGGTTAATAACACATATTCTTGGTAATATTGAAATGTAAATTTGAAGGTCACCACAAATATAAGTGACATATTCATAGAGAATTAGTGAGCACTTGAACATGGTTTAACAATCAAACTATCTTGTTCTAATGGAGAGTGATAGAGAACATGTTTAGGTTAAAGTTGATAAACAAAAATACTTAAACCAAACTTATAAAAAAGGTCATTGATATCATAAAAAAATATTATAATAGAAAAAATATTTCTTTCATGACCATTTTCCTAGAGTTATGGAATTATTTCACACTGTAAGAATATAAGAAAATATGTATTTCTATAAACAAAATCATTTTCTATTGTTGTGACTTAAACTATTTCTATTTTATTTCATAGCACATGTTTCATAAAATGGATAAGAAATACAACAATCTCAATAAACTCATCCAAATTTCAAGATAAATTTTTTTATAATTGATTAAATTTTCCAAAATATTATGATCCAATAATGTAGATGTAATTTCACTAAATTTTCCAAAATTAAATAGTAATTATACTTTAATAAACATGAAGCAGCTATACATTTTCACGGTCCAAACATGTAAAAATCTCCATCATGTATTCTCTTGAATTTTGGTGATAACACGAATTAAAATAATAAAATATTGATAACATACATGATTCACTATTTCATAAGTAATGAAGGTGTTAATGGTTATATTCATTAAATCCAAAAGTGTCATACACTCAAAAAATGTTTGTATAAACCACTTTTTCAAAAAAAAAAATTAATTTGTTCCATAGTAGTATATAATATCCAATATATATCATCTGTATCAATCATATATTTATCCAAATTTAATTACATCAACATTAGGATCATATTAAGGTGTATCATTCCCTCAACTATGTGTTTTCCAAAATTATTAAATGTGTTATTTAATAACTTTTCTGGGTTTTAAATAACATTCAACACTTGATTTTAATCATTGATAAAAAAGTACTGCACCACAATCTTATATATTTTATAATTACCACCACCAATACCTTATATATAGAATTCCCAAATGACAAATTTTTTGAATAAAAAATCATAATAATGATTATTATTTGTCTAATTTATTATAAAAAGATAGACCGAGACCCAGTAGCCTCTTTTTGGGTATATTCATTTGATGCATGAGACATTGATTTGTGTAGTGTCCCATCTCAGTTAAGTAGAATCATTGTACAATGGGAAAGATTTTCTTATCCATTCAATCATTATAATGGCGGCCTTTCCTTCCAGACTGGAAGAAAAATTGTATTCCTTTTCTGAAAGTAACAGGTTAATTATTTACAAAATTATTACATGCGGGAAAATATTTATTTTCATTCTTAACTTTGTCCCTATTTTTCTTAGATGTCCTTTTATTCTCATGAATTCATCTGAATAAATAATACAAAGATTGTTAGTTCACATTATACTTTATACTCATATGATGAGAATTTTTGGGTGACTAATTACAATCAAAATATTGTCTTATTACCACAAAAATAGACCATTTTTACTATTTGGAATATGTGAATTCATGAAATTCAGATTCCATATACTAGAAGGTATTTCTAAATGATGAAATATACATAATTATATGTTATCATATATGTTCCAAAAACTAGTGAAATACATAACATAAATAGAAAATTTCATATGTTTCTAGTCTCATAATCATAAATGTGGTTTATATGGAATATTCTTTTATATTAATACTTAATGTATAACATAGGGTTATTCTCCCTAATATGTTTCTTCAAAATCTAGTTACGATGGTTTTTACTAAACTTCCTTAGATTCCAACTCTAACACTCAAGCCATAGCATCCTGGGGTCGATGCCTTATATTAAAAAATTTTCATGATTACAAATAATTAAATCATTATGGACCAAACACTTTAGTATTTATTGAAAAAACATTTTACTTATATGATTTACATAATATATTTTGAGAAGAAATTAAATCACAACATTTGTAAGATGTCATTATGCTTGAAACTCAATCAGTGAATTCCTATTCATAACCTCTAGATTTTACTCATAATATGGGTTATCTAAAATTCTAAACACAGGTATTTATAGTGGAATTAATAATGATAAAATATAAAAAATAAACTCGGATATTTAAATAACATTAAACACACTCCATTTAGATAACTATATAAGGATTAATTAATATGTAGATTTAAAAAACTGAATCACATTACATATAGTGAATAATATGAGAATGAAATCCATCCATAGATGATAGAAAATAGAAAAAAATATAGATAATAATAATAATAATAACTACATTCCCAATAAATAAAATTACTAATTATTGGATTCCATGTTTACTCGGTATATGTTACCTTTACCATCAATACCCTTCACAATATCGTTTTGAAATTAGGTATAACCCAAAATAATTTGGACAAATGATCTATCTCAAGATATTATTGATACATCTAGGGGATCAAATTAATTGGTCCACAACCCATATCATAAAAGTCAATTATTCTTGAAAAAAACCTAAAGGGCTCTTTTCCAATTGATTTTGTCCCATGAAACCACTGATGCATCGAGGGGCAATCTATTACTAGTCCCAACCCATGTCATAACTATCCAAATCATTCATGATATATCCAATAATTTATTTAACTAATAAAAATGTTACTTATATTAAATTATCCATATTGAATATATATTATATATATTTTCCAAGAATCCCCCAATGGGGATAAATAAAAATGTATTTTTTGTAACCCCCCATGATTTTAGGATACATTTCATTTTAATTTTAATATCATTGAAATCATAAATTTTATGGAACACCGTGATTAAACAATCCACGATATACTATTTATATTATTATTATAAATGATATTACCTCCAATCCATTAATGTAACACCCCATAGTTTAATAGACTTTTTTATCAAATTATATAAATATTCATTTATGTCTTGAAGTGAACTTATTCAAACATACCCTTGACATGACACAAAATTTACATTCATTACACACAACTAACTCTGTGTATGATACATGCAACACTGACATAGCATAAGTTACATGAAACAATGATGTTTCTGTGAAACAACATTTTAATATTATATTTATTTAATTGAGATAATTATAACATAACAATTAAACATATTTATATGATTAATAATAATTTGTTTTGGATTTCTAAAAAAAATATTGAATATTTTTTATAATTTTCAATAAAGTAAAAAAAATATTTATAATGAATGATATTATTTTTTTATTACCTTATACGTTAAACAAATACTATTTTCTTAAATGAATTAATTTTACTATACTTCTATGAAAAATAATTAAATTATTTTTAGGCAAATAAAGAAATTTAATTTAAAAAAAATAATATTTGAATTAGGAATTAATAAATTATCCTATAGAGAATTTTTATGAATTTTTTATGAAAATAATTTTTGGATGATTAATGAAAAATACCATATTTAAATTCGATAATTATTTTTAATTTAATTTATTTATCAGGATAAATTATATTTCAAATTGGTTTCAAATTTTAGTTATATAATATTTTAATCCAATGATATCATTTAGTTAATTGAGAATAGTTTATCCTTAATTTTAGGAATAAATACTTTGAAAACATTTGAATGTTTTTACATTAAAACCCCACATTGTCAAACCGATTGTAGGATTAGTTTTAATTTAATTTCTGTCACTTCTATGATTATAATTTTGAATAATGTATTCTATATTTATAATCATCAAAATTGATAATTTATAATTGGGAAACATTATTTTTTAACAAAAATATTTTTGAATGTTATTAAAATTAATTATAAGTAAAAGAAAACAATTGTGTTAATAAAGTACAAAACCAACAAATTAAGAGCCAAAACGAGCAATACACTTGTAAAAACCCATTTTCAAGCCATTATTTGGCCATTAATATTCCAGTATAATTGTTTTTTTCATTTATTAATTACTTAGGTTAAAAGGTGAGTACACCTAACTTGTTTTAAAAAAATCAAATGTGGATCATTTCTCTTCAATATAAAAAGGAAACCCTATCCCCATTAATCAGACCTCTCAAACCACAATGGTTCAAAAAATATATTCCCAATAACATTCAAAAAAACCCTCCCTTATGACTATAAGACTCATATTTGGGTAAAAAATCCAAGGAATCCTTTTGGAATATACCATATCATGTCACCCAATTAAGAGGTTACACCTTCTCTCAAACTCATTTATATTATTTCCATTCTCCACCCATCAAATATATTTAATAATTTTTTTTATAAAAACATTAGTATCATCAATATAATAGTATGTTTTTATTATATGTGTTTTACCTACACAAACAGAAAACCTCTATCTAATGGGAAAATAATATATTGTTTATATGTACGCCAATCTACTGCCTCACTAAATGTTGATTGTTCATATTTCCTTTACCACCTCTCATGAAGGAAATTATGACAATCAATTTGTTTATATATATCATATATTATATTTATAATTCCATTAATATTATTTATTCCTTTTTCAACACATATATTTTACATTCCATTTGGTGTAAATGCAATAAGTTTATTTTAGAATGTGTGGAATATCGCCCCTTATAGCGATATGATTCATTCCTATAATACATGGAATGTATTAAAGATGGATTTTGTAAATATATATGATATAATAAATATAATTTAATATATATATACATATATTTCTTTTAATTTATTTCTTTCTACATGACAATTAAATGACAATAGATTACATGTTCATGTACGGCCTACCATCTCCATGAATGATGTATTCTATATCAAACATATATATTTTATAGATTATTATAAAAAATATAATTAATATAAAATATATATATATGATAACATACATTATCTTAATCATTATATATATAAAGGGCTGAATATAAAACAAATTAAGTCATATGTAACGAATAAAGTAGATATTACCCGATGTGAGACCCTGACATAGGATGGTTAACAAATAAGTAATATATGGACATAATTGAACAATATATGGTATTATATTTTATAATATTTATCTTTAAATTATTTATAATAAATTTATATTTATTATATTTGTGTTTTGAATTAGTACGATGAGATTCAATACACAACACAATGTAATTTTATCTCTCATTTTAATCCAATGAGATACCTAATTAATTTACTACCCATTACATTTTAAGGGTGTGTATATTTCAAATGGATGTATTATAATATTAGAATAATAAAATTTATTCATATTTTCAATTCTATTTTATGATATTTATTTTAAGGGGCTTATGTTTCCAATATTACCAAATCAGTAAATTAGTTTTTGTCTCAATTTTCCTTCATTGAGACCCATTTTTTATTATATACATAAATTATTTTCAAGGTGTATATACATCCATTTATATGTTATATCATGAATATTTTTTCATTTTATTATATGATATTTTTAATTTCATTTTCTTACATTTAGAGTATTATCTCATTTTACCAAGATATTATATTTTATTGAAATAATATTATCACTTTTTGAGATTGTTTATGTTTATTATTATTTTAATAAAATATTTTTATCCAGTTCTCAAGAACAATCATGAATTATCTTCTCATATGGTTATTTTTGGTTTCCTATTTTTATAGTACCATTTTCCCAATATTTGGTACTTATGAAAATGTTTTATGTAAAACCTGATTGTCTCTATCTTCGGTTGGGAATCTATTGTTTTCCAAAACCATATATATATAATGTTTTTAAAAAATATTTCCAAAATATCTTGGAATACGATTATCATGGAATGGGATTTTTGGAAAAAATATTACTTTCAATGTTTAATTTATATGTTTTAAAATATATTTTAAATGAAAGACGTATTGAAATGGTTTTATGCTAAAAAAATTAATTTTCGATGAAGAATATATTTTTTCATAAAGAAATTTTCCAAAAGATTTTTCATATTATTTCCCATATATGATAACATACAATGGTATTAAATAATAATTTCATGGGAAATTATTAAACACTTCCATTATAATTCCTTTTATGAAAAGATTATGTTTTGATGGAAATATGTTGATCAAAACTGTTTCACTTCATTGGGTTATACTATTTTTAAAACCAATTGTTTCATGGGTTATGTTTAAAATGAAATTATTATCAAATACTATATTTTCCCATAAGTTATGATTTTATTACATGTTTATAATTACTATTTTATTTCTTGGGTTATTATATGATTATTTATTATATTGTGGATCTTTTATGTATGATTTAATTTTGAGATGGGTTGGACCTATATCTCATTATGATGCATTGTATAATGATTTATGTCTCGTGAGATATAGTAAGATGATATTTTGAATGAACCTTGACTACTAAATTCGGCAGGGAAGTGAACCATGACTACCAATATGGTATAATGGGAAAAATCATACTACTAATATGTCAATGGTAGTGAATCATGCCTACCAAGATGATATGAGGAGTTAACCTATACGACCAATATGGTATTGAAAATGTTTACATGGCCACATCACAAATCATATTATATGATTATGTGTGTTCCAAAATTCCATGTTTTATTTCTATATTATTCTTTCATGGATAATTTTATACATTTCCTAATGATTCATGTTTTATGAACTATCATGCTCTATTCCATGATCCATGTTTATGAAAATTGATACAAAAGGTATATTATTTCATTTTAATGATCATGTTCTCATGCCCTTATTCTCATGAATATACTTATATACCTACCTTGTTTAGCTTTATTGAAAAACATGGCTCACCCATTATTATGTTTCTATTTCCTGGGTTAAGAAGATATGTATTAGGTTTGATGAGTATAAGAAGGGTTCTAGTCAAGAAGAACCCAGAGGCACTAATGAAATATATCGAATTCATGTCAGTTTTATTTAATTTTTGGCGTAGTTTATAAGCAAACTTATTTAATGGAAATATAAAAAAATAAATTTTCGGCATCATTTTTGTAAAAACTGATGCAAAAAACTTGCTACTGGTAGATTTTTTGCGTTATTTATAAGTAAAAATGATGTCAAAATGAACATAGGTGTTGGGTTTCAGCGTCAGTTTTCTTAATAATTGAAGAAAAACACCATAAGGAACTCAATTTTTGTGTTAGTTATAATGAAAAGTGATACCAAAACACAGAGGTAGAATATTTTCATCATCAATTTTCATAAACAATGATGAAGAAATCCATATGGTTTTTTATAGTATCAGTATTCGTTTTTTAAGAAATCGGCGCCGAATAATTTTAAAGGAATTTAGAAAAATAAAAATATTTCACTTGAAAAATAATAATAATCCCAATAATAAAACCCAGTATATTGAAATCAATCATAAGTACTCATTAACTAAAAACAACAAATAATTACATCCTTTAATCTATTTTAAAAAAAAATTCTAATCAGTTTATTATACATTTGATTTCAAATATGCATACAAGAAATTGAGAGTATACTCATTGTTTATTATAATTGAAGCATTAATTTGATATCATTATGATAAAACACCTATTATAAAAAAATATTTAGTTTTTTATCACAATATATAATAAAAATTGCAATATAACATTCATAAGCAATTGAATAATAAAACCTCAAATCATAATCAGACTCAAAAACTAGTTCTCAAACAAAGATTGAGGATGGGTAAGATAAGTGTTAGAATAAGACTCCATACCATTGAGTGTCTACAATAACATTTTATTATATTATATAAAAAATATAATTGCACGATAGATAATATTAATAAAAATAAAACTAACCTTATGAAATTCCATAGTTACCTCGGTTGTGATTATCTCATAGATGAATCGTAGAACATATTACCCACATTCAACATGTCCATATTGATGTTGTCACAATGGTTATAAAAGAATAAATCGATAATAAAAAAAATATAATTATAAATATCAAAAATTAGAATAATATCTAATATGAAAAATAATTACCTCTACATTCACTTAGTTGATTTTATTTGATTTTTTTTATCAACATGTGTTTTTTTTAAGTTTTTTCCATAAACTAAATTTTCATATATATGATCTAGTAATACATATATACACAATAAGAATTAAATTTTATGAGATTATGAAAAAAACATACCTATCTGTTAAGGTGTATAAAACATTTACAAATGCCCCCAAATAAATAAGAAAACCAATATAAGGTGTATTCACTATGGAAAAATAATCCTAACATCCAATGCCCCATACAATAAAAAAAATTTAAATCATGAAACTATAATTATCATCAGTTAGTAGTTATGAGTCTATTCTTACTTATCATGAAATGAGAAAACCCAACATCAAATCTCAGTATGTCATAATCACTCATATATATATATATATGCTACTATAAATTGATTCTCCACATGTGGAACTTCCATGGAAATGTATTCTGGACCTATAAAATTATAAATATATGTGCTATAATTTTTAACATGAATAATGTGTAGATACCTAATATAAATAGGAAATATAGTTAGTAAATTTAAACTATATTTTTACGCAAAATATAAAAATTCAAACATCAATTTACTTACATAGAAATCAATTGAAACACATTTTGGTCGAGCAATTAAAAATCAAATAGATTCATGATATATTAAATTATTAATCTAAAAGGATAATATCTTCAACATATATCATATGCTATCCAACACTAATAGATATTATTCACAGAATAAGAATCCAATGTTAGTCTTTTAATCCCATAAGAAATATCAGAAGTAACTATAATTGATTGATTTGAAACATGTTGTTTCAATTGGGCAATTGATTTTTTATTTACATAATCCTATATAAAGTAAAATTTATAAAAATAATAACTAATTTTCAATCATATTTAATTAATATTTAAAAAAATCCATACCTCGTATGAAATTTAATGAAGAAGTCCAGTTTGGAAAACTAAAAAATTACATAGACAATCCCCAAATATAGTAATCTTCGTAGTAAGAAATGGTAGTATAACATTAGGATGAATAATATCATGTACTAATACTCTAATATGACCCGTATGGATATGCTGTTGATGTATAGAATCCTTGAAAAAATATATGAGTTATATCAGAACAATATATATATCAGGATCTCTAGGAAACAACACACATTATACGATTTTGTGCGAGCGAGGAGGTGGAGGATTAGAAAAGGTGGGTTAGGCAAGGTAGTCTTTTCTAGATTAGAGGTGGAGGATCAAAATAAGATGGATATGTAGGGTAGTCCAGCTATGAAGATGGTGGAGGATCAATGTAAGTAGGCTAGAATGTCTAGGAAGGTTATGTAGATGATTACTATCTTTCCAAGTCCTGTAACAAAGCCTACTGTATGGCAGCTTGATTTTGATCACCAATAGACTATTTATTCTCTTCCATCTCGACTTTCAAGGATTCTATTTTTGGGTCTTTTTCATTCTTACTTTGAATTAAAAAAACTCTAAAAACTAGCACCTGCATGGTATCCTCTAACATATCCTGGGTGTTATACCTTTCCTAAAGCAGTGGTTAGGATGTCCATCATACCCCTAGCAATAAAAGAGTCATGCGTCTCTTGCTCATAATGTTATTCTTGAAATGAAAAATGAAAATGTTATATTAGTGTTTATATGTTAAAAAATTTAAAATTTCATTAAAATATATATAATATTTACATACAAATTTATCAGATACATATTGACCTTCCTCTATAAGATACTTGTTGTTATTTCTTACTCTCACTCATTTCCATTTTTCATTGTGAGTGGGAGGATATGGAGGACAAAATTGGACCTCTTCTGAACCACTAATAGATCTATCTCTTAAGGAATCAAATGTTTCATCAATAATTATCTTCTACAAATATTGATACCCTTCAGATGATAAAGTAAGAGGGAGTACATTTTTCAACTGGAACTATTGAAGAAATCACCATGAGGCATGTTACAGAAAAATTAATCTAATTAGTAATTAGTTAATTATATAAAAAAAATTTACAATAAAAAATAATTATCATACCTGATGTTTCTTTTCATGATGGGTATAAGAACATTTCCTCCATGTATCTGCATCTATATTCAGATACATAAGTCATGGGTTTTCAAAAAAAAATCATTCCAAAAACGTAATTGTTTTCCAATTTTGTTTTAAAATATCTCCACCAAACCCCTGATAAAGAGAGACGCCTTTTCATAATTTCAATTGTTTCCAATAAATTTAATTACATCAATAATTTATTAAATGAAATATTTTATTTAAAATATATAATATTCATAAAATGAGATAAAATAAATAAACTGATATGTTTTACCATCATAGATTCCCAAAGATGTTGTTTTGAAATCCTGTCCACCAACTTCCAATTAAGATATAAAATACTAATCCTACAAAGGCACTGCATTGATAAATAACTAATAAACTGAACTTCATTTTCCCAGTTGCATTATTATTTTCATCCCATGTTATATGTGATCTTTCATCCCCACGAGCAAGTGATAGTTTCAGTAAACATGTAATACAATGATTACCAACGTTAGAACATGATTTCTCTGTAGTAAAAGGACATGTCTCCTCTGCAGAGGACACATCAGTAGACCTATGAAAAAATATTATACATAAAATGTTTTCATTCATTTTAAAACTAAATTAATGAATATGTTACAATTATAAAAAACAGATATACCTCAATAATTACTCCACTCACTCTCTATATGAAATTGAAACAAGAAAATGTAATGAAATTTTGTGTACCTACACATTATTAAGAGACAAAATATTTAAAAACAATAACGAAAAAAATAAGTAAAAAATAGGTATTCATTTATATGATTCAAAAAAATAAGCAAAAATAATAATTAATTACCGTAAAAATTAGGAGACTAATTTAGTGTCTTCCCATATTCCTTCAAAATGATCATAAAGTACTGCATGAACTATGTCGATCTTGTAGTCATTTTAATCTTATAGAAATTTTAAAATAGATGAATTATAAACATGTACATCAATAACACCATCATCATTATTCTTATCATCCAAATGGTATCTTTTTCCTTGAAAAATGAATGAACAATGATCATTTGATTTATCAATGTCATAAATATCTATTATTCACGCATCACTATGATAAATGGATACTCATTGTAATTAAATCCTTTAAAATAAACATATGTAAATCCATAATCATCATGTTCTACACAACTATCTGGTTAATATTTCTTGTCTCGTAACCAAGGCTTGCACCTCCGCCTGAAGAACATAACCTCTTCTATAGGAGGCCCTGAATGTTGCAAGCCCAGACCCCTCCCAATCTTTAACGACATCGCCCCCGCAAATCACTCCCCCTCCAGTGTTGAGACCCATATTTATTGAGAATGTTCCCCTGGATAGGAGGTCTCCAGCAAACCCATCATCCATGCCCTGAGTCTCTAGCCTAGTTATCGAAGGAGAGGTTTTAGACAATATAATTCACTGATGGAGCAGAGTGACATTCGAGACATTATCTTATCCAATCCAGAAAAGTGTATTCTATTTTGATGATAATACCGACCTGGTATCCGCTTATTTTTTGTGTGAATAATATCATTTTTGGCCTTCCAAATTGTCCAGCATCCCGCTATTAGATTTATTAACTTGGATTTTCTCTCAGCCCCATGAGTACACATTCCTCGAAACCCTGAACTGAGGAAGTTAGCATGAACCCCATTATACCCATCCCCAAAAAAATACCCAAAATCCTACCATACCCTTCTATCCCATTCTCTATCATAGAAGAGACACCCCACTAACTCATGGTTGGAAGACCTGCAGCACCAGCACCTAGAAGCCATTTTTACTCCTAATAATTGCAGGTTTACATCATTATGCAGGGCTCTATTCCTCAAATGATGTAATAAAAAATTTAAATTTTGATGGAATACCCTTGCAAAACAAAGTCACTCCCATGGGTATTCATTATACACGTCCCTCATCACACAAAGTAAATCCTTGATAGAGAAAACACCCCATGTAGAAACCATTAAAATAAGTCTGCCCCGATCATCACCAGTAACTATGTTGCTGAAAATAGTGAGTTGGATATCATCAAGAATAGACTGAAAAAGCTAGGATGAAAACATACCTCACTAAATGAAAGATCTTGGAAGGGGTAGCTCGGGAACCATAGCGTTCCCACTCCCCAATCCTCCTGCTAAAAATTGATGTTCCCTCTTCACACGAACTATTGAGAGTGATGATTGAGGGTCTCCAAGTATGGTTGAGTCAGGTTCTATATCCTTGATGGTTGGGTTTTTGATCAACCCCATCCAGACCATAAATATCTAGAATTGTTTTTCCCAAAATGTAACGACATTCTAGATCCTCACACGCATGCTTAGCATGTATCCCTTGAATGGTTGAGGAGACAATTCTCAGATTAATGCCCCCGTCGGAGAGAGGTCTTGCGAGCCATTTCCACGAATCCCAGTGACGTACGTCTTCTATATACCCATACCATATGCAGGATACAATATTTCTATCAAGGTTGGAAATCATAGTATTAGGGAACTTCAGGGTGGAAATAATGTTCATGGTAATAGAAACTATAACACTGTTAACAAGAGTTATGCGTCCTCTAAATGAAAGGAAACCTTTTTCCAATTGTATATTTGCCCACAAATTTTCATATGCTCTTATCATAATGATGAACCCTAAGGGAGGAAGGACTAACCAGTGCTCTGCGGTACTCTATGGGAAAGGATCATCTTCCCATACACTAGCTGGCCCCCAAATCTATATCCCTTTTCTCTGATATCTTCATTTTTTTAAAGAAACTACTTTTCTCTTTTTTCACTACCTGCCTACTCCACTTTCAGTATTCCCCTTGGATCTCATTCAACCCCTGAAATGACCTTTTACTGGCACAAAAAAATATAGTTTTTTAATTAATGAGCATCAAGAGTGTGATACCACTTGTGGAATTTCTATTATAGTATGGAAGAATTTTCTTGTGTTGAGGCCTTGATATATATATATAAGATGAAAGGGTTTTGGGAGCGAATGAATAGAGTGGCGGACAAAATGATCAACATGACTCAGACCTCAGAAAGCCTTGAAAAATCCAAACTGCTTAGCCATAAACAATGTTGAAATCCATGCCAAGATGATAAAATGGAAAATAATGTCACTAATCCACTAGGTACAATTATACCATACAAACACTGACAAAAAATCAACTTCAAATTCTTTCTTAATGTGTGACAAGAAAAAGCTAATTTTTTTTCCGTTAATAGTGGGAAACAACAATCGTATTCCCATTGATATCAAGTCCAATATAGAGTTCAATCCATCTTTTTTTATTTTTATTTCAAATAATGTTCTACCAAAAATCTCAAATATATTTTTCTCAACATTAATTACATCAATTTTATGCTTTATCTCTTAAAACCTTCAATATGGTAGTTCATGAAAATAAACACTTTCTATTAGATATTATATAAAAAACCAGAACAATTTTTTTTCCAAATGTTAAATCAATATTTTTCACCACATTGTAATATTCCTAAAATGATAATGGTTTGTTTGGAAAATTTAATTCATATAAACTGTTAAATACCTTTTTTCAATCTATGATATAGATGATCAAATCAAAACAATCATCGATGTACCCTGTAAACTGTCTTCATTCGATACTACAATTGATAATATAATGTATCTTTTTCACAAATTAGATAATGTTTTATGTCTCTTAACACTATATCTAGATATGTTTCCATATGTCCGAAAGTCATTTATACTAAACATTATCATACCTCG
Source organism: Viscum album (assembly GCA_963277665.1). Taxonomy (NCBI): domain Eukaryota; kingdom Viridiplantae; phylum Streptophyta; class Magnoliopsida; order Santalales; family Viscaceae; genus Viscum; species Viscum album. Next base: position 606,330,353 of record OY728148.1, read on the forward strand.
TAAAAGAAAATCATATTTCATGTAGGCATCAAAAAAACGTTCACATGGATCCCATAGAAGATTAAATTAATTAATCAATGGTCAAAGATACACTTCTATGTCATTCCCTGGAAATTATGGTCTAGAAATCATCATTTTTATCCTGACATATTTTTCTTCTGATTTATCTGTGGGGATAAGTTGTAAACTACAAAAAAGGGCCTCAAACTATGTTGGCTACTTAAGCGCTAATATGGAATCATTCTATCTATATGAACTACCATTCTAATATTTTTAAAATCACATTAAAAATCAGGAAATTGATTATCAAATATCTTACGCTATGTTGAGTCAGTAGGGTGATGTAACTTTCCATCATAAATTCGTTCATCTAAATTCCATCTTAAAATTTTTCCATCAACTGAATTAAAAAATAAATGCTTCAAGTGATTATTTATTAGAAGGTGAAAAATTTAAATATTAGAAACATTGATTCCAGTACCTGAAAATTTAACTGAAATAAATAATTGAAATTATATTAGGGGATTTTTTGAAGATATTATTTTATTTTGAATGAGGTCATATATCAGTACCTAAGGATAAATATGAATTGAATTTTTATTATTTATAATAGCTTCATGTCGACATGTAGGCCATTTTGATAAAAAATAATATTCTTTCGTATACAACGCAAAATCATTGGGGAAAGCATGTATCTTTTTATACCCCATTTCCACTAGAAATAATATTTTCTTAACCTCATTATTGCAATCTATAAGATCGTTTCCTTCAATAATTATCTCTTTTAAAAGCACATGTAATTTATAGAATCTTTTATCACTCCAACCATTATATTTTTCATGTTAACAAATCTCAAAAAGGCTTATAACAATGTATATTTACGATAACCAGGGAATAATAGTTTCTCCGAATCTCTGTACAATCATTCAAAAATTATATTTTTTTGAACAGTTTCAAAACCACATGAATTAAATCTTTTATATGATCCTCTTTCACATTATGAATATTTTAATCCACATCATCTGTGGAATTTATAGTTCATTCACCATGCTAGATACAACATGTAAAATTAAGGCTAAAACATAACAAATTAGATGACCCTTGATTTATCTGGCATTTAAATTTCTTATATTCCAACACAGAACACATTGATAGAAAATCAAATCAATGATTTGAATATTTTTTTAGAAAATTCCATGAATTCATGATGTCCTTTTTTGTATTCAGTAGTGGTTCTTCATAAATTTATCCAATTACAATCCATTAAATTCGTTTTATTTCAAAATAATTGTTGAATATATTAAAACATATATGTATTAATATATATATATAAACTGAAAAACTATAAACAGAAACACATTTAAAAAAATAACTGATAATCAGATCAAAAACATCAAATATGAAACACAATTACAGGTAGGAAAGTTTTTATTATCATATTATATACTTGTTTTTTATTGAAAATATAATTTAATTATTTTCAATCATCAAACATTTATTAGTTAATTTTACATAGTTTTTACATTAGTTTGGTGTTGCATGTGTCAAAGGTATTGATGATTGCATTAATTTTTTAGTTCATTTAAATAGTTGTTTCCAAAAAGTTGTGTATATTAAATGTAAAAAATCACTTATCATAATAGATATTGAATTCTCACATTTCCACGGTATAAATGTAATTGATTGAAATGTATCATTAACACTCTCACATAGTTACTGATCTGGATGATTTAATACGATAACATTAATATCTATATCAAAATATGATGTAACATACTCATTCATTCAATTGGGTGTACAACCAGTGGTCACTGTCAAATAATTATATTACAATAAAAATGTAGGCATATAGATCACAGATACATAAAAATAAAATATATAACATAAAGAATTTAAAATATTTATACTACCTCAATACTATAAGAATTTATGACATGTTTTATTATTTTCTTTAGAATTAAATTAATTTATGATTTCTTGTATATTTTTTGTATATATTATAACATATTTATTAATTATATTTGGAATAAACCATCAGTTTAAAAAATGCATGAACTCTTCTAACCTTATTAATTGTATAATGTTCGAAAGAAAGTGACACAATACTCATAGAAAGAAAAAATACTAGTATTATAATCTATAAATTAATCTCTATTTATCATGTATTTTATTATTTAAATGTTTTTATAACACTCATTTTAAATATATATAGTTATTATAATTATTAATAGTGATTCTATAGGTGGTGGATTACTATTGGGCACCATAATCTTTCAACTATTTTTAACGTAACCACATCAAAATCACTATGAAATTAAGTATCAACAATAAGGGATGTTCCAAATTTCTATTTATAATATTTTTACCATATATTCATTTGAAATTTCTTAAGAAATCAATTTTATTTAGACATATTATATATCTACAAACCCCATCAATATATTCAAATCCACATAAATGAGGATTCATGGGATTATTACATTTTAAATAATTTATATATACATAATGAAATATATAACATAGGGTGATAAAAGTTATTCCACTATACAATATTATATTATTCATAACAATTTATAGATTTCACGGGATAAAATATATCATTACTGTAGGAGAACCAATAGATAGATTTATTGAATGAAGTGTTTAATCATTTTGAAAGTTGTAACATGCTTTAACATGGGTGTAATAAAACAAATTTTCATTTCACAAATTTGATATGAAAATATCACATAGAATTATATAGTGAATTTATTTAGTTTTAGTATGTCATATGTAATTATATTTGAGATAAGGTTTGAAAAAATAGTGATTCTTTTTTAGGGGGTGAATCAAGAAGTTCACTTTTATATTTTACCATCAATTTTTTTTACCACATGATAAATTGAATGACAATATTGATATTCACAAACTAATAAAATAATAATGAACAAATACATTAGGAACAATATATTTTCATGAGGTTTAAATCATAAAATGAGAATTTAATACCATAGAACGATATAGTAGAAATCATGATCACACATTCCACCAAATTAAAAAAATACAAAATTTAGAGTTCAAAATATCCCTGATCTTAAATCCAAACATCATCCCCTTAATGCATTGCATTAATAAACACAACATGAAATTTATAAACAAAAATTATTGTAAAATCAGACATTAAATATGAAAATGAAACTACAATAATTCCACAATTTAGGTCAGAAATAGGATTTCAAGAAAAAAACAATGTAAAGATATTGATATAATCAAAGAAGATGATGAATGGAGACCACAAATCATGAAAATTGAACAAAATCTAATAATAATGTATTTCAAGATCACTGGGTGGCCATCAATGTGTTGTGATTTGGGATGGATTCATCGTTATTTAAATGTTTCTTAGATAAAAAATGAGTTTTTATCGATAATGGGTGATTTTTAAAGACTTTTGGCATTGGTAATTACAAAACCAATGCCAAAAAATCAAACACTATAATGTTGTCATCATTTTTTAAAAAATCCAATGTCAAAAATATGTTTCCTCATTATCGGGTTGTTTTTTTGTAAAAACCGCTGAGGAAAAAATATTTTTTGGATTCAAACTTTTACAAACTGATGTGAAATATATATATATATATATATTTAAAACCAACACCAAAACACACCCACAAATTCATGTAGCATCGGATTTAAAAAACTGACACCATTTTTCTAATGTTAAAACACTATTTCCATGAGTATGGGAGAGGACATAGCTCATTTTTATAATAGTGTTCATGTTACCTTTCTTCCAGATGTACTAGATTAAAACTCTCTTTGGGTGTCTCTTTTTTTAATGTTTTATTTATTATAAAAATTTATGTAATGTTAATGTATGTCAATAATGGGTTGTTATAGTTTGTATCATATCAGTGGTATAGTTTTCCTTTGGAAGCATGATTGTTAAAACCTATGTGAGAAGCCAAAGGACAAGTCTATGGATATGTTAAAGGATTGGGAAAATTATATGAAAAAACCCTTGAATTTTGGTGAAGGATAGAGTGAGACGACTATAATAAATTCTTCCAAATATCAATAATACATGTGTATGTGCCTATTATATAGATATACCTAGGTGTAATAAATCTGAAATGATGTTCTGTGCCTGATTCCGTGTTATCTGGTACAAAACAAATGGCCTTCTTATAGACCCAGTTTAACACTCCCTGGGGATATTCATTAAGAATTCACAAGTTATTCATGAACCATAATGATATAATTACATAGAAGTTTCCAATTAATATGTTATTATAATCCTATGATGTCTTATATTATGTAGTTTCCATAATTTTGAAATCCTATAGGTGACATTCCATGATTATGTGGTTCCTCAATATGATAACTATTTCATAATGTATGATTTTGGTTTTAGTCAATGGATAGATCCTGAATTAAACATTTTAATGGTGATTGAGATGGAAAATGAAACAATTTTACTTTGGAGAAAATGAATGCAAATGTAGTTGGATGAAAAACCCACATTTCATTGTCGATACATATTTCTCAATCAACAAATCATTGTGGGTTTCGAAATGAGAAATGGTTGGAACAACATTCTATTCAGTCCTTCATGAGGTAACACCCACCTTCTTTTAGAGGGTCTTCTGATTAACTAATTGACGAAAATTGGAACAGTACTACAAAAAATTTATTCTCTATTCTCCATTGTTTGGACTATAAAAATTCCATTATGGATGCATATTTATAAGACTGAGATATAGACTAGTGGTTGAATCTAATCAAGATTATGTGGAAATAATATGATATTGAATCCATGGATTGGGAAGAGTTTAGAATCATATATTTCAATTAGTACTATCCTAGAATTATTTATACAAATATAGATAGAAATATCTTTTAATTGAAAAAAATGGATGATGAATATTTGAGAACCTATGAAGTTAATTTCAAGAGACTTACGTGGTATGATTCAAGAATTATCATTCAGCCTAAAAAAAGTAGACAGGTTCTTCAGTAAAATAATTCTATGTATTATAATGTTGTTGACCATAAGACACATCAATGGATATAAATATATTATTCATTGTGATATATATTGAGAAATGGAGGTTGGAGTTATGATTCTTTTTCAAGGTTTTAAAAATAAGAGGAAGGTGGAGATTAGTGGAAAATATAAATAACATGTAGAAATGAAGTTGAACTTTTTATTATGATATATGTTCTAGGTTATGTATAGAGAAATTTACTTATGGGTTATAATAACTGATTTATGAGTTAAAGTGTTGGTCAATAGGCATTCAATTCTCAAAGTGATGGGAAGAGTATAGAAACATCGAGAATGGGAAAAATGGGAACAAAACTCATCTCCCACGATTTAGTGCTAAAAGTGTATGGAAATGCACATTATGCTATCCAAATACCTTCCCAAATTGCTAGTGATGATGACCGACATCAATATCCACTTATTCCAAATGGAAAAGGGGAAATCAAATATAATCGCTATTTTAGATGATGCGAACTATAATGACATAATAAAAGGTATACATACCATACACTACAGAACTGCTAATATCACATTTGATTTCAGTTATACCCACTCATTCATATATAAATAATATTCAATGGGTGTTAATATTACACCATTACTATTTGATGTGGATGTAGCTATGAAAACCACTTGTGGTACGATGATTTCAACCCATGTCTATGAGACCTATTTGGTAGAAGTCTGTGGGAATGTGCATCCTTCAAATCACATCATTATTCATTTGGGTTAATTTAAAGTCATTATAATCAGAGATTGGTTTTTGCTGCATAATTCCCACATCAATTTTCAACAAAGTCGAGTCATGTTCTATATTTGAAACCATCCAAAGATAATCCATCAATGTCATGATAAAAATGAACATCCTATGGAGAATTAAACTAATTTATGGGTATTAATTACCATTAAAAATGATTGTTTGTATGAAATGTATGGGGAGAAAATCTACATCAATGATATTCTTAATATTTTTGATTTGGTGGATGTCATTCTAGAAGTGTTATTTAACAAACCATCATAACAAGAAGTAGTGTTATCCTTTTAACTCATACCTTGTTCCAAAAAAATTTCAAAGAATCCTTATATAATGGCTCATATTGAGTTTCAGGAATAAAGGAAGAAACTACAATAATATAGTGATAAGGGATTCATTTATCCATGTGTATCACCATGGGGTGTAATGGTTATTTTTGTGTAAAATATGGATGGATACATGTGAATATTCCTTGATTATCAGGAGTTGAACTAGATTGCAATCAAGAATATCTATCCTCGACCCATATTGATGACTTGTTTGATAAACTATGTGGATAAAAATACTTTTCCTAGATTGAACTTTGTTCTAGATATCATTAATAGAGGTCCAAGATGGAGGTTATACCCAAGAAGGTATTATTTACAAGGTATGGACACTATGAATATATAGTTATTCATTTTTGCCTTATTAATTGAAATTTATCATCATCGATTTAATGAATATAGTTTTTGGAGAATACATCGATCAGTTTGGTGTAGTCTTTATTGATGATATTCATATTTATTCAAATTGAAAGAAAAATAATGAAGACCACATGGGAATTTTAATAACAATTCTAAGGAAAGAGAAAATATAATAAAATTTTAAAAATTAAAAATTTTGGTGGAAAATTATTTCATTTTTGGGTCACATAATCTCAGAAAAAAATTTAGTAGTAGACCCATCAAAGATAGAGGCTGTTGAATGTTGTCCTAGACCAACAATAATGAATTAGATCAATCTATTTCTTGGTTCAGCTACATTTTATCAATGGCATGTAGGGAATTTCCCATGACTATCTAATCCTCTGACCAAGAAAACAAGGAAGGGTTTCATGTGCTGATGGATAGATGAATGTGTGGAATATTTCAAGGAACAAAAGATAAGGTTAGTTAGTGCACATGTTCTTACATTACGCTATAGTTGAGATGGGTTTGTAATCTATAGTGATGTATCCAAGAATGTATCGTGAGTTGTTGTTTATTTATAATGACATAGTAATCCCTTAATCATTACGAATGTTGATGAATCATAAGAATAATTATCAAACTCATGATTTGGCATTAGAATCTATAATGTTTTCTTTATAGATATGGTAGAATTATATCAATGGATAAACATGTGATATATATAAACTGATCATAAATGTTTGAAATATATATTCTCAAAGAAGGAGTTGAACATGTGTTCAAGAATATTGTTGGAGGTGGATGTCATGAAGGATTATGACATCCCAATTCATTACCACCCTATGAATGTGAACAATGTGGTCGATGCCTTAATTAAAAAGGGTCATGGTAGCCTATACATGAATAGGATAACACATGATCTAATATTTCATGATTTTAAATATATGGATCTAGATATTCATAAAGAAGGGGAAAATATTATCTTTCTCAAATGATTGTTCGAACCTCTATCAATGTGAAGTTTAAGGAGCCATGAAAGGAAGATTTAGAGATACAAATGTTATTAAAAATGTTCCTATGTTTAAACATGACCAGGACTGAATGATAAGTTTCATGAACCTCGTATACATTCCTTCCATACCAGATTGGAATAAGGGGCTATTAGTGTAAGCTCATAGTTCATCATTCTCTATTCATCCATGAATTATAGAGATATTTAGGGTCACAAACGAATAATTCTTGTTGGATTGTATGAAGAGAGATATCCAAGAGTTTTTATCTATGTTCTTGGTATGACAATATGTTACTTATTAATGAAAAAGTTAAAGGTGATGTTCCATCCATTACCCATACTGGAATGGAAATAGAAGACATCACTATGTATTTTCATAATTGGACTTCCCAAAACCTCTAAACAGTTTAATGATATATGGGAGGTAGTTTATCTCCTTACCATGCCATCACACTTCATTTCTATTGGATAAGACATATATCTGGATTAGCTTTCAAGGATATAAATTAATGAAGTGGTATGGTTTAATGGAGTACCACATTCTATTGTATCATATCTGGATCAAATGTTTTCCTTATATTTTTGGTGAAGTATTCATTAATCACATGATATAAAATTGATTTTCATTACTACTTATTATCCTTATATAGATGTCCTTTCGAAAAGAAAAATTATATCCCAAGAGGATTTCATGAGATCTTCTTATATGGATTCCAAATGTGGTTGTTATTAACACATTACTGTAGTTATGTTTTCATAAAACAGTATCACTCCCTCAATAATACTAATGGAACATTCTAATGTATTCTATAGGATGAACTCCTGAGCGCCAACATGTTGGGATGAGATTTGAGAAATAAAGCTATTGTGACTTTAGATCACTGATGAAATTCTCAATAAGGTTTGAACCATTTAGCAGCCTATCAAGGTATCTCAATTTCCGTGGAATGGTTATTCTGATAATGGTTGGCATGATGTATAATTTGAAATTGGTGAAAAAAAATTTCTATGATATTCATTTGGGAATAATGTTATGGGATTCAGGAAATAACAGAAACATAACTATTGGTATATTAGTCCCTTTGAGAATATTGATCGTATCAGGATGATAACCAATCTATTTGAACATCCTCATAATCTATATCATGTCCATGATTTGTTCCATGTATCTTTCATAAGTATATAAATACCTGACCCTTCACATGTAATGAACACATAAGTCATACCACTGTAGCAATATGTTTATTATGAGGAAAAACTAGATGAAATTATCTATCGTATAGAGTAAGCACTATAAGAAGACCACTATAATAGTAAATGTTCTGTGGAGAAATCACAAGTTAGATAAAGATAAATTGGATCTTGAAAATATGATTCACCATAATTATCCTTATGTTTTTTCCCGTGTGAAGAATTTCTTTTACAAAATTCATTTTAAGGTTGTTGTAATGTATCACCCGTTGTTTTTATAGAACCTTTTTTATAAAATAAAATAAAATATTCATTTTTTATCTTTAAATTCACTGAGTAAAACATGCATTTTACATGTAACTGACTTGGAATATGGTAAATGACACAAACTCAAATTATGATACACGCAACAATGACTTGACTTACGTTACATGCATCATTAATGTTTCTTCAAAGTATCATATTACATATATAATTATCTAAGTTAGATAATTATAAAATAACCATTTAACATAGTTATATTAATATTAATAAATAAATTTCAATTATTTTTATATTTTTTCTTAATAATGAAAAAAAATTATAATGAATTATATATTTTTTGTGAATACCTTATATGTTTAAAAATACCATTTTATGAAATGGACTTATATTAATGTAATCATGAGAAAAAATAGTAAAATTAAATTTAGAGATATTCAGATATTGAATTTTATAAAATAAATTTTTTTTATGAATTTATAATGTCGATTTTATCTTTTGAATGTTTATTTGTTATTTTTCATAGAAACATCAATTTTTGTTAAATAGTGAAAAATATCCAATTTTAATTCAAAACTGCTTTTCCATCTAAGTAATTTATATAGATAAATTATATTATAAATTATATTACTGGATAATTAGGTTATATTTTTGTTATTTAATACAATTTAAGTCATTTTGGTCAATTTATCTTTAAACAAGGCTATATAAACATTGCAAACATTTGAATGTTTTTTACTTTAAAAACGCACATTGTCATCCCAAGGGCAGTATTAATTTTAAATTAACATCTTCAACTTATATTGTTTGAATTTGGAAAAATGGATTCATAATTTATAATATGCAAAATTTGTAATTTATAATAATTTCGACATTATTTTTTGCCTAAAATTGTTGTGATGGTGATTGAAATAAATTATAACTGTTTGGAAAAAAATTAGGCTTCGAAAATATTAAGACTTAAATTTTTGAATCAAAATGGCCTAAAAACATGTCAAAAACAAGTTTATAAACATTAGTAGGCCATTAAACTTCCACAATTGTGTTTCTTTGGTTTCTTATGGTTTTTGATATGTAAAAACGTTGGTACAACTGACATGTTTTAAAAAATTTCCATGTGAGTCCTTTCCCTTCCATATAATGGTCCCCACATATCCCTCTTCATATCACACCTCAACCCACATAAATTACGCCATACTATACCAAATAAAATTTTCCAATATCTCTCCATTTTTCCAAGAATCCTCCCCTTGGGGCATAAAGCAGTCTAAGGAAGCCATTCGGCATAAACCAAAAGGAGTTGCCCGATTAAGAGGTAACTTATTCTCTCGAGCTCCATTATTTTATTTTCATTATCGAACCCATCCACTATCATTATTATAATCTAGTATAACAATAATTAATCCTTAATATACATGTATACTATTATGAAATGTGTTTTACCTACACATACAGACGCCTCGATCATGTTTTTGTATGTTGAATTATTTTATCACTAAACGATGACTGTTCACTTTTCTTTTACCACATATAATGGTGGACATTATGATGAAAAATATATTTATATATGTAATATATTATATTTATTATGTCAATAAGCTTATTTTTTCCATTTATAACACATATATTATTTATTATCCATTTTGTGAAAATAAGATAATTTTGTGTGAGGAAATATGGACTACTGCCCCCTCAAAACGATGTGATTCATTCTGACACTACATGGAATGTTTTAAGAACCGGTTTAGTGAATATATATGATTAAATCAAGATACATTAATAATGACACACACAAACACACACACACACACACACACATATATATATATATCTTTAACATTCTTTTTTTAAACATGAAAATAAAATGGAAATACCGTTCATGAGTACGTATGGCCTACAGTCTCCATAAACTATTAATTTCATATCATACTTATATATTCTATATATTATAATTACAAAAATTTACATAATATAAATGATATTTTCATAATTATGATAATTCTGGAAATCATTAATTATGTACAAGGACCAATGATATATCAAATTAAAACACATTAGAAGAACAAAGTAAATATTACCCGAAGTGAATTCTTAATATAGGATTCTTAACAAGCGAGTAATATAAAGTCATAATAAAAATTTATATGGTATTAGATATAATAATATGGATATTTATAATATATATAATAAATTTATATTTATTTCAAATATGGTTATAATTTGTATGGATAAAGTCAATAGACAATGTAATGGAATTTCACCTTACTTTTTATTTTAGTGAGATATATGATTTATTCCCCACCCATTTCCTATTTGTTATGAATATAATGAAAATAGATGTATTATATGATTATTATAATAAAATTTATTTGAAATTTCATTTACATTAAGATATTTTTATTTCATAAGGCCTGATATTTAAATGGTACCAAATCGGTAAAATTAATTTATCCCAATTTTCTTCATTTGAGGCTATTGTATTGTTGTGCACCAAAATTCTTTTCAAGGTGTATATAATCCATTTTTAATTTAATATCATGAATAAGATTGATTTATTTATATTTTATTCTTTATGTAATCTCATTCTCTTTCATGGCTAGTATTATCCCAAGTTACAATGTTATAATAGCTTATTGAAACAATCTCATTGATTTTGAAGATTTTTTCTATTTATAAATACATTGATTAAATATGACGATCCATCACTAAGGAAACATCATGAATTTTATTCAAATATGTTTTTTTATAATATAATAATTTATTAGTACCATTTCCCCACTCTTTGGTAATTGTGTTAATGTTTTAAAAAAAATGTAGCCATATCACACTTCACCCAAAATACTAGTGTATTGAAAAACCATGTTTCCAAAAATTATTTCAAAAATGTATTCAAAAGATATTTGAATCCAATTTTCAAAGAAAATGTTTTTAAAACCGTTTTATTGTTTCCAAATTTTATTTTACATGTTTTAAAATCTATTTTCAATGGAAAAATTTTTCAATATGTTTTATGTTATAAAATGTTTTTTTCAATGAAGAAATGATATTTTTATCATGATTTTTTTTAAAAGATCTGTCAAAATTTTTCCCATATACTATAACAAATATTTGTGTTACTCGTGTATTTTTGTGGAAATTATTCAAAGTTTTCATTCATATTCATTCTCTTAATGGATTATGTTATGATGGCATGATATTGAAGAGACATGTTCTGATTTCACAGGTTATATGCTTTTGAAACCTTCATTTTCCACTGGTAATGTTTACAATAAAATGATAATGAATCCTTTATTTTTTATAGGTTATAAATTTTTACATGTTTATGTAGGTAAAAATTCCCTCAATTAAACCTCTATGTGTTTTTAGGTTTATTGTGTTTGTTGACAAATCTAGATAACCATGAATGAGTGTGGTTGATGTTGGCAGAGATGGTTTTTATGGTGGGATGGTTTCCTAATGATTACTAATTGTTTGGGCCTCAAAATAATGAATTTTTTTAATGGATTTTTTTCCATAGAACATAATTTTCAAAATACAAAACATACATCATTAGACTACAGTGGGAGTACAAAGAACGGTGAAGGAAATCAAAAAAGGAATGGATTTTCACATATCATGTTTATGTGGACCGTGAAGCGTGGTACCTAGACTGAATATGTAACATCCCAAGTAAGTAATGAATAATAGATATTTTTATCTATGTCTATTAATGATTAAGATAGTGTTTTAGAGGCTTAAAATGAAAATAAATACAATCTTATGCATGAAATACACTAATATTCTTAAAAGATTGTTTTACTGCCTTTTAATGGAAAACCCTTTTTAAATAAAACTTTTGAAAATTTTATAAACTCTATTTGTAAAAATAATCATATTATTTATGATTGGGACATTTAAATTTATATTGGATAAATTTTTGGTATTTTTCTGACAATGTTCATTTTTTTAATGAATAGTGAAAAATACTGCATTTTACATCAAAACTGCTTTTTCATTTAATTTAATTATATGGTTATATTATCTTTTTAATTGGTCTTAAAATGTAATATGAATATATTTTTAGCATTTAATCCAACTGTGGTCATTATGATTAATTTCAATTTGGAATTGGTCATAAACTAATGCCAAACTTTTCATAGATATTGTTTCAAAAAAACCCGCTATTTGTTTTGACAACGGGAATTATTTTTAAATCAATTATTGCAATTTATGTGTTTGGAATTTGGTAAAATGGATTAAATATTTGGAATAATAAGGTCCAAATTATTTAATTAAGACTCTTTTATTTTTGGACATTATGAATAGTAACGATGGTAATTATCTCTAATTATCTTGATTAATGATTAATCTGGTAGTTAAAGATAATAAAATGATATCATAATAATACAAAAAACCAAAACATGTGTCCTAAGGCTACTGGTTGTCTCATGGACGACCATGGGATGCCTTGTGCCAAACTTGGGGGCCCCATGGAATCACGTTTGTGAGAAAGTGACTTTTTATCTTTTTATTTTTAAAGAATGTCAAATGTAACAAAGAATGTATCACCTAAGTAAAATATTTTTAATTTTGTCTACATAAATGATCTTTTAAACTATAAATGATAATTAGAAAGATAAAGAGATTTCCTACATCATGATATTTTTTTTATAGTTTTTAGACATTAAAATTATTAAATTATTTATGACATCATGATGATGTAGCGATTACCTCATTAATAAAGGATTTAAATAAAATGGAAAGATAATTGAAAATCTAAGACCTACACATGTCCAAAAGCTATTGTATGGGTGGATTTCGAACCCTTATCACCTTATCCTCGAAACACATCAATGTGGGACCATTAAAATCTGAAACACATTCTAAAATAAAGTAACATTTCCTTACTTTCCAAGAGTGACCCTCCTCTCCTCTTATAAAAGGCCCCCACATCTACCTCCTTACCCACACTTCCAAAGACTTTGACTCAGACAAAACATGATAATTTTGTCTCTACACATCCCTATCTTACTCCTTGAAGCCTCACTTTGTGAAGAAGTCTTCCCAAGGAACCCTTTGAGCTCAAACCAAAGGGAGTTACCCGATTTTAAGGTAATGTCTTCACTTGAGTCCTTTTGTTTTATTTTGCTTCTCCAACCCCCTAAACTCTTTTTATTCATTTATTTTGTAGAAACTCCAGTATATTAAATATACTAGGATGTTTTTATAAGAAGGATTCTATCTACACTTACACACACCTACATCTAATGGTTAAAGAACATACTGTTTCTGTTGATGGTGAATTTCTGCCTCCCGAAACGATGATTGTTCAACATTCTTTTAACACCTTCAAAGGTGGCTATTAAGATGACAATATATTTATATATGATATATAATATGTTTATGTTTTCCTTAACCTTATGTATTTTTCATTTTGGGAATACCTTTATGGTTTCCATTATGGGTAAACGCCATATCTTCATTTAAGGAAGTGCGGACTACCGCCCCCTCAAAGTGATTTGATTCATTAAATACCATATGTGGGACGTATAATGGACGGAAATATGATATTATATATGATATTATACTGGAATTATAATATACCTTTATATAATTATGATTCCATTCTATAAAAAATGAAATAGAAATGAAAGTAGCGTTCATGCGTATGTACAACTTACCGTCTCCATGAACGGTGCATTTCATTTCTTACCTCTAAATGATTATATAATATTATAAATGAATGTATACACTGGATATATATGATATATACATCATGATTATAATTTTGGATATAATGGATAATGAACAACTTGTAATTATAAAGGGTTTATTTTTGACTCAAGGACCAATGATCATTAAAATGACCGTTATTAACTTAAATAATTACATAGTGTTCATGACATGGAAATAAGTGATATAAAAGGGATAATGAACTTGAAAAAAGTTCTTAAGCAAGTATAAATTAACTCAAGTTTATTATTCAGGACATTAAAGAACGATCGAGTCAAGTCGGACCCGAGGTATGGGACATCGTCTCAATCTCCTTTCATTGAGGCATATTTTATTTTATACACAACCTTCTTTTATACGGTGTATAAACCCCTTTGACTTTTACGTTTATTCAAAAGGAATCTTTTTTTATGAAGCGTTTACTAAACGACAAAAGGGAATGTTTTTTTGTCGTACGTATGTGGCGACAATGGATTCTCCGCCGCCGTGACCATTATTTGAGTTTCGGCTTCCTCTACAAGCCATACATTTTTTTTAAAAGAAAAATAAATACCATGTTTTACTTTTCTTTTATTTTGGTACTGAAAATGGTTTTCATAATGTTTTTATATCAATGTGTTGTTTTGATATCTTGTGATTGAAAGGTGGAAATGTTATGTTTCCTTTATGCATGTTTTATGTGATACGATTATGTTGAGGTTCTTGGGCATTATTATGAAGACGGGTGGTTCCGTGATAAACTAAGGGCGGGTGAGCCCGATATAGCTCTCCAATGCATTGGGTAACGTGAAGAAGTGAAACATTAAAGATTCTCCAAAGAGATTTAGGGAATATACTGTGATGGGTATTCCAAACGTAACCAAGAGGGTTACTCCCTACGTAAGAATGTTATGAATGCCTCAAGTTACCATTATGTATTATGATTTCTATGATTTATTCATGATTTGATGAGGTATGATAAAGTGCTTATGTTTTATGGGTAAAGTATGATTTCATTCTTATGTATATATGTACCCATGTTTCCATTCCAGATTTTTATATCCATTACTGAGCTTTTTATGCTCATCCCATGTTTTTTTAAAATGTTTTTCACAGGTCAAGGTAAAGGTACATGATATGATGATAGTGTCAAGGAAGTGTCAAGAAAGAATCCATTTTTTATTTTAAATATGTTTCCATTGATGGGAAAGAAGAATACTATCTTTATGTAACCATTTTGTTTATATGTGGAATGTAATGAATGTTTTATTATCTAATTCTCTAAAACTATAATCCCAAAAAGATCCTCAATGTGTAATCTTGTAATAACTCAAGATTAAGTAAGGTTTAAGGATGGGGCCTTATAGTTGATATCAGAGGTCGGTTTAGACAGCTGTAGGAGTTAATTTTTTTTAAATCATAAGTTAATTAACGGTATGACTGAAATGATATAGCATTTAAAGATTACCATGTTGCTTCACCTAAGATATTTCTGTGTTAAGAATGGTTTTTCATTGAGGAAACAGAGAAGTTTTTTTGGGAAGGAATACTGAGGGAAATGAACTTCCAAATCAGCATACTGAGATGGTCAGAATCAGAATTGAGCAGTTTACTGTAGTGATGGCTCAGCTGACTCCAGTGAAAAATGTTGGTTGTTTTTATTGATTATATTTTGGTGTTTTCTAAATGTAAAGAGGAGCATGAAAGTCATTTAAGGGTTATCTGGAAAACCTTAAATGAAAAGAAACTATATGGAAAATTCAGCAAGTATGAGTTTTGGTTATAACAAATTTCATTCCTGGGTCACATTGTTTCTAAAGATGGGATAACTGTTGATCCTGCAAAAACAAAGGTTGTTGAAGAATGACCAAGACCCACAAATGTAACAGAGATTCGTAGTTTCCTTGGTTTGGCAGGCTATTACCGAAGGTTTGTTAGAAATTTTTCACGGTTATCTAGTCCAATGACTAAGGTAACTCGGAAGGGTGTTAAGTTTATCTGGACAAAAGAATTTGATGATTGTTTTCAGGAATTGAAAAGAACATTGGTGAATGTTCCAGTTTTGGCACCACCTTCCAGGAATGGTGAGTTTGTTATATACAGTGATGCTTCATTGAAAGGACTTGGTTGCGTCCTAATGCAGAATGATCAGGTAATTTCTTATGCTTCACGACAGTTGAAAACTCATGAGGTAAATTATCCTATACATGATTTGGAATTAGCTGTTGTTGTTTTTTGCTTTAAAAATTTGGAGGCATCATTTGTATGGAGTAAAGTGTGAAATATATACTGATCAAAAAAGTTTGAAGTATATATTCACTCAGAAAGAATTGAACATGAGACAGTGGAGATGGCTGGAATTAATCAAGGATTACGATTGTACAATTCATTACCATCTGGGAAAAGAAAATAAAGTGGCTGATGCTTTGAGTCGAAAAATTAATACTTCATTAGCAATGTTGCGTTTGGAACGTGATCCTTTGGTTAAGGATTTGATGAACTTTGGCATAAAAGTTGTTGGTGCTGGAAGTTCTTCGGTTTGGTTTCAGGTATCAGTGAGATCATCTCTATCAGATAGAATCAAGCAAGCACAGAAGCAAGATAGTGAGTTGTAGAAAAAGGTAGAGCTGGTTCAGAAAGGTAAGTTTCCTGAATTCAACATTGATAGTGATTGTGTTTTGAGATTTGGGAAGAGATTGTGTGTGCCTTGTGATTCAAAGTTGAAGAGAGAGTTGTTATGTGAAGCTCATAGTTCTCCATTTTCAGTTCATCTTGGAATTACTAAGATGTACAGAGATCTGCGGGAGTATTACTGGTGGGATGGAATGAAAAGAGAAATTGCTGATTTTACTGTGAAGTGTTTGACATGTCAACAGGTTAAATAAGAGCAACAACTACCGAAAGGGATGATTCAGCCTTTACCAGTGCCAGAGTGGAAATGGGAGAATATATCCATGGACTTTATTGTGGGATTACCGAAGAAATCTCGAGGTAATAATGCAATCTGGGTTATTGTTGATCACTTGACTAAATCTGCTCATTTCCTTGCTATACGAGGTACTTTTTCCCTAGATCAACTTTCCCGTTTGTATCTTAAAGAGATAGTCAGGTTACACGGAGTTCCCCTCTCCATTGTATCTGATCGTGATCCCAGGTTCACTTCTAACTTTTGGAAAGGCCTTCAGAAGTTGTTGGGCACTGAATTAAATTTTAGTACAACATTTCATCCTCAATCAGATGGGTAGTCAGAACGAACAATTCAGACCTTGGAGGATATATAAGGACCCAGCCTTAAACCTTACTTAATCTTGAGTTAATACAAGATTACACATTGAGGATCTTTTCAGGTTTAGAGTTTTAGAGAATTAGATCATAAAACTTTCATTACATTCCACATTTAAACAAAGTGGTTACATAAAAGACAGGATTCATTCTTCCCATCAACAGAAACATATTTAATATAAAACTTTGATTCTTTCTTGACACATCCTTGACACTATCATCACATCACGTACCATTCCCTTGACCTGTGAAAAACATTTCAAAAACATGGGATGAGCATAACAAGCTCAGTAAGGGATATAAAAATATGGAAAGGAAACATGAGTTCATATATACATAAGAATGAAATCATAATTTACCCATAAAACATAGGCACTTTAACATACCTCATCAAATCATGAATAAATCATAGAAATCATAAGACATAAAAGGTAATTTGAGGCATTCATAACATTCTTACGTAGGGAGTAACCCTCTTGGTTATGTTTTGGAATACCCATCACAGTATATTCCCTAAATCTCTTCGGAGAAACCTTAATGTTTCACTCATTCACGTCACCCAATGCATTGGAAAGCTATATCGGGATCACCCGCCCTTAGTTTATCACGAAACCACCCGTCTTCATAACAATGCCCAAGAACCATAACATAATCTTATCACATAAAACATGCATAAAGGAAACATAACATTTCCACCTTTCAATAACAAGATATCAATACAACTCATTGATATAAATACATTATGAAAACCATTTTCAATACCAAAATAAAAGAAAAGTAAAACATGGTATTTATTTTTCTTTTAAAAAGAAGGTATGTCTTGTAGAGGAAGCCGAAACTCAAATAATGGTCACGGTGGTGGAGAAGTCGTTGTCGCCACATACGTATGACAAAAACTTTCCCTTTTTTCGTTTAGTAAACGCTTCGTATAAAAAATATTCCTTTTGAATAAACATAAAAGTCAAAGGGGTTTATACACCCTTTAAAAGAAGGTTGTGTATAAAGCCGAATACGCCTCAATGAAAGGATATTGAGACGAAGTCCCTTATAAAGACGGTATCCTTGGTTTAAGGATAAATCAATTACATAATTATGTGTGACAAATGAATACCACAAATATAAGTGGATATTAAGTGTAAAATAATCAAAGGTCATTCACACATATTAAAAGGATGACATATTCAATAACTACATGTTGAACCCAAAGAAATCGAAATTGGGTTAAGAAGTTCCCTTGACAGCCTAACGGCGTCACATCAAAATGAGTTGATGAGAGATAAAAAAAAGGGTATCTCATCACTTGGACATAAAATTTACATCAATAAGGATATATGAGAACATATCCAAAACATAACAATATGTAAATTAAAATACCCAACAAAATAAGTCTTTTAAAAAGAGGAGGGTGAAAGGTTCCCTTACCGACATGGGTATCTTTCGAAACATACACCTTGTGAAAGAAGGACAATACAACATTGATGTAAATACCCATAAAATAATGTATATTGCACAATTAGTAAAACAATGGGTAGTACATACACCACTCAAAGGAAATTATGGAAAATGTATCATAAATATCATGGGAATAAAAGTGAGATGAAAAATTCCTTACGAAAACTCGGCAGCCTAACGGCGCCACTCAAAACATAAAAAATGGATTGATGAGAGAGAATAGGGTCTCTCATCACATGAAAATAAAAATTACAGTAAGATTAATATAAAATAACATCCCAATAACAATAAATATGAGCTTCAAATGGAATGACATAAAAGAGTGTACTTAAAAAGAAAGAGTGGAGTAGGATCCCTTACCTCGGGTCCGACTTGACTCGATCGCTCTTTATCGTCCTGAATAAAAAACTTGAGTTAATTTCTATTTTCTTAAGAACCTTTTCAAGTTCATTATTCCTTTTATATCACTTATTTACATTTTATAAACATTATGTAATCATTTAAGTAAATAATGTTTGTTTTGTCGATATTTGGTTCTTAAGTCGAAAGTGAACTTCTTACAATTACATGTTGTTCGTGTGGTCAAAGGTTCTTTATATCCAGAATGCGATTACTGATTTGGATATCATATATATCATATATATCTAGAATATACATGTACTTATAATATCACATAATCATTTAGAGGTAAGAAATGAAATGCACCGTTCATGGAGATGGTAAGTCGTACGTACGCATGAACGCTACTTTCATTTCTTTGTCATATTAATGGAATTAAAAATAAATGATAAGTATGTATATTTTAATTCCAGAATTATATTCATCATTTAGATGTATAATTCATCATATATATCCATTATATACATGTACTTATAATAGTACATTACATTTGAGGATAAGAAATGAAATGCACTGTTCATGGAGACAGTAAGTCGTACGTACGCATGAACGCTACTTTCATTTCAATCTCATACTTTAATGGAAAGAAATTATAATTATATAGAGATATATTATAATTACATTATAACATAATATATAATAACATTAAATCCATCCTTTATATGTCCCATGTATGGTATTAACGAATCACATCACTTTGAGGGGGCGGTAATCCGCACTTCCTAAAATGAAGATATCGCGTATACCCATAATGTATGCCATAAAGGTAAGCCACAAATGAAAAATACAGAAGCTCAAGTAAACCATAAAAATATTATATATCATATATAAATATAGTGATATCTTAATGGCCACCTTTGAAGGTGTTATATGAGTGTTGAACAATCATCGTTTCATGAGGCAGAAATTCGCCATCCACAGAAACAGTATGTTCTTTAACCATTAGATATAGGTGTGTGTAAGTGTAGCTGGAATACTTCTTATAACAACATCCTAGTATATTTAATATACTGTATTTGTTACAAAATAAATGAATAAAAATAGTTTAGGGTGTTGGAGAGGCAAAATAATACAAAAGGACTCAAGTGAAGACATTACCTTAAAATCGGGTAACTCCCTTTGGTTTGAGCTCAAAGGATTCCTTGGGAAGACTTCTGCCCAAAGTGAGGCTTCAAGGAGTAATATAGGGAAGTGGAGAGACAAAATGGAAAGGGGTTGGCCGAGCCAATGGCTTTGGGAGTGTGGGTAAGGAGGTAGAGGTGGGGGCCTTTTATAAGAGGAGAGGAGGGGAACTCTTGGAAAGTAAAGAAAAGTCACTTTATTTTAAAATGATATTCGGATTTAAGAGGTCCCACATTGATATAATTCTAGGATAAGGTGATAATGGTTATAAATCCACTCATCCAATAAGTTTTGGACTTGTTTAGGTCTTGTATATTACATTATCCTTCCATTTTATTTAAATCGTTAAATAATGAGGTCATCACTACATCATAATGATGTCATAAATAATTTAATTTATTTAATGTGTAAAAATTATAAAAAAATACTATGATGTAGGAAATCTTTTTATCTTTCCAATTAATATTTATAGTCAAAAATATGATTTTTATAACCCCATGTAAAAATTGTTTTAGTAAAACATTTCATGTTTGTCTCATTTTTTACTTTAACTTTAAATAAAAATACATTTATGTCATTTCCCAACCAAAGTGGCTCCATGGGGTCCCCAAGTTGACCCATGGATTTTCTTGGTCGGCCATGATACATCCAATGAGGGTAGGACATGTGTCTATATAATTTCATTTTATTAAAACATTACTCTTACCATAAACTACACTAATTACCTCTAATCACGATTAAAAACTTAATAAGTTACTATTCACCAAAAAATTATTTTTATCCCATTGAACCAAATTTTACTTCTTAATGACAACCATGTATGTCAGATTTTTGAAATTCAAAACACAAAGATGGAAAAATTTCATTTAAATGGAAAAATTAGTTTTTATAAGTACCACTTAGTGGTTTCACTATTCATCAAAAATTGATGTTTTTCAGAAAAATCCCAAAAATTCACCCTAAGCTATATTTGATATTCCAAATTCAAAAATGAAGTATATTTTACAAAATTCAAAACATATAAGTCACATTAATTAATTTAATAATTAATTCCCGTTGTCAGGGCAAATAATGTGTTTTTATGAAACAATAAGTATCAAAAGATTGACACTAGTTTAAGTCTGATTTCAAAGTGAAATTAATTCCAACGACTACTATTGTTTTTAATGGTAAAAATATATTCTAATTTCACTTAAAAACCAATTCAAAATATAATCTAATCATATAAATAAATTAGATTAAAAAGTGGTTTGGAATTAAAATACAACATTTTATACTATTCATTAAAAAATGAACTTTATCAGAAAGATACCAAAAATTTACACAAAGTAAATTTTGATGTCCCAATTCTTAAGAAAAGTTTTATTTGGTCCAATAGAATGTATAATAGTGAACAAAACTATATTTAATGACGGTTCGCCATCAAAAGGTGATAAGTGATCCTTTAGTGAAAACTAGGGCATATACGCCTAAAATTGAATTCTTTCCGTATTTTAAGCCTTTATCTTTTATTGGATAAATGTAAAAACATTTAAAAACATATATAATCATATTTTACTTATTTCTATCCATTCCCGCCAATAAAACGGCCAAATGTTAACTTCCTTTTAAAATAATATTATTTTATTATTAGAGTGCAACGTAAGATTCCCAAGAAACTCGTTGTTGCGTGTTGGGTATGCCATCGAGCATAGCGTCCCCTTTAAAGTCATATTAATATTTTATTCACAAATATGGATAAATATGAAATTTTCATATTCTATATTTACCTGGGGTGTTACATCCTTCCCCCCTTTTGGGAATTGCGTCCTCACAATTTTAAAAATTGGGCTTGGAAACATACTTGAAAGTCCCACATCGGAACAAGAGTTGGTAAAACAATGACTTTAAAATAAATAAAGATAAGTACAAAGGTCACCCGAGTTAACCCATACTAGGATTCCAAGTATGAAAATATGGACATGGAGGAAAAAAAACAAAGGGTCATGTTCTGATGGAGAGTGATAGTAAACATGTCTAGGAGAAAGTTAACCATAAGAAAATCACAAACTTGTGATGGGTTAAACGGTATTCGATTCCCCAGTAGGAAAAGTTAATAGACAACATTTTTGTTTTAAGTTACTTTTTATTGAGGAATTTATTCATAAGGAAACATAATCACTTATCATGTTGACTTTCAACTTTTACTAGATTCCTTAATCAAACTCATATTTTTTTCCAAAAGACGAGTATTTAGGGAGACTTGTTTGCATTAAGTGTACTATAATCAACTTTTAGAGAGTCACCTAATCCACAAAGGAGAACTATATACTTCTAATGTCTTTATAATTTAACCAAAACCAAAACCAAAAATGTTATTACAAGATCAGATAATCCAGAAAAGGATAACCCTTTATAAAAATAAAATCTATTCTTAATCTCCAAAATTTTTCCAATAAAACCCAAAGTTCAACGAGGACAATTCTATAATCAATTTGTCCATAAAATTATTCAAAGTAAACCAAAATAAGATTGAAACCCAAATATTTTAAGGATTTAGTCACATAGTCTTCCAAGTTAAACCGTAACATTTATCTCCAAACAACATCAGTTACTCTTAAAGTCTCGTATTGAAAAGTAATTAACCTAATCACATATCCTCCATGATAGGTTAATCATTTTCATAAATAACCCAAAATCAACTTACTCTTAATTCATTAA
The DNA here is from genome assembly GCA_963277665.1 of Viscum album. Lineage (NCBI taxonomy): Eukaryota > Viridiplantae > Streptophyta > Magnoliopsida > Santalales > Viscaceae > Viscum > Viscum album. Next base: position 606,353,914 of record OY728148.1, read on the forward strand.
ATAATATAACTAAAAAGAATCAGTCAAACTAACCAGGGACTTCACGTAGTCCAGTGGTAGGCGATAAATACCAGTCGCACTTTGGTTGTGGCTTCGATTCCCGCAGCTTTTTCCGACGCGACTGGTAGTCACACGGTCTGCGTGTTGTCCTTTTTCCAAAACTATATAATTCTAAAATCATTCCCCAAAAAGGGATAAAATCTTCTAAAATGATCATAACATATTTTAACCTCAAGTTTATCTCATTCCTTTCATTTTCTATCACATCATAGAGTAACCCATAATTACCTAAAAAGTAAGGATCATATAAACCCTAATGGTTACCTTAATAATTATTACCTGAACTTCCACATCGAGTTGTCCATATCATACATGATGCATTAGAGAACTCACCAAGGTTGAAGTGGTAGATCATGACTCCTTGATAGTTGGTTTAGAACAACCATGAGATTCCTCATTGAATCCCCCATTTCATCCAGTCTCTTAATCAGAGAACCACCACAGTTTTCTTCAAACCCATTGTCACTTTGGTTCCTACTAGATCCAGCCATTTACTAAAACCAAAAAGGTCAGTTTGAGTATATCAACATAACCATCATGTACTAAAGAGGAAGATAAACACTAATATATACTTACTCATTCACTTTATCTAAAACTATGACTCTTTCTAAAATACTAACCATTATGGTAATGTCACTTATGCTTAAAGAGTACCCTAACCTCTAAAGTTATCTAAACCGACCTTTGATACCAACTATAAGGCCCCAACCTTAAACCTTACATAATCTTGAGTTAATACAAGATTACACATTGAGGATCTTTTCAGGTTTAGAGTTTTAGAGAATTAGATCATAAAACTTGCATTGCATTCCACATTTAAACAAAGTGGTTACATAAAAGACATGATTCATTCATCCCATCAACGGAAACATATTTAAAATAAAACTTGGATTCTTTCTTGATGCATCCTTGACACTATCATCACATCATGTACCTTTCCCTTGACCTATGAAAAAATTTTCAAAAACTTGGGATGAACATAACAAGCTCAGTAAGGGATATAAAAATATGGAAAGGAAACATGAGTTCATATATACATAAGAATGAAATCATACTTTACCCATAAAACATAGGCACTTTAACATAACTCATCAAATCATGAATAAATCATAGAAATCATAAGACATAAAAGGTAACTTGAGGCATTCATAACATTCTTACGCAGGAAGTAACCCTCTTGGTTACGTTTTGGAATACCCATCACAGTATATTCGCTAAATCTCTTCGGAGAAACCTTAACGTTTCACTCCTTCGTGTTACCCAATACATTGGAGAGCTATATCGGGCGCACCCGCCCTTAGTTTATCACATAACCACCCGTCTTTATAACAATTCCCAAGAACCATAACATAATCTTATCACATAAAACATGCATAAAGGAAACATAACATTTCCACCTTTCAATAACAAGATATCAATATAACACATTGATATAAATACATTATGAAAACCATTTTCAATACCAAAATAAAAGAAAAGTAAAACATGGTATTTATTTTTCTTTTAAAAAGAAGGTATGGCTTGTAGAGGAATCCGAAACTCAAATAATGGTCACGGTGGCGGAGAAGACGTTGTCGCCGCATACGTACGACAAAAACTTTCCCTTTTGTCGTTTAGTAAACGCTTCGTATAAAAAAGATTCCTTTTGAATAAATGTAAAAGTCAAAGGGGTTTATACACCGTATAAAATAAGGTTGTGTATAAAACAGAATATTCCTCAATGAAAGGAGATTGAGACGAAGTCCCTTACAAAGACGGTATCCTTGGTTTAAGGATAAATCAATTACATAATTATGTGTGACAAACGAACACACAAAATATAAGTGGATATTAAGTGTAAAATAATCAAAGGTCATTCACACATATTCAAAGGACGACATATTCAATAACTACATGTTGAACCCAAAGAAATCGAAATTGGGTTAAGAAGTTCCCTTGACAGCCTAACGGCGTCACATCAAAATGAGTTGATGAGAGATAAAAAAAGGGTATCTCATCACTTGGAAATAAAATTTACACCAATAAGGATATATGATAACATATCCCAAACATAACAATATGTAAATTAAAAGACCCAACAAAATAAGTCTTTTAAAAAGAGGAGGGTGAAAGGTTCCCTTACCGACATGGGTATCTTTCGAAACATACACCTTGTGAAAGAAGGACAATAAAACATTGATGTAAATACTCATAATAGAAAGTATAATACACAATGAGTAAAAAAATGGGTAGTACATACACCACTCAAAGGAAATTATGGCAAATGTAGCATAAGTCTTACGGGAATAAAAGTGAGATGAAAAATTCCTTACGAAAACTCGACAGCCTAACGACACCACTCAAAACATCAAAAATGGATTGATGAGAGAGAATAGGGTATCTCATCACATGAAAATAAAAATTAAAGTAATATTAATATAAAATAACATCCCAATAACAATAAATATGAGCTTAAAAAGGAATGACATAAAAGAGTGTACTTAAAAAGAAAGAGTGGAGTAGGATCCCTTACCTCAGGTCCGACTTGACTCGATCATTTTTTATCATCATGAATAATAAACTTGAGTTAATTTCTATTTTCTTATGAACCATTTCAAGTTCATTATTCCTTTTATATCACTTATTTACATTTTATAAACATTATGTAATAATTTAAGTAAATAATGTTTGTTTTGTCGATATTTGGTTCTTAAGTCGAAAGTGAACTTCTTACAATTACATGTTGTTCGTGTGGTCAAAGGTTCTTTATATACATAATGAGATTCCTAATTTGGATATCATATATATCATATATATCTAGAATATACATGTACTTATAATATCACATAATCATTTAGAGGTAAGAAATGAAATGCACCGTTCATGGAGACGGTAAGCCGTACGTACGCATGAACGCTACTTTCATTTCTTTGTCATATTAATGGAATTAAAACTAAATGAGAGGTATGTATATTTTAATTCCAGAATTATATTCAACATTTAGATTTATCATTGATCATATATATCCATTATATACATGTACTTTTAATAGTACATTACATTTGGGGATAAGAAATGAAATGCACCGTTCATGGAGACGGTAAGTCGTACGTACGCATGAACACTACTTTCATTTCAATCTCATACTTTAATGGAAAGAAATAATAATGATATAGAGTTATATTTTAATTACAGTATAACATAATATATAATAACATTAAATCCATCCTTTATACGTCCGACGTATGGTATTAACGAATCACATCACTTTGAGGGGGCGATAGTCTGCACTTCCTAAAATGAAGATATCGCGTATACCCATAATGGAATCCATAAAGGTAAGCCACAAATGAAAAATATAGAAGCTTAAGTAAACCATAAACATATTATATATCATATATAAATATAGTGACATCTTAATGGCCACCTTTTAAATTGTTATATGAGTGTTGAACAATCATCGTTTCGTGAGGCAGAAATTCGCCATCCACGGAAACAGTATGTTCTTTAACCATTAGATGTAGGTTTGTGTAAGTGTAGCTCTAATAATTCTTATAACAACATCCTAGTATATTGAAGATACTGGAGTGTTTACAAAAAAAATGAATAAAAAGAGTTTAGGGGGTTGGAGAGGAAAAATAAAACAAAAGGACTCAAGTGAAGACATTACCTTAAAATCGGGTAACTCCCTTTGGTTTGAGCTCAAAGGCTTCCTTGGGAAGACTTATGCCCAAAGTGAGGCTTCAAGGAGTAAGAGAGGGAAGTTTAGAGACAAAATGGGTAGGGGTTGGCCGATCCAAAGGCTTTGTGAGTGTGGGTATGGAGGTAGAGGTGGGGGCCTTTTATAAGAGGAGAGGAGGGGCACTCTTGGAAAGTAAAGAAAAGTCACTTTATTTTAAAATGATATTGGGATTTAAGAGGTCCCACATAGATATAATTCAAGTATAAGGTGATAAGGGTTCTTAAATACACTCATCCAATAAGTTTTGGACATGTGTAGGTCTTGGATATTACATTATCATTCCAGTTTATTTGAATCGTTAAATAATGAGGTCATCGCTGCATCATCATGATGTCATAAATAATTTAATTTATTTAATGTGTAAAAATTATAAAAAAATACTATGATGTAGGAAATCTTTTTAGATTTCCAATTAATATTTATAGTCAAAAATATTATTTGTATAACCCCATGTAAATTTTTTTTAGTAAAACATTTCATGTTTGTCTCATTTTTACTTTAACTTTAAATAAAAAGATATTTATGTCATTTCCCAACCAAAGTGGCTCCATGGGGTCCCCAAGTTGACCCATGGATTGTTGTGGTCGGCCATGACACATACAATGAGGGTAAGACATGTGTCTAGGTCATTTCAGTTTATTAAAACATTATTCTTACCATAAACTACACTAATTACCTCTAATTGCGATTAAAAACTTAATAAGTTACTATTCACCAAAAAATTATTTTTATCCCATTGAACCACATTTTACTTCTTAATGACAACCATGTATGTCGGATTTTTGAAATTCAAAACACAAAGATGGCAAAATTTCATTTAAACGAAAAAATCAGTTTTTATAAGTACCACTTAGTGGTTTCACTATTCATCAAAAATTGAAGTTTTTCAGAAAAATCCCAAAAATTCACCCTAAGCTATATTTGATATTCCGAATTCAAAAATGAATTCTATTTTAAAAAATTCTATACATATAATTCACATTAATTAATTTAATAATTAATTTCCGCTGTCAGAGAAAATAGCGTGTTTTTATGAAACAATAAGTATCAAAAGATTGACACTAGTTTAAGTCTGATTTCAAAGTGAAATTAATTCCAACGACTACTATTGGATTTAATGGTAAAAATATATTCTAATTTCACTTTAAAACCAATTCAAAATATAATCTAATCATATAAATAAATTAGATTAAAAAGAGGTTTTGAATTAAAATACAACATTTTATACTATTCATTAAAAAATGAACTTTATCGGAAAGATACCAAAAATTTACACAGAGTAAATTTTGATGTCCCAATTCTTAAGAAGAGTTTTAGTTGGTCCAATAGAATGTATAAGAGTGAACAAAACTATATTTAATGATGGTTCTCCATCAAAAGGTGATAAGTGAGCCTTTAGTGAAAATTAGGGCATATACGCCTAAAATTGAATTCTTTCCGTATTTTAAGCCTTTATCTTTTATTGGATAAATGTAAAAACATTTAAAAACATATATAATCATATTTTAGTTATTTCTATCCATTCCCTCCAATACAACGTCCAAATGTTTACTACCTTTTAAAATAATATTATTTTATTATTAGAGTGCAACGTAAGATTCCCAAGAAACTCATTGTTGCGTGTTGGGTACGCCATCGAGCATAGCGTCCCCTTTAAATTCATATTAATATTTTATTCACAAATATTGATAAATATGAAAAGGTCATATTCTTTATTTACCTGGAGTGTTACAGGATATGCTACGAGCTTGTTCGATGGATTATCAGGGAAGTTGGGACCAACATCTTTCTTTGGTTGAATTTTCATATAATAACAGTTTTCATTCCAGTATACAGATGACACCATTTGAGGCGTTATATGGGAAGCGGTGTCAAACTCCAGCTTTCTGGGATGAAGTGGGTGATATGTAGTTGATGGGACCAGAATTGGTAGAAGAGATGGAAAAAAAAGTTCAGCTGATTCAGAAACACATGAGAACAGCTCAGAGTAGGCAGAAGAGTTATGCAGACAACAGGAGGAAGGATCTATCTTTTGAGGTAGTTGATCATGTTTTTCTCAAAGTATCACCATGGAAATGTGTGATGCAATTTGGTAAGAAAGGAAAGCTGAGTCCAAGGTTCATTGGACCATATGAAATTCTGGAGAGAGTTGGATCAGTTGCTTGCCGAGTGGCTTTACCTCCGAGTTTATCTCAGGTACACAATGTTTTTCATGTTTCGATGTTGAGAAAGTATATGCCAGATCCATCTCATGTTTTGAGTCCAGAGGTAGTTCAGCTGGAAGAGAACCTATCATATGAGGAACAACCGGTCCAGATTCTTGACCACATGGAGTAAGTGTTATGTAATAAGGTGATTAATCAGGTAATGGTTTTGTGGAAAACCCACATGATGGAATATGCAATATGGGAATCTGAAAATGCAATGAGGGATAAGTACCCCCATTTATTCTATAAATAAATAAATTGCGGGGACTCAATTTTCTAAAGGGGGGAAGGATGTAACATCCCAAGTAAGTAATTAATAATAGATATTTTTATCTATGTCTATTAATGATTAAGATAGTGTTTTAGAGGCTTAAAATGAAAATAAATACAATCTTATGCTGGAATACACTAATATTCTTAAAAGATTGTTTTACTGCCTTTTGATGGAAAACCCTTTTTAAATCAACCTTTTGACAATTTTATAATCTTTATTTGTCAAAATAAACATATGCTTTATGATTGGGACATTGAAATTTACATTGGATAAATTTTTGGTATTTTTCTGACAATGTTCCTTTTTTTTAATGAATAGTGAAAAATACAGCATTTTACATCAAAACTGCTTTTTCATTTAATTTAATTATATGGTTAGATTATATTTTTAATTGGTATTAAAGTTTAATCTGAATATAGTTTTACCATTTAATCCAATAGTGGTCATTAGGATTAATTTCACTTTGGAATCAGTCATAAACTGATGCCAAACTTTTCATAGATATTGTTTCAAAAAAACCCGCTATTTGTTTTGACAACGAGAATTATTTTTAAATCAATTATTTCAATTTATGTGTTTGGAATTTGGTAAAATGGATTAAATATTTGGAATCAGAAGGTCCAAATTATGTAATTAAGACTCTTTTATTTTTGGACATTATGAATAGTAACGATGGTAATTATCTCTAATTATCTTGATTAATGAGTAATCAGGTAGTTAAAGATAATAAAATGATATCATAATAATACAAAAATACCACAAAATGTGTCCTAAGGCTACTGGTTGTCTCATGGATGACCATGGGATGCCTTGTGCTAAACTTGGGGGCCCCATGGAATCACTTTTGTGAGAAAGTGACTTTTTATCTTTTTATTTTTAAAGAATGTTAAATGTAACAAAGAATGTATCACCTAAGTAAAATATTTTTAATTTTGTCTACATAAATTATCTTTTGGACTATAAATAGTCATTAGAAATATAAAAAGATTTCCTACATCATGATATATTTTTTATAATTTTTATACATTAAATTTATTAAATTATTTATGACATCATGATGATGCAGCGATTACCTCATTGATAAAGGATTTAAATAAAATGGAAAGATAATGTAAAATCTAAGACCTAAACATGTACAAAACCTATTTTATGGGTTGATTTAGAACCCTTATCACCTTTTCCTCGAAACACATCAATGTGGGACCATTAAAATCCGAAACTCATTCTAAAATAAAGTAACATTTCCTTACTTTCCAAGAGTGCCCCTCCTCTCCTCTTATAAAAGGCCCCCACCTCTACCTCCGTACCCACACATCCAAAGCCTTTGGCTCGGCCAAACCCTGCTCATTTTGTCTCTACACATCCATCTATTACTCCTTGAAGCCTCACTTTGGGCATAAGTCTTCCCAATGAAGTCTTTGAGATCAAACCAAAGGGAGTTGCCCGATTTTAAGGTAATGTCTTCACTTGAGTCCTTTTGTTTTATTTTTCTTCTCCAACCCCCTAAACTCTTTTTATTAATTTATTTTGTAACAAATAAAGTATCATAAATATACTAGGATGTTTTTATAAGATGTATTCGATCTAAAATTACACAAACCTACATCTAATGGTTAAAGAACATACTGTTTCCGTGGATGGCGAATTTCTTCCTCCCGAAATGATGATTGTTCAACATTCTTTTAACACCTTCAAAGGTGGACATTAAGATGACACTATATTTATATATGTTATATAATATGTTTATGTTTTCCTTAAGCTTCTTTATTTTTCATTTTGGGCATACCTTTATAGTTTCCATTATGGGTAAACGCGATATCTTCATTTAAGGAAGTGCCGACTACCGCCCCCTCAAAGTGATTTGATTCATTAAATACCATATGTGGGATATATAAAGGATGGAACTATGATATTATATATGATATTATATTGGAATTATAATATACCTTTATATCATTATGATTCCATTCTATAAAATACGAAATAGAAATGAAAGTAGCGTTCATGCGTACGTACGGCTTACCGTCTCCATGAACGGTGCATTTCATTTCTTACCTCTAAATGATTATGTAATATTATAAATGCATGTATATACTGGATATATATGATATATAAATCATGATTATAATTCTAGATATAATGGATACATGAGCAACTTGTAATTATAAAGGGTTTATTTTTGACTCAAGGACCAATGATCGTTAAAACAACCGTTATTAACTTAAATAATTACATACTGTTCATGACATGGAAATAAGTGATATAAAAGGAATAATGAACTTTAAAAAGGTTTTTAAGCAATTATAAATTAACTCAAGTTTATTATTCAGGACATTAAAGAATGATCGAGTCAATTCGGACCCGAGGTATGGGACTTCGTCTCAATCTCCTTTCATTGAGGCATATTTTGTTTTATACACAACCTTCTTTTATACGGTGTATAAAACCCTTTGAATTTTATGTTTATTCAAAAGTAATCTTTTTTATGAAGCTTTTACTAAACGACAAAAGGGGATGTTGTTTTGTCATACGTATGCGGCGACAATGACTTCTCCGCCGCCGTGACCATTATTTGAGTTTCGGCTTCCTCTACAAGCCATACCTTTTTTTAAAAAGAAAAATAAATACCATGTTTTAATTTTCTTTTATTTTGGTATTGAAAATGGTTTTCATAAAGTTTTTATATCAATGTGTTGTATTGATATCTTGTGATTGAAAGGTGGAAATGTTATGTTTTCTTTATGCATGTTTTATGTGATACGATTATGTTGAGGTTCTTGGGAATTATTATGAAGATGGGTGGTTCCATGATAAACTAAGGGCGGGTGAGCCCGATATAGCTCTCCAATGCATTGGGTAACGTGAAGGAGTGAAACGTTAAGGTTTATCCAAAGAGATTTAGGGAATATACTGTGATGGGCATTCCAAACGTAACCAAGAGGGTTACTCCCTACGTAAGAATGTTATGAATGCCTCAAGTTACCTTTATGTCTTATGATTTCTATGATTTATTCATGATTTGATGAGGTATTTTAACGTGATTATGTTTTATGGGTAAAGTATTATTTCATTCTTATGTATATATGTACCCATGTTTCCTTTCCATATTTTTATATCCCTTACTGAGCTTTTTATGCTCATCCCATGTTTTTTGGAAATGTTTTTCATAGGTCTAGGGAAAGTTACATGATATGATGATAGTGTAAAGGAAGTGTCAAGAAAGAATCCATGTTTTATTTTAAATATGTTTCCATTGATGGGAAAGAATAATACTATATTTATGTAACCACTTTGTTTATATGTGGAATGTAATGAAAGTTTTATGATCTAATTCTCTAAAACTCTAAACCCGAAAAGATCCTCAATGTGTAATCTTGTAATAACTCAAGATTATGTAAGGTTTAAGGTTGGGGCCTTATAGCATAGGGGAAATAGTTCATGGTATTACTGTAGATCATGGAAGGATTATAGTTTACAAGAGTTTGTAAGTACACATAATGGATCATCCTTTGTAGAAAGGTGTTAGTGAGATGAGGATCCCAAAAAGATTTCATTCACCTTAGAGATCTACCATCATAGATGATAAATGAACTATGTAGACTGCAAAACAAAGCAGTACGAGGTTATTGTTATACTACATAAAAGAATTTGGAAAATATGATAAGTGAAATTTTCAGATCAATTTTCCTATACAAGGAGTATTAATACCATCATTACTGATAGATAGTTCCATACGAAAACACCATTTCTCTAGGATAAATTTTGTGAAGTTCGAAAGTGTTTGTGAAGACGAATTTTGCAAAGTAGAAGAAATTAATGTGGGGGATTCCCCAAAAGTAGTAGTGGTCAATAAAAATATTTCATTAATGGGGTTTTATGGGGCACTATAGCCTGGAATGGATGAAGAATCCACATATTAGATGAGTTCCATGGGACATCACTCGTCCATATAGTAGTCCACAGAGGAATACTATATCGATGAATTAGGGATGGTCTATAGAAGATAGTGGCGATCTAAAAAAATATCATGCTATGTGGTTCAAGGAATTTCATGGAGTACATGATGACGGTCACAAAGAGATTAAATAGTTGGTGAATTAACTTTTTGAAAACTAAGAGCACATGGAAAAGTGGATTTCATCTATGAAGTAAAATTAAACTTCAATAGTGAATCTATCTACAATTTAGGATGTGTGCTTTAATGAAAATTATGGGAGCTACAAGTCCACAATTTTTTTTTTGAATTCATTAAAAGTGAAGTTATAAAAGGCATATGAAGACATTGATTCTTTCCATTGAATGTGATCCAGAGAAGGAGACATAGGTTGTGACCCTTGGGAATGCAATGAGAAGACCCTAAATCTTGTCATCTGTTACGATGGTTGATGCTCTTAGTTGTACTTTTAGGATTCAAACATTTTCCATAAATGTGTTTTATAATAAAAATTAACTTTCAAATCTAGTGATCCCAGACATAGAATTAATCTATCATGAACCATGAAATTTTAATGTGAGCCTTACTATATTTGGTAAATTAGCACATTGTCATGGTACGATTCTTTGATGTTCCCAATGAGGGTTTAATAAGTAAAATTGTTGTGTCCTTAGCATGTTTTTAATTATGTTCATTCATTTAATTGGAATGTAGAGAGATAGAAGAGTGTTTTTTTTAATTGAAAAAAATATCATACGGGGAATTGTTTTAATCTCTCATACATTGATTCACCTTCCCCCCTTTGGGTATATAATGTAATTGGGATAATAGTTTATAATACCCATATCATTTATGGATTATGATATTATTATTTATTATATTTTTCCACATGTATGTATGATGTCATTAGAATAAGCGTGGTACCTATAACTCCCTCCAATGCAATGGTAAAAGATTTATATCTCATGAGATGAAAAATGATGGTCTTGGAATGAACCTTGACTAATAAGATGGCCATGAAAGTAAAGCATGACTACGGATATGGTACAAGAAGTGAACTCATGTGACTATGATAGCCATAAGAGTGAACCATGACTATAATGATGGAATGGTAAGTGATCCCATACTACCAAGATAGTCTTGGAAGCGATGCATTGGCTTATCTGAAAATCATACTATATTCTTATGTTTCTGATAAAAATATTGGATGTACTCATATTTTATTATTCATGTCATATGAAATGCCATGTTATATGCCGGGAATAAATTTTATGATCTTTTAAATATATTGTAAGACCTTCTATTTTCATGATAATGTTGTCATACCCTTATGCCCATGATTATTCTTACAAACCTCCCTTGTCTACCCTTATAAGGTATCAGAGCTCACCACTTTTTTATTTCCAAACCGTAGCATAATAAATATGTATTATGTTTGACTAGAATATAAGGGGTTTTAGTCATGATTAATATAGTTTTAGATGATGTAGCTCATTTATGTAAAATTTATTATGGTTCTATGTTTCCAAACACACTATATTAATACGGTCGTTGGGAGTCTTCTTTAGAAATGATTTATGTACACTGAAAAAGTGATGTAATGTCAATGTATGTTATGACTAGGTCATTATAATTAAATTGGTTTTTATGTTTTGTATTAACTATGTTATTGAAATATATTATTTAATTAATCGGGTACTAATTAAAAAAAATCAAATTTAAGATGAAAGAAGGTTTTATTTTAAAAAAAATTTAAAATGTACACAATTGTTTTTAATAAAAATAATATAAGAAATCACTCTTTTGGATTATATTAATGAAATATATATATATATATATATATATTCTATTAAAAATAACATTTGACAATATTCTTATTTGTTCATTTGGACAAGATATAATAATAAATACAACTTTATGAACAAGAGATGTAAATTAATAAAAGATAGTTTTAACACCTTTTGATGGAACGCTTGTTTAAAATGTAGTTTCTTAAAATTATAATTTATATTTGACAAAATAAACTTATTCTTTTAAATATTAACATAATAAATTTCATCTTACAATTTTTTGATAATGTTTTTTTGATATGTCTAATATTTTGATGCATATTTATAAAATATGACATTTTAATTGAAAACAAATTTTTTTTCAAAATAATATATACTGTAAAATTATATTTTTAATTTTATCTAATGTATAATTAGATAAAACAAAATTTCAGTTAATATTATATAGGTAATTGGAATCAATTTCACATTGAATATTGATTGAAAATGATTTCAATATTTTAAATCTTTTAACTTTAAAAAATGTTTTCTCGTTCTTTTAAGAACATTAATTTAAAAATAATTATTGAAATTTATGTATTTTTAATTTTGAAAAATGGATTCCATATTTTCAATCACTTGGTTAAATTTATGTAAACAAGTTCTTTTTATTTGTTGATATTATTCATATTAACTTTAGTAGTTTATTTAACTACCACAGTTTAGAGTTTATTGGGTAATTAAGGGTCAGTATAATATTATAAATATTATACAATTACCCAAAAATATTTAAATATTTTATTTCATTAGTTAGTAATGACAAAAATCACAATTGATGTGATTTTCTGGTCTTTAGGAGCAATTTGGATGACAGTAAGAGTTTTATAATATTTCATTCTATGGAAAGTCACATACTTCATACTCATATTTTTAATAAGTGCTAGTTTTTTTATATATGGCTATTAAAAAAATATCTTCATTAATATAGGGTTATTTTAAAGATAAGTTTTTTTAGTTCATCATTATAATATATTTTTTTCGTTCAGAAATAAATAATTAAAATAAATTTTTGTGCAATGATGATGCTGTAATTTTTTAATTAATGAAAATATTAAATAAATGAAATGAAAAATATTAAATTATATATAATTTGAGAAAATTATTATCATAAAATAATTTTATAGTTTTCTTATAAATATTATGATATATTAATGGTTTTTTATCCTGTGAATTTATATTTTTTAAAAAGACATGTCATAAATATTTTCATAAATGATACTAATGATATTTTAAATTATATAATATTTTATTAAATGATAAAAAATTAATAACAATAAAAAATACATCTATATTATTGAGATAAGATCTAGAATTTCAATAATGAATCATTTATGTATAATTCATTCCTATTATAGTAACTATAATGACCATCAAATTGCAAATACAAATATTGTCACAGGAATAATTAAACGGTATAACTAAGGGTTAAATCCAATGGATAATGCTATAAATGTGACCTTAAATTTTCTAAAAATTATATTTAGAGATGATTTAGACCCATCCTCATCATATCTTCAAAATTACACACTTTTGATGAAATTTTTAATTTAATTTAATTTATTAATTTAATATTTTTAGAGTTTCCAAAAGTTCCCCTCACCTCAACTATAAAAGGGAATCCCCTCCCTCGCATCATTCAACCACATTGAGACATATATTTTGAGAAATAACTATGCAGTTATCTTATAACATTAATTCCATAATCCTAGAAACCCTAATTTGGAAATAAATCCATAAATAATTTATTTTATGAAAATGAAAGCAGATGCCCAAAGAAGGGGTAATATTCTCAATGAACATTTTTGTTTTAATTTTTCCTTGAACACTATCAATTATTTTTATTTCATGTTTATAATATAACCATAGCATCATCAATATACTAATTTCTTTAATATTAATGTTTCAGAATACACCTGTAATGGCTCAGACCTCTCCAGTCCATTACATTGTGAAAATATAGTGTTTGAGGTGTTCCGGGAGGTCAATGTGACTTATCCCCAATAATGTATTCCAAATTTCCAATTAAGTGAATAGTTCCACCAGTGAATAGATCTAACGATAACCTCTCTTTCTATTTCCACATTTACAATTCTGTAACAGTTCCATTTGTGAACAGCTCTAACGGTAACCTCTCTTTCCTTTTCCAAATTCCACATTCTGTGAACAGTTACATTAGTGAACAGCTCTATCGGTAACCATTAATAGTAACCTCTCATTCCTTTTCCAAATTTCCAATTCTGTGAACAGTTCCATCGGTGAACAGTTCTATCGGTAACCTCTATCAGTAACCTATAACGGTTAGTGAATAGTGTTATATCGGTTAGGTTCAGTGAACAGTGTTCTATCGGTGTGGTTTAGTGAACAGTGTTATATCGGTGAGGTTCAGTAAATAGTGTTCTATCGGTTAGGTTCAATGAACAATGTTCTATCGGTGAGGTTCAGTAAACAATGTTTTATCGGTGAGGTTCAGTGAACAGTGTTCTATCAGTGAGGTTTACTGAACAATGTTCTATCGGTGAGGTTGAGTGAACAGTGTTCTATCAGTGAGGTTCACTGAACAATGTTCTATCGGTGAGGTTCAGTGAACAGTGTTCTATCTGTGAGGTTCAGTGAATAATTTTTCCAAAATGGTAGGTGTACAATGTTTCTAGAATGGTGAGGTATATCGGTAAATTCTATCGGTGAGGTCTATCGGTAACCTCTAACAGTGAGGTCTATAGGTAAACAATAATGGTGAGGTCTATCAGTAACCTCTAACGGTGAGGTCTATTGGTAACCTCTAACAGTGAGGTCTAATGGTGACCTTTTCTTTCCTTTGCCAAATTTTGAGTATGTGAATAGTGTTTTCAGCTTCCTACAGTTTCACCCCCTGAGACGTTTCCTTTGACGTAAAATACATTTAAAGCCTCATTTTAAGGACTCCTTGGAATGGTTCCTCTCTAATTTGATGCAACATAGCTATATTGGTCAATATTCGATATAAGGTATGTTTTATAGTCATTCTTTTGGGGTTCATCTTCTCCTATTTCTCCGTTCCATATTATAGCATGTAATCTCCATGCTTCTAATAGGTTTTTTCATGGGTTTTGGTTGGTGCGTTCGTACCGTGGCATCCTCAGGTGGATGTAGCTATCGTGAGAGGAGGATCATGACCCATTGTGTGGATAATGAACGTGAGGAACTGTTTGAGGTAGGGAATTTTTTGCTTCTCTTTTATTTTATGTGCAACAGTATTGTTAACATGTTTAATCCCACCGGATGACAATTGAATTGACATAATAAATATTTTAACCAGATAAATAAATCGATATCGATCATATGTTATTGCCTCATGTTTTTCTAGATAGTGTGTTATTTATTCTTTCTTTGATTAGTTGTTCATTCTTGATGGAAATCGGTAAAGAATCTAAACCAATATTAATTAATAATTGTTGGCTAAAATTAAAGAGGCCAGAAAACGAATCTGGTTCTTGTTGTAACTTGATGTTTATCAAATTAGGATAGTAAGCTTGTTTAATTATTTGTGATAACTTACTAGTTAGGTTTCATGAATTTATAACCTACGAATAACAAATATGTTAATTCAATATGGATTAAAGTACTGAATTTTTGATAATTCCTTAAGGGGTTCTGAGTTACCCTCTTGATTGTTAAAGGGACAAGAGCCCAATTAACATGGTGTTTGTCTCTTGCTGCTTGTGTTGTGATGTGATCCTGGATGGCTGTATTGATATGTGGGGGCATGAAGGCTTTTGGTTGTGGCAGAAGATGAAGCCTAGTGTGGCGAGATACATCAGTTTAGGCATGTGGGTGTGAGGGAGGACACTCGGGATAATGGAATGGGATGGATGTGATTGTTGGATTCTTGCTGATTTTTGATTGGTTTTTTATATGCTTTACTTTTCCCCACTGCTCAAGGAAGCTATTATTACTTACCCTTCTTCCGAAAGATGCGAAGACATGCAGTGTATGCCACATTCTTTCCGTGTTTAGATTCTCAAGGAAGGATGGGTATATGCTTTTTCTATAAGCAGCAAAGAATCAACGGGTAGTACATCTACTCACCGTGTTGAGCCACTTCGGTTTAGTATCATAGAATGCTTTTCTAGAATTCCTGGGAATGTGGGAAAGTAATTATATAAGGAATAATTAAATTAATGGTGTTAACCTATGGGGATGGATTTTGATGGAACAAAATGATGAGGTTGTTATTTTGAAGGAACCGTTGACTTTGGGTGTGATGCTAATGAAATTTAATGTGGAATTGTTCAGGGTTAATTAATGTTTAAAGAATTAATTAACGTAAAGTGAAACAGATAAAAAGGGAATGAATTAATCTAATAAAGCTCTCTAAATGGTTGTATGCTTATAGGATACCTAGTCATAGATGTAGAAACCCTGAGTCTAAGAGACGTTAGCTGCAGTTGTGTCTAAGACTATGTAATCCCCTTAGTGTGGTTGTGAGATATAATATATCCTGTACATTTTGTGTTTCTATACTCTACTCTACCCGGTCAGTAAAGGAAACTTTCACCCTGGGGATTCTGAGCCCTAGAGGGTGTTTTCCCCAACATTCTGGTGGGAGGATGGATGAATGACTACCCCCTTGGCCCCCGCTCTCTTCACTTGGTAGTTACTGGTGATGGCATGAACATTTGTTAGTTTTCCCCATATATGTGTGTAGAGGGTTGTAATGGCTAGTGGTTATTCACATACATATATTCTGGATAAAGTTTTATATGGAAAACTATAGGTGTAACGAGTATAGGCTATGATGGATTGAGGATCCTTACTCGGTGTATGGGCTAAAATGGAATGGGGCATAATACCCAACCTATGATACACGTTATTCTTGATTTAGTGGCTCCTGGAAAATACCTGTTTACTTTGGTATGTGGACATTGTGGTTTTGTTGCACGAGGTGCATATTATGGTGCTTTACCCATGTGTATGTGGGAATATTTTTTTGGAGAGAGATGCTAAAGACGTATGACATTGGGGAAAAGCGGCAAACTGGTGGGGAAGTAGTAGCGATGTACCCTTGATATTCTTTAATATATGATACATTCTTGTATGCATTACGTGGAGAGAGTATCCATGGTAAGGATGGGAACTTAATATACCTGTTTAGGTGACGAATTTTTTTTTTCACATGTTGTTCACTGTGCTTTATCATGCTTTCTTTACTTTGCACGAGAGGCTTCGGGGAGGATCCTACTGAGTATACTGTTATACTAAACCTATGTATAAATAAACTGTTTTTCAGGTCCCTTCATGCAGGTTGCTGGTTAGGCTGTTGTTTACTAGCATGGGGTTGCAGGAGCTGTTCGGGATTGTGGTTACTACTGTTTTACTTTCCTTTGGTTACTTTCAGTTTTCCCCTTTCAGTTGTCTTACTTCTGCACGACGTTTCATATGTGTAATTGGGTTTTTGTTTATAATGAAGTCTTAGTTGGAGTTGATTGGTGTCTATCTTATCTCTCTCTTCTGCATGTGTTCTCTTAGAGGGTAATGCCTCTCATTTTCCATGTTACTATTCCCTCAGTGCTATTTACCATCCTGGGGCCTACAGGAGGCAGGACTCAGGAGTCATTATCTCCCTTCTCACATTACCGACCCAGGAGGGGTACACTTTGGGAGGAGGTGGTCGTGACATAGTGTTATCATAGGTTTGGACGAAGGATAGTATAGAGTTTGGAGTTAGGAATAGGTGAGGTTTCATGGGTTAGTAGGGAAACAATGTCATTTATATTTAGCATGTGAGGTAAACACTGTATAATGGCTGAGACATAGGCGTTTAGGCCCCCCTATGATCTGATCTATGGACCTTTAAGTTTACAATGGCTACAAAACAAGGTGATATTAGTGGAAGGGTAGAGACCTAGGATGGTATCATGCATCATTATTCTTTTTACCTGTGTTTTAATTGGTAGACCTTGGGACAGGTAAACCTAAAATGAATAAAAGAAAACAATTAATTAATTAATGTTGAGTCTTCCATATTCAAGGTTTAGGAACTCTAACGGTTGTTGTTTTACAGGATTGGCTCCAGGTCGACGTCCTCGTCAGGTTTGTACAGAAAATATCTAGCATGTTGTTCTAGCATATTGTTTTAGGGTAGAGGTTTATGACGATGACACTTGGAGGAAGACACTCCGAGAGTTTCAGCACGAGAGTCAGAAAAAGTACGAGGGCTCCATTTCAGATGCATTCACGGAAGAATGGTTAGAGTAGGTCGAGATCGTCTTCAGTTCAATTCATGATCGGAAGGAGCACTGGGTGTCCTTGGTTGTGAGATGCTGCGTGGAGCAGCAAGGCAGTGGTGGTTCTTGTTCCTCGGGGATCGTGATGAGTTAGCGATCTCATGGGAGGAGTTATGAGACAGGTTTAGAGTCTAGTTTCTTTCTTTGACTGTGAAGGAGTCTAGTCACTAGGACCTTCTTACCCTTTGACAGGGGAGGTCCAGTGTTTGAGTGTTTGGAATCCGTTTCAGGAACCTTTTACGATATGCTTCAGACCTACTGCCAGATGAGGAGACAGGGGTGAGACATTTTCAGGAGTCTTTTCATCCAAAGATCCAGTGCTAGGTCATCCCATTTATGCTGAAAAAATATAATGAGGTACTGGTGAGGGCAAAGGTTATTGAGAGGACTTTGTCTCAGACTGTATCATTGTAAGAGGGGAATCAGAATGATTCCTCGCGAAGCAGAGCTGTGGTCCGGGGTTCTCGGTTTTCAAGGCAGAAGAGTATATGTTCAGCTGGTGGTAGGTCCCAGCCCTTCACATCTAATTTCTCCAGAGTCATAAACTCTCAGGATTATTCCAAGGGATAAGAATCTATTTTTTCATGTGGTGGTTGTGACCATCAGCTGCCGGAGTGCCCGACATTTCAAAGAAGTCATCATGCACTGGGCGCTACGCTCCAGGTTCCTCCGTTGAGGTAGCTCTAGATGAGGCAGCATCAGCCAGTTGCACTAGATTTAGAGTAGTAGAGGGTAGATGTGGCAGGTAGAGGACATCACCATGATGCTCCCCGCCCTCAGATAGTATAGTACTGCCATGCTGGTAGTCACCATCAGGGTCATAGAGGTCGTGGAGGAGGTCATGGTCAGCTTCGTGCTCTAGCGTTGCCAGCTCCAGGTGACCGAAACATTGTTCGAGGTACCCTTTGATTGTTTTCTTCCCTGGTTTATTCCTTGTTTGATTCAGGAGAAACACACTCCTTCATATCACCTACACTTGTCCATTCATTGGGACTTGAAGTAGAGAGGTATCTAGTTCCCTTGGCGTTGACTACACCAGTTGGAGGTCGAGCTGACTTGATTGAAGTATATAGAGACTATGAGATAGTGTTGGGGAAACACCTATCTTGGGGAGATTTATTATGTTTATGAGTACAACCATATGATGTCATCCTTGGAATTGATTGCTTGTATTCAGTGCAGGCTATCGTGGATTTCTTCAGGAAGAAGGTCGTTTTCATTAGACTGGATGGGGAGAAAGTGGTGTTTGTTGGGGATTGAGACCCTCAGATGGGTCATAGGTGCATTCTATCCTAATCATTCATGATGGATGATATGATGATGAGTCCTTCAGGGGTTTAGTATTTGGCATTTCCTAGGGTCGTAGAGCAGTAACATGATGGCCTTCCAGAAGAGGTTGTAGCAGTACCCCCTCAATGAGAGATCAAGTTTGTGATTGAGCTACAGCCAGGAGAACCTCCTATCTCTATATCTCCATAATGGATGGCCCCTTCTGAGTTACGAGAGATAACTATGTAGCTTGATGGTCTGTTACAGTGCGTTTTTGTTTGTCCAAGTGTGTCATTGTGGGGTGCAATAGTTTTGTTCGTGAAGAAGGCTGACGGTAGATTGCAGTTG
Source organism: Viscum album (assembly GCA_963277665.1). NCBI lineage: Eukaryota > Viridiplantae > Streptophyta > Magnoliopsida > Santalales > Viscaceae > Viscum > Viscum album. The sequence goes on from OY728148.1 coordinate 606,373,819, forward strand.
TGTGTTGATTATCGTCTCTTAAAAAAAGTTACAATAAATAATCTCTATTCTATTATGAGGATTGATGATTTATTCGATCAACTGAAGGGTGAAAGTTGTTTCTCATATATCGACATGTGTTCAGGATATCATCAAATCTTTGTGAAGGATGAGGATATCCCGAAGACTGCTTTCCATTGTCATCATGGGCATTATGAGTTCGTTGTAATGTTGTTTGGCATGACGAATGCTCCATCTGTATTCATTGGATTGATGAATGATATGTTTCGTGTGTTCCTGGAAATGTTCGTGGTAGTTTTTATCGACAAAATCCTTGTGTACTCCACATTTGAAGAGGAGCATGTAGAGCATCTACAAGTCGTTTTGATAGTTCTTTGTCAACATCATCTATTTGGGAAGTTGTAAAAGTGTGAGTTTTGGGATCGATAAGTCGGTTTCATGGGGCATGTTGTGTCCCAATAGGGAGTAGTTGTAGATCCATCAAAGATAGGAGCAGTTGTGTCTTAGGCATCCCCCAAGAGAGTTTCAGAGGTGCGAAGTTTCTATGGTCTTGCAGGCTACTATAGGAGGTTCGTAGCCAATTTCTCACGAGTTGCGACTCCTCTGACAGTTTTGACCAGGAAGGACCAGGCATTCGTATGTACTGATCAGTGTCAAGAAGATTTTGAGTATCTAAAGGAGATTTTAATAAGTTCCCCATTCCTTTTTCTTCTTGCTGAGCGAGTTCAGTTTGATGTTTTCTACGATGCTTGACATCTGGTGTTTGGTTGGGTTCTTATGCTGCAAAGGTCTATTGTTTCTTATTGGTCTCGGCAGTTGCGTCCCCATGAATGCAACTATGCTACCCATTATCTTTAGTTGGAAAATGTGGTGTTTTCTCTACATTTGTGGAGACATTACGTTATTGGTGAGATCTTTGTGGGTTTGACTGATGATAAAAGTTTGATGTATTTTTTTTCCCAGCATGACTAAAACTTATGATAGCATCAATGTATAGAGTTCTTGCAAGAATACAACTTCGAAATATCGTATACACCTAGAAGGGGAAATGTTGTAGCTGATGTGCTGAGTCAAAAGTCACGTAGTGATGCTGTGCGTGAATCTGGTGATTTCCGGAGAGTAATGGAAGAACATTCAACATTAAATCTTGATATGGGATATATTGAGGGTAGATGTTGTCTTTTTCAGATGATGTTATAGTCAAAACTGATGTAGAAGGTGGAAGAGAACTAGTTGCGAGATTTAGAGGTGGAGGTCTGGAGAGACCGAGTTGTTTGTGGTGTGGCCCCTGATGGTTGGCCGGGGGATGAACAACACTGAGTGTTGTTTCATGTAATGATTTTTGTTCCCTTAACGATGTGTGAGATGGTTCTCTGAGAGTTCCATAGTTCTCCCTTAGCAGTACATCCTGTTGTGAGAAAGATGTATCGATCCTTGAAGAGTCAGTTTTGGTGTCCTGGGATGAAGTGTGCAGTTGCGGAGTTTGTGTCTTGATGTTTAGTCTGCCAGAAGTTGAAGGTTGAACATTGTGTTCCTGGTGGTCTTCTCCAGCCATTAAAGATTCCTCGGTGAAAGTGGGAGGAAATCTCAATGGACTTTTTTACTGCTTTACCTTGATCTCTAAGAGGACATGATGTTGTTTGGGTGGTAGTGGATTGTTTAACAAAATCGGCCCACTTCATATCAATCAACGAGTCAATCTCAGTGGATGTTTTGTCGAGGTAGTATCTAGAGGAGGTGGTGAGACTTCATGGAGTCCCTAGGATGGTCATTTCTGATCTAGATCCTCATTTTTACCTCCAGGGTGTGGAGAGGTCTCCAACATTCTTTTGGTTATTAACTATGCCTTAGAACTACCTTTCATCCTCAAACGGATGGTTAGATAGAGAAAACCATCCAGACTCTTGAAGACATGTTACGCTCTTGTTTTCTTGATTTTGGAGGCTCATGGATAAGGAACTTACCCTTGGTGGAGTTCGCTTACAACAATATTTTTCACTCCACCATCCTTATGGAGCCTTTTGAAGCCTTGTATGGTCGACCATGTCATTCTCCATTGTGCTGGACTGGGTTCAGAGAATCAGCAATTCTCAGACTGGAACTAGTGCAGAATATAGCAGAGATGGTCCAGGTGATTCGTGAGAGGATGAAGACAGTGAAATATTGTTAGAAATCATATGCTGATCAAAGGAGGAGACCATTGGAGTTTAATGTTGGGGATCATGTGTTTTAAGTTGTCTCCCTGTCGTGGGTAGCGAAGGATCGGTCACGGAAGTAAGCATTCTCACCGGTTTGTTGGGCCTTTCAAGGTGTTAGATCGTGTTGGAGCTGTGGTGTATCAAGTATCACTTCCCCCACAGATGAGCTAGATACATTATGTTTTCCATGAATCACAGCTCTGTCATTATCCTCATGATGACTCTCACATCATCCATTGGGGAGAGATCGATGTTGATGATGATGCGACCTTTGAGGAGCGACCAATGGAGATCCAAGACTGCAAGGAGAAGATATTGTGTGGGCGTTCTATTCCCTTGGTTCGTGTCTTGTGGAAACAAAGTGGCATGGAGGAGAGTACCTGGGAACGCGAGTCACAGATATGTGCTCATCACCCAATGTTTTTTGATGTTTAACTCTTTTCATGTTTTATTTATGAATTTATTTTGTTGATTTTGTGGGATGATCTCTTTTGAGAGGTTTCTCGATGGGTGGTTGTTCGGACCCCAATTTTTTTTGGTGGGTTTTGAATTCTCAAGGATGAGAATGTTTTGAGTGGTACTTGATGTAATGGTATGGACCTCTTAGGTCTATTACATTGTGAAAATATGGTGTTTAAGGTGTTCCGGGAGGTCAAGGAGACTTATCCCCAATAATGTTTTCCAAATTTCAAATTCTGTGAATAGTTCCATCAGTGAACATCAATAACGGAAACCTCTCTTTCCATTGCCAAATTTCCAATTCTATGAACAGTTCCATCAGTGAACAACTCTAAGGGTAAACTATCTTTCCTTTGCCAAATTCCCAATTCTGTAAACAGTTCCATCAGTGAACAGTTCTATTGGTAACTTCTAACGGTAACTTCTCTTTCCTTTTCCAAATTTCCAATTCTATGAACAGTTCCATCGGTGAAAAATTCTAATGGTAACCTCTATCGGTAACCACTATTGGTAACCTATAACAATATGTTAATAGTGTTCTATCAGTGAGGTTCAGTGAACAGTGTTCTATCGATGAGATTCAGTGAACAGTTTTTTAACGGTGAGTTTTAGTGAATAGTGTTGTATCGGTGAGGTTCCGTGAACAATGTTCTATCGGTGAGGTTCAGTGAACAATTTTATATCGATGATTTTCGGTGAACAATGTTCTCTTGGTGAGGCTTAGTGAACATTGTTCTATTGGTGACGTTCGGTGAACACTGTTCTATCGATGAGGTTAAGTAAACAGTGTTATATCAGTGAGGTTTAGTGAATAGTGTTCTATTAGTGAGGTTTAGTGAACTGTGTTCTATCGGTGAGGTTGAGGGAACAATGTTTTATTGGTGCGGTTCAATGAACAATGTTCTATCAGTGAGGTTTACTGAACAGTGTTCTATCGATGAGGTTCAGTGAACAGTGTTTCCAGAATGGTAGTTGTATAGTGTTTCCAGAATAGTGAGGTCTATCGGTAACTTCTATCGGTTAGGTATATCGGTATCCATTAACAGTGAGGTCTATCGGTAACCTCCAACGATGAGGTCTACTGATAACCTCTAACGGTGAGGTCTATCAGTAACCTCTAATAGTGATGTCTATCGGTGACCTTTTCTTTCTTTTTCCAAATTCTGAGTATGTGAACAGTGTTTCCAGCTTCCTACAGTTTCGCCCCATTGTCATTTCATTTGACATAAAATAAATTTAAAGCCTTATTTTAAGGACTCTAACGTCGATTCAAAGGCCGTAAATCCTATATTAATTATTCCTATGGCTCGGGATGTTTTTACTTGTTCAAAGCTCTTGGTTTAATGTGATCTACTTTTAATGGGAAATTAAGCATATCTTAAGTCGTTGCCCCATTAAATCTTCTAAAGGGACAAGATATCTTCTTCCCATGTTCTTCCTATTTATTGTCACCTATGAGACTCTAGAACCTTTCAATCCTTCCCATAGGTGTTTCAAAATAAAAAATTACTCCTCGGATTGGTTTCACTCTATTTTGATGCAACCGAGCTATATCGGTCAATCTTCGATATAAGGTATGTTTTATAGTTGTTCTTTTGGGGTTCATCTTCTCTGGTTTCTCCTTTCCATATTATAACATGTAATCTCCATGATTCTAATACGGGTTTTCTTGGGTTTTGGTTGGTGTGGTCATACCGTGGCATCCTTGGGTGGATGTAGTTGTCACGAGAGGAGGACCGTGACCCATTGTGTGGATAAAGAACGAGAGGAACTATTTGAGGTAGGGAACTCATTGCTTCTCTTTTCTTCTACATGCTACTGTAATATTAGCATGTTTAATCCCACCGGATGACAATGGAATTTACATAATATATATTTTAACTGGATAAATAAATTGATATTTATCGTATGTTATTGCCTCATATTTTTCTAGATATTGTGATATCTATGCTTTCTTTGATTGGTTGTTCGTTCTTGATGGAAATTGGTAAAGAACATGAACCGGTATTAATTGATAATTGTTGGCTAAAGATAAAGAGGCATGAAAACGAATCTGGTTGTTGTTGTAATTTGATGTTTATCTAACTAGTGTAGTAAGCATGTTTATTTATTTGTTATAACTTACTGATTAGGTTTCTCGAATTTGGAACCTATGAATAACAAATCTATTAATTCAATATGGATTAAAGAAATGATTGTTTGATAATTCCTTAAGGGGTTATGAGTTACCCTCTTGATTGTTAGAGGGCCAAGAGCCCAATTAATGTGGTTTTTGCTTCATACTACTTGTGTTGTGATGTGATCCTGGATGGCTGTTGTGATATGTGGGGGCATGTAGGATTTTTTTTGTGGTAGCAGATGAATCTTAGAGTGGCGGGATGCATCAGTTTATGCTTGTGGGTGTCGGGGAGGACCCCAGGGGTGATGGAATGGGGGTGGATGTGATTGTTGGATGCTTGATGATTTTTGATTGGTTTTTTTATCTGCTTTAATTTTCCCCACTACTCAAGGAAGCTGGTCTTACTTACCCTTCTTCTGAAAGACACGAAGACAAGCGGGGTATGCCACGAGATTTCCATGTTTTGCTTCTCAAGGAAGGATAGGTATATGCCCTTGCTATAAGTGGCAAATACTCGATGGGTAGTACATCTACTCACCGTATTGAGCCCCTTGTTTTTAGTAGCATAGAATGTTTTTCTAGAATCCCTGGGAATGTGGGAAATTAATTCTATAATGAATAATTTAATTAATTGTGTTAACCCATGGGGATGGAATTTTCTCGAACATAATGATGGGGTTGTAATTTTGAAGGAACCATTGACTTTGGGTGTGATGATAATGAAATTTAATTCGGAATTGTTCATGGTTAATTAATGTTTAAATAATTAATTAACGTAAAGTGAAACTGATAAAAAGGGAATGAATTAATCTAATAAATCTCTCTAAATGGTTGTATGCTTATAGGATACCTAGTTATAGAATTAGCTGCTCAGATTCTGAGAGACGTTAGCTGCAGTTGTGTCTAAGACTTGGTAATTCCCATAGTGTGGTTGTCAGATATAATATATCCTCTAATTTTTTTGTGCCTATACGCTACTCCACCTAGTCAGTAAGGGAAACTGACACCCCGTGGATTCTGATCCCTAGAGGGTGTTTTCCCCAACATTCGGGTGGGAGGATAGATGGCTGACTACCCCCTTTGGCCCCACTCTCTTCTCTTGGAAGTTACTGGTGCTGGCAGGAACATTGGTTATTTTTCCCCATATATGTGTGTATAGGGATGTAATGGATTGTGGTTATTCACACACATATATTCTGGATATAGTTTTCTATAGACTACTATAGGTGTAACGTGTATAGTTTGTGATGGATTGAGGATCCTTACTCGGTGTATGGGATGTAATGGCTTGAGGTATAATACCCGACGTATGATAAATGTTATGCGAGCTGTGCTGGCTCCTGGAAAATACCTGGTTACTTTGGTGTGTGGATGTTGTGGTTTTGTAGCATGAGGTGCATATTATAGTGCTTATCCCAGGTGTATGCGGGGAAGCATTTTTGGAGAGATATGCTTAGGACATGTGACATTGGGGAAAAGCGGAAAACCAGTGGTGAAGTAGTAGAGGGGTGCGCTTGATATTCTGTATTATATGATATATTCTTGTATGCATTACTTGGTGAGTGTATCCATGGTGAGGTTGGGAACTTAGTATACCTATTTAGGTGACGAGTTAGTATCACTTGTTGTTAACTGTGCTTTATCATGATTTCTTTACATTGCACGAGAGGCTTCGGGGAGGATCATACTAAGTATAATTTTATACTCACCCTATGTATATATAAAAAGTTTTCCGGGTCACTTGGAGCAGGTTGGATGTCAGGATGGTGTTTACTAGCTTGAGGTTGTAGGAGCTGTTAGGGCTTGTGGTTACGGTTGTTTTACATTCTTTTGGGTACTTTCAGTTTTCCTCTTTCAGTTGATGTACTTCTTCATGACATTTCATATGTGTACTTGGGTTTTCATTTATATTGCAGTCTGAGTTGTAGTTGATTGGTGTCTATCTAATTTCTCTCTTCTGCATGTGTTCTCTTAGAGGGTAATGACTCCCATTTTGTGTGTTACTGTTCCCTCAGTTCTAGTCGCCAACCTGTGGCCTACTAGAGGTGGGACTCAGGGGTCATTATCTCCCTTCTCACACTGCCGGCCTAGGAGGGGTACACATTGTGGGGATGGGTTCGTTACAACACCAACACACACATTCATCAAATGATATAGTCAATCATCATTCATGTGTACATCATACAACCACTTCGCGAACTCATGTCATCCATTCTTACATTAAACACATTTCATGTTTCAAATAATGATGGATTTATTGTATTTATAATTTACTAATGATTATTTAATTTCTCTATAAGACATATCATTATGAACCCAATATTTTGGTTATAAAATTACACCATTTGTGGACATGCAAACAACTAGCTGTTCAAAATAGTGGGATTTGTTCACACTAGATTTGGAATTTATTTTGGATGGTTATAAATAAAAATATGTGAAATATATTAAATAAATATGATACTAGAACCATGATATATATATTCTAGTTACATTTCATTAATTTAAATATGATAAAGAAATGGATGCACCGCTCCTGTGCATGTGAGACATACCATATCCATGAATGGTATATTTCATTTATTATCTACTAATATTATGGATTACTATAAAAACATATATATTAGATATATATGAAATTTAATACATGTTTTATATTATTTATTGGATTAACAATTATCTAATTAATTGGAACAACATGTAACAAGTCAAAACATACTGGAAAAACTATGAAATTATTGCCCAAAATAGTGAAGTTAATGGAATATAATTAAAAAATGGGTAATGAGATATTTTAAGAATTTAATATATTATATTATAAATGTGATTTTTTTATATTATAATTTACTTACATTTTAAAAATAGTTATACAGTGGGATAATTAATCTTCCTCAGAAGGAAATTAAAGGTAATGGTTTTCACTTCTTAATTTTAATTTTGTGAGAAATAGGCCTTATTCAACACTTTTTTAATAGTGTACATACAACTCCATTGACATGATATATCATTAATCTCATTATAATAATTATATTAATGTTTTTATTAATTTTATTCCTTCATTGTTATTATAATTCCAAATTTTCAGTGTGATATAAGACACATTGGAATGTTTAATTATTATTTTCCTCATGAATTTTCAAACAAATCATATAAATTATTTTGATAAATGTCAACATTAATTGATGAATATTCTGATTCATTGAGTCTGATATCTTATGATACCATATAACTTATTTTGTTTCATATTTTTTATTTTTTATAGTGGTTGTTCTATTTTGATACAATTAATGGTTTATGGTTAATGTATTCACATTTCTCTTGACAGTTTTTCAATACGAATGTTTATGTTGTCTTTGTGTCAACACATTCATATGTGGACTAAATTTGACATAGTATGTGTTTTTGCATACCTATATAGACCCTTGATGAATTAGTAGGTCACATGGGAAATTATAGTATGGGTTTTGGATAATGTATTGCCCGATTAGGTACGGTGGCATGGTTGATTCCTTGACGACATGTTTATGATGTTCGGGATTATGCATTACATAATTATGAGATCAGCTAATGATATTCCATGTAAATATTAAACTATTATAATATCAGTTTCTATGTTTCATTATCATGTGATTATTTATATGGTAATATTTTATAGTAAATAATTACTTCCATATTATGCTCAGGTTAATAATTAAATAGAGTGTGCTTCAGTTATTCCCCTTTCCTTATTGTTTAAGTTCATTTATGATAGCTTCTAATGTATTTATAACCTTACTAATAATTTTATATAACCCATTTATTATTATTCACCATTCCCATATATTCTATAATGTCTATCATGAATTATTTGTAGTGTTATAGTAAGGGGAATGTTGGAAGACTGAACAAAATTCTATTTATATTTTATGTTTTTAAATTTAATGAATATTTCATGAATGTATATAGTTTTCCAAGACAAGTAAACTATGATGTCTATTAGAATATGATAACATATATCTTATGAATATGTTATAATGTATGGAACCATCTCTGATCATATAACATTGAGGAATTACAGTTGATATCAGAGCACGTCTAGAAGAAAATTTGGGAACTAGATTTAAAAAAACATTGATCAGGGAACCAAACCAATTAGTTTTTTATGTGTGAAATAAAATTTATGGAATAATTCTATTTAATTTAATGGAAACATTTTTAATGTTATGTTAAAATGTTAGGGTTTATATGATCATTTAATTTAATGTAATTAATATGAATTTATAATTTTGGGAATATAAAAGGTAGCATAACATATAAACATGGTGTTTAAAAGTTTCTTTCATGTGGAATATTTTTTGGTCAATTTTTATGATGTTTATTAAATTTTTGGATAATATTATCATATTTTATGAAAAAGGACAACCCAAAAGCTAGGTGACAACCCATGATGTTTGCAAAGGCAGCGTCATTTGAACACAGAATCAATGTGTGACTAGGGTATTGTGAATACCACCATCCTATGTGAAGTCCAGGTTTGCATCCCATTTTTCCCATTAAAATATGACATGGATAATGGTTATTTTTATTCTACATAAATTAATTTTATTAAATAGATTATATTGGGATTGAAAAATAATTTTGTGATTATGTGAATAATATTATTTCTTAAGGTATTCTATATTTTTTAAATCCTATAAGATTATAGAAAACCGAATATAATGAAGAATAAATGTTTAATTTTAATTTGGAGTTAAATATGATTTTGCCTTCGACTTGTGGTGAATAAATTTATTTTTGAATTTTGATAGAATATCTTAGATATTATTATACTTAGTAAATTAAATGTTTATAATGAGATATTAATAGTAATTCATGTTATTTTAAAGGCATTGTGACCAAATATTCTTTATTTTTGTGTTTTATTATTTTTCAAGAATATTTTTGATGACAGATAGTTATTATCTAAATGATATATGTTGATCTTTGGGTATTAATATTTAATTTTGATGATTAAATATGTCTTTAAACATATAGAGGTATATTATTTTTGGGTAATCTAATGTAAATATAACTTGGGAAATGAAGTTAAATTATTTAAAATTATTGGTCTTCCAAGTTGGAATGATATTTTTTGGACGATTCATTTGATTAACTGTTTTAAGGATTGGATAATTTTGAACATTGGATATTGTTGTTTGATATAAATTTTTGATTTATATGATACTATGTGACAACTTTTAATAGTAAACATATAAAATATATATGAAATTATTATTTACCATATGATTCATTAAAAGTTCTTGAGGAATTAAATACCATCTTAGATACTCATCATTTTAAAAAATGGGTTTTTGGATGAAAATTTATATAAGATGAAACTATTCTTTTCAAGTAACCATACATCATTATTTCATTAGTCTAGGTAGAAAAATTATTCCACTACTCTATGAAGTGATTTTGGATTGAAAAATGCTATTCGCATAATTTTGTAACTGATTAATCAATGGAAACATTACCATGTTAAAAATTTATGTTTTTTGTGATGGTTTACAATTTAATTACCATGTTCTCCATCACTCACCATAAGAACATGATTGTTTTATGTCACTTCTATGTTCCATATTTCATATCCCACATGTGATATACTATTCACAATCCGAATTTCTGAGGTGATCTTCATACATTAATTCCTATCTATTCAAGATGATGTTATTCTAAACATATTCCAGATGTGGGATTCCCAGAAATAAATTCCAGTACCAACCATTTATTTTCTATATTGAATTTCAAATTCTGAGGATGAAATTTATTAAAGGTAGGGAGAATTTATCTCGGCGGTATTTTAGATTATGTATCTCTGTAAATTTATTATCTTTGATAGCTTATGTTTTAGACAAACTGAGCTTAAGGGAACCACAAAATATTATAAATAATTTTATTTAAAATGTAATTCTCTCATAAACATTAAATTAAGATTTACTCATAGGATGTACTTATTAAAATATATATTTTAATTCACTTATCAATAATGAAAAATAAATATAAAACACAATTTAATATAAATGAAATGTTTTTATCAAAAATATTTAAATGCGCCCAATTGTCTTCTACATAAAATAACTATTCACATTAAACATTTAGGATTATATTAATAATATATATATATATTATTAATATTAAATAATGTGTTTAACATTAATCGTATGTACTTTATAGAAATTATATAACAATAAATCATGTTTTAAACAAAGGAGATGTATTTTCTATAAAAGATTGTTTTAATGCCTTCAAATGGCACACTTATTTTAATTTTATATTTTAACACTATTATAAATTATAATAGAAAAAAAATATTCTTATTTTAATTAATTACATAAGAATTAAATTTGTGTTATTTTATGGTATATTTTGGATATGTATTAGGATTTGATGAACATTGAAAAAAATTGTAATTTAATTAAAACCCACTTTTTAATGACAGTAGTTATTGTGATAAATATTATTTTTTATCACATTAAAAGTATAATTTGATCAAAATTTTATCATTCAGTATAATTTGTGTCATTTTAAAAAATTTCTCATTAAAGTTTGATGTAAAATCATTTTAATAATTTGAATGTCTTTACATTGAGAACATGTTTTTTTGTTTCATCAATGAGATTTTTTTTAAATTTAGTTACTAAAAAATACGTGTTATATATTTAGAAAAATATATTCTATATTTGGAACAATGGGTCTAAATTATATAAATTTTCTCATTTTTTTGTTGAAATATATTATTGTACCGTTATTATTTTTTTAATTACCACAGTTAAAGGTAAACCGAATAGATAAGATAAATATAATAGTATTTTTTATGGAAAGCTATATATGACATACTCATGTTTTTAATATGTATGATATTTTTTATATATGGTTATTCAGAAGATATATTGAACTAAAAATATTAATTTTAAATATAAAATGTGTTACATCATATGGATAATTTATATATTAATTTTTGTGAAATATATAGTTTAATTAATGGCTTGTACAATGACGTTGATATTGTTTAATTAATTAAATATCAAATAAATGATATTGCAAATAATAAAATAAAAATAATTTCAGATAAGTTCATATCATAAAATAATTTTATAGGATACATGGAAATATTATGGATGTAATAATTGAATTTTTTCAATTATCCTTTGTACTTATATTTTTCTGAAATAAAAGTAATTTATAGTGTCAAAGTTTTCATTAATAATATTTTAAAATAAAAAATATATTACTAAATGATATAAAATAACAAGAAAAACTAAAATTCATAAAACCAATTTATATATATTCTAAAATATAAAATATGACACATTTATGGTTTTTTTGGTCTTTAGTAGTAAATATATTATCCTCGGTGAGTAAAAATACATACTGTCACGGTATGAGTTTAAAGGATTGACTAAGTGTTAAAAATAAATGATAAATGTAATAATGTGACCAAAATAAGTGTAAAAATTATTGGTAGAATTTATTTAGAACCATAATGAAATTATTATATAAATAAATCATTTTATAAGCATTTAAAATTGGAAATTTATTTTTTTAGTATAATATTTTATGCGTTTTTAAAAGTGATCCCAACCTCAATTATAAATGGGAACATCCTCCCTCACATCATCACACCACATTGAGTATTTTAGATCATCCAAAACCTTCCATATTATATTCCCAATGTCCCAACATTCATCCTATAATTCTAAAATTGATTAGAAATCCATCCAAAGAAATGTTTTTATGCATATCAAAATGTCATACCCAAAGAAGAGCTATCATTCATCAATGAATGTTTTTTAATTTCCTCCATAAACCTATCCAATATTTGAGTTTCATTTAAATATAATGACCATAAATCATCAATATACATTTAATTTTATATATTAAGGTTTAGACCTACAATCACACCCACTTTATCAAATGGGATATACAATAATAGTTCATTTTTATGACAGACGATTACCTCATAGACAAAATTCATACATTAATCCATTTAACACATTCTATGGCAAGAAGAATTATGAATTTACAGATTATATATGAAATATATAGTATTTATAAATCATTTATTCCTATATAGTTTTTTATATAATACTTACCTTTATACTGTCCATTTATGGGAATATTATAACATTATTTGTGGATGTGTGGATAACCACCTTCTCATAACTATATAATTTCTTCACGCTATACATGGATGGTATTAAGAATGGTATTAAATAAAAATATGTGAAATATTTTAAATAAATATGATACTTTATTAATAATCTACACACATATAATTTAGTTTTCATTCTTTTAAATATGAATAAAATTTAAGTAGAATTCATGTGTATGCTTGGCCAATCATCTCCATGAATGGTGAATCTAATTTTTTTTCCTGAAATATTATGGTTTACTATGAATACATATTGAATTGATATATATATAATATTTATTTCATGGTATACATTATAATGTTTAGTATTTCATAATATAAGTAACATTAACAACAAGTAACTTGTTACAACAAACTCAAAAAACCTGGAAATTAATACACCATGTATTGGTAATAACGGGTGATTATAAACAAATAAGTAATGAGATATTATAAGAACATAATATATGATATTATAAATATGATTATGCTTTTATAATAAGTTAATAACATTATAAAAACCATTATTCATGATGTTAACTAATGTTCATCTAATGGGAATGAAATGTTAAGGGGGTTCTCATCTCACTTTTACCTCTCTGAGATATACTCCTTATTTAGATTTTATTTTTTTGTGGTGTATGTGTTTCTCATATGAAATGTTCTATAATTAATATCTTTATTATAACTATATTATATGTTTCATTAATTTTATTATATCATGTATATTAGAATGATAATGTTTAAAAAATTTATGGGAGACTTTGGAATGTTTAAATATTATTTTCCCCAATAATGTCTCAATGAAATCATTTAAACTTTTTTCAGCTACAACAATAACCATTGATTAATATTATGATTATTTTAGGTTGATATTATATGATAACATCTAACATATTTTTTTAAGATTTAAGATTAATTCGAACATGGATTTTCTATTTTGATACCATTCATTGTTTATGGTTAAAGTATTATCATTTTATATGCATGTTTTTTTATTAACAATGTTTCTTTTTTATATGTTTCTCCACATATATAAGTGGAATTAATTAGACTTAGTAAGTTTTGTGTAGGGACCTATATATCCCCTTATTGAATTGGTATGTTCGATGAGACAAACTAGTTTCAATTTTTGATAATGTATTAACCGATTATGTTTCGTGTCTTCATTGAAGCATTGATGGCATGTTTATGATGTCCCGCATTATAAATTCCCCTCACTACTACAAAAAATTAAATGGGAAGTGACACCATTTATCAGTGATAAGAACAAAGCCCTGATAAAGTCTCCCTTTATGAGTGCTTTTTTAGCACTGATAAAGAATACCTTTATCAGCTCAAAAAAGGAGTAGATAAAGGAACCATTTATAAGAACTAAAATTTTATCACTGATATAGGGATTTTTTATCAGAGCTTTTTTAGCATTGATAAAGGGATGATTTATTAGTATTTTTTTATTGTTGATAATGGGATCCTTTATCAGCGCTAAAATTTTAGCACTGCTAAAGGGATTCTTTGTCAGAGTTAAAATTTTAGTGCTGATAAAGGATGCCTATATCAATGAATTTTCGCCCTGATAATTCCTTAGTGCATTATTTTATAAAATTGGGTGCACCGTATCCTCTGTTTATCACTCACTCAATATCTCATAGTATGGTACCCCTGTGACAACTCTTCTGCCCCTGATATTCTCTTTGTCGGACCTCCACTACTAGCCCTACTCTGTCGCGAGCCCTACTCCTTATCCTCTCCCTTGAACCCCTACTGTGGATCGTCCTCCCCACAAAACCTACATCTCCTCCTCTCTTCCAGAACATTTTCCCCGTGAACCATAATCCTCAATTTATCAACAGTTGGTGGTTCCTCCCGTGCACCTCCCCTTCTAGAGGTCACACCGTCCCCTCCCGATGTAGCGCTGAAGGCTCCCTGACTGCTCAATGCTTATTCTCCCCCTCCATCACGTGTGAAATCTACTCTTGGTAAGTCTCCCACTTCTCCTTTTAGGTTTATTATTGGTAATTTCTTTCTCTTATCTACATGTGTTCATTGTTTTAATTCTCATTTGTCCAATGATTCAATAAATAATTTGTGAATGGTCATTGCACATTCCATAGTTAGAATCACAGATCACTCCATGTGAATAAGATATATGAGTAGTGCTTGTCTTTTTTAGACACGCCGTATACCCCAAGGGACACATCATTTCCTCCGTTGAGATTAGTTTTGAGATCTATTTGATTTTATTATAATTTTTTGTGATATTTTTGAGCTTCCCTGGACTAGTATTAGTGAATTGTGTTCCCTTGATCAATTCCTATAAGGGCTTGATGCAGCTTCATGACCTCATCCAAGGATTTTGGCCCCTCTATGTGTTCTTAAGGATCAAGGTAGAGTTGGTGAGTTACATTATTCATGATTTATTTTTCTTTATCTTCTTATATGAGGGTTATTATTGAATTATGTTTTGTTCATTGGAACTCAAACCCCTTAACAACATGGAATATGTATCAATTCAAGGGAGTCAGAGTGATCCTCATTTAATTGACGTTCTCCCTATATTGGGTTTGTAGAATTGGAATCACCAACACATACATGCGCATTGATCACCTATATTGAAGGATGATTCATGTAGGGTCTATTACCCGCCAGAAAGCCTTAGGAATTAACCCACTCTCTTTGTATAGAGATGTGACATTTTAGTTGGTGTATTAGTCCGATGGAGTGTGTATCTTGGATGAAACCTCTAAGATTTCAATATACTTATTCTATAGTGAGTGGCCTCATTTCACTTTTATGGGGGGGGGGGTTAGTATGGAATATGATCTTGAGCATTCGACCACAGGTCACATAGTGAACTGGAGCTTGTATCCCTTAGAGAGGCCTAAAGCAAACCTTATTTCCAATGTGTTTACCCTATGTTGGGTTTGAGGAATTGGAATGACCAACCCTTATACAAGTGTATATCCCCTATCTTATAGGATTATTGTATTATAATCTAGTATCCCCCATCAATCCTTGGGAGTTGACCCCCTATTTTTATTTCAAGAGATGACATTTTTGATGGGGTAATATTTTTTAGGACTGTATATCTTGAGAGAATGCTTTCAGTTTCCTATGTTATTCTTCATAGCTAGATCAGATGAGTGTGAGCTCTTGGATGAGTGTCGTCATTAGAATTATTTCCTGGGTAGCATTTCCTCACGGGGGAGTGTTACCTTGAAACCCTAAGTGGATCTACAACTAGAAGTGGTTGTGAATTTTTTTTACCCAGAGCCTTTTATGATTATATTTTGGATATCATTGGTTATCATTATATGTCATATCATGTTTAGAATAACTATGTTTAGTGACATGAATACTTTCGATGCTTTATGCATGGTGTTTTTGGGGTGTCCTATTGGGTATTGTAATAATCATCCTTACAAGGGATATTCCCATACATGTCATGTCTTATACATACAATGTAAAATTTGATAGAGTCCTTGGTGGACTAGGATAAGGTAGATATTAGTTGGGGATACAAAGAATGAGGTGTATACCAATGATAAATTAACATCTGTCCCCTCCTTCTATGTAGGTCCTTCATTATTTTCCATTATTGGATGGATTGTATTTCAGATCTTTTAATTAAATGCACTAATTTCTGTTGTTCAATTATTAGACCAGCCTCTAGTGGTTTAGGGGAATTAAACCTCTAATTCTATGATTTGGAAGGCTATATTAGTGTTCTATGATTATGCCTATGGTTTGATTTCATATCATAATCTTTTAAGGTAGTGATCTTATTGGATATAGGGTTAGGAGCACCCACCCAAAGTATGTGTGTCATGGAAGTCTCATCTTAGGAGGCACTATCCTTCATAGGTACCTCAATTATTTCCCATTACTTAATGGAATTTAATATGATTGTGATGGGGTTAGACATATCACATTGCATTTTCTTAAAATTCATGCTACAATAAGAGAGGCATTCGACTAATAGCCTAGACAGAGGAAGGAAATGGAGAAAGGAGGCCTGTGTAACAATAAAGTGAAGAGGAGATCGGGGAGAAACATGAGGTGGATGGGACATTGGTTTGATTCTATAAACACTACCCCTATGTGGACCACTCATACAATGGGAAGTTAGTGGATAGAATCTGGGATAGTTTTAGTCACTAGAGTCTTTTTACCAGGAGTCTCCATGAGTGTTTTGAGGTACGATCAATGTATGTTATACATTTCTTGTATTACTATTATAAATAGATAAATTTAACTAATTTTACAATTTTTTCAATTAATTTATAGTTATATGGTAGGAGTTGGTAGAGCCCCATGTTAATGGCATTTGTTATAAATTTGGTCTTGCAAGGAATATGAAAAATTTCCCTATAAGATGTGTTCTTGAGAGGCGATCCAAAAACATGTGGGCAAGTGAGTGACACCTAAAGTGGTTACTATATAGGTGTTGTAGATGGGGTTCTTTTAATTCTATGTTTGGGGACCTTTTTATGAGGAGAGGTTTCATAGAAATACCTATTTTTAGTGAACCACTGTGAAATGAAAAGTGTGTGTTCCAAGCAATTGGATCTCATTGAGGATTCTAGTGTGGTTCTAGGTACGAGTTTCGGGAAGGTGAGGGAGAGTTATTTCAAATCCTATAGATATTAAATATAGAATTTATGTTCAATAACCTAAATTTTCTATCTCTTATGATAATTTGGGTAACAAAACCAATGATATTCCATAGTAATTTTGGATAAACCTATGTTATATAATCTAAATTAACTATTTAACCAATTTTTTAGATAATGAATTTTGCACATTCTGGTGCTCCTAACCTCAAGGCTGAACATGTCTCCCAAGCTGCTGCTGCTGCTACTTCTTACATTGCGGAGTGCGAACATGTTTTCTGAACCTGTTGTTTCTCCTAGTGTTGAGGGTAAACAACCATCAGAACATACCATTTATACAATTTCAAATGAACATATTGATGATGTTGATATTGATGAAATGTTCGGGGATGAAGGAACAATGTCATAGAAAAAAAAATGCATCACAAATTGACAGTGTTAGCCTATGTTATTTAGGCGAAAAGAAAAGGAATCAAATTTGAGGTTGAATGGAATGCATGAGAACAACATGTGAATCCCAACAGGGGATATGATTAGTAGTTACATTAAAAATTTCACTTGGTAATGTGTGATGATTGACATAGATTCATGGCACCATGATGTGTCAGGGCTGAAGGATGTGATCTAGGAAGAAATTTTAGTGACATTATAATACTTTATCTTTAATTTACTACCTAATAAAATAATGAAATTGTGTCTTACTCTTCTCAATCCCTTGTAGAGTATATTTGTATTTGATGATTCAAACAAGAATTTTGTACCAAGTCTTGCAGGAAGGATTCATTAAGGATTTTGCACTAATCTGAAAAAATGTCTACCTGAAAATTTCCAAAGGTAAAATAAACCCACACCCACCCCTTACCTATTCTCACCTAATATCCTAAGAAGCATGGAATTCATTTATTAGCCAACATGGGGATAAAATGTTTCAGGTACATTGTGGCTGATAATACGTTGTTTGAGGATACGTTTATTCCTCAATTTGATTGTCAAATTTCGTCAAGGAAACTACAACCCAGTACTGAAAATAAAGAATGTGCTTCAAAACAAACATACCCCTATCGCAAAACATAGATGGGGTAAGCTTCACTAGAAAAGAAAATGGTAAATATTTTAAATTTACAGTAATATTGTTAAGTTCCTTGAAACAACATCATAATTATCATTCTATATCTATTTTTAGAATGATGAGTCTAAAGTCAAAGACACTTCCATCCCATGCTATGTGCTATGGAAGGAGGCACGTGTGAATAATGAAGGGAAGATAGTAGGTGAAAACACAAAAAAAGTGTGGGAAATATGTGTATGTATGGCATAAAAAAGTTTTGTTTAAAATTGATATTACATAATAATTACTTATTTTCCTATATCCGATAGTCATATTAATCAGCTACTCTTGTAGAAGATGAAGACCTATTATAACCAGCTTTGAAGCATCCAGAACAATACAGTCATGTCAGAGGTGCATGGTTTTGGGGTGACACCCCCAATATATTTTTAGAAAAAAATAGATGATAGAAATGAAGAAATTGAAACAAATGAATGAATTACTAGCAACTATTGAAGAAAAATTTCAATGGCTGGGAGAGTTTCTAGAATCATTAATGGGTGGGAATTACGGGGAAGACACAACTCAGGAACAACCAGTGCATGAAGATCCTGCCCCACCCCCACCAGCTTTGAGGCGAGCCATTCCCATCAAAGGGCTGTCTTAGTCGTGGTAATCAATATTCTAATAATTGTTCCCATGAAATGTGATTCAGAAAAAACCTAATACTTTTCCTGTACGGATATTCTACAGGGTGATAATGACTGTGAATTATATTTTCTACACCCACCTATTACCATGTAGCGAGGGCTATGATGTTCAACATCACAGAGGACAATATGCATAATAGACCACTTCCAAAAATTCATTTGAAAGTGATGATTACTGTAGATCATGAGGCAAATGCAGAGCTACTTATTCCACTTGATGATGATGATATTAATATGATCAATAAGTCTATTGGGACATTCATTGCATGTTCCTCATAAAATGTAAGAGTACATGTTGACAAAGAGGTATTTATTTCAATATTTTAATGTTATACCTTTAAAAATTAATGAAAAATTCTTCTGAACCAATGAATGTTGTTATAGACGGATAAATAGAAGGGGGTGAGAAGAAACGTGGGCTCAAAAACATCTAAAGGATCGACCAACCGATCTTAATGTGCATCTGAACAAATAATAACACTACATGTTCTCTATCCACAATTTCTATCATTGAAGACTCATGTGGATACGAATCTAAAAAGTGGTAGTATTTATATAGTGGTTTCTAAAAACAATATATACAGAGAGGAAATTCAATATTTCATTCCTGCTGAAAATGTAAATGAGATCCTTGAATACAGTAGGCTCGGTGTCCCAGATTTAAATGTATATATGCGTTATGTTTTCATGAATTGATTATCTAAAAGTTGATATAATGTGATAATTATGACTAAATTAATTTTATATTATTGGTAGGTGTATATATAAAAAAAATTGAAGGAATTTTCCCATGAGCCAAAATTCTGACTTGTTAGTCCTCAAACCAGATCAGCACAAATAACGAAATTATAGCCATCAAAAAAAGGATGAAGATTTGAAAGTCTTACTAAAAACATTTTAAAGAAATATTACAGATGATATAATCTTCCTAATACCAACCATGCAGGGGTAAAACTATATAATTAAAACATATCAATTATATTTTAACTTCTTTTATTACATATTCCTTTTCATAGAAAACATTGAATGCTAATTGCAGTGAACTTGGATACTCCAAAGATTTATTTTCTGGATTCAATGCACGGATATCCAACTAACCGACCACACATGATGGATGTTGTGAATCTATAAGACACTACATCCTACGTTTTAGTTCTAAACATCAATTAATATAATTGATATTATCTTTTATTAAGGATTCAGTTACGATAGGGTTGTGTATTAATATCATATAAAAAAGGAATGAGGATAGTGTAAAAGCCTAAGGAGGCGAGAAAGTACTATGTCTGGAAAAATATTAGGGTATATATAATAAAATTTCACTATCCAATCACATATCAAAACAAGTTACATATTCTCTTAATGATCAATGTTTTGGGAGTGTCCAAAATAAAAAAACAATAATGATTGTTGTTTGTATGTTTGTAAATTTATGAGAGAGATCGTTTTCCGTCAACAATCTAGCATCCCTAAAGTGGTATTTTCAAAAACAACTATTATTTAATTTAAATTATTTATTATTTATTTATTTATATATTTTACAGTACTACTATGACTATAAAAAATCCTCATACTCACAAGAAGATATCAATTTGTTCAGAAACGAGTGGGACACAAACCTGATTGAGGATTGTACACAAATTGCATGAAGATCTGACTTGGGGATGTGTATAATTGGCGGTCATTTTTGAGATGCATTAAGGAGATAAAAAGATGAAACATTATTGTATGTAAATTTTCTTAGGAAATTTGTAATTTTTATCAAATAAAACACCTTTTCTCCAATGATTAATTTGTCCATTTTAACATATGAAATGCACAAGAAACATGCCCAAATTATTAACCACTTTTTTTGGTCTTTTGATAAGAAAAACAAGTAAAATGTCTATAATACCTTTATATCCGACCAAACACATTATAATTGTGTTGATACATTATGAGAAAGATCCATGGGTCATGTGTGACATGTACGAGTCAACCCCACCTCAATCTGAGACACAGTGTGGATGATATCACCCAAAGTGCCTCTCTTTTGTTTAAAATGGAAAGAATTTTAAGTGAAATCAACAATTGACATACCGAAAACAGACCAAATACATTTGGATTGTTTTTATTATTTAGTATAATTATCCATGGGTCATGTGTGATGTGTATAAGTCAACCCTTCCTCAATAAAAATCACAAATTGGTCGGTATCACTCAAAGTGTCTTTTTTTAAAATGGACAGAATTTTAAGTGAAAATAACAAATGATGTACAGAAAACCATCCAAATGCATTAGGATTGTGTTGATAGATTAGTAGAACAATCCTTGTGTCATTTTTTATGTTTAAGAGTCAACCTCACCACAATCTGAGGAACAGTGTCGCCGGTATCACTCAATGAGTCTCTCTTTTGTTTAAAATGGAAAACATTTTAAGTGAAAACAACAACTGGAATACGTAATAAATGACCAAAAATGTATGTATTGTGTTGATACATTTGTATAATGATCCATGGGTTATTTTAAAAGTTTAAGAGTTAACCGTTCCTAAATCTGAGGCATGGTGTGGCCGGTATCACTCAAATTGTCTGTCTTTTGATTAAGATGGACAAAGTTTTAAGTGAAAACTACAAATGATATACGGAAAACTGACCAAACACATTCGGACTGGGTTGATACTTTATAATAATTATCTTTGGGTCATGTGTGACATGTATGAGTAAACCCCACCTCAATATGAGGCATGGTGTGGCTGGTATCACTCAAAGGGACTATCTTTTTTTGAAATGGACATAATATTAAGTGAAAACTACAAATGACGTACCAAAAACTGACAAAATGCATTAATATTTTTTTATACATTAGGAGAACGATTCATGTGTCATTATTTATGTGTAAGAGTCAACCTCGACTTAATATAAGGCATGGTGTGGCAAGTATCAGTCAATGTGTCTCCCTTTTGTTTAAAATGGACAAAATTTTAAGTGAAAAGAACAACTGAATTACGGATAACCGACCAAATGAATTCAGAATATGTTGATAATTTTGGATAATTATACCTAGGTTATTTGTGAATTTTAAAAATCATTCTTTCCTCAATAAAAAACATGGTGGGCTGGTATATCTCAATGTGTCTCTTTTTGGTTTAAAATGGACAAAATTTTAAGTGAAAAGAACCACTCGCTTACGGGAAACCAACAAAATGCATTTGGATTGCATTGATAATTTAGTACAATGATACATAGGTCATGTGTGATGTTTAATATTCAACCCCACATCAATACGAGTCACAGTGTGGATGGTATCACTAAAAGTGTCTCTCTTTTGTTTAAAATGGACAGAATTTTAATTGAAAACAACTGCTGGCTTACATAATACCAACCAAAAACATTCTTATTGTGTATATACATTATTATAATGATCCATGGGTAATTTATGATGTTTAAGAGTTATCCCTGCCAAAATATGAGGCACGATGTGGCCGGTATCACTCAAAGTGTATCATTTTTGTTTTAAATGGACATAATTTTAATTGAAAACAATAACTGACATACAGAAAACTGACCAAACAAATTCTATTGTGTTGAAACATTAGTATAACTATCCATGGGTCATATTTGATGTGTAAGAGTCACCATCGTCTCAATCCGAGGCACGTTGTGGCCGATATCACTCCATGTGTCTCTCTTTTGTATAAAATGGACAGAATTTTAAGTGAAAACAACAACTGACGTACAGAAAACTAACCAAACACAATTGTATTGTGTTTATACATTATGAGAACGATACATGTGTAATTTTTTATGTTTAAAACTCAATGCTTCCTCAATTCGAGGCACAGTGTGGCCAGTAGCACTCAAAGTTTATCTTTTTTTTTTGTTTAAAATGGACAAATTTTTAATTGAGAACAACAGCTGACGTACAGAAAACAGACCAAAAACATTCAGATAGAGTTGATATCTTAGGATAATGATACATGGGTCAATATTGACATGTATAAATTAATCCAATCCCAATCTGAGTCACGGTGTGGCTGGTATCACTCAAAGTTTCTCTCTGTTGTTTAAAATCGAATGAATTTTATGTGAAAACAACAACTGACGTATAGAAAACTAAACAAATGCATTCATATTGTGTTGATACATTTGGATAATGATACCTTGGTAATTTTTTCCATGTAAAATTCAAACCTATCTCCATTCAAGGAACTATGTGTCCGGTATCACTCAAAGTGTCTCTCTTTTGTTTAAAATGGATAGAATTTTAAGTGTAAACAACAACTGACGTAATGAATACCGACCAAATGCTTTTGTATTGTGTTGATACTTTATGAGAATGATCCATGGGTCATGTGTGACATGTACATGTCAACCCCTACTTAATCCGAGGAATGGTGTGACTGGTATCACTCCAATTGTCTCTCTTTTGTTTAAAATGGACAAAATTTTAAGTGAAAACAACAACTCCTCTATGAAAAACTGACCAAATGCATTCAGATTGTGTTGATAATTTAGGAGAATGATCTATGGGTCATTTTTGACATGTAAGAGTCAACCCCTCACCCATAAAAGGCATAGGGAGGCTGGTATCACACAATGTGTCTCTATATTGTTTAAAATTGACAAAAACTTTACTATAAACGACAACTGACGTATGAAAAACTGACTAAACACATTACGATTGACGTACAGAAAACACACCACCCCTAGAAACCCCCAAGGACCCCCCCTGCTTGAATATCCACCCCACCCCTAATGGACACCCCAACTACCTAGATGGCCCCACCCCTGGACATCCCCCACCCCTCCTAGACAACACCACACCACTTGGACACCCCCACCCCTGGAAACCCCCACCCCCATGGAAAGCCACCACCACCCCATGGACACCACCTAATCCCCCTTGGATAGCCCCAACCCCTTGGATGTCCCCCACCCCTTTGAAAACCACCCCAGAAGCTGAACACCCCCACCACCATGGACATACCCCTCACCACCCTAGACAACCCCAACCCCCACCCCCCCGGACACACCCCAACCCCATGGATGGACCCCACCCACTGGACGGCTCCCACCCCTCTTAGACAGCACCCCAACATCTGGACACCCCCAACCCCTAAACACCCCCACCCCCCTAGACAGCCACCCCACCCCTTGGACACCACCCCACCCCCTGGACACCCCCACCCCCTGGACAACGCCAATCCCCTTGGACACCCCCACTCCATGGAATGGCCCCCAACCCCCTGAACACCACCCCACCCCCTGGACACCCCCCTGGACCCCCCCCCCCACCATGGAAAGCCCCCTGGACACCCATGAACCCCCTGGATGACCCCCACCCCCTAGACGACCCACACCCCTTCTAGACACCACCCCACTAACTGGACACCGCCACCCCCATGGACAGCTACCCCGAGCCCCTAGACACCTCCACACCCTCCTTGGATAGCCTCCAACCTTCTGGACCTGTAGAGACCCAAAGCTTAACGTACATGAACATTACATTACTTTTTCGGAATACTTAGTACAAAAAAACACACACACAAGGATCGTAATAGTTTAGTGTCTTTGGAAACTCGGAACATAATATTCTAATCGTGGTGAAAGATCTTCAATATCTCCCATAAAGATCTTCCCCTTTTTTTTCTTACCTAAAACCTTTCTTTATATCCTGGGGAAAAGAAAACATAAAAGGGTGAGCTCAAATGCTCAGTAAGGGTAAACAAAAGAAATATCAATCACATCATATACATAAGCACATAACTATTGGAAATCTTAACCTGCAAAAGAGATCATAATTTCATAACATGGGGTAAATCATGGCAGTGAAATGTAATCACAATAATCATAACATAAAACATGAAACTTTTTGTCATTCACACATAATCATAGAGAATCATTTCTTGTTAGTCAAGACTCATTGCCAAGACTATCTTAGTGGACAAAGTCCCTTTCTGAATCGAGTAACCCTCGTTTCAGTCCTGTTTCACTGAACCGGTATAACCTACCATTCCAGCCATGTCTATCTCATGAGATATAAAATCATTACCCAATTCATTGTAGGGAGATATAGGTCCCACCCATCTTATAATGAATCCTTTCTTATGTGTTCCACATAATCATAAATCATACATCATCGCATAACACATGTAACAAAAATGGGATTCTTGAAACATCATGACATCATAAAACAAATCATATAAGGTAAATGACTTCATAAAAATAATTCCTCAAAACATAATCAAATCATTGTAATAATAGGGATAAAAACAGAACCCTATATTATCTTAGATGGAAAAAAATTTTGATAAAACATTTGAACTCCATTCTTGAGGAAAATATCCTTTCTTCTTCAAAAACACTTTTCTTTTCTTAACATGTCATACAATTATAAACTAAAAGAAGTTGATTAAAAATAAACTTGAAAACTTATAAAGGAATATTCTTGGAAATAATGTTTTAAAAATCCATTCTTTCCGTATAAGTTAAAAAAAACATTCTTCGTACTTTTGTCGGAAAAGTCAAAAAGTACCTCGTACGAAAAACGACAAAAGATTCCTTTCATATCTTTTACAAAAAAACTTACCGAAGGGTAAAATTGGATATAAACTATTTTATAAGGATGGAAATAATATTACATGTTTAGGTAACATGGATGTGGATGATAAAATACACCCCAGTAAATACTAAAGTATAAACAACCTCGGATAAAAATGAGATTGTGAGATTTCCCTTACCTTAGGTCCGACTTGCTTTGTAAGTGTCCGAACCTCCTGTATAATGATTTAAATCATGTTATTGACTTATTCCAGAATCATATTCATTTTTATTATATCATATATGGTCCACTTATGACTTTATATTACCCGTTCTTTTGTAAATTCATGTTAAAGTAGCGTTTTGGGTAAAATTGTCTCATTTGTCGTTCGTGTTTTTAACTTGTAATTATTCATATGATTACTTAGATCATGATTACTTAATTACAGAATATAAAACATTATTTATATATATATATATATATTCAGAATTTACATATATAATAAATCAGTAAATGGAAAGAAATACACCGTTCATGGAGACGGTAGTCCGTACGTACGCATGAACGCTGTTTTCGTTTCCTTATTGAATTGAATGGAATTAAGTAGATGACAAACATATAAATATAAATAATTCCAGTATCATTATTAGGTCATATATTTCATTAGTACTTATTATATATACTTTATAATCATTCATGAATGACTAATCATTGAGAATGAATCTCATCGCGTCGTGGAGACGGTAGTCCGTACGTACGCACAAGCGATGATATCGTTCCCATGGTCGTGGAATTGTGTTGAAGTGTATGTATACTATTTCAGTATCAATATTAATTTATAATAATCATAAATAGTTACTCATTACACCATTATACCCATCCTTGTAAGGTGGTGGTGGAAAATAGATTACACCACGACGTGGAGACGGTATTCCGTACGTACGCACGCGCGGTGATTTAATTTTTCCGTAGGATGGATAGAAGGTGAATTAGGGTTGTTTCATATTTATAATAACATATCAGTATGTAATTAATACTGATGTTATTAATTTATCATGAAACAACTAAAGAAGAAGAAGTTGAAGAAGAAAGAAATTGAAAAGATCGGTAATGGATATTACCTCTTCTTTGGAACGCCGCTTTGAATCCTCCACTTAGGGAACTAAGATTGGTCTTTGAAGAAGACCAGAACCTCTAGGATTATTATAGGGAAGTGTAGAAGAGATTTTGGCAGGGGTTGGCCGAGCTTGAGTGCTCAAATTGGTGTGAGGAGGAGGGAAAGGAGGTCCCCTTTTATAAGGGAGGAGAGGGGCACCTTTGTAATTCTTAAAAATATTAATTTATAATAATTCTAAACCCACATAAAAACCTCCAAAAATGACTCATATTCGAATATTAGATAAGATAAGGTTGTAATATCATCAACCAATAGAATTTAGACATGTTAGGAATTTATTTTAAACATTATCAACATGATTTATCCTTATTTAATAAATTTTATTTTATTTGTGGTAATAACATTCTAATTTTTAAATTATAACAAATAATTACTTATTTGTTGTGAATTGTCCATAAATGGATTCTTAATAACATTTTATATCATATAAATTTAAATTCATAATTTTGAAATATTTTGTGTTTTTTAATCAATTTTATAATATGTTTTTTTATAAAATAACAATAGTGTCAATTTTGACACTATTCATTTATTTGAATTTAAATAAAATAAATACAGAAGATATGTTCGAACTAAAAGTTTTAATAGATTCATAAAATGTCATATGTATCTTAAAAATTATTGGATCACATTAAATAGTTCATATAATATTTATTTTATTATTTGTGAAACCATTTATTTGGTTTATCTCTTAATAAAATAAATACTACAACATTTTTTTATAATTATTTAATATACTTATTTGTTGTATAAAAATTAAAAATAAAATCCTATGATGAAAATAAATCTATTACCTTTCACAATAATACTTTTACTCGAATTTATCATCTTAAAATCACAATATTTAAATTATTATATTTATTAAATTATGAAGGTGAAAACTTTGGCATCATTTAAAATAAAATAATATAAGTGTCATAATCGCTTTTATAAGGCTCCAAATGGTCAAATATTAGACCATTGGATGCTTATGGTTTACATTTACATGTAAAATAAGTTTTGGTTAGGTATTTGTGCATTTTATGGTCACTATTAGTTTAATAAAAACAATATTCTTGATTTTTCACTAGATAAACAATTTCTGCATCACTATTGTGTCATAATTAATGTCAATTATTTAATCCCTAAAAATTATAAATAAATTTATATGATGTAGATAATTTCATTAGCTTTCTTTAGACTATTCATGTTCGAAGTTTCATGAAGTGTTTCACTAAATTAAAATTAATATACTTATAAGATTTAAGAGAGTGACATGTTGTCACTTTCTTTGGTTTTAATAATAATTAAGTTATTTTCATGGACAAATGTCCATTAAATGATTCTAATCCGACCCTTAGGTGATATGGGTCGACTTTTAGTCATCCAATAGGATTTTGACATTTTTTAGGGTAATTTTAAAATATTATATTTTCCCTTAATTACCCGATTTACCTTTAACTATGGTAAATAAAATTTACCGTGGTTACTATTCATAATTCCCAAAAATAAAAAGTAGCTTATTAACATAATTTGGACCCACTGATTACAAATATGGAATCCTTTTTTCCAAATTCAATACAAAAAAGATGCAGAAATTAAATTAAAATTAATCCCGTTGTCGAAAGAAAACATGTTTTTCTTTAAAACATTGCAAAAGATTGAATTGATTTAACCTACGAATTCAAGGTAAAATCAATGCTAATGACATACATTATATTAAATGGTAAAAATATATTCTGTTTATACTTTAAAACCATTCAATATTATAATTTAACCACATAAGATATTACGATGAAAAAAGTTGTTTTTAATTAAAATATAGCGTTTTTTTACTATTCATTAAAATATGAAAGTTATCGGAAAAATATTAAAACTTTATCTAATGTAAATTTTTATATCCTGATTCAAAAGAAGAATATTATTTTGTCAAATTGAACATATAAAAATGTCAAAAACTATATTTAAAGTGGGTGCGCCATCAAAAGGCGGTAAAACTGCATTTTTTGAAAAATACTTATTTTACCTGAAAAAATTATTTTGTTCTTATACCATGTTCTAGAAATGTGTAAGATGAATAATAATGTTATAAAATTCAAAATTTAGTTAATACTATTCATAACGGCTAGTTCATGACAATATTATAATAATATAACATTGTTTATTAAAACCCGGTATTGCGTACAACACACGCTATCGAGGAAGGTCGCGATTGCGTGTAATGCATGCCAAGTCAGGGTTGCGTGTTGTGAAAGAATCCTTTGTTGTTTCGTATAACGGAATCCAACCATATTTCATTTATACATTTAATATATATATATATATATATACTCAATGTTGCGTAGAATAACTATTATCAAAATTATGTAAAACACGGTCCAAGAATAGTGTTGCGTATACTGCAAGCTAATACGGTGTTGCGTATAGCGCAAGGTAATCTTGGTGTAGAATACAACATAAGACATTAATGAAATTAAAATAATATTTTTCATAAAATCTCGGGGTGTTACATTCTACCCCCCTTAAAATGAATTTCGCCCTCGAAATTCGTCGGGGTTATAAATGGTTTACTATTTGAAAGTTTCTTTGATAGAAACCCACATCGTAAAAAGGAATACCAAAACCAATCTTTAAAAACAAAAGTATGAAACGTAACGGTTACCCAAATTAACTAATCACTGGGTTTCTACATAGGTGAAAATATGGATATGGAAGAGAAATATAACCATCATGTTCTGATGGAGAGTGGTAGAGAACATGGCTATGGAAAATCCAGTAATCACAAATCCATAAATTTGTGACGATCTAAGGTACCATCTGATTCATCAGGTATAAGATCACTAGGACAACATTTTTGGTTTTCAAGATCATTTCCCTAAAGTTGAAAATTTGAATTAGAATAAATACTTTCTTTATTTTGGTACAATCTCACTGTTGTTCATGCCTTGAACAATTTCCACTTCATCTCTTAAATAAATGAAGTTGAATTTGTTATTCGTGAAGTGTTAGCAGATCATGTGATAGAATGACGGGTCATTCCATCTGTCTCAAACAAAAGGTTACAAAAAATTATATACATAAGTCGATCTATAGTGAGATTAATCACATATGGTTCCTAAAATGGACTTATACTTCATATATCATACTGCTTAATATAATAAAACTAGTTTCTACTAAACAGGGACTTCCTGTAGGCCAGTGGTAGGCGATAATGGCCAATCGCACTTCGGTTGTGGGTTCGATTCCTACAGCCTTGTCCGACGCGATGGGCTGTCGCCCGTCCTGCAGGTTGTCCTTTTTCTAAAACTACATTACTATAACATCCCATCAATAATATCGAATAAAAAAAAACTTCCATCCTTAAACAATACTCACTTATGTCCAACATAATCCATTTCAATCTTTAGGCTTATCCATAATACTGCAGTCCACTCTCATAACATAATGAAAACGATTATCAGAGATTTAATACCATCGTTGATCCCCATATATCATAAGATATGTTTTGTTGGTCACATTCCAAACATTCAAAGTCCTTAATCATGTATTCTCTTGAATACCTTAGTGAAAACATGAATGCAGTTTAAAGTTAACACTTTCCACATACCAAAATCATCAAAATTCTATATACTCAAACCATGATATCACTTAGTCCTTATATCAATCATGAGCTCATGAATACTATTAAACATTTCATTTTCTCTTTTTCCCTTCATTATGTGCATATCATCTTATTTGCAAAAAATATCTCAATCACTTTGAATACCACATCAGTAAATATTGCAATACTCAATGATACAACATTATTTTGGAATCCCATTACATAAACACTTAATCATTCCACCACATCGTTGTCATATTCAACATTGCCAATAGTGATCGCATGTGACTTCCCTTTGTCCTTTGCCTTCAGTGGTTGCTCATGTTGATTATCACTAACCCTTGGATTAGGGCATTTATTAGCATAATGCCCCATTTCCTTGCACTTGAATCATTGAAGTGTTGGTGGTGCGTTCTCTGTAGTGTTTTCTTTATTCACATCATTAGAAACCCTTTTTCCATTACTTCGACACTCAGCTGCTCGATGACCTTCTTTTCCACACTTAAAACATTTTCTAGTCCCTTTAAGACAATCTCCACCATGCTTCTTTCCACACTTTGTGCATAAGGAAACATTCGTCTTCTTTTCACCATTATTATGAGATTTCTCCTTGAAATCCATCTTTCGTTTCTTGTCAAAACCATGAGATGGATATGTAACACCAACTTCCATTTCTACCTTGATAGCACAACGCACAATTTCTTCATAGCTACTGAAGTCTCTTATAGCTAATTCCCTTCGAAGACTTGGTTTTAAGCCACTGAAAAATCGATCAACTTTACTTTCAGGTTGGATGATAATTCCAGATGCATACCTTGCAAGTCTTGTAAAATTCGCTTCGTATATACCAACAGATTCATCATCCTTTTGCTTTAGTTCAAGAAACTCCTTCTCCATCTTTGTTCGAAGAATACAGGGGAAGTACTTACTGAAAAATAAGTTATTGAACTCGTCCCATTCCATGGACTCAATTTCATCCCTTTGCCTCGTATTCTTAATAAGATTACACCATTGATCAGCATCACCTTCCAAACGATGCACTGCTAAGATGACTTTATCATGTTCAGAACATTGAAGAACTGAAAATATCTTTTCAGTGGTACTGATCCATTGTTCAGCAACAAGTGGATCAGAATACCCACTGAAAGAAGGTGGACGTTGCCTCATGACGGACTCAATAGAATATTGTTCCCTTCTCTGCTCATTTGGAAGTCCAGAATGATTCATAGCTTGTGTAAGTATAGCAATAATATTTTTCACTCCATCTCCCATAACATTTGTTTGTTCAGGAGGACAATCATTGCATTGTCAATTGCATTGATCAACACGGTTCCTTCGGGTTCCAGCCATCGTCTAAAACCCAAAAAGAATAGTGTGAGAGGCAAAATTCATGCTAGGGAAAACAACATAATAAAGGGGGAGTACCTTCAATATCTAACATCTTAGGATTAATTCTATGATCGTTAGCGTAATTCTAGTACTATAACCTATACGTATACTTAACCTTAGGGACATCCCTAGACATACCTTAGAAATATCTCTAGGGATCTCACTAAAGTTCTCGCATCCTAGTTTCCAAAGGTTGACTAAACCTTTCCTTTGATACCAACTGTAGAGACCCAAAGCTTAATGTACATGAACATTACATTACTTTTTCGGAATATTTAGTACAAAAAAAAACACACACACAAGGATAGTAATAGTTTAGTGTCTTTGGAAACTCGGAACGTAATCTTCTAATCGTGGTGAAAGATCTTCAATATCTCCCATAAAGATCTTCCCCTTTTTTTTCTTACCTAAAAACTTTCTTTATATCCTGGGGAAAAGAAAAACATAAAAGGGTGAGCTCAAATGCCCAGTAAGGGTAAACAAAAGAAATATCAATCACATCATATACATAAGGACATAACTATTGGAAATCTTAACCTGCAAAAGAGATCATAATTTCATAACATGGGGTAAATCATGGAAGTGAAATGTAATCACAATAATCATAACATAAAACATGAAACTTTGTGGCATTCACACGTAATCATAGAGAATCATTTCTTGTTAGTCAAGACTCATTGCCAAGACTATCTTAGTGGACAAAGTCCCTTTCTGAATCGAGTAACCCTCGTTTCAGTTCTGTTTCACTGAACCGGTATAACCTACCATTCCAACCATGTCTATCTCATGAGATATAAAATCTTTACCCAATGCATTGGAGGGAGATATAGGTCCCACCCATCTTATAATGAATCCTTTCTTATGTGTGCCACATAATCATAAATCATACATCATCGCATAACACATGTAACAAAAATGGGATTCTTGAAACATCATGACATCATAAAACAAATCATATAAGGTAAATGACTTCATAAAAATAATTCCCTCAAAACATAATCAAATCATTTTAATAATAGGGATAAAAACATAACCCTATATTATCTTAGATGGAAAATAATTTTGATAAAACATTTGAACTCCATTCTTGAGGAAAATATCCTTTCTTCTTCAAAAACACTTTTCTTTTCATAACATGTCATACAATTATAAACTAAAAGAAGTTGATTAAAAATAAACTTGAAAACTTATAAAGGAAGATTCTTGGAAATAATGTTTTAAAAATCCATTCTTTCCGTATAAGTTAAAAAAACATTCTTCGTACTTTTTTCGGAAAAGTCAAAAAGTACCTCGTACGAAAAACGACAAAAGATTCCTTTCATATCTTTTACAAAAAAACTTACCGAAGGGTAAAATTGGATATAAACTATTTTATAAGGATGGAAATAATATTACATGTTGAGGTAACATGGATGTGGATGATAAAATACACCCCAGTAAATACTAAAGTACAAACAACCTCGGATAAAAATGAGATTGTGATATTTCCCTTACCTTATGGCCGACTTGCTTTGTAAGTGTCCGAACCTCCTGTATAATGATTTAAATCATGTTATTGACTTATTCCAGAATCATATTCATTGTTATTATATCATATATGGTCCACTTATGACTTTATATTACCCGTTCTTTTGTAAATTCATGTTAAAGTAGCGTTTTGGGTAAAATCGTCTCATTTGTCGTTCGTGTTTTTAACTTGTAATTATTCATATGATTAATTAGATCATGATTACTTAATTCCAGAATATAAAACATGATTTATATATATATATATATTCAGAATATACATATATAATAAATCAGTAAATGGAAATAAATACACCGTTCATGGAGACGGTAGTCCGTACGTACGCATGAACGCTGTTTTCGTTTCCTTATTGAATTGAATGGAATTAAGTAGATGACAAACATATAAATATAAATAATTCCAGTATCATTATTAGGTCATATATTTCATTAGTAATTATTATATATACTTTATAATCATTCATGAATGGCTAATCATTGAGAATGAATCTCATCGCGTCGTGGAGACGGTAGTCCGTACGTACGCACGAGCGATGATATCGTTCCCATGGTCGTGGAATTGTGTTGAAGTGTATGTATAATATTTCAGTATCAATATTACTTTATAATAATAATAAATAGTTACTAACTACACCATTATACCCATCCTTGTAAGGTGGTGGTGGAAAATAGATTACACCACGACGTGGAGACTGTATTCCGTACGTACGCACGCGCGGTGATTTAATTTTTCCGTAGGATGGATAGAAGGTGAATTAGGGTTGTTTCATATTTATAATAACATATCAGTATGTAAGTAATACTGATGTTATTACTTTATCATGAAACAACTAAAGAAGAAGAAGTTGAAGAAGAAAGAAATTGAAAAGATCGGTAATGGATATTACCTCTTCTTTGGAACGCCTCTTTGAATCCTCCACTTAGGGAACTAGGATTGGTCTTTGAAGAAGACCAGAACCTCTAGGATTATTATAGGGAAGTGGAGAAGAGATTTTGGAAGGGGTTGGCCGATCTTGAGTTCTCAAATTGGTGTGAGGTGGAGGGAAAGGAGGTGCCCTTTTATAAGGGAGGAGAGGGGCACCTTTGGAATTCTTAAAAATATTAATTTATAATAAATCTAACCCCACATAAAAACCTCCAAAAATGACTCATATTCGAATATTAGATAAGATATGGTTGTAATATCATCAACCAATAGAATTTAGACATGTTAGGAATTTATTTTAAACATTATCAACATGATTTTTCCTTATTTAATCAATTTAATTTTATTTGTGGTAATAACATTCTAATTTTTAAATTATAAAAAATAATTACTTATTTGTTGTGAATTGTCCATAAATGGATTATTAATAACATTTTAGATCATATAAATTTAAATTCATAATTTTGAAATATTTTGTGATTTTTAATCAATTTTATAATATGTTTTTTTTATAAAATAACAATAGTGTCAATTTTGACACTATTCATTTATTTGAATTTAAATAAAATAAATACAGAAGATATGTTCGAACTAAAAGTTTTAATAGATTCATAAAATGTCATATGTATCTTAAAAATTATTTTATCACATTAAATAGTTTATATAATATTTATTTTATTATTTTTGAAACCATTTATTTGGTTTATCTCTTAATAAAATAAATACTACAACATTTTTGTATAATTATTTAATATACTTATTTGTTTCATAAAAATTAAAAATAAAATCCTATGATGAAAATAAATCTATTAACTTTCACAATAATACTTTTACTCGAATTTATCATCTTAAAATCACAATATTTAAATTGTTATATTTATTAAATTATGAAGGTGACAACTTTGGCATCATTTAAAATAAAATAAGATAAGTGTCATAATCGCTTTTATAAGGCTCCAAATGGTCCAATATTCGACCCTTGGATGATTATGGTTTACATTGACATGTAAAATAAGTTTTGGTTAGGTATTTCTGCATTTTATGGTCACTATTAGTTTAATAAAAACAATATTCTTGATTTTTCACTAGATAAACAATTTCTGCATCACTATTGTGTCATAATTAATGATAATTATTTAATACCTAAAAATTATAAATAAATTTATATGATTGAGATAATTTCATTAGCTTTCTGGAGACTATTCATGTTCTAAGTTTCATGAAGTTTATCACTAAATTAAAATTAATATACTTATAAGATTTAAGAGGGTGACATGTTGTCACTTTCTTTGGTTATAATAATAATTAAGTTATTTTCATGGAAAAATGTCCATTAAATGATTCTAATCAGACCCTTAGGTGATATGGGTCGACTTTTAGTCATCTAATAGGATTTTGACATTTGTTAGGGTAATTTTAAAATATTATATTTGCCCTTAATTACCCGATTTACCTTTAACTATGGTAAATAAAATTTACCGTAGTTACTATTCATAATTACCAAAAATAAAAAGTATCTTATTAACATAATTTGGACCCACTGATTACAAATATGGAATCCTTTTTTCCAAATTCAATACACAAAAGATGTAGAAATTAAATTAAAATTAATCCCGTTGTCGAAAGAAAACGGGTTTTTCTTTAAAACATTGCAAAAGATTGAATTGATTTAACCTACGAATTCAAGGTAAAATCAATGCTAATGACATACATTATATTAAATGGTAAAAATATATTATGTTTATACTTTAAAACCATTAAATATTATAATTTAACCACATAAGATATTACGATGAAAAAAGTTGTTTTTAATTAAAATATAGCGTGTTTTTACTATTCATTAAAATATGAAAGTTATCGGAAAAATATCAAAACTTTATCTAATGTAAATTTTTATATCCTGATTCAAAAGAAGAATATTATTTTGTCAAATTGAACATATAAAAATTTCAAAAACTATATTTAAAGTGGGTGCGCCATCAAAAGGCGGTGAAACTGCATTTTTTGAAAAATACTTATTTTACCCGAAAAAATTATTTTGTTCTTATACCATGTTCTAGAAATGTGTAAGATGAATAATAATGTTATAAAATTTAAAATTTAGTTAATACTATTCATAACGTCTAGTTCATGACAATATTATAATAATATAATATTGTTTATTAAAACCCGGTATTGCGTACAACACACGCTATCGAGGAAGGTCGCGATTGCGTGTAATGCAAGCCAAGTCAGGGTTGCGTGTTGTGAAAGAATTATTCGTTGTTTCGTATAACGGAATCCAACCATATTTATTTATACATTTAATATATATATATATACACTCAATGTTGCGTAGAATAACTATTATCAAAATCATGTATAACACGGTCCAAGAATAGTGTTGCGTATACTGCAAGCTAATACGGTGTTGCGTATAGCGCAAGGTAATCTTGGTGTAGAATACAACATAAGACATTAATGAAATTAAAATAATATTTTTCATAAAATCTCGGGGTGTTACAGGACCACCCCACACCCTGGACACCACACCACCACCTGGACACCCCCCACCCCCTTGGACACTCCACCACCTAGAATGCCACCCAACCCCTAGGACACCACCCCAACCACCTTGGACACCACCACAGTCAGCCCCCCCCACCCTCGGCAGCACCACACCCTTGGACAGCCCCAATGGATAGCCACCCCCACCCCACCCCCGTTGGATTTCCCCAAACATCCTGGACTGCCCCCACCCCTGGTCACCACCCCACCCCCTAATCACCCCCACCCCCTAGACACACCCACCCCTATAAATCCCCCCAACCCCATGGACACCACCCACCCCCTGGTCACCACTATGGTCAACCCCCCCCCCCCCCCCCACAACCACCCCGGACAGCCCCCAACGCCCCTGGGCACCCTCATTCCCCCGGACACCCCCACCCCATGGACACCCCATACCCCCCTTGGACAGCCACCCCAAACCCCTGAACATCACCCAACCACCTGAATTATGAATTGATGAATTTATGAATTTAATTAACTTACGAATTTTGTGTTAATGGTGTATGGGTATACTTGTTGTATGGGTATACATGTTGTATATGTATACTGGTTTTAATTACCTTATGAATTATGTGTTAATTTTGTATGGGTATACTTGTTGATATGCTATTTTTTTGCAGCCCTTGTTTGGGTGTGCTGCTACCCGGATTTTATGTTACAACAGGTAGGGTATTTATCATCACTTTTTTAATTTTTATAAAGGGATTGTTTATCAGTGATTTTTAGTCCTAATAAAGGGATCATTTATTAGCACTTTTTAGAGCTACTAAAGGGGACCCCCCTTTATCAACACTATGTTTTACAGTGGTTTTTTTAGCACTGTTAAATCCCATTTAGAGCGCTAATAAAGCCTATTTTTAGAGTCGTTCCCATTCTGATTTTAGTGATTGATATTCGATGAGATTATTTCACTAGTATAATAGAAATGGTCATTTTTATTTCTAATTTTATCTTCTATTTGGAAATTTTTCATCATATTTCATTCATTAAATATTATACATAGGTTATTTGTTAAACGACATGTGTTTCTGTTATTCCCCAAGTATTAGTTTTTTATTTATTTATGATATTTTACAATAAATGTCTAAACATACTAAGAATCTGAGACCACCCCTTTATTAGTTTTAATTATTCCAATGGACTCCATGAATTATATTATGACTGATGTGGAGTCTTTATCTAAGGGGAATAATGAAAAAATCAATGCAATTATAAATATATTTTTTGTTTTTTATTGTAATGTGGATTTCATTAAAGTATCAACGTTACCAAAACTATTATAATATTGGGTTCCTTGGGA
Source organism: Viscum album (assembly GCA_963277665.1). Lineage (NCBI taxonomy): Eukaryota > Viridiplantae > Streptophyta > Magnoliopsida > Santalales > Viscaceae > Viscum > Viscum album. Next base: position 606,412,088 of record OY728148.1, read on the forward strand.
TGAGATATATTATAAATTATGAAAATTAAATAACGTATGGCATCCTCCCTAGGATTCTGGGGTTGGGGAGTTACATTGTTAATATCGAGGAATGGTAATACCATTGAATGTGTATATAATAATTTTTCAGAAATATAATATTTGAACATTAGTGTTCCATACCACATTAAAAAATTTAAATCATTTTCCACATGAATTAATAAAATTAAATAAAACATATAATATAATTAGTGTTAGTATATTAAATATATAACATTTAAATGGAAATTATATACACCATATAAAATTATCTAAGTGTATAAAATTTCAATATTCCTCAATGAAATGAAATTGAGTCAAAATAACATACTACACATAAAATATTTAATTATAATAAAAAAACATTAAATAAAATTATTATATACCAATTATTTATAATAAATACAATATGAGAGATATATATAACATACAAAAAAATTTAGTGGTGAAAATTGTGTATTCCTCACAGAAAGAGAAGTTATACACGAATCATTTACCCTGAGTCTCAATTTTCACAAGATTCATAATATTTCTAAATAAAGAAATTATTATAATTATTTTCCTAAATGATAATATTTCATATGTTTAATATTATTAATATTTCACTTATTACAATGTTTTATAAAAAATAGTTAGACAATAATGTTTAGGTTGGATGAATAGACCAAATTCTATTCATATGTTAAAAACATATTTGGAAGGTCAACTATGGTCAAATGGGTGATTATATAAGCATATCCAGAATAAAAATAATTATATAATTATCATAATTAAAAATAAATTATATTTTTAAAAAAAATTATCAATTATTAATATGAAAAAAGCAGCATTTCAATCATGGAGACAATATGTTGTACGTATGCATTTGTAACATTCCCGGTTTTCAATGATCATTTTGGATAAAGGTAAGTAACATTATATAGTTAAATAATTATCATTATATCGTAAATACCATTTTATTTAATCATAAATAATTATATGTTGTATACTAGTGATGTGAAAATAATGAAATCAACTCCTGTAGGTGGTTGTCCACACGTCTACGAACAACAATATAACTTTTTCAGTGTTTGAGAGAGGTAATAAGGAAAATGATATAATATACATCCAAAACGTTAATTATTTAATTAATATAATTTATATTTATTTTATTTCACATATAATTAATTAAAAATATTCTTAATACATTATAGGTAATGTGTGTATGAATCACATATCCTTGAGGAGGTGGTAGTCCACGCATCCAAAGATGATGTTATCGTATTTTCACCAAATGCGAAGTGTAATGTTATGGGTTATATAAAAATTTTAGAAGAATAAAATCCAATTAAATATCATAAATATTATATATAAATAGGTTTTACATCATAATTCCCAACCATGTGATATAGTTACGTAAAAACAAATGACATCATTTTGTGAGGTGGTAGTTCGTCACACACGAACAGTATATTCATTACCAATAGCATGGAAGTGTGTGTAGGTGTAGCACTATACCATAACATAAAAACATTTCAATATATTTATTATACTTATGATAGTATATAATAATTTAATAATTATTAATTAAGGGGTGGAGAGACAAATAAAAGAAAACATATATATTGAAGAATATTACATTTGTTTCAGAAAAATCATATTAGTTTTCACCAAATAGTATCCTTGGACTACAATCAGCCCAAAGAGGGGTCATCTAGGTTGACGGACGACATGTTGGGAGTTTTTTGGAAGATTTATGGAGATCTTATGTGGTTGTAGAAGTTTGAGGAAGGGGATGAATGAATTCATTTTTTAGTGGAGGATTAGTGTCATTCTTGTAAATACCAAAACAAAATCACTCTTAGGAGTTATTCCATGCCTCATGTGCCTAAAATTGGAAAAAAAATTATTAATGTGACTTTATTGGAGATCCAACCCTAAACATCATAAATATATCTCCATATTTATAATTTTTTCCCTTACCATATAGGCTTCCCAACATTAACATTTTTTGTTTTTATTAATGTTCACTCATTTTCTAACATATGTAATATAACTAGGATGATTATATTAAGGGGTTTTTTATTATATATCTTATAAAAACTTAATTATAAATGTTATATTTAATTAAATAGATAAATTTTTCATGTGTATGAGAAATTAATTTTTGAAATAATCCAATAAAACAAAAAGAAAACAATGTATTGACCTCAACTGTGATAATAATGTTATTATTGTCCATGTTTCAACATGTTAATTATAAAAAATTAATTTATCCATTATTGAAATGTATTTTATATTTATTATCAGATAAAATTTTATTGGAATAAGATATTATCTTCATTAATTTTAAATCATTTAGTAAAATGTCAATTATTGTAAAATATCATTAATGTCAATTTTTATATTACTTATATAGTTTAAATGTTCAAATATCAAGACAATGATATAATAAAAATATATTAATATAAAATATGGTAAACAAGATATATTAATGTAATCAAAATTAATAAAATAATACTATCAAATTACATCACTTATAATATTTTTAGTATCATTTATTTTATTTTATTATTATCTAAATAATCAATTAGTTAGTGTTTGTTATAAATTTAGTGGAATTATATCATCAAAAAAATTAATGTTAAATTATACTAATAAAACAACTCATTTAATTTTCAAAATAATTTTTATATCAAAAACTAAATAGCATATTCTATACTCTAATTTTTTATAAATGATTATTGTTCGAATGTTTCAATTTTTATCTTCTTACATAATGGCATATTATATATGTCACTTTCCTGAAAATCTGTCCCAATAAATCATGAATATCAAACCAATAGGGGACGTGGTCAGAATATTTGAATCAAATGGCCTATAGAAATGTTTCTTGGTAATTTTTTCCATTAATAATTTTGATTAGTCCCCTATGAAGATTAATATTTCATTAGTCACGTTAATTAGTTTTAATTAAATTCATTTATTTATTATGAAAAATACAAAGATGAAAATATTATATTATAAAAATTATAATAATTACAACAATTTATATCCTTTTATCGAAATCCAATATACAAAAGTGAAAAATGTAAATTTAAATATAATCCATCAAATATGGAGATAAAAAGGGTATTTTAAAGTAATTTTTTTTAAAAAGTTCAGAAATTCCTCATATGTCAATTAAATATTAAATTATTTCATTAATCTATATTAAACTTATAGATATTTAAATGATATAATTTTACTTTAAAAATGATAAAATACCATTGGAAGTTAAGAAAAAAATAAATCAAAATTATTTTTTAAACTAAAATGCATTTTTTCCCTATTTATCAAAAACTGTATCTGTTTAGAGAAATACAAAAAAGTCAGGAAAAATAATTTTTTACATTAGTAATTAAAAAATTATTTTTAATTTGAAAATTAAAATTCAAAACTGTTTCAAATTTTAGTTATCAAATATATGTTCCAGTAAATGGATGGGAAACATTATCTTGTGTGTAACACAAGCTATCTTAGTATTGCATTTAGTATATACTAATCAAGGTGCTGTGTATAAAAAAAGATGAAATTAAAAATAATTTCATTCTAAATTGAAAATATTTTAATGTCTTGGGGTGTTCCAAATCAAATAATATATTGATGGGAAACCCCATTATTTTGGGTTCTTTATAGGTATAAGAGTGGGTAGTATATCTCCTTGGATAATGAGAGCTATATATCCTCTTAGTACCGCCATCTTGTTTTGGATTGGTATTTTAGAGTAATAAACCCTTTCAAGTAGTGATATTGTATTGATTAAGTGGTTGTATATTTATTCATTTGATTATTTCAATATATATACGGATTGTTTCATAGAGATGGAATTTTATTTTGATGTCTTGGGAAAAAATATTCAATATATTAAAAATATTAATATATTTTAATCATCGAGAATTCATAACTTCAATATATATTGTTTTCATGATATTTGGGATATCAGATTGAAAATGTGAGATAATGGTTTATTTCTGAATGTGGGGTTTACCATTGGTGTGACATGACATTGGTTTGCAACATCTTTTTCATGGGATATAATCATTGGTGGGTGTGTTTTACAAAGTAAATAAAAATAATAATTTTGAAAAATGTCCCAAATCTTAACACCCCTTATAAACACCAACTTATGAAATTTCTCTAGTATGAGAGTCATAACCCTAGGAGGATAGTTCTTCATTGGTAGTTGAAAACCTAGGGGTGCATATTGATGAATGTATTGAGGTGGATAATGGTTGAAATGGAGAATTTATCTAGTCCACAACATTATCAATAGTGAATTAATTTTCCAAAAATGATAAATCTATAATTAATCTATGGAACACCAATTTTGTATACCCATATTTATTTGATAAAAATGAATTTTGTGGTCAGCTATGTTTATATTGTGAATACATGATCATCACATGATACCAACTCAAAATTGAATTTTTGATCATAGATATATTGTTATATCTTGGAATCTTTCCTTAACTCTTTAATTTTTCATTATTTACCAATAAAACTTAAGCTATAAATTCTCATCACATTCATTTAGATGGATTTATCTACAATTTCATTCACATTCTTCATTATTGTCCCATGATAATGTGGTCTGACATTGTTAAAGATGGTTCGATAGATAAAAACCCCTAAATTCATTATGGTTTCAAAATAAGGTAAGGATCAACACTTTAAGGATAAATCATTATTTTTGAGGGATTTAGGGGATGGCTTCAGGGATCAATAATCTATTAGTGGAGTTGGAGCGACAATAAATGATTAGATAATAATATATGCCATTTTCTTTCCTTATAGGGAAGTAATAATTATTTGAGATGGAATAAATCAAATTAGCAAACACAATAATGTAAAATAAATGATTAATCATTATGAATCATGTATCCTCTATTATTGTGAAGGAAGTGATCACATTATTTGTAATAAACAGCTACACAATGTGTATAAAATATGAAAACACACTGATTAGTCCATAATTCAATATATGATAGAATTTATGATGACATTAATATCACACACTATGTAGGAGGTCCGACATTAATTTGGATTGTACCTTTTTTACCAAATGTTTTTCCTAAAATAGATGACTTGGACCTCGTGGGGTTTGATGTGTCATGTACCATGGCAGAGATGTCATATTTATGTACATGGATATCCATAAAATGTACTAATTGTACACGCCTAATGACTCAGGTGATCCTAAATTCCTAGTAGCGTGAAATGGATTCTCAATCTATGTCTATGTGAGGACATTCCAAGGTGTTCAGAAGAGTTAATATGCCTCGTGACCTATTTTATGTGCTATGCAAGTTTTCTAAAATCTTATACCTCACACAAATCTTTCTTAAGTACATTTTTATGGGACACATATTATCCCATAATTTTTATTTTTTGACATAGTGTGTGCTGGTGGCTATAATTTTATTAGAATTGATATTGCAGAAGTTGATGTGCGCAAGATTCCTCTTTCAGCAACACTTAGTTGTTTACCTAGATCTTGTATGACCATATTATTAATTACATGATCAGTAATTCCCTTAATATATATGTGTGTGTGTATATGTGAGTGTGTATGTGTGTATGTGTGTGTATTAGGTCCCCCATGTCCTTTATATAGGTCCATATAGTGCTCCCCCCATATTACAGATGGTGAATATCCAATCTCTCTGGAGTGGACTCCCCATCATTGAACTCATGTGGCAGGTAGGATCTTTATTGGTATATTGCTCCCCAGAAAGTTCTATATAAAGGCAGAGTGTGACACATACATATTCATGATAGGTTATGTGTGATTAATTTATAAGATATGGTTCCCCAATGGTTTTGGTGAATAATAGTATGGACAAGATCCCTCTTCTCAGTTTTCTTGTGTAGATTTTTATGATGATTTTAATACAAGTTAAACCATTAGTGTTGTAGTATGAATCATAATCATTTGATGGATTTTTTGATTCCCTGTTACTCTATGTTGAGATAATCTCAATTTCACATTTTAATTTTTTTTAAAGGAATCCAATTTGGTGTGTATATACACACTCATACATGTGATTTCAATTCATGTATAATGTCTGATGAAGAGATATGATGATTGGTGGAGAATTTTTTGAATCATAAGTGCACAATGATTAATTAAAAATTTATGTTGGTCTATCATGGAGATTAATAGTCATGATCTCTTAGTAATCTCCCTTTTAAATTTTTTTTCTCTTAAGACTTCAATTTTGTATGGGCATTTATTTTCCGCCATTACGATTTGGTTTTCAGTTTGATAATCTAATTATTTTATTGAGGTTACACCACATATTCATATAATCTAGATTTTAAAATATTTTCCCATCATCTACACTATTTCAATTATATGAAGGTGTGTGTTCCTATAGGTAATTAAGTTAATATCATCCAATTGTAGATTATGCCTTCGTAGAGATTATCAATGGCCCATGGCATATTAGAGAAGAGAAGTGGGTGTAACACTCATATAATAACTATTTAGGTGGGTAAATATGGTCTGTGTCATGAAAAGTAATTTCATATTATGAAAAACTAGTATAAATAATTGATCATATAAAAAATTCCTAAAATACAAGGCTACTAGAATATTTGAATTTATCCAAAGGATTCAAGAATTTTAGAAAGCTAAATGTAAACTTTAGGATGTGGTAATCTAGAGATGTCATTATTATATTATTACATTGATTTAGAGTATTGAATTTTCAATTAATTTCTTATGGGTTTTAATATAACAACCTAATATATTAAATGTGTTTCCTTTTATATACACATGAGGTATTTGATAGTATTCTTTACATGTAAAGAAACATCATCATGTTATATGATATAATATTCCCTTATTACATAGTCATTGGATTGGAGTGTATGAATAGGATTAACAACATTATGATATAAATATAAAAATATTTTCCATTAAAAAAAGTTTATTTAATAATTAAAAATAAATCAAATTATTGAATGATTAAAACAACTATTTTTAATGAATTTTTTTTTCATCCTGTTATATATTTATCTTTAACAAAATTATATTAATTATAATAAAAATATTTTTTAACAATATTTTTTTCTAATTTATATGAATAAATAAATAATATTTCAATCATTAGATTAATATTATTTTGTTTTAGATATAAAATCATATAATCGTAAAAATAGTGATTTTTCAAAAAACAATTATATGTATGAAGTATTTATATTGAAATAAATTAAATAAAAAATTATTAATAAGTGGTTTAAATTAAATTTAAATATTATACACTCACTCAAAAACACTATAATTAATTATAATGTTGTAAAAATGTATGTAATGATTGAAAATTCAATTTAATGCTTAAAAATACTATTTCATAAAAATATATTTTCATTTTGTTTCATTCAGATATTTTATTTGTAATTTAATCAACTTATTGATATTTTATATGACAAAAAATATATTCCATATGTAAAATCCCCATTTCCAAATATTATTTTGACTCCACTATCATTTTCGTAATAATTAATGGAAATGATTGTAACAATTATTTTTTCATGGTTAATGTTATAATGGGAGTACTAGTGGTGTTAAACTAAAGACAAGAGTAAGATTAATTATTGAACACATAAAATTATAAAGTCATATATATATGTTGAACCTGAATTATAATATGTTTCAATAATTTTACATTAGTAATATCTATACATGATAAGGACAAAAACTGTATTGAAATATTTTATGTAATTTGAAGTTTGTCAACTCCATCCGTTATAAAAGTCTACATCAAATCCACCATTATTGAAAATATTTGAGCCTTATCATTCATCCAATAACATCAAAAATACCTCCCTATATTCATTTACTCAAACCTAGATCGATTAATATTATCATATAAACTGAATCTGAATGCTTAAGGTGTGATTGATATGTGGTCTCTTAAATATGAGTCGTAAATCTTAACAATGTTCTTCCACATTTATTTCTTATTACTCTTTCTATAAAACTATTATATCAATCATAAAATTATTTATAATTTATAATAAGTCTAAAAATATTTTATTATGATTATTTAACAGCTATTTGATTCATATATTTCTTCAAATGGAAAATGAAGTTATCACTCCTTTATTCAAGTGGACTACCATCTCCACATATAAATATGTTTATTTGTACATCACCACACTATATCAGTATTTATAATTTTTTATTAACTATGAATTTATCAAATTTATGATATAAATTTTATTTTTAATGATAATATATGATTTTATATTCATTATTTATTATCATTAGACTATAAAAATTACATTCATGTGTACGAACATACAATCATCTATATGAACAATGTAATTCACTTTTCTATCTCAAAAATTTATTAATGATTAAAAAAACTTATATAATGAATATTTATTATATTTATATGAATACTATAATTATTAGTAGTATTAATTCTTGATCATTTTGTAGGTTCTAGACTTTCAAAACCAAACATTTTATAAAAAATAATACAATTGACACCACAAAAAAGGGATTTTAATATAAAATTTATATTATAAAAGTGTTAAAATTTTATAAGTGGTAAATATATGTTATTATAGCTATGAATATTTATTTTATATTTATATTCACAATTAACTTACTATATTGGGGTTTTGATTACTTATGATTGAATTGAGACTTGATGCAAGGGTTTTACATTAAATTCCAATTTTACCAGAATTTTTATGCATAATTTTTGACGAAGGTATTATTTTATAAATATCTCCCCAAAATTAATTTTTTAATTATACTCTATTTCCTTTAGTTATTTAATTAGTTATTCACAATTTCTGATCCCAACTAACTCAATCGTACCAATGAATTTGTTTTTCTAGAAAAGGGCACATTTTTATCATTAGTCTATATTTTTTTAACTTCTAAATATGTGTTACAATGTAATTAATAGTATTTTAATTTTCATTAGTAGTTTAATAAATTATTATTTTCATGTTTTATTTAAATAGAATCTTCATGTTGTTTTCTGAATGGGGCACCGTCTAGTAATTGTGCGAACAAAGTCATTATTTTAACATACATTGCATGAATTAATTTCTCACTGTAATGGATTGAAATTTATTCAAATAACACATTAAATATTTCTATTAATATTTTAGAATAAGTTGTTTCCATAAAATTTTAATATTTTAATATTTTTTTTTAAAATTTCAAAATTTAAATATTTTCCTCTACATGATATAAGTTTCTTATGAATCATTAGGGATATGATTCGTCTATACTATCTTTATTCCAAAAATACATCATTTATGATGATAAATTATAATTTTTTATTAAACATTTTTACAATTTTAGGTACTATTAAATGATGAAATGCTAAATGTTTTGATGATATTGAGGAAAACATATAAATGTGTTATAATTATGAGATGTGTCAGTATATTATTTCCCATTAATTAATTGAGTTATGATTAATATTTTATGAGATAAAAGGTAATATAATATGTTATACCAAGATTCAATGATATTTTAAGGGATTTTATATAAAGATAAAACCATCACACATGTTGTTATCCTTAGGATAACTTGTCTTTATTATCTTGGTTGAATGTCTTTATAATTTTTTCATTAGATTATGATTATGAAATAGTTTAGGAGACATTTATGACATAATATTATGCCAATTTTATGATTCATGCCACATTAATTTTGATTAAATTATGATTCATATCATCTAAACAACCAACCTATATTCCATGACAAATGACTATATTTTATTAATTTATGGGTATTGTTTTAAAATATTATTATATAAATTTCTTACCCTGATGCTCCTATTATTCATAAATTATCATTGATATCTATAATGTTTTTACATATTGATCATCAATGATCATGATTTATTAATTTTTCATTTTACCTTGGATATGAAGAAATCATACATGTATGATATGTATAAGAAGGGTTCTATTATTGAAGAAAATTGTGGGAGATGATATATATATTTCTTCTATGATTTTTTTATCTATCTATGATTTAAAATATGTGAAATATTTTTGGATTTATCCTCAATAAAAATGTTATGTAATAAATATTCATCTCATAAGAAGTAATATTTATGTATGTCATGTGGTGTTGTCTTAGTAAGGTTTCATGATTTTATTTTATATTATTTATATATATGTTTTGATAGATTGATATATTTTAAGAATTATTATATATTATTAATAAATATATATAATTTTTAATGACATACATAGATATATATTAATTTCATGATTGGATTATTTAAGTTGATGTTCAAAAATATGTGATTCACATTCTTGTGAAAATTGATTTTTTTGTTAATTTCCGAATTCTATCTATTTTTTAAATGATAATATAATTGTATGTTATTTATTTCATGTTTATTGGATGTGAAATAGGGTTTTTCATGTGAGGGCGTTAGAGGTGAGATATTTCATATTATATATTGAATATATTTTTAATTCTTGAGATGACTAATTGTATTATTTATTTTTAATCTTCATCATGTATTTTAAAGTGAAACTGTAAAGTCCCAGAAATTTTAAGGAAATTGTTTTCGTGATTTCTTTGGAATTTTAAGAGTACGAAGTTTCTGACGGCGCCTGATTCCGAGGCCCGGTGGGCCTAGAATCAATTTCCGAAGTTTAGCTCGGGTACGTTCAGTGAACGAACGAGCGGGTTTTTCTAACATTTAAACCGGTGCTCGGAATCGAAATCCAAGGGCACCGATGAAACTGCAACACCTGTAATTTCTTAAGAGAACCCTTACCGAAGATGTGTTTGCTCGGAAGGAGTTGTTAATAATTGTGGTTTAAATAAAAAGGTGAATAAAATTTGTGATACAATTTTATTTATAACCTAGTTGGTTCTTACCTATGTGTGGGGGTTGGGGAGAAAGCCACTAGTTACTAACTACATAAGTGAGGTTAAATGTGTGGTGGATCCCACACGAACCCCACCCCTCCACCTTCCCCATAACTCCCTAACCCCCTCATTAAATTTTGTAAACATATCTTAATTGAGTAACACACCTGCACCCCCATTTATTACAAGTCAACTCTCTTAATTAAATAATTGATTAAGTAATTAAATGTATTTAATTTGAGAATTCAATTTTGAATTTCGAATTGATTGGTGGATTGTGGGAGTTAATTAAATAAGACAAGTCTTATTTCATTAAGGGTGTTTGGGTTGTGCGAGAAGGATTGGAGAGGATTTTCTCAAGTCTTGAACTTCATATTCCACATTCAAGAACACGAAGAATGCATCGTCGCTGACGAAGAACGCCAACCTCCGACGAAGGACGGCGAAGAATGCCGAATCCTCGGAGATCGACGATCCTCTTCTCTGCGACGCTGTGTACCGCGACGACGACGATTCTCTTTTCCACGATGTCGATGATTCTCTTTTCTGCGATGCTGTCTTCCGCGACATCTCTTCCTGCGGCGAACTTCGTTCAACGACTTCATCGAGGTAGGGGTTTTTTATTTTTTCGTGAATTCATTGAAATTCATCGACTTCTATTTGGGCTGCCTGTTATCGTAATAACGGGCGGAGGTCAGACCACACAAACACGGCTGACCCTCCTCCCCCTTCGATGTTGTTTTGTTGCGGCTTGAACGAAGGAGGCGCGGTGCAACGACAACGCAGGGATTCAGGAAGGAACACGGTGAAGAAGCACGGCGCCGTCGCGCCGCACCGTTGAGGCCGAACCAAACTGATATCGGATTCGGGGCCGCAGAGGCGATTCGAAGACTCCACAGTTTGTTTATTGACATGCGGATCATCGACCGATGAAGGAACATGCCGCAGAGGGGATTTGAAGCCTCCGTAGTGAAGTTCGGGTCCCATAGTGACCGTAGGCGCATACGGTAGAAGAAACAGACCACCGATGCACGACCAGTGGTCCACGGAAAACGGTAGCGGCGCCCCGCCAGAGGAGGCCGTGACAGCAGAGCCGCGGCGGGAGAGCCGTGGCTGCAGGGGTTGAACCGGAACGGCTTTACTGTTCCGGAATAAGGGGGTACGACATGAAAGCCGTGCTGGTTCACCGTCAACCGGGGGGTAGCGCCCCCTCCGTACCGTGCGTTACGGCCATGCGGGTTGAGCCAGCTGGCCATGCTGGGCCACCCGCACCGGCCCGGGCCGCTCCCTAATGGGAAGGACCCGGAAAAGGGTTGAGTCGACCCGGTTCGGGCCAAACCGGGGGGGGGGGGGGGGGGTATTGGGCCAGGTCGAACCGGGCCCGAACCCCCTATTTTCGGACAGATCCGTTCAAATGCACATAACATGGACTACGGACCTCCGATTAATGCTCCGTCAGTTTCGATGCGATCCTTAGATCGATAAGGTCGTTTTGGTATATTACACTCAAGGTTTCGGAGAACTTTGTGTATGGCCGGGTTGGTTTGAACACAAAACCAACCGGGCCCTCAGTGCGGAAACGCTTATAACCTGAGTTCTGGACGTCCGATTGAGGTGCCGTCGACATTGTTGGATTCCTCTTGATGAGATGGATCTTTTGGAATACTTCTCCTGAGGTTTCAACGCAGTTGGATAGTGGATGGGTTGGATTGAACCCGAAATCCAACCGGGCCCCTGGAACGGAAAAGCTTATAACTTTCAGACTGGACGTCCGTTTGACAAACCGTCAGTGGCGTTGGTGATCACGTTGAGAAACAGTCCCTATGAGTATACCGTATGAGAGTTCATGGTATGGTTGAGATACAGCTAGGTTAGTTCGCACACGAAACCAACTGGTCCCCTGGGAAAAAAATGCTAATAACTCACAGACCGGACGCCCGATTGACGGGCTGTTTGATGCGTTGAGACCCCTATGATGAGGCGGTCCTTTGAGATACTTCTTCATGGGAATTTGTGATACATGGAGTATCGACCTGCTGCTCGTGGAGTGGACCCTCCCGGAGACGAGCGTACGGAGTACAGAGACCGTGTAGTCGGCTGAGACCTGACGACTGCTTGACCCACTCGACTTGGAGTGAGTCGACTAGCCTAGTGGACGGAGCACTACTGTGTTTGGGTGAAGAACCACGACGGATGGAGCTCCTGGTAGTAGGTAGCAGACCCACGGTACTTGAAAAGAGAATTACCTCTGCAGGATATTAGGGAGGGATGCACTACTGTGTTTGGGTGGAGACCCACGGTGGATGGAGCTCCTGGTAGTAGGCAGCAGACCCGCGGTACTCGAAAAGAGAAGTGCCTCTTCCCGCTATTAGGGAGGGATGCACTACTGTGTTTGGGTGGCAGACCCCAGCGGGAAGCACTACTGTGTTTGGGTGGCTAACCCGCAGTACTCGACAGGAGGAGTACCTTATCAGTCTTAGGTTAGTGAGCAGTACCTCGGATTCGTGACAGGATCACTATACTCGTCAGAGACGGGGCTCTTCAGCAGTCAGGGTTTCGATAATGAAAATCCTGGTTTGAACTGAGTCTATGACCTATGTGTTTACCTCATTATTGAGATGGGTTACTTGATAACTTAGGTATAAGTATGGGCTTATACCTAAGTTAGGGTTATCTGTTGAGATTATAATTTTTAGTTATCCTTGTTTGATTCAGTTAGACCTTGAGGGTCTCGGGGTCCCTACTGAGTATCATATACTCACCCCTACACGGGCTATTCCCGCACCTCGTTGTGTTGGATGAAGACGACGGGCAGCGCAGACAGAGGCTGAGTGTTCGTGGACTGGACGGTACCCGGAGGTGGACCTCATGACGAGTCGGTACCCGGAGGAGACAGACATACGGACGATCGGACGTGGAGTGCTTAGGAGGACATCTCTACCTACCCTTCAGGTAGGATCCATGGTGGATGACCCAGGAGCTACGTGTCATCTTCCAGCTTCTTGTCTTTTATTTTGTACTTTACTTTCATTTGTAGTTGTACCTATCTGTTGGGCATGTATTTCCTGCCCCTTTGTACTTTCAGCACTTTTGTTACTGTTGTACTTAGTGTTTTTATCCGCTTGTACTCTGTGGTGTTTTGTGTACTTTTATAACGGAAATTCCTTCCCAATTATCAGGATTTATGCCTTTGGTGCTAGTCGCCAGCCCCTGGCCTATGGAAGGCGGGATTGGGGTAGTCACAGCACGGGCCCTGAGGACGGGTCGTGACAAATTGGTATCAGAGGAGTCGGTTCTACCGTAGAACTTAGGACTATGATATTTTCATTTCTGTGAAGCAATAGTGCTAAGCGTACTAAGTGTGGTTTTCAGTTTAGGGAGTCTAGTGTTTGTACGGGCGGCCGACGTATCCATACACCAGGACCCTGACTTATGATTTTCGACTCAGTGCACGAAAACACTGATTGCGTGTGTGTTTTCAAAAGTTTATTTTAAAATAACTCAAACCAGGTCATCTCATTAGGTAAATTGGTTTACCGTGTCACGTTTGTTTCTTTCCGGATGCCTCCCCGCGGATGAACAGCTATAGCCCCGAGAGTTTTACGTACTAACAGCCCACCGAGTGACGTGGCCTCTGTACGGGGCCCTATCCCAGTTGAGGAACCAGCGGAGGCACCAGCGGTACTACCACCCGTTGGGACACCGATGCCACCAGCCCCAGCAGTAGAGAGCGCACATCGCTTGAGAGAACTGCACGAGTTCCAGCGCTAGAGGCCACCCAGGTTCAGGGGAGAGACGGACCCGCAGGCGGCTGAGGATTGGCTGGAGGCTGTGGTGAGAGTCTTCAGGCTAGTAGGGACGCCCGCAAGCTTCATGGTGATCCTTGCTGCTAGCCTCCTTCAGGAATCAGTTGGCATATGGTGGAGCCTGATTCTCCAGATTTATGACGAGGCCACACTTTTGTGGGCAGACTTCGAGAGCATGTTCCGGGCAGAGTTTGTACCAGCCACCCTTCGAGCGGTGCATATACAAGAGCTACTGCATCTTTAGTAGGGTAGAATAACGGTGGCGTAGTACTCAGTGAGGTTCACAGACCTCTCGTGATACTCTAATGATATGGTACGAGACCCGTTCTTCAGGGCCCGAACCTTCGAGCAGGGGATCATGCGAGAGATTAGAGCTTCTGTTGTTTCTCACAGCATCCCGACGCAGACAGGGGTGTTGTAGTGTGCCCTCTTAGTAGAGATTTTCCATGCTGATCAGTCTCCAGAAGCAGGACCCACCACTAGCCGGCATGCGGCAGAGTCTTATGCAGCGGGCAGTAGATAGATGAGGCAGAGTTCCAAGAGGACCGGACCTACCAGTGGCCGACTGCACGACTCAGGTTCAGCTCTACGGGGAAACCGGGGTGGAGTTAGAGCCAGTCGTGCCAAGAGTGGGAAGTGTTACTCCTGCGGCGGGCTTGGTCCCATGGCACGTGACTGTCTGACCCGCCGTACAGATGATCAGAAGATAGATGAATAACCCCTTAGAAAGAGGTAGAGGTTCGATCAGGGCAAACCGCATGGAGAAGGCGTCCATGGCAGGGGAGATGGTCATGCAGCTGGAGGTGGATGATGCTTCGAGGTGTTTCCACCACCACCACCAGGTGGTCCACCCCAACTGTAGGGAACAAGTGTACATGGGAGAGCTCAGCTTCAGGCAGTAGAAGCATATAACTACGGAGCTCCAGAAGCTGACGGACAAGAGTGGGACTAGTTCCATGCATGGGACCTTTGATCTTGGTGCTTCTAGTTTCCTTGTTATCATTGTTGTGTGTCTTTGTACTTCGAGCTGTAGTAAGAAAAGACACTTGTCCTTGTGACAGTTTCTTCCTTCATTTTTTGTGTACTAAGAGGTTCCGGTTTAAACTGTTGACTTGACCCTCACTTTCGAGATTCCTACTGGAGGAGGCCCAGTGACCTCACACTGATGCCGAAAGTGTGACTCGACCCTTAGAGATGAGAGTGACAGTTGGATCTCTTGGTAGTAATGTCGAGGCCTTACGAAGCCATCCATGGAATGAATGCATCATTCATGTCCAGATTGACTGTATTAGGTAAATAACGTGGTTCATCCGGGGGATGAGAATGGATTTCTCTTATCGGCAAAGAAGAAATCATAGCAGCTCTTGTGGGACCAGAGAAGGTCCAGGTCATCCCGGAGCGGATGAGGACAGCTCAGAGCCGACAGAAGTCTTATGCTGACAGGATGCAAAGACCACTAGAGTTCGAGGATGGCGACCACGTTTTCTTACGGGTCCCACCACGACGTGGAATTACAGAGATTTGGCTGAGGCAGCAAGTTATCTCCATGCTTCATCGCACCCTTCAAGGTCCTCAGTAGGGTAGGCGATGTGGGTTACCGCTTGACCCATCCACCTCAGTTGCACCAGGTGCATGACGACTTCCACGTATCTCGGCTGAGGAGATACAAGTAGGAACCTTCACATATCTTTGACCATGGGGAGCTGGACTTTTGCGATGGGGTGACTTTTGCGGGGATCCAGTAGAGGTTGAGGATCGATAAGAGTGGGTCCTATGAGGATGGTTGATTTCTCTTGTGCGCTTTCCTTTTCCGCACAGAATCCTTCAGGAGAGCACATGAGAGCAGGAGGCTCAATTGCGTGCTCAGTACCACTTTTGTATCCCTAGTTTGTGTTAAATATTTACAGGGACGTAAAGCCCTGAGGTGGGAGTAATGTAAAGACCCAAAAATTTCATGGAAATTTTTTCTTAATTTCTTTGGAATATTAAGAGTACACAGTTTCTGAAGGCGCCTGATTCCGAGGACTAGTGTGCCCGGAATCAATTTCTGAAGTTTAGCTCGGGTACGTTCAGTGAACGAATGAGCGGATTTTTCTAACTTTTACACCGGTGCTCGGAATCAAAATCCGAGGGCACCGATGAAACCGCACCGCCGGTAATTTCTTAAGAGGACCTATACAGAAGATTCATTTTCTCAGAAGGAGTTGTTAATAATTGTGGTTTAAATAAAAAGGTGAATAAAATTTGTGATATAATTTTATTTCTAACCATGTTGGTTCTTACCTATGTGTGGTGGTTGGGGAGAAAGCCACTACTTACTAACTTCCTAAGTGAGGTTAAATGTGAGGTGGATCCCACACGAACCCCACCCCTTCACCTTCCCCATAACTCTCTAACTCCCTCTTTAATTTTTTTAAACTTATCTTAATTGAGTAACACACCCGCACCCCCATTTATTACAAGTCAACTCTCTTAATTAAATAATCGATTAAGTAATTCAATGTAATTCATTAGAGAATTCAATTTTGATTTTCGAATTGATTTGTGGCTTGTGTGATTTAATTAAACAGACAAGTATTATTTCATTAAGGGTGTTTGGGTTGTGCGAGAAGGATTGGAGAGGATTTTCTCATGTCTTGAACTTCATCTTCCACCTTGAAGAACATGAAGAATGCACTGTCCCCGACGAAGAACGCTGACCTCCAATGAAGGACGATGAAGAACACCAAATCCTCGGAGATCGAAGATCCTCTTCTTTGCAACGCCCTGTACCGTGACGCCGGCAATTCTCTTTTCCGTGACACCGACGATTATCTTTTCCGCGATGCCGACTTTGGTGACCTCTCTTTCCTGCGGTGAGCTTCGTTCGATGACTTCATCGAGGTAGGGGTTTTTATTTGTTCGTGAATTCTTTGCCGTTCATCGACTTCTATTTGGGCCGCCTGTTATCGTAATTACGGGAGGAGTTCAGACCACATGAACATGACCGACCCTCCTCCCCCTTCGATGTTGTTTTTGTTGCGGCTCGAACGAAGCCAGCGCGGTGCAACAACACCGCGCAGAATCAGGAAGGAACACAACAAAGAAGCGTGGTGCCGTCGCGCCTCGCCGTTGAGGCCAAACGAAACCATGGTCGGAGTCGGGTCCACAGAGGCGATTCGAAGACTCCGCATTTTGTTTATTGACGTGCAGATCGTCGGGAGATGACGGAACAGGCCACAGAGGCGATTTGAAGACTCCACCGTGAAGTTCGGGTCCCATAGTGACTGTAGGCGCAGACGGCAGGAGAAACGGACCACCGGTGGTCCGCGAAAAATGGAGGCGGTGCCGGTGACCGACGGCGGCGGTGCGCCGCTGGAGAAGGCTGCCGCGGCAGAACCGCGTCCGCAGGGGTTGAACAGGAACTTCTTTCCCGTTCCAGAATAAGGGGGCGTGGCTTGAATGCCGCGCCGGTTCACCGTCAACCGGGGAGGTAGCTCCCCTTCGCTCCGCACGTTTCGGCCTAGGTGGCTGCCCGGGCCGCCCGCGCCGTGCTGGGCCGCGCCGGCTGGGCCGGGCCGTGCCAACTGGGCCGGTCCGTTCCTTAATGGTATGAACCCGGACCCGGGTCGGGTCGACCCGGGGGGGGGGGGGGGGGGGGGGGTATCGGGCCGGGTCGGATCGGGCCCGAACCCCTATTTTCAGACAGATCTGTTCAAACTCCCATAACATCGGCTACAGACCTCCGATCGACACACCATTAGTTGCGATGTGATCCTTGGATCGAGATGGTCGTTCTGGTATATTACACTCAAGGTTTCGGAGAACTTTGAGTATGGCCAGGTTGGTTCGAAAATGAAACCAACTGGGCCCTCAGAGCGGAAACACTTATATCTTGAGTTCTGGACGTCCGATTGGCGTGTCGTAGACTTTGTTGGATTCCTCTTGATGAGATGGAACATTTGGCATACTTCGCCTGAGGTTTGGATGCAGTTGGATAGTGGCCGGGTTGGATTGAACCCAAAATCCAACCGGGCCCCTAGAACGGAAAAGCTGATAACTATCAAACCGGACGTCCGTTTGACGAACCGTCAGCGGAGTTGGTGATCACGTTGAGAAAAGGTCCCTATGAGTATACCCTATGAGAGTTCGGGGTACGGTTGAGATACGGCCGGGTTTGTTCGCACACGAAACCAACCAGGCCCCTAGGATGAAAACGCTAACAACTCACAAACCGGGCGCCCGATTGACACACCGTCTGATGCGTTGAGAACCCTATGACGAGGCGGTAATTTTAGACACTTATTCATGGGACATTGTGATACTTGGATTATCGATGTATAGCTCGTGAAGCGGACCCTCCTGGAGACGAGCATACAGAGTACGGAGACCGTGTAGCCGGCTGAGACCTGACGATTGCTTGACCGACTCAACTTGGAGTGAGTTGACTAGCCCAGTGGATGGAGCACTACTGTGTTTGGGTGCAGACCCATGGTGGACAGAGCGCTTGGTAGCAGGCAGCAGACCAGCGGTACTCGATAGGAGAAGTACCTTTGTAGGCTATTAGGGGAGGATGCACTACTATGTTTGGGTGGAAGACTCCGACGGGAAGCACTACAGTGTTTGGGTGGCTGACCCATGGTACTTGATAGGAGGAGTACCTTAGTAGTCTTAGGTTAGTGAGAAGTACCTCGGAGTCGTGACAAGATCACTCTACTCATCAGAGACAAGGCTCTTCAGCAGTAACAGTTTCGATAATGAAAAACCTGGTTTGAGCTGAGTCTATGACCTATGTGTTTACCTCATGATTGAGATGGGTTACTTGATAACTTAGGTATATGTATGGGATTATACTTAAGTAAGGGTTATCTGTTGAGATTCTACTTTGCGGTTATCCTTGTTGGATTTAGTGAGACCTTGAGGGTCTCGGGGTCCCTACTGAGTATCGTATAGTCACCCCTGCATGGTCTATGACCGCACCTCATTGTGTTAGATGCAGATGACGGGAAACGCTGACAGAGGCCGAGTGTTCGAGGACTAGATAGTACCCGGAGGTGGACCTCACGACGAGTCGGTACCGATAGGAGACATACGGACGGACGATCGGACGTGGAGTGCTGAGGAGGACATCTGTACCTACCCTTCAAGTAGGATCCGTGGTGGATGATCTAGGAGCTACATGTCATATTCCAGCTACTTGTCTTTTCTGTTGTACTTTACTTTCAGTTATAGTTGTACCTATCTGATGGGCTTTTATATCCAGCCCCTTTGTACTTTCATCACTTTTGTTACTGTTGTACTTAGTGTTTTCTTCCGCTTGTACTCTGTGGTGTTTTGTTTAATTTTTTAAAGTCAATGCCTTCTCTGTTATCGGGATTTACACCTTTGGTGCTAGTTGCCAGCCCCTGGCCTATGGAAGGCGGGATTGGGGTAGTCACGGCATGGGCCCCGAGGATAGGTCATGAAAGAAACAAGCTGGATAATAAAAATACTTGATGAATTTTGAACAGTCATCTTAGATTTGAGTAGTCAGTTAAATAAGAGAGTTTCACTATCCCAGGGGTTCAAAAGACTCAATTTACATAAAGTGTTCCAAATGAAGTTTTCCCTGTTTTACTAGGGATCCCTTGGAGGATATTTTACAATGTCATTATGTCAAAAATAATTCATGACATATTACAGGGAGATTACCATAACATTATATCACATTTATGATTCATTTGGGAGAACATGATACATAATTTAATTTCACCCCAAACCCATGATTATTTATTGGTAAAATTTCATTATTTGGACAGTTTTTAATCTTTTTATGATATGTGGGTGACTATTATGATTTTACTCATTTTAGTATTATTTTTGGGTTATTTTAAAAAGAAAATTCAAATTTTTTTTAGATGTGTGTTTTAATGTGAAAATAGTGTATATTTTAAAAAATAATGTTTGACTATTGTTTTTTATTTGTTTTTTATCATTTAATCGAAAATTTATGGAATTGGTTGTAAAAATATTATTATAGAGTGATATTTTTAATATTAATAAAATTCGGAAACCGTATTTTCTATTTATGTTTCAAATTTTCTACAATGAAATTTTCTTTTGATAGTAAATTAATTAACTGATTTAGTGAAATCCTACTTAGAATGTTTCTATCACATTATTTATATATTATTCACCATTTACAACACTTATATGTACTCTATGATTCCCTATTTGTTGTTGTGTCTCTGTTTGAATTTATATTATCTTTGGTTATAATGGTATGTTTTGACCAAGGTGTCTAACCATGTTTCAAAAGGATCATTTTGTGTAATAGTTTTCTTTTATTTCTACCATTTTATTATTGTTATATATCATACATGTAGGATTTACCATATGATTTTTCTGTTATATGTGGTTTTTGATGGATGAAATCCTTTTATGTTTGATCACAAGATGATTTTTTTCTATTTTATTCATTTTATAAGTAATCTGATTTGTTATATTATTTGATTTTTAATGGTGTGGAAATCCATTATTTATAACGACAGTGCTATATGATGGGGTTTGATAATAGACATAGTAAATTTGAATTTAGCGTGTAAAATCATTCCCATTGATTTGTTCATGGAACCCATACTCTAGATTCTAACCCATGGTGATCTGAAACACAACTCTAGTGGATTGGTAAACTAAGACAGTGTCCTAAAAATTATGAATCCAATTCATGTATATTAATAATTTTATCATAGACTATATTTTATAGAGGCGTAGTAAACTATAGTTTTATATGGGTTTGAGGATGTTATTTACTATGAATATAAGATTGTCCAAATTGGATAGGTAAGTGTATATAAAGAATGTTGATTTTTTTCATTTCCTGATATATTATATGTTGTAGATATTTTTTTATTTTATCCTCAATTAGATGATTTTCCCATTATTCAGACTCTGTTTTGATTTATTTTGGAATATAGATCTTGATTTTGATTGATTTTGGAGGCCATATGAGGCTTTTTGGATGCAAATTTCAAGAGATCCAAATAATGATGGTTATCTTAAATGTATATTTTACTATTTAGAGGTTATGTAGAATGGTATGTAACAATGATTTTTCTTGATAAATAATTAGTTCATGGTTGAAAAAACAATGTAGTCAATTAATTCTATGTTCTTCTTTTGATAATTATTTTATTTTTTTCTTTCTATAAGATGAAATTTTCATTGGTGGTTTCTACCACTAGAGACTATAAAAATATCAAATGTTTAAAGTGGTATGATTTTTTAGTATGGGGTTATAGGTTTATTTCACATCCCTTATCTTTTGGAATTATATTTTAGAATATTCAGTTTTTTGAGTTGAAATTTTCAAGAATAGAATGATAAATTCAATAATATAATTTTATATGAATCCAAATCCAAGAAATATTTAGAATAATTATGGTTTAATTTTTTTTTTCAAATTTGGTTTCCTTTCACTTTTATTTTCATTTTATGTTTTACATTTATAAGAAAATGTAATTTTTAATATGCATTGGGTTTTAGGTAATTTTCATAGATATAATTAAATTTTTTTAAATTAAAAAGTGAGTTTTCATTTAAAATATGATTATTTCTTTATATGGATCATGTTTTTTTGACCTTTCTTGTAATATATATTTTTATTTAAGTGGGATTCTATTTAGTTTATATTTAATTTAAAATGATTATAAGTGGAATTAAATTTTTTTATATTATGTGTGTCACTAAAAATGACATTAAACTCCATCAAAAAAATAATTTTTCATAATAAAATGTTGATAATTTAAATATTTTTTTACATATATTATTCCTCCGTATTTTTGAATTTGTTTTCCCCCATAGTTTGAATTAGTTTTCTGCGGGTTTGTTGTAAAACATAAATGGATTAGTTTAATGTTTAATTTTGTTTGATTCATCCACTGAGAATTTTCTATAAACATGGATTAAATTCTATCTCTAGGCGTCATTCTTGAGGTAAATCACATTTTATTTAATAAATTCTATGCTAATATTTAGATTTTTTTTCAAACTATAATTAGATTAATGGATTTAGAATCCATTTTTCCTAGTAACCAAATGTGTCAGATTCACGTCATTCACTATGTTCATGTTTTTATACGGTTTTATGTATTTTTATAAATTTTAAAATCCCTGAGGTCAGGTTTTATAGTGTATTTTTGTTAATTATTAAATATTTTTTTCTCAGGATAGATGGGTTTTGGATAGATCAATATTTTGAGGGTATTTATATGGGGTTTAAGCCTTCTCCCTTTTTTATTGTCTTCTTGTTGATATTTGCGTTAGATGAAATTATTTAGGTGATTCCCTCAATATGCTTATGTGTAACACCATGAGATTTTAACGTAATGTTACATCCAATTGTATTAATGTAAAACAGCTACGAGCCTAATCAAATAATGAAATATATTATTTAAAATAAAAACATTATATCCTATCCATTAAATTGTAGGGTATGCATAGTTTCACCAAAATTTTAAATATATATAAAGATATTACTCAATAAAAATTAATTGATAAATTCATCGAATATATGTACTAAATTTTCATTAATTTTATTTTATTCATCATAAATATGTTCTCCCCCAAAATGTATTTTATTAAATTTATTACTAAATTATTTTAATTAATTTTTATATCTTATAAAAATTACAATTTATAAAATTTTAATATTTTTTAAAATAGCCTATCAAATTCATGTTGGGGTAAGATTTCCAAATTTCACTCAAAAATCTAATTGTCCATTAAATAGTGAAAATATTTATTTTCATAAATTGTATTTTATTTCTAGAATTTAATAAGTGATTTTTTAATGTGATTTAATTTTTAATATTTCTTATAAATTATTAGTCATAAAATTATCTTAATTGGAATAAATTTCAGTATTTATTTTTGATTAAAATAGTTTTTTACATAAATGTTTTTAAAAAATAGTTTTGCCATATTTTGTGAGATTAAATTAAATTTGACATCTACCACGTATTTAAATTGAAATTGATATAATTAATTAAAACTTTTTAATAAAGAGTTCCATGTTTTTTAAATAGGTCCATTTTATTTTTCTTGTATGAATTGTAAATATGTTAATATTTATCACCTCAATAAAGTATATATATTATTAGTCTTTGTTACAAATAAGATATAGAATCATAATTTTTCAACTATATTTTTATTAATAGAAATGAATTTGACCCTTATATTATTATATTCTATTGAGATATATTAAATGGACACATTTCAATTAATGTGAATTTATATTTAACTCCATGAAAGTTAAAAAATGTCACTCTGTTGGGTTTAGATATCTATTACATGTCAAAATACGGGAAAACAATGTTATGAATGAATATAAATTTCAATTTCATTAAAAATGAAATGATCATAATGATTATAACTTGATTAAATGTCATAGTTATTATATAATTACATTAAATTCTTGTTCATTGAAAATATAATATTTAATAAATTAATAGAATAGTAATATAAATGATTTTAAAAAAACTAAAGTTTATATAATTTGACTAATTGACAGTGGTTTTCAATCATTTTAGATGGATAAATTTTTTTGTGGCCTTCAATTGAATTATAATCGAAATATTATTTTTCAAGACTTATATAAAGTCAAATAAATGAATAGTGTCAAAAATTCCATTAATTATATTTTATCAAAATATTATGCTAATAAATTTTTTAAAAATCATTAAAATATTTAATGTTTATAAGGGGTAATATTTGATTGAATTTTTTTTACATTTTCAATTTTAGTGTTAATTGTTACTGAATTTGTAAAATTATAACCCTTTCTGTGTGGAAAATATGTTACCACGGTTAATAATAAAGATTTTTAACTATGATGTCAATAATAAATATGGTCTAAAAACCATAAATACATGTAAAAAAATTATTAAATGATGAAATTACAACAATTCCCTGAGTGTAGATCAAGTCCCATTCCTTTTCGAGTAATATGGTCTAGAGAATTAATTTATAAAAATTTAATATGTTATAGAAATCCCAAAGTCCCCCTCGCCAAAATTTTAAAAGAAAACCCATTACTTTACCTCCTTGCACCACCATGAGGGACCAAACTCGACCAAGACAACTCTAGCCCTCTTCTCAAAATCCTTATATATGTTTTATTATTGTTTCTCTCCCTAAAATATGAAGTGTTAGTTCATTATGAAATAATCTAAAATAGTTCACCCAATAAAGTTTTGGATTGAATATGTACAATGGATATTAGAAATGTGGTAATTGTTTATTTCACAATCAATTCAATATTAAGGATTGTTTATGTTCATGTCTCCTATATGTGAATATTTTTGTTCTGTATAATTGTTTTCATTAATATCTTTTAAAAAAATTCATATTACTCTTCAATGATTTATTAATGAAAATTTTAACCATGTATTAATTTATTAAAAATGGGATTAATTAAATATTATTCTTATTTTATAAATAAGTTAATTTTTAACCATTTCATAATAGAGTTAAATGAATGTTATTTAAAATTATACTATAAAAAAGGATATTACCACCATCATGAAAATCAATTTTATTTGATGATTTATAAACAAGTTTACAGTGTTATTTTCAGATAAAACATTTTCCTTCATATTTTCAATGTTTTAAATATAATAAATTTTATTGTGAATGAGGTATTTTTAACAAGAATATTAAAATGGTATTTTTAATATATTTTTAACTTTTTCAACATCCATTGATGAAAAGTTTATTTTAAATGTTGTTATATTATGATACCATCTTCAATATTTTATCAGATATTTATGAAAATTTTGATGGGGGTGAACTATTTTTATACCATTCACCATATTACAATATATGGTTTATGATAATGTTTATTGATTAGAGTAATTTTGAACAATTATTATTCTATTTTCAAGATGGAAGTATATAGTGATTAGGATTATCCCCATTAATATTAGGAATACATTTTAAATATTATGGGATGGGTGGAGCCTAATATAGCCTCTTGATTCATCAGTTTGTATCATGAGACGACCTATTGAGGGTATTGGTTTAGACCTTACTTATTTATATTAAATTTATTAGCATGAAGCCTCAATTGTATATTTATGACATCAAGGATTAGGAGTTTTATTATTATATGATAATTTATTTTACATCCGTGTGATTAATTGATATGTTTTGATATACATTTGTATGTTTCAATATCATGTAATGTTTTATATAGAATTAATTTATGGTCATTTTTTCTTACCTTAATATTATTTTTGATTATGTTTTTTATTAAAGATTATGCATTTTCATATATTTTCAATGTCATACATTTTATTAATTATTAATTTATGCTAGATTATGAAATATTCATACCCATACTGAGCATCATAAATCCCTCATTTTTTGTTATATTTTTCTACAAGATGGTTATAATTGAATTATTGCTGATATATTATGATATTAGAAACAGTTTAATGGCGTGCACAAAGAAAATATATGTGGTGGTATGTTTTAAAATTAAATATGATATACTACTCTATGTATATTTTTCAGGACTAGTAAAATATTTAGGTTTTTGGGATGAGACTCCATGTATCTAAAAATCTGAAATATTGTGAATTTGCGACTAGGTATTTAGGATGAGACCCTATAAAAAATATTTATTTGTAATGTAGTGCCATATAAAATACAATTTCATCCAGAACAATGATGAAAATGATTTTCTGGTATGAACCATTAAAATTAAAAAATCATTTTCGATTTTAGGGTGGCCCATCACAAGTAGTTTTTGCTATATTATTTACATATGTATTTATAATGGGACAATTGAACCATCAATAAAATGTATTTTCTGTTGGACTACATCCCATCATAAATATCCTATACCAATAATAAAATTATAAATAATTAAATATTAAAAATACAAAAATATAAAAATAATTTAAAAGAATGTCAAAAACTAAAACTCTTAACATTTGAAAAATATAAATATTTCAGAAAATATTTACATTCATAATTTTTCATAAAAAAATTTGACATAAATATGGATTTGAAGGGGTTGGGTGGGTTATCTAAAAGCGGACGAGGGGGGGGGGAGGGATCTATCCCTTTTGATGTATATCTTCCTTATCCCAACACCTGGGCACCCTACCCTTGCCCATAGCTCACAGCTTCTCCCCATAATGTTATGCCAATGATGATGAATCTTTTTGAGGTCATCTCAAACAAGATGTAGACCGTGAAAAAGTACGATAATCATCTATTATGTGTCAATCGAAAATTGATTCCAACAACTCATCCATTCCCTAAAGTATAGTGAGTCACCTACATCCACGCTACATTATTAAATCATGCCACACTGGTGTCCTGACTCTTAGTCTCATCCTTCCACTCATATTGTGTCTAAGATTTCATGATATAATATGACTCTATCAATTAAAATTTTAAATTTAAATAGTTTAAGTATTATTAAAAGATATATTTAAAAATTAAAAACGTTATACAAAAAAAATATAACACTGTTTATCCCATGTAATCTCTCTATTTATATGATTTCTATACATCCTCATATCAAAATCAAAATATATAATATTAAAAAGATAAACATATTAATATGAGTATAAAATAAAATATTTACGTTTAATTTTTTTATATTATTAAAAACATTTATGTACTATATATCGTTCATGAGTACTGAATATACGAATATCCGGTATATGTGACACCACCTACCTCCCCCAGGTCTACCTACCTAATGATTCCCTCCTCTAAAATATAGGTCTCATACAATATGATCAAAATCCATTCCCAAACCTGAGATAAAAAATCTTTCAGTCATTGGGTATAACAATACTGATCAAAATATGTGATTCCCACATTCATCTTGACTATCATCCTATGACTGTGACAAAACTGATTAAATTGATCATGCATAATGACCTCACTAGACTCCCAGTTGAAATTCAACATAAGATAATAAATGATATCCAATATGTACAACAAATAATTAATAATATATTTCTAATAATTAATAAATTATAAAATAACTATTTTTTATTTACACACCACACAATGATTAAACATGTGGTGCCACACATTAATTAGAATCTAATCCTATATATACCATGATGCAGAAAAATAAATCCCGTAAATAGCAGTCTTATTACCAACATCTATATGTTAAATTCTATGAAAGAATCCTAATAAAAAATTATATAATTTGTAAATAAATAAACTAATGAAATTTAATGATAACAAACTAAATTGAAAATTTGAATATACATTCACATGTGTGGATCGTACTCAAGATGAGGTTGTCACCCATGAATTAATTCAAGAAATTTTAATCCCAGAAGCCCCTGACCTCTCCGAGTAGATGTTAAATCACATAGAAATCATGATTCAGATGATAAAGAAGAAGGATCATTATCATGTAATTAAACCTCCTTAAGGATACAAATGATATCATCATAATTCTAATCATCCATATAAAACATGAAAATAATGATTATAAAAAATAAAAAAATTGATTATATATATATATATATATATTCTAGATATAACTAATATGTAATTATTTTATTCATCATATGTATCCTAATCTTCATATATTACGGTTTCAATATCATCATCTTCCTCATCAGTATCATCAATTTCTATTAAATTTTAAGCTTCTTCTTCACTTGTTTATTCGAATTCATTTGATAAATCATCAAAATCATCAACCCAAAAATGTGGGGTGTCATCATCAATATTAATGTCTCTTCATTGAAAATAGGTATTTGATGTTTTATCTCGATATATCTTAATTCCTTTCACTTCAATATAACCACATTCATTTTTCATGATCATCTTTTCATGGAATTTCATTTTAATAATTCAATACGAATCAATTAACTCTTCTGAACCGGCACAATAATTGGAATAAAATATTTTCTTAACATGATGATCCAATAAAAATGGTTTATTTAATGTGAGAAGAATTTTATATCCAATACCAACAATTCCATATAACAGATGAACATGAAACCCTCTATCATAATAAAACCAAGAACATTTAGAAATCATTACATAATTCAATCCCAGATAATAATGATGAATTATTTCATCCAACATTCCATAAAATTCAACATTAAATTCTGTACGACCAAATCCTATCGTGAAAACATTGCTATTTGTTTTGATTCTCCATATGCATGTTCCTAATATAGAAATAAATTAACCATACATGCATTATAAAATTCAAAACCTTTGGATGATGGGTTACTCAATACCAAAAACAATTATCAATTTTATCATCATGTTGTGATACCTTCAAAATATATAATCAATTTACAATATAAAAAATTAAAAAACTATTTTATATGTTAAACCCTAATCATTTTACATTACCAGTCTTTGAAACCAGTATGAAAATTTATTTTTCTAATATTCTTCATGAGTTGTAGCTCTAATTAATGTAAATATTTCTTGATATGATCATCATATAATATCTAAAAAAACAAAATAAATTTAATTTTTACAAAAAAACTAAAAAATATGTGTAGTAACACTCAGTATACAAATTGTTTTGTTTCATCGTAGTTGAGATGTGTTGATTCAAAATTTGTTTCTACTATCACATTGATATTTTTGTTTTTAAACCAAAAATTTCTTCTTTCTAATAATTTATGTTGTTTCAAAAAATAACGAGATATGTTGCTTAACATTGGTAACCTCATATATCATAATCATGAATGTTTTTATGTCACAACCCGTCCTCGGGGCCCGTGCCGTGACTACCCCAAGCCCTCCTTCCTTAGGCCAGGGGCTGACGACTATCACCAAGGCGTAAAATCCCAGTAAAAGGGAAGGCATTGCCTTTGAAAAGTAAACAAGCACTACAGAGTAAGCAAGTGGAAAAGTAAACACTAAGTAAAAGCTGGTACAACAGTAAGTGCAGAAAAGTAAAGGGGGCCGGAAAGACAAGCCCAACTGTAAAGTACAACTGAAAGGGGGAAAACAGCAACTGAAAAGTAAAGCTGCAGCGTCGAGCCGTCCTCTAGAAGTCCCACCTGAAGGATGAGTACAGATAGCCTCCACAACTCCTCGGTCCAGCCGTCCGCTCCGAGTACACTCCGCCCAGTGGTCCACCTCCAAGTACCGTCTTGATCCGCAAGCCTCCACCACGATCAGCGCTGTCCGTCGTCTGCAACCAGAACAACGAAGTGCAGGCATAGCCCGTGAAGTGGTGAGTATAAGCTACTCAGTAGGGACCCCGAGACCCCCGAAGGTCTCCGAAAATCCCCAAAGGATAAACCATAAAGGAAAGATAAAATCACAAAGTAACATCTGACACTGCTTAGGTATATGCACATACATATACCTAAGTCATCAATTCTTGCTCGGCTCCAACATCCGAGCTGAATTAAAACCCAGTCCACACAGGAAAGAAAAACGTAAAATCCACACAGGATAGCTCAACACAGTCCACAAAGGAATGTAAAACATAAATCCACACAGGATAGCACAACACAATCCACAAAGGAAATTAAAACAGAGTTTCAGCTCACACAGGTATACTTATTCAAATGACGATAGAGATGATCACTGATCCATCTAAGTCGTCGGACCCACAAAGGATCGATAGGTACTAACCCCCGTAACGACCCACAAAGGATCTGACCCATAAAGGATCGATAGGTAACTAACCCCCGCAAAGACCCACGCAGGATCGGGCCCACACAGGACCTGTGGGCGCTGGCTCACACAGAACCGCTGAGCACTGACCCACACAGGATCAGACCCACACATGATCGGTAGAACTAACCCACAAAGGATTGCGGAGTGCTGTAGTCATCGCCGTCGAATCCACTGAGGATCTCTGTACAGTCGTCGTCATCACAGTAGCAGTCGCAGCCAGCTCTAGGGTTCCCGCACACAGCATGCTCGTCCGGGAGGGTCCGCTCCACGAGCCGAGAGGCTGATACATCAACTGACACCTAATCCATAGTTGACTATCCAAAAGTTCTGTACCGCCAACAGGAACTCAACGTCGCAGACGGCGCGTCAATCAGACGCCCGGTCTGAGAGATATTGGCATTTTCGCCCCAGGGGCCCGGTTGGTTTTTAAGGAAAAACCAACCCGACCGTACTCCACCTACATCCAAACCTCGGGCGGAGTATGGAAAAAGATCCTTCTCACTTATAGTAATTCAATGAAGTCGACGACACATCGATCGGACGTCCGAAGCTCAAGATATGAGCGTTTCCGCTCTGAGGGCCCGGTTGGTTTCGTGTACGTATCAACCCGGCCGAACCCAAAGTATTCCGAAACCTTGAGTGCAATATACTGAAACGACCGTCTAGATCCAAAGATCGCATTGCCGCTGACGACGCGTCGTTCGGAGGCCCGTAGCTCAAGTTACAGACAAATGACCGAAAATCGTCCGAAGACGGGGGGTCTGGGACCGGATCGACCCGGGTCCGGGTCGGACCCGGTTCGGCGCGGCCCGGTCCGGCCAGGGCGCGAACCGGCTGGTCGGGCCGGCCCGGCTCGGCTTGGCCGAGCGGCCAAGCGAGGGAGCCGCGGGGCGCTGCCCTCGCGGGTTGAAGGTGCCGCGGCCCACGGGGGGCCGCGCTGGAGTCAGCAGACGTAGCTTTGCCGCATCCCGTGCGTGCCAGACCCGTGAGGCTGCCACCGCCGCGGCTTCAGCCGCGACGGCCCTATCCGGCGGCGCGCCGGGGCGCCGCCGGTGGCTTCCGCGGGCCACCAGATTTGCTCCGGTCGTCCAATTTCCTTCCCGTCTGCGCCGAAACTCCTCCCGGGTCCCGTTCTTCACTGCGGAAACAACAGATTGTCCCTGTGGCATGTTTTTTCGTCGCCCGCCAATCCACGCATCAACGAAGAACTACGGAGGGTTTTCAGGCCATGTTTGTTTGGCCCGCACCCTCCACGTTAGATGATAACAGTCGGGAGAAATAAATTAATACATAGAAACATAACAAATAACAATTTTAATAAATTAAAATTGTTCTTATGAAACCGGGTTCTTTGTTTTGAACGGAAACATCCACGGAGCAAAAAATCATTCCCAATAAAACCCATACCTTGTCAAGTCGTCGCACGCGTGTTCTTCATGGAATTGATCGCCACGGAAGTAGGGGATCATCACGTCGCGGAAGGGCTTCGCGTCGTCGCGGAAGAGCGTCGCGTCATCGCGGAACTTGGCGTCGCGTCGATGAACTACGAGGATCAAGACATATAGATTTAATTAATAATAATTAAATCTATATTGTTGTTATAATCCACAAAGAAATTAAAAGGAGAAACCTATAATCTCTTACCTCAAGCAGTTGGTGATCGAAGATCGTTGTGGGGAAGAACGTCTCGGAAGAAGCGTCGTCTATCTCCGAGGGTGACGACGTTCTTCACGTTCTTCGCATTCTTCGCGTTCTTCGCGAAGGAGGATGAAGGCACAAGATTTCTGTCAAAAGCCTCTCAACGAGCAATCCTCAAGATGTCGCGCATTGGTCTTATTTTATTATTACACCAACGGATGGAAACAGGTTAAGAAACGATTAAATTAATTCATAGAATTAATTCAATGAATAAAACTGCCCAATTAATTGGTGCGTTAAGAAATTAAGAAAACGCGTCAGTTGAATTTCATAATGATGGGTTTTCGCAGGTGCGTTACTTAGCAGAAAAGAAACGGTGGGGATCGTGTGGGCCCCACCTCACAAATATCCTACCAAGTGGGTAGGATATTTTTGGATAGCACCCTATCCGCATCAACTCAGCTCAAGCAGCATTAAGTGGATTTCAAGTGGCTTTAAGTAAAATAAAATAAAGTTTGTCGTACAAATTATTTTATTTCTTAACCTTAAGCCCAAAAATTAAAAACCACACCCGAGCAAACGCAACTCCGGAAGATGCGTTTCTAAGCAAATACTGGTGATGCGATTCCATCGGTGCCCTCAGAATTCAATTCCGAGCACCGATTCAAATGTTAGAAAATCCCGCTCGTCCGTTCACTGAACGTACCCAAGCCAAACTTCGGAGAATGATTCCGGGCACACCGGGCCTCGGAATCAGGTGCCGTCATAAACTGCGTTCTTGTAAAATTCTAAAGAAATTTAAGAAAAAAAATTTACTTGAAATTTACGGGTCTTTACATCACTCCCACCTCAGGAATTTACGTCCCCGTAAAGATACATCATAAACTAGGGAAAAAATGTGGGTACAGAGCACGCATCTAAGCCTCCCGCTCCCAAGTGCTCTCCTGGAGGTTCCCGTGCTGCCATCTGATGCGCACAAGAGGAATTGATCGCCCATGTAGGACCCGCTCCTGTCGATCCCTGATCTCCACCGGGACCTCCGCAAAAGTCTCCCCATCATCCAAATCTAGATCCCCATGGTCAATGTTGTGCGTCGGGTCGTGCACGTTTCTCCTCAGCTGAGATACGTGGAAGACGTCGTGCACCCGGTGCAACTAAGGTGGTAGAGCCAGGCGATAAGCCACCTCGCCAATCCTGTTGAGGACCTGGAAGGGTCCTATGAAGCATGGAGACAACTTTCCGCCTCGGCCAAATCTCCGTAATCCACATCAAGGTGAGACACGCAAGAAGACGTGGTCGCCATCCTCGAACTCTAGTGGCCTCCGCCTCCTGTCAGCGTAAGACTTATGTCGGCTCTGGGCTGTCCTCATCCGCTCGTGGATGACCTGGACCTTCTCTGTTGTGACCTGGACCATCTCTGGTCCCACAAGTGCTGACTCCCCAGGGTCTGTCCAGCACAAAGGAGATCTGCAAGGTCTGCCGTACAACGCCTCGTATGGTGCCATCCCGATGGTGGAGTGGTAGTTGTTGTTGTATGCAAACTCCACCAATGGTAGGTGGTCCTCCCAGCTGCGACCAAAGTCGAGGACACATGTGCGGAGCATGTCCTCGAGAGTCTGAATGGTCCACTCTGTCTGACCATCCGTCTGAGGGTGAAAGGCGGTGCTCATATGTAGCTACGTACCGAATGCCTCCTACAACCCCTTCCAAAACCGGGAAGTAAAACTAGCATCTCGATCGGAGACGATAGATGATGGCACTCCATGAATCCGTACAATCTCCGGAACGTAGAGGCATCCTATGCTCTCCACTGAGCCCTGCTCTCTAATGGGTAAGAAGTGAGCCGACTTGGTGAGTTGGTCGACAATCACCCAGATGGAGTCGTGACCTCTGGAAGTGCGTGGAAGTCCAGTCACGAATTCCATAGATATCCCGTCCCACTTCCACTCCGGGACCTCCAAGGGCTGTACCAAGCCTGCTGGTACCTGATGCTCTACCTTCACCTGCTGGCAGGTGAGGCATCGAGAAACAAACTCTGCCACAGCCTTATTCATGCCTGGCCACCAGTGCTGTCGTCTGAGGTCCTGGTACATCTTTGCCACTCCAGGATGTACCGCCAAAGGAGAAGTGTGAAACTCTCTCAACACCTCCTCTCGTAAAACGACTGGTACCTTGGTACGTCCTCTGAAAAGGATGTCGCACCCTGCTCCAAAGGAGAAGCCATCAGGTGACTTTCCTGAGGATATCTCTGCACACTGCGTCTCACAGTCAGCATCCCCACGCTGTTCCTCTCTGACCCGCTGTAGTAGTGGAGGAGTGACTACGAGAGACTGAAGGAAGGCTGCTCCATCTCTATCCACGAAGGATATCTGCAAAGCGGCTAGCTGCTCTGTCACCTCCTCATGTAGCTGAATTCCCGTCCTCCTGCTGAGAGCATCGGCTACCACGTTCCCCTTCAGAGGAGTATAGACTATCTCAAAGTCATAGTCCTGGAGGCACTTGAGCCATCGCTGCTGTCTCAGGTTCAGGTCCTTCTGTGAGAAGATGTACCCGAGACTCTGATGGTCAGAAAAGGCTGTAAAGTGCTCGCCCATCAGATAGTGTCGCCATGTCTTCAGAGCGAAGACCATGGCTGCTAACTCCAGGTCATGGGTAGAATAGTTCTGCTCATGCGGCCTCAACTAACGTGATCCATAAGCGATCACTGACCTCTTTTTCATTAGGACACATCCGAGTCCGTTCCCTGATGCATCACAGTAGACAACGTACCCTACTCCCTCCTCAGGAAACCTCAAGATAGGTGCATTGGTCAACCTCTGTCTCAGCTCCTGGAAGCTCTGCTGACATCTGTCTGACCACACAAAGGGTTTCCACTTCTTCGTCAAAGCTGAGAGTGGTGCCGCAACTCTGGATAAGTCTGGCACAAATCTCAGATAGTATCCAGCTAGTCCCAAGAAACTCCACACCTCTGTCACGCTCCTGGGTGGCTCCCGAGCTAGCACTTCCTTGATCTTTGTGGGATCCACCGCAAATCCCGCCTCAGAAATGACGTGCCCCAAGAAGTGGACCTCACGTATCCAGAACTGACACTTCGAGATCTTTCCATAAAGCTGGTTCTCTCAGAGTGTGTCTAGTACAACCCGCAAGTGATAGGCGTGCTCCTCCTCAGTCGTCGAGTATATCAAAATGTCATCGATGAAGACCACGAAAAATTGATCGAGGTATGGATGAACGATCCTGTTCATGATGCCCATGAACATTGCTGGAGCATTGGTTACACCGAATGGCATAACCAAGAACTCATAGTGGCTATACAGACATCTGAAGGCCGTCTTCTGCATGTCCTCGTCCCGAACTTTGAGCTGATGATAACCTGACCTGAGGTCTATCTTCGAGAACCACCGTGCTCCCTTGAGCTGATCGAAGAGGTCATCAATCCTCGGTAGCGGATACATGTTCCTCACTTTCACCTGGTTCAGGCGACGATAATCGACACACAGTCACAAGCTCCCATCCGCCTTCTTGGCGAACAATATTGGGGAAGCCCAGGGTGAAACATTGGGTCGGATGAATCCCTTTCCCTACAAGTCCTCCAACTGTACCTGTAGCTCTCGAAGCTCAGCGGGGGCCATTCGATACGCTGGAGTGGATATTGGGGCTGTCCCAAGGTACAGATCAATATAAAATTGTACCTCTCTACGAGGAGGTAGTCCTAGAACGTCGTCGGGAAAGACGTCCACGTACTGATCCACCACTGCATGAAAAACTAGGTCTCCGCACGTCAACAGCTCCTAGGATGTGGCTAGCCAACTGATGGGTGATGGGTTGTCCCCTCCTTTGCGAGAGTCCCTCCTGTGCTGCAAAGGCTCCCTTCTCGCCGGTGAAGGTGAACCTGCTCCCGTCGGTGCGCACACATCGCACCTTGCGCCAAATACAGTCAATATGAGCATGGACTATAGATAAACAATCCATGCCCAAGATGATGTCGTAAGGCCTCGACGCCCCTACAAGAAGATCCCAGCCGAAGCTCTCGCCTCCTAGAGTAAGCTCACACTGCCGGCACCAGTGCGTAATCGTTGAATCTTCTCCCGTAGGGGTCTCTAGCCATAAGGATCGAGCCAACAGCTCTGTCGGAATCTCTGAGATCCAAACAAGGGCAATGGATATGAAAGAGTGACTCGCTCCTGTGTCTATAAGAACTTCAGCAAGGGTGGAATAGACACAGATCGTTCCTCGAATCATCTCAGGCACGCCGTGGCCGTAGGCCTCCGCTGCCTGGAGCTGTGCCTGTCACTGCCCTCCAGCTCCCTGTGGTCTGGGCGGGCCTCCTGGTGGTGGTGGTGGTAGAGCCTCAAAGCATCACCCACCACCTGCTGCTCGGCCAGCTCCTCTGCCTCGTCCGCCTCCTCCCTACGAACCGCCACGGTCGACCCTATGCCTCTGCCTGGGTGCCCCCTCAACAGTCTACTGCTCCTCAACACGGTGGGTCGGCCAGTCACGAGCCATGTGACCCTACCCGCCGCAAGTGTAGCACTAACTGCCTCTCAAAAGACTTTCTCCACGTTGTGTTCCCCGCACTGCTGAGCCAGTGTCCTCAGGCCATCTGCGTGAGGGTATGGTCTTCCTGGACCCCTGAGTCATCCGCCGACTGCCTGCTGTGGAAGACTCTTCTACGTTCCGCCCCGCGGTAGGTCTCGGCGCTGGAGAAGTCTCAGCAAGGAATCTCTCGATCAAGAGGGATCACTCCAATACTCCTGCCTGGGTCGGGATGCTGAGGGAGATCAGCGATGCCCTAATCTCATGTCTCCACCCCTGCTCAAAGGTCCGGGCCCAAAAGAACGGGTCCCGTACCATGTCGGCCGAGTAGCGCGAGAGATCGGTGAATCTCGCCGAGTACTGAGCGACCGTCATGCTGACCTACCGCAGCTGATGAAGCTCCTGGATGCTCACCGCACGGAGGGTGGTCGGGACGAACTCTGAGTAGAAGAGGCCCTCAAAGTCTGTCCAGATTAGAGAGGCCTCATCGTGCACCTGGAGCATCAAGCTCCACCATCGTCCTGCTGCTGCGTGTAGTAGGTTCGCTGCGAGGATCACCATGAGGTCTGCTGGTGTCCTCACTAGTCTGAAAACTCGAACAACTGCCTCCAGCCAGTCCTTGGCTGCCTGGGGGTCCGTCTCCCCGCGGAACCTGGGCAGTCGCTGGCACTGGAACTCATGCAGTGCACTGAGGCGACGTGCATCGTCAGCGGCTGGTGCTGGAAGCATCGGGGGCTTGGCGGGTAGAGGTACCGCCGATTCCTCTGCTGTCAAAGGGCCCTGTACCGATGCCTCGTCGCTCGGTGGGATGTCGTCACGTATGACTCTCAGAACCCTAGCTGGCTGCCGTCGTGGGGCCATCTTGAAAAGAAAACAGGTGTGCCACGGTCAGAACAGTATACCTGGTGATCTGATACAAGTAATCACAAAGAGAACTTGAAACACACATGCAATCAATGTTTTCGCGCATTAAGTCGGAAATCAAAAGTCAGGGTCCTGGTGTATGGATACGTCGGCCGCCGCACCAACACTGGGCTCCCTGGAATGATAACCACACCCAATACGCTAAACACTATTGCTTCACATAGAAAAGAACAGAGTCCGCGGTAGAACCGAATGCCTCTGATACCAATTTGTCACGACCCGTCCTTGGGGCCCGTGCCGTGACTACCCCAAGCCCGCCTTCCATAGGCCAGGGTCTGGCGACTAGCACCAAGGCGTAAAATCCCGGTAAAAGGGAAGACATTGCATTTGAAAAGTAAACAAGAACTGCAGAGTAAGCAAGCGGAAAAGTAAACACTAAGTAAAAGCCGGTACAACAGTAAGTGCGGAAAATTAAAGGGGGCCGAAAATACAAGCCCAACTGTAAAGTACAACTAAAAGGGGGAAAACAACAACTGAAAAGTAAAGCTGCAGTGTCGAGCCATCCTTTGGAAGTCCCACCTGAAGGGTGAGTACAGATAGCCTCCACAACTCCTTGGTCCAGCCGTCCGCTCCGAGTACACTCCGCCCAGTGTTCCACCTCCAGGTACCGTCCTGCTCCGCAAGCCTCCACCACGATCAGCGCTGTCCATCGTCTGCAACCAACACAACGAAGTGCGGGCATAGCCCGTGCAGGGGTGAGTATAAGCTACTAAGTAGGGACCCCGAGACCCCCGAAGGTCTCCGAAAATCCACAAAGGATAAACCACAAAGGAAAGATACAATCATGAAGTAACATCCCACACTGCTTAGGTATATGCCCATACATATACCTAAGTCATCAATTATCACTCGGCTCCAACATACGAGCTGAAGTACAACCCAGTCCACACAAGAAAACAAAAAGTAAAATCCACACAGGATAGCTCAACACAATCCACAAAGGAAAGTAAAATGTAAATCCACACAGGATAGCACAACACAATCCACAAAGGAATGTAAAACAGAGTTTCAGCTCACACAGGTATACTTCTTTAAATAACGATAGAGATGATCACTGATCCATCTAAGTCGTCGAACCCACAAAGGATCGATACGTACTAACCCCCGCAATGAACCACAAAGGATCTGACCCACAAAGGATCGATAGGTAACTAACCCCCGCAACGACCCACACAGGATCGGGCCCACACAGGACCTGTATGCGCTGGCTCACACGGAACCGCTGAGCATTGACCCACATAGGATCAGACCCACATAGGATCGGTAGCACTGACCCACAAAGGAACGTTGAGTGCTGTAGTAATCGCCGTCGAATCCACTAAGGATCTCTGTACAGTCGTCATCGTCACAGTAGCAGTTGCAGCCAGCTCTAGGGTTCCCGCACACAGCAAGCTCATCCGGGAGGGTCTGCTCCACGAGCCGGGAGGCTGATATATCAACTGACACCTAGTCCAGAGTTGATGTATCCAAAAGTTCCGTATCGCCAATAGGAACTCAACGTCGCAGACGGCGCGTCAATCGGACGCCCGATCTGAGAGATATTGGTTTTTTTGTCCCAGGGGCCTGGTTGGCTTTTAAGGCAAAACCATCCCGACCGTACTCCACCTGCGTCCAAACCTCGGGCGGAGTATGACAAAAGATCCGTCTCACTTAGTGGAATTCAATGAAGTCGACGGCACGTCAATCGGACGTCCGAAGCTCAAGATATGAGCGTTTCCGCTCCGAGAGCCCGGTTGGTTTCGTGTACAAAACAATCCGGCCGAACCCAAAGTATTCCAAAACCTTGAGTGCGATATACCGAAACAACCGTCTCGATCCAAGGATCACATCGCCGCTGACGGCGCGTCGTTCAGAGGCCCGTAGCTCATGTTATGGACAAAAGACCGAAAACGGTCTGAAGATGGGGGGTCTGGGCCCGGACCGACCCGGCTCGACCCCCCTGGGTCGGCCCGAACAGGGTTGACCCGACACGGGTCCGGGTCGGACTCGGTTCGACACGGCCGGGTCCGGCTAGGGCGCGACCCGGCCGGTCGGGCCGGCTCGGCTCGGCTCGGCCGAGCGGCCGAGCGAGGGAGCCGCGGGGCACTGCCCCCGCGGGTTGAAGGTGCCGCGGACCACGTGGGGCCGCGCTGGAGTCAACGGACGCAACTTTGCCGCGTCCCGTGCGTGCTAGACCCGCATGGCCGCGGGTCCGCTGGCCGCCGTCGCCGCGGCTTCAGCCGCGTCGGCCATGTCCGGCGGCGCGCCGAGGCGCCGCCGCGCCGACGGCCTGCGCTGCCGGTGGCTTCGGCGGGCCACCAGAGTTGCTCCGGTGGTCCGATTTCCTTCTCGTTTACGCCGAAGCTCCTCCCGGGTCCCGTTCATCACTACGGAAACAACGGATTGTGCCTGCGGCATGTTTTGTCATCGCCTGCCAATCCGCGCATCAACGAAGAACTGCGGAGGGTTGTCGGGCCCTGTTTGTTTGGCCCGGACCCTCGGCGTTAGATGATAACAGTCGGGAGAAATAAATTAATACATAGAAAACATAACAAATAACAATTTTAATAAATTAAAATTGTTCTTATGAAACCGGGTTCTTTGTTTTGAATGGAAACATCCACGGAGTAAAAAATCATTCCCAATAAAACCCCTACCTCGTCAAGTCATCGCACGTGCATTCTTCGCGGAATTGATTGCCGCGGAAGGAGGGTATCGTCGCGTCGCGGAAGGGCTTCACGTCGTCGCGGAAGAGCGTCGTGTCGTCGCGGAACTTGGCGTCGCGTTGACGAACTTCGAGGATCAAGACATATAGATTTAATTAATAATAATTAAATCCATATTATTGTTATAATCCACAAAGAAATTAAAAGTAGAAACCCGTAATCTCTTACCTCAAGCAGTTGGTGATCGAAGATCGTTGCGGGGAATAATGTCTCGGAAGAATCATCGTCGAACTCCGGAGGTGACAGCGTTCTTCGCGTTCTTCACGTTCTTCACGTTCCTCACGAAGGAGGATGAAGGCACAAGATTTCTGTCAAAAGCCTCTGAACGAGCTATCCTCAAGATGTCGCACGTTGGTCTTATTTTATTATTACGCCAACGGATGGAAACAGGTTAAGAAATGATTAAATTAATTCATAGAATTAATTCAACGAATAAAACTGCCCAATTAATTGGTGCGTTAAGAAATTAATAAAACGCGTCATTTGACTTTCATAATGACGGGTTTTCGCGGGTGCATTACTTAGCGGAAAATAAACGGTGGGGCTCGTATGGGCCCCACCTCACAAATATCCTACCAAGAGGGTAGGATATTTTTGGATAGCACCCTATCCGCATCAACTCAGCTTAAGCATCTTTAAGTGGCTTTCAAGTGGCTTTAAGTGAAATAAAATAAAGTTTGTCGTACAAATTATTTTATTTCTTAACCTTAAGCCCAAAAATTAAAAACCACACCCGAGCAAACGCAACTCCAGAAGATGAGTTTCTAAGAAAATACCGGCGCTGCGATTTCATCGGTGCCATCGGAATTCGATTCCGAGCACCGATTCAAAAGTTAGAAAAACCCACTCATCCGTTCACTGAACGTACCCGAGCCAAACTTCGGAAAGTGATTCCGGGAACACCGGGTCTCGGAATCAGGTGCCGTCAGAAACTGCGTTCTTGTAAAATTCCAAAGAAAATTAAGAAAAAAAATTTCCTTGAAATTTACGGGTCTTTACATTATTTCGAAATACTATATTTTTTTTTCTTATCATGTCTTGTGTTTTACATTCAGAATCACATATTTTGTTTTTCATTGTAACCTCACATGATGTTGTTCAAAATCATATTCATGTTATGCATTTCAACCACTTACATCATAAATAGGTCATGTATCATAATCATGTTAGGCATCGTAACCATATGCATCATAACCGGGTCATGTATCATGTTCATGTTATGAGTCGTAACCAAATACATCATAACAAAATTATGCCTCATATTCATATTATGAATCATAACCATGTATCACAACCATATTATACATTGTAATCACATTGTGCAACGTAACCTAGTAATGAATCATAACCATGATATTTATCATAACCACAATATGAATCATTACCACAATATGATTCTTATACAAGTTAAGCATCAAAACCATGTTATGTATCGTTACCATGATATGCATTGTAATCAAGATATATATCGTAACAAAGTTATGTATCTTACACATGTAATTCATTATACTCATGTATTATCCTAATACCATTTACATGTTTTTCATACTCATTGTCACATAATTTTATACCAACTATATTCTAACCAAAACAACATCATTAAGTTAGTTTTATACCAATTAAAATTATTTCATGTATTATTTTTTTGACCGTTATAAATCCATGTGTCCATGTACTTTCGAATATTCCAAATAAACATGAATGTTGGAGAAAATATGATAGTTGGAACCTGAGGCCTATAAATAAGAGTTCATTTGAAACAGAGTGAATAACATTATCTATTGCAACTTTTGGATATTAAATTTTCTAGAGAGAGAATCTGTGACATCTCTCTTGCTTCATGTGACAGCCTTGAATATACATTATGTGAACGGCTTGTTCAAACATCTTGTATTTCTATAAGTTCTTTTTTTAATTTGTGTGACTGATCATTGTGATAACAATCAACAGATTATGGGGATTGGAATATGTTCTTCTGATCATTATATCGAAGGCTTACAAGTGTTTTAAAGACAACG
This sequence comes from Viscum album, assembly GCA_963277665.1. Lineage (NCBI taxonomy): Eukaryota > Viridiplantae > Streptophyta > Magnoliopsida > Santalales > Viscaceae > Viscum > Viscum album. The sequence goes on from OY728148.1 coordinate 606,454,281, forward strand.
GTGTTGATTACCCCCATAATCGAGCTCTTTTTAGGATAGTAAGTCATGATTTTGATCATAATATTGAGGGATTTGAAGTATTTGAAAGATAGAGGATCTTCTTACCTTTTTAAATGAGGAATTTCATGGATTGGAATACTGTCATCGAAAACATTGTATGAAGGGTTTAACTGGGTAGTGGTAAGAGTAACCTTTTATACTAGGTTAAAGGATATTATACTCCTTGGGATAAATCAATTATAATACATTTACATTTTCACTGCTATTTGTAATAGAAATGGAATCATTTTGTTTATTCTTTCATTTTATATGCTTTTACTATTGTAATTGTTTCAATTACAATTCATTCATTCCATATTATATTAATAGATTCTAGAAATTGTATGGTATAATCAATTACATTTGTATTACTATTATAATTATATTCAATAAAAATACAATTTCTTGTCATTAATTGTGGTATTAAAACATATCATTTAAATTAGATCCAATACATGTATGGTCATTTTCATTGGTTTTAAATTGTATTAGTTTAAGACATATTTATCTATTTCTTTCATAAGATATTAAATACAAGGTTTTTAAACCTATACTTCACCCCTTTTTGTATTCTGCCATCTAATATATATATACGTCTATATTACGACCCAAAAATTAGTATCAAAAGAGGTTTACACTAATTTTTATTACATTATTTTTTTATTTATGTAAGGCAGTTGTATTCTTTTTAAAAATATTATGTTTATAATTACATACTACACTAATGTGTGCAGTGGAAAAGTATTGTTTTATATAATGGAAGGAATAAATATTGGATTAATGGACAACATGAACCTAACTAGACTTCCTATTTTAGGATTGAAATTATTATGAGTTCTAGAGAGATCAAATGAATAAATTTGATATAAATACTTGAGTATATAATTTTGTGATTCTCACTAGAGATTACAAAATTCCAGACAAGGAACTATGAAAGTTCACCAAACAAGAGAAAATAGAATATCAACATAATTATAATTTACACAACAAAATTTTATGTTCTATATCTAGGAATATGTATTGTCATATATCATCATGTGAGGCAGCCAAATGTATCTGGAAGAAATTGGAAGTCATACATTTTGGTACATCCAATGTTAAAGAAACAAGAAGAGCTATGCTCGGAGCTGAATATCATGGTCTTGTCATCCCTATGGAGAACTAGAATATAAGATTCAACAAACATTTATGACCATGGTCAATAGTCTTTAATCCATGGTTAGAAGGGTCTTGATGATGAAGATCTTATGGACAAGATAATTGATATAATGCCAAATGAATGGGAATAAAAAATCACATCTATTGATGAGAACATGAAGGTTCCTAAAATCACACTTGATGTATTATTTTGTACTATCTCACAACATGAGACAATAATAAAAAGAGATGAAGTTTTTAATAAGAAGAAGAATGTAAATGGAAGTATATATTTTACCACTACATCAAAAGATAAGTCACCGGAAAGGGTAACATTATCCAAAGCTACAAAAGATGTTATATCATAATCTTGTGAAAGTGATCATTTATAAAATGAATAAGAAAATCATGCTAGAATAATGAAAAATATAGTTGGAATGTAATACTTTTAGTATATATTCAATAAGAAATATAGAAAGGACAAGAAATACATATATGTATCTTATTATTAATGTTAAATAGAAGGTCATATTAGACTATATTGTCATTTGATAAAAAGAAAACACAATACGGATAAAAAAATTTAATGAAGAAATAAAATGTTTTATAAGTCAAAGACAAAGAAATCCTTGAAATAAAATGATACATGGAGTGCAAGTGGTGGTGATTCATAAGACAGATCTTATGGGAATAAAAATATAGGACTCATAGCCAGATTACCTTTTGCAAATCATTATCTCATGGCTAAGGTACAATATGATGAATCCCTTATAAATGTATAATTAAATGTAAACTATCAAGATGAGAAATATTTATACTCTAATTATGAATAATTTTCCTAAGAAGATGAAAATTTACCTTCTTTTGAAAAAGTATCAGATCTTTCAAAAGAGCATGATATAAAAACTCTTTATTTGAATAATGTTATAAAAACCCTTATGGATAAAAATTTTGAAATGAATAATCATTTAAAGGACTTTGAACAAATTTTTTTAATGAAAAATATTTTTGAAACAAAAAACAATTCCAAAATAATTTCTTGTGAGAATTATAATTTTTCCATTAGACTAAAATCTGAAATTTCTTCTCATAGAAAACATATATCAAGTATTACAACTAGAAGTAATGATTTTGATAAAACATATTCATAAATTCATCCTATAAGGAATGATTCTAGATTTTGTTATACATATTCAAAACCAGTTTTTAGTCATAACTATTTTATTCCCAAAAGTGATCCATTATAAACTAAATGTCAATGTGGAGGACATTGGGAAATAAATTATTCACTTAATAAAACTCAATTTTTAGGATTCCATAAATCCCACTTTTTAAAACAAACTTGGATTACTATGGTTCTTTCACCTAACATTTCTGGATCCAAACAAGTTTGTGTTTTGAAAAACTAATTGTTTCCTTTTTGGGAAAACAAAAAGTGCACTAACAAAAATAATATTTGGTACATAGATAGTGGTTGTTCTCAACATATGACTTGAAAAAAATATTTCATGGAAAATATCATTGAAATTAAATGTAGAAGAGTGACCTTCGAACATAGTGCTGAAGGAAAGATCATTGGTATATGTAATATTTTTTATTTATGAAAACATTTAATCTCAATTGTCATGTTTGTTAAATGTCTTAATTACATTCTAATAAACATAACTCAATTATCCGAGGAAGATATCCTTGTGAATTTTAGGAATGATAAATTTTTAATTCACAATTCCGAGGATGAATTCATTATTTCCTCCCATAGTCATGATTATGTATACACAATTAACATAGAAGTCAATAGGAGCCAAGACATACCTTGATTAAGTGCAATGGAAGAACAATCATGGTTTTGACATAGATGTTTTGGATATTATAGCCTTGCGAACCTTTGTTAACTCTCAATGAAAATACTTTTAAATGATCTACCAGATCATATAAATAATTCTTCAAAAGTACATGACACTTGTCAATGTAGAAATAAACATAAAACAAGCTTTAATTTAGTTAATGAAGTTTCATCTTCTAATACATTACAGTTAGTGCAGATGAATATTTTCAGTCCTACAAAAAACTGGATGTATTAGATCCAAATACTATGAATTTTATTAGTTGATGACTACACAAGATATATATGGATCTATTTTCTGAAAATGGAATCTGATTCCTTTTTCTATTTCCAATATTTTAGATCCCTAGATAAAAATGAGAAAAACCTACATCAGATAACTATTCAAATTGATCATGGTGGGGTATTTTAAAATTAGTATTTTGAATCCTTTTGTTGTAAGAAAGGTATTACTCACAACTATTCAGCTCCAAGAACCCCTAAGAATAATGGTGTTCATGAAAGAAAAAATTTTATTCTTCATGAAATAATAAGAACAATGTTGAATTAACACTCAATTGCAAAGAATTTCTGGGTAGATGTACTAATTACTACATGTTATACTATAAATCGTGTTTTAAGTAGACATTTACCTGATAGAATAACTTATGAATTGTGGTCGGGCTGAAAACCTAATGAATCTTACTTGAAAATATATGTATACCAAGTATTAATATTGAATATTAATGATAACTTACCTAAATTTACACCCCAATCCGATGAAGAAATCTTTATATGTTATTCCACAACTTATTTGTCATATAGAGCCTTTAACAGAAAACTCATGTATTATTGATCAAGTAGTGCATGTTAAATTTGATTAAACAGATCCCTTTATTATAAATAAAACCCTTCCTAAATCAATAAATGTTTTTTTTTCACAAACTGATTAACAACCCATGAATGAAAACTCTTCTAAATATGGACATACTCCAAATAAAATTTCTATAACATTTACCACAGAAGACTATCTATCTTATGTTGATGAACAGTTTTTACCAAACCCAAATCAAATGTTTCGTAGGAATCATCCTGGTGATAAATCCATGGTGATGTAAATCATCCCATGAGGATGAGAAATTTTTTGAGAAATTAAATAGAACATCATTATTTTCAATCCCAATTTGAACCTAAAACTTCGAATGAGGCCTTTGGTGATAAATATTGGATTAAATTAATGCAAGATAAAATAAATGAATTTTAAAGAGATAAAGTATGAACCTGAGTTGAAAGTCTTTATGAAACAACTGTAATTGGTGTAAAATTGGTTTTTAGATACAAATGTGATAAAAATGGAGTCATTGTAATGAATAAAGCATGACTTGTTACTAAAGGATATAATCTACATGATGGAATAGACTATAAAGAAACCTATAATCTGGTATCTAGATCTGAATATATTAGAAATATATAAGCATTTATAGAATTATTCAACTTTATTCATTTTCAAATGGATGTAAAATGTGTTTTTAAATGGTTTTGTACAAGAATATGTTTTTATAACAATGTCTATGTATTATATATTCAAATAATCCAGGTCATGTTTTTAAACTTACTAAATCGTTGTATGGCCTTAAAAAATCCCCTTGAGCATGATATGATAGAATTACATGATATATGTTTCGAGAAAATTATGAAAAAGGAACTAGAAATCCATATCATTATATAAAAATGGAAAATATTTTTTTTTTCATTTTTCAAATCCATGTTGATGTCATAATATTTGGATCCACTCTACAATCCCTAACTGTTTCCTTTGAGAATCATATAAAATATGAGTTTCAAATGGGTATGATGGATGAGTTAACATTTTTTTAGGTTTTCAAATCTCTCAAAATACTAGAATGATCCTAAATATCGCAACATAATTATATAAAATAGGTACATAAATATTATGTATATGATAACACTAAAAGTATAATCGCTCCTATCAGTACTTCAGTCACACTTGATCTTGATGATGTTTGGAAACCAGTAGGTCACAAATCTTTTAGAGGTATGATAGTACATTTATTATACTTAACAACTAACCATCTAGACATAATTTTTTTTATTATTTGTGTGTGCAATATATCAACCTAAAACAACATAATCTCATTTAAAAGAAGTGAAAATATTTTTTTCTCTATATAATGTGAATTGTGGATCTATGACTATTCTATTCTCCAGGAAATGATTCTGTTTTAAAAATTTTTCCAGATGCATATTTTAGTGGTTGTAGAATTGATAGAAAAAGTACATTTGACAAATTTCATTTCTTAGGAAATTAATTTTACCTTGTTCATGATGAAAACAACATTCAGAATAACTTTCCACTGCTGAATATGAATATCTAGCAGTTGGAAGTAGTTGTGTTCATGTATTTTGGATGCAACACACACTCACTAACTATAACATGTGTTTCTCCAAAACTCAAATACTATGTGATAATACTAGTTCCATATCTCTTAGTAAAAACTATAATAATAAATTATGTGAAAAAATAGATAATAGGAATCACCTTTATAGAGATCCCACACTAAAATGAGATATTATTTTACAATTCATTTGAATGCAATAAAAACTTCCTGACATTTTCACAAAAATATTATCTTCTGATACATTTTAATATATTAAAAACTCCTAGGTATGATCATTTTAATGTAATCATTCATTTATTCTTCTTTTTTAAAACATCTCTTTACAATGAGTTAATCCTTTTCAATGTTGGAGTATTCAAATCACTCTTTTATTTTACACTTTTATCGGTTTTACATTTAATCGGTTTCACCATTTTATCAGTTGCACTCTATATTTATACTTTTATCAGCATCATATCTTCATATTATTTTCATTTTTTATTATATTTTCTTTAATCAGTTTAAATTTTATCAGTTTTTCATTTTTTGCGCTGCACATTTATCAGATTTAAATTGATTATCAGTTTCATGTTTTTGGTACAATTTTATTGGCTAATAGATTATTTTAATAGTGTTGAATTATCAGTATTGGATTATTCTATCAGTACCTGATTATTAGTATTAATATATTTTAACGATACTAGATTATTTATTCTACATTAGAAAATGTTGTCGGTTTTATAATTCTTATCAATCTCATGTGGTTTTTGGTTTTACAATTCCATGGGTATTAATATCATAAGAATAATATACTGAAACCAATAAATCTATCATGATAATACAACAAGTAAATCATCAAAAAACATACATTTTTTTTATTATAATTAAAAGAAATGTTTTGAAATTCATTTTTTTAACCCCTAATCAGATTCATTCTAAATACAATAATTTTTATGGAAACCCTCAAGAGTTCAAAATCATTATCAACTATTGGATATTTTAGACATAATATTTTCCATCAAATTTCTTTTTAAAAGAACTTATCCCACTATGGATTCCTATGTTTTTCTCTCATGTCTTAATATTCTATAAATACTCATCACAATTCATAATAAGATTTTACATGAGTTTTTGTAAGAAGATATATCTTAAGCCTTTGTATCCAAAAAACACTTTAGGGTTCGAGTTAGTTTTTCATGTCTGAGTAAACTGCATCTTCATAAAAGGAAATGTCTCTTAATGAAATCTCATCTATGACCATTCTAGGTTAATGTTTAGTCTCACGAGAATTTTATGAAAAGTTTTATTCATAGTTGAAAAAGATAATATTTTTCCAAGGGTGGGAATTCATTTGTGTTGAATGAACGGATTTTGACAAGAACTTTGTGCATTATGAGGATGTTTTTCAGTTTTATAAATCAATGGAGACAAAAAATGGTCTCTATATATCTTTTTTGATGTATGATAATATGTACACAATATCTATAAAAATCTAGCTTCATTCTTAGGTGTTCTATTTGAGGGAGATTCCCTATGTCCTTCCCAGCAGTTACTAGAACTAGATGAGACTTTTGATAAGATCACAGCTAAAGAATCTCTTTTTGAGATTAATGATGTCAAGAGAATGGAATGTCATTTATCCAGATATAATTGACTCATATCCCTATGAATGAAAGGGTTTTTAGTACTTAGAAAGGGTGGAATGGAATCATTAAACGTTTCAGATGTTATGTGCTTGATTATTTGGTAAATATGAAGAATTTCAATCTAATGGGATTCATCTTCTGGACAATTAAAACATTCAAATTTGATTTAATTAAGTCTCTACTAGTCATATTTCCCACAATACTCAGTATGTTTTTGAAATAATTGCTGTGTTTGTGCATTGTTTTAATCATGTGTGGTCTATCATCCTTCAAGGAGCCTTTAATTAGAACGAATACGATATTGAGACATAATTTACAATTCAATCCAAAATAAAAAAAGTTTAAGAAGGATTCAGAAGATGAGAAAGGAAAGAAAGTTGTTCAAGGTTTTGAAAACCTTCTATGCACTCAAAACAATCTTCATGAAAAATAAATGTAGTTTGGACTAAAAATCCAAAAATATCAAAAAAACAAAAGTTTGTATGAGAAGATGTTATGGATACCCAGGGGATAAAGTAAGAATAAAGGAAAGAAGGTGATCCATAGTTTTCATTGGATCCTACTAAAGCATTGGCACTAAAAATAATATCTATGGAAACATTAAAAGAAGAAGAAATTAAGAAAATAATGAAGTAAATAATTGGTCAAGCTATAGATATTGATATCCATCTCAAAAAAACTGAGCAAGAAAAAATCAGTATTGTAATAAGTGATCCACATGTTCAGATTGAATCATATCTATCAGTTAAAGGCCATGAGAAACAGGCTTCTGAACAATCGGTAACAAAATGTATCCTTCAAGAGTGTGATAAAGAAGATGAAGAAAAATAAAGGGAAGAAGAAAAAGGTCAAGAAGAAGAATATGTGGTATATAATTTTGATACCAACAAGAGAAACCATTCGGCTGAATGCTCAGATGTTCCATCCTTCAAATTTTCATCTTCGGATCCTTATCCATCATCGGAATTTTCTCAAAGGGATTTTTAAAAGAATCTAATTAAAATATCTAATAAATACGTAGAAGTATAATCTAATAGTAATTGGAATCATCGAGCTCAATATATCAGCATTGAACCACATTTTGGTGATATCTATAAATACACTAAAGATACAAATTCCGAAATGAAAATCGAATCGAATGGAATTCAATACATAGAACAAGATTTGAACATATTAGAAAAGATGACACCGTTCATTCCAGAATTTGACGCCATGATAGAAATAATTTCAAATAGTCATCAAGAAATAACAAACTCTATAATGATTTTGATGGACATGTTTCTAAATCATGAAGTCGATTTTTTGATAATCAATGAGCATGCTGCAGAGCACTGTAAGGATTTTAATCAGGCTATGAAGTTGTCATAGAACATTATTGATAGTATCAAGAATATTATGGACAAGAAAGATAAATTGGTGAACCCAGTAAATGATCTCAATACTATATATCAAAATATGGTTGCTAATTTGAAAGGAAAAGGTGAAGTAATTCAATAACCAAGTATGCCAAAAGGAATAGAATATGTAGAGCTTGATTATCAAAATGAATAATTAGATAATGAGTGTAATAAGGTTTATTTGGTTATAAAATTTAATTCTAGTACTAGATAAGTCCTATAGACTCAAAATGGGTTATTTCAATAACCTAGAAAGAAGGCCGTAAAGATCAGGAAGAAATCAATAAGCTTCATAGAGATATGCTCCAAAAGCAAGAAATGATTTTTGCTGAAAATGATATGAAGATGAAGGCTCAACAAGAATCTCTTGAAAAAATGATGGAGGATGAAAAAGTGTTCAATAAGATTATTAATTCGATTATTAATCCTTTATAAAAACAAATGGGGGAAAGGCTGATTTTAGAAATGTTCTTATAAAAAATTTATTTCATTCAAAGTATTATATATTGTTTCTTACTCTGTTTCTCTAATTCCTTACAGGAAAATAAAATTACGTCCAATTTTATTTTTTAAAAACACAGTAGGTGAGAATATTTTGTAATAGAATATGTTTTATTCATAAAATGGAAAAAGGGTGAATACATTATTAAGGGGGGAACTCACAAGTATGATTTTTGAGAATATGAACCCTAATGATTTTTCAAACTAAGGGAGGAATTATCCATATTCACCATTACTTATATAAGAGTTACTAAACATAGGGGAATATAAGTCTTTATTATTTATATTTTTTGCGCTTTCCAAAAAAAGAGATATTGGTGAGTCAAAATTTGTTTTGACTATCTCATTGGTCTTCTATTTTGGAAATCACAAATTTTTTCTTGTTTATAATTATTGTTGTTTCACAACATAACTAGATATGTTTTTTAAAATTATAATCACATATATTTTAATCATTAAAGTTGTTTATATATAAAATCATATATTTTTTTCTTATCATATACTATCATTTTACAATTGGAATCACATATATCATAATAACAGTTTTCTTCATCATAACCACGCATGTTGTTGTTCTGCATTGTATTCATATTATGCATCATAACCACGTGCATCGTAACTAGGTAATGTATTATAATCATGTTATTTATCATAAAAATATCCATCATAACTAGGTCATGTATCATATTAATTTTATGAATCTTAATCACATACATCATAACTAGATTATGTATTGTATTCATATTATGAATTGAAACTATGAATCGTAACCATATTATACATCGTAATCACATTATGTATCATAACCATGTTATGAATCGTAACCACGATATGAATAATAACTATGATATAAATCATAACCACAACATTTTTCTTATAAATATAAGCATTGTAACCATGTAATGTATTGGAACCACAATATGCATCATAATCACGATATAAATCTAAACCAAGTTATTTTTCATACTCCTGTAATGAATTGTACTCATGTATTACTCCAATATCATTTACATTTTTATCATATTCATTGTTTTAGACATTGGAACACACTATATTCTAACCAAAACGATGTCACAAAGATATTTTTATACCTATCGAAATGATGTTGTGTATTATGTTTGTTTTCACTGTTATAATTCCAGGTGTCTAAGTCCCTACAATGTTTTTAGAGAAATATGATTGTTGAAGAAAATATCACTATTGGAACCTGAGGCCTATTAATAGGAGGTCATGTGAACCAGAGTGAATAATATTAACATTTCACCTTTTGGATCGTACAAGTTCTTGAGAGATATGCAATGAATTCTCTATTACTTTGTGTGAAATCCATGAAGATACAAGATATGAATGGCTTGATCGAAGTTCTTGAATTTCAATAAGGAATTTTTTTCCCTTGTGAGATGGATCTTTGTGATAAAGATCAATTTTTTTATGGGGATATGATGAAATGTTCTTGATCCTTGTATCGAGGGCTTCCAAGTGTTTGAAAGATAAAGGTGATGATTACCTTCTTAATCGATGTCATCTGGGGATAGGAAGACATGATTCCGATAATTTTATTGAGGGATTTCAGGGATTTCAAATATAGAGGTGCTGATTAAATTATTAATCATGGACTTACAGAGATAGGAAGACATTCATGTCCATGATCGCATCAAGGGATTACCCAGGTTGTGGTAAGATAGACCTTTTATCCTAGGTGAAAGGATACCCTAATCTTTGGGATAAAATAATTATAATACATTTACATTTCAATTGTTACTTTAAATATATACGGAATAATTTTGTTTTTTATTTATACTAATATTCAATAAATATTGTAATTGTTTCAATTATGATTCATTCATTACAAATTGTATTAAAATATTCTATACAATATATGGTCAAATCAATTACATTTTTATTACTCTGATAATAGTTTTCAATTCAAATAAAATTGTTTTTCATTGTTTGTGGTATTAATCCATATCATATCCATCGAATCTGATACTTTTATGGCCATTTTCATTGGTTGTGAATAGTATTAGATAAAGACCTCTTAAAATAGGTACTTTCTTAAGAGTTTAAATACAACATTTGTAAAACTATAATTTAACCCCCCTCTTGTATTGTGAAATATCATATACATATATATCTATATTACGATCCTACAAGTAGAAAATATAAATGATCCATGTTATATTAATCATCTAAAATACATAATTCATGAAATCTAGAAAATTCATGTTCGTAAAGATAAAAAACTAATAATTAATGTTCTGTGAATCATCTATATTTCCCTCTTTATGACCCATTCTGTTGTGATTTGAAGGGTATTCATGATGGAAATAATGGGAGAATTAATTAAAATTTCCCCCTATAATTAATCTTATACAGTTGAGCCTTAAAATGATTTTTTTATCCATTTTCTATAGTTGTTGTCTACATCACTCATATTAATACATCAATAACCACTGTATGAGCCATGTACATTTTCTTCCTGAGGAAGATATAATATCACATGTTCCATTAAATAATAGAAACCTTTTGGAAAAAATTTCTTTTTTACATTTAATTAAAACAAAATCTACTGATAGTCTACAAGGTGAATCATAAACTATTGTAGCTGAACAAATGTCTCAATAAAAAAAGTTATTTATATTAGTGCATCATATATTGAAGAATTCAATAATATATTAATTCCATTTTTCAAAAGTATTTCTAATATAACATAATGATCATGAATTTTTAATACGGTTATATGATGGTTTCTGAAACATCTATCCAAATTTAAATAATTAAGAGCTAATTGTATCAAATCTAAAATCAAATAACAATATAATAAACCTTGTCATTTGGAAACTGTATAAGCCACATTTGAATTCATTAACTTCTATGACCTATCAATTTCTAATAACTCAAGTTCCAATAACCTACAAATTTTGTAAAAATCTAAATGTGCATTTAAATTATATTTGGTACTACCAGGTGTGTCTATTACTACATTAAATGAATTACATAAAAACTTATTCTGAAAATACATGGCATCCAACATGTGATGGACCTATAAATCAGACCAATATGGAAGATCCCAAAAATTACTCTATTAAATACAATCATGATCATTCCTAAAGGCATATATATATTTTGGTTTATAGTCATTTCAAATGTAATGGTATGTAATAAATCTAAAATATATCTTAGACCAGTATAATAGATCATTTATGGAGGTCAATATCATTAAATTTTACATTCTCAGAAATTATTTCCATTCCATCAAAAAACATTTTCAATATGAAGAAATATTCAATGAGAATCGATAAAATATTTTCCCCATTGATGAGAATAAACATTTTGATGTCACTCATAATGTATGAACATGATGTTGTACTATGTGTACTATATATAGATAACATTCCTTACTCTGGGAAGTCAAAATTTTTCCACATTAATGTAGAATTCATTACATAATTTTGATTTTCAACAACATCATATAAAATAACACAATCACTATAAAATAAAATTATCTCATCAATAAATGTATACAAATAAACATCAATATTTTTTTGGACTTCATTGAAATAATATGGAAAAAATATATATGAATCATTAATCAACTTCTTTGGAGGTAAGATTTATAGATTACAAATATGGGATAAAAATAATATTGACTACAACATGAACCAAATTGACAAAAACCCAATAGTTGAAATATCCAATCACACATTACAGGATTATTATTTAAAATTATGATGTATATGGTAAATATAAAATAATGAATCTCTATCATAAGGATTATTTATTGTTTTCTTGTTGAAAAATGTGTTATGTTCCATGATATCAATGATGACGTGTTTTGAGACATAAATTAATGCTACAATCTTGTTGTAAACTAGAAATACCTCAACACGTTAAAAGGAAGTAATCCAAATTTCTCTAAATGAGACACTTTGTAACATAGTATTACACATGTATGACAACTAACTAATGACTCATTTTCACAATAATATAAGTCAAAATTTTCTAAACATATAGGAATCATAAAATAAAAATCAACCAAATTATAAACTAACGTCTTTCCCTAATAGAAATTTGATGGAAAAAAATATCCATCTGGTAATCATGATTTAACATAAGATAATATCTAACTAAATATTTATTTGTAAATTCATTATTTAATTTTATATCCAAATTGAGTTAAACCATATCAAATATGCATATAACAAAATGAGGATATACATTATACTCAGCAGACATCAGCAACTCATAAAACCGAGATGGTACTAACTCTGAAGTGAAATTAATATCTTTCCAAGTCACAATTAATTTAAAAGATGGTATAGTAAAATAATATACTAATGTTTGAAACCAAGATAGATCTGGAGCCAGATTACTAAAATCTTCTTGGGAACAGTTTTCCCTATGTTGATGAAAAAATAAATAATCTATTAAAATACATATAAATAATAGATGAAACAAATCATTTTGAAATGTGTCAAATTTTCATAGATCACATTTCATACATGGAATTTTAATTTCCCCTTTAGAAACAAATTCTAGTTTTGGTGATGAAAATGATAAAAAAATATTAAAAAACCTATAAATATAATGGATTTATAGCATAACCTTCTGAATTCATACGATGATTTATCTAACTGAGATAATGTAATGTGGACTAATTTTATTTCTTTATTCCACATTTCACTATAAAATTTTAAATAAAAAATAGTTTATTAATATTATTATATTAGAAAAAGATGATCCAAAAATGGAATACAATTTTAAAAATTAATCGACATGGAAATATTATCTTCCATTCCTATTTTCAACTATTATTACTTAATAGGCTTCTTTTTTTAAAATTAAATTTAATTACAAATAATTGTGGTTATTTATAACTATTTAAAAATAATTTTTAATGAATATAATTATTATTTATTAATCATACTAATAAATATAAATTTTTACTATTTTACAAAAAAAATACTAATTACCATTTATTATTACTAATTACAACTATATTTATTAATCAGCACCATTTCCTTTTTATTACACCAATTTTTTGTAATTACCATTAGTTTTCAATATATTACAGCTAATATATTGTTATTACAACCATTTTCTATAATTACCACTAATTTTAATACATTGCAAATTTGTACAAATTAACATAAATTTTAACTAATGACAACTCATTATTAATAATTGTCACTAATTTTTACTAATTAGTGCTAATTTTTACAATTCTGTTTTAATTATATCTAATTAGTTCTAGTTACAACTAATTTCTATTAATATTTACTAATTACTGCTTTTTTTTACTAATTACCTCTAATTATTAGAAATTGCATATAAATTTTACTAAGTGATATGAATTTTTTATCAATGCCACTTATTTTCATTAAGAACCACTAATATCTACTAGAATATACTAAGTACGTCTATGTAGTTCTAATTATTAATTTTTAGTTAGATCTATTTCACTAATTACAACTATTTTTTACAATGTACTACAATTTTTTACTAATTACTACCATATTTTATTATTCACTACTAATTATCACATATCCATACTTATTATTGGTCATTAATTCTAATATTTAGTTATTACCACTATTTATTTATAATTAACTAATAGGTTTTAGAGATTATGATTAATTGCTGTAAATTTGAACTACTTATACTAATTATTACTAATTGTCATTATTTATTACTAATTAAGACTAATTATTACTAATTAACCATAATTATTACTAATTAAAGATAAGTATTAATAATTACCCCTAATTTAATTCAAGTACCACAAATTATTACTAATTTTAGTTAATTTATTATAAATTACCTATATTTTTACTAATTATTTCAAATTTTTTCTGTTGCTACTAATGTTTAGTAATTACTGAATGTGTTTGTAATTAATAATAATATTTAGTAATTTCCAGTAGTTTTTAACAATTAACCTAATTTTTTTTTCAAATTACAAACATTTTTAATAATTATAGTGACTTATTACTAAGTTGATCTAATTTTTAATAATTACCCCTAATTATCAGTTATTTTAAGTAAATAAATCTATTTATTACTAATTATCAGTAATTACCATAAATATTAAGTAAAAATTACCATAAATATTTGATGATTACTACTAAATATTACTAATTACCTCAATTCATTTCTTGTTTCAACTATGTTTTAGTAATTACAACTAATTGTTTCAGAGTGCTACAAATTTTTACTAAGTGCCTCTTATTTTTAATTTGAACCATTAAATAATGAATGTTTTTACCATGTACCTCTATTTACACTTACTCGATAATTTTTATTAATTATAATTTTGTAACATCCCAGGTAAATAATGAGTAAATAATTTTCATATTAATTAATATTTACGAAGTAAATATTAATTTTAATTAAAAGGGGTTTCTACATTCGATAGCGTACTCGATACGCAACGATGAGTTTCATTGAAATCTTACGTTGCACACTAGTAATATAATAATATTATTTTAAATGGTAGTTAACATGTAGCCGTTGTACTGGCGGGAATGGATAGAAATAACTAAAATATGATTATATATGTTTTTAAATGTTTTTATATTTACCCAATAAAAGATAAAGGCTTAAAATACAGAAGGAATTCAATTTTAGGCATTTATACCCTAATTTTCACTAAGGGTTCACTTATCACCTTTTGACGGAGAACCGTCATTAAATATAGTTTTGATCAATCTTATCAATTCTATTGGACCAAATATAACTCTTCTTTAGATCGGGACATCAAAATTTACTTTGTGTAAATTTTTGGTATCTTTCCGATAAAGTTCATTTTTTTAATGAATATTGTAAATGTTGTATTTTAATTCAAAACCTCTTTTTGATCTAATTTATTTATATGATTAGATTATTATTTGAATTGGTTTTAAAGTGAAATTAGAAAATATTTTTACCATTAAATCCAATAGTGGTCGTTGGAATTAATTTCACTTTGAAATTGGACTTAAACTAGTGTCAATCTTTTGATACTTATTGTTTCACAAAAACACATTATTTGTCATGACAGCGGGAATTAATTATTAAATTAATTAATTTGACTTATATGTTTTGAATTTTTTAAAATGGACTTCATTTTTGAATTTGGAATATCAAATATAGCTTAGGGTGAATTTTTGGAATTTTTTCTGAAAAACTTCAATTTTTGATGAATAGTGAAATCACTAAGTGGTACTTATAAAAACTGATTTTCCATTTAAATGAAAATTTTCCACCTTTGTGTATTGAATTTCAAAAATCCGACATACATGGTTGTCACTAAGAAGTAAAATGTGGTTCAATGAGATTAAAATAATTTTTTGGTGAATAGTAACTTATTAAGTTTTTAATCGCGATTAGTGGTAATTAGTGTAGTTTAAGGTAAAAATAATGTTTTAATAATATAAAATGAACATGACACATGTCCTACCCTCATTGGATGTGTCATGGCCGACCAAGAAAAGCCATGGGTCAACTTGGGGACCCCATGGAGCCACTTTGGTTGGAAAATGACATAAATACCTTTTATTTAATGTTAATGTAAAAAAATGGCACAAACAAGATATGTTTTATTAAAACAATTTTTAATTGGGGTTATACAAGTCAGATTTTTAATTATAAATAGTTATTGGAAAGATATAAAGATTTACTACATCATAGTATTTTTTTATAATTTTTAGACATTATATAAATTAAATTATTTATGACATAATAATGATGCAGCGATGACATCATTATTTGACGATTTAAATAAAATGGAAAGATAATGTAAAATCTATGAACTACACATGTCCAAAACTTATTGGATGGGTGTATTTAGAACCCTTATCAACTTATCCACGAATTATATCAATGTGGTACCTTTTAAAACCGAAACACATTTTCAAATAAAGTAATATTTCTTTACTTTCCAAAAGTGCCCCTCATCTCCTCTTATAAAAGGCCCCCACCTCTACCACCTTACCCACACTCACAAAGCCTTTGGCTCGGCCAAACCCTTCCCATTTCGTCTCTCCACTTCCTTCTATTACTCCTTGAAGCCTCAATTTGGGCAGAAGTCTTCCCAAGGAAGCTTTTGAGCTCAAGCCAAAGGGAGTTACCTGATTTTGAGGTAATGTCTTCACTTGAGTCCTTTTGTATTATTTTGCTTCTCCAATCCCCTAAAATCTTTTTATTTATTTCTTTTGTAACAACTGCAGTATCTTCAATATACTAGGATGTTGTTATAAGAAGGATTCAAGCTACACTTACATACACCTTCATCTAATGGTTAAAGAACATACTGTTTCCGTGGATGGTGAATTTATGCCTCCCAAAACGATGATTGTTCATCATTCCTTTAACACCTTCAAAGGTGGCCATTAATATGTAACTATATTTATATATGATATATAATATGTTTATGTTTTCTTTAATCTTCTCTATTTTTCATTTTGGGCTTACCTTTATGGTTTCCATTATGGGTAAACATGATATCTTCATTTAAGGAAGTGCGGACTACCGCCCCCTCAAAGTGATGTGTTTCGTTAATGCCATATGTGGGACGTGTAAAGGATGGATTTAAAGTTATTATATATGATGTTATACTGGAATTATAATATACCTCTATATCATTATTATTTATTTCCATTAAAGTATGATATAGAAATGAAAGTAGCGTTCATGCGTACGTACGGCTTACCGTCTCCATGAACGGTGCATTTCATTTCTTATCCCCAAATGTAATGTACTATTGAATGTACATGTATATAATGGATATATATAATTAATGGTATATCTAAATGATGAATATAATTCTGGAATTAAAATATACATACCTCTCATTTAGTTTTAATTCCATTAATATGACAATGAAATGAAAGTAGCGTTCATGCGTACGTACGGCTTACCGTCCCCATAAGCGGTGCATTTCATTTCTTACCTATAAATGATTATGTAATATTATAAATACATGTATATGCTAGATATATATGATATATATGATATCCAAATCAGGAATGTCATTCTGGATATAAAAAACCTTTGACCACACGAACAACATGTAATTGTAAGAAGTCCACTTTCGACTTAAGAACCAAATATCGACAAAACAAACATTATTAACTTAAATGATTACATAATGTTTATAACATGGAAATAAGTGATATAAAAGGAATAATGAACTTTAAAAAGGTTCTTAATCAAGTAGAAATTAACTCAAGTTTATTATTCAGGACGTTAAAGAACGATCGAGTCAAGTCGGACCCAAGGTAAGGGACTTCGTCTCAATCTCCTTTCATTGAGGCATATTTCGTTTTATACACAACATTCTTTTATATGGTGTATAAACCACTTTGACTTTTACTTTTATAAAAAGGGAATCTTTTTCTACGAAGCGTTTTACTAAACCACAAAAGGAATGTTTTTTTAACTTACGTTGTGACAATGACCTTTTCCGCCGCCGCGAGTATTATTTGGTCTTTGGCTTCCTCAACAAGCGGTAATGTTTTTAAAATAAAATAAATACCATATACTCTTTTTTGTATTTTGGTATTGAAAATGGTTTTGATAAAGGATTATATTGTGATATATTGTGATTGAAATGTAGAAATGTTATCATTCCTTTATATTGGTTTTATGTTTTATGATTTTATATTGGTACTTGGACATTTGACGGGTGGTTACGTGATAAACCATATGACAGGTGGTGCCATGAATACCAGGACAGGTGGTTACGTTATAACCTCCAATGCATTGGGTATGGAAGTCGTCTGTATGGCTATTCCATTAAGTATGTATGGAAATTGGCCATATGGATATTCCATTAAGTGATATGTGTGGAAGTCGATCGTATGGTTATTCCACTTAAGTATGTTTATGTCCCAAGTTACCTTTATATATGCTATGTGTTCTTTATATGGGTTTTATGGTAATCCTTTGGTTACAAAAAGGTAAGTAATGATACTTTATTCAGTGAAGAGTTTTTACTACTTCATGATGGTGAAGGTTTTACTTTGTTAGAGTATACATGGTTTACTTGATGTTTGAAAAAGTAACAGTTTTCATTCTTTGTGTATCCCTTACTGAGCTTTTTATTCTCACCCCAAGTTTTTTTTCGAAATGTTTTTCACAGGAAATAAAGTGGAATAAGGTCAAGGATGGGATCAAGGGAATGTCATGCTATATAATACATGGAACTAGACATGTTTCTTTTTAAGTGTTTTTTTTATTATGGAAACTTAGTAGAAGTGTCTACTTTGTAATCATTTGAGATGTAATAGTTATGTTCTAATTCTCTAAAACTCTAAACCTGAAAATATCCACAATGTGAATTATTCATTTAATTCAATATTAAGTATGGTTTAAGGCTGGGGCCTTATAGTTGATATCAAAGGTCGGTTTAGAAGACTTTAGGAGTTAGAAAATTGTTAAATTATAAGTTAATTTATGATATGATTGAAATGATATATCATTTACAGATTACCATGTTGCTTCGCCTAAGATATTTCTGTGTTCAGAGTGGTTTTCTGCGGAGGAAACAAAGCAGCTATGTTGGGACGACATCAGGAGGAAGACAACCTTCCAAATCAGCAACCTGAGATGGTCGGAATCGGAACTGAACAATTTGTTGCAGTGATGGAACAGTTGACTCAGGCTATAAATGGTGGTGGTATCCATGCACGAGATCATCCAGATCAACCACAGAGGAACATGTCAGTGGTGGAACACTTCATGAGGCAACATCCCCCATCATTCAGAGGATCATCTGACCCTGTTCAAGCTGAAGGGTGGATTAAAGCACTGGAGAAGATTTTTGATGTCATGGGGTGTTCAGAACATCAAAAGGTTAGTCTTACAATTTTCCGTTTTGAAGGTGAAGCTGATCAGTGGTGGTCGATGGTGAAAAATATCAGGGATAGTGATGAGATTGAGGATCTTCACTGGGACGAATTCAAAGGTATGTTTCTTGAGAAATATTTTCCCAAGGTGGTTCGTCTTAGGATGGAAAAATAGTTCCTAGAATTGAGGCAGGATGATGATTCAGTGGCTGCTTATGAAGCAAAGTTCACTCGATTGGCAAGGTATGCTCTGAACTTCATACGAGATCTTGATAGTAAAATAAACCGTTTTTACTCAGGGATAAAGCCAATGTATCGAAGGGATTTAGCTTCTTGTGAGTTCAAAAGTTATGAAAAACTTGTTCGATGTGCGGAGAAGGTGGAAATGGAGTTTTCCGATGATCAGGTGTTCTATGACAAACAACAGAATAAGAGGTCTAGTTGGCAGGAAAAGGGGAAGAAATCATCAAAGAAGCAAGGAGGTAAGAAAACCAAATATCCATCCTGTGAGAAGTGTGGTAAAATGCATCCTGGAGAATGTTTATCCAAGTCTGGTAAGTGCTTTCGCTGTGGTAAGTCTGGTCATATTGCTCGTAACTGTAAGGAAGATAATAAAGCAGGCAATGAAAAGCCAACGGTAATATGTTTTAAGTGTAATGAAATTGGTCATTATGAAAACGAGTGTCCAACGAAGAACTAAACTGGGGGAATGCAGCCAGACTACAAGCAGAAAGGGGTGGTGAAATCCTTTGCAACAACTTTAGCAGATGTTGGGCGATCGAATGAAGTGGTATCAGGTTCACTGTTTGTTTGTTCAGATTGTGCCAATGTGTTGTTTGATTCAGGGTCTACACACTCATTCATTTCTGAGAAGTTTTCTAGTAAATTGGAAATTCCATATCAAGATATGAACCCTGAACTTATGGTAAAAACACCCGGAGGGAACGTTGAGGAAAAAAGGAATTATAATAACCTTCCTATCCTTGTGTGTGGAAAGAATCTACTAGAAAACCTTATTATTTTGCCTCTAGTAGAGTTTGATGTTATTTTGGGCATGGATTGGCTTTCTGTTTATCATGCTAAGATTGACTGCAGAGCTAAACTGGTTTCTTTTTAGAAATATTTTCAGTTTGTGTACAAGAATGAACGATTGATTTTGATAACGTATCAGCAAGTTGAGAAACTAGTAAAAGATGGAAATGAATGTTACCTTGCACATATTGTTGAAAATAAAATAACTGTTCAGATTAATGATGTGCCAGTGGTAAATGAGTATCTTGATGTTTTTCCTGATGAGTTGCTTGGTATTGTTCATGATCGGGATGTTAAATTTACTGTTGACTTAGTTCCTGATTCTAAGCCAATTTCAAAACCCCCATATCGAATGGCTCAAGTTGAACTTTTAGAGTTAAAGAAACAATTGCAGGAGTTATTAGATAAAGGTTTCATTCGACCTAGCACATCACCATGGGGTGCTCCTGTCTTGTTTGTTAAAAAGAATGATGGATCAATGAGACTTTTCATTGATTATAGAGCCTTGAATAATATTACTGTTAAGAACAAGTATCCTTTGCCTCATATCGATGATTTGTTTGATCAGCTCTAGGGAGCTCAGTATTTTTCGAAGATTGACTTGAGGTCGGGGTACCATCAGTTGAAAGTAAAAGAAGCAGATGTTCCGAAGACTGCGTTCCGTACTAGATATGGCCATTGTGAATTTGTAGTTATGCCTTTTGGGTTAACCAATGCACCTGCTGTATTCATGGAACTTATGAATAGAATTTTCTATGAGTTCTTGGATAAGTTTTTGGTTGTTTTCATTGAAGATATTTTGGTGTTTTCTAAAAGTAAAGAGGAGCATGAAAGTCATTTAAGGGTTATCTTGCAAACCTTAAAAGAAAAGAAACTATATGGAAAATTCAGCAAGTGTGAGTTTTGGTTACAAAAAATTTCTTTCCTTGGTCACATTATTTCAAAAGATGGCATAACTGTTGATCCTACTAAAACAAAAGTTGTTGAAGAATGGCCGAGACCCAAAAATGTAACCGAGATCCGTAGTTTTCTTGGTTTGGCAGGTTACTACCGAAGGTTTGTTGAAATTTTTTCACGGTTATCTAGTCCAATGACTAAGATAACTCGTAAGGGTGTTTAGTTCATCTAGACAAAAGAATGTGATGATTGTTTCCAGGAGTTGAAAAGAAGATTGGTAAATGCTCCTGTTTTGGAACTTCCTTCCGGGAATGGTGAGTTTGTTATATACAGTGGTGCTTCGTTGAAGGGACTTGGCTGTGTCCTAATGCAGAATGATCAGGTAATTGCTTATGCTTCATGTCAGTTGAAAACTCATGAGGTAAATTACTCTACACATGATTTGGAATTAGCTGCTGTTGTCTTTACTTTAAAAATTTGGAGTCCTCATTTGTATGGAGTAAAGTGTGAAATATATACTGATCACAAAAGTTTAAAGTATATATTCACTCAGAAAGAATTGAACATGAGATAGAGGAGATTGCTGGAATTAATCAAGGATTGTGATTGTACAATCCACTACCATCCAGGAAAAGCAAATAAAGTGGCCGATGCTTTGAGTCGAAAAAGTAATGCTTCATTAACCATGCAATGTTTGGAACAAGATCCTTTGGTATTTGATTTAATGAACTTTGGCATAGAAGTTGTTGGTGCAGGAATTCATTCTGTTTTGTTCCAGGTATCAGTGAAATCTTCTCTATCAGACAGAATCAAGCAAGCACAGAACCAAGACAGCGAGTTGCAGAAAAAGGTAGAGCTGGTTCAGAAATGTAAGTTTCCTGAATTCAACATTGATAATGATTGTGTTTTGAGGTTTGGGAAGAGATTATGTGTGACTTGTGATTCACAGTTGAAGAATGAGTTGTTATGTGAGGCTCATAGTTCTCCGTTTTTAGTTCATCCTGGAAGTACTAAGATGTACAGAGTTTTGCGGGAGTATTACTGGTGGGATGGAATGAAAAGAGATATTGCTGATTTTACTGTGAAGTGTTTGACTTGTCATCAGGTTAAAGTAGAGCGGAAGTTACCTAAAGGGATGCTTCATCCTTTACCAGTACTAGAGTAGAAATGGGAAAACATATTCATGGACTTTGTTGTGGGATTACTGAAGACATCTCGGGGTAATAATACAATCTGGGTTATTGTTGATCTCTTGACCAAATCTTCTCATTTATTTTCTATACGAGATACATTCTCTCTAGATCAACTTTCCCGTTTGTATCTTAAATAGGTAGTCAGGTTATATGGAGTTCCTCTCTCTATTGTATCTGACCGTGATCCCAGGTTCACTTCTAAATTTTGGAAAGGCCTTCAGAAGTCGTTGCGTACTGAATTAAATTTTAGTACAGCTTTTCATCCTCAATCAGATGGGAAGTCAGAACGAACAATTCAGACATTGGAGGATATGCTACGAGCTTGTTCGATGGATTATCAGGGAAGTAGGGACCAACATCTTTCTTTGGTTGAATTTTCATATAATAACAGTTTTCATTCTAGTATACAGATGGAACCATTTCAGGCATTATATGGGAAGCGGTGTCGAACTCCAGTTTTCTGGGATGAAGTGGGTGAAAGGAAGTTGATGGGACCAGAATTGGTAGAAGAGATGACAGAAAAGGATCAGTTGATTCAGAAACACCTGAGAACAGCTCAGAGCAGGCAGAAGAGTTATACGGATAACTGGAGGAAGGATCTATCTTTCAAGGTAGGTGATCATGTTTTCTCAAGGTTTCTCCATGGAAAAGTGTGATTAGATTTGGTAAGAAAGGAAAGCTGAGTCCAAGGTTCATTGGACCATATGAAATTCTGGAGAAAGTTGGATCAGTTGCTTATCGAGTGGCTTTACCTCCGAGTTTATCTCAGGTACACAATGTTTTTCATGTTTCAATGTTGAGGAAGTATATGCCAGATCCATCTCATGTTTTGAGTCCAGTGGTAGTTCAGCTGGAAAAGAACCTATCTTATGAAGAAAAACTAGTCCAGATTCTTGACCACGGGGAGCAGGTGTTACAGAATAAGGTGATTCATCAGGTAAAGGTTTTGTGAAAAAACCATGTGATTGAAGAGGCAACGTGGGAATCTGAAAATGCTATGAGGGATAAATACCCCCACTTATTTGATAAGTGAATAAAATTGCGAGGACACAATTCCCAAAAGGGGGGAAGGATGTAACATCCCAGGTAAATAAAGAATAAAGAATTTTCATATAAATTAATATTTACGAATTAAATATTAATTTTAATTAAAAGGGGTTTCTACATTCGATAGCGTACTCGATACGCAACGATGAGTTTCATTGAAATCTTAGGTTGCACACTAGTAATATAATAATATTATTTTAAATGGTAGTTAACATGTAGCCGTTGTACTGGCGGGAATGAATAGAAATAACTAAAATATTATTATATATGTTTTTAAATGTTTTTCTATTTACCCAATAAAAGATAAAGTCTTAAAATACGGAAGGAATTCAATTTTAGGCATTTATACCCTAATTTTCACTAAGGGTTCACTTATCACCTTTTGACGGAGAACCGTCATTAAATATAGTTTTGATCAATCTTATAAATTCTATTGGACCAAATATAACTCTTCTTTAGATCGGGACATCAAAATTTACTTTGTGTAAATTTTTGGTATCTTTCCGATAAAGTTCATTTTTTTATTGAATATTGTAAATGTTGTATTTTAATTCAAAACCTCTTTTTGATCTAATTTATTTATATGATTAGATTTTTATTTGAATTAGTTTTAAAGTGAAATTAGAAAATATTTTTACCATTAAATCCAATAGTGGTCATTGGAAGTAATTTCACTTTGAAATCAGACTTAAACTAGTGTCAATCTTTTGATACATATTGTTTCACAAAAACACGCTATTTGTCATGACAGCGGGAATTAATTATTAAATTAATTATTTTGAATTATGTGTTTTGAATTTTTTAAAATGGACTTCATTTTTTAATTTGGAATATCAAATATAGCTTAGGGTGAATTTTTTGGAATTTTTCTGAAAACTTCAATTTTTGATGAATAGTGAAATCACTAAGTGGTACTTATAAAAACTGATTTTCCATTTAAATGAAATTTTGCCACCTTTGTGTATTGAATTTCAAAAATCCGACATACATGGTTGTCACTAAGAAGTAAAATGTGGTTCAATGAGATTAAAATAATTTTTTGGTGAATAGTAACTTATTAAGATTTTAATCGCGATTAGTGGTAATTAGTGTAGTTTAAGGTAAAAATAATGTTTTAATAATATGAAATGAACTTGACACATGTCCTACCCTCATTGGATGTGTCATGGCCGACCAAGAGAAGCCATGGGTCAACTTGGGGACCCCATGGAGCCACTTTGGTTGGAAAATGACATAAATACCTTTTATTTAATGTTAATATAAAAAAATGGCACAAACATGATATGTTTTACTAAAACAATTTTTAAATGGGGTTATACAAGTCAGATTTTTTATTATAAATAGTAATTGGAAAGATAAAAAGATTTCCTACATCATAGTTTTTTTTATAATTTTTAGACATTAAATAAATTATATTATTTATGACATAATAATGATGCAGCGATGACATCATTATTTGACGATTTATATAAAATGGAATGATAATGTAAATTCTATGAACTACAAATGTCCAAAACTTATTTGATGGGTGGATTTAGAACCCTTATCACCTTATCCACGAATTATATAAATGTGGGACCTTTTAAAACCGAAACACATTTTCAAATAAAGAAATATTTCTTTACTTTCCAAAAGTGCCCCTCCTCTCCTCTTATAAAAGGCCCCCACCTCTACCACCCTACCCACACTCCCAAATCCTTTGGCTCAGCCAACCCCTGCCCATTTTGTCTCTCCACTTCCTTCTATTACTCCTTGAAGCCTCACTTTGGGCATAAGTCTTCCCATGGAATCCTTTGAGCTCCAACCAAAGGGAGTTACCCGATTTTGAGGTAATGTCTTCACTTGAGTCCTTTTGTATTATTTTTCTTCTCCAACCCCCTAAACTCTTTTTATTTATTTCTTTTCTAACAACTCCAGTATATTCAATATACTAGGATGTTGTTATAAGAAGTATTCAAGCTACACACACACACACCTTCATCTAATGGTTAAAGAACATACTGTTTCCGTGGATAGTGAATTTATGCCTCCCGAAACGATGATTGTTCAACATTCCTTTAACACCTTCAAAGGTGGCCATTAAGATGTCACTATATTTATATATGATATATAATATGTTTATGTTTTATTTAAGCTTATGTATTTTTCATTTTGGGCATACCTTTATGGTTTTCATTATGGGTAAACACGATATCTTCATTTAAGGAAGTGCGGACTACCGCCCCCTCAAAGTGATGTGATTCGTTAATGCCATATGTGGGATGTGTAAAGGATCGATTTAAAGTTATTATATATGATGTTATACTGGAATTATAATATACCTCTATATCATTATCATTTCATTCCATTAAAGTATGAGATAGAAATGAAAGTAGCGTTCATGCGTACGTACGGCTTACCGTCTCCATGAACGGTGCATTTCATTTCTTATCCCCAAATGTAATGTACTATTAAAAGTACATGTATATAATGGATATATATAATGAATGGTATATCTAAATGATGAATATAATTCTGGAATTAAAATATACATACCTCTCATTTAGTTTTAATTCCATTAATATGACAAAGAAATGAAAGTAGCGTTCATGCGTACGTACGGCTTACCGTCCCCATGAACGGTGCATTTAATTTCTTACCTCTAAATGATTATGTAATATTATAAATACATGTATATGATGGATATATATGATATATATGATATCCAAATCAGGAATGTAATTCTGGATATAAAGAACCTTTGACCACACGAACAACATGTAATTGTAAGAAGTCCACTTTCGACTTAAGAACCAAATATCGACAAAACAAACATTATTAACTTAAATGATTACATAATTTTTATAACATGGAAATAAGTGATATAAAAGGAATAATGAACTTTAAAAAGGTTCTTAATCAAGTAGAAATTAACTCAAGTTTATTATTCAGGACGTTAAAGAACGATCGAGTCAAGTCGGACCCAAGGTAAGGGACTTCGTCTCAATCTCCTTTCATTGAGGCATATTTCGTTTTATACACAACTTTCTTTTATATGGTGTATAAACCACTTTGACTTTTACTTTTATACAAAAGGAATCTTTTTCTACGAAGCGTTTTACTAAAAGACAAAAAGGAATTTTTTTTAACGTACGCGGTAACAACGACCTTCTCCGCCGCCGCGAGTATTATTTGGTCTTTGGCATCCTCAACAAGCCGTAATGTTTTTAAAATAAAATAAATACCATATACTCTTTTATGTATTTTAGTATTGAAAATGGTTTTGATAAAGGATTCTATTATGATATATTGTGATTGAAATGTGGAAATGTTATCATTCCTTTATATTGGTTTTATGTTTTATGATTTTATATTGGTACTTGGACATTTGACGGGTGGTTACGTGATAAAACATATGACGGGTGGTGCCGTGAATACCAGGATGGGTGGTTACGTTATAACCTCTAATGCATTGGGTATGGAAGTTGGCCGTATGGCTATTCCATTAAGTATGTATGGAAATTGGCCGTATGGCTATTCCATTAAGTGATATGTGTGGAAGTCGACCGTATGGTTATTCCACTTAAGTATGTTTATGTCCCAAGTTACCTTTATATATGCTATGTGTTCTTTATATTGGTTTTATGGTAATACTTTGGGTAAAAATAGGTAAGTAATGATACTTTATTCAGTGAAGAGTTTTTACTACTTCATGATGGTGAAGGTATTACTTTGTTAGAGTATACATGGTTTACTTGATGTTTGAAAAAGTAACAGTTTTCATTCTTTGTGTATCCCTTACTGAGCTTTTTATGCTCACCCCAAGTTTTTTTTGAAATGTTATTCACAGGACTTAAAGTGGAATAAGGTCAAGGATGGGATCAAGGTAATGTCATGCTATATAAGACATGGAACTAGACATGTTTCTTTTTAAGAGTTTTTTTGTTATGGAAACTTAGTAGAAGTGTCTACTTTGTAATCTTTTGAGATGTAATTGTTATGTTCTAATTCTATAAAACTCTAAACCTGAAAGGATCCTCAATGTGAATTATTCATTTAATTCAATATTAAGTAAGGTTTAAGGCTGGGGCCTTATAAATTTTCCCAATTACCACAATGTTTTACATAGTACCACTAATAGTCAAATATATTTACCATGTATGGAAACATATCAATATATTTTAGTAATTATCTCTATTTTTTGGTATTTATAGCTGCTTTTTTGTAATTAATTCTTATAAACATAAAATGATACCGATTAACACTAAATAGAACAAATTACTAATAATTATTACTAATTACCTCTAATTATTAGTAATTACCACAAATTATTACTAATTACTACTAATTTAAGGTAATTACCAATAATATATACTATGTGCTATTTATATTTACTATGATATGCTAATTACCAACATGTTTTACAAACTAAAACTTATTACAACAATTTTTGACTAAGTACTACAAATTTCCAATACTTTTTACTAAGTTACACAAATTACAACAATTATTTAGTAATTAGTGCTAGTTTTTACTAATTAGTAATATTTTTTTTCTTATTACCACCATATATTATTAATTAACGATAATTTATACTCATTACCATTAGTTTTTAGTACTTAATTACAATTTTTATTATATATATCTAATTACTTCTAATTTTTAGTAATTATCACAATTTTTTTAAGTATAACTAATTTTTAATAATTATGCATACTTATTTATAATTTTTTCTAATTTTCCCTAATAATTACTAAATAATTATAATATTTATTAATTAATGCTATTATTTAGTAATTACAACTAATTATTATTATTTTTTACAAAATTGTCGCTAATTAGTACAAAAGATGGTTAATTATTAATACTTGATCCTACTATTTAGTAAGTATCTTTATTTTTCACTAGTTATCAAAATTTTTTAGAAATTATCACCAATTTCATATAATTTTAATAAATTTATGATAATTACTGTTAATTTCGAATAATTACCTTTTATTTCAAATAATTACCATAGGTTTCTAATATTTATTATTTATTTTTAATGATTATTTCCAATTTTTAGTCGTTGCCACAAATTTTTACTAATTATTTTAAAATTATTAATATATAAAGTTAATTAGTAAAAAAATTATTAACTACAACAAATTATTCCTTTTTAAATACTATTTATTAAAACATTCCACCTTTACATAAGATTACTTATTACTAAGATAAATAAATTTTTACAAGGTTATGAAAATTCCCTCTCATTTCCATTAATTTATACTATGTTCAACTTGATAGCACTAATTTTTACTAATTAACTATTTTTATACTAATCACTACTAATATAAAATATTTACCTCTAATTTCTATTAATTAACTTTATTTTATGAAAGATAAAACCACATCCAATTAATTGAATCTAATTACAAGTTATTTACATCAATTGTTTAAATAATTATAAAAAATAAAAAAATTTTATTTCTAATTACAAATATTGACAAATTCTTAAAACAATTCTTGCAAATAAATTTTATATATAATTAAAATTATTTAATAAAAATTTATAATAATAAGTACTAATATAAAAATAATAAATTAAAACCAAAAACGTAATTAACAACCCTAATAATTAACCTTTTACTAGGTTTAAAAAAGAAAACATTCTTTCCTATAAGAATTCTGACTTTAAAAAGTTTTTGGATAGAATGTGGAGAGAAGAGGATGAGAGGATAGTTCAAAAATTAAAAGAATGAAAAACATTCAGGTATGTGGAATATATTGGTTAGATAATTAGAAACAACAGTAATTGGCAGAGGTTTCTCATTGTAAATAGTATCATTTGTGACATGACACATCACATTTAGTCCCCATACTTAATAACCATGCCAAGGATTATAAAGGTTCTTGTGTAGCGCCCTATAAAAAATACTCTTCCACTGACAATTTATTTATGATTGTAATTAATTCATGTCGCATATAACAATAATAGGGAATTGTATTTATGATGTGGGTATATTTCCATAAAAAATACAAACTACAGAGGTTGGTGCGAATGTTTTTGCCATGTATTTTTTAGGGGAATGTTTTCCAGTCTTAAATAAAATTTTAAGGATTATTTTCAATGATACCCATTTCTCTTGTTAAATTGCTCGTCATAAAAGTCTGTTTTTCCTGTAGTTCTAGTACCAATGAAAAAATATAACCATTGACTCAAGGCTACTAGGATTAGTGTATAAATATTTTTAATTAGATTAAGTTTAGTATAAATCTTGGGAACTACATTTATGGAAAAAATATTTGAAATTTTACCCTTTTAAGGACTCTTAGAACAATCTAATAAAAACCAAGCTTTTGAAACTAAAATTAGTAATACAAAATATTTAGAATTTATATTATGTTTTTCAGTAGTTTAGAAATGATACATTAAAATTGATAATGTGATGATATAATCTAGGTGATGAAATTCTATATAAATAGTTCCTAGATGAATGAAGGGAAACCATATCAATAAACATAACCATGTACAAACTTCAAATCTATAAAAGATAATGAATCTACAGCTGGATATTTAGATGGAACTCTAAATATTATATCATATTTTTAGAAAAATTCTCAGGGTATGTGAAATAATATCTTCTGAATAGATCATATTGTGGGACTAAAATGCAGTGAAATATAATTAAACCACATTATGCAACATAAACCTCCACCATTCAATGGGACTATAGTTGCATTTTCATGTTTATAATGGATAATCCCATTATAGAATATTTGACTTACTATGGTAAGTCATTAAAGGGTGAAGGTTTTTAGTGTAATTAATCATCTCTTTGGGGATTCCAAACAATAGTGGAAATTTATTCAACACACCAAGGATTATTAATAAATAAAAAGAATTTAATCGAAGTATTTAAAGAATATATTCTTGGAAAATATTTTCCTTGTGAGTATTGTGTAGATATGGGGTGATATGTTAATTTTTTTTTGAGAAAAGGAAATGAAAAATGATTTTATGTATGAATATATCTTTATATGGTTACCATAAAAGAGGCAGACTTTGTATGTTATCCAAATAAAAAATTGACTGTTTCATTGATAGGCTTAAGACAATGCATTAAATGGTACTAGTCTCGTAAATATTTTCATCATATGAGGAAATAATATGATGTTGAATGAAGATAAAGAATTAATTCTCTATTTCTTGTTATTATTAATGAATGCAACAAAAAACATATATAGAATTTTAAAAAATTGATAAGGGGAAGAAAGGAAAGTAATACTTTCCCTAATGTGATATTTTTGGATTGTAACACTTTTTTACTTATTTTAAGTGGATGATAATTCATTTCATGTTTGGTTATAAATTCCATCAAGAATGTGAATGTTGGAATAATTAAGAAAACTCCATTATTATGTGTTTCAATTGTAACGAGATGGGGAAATAAGAAAAAATTCTCCCAATCAAGTTAATATATCTCCAAAAAACAAATAATTAAATTTTTTGAATATAATATTACAAATACTGATGTTGAATGATTATACCAGAAGTGTATTTTTAATCATGAATCATTTCGTAAAAGTATTTATCTTGGATATTCTATTAATAATAATAATGAGACATATAATGATTATAATATAGTAGTTTTATAATAATGAATTTAAAGAATATGTTTACTATTTACACTAACCATTATAAGTGGATTAGAGATATAGTTGAATGATTATATTGTAAATAAAAAGGGAATGATAAACCATAATATGTTCTATATGATGAGATAAATAGAATACTTCCACTATGGAACTAAATGAGAAAATAAATGTATCTTGGATATGAGTTTTTATTTAATGACAATGTGATGTTGTTTACTACATTTTTTGATTTAGAAGATATATTTGAGAGTTCTTTAGGGAATAAGGATATAGTAAATTCCTGTAATCATACGTGTTTTCAATATCTATTTATGGTGTTTCATTTTTTTCATATGAGATAATAGTTTTTACATATAACAATAAGAGACACATTATGATGGATTAATGATATGTTGAATTTAACATTTTATTAACCTTATTCCTATGATTTTAGATTTTTTAATTTACTCCGAAATATTTTATATGATCCCTAAGAAATACTACTAATGAAATGGATTATATAGGATTTTTCATATTATCATTAGAGTTTAATGTATGATAACCATAGATAATGATTTTATTTTTGTTATATGTTCTAAGGTCTATGTAATTTCTTATGGATTCTAGATTCAATAAAATATCATTTCAGCAATTTTGAAATAAAACAATAATTATGAATATTCATTTATCTGATGTAAGAGATAGGGTGGGAATTTATCAAATCATAATCAAATAATGATTTTGGTCTTAGGAAATGGAATTAAAACATGTAATTTTAATATTATTATATATTTATCTTGATAGAAAAATAATCACTCAGTATTAAGAAAAGGACCATGAAATAAAAAACATTTTCCATTTTTTTCTGAGAAATCATTTGACTTTTATCCTATAATAACACTAAGATTATTTGATGTTTAACATTATCATAAATAAATTCCTTATCAACCCGTATTAATACATTGGAATTATTTTCTAATATTTTTCCATATTTCTACTTCCACAAATGTTCCCCTTTTTAGAATCCTAGTTTTGTGGTGGAAATCATATATCACTTTCCCTCTTTTAAGGTTATGTTTTGTTAACCCTATTTATAGTGTTTTTTCAGAAATTAATTTTCAAATGATAACCCTTTGATAAATTTTCAATTTTTGAAGGTGAAATATATGGGGTGGGGGATGTAACACCAAATTATTTTAAAATTACACTATGTTCGAATGCATAAACAATAGTGAAAATAAATATTAAATTAACTGTGAAATAATATTATCAAAATATGATTTTTATAACCTTGACATTATATTATAGGGTATTAATAGTATTAAATTAATTATGATATATATTTATATAGTATATATTTAATGAAAATTTATATATTAATTCTTATTAAATATTAATGAATTTTTAGTAAAATTATATTATGCTCCATAAATATGTTTTTTTTCACAAATGATGTCATTGTTTTTTTGCAAGAAAATTTTATATTTGATTTCAAGAACATCAATAAAATATAATTTCATAAATCTAATAACATTTTTAAATCAAATTATCAAAATTAGGCTAGGGTTAATATTATATATTTTTCTGAAAATATTATTTTTCCAATGGAATGTGAAAAATAAAAAATTTTATTTGAATATGTGATTTTGTTTCAAAATAATTTAAAATTATATTTTTTTAATTATATTTCAAAGTAAAATTTAATATTAAATATTATAACTATTGAAATTATTTTCATTGGTATCAATTTTGAGATTGAATTTCTCATAAACCAATTTTTATTAAAAAATGTCATTTTTCTTAATCACTAGTTTTCATCATGTTTGGCACATTTACATTAAATATAATTTTTTAAATATATTTAAATAAACATTAATAATTATTATTTAATACTTTGAATCATTATGATCAATATTTTTTAAATATTCACAATTTATTTTCGGAAAATATTAATAGTAAAAATCGTTTGTTTTATCACCATTGAAAATGGTAAATGTTTTTTATATAGGATAATATTAAGTGATAAGATCATAATTTTTCATAATTATTGAAAAAATATGAAATTTATTACACTTTTGTCATATTAAGATATAATTGTTATATATAATGGATAATTCTCCATGAAGATGACCAATATAATATTTAAATCAGAGATTGGCAAAAATAATGCCACTCTCTTAGTTTAAATATCTATTATGTTTTCACATAGGGGAAAAAGAATGTAATGAACGAATTTAAATATCATTAACTTTAAAAATTATTTCTAATTCTTAGTATCTATATAATCACCTTAATATATTTTTCATCGATAAAATAATATTTACAAAAATATTACAGAACTAAAATAAATGTTACTAACAATATTAAAAGGCATATAATTTTAGTGATTCATAATTTTCAGAAAATATTAATAATTAATATAAAATATTAGTGTTGTGTACGTTAATTATTTTAGAAATACAGTTTCCTCAGGATGTATTTGATTTCAACAGAAATGAATGTTGTCAAAATGGATATTTATTGTAATTTATCAATATAACAGTTTTAAATTATTTAAAAATAATTAAATCATTGAAATTGGACAAGGGGGATGTATAGGGTCTACAATGAAGCCCATTTACCATTTATGAGTATATTTTATCAATATATGTAAATTTATACACCTTTAATAGTGAAATATATTTTATAATGAATAATGAATAAATATATTTACTAAGTGGTTAATCCAAAATAAATGTTCTAAACGCGCACACAAACATATGAAATTATTATTAGTTTATGTTATTTTAACCATATACTATAGTAGTATGAATCCCTATCTAATTAGAGGAATTTTATAGATATAATGAAATTATTATAAATTTAAATTATTAGGAATTTGAAAGAGCTCCCTCACCTCAATTATAAAAGTAAACTAATTCCATCACTACTTTACAAAACCATGAGAGTCCTAACTCTTTAAAAACATTCCCATCACAATTATTAAAATCCTTAAATTTTTTATTTAGATAATGGACTCCCAATAATATCATCACCATGATCCGTAATAAATTATCCAAATATGTTTTCTTTTAGGATATGAGGTTCAAACATTTGAAAAAAATCATTCCTAGGTTAAAAGTTTACTTTAAAATATCACTGGTCATCGTGATTATTTTGGTATATATTCCTAATGGGGGGATATTTTTATTTCACATCCATAGTTTCCTCAAAATTCATAAATAATATTTCTATTACTGTCAAATATTATAATAATGTCATTTTTACAGATCCTTAAATTTATCCAAAATAGTTTGAAAGGAACCTACTTGTTGTTTTCTGAAATAGGTACTTTTTAGCCGTATTAATATAGTGTGAAATGAATTTTTTAGACTTATATGGATTAAATTGATTTCACACCCATCATGAATAATATTGACATTGATTATTCCTTTACAAGTCTACAAGGAGAATTTTTTGGAAAATATGTCCTGTAATATCAATGTTATTTTAAAATAAGTGATATCAAAGTGAAATGGTATTTTCCTGAAGAATAATACAATGATATTTTTAATTAATTTTCAACTTTTTCAACACCCTATGAAAACTCCTATTAATTACTATGATTATTCTCTTATGATTTAATCTTATATAATTTTATATGGTTAATGAATTATTTTCTCTGGTGATATATGTATTTGATGGAAGTTACCATATTACATTAAATAGATTATAATTATTTCTATTTATTATGGGAATTATTAACATTTCATATGTCAGTTTAAGAAAATATATTTATTATATTTTAAATGATTCATATTAGGAACACATTGAACATATCATGTGACAGGTGGGGCCTGCTATAACACCTTGATGTGTTGGATGGTCTCACAATAAAAACAATTTTGGGTATTGGATAAGGTCTTACCTATGGGTTTGGATACGTTAATGGATGTTGGTATTAGGGGGGTGAATAATAATTTATTAACATTATTTATATTTTTAAAATTAATCTAGACAATGAAGGGAAAAATAAAATTAAAGAGAACATTGATAATTTTATAATGGTCTTGTGTAATGGAATTATTCTTCTCATAATACCAAAACTGATGGAGTATAGAAGCCACTATGAAATAAAGATACTATTAATGTGTAGAAATTTAATCATACAGTTTTTTACTTATATGAATCCCTTCATTTGACTTTGTGAGGAGTATCCAAAACTAAACAACACACAACCTTTTGTAGGAGTAGTTAAAAAATAAGAATTATATCAGACCAATTCTAACGTATGTGTAATATATTCATTCCATGTAATCATTGTAATATCATCTAAATATTTTCTGTTACTGCTCAACCCTATATTTAGCCATGCTTTGGTTGGGTAATCTCTATGTGTTTATTGAGTGAAATTT
The DNA here is from genome assembly GCA_963277665.1 of Viscum album. NCBI lineage: Eukaryota > Viridiplantae > Streptophyta > Magnoliopsida > Santalales > Viscaceae > Viscum > Viscum album. Next base: position 606,490,207 of record OY728148.1, read on the forward strand.
CAAAATCATTGTAGGGATCTCTTGATGTTAAAGGTTGAAACAACAATTAACCAAACTGTATGCCCACCTAGTGAAAACTATTAAAACCCATGCATTGGGAGTTTTCACAGTCGGTGCACAGTATGAAAAATTGTTCTCCCAACTAGAAGAAATTGTTGATCCCATTAGAGGTTTGTATTATTAATGTATAATATTTGAAAAAATGTGTGGCCCTACCCATTGAACCATTAGCACATAATTTTAAATTATGAAAAATAATAATAATAAATTCAGAAACCCTTTTATAACTACCCCTCAACCAAAACTGACCATATATTGATTTCTAATATTGAGAGGGCTCCAAAGAACCAAATTTTCTCCTATGAACCAATACCAAGGTGGATGAAATCTTATAGAATTTAAATCATTTTCATTGATATAATAGTTCTTCTCCCATTATTTTTCTCACTCCCTCTACATCTCTCATCTTATTGGTTTTTTAGATAATCTATTTTTTGAGGGATCTCAAATCTATTGTTTAGAATATTGAATCTATGTTTATTCATTAATCTCCATCGTTGATGTTCTTCATCAGAAATTTCTATTGCAGGAGTTTTGATATGTGGTCTATGTATTAAATGTAGGTGGGTCTAGTGATATTTAACATGTTACAAACATTTTATTTAATTAATTATAATTAATCTACATTTAATTATAATTCAAAAAAAATCAATATGGATTGGGAATTAGGGATTGTTTCAGCATGTTATTTTGGGGAGACAACCATTTTATAAATGAACTGGTGAAATTTATTTGATAAATTAATTTTAAATAAAAGAGATTAAATTGATTTGATTGTTTATTAGGTTGTTATTATCTTTAAAAACAAATTAATTGATTAAAAAATAAGTGTTTTGGGGTTTAAATGGAAATTGTCGTATTGAAACTGAAAATGAAAAAAATTGTATTTTTAAGAGTTTCAAAAAAAAATTCCCATTTTTTAGTCATTTATTGAGAACATGAAATTCATGGTTGTTAGTGGTTTATTTGGAAAAATTACTTGGATGTTAATTCCTCTAAAATGGATTAAAACATTACAACACTGAAAGCACTAGTATAGTGAATTTTATCCCCAAAGGGATGTCGATGAGTCTTATTTGAACAATGTTTGTGGGATATGTGAACACATATTACTATGATCTCTCTAATGTGATGTGTGAGGGACTAGTAACATGGATTTTTCATACACCTCGTAAGATAACTATCATTATAATTGTTATTGTTTTTGACATATGAATTCCATATTTACTACGAACTATTTTCACATTACAATTTATTTATATAAAATTATTACTTTATACAGTGATTGAAATGTCTCTATCCTTATAAATGAAAATAATTATTTCCTTTAAAACATAAAATTGTACAAGCATGAATGTTTTAACTATATTTAAAGTGTAATTTGGTTTCTTTATTATGTAATCCTATTAGGAAACACATGGTGATACCCTATAGATTTTATACCTCACACCGAATATTATTATTTACGTGTTGGGGAATTTTATTCTTCGAGGTTCGAGCAAGAGTGAAGATCCACTTTGGGGTTGGGGTTATTTATCATTTGTTCGTGGAGTGTAGTGTCTATTGGTACATGATTTGTTAATATTTTATTTGAGGTACATTGAAGATGCAATTTATATATTCTTAAATAACTATTTAAATAATGGTAGTGTTCTCAATTTGATGTTTTTTCATCATACTGATATGTGTCTATCTCATGAAATGTTTATTTGTAAAATTCATTCCCAGTTTTATATTTTAAAATAGAAGGTTCTAGTCACAAACCAATGGGTATTCAGAATACCTTTTAGGAGGCACTTGGAACTTATATGGTGACAGGGTACCTGGTTATCCATGCCAATTTATGACAATGTGGTATTAATGGTGGAGGTTATGAATATTTCCTTGATGTTAGTATGTAGTATGTAAAATATTTGGTACATAAGAAGTAATCGCAGGTCTGTTTTGGGAAAAATCAGATCATAATGAGACACAATTAAGAAAGGGTGGTTTGGGAAAAGTGTCATTATGATTTGTTATATTTTTCAAACATTTAATTTGGGTAGATTAATCTCAAATCCAATTTTATTATCTAATGGTAGTAATTTCCCTCAATATTCTTATCTTACCATTGACCGAGAAATCTTCCGAAATCTTCTTATGCCATTTTTTTTGTTGTGTATCATCGTTCTTCTGAGAATAATTGAAAATTGGATCCTAGTGGAAGATACTGATGAACCACAGCCAGAAAATCCTCCTCTGTACTCGAATCTTGCTAATGTTATTATGCATACAACATAATATCTCGAATTGGAACTTTCACCCTTTTCAATTCTAGTTCTGTCTGAGAAACCTCAGAGTTATGAGTTTTGAAATAATTCACTAGAGATCTTTCACCAGAATCCACTAGCAACCAAAGGCACACAAGATCATCAAGAAGATGATTATTTTTTTTATAATAAATTATCTTTCATTTTAGATATTTGAGTTGCATGATTCTATCATGGTGAAATATTCCTATTTAATTCTAGAAGGACTTGACATGAGATGGTGGGAATTAATAGTGAAAGTAGAGAAGCACAATGGCTTATATTGAATAAAAATTAATATTATTTTCACTAACCAGATCTTACCAGAGTCAATGGTGTTAAAATATCTATAGTGATTTTCATACTTGATCATACCGATAAGATCAGGTCTATATATGAAAATACAATTTCTTATTTAGTGTAATTTTCAACTGATATTTAATTAAATGAGAAGAAAAATAATTGATAGATCAATATGGGGATATGATCTAATATATGTTCTCAATATTTATTGTTGAATATATCTTTTTCTGTTTTTTTGTTGGATAGAGAGTTGATTATTGTGGTAGAACTTGCTAGAAATATAGGGTTGATGGGAGTTATGTTTTCTCTCATTGATTATTCTCTGATTGTCATCAAATTAAATATAAAATGTGAAGATTCTTGTTCTGTATCTCAATAGAAGGGTCCTTCTAGACCTCATACATTGCTATTAAGTGTCCCTTTTATTTTCTACCAATGTGGCAGGAATGGGTACTCAATTAGGATTTCAATATTTCAACCATGATAGGAGGTTCTTATACACATTTAGGTCACATTATGATGTTCTATAATATATATTCATCTTCATATAGTGGAAGAGGGTCATCATCCCTAAATGGGACTGTGGTACAATTATGTGATTCAGGAACAAAGGGGTTCCATCAACATATATCCAGAATAAATAATTATCAAGTATTGGAAGAGTCTCAATAGATATATTATATAGGTCCCTTGAATGTGAGAGGAATCATCAAAATTTCTTCATCATTAGGGACTAATTTATTTTATACTAGTGCATCACATTCCTTTATATTGTGATATATTGTAAATCCTGTAAATCATCATATAAAGATTATATTGTATGTGATGAATATTACCACTCCACTCAGAATCAAGTGAGCGAAGGCTCTTCATTTTACTTTTTATGTAATATTTTTATAATAGATAGATATTACATGTTATTTTATATTTCAATACATTAATCCCCTTTATTCCTTATTTGGGATTTATTGGACCAGTTCTAGTAAATCACAAACTAACTCAATCTTCGATAGATCACATTTACATTACCAGATTGAGTGTTCCATATAATTCAAGATTAATGGGACCAAAGGATGAGGAGACCCATACCATATTTTCTATATTTTGTGAAATTAATATCTATGTTTACTTTTTATCGGGAGAGATAATACTAGAGTAATAATTTCAGTTAAAATTTCGTCATGTTTCACTATTTTTTTAATTCTAACATCCTTAAGATTCCATCGGTAAGGGGGGTAGAGTTTTCTGTTGATTTTTTACATGGTCAATGTGCCATATATATTTCCTTATAAAAATGGGAAAAAACTAAAATTAACGAGTCGATGACTCAGTTGGATGATGATTAGAGAATAGAAACTTTTAATAATAGGTCTTGTGAAGCATGGACCACCCTTACATCACCGCACGAGAATATAAATATTGAAGGTTTGGTGATGTAACATGGCATCATGTAATCTTATATTGTACTGATGTCCCGAGGCAATAACCAATGTAGTGTTTACCAGAAGGCTTTCCAACTTAGTAATAAAAATAGCCCAGCATGCGATAAGTGTGTAGTCCAAGGAGTGTGATACAAGAAATTCTATAATGTGGAGCCAAGTAACCAATGTGATAAAAAATGGTAAAATGGGGATATGTAATGACTAGGCCTGATAGGATTTAACAATAACACCTACATGTTAATAGTGGATACACAATGTGTACCACAAAATACGTGTAATGTTATTGAATGGATAAAAGGGGTATAAAAATGGAATCCTGTTTGACTGCATGAGGGATCTTATGGTGTCATACTGGGTATCCAAGAATATAAAAGGATTGGGATCTAGGAGTGTATCAACCTATACAATCCTTATCCTTGTATTGGAATGTGGTTCTTGATTTCTCATTGAATTATTTGATCCAAATCCAATGAGATCTTTATTAAGGACATTCCGATTTTATTATAATTTCATATAATATATAATTTGGTTTATGAATTTCCTTTAATTTTTGTGATAAGGTCAAATAGCCAGATGCCTTTTTACCATGTCATTTTTTTCAAGCCTTTCCATTCATTAGTGTAATGAGAAAAAGTAGATTGAAATTTTTTTTATTCTATTTAAGGCATAGTCTATATTCCAGTTTCATTCTTATACAATCTCTTAATGTTTTATGGGGTACTACAGATATGAAACCTACTATTCAATCAAATTCAATCCAGTCAAGTCATATTCTCAAGGTATATTCCTATTTATGTTTAACATTTAATTATCAACTGATGCACTTACCATCGGTGGGACAAGTGTTAAGAATACATGGTACTTTCCATTATAAAATTGACAATAAAAACATTCCATTTAATTCATATAATCTTACCCTTAGACTGATCAATCCACAATACACCTGAATGGTGGCACAAACGTTTCAAAACACTAAAAAAAAATATGGCATATTATTTGACATGGGAAGGAATGAGTTCTAGTCATAACCATCAACAATTAATCATTTATTTGGAAAGAGAATAATAATATGATTATAAAAATTATAAGAATGGAATATTAATTCCATAAACAGAACCTGATGAAATTGGTAGGTCCCAAAGGACAAATAGAAAATCACAAAACATTATGGAAGGGTTATAGACCACACACCATAGACTCTTATGAATCTCCTCATATGGTATCAGGACTTTATTTTCATCCTATTCGAGTAGATCTAAGAAAAGGTATAAAACTATCCATCCATGATAACTTGTTTGTGAGTAAAATTGAGGGGGAATAACAAAAAATTACTTGATTACATACCATTGGGCATCCAACAAGATGATTGAAATCTCGATTGGTTCCAAGAATATTGGGACCTCTTGATCCCATGTTTAGATCATCAATATGATCTAAAATGGAAGAAAAATGGGTAGTCATGCTTATTCTTGGGTTAAGGATGATGGATGTGGATTAATTAGACCATTATGGGAAAAAAGTACAATTTACCCTCAAAATAGCATGTGAACGGTTTGTTCACATGGTTTGAAATTTTTTGCTCTAACTATGAATTTGTACCTGGGAAAAATGGGTGATTGAACATTTAAGGTGCAAAACCATGATCAACCATGTGAGGTGGCTCTATCGAAAAAAATACAATCCACATAACTTATTCTCTACTCTACGCAAAGCTTGTTTTTTTCCAAAATAATGGGTTCTGGTCTCCAAACATCCCCTCGAAACCCTGAGCCCTTTTCTAACCCCTTAGAAATCCATATTAAGTCTAATGTAAATATTAGACTGAATAATTAAGGATCCATACCGAGGTAAAAAAACTAGGTTCTTACAATCATTTCATCTTAAAATGACTCATCCATATGTCCACCTTCCAATAGTGGAGAAACATTTCCAGAGAACAACTCTGGACATTGGGCAGGTACATCGTCTTCCCTCTCCCATGTCTTATCCTTCACTTAGATGTGCTTCTGTAACACCCATACTAGCGGGATATACCTGCCTCAGAGAGCCTTCATGCTCCAGTCAAATATTTTTACTAAATATTCATCAGAATGTAGCATCGACATCTAACTCAACTTCATTTGGACCAAAAGTATGAGATGGGTTGGCATGATATTGAAGATTCTATAAAACAATAAATACATCATGCATGGAACAATACCTTTGAGTTAGTAGCTACAGATAAGCTACCGACCCGACACTCTCAAGAATTTCAAATGGGCCGACTTAATAAGGAAAAAACTTTTCCTTCTTTCATAATCGTCTATTCCATATCATCAATGATATGTGAAGAAAAACATGATCCCCAACCTGAAACTCAAGAGGTCATCGATAATGATAGTAATAATATTTATGGCTATACTTAGTAGTAGTCATACAAGTTCTGATCAGTTGATCATGCACTGAAGTCTCTTTAATGAGATGAGGAACGAATAGGGAAGCGTCACCTACATCTAATCAGAAATGTGGTAAACATTATGGGATACCATATTAGACTTCAAAATTACGCATCTTAATTTTCACATGAAATATGTTCTTACAAGTGAAGTCGATGAGAGGGATATGTTTCTCCCATGAAACGCAAAAATCAAGGACATGTTCTTGAAGCATATATTCTAGAACATGTATTGTCTGTTCTTATTGTCTAGAGGTCTAAGTGTTAAAAGATGTGATTAGAGCACTTGAGTCCCCATCGAATTTTGGAATCTTTGATAGAAAAGTGATGTAAAACGAGATTCTTGATCTATAATGATATTATGTGTGACTCTATGATATTGTATGATCTCACAGACGTACAGTATTCCCAGATCATCAATTGAAAATATCTCCAGAATTGGAATGATGTTGGATGATTTTGTCAGTTGGTCAATGACTACCTAGATAACGATGGTACCCCTAAAAGACCTAGCTATGCCAACAAAAAAATCCATTTAAACATCATCCCATTTCCATTCTGGATTAGAAGGGTATGTAATTGTCCTAAAGGTCTCTGATGCTCCACCTTCACCCACTAAATGTAAGAACAAATAGTGATAAATCCTATTATCTTAAGTTTTATATTAGGCCACCAATACTAGCATTTGATATCTCAATACATCATCGATATTCCTCGATGAACTACCCACTATGAAGTATATGAATCATTCATTAACTCCAACATAATATCTGTAGGAACCTAGATACGTCCATGTAGAATCAAGTTGTTACGTCTGTCTGTAGACTAATCAGTGGGCTTGTTATCTCCTAATATACTCTCACAAAGTACCATGACTTTAGGATCTGAAAACTTTCTACACTTCACATTTTCAAGGAGGGAATATGGTGCTGTAATGTTTGAGAGGAAAGAATTATCGTGACTATCATGAAACTCTTGATGTATCTTAGAAAAGAGGTCCATTAACTTCCATTCATCATTATCTTCTTGTACGACCTGTTCTTGAGTTTTTCGAATCACTATATTTGTAACCACATTTCCTTTCCCAGGTATATAGGCAAGATCAAAATCAAAGGATTCTATATATTCAACCCATTATTTCATTAGGAGGTTCAATTTAGGTTGAGAATTGATATATGTGAGGATCATGTGGTCTATGTAAACCACAAAGCATTCACCCATTAGATAATGTCACCGACAACATAAGGCATGGAAAACTGCTTCAAATCAAGGGAGTGTATTGGGTAATTCCTCTCATGAGGCCTCAACTATTGAGATCCATACACAACGAATCTATCTACGTGCATTAGTACTTATCCTAGGAAAAATCATGATGCATCACTGAATATGATATAACCTATACCCGGATCAAGAATCATTAGAATAGGTAATGTGAAAACCCTCCCTTTTAGCTCTTATCCCGCTTTCTCAAAAGATTCTAACTATGTGAACATATCACCCTTCTTTATATGAATAGTAAAAGGTGAAGAATGATGTGCGATGTATTTTATAGAACACCGATAATATCCTGACATACCAAAAAAACACTGTATATTTAACACTTTGTTGGAATGATCCTAGGAAACAACAACACTATGATTTTATATGTCAACAGATACACATGATTCTGAAATAATATGGTACAAGAAGTGAATTTTTTTATCTAGGAGTGGAACAATGAAAGATTTTCATTATGATTATTCTCTGTTATTGTACTGAAAATTATCCCATGGAGTTTAAAATGGTCACTACAAGTATGACAATAAAACATGACTACTTCCACAAATACCATGAAAAAAGTTCCAAATTTGGTTGGAAAACCCTTTTTATCATATCAATGAAAATGGAAGGCACATTCGTAAGACCTAACAGAATAACAAGGTACTCATATAGACCATACCAAAAAAAAATGTTATACAAGGTGTGTTTTATGGTATGACTCCCACCGGATGATAACCCAATATAAGGTTGATCTTAGAGAATTACTTTGCTCCTAGGAGCTAGCCAATGAGATAGTCTGTTTGAGGATGTGGATATCAGTTCGTTACCGTAAGTTGGTTCAACCATATATACTCCACGCATAGGATTAAGGTTCTATTCTTCTTCTTTGAAAGATGCACTGGTGAACACCCTGACGATGTATGGAGATGTATAAAGTCTTTTCCCTCTAAATTATCTAGCTAACAATTGATCTATTAATGTTCTATAGGAAACATACTATATAGAGAAATTTACACTTGAGATCCTCCTTTAATAATATCAATTGACAACATGAACTCTCTGTTTGGTGATAACATTCTAAAAATATGTGATAGTGAATCATCTATTCCAATCCATGAATGAAATTAAATCCCATCACCTTGATGAATAAAATGTTCCATAAGAAAGGGTAAATTCCTACCTCAAGTGGAAAGTCCCTACACTAGTGTATGACATCTCTTTGAAACCCTAACAACGTATCTATGGTCATTATACTATATTTATTGGTATCACTTATCCAAGAATCTCCACACAAGATAAAAATATAATAGTCTTTGAAGTGCATTTTTCAAATAAAGAAAATATTATAGTAGATGTGACTAGAATAGTACCTCTTACTATAGATGGTTCTGAATCCTAATCCACCAGTATCGGTTGTAGTTCATGAAACTAACCTGATCAATGGCCTTGTGAATGAGATGTACTATCATGATCATAACTGATTTGATAGATATTCTAGTGATTAGGTGCATGACCACCATAGATTGATCTACTGATGTTATTAAAAATTCCAACCTGATGTTGTTTAAACAAACTTTCTCCTGAAAGTGGAGCTGGTGCAGAAGCCTTTCCACTTGATTCTGGTGAAAATGGACATTAAAGACACTAAATATTCCCCATAAGGATAGAATACTGACTCTCCATTGTTTCTATATAACACATAGTAATTGAATTCCCAAATAATCCACATTGTTGACACACTTCAGAGTTTTCTAAATAGACACTCCAGTTGTCACTTCCCTAATGAGAAACATCAAGGGAATTCTTCTTGCTACTAGAAAACTACTTTTCTGATGCGGCACTGATCTATTAAACATGGTACTATTTTTATCACTCAAGATACACTCATTTATAAGATATTGATTGGAAATTTCAGAAATGATATGCACTAAAAGGTCATTAACCTGTATATAGAAGGTGTACTAGAGCCCATCCATGAAACATATAGCATGTGAATACTCGTCATTGGATACAAGCGGTGAAAATCACAAAAACTCCATTAAATTCACTAAATAATTCACAACTGACACTGAACCTTTCTCTTAAAGAACAAAATCTCTAGAATTATGATCTCTTAGCCTCTATGTAAATAACTATTCATAAAATACAGTGTTGATGTTAACCCATGACATGCCCTGATGATAACCTGTCAAGGTAACCACATTCCACAAATGCTTGGCAGAATCGAGAATCTTGAATGTGAAATTCATGACCCATATCCCTATATGATTCTCCATATTATCCACTATATATAGGGTGGACTCAATCAAAAACCCATCTTTATGCGGCCCTCAATCCACTTATAATGTTGGAGGATGCTACTGCTGTAACTCACGAGTTAGATCAACCACCATGGGTCCAAGCCGTGGATCACCATGCATGGACAACATCAGACGTTACAAACTATCAAAAACATGGGAATCAATGAAAAAATTGGTTATATAAGGTGGTTCTTCATGTGGCACTCCTAGAGGTAAGAATGGTGGCTCAGTGCCCATGTTTTCTGGATCATGGTCATTTACACATACCTGGAATACGACACAAGGACTTTGTGGTGGTGTTTATCATTAATTTCTAATCACATTCCTCAGAACTAGCATATGAAGAAATAAAATATCCCTAATAGAAGATGAACGTAAGAAAACTTACTATCGAAGTCATACTACCCCAACTAATCTTTTAGATGACTAGGTATCAATAAGTGATGAAGTATAAGTTGCATTTAATTTAACAATTAATTACCATGTTCACTCCATAACCATTGAGAAACATGACAAGGCAGGATAAAGATGTGCCACCATTTAATTTTTTAATTTAGGATTAACTCTATAATGGTTGGCAATTTCCGATGAATTAGTGCCCATAAACCTATCACCAGAAAAAAATGATTTATTTATAAAAAAATTGACAGACATGGAAAATAACTCATCTAAACCCTTTAGGTCCCATACACCACATGAATTGAGATAGGAAATCAACCAATTTTAAACAAGAGTAATACATGTGTAAGGTAACTATTATAGAATAACTCATCAATCAAAGTCATATCAAGCAATGAAAAGTTGTTAAGTTCACCTATACGGTCTGTAAATATGCATGACATGTGAGGGGAACCCGATGAGCCTATAAGGGGACTAAATGGTACTGTTTCCCCCCTCTTGCTACCTCTATATTCACTGGCTCGATCTGATAGCATCCTCCATTAGCATTTTGGCTTGGCGAATCTGGGTGTGGCTCACAACATAGGGTCTCTACTTGCATCGTCTCAACTATTGTCGCATGCGTCCTTGCCCTATCCTTATTTGATAGGGTTTTCAATGCAGCACAATGAAGGTTTGGAGGTCATGTTTTGTGTCTGAGATTTGCATCAGTGACCACTATGGGTGCATTGAGAGGTTCATTGGGGGATTTGAGTGTGGTATCTGAGGTAGAGACAAGAGCTCAGATCTTCCTTGTGGTGGACCATTCTTCTAGTGTGTTGGAGTTCAGGTGTCTAGTTGAGGCAATGGATTTTGACCCTAGTATACTTGTTTTGTGATTATATGCACTCTTATTGACACACTGTGTGATGTGTGGTTCAACCTATGATATGTTTGGTTCACATATTTGATTTGGAATGGTATGCATTATATGATTTTGGATTCTTAGTCGCGGTTCTTTATTTTTTTGTCCTGGATGAAGTTGATTTCTCTTGGTATGTAGTTTCTGGGTTTCCATTTGCTGGATTTCTGAATTCATGATTGTTTTTTTGGTTGTTTGAATCATTGAATTTTCGGTTTGGATATTTTATCGGTATGACTATTTTGCAGAACTACAATTTGCTGTCTTGGGTCATTTCATCTGATTATTCACAAAGGATAGCTTTAGAAGAGGATCAAAGAAAGGAGCTTCCAGAGATCATGGATTTCATAATTTGATGTTTGAGAGTATATGGAATTTTTCATAGGTTATGTGCCCATGAATTCATGTATGAGACTAATTTTCGTGAAGCAATGTGATGGTGGAATCTCATCACGATGATTTTGATGCTGGGGAGGGGAACGTCTTGGATGATTTAAATCAGTTTTTTTGGTTATTGGACTTAGGACAGTTGGACTTGATTGTCTTTATGTCTTAAAAGTAGTTTGGGACCTACCTTACCCCTTAAAAGTGGGAAAATATTAACTAAAAAAATTTATTTGCAGTCATAAAACCAAGAATGAATGAAAATACTCAAACATAGTAAAAATAAACAAAACCACAAAGCATGTGCGTCACCAAATGGACAAATAATTTCAAATGTAACATAAAAAAGCAGAACAATAATTATAATTTAAACAACATGGTTTTCACCCCAAAAATGGATTCATGAAACCCAAGAATGACTTCTAACCTAGTACCAAGCACTTTTAATCTTTATGATATTATCTCCATATAATAAATTAATAGAAGACTCCATATCTGATACCAATTTGTGTTTTCCTGGACCTAGTTTCAACTTAAATGGGAGACCCAAGCCTGGTGGGCCACATGGACTCAAGCACATCTTCTTGAATACTAGAGGCTACCAACTAGTAGTGTGTGAATATGGTGTGTATGTGGGAAACTATTACCTCTTTACCAAAGTGTTGCAGAACGAGTGGAAGTAAAAAAAGGTCAATAGCATAATCAATTAATGTAAAGAAAATAAGAAATGGAAAATGGATACAATAGTTACAATAACTGAAATTTCTGGAATTACATCCATGCGCAAAACAATTGATGATGATATATCATGATAGTAGAAAAATAAAAAAAATGGATACAGGACAGATGGCCTAACATGTTCCCTAAAACATAAAGGAAATTAAAGACTTTCCCAAGTATCCCACATTCCAACTTGGTCCTCTTCTATCAAGACTCGTAGTAAACAACAAGCAATCAAGTGTTTAAATCCTTATTCTTCCCTTTTTCCACACATGCAACCATGTAATATGCACCAGGTACCGAACGGTGCCCAGAGACGTTATGAGATAAATCAATGTGGGCTTCCACCAATGGTGTCTATAGCATCCACCCTGTTTATTGGAAATGTAAAAGTGTGCAATAATTCATATATAATGTAAATAAATACAATGTAACTTAATACCATAGTACATACTTCAACCCTATTGGATCGATTATGTAAATTTATATGTATATTAGATGGAATAATGCAAGAGGCGGTGAATTTTAGGTTTAAATGCCTTGTGTTTAAACACATACGAAAAATAGTTTAAATGATCTTAAACTAAAAAAATTGACAAAAAATACAATTAACTATAATTGAATTTGAAATGATGGTATGATATGATGTAATACTATAAGAAAATTAAAGCAATTATATTAAAAAAATTACAATAATCAATGTAATACAATATTGAAGTATTCTACCGTAATGCGTATAGAATCAATCAATGCAGTATGTAATTGAATGATTGTAAATGAAAAAAATTACAAATGAATACGAAATGAATAAATGAAAAAATAAATATCCTTTCTAAAACAAACAACAGCGGAAATGTAAATGTACTACAATTATTTTATCCCAAAGAGAAGGGTATCCTTTCACCCAGGATAAGAGGTCTGTCATACCACCACATTGTTAATCCCTCAATATGATGATCGGTAATTATGTCTTGATATCTCTGCATGCCCTCGATTTTGAAGGTAATCAGAACCTCTGCCTTTCAAACACATAAAATCCCTCGATACGATGATCTGTAGCACCGTCTACCTATCCCCGGTAACCCTCGATTGTTATCACCTTCTTGGTCACACAAATAAAAAAAAATCACTTATCGAAATACAAAAACTAAGAACGAGCTATTCACGTTTTGTAGTTTCAAGGATTTCGCACAAAGCAAGAGAGAATTCACAACATCTCTTTCTAGAACTTGATAGCATAGAATGATTAATCTCAAATATATGTAATTTGAATAGCTTCAAATGATCTCCTATTTATAGGCCTCAGGTTCCAACGGTCACATTTCCAACAATGATCATATTTCTCCGAAAAACTTGGAGGGACTTGGACACCTGGTATTATAATGGTCATATTTAAATAGAAAGAACGACATCATTTTGATTAGTTTGTAACTGATTCCATGACATAGTTTTCGTTAAAACAAAAGATATATGATGATGATAAACATGCGTACGATTGTCATGAGTTGATGAAGAATAAACACAAGAATGTGATACAAGTATGAGTACTATAAGTATTACATAGAATAATGTATTGATATGATACAAAGTGAGTATGATTTACAAAAGTTAGTATGATTGAAAGAGTTAGTATGATTGATAGAGTTAGTATGATCAACAGAGTCAGTATGATTGAAATAGTCAGTACATTTGACAAAGTCAGTATGATTGACAAGGTCAATACAATTTACAGAGTCAGTACGATTGAAAAGGTCAATATGAAAAACATATATGAATACATTTGTGATTTCCAAAATAAGACATAAAATTCAAAAGTGAATTTTGACTAAAAATATCCCCCTTTTGGAAAGCACAAAACATAAAGTAAAAACAGAAAAAGAAATTTATCTCCCCCTGAGTTATTGGAAACACTTCTAAATAAGAAATTGAATACAAATAACTCCCTGTTAGGTATGTACTTTCCTAAGGATTTTATTCGTATATTTTCATTGATTTAAAATAATTTCATTAAAACATTATCCCTTTATAAAACATTCTCCCCCTTTGTGATTTAAAAAAATAATGGAGAAATCTGGAGTTTCTTGAAAGAGTTAGAGAAAAGAAATGCAAGGAAAAGGGAAAGGTAACATAAATTTCATTAAGATAACAAAAGTCTATAGAATTCTAGAAATGCAAAAAGAAAGATACAACAACCCTCATTTGTTTTATCTTACCTTTTCTTTCTTGATCAGCTCATGAATAACGAATTTCATCTTTTTTATTTCATTCTTGTATTCAGAAATAGAATCACCATGATATTTGAGAAGCTCTTGTTGATCGGAAAAAATATGATCCTGATTCTTGATAGTATCTTCTTGGACTCTAATTACTTTTTCAAGATTATAAATTATGTCTTTCAAATTCTTATTGTCTTTAGATAACATAGAATTTTTCTTCTTCAACAAAACTATTTCATCTTTGAAAGATGAAACCTTCGAAAACTATTTCTGAAAAGCATTCATTTTCTTTTGCATCTCTTTTACTGAAGGAATATCGGCTCCATGAGTATTTAAAAATAGATTCAACCTTTCAGAAATTTCTTTGTCAAGATTATTGAATGAAATTGCAAGATCATTTGAAATCCTCCTTAAGTCTTCAATTGATATTTCATGATCATTCACTGAGATTTCTGTTATGTATGACCACTTAGTCATCCTATTGCAATTCTACTTATGAGTGGCCGAACTTTCAGAAAGAACTTTTAATTCGGCTTCAATTGACAAAACTCTCTTTCTCAGTTCTCTTACAGAACCAAACTTGTTCCTTTGATTGTCAGTGATGAAATAAATTCTCCCTTCATGTCTAGGAAAATAAGGAATGGTATTCTCAATCATTCTCAATACATGAACAATGTAATCACTCTTCTTGAGAGAAATAGTTTTTTCTGAATCAGTATCCTCATCGTACGAATACAGTTCATTTGATCGGCTTGAGTTTTCAACTGGATATTTTCCTTTTGTGTTTTCCTTTTTTCGTTCTTTCTTCATCCACTTTTTCACTAAAAACAATTACATTTTCAGCATGAGAAGATTGAGTACCTCGCTTTGCTTGGAAAGTAATTCTATCTGAAGTGGTTTAAAAAGATTTAGGTTGTTCTTGATCGACATGAGGATTTTGTTGAATTCCTTCACTTTTCATTTGAAAATATTCCACTCAACTCTTTTTTGAACTCTAAAGGAATTCCAAATGAAAATATCCTTCCTCTTCTTCAACTTCCTATATTTTGTCTAAAAATTGTTTCCCTTTCCCTTTCTCTGGAACACTCTGTATGATTGGATCTTGATATAATTGTTTCATTAGTTGAGCACTAGCCTTCTCAACCATTTTCATGACTTTAGAAACATTAAAGTCTTGAGCATTTCATTTCAAAAAAGACTTCTGTTTCTTTTTAGCTTGAAGTGTATCCTCTACCCTTAACCTCTCAGCAAAAGCTTCAGCTGGATCAAGACCGAACTTCAGATAACAATATTTTCATTGTTATCTATCTTTTTTCTACTTAACCACAACCTCATTGTTGTAATTAGGTTTCTTCTCTGCCTTAGAACTGGTTTTCAGATCTGACTTTTGAGGACCAACAAGAGTTGGATTTTCTTTGACTGGCATAGGTGCTGATTGATTTGGTGCTGATTTATTCTATGCCGATTCAGCTTCTACATCTTTGACCAAAAGCTTTGAATTCTGATCAAAACAAATATACAAATTTTTCAATGTATTCTTACTTATCCAGGAAGGCTTCATCACTTTTAATTTCCCTTTCAGAGGAATATTATAAAACATCATGCTCTCATGAATGAACTTTTTAAGAATAGAGGGATACATAATCAAATGAGATTGTATTGCCCCTACTTGAAATTTTTTATTGTCTCAAAAATGTATCTCATGAGATTCACCATTCTCATATTGACAATATAGTATAGCATGATGACATCAGATAATTTCAAAGTTTCTCTATCCCCTTTCATTGGGATAAGAAAACCTGGAATCCAAAGTTCCACAAATCTATTATCTGGAGATAGATGAGCCACTCTCCTCTTCTATTCATTTATATGAAACAACGAATTTTCAGCAATTTATTTATTAAACGTACCAAATTCCTCTGGTAGTTTATGAGATGGACAACAAGAATCACCTTCTTTTGAGAAATTTAGAATGTGGGATGCTTATTTCACATACATAGATTTTTCTATCATACAAAGCAAAGTTAATTGACATATTTTTGCCAAAAGATACAGTTTTTTAGAATTTCCAAACTTTATCAATAAGAACCAGATCTTGAGATACATGTTTTTCAACACAAAGATGTTCATAGCCTTGAAACAAAATAATTACCCTGATTGTAGAATCGTACGAGTCGATGAAGTCCCGAGAAACTAACCTTTCTCTGAGGATGTATTTCTCTGAAAACATTTTTGAAGACATCTTAGCTAGAGTGTTGTCATAGGACTGAGACATATAGATGCGGAAAATTGATAATCGTACAGATTCTTAAAGCAAAGGGGCGGAGCTTCGCCAAGAATTCTGAAAAAACGGTTTCGGATTGGGAAGGAGACGGTCTATTTATAGGAAAAAAAGGGATGACTGTTGATCTTCTACGCTTCATATTAAAAGGAAATAAATTCAATGGATAGGATTAAAAAGGGTTAAAAAAAGAGAAATAATAAAAAGTAAAAAAAAATACAAAGAAATGAAATAAAGTACCTTTCGGAGATTATAAGGAAACTATTGGTTTAATAGTATTAACATTGTATAATACCAATACAAAAAAATGCATACAAGGAAGGAAAAAATAATACGATCAGTTGTGAGACTGATGGAAAAAGAGTTAGTATAATTGGTTGTCAGGATGATGGAAGACCAAGTCATTACCATTAGTTATCGGGCCGAGGGAAAAAAAGTCATTACCATTTGTTGTCAGGCTGATGGAAAACAAATTCATTACCATTGGTAGTTAGGCAGATGGAAAACAATGTCATTAGCATAGGTTTTCAAGCCGATGGAAAACAAATTCATTGCCATAGGTGGTCATGCCGATAGAAAACAAAGTCATTACCATAGGTTTTCAAGCTGATGGAAAACAATGTCATTACCATAGGTTTTCAAGCCGATAGAAAACAAATTCATTACCAAAGGTTGTCAAGCCGATGGAAAACAAAGTTGTTACCATATGATGACGTGCCAATGGAATTTTTTTTTACAATAGGTGGATGTGCCGATGGACCGAAAATCAATATGGTAACCAGAAAAATAATACAAAAAACAGAAGGTAAAAAAACTAATCAGTCAAGACGATAATCAGAAAGACAGAATAACAAACTAAGAGAATAAAAAAGTAAAAATCATAAAAAAATTAAGAAACACATTAAGTAAAAAAATGTTCTACCCATTTTTAAGTGGAGTTTAATGTAAAGAGATTTGTTAAGCATGAAGTATATATGAATGATTATTTTAATGTAATCATTTCTAGATTCTGTTTTATAAACTCAAATCTATCGAAGGGTAAAGGTTTCATAAAAATGTCAATAAGTTATTATTGTGTTCCGATGAATTGTAAAATAAATCTCCTTTTTGTGTCTGATCCCTAAGAAAGTGATGACTAGTATCTATGTGTTTCCACGAGAGTGATGTGCTGGGTTTTTACTAAGAGCAATGGCACTAGTATTATCACATAAAATTTGAGTTTTGGAAAAACTCAATCCATAGTCAGTGAGTGTGTGTTGCATCCACAACACATGAGCACAACAACATCCAGCTGCTACATATTCAGCTTCAGTAGAAGAAAGTGATTCGGAATGTTGTTTCTTGTAGGACCAGGAAACCAAGGAATCTCTTAAGAAATGACATGTTCTAGATATACACTTTTTATCCATTCTACAACCACCAAAGTCAGCATCTGAAAAACTTTTTAAAACAAAATCATTTCCAGAAGAATAAAAAAGTCCTAAATTCGAAGTTCCTTTTAAATACCGAAGGATTGTTTTCACGGATTTTAAATTAGACTCTTTTGTATTAGATTGGTATCTTGCACATAAGCATACAGAAAACATTATGTCTAGTAAAAAAGATGTTATGTATAACAAACTTCCTATCATACCTCTAAAAATTGTTTGATCTATTGTTTTTCCAATTTCATCAAGATCAAGTGTATTTGAGGTACCGATTGGAGTTATTATACATTTAATATTGTCCTATTCATACTTTTTGAGTAAGTCTGTAATATACTTATGTTGATATATATATGTCCCTTCAGGTTTTTTTTGAAATTTTTAAACCTAAAAAGAATGTTAACTCACCCATCATAATCATTTCATACTCAGATTTCATTAAATTCGCAAAAGAATTAGTTAAAGACTGTTGATTTGATCCAAATATGATGTCATCAACATAGATTTGAACAATCAAGACATTTTTATTTTCCATTTTTATAAAAAGGGTTGGATCCACGGTACCTTTTTCATAATTGTTTTGTAAAATAAATCCTTTAAGTCTATCATACCATGCTCTAGGGGCTTGTTTAAGGCTATACAATCCTTTGGAAAGGTTAAAAACATGATTAGGATATTTTGAGTTTAAAAAACTAGGGGTTGTTCGAAAAAAAATTCTTCTTGAAAAAAACCATTTAAAAAAGTGCATTTAACATCCATTTGAAATAATTTGAAATTAAGGTATGCTGTAAAGGCCAATAGAATACGAATAAATTCAAGTCTATCTACAAGAGCATATTTTTTTTCATAGTCCATTCCCTCTTGTTGATTATAGCCTTTATCAACATGTCTTGTATTATTTTTTACAATGATTCCATTTTCATCAAATTTATTTCTGAAAACCCATTTTACACATATTACAGTTTTTTTAGGTCTTTCAACTAATGTCAAGACTTGATTCCTTTCAAATTCATTTAGTTCATCTTACATTTCTTAAATCCAATATTCATCACCTAAGGACTCACTTGGACTTTTAGGTTAAAATTGAGAAATAAATGCAAGATGATATATTTCATTTGTCAAGATATTACTAGTCCTTACTGGTTGATTTACATCACCAATGATGTTCTCACTAGGATGATTCCTAATAAG
Organism: Viscum album; assembly: GCA_963277665.1. Lineage (NCBI taxonomy): Eukaryota > Viridiplantae > Streptophyta > Magnoliopsida > Santalales > Viscaceae > Viscum > Viscum album. The sequence continues at coordinate 606,509,810 of OY728148.1, forward strand.
AAATTGATTTGTGTTTTGTAAAACCTGTTCATCAATGTATGGTAGAAAATCTTCTAGGGTAAAAGTTTCATGAACACTTTCTTGAACATTTTCCTTATCAGAAGGATCTTCTAATAGAGTTTGATAAACATTTTTATAAAACAAATCTGAGGATATAGGTTGGGGTTTCTTGAAAACAGAAATATTAGTTTCATCAAATCTAACATGAACTATTTCTTCAACAGTACAAGTGTTTTTATTAAAAACAATATAAGACTTAGAAGTTGTAGAATAGCCTAGAAAGATTCCTTCATCAGATTTTGGTGAGAATTTGTGTAGATTATCTTTAGTATTCAGAATGAATACATTGCACCCAAAAACATTAAAGTATGAAACTTTAGGTTTTCATCCAGTCCACAATTCATAAGGTGTTTTATTTAGAAAAGGTCTTGTTAAAACATGATTTATAGTATAACAAGCAGTACTAACATCTTCATCCCAAAATTTCTTAGAAGTTGAGTATTCACTCAACATCGTTCTTGTAATTTCCTGAAGAATGCGATTTCTTCTCTCAACAACACCATTTTTCTAAGGAGTTCTTGGTGCTCAAAAATTCTGTGTAATACCTTTATTACTACAAAATGTTTCAAAATATGAATTTTGAAATTCAACACCATGATCACTATAAATAGTTATCAATGGTATGTTATTCTAATTTTTACCTTTGGCTCTAAAAATATTGAAATAGAAAAAGACTTCATATTTATTTGTTAGAAAATAGACCCACGTAAATCTAGTAAAGTCATCATGTAAAACAAATATACAGTATTTTCTTATAATGCTTCCAGTTTGTGAAGGACCAAAAATATCCATTTCCTCTAGCTATAATGCATTAGAAGGTGAAACTTCATTAATTGATTTAATAGTAGTTTTATGTTTCTTGCCATATTGACAAGGATCACATTCCTTTGAAGAATCAAATAATAGATCTGGTAGTCCATTTACAAGACTTTTCTTTGTATGTTTACAACGGTTTCTTATATTTTAGTTTCCTATTATTCTATGCCATAGCCATGATTGGTCTTTTATTTCACTTAAGCAGGGTAAATTTTGTTTCCTATGGTCTTCTATGTTAATAAATTATACATTCTCTTGCATATGGGTAGATAGAATGAATTCGTCCTTGGAATTGTGAACTAAGCATTTATCATTTCTAAAATTAACAAGGTATCCTTCATCACATAATTGACTTATGCTGATGAGATTATGCTTAAGACCTTTAACAAACAAAACATTTGAAATAATAACTTTTCCAAGAAAAACAATATTACCTATTCCAACAATATTTCCATGAGCATCATCTCCGAAGGTAACCTTTCAACCCTTTGTTTTGATAATCTTTTCAAAGAAATCTTTTTTTCCAGTCAAGTGTCGAGAACAACCACTATCCATGTACCAAATATTCTTTTTGGTACACTTTTTATTTTCCTGAGAAAAAACAAATAGTTTTTTGGAATCCAAACTTGTTTGGATCCAGAAGAGTTAGTCAAAATAATTTTAGTAATCCACATTTGTTTTGAAAATGAGCTTTATGATATCCTAATGACTGTGTTCTATTAAGAGAAAAATTACTTTTCCTGTATCCACCACATTGACAGTTAGTACAAAAAGGGGTACTTTGAGGAACAAAATAGTTATTACTAAAAACTAGTTTAGGATGAGTATAAAAAAAAATAGAATGATTTATTAAAGGTTGAATCTGAGAATACATCCAATAAAAGTTTTCCTTTCCATAAGTAAAGACTGAAAAAAATTTCTTCAAGGAAAAAATTTCTAACTTTAGTTTTAAAACTAGGTTTTTATCTTAAAAAACATTTGATTTTGAACTAGAAGTAGGCTCAAAAAAAAATTTCATAGAAATTACATTTTCTAGATCCTTAGAGAGTTTATTCTTCTCAGAATTAACTTTCTCAAGGGTTTTTAAAATACATTGAAAATCAAAAGTTTCCATATCAAGATCATTAGAATGATGTGATACTTCATTAGTGAAAATTGAAATTCTATAATTTTCTTTATCAAGTTTCTTCTTGAGTTTAGAATTTTCATTCTCAAGTAATTTAGCGAAACTAGACACTTCTTCAAAAGAAGGTAATGTATTATCTTATGATGATGAAGACTCATCATTTGAAGAATCATAATATTTATTGTCAATAAAATTTTCATTTTAGGAAACATTTGTCATAGCTTCAGCATTGTGTACCTTAGCCATGAGACAATGATTTTCAATTTGTAATCTGGCAATAAATCCGATATTCTTATTTCCTGAGGATTCATATTCTGAAGAATCATATGAGGAATCACCATCACTTGCACTCCATGTATCATTTTCCTTCAAGACTATCTTTTTCTTTGTATTGTAATACTTTTTCTTATTTCATTCATAATGTATTTCCTTTCTGAATTTTATCTTCAGTAAAGGACAATCAGGTCTTATATGACCTACTTTCTTTCATTCATAACAAGTTACCTCTGAATAATTCTTATCCTTTCTATCATTCTTTTTGAATCTGTATTGGAAATGTTTCTTTCCTACAATCGTGTTCATCCTTCTTGAATGATTGGATAACTCATTATCTGAGTGATCACTATCACTTTATTCTGATATAACATATTTCTTAGCATTAGATCTTGTTATCCTTTATGGTGTGTTTTAGATTTAGATGTATTAGTAAAAGCTAAACTCGCACTTCCATTTTACATTTTATTGAAATCAGAATCTCTCTTCATTCATGTATCACACTTTAGAGGAGTAACAAATATTTCATCGAGAGTAATTTGAGAAACTATTCTATTTTCATCAATAACTTTTTTTTACTCCCATTCATTTGGAATTATATCAATTATTTTGTCTACAAGAGCTTCATCTTCACCAACTTTTTCTCCCATAGATTCTAAATTATTGAAAATTGTCATAAATCTCTTTTTCAATTTACATACCGTCTCTCCATAAGGAAAAGGAAACCCATGATACTCTACTCGAATCATTTCACTTATTGTTTCAATAACCTTAGATGTACCAAAATGTGTGACTTCTAATTTCAGCCAAATACATTTGGATGCTTCACAAGAAGATATATGGTTGTATATATTCCTGGTCATTGAACATAGAAAAGTATTGTTTACCTTGTAGGTTAGTTTATATTATTTCTTCTCTTGATTGGTGAAAGTATTGAAATCTTTTTTAGGAATTTTTTAACCTCTAGTAAACATGATAAAATTGTCTACACTAGTATTGATAACAAATTTCTTCATTCGATCTCTCCAGTACTCATAATCATTCCCATCAATGATAGGTGGTCTAGTTGGATTTATATTTTCAATTGATTCGATATTCATCCCTTCCATCTAATAAAATAGAGTCTTTTCCACTCCACACGTTAGTGTAGTAAATAGTTGAAACATAAATTTGAATGAATGAAAAAAGTGCTAGAAAAAAATCAGTGGAAACCTCCTTTGATACCAATTGTTGGATCAATTATATAGATGTATATGTATATTAGATGGAACAATACAAGTGGGGGTGAATTGTAGGTTTAAGAACATTGTGTTTAAACACATAAGAAAAATAGATTAAATGATCTTTAACTTAAAAAATTCACAACAAATACATTTAACCATAATTGACTTGGAAATGAAGGTATGAAATGATGTAAAACTATAAAAAAGTAAAGAAATTTTATTTAAAACGAATACAATAATCAGAGTAATAAAATAGTGAAGTATTCTACCATAAAGCGTATAGAATCAATCAATACAATATGTAATAGAATGATTGTAATTGAAAAAATTACAAATGAATATGAAATGAAGAAAGGAAACAATACAATTCTCTTTCAAAAACAAACAACAGTGGAAATGTAAAAGTGTTACAGTTATTTTATCCCAAAGAGAAGGGTATCTTTTCACCTAGGATAAGAGGTCAGTCTTACCACCACCTTGTTAATAACTCCATATGATGATCGGTACGTCTGTCTTGCTATCCTCACAAGCCCTATATTTTTCATGTAATCGACACCTCTATCTTTCAAACACTTGAAATCCCTCGATACGATGATCGGTAGAACCGTCTGCCTATCCCCAACAACCCTCGATTGTTATCACCTGATCATCCGCACAAAGAAAAATAAATCACTTACTGAAATACAAAAACTAAGAACAAACTATTCACGTTTTGTAGTTTCAAGGCATTCGCATGAAGCAAGAGAGAAGTCACATCGTCTCTCTATAGAACTTGATAGCACGGAATGATCAGTCTCTGATATATAAAATTTGAATAGCTTCAAATGATCTCTTATTTATAAGCCTTGGGTTCCAATGGTCACATTTCCTCCTACGATCATATTTCTTTGAAAAACGTGGAGGGACTTGGAAACCTGGCATTATAACAGTCATGTTGAAACAGAAAAAAAGACATTGTTTTGTTTAGTTTGTAATTAATTCCACGACACTATTTTGGTTAAAACAAAAGATATATGATGATGATAAACATGAGTACAATTGTTATGTGTTGATAAAGAATATAAACAAGCATGTGATAAAAGTATGAGTAATATAAGTATTACTTAGAATAATGTATTGATATGATACAAAGTGAGTATGATTTACAAAAGTCCGTATGATTGACAGAGTCAGTAAGATTGAAAGAGTCATTATGATCGATAGAGTCAGTATGATTGACAGAGTCAGTAAATTTGAGAAAGTCAATATGATTAACAGAGTTAGTAGGATTGAAAAAGTCAGTACGATTGATAGAGTCAGTACGAATGATAGGTCCAATATGAAAAACTTATATGAATACATTTTTGATTTCCAAAACAAGACATTAAAGTCAAAAAAAAACTATTGACTCAACAAACCCTTGGCCAGTGTTTGAATATATAACCAATTCATTAATAATGTAATTACAAAATTTTGATTGATGGGTCTCATGAGGCGTAGCCAAAACTGACATCACCACATGATAGTATAAATAGTGATGGATCCAAGATGTAACATGGAAACCTGAAATGATATCTAATAGTGAAGTCCCAAGATAATAACTAAGGGAACATAGTCCTCAAGGGTTTCCGTCTCAGTAATAACGGTAGTCCAGTATGGGGGAAGTGTGTAATCCAAGGAACATAATCCAAGGCAATCCAAAATGTGGGACCAACCGAGTCTATGGTGACGATCATGGCAGAATGGGCCTAAGAAATGATTAGGCCTAATGGTCTATAAGCTTGGCACATACATGTCAATACTGGATTCTAGATGTGTATCCAAGGAATCCTATAATGACAATTAAAGGACCCAAGGATAATATCTATGAAATTTTGGGTTACTACATGAGGGATCATATGGTGTCAAACATGGAATCCAAGAATCATCATGGATCGAGATCTAGGTGGGCATCAAACTATGAATGTTATATCCTTGAATCAAATTGGGGTTCTCAAGTGCTCATGGAATTCTCCAATCCAAATCCAAGGTGATATCAATTTATTCCATTCTAATGGGATAAAAAAGTTGCGTAATATTTCCTTCTATTCAATCCATTCCTTTCATTATTGTTATAAGGTCAAGTTGCATACAAACATACTATCTAGTCATTTGGTTCAATTATTCCTTTAATTAGAGTGACAAGGAAAATCATAACGCTACCATTTCAATCAATATATGACATATTCCATATTCAGGGTTCATTTTTCTACCTTCCATTAATGGGGTAATAAGTCCTATAGATATGAAACCTACTATTTATTCACATTCAATATGGTCAAGTCATATTCTCAATATACATTCCCATTTCCATTTTATATTTAATTATCAATTGATGAACATTCCTTAGGTGGTTCAAGTGGTAAGTATATATGTTAGTTTCCATTATGTAATTCAATATATAAAAATTCAATTTAATATATAAAATCATACTTTTTATAGTGGTCAAGCCACAACATAGCCGAATAGTATCACAAACGTGTCAAAACATTTAACATCAAATATGGAATAACCATCAACATGGAAGGGATTGATTTGTGATCATAACCACCAAAAATTAATCATGTATTTGGAATGATAATAACCATATGGGTCTAACATGTATTTTTATGGCATATTAATTACATAAACAGCACCCGGTGAAATTGGTGGGAACCACATGACAAATTCCAAATCAATGAACTTTAGGGATGACTTATTGACCATCTAATGTAGGCTTTTATGACTCTACTTCTCTGTTATTGGCCCTTAATTTTTTATGGATATTAGTATATCTAAGAAAAGTTGAAAAACACTCAAATAATTAAAACTTGTTCGAGAGAAAATGAGAGTATGAAAGGCTCAAACAGACACAAGTACATATCGCTGTGAATCCAACGTGATGAATAGAAGCTTGATCGGTTTTCGGATGATAATGATATATTAATCCCAAGATTAGATATTCCTAATTATTTAAAATGGGGGAAAGATATGTTAATCATGCATAATCTTGTATTAGGGAAAATAGCGATGGATTAATTAGATCATTAGTGGAAAATGGATATTTTGTCCTAAAAATTGCTTGTGCATGGATTTTCCACACATTTTGACAAACTGAGCGCAAACCATGAATGGGTAATTGGAAACAATGTTCACTCACATGGTTAGGATACATGGTCAGGTGCCAACCATGTGATGTGGCTATGTCGGTAAAAACACAATCGACACATTTTTCCAAACCATGGGGAATTACTGCATGGTTTAAACTAACCCATGTGCCAAAGCCAATATTTCTAAAAAATATGGGTTATAGGATCCAAAAATTCTCTGGACACACCTTATACATTTTCTAATCCCTTAGGCACCCATATTAGGTCCATAGAAATGATTAGACTGAAAATTTTAGGATCCATTCCAGAGTGAAACACTACATTCTTACACCAACTATAGTGACCTATAATTTTCATACAAAAGTATTAATCATTATAGATGAATATTAATTACCTTACACAAATTAACACCGGAGGAAAACTCTAGTTTAGTTCCAATTTTTAGATTTAACATAATCTTATTAATTTATGAAATATCATCAATGTCTCACATATAAACCTTCCCCTTTAGTAGTCTTCACAACATAGCCTTTATAAAACCTTTATTTTGAATCTAGTGAATAAGAAAATAAGAATTTGGGAAATTAATTTCCTAGTAAGGACTATTAATGGAGTTTCCTATGTACAACATACACATAATGGTTTTAAAACATTAGCATAATAAAACCAACCCCAACATAACAATGATTATAATATTTAGTCATGGAATAATGGTTTGTAGTTAATATAATATGAATCATAAGTGAATCAAGGAACATGATCCAAAATAGTATAAAATTTTCCAAATACATTGGATGGTTTAATATAAATTTTCATAGAAAATTTTATATATGGTCTACCCACCAAAACATTCATGAAATGTAAGTATTGGACTAACCCCTACTATACCTACTTTAGTCTTCAGATAACATCCCATGTACCCTCTATATGGAATGTGATAAAATCCCTTGAACTCCATTGTATATTGGGATAAACTCTCATGGACCCTTTTATAGGAATGTTATAATCTCTCATTTACCCTTTTAGATCATATAACATTAATTATTACCCAATGTATTAAAAATAGATTTAGGTCACTCCCATAACATATTGAAAATCATACATTTAGGCTCCACAAGGTCATAAAATGTTCATCATACCATAACACATGAAATGAAATGGTTTTCATAAACATTTCATACTATAAAAACCTATAGAAAAAATTGTTGGTTTCATCATCATTTAATCCTTTCATAATAGTAGGACCCTTGGAAAATGAAATTAGATTCATAAGAATATTATCATTGTATATCCCATGAAAGAAAACCACATGTCTTAAATATCATTCCTTGATAAACCAATTTGTGGAAGTATATGTATGTAATCATTGGAACATCTCCCCTGTGAATCATATGTTAAATCAAAGGATGTTATCATTGAGGCAGAATGGTTTTGAAACATAACTTGAAATAACATTATGGAAAAAAACATTCCTTTGAAAATTACTTTTCAAAAATAGAAATAAATAAAAAATTGGAAAACAGTTTCACTGAATTTACCCTTAAAATATTATAATATTTTATTCATAAAATATATTTTTCATGAAAGCCTAAAAATCTATTCATGTCGTACATATTTAAAAAAGAATTATTTTCTTATTTTCAATGATAAGAAATGGGTTCTTTTTAGACAAATACATGAATATTTCATTCAAAACATTTTGTAAAAATTAAATCATGGGTAAATGTTATTTAATATGTAATTTATTTAAATTTAACAAAAAATTTATATTTTTTAGAATACATAGTTTTCCTAAGAAAAAGTGTTTTCGATTGAAGAGAGTAAAAAAAAATTCCCTCAAATACATTTTATCAATTATTTTTTCTTCCAAATATTATAGTATTGGTAATATAACATAAAGATACCATGAATAAACACATTATATAAATATTTAAGAGTTTATTGATATATATATATATATATATGAAAATATTTCTTCATTTGAAGAATAACCATAAACAATCCCAAAAAATGGTCTGAATGAATCATAAAACCATTACAATGTTAGAAAAATATAATACTAATCCAAAATAAAAAATAAAATAAAATTAATTTTATATAATATTTGGAATAAATAAATTCATTATATAATCTGTAAAATGGTCAATATATACACCTTCTAAAATAATATTGTTGCATAAGAATTCTATTTGAGACAATAATCTATTAAAAATTTCATAACTATTTGCCCATAATCCTCATGAAATAGTGGTACCCAAATGGATTGTTGAATATAAATAATATTTGGTAGAATAATCCTGAAATTTATTCATTGGCATAAAATACACCACATAAAGTAAAAAAGTGGTTAATCTAGAATGTGTCTCATATAAGTAAAATGTAAGATAGAAATCAATTACCAATTGGTTTCTTCTAAGTGTTTTGATTTTCATTTTTTTTCTCTTACATTGATCATGGTTGAATAATCAGTTAAATCATAACCATGATATTGGTATCATATATTTTATGTATATATGTATTTATAGTAATTAATTAATATTATAGATAGATTATGAAACAAACAATTCATGGAAAAATTTATATTGTGTGTATGCTTGAATTTTTTCCCCTTAATCAATGGTTTATGAGAATTAAATGTTAATAATATATTAAGAATATAGTGAATATTTTAGGTCATAAATATCAAATATTTTCATTACACCCATTCTTATTAACTTCTTTATATATCCTGAATGATTCCAATAGCTTCGTGAGTTGGTAGTTCTCCCTATACATGAGTGACATTATCGTATTCCCATAGAATTTAAGGTATGGATGTATGTTCTCTATCCAAAAGAAAGAATTATATATTTGTTGTTAGTATAATTTTTTAACTTTATTTCCATCATTGTTAAAAAATATGATTGGTGGTAATGGATAAACGAATGAAATCAGTTCATGAGGTGGTAGTCTGTTACAGACCCCAATGGTGATTTCCTAACTCATTTAATGGAAGTAGAGATGTTTATTTATACATAACTTAAAATAAAGGCTTATGGATTTATGGAGATACTAAGGATAATCTGTCAAATGTTTTTAATATGAATTGAATTCATTTGAGTAATAATTAAAATAACAAATCTCATTGAATGACATTGTCTCTTCTTCTTGTATCATTATTTGGGTTTCACCCAAAATCCTCCATTTGTTAAATATCATCCCAATATAAGGATAATTTGATTAATGGATGAATTTTTGGAAGGGATATGGGCTGGTCTTTCTCATAGAAAATTGATTTTAATGTTTAAAGAATATAATGTTGGTGGTGGCCATTTATAAGTGGGGGAAAGTAACCCACATAAAACTACTGGGAAATATAACAAAAGAATCGTGAATTATAAGGTCAATCACATTCAAAAATCATCAGAATGACCCTATAAGAGAAAATGGGATGTAAAATATTGAAAAATTTCTAAAAAAGAATTTAGACATGTATTCTATAAATTATACCCTTTATATATAAGTTTAAGCCCTTGTAATTCCATTTTTACCTTATGCGTGCTAATTATATTTTTAATATTTCACTATTTATCTTATTAAAAACATAATTAAAAAATATTATTCAATATAAATAATATTGATTCCAGATATGGAATATTTTTTTCTAAAATCAATACAGAGAATTGGAAAATTAGTATTTAAAATATATCCCACAAAGTGTTGTAAAGTGTGTTTTCAAGGGGAAATATTCAAAATTTTATAAGGTGTTTATATCAAAATTTAATTTGAAAAAAAAAATTAATGAAAAAATTTGATTAATCAATAAATAATTAAAATAATGTTACATTACAATAGAATAAAATAATTTTTTTCTTTATAAATAAATTAAAAACTGTGATTTTCAATGAAAATTTATTATATTTAACTATTAAAAAAATATAATTCATTTAAGAGAATTATCAAAAAATAACTGTAAGGAAAATTTTATATCTAGATTTAAATAAGTTATGTTTGATTTTTTATTTTAATTTTCTATCCATAAATTATTTTATTATTTTTCATAAAATGATATAATGATAAATTTTTTTAGGGAATAATGTTTTTTAAACATATTAAAACATCACTGAAAAAATAAGTACTTTTTTGAAACATATATTAAACTTATAGAAAAGAATTTTACATAAAATTTATAAAGTCTTTATTATTATGAATATCTCCATTTTTAATGGATGGGTTATAAGTTTCTCATTCGAATGATATTAAGAATATATCACTATTTTGTTAAAGGTATGTGTTTTGTGTAATAAAAAAAACACAATCTTACTTGTAATAAAAAATATTTAAATGATCAAATTTCATTAAAAATGTCTCCTTCAGAAAATATTATGGTGTTTCTACCACAAAGGGATCCACCAACACAGATGTATGAAAATATAAAAAAATGGGCTCTAAAATCAGTAATTTCACCTTAGAATTAATTAAACAAGAAAAATAGTTAGTGTTGAAGATGAAAAAACAAATACCTCAAGGAACACATAAGGTACACCACAAAAACCAAAAAAGGTTCATCTTTAATGGGAGTTGATAAAATTAATCTACAAAGGATCATGAATAATATTTACTATAAGAACAAGTGATATAAAAATGTAGCACAATGGAACATCTATGACCAACGAAAATCAAGAAGTAGAAAGATCACCTATACATAGAGATGAAGCAATACCACAATTATGATTAGTGATGGAATTAAATGATCCAGAAGGAGATGATACACTCATAATATACTTGGGTAGATCATTTTTTTGAGAGAGAGGATCATGAACAATAACTGAAAATGAATAAGACATGATGTGTATTAAAAATAAATAGTACAAACATATTTCAGGTTTTTTATTCATGGTTTAGAATGAAAAATCCAAGATTTTATTATATTTTGAAAAATTCATCACATTCGTTCAAAAAAAGAATTAATATTTTCCCTTGGTGAAGCAGTTTCTCAACATGTAAACATTTAAAAAATAGAATTAGGTCCTAACATCATCATTGAAATGTTTTGTCATCATGTAACTAGTTCACAACCCAAAAATTCACAACATGAAGATTCTATAATCACATTTCTAAATTTCCTCTAAATTAAACCAACCACAAAATGAAAATTATGTAATTTATTTTTTACATTTATACCCAGACACCATTAATTTTTAAAATAGTCATCCTTGAGCATTTATTCAATTATTGAAAAATTTCTCTCCATCTTCCGATATCCCAAAACAAACACAAACCAATTGGGAAAAAAAGAGTGAAGAGAAATACATGAATGTTAGTTATAGGATATAACAAAATCTCCACTTTAGATGTTCTATACTGTGAATGTCATATGGAATAAAATGATGTTCGGAAAGAGGTAAGTCCACTTCTCTCTCATCAGTGACTCGTGCTACCAAGTGCCCATGGAATATGATCTATGTCAACAAAATACACTATCTAATAAAATCTTCTTCGCATACCGAACTATCAATTTAGTTCCGATGACCACCACTGGTTGTTATACAATCAAAAATTCTGGCTCCAACTCATTTTATTCTATAAAAAGAACATGATAGTGATCATGATGGTACTTACTGAGCTATATAATTTAAAAAATATCATGAATACCCATCAACTAATAAGAGAAATTCCAAATAATAAGGAACATGTTGTTCTTGATCAGTAGTATCAAATGGTAACACAAATATCTGATCCAACATTCCATATTTTCTAATCCAATGAATACCTAAAAATAATTTTTTAAAAAAACACTACATATAATAGAAAACCCCAATGAATGATTTCGATGATTAAAATAAAATTTCTACAAACAATCTGTTGCAACCAAGCATCGATGTATATATTGAATATTCTTCAACATATATAGAGAAAGAATCGGTCTAAAAAATGAGTCCTCACCCAACACTACCCAATAATGTGGCGACCTACATGGAAGACTATAATAATCCTATAAGGGATCCATTATCTCAAAAGTATGATAGATTTTGAGAGATGAAAACTTAATCTATCCCAAATTGAAAATTCAGAGTTTGAATAAAATCTATTAAGCAAGAATATATCATATCCTCTAGAATTTAAATAGAACTCATCTTCTAACATTTGTTTTATTGATTATAAGTCAAAATCAACAAGACCAGATACCTTGGAAACGTAGGTATACTCTTTGAGATCCACGAGGTAATCCATGGATCCCTATCTAAAATAAAGGAAGATGGATCGATGTGAGACCTCCTAACCGCCTGAACATACTTCATACCAGAATCATAACCTTTAATGGAGTTCCTTCTCAGAATTAATTTATCTACCATTATTAACTGGTCAATATCCACATAGATAGATTATCTCACTCTGGGAGTCCCTGATGATCTTGAAACAATGTCCATAAAAACCTTTTCTCATTTCCAAATAGGCATAGTAAGTGGTCGGATTTATCAAGAATGATTCAAATTCTCTCCCATTACATTTTTGAAGGAGTAACAAAATGAACCATAATCTTGAATGCCACAATACATACATGGATAATGAAAAAATTAAAGGAAGAATTAAGGTCCACATCACATGTGATCTTCAACCCTTTCCAAGTAGAGTAATTATTAGAGACACCACATTTTAGAAATATTTATTAATATTTTTTAGTATCAAGCATATAAAATGATTCTCATAATCTCATATACATTTTCTGCATCTTCCCATGAAAAGATGGCCTTCAACCTCTAATGATCTACTGATATACCACACATTATAATCTTGTTCCCCAATAAATTCTAATATTTTATCTTGAAACAACATATTAAAATTATTCAATACATCCAATATTTCCTTAGGGGTTTTAACCGAACTCAAATTGTTTTCATTCTCACACTCAGATCTGAAATAAACCAAAATATCATATGTGAAAACAACCAAAAAAATATCGATAAACTAACAGAGTATTCAATTGATCAATGAAATAAAACATACATCATCATTATTCAGGTCAAGAAACATAACACGATATTTGTAACAGGTATACCTAGTCTTCAAAATCATATTTTGTATATAATACAACAAAAGATTGAACTAATGATAACTAAACTGACGAGAAAACATTAAAAGACACTTCCCCTTTAGATTTTACAAAAAATGATCAATATGGGGATAATGATACATATTCCTAAATATAACTCAGTTCAAAAACATATATCCTAGGAACAATAGAATTTTACTACCATCCTTATTGGAATGGAGAATAGGTTCTACCCAATGTGAGAGACTAGGTCAAACAAAAATAATCATCACCCGATCATCCAAATCAATTGTAAGTTTATCATTTCCGCTGGTGTTACATGAAAATAATATATCGATATGGTATCTGTATCTATCATAAAATATATTGTAAACATTATATCCATCAGCTGTGGGAGACTAGAGAAATCATTTTGGAAAAAATTTAGAAAATACCTAACATCCATGGGAATATTACCGAAGAATAAATTATTTTGCGATAAACTAAATCAATAGATAAAGCACACCTGAGGTCTTTGACGGGAAAACTACGTGACCAATCCTCATATATCACCCTCTACATAATGCATGAGATATCCCATTTCCTGCATGTAACAGGGCAAGTTGATGGTAAAAACTATCCTCCAATTGTTGAGAAATATTCCAATCCATATTAATGATTATTTTATACATATCTATATAGAGAATGAGGTACGATAATACAAAATCCATATTGGATATTAATAATTAATTAAAAAGACAATGAATCCCCATATAATTACTCTTACTAAGATGTGTCCCTAAATACAAAAAAAATATAAATGAGTATCATTGGATGAATAATCATATCCAAAAATTGTGATGATATAAATGAGTGGGAGGAACCCATATCAAATAATGTAGTTTCCAATAATTGAATTAAACATTGTACCATTCTCTATCACTGAACCCACATCTACATCAAGCCCAAATTCATCCACTACCTGCTATAGATTCACTCCTTGGCATGTAACTAGAACACTATAGAAAATTCATCTTCTGATTTCACTATAGTAACTATTAGAGCTGATGATCCTAGATTATAATGATGTATATACATAGCATGTTAAAAATGTTATACATTTCCATTGAATAGAAAAATATAAAACATATTTGCATGTGATGAACAAGAACAATGGGTGTGACAAAACATTCCTCACTGATAAAACGTTCAGTTCACACTATTGGAATGAATTGAAGTTGAATGTAATTTCTGGGATATTCCATGATTTTTTTGTTATATAGATTATTTTCTAGATAAATAGATGAGACGATATTCGATTCCAAGGCATGATGTTATTAAAATAAAATATTGAAACATATTAAATATATTTCATATCACACAGACTCATTTTTACTAATATATTTTAATAACATCTAAATGGTTTTCCATATAAAAATTTTGAGGGCACGGTTGGGTTAAAATGGGGGTTTTACCCAATTTATAACTTATCCTGAGTCAAAACGGGTCTCCTATAAAAATTTCATAGTTGGAATGAAAACAATGAAAATAATTAAATAAAATATTTAAATTCATTATTTTTATACATAGATAGAATATTTTTCAAATATATGATTATGGAGAAACCCCAAGGTTATACGCATAACCCAGGATCCCTTGGAAAAACAATGGAGATAGATTTAGAGGATTTCTATCAGACAAACCAAAACTAGATCATGGATCAAAGATCACCAAACAACATAATCGAAGTATCTCTCCAATGAATACAATTTAGGCTCATTCTTAAATTAATATTTATCCAAAACTAGGTAAGGTATGTGTTTTGATTTTTTTTTTCTCCATTTCTAATTTCAATGATGGAATAAAATAATCAAGATACATTTTTATTAGAGGTTTGATCAACATGAAGGATGGTATATTTTGTGGGGTTTTTTTCGGATAATATCTATCTGATTTGAATTATTTTTGTGGTCATTATAATGAAGATAAATAGTGATCAATATGAACACATATTGATATCCATTCCACCAACCAGTTTTTGTGATTTTCTCCACCAGTTCTTTATTCATCATGGGCATACATTTTTTGGACTATAACTCAAAAAATATGAATAAATAACATTTTGGAAACTATTTCAAAGTGAAACCACCCAAAATATGATATTTGGTATTTTAAAGACACAATAGAGGTGAGACGCTAGATGTAGATCCGTTATGTTGAAGGAGGATACCTGTTTTTGCTTTCATCAGTGTTCTTCATCACATAATGATGAACATGGATTTGATCCATTTTATAAATAGGTATGATGATGGAACTCATTTTTTGATGACAATGACTGTTGAAAGATTTATATATTACATATAGTGGGAAAACCTTCTCTATATTGAAGTTTATCGGTTCCAGATTGAATGATGGAGCAGATATGGGGTTCAGGAAAATCTAGGGAATCACGTCATGTAAACGAGATCAACACACCATGTGGGCCCCTATGACTAGAGTCTAGGGTTTTAGGAGTATGTTAAAAATCACGAAGTATGTGACCCCAGTCACATGCCATGTGGTCTCTCATTTTTGACTCGGTGTGTACCTTAAAGATTACATAGACACAGATTGGAGTACAAAGATTGGAGCATGTTATGTCCTCCCATAAATAGAAAAATGTTGGACCAAGTATGGAGGATGAAAATTATATTGGAAGATATGTATAATACATGGTATTCCTTCAAGGAATGTAGTAATACATGGAAAAAGATTTATGAAATGGTATATTTACACGGGTAGGACCGAGAGTTAAGGGACATAGTATGAGACCACTACTATATTATGTATACTTTTTTATACATGTATTAGAGATATATTCCTTTACGAGTTTGAAATATTTCATTAGGTTGTGTTCCCCATATCATTTCCCTCTTGGTTAACACATAATCATCTCCTACTCCTAGGAAATTGATCCCCTTAGAAGGAATTTATTGAAAGGGTAATTTGTAATTCCTCTGTGAGTACCGATGTTAAATCATTTATTAATCATTATGAAATTGGTATAGTTCATGGTATCTTTGGGAAAAATAGTATGTGGTCGTTGATACTCAACTTAGTGGTTTAATACATATTTTTTTGGTATCAACCCATGACCATAGCAGTGATCCACATCTTTGTACCATATACTCTTTAGACTATCAATGTGAACATATAATTGAGGGACCATATGAGAAGAACCTCTCAGATGGATGTCATCTATTATATCAGACACAGTATTGAGATATACAGGATGAACACTACATGCATCCTCTATTCTATAATCCTATGGATGGTATAATATGACAATGAATTTCCATTTGACTATGTTTCATTATTGAGAATATATAAATTTTCTTATTATATGTGTTGTAGACATATAATTGTGTAGAGATGGATATATTTCCTTAATGTTATGATTTGTGGTTTGGGTATGTAAGTATTATTATACCGACACTTTCATGTTCTTCTCCCACACATGTCATTTCCATTGAAGACTATTGATCTTTTTCATAGACATTTATTGAATTGGAAAATATGGTTCTTAGTGGAATGGGATATAATGAGGTTTATTCCTATGGATTTCAGAGAGCATACCCATTACGTTCTGGTTGGAACTTTGTTATAGAATTTTTTAGTCTTTCCATTGGCCCTATTTACTTTATTATAAATCCTTTCACACTCTCTTTATGGGATTCAAATATTCACTTATGGTTATACATTTTTTTAATTTATGTATTTTATATGCATGGAGATGTATCCATGTGTATGAGTACATAGGATAAGGTTAATCATGTAATTGATATGCATTCATGATAATAATTGTTATCCCCTGGAATCTCTGAGGTAGTCTTGCAGAGTCATGGCATGGGCCCCATTAGGATGGGTAGTGATAGAGAGGTATTAGAGTGGTCTGTTATACAAGAGGACCTAGATTATATGAAAATGGTTTGGAGAAATAGTATTAAGTGTTTCAATTTTGGACTGTAGGACAAACACTCCAGTGGTGGGTTTGAGGCTGATATATCCACATGTTAGGACTATGATAACCAAATTTTGGCTTGTTACATGAGAATATTTGTTACAAGGAAAAAATGACACATGCAACATATAGGAATTGTTTGTGATTTTATATTCCCTTATTGAGTCATCTCTCTAGATATTCTCATTGATCATGGTACATATTGTTTAGATTCATGATGTCTACACAATGAATACCATCATCGATTCAATATTATGATTAAGAGGATGATCCCCATAGTGACAAGGCATCAATTCAATGACAAATTCATGTGATGATACCTCAATGTGGGGAACCCACCATACCACCAGTAGAGTAGCCTATGGTACCCTCCAAACTAGAATATTAGGGGTGAAGTCTGAGTGTGATTCATGGGAATCAGAAAAAAAGACCCCTCAGGATCTCTGGTTTGCACAAAATATAGGTGGTTTTGGGTTGTCTTGAGTTAGTGACCATCATTTTCTATCTAGTCAAGACATCAAAAGATCATATGGTTATACTGCCAGTGAGCTCTCTTCATGACATATTAGGGAGATATTAGAGTTTGGTTGTAGAGTAACAAGACAAGGAGACTCTACCATGGTTATAGATAGAGTGTCTCTTCAGAGTTGATTTTTCTTATTCTACATTGATGTATGCACATATCTAGGATCTTCTGTAGCTCCATGTGGGTAGCATGAAAATAGATGAGTATTTATTGCGGCTTACCATCTTCCCTAGGTACTGGATGGATTTGGTTTGATATCTAATATTTATGGATGGAAACATCATGTGGGTTTTTCATAGAGACCTATGAGTCATTTTTATCATTCTATGAATTCATATATATGATGGGGTGACAGATATAGAAATTTTTGTTTATTGTTTCTTGGCTGAGCAGTTACAAATGGATGTTTTCAGAAGTGTTCAAGTAGGAGTAGAGACCTCGATAGTTGGGGGATGATGTCAGTAATAGGGACATGGACCTTCAAGATGATGATCCATTACAAAGGATTTCTAGTTTAGGTCTCACAAGGTGGGTCCAATCATTCCAGAAAGAGTAAGTGCCACCCATGTGACAAAATGTGAAATCTTGCTCGATATAGTCTGACCCACCATACAACTAAAATAGAGACCATAGATGTTCCACTAAGGTTGAGGTATTACCTGACAAAGGAAGGTTAAAAGGTTGGTGGATGTAGTAAAATATCTCAGAGAGAACCATGAAGTTATTTATTCTTTGAAATGTGATAAATCCAACCCTTACGTGGTCCATGCTAGGCTCAGGGAGCGGGAAAATAGGAATAGGGACAATTGTTTGAGGGAGATTCATATTACACGAAATCTCAGCGGACTATTAATTGTATAATTTGTGTCTTTTCTACCATATATGCAATAAAAATATACAAAAGTTCATGTAATTTCATTCTCTCCACATATCTTTTCTGAGACATAGATATTCCATTTGAGCCCTTGGATTAACCCTTGTGCTTTGATACTCCAGTTGAACATCATTCACTGATAAGAAAATTGTGCCGATAGTGTGACATGACACATAGATTCATGAGATTATATTTGAATCTCATTATAGTTGTGTTGAGGCCTTACTATTTCATTCTGGGTCTGAAATGATTATCCACAGTTCAGGATCATATTAAATATTATCGGTGAAGGAAGAGGTGTGTCTGTATCGGTGGAACCAGGTTCTCATTTGTCAAACTAAAGGAAGCCAATGAATTTTAGGATAGACTAATGTGTCATAGGGTGAAACTATTTTCTCACATGTTTTCTAGCATGAACCTTGGTGTAGTGGATATTACGATTTACCAGTTTCCTGTTGTGGTGGTACAGTACTGGAACATCTTCCCACAAGTTGTTCTAGGCATAACTCTATACCATGAGATATAATTCTATGTTGATCTATAACTTGGGATATCACCAAAATCTAAACCATAAAATTAGATCTCTCCCATGGAGCTTCTAGTTATTAGGTTGTATTTGGAGGACTTGTAAAATGAGGTATTTTATAGACTTAATGTTTCACTCTTGGCATCCACAGTGTTGTTTTCCATGAAGGTAGATGTGATAATGAGGGTGTGTGTAGACTACTGACACTTGAAGTTGGCGATTGTGAGGAAAAAATCTCCACTACTGAGTATTTATGAACACATTGATTAGTTGAGATGGAATTGATTGTTTTAATTGTTTAACCCAGATTATGACATTACCAATTTTTAGTATGGGAAATAGTTATACTAAATACGAAATTTTAATTTCGCTATTGTGACTATGAGTACATGGTGACCCCCATTCGAATGAATAACTCCCTCATAGTGTTCACAAGACTCATGAAACATAAAATAAATCCTTTCATAGATCAGATAATCGTATTCATCATCGATGATATACTAGTGGACACGACATCTCAGGAGGACCAGATGGGACACATAAGGATAGTTCTCGATGTATTCAAAGACCACCATATATAGGAAAAATCTTGAACTGCTATTTCAAGATACATGTGGTCCACGTTCTAGGACATGTTATCTCAGAGGAAGGAGTTTTAGTGGACCCATCCATGGTTGAGAAAGTGTTAACATGGGAACCACCTAGGATCATGAAATATGTGTGAAGAATCCTTGGGATGTAAAGATATTACTGGATTTTCATTCATAATTTATCCTTGATATCATCACCTATGACAGCATTGACTCAAAAGTGGAAGCACTTTTTATGAAAAGAGAAGTTCTTGGAGGATTTAAGTAGTTGATTTAGTGTTTGATGAGTGAATACATCATGGGATTTCTAGAAGAGGGTGTCGAGTACATATTTTTCAGTTATGCATCATAAATGAGGTGTTATTGTGTTATAATGTAGAGTAATCTGAATATTTTCAATTTCTCATTCTGTTTGAGACCACATGAGATGATCTATGTGACCTAGGATCATGAGTTAGTTGTGGTAGTTGTCTCATTGATCTGTTGAGACACTACATGATGGGAGAGTAGTTTAGCATCTATTCAAATCATAAGATTCAAAAGTACATCTTATCTCATAATGATCTTAACATGAGAAAAGATGAAATTTCTAGGGTTCTTCCAGGACTATATAATTGAAATAATGGGAAGGGTAATGTGGTAGTAGATACTCTTAGATGATGATATTATTCGAAGTAACTAAATGAGGAATTAGATTAGTTGGAATCATTGTAGTTATCCATTCTTGATACAGATGGATCACCTTACCTCAAGTAGAGTGTTGTCACCCCTCTGGCCGTGAAACGAGTTAAAGAGGAATTATTTGGGGAAGCCAGCTATGAGAACAGACATACTCAAATATAAAGGGGAAATATCTTGTTTGATTTTATCATGATGGGGATAATGTTGTTTTTTAGTGGATTCATAGTGGTACCAATGACATTGTGGGAGTATGTTCTGAGATCGTTTCATATATATTGTTTGGTTGTACATCCATGTACATAAATCATGTACCAGGACCTCTGATATCAGTTTTGGTGGATATGGATGAAGAATGAAGTTGAAAATATTTCCTCTCAATTCCCTAGTTATCAACATGTGAAGGAAGAACACAAATTTTATGCTCCTTTAGCTCAACTGCATGTGGTGCCAAAGTGGATGTGGGATGGAATATCTGTTGGATTTTTTATGGGATTACAACGTACATCCAGGGGAAACTATGTCATCTAGATGATTTTAAACCGACACTCAAACTTAGCCCAAGTCATAGATATTTGGTAGAATAGTTCAGTAGAGATATTAGGACACATCTACATTCATGTTATAATCCAACTCAATGGAGTTCCATCGCCATTAGTTTTTCACCGTGATGATCGCTTTACATCTCATTATGGATTAGATTACGAGATTATTTTGGGACATATATATGGTTGATCACAACATTCCACCTCCAAAATAAAGGACATAAAAAGAGGACCATTCAGGTTTGGGGGGACATTATCTGAACTTTCATGATCGATTTTGGCTGTAGTTGGTAGGGTCACCAACCACTTGTGGAGTTTTGGTAAAAAATTATCTACAATTATTATTACAACCCCTCTCTTTATTACACATAAATAAATAATTAAATTAAATAAAATTAGACATAATAAATCTCTAAAGATTAGGAAATCTATATTCTTTGGAATTAGGTACATTGCATTACAAATTTATTCATTAATTACTACATATTTATGGTAAACATCATTAAATGCTAGAGAAAAAAACAACATTCGATATCCTGGGGAAATAAATAAGAAAGCGGTGATACCTAAAGTATAGTAAGGGAATAAACATGACATAACATAAATATAATAATACATGTCATACTAGGAATATCAATTAGTCTTAAATTATAATAAAACATAAGAAAAGCTATATCATGAAAATCATAACATGGAAAATGTGGAAACAACATAAAACATTAAATCATATATCAATTCTAAACATCCCTGAACTGATGGTAGAAAAAATAGAATAATAGAATTAGCTACACCCCTATCCCAACATGAAATATCATTAAAGTAATCATTTACCCATGCATTAGAGCGCTATTAGGGTTCACCCTTCATAATAATTTCATTCATGTGACACATTTTTCCTCACAGATCATATAACATGGATTCATTATAAAAATGCATGATCTAGAATATTGGAATACATAAATTTAACTCCCAAATCAGTAATTATATTTGAAAAATATAGAATTAATTTATATAGTAATGGTTATGGAATTCACAGCATGATGATTTTTGCAAGGAAAATTGTGGTGAAAATTTGGGATAATAACAACATTATATAGAAATTCAAAAAATGGGTTGACGAGAGATACATATGTATATAATCATTTATAAATGAAATGGATAGTAAAAGGGATATATAAGAACAAATAAAAATATAGGATAAATGAAATTACAATGCATTTCATAAAAGTAATGCTTGATAAAAATTGAGGTTCGAAGATTCCGTACAAAATATCGGCATAGTAATTAGTGTACATAAGGGTGCATAAGATGGATAAATGATAGTAAAAGGGGATATCATCATATAAATATAACATAGAATGTAAGAGGTATAAATATTAATGTATCAAAACATAATAAAATGGAAATCAAATGGGAATATATTAAATGGGTAGCTTTATAAAATGAAGAGAGACAATCCCTTATGAAATTTCAGTATTGTATTAGGTATTCATCGGAGGGATTAATGATAGAGAAAGGGGTATCACATCAATTATAAAAAATAAGAGATGTATGGGGGATGTAAATGATAATACCCAATATATTATAAAAAATAAATGGGAATAATATAGAGTATATTATTGAATAAAAGTGAGAAATAGTGGATTCCATACCCTAAGAGTATGACACCAAATGCTTGGATGTGGATTCTTCAGATCTTAAGGAAATTCTAGGAGGATTCAATAATGACGAGGGAAGAGTGATCCTATACTCAAAATATTTTGAGTGAAGAGTTATGGGATCATGGGTGGGTTTATATAGGGAAAGATAGGGATTTCGTTAATATGCTTGTTTCAGACTCTACAAAATAAAATACTTCAAACCACAAACCTTCTAATGGGGTTTGACCGTGGTTTTTTTTCCAATGTGGATATTATTTTATTTATTTCATTAGTAAAGGATCCGAAAATATTAAAATAATTCCAAATATTATGTGAAGGTGAGTAACATTTTTATGTAAATAAATTTAAAAATATATTCAATATTCAATATTTTAAAGTATTTATAAAGGATTATTAAAATAAACCATGTGAGCATAAAATCGCATTATTTTTAGGGGAAAAATAACTTTGGATGAATATAACCATTATATTATTTATTACATTATTTTGGATCATTATGATGTCATAAAACACACCGTATATTTATACAATATTTAGTTTTTAGACAAAAATTTCACTATCTCAAAAATTTATGAAAAATTCACCATTGGATAATTTCAACGTTCTGATTAAAAAAATAATATTATTTGCATATAATTATTTTTTTAAATATGTTCATTTTATCTTTGAGAATAAGATTCAATATTTATTGAAAAATGATAGGTTTTTTATAATAATAAATTTTGAACCCCTATAAAAATTACATTTCATATCATAAAATTTAAATGACCATTTATAAATAATATTTAATTTTTAATAATAAAAAATAATTAAAATAATAATTATTTATAAAAACCAATAATTCATAAAAAGTACCTTAATAGAATATGAATATTACCCTGAAAAGGATTTATTTTTAAATAACTAAAATTCAAAATCATTTCTAAAGTAACAATAAGATGAAAACAAATTCAATAATATATATAGTATTCATATTCATATTTTTATGTTCATGATACATATACCTTTATTACACCAGGTTATGCCTTATGATTAAGGTGTGTGATGGTGTGAATTTCATGGGAACATTCAGTAAACATTGTTTCGGCCGTGATATCGATGAACTTGAACTTCTCCCTTAAATGATATCAGTCATGCCTATGTTGTTGGATATTATCTTTAGTTCAATCAAGGAAAAATCCCAGTGATGTTATCTCTATTAGAAGCACCGATAAATGGGCTTCGTAGGGTAAAATCTTACTAGATGAGGACATCACTAACATATCTTCTATCAAATTATTTTAATAAAGCCATATATTCATAATAATCTTGTGATCTCTATTTAATGGATATATTAACAATATATATATTCATAATGGTATTTTTAATTCAATTAAAAAACTAATTATGCGAATTTGTTTTAAAAAATTTATTCAACAATAATACATTTAATTAAATCACAGTGGGAGGAATCATTTATAAGAGTTCAGGTCATTATAATCTTCCAACCATGAGATATTTCTCCCTCGAAATTTTTATTTAATCCCCCTAAAAACATATGAGTTTAATTCTATCTCATCACTTCCTTTGGATACCATATTATTTCATCAAACATATTGTTTCTACAACACGCTATTATAAGGTGAATTGTTTTATTTCATTGAACGATGTATCTAAGATCCAAGAAAATCATCGGATTCTCATCATAAGAAATTGCATTCTCCAATGGTACCACCTATGGATTGAATACATGTGAGGTGTCGGGTATGTAGTAACTCATGATTTATTAGTGGAATACATCATAAACTCTATATAGGTTATGTTGGAGTGAAAGAATATAGTCCAAAACTTCAATGTGATCAAGGATATAAAAGGGGATGATGTTTCTTGGAATAAGCTTTAAGTTCTTCTCATATCTCACCACATTCTTCCATGTAGATTTTTGGAGGAATTCCACGTCTCCATAATGAAATTCAATGTCTCATAGATGATTTTTTACAAAACTATTTTGTTGAATCTGAGAAACTATGATGTCATATTCAATAGTCATAACCGTTCCACAATTTCTTTGACCATTTCAGGACATTTAAGTTTTCATTCCCCATCATCATCCCATAATGCAGGTGTCATACAAATTTTTCCATAAATGTATTCATATGGAGTTATTTGGATTCCTTCATGGAAAATGTTGTTGTAATTAAACTCAACCAAAGAAATATGTTGATCCCATCCTCCTTTGAATCCCGTAGAGGATGCTCTCAACATGTCCTCAAGTGTCTAGATTTTTCTCTCATATTGGACATTGGTTTGAGGCTGATATGAAATGATTATGTTCAAATAAGTATTCAGAGAGTGTTGTGGACACTTTAAGAATATAGAGGCAAGTCTTGGATCTTGATTAGATTCAATTGATACTGGTTCACCATACACCCTGACCACTTCTTGAATGTATATCTATGCAAGTAGATCCAGTGACAATTACTCTTATATCACAATGAATTGTACATTCTAGGTAAAGAGATTCATCAAAACCCATATAGCATTATTCCACCTTGATTTATTTGGAATATTAGTGATAATGTCAATGGTGATTTTTCCCATTTTCATGTAATTATGGTTAATGATTGCATCATCCCCTTTTTTTTATTCTGCATCCACATATTTAAATATATGAAAATATGAAAATATAATGTATATTTTGTAATATTTATATACATATGATCCCACCAATAGTGTTCTCATATATATTGATGAATATTTTATCTTCCTGGGTGGATGGAGAAGGTTTAGTTATGTGCATCATCCAATAATTCCTTCCTTAACTCACGATTTCTTGGTACACATAGTTTTGAAGAAAATATCACAACACCTTCCTCATTACCATTTAAATCCAAGGATTTCCCTTACCTTATAGCATCCAATTTTTTCTAAATTCCCATATCAACTCATTGAGTATCCAACAAATTATCTAAAATATATTATTTAACAATCATTTTTAAAAGGATTTATGATATTTATTCTTTTATGATTCCTGTGAATATCCTGTACAAATATAAAATGATAGAATCCATATCAATTCTCATCAATGATATAATTTTTGGATAATTTTTTCTAAAAGTGTTTACCACATTATTTTCATTCCCATGATGGTATCGAACTGAGGTATGATAGTCCTTGATCTGCTACTTCCATCATCATTGATGCATCTTCACCTATTTTGTAGAGAATATATATTTGATACTTTTCTGATGCTCAAATATTTCACACCTCTCCCCAATGAGATAATACTACTTGATTTATAAAGAGAAAATAACTTTAGGAAATTCAAAATAAAGTGATGGGTAGTTGTGTTCATGATCACTCAACATATTTAAATAATAGGAAATGACTTTTTCAATTCTTCATCAACATGCAACCCATTAACATCTTAAAATAATTATTTAATACCAAAAAAAGCTCTCGACTTGTGGGTACTATGAACACATGTGAAGTGATAATCCACATTTTTTACTTTTTGATTGTTTATTCAAATTGTTAATTGCATGAAAACATGACTCTATTACAAGTTAGGTTTGTGAGAGTACTTCACAGTCGTGAGATATTTTTATTGAATTGGTGATAATACCTCGTTAACCCATGTAAAATATGGATATCTGTCATAGATCATGGTATTGGACATCCATCAATTTCACCTGTTTTGAAAGGGTATATATATATATTCCATTTCATATGATGATATTCCCTATGAAAGACACATCCATCAACCATAAGTCACATTTTCTATACCAAGAATATAGTTTTTTATTTCACAAGGTCAATAATACAATATTCAAATGATACTCATAAACATATTTTATTTTGAATTATAATAAAATATCATCGATAAATAATACCATAAATTTTTCTAGGTAATATTTAATGGATTTATTCATCATGTCCATAATTATTTCTAGAGCATTAGTGAGCCCAAAATACATTACTAATAATTCATAGGGAATATACCTTGTATAAAAAGTATTCTACGAGAAATCCTAATTACTCAACCTAACTTTTCAATATAGTTCATGTCAATCCTCCTTCGAATAGTATTGCGCTCTATGAAGATGATCGAAAAATTCGTCAATTTGAGGAAAATTTTGACTTTTATTTATCTTGATCCTATTTAGCTTATGATAATCGATGAAAAGGCACATTGACTCATCCTTCTTCATGAAGAAGAGGACAGGTGCCCCCTGGGGTGAAGAAATTTCGAGTATGACTTATTTTATCCAGATTCTCATATAGTTTTTTCTTCATTTCCTCAATTTCCACCACAACCATACTATATGGAGACATAGATAACGATAACACACCATGTATAATATCAATCTAAAATATAAAATCTCTTCAAATAGAAAGACCAAAATACTCTTCATGAAAAAACGGTAGCATATTCTCTCATAATGCGAACGTCATCCAGGATTATTTTTTCCTTAGACTCAATCATTTCATCACAATATGGTTTCTAAAAGGTCAATAATAACCAATATTGAGATCATTTTTCTAATGAATACTCATCCTTCTACTTCAATTTGTATAGAATATGAGGCCAATTAGACAAACAGAGTGTTATTTTCTTCTCACATAAATTTATGTTCACTCTATACAGGTAAATCAAGTCCAGGTCCATAATTTCATTAAATCATACCAAATAGAGTATGATAATGTTTTTTTTTTGGAAAAATCAGCACCCAAAATTTGATTGGGAGGATTTATATATTTGGGATGCCAAAAGTTCCCAATTTTCTGTTTTCACTAACATCTCTACTTCCATTATTTTTTGTGGTGTATAAAATTGTTCTAATTAAATATCCTAATATGAAGGAATGCGTATGAAAATAATGAAAAAGTGCATTCTCTATTCCTGAATTAATAACTATTGTACCCCTTAACACTTCATTGTCAAGATTCCCTTTGGCGGGAGTCCTGGAGAAATCACGAATTCTCAACATTAGAGGTTGCTTTTTTCTCTAATGACCCTTGTATTTCTAAATTTCTTTACAATGTGACTTGGAACTTTGCAGTTGTATCAACGAACCATCTGTTAAGGGTTGAATAGAGTATTCATTTCCTCTAACACAATAATAGGGTACTCTTACCAACAATCACAAGCTACATGACATTTCTCCTTGAAACTAATTCCTTTTCTCATCCCCTTCACAAAATTTATAGGTTTCCACTTTACATACCATTAGAGATTGGGATGTTGAAATTTCATGGAACCGTTAGATCCCTCTATCATACATCCAAAATTTAACATAACCTTCTAGTTCATATAGCTGTGATACCCTTGAGATTCTTCTATCTCCATTTCATCTTTGAGGGAACATCGTAAAATTTCCTCATAACTATCAAAGTCGCAGATTGTCAAACATTTACTCTAAATAAGTTTTATCCCACCAATGAAGCAATCAACCTTGAATTTTGTGGTAATGAAGAATAAATAGGCATACTATGGATGTCTTATGAATTTTTCCTTAAATTACCTGATCAATTGATCATCATTTTTTGAGGAAAAGGAACTACATTTCTAATTTAAGATGGATAGTGTGAGGAAAATATTTTTTTTTCCTGAATTACTCCCATATTATTTATTTTATATATAAAAAAATCATTGTATTGTGGATCAATTCCCACTATTTATCAGTTTCACCATACATACAATAAACATAACAAATAAATGTCTCTTTTTTAGAGAATTTAAGGATGAAGATGATATTTTCAATGGAGTTGATCAATTGTTCAAATATTAATGTATTTTATGATCTATTGAATATAGGAGATCATTATATCACTAATCTTATGATTATGGCTTGTTCTTGGAGAGGTGTTGGACACTCCTTTTCATCTAGGTTTATATTCAAAACATGAGTCATCTGTGTAGAGCCCCATGATTTACATACCTAGAAATTTCATTTCTTTTGCGGAATACATAATATATGAAAGAAACATATGACCAAATATCCTATTAGTTTAGTGTCTTTGGGAACTTAAAACATCATCATCTACCATGGTGAAATACTATCATCATCTCCCATAAATAACTTCAAATTTTTTCTACCTGGAACCTTTATTTATATCCAAGGGAAAAGAAAACATAGAAAGGGTGTGATCAAATGACCATTAAAGGTAAACATGGAGAAAATAAAACAAACCATATACATTTGAATGTAGAAACATTAACATAATGTTTAAACATTAAAATCAGAAGACATGAAATAAATCATGGTTGTTTATTATGCATGAATCATAAAGGAACAGTAACCATTATATAATATCATTGGAATAAAACATATAATTTTGGAGAACTAATAAGAACATTGTATTACATTAATAGTATCCAAGGAACTTATTTTAACACCACAATAGAGGTAATAACTCATTATTGAACTTGGTTTACTTTCTTTTCCAACCATGTATTACTGAACGTGATTTACTTGCCATTCTAGCACTGCATTACTGCACCAGATTTACTTTCTTTTACATTAATGTATATCTCATAAGATAAAAATATTTACCCAATGCATTGTAGGGGGATATAGGTCTCACTCATATCATAATAAAATAATTCTTACATGTGATACAGATATATAAACCATTCATCATATCATAACCCACAGATTAAAATGGGATTCTAAAACATCATTCCTCCATATCATAAGTAATATATAATAAATGGATTTCTCAAAAAAAATAGTATCATAAACGAAATAAAATAAAATTAATAGTAGGGATAGAAAAATACCCCTATGTAATCTTATATGGGATGTAATTTTTTTAAAACACATGAACTTAATTCCTGAGGAAAATATACATTCTGCTTCAAAAATGTTTTCTTTCTCAAAATACTAAGCAATTTTAATAGAAAATAATTTATTTGAAAATACAATTGAAAAATTGTAGTGGAATATTCATGGAAATAAGGTGTTATGAAAATGAAAAAATTCGTTCATTCTATATATGTTAAGAATCATTCTCCTCATAATTTTTACAGAAGAGTCAAAAAGTATCTCATATGGTAATCAAAAGAAAGATTCATACCATACCATGTAGTAATAATAAAAAATGGTTGAAAATGACAAAAAAATTACATAAAATTATAGTAAAAAATATTATGATAACAATTTTAGAAAACATTGACATGGATGATAAATATAACCCTAGTAAATACTTATATATAAACAATATCGGATAAAAACAAGATTGGAAATATTATCCCTTAATATAGGACTCATTTTTTCCATATGTGTCTGAAGCTATTTTATAGAGGGTTAAAACATATTATTAACCTGCAATAGAACCATAATAATATTTATGATATCATATATGGTTCACTTACTACTTTATATAACATTTGTTAATTCCATGTTAAAGTAACATTTTGGTTAATAATCATTTTTATCATAGATTTTTGAATTGTTATTCTTGATATTATTAATTATATAATGATTTACTTACATCCAGAATGTAAAAAATGATATATATATATATAGTATATAAAAATAAATATATATAATATATAAATAAAATAACTTGAAGACACCGTTTATGGAGACGGTAGGTCGTACGTACTAATGAACACTGTTTTCGTTTCCTCATTAAATCGAATGGAAGTATGTAATTGAAATATATATATATATATACACATAAATCAAGTAGTATTATTATGTAACATATTTCATTATTATTTATTATATATACTTTATAATCATTTTTTAATAGTTAACGTGGAGAAGGAATCTCATCGCGTTGTGGAGATCATAATCCGTACGTACGCATGAGTGACAATATCTTTCCCATAATTGTTGAATGGTATTGGAGTGGGTGGTGTATGATATTTGAGAGTTACTATAATGTTATAATAATAATATAAAGATATTATTTTCATTATTACACCCACCCAAGTAAGATTCTGGTGAAAAATAGATTACACTACGGCGTGGAGACGGTAAGTCGTACGTACGCACACGCGGTGATTTTTTTTCATAAAATGGATAGAAGGTGAAATAAGGTTGTTTAATATTTATAGTAATATATACGTATATAATTGATTCATATTTTATTACTTTAATATGAAACAATTAAATAAGAGTAATTACAAGAAGAAATTAATATAAAAAATTATTAGAAGAGATTACCTCTTCCTCGACGTGCCTCCGTTAAATATCCTCTTAACGCACTAGAGGGGGTCCTTTGAGAAGACCAGCACCAATATAACATTACTGTGATATTTTATAAGATAAATTGTCAGGTTTTGTCTAAGAATTAAGGCTCAAAATGGAGTGAATAAAAGAGAGAGTAGGTGCCCTTTTATAAGAAAGGGGAGGGCCACTTTATGAATGTCTTAAAATTTTAATTCATTATAAATTCAATTAAGATTTAAAATAGTAAAAAAATTATTTAATTACAAGATAAGATGATATTGGTTCAAATAAACATCTTAAAATAATTTTTAGATATTTTTTGAATATTTTATGTATCTTTATATTTTTGGTTTAACCCATATTTATACCTTTTTAATCAAACTCTTATGGAATGTTATTTACACACTATGGGTCAATTTAATTACCATATCATGTTAGAAGACCAAAAAAAGTTATTTATGAAATATTTGGACTTATATTAACCATTTGGATTAGCCTAATTTTATTTAAATTTATGATCATTTAATAAACTATTTTATGTTTTAATTTATTAATTATATCAATTTTGGATACTATTCAAACTTGACATTTTTTAAAAATCATAAGAACCTTATTACTTGGAAATAAAGGGATTAAATCATCCCTAGTACTTCAATTTTATCTATAAAATTATTTGATGACATAAAACTATTCAGATTTAATTTATTGAAATATTAATATCTTCATTTATTTGAATCTGTTATTAATTAGGTAAGCACTACATCATAATTGTACCATAGATAAATATATTTATCTAAGATCTAAATAAATTTATAAAATTCCATGAATTAGGAAATAATTTTATCTTTATAATGAATATTTATATACATAGATATCAGTTATATAACACCCTATTAAAATCAATTTATTAAAAGATATATGTTTAGGTTAAAATTAACTTTACATTAAATTAATTATTATAAAATGTCATCATCATATCCTAGTGACTCTATGGGGTCCCAAAAATGACCCAATAATTCCATTGGTTGGTTATATCACATAAAAAACGAATAGTACTGGTTTTATGGTAGATTAATAATATTATAATATTATTTTGTTTACCCTTATTTTCTAGATTTACATTTTAACCATGGTAAATAAAATTAAGAGTGAAGCTATATTAATAATGTACAAAAATAGAGGTACATATTTACACAAATTGATCCTAATGATAAAAAATATGGAATCCATTTTTCCTAATTCAAAACACAAAAGTTGTAATAATTAATTTAAAATTAATTCCCGTTGTCAAAACTAAAAAGCGAGTTTTCAAGAAATATTAACTATCAAAAAAATAATATCGAGTTATTTCCAATTTTTAAGTGAAATTTCTTAAAATGAACAAAATTTTATTAAATTAAAAAAATATAATCCAATTATACTTTAAGACCAATTAAATTACAATCTAACTATTTTAATAAATTGGACAGTTTTGAATAAAAATACGGTATTTTTCACTATTCATTAAAAATTTAATTTAATTAGGATAATAAAAAAATTAAACTAAAGTTAAGTTTTAGGACCCTATTCCAAATAATATGTTTATTTTTTAAAATTTATCTTTTAAAAATGTCAAAAATTAGATTTAATATTGTTGTGCCGCAATATGCGGTAAAACTTCATTTATTGGAAAACAATTACTTTAACTGAAAAATAGAATTTGGTCTCATACCATGTTCTAGAATATCTTTAACATGAATGATAATGTTATAAAATTAAAAATAGTGTTAAAACTATTCGAAATAGCTAGTTTATATCCCTTTAATAATAATATTTTAATAATATATCATTGTTTAGTAAAACATGATATCACGTTCAACACATGCTATCAAGTATGGTCGGTCTTCTGTGTTACACAAGCCATGTTAGTGTTGCATGTTGTGCATGATTCTATTGGCATTGCATATAACATAATCAAAACATATTTCATTTATACATTTATCAAAATCTATACTCAGTGTTGTGTCAAAAAAATTAGATCACATGAATAGGAAATTGTGTTCAGCACAAGACGAGAATATTTTTGTGCATAATGCAAGCTAATATGGTGTTTCATATTGAACAAGCCAATCTTGGTGTATCTTACAACACAATTAATTGATGAAATAAAAATTAATATATCTCATAAAATCTCGGTGTGTAAAATTTCACCCACATTAAAATTAATTTCTCCCTCAAAATTCATCATGGTTATAAGTGCTTTTCTACTTGAATGATACTTTTATTGAAATACCAATCGTAAAATGTAATAAAAATAATTTTAAAAAAGAAATTTAAAAATATAATGTTTACCAAAAGTAACTCATCAATGGGTTTCCACATAGAAGAATATTAATGGTAAGTAGAAACATGGATATGGAAGATAAAACTAACCATCATGTTTTGATGGATAGTGATAGAGAATAATTTTTGGGGAATGTTAACTACTCTAAATCCATAAATATGTGTTTATTTAAGGGACATTTTTCAGTAATTGGATGAGAAGGTATTTGGATTTTTTTTGGATTTAATGATCCCTTTTCAGAAGTTCATGCATTTTTGCATGAGAAGAAATACATATTTTTTTCAATACAATCTCATCATCTATTGTTCGGTGAAAAATTTCTTCTTTATATCTTAATTAATGAAATGAATTCGAATTTTCTATTATTGATATTTATAAGATTATGTGATATATTGATAGGGCATTCCATGTGTGTCTATCACAAAAATATTAGAACATGTTAGCAAATGTACATAAGTTTATGTATAGAAAAATTAATCATATATCGAAAAATTAATCATATATGGTTCCAAAAATGGACTTATAATTCATATATCAAGCCACTTAAATAAAATAAAACTAATTTATACTAACCAGGGACATCCTGTATACCAGATTTAATTGATAAATGCATGTCGCACTTCAGTTTTATGTTTGATTCCCGCATCTTTGTCCGACGTGATGGGTTGTCGCTCATCCTATGGGTTCTCCTTTTTCAAAAACTATACTATCATGATATTAAAATATATATATATATAAATATTTTTCCTTAAATAATATTATCAGAGGTCCAAAAAAATCCATTCCAACTTTTAGGATTTTGCAAAATACTTCTATCCAATCTCACTGAACAAAAAAACAAGAATGTTCATATAACAAGCATGTAAATACAATAATTTATTTCCAATATATCATTAGATGTATCCTATTGCTCACATTTAAGAAAATTAGATGAAGTCATCATGAATTATCTTGAGTAGAGGTAATAACCTAAATCACCATATATCCTTATTGAAAACATGCATTTATCTTTATTCCAAAACTTATTGGATATATTTTTTAAGTCCCAAAAGGTTGTATAATTCATCTCTGATATCTTAACCCACTTGTCAACAACTCCATAATTAGTTCCCAAGAAACTAGAATAATCCAATTTACTAATCCAAATCCAACATATATTTATATAAACATAATTATCTTAACATTAGTGACATATTAAAAGTTATCTTTCCCATATACTTGAGTTCTCTAAGTATATCACCTAACACATAAATAACATTTTTGATTCTTAGAAATATACAAAAGATCCGTTCCCATCCATAATGAAAAACATATATGGAAAAAACATATATATTTCATGATTCATATAACATAATCTGTGAATTCTGAAACATATACACCTCAATCATCCATTATTATTCTTAAACCATTAATCAGGATCCGTCATCTTCATTTTTCTAAAAATATGAATCATGTCTTATGGTTTCTTCAACATCAATATTCATAGGTTTAATGTAATAAATACTGGAAGAACATCAAATACATTTCAAATTTAATTTAAAATATATTCATCCTCATCAGTATGACCAATACTTGTACAATTGTCATGATATCTCTACATAGGAAATCTATCTTCATTTTTCCCATAATTTCCACATCTGAAACATTCACTGGTTAACAATGTTTTATATAGTTCTAGATATAGATGAAAATAATAAATAAAATTTTGAGAAATACTTATCAGAGATTAGAAACACAAAATAAAGGTAAATTACTTATAATATTTCAATCAATGACATCTTTGGTTTACCCATAATCGTGTCATTATTATCACAAAAAACTAGGTTTGTAACCTATAAATTAGATATCATGGGACATCCCTAAAAATATCCTATTAATTATCTATAGTGATGTCACCAAATTTTTCGAATCCTAATTTCAAAAGGTTGATTAAGCCTTTGCTCGGATACCTACTATGGAGATCCAATATTGACGTACTTGGACATTACATTTCTTTTGAGGAATACTTAAGACATTACATAAATAGTCGCCCAATGATCGTATTTGTTTAGTGTCTTTGGAAACTTGAAACATCATCTTCATACATGGTGAAAAATCTTCAACTTCTCTCGTAAATATCTTCTCCTTTTTTTCATCCTAAAACAATTCATTATATCCTTGGGAAAAGAAAACATTGAAAGGTTGAGATCAAATGATCAATAAGGGTAAATATGGAGAACATAAAACAAACCATAATCATTTA
Source organism: Viscum album (assembly GCA_963277665.1). Taxonomy (NCBI): domain Eukaryota; kingdom Viridiplantae; phylum Streptophyta; class Magnoliopsida; order Santalales; family Viscaceae; genus Viscum; species Viscum album. The sequence goes on from OY728148.1 coordinate 606,545,554, forward strand.
AAATATTAAAAAAATAACATTATGTTTAAACATTAAAATCTTGTGTCATTAAATAATTTTTGACAATATTTAAGGCAAGGATCATAATGGAAAATTAACCATGATAGAATAAAATTACCATAAAACATGTAATGTGGAATACTAATAAGATCAAAATATGATTTCAATAGTATTCAATTCATTGCCTCCAAGACCATCATAGTGGAAAAAGTCCATTATTGAACAAGGATTACTGGTCGTTCCATCCATGTATTACTAAACCTTAATTACTTGTCATTCCATCCCTGCATTACTAAACCAGATTTACTTTTTGTTCTAGTAATGTCAATTTCATGAGATATAAATCATTACCAAATTCATTGGAGGGAGATATAGGTCTCACCCATCTCATAATGAAATCATTATTACATGTTCTATAGATACATAAACTATTCTTCATATCATCATCCACGAAATAAAATGGGTTTCATAAACATCATTCTATCGTAACATAATACATATAAAATAAATGGATTTCATAAAAATAATTCCATCATATAAACAATCAAATAAAAGTAATAACAAGTACAAAAACATAACCCTATGTTATCTTATATGGGAAATAATTTTGATAAAACTTAGGAACATAATTTTTGAGGAAAATATACTTTCTTATTCAAAAATGATTTATTTTCTCAATATACCAAGACATTTTAAAAGAAAAGAATTTTGTTGAAAATACTCATGAAAACTTGTAGTGTAGGCATCATGGAAAAAATGTGTTAGGAAGATGTGAAAATCCATTCATTCCTTATAAGTTAAAAAACGTTTCCCCGTACTTTTTTCTGAATAGTCAAAAAGTACCTCGTTTGGTAAACCAAAGAAAGATTACTTCCATACCATGTAGTAAAAGTAAAAAATGGGTAAAAATGACTCTAAATATATGTAAAATAATTGTAAACATGTTCTTATTTTTTAGAAAATATGGATATGGATGATAAATACTACCGCAGTAAATATATACACTACAAAAAATTTCAATTTTTCCAACGGGGGTATATCTGTTGGTAAAATCATATTTTCTGTTGGAAAAAGGTTTATCCAACACATATTTCCATGTCACTAAATTTTTGGTAAAAACTATATCACTAAATGTTATTGTGCCAGATAAAATGATTTTGTTGCAATTATAATAATACCAACAGATAATATATATGTTGGTTAAAATATTTAGAAACAGATTAATACAACTAATATATCTGTTAGTAATATCATTAACAATTATAAACCCAAACAATTAATATTTGTTTGTAAATTATATTCTAAATATGGATATTCCAATATTTTTTGGTATAATTTCATATTACATTTATTAATATTATTATATATAATATATTAATATATTTATTATATTTATTATATTTATTATATAATAATTGCAAAATAATATTATATAAAACTCTAAAAAACAAACATTATTTGAAAAAAACACATTCAAATATAATTTAAATACATGTTAAAAATTCATGAAATGACTTGAAGCTCCAAGAAACATATTAAAAACATGTTAAAACATATTCAAACACTAAAAGAATTTACATGGAACTCGATGAAACATTGTTAGAAATCTATTTCTCGCAAACTCAGACGTCACCATCGTGGATTCCTGATCAAATCACATGAGATATCATCTACTGTAGTGGATTGGGACATGAAAAACTTCGTCGACATCCATTTGATTTTAGTGGACCGCCCTTCTATGCTTGACCCAAAACTTATCACGCTCCCTCCACTTTAGGCATGCACCACCATGAACAACATTCTGATCACACAAACACAACAATTAGAAAATAGATTCAATTTAAACACATGATATAAAAATAATAACACACGATATAAAAATATCATCTAGTGACCACAAAAAGAGGATAATCTATGTAGTGAAAACAAAAACCATAAGATAATATTATTAAAGACAAGAACAACTATAAGATTATCCCTCCAGACCACAAAAAGAATATATAACCAATGACCAAAACAATTTTCACAACGCATGATACAAAAATAACCAGTGAGCACAGAAATACAAAAATGACTTGAAAAACAAGTAACTAAAAAAATTACAAGTGACCAAATTAAGGGATGATATCCAGTGACTAACACAAATTCAAATGACAACGCAAAATATAGAACTAACAAGATGATTTTCTAACATGGGACCACAAACCATTGAGAATGACACTAAACAGGTTGGATGTTAAAGGAACCGACAAGGGATGTACCTTCAATTGCATTGATCAGAGTAGAGAAGCCCTCAAATCAGCTGAGTGGCATGTCTTTGGGCAAGGAGGAAACTAGGTTTCTAGAGGCATTTATCTACTGCATGAGCATGATTTCATAACTCTACAATGATTCAAAAATTTCACAATGTCATCATAGTATTTATACACATTATATAAAATATTTCCAGTGTTCAGTTACAAGGCTTGGATTATTGTTATAAGAAAACACAGTTTTAGGTACCCTAAAAAGGTCTCCCATCCCTTGATGCACACTAACCACATCAATTGTATTAATTATAATTTTCTTAGTCTGACCCAATGGGGTGTAAAATGGATCCATACATAACATAGTAGGTCTCATTGAATCTCATTTTCCATTTTAGCGCACTTTGTACCATTGAATAGTGCCAAAGAAATGTTTAAACCAAGAAAGAGATAATTTGATGATGTGAAATTAGGGTGGAACTTGATGGGATCAAACACGAGTTGTAATCTACAGAACATGACCACTCATCCACTCTAGATTGCATAATAAATCAACGAAAACCCACCTCTGAAGGCCCACCTACTGTGAATGATGATAAACCATCTCCAAACACGCTTGTATTCCCTAAAAAATCACTTAAAAACATATGAAATCGTTTTCTTCAATAAAATATCTATAAAAACTTATGAAAACCACCTTTAATAATCATTATGTAAAATAAGAACCTCCGGATTCATTTCTAACCTCTTTCCAAGATTTAAAGAGTTGATATGTTTTTTCTTGATTTGTTTTTGCTTCCAACTTCAATGAACCTTCACCATGATGTATACCAACCACCTTCATGCTAGGATTATTCATCCCAGGTTTGTCAAGACTCACCCTGTAGTCTTTTATAGTACCACAACATCTCATGGAATTCATATAGATCCTACCTCTTTGAAGCATAATATACATCAGTGACCTTGTTATCATTGATTAAACTTCATAGAGATTTATTGCTTGCAACATCCTCGTACAGTAGTTGACTTGTTACCTTCATAGAAGTTAGTTCAGAATTCCATTTAAGCATGTTCAGATCCGAACTAAAAAGTAAAACTACTCAGTTTTTTTATCAAAAAAGCTCTTAAAAAATACCAGGTTTAAAAACATAATTAGTTTATAAAGAATAATTATGCAAGGCTAGTTTTTCTACAAAATCCAGTTCCCAAAATTGCAACACTAAATAATATCTTTGAGATACATTGTGTTTTCTACAACATCAGTGGATACCATGCTTAGTCACCCATATTTTTTATCCTCATTTTGATATTGCTCACTACTAATATCCTTCAACTCCCTTACCTAATGCAGTGAGATCACCAACCAGAGCCACGAGTGAAATTGCAGGCTTTACTTAGCAGCTCAACAAAGATGAAGGTAGTAGTAAAGAATACCTACATCAAATACCATCATTTAAAGCATCCATTCAACATCATAGAAGAATGTTAAATTTACCATCTATGTGGTTGAACCATCTTGGGACCATGCATGCAAGTACCAAGGGCTTGATACATAAAATGAGGCAGTGCATAATAAAATCAAGTAGTGAATAATAAAATCATAGATCATAACACAAATGAAGGTATATTATTTTAGATGATAGAACATACTCACAAAGGAAACAAGAACAATCACATACTCACAAAGTGTTCTTAGTCACAAAGGTAGAAAAACACTTTTATTGGCTTTAGTAACACTTTCACCATGTTCCACCGTTGTAGAAGAGCAGTCCCAATGATACAGGTCTTTACCAGAGTCTACAAAAATCACCACAATAAAAGTAATAAATAGAAAAAAATATATAAATGTAAAGAAGTTTACAAAAAAATATATACAATAAATATGTGCGAACTGAAAGATGATAAAACTGTTCTTTTCTGGTTCTCTAGCTCGGCTTCAATAACCGTGGTTCCTGCTTCCGCAACTGGTGTTCCCCCCCTAGCATTGAGTTGGCATAAGATCTAGTCGCCATTCCCCTGTTCTGTGATTCTCATCCCCTGGTCTCGTCCTTGCATCTGGTGTCCTCTCTTGGCCTTGTATGATGAGTACAAGGTGGTGGCCTTTCTTGTTCATCGAATTTCCTCTTGTGATACCCGATCTCCCAAGTGGGGGGTAGTGTGCATCCGAATCATTCCATGGCCCGAACTACTTCCCTCGATTGGTGGATTTACTTCGTTGGCTTATGATGGACCCTTCATATCCTTGATTGCACTCTTCTATGACATCATCGTCACTGCAATGAAGGATCTGGACCGGTTCCAGCCTCGGTCATCTCATTCTCAAGTGAATCTTGGGGTTTTCATCCTGACATTCTTCTTTGGAGACAATCTCCCAAAATCATCGTCGACTTCCTCACATTCAAGGCTGTGGCTTCTCAATCATGACCTAGCTGTTGAAATTGGGAGAGGCTGCAAAAGATGATGATGGTGAATGTAGATCGATCGAATGCGGTGAAGGATAATTGGGTTTAGGGTTTTCAGGTTGAAATTTAGAAGCACGAACTAGACTTCTCAATAATAAAAGAAATATATATTTATATAGATATAAAATTATTGATCTAAAAACATATAAATATCATTAAATTATTCATATTTTAATTCTATATATATAAATATTTTTTATTGAAAAAATAATGGGTTGATGTTAAATATTTAATAAATATTTTCAATTTGGTAAAATAATAATTATTGTTGAATAATTTATTGAAATATATTTTCATAATGGTAAAATATTTATTAATAATTAAAATTAATAACAATAGATTTATTTTTTTGTAAAATAATTGTTACTATCAGTATGATAATGCAATATATTTTATTGTTATTAAAAAATATGTTAGCATAAAAGAATTAATATCAACATATATATATGTTGCTAAAACAATTGTGGGTGTATGAAATTAATACCAAAAAAACTTAATATCTATTGGAAGTGCTGATTTATACCAACAAATATATTCTTTGTTACTAAAGTTATGTTGGTATAAGTCACTTTTTTATAGTGATACGAATAAACAATCTCGGATAAACCAAGATTGGAAAAGTTATCCCTTACCTTAGGTACGATTTATTTCGTATGTTTATGAAACATGTATATATTAGGTTTAAATATATTATAAAATTGTAATAAAACATTAATAATATTTATGAAATCATGTATTGTTAACATAAAACTTTATATTACCCCTTTATTTATCAATTCAATGTTAAGGCAATGTTTTGGGTTATGATTTTTTTATTTATCATACATGTTTCGAAATGTTATTCAGGATATTATAAATTATATCATGATTTAATTACTCCCAGAATGTAAGATATTATTTACATATACCTATACATTACATAAATATATATATATATATATATATATATATATGATAAATAAAAGAAATGGAATACACCGTTCATGAAGAAGGTATGTCATACGTACTCTGAACGCTGTTTTAATTTCATTATTAAATTAAAAAGAAGTAAGTAAATGACATATATATATATATAAATAAAAAAGTCTTATAATGCAATATATATAATGATTATTTATTATATAGACTTCATAATCATTCTTGAATGGTTAACGTAGAGATGTAATCCAATCACGTCGTGGAGACGACAAGTTATACGTACGCATGAGCGACGATAACATTCCCATAATTGTTGAATGGTATTAAATATGATGGAATATAATATATCAGAATTTTTATGATGTTATAATAATCATATATAGTTATTATTTCCACTATTATACCAGTCCATGTAATTTGGTTGTTAAAAACATATTTTACCATGACATGAAGATGGTAAGCCGTAGGTACGCACACACAATGATTTCATTTTTTGTATGGTGGATAGAAGGTGAAAAGGGTTGATTCATATTTATAATATAATATCAGTATAATAGTAAAAATTTTGTTATTAATTTATAATTAAACATCTAAATTATAGGAATTAGAAAATAAATAAATTTGAATGAATTGGTAGAATAGATCACCACTTCATTGATTTCCCTCCATAAAATTTCTTCTTAGGGAACTACAGTTATCCTTTTGAGAAGACCAAAACCTCTAGAATGTTACTAGGGATGTAGATATGTAAATGGGTAGGGGTGGCCTAACATTAGGGCTATAAATGGAGGGAATATGATAGGGAGGAGGTTCCCTTTAACGAGAGAGGAGAGGGAACGTTTAGAAAGTCCTAAAATATTTATTTATTATAAACTCAATTTCAATTTAAATAGTCGAAAATCTTCATTAATTATATGATAAGATGATTGTTGTTATAATACCTATCATAGAATAACTTTTAGACATGTTTTGGTTGTTTATTAATCCTCATATTTTTTTTCGTTTAAACCTTATTTTACCCTTTTCAATCTTACGGTGGTATCATGTTTTTTACACATTGTGGGTTAATGTAATTACCATATCATGTTAAACGATCCAAAAAAATATTTATGACATATTCGAAGTTATATTAACCATTTTTATCAAATCCCAATTTTTTAGGAATTTAATATCATTTTATAATCTATTTTATATTTTAAGTTTTGAATTATGTCAATTTTAGAAACTATTCGATCTTGACTTTTTTAAAAATTCTTGACAACAATATTACATAGAAAAAAAGGAATTAAATAATTCCTAATATTTCAATTGAATCCACCAAATTCTTGAATGACATAAAAATGTTCAAATGGAATTTATTTTTACATTTAAAAATCAATTTATTTGAATCATTCATTAATGAGGTAATCACAACATCATAATTTTGTCATAAATTAATATATTTATCTACAGTCTAAAACATATAAATAAAATATAATAATGTAGGAAATATTTTTATCTTTCTAATCCATATTTATATACATAGATATCGGTTATATAACACTCAATTAAAATCTATTGAGTAAAAGATATTAGTTTAGGTTACAATTATCTAAACATTATATTAATTATTATAAAATGTCATTTTAAAGTCCTAGTGAATCGATGCGGCCCCAAAATCGACCCAAGGATTCCCATGGATGTAAATATCTCATCTAATCATATCTAAAATAGGTTTTAGGGTAGTTTAATATTATTATAATATTATTTTTTACCCTTATTTACCAGATTTACACTTTAACCATGGAAAAGAAATTAATTACCGATGTTACTATTCATAATGTCCAAAAAAGGTACCTATATACACAATATGAAACATATGATTCCAAATAATGAATACATTTTTCCAAATTCAAAACAAATAAGTTACAGTAATTATTTTAATTCCTAGTGTAAAAATCAAAAAGTGGGTTTTTTAGAAATAATAACTATCAAATGATTTATATCTATTTATATCTAATGTGAATGTGAAATTACTTCCTATTACCAAATTCAGATTAAATGAAAAAATATAATCTAATAATACTTTAAAACCAATTAACATTAATATCTATCTTTATAAATAAATTATATTAAAAATCAGTAATGAATTAAAATACATTATTTTTCACTATTCAATAAATTTTTAATTTTTAAGAAAAATTACTAAAAATCAATGAAAGTAATTTTTTATGTCCCAATTCAAAATAAAAATATTATTTATTTAGAATTTATCATATAACAGTTTCCAAAAAACAAGCTTTAAAATGGGTGCGTTGTCAAAAGGCGGTAAAATAGCATTTTTTGGAAAATACTTTTTATCCAAAAAATGAATTTGTTCTCATACCATATTCTGAAAAATGTGTAAGATGAATGATAATGTTATAAAATAAAAAATTTCTTTAATACTACTCATAATGGATAGTTTATAACCCATTAAATATTAATATTTTAATAATAAATCATTGTTTAGTGAAACTCGGTATTGTGTACAACGCAAGGTATCAAGGAAGGACGATCTTTCATGTAACACAAGACAAGTCAGTGTTGCATGTAGTGAAATCTTCCTTTGGTGTTGAGTATAACATAATCAAAACATGGTTCATTTATACATTGAAAATATTCTATACTCACTGTTGTGTGAAATGAATTCTATATCAATAACTAGAAATTTTGTTCAACACAATCCAAAAATAGTATTGTGTATACTACAAGATAATACGGTGTTGTATATAGCACAAGCTAATTTTTGTTGTAGCGTCCAATATAATAAATCGCAGAAATTAAAAAGAGTATATCTCATAAAATCATGGGGTGTTATCATATGAGAGTTTATAGTCATGATGTGTATGATTCCATCTCCCATTGGGTTGGGCATCTCATTGGGGGATGTCATCACATTTCCCTTCACATTGATTGTTTACCTAATTCCACATATTTCTGACCATTGGATAGAAAAAAAGGAAATTTATGTATGATCATATTTACCTTTTCAAAACATAAATGCTAATTTAATGAAATTAATGGGATAACATACAACATACTTGTATTTCCCTATCATTTGGATTTCTAGGCTTCAATCATTGTTATCCAGGACCTATTTTCTATCATATACTCTTATATGAATATTCATTAATCCCTTATTTTTTTTATCAAAATGATATTATAAATTACCAAATCATATCCCTATGGAGTGTCAAACTAGAAGCATAGTAAGGCCAGTTATCATGTACCATGTTACCCCGAGTCAGGCATGAAACACTTTGTCAGAGTTGTTACTCCCAGATAAATTAGTTACAAAACCATGTCCACATGTAGTATACATATAGAGATTCATTTTATTGATAAAAAACTTACTTTATACTAACCAATATTTTAGGGATATATTTTAATAATTAGTCTCATCTCTAATGATTTTAAAAGAGTTTAATGATCCTTATCCAAAAAATAACTAATATTTTCCTCTCGTACCAACTATAAAAAACCTTATATTTATTACACATTAATGCATTATTTAATTAATTAAAATTTAACGTAATAAAACTTTGATGACATAGATTTATATTGTCTTTGAGAATTATTTACATTGTATTAAAACATTAAACATGAAATACAACTTCTATATTGAAAACTTCTTTAACATGATTGATTTAAAAATTGCATTAGATAACATGGGGAAATACATAGGAAATGGGTGATCCATAAATCCCAATATGTTAATAAAAATTGAATAAAATGAAAAAAAACAATACACTTTAGACCAGTAATATCAATGAGACATAAAGGAATAATAATAATAAGTAAATATTTATCATGATAATCATAACATGAAAATGTGGAAACAACATAGAACACTACATCATTGGCCTAGGATAAACCACCAAAACTACACGGTTGAAAAATACCTATAAGGTAATAAATTTGACCCCTATCCCAACATGATGTTTTATGATACTAAACATTAACCAATACATTGCGGCGATATCAGGGTGCATTCATCATAATAATTTCATTATCACGCCAAACTGATCAACATAGATCATATAAAATGTATTTATTCAACATAATAATATATTTCACGATTTAGTAATGTGGAATAAATACATGTATGTACCCAATAAATAATAATATTTTCATAATGGTGAATATCCTTAATATAGGACTGGTCATGGTATTCAGTTCACAATGATTTTGACATGGAAAATTGTTGTGCAATTTCGGCAGCATAACGACATGATATAAAAAAAATCATAAAATGAGATTATGAGAGGTAACATAGTATATCATAATTTATACATGAAATAAATAATAATAATTTTATATAATAACACATACAATTAAATTAAAAGGTAAATTAAAATAAATATAATAAACATAATTGTTGATAAAAAGGGAGGGTGGAAGATTCCTATCAAACATTCTGCATAGTAAGGGTTGTGCATAAGGATTCATAAGTTGGATAAATGAGATTTAAAGGTGATATAATCATTAAAAAATAAAATTTAATGTTAGGGAAATATGAAATAATGTATCCTAACATTAGAAAATAAAAATCAAAAGGCAATATCATAAATGGATTACATCATTATACGAGGAGAGAGATAATCCCTTATGGAATTTCAGCATGGTAAAATGTGTACTTATAAGGAATAAATGAGGGATAAAGAGTTACATCATCATTTAATAACATAACTGGTCTATGTTTTAGGTGTGAAAATATACCCCCTCATTTGGAATATTGAATTAAAAGGGAATGACAATGAGGATATTAGTGAAGAATTGTGAGAAAGAGGGGATCCCTTATCGTAAGATAAAGCGAAAGATTGAATGGTGATTCTTGAGAGCTTGAGGGAACCCTGTGACAATTCAAGAGAGAGGAGTTCAGAGTATGTTTGTTATAAAAGGATTTTTATTCAAGATTTTTGGGAAATTGTGTGGGTTTATATAGGAAAATAGTGGGACTTCATTAATATTTATGTTCATTACTCTACAAAATAAAATATTTCGAACCGAAATCCTTCCCATGGTTTTTATCCTTGGTTTTTAAAAATTTGGGAGGATTTAATTATTTTATTAGACAAAGGGATGAACAAATAAAAATAATGCCCTTTCAGATGCAGAGGTCAGTCATAGTTATAAATGAATTAATTTAATACTCTAAAATATATTAAATATTATGGAGAAATCATACATACTTAATAAAAACAATCAAGTTTAATTAATATAAAAATATTTTAAGGGGATTTTTTTTGATTATACCCATTATTGTATATATTACATAATTTTTAGTTCATTATGATCTCATAAAAAAACAATATATTTATATTGTATATATTTTTTACTATAAAATTCGAATGCCTTAGAAAATTATGAAACGTTCACCACCGGATAATATCAATTTCATGATACAAAAAATAATATTAATTTTATCTAAATATGTTATTAAATTTTTTCATTTTCACTTTTAAAATAAGTGTCGACATTTATTGAAAAATAAAAGGTTTCTGACAGAAATAGTTATTGAACCCTAATAAAAAGTACATTTCACATCATAAATATTATATGACTATTTATAAATAATAAAAATTATTTTATAATAACATTTTATTAAAATAATTTTAATATAATATTGATATTTATTCAAAAAAATAGATCCCTTAATTTAATTTTAATATTACATGAAATATAATTTTTTATTAATTGAATCGTAATAAAAAACATTTCTAGAGTAACAATAAATTGAAAAAACTCATTATTCTATAAAATAATGAAATTATTAGTATTATTTTATTTATAAATATGTATTTATTACACCAATGTACACCCTATGAGCAGGGATTGTAATAGAAATACTTTTATGGAGCCTTTTGACAAGAATGGTTTAGCCAATGAACTCATTGAGCTTGAACATATCTTGTAAATGGTATCAGTCATGCATAAGTTTTTGTATCTCATATTTCGATTGGTCAGGGGAAAATACCAGTTATGTTATATCTCAAAAAAGCTCCAACAAATGAGATTTATATGGTATAATCCTACTAGATTAGGTCATAACATCATTTCATTATGTCAGTTGTATTAGTTAAAACCTAATATTTATATAAATCATGTGATTAATATTTAATGGATATTATAACAATGGTAATATTTTTATGATATTTTAAATAAAAAGATATAACAAGTGGAGTGATTTTGTTTTAAACAACCATATTAAATAATATAAAATTTATTTAAATCACAATGGGAATCTTCAATTATAACAATTCAAATCGTTACAATTATTGCTGTAGTCTGGAAACATTTGAGGCATTATAATAGCGATCCTATAGGTATCAAAATTTAAGAATAAACCTGGAAGAACAGAACATATAGGCCTAGGGTTGGTGTGATAAACTCACAAAAAGGTAAATAACATCCTGGAGAGGAATAGGACTACACATATCCATGATATTTTTTGTGCTAAGAAGTGTTGTATGACTTTGGATTTCAAGAAAGAAGAACATATGTTCCTATGAGTATCACATTGAAGTGGATTACATATATTTTTATTGGGTGAACTGATATCTACTAAGATAATCATCATTTTATATATAATATAATGGGTTGTAATGATGGAATACCACTTATATCAATATCTATAGTTAGACTTTGTGAACGATGTATTCCTCGTGTCATAGCTAAAGAGGAACATCTATTTCCCAATGCACACCATCGAATGGGTTGAGCTAGAAATCAATAATTCATCTTACATTGCTGAGTACTTTGTAAATACATAGGATCAACGGGTGTGGATCCTCTATGGGAGATAGATTCCCTTATTATGTGTATTGTAGAATAACTTGAATCTTCATGAGAGTACATGGGATAGGAAGGTTCTAATTTATGCTCACTACCCCCTTATTTTGGAGTTGTAATTTTTTTCCATTTCAATGAAATAAATCTCCATGTTTGGGAGAATTTAAGGTTTTGAATTTTCAATGTATTATTTTTGGATATTAAATGAAATTTTTGAGACTTTTCACTAAGAAAGTGTTCAATTTTGAGGCCTGATGTGTCTATAGATAATTTTAGAAATATATTAAATATATTAAATAGTATGGATGAATATTTTTACTGAAAAATGTAGTAACATACAAACGAGTGTCTTGATAATATATATATAAGGCCACCATTGAGTTCTAAATATAGGTCTTACCTTAGGGGTAACTTATCCTTGGGCATCATGGGTCATTTGTAGAAAAGTCATCATGGGTTCTGAAATGAATAAAATAATGAAATAAATTACTTTATTTCATTTTTCCAATGAATATATCGATGAATCATTAAATAGATTATTATGGAGAAACAATAGTGTTATCTTCGTAACCCTATAACCATTGGTGGACCATTTGAGAGATCTATGGATGATTTATCTATGATTAATGGTGATCGGATCATGGATTGAAAATTGATGAAAAATAGAATCAAAGGATCTATCAATGGCTAAGATTCAGTGTCATTCTTCATTCATTACTAATCCAAACCAAGGTAGGGTGTGTGTTTTTATTTTATTTTTTTCCATTATTAATTTCTATGATGAACGTATGTAAATCATTGAAGAGATTTATCTATGGTTTGATTGCTATACGATATAGGTTATTTTTTGGGCCTTTTAAGATATAATATTATTTTCAATTTATTTATTTATAATATAGTTCTAATGTAAATGGACTAATATATCAAATATGATCTATTCTCCCTATATGTTCATGGGATTTTGTCCCTCTGTTCTTCGTTATTTGTCGGGTTTTCTCCTTGGGAATGAGACTCAACATTTCCCAATCAATCAATTGTTGAAAACTAATTCAGGGAACAATGATAAAAAATCATAGATTTGGGAGTGGAACCACACACATCAAGTTCAAAGATGGAGACATTGCGATTTGGATGATGGTGGATACCCAATTTCAAATTCTTTACCACACAACAATGAACAATGATTTGATCCTTTTTCCAAGTAGTTCTAATGATGTAATTTATTGTTTAATGATATAGAGGCATGTAAGAGTTGGGATATTAAATATCATTATGAAATGATTGCATGTTCGATGATTATAGGTGCCAGATTGAACTTTGTAGCCGATATGGGATTATAGATAATCCAAGCAACATGATCTGTAAATCGGATGTACATATATTGATGTCCCATAGGATTTCATCTATGGATTTATGAGGAATCTAAACATCACATGCTATGGGAACCCTATCACACATTTTGTAGGCTCCCCCAAACGAATCGGCATGTACCTCAGAGTGTACACATACACAGGTTGAAGCATGTGTATTCCCCTACACAGAATAGGTTTGGTCCATGTATATTATATTATCCATGTTGAAAAAGATGGGTAATGTACATAGGATTCCTACATGATGTGTTATATAGAATAGACATTTTTTTATGACACATACAATTTATATAAGCATGACCCACGGTTAATGGAAAGAACATGTGACCATAACTACATGCCATATACTCCATTATACATGGCTTAGAGATGTTTTTTAGTGACATGTAAATGATTCATTAGGGTATGTTCCAATTATCCTTTCCAAGATGGTTGATATGGAATTGTCTCATACTCATAGGACAACGGTCCCTTCAACAAGACATCATAGATAGTGTCATTTGGAATCCCACTGTGATCCTGAGAGTGAAATCCTCTATTATTCTTCTTACCCTAGGTAGAGTTAGTTGTATCATCATGACCAATAGTACATAAGTATCGATCCTTAAAATAGAGAGTTAATTCAGATTGAGTTTGTTAGTATCATCCAAGGGCTGTGTTGGTGATCATTGTCTGTGTATGGTGATCTATTTATAATATTAGTGTAAACTTCTAATGTGAGACCCAATGAGAAGAACCTATTTTATATACATCATAAATTATATAAAAATATTGTGTGTGTTACACATGATGAATTTTTTGTGGTTCATTATAGCTGGAATCACTGGGCTGACATACTATGGTAGTGACATACCTTTCCGACATTGTGCTATATTGCGTATGTGTAGATATTATAATTATATTTCTTGTAGGAATATAACTATGTTGAGATAGGTTTATTTACATTGATTTAGGTTGTTTTGGGGTGTCTTATGGATTATTTTTCATGTCACTCCTTCATAGTCTATATCCACATATGTCGTGTCTTGTGCGTATGATTGAAATTTTGATTGAGACCCAAACAGAACAAGAAAAAGCTATTCTTAGTGAAACAGTATTGACTGAGGTGTTTTAATGCATCTTTCAGATAGAAGTAACTTTACCATAGGTCTAATTTGTTTTACGAAGATCTATGTTGGGATTTTATTTGACACTACATACATCATTTTATATAAATTTGTACTATGGTTAGGGGATTAGATGTACTTATGCATGCTTCTTTTTCTTTTTTAAATTTTAGTATTGTATAGGACTAGAGATGGGTGCATGTTTACATGTACTTATTCTAAGGCATACCATATCAATGATATGACTTCTCGACACATGTCTCCACCCCCTAGGACCCTTAAGTTTCAATGAATGATACCTTACCAATATATTCTTTGGGGAGTATATGAATTCAAAAATATGATCATTCTTTTCAAGTTAGTATTCATCCTCTTAGGGATCTCTTATATAATTCGTGGATGATAAAAATTTGCGTAAGAACTATATTAATAAACCACATTATCATAAATTACATGGATTCACCTCAAGAATTTCATTCTATATAGATGGTATATTTTGGTCTACAATATGTACTACCCACATCATAGCATTGATAAAATTATTATCTTGAGGTGGATTTAATTGAAGAAAATCCACAGCACCCTCCATAGGAACATGTTTATTATTTCTCATAGGCATACTACTACACAATGAAATATATGAAATAATCAGACAATAGGATAATATTAGTTCAATATAGGAAACCATAAATAATAATTAAGGTTATTATCAGGAAAACAAAATAGGATACAATCATCCCAACATCATATGGTATCTTGAGTCTCATCAGGGACAAATCTGGTCGGGAACTCACCACAACCAACCAAAAAATTAATGAAAAACCTATCTCTAGTTCAGAAACACTGAAAAATGAGAACAAAAATCCTTTGATATAAATTTTGGTTGAACTAACGTTTATAACTGTAGAAGATGGTACCCGACCTAACCATTCACACACCTGGAGGGAATTATCATTCCCCGTAGAATGGAAACTAGTCCCCCTTCATCAACAAAAACTAGAGGGAATTATTTCTTTCATCATGAAGAATAAAACACATCTTATATGTATATACATATAAGGAATTAATATTACAATATTATAAAAATAGATATATTCAATAGAAAAAAGAAACCACATAATTGATAAAACTCAATATTAGATATATATACTCTATGGTAAAATCCCAATATAAAAGGAAAATTAAAACTGACATATCTAATCCATGTGATAGTGTTGAAAAATTCCAAACATCTCACCAAAAGCTACACATACAAAACTAATAGAAACCGTGCATCCAAATTGTGGTTCCTTCCCATTTCTGACATCGAACGACCTAATAAGTTATACACATAGCCAAAATTTTGGATCTGGTGTGTGATAAATTGTAATAGTAGGATACCAACCAAGTGTTCCATTACAATTCAACTTATAATAATCCAAACAATATCAAAAATAATGAAAAATAATGATTGACATCCAATTAAAAAATATTTTTATATATATAACATAATTGGAAATAAATACACATTTATATATAATAATAGTAAAATAGATTAAAATTATATCACATAATCTTAATCAGTCAAATAATTGATCATATATCACGTGATACCAAATGAATTAATAACCAAAGAATAAGTCAGTCATGGTAAGGGGCGGTATGATTTAGTCTATCTAGAACACTCGTACCTCCAACATATACAATCTAGGTAATCATATTTATAAATATATGCATTTATTATTGAGAGTAGATAAACACACCAATAATTGAAACTGTAAATATCATAAATGAGTCCAAATAACATTATACCTTAGGAGAAAAGGGACACCCCATGAGTTAATCATTAATATTATCCATGTGGGGACTATTACAAATCATTTATCTTATGTACCCATGCCCTCTCTTCTGATACACTCTCAATAAATTTTTACCAAAAAATTATTTGATAAATATTTTTTAAATCATGTTATCAATGCTTCAAAAATGGATTTTACTTCTAAAAAAATGATGAAAATAATAAGTTGAAATAGTGATTCCTTGAACAGAAATTAATAAATCATTCTGATTAATATATATAATAGTTTTTAAGCACATGATCATTCAGGTATCATCCAACATAAGCTAAATACATGACCACCTACGTAAAACATGTGTCACACATTCCCTCACTAAGAGCCACCAACATGAAATAATGAAAATACAATAATAATGTCCACAGAATCAATCATTTCACATCATAATCAATAGATCAATATAAAATTTAGTAATGGAAGATGAAACAACATGTAACTAGTGGAACTCAAAATCTACACCACAACCAAAACCATTATTAGACATTAGTTTATGATCACAAATCAAATGTAAAAAAATAAGGAATAATACTCACTACATGACCGACAAATCTAAAAATATAATGAAATGGGAATACAATGACCATTGATAATGCAAAAGAAGAAAGTTCAATTACCTTGTAAGTCTTAGTGTAAAAACAATGAATATTAATCACAAATAAAAACTATCATGAATTAGTTGTGATCCCAAAACATTCTTTAAAAAACTCTTATGTTATTCACATAGTTCAACACCCCATAAATTTTATGGTGTGATTCTATTAAATGCATTCTATTCATAGCCTATATTTTGTAAAGCACTATGTTTCTTTGAAAAACACTAATTTATTCAAGATATAGTCATAACCTAGCCATTAAACATAAATTCTCCAATTCTATGATTAGAATTTCAAAAAATGGTCATCTAGAGTTATGATTAGTAAGTCACATGGATTCTGATAGAATTGTAAAGACCCTTAAAATTCAATGGAAAGTTTTTCTTAATTTTCTTTGGAATTTTACAAGAGCGCGGTTTCTGACGGCACCTGATTCCGAGGCCCGGTGTGCCCGGAATCAATTTCCGAAGTTTGGCTCGGGTACGTTCAGTGAACGAACGAGTGGGAATTTCTAACTTTTGAACCGGTGCCCGGAATCAAATTCCGAGGGCACCGATGAACTCGCAGCGCCGATATTCGCTTAAGAGGACCTTTTTCGAGGTTGCGTTTATTGCGGGTCGAAAGTTAGTTTTTGGGAGAAATCATAAGAAGTTAAATAAAAATGTGGAAACAATTTTTATTTTTATTTTTGTTGGTTAACTTCTCCCAAAGGGAGTTAAAGGTGGGACCCACATCCACTTAACCTCCCTTGGGAGGATTAAGTGTGGTGGGACCCACACGAACCCCATCCCCTCATCTTCTCCCTTAAACTCCCCTTTTAAATTAAGTTGGCAAGTTGGGTTATTTAATGGGTTGAGTTGTCTTAATTCAAACCTTTGAAATTCAAATGGTTTGGTTGAGTAAATAAAATAAGCCCTTAGCTTATTTTATTTGGTTAGAATTGTTTAGCCATCTTGAGAGGATTTGAGAGCTCCTCCTTCTTCAAACTTTGACGAAGAACGCTCAAGCTCCGACGAAGAATGCCACTCCACTCTTCTTCGTAGCAGGTTGTCCCGAAGATCAACGACGTCTTCCGTGTCAACGAAAGGGAACACCGCTTCCTCCTAGGACTTCCTTCGTCGGCTTACGAAGATTCTCCAATGATGTACCTCTTCTGACGTACCTCTTCGTCAATGGATTTGACGAACGATTACCGAGACACCCGACCTCTGTGACGTTGTCTTTCGCGTATTTTTGACGATCATCGATCTTGAACCAAGGTAGGGGTTGTTGTTGGTTATTTATTTATTCTCGTTCTTGGTTCTAGCTTGACAATTTCGAGGTTTATTGTTAAGAGTTATCGACTAACGAGAGGGGGGCCGGACCGTACAAACACGGCCGAATCCCCCCTCCTCTGTTCTTGAATATAATTTTCCTTGCGGATGAACGAGTTGGCGTGGTGCCGTCGCACCACGCGGAAATCGCAAGGCTATAATCGCGCGGTGCCGTCGCGCCGCGCTGCGGAAAGCTTATCATGAACACGACGCCGTCGCGCCGCGTCGAAGGGAATCGAAGGCGCCACGGCTGGAGCGGGGCCGCGGCGGAGGGGCGCGGTGCCGTCGCACCGTGCCGGACGACGAACATCGTGGCCGGTTCCGGGCCGCGGCGAGACGAGAAGACCGGCGGCTCGCCGGGCCGCCAGTGTCGGAAGCCGGAAGGGGACCGGCTTGCCGGTCCGTTGAAGAAGAACCGGCCGGCCAGGTGGGCCGGCCGGAAGGGAAAAACCGGGGGAATTTAATTCCCCCGGCCAACACAAAACCCCCCCTCCATTTATGAGGGGGTGGTTTTTTAAAGGGGGGCAGGCGGCCCCCCGGTTTTCCTCAAAGGCAGGCCCCCACAAGGGGGGGCCGGTTTCACAAAGGGGGGGCAGCGCCCCCCCGTTTTTCCAAACGGTAGGCCCCCACGAAGGGGGGCCGTTGATTGACAAAAAGGCGCGGCTCTTAAGCCGCGCCGCCGCGCCGGACCGCCGCCGGCCGGGCCGGGTCGGACCCGGGTCGGGTCGACCCAGTTCGGGCCGACCCAGGGGGGGGGGGGGGGGTCGGGCCGGGTCGGCCCGGACCCGGACCCCCCGTTTTTGAATTGACTTCGGTCTTTTACTCGTAACTTGAGCTACGGACCTCCGATTGAAGAACCGTCTGCGGAAACACGATCCTTGGATCGAGACGGTCGTTTCGGTATATCGCACTCAATGTTTCGGAATACTTTGTGTTCGGCCGGGTTGGTTCGTTCACGAAACCAACCGGGCCTTCGGAGCGGAAACACTCATATCTTGAGCTACGGACATCCGATTGACGTGCCGTCAGCTTTGTTGTGTTCCTCTTAGTGAGACGCATCTTTTGGCATACTCCACCCGAGGTTTGGACGCAGGTGGAGTACGGTCGGGTTGGTTTTTCCTTAAAAACCAACCGGGCCCCTGGGAAGAAAAAGCCAATAACTCTCAGACCGGGCGTCCGATTGACGCACCGTCTGTTGCGTTGAGTTCCTGTTGATGATACGGATCTTTTGGATACATCAACTCTGGACTTTGTGACAGTTGATGTATCAGCCTCTCGGCTCGTGGAGCGGACCCTCTTGAACGAGCTTGCTGTCTGCGGGAACCCTAGTGCTGGCTGCGACTGTGACTACTACTGCTACTGCTACTGTGACTGCGACGACGACAGTACTGAGATCCTGTGTGGATTCGACGACGACTACAACACTCAGCGATCCTACGTGGATCAGTGCTACAGGTCCTATGTGGGCCCGATCCTGTGTGGGTCCGATCCTGTGTGGGTCCTTGCGCTCAGCGGTCCTGTGTGAACCAGCGCCTACAGGTCCTGTGTGGGCCCGATCCTGTGTGGGTCTTTTGCGGGGGTTAGTTACCTATCGATCCTTCGTGGGTCTGATGACTTAGATGGATCAGAGATCATCTTTATCGTCCTTTGAAGAAGTATACCTGTGTGAGCTGAATCCTGTTAATTTCCTGTGTGGATTGAGTTGTGCTATCCTATGTGGATTTCGTTTTGCCTTCCTGTGTGGAATACGTTTACTTTCCTGTGTGGATTGAGTTGTGCTATCCTATGTGGATTTCGTTTTGTTTTCCTGTGTGGAATACGTTTACTTTCCTGTGTGGACTGAGTTGTACTTGGGCTCGGAGGTTGGAGCGTATTGGAATTGATGACTTAGGTATATGTATGGGCATATACCTAAGCAGTGTCGGTTGTTACTTCGTGTTTGTATCTTCCTTTTGTGGTTTATCCTTTGTGGATTTTGGGAGAACTTCGGGGGTCTCGGGGTCCCTACTGAGTAGCTTATACTCACCCCTGCACGGGCTATGCCCGCACTACGTTGTGTTGGTTGCAGACGACGGACAACGTTGATCTTGGCTGAGGCTTGCAGAGCAGGACGGTACCTGGAGGTGGACCACTGGGCAGGACGTGCTCGGAGCGGACGGCGGGACCCGAGGAGCAGTGGAGCTATATGTACCCACCCTTCAGGTGGGATTTCCAGTGGACAGCTCGGTGTAGCAGCTTTTACTTTACAGTTTCTATTTTCCCTTTCGAGTTGTACTTTACTTTCAGTTTGGGTTTGTATACTGGCCCATTTACTTTTCCGCACTTTCAGTTGTACTCTGTTTTTACTTAGTGTTTACTTTCCGCTTTCTTACTCTGTGGTGTTTGTTTACTTTACAAAGGTAATGCCTTCCCTTTTTACCGGGATTTACGCCTTGGTGCTAGTCGCCAGCCCCTGGCCTATGGAAGGCGGGCTTGGGGTTGTCACGACACGGACCCCGAGGGCGGGTCGTGACAAGAATCAACTTGATATTTTGATGAATAGTAACAAACCCCTGTGGATAGTAATATTAACCTTATAAATATTAAATAATGATAATATTTTATTTTCTTAAGGTAATAAGATAATGAGATCTTAATTAATTTTTCAATGTGATATAGAACTAATTATATCTTTAAAATGGTTATTTTTTTAATTAACATTGATTTTATATAAAAATTACATTAAAATACATATAAAATTATTTTAAAAAATTGGAGTTCATTTTTGATTTCTACACGTCGAAAAATGGTTAGGGTGAATTTTTGGCATTTCTAAAATACTTGATTTTCTTGGGAATAGTAAAAATACAGTTTTGAGTTTTTGATAGTTTTATGACATCATAATGATGTAAAAATTAAATATAAAAGGATGGTATACTTGTGTACAATAACTTGTTACATGATTTTTCCCATGTAGAAAATCCAATGGAATGTACCATTGGAAAGCCCACAGTTTTTCAAAAAACAATAATGAGGTGTTCATTTTAACTAATAAATACTCCCACTTAATTACTATAAATACCCACTCACCCATTCATTTAAATTCATTCGTAACTCATTATCCTCGATGAATGGTAGTATTACCTCTATAACAGTCCTCCCAAGGTGTCCTCGAACCCCTAAGGTCCCAACCATCTTGTTTTGGGAGTTACTCTACAAGATAAGAGAATCGACCACCATTCTCTTTTTCTTAAAGCATTCATTTTATGTTTTCTCCTTTATTTTTATTTACATTATGCTGTGATATTTCATTACATGTTTATATTACTTCCCATATTATTTAATAGTGATGTCATACCACCTTTCTCTCATCAAACTATTTTATTATATTTCAAGTGACGTCGTTAGGCTGCTGGATTTTTGTAAAAGATTTCCCAATTTTCTTCAATTTTCAGTTCCTTTATTTTATACTAATTTAATCATCTCACCTCATCAAAATGATTTGGTAAATCCATTAAATTAGATGAACAAGAATTATATTATTCTATTGTAATATTTCATCATCATCTCTCATTACCCCTCCTCTTATACCCAAAATGAAAACACCATCTGAGATATGTTAATTTATCACATTCAAGAACGATGGGTTCTCAATTTACGTTACCATCATCAATTCTGGTCATGAAACCATTTTTATGGTTTATCCATATAATAATATATTTATATCATATCATTAAGGTTCTGGAATCCCTACACACTCATAATATGGAATAATAATACAAAAGAAATTCATTTTGCACAAAAACCCCAAGCTTAATCCAAGTGTTTGTCAATAACTTTTAACTAATGATTGACAATATTTTATATAACCCATAATCATTGTAAGATCATTTATATATATTTAATCAAACTAATAATATATATTTACAATTATTTATGTTTAACCACCTTTCAAACAAACTTCCATTCATGAATTCAAGTAATGTAATCATGAAGACCAAGGAAGACAATGCTTCCAAAACAATAAAATTGAACCTATTAAACCCATAAAAGATCCATGAATGAACCAAATACAATTATAATAAACCAACTAAATGCATGGGAGGTTCTGGAATTATTAATTAATGATGCTAAATTTTATTATTCCAGTAATTAAAACAATATAAGAACACACTCGAGTATAAGGTATGAGGTATCTTATCTCACATTTAATTCTGTGAGATTTCTGTTTTTCGCCACATATTTCTTATTTGTGGTATATGTGTACAAATATTTGATATATAATAAAATTATTTTCTATTTATTCATGGTATTCAATAATTCATTTGATGGTTATTAACTACTAGTCATATGATTCGACCGATTATATTGTGGTAAGGGACATCGTCTCAACTCCCATTTTTTGTGACTATCATTGTATTCTGCACCAAATAATCCTTATGTGGTGTTCCTACTACCCATTTAAGATCACATTTCATTTGAAATTTTTTTTCTATTAAATATCCATAATCAGATATCATGGATAGTTTTATTTTCTAAATCGTATACAATTTTATATACAATGTATATTTGGAATGTTATTTTATCTATAGAAATATTGAGGAATCTGTATTCTTTACTCTATACAGATATTGAAAGGGCATATTTCTCTTGTATAAAATCAATTTATAAATAATTATTTGGACTTTTAGTTGAGGGTGTGGTCCACTATAGTCCCTCAATTCAACGACAGTTCTCATGAGACTAATCAGTTGGCGACAAACCCTTCGAGTTAGTTTCTAAAAATCAGATGGGTTTCTACCCATAGAAATAAACAATTTTAACAGTATTATGGTAAAATGTGCCAGATACATGACTTCCAATCTATTAGAATTAAAATTATTCCATATAATTTATTACTATCCATGATATTTTCACAATGAAATAATTTATGGATACCGTTTCATTCTCAGATATTAGTGGCGTGTGTTTTTCAAGTATTCATCATGCCATATTGAATAGGCGCAGTTGTTTATGATTCACTTATTATAGATTTAGGCTTCCACTATTTGTAACCCTTACTGAGCATTTTATCTCACCCCTTTCAATTTATTACCTTCACTAGGTGATGAAGAGGAGATCATTTATTGGGTTTCTGTGGATGCAGTTTTTAGTTTTTATTATATTTTGTATTTTGTATCCTTTTACAATGTAATTTTGGTTGCATATATGTATATATTTTATTTTAGACTACTAAACTAATTGTTCCTATCAGATTTTAATTCCTTTTAAACATTCACATATAACAAGTAATGCACCGACTCTGGTCTAGAGGGGTCGGGGTGTTACAACTGGTATCAAAGGAAGTTTAGTAGAAAACATGGAAACTAGAGTAAGAATTTTATATTAGAGAAAAAATCCCTAATGTAGAATTTCATTATAAATGTACACGAATATCCTGTTATTTTAGTAAGGAATAGATTATGTGAATACTTATAGAAAATACATCCCTGACTGGATATGAGCAGGTAGAGGTTGCTCTGTCACAAATTTAAGTAGGATTGAATGCTTCAACCAAGAGTTTCGTGCTAGACCCAAGGGATCCTAGTACACGAAAATATGACTTGCTGCACTCTTGGTTATGAGACTCTAGGGGGATATGCTTAGGATAATTTATATTTTAATTACAAACCATTATGAAGAATTGAAATATAAATTATTTCTCAAATAAGACATTTTTCTAATTATGGTATTTTCCATGATTACGAACTCAATTTATTCTACATATTTTGTTATTTTAAGATTATAAATTATGATTCATACCCTAATATAGTGTGTGAAATTATTTAGAAATAGCGTCTAATCGAAGAAGGGGAATCAATACTGGTGGGAAATGTAAGGATCTCCCCATAGATAAAGTCAACACCATCAATGTTGGACCAGATCAGATCACGACCATATTGGGACATCATACACAGGTTGTAAAAAATAACCATTCCACACATGTGTTGGATAGTTTCATTCAAAAAAATCCACCATCTTTCAGCGGGACTACTAATCCAGTAGTTTCTGAGCAATGGATCAAGTCCCTTGAAAATTTATTCATGGAATTAACAAGCACTGAAAATGAAAAGGAAGTAATGGAAGTATATTGTCTCAAGGGAGACGCTGATCAATGTAGCTCCTTGATTCATAATACCATAGAGGAAAAAGAAATAGAACATATATAATGGAAAAATTTTAATTGAAAATTCATCAAAAAATATTTCACTAATGAAAAAAAACCAGAAATAAATACAAAATTCCCTGGATTAAAGAAAAGGGAAGAAGACAGTGTAGCAGAGTATGAGGCTACCTTCACAAGGCTAGCCAGGTAATCTATTGATTACGTACGCGAATCAATAGACAATATTTATCATTCCATTGATGTTATTAAGACATGTCTTTGAAGGTTATTGTATTCTCAAAAAGTTTCATCATATGATGAAAATGTCTCATGTTCCATCAAAACTGAGAAATAATTTTCTAGATCAAATTTGTTCAAGGGAATCCATGATAAAAAGGGATACTCTGATAACCAAGGGAAAGGTTATGTGCAAAATAAGAACATCGGAACAAAGAAATTCACATTATGGGAGTCCTGAGGAAAGAATCATCTCAGGAAGTGATTAAAAGTCTTGAGAGTCTATTATATGTGTAGATAAAAGGTTCATATATCTCATGAATGAAAGGGGAAGAAACAATTGGATGATTTTCAATTCTACAATTTTAGAGAGATGGAACACTATGAAAATGATTTTCCTAATAGCCAAGGAAACATTCCTCAAAAAAATTGAATTGAGAAAGAGATATATTATGAGATTACAACGGTGGAAGTTGAAGTTCTTAATGATGTGGTGGAAAATACTTTAATTGTTTCTTCAATCCTAGACAACACATTATTTGATTCTAGATCATTGCATTCATATATATCTTCCCAATTTTCCAAGAAAATTAGACATGATCAATTTGATTTAATAAAATAGTTATCAGTCAAAACTCCTAGGGGATGCATCATTGCAATAAAAGAATGTCAATTAGTCCCACTAGTGACACATAAACGTGCTTTAGTATCTTACATTAAGATCATATCAATGACCGTCTTTGATATAATTCTTATAATGAATTGGATTTCAAACTATTATGTGAACATTTAATTCATGAAAAATGAAGATACAATTTTTAAATATGGCGTACAATATCTTATCATTAGAGCATAGACCTCACCATCAGATTCTTATCTAGACCCACCCCCAATAGACATATTAAATGAAATTCATGGAAAGAATAGAACATAATATTTTTGGGTGAGGAACGAAATATTCTAATTGAAGATGTGCATATAGTGAAAGAACACATTGATATGTTTCTAGAGGATTTACCTGGACATTCTCCAGTGTGGGAAATTGATTTTTCCATTGAATTAATTCCTAGTAAAAGACCTATAACAAAGACCTCATATAGAATTGCCACTGTAGAGTAAGTGGAGATAAAGAAACAACTAGAAAAGTTGAGTGATCATTGATTTATTTGATATAGTGTTTCTCCATGGGAGCCCCAGTCTTGTTTGTCAAGAAGAAGATGGATCCATGTGGATATTCATTGATTACAGGGAAATTTGTGATATTAAAATAAAAAATAAGTTTCTTCTGCATCAGATTTATGATTTATTTGATCAACATTATGGAGATCAATACTTTTTGAAGATTGACCATTGATCAAGATATTATTAGTTGGGACTGAAGAAGGATGATATTCCAAAGACAACATTTCGAAATAGGTATGGACATTACGAGTTTTAAGGGATGATTTTTGGACTGACTAATGCACCCTATATTTTAATGTATTTAATGAATATAATTTTCAGGGAATATATTGATAACATGGTTATTGTATTCATAGATGATATCCAGGTATACTCAAAAATATATGAAGAACATGAGGATCACTTGCAGATTTTTCTGAAAACTCTTAGAAGAATGGAATTATATGGGGCTTTTAGCAGGTGCAATGTCTGGCTTCAATCAGTTTCATTTCTAGGACATGTTGTCTCTAAGGATGAATCCTTTTTGATCCTACAAAGACATAGAAAATCCATGATTTTCCCACACCGTCAAATGTAACCGAGGTACGCATTTTTTGGCTTAGCAGGTTACTATCCGCTTTTCATTCATAATTTTTTGTGACTGGCTAACCCTGTAACCAAGAACACAAGCAAAAGAGTTATGTTTTTGTAGACAAAGGAATGTAATGAATTATTTTACGAATTGAGAAGAAGATTGATCAATTCTCTAATTTTGACTTTTCCATCTAGAAGTGATGGATTTGTAATATATAGCGATTCATCAATGAATGAGATGGGTTGTGTCCTTATGCACAATGTTAAAGTTATTTATTAAGCATGAATGAAGTTTAAGACTCAGGAGAATAATTATCCAACACATGATATTGAGTTAGCATCTATAATCATTACTCTGAAATTATGGAGAAATTATCTTTACGATGAAAAATGTGAGATATACACGGACCACCAGAGTTTGAAATACATTTTTACACAAAAAGAACTCAACATGAGGAAAAGAATATGGCTTGAGATACTCAAATATTACAATTGGTCAATACACTACCACCCAGTAAAGGAAAATAATGTGAGAGATGCATTATGTAGTAATGTTCATGGACTTTAGACTCATTTGAGGATTGAGAGTGATACTATATTCATGGATCTATTAAAGATGGATATGGGAATTGTTATGGAAGGGGAAAAATCTTTCCTCTATTAAAATATTTCTAAACCATATATACTAGAGAAGATAAAAAACTTTCAGTCTGATGATGAATGTCTATACATGAAAATATTATTGTTAATGATGGGAGATTAGAATACATCATGTATGAGTAATTAGTTATGAATTTTAGGAAGAGGTTATGTGTTCCATCAGTACCTGATCTAAAAAGGGAACTATTAGATGATTCTCATAGCTCAAATTTCCCTAGAAACCCTAGTAGAACAAAGGTTTATAGAGATCTGAAGGAATATTTCTGGTGGGATAATATAAAGAGGGAAATTTCTGACTACGTGTCAAGGTGTATAGTTTGTCAACTAGTGAAGAATGAGAGATAACATCATAGAGGAGTGATTCACCCTATACCTATTCCTATGTGGAAGTGGGATAAAATGATGATGGATTTTGTTACTGGACTACTGAGGACACCTATAAGGAATAATGAAATATGGGTAATTTTGGATCATCTCACAGAATCAACAATTTTCATTCATATAGGAGAAGATTTACCACTTGCGCGACTGGAAAGTCATTATATTAATGAAGTTTTAAGACTTCATGGTGAACCTCTGTCGATTGTGTCCATTCGAGATCCTTGGATTACATCAAAATTTTGGAAAAGGCTCCATAAGGCTTTGAATACTAAGCTTCGTATGAGTACTGCTTATCACCCACAAAATTACAGACAGTCTGAAAGGACTATTAAAACATTATAAGACATGATAAGGTAATTCTCTCTTGACTTCCAATGTATGTGGGATAAATACCCACATTTGGTGTAATTTTCACACGATATTAATTTCCATTATAGTATTAAAATGGCTCCATATGAAGCATTATCTGGAATGAGATGTCATACTCCAACTTTTTAGGATGAAGATGGTGATAAGAAACTTATTGGCATAGAACCTATTGAAGAGACCATGATAAAGTTGAAGACAATACAAGCCCATATAAAATCTCCCCAAATTAAGAAGAATATTTATGCTGGAAACTGGAGAAATGATTTGGAATTCCATGTTGGAGATCATGTCTTTCTAATAGTATATCAAAGGAAGGGAGTTGTAAGGTTTAGTAAGAAAGGGAAACTGATCCCCAGGTACATCAGACAATTTGAAATTCTTAAAAAATTGGAGCTATATCTTACATTTTGGCAATGTGGCCAAGTTTCTCCAATGTCCAAGATGTATTCCATGTGTCACTTTTGATGAAATACATTCCAGACCCAATTCATGTACTAACCTATAATGAAATAGAAATGAAACCTGATTTTTCATACTAATAAGAGCCTCTCTAAATCCTTGACACATGAGAGAAGGTATTGAGAAACCAAAATAGTCATATAATAATGTTTCTTTAGAGAAACCAAAACAAGGAGGAAGCAACTTGGGAACCTTATGATGTTATGAAGTGGAACCACCCACAATGTTTTGGTGGGATTTATACATAAAATTATTATGATTAAATTTCAGAAGCAGAGAATAATATAATACCCAAAACATTTTTTGGTATGCTTCTCCTAAATA